>OW387786.2:22500-4822500 GCA_936446665.2 Synanthedon andrenaeformis | reverse complement strand
ATACCCGGACTCTGGGTAAACCCTCGAGCAACAAGCCTCGCCTTCTTCATTTTTGTATTGTCTGGTGCAATTTTTGTTTTAAAAACAAGCTTGTGATCAATGACCTTCATGCCACTACATTTCTTTATGATTTTCCAAGTCTCATTCTTAACGTGTGCTCTTAGTTCAGCTTTAATTGCGTCATGTCAGTCATCTTCAGTTTCATTTTGTTCCGATAAAAATGACATTTCAGACACGAACATACTGTCTTCCATATCGTCTGGGAAGTAGTAGTCATTTGTCCATATAGGCTTCTTCTTGCTTCTCTGAGGTCTTCGCGATGTTGTTTCATGTGGGGTTTGATACCCATCGCTCTCAGTTCCTTCATCCTCTTCGAATGAAATTTTGTCTTGATCAGCAGTTTCGGCCCCCCTATCCTCAGATGGCATTGTATCTTCTTTACTACCTTTTTCTGAATTGGCAGCTGAGGATGACATATCTGTCAAGGGAGGATAATCCTGAATCGGCAAGTTGGAACTAGGATTATTATTCTTCTTGCTAAATTTTATCATTGTTTCACTTTTGTCTTCAGGTTTCAGTCTGCTATTGTCAATGGCGGTTCGAGTGTCGTCATAGTACATTTTTTCTACGAATATTACATCTCGACTGATTACAACATCATTTTGATCAGGTAAGTAGATACTAAATCCTTTAGCATTTTTGGCGTATCCCATGAATACTCCTTCTGTGGCCTTAGGGGAGAGTTTGCCTTTTCGGTTTTTGTTTAGGATAAAAACTTTACTACCAAAAATGTGTAAATGATTTCCAGCTGGATTTCTGCCAACCCATTTTTCATATGGAGTACTTCCACTTAAGGCCTTTGCTGGGCTTCGGTTTATTAAGTAATTGGCTGTGTTTATTGCTTCTGCCCATAAGTATGAAGGCGCTTTTGACTCTATCATTAAACATCTTGCCTTATCCAGCAGGGAACGGTTTTTTCTTTCACTTAGGCCTCTACAGTCAGTACAGTACAGTCAGTCGCCTCTTGATACCAAAATCCTTCAGTAGGTTGTCAAATTCTTTGTTTCTGTATTCGCCACCGTTGTCTGACTGTAAGTATTGAATTTTCTTCTTTGTGAACAATTCCACTCCGTTTTTGTATTCTTTAAACTTTTCGATTACTTCACTTTTGTTTTTTATGAAGTAGATACAACTATATCTCGTGAAATCGTCGATAAATGATACATAGTATTTAGATCCAGCAAGCGATTCAGTTTCAAACGGTCCACATACGTCTGTATGTATGATTTCTAGAGTTTCAGATGAGATTCGGTCATGGCTAGCAAATGGAAGAGATGAAAGTTTTGCTTTTATGCAAGTTTCACAGGTATCCAATTTTACTTCCTTTAAATTTAATCCTCTCATCATTTTCTGTGACACCATCATTTTCAAATCCTTTATATTGATGTGACCTAATTTACGATGCCACATTCTTGATTCGTCTTGAGACTTTATTATTAGATTTGCTGACTCTTTCGATTCAAACTCTAGATAATATAGTCCATTTGTATTTCTTGAAGCTTGCAATATCACATTGTTATTTTGTAAAACCGATGCCTTTTCCTTTTCAAATAGTACCTTGTAGCCATTGTCAGCTATTTTTCCAACTGATATTAAGTTTGTGGATAATTCGGGTACATACAACGCATCATTTAAGTTGTATTTATCGTTATTTGCGGAGATTCTTATTTTTCCTCGGCCTTTAACTTGTGTGGTGAGTTTCTTTGATGCAAGACTCAAAAGGTTTACTTCGGGAGCTAGCTCTGTGAATTTGTTTTCTTCACTTGACATATGTGAGCTGCAACCACTATCTAAGCACCACAAGTTGTCGCCAATGCTCTCTTCTGAGGCAAGACAGATGTTGAAATTCTTTTCATGACTTCTTTTTGGGTGGTTAGTCCTTTTCTTAGACCAACATGCCTCAGTGGTGTGGCCCTTCTTGTGACAATTTTGACAGACGACTCTACTTTTCTTTTTGGCATATAGTGCCTCGGATCTTACTGTTGGTTCCGTCTGTCTCCTGGCCTCATTTTCTTCTATTATTTTTATTTTCAATTCTTCTGGACCAGGCAACACATCTCGAGACTCAATGGCGATTCTGAAATTTTCATAGGTTGCTGGTAGGCTGTAAAGCATCATAACGCTCAACAATTCTGAATGTATTTTAACGTCCATATCCTCCAGCTTTCCAACAATGTCCATAAAATTATTTAAATGGTCTCTTATATCCTCTTGGGAATTCATTTTCTTGAGTATTAGTTGTTTCAATAATGTAGCTTTTCTCGCCGGACCGCTACTTTGGTGTATAGATTTAAGTTTATCCCATACCTCTTTTGACGTTTGACATCCTTTTATTTGTTTCAATTCGGTAGGCGAGATTAGTAAAATTAGCTCCGATTTGGCTTGTACATCCATTTTTACAAATGTATTATTTTCCTCCGCGGTCGATGTCGGCGACAATTTGTTTTTGCCGCTAACATAATCCCAGAGATCGTTTTTGATTAGTACCGCCTGTGCTTGAAGACACCAGGTATCATAGTTGGATCTATTTAATGTCTCAATAGACCGGTACGACGCCATTGTAAAGCGATTTTCTTTTAAATCACGGATGATCGTCGCATGCAATTTTTTCCAAACAATACTAACCACGCTCTGCTACCAATTGATGGGCTTTTTATATTAATTACACTATCTTTGTTTAGTATAGATGTTTATTTAATATAATACATTATATGAAACAGTTTTTACAATTAGAAAATATGTCAAGATAAAATAAAAACGGAACAGTGACATGGAATTGATGGAATTTGAATTGTTGAATCCATAGAGAAAGCGGTACTCCAACAGTCTAATCGCTACTCGTTCATTGTCGGCGGTGGGACAACTGCCTAATCGTGATTTTTTAATGCTTTTATCGCGATTTATTTGGGATTTTATTATTAATTTAAAAAAAATTTGGAAACTTATGCTTTACTTTCTTTTAAGAATAATAACATTCTACAAAGAGCAATCTATCAAGGATCATCAGATATCCTGCAAATTGTAGAGTATCTGTAATACTTGAGAAGACGTTTGTGCGAAGCAGATTTTTTTGAATACCAAAACGATAAAAATAAAACATAAATAAATGAAAACCCCTAAAAATAACGAAGAAACACAATAAAGGATTACAGTTAAAATTAAGTACAATTAAGTTGCCAATTAAGTCTCAGTCAATAAGGTTACCTCTCAGTTTAACATTGTACCTTTGAACAAGTTCATGTGCAACACACTATTTCAAAGAAAACCTACGCTAAATTAGGTTTGTGTTTCCTATGTTTATTTACGCTTTTATTGTAAAAATTATAAATTAATTATAGGCGCAGGAATTTTGGTCCTATATATAGGTCTAACAAAGGAATGACGGATCAAAATTAGATCTCTATCTTTTGATGTATGTTACTCATCTAATCTTAGCGTTAAACATTTAAAATGAAATTTAAAATATTTAATTTAAAAACAGCACCTGTGCTGTTTTGTTTCGGTAAGTGAGTAAGTGATGCCAGAGCCATTTTTCCTTTCACTTTTTCATCCTTAATCCTACTGTAGTCGGCATCCCACTTGCAGTACCTGTGGTGTAGCTTGTGTTATAGGCGACGGTAGCCACCTACCATCATATAGTGGACCGTCAGCCTGTCTTCCGACTTTGACATACAAAACAATGAAAACATAATTAAAACAAATTGAAGCTAAAACACCTACAACAGCGCACCTTAGTTTTAATACTCCTTTTAGGAATCAATTAGAGAAGCTCAGAGCGCCTGTGGTTTTCACTTGGTTGGTCTTAATATTTAATTACATTATGAAATGCGGTTAGATCTCATAATATAACACTACAAATTACTGAGCAGTACTGAGCACTACAATATTCTACCAACTGTAATGAAAACCATGAATATTTTTGAATTAATTTCACTAGAGTTTGTTGTACTCAATTTTTGTTGTACTTGTAGAGATATCATATTTCTTACAGTTTCATATAAGAAGTAAATTTGAAGGATAATTTTATCGGAAGGAGGCTGCCATCGCCTATTAGTACACAGCCAACACTAAGGATAGATAAGGAATTAGGAAGGGATAAGATTGGGAAGGGAAAGAAAGGATTGAGTTTAGGTGGCACTCACTCACCTAAACTCAATCGTATACGTGCTAATAATTACGGTGATCTTTTATAAAATGCTGTCCATTTTTTTACTGCAGAACGCCTTATGCCATGCTAGTACTAAAAATTAATATAAATCATATAATCCTACTATATTAAATGCGAATTTCGCATGGATTATCTTCCAGGAAAAAACTATTGAAAGGATTTGGATGAAATTTGGCATACAGATAGCTTATTATCTGGATTAACATACAGGATACTTTTTATCCTGAAAAATAATAGGTTCCCGAGGTATCATCTAAAAATATAAAAAATTAGCGATAAAGATCTTAGGCGTTATACCTATTACTCATATATTTTCTTTTTCAAAGCGGACGAAGTCGCGGGCACCAGCTTGTATTAAAATATAACATAGGTACTGAAATTCGGTTTTATATCATACGGTAATATCTGTTCATAATTATATTGTTCTTGTATGTTTTCGTTGATGTGTGTTCAGCTCTAAGTCTTCAGTAACTGAGCCTCTGATGAAACATATATGACGCGATTGAAACTTACATAGTTATACATACACATAAAATACTATTTCCTTTATCAAGTCGTCCTTTATCAACTAAAGCACTAAGCAGACAACTGACAGATATTTGAAATGAAATTTTGGCATGACTGATAATAGCCCTGCAAGCCAATGTCGACTTTAAGGTTATGAATCTTTTCTAACCCCGACTGTACTTAAAATTATTAAAAGGTTTAGATATGTATTTAAAATTGAAAAAAAAAATATGGACTCTTTTTTTCATTTCAAACCAAATTTTACTTCAATAAATTATATTTATAATATTTCATATGTTACATTGATAGCTATTTAAATTAAACAAGTATACACAATTAACAGCCTACTAACTATTAAAATACAGAGAAATGTGTACGAGTATAATACAAATAAATATATTTTTAAGCAAAGATAACCCAACACTTATGAATAGGTATTTTTTTTATTCAATTATTTATAGTTTACTTACATGTGAAATTTCTCATACTTCTTATCAATAATATTTTATAATCCATCGTATTTAACGGTGCCTTAATGGGTAATGCGATATTAGTGGGTATACAATTAGAGAATGGTAAACAAAGTCTGCGGTAGAGGCTTTCCCTTCTGACCTCACAGACTTAATTGAGAAAATTCCTTTGAAAATCGAATTCAACTCCACCACGTGTTAATTGTTTAGGTTTAATTGTGACTTCATTATAGCGTGCTTTTAGTTATTGGAATTAATTTGTGATATATCCAAAATAATAAATTCGTTCGGAAGGCAGAAGGAAAAGTCCACTTGATTGAGTCTGTCAAAATACGTAATGGGAGTTACATATACGCCGCCGACCTTGAAACGATAAAAGATAAGGAATGAGGAAGGTAAGGACTCTGGTGAAAGATAACTCACGCACCGAAACAACAAAACGAACTGTTATTAATTCACAGTGTCCTTTTGTTAAGGGCTGGTTACTACGCCAGATTATTATTGCGGAAATCATTGAATTTAGTATTATAGATCTACTACCAAACTATATGAAAGTTTATCTAAACTATAATATATATTTTTTATTTTGTGTGAATTATCTGTAAGTACATAAAATATGGTATAACATTATGTATTTATTAGCAATTTTAAAACACCATAATTTTAGTGGGTGAGAAATTTATATAAAGGCAAAATTAATATAATAAATTATATTAAAATTATATTAAAATTAATATAAAATTAACTTTTCAAACTTAAATTAACTTCTGGATTATGAACATAGTGGAAAGCCCAGCACCCATTGCCTCATCCTTCCCTTATCATTAGGATTAAGCCTGGTATAGACGGGGTCAGTAACAAGGCAGTACAGTAACCCAGTCCAGCGCTGACTTGCTACTGGGCTTGTATAGACACTAGTTTCAAGTCAGTCCAGTGCTGCCTTCGCGCTCTCAAGTCAGTCCAGTTGACTAGTCTGCCTGTCTATTTTCGGGCCCAGTAGCTGTCACGTAAATTAAATGACTTACTGGCGATCCCGTCCACATTATAACACTGGTTCCGAAAATTCGAGTCAATGGGTCCAGTCACTGCCATCGTGTAAACCAGGCTTTATGTTAAAATATTTTACGCAAAATGTATGTAACCAGGCCACACTAATCTGTGATTGATGACTGATGACTGACAACTGTCATTCCTTCTTCTGTAATCGCCCTTTGTTAAACGCTAATGTATATTTTTCTGTTCCAAATATTTATTAATAAATCCTCACAAGTCTCAATTACTCACAATATCTAAGTTGTTTCATTTTATCAGATTAGGATCCTTAATACTTAATCCTTAATCCTTATGGTCGGGAGCGCACTTGCAGTAACTATGGCGTTGTTTGTGTCCTGGGCGTCGGTATCCGCCGCTACCATCAAGTGGACCGTCAGCCTGTTTGACATTATAACATTTAAAAAAATTGAAAATTTACTTATGTTGTATTTTTTTTATTTCGAGATCAATAAAACCATAATTTTAAATATTTAGTTTTTATACAAAAATCATTCCGGCATTAATTCGTCGTAGGGAACTTGCTCTAGAAGTGTATCCAAGTTCTTGACAACGGCAGCGCTAAGTGACTGGCATATTGATGGTCCCACGTCAGCTACTATCTCTCGCCACAATTCATTGAGCATTTTGTTGATTTGGTCTCCTGAATGGGAAGATATATGATTTTAAAAGTATAAATGCCAAGAAAAGTAAATCATCCCAATTTTCTTTTATACAAATTTCTGATTTTCTTTTAATGTACAGATCATTTAAAAAAATAGTTTTTACAACACTCACCTATTGTTTTCTCGTTAAGTAAATTTTCTAATCTAAAAGTAGCTCTCTCAACCTCGTACTTAATATCGTGTTTTGTGATTTTCCAATGGATTTTGCCATCATCTTGTTCTACATGCTCATACCAGAAACGAATGTGTAATAAAGCATTTTCTGCAAATAAATATATATTTTTAATATTTAGGTACTAATAATAATAAATCTGAAGAGTTTGTTTTTTTAATCTCTGGCACTGACGTTGGATATGAAAAATTATTTTTGCGTTTGATATTCTAATCCTTGAGAAAATACATAAATGTTGACTACATGTTGACACATCTTAGGAGCCGAGCAATTTCAGAAAAAACGCTATGCGTAAACGAAGTAATAGCAATTGAATCTCTATTTCAAATTTTTATATCATGTAAACGCTACAGTGACACCTTATCGTGTCGGTCCTTTAATTTCTCAGTAAATGGATACGTACTTAATACAATTGATGAATCGCCACTTGACGTCACAGGTATCACCAAAATCCTCCCACTAAGTTCGTACTTATTTGCAACATCTAGATTTACTAGTGCATCAGCACTTATCAGCTTTTTCTTTAAATCGAATCTGATTTGAAAAAAAAAAATGTAATTTAAGAAATATACTGCTCAAAACAATTAGGGGGAACAATATTATAGTCCTTTCAGCAATAGAAATTGCAGATAATTATGAATACCTCTGGAATTTCTCTTACATCTGTAATTTACTAGTGACCGGTTCCGACTTCGCCCGGAATGCAATTTTTTATATACACAAATTTTTCTCGTTTATTCCTCTTCCCATTAGTGAAAATCGCAACCGTTGGATAGTTTAGGAGGATTATGTTACTCGCTGATAACATAGCTTTCTATAAGAATTTTCAAAATCAGTCCAGTAGTTTTTAATTTTATTCATAACAAAGACAAATTATATAGTAGGTGAGTTTGTAATCCTATATAACAAACATAAAACATGAATTTGCTAACAAATTGTAACGAAAATAAATAATGTATAATGGAATTCACATTTAAATAAATATATTCTCATACTCACTTTAAATCTTTAAGATCCATCGCTGATAAACCTTTAAAGTAATTATCCTTGAATATAAGTTTTATACCGTTCTCGTTGGGAACATAAACAATCATTTGTTCCACATATAAAGGATCCAATGGTGCAAGATTCCTACTGGGATCACCCATTGAAAACTGCTGCAGTGAATCTCTTGCCGACTTAATAGCACATTCGTTTAAATTCGGATCATTCCTTGAACACGATTTAAGATAATCCGCTGAAATTAAAATTATAGTAGCTATTAGAAACATTAAATCAATAGGCTACTAATAAAGTTCAAACCAACTAGAATATTTCAGAGATTTTTTTTTTCTATTCAAGAAAGTGTAATATAATAAATGCTATTTCTAAAAAACACGCTGTAAAAGAACGTTTAATTTATGAATGATAATCGATATACTTATAGATAATTTTTTAAATGTTATTTTTATTAATTAGTATAGATAGAATTGAGTATATTCCAAACTACTTAGCTTTTTTATTATTTGTAGAAATAAAAAAAACAGTAGCATTTTTTAGTTGTAAATATAATCGCAATAAATATCTTTGCAAGCAATAAACAACGGTAAATATATATTGTAAGTTTTTGAACCTAAATGGATGTAATATTTTTTTTGTAGCAAGCTAATATGTATGTAATATCTGAATTAAATTATTATTATTATTACCTGTGCCCACAACTTTGTACTCGCTTGGTGTTTCGGTATTCGGTATAATTTTTTAAACCGATTGGAATGAAATAAACACTAAACATTACGGGAAGCTTGCTACAATACATCATTAAAAACCTCATTCAAATCTTTAAAGCGGTTTCTGAGATTTGTGTGCACAGACAAGCAGACAAAAAATTCTAAAATCTATTTTTTTGACCTAGGTAAAATGAGCACGAAGTGTTTTCTTGAAAAAATATTTAACATACAGTCATTGATGATTTACTATTTTATGTATAGATTTAAAAATTACTTACGTAACCCAATTGAAATGACACTAGAAATTAATTGTAAAATAAATAAATACAAACGCAACATTTTTCACAAACTAGCTTGAATTGCGCTTCAAATTGCATTGTATTGTATTAGCTTGTTCCGTACTATATAAACATACGAAAAATTATACGTTACGAACTACTTGTTAGTGAGTTTAAACGCCCACTTTAATATCATACAAGTGAAGGTAAACAGTCATTTGGACTCATGACTTGACTAATGAAATCCTAAAAAACATTGTTTGTTGAAACCTTTGCTATGTTTTTAACCTTACAAAAATGATTTCAAATTAGTAATTAAAAAAGGAATCGCTATTGATGTAAATTATTATCACAGACAACATTTATCAAAGATTATTATCAAAGACTTTAGTCTGATAAGCGTTACGTACTTATGACGTAAATTGAATTAAAGAAAATTATGTTGCAGTCAAGATACATGTTATTATAACATGCAATTTATCATAGTATGACGTTATATGATATTTATATGTAGTAAGTACTTAGTTACATGTGAGTTGTACGTATTAATTACCTATGTATTAAAAAGTAAAATTGAGTGAAAAAATAACTAACGACACGTTGTGGTTTCTTTTAAAAGGCCACATAGCGAAATTCGTGTCGTGGCTTTCATAATGTCCAACCACAACGCATTGTGATGCTTCTGGCTCATTATAACCTAATCCTAAACAAAAGCCACGATGCGTTCTGAGCTGTCTAATGCAACCACATAGTGACAGATGGAAAACAAAAACTGTTGAAGAAGTAGCATATCAACTTTTTGTTTGTTTCGTGCAAAAACACATATTTTTTTGAATAAATGTGGTTCGGAATGAATCTAGTTCATAGAAAACCTCGAAATTCTCAGTCAAGGTTCAGTTGAGTGGTCAAAACAAAACGGCTGACAATAATTCACAGAAGTATAATAATTCAATGGAAGACCAGCGCAGGTTCTTACAACCTGCATTACCTATGCTAAATTGGAGTCGGTTCGTGACAAGGGAGATGTATGTGTGTGTCTTTTTATATATTATCTATGTATTCTTGTTGTTATGTCCTTTGTCGCAAATAAATTTATTCTTATAAGTAGTCAGAAGGGTTGCGTCGCGATGTGGTTACGTCTGTTAATGCTCAGAACGCGTCATAGCTTTTCTTTATTGTCACAACGCGTTTTGAAAGCTACGATGCGAATTTCGCTATGTGTCACCGAATAAATAAATAAATATATTTGTTAATAAGTAGTACTTAAAAATATAATCCTGCTTCCAAGCGCGCTTGACAAGCGCAGGAAAATCGGAGCGAATGAAAAATGGAACCAACAATATATCACTTGGAAATGTAAATAAAACCGTTTATGTAATCATAACAAGTCGTTGCGTTTTTGACGCGACAGATAGATTACTGCACTACATTTATTATCGACCTTAAATTTTACTGCTTAAAGCGCTTTTTACTTTAACGATACGTCGATATACAGTAACCGATAAGTTTAAACTTTATTTATATCGGAATAGTGTACAGTTTGGAATGAAAGTTGAGTGTTTCTGCGAAAATACAAATGAGAATATTTTGTTAGCAAATGGTTGGCCGTGGCATTTATTTTAGTGTTTTGAAATTTTTAGATTTTCGAATTGTGTTTATCGTCCAGAATTGCTTTTACGTTAACTCTTTATTATTCTAAAAGAAAATGAGACTAAAGTTTATTTTGTAACACAATAATATATCGTATTAAGAACTAGCTATTGTTAATTATTTGAATATCTCACAGGAACCTAACTTTTTTCCAGGATAAAAAGTGTCTATAGTTTAATCCAGGTAATCGTCAATACATCAGTGAAAACCGAATTCAAATCGGTTTAGCCAGATCTGAAATTAGCGTGTACAAACGCACAGACAAGCAGACAAAAATTCTTAAAACTATTTTTGACCTCGGTAACATAAGTATTGTACAAATTGGTTTTTGAAAAAAATATTCATTGTACAGACAGGGCTCGTTTACGATCTTATTATGTGTAGGTATAGATAAATTTTATTATGATTAGATCGTAAAGATAAAAATGAATCGCTAAGCGAAAAAATTCATTATTTTTTTTCGCACCCAAAGTTTCTAGCTACGACTTTTCAAAACTTTAGACGAAACGAACGTCTGTCGGGTCAGCTAGGCTAGCTTTAATAGAAACTCGAGGCTTGAAGTATTTTTTTTTATTGTAATTTTTTTTTTAACTTTAAAAAAAAAAATAGATTAAAAAACTGGAAGCGATCGGTCACCGTAGCTAGACGGAGATCCTAATTCATGACTACGAAACGCTATGTGCCTTGTTGCTACTAGTATTGAAACTATAAATCACTTACTTATTCACTCAGTATGTAAAACACCGAATATTCTGATAAGCGAAAATGTATACAACCTAGCTGGCACGTTTGTCTTTAAACCATTGATATGATTATCTCTGAATACTGTGTAATTACAAATGTTTTACTCACTTATTATCTGTTATTACAGCTTTGGGTTAGTCGTATCCGCGACTATTAGCTTGCTCTTCAATAATAATTAGGTGATTGTTGACAATGTTACATTTCAAAATTAACTGGATTAAATTATTTCTATGGAAACATCCCCTCTTGTCTAATCAGTGTTTCGTATTGACACGGGACATCTTATGGGCCTACCCTCTTTTGCTAATTTGCAGAGATCTTATAACATGTCGCTGGTGCCGGCGACTTCGTCCTAAGAAAATGTTATAAATAAATATGACATGTTTTTGCTGTGACTATGTGGTGCCGCCACATTTTAAAAATATTTTTAGATGATCCCTCGGGAACAGTACTTTTTTCTGGATGAAAGGAACCATAATACGTACTTTTCTGTATCTCTGAAAGCGTAGATTTCCTGAGTAATCGGTTGAGTAATTAAATTGTGAAAGGTCACTTGACAGAGTTACTTTCACGTTTATAATAATAGTAGAGTACATTACATTTATTATAATAATAACTAGTACAAAATGAAACAAACAAGTAAAAGAACTTATTTAATTAAAAATTAAACAGACCTCAAAAACGGGGTCAAATCATCAGTTAAATAATGTTTCGTTGGTACACTATCAAAAAATTTGTTTGTATATTCATACACATACTTCATAGTTAAGTCCATTACACTTGATCCAACCATATGGAAGATCGTTCTCCAGTTATTATTCAGTAGATCCTTTATTGAGGCACCTAAAGGGACAAAAAATGAATAATAATAATTATGAAAACAAAGACCTCTCTGTATTCACTCGCAGCAATATTTCACTTTTTAAAACTCGACAACCGGAATTCAGGACTGATTTTTCGCAGACAACCCTATACCACCGTGTTCGTAATGAAATAATCTTTATTTTAATTTAACTTTAATTCATTAACCAGACCGGTGCAAGTCACTAGTATCGATTTACCTGTTTATACCTACCCAAGAGTTGTGACGGGAAAAAAACAGTCAACCTAACGTTTGCATATTCTATGGGCTTCATACTTTCGATTGATATGGAATTTGTCTATTAACCAAACCAGTGAAATATTTAAATAATTTTTTTTTTAATTGTTAATTAATCATATTCTGGACTTTAATTTTTAGTCAACCCATTTGCAATATATTTATTGATATATTTAATTGGATATAAAATACTTTTCATCCATTAACCAGCTCGGTGAAGGTCGATGTATAGTGGGATCTTAGACTATTACATGATATTATAATCAAATCAATAAAACAAAAATATCAATCAATAAAAGAGAGAAACAATTCAATAATGGCAAAACAAGAAAAAACATATTTATGCCTTAATACGGTTCACAGTACAGCCCTTATTCTATTTGAAAAAATGTCAAAATCATACTTGTAAAATATTTGATTATAGTAACGCAATGCACAAGAAACCGGTGTGTTGCTACCATATTTATTTTGGATTAACTAATTTAGAATTATCTAATTATTATTATTTTTTTTGGAAGAAAATAACATAATATTTATACTTACTCGAATCTTCATTGTCTATATAAAATCCATCGATATCAAATGATACCTTGTCCAATACATTATATTTGTAGTGTGTGTTTGTTTTGTCAAATGTGACATATATTTCACCGTCATCTCTCTTATTTATTGTAAGATAGAAGTCTAGTTTAATATTGATTTTGCCTGAAAGAAAATTATTTATTTTTTAATTGTATCCTTATCTCTTTGTAAGAGGTAAAGTTTGTATTTTTGTTTGTATGTAGGAGGTAATCTGCGAAACTACTCATCCGATTTAAAACCTTCACCAATAGTTAAAATAGAATTTCAGGATGGACATAGGCTAAATATTCCACGCGGGTGAAGCCGCGGGCACCAGCTATCTAAAAATAAAGATCCCGCTTGGCATAAGTAATAATGTGAGGTGTCAATGTATTTCAGGCGTTATATCTTTTATTTTTCTAGGCGCATGAAGTTGCGGACGACTTGACCTGACTGCTTTGGACTTGACGGACCTGTTTTGGAAAACTCAAAAAAAAAATTGTGGACTTGACTTGTCTCGGGATCTGCCACTATTGATGTTAATTTGAATTTTGCCTTTTATTTTAAAAGACTATTTTAAATTGCTTTTTTTACAAATGACACTGGCAAAATCATCGGAGAAGATCTGATGGAGCCAAGACATTAAAAGAGAAGAAGAAGAAGTTTCGGACACCAGCTAGTTACACAATATGTCAAAAAACATTAACGAGTTCTAGATTTCTTTATCTAATATGCTGTGTCCTTTATTATCTAATTTCACATAGCTTTTTAATTAAAATAATTTCTAAAGGTCGATTTAAATATTAAAAACTGGCCTCTGAAAAGTAAATGTAACTTACTGATTTTCACTTTTGCTTTGCCATCACCCCTGACTGATCCGCCTAAGAAGATTACAAGAAAGGGATTTAAAGGTGTTGCCAGATAATGGCCTTGAAGTGTAATATCACACGTTATATCCGCTTTTGCACGATTCATTTCTAAGTCGATTCTGAAAAACAAAATAAACCATATATACTAAAGAATAAAAAATATAAGTGTATATTTGTAATGTCAAAATAACTGCTTTTTACTTAATACTAAAAGGTACTTCTGACAAAAAAAATATGTTATTTTTTGTCTTTCTGTCTGTTTGTTCCGGCTAATTTCGGAAAGACCGATTTTTACTGGACGTTCACTGATATTATAAGGAGCAGCTTAAGCTATTATTTTATAACTATAGAAATAGGAATAGTTTTTTTTTTGTATCAAGATAAAATATGTAAAAGTTGAACGAGGTCCCTCCCTCGTCATGCGAGAGGACGGGTAAATAATAACGATACAAAATAAAAGAAAATAAATTGAAATGTAAACAATTTATAAGAAGTAAGGCATTAATTATTATGAGATGGAAATATACGGTCCACGGGGTTGTGTAACCGGCGGGAAACTGCAAAAAAAAAGACTCGAAATAAGATCTTTTGTATGAAAATATTCTAATGAAAACAATCAATCCCTGATTTAAATCTTAAAAGATATTCTAGTATAGATATTACAATGTAAATCCTAGTATGCATTTTCTAAAATATATATGATTCTTATTTGAAATTTTCAAAGCTGGATATTATACGATATTACAACACCCGACTACATCAGCCTATAAAATGCAAGATCCTCCTTATTGCGAGGTTCGAAGCCAATAATCCCCACATGCACCCGTTGCATTACCGACTCCAAGAATATTACTCGTCCAGAGACTTATTTATTTCTTACTTATAAAATTTTACGATGTGTTATAGCAAGACATAGGAACACAGACGAATATAAATTACTCTTGCAATATAAATAAATAAAAAAATTAAAAATGGAATTGTTGAAAAATTAATTAAAACGTGGAAGTATGCTCTGATTTCCGTTTATTTGAGTTTTTTGTTTTATTTTTTATCAAGCGGTCGACAGCTAAAATGTCGGTCAGGCGACTGCAAGTGGCTATCGTCGCCTATTAACCCTATAGCCCACCGCTACAGGTGGTTACAACTGCACTGCCAAGGATAAGGGATACAATAGCACACGTGCTGATATTACACGTGCTGGTGGTTCCTGCCGCTATATGGGCTGCCCGCTTTATGTCTGTGCTACTACTACTAAATCAACTTATCGGCTACAAAATGGGTGATAGTTAATACTCGCGGGAAGATAAAATCGTAATGGAACTATAATAACCTAGTCAATTTATTTAATCTAAAATTATCTTTACTGCATATTACACACTAAACCCCCCGCCATGATTTCGTTTACGCTCAAACCACGCTTCACTGTGGCGTGCATGTGGTGAGCGCGCAATATTAGACACTGCTTATTTATCATTGTTTTTTAATTTTTAAAAATAAAAGTAGCCTAAGTTGCTCTTTATAACATCAGCTATTTTTCAGTGAAAGCTTTTTCAAAATCGGTTCAGAAGTATCTGAGATTAGTCGGTACAAACATACAGATAAAAAAATCTAAAATCTATATTAAATCCATTAAAAATTTTGTTATTTTGACATTACAAACAGACATTTCAATTTCCTATAGACAGTTATCTTAACTATGTACTCACGAAAACGAATTAAAATCACAATCCTTAACGCCTGTAACTACACTGTCGACCAAAGTAATATTGGCGAACCCAAATGGCGATATAGATACACTCTTCAAGATGAAAGGGTCAATAGGCGGTATGTCTAATTCCGGAATACCATTTGTGCCGATATTTAGTAACGCTGTTTTGTATAATCCTTTCAAGCATTCTTGGTCTTGGGAATCACACTTAACTAAATTGTCCACTGTAAACAAATTTTAATGTGATTTATAAAACAACTAGCTGTCGTACGCGACTTTGTACGCGTAACTTTATAATCAAATGCACACAGGGTGCAAAACTTTATTTTATATATAGTACAAAAGTATGGAAATAATCCGATTGGTGTCTTTACAAAAATATTCGGATGAGGATTGAACAAAAAATCTTATCGTTTGACTGGATTTTGTTATTGTTAGTGTTAAAATTTCTAGATTTTTAGTGTTAGTGTTAACATTAACCTAACCTAACTCTAATTTCTTTTCATATTATATTGACAAAAGTATAATGATCCATGGGATAATTTAAAAGTACCTTAAGAATCATAATACTTAATTTTAAATCAAAAGAAAACCGAAACATTATAAATAAAACAATTATTTTAAACGTTTAAGTATAACTTACCCAATGCTGCATCGCTAAAGAAAAATAGAGAACTTAACAGTACTAACATTTGTTTTAGTACAAACATAATACTTTACGACTTAACACAGTCTATTTACAAAGTTAAAAACGAGTAGTTTTTATAGTAATATGAAACAACAAAGTAGCAATCGGTTTTCGTATCACATAACACAGTCATAATTATTATGATAAAACCTTGCTACCTTTTATAACTTATCAATGACGTTGAATAGGGTAGGCATATATAAATTTTTTTATCAGTATTGAAAATGCGCAATACCTACTCAAATTTTATAGCAAATAGTTATTTTTATGTTTCCTGAACAAAAACATAGAATTTTATTATTTGTTTACACAAATTTACACACACAAATTTAATATTTAAATTCAAATTCAAAATAATTTATTTGCTCAATATGGAGACTTGGAGACTTGGAGACTAATATCAGGAAGAGTTATCTTATCAGCTCTTACATACTTTTCATATAAATTTTACAATGGCTTGGGAATAAACTGAATAAATAATTTCTTAATAAATTAAATAAATTAAGAAAGAAATAAACAAAATTTTACATTCTTTCCATCTAAATAAAAACAATTCACGTCCAAGGACGTTATTGCTAACAATTTATTTCCATTAAGTAAAGAGAGCGACTTCCATTTTGGAATCTTTGTTTCGGAAATTACTACCAGATAATTCTATGACAACGCAATTTTCGTTCAACCAATTTTTAAAGAAAACGTAATAATGAAAGGAAAACTGTTAAAAGAGATTATATCAGTTTTGGTTATAAAGTAAGAATCTACTTTTTTATTTATATTTTAATCACTTGCAACTCAGAGGTCAGAGAAAGTTTAGAATTAGCAGTAATTTAGAGAGTAGGTACCTAATAAAGTCTATTTGACGACCCCATCGAATGAGTTAGGGTAATTTGCCTTAGCGCTCTGTTTCAGGGATCCCGGGTCCGATCCTCGGCGAGGTCAACTTTGGAAATGAACTGTTTAAAATTGGTTCTAGTCTGGATCTGGTAAGTAGTGGCAGAGAACACTGCGTTTCGCAGTCATTTGGGTAGCCTATCTGGCAGCAGTGACCACACCCTTATATAAGACCACCGTGAAATATCAGCATGTAGGTAGGCTGTTATGTTTCTGTGAGCGAGTAAGAGATACCAGACCCCATTGCTCTTATCCTTAATTTTACTATGGTCGTCAGATCAATTGACAGGATCTACCTACCTTTAA
This sequence comes from Synanthedon andrenaeformis, assembly GCA_936446665.2. Taxonomy (NCBI): domain Eukaryota; kingdom Metazoa; phylum Arthropoda; class Insecta; order Lepidoptera; family Sesiidae; genus Synanthedon; species Synanthedon andrenaeformis. The sequence goes on along the minus strand of OW387786.2, from coordinate 4,804,905 downwards.
ATGGACAGCCTGTCTGGGCCGATTTTAATTCTGTCTTCACTCATGGATAGAGGGATAATCAGGGAAGGTTCTTACGTAAAAAAATGCATCCGGGCGAAGCCGGGAACGAGTCACTAGTTACAAATACAAAAGTATCAGAAGTACGAGTAAATACTTCAGTACTAAAATCACGAAGCTTTAATATTAAAAATTTCCTAAGTATTTAATAGCATTATTATTTTATCTTACAATATGACCGTTCAAAAACAATCTTCATCTATAATTTTATATCACAAAGTTATTAATTAAAAAAACCTAAATAAAACTCTTTATAATTTTTCATTATAGCAAAATTTTAATAAAAGTATGGTACTTACTATGTCAAATTCATCAGGCGTTGGATTTAAAATTACTATATACTCGTTACACAATTTCTATAGGCACTATATAATTACGGCTTAGTCAAAAATAGTCTATAGGTCAAAAATATCTATGTTGTTATTTTCATATTTGGAAGTTTTGTGACATTTTAAGAACTATATATGAAACAAATATATAATATTTATAGTTATTTAGACTATAGTTTGATTTAACTACTAGGTCTTAGAATAATCAGAAGATTCAAAGTCTAGAAATTGCTTTTATAATAGAAAGTCTTAGTCTTCAGTTTCCGTTGATTTATCTTAGAAATATTAATGGCACGGAATCATATAAATAAATATTATGAGTAAACATGTAATCTGTCTGTAGAATTACAATTCCTAAAAATAAATGATCAAATCGACGGTCCCTACGTACATAAAGACATGTCAAAAACCGGGGTTTACAGGAGAGCGTAATTTATGTTCAAACCGCTCTAGAAATAATTATACCTATGTATAAGTAATTATAATTTTTTTTTCTCGAATATTTTATTAGCTTTAGGAAATTTATAATGATAATCTAAAGACAATTATGCAATAAAAAAAATTGCCATTTTTGACATGTCTTAATGTACGTAGGGACCGTCGAAATAGTTCAATTCAATAGATTTGATCCAGTCTTCAGTAGTTATCCAGCATATTCAAACTAAATATAAAACTTATCTATTACAGTCTACAGTCGAAAAACCAGTCGACACTGGACAAAAAAAATTCACTACAAGAGAAGTGCCCTCTTCTCACTACATTTAGAGCAAAGCTGATCCGCTGCACAACCGATACCGTATGTACCAGACCGTTCCTCAACTAATAATTCTTTGCCTAAATCGACCAGCTGTTTCTCTAACGGAACTCCATATTTCAGAACATATCCTTCAGGGAAAAGCCGAGCATGGCTCTTTCCATTGCTCACCGAGCTACTTGCAATTTGCCTCAAGTAATTTGGTTAAATATATTTATAAACTAACTGAACCCGGCCACGCTTCGCTGCGTCGTGCGCATGGGGCGCGCGCGGTACTGGACACTGCTTAATTTTTTTTTTCTAAAATAAAATTAGGCAGAGTAATAAAAGTAGGCCTCTTTATAACATCAGCTGTCCGCCAGTGAAAGTCCTGTCAAGATTGGTCAAGCCGTGTCGGAGATTAGCCAGAACAAACAGACTGACGGACAAAGTGACAAAAAAAAAAAAATATGTTTTTTGTAATAAGTTTTCTTATAAACTTTGACATACATTTATAAATTATTTTAACGTTACAGACACTTCGATTTTATTAATAAGTAGGTAGTTCAATATATATGTAGATTTAATAATAATAATAATATAATATACTACTTTTATAGGTTGTTCGATGAAATATAGTGTTGAATTACAATTTTAATACCCAAACAATTAATTAAATCTAACTGTGGGCCTAAACAACCTAAAGTTACATTACATCTTCTAAATTGTAGATGTTGGATGTTATGGGATATTATTTATGTGCCTTTTATATCTATAACAAAAACAATTTATAGCTAGAGAATCGGAATATGGATAAACTTCACTTTGTAATGAAAGTACATTTTTTCCATTCATCGGTACTGTTCCAAAGGGGAAATGTAAGAGCTTAATAGCAATAAAAATATTACTTAAGTGTAATAATATAATTTCGATTACTTTTGCCGGAAACCTTTTTGCCAATTTATTTTCCTCTAGGCCAACGGGAAGTAAAGCAACCCTATAGGGTTTGACAAGGTGAAATTTCATTGCAAATATCATATTCGTAAACGGCCGCATCTTTTGATCGCATCGAATTATATATAATAATTTTGACATTTTGTAAACCGACCATTTTTAAACCAATTAAATTTCTTTTTTAATTAAAACTAATTAAAAAAGGATGTTCATTCCTTTCAATGGCTTTAACGGGGAGAAGACAATTAGCCTTAGCTCAGCATAATAAATCCATAAGTGATGCACGCAAAGAAAGCCGCAAAGAGAAAGAAGCTCTTGATGACAAATTATTGGACTCTATTTTGACCAAATTTACACTAAACAAGAGAAGAGCAATAAAAAGATCGATCGCATCAAAAATGAAAACAATGTCTTCCACCTGGATTTCCCCCATAACAACAAAGAAAGATAATTTTGATCTATCCCCCCTCGAATTCAGAGATGCCTTAGCGATTCGATATCATAGAACTCTAAATTCAATGCTACCCTCATGCGACGGATGCGGTAATCATCAATTTGATATTGACCAAGGCCTATGTTGCAAGACCGGCGCTCTAATCTCAAGACGGCACAACGAAATAAAGACCTTTTTTTGCGAACTATGTCATCAAGCATGGGGAAATGTTACGAAAGAACCAATAATAACTGAAGGCGATCTTGGACTACGTGCAGACCTTTCTTGTCGAGGTGTATGGAATGCTCAGTGGGAGGCGTTATTTGATATCCGTGTCGTAGACACTGACGCTCCCTCTCACATTGCACGCCCTGTCATGTCCGTTCTAAAATCAGCCAAAAACAAGAAACAAAGAAAATACTCTGCCGCCTGTGAACTAACAGTGTGTGCCCTGTCACTGCTAAAACACCCCAGAGTGAATTCAAGGCAGCGCACTAGCACTCCCCTTGGTGTTGCTTGTGTCCTTAGGCGACGGTAACCACCTACCATCAAGTGAGCCGCCCGCCTGTCTGCCACCTTTATACTATAAAAAAAACTGCTCATTGGGAAGGCGCACCGGAACTGCCAAAGTGCGTCGTGCCTCTCAGGGTGAAGAGGGCGGTAGTGTCTTACCTGTCTTATCTACTTACGATCCAAAACATTTAAAAAAAAAATGAAAAATGTCATAACTAGACAAACTATTATGTTTGTGGCACAAACTGGTGCTGTTTTTACGCAAGATATATTGATTTGAAATAATTAGTAAAGGTCACGTGTGACGAAAGTTTTTCGAATGTGGACCCGTTTGTCTACAATTACAGGCGTGCCTGTACTTACTATTTTATTAACATTAGAATATATATTTTTTTTATAGAATACTATTTGTGAGTATGCTAAGATGGTTTAAAAACTAAGCAAATACAGTTAGCAATAGTTAGCGATTATATTCATGTCACATGGCTCGCACAACAAAAAAAGTTTCATACCAGAAAATGTTAACTGTCCAATTATAAGCTTTAGCCTGCGACTCCGTCTAAGTATTTTTATAAAGTAAGCCTATGTATTTATCTGATGTATAAACTATTATAGTTTAATCAAAGTGTTTTCAGTAGTCTGCGTGCAAAAGTAAGAAATATCCATTTATACTCACAAACTTTCGCATTTTTAATATTAAAGGATTTTTGTTTTTCATTTAAGAGTTTTGTATTGTCATATTGTCCATCCGTTTGGGAAATACGATTGCACAGACAAACACACAGATACGCAGACACAACGTCAAACTTATAACACTCCGTTTTTGTGTCAGGGGTAGAGAATTAAAAACCATAGTATTAAGAGTATTAATACTACATTGAAAGAAAACTCATTTCACTTGTTGAATATAATAGGGGTTAAAGTATGAAATTGCCGTTTTATTGTAATAGGTACTTCGAATTGACATAGAACCTTCATGGTTTGAGATTTTTGAGTGAAACTTTTTTCATACGGTACCTATGTAGTTCTTCTTTTAAAAAATGTGCAACATTCGATTATCAACTTTCAGTTGTTTTTTTTATTCAGCTTAGACAATAAAGATGGATACTTCGAAAATTCGTGTGATTTTTGAATACGAGTTCCGACGCGGAACTAACGCGGCAGAAACAGCTCGCAATATTAATGTTGCGTTTGGAGAGGGGACTGCTAATGAACGCACTGTGCGATTTTGGTTTAAACGCTTTCGTGATGGAAACTTCGATTTGAAGAACGAACCACGTGGAAGACCGCCCACACAGGTGAATAACAATGATTTGAAAGAGATGGTGGAAGCCGATCCGAGCCAAACTACCCAGGAATTAGCGGCATGGTTTAACGTTACCTTACCAACAATATTGACTCATTTGCGTCAAATCAATAAAATAAAAAAATATGAAAAATGGGTGCCTCATGATTTGACTGATCTGCAGACTCTACAGGAACTGCAATTAGAAACCATTCGTCACCCTCCGTATTCGCCAGACCTTGCTCCAACGGACTACCATTTTTTTCGTGATTTGGACAATTTTCTGCGTGATAAAAAGTTTTCTTCTCAGGAGGCAGTGCAAAATGCTTTCACACAGTTTGTCGAATCTAGATCACCAGAGTTCTATCGCAAAGGCATAAATGAGCTTCCTATTAGATGGCAGCAATGTATAGATAATAATGGTAATTATTTTGATTAAATAAATATGTTAAATTAAAAAAAAAACGAATTTTTATTTTTCAGTACAAATCGGCAATTTCATACTTTACCCCTAATAGTTACAATATAATAAATGATATATGTTATATGTTATAATATAATGAAGATATATTTCTGGAAATAATTTATACATTGACCTATGCAACCTTTTTGTAATTTTAGTCTACTCTTATAATTAAGTGTTTTTCCTTAAATTTTTCCTTAAATTCTATTCATGGTAAACGGTTGATAATTTTTAGTTTAGAATAAAAACGAACGACTGACGAAATGTAAAAAGTTAATCGGTAAAAAATAAATAGAAACATTTTACGAAAACGAACGATCTGTGTAAAAAATCGTTGACCGAGCGACTTTAACAATCGCATTGTGTTGTCAGATTACGCAACATTGTTGCTTGTGGCATACACCATAACTCACAAGAAATCGTATCACTTTAATTGCCTTGCTAACCTGCTTACTAGAGCGACTAGTTTTGTTTAAGATGTTTAAAATGTAAAATAGAACAAATTTACTCACAAATTTTACGAAGCAACTTAATCTAAGTTTTAGCCAAATGTAATAAATATTAAGCCAGGGTATGTAGTTAAACATTTCGCCTTAAGATTAAGTAGAGTAAGGTTGCGTAAGTCGTACCACAGCCTAAGTCGTACCCAAGCAATATCTCGTCTGATACTTATAAAAATTTATCTCAGACTAAATTGTTTGTAGTTTTTAATTGTTCATGTGATCTCTGATTATTGTTTTTCTTTATAGTTTTTAATATGTTTACTAACATTTGTTTTCTAAGTACGACTAAGGCTATAGGTGGTACGAATTAGGCGACTAGGTGCCTTAATCAATAAAAACAATAAAATACCTATTTTCATTAAAGAATTTCAAGTTTTTATAATTGTTAATTGAAAACCAATTAAATAAAGATTTAGTAAGTGTTAAAGATTTTGTTTTATTTTAATTGGAGTGAATATTACAGTGTAATTTTCTTAGGGGGTACGACTTGAGCACCCTTACCCTAATATGTATTATAGAAACCTAACTGAGTGTTATTATAAGTATCCTTACTTAGTATAAATTGAAGTCGCTTTCCGCGTCTACGCAAAACCGCATCCAAATGATGCGGTTTTCACCATCAGCTAGATAATTTTTAATTACGTATATAATAAAACCTAATATATTTTTTATTTAAGTAGAAAAAAAAAACAATAAGTCGCCAAAACTGTCCGCATCTCTCTATTTCTTCGAACTACTTCTAAACATTTTTTTTTGATTCGATTTTCACTTATGAAAAGAGGGATGACGAAAAGAGGGTTTGTGTAAATAAAAACTAGCTGTTGAACGCGAATTCGCCCGCATAACTTTAAAATATAGCCTTTGTTAGTCGCTGATAACGTAACTTACTATAGATGAAAGAATTTTTAAAATCAGTCCAGTAGTTTTTCTTTAATATTCTCTCTTTAATATTAGTATCTAAATGGTTTTACAGATGTCTTATAAACACACTTCGGAGCACTGAGTAATATTTATTAAGTGGTAAATTTTCTTAAAATAAAACATTGTCATTTTTTGACAACTGTCAGAACTTTGCACCAAACGTGAACGTCGTGTTATTTGTTACTTATTTACTTAAAAGGAACAATGCAAGGTGAAGTGTAGACATTATTAATGTCACATTAAGACCTTAACTGTCACTCAACCTTGTTTACTTGAGAACATCATACTTTTGTAGCATTAAAATGTTTGAATAACACGTGATTCACTGGTTTGTCCAGTGAAATTTTAACATATTAAAGTAAACAAGGTTACGGTCTACACGCAACCGCGATGTTATCAATATTTGCATGTAAAACAGATTTATAAGTATTAACAACGTTATTAAATAATATTTTAAAGGCATATTTCGTATAATTTAACATAAAATGTAAGAAAAATTTAATGTCCCTCACAAGATAAAAAAAAATTGAGAAGATGAAAGAACAATAGAAATTATGATTTAAAAAAAAATTCTTTAACATTAATGTTTCGTAATAAAAAAATTGTTAATGAACGAATGCGTTTTTAAGCAATTAAATTTTTTTTAAGAAGCGATTTTTTTTTCAAATCATTATATTTATTGATGATTGAAATCCCAAAAAAAAAATTATCTTATAAACGATGCATTTGTTTGTTTATAACAATTATTTAAACAATAAGAGTAAAAAATTATAAAAAAAAACTTTAAATATAACATTTAATAATAGAAAAACAAACAAATTGGAATATTTGAAAAAAAAATTCAAATACATTTAAATACATGGAAAATACATGGGCTATTTGATGGCTGCTTGAATGTATTTATTGTGTGTTTTTCTTAAATCAAATTTTAAAATGTCGATTATCTAGTTGTATTTTGTATTATGTGTAGGATTTTATTTCAGTACTGTACCTATGTATCTATTTTGTTTATTATTTATTTTGTGTATGGAACTCTGTCTTTAAATATTTATGTATATTGTAAAAAAATATGTATAATGACTGTTTGTTTCCTGAATAAAGAGAAAAAAAAATTCAAATGATAAAACAATTTCAAATCCATACGAAGCCGGGGCGGGTGGTTAGTATGTTAAATTTATGCATCAATGAAGTACCTGGCACAATAAGCATGTGTTGGACATATGTATATTCTCCCACAAATTTCGCAATTGGGAAAATAAAAATAATGTAATAACAATTTTTTTAATAAAATTATACCAAAACAAACATTAACTATAATTTTTTTACTTAAGTATACTAACAAATAACTTAAGTAAGTATACAAAAAAATAATTATAATATACACTAAGAAATGTTAGAGAATAATTTGTAAGCAATCACGCCTGATTGTATCTACACATAATTATTTGACCCACAGAGAACGTTAATGATGCAAAAAAGGCTAACAGCAACCGCAAACGACTGGGACTTAAAGTAAAGGGCATGCCTAAACCACCATTTGAGACGTTTGGTTTTCTAGTGCGTGCTAGACTCTCGAGAGTGAAGCGAAACACGCTCGCTGTACAAAATTTATAGAACGTATTAGCGCTCGGCGTTGCGTGAAAATCGGGCTTCACATTGGCAAAGAGCAGGCCCAATTTGTGCAACCAAAAATGAGAAAGAACTCGTTTAAATTTACATAAGAAGTAACCGCGAGGAGCGAGGGTCAACCGCCAGTGTATCAGCGTGGTTCGTTTCGACCACATTGTTGTCATTCAGTTGGGATTGTCAAAGGTTTAATAAAGGTTTATTTTGGACTGTGCGTGCGTGCGGTAGTCGCAATGTGCTACAAACTTGTAGTTTTCGCTATAGTGGCGATTGCGGCTTGTTTCGTCCCAATATGTTCAGCTAAGTTGGCTCGTAAGTTTTTATTTAATTATTTTTTTATTATAAAATAATTATTAACATTAAATAAGAGAACATATAGTAATAAAAACCACGTCTCCTTCCTTTAAGAAAGAATTTTGAAAAATAATTCATTTCTTTAATTTGTGTGTATATCTTATTTTATATTATATGTTTTGCTTAAAATACTATTCCAATTAAACCATAATAGTCCATAAATATTTAAATAGGTACTCTTTATCATATTTTAATTTAATTGGTATGTGGATAGATTTGGCAAGCGCAGTTATTGTATAATCTATCCTTATGAAGTTTTAGTGAATTATGAAACGATTTTAGTTTTGAAACCTCTAGCCTGATTTCTAAATATTTCTGCTATTGTATTTTTAAAAGGTTTAATAAGTTTTGACCGAATTCTTACTCGATTGATAAATTTATCATATTCTGTACAGACACGGTTTACTTGTATTTCTATGGATTATTGAATCGATATACGATATATATATGAGTCTCAATTTTAACATTCCAATGGAGGTTCACAATAACAAATCAAACACATGCTTAGGATTACTTAACTTACTTACTCTTACTATTCAACGATCCTCTTTTGATAAGCCCAAAAGATAATATCTTGTTAGTATTAACTAATCTATTCGGTAGATACATGTGTAGAAAATAGTATCACACACACACGCACCTACATCGTCGTCGGAATATTGTGTAAATAGAATCATTATGAAACGTAGTGAATGCGAAATTACAACACGCCACATTTGCAAATCTTATCTAGTTAACGCCGTGGAGCATGTTCTACTCCGTGTTTAAGCTGATCAATGTTGTTTCTTAATATTTTATCTATACTAATCTATAATAATATTATAAAGAGATTTTTTTTGTATATTTGTAATGAATAAACTCAAAAAGTACTGGCTATAAAGTTATATAAAGCTACTAGGGAACGAAGTCGCGTGCAACAGCTAGTAATATTATAAAGAGAAATAGATTTGTATTGTTGTAACTAGTTTTTTCACGCGACTACGTTTGCATTACATTACAAAATATAGCCTATGTTACTGGCTAATAATGTAGCTTTCTATAGATGAAAGAATTTTTAAAATCGATCCAGTAGTTTTTGAATTTATTCAGTACAAACAAAAATAAAAAATATATATACAAATATTTTATCTTTTTAAATTTAAAGACTACTGAACCGATTTTAAAAAATATTTCACCTATTAGAAAGCTAAATTATCAGCGAGTAACAAAAGCTATAGGTATTATTTTATAAAACTACTCAGACAAAGTCGCGCGCAACAGCTAATTTAAAATATACTGATGAATTCGTTATTTCTACGTGACGAATGATGTCATAACTACATAAATTATAGTTTGGTTACAGCGCCTTAACTAGTAGCTTAGCTAAATTGTTCTCTATAGTCGTAAAAGCGAAGCGATCTTTGCGTGACAACGCGTCGTTACGTCACGTGACGCGTCGCTTTACGTCTATAGTCCTCATATAAGTTGCTTTCCTTGTTTTCTATGACGGGAACTGTGTCATATAAGATTTTCATTTTACATAGGTACAATCTAAGAAAATAATATTAAAAAAATGTTGCATAAGCTGTATACATAAAACTTTTAAACATAAAACTGACCACATAAAACTTTTATACACTAATCGGATAATATTTTTGTTGGAATATTTTATATAAAGGTCACAAACAGTCCATGAAAAGACGTAAAAACCAGAAGTCGTTTTATTTTTAACTGCCTATGAATACAGAGAACACGCCTAAGGGCATTATAAAAAAAATGCATTGTGTGGTTCTGACCAAAAGAATGAAAAATATTATATTATCCTACACTCTCGTCATACCTTCGGTTGACATTTAGGTAGTAAGTGGAGCTGCTAGGAACGAAATTGCGAAAGCAGATAATAACATATCAATCGAATATAAGTATTTTCATTATTATGTATGCCATTGATTTTCTGTTTCATAATCAAGTGGGTTTAAGATTAAAGTCTTCCTTGAGTCGATCACTTCCTTATTAAATTTAAAAAAATAAAGTTGTTAAAACATTTACCTCAATTTAGTTCTCAGAAGTTAGATTCATCTAACTTACTAGCTATATTCGTAGGTATAATCTATCTAATGAAGGTTAAGTAGAAATAAAAATATTCCTACAAATTGAATCATGCAAGACTGACATATGAAAATGGGAATATTTTACTTCTAATGTCTTCCAAACTCTGTGTAGAAGATAATATGTACATCGTACATTATTTATCCTTTGTATTTTTAGTATTTTTAGAGTGTGGTTTGGTTTAAGCACTCTCTCCTTCTTATGCGCAGCAAGAGGCTGCTGATCCAAGATCAAGATAGCCATGATTCGCCAACCTTCGTAAAGAAGCGGAAAGTTAAGAAGAAGAAAAATTGTTTGTCTATTTTTAAGTGTATTTTTAGTCAAACTAGTTTGTCTCTATTTTTAATCAAACCAGTTCTGATTTCAAAAGTCATAGAGACAATATTTAAAGTATTATTTAGTATTAATGTTAACTACTAAAAGTATTGCAAAACATTATAAGCTCGTCTTTTACAATGTTTTTTAATCTAACAAACAGGTTGTTAACATATTGTATATATTGACAAATAAACAGGTTAACAGATTAAATCAAATTTATTAAATTATCTCACGAATGTTGAGAATAAAATTACAATATAAAGTATCAAGTTATTTGAGATCTTTGGGAAACTAAATCGTTATTATTATACACCAGGAAAGACCGCGAAAAGACATTTTTACTGCTGAATATAACTAGAGAGCAGAAGACAGTTTCTACTTCACGCTAGGTGGCTGCGTGTTTTAGTTTGTTTCGTTTCTCGCCCAATGGAAACTTTTTTATTATCCTCATATTAATAAATATTACGATGAGTTGTATAAAATGGTTTTGTCTTTGGGCGCGGTCAAAGGACAAAGATTGTCTGCCTATGTACAATATTCACGTTTGCTGACGCACTTCAGTTAAAATAAGGAAACACATTGAATCCAAGACTTTAATTGGTAAATTGGTATCCATTATTATTTACTTGCTTCCTGTTTTTGACGTTGGTACCTAATAAAAAACAACTTTCAAATTGAATTTTAATATTATAATATACTTGGAAAGTGGAAGCGACCAAGAAGTGGTTGCCAAGGTGGCAAATTTTCTGGGTTTACCGTCCACAATAACGTGGTCGTGGCCTTCGTATTTAATAAACAGAAGTTACGATACTATTGCAATAACTTGTTTCTCTATCCGTTTCCAGCAAGGAAACCCGTAAGGTTAGTTGGCCCACCTAATCGGAACGCGTTCTCTGCCGCTTACTAGTACTTGTCTATCATACCACCTCTTAAATAAAATATCACTAAAGTGAAATATTTATACAAAATTAAACCAGTTAATTCATTATTTTAAACAATACAAACATTTTGGATGTAACAATAAATTGTTAAGTTAATTTTGATTAAATATAGGTATAATACCTTATTGCTTATCCAATACTTAGATTAAATAAATAAAATAATAATAATAATGAACAAATGGACAGAAACTCAAGTGGACGGATTCTCAAATGGACGTGATCTCACTGTCACTGTCACCTGTGTATATGTTTACCTGTATACCACCATATAACATAATATAACTATTTTAAACTCATAGTTCAAATCTCTAATTACTCTTTTATAATAATAGTCAAATATTTGCTGAATGTATGCTACCTATATTTCGCTTGAGTCTACTTTCACGTGTGTAAATTTTGGTTTAGTCCGTTGGTTCCCAAAGTGGTCCAGGTGGACCCCCAGTGGCTGCAGGCAGATATACCCGAAAAATATCCTGGACTGTGGGAAATTGCGAGAAAGCTTTTGATAGCATTTCCCTCGTCATATCTTGTCGAAAAAAGTTTTAGTGTCGTTACAAACCTTTTAACAAAAAAAAAAGAAACAGATCGAAAAACACGGAACGGGGAGATTTGCGGATATTCCTAACAAAACTTAAGCCAAATATTGATAATTTGCTGTCAAGTAGATCCCTCCCATTAAAATTATGACTATTTTGTGATTGTCATTGTATAAGTTACGTTATGTTATTAATGTTTAATAATAATTAATAACAACACAACAAATATACTATTTTTCTTTTTATTTTTAGCACTATGAATAAATAAGTGAGAATTGATTGCTGGAATCACTTTTTAGATTGGCCAACTTTACTTTTTTGATATCCGCTCACAGCACAAGGAACCAATCAATTTTCACTTTTTTTAATATCTAATCTTCACATTTTTGGTCGAGTTTTGGAAATATATGGTAGAAATGTAGCTACAGGGGGTCCACCGGAACCAGCTAAATTTTGAAAGTGGTTAATAAGAAAAAAATGTTTGGGAACCTCTGGTTTAGTCTAACTAAGTTCTGTTATGTTATTTTGTTCTACGATAGAATAAAAAGGGCAATAAACTGCAGAGTATAACAGATTTAACTGAAATAATTTAACAGAGCATGACGTCCAAATTGTTCTACTTTTAAGAAAGTTACAAAACACTAATTATCAAAATGCTGTTTTACATTTTATTAAATAGAACTGACACACAAAATTTTTATAATGTTGCTATAATATTGGAACAACTTAATAAATGACACAAAGGCGTGATTGTGTTTCTGTGAAAACAAAAGTTTTTTTTTTAAATAAGTATGTGTACAATTTGATTAATTACATTATCATTATTGGTTTACAAGATTCACTAAGCTGTGAAAACGAAAGAAACAACATTCGAAGCCTTTCTTTTATGTCTTTTTATAACTTTCGTAGAAGTTTACAGTTAAATTTAGTTCACACACAAAAGCTTATACTTACCCACTTTCATTATTATTTAATTTTATGGTGATAAGTCGTGACATCTATTTAGGCTGTCGATAACGCGATAAGTTTTAACCATCGAAATAACATATCTTTGTAAGGTTTAACTAAAAAAAAGAGCGCCAAAGTCAAACTAGACGAAGCGCGGCAAATTCAAATTTAAAGAAAGCACGGCAAATACAAAATTAAAGAACGAAGTGTTTTTCTTTAGATATTTTCAACAAATTATACGTAATTTAAACAAAAAAAAAAATTCAATATAAATAAATATTAAAGTTTTTTACTAAATAAGATATAACACGAATCTACGTACGTATTATCAACGTTTTTAGTCTAATGCCGGTCACTCACATTCGCGCGAATAAACCCACAAGTGTAGGACGACATTTGCAAATGACTATGCGAAGTTTTTGCTACATTCGCGCTTTACCGTGCAGTGTCGGTTTTTTAACGCACATCAAAGCGCGCGAACCTCAAACCTTCGCGTAGTCTCCCACACATTCGTGCAAGCATTCGTGCGACCAGTTTCGCGTACGATTGCGTATTGATTGCGTAGGTAACGGACATCTCGTTTACCATTTTCAGAGTTCGTATCGTGTACTGAGTGGCGTAAATTGAATTTGATCATGGATTGGACAAACACTAAACTGCACTAAAATCATCTTCACCTTCAACGCATTCGCAAATGAGTATGCGAACCCATTTGCCTACTCGCTGAGTTTGCGAATGAATGTCACGTTCCTTCACATGCGTGCAAAGATTCGTACAATGTAAGAATGTTTGCACGCATGTCAGTGACCGGGGTTAATGTTGTCTCGGTCGTAACATTCCAATACCATATGTACACTTGTACAGGTTATGGACGGAACACAAGTTTGTGTCAAAATTATGTGGAGATTCAATAGAATAAAATTGCCGTAAAACGACAATGTTGGTTCCGTACGTATATGTTTATTCAAAGGCTATAAATTTTTAAGAACCGCAGATCTGTGCAAGTTTGTGAAATAAATTCCTAAACGAAGCAGTAAAACAAATTGTTCTTGAAAACTGCCTTTTTAAAGGCAGTTGCTTAGTTTTATTGCAATTATTGACGTACTGTTTTTTAACGTCCAATGCGAAAACGGGGTGTTATAAGTTTGATGTGTGTGTGTGTGTGTGTGTGTGTGTGTGTGTGTGTGTGTGTGTGTGTGTGTGTGTGTGTCTGTGTATCTGTCTGTGAAATCGTAGTTTCCAAATGGAGATCGATTTTGATCCGTTGTTTTTTTGTTTGCCATCTGACGTGATCAGGCTAGTTGTTAGTTATAATTTATGGAAATCTGTTCAGGTTGACGAAGAGATTTTATTAACTTCCACAGGTTCGATTGATGTGAAACTTGGTATACTGTTACTTCGGTGGTATTTCAGTGCCATAAAAACCTTAAAAAGCAACTTCAAACGCATATTTTCAGCTTCTGAACTAAATAGGTTTCGCCAACTGTAATTTTAAAATATTAACATTTTTATAATCGAATTCAAAAATATTATTAGTGAAGCATGTATTTATTAAATAAGTAATCTCTTAATAAATAATAACAAATATTTAACTTAGGCCTAAAGTATAAATTTGTTATGGGTAAAATTTATATTAAAACAAAATATATTTCGGCAGTGGAATCGAAATTCAAGGCCTTTTTATGTAAATGATATAGTTAATCGATATCGAACTAGTTTCGCGTTTAAATAGCCCAGCTAATTTCCTTATGAAAAAAAGAATAGCAAAAATAATTTATTCTGCTCTTAAGATGTTCCTACTAAAGTTGGTGATCTAGTTAGGTCATCAATGTTAGCAGCGATCCGATATTTCCATAATGTCGTCGCTATTTTTTTTTTCTCCACAAACATTTATCCGTTTAATCCGTTCAATATATTATTTTAGCACGTTAAAGTTTTAAATAGCTAGCAAAGAAAATTTATAAATATTTTGAAATACTCAAAAGGAGCGTGGAATAGCAGCAGGTGTTTTGTTGTGTTTCGATGAGTGAGTAAGGGATGCCACAGCCCTTTTCCTTATCCCTGCCTAATCTCTCATCATAAAGGCCGCCATTCACGGGCACTTCATTTGGCAGCGCTCTGCGCAAGTTCCGCATTGACGGTGAGTTGGACTGCGGCCATTGGAACCGCGCCGCACTGGATTTTGGAATGTTTGGAAATCCACGATGCCACACAACTGACGTAGTTTTTTTACATTCACGATGAGATAATTCATGAATTTGGAGTGATGGAGTGGAGTGCTGCCAAATGGAGTGGCGGCCTTAAAATACTACTAAGGTCGCCAGCGCACTTGCAGCACCTGTGGCTTTGCTTGTGTTATAGGCCACGGTAGAGACCTACCATTAAGTGGATCGTGGATCAACTACATTCTTGGCATGAGGTTAAGCTCAAACCTCAACTTCGGACCCTCTATCGAGTCCAAAGCCCAAACAGCAGTCAAAAAGCTGCGCATCTTAAATAGAGTAAAGCGATACTTTACGCCTGGACAGCTCCTATCTTTGTATAAGGCGCAAGTTCGATCTTGCATGGAGTATTGCTCCCACCTTTGGGATGGCTCAGCCAAATACCAACTTGACGCACTCAACTCGGTGGAACGCAGAGCTAGGAGACTCATTGGCGACGGTACATTTTTAAAAACTAAGATGCAGAGCCTGGCACATAGGCGCAAAATTGCCAGTCTATGTGTCTTTTATAAGATGTACTTCGGAGAGTGTGCTCAGGAGCTGCATGACCCCCTTCCCCTTTCTTCCATCGGACATACAGACATACGGCTGGTTACCATCCTCATCTTGTCGATATCCCTCTATTTCGGACCAAGTGCTTTAAAACATCCTTTATAATGCGCACTGCCAAGGTTTGGAACTCCCTGCCGGCGTCTGTATTTCCGAGCACATATAACCCGAATCTATTCAAAGTTCGAGTGAATAGGCACCTTCTGGGTGAGCTCGCTCCATCATAGGCCTCATCTTCGCTACACACCTGGATGTTGGCCAAGAGCAAACCCATTACTAATAAAAAAAAACTACATATCTTAGTTAGTTGTCTTAGTGCGGTAATGAAAAATATTTATAATTAGGCAATTAAATCATACAGAAGACCGAAGGGTGTGGTGACACAAGCCAACATTCATCGGTGGAGAGATACCGACTGATGATGATAGTTCTGATGATGATTATGATGAAAATGATGATGATGATGGTGTCTTAAAACTTAAAGACTTTAGTCAATTCGAGGGCGTAAATTAATTTGTCTTATCAAGAATCTGTCTGGATCACTTCGATGTAATTTTATCTATATCACTGCCTTATTTAATAAATTAAAATAAAATACATTGGCATAAGGGACAGTACTCTGCGCCGCCGTTACCAAACATTCTTATCATTTAAGCTAGGTATGTAAATACTTATTTAAAGTAATATATTGTCTATATAATTTTAGCGTATTTTCCGGTGTACAGTAAATAATTTATTTGATTAAAAATCAACTTTTTTTTACCTTTATTCATTTATTTATACTGTACATAGAATAACTTTATACCTTATTATTTTTATATACTTTAGATATTTGTGTGTAAATATTGTAAAATTCTTTTTGTCATCTTTATAATAATAAAAATTAGGTATTCGTTTCTTAAAAAATTAAAAATCAACAGACTAATGAAATATGTGTAAAATTAAAATTAATAATATTAAATAGGTCTAAACAATTTATAATTCTCGTGTCTGTATTGCACAAAACAATCACAATAAAGAACGGATTTAAAAATCTCGGTCTAGGAAACCTGTATGACTTTCGTATGCAGGCTTCATTGCTTGCAGTGTTAAAACCTCCCTGCACGTTTTGCTCGGTCGGTCCTCACAAATTGAGTTTACTGTCGGAGAATATTTTGCTGTTTTGCTACAGAAATTTCAGGTACAAATGTGAGGAAAGAAATACTGGTAACGTTTAAAAATGAATTCTTACAATTACCAAACACGCTTTTAAAATCTATACCTAAACCTGAAATAAAATAAAATGTTACCATTATTGTCGTTTATGTATATATAAAGGAAAAGGAAAAATATTTTATCAAATGTCAATGTCAATGTCAAATTGTTTTTTATTTCAGTGCATGTAAAGATAGGTAATAAAGATCTTATTCATATGCCATCTCGTGTCAAAAGTTAATAATTACTCTTTTATTATTATTTTATACGCTTAATATATAAAGGTGATCAGACATGCTAACGGTCAACTTGATGGTAGGTCGCCTACAACACAAGCCTAGTAAGCCTTAGTAGAATTATAGATAAGAAATCAGGAAGGTCGATAAGAATCCCTTTCTCAATCACCGAAACACAACCGCACACATGCTGTTATTTTACCGTGGTTTTCTGTAAGAGGATGGTTACTGCCGCCAGACGGGCTGCCCTATTTGTGACTGAGAATAACAGTGTTTATTACGATGATTTTTGACTGAAACGCAGTGTGCGTTGCCACTATTAGAAAAAAATTAAATAGTTAATTTGGGATATGTTCATTTGTTTATAATTTAAATTTTACAAGCGGATCTTTAGTTCTAATTAAAAACAACAATAGTTCACACAACATATCGTGATAACAACTGAATTAAGGTTAAAAGATAATTTGTGGAACGTACTACTTTTCAAGGTACGCAGTCATGTGAAGTGAACTAAGAAATGTGGGCGTGTGTAATAATGCACACACATGTACACTTATACGAACTATGTGTTATTCATTAAAGTTTTCAAGAATCGAAACTCACTATTTCCAATCGCGTGAGTCAATTGTAAAAGTGACATGTGTTGCCCAACACTATAAACTGGTTTCAAAATAATTGTGGCCGCATTTGCGTGTGATTCACCAAACTAGATTCTTTTGATATTAAATTCAACAATTAATCTAAAATAAATAAAATATGACAATTTATTTTTTATTTAATTTATTTATTATAATTTTAACAGCTAATAATATTTAGTATATATGAAGTGATAACACTAAAAACCACTGAGGTTTAACCTTTTGCTATCATTTTAAATTATTACTGAAATTTTAAAGAATTTAATATCTAACTATATACAATTAAAAGGATTGAGTTGTTTGTT
The DNA here is from genome assembly GCA_936446665.2 of Synanthedon andrenaeformis. Classification (NCBI taxonomy): domain Eukaryota; kingdom Metazoa; phylum Arthropoda; class Insecta; order Lepidoptera; family Sesiidae; genus Synanthedon; species Synanthedon andrenaeformis. Next base: position 4,786,759 of record OW387786.2, on the reverse strand, counting down.
TATAAATCATTTTAAAATTTCCAGGTACAAGTTTAGAATTCTTAATATTGTAAATATTGCAAATGATGTTTTACTTAGTTATGTAAATAATTCAAATATAAAATACACTAGATGAGATGCATGACAATAAAGCACTAGGTATGATAGAGAAATGGCCCTAGGTTCTCCGGCTGCTATAAATCGAGCGACTCGACTGTTGGTACGAGTTCTCTAACACAAATAAAAAACATACAAATATATTATTATCTACTAAAAATCAAGCATGTGTTGAATACAACTACATTAATTTTGCTATTATTCATTTCACAGCTGACTTCATCAAACCCTGCAATGACACGTCACGAGAGTGCCTTATTCAAGCCACTAAAGATGCTATACCTGATTTCGCGAAAGGCATACCAAATATTGGAGTGCCAGCTTTGGACCCGTTTACGATTGTGGAACTTCCCATACAGTTACCTGGTGTCAAGGTCACGTTTCTTGATGGAAGAGTAACAGGATTGAGGAATTGCGAAGTATTGAATGTTGAGTAAGTATATCAATAATTTTATTCAACAATAGTTGATAGAATTGTCTCTATATTCATTGCTGACACTAACACAACGTCAATATTAGGATATTAAAAATTAGCTCACTAATAAGACTCATTGCTATTAACAGATTTATCAAAACTACGATAATTTTAAAATTTAGATGTTGCGAACGAAGCTGTGAACAATTATTTTAATTAAATTAATTATTATGATACATTATTTACTGCCTCCAAAAACTCTTTGACATTGTAAGTAATTGCGTTAATACAAAAAAAATGTGAGAGTACTTAAATAAATATGTGGCAATTTTAAGGACCATAAACAGAAGTAACTTTACTTCAAGATTGCAGCATACAAAAATGGGCACAGACATAACAGGACAAAATATAATATGTAAATGTGCTACCTAATTAACGAAAATGAACAGAAGGTTATTGTCATTGTATAACTCAGTACAAAAAGGTTTCATCAGACCGCAATTAGACATGTGAACAGTTAACATAATTTTCCTCCGAGTATACTATGTCCTTCTACATTTCGACACACTTTATTAATTATATCTCTATGAGTAACCGTTGCTTGTATGTTTGCATGCAACGCTCAAAATGTGTTATTAGAAATCCTCGTGCAATCTTGTTTACTATTACCACACAAAGCTTAGACATTGGTTGCTAGACGTACAAATTGGAGACAAGATATTGACACAGATTTCGTTGATTGTATTATAATAACTTGAACTACGTTTTAAACTAAATACCCTCTAGACTTTAATACGCTCTAATGTTCTCCACTATGTTATGGTCGGACCGGCTGACGGTCCGAAATGGGCTCTGGCATCACTTACTTACTCACCAAAACACAACAGCACACATGTTTTTATTTCACTGCGCCTCCACACTACTCGCGAAGTGCCTCGACCAATTATTCGGGAAAGTTAACCGAAGTACGAAGTGCGTGGCTACACACTCGTTCAACCTCGCGAGGAACTCATTCGCGCTACTTCGACTCGGGCCACAGACTCGGGCGCAAAAACCGACAACAAATGGAAGACTTGGACGAGGTAAGACGAAGTGCCCGTCCACACTCTCGTATTCGCTTCGCCTCGCCTTATTTCGCGAGTAGTGTGGAGGCCGGGTCACGGTGCTTACTGCTACGTTGTTGGGCTGCCTAAATGACTGCGAAATGCCGCGCCCTGCCACTATACTATACTCCTATTTTTCCGAAAATTCATCATTATCATCATTACTTTGATGAATCATCATCTTGCCTGTTCTAAATTCCTACGTTTCTTTGAATTGCAAAATATAGAACAGAATTGATATGTAGTTTCAACGTAAATTATTATAATAAATTAATCTACATTAGATATACTTTTTCGTATGTTATGGTCACTTGGTAGGTACATACGCGGTGATAAAGTGAAGATATACATATATTTATATCTGCTGAACCATAACGGTGTATTCCTGGGTAGATGTCAATTGTTTTACTAACTAATTTCGTTTTTCCTCGAATTTCAGAGCATACCTGGAAAAGAACATCTTCAAGCTGGATACTCGCTGCAATATCACAATTAAAGGAAAATACACGGCTGTTGGGCGATTGTTATTATTCCCTATAAATGGAGATGGAGACGCGAAGATCAAAATTAGTAATATATTCTTCATTGTTTATCCCCATACAATTTAATTTTAATTTATATATTCAACAACTCGCTAGTAGAGAGGTGTTTCCTTTAAAGGAATTGTGACCAAATTATCTTCTCTTTAATGTTCTGATTTTTATAATGTGAAGATCGTCAGAAAGGCTAACGGTCCATTTGATGATAGGTGGTTCTATTAACACTAGCAACGCCATAGGTTCTGCAAGTGCGTTAATAATATTAAGGGTAAGTTATTGGGAAAGGATAGGAAAATGGCCCCTTACTCGCCTAAATACAATAGCTAACATGCTGTTATTTCACGGCGGTCTTCTGTAAGGTGATGGTTTCTGTCGCCAGACTGGCTGCTCAAATGCCCAAAGTGGTGTCAAGGGCTCGAACCATGGCCAACTTTGAAAAGTTTATTTCCAAAGTTGGCTCTGCCGGGAATAGATCCCCTCAGGCATGCTTTGATAATCCTTAAATATAAATACATATAACATTTTTTTCTGGATGATAGGCACTATCGTTGTGCCTTTAGATACAGGAATACGATTTGCTACAAATCTATTTTGTTATGAATTGCATTGAAGTATCTTATGTCTTGTATAAAGGAATTACCTATAATTGACTAAATAAATTATAAATTGTAGACAAAACTAACATAGTTATTTCATGTTTCAGTAAACTCCATTATAAAAATGAATATAAAGACGAAATATTACAAAGACGCCGAGGGCAGAGACCATTTCGGAATAAAGAGTTACCGGTACACCTTCGACTACGGTGAAAGAATTTTTTACGTCATAACAAATCTTTTTAAAGGAAATCCAGAACTCAGTAAGTATTTTAATATTAAAACTATAACATTAACTGCACTTATTATTCAAATTAATGTTAGTATTTAAACTCCATAATATATAATGTCCTATACTATATATTGCGTTAGTATTGCGTTTAGTTAGACAGATAAAAGTCTAGCTTTATTTTTTATTTTTCTGTTTTTCTCTGTGTTATTGTTTCTTGTCAAATACATAAGTTTACAAATCCGTAATCTTATGAGCTAGTCGTTTTTTTATTCCAATACTAACTCCCCTCCGCCCCAGTTTCGCTCGATTTTTTTTTTCATTTTTCTCTTCATAAGAATATTCTTCGTGCTTCGACGAATATTTAAAGGAAAAAAAAATAGCCGAATTAATCCAGACGTTCTCGAGTTTTGCGCTTAGCAATACATTTAGCGATTCATTTTTTATTTTTTTATTTATAGATTATTTTTATTGAACATAAATTTGATAACACATAAAAAATATCAACACTGTATTTAATTACACACTTTGATGACCCATTTCGTAAAAAAATAATTTGACATAAAAATTTCCACTTCATCTCACAGCCTTCGTTTTAAAAATATAAATATTTATGATATTAATCTGTGTGCGATACTTACTGTCTTGTCTTAGTGGAGGTCGGAAAGTTATTAACCTTTGCTGTCCAGATCGTTCATGGTCAACCGAGAATATAGTAACTGCATCATTAAATTAATCGATTAATTCTCGTCACAATATCACTCTGACAATTTTCCTGCTCAATACGATTAGGTATATAGCAGAGTACCTAGATTATAAAAACCACCAAAAACCCAAACCTAAAACTATTTAACGAAAAATCTTAAGGTAAAGTTAGCAGAAAAGCGTTATTTTCATCGCCTAATTTGCTTTCTTAGAGTAAAATTAAAACTTATAAAAGTACATTGCATAATAGACTATACTTAAAAAGGTTGAATCAGGTAGATTTATACAAAATTTCTACGCTGCGCTTGTCAGTCCATGGCCTCCACTCGAGGATCTTCCGGCTCCAGCGGCCGTCGTCGGCTCTTCGTACTATATGCCCTGTCCACTGCCACTTCAACTTACTGGTCCGCCGGCTTATGTCTGTAACTATCATAAGTCTACGGATCTCCTCATTTCTGATTCGGTCTCGCAGTGTAACCCCGAGCATAGTCCTCTCTATAACTCGTTAAGGGACGTTGTAGATTATTACAAGGTCCATAATTAGAGACCACGCTTCAGCGCCATATGTCATCATTGGCAACACACATTGGTCGAAAACGTTTGTTTTGAGAAACTGAGAAATTTTGGAGGAGATTTAGAAATCTCATATAAAGTTCATCCTTGTCTTTTCCAGGTAACACTGTACTGCAATTCTTAAATGAAAACTGGAGGACTGTGACTGAGGAGTTTGGAAAACCAGTAGTCGACTACGCAATGAATGTGACCATCAACACTGCTAAGAAATTCTTCGATGCTGTACCCTACGACGAATTACTGAACGTTCCAATACCAAAATACTGATACGCGAATGTTTTTGTAGGATAAGAAAAATATAAGTACCTCAAGCGTTTTGCATCAACAGTAGGATAACCACAAAGTACCTGTCAAATAAGATCTGCTGGAATTAATTGTGATTGTACTCGTATTAGGGACGTTATTGCAACGAAGGAATATCAATACGTTTGTTGCAGAGCATGACTTTCATAAGACCATAATTTATTGAGTGTCAATATAGACTCTATTATAGTTAAATAATGTATTCTACCATCTAATGCAATCTACTTTTTGGTTTATAAATTAAAAGTTTTTTTTTATCGAGTCAACAAAGTTACAAGTATTTCACCAATGAAAGAGGACACTGTAGCAAGTTGTAACTATTCTTTATATTATATATTAAAATCACTAAAACGGAACAAAATAATATGTAAATATAGTATTCTTTATACCTTATTTAAGGTGAGGGATGTTTCCTAAGTAGCAATTAAATAAATTTTGATATCAATGGAACATTAATAAAAAACTTAACTAATATTAGCAATGCATGGTGCATTAGCAGTGCACCCGAAGGAATTTTCTAAAAATTTTAATATATAAACATAGGTACTTAATATTTGTAAAGCGATAGAATTATTGCAATTAATTGTTGCAATAGAATAATTTATATACAAATGACATTTCATAAATATACCCAGTTTGTATACTGGCAAAGACATACTTCTTTCAAGTTATTCTTACAAGAATAGTTTACAAAACAGTCGTAATGGGAATTATTTAATAAAGTGTATAAGGGAATAGACTTTTTGATAAATGAACGAAATGGCAACTCCTTTGTAAAGGAGTGCTTAGTTTAATATTTAAACAATTACAATTAACATTTACAATGCTGGTAAAATTACATGGATTTTGTATATGGTAGTACATAATAATAATATCAGCAATCATTTTCATCTACAATGAAGATTTCGATTATAACACAATACGAATTAATTCTTCAATTATCTCAAGATTCAGTCAGATATACAATTATAGGGATTTCTTGCAAAGTGGTCGTATTGAGAATGTGATTATCAGGAAAAGAGAAAAAGTGAACTAGTTAGAAAATGACTATTTGAGAAAGGATGAAAATTAATAGTTTGAAAATAGACGAAATTATAAAATGACAAAAATCTTGAACAAATAATATCAACAAACCTTTGAATTGGTACGTCATAAAAATTAAGTCCAATTATGTCCAATTTCATTTACTAATGCAATCTAACGCTTGTTTTACATTGAATTAATTTAATAAAATATATTGGGTTATATTAAGTAGATAGAAATGTTTTATATTTCATCCGGAAAGTTTACATATTGAAAATAGAATGGTGTTTTAAGTATTTAGGGGGATATGATAAGTTATAATTATTATCATATCATACTATTATATAAATTGAAATTGCTGCCGCGACTATCTGTCTGTCTGTATGTATATATGTTCGCGATTATCTCAAAAACTATTAAACGGATTTTCATTCAGTTTTTAATAATGGAAAGAGCGTTAAACGAGGAAGGGTTTTCTGTATAACTTGCAGAAAAAAATCCGTGCGAAGCCGGGGCTGGGCCGCTAGTGGCCACCTTCATATCGAGTCCATATCGATTTTATATAAGTCAATTCATATCGAGTTAGTTATAATAATCTTTTATTATTAATTTACTTTTCGTTTCTTGACACAATAAAATATATTATAATTACTGAAAATATAAGATATTTTTTTAACTTACAGTTGCAAAATTTTAAAGTAAATAAACTTTTTAAATTCAAATTAACTGAGTTTAAGTTGTCAAACTAACAAAGTCTGAGAAAACAACCTGAGGGTGAGACATTTGTTAAGTTTAATTTTTCTTTTTAAATACTTATAAATCCCGAAACCATACTAAAACGCTCTCTTATTTAATATTTATTTTAAGTTTTCTAAACTAGAAAAAAAAAATTCATTTAGTATAACTTAACAGTTCATATTACAGTTAAAGTTTTACTAATATTTATTAAAATCTACATTCAGAATATTTTACTTTTTAAGTTACTGTTTATATAAATGATCACATGAATATAATAATTGTGATTAATACTCGTAAATATGTTGTTAGTCAGTTCAATAAAATTTGTAAATAAATTGCCAAGGAATATATAAATATAAATTGCATAATAAATATTGATCAAATCAACATTAAATTCATTTACAGCTACAAATTTATGTACAGTTTCTTATTTATTTTTAATTTTTATGTAGCCAATACGACAAAAAATTGTGTCGAAAATGTTTCATAATTCTTTCTCGCCAATGTTTTATGTTACGCTAACATTATATAAAATATGCAATCATAAAAACTATAAAGAGGTATATTCTGCGAAAAGTTAATAGTTTTAAAAGTAATGTTGTTTTAATGGTTTTTCAATTCATAAATAAATTAACAAAATTTGCGCTCAGTAGTATACCTACGCAAATTTTAGCTAAAATCTTTTTTTAATGTGAAAATACTTATAAAAATATATTTCATTCAATGAAAGAGACAAATTAAGGTTATGTAAGTACTTATTTTGCGTAAAATTTAATGTATGTAAGATAAAGGCAGCAAGTGTGAAATAAATAATTTACGATAAAACATGGTTTAGTAATTTATCCAAATCCAAAAACACAAACATAGTGGCAAAAGAAGTATATAATATAGGTAAGTCCTGCGGCTGATTTTTCTGTTGTGTCGGTGAGTGAGGAAGAGTGATTCTACTAAGTAGCGTGTAGCGTTTGCTTGTTATTAATAGGTGATAGTAGCCATCTACCATCAAATCGAGCGACAGCCTGTCTGACGAACTTTTCATAAAAAAAGTAAAAATAAGCTTTCCTTTTGTTTACTCATAAATGAAAGACACAAAAGACACAAGTCTGTACTACACATTTACATAGTACAGACAACTATTATTACCGTGGGAAGTGATTTTTCAGTTGCATCGAAATATCCTTTGGTGACGTGTATTTTGTTTATGTTAAAATTTACAGACAGGCTGACGGTTTACTTGATGGCAGGTGGCTACCGTCGCCAATAACACAGGTGCCGCAAGTGCGCTGCCGACCATAGTAGGCTTAAGGATAGGGATTAGGAAGGGATAGGGAAATGGGCTCTGGCATCTCTTACTCAATCACCAAAACACAAAAGTACACATGCTATGACTTCATGGTGGTCTTCTGTAAGGGGATGGTTACTGCCGCCAAACAGGCTATCGCAATAGATTCCCGCGAAATTGGCTGAACTAATAATATCAATTTATAAAGAATGGGGCAATCTTTTATCAAATATATGAGGACGCGGTTAGAATCAGTAATAAAAGATGTACTAATTCGTCTTACTCAGATTCTCTTATGATATTTAATGCAAATAGACATCACTATTTACACGAAATATATACAAATAAAAATAATATATTTTATGAAAAAAAAATGATGATGACAATGATGAGGTAATGATTGATTGATGATGATTTATAATGGCTATCGCCGCCTATAACACAAGCAACACTGCAAGTGCGCTGTCGTCCGTAGTAGGAAAAGGGAAAGGGTTCTTTTATTTTGAAAAACAAACTAAAGGTTGTTAGAAGACTCTTTAACCAGACACGTTAGACACGTTAAATCTGGATATTATATCAAAGTACAAGAAAACATGATTTCGTAGATATGTATTGTTTTAAACATACTTATTAAAATAATTAAAAAAGAGCAAAATTCGGTGTCGAAAGACATAAAACTTGTTACAACCGTATCACAGTTAAAAAAAAACTAGTATGGAACAAGATAATTTTTTTAAACCAGCCATCTAATTATATTATATATCTAATTATCCAATATTTAAGCAAATAGGCTTCGTGGCTTCTAGTTTTTAACTAAAAAGCATAGCCCATAATACCACCTCACATCCATGAATGGACTAATGGAATTCTGTATACATTAAGTAGATATGTAACGTGTTTCAGTTCATATTAAGATAGTTCTACTGTATACAAGCGTCTACAGCAGAATGGCTGGTTTCAATACCTGGCTTCGATATCTTGGAAACTCTTGCATTATAATATATTGAACTTTATATGTGTCACATAAAGTCGCGTAACTTCATCAAAATCTATCATCTAGATAGGCTTGTTAGCATGTTAATAAGAACTAAAAGGACAGCCAACATGTCACTAAACATGTCAATAATTTAAGTTTCTACACAAATTAAACGCCAACCAACCAAACAGGTGACCTTAACAGTAACGTTGAAATACATTTAAAAGCGTTATTTTTGTTATTTTTTTTATAATCTGTCACAAAACATAAAGAGAGAAAATTATAGTATTTCTCATCACAGTATAACTTTTTTTTAAAAAACATTTTCAGAGATAACTATATTTGTTTTAAGATTATTAATTAACTTAAGTTTGGTGTTAAAGTTTTAATCGGCTACTTTTTTTCTTATTTCATTTTTTCCCAATATTTGAGAAAAAAAAATTTAATTTTAAATCTGTTAGATATCTTCGTGAAGCTACAAATATTTGTTGAAAAATATTGTACCTTATGTATAAAACATAGGTTGCACTAATATAATTCAATTTCTTAATAAGTAATTAAATTATAATGCAATAATTATAATTCAATAATTCAATTATATATTTAATACGTTTGTTAAGTAGAAAAAGAAACATAAACAGTTGAAATAAATGGTGCCTGACACAACTTGTCTAGACTAATTTTCATATGCATATTTTACTACCTAATGGTATTAGGGAAAACCTGTTGTATAAATGCAAAAAATACTTAAACGCTTGGCTTCGAGTTATTCTATTCACGAGCATTGTAGAATAAAGTCACTTCTGAAACTAGAAATAAAAAAATGATCTCGAACTGCATATTACTGGTTTTATGTTTATTATTTTGTAATGGATATTCGAAAATTGCACGTAAGTAAATTCAATATTTTATAACTTAAAGCGTTCAAATAAGTGAATGAAAAATTTCTTCTCTATTTCACTTCAATGATTAGAAAATATTAGAAAATTTCACTCTTTTGTAGTGAATATTTATTCATATTAATCTTTATTTTATTTTTATAATGATAGTAAATATATGAGTATAAAAAAGTTAAGTATAAATTTATTAAAGGAAAATTTATTCCAATAATTTAAATTCACACAAATAATCAGACAGTTTTGGTGAAAAAAACAATAGCAATTTTTATTTTAATTAGGAGACTACTTTTGTTAAAGTTTCGGTGGACTTGCTCCTAATGTCACATAATTGGCGAATCACCAACAAGAATTATGTATCTAATACCATAAGTACTAATACGTTTACTTACTGTTTTCTGGGTTTTTTTTATAATTATTTAAAAATTTGTTATCAAAAACTAATAAGTATAACATGAGGCGTTTCTAAGTACATCCACAAAACAGAATAATTTTAGAGGATAATACACTCAAAGTATATCATCAAGTACTCAAAGTATAAACTTTCGATTAAAAAATTAAATGTCAATATTCAAGTTTTCAATTTTTTGTAAATATCGAAACGCCTTCTCTATTATAGCCTACCTTATTACATAAGGTAAGGATAATGAATTAAATTACCATAATAAGGAATTAAAGAATTATGTAATAATTAACCTATATACCTACAATATTATAAATCTACATGTAAGTAGGTATATACATCAGATGATGATGAATTATGGGTGCGTTTAGAAACAAGTTGTTTGAAACGGTTGTGATTCAGTGATACAGCAAGGTATGCCAGAACCCATTACCCCATCCCTTCCTTATCCTTATCCTTAATCCTCCTATGGTCGGCAGCGCACTTGCAGTGCATATGCTTGTGTTATAGGCGACGGTAGCCACCTACCATCAAGTGGACCGTCAGCCTGTATATCGACCTTAACATAAAAAATAAAAAAATGACAATGCATATTATAATTTATCACGAAATCCTTGTTGTAATAAATTTATTGACGCCCTTCAAAATTATTGTAAATAACTATTATTTTACATCTCAATGAGTAATCACTGTATGAATATTTATTCATAACCTTTAATGATAGGAAATAGATATGTAGGTAGGTGCATACAATATTCCATAAATAGTTAATCATCACCTTGACACTATCCTAATTACATCTGTGCGGCTGAATAATCCTATTGAGATGAAGTCACTCGGATAAAATGAGGAAACTGGTATTAAATTTTCTACCAAGAAGAAAATTATTATTTTTTAAATGAGAATTTTCTTTATTGAAATTTTTTAAATAGCAAGAACTTGTTTAAAAAACTGTTATTAAAAATACCATTCACGACTTTGCACCGGTGAATTTTTTCTACAAATTATATACAACTTTTCTTCCACTCTTTCAATTAGTGAAAATCGTATCAAAATTCGTTGGCTAGTATAGAAGAAATTAGCGGAGGTACATACAGAGGTGGATAGGGACCCTTTTTGTAATAGGTATAGATTACTATTATTAATATTAATTATTATTTTTTTGTAATATTTAATATTGACATTAAATAAGTAAATGCCAGAAATCGAAAGGATAATTAAATGCTAAATGTTATTTATAACTTTATCTACTAATATTATAATCGATTAAAAAGTGCGATCATGCGACTTTTTTTAAAGAAAGAACAACAAGGAAAACCCTTTTTTACGTTAAGGTCGACAGACGGGCTGACGGTGCACTAGATGGTAAATGGCTACCGTCGCCTATAACACAAGAAACGCCATTGGTTCTGCAAGTGCGCTGCTGGCCATAGAAGGATTAAGGTTAAGGGATGAAATAAGGGGTAATGGGCTCTGGTGTCCCTTACTCACTCACTGAAACACAATATAGCACATAATATTATGTTATTTCACGGTGGTCTTCTGTAAGGGGCACTGGTTACTGCCGCCAGACGGGCTGCCCAATTTGGAAACGCAGTGTGTCCTGTCACTACTACATTTAAGATTTTAAAACAGTCAAACACTCGCTCAAAAACAATAGCACTCAAATATTAAACACTCGGAAATGTATTAATGTTTTAAGTAAACAGTTAGTTTTAGAGGCCTTGATTTTTGTAAATGAATCAAACATGTTTATTTAGTGCAAAGAGGTTCCACTCAATATTTGCCGTTTTAAAGCGAAAAGTAAACACTGTTAAATCCATGAAGGATGAATAGGCAATGAAATGAAAAAGGATAACATAGATATTATTAGTGAGTTTTAATTAAAATTTATATATGAAATGCACTAATTTGATTTTTTTACAGTAAATTTACTTTTTTACTTGTATAAAATGCAGAATAAAATTCATTTGTAATTTAGTTTTTTTTTTAAGAGTAAAATGGTAATCTATACAATATATGATATTTACATATTAGCAGTGCTCGCGACTTTGTACGCTCTGTAGTTCTTTTTTTTTAATCTTACAGGAACTAAAAAATTTCCAAGATAAAAAGTTATCCTATATGCTAATACAGTAATAAACTATCTGAGTGCCAAATTTCATCCAAATCCGTACAGTCTTTTTGTGTTATTGAGTAACAAACATCGAAATAATCTTTGGTAACAATATCAAAAAATCCAAACATTGAAAGTTTTGCATTTGTAATATTATAACTAATGGAAAGATCGACAAACTGGGAATGTTAGTGTATATAATTTTCAGAAAAGCCGGCAAGCCGGGAGCGGGTCAATAGGATCATTATCAATATCAATAACGCGTCATATGATCGGTCTGAAATAAATCTTATGAATAATATTGCTAATTTGCTAAAAGACAACAGTGAAGATAAAGTCCTGAAATGCTATTCGCTTTGGTTTTTAAAATCTAAAATACTGAGATTAAATTTAACATCACTTTTTGCATAGTCTTATTCACATCGATCTTATTCATAATCTATCATCATTATACGATTTTATTGAGTTTATTATCGTAGCATATTTAGTCTCTTAAATTATAATATATAATCTTCAATGACCTCGTTCATGAGAGCGCTCCCTTGGTTTTCCAAAGCTATGTTTATTTATTAATTTATTTATATTAAGGATAGCCAACGTAATAGTGTACAGATTATAATATAAGTTATAAAAACAAATTGCATATTACAGTTTAGCTTGTACAAATTACATTTGAAGGCTACCACAGCATGCAATATACCTACATAAATTTATACATATTCAATACAATCAATCAATCATTTATACATATTCAATTCAGTCAAAAATACACAATATATACGGTCATTCGCTCAGTATCCAAAAAATAAAAGATGTCAAAATTACACACAAAACAGGAAAAAAAACACATTAAAAATAAAAATAAAAACACCAAATAAAAACACAAAGAAAAACAAATATAAATTAATTAAAGTTGGGACGGCTTCCAACAATAATTAATATTTAAATGTATCTTGTCCAAATATAATAAAAAATTGTGTGTCAGCTCCGACACACGACTGGAGTTTAAACATTACGAACGATTATAACATTTAAATTTTCACGATTCGAACACGCCGAAAGAACAACATTGTTCTTTTTTTAAATAATATTGTGTAGAAAGCGCAATATCTGAAACTTCAGATATTCTAAAATATTCAAAAAAGTAGAACAACTATAACGCATAATTTTGATTTTACTCTCATAAATTTTTCATACCACGGGATTATATATATATACAGGCTGGTTCAAAACTGGTGGGTCAAACGAAACAGGGACGTAGAGGCGGTTATTTTTAATAAAAACAATTTCTAGTCCTACCCTAACTCGATCCTATTAAAAATTATGACGGATTGGGTGTTTTTTTAAGAAAACATCAAAATTTGTACTAAATAGACATTTAAAAAAAACTGTACCTATAAAAAAATGTGTACAGTTGCTTCTAGGTAAAATGTATCATCACTACAAAAGTGCTTTTATAACAGTAGATACCACGGTTTATGAGTAATGGCAATTTTTTAAATATTTTTAAATGTAATGAAAAAAAAGTAGCTTTAGAAGCTTGCTGTGGAAAAAAAATTTACTGCCAACTGCTACCTGTAGCAGAAATACTGGCCTATTTAATATTTAATAATTATTTATTAATTGTCGTTTTTTCATAGCAATATTTAGTACAAATTTTGGTGTTTTCTTAAAAAAAACACAATTTGGCATAATTATGGCATCTCTAGACTCTAGAGAGATTTTTTATTGCAAATAACCGCCTCTACGTCCCTGTTTCGTTTGATCCACGATTTTTGGACCACCTGTATATGCAAATCGATTCTTAAGGAGTAAACTCCAATAAAAAACCTTATTTTGTTTTCAGCTGATTTTATCCATCCCTGTAACAGCACATCAAGGGAATGTTTAATCAAAGCAACGCAAGAGGCAATTCCAGAATTCGTTAAAGGCTTGCCTCAATTCAATATTCAACACCTGGATCCGTTTACTGTCGATGACCTGCCTATCCCTTTGAGAGGTTTAAAAGCTAGATTTTATAATGGACGGATTTCCGGATTTCGAAACTGTATTGTGGACGATGTTATGTAAGCAATTTACAATTTTTTTAAGACTTCACAAGGAAATCTCACAGGATGATATACCATTGATTATTTCCCAATTTATTTGTTATTAATGCGAAAGTATGTGAGGGGTATATGGATGGATGTTTGTTACTCTTTTACGCAAAAACGGCTAAACGGATTTGGATGAAATTTGGCACACAGATAGTTTGTTACGTGGAATAATACTAATGGAATTTTAACTCCTGAAAAAATGTTAGGTTGTAGACGGATCGACTAAAAATATAAAAATTGGGCGCCACAATCGTCACAGCAATAAAGACGTCACAGGTGTTATATTAGTTACTATATTAATATCAGTCTTTTAATTTTGCTTATATTTACTAAGAACATCTACACCGTGAAATTAAAAATCAAAATTTGAAACTTTATGAGATCTTTAGATCTAAAATAACTAATTTGATAAGTAAGATATCGATAACCCATTTAAAAAATTATTAGTAGAGAATACGCGAAAAATACAGTATTTTTGGATGTTTTTTTTTTCTCTATTTTTTGAATTTGTCAAGAGGTGAGTTGAAGAATGCCGTTCACCTTGCCATAAAGAGGACGCTAATATCTAAGATTCTGTATCTTATATAAAAAACTTGTATAAAACCAGTTTTCCCAATTTTAATTAATTAATTTGCTTTAATTATTTTTAATAAATATACATGTACACAACACATAATTGGTCAATAATGTCGCTTAATTGAAGAGTTAAGAATCACTTTCAAACTCCAGATATATTAATTTAGAAATAGCTAAAACGGATATAGAAAATGCAGCTTGGCTGCGGTCTGTTAGAAATTGACTCTCGTTGAAATTTTTGGCGCTGCTCATAACATTCTTTACTAATTAAATAAAAGAACATCATCAAATATATATATATAATTATCAATCAAGGTATTTTTTAAACATTTATTTATGTGGTTTTTATTAAATAAATATAGAGTTAAATATAGATCTCTCATGCCCTGCAGCACTTTGCACTCAACACTTGACAATTAACACTTGACATAACTATTTTTATATAGTCATCTTGAAAATGTGTTGTTTATTTTTTATTTTATTTTTTCAAAAACTTTCAACTTTCTGAATTAAGACCTCACTCTATTGTCAATAATCTGTTTTTTCTTTCATAATCATTGTTCTTTTTTTAAATACCTAGGCAACAAGTATTGGTAAGATCTTGCAAAAGACCGCCGTGAAATTAAGATGAGTGGTAAGGGATGCCAGAGCCCATTTCCCTATCTATTCATAATCCCTCTATGGTCCATAGTCCTACTATGGTCTTGCAGCATGTGTGGTGCACACCATCTAAGAACGGTCATCCTGTAGGTATATCGAGCGTAACATAAAAAAAAGCTATATTTTTCAGATCCCAAATAAGTAAGCGGTTCTTCGTTTTAGAATTTCACTGTAACTTGACAATTAAAGGACTATATGAAGCTAATGGGCAATTCCTTTTGTTTCCCATAAATGGAGGGGGCGACGCTAAAGTTAAATTAAGTAAGTAAAGACATTGAGATATGTGAAAATTTTATAAGAATAAACACAGAACGAATATATGAAAATTTTCGTGTAGTTTTCATTTCTATTTTTTTTTTAATTTTTATTCATAAGTCAGATTTATAGGAAATGAAGAATATTTAATTCCCTATTTCTACAATAAATGATTCTATTTTCAGCCAACCTTAGAATGAAAGTCACTATAAACACTAAATACATAACGGACAAAAATGGCCTTCATTATTTCGGATTGAAAAGTTATAAATACACTTTCGATTACGGCGATAAAATAACATTTGACCTACAAAATATTATCAGAGAAAGTAAAGAGTTAAGTAAGTATTTTATTTTTGTCACAACAATTATTCAAGCAAATGTGGTATAACTGTTACAGTTAAGACCAGTTTTTAGATAGAACTCGTTTTCCCTAGTTAGAACTAGTTTTTACTAAATACCTTTGTTAAAACTAGAAATATCTAGTCAAAACTAGAATTTACCACTGATATATTTGATTTTCAGATAAAACTAGTTGTCACTCCGAGCTTTAGTTAAAACTAGCACTAGAGAAACTAATTTGGGATTGAACACAATATATAGTTTTAAAAATATTTATTAAAAGATCTAGGACACAGAGTCATGTACCTAGTAAAAAATAATAATCTTACACTAAAGGAACATTTTAGGGAATATCCACTTAAAGTAGTTGCCAAGGTAACAATATTAATTAAAAGTAAATAAAATAATCAAACTAGTCAACAGAACACAACCATAAAGTTTAAAAAGGAACATTAAAAAACCTTAAGGCGTTTCCCCGACCGAATGACCTTGAGCGTTTCGCTTCCTCACTCTCGTAAGGTGTAGCTAGCGACACACTGCCTCCCGCTACACCTTACGGGCGCGTGAGGGGAAAGGCTGGCCGAAATTTGATAAAAAATATCAAAAAAATATCAAAAAACGGTTAACTGATACATTTTTTCAGCCAATTTATAGTTTTTTTTCTTGTCTATCGATTGGTGAAAGCCATAAATTTTATGGCTTTCACCAATTAGTAAAAATTAGTATTTAGTAAAAACTAGTTCTAACTAGGGAAAACGAGTTCTATCTAAAAACTGGTTTTAACTGTAATAACGACGATTTTTAGAATTTTTTTCTGTATGTATGTATGTATGTATGTTCCTCCATAATTCTGAAACGAATTAACTGATTTTCATGAAATTTGGTAGATAAAAATTTGGACGTACGGGACACAGGATAGGCTACTTAATATTTTTCAACGCGGACGAAGTCGTGGGCACCAGCTAGTATATTAATAAAATCGTAAACGAGCCGTATCTTTACTTACATGAAATATAAAAAAGTAGGTAATTTGTAGCTTGTACTTATCTGGCTGTTTGTCTGTGCGTTTGTGCACGCTAATCTCAAAAAGGGCATAACCGATTTGAATGCAGTTTTCACTGATTTATTGATCTCTACCTGGATTAAATTATAGGATATTTTTATTCTGGTTCCTGTAGGATTTTCAAAAAAAAAAAACAAACTACAGCGCATGCGAAGTTGCCACGAAAATAAAAAAGTATCCGTTCAGTCCTTGTTACGTGATTAAGTAACAAACATAGAAACTTCGCATTTATAATTCTAACGCTCTATCCATTAGTGAAAACGGCATTAAAATCCTTCGCGTAGTTTAAAAGATTTAAGCGTACATACAGACTGACAGACGACAGACAGCGACTTTGTTTTATAATATTGTAAAGATTAGAACACTTATGTATTTAAGTTATGTAATTAAATCGTTAATTAAGTTATTTATTTCATTTAGCTATTAAAACACAATTAACATTTTTGTAAATACATAATTAATATTTAGTTAACTTAAAAAAATGAGTAGGTATCTAACTTGAATCAATAAATATTTCTCCGTGTTTCCAGGCGATACAGTATTAACTTTCATCAACGAGAACTGGCGAACACTTGCTGATGAATTTGGAAAACCAATAGTGGATTATTCAGTTGATCTGGCGATTAGAACTATAGAAGAATTCTTCCGAGCTGTGCCATTTGAAGAATTAATTCACGTGCCATTCCCTGGCAATTAATCTAGTTTTTAATAGATTGTGTTATAGTCTTAATTACTTAACAAGCACATTATTAAAGTTTTAAGTGTTGTTTTTTAAATAAAACTTGTTTTCTTTTTAATTAACTTTTGGATGACTTATGACATGATACCTTCACTTAGAAGCTTACGAATTTAATCTTCAATAAATTGTTTGTCTTCGATGCTTACGTGATTTAATTGCGATAGGCTTACAGTCTGGGGATAAATTTGCAAACAAAGGTGTAGGTGGAACAGTTGCTTCAGCGACACTACAGATCTTCATTGGTTCTTCTGTTCCTCCGAAAGTCATCTCTAGAGAAGAGTGTTTTTCTAAAATGTCATGCCCGATTATTAAGTCAGCACACAGATTCTTAATAATAAGAAAATTCAAGTTCTTATAGTGTTTTTCACCTATCACAGCTGAAACGGTGGTTTGACCAGTGACTTGAGAAGTGTGGTTGAGTGACGCCATTGTAAAAATTTGGTTACAAGGTCTTCTTTTTATTTGGCAGAGCTTAAAGAAGGCTTCGTTTATAAAGCTGATAGAACTTCCAGTATCAATAAGGGCTTCTGCTCTAATTCCTTTAATATAGGCAGGTACTATTGCTTTTCTGAGTGACAAAGATGCTGTGGCTGTTATGCAAGCGGAAAAATCTTGAACTGGCAGTGAGAGTGCAGCATTAATAGGCTTGCTACGGCACACGATGGCAAGATGTCCTCTTTTGGAACAGACCTGGCAGTTTACTTCCTTGGCCGGACAGTTTATACGCGGATGTATTCGCCCTCCACAAAAGAAACACTTTCGTTTTCGTATGATAGCAGCTGTAGAAGTGTAAGTGTCGAGAGTTTGTGGGGGTTTTTCTTCTGAAGGTTTTGTGATAGAGTTAACATATCCCATGGTAAAATTATTACAATTATTTTCAGCCATTTCTAGGGATAATGCTTGATTATAAGCTTCGGCAAGAGAAAGTGAGAGATTTTCAAGCAGTCTTTGTCTTATCTTACTTGAAGTTATTCCTGAGATAAAGGCGTCACGAATATAATCGTTCTTATATTGTCTCATTATTTCTAATGAGACAATAATTTAATATTTATATGTTTTTATAGGATCCAATATCACGTTGACAAATACTTTGTGATTGCTGAAAATGTGATGTTAATAAATGTTCCCTCGAACATCAATTAAAAAAAATTAACTATGCTGTTCAGGAGGATGGTCATAACCGCAACCCTGGAACTATAGAATGTTGTAAAACTTCTATTCAGCTTACAAACAAAAAAAAATCGAGCCAATCCGTTGGGGAACTACGTTTCCATGACAGAGTATGACAGAGTAACAACGCCGTTTTTGCGTCGGACGTCGGGGGTTAAAAATATATAAATAAAATTGGTTGCCCCGTTCTACTTAATTATGACATTTGAATTCATAAAGGTTTTCGCTATAAAGATATTACGATATAATGATATTTAAACACAATCATTCCCTTTGATGTAGGTATTAAAAAATATACGTAAGACCAAAATTAAATGATAAAAGGAAACATCAAACACGGAATAATACGGAATGACAAGAAAAACATTGCTATAAATATTATTTAATCAGAGGATATTTAGGTATACAGACAATATGTTACATATTATGTGAGACTTATACCTATTACACATTAATAAATAAAGTATCTGTTCGTGTCTATCTGTTTCTCCGCTAACTTCTTCTAAAACATCCAACAGGTTTTTGGCCTTGGCGCCGCCTAACCTTGTTACTTTTACTTGTATTAATATAGGCGAAAGTGGTCCCACAATTGCCATCAAGTGGACAGTCAGGCTGCCAGCGGCTATTCACCATGAAAATATCTTTAAAGGGTTTATATTAACTGTTGCTATTTATATTAACGGATACCGAATGAAGAAGAAGAAACCCCTTCACACCTTTGTGAGCCATTTCTGTTTGTAAAAAAATGCTAATTTTAAATTATAAGTTATAATTATTATTAACTAAATAATATTTTGAAAAGAAAATATTTATGAAAATAGCTTAGCAATAATTCATATTTATGTTAATGAGCCGTTTAAAAAAGCGCCTGTCCACGTTTTATAGGCAAAAATGTCTTATAGACGTAAAGTAAAGGTAGACTTAAAGTATAGGGGTCTGCATAAAGACGAAAGTAGACTTCAGTGATTGAGGCTGCATGAAAACCTACACTAAAGTTAAATATTATAAATTACCCTTTTCGTAATCCTAATAACTGAATATCTATGCTATGATAGATATGCATAAAAGGAAAAGCCAACACCCTTACAACGTGCTGATATTCTTCTAATATGACTCATGCTTCCGAACGACAATGTCTGCGTCATTATCTCGCAAACATGTTCCGCACAAAATATTCGAAGACGGAAATTTCAGCATTTCCCTCACACACTAGAAATGTTCCGTGAAATATTTTATGGAGAAAATTTCTATGAAAATTAAAAATGACATTTTAACATGCAATAACTTTAGCAATGAAGAATACTTAGTCTAAATTTTACTTTTAAAATGTAAAATTTAAATGTATTTACATTTTGATGTGAACGAAATGTTATTTTGTGCAATATGGACCAAAAAACGTTAATGGTTTGTACAATTTTGAGTACTACAAATTACATTTTTATTAGTGTTTTTAAGTTTGCTTTCCTACTATTACCGTTAGTATTTTAAATAAACACTAGTGGCCCGCTCCCGGCTTCGCCCGTGGTGCTTTTTTGCAATCCAGCCGATAAATTACCTTAAACCGCCACCTGTGAGAACCTTATGGAACTCACAGATAAATAATTGCTGTATTGAATAAGTATCAACAGATGGCACTATGTTAATAATATTATATAATTTAAAAAATAATAATAAACAAAATGAGATATAAACTATCCTATCTTTTAAGTTGGACCAAATAACAGATACTTATGAAGTTTGATCAAAGTCGGTTCAGTAGTTTCAGAGTTTATCGCGAACATACATCGTTACACGAGATTTTTATATATATAGATAGATAGATAAGATAAGATATAAGATTATACATCGTCCAGGCAGCGTACTTGCGTCGCTACTCGAGTTTTTGATGACGCCACCTACCTACAATTATGAGGGTCGTCATTCTACCTGCATCCTTTCTAAAAAAAAAAACCACACGCAAATTCCTGAAGATTTATTCTTAGGCCATTAGAGCAATTGGTCATTATTACTAATGCTACCATATAAACTAAAAACCACTGATGTTCAGGCCTGACCGAACCTTGGTAGGTATGTCCGGACTTTGAGACAGCAGCTAAGTGCATTGAACTATATATGTTATTTTGTACTACTGGGGCCCTAGCCAAGATGTAAACGCAGTGCTTTCTACAGTCGTAAACGCTACGCTACACTGGGACAAAGCTTTGTGATTGGTCAAAATTTTATGTGGGCGTTACAACAACCAATCACCGGGCTTTATTTTGTTCGCTTCGTAAAGTTCGCTAGGGAGCGTTTCTTTAGTGTACATCTTGGCTAGGCCCCCTGGGCTATCACTTCTATTGTAATCGGTACCTACATTTCCATTACACGGCAATAAGTTTGTAAGTATTGAAACAATCCATTCCTAATTATATTAAATGTGAAAGTAACTGTCTGTCTGTCTGTTACCTATTCACGCCTACTCAACCGATCATAGTAAAATTATGCATACACATTTTTCAACGCGGACGAAGCCGCTAGCATGAGCTATTAATGCATAAAATACTTATCGTTATTTCATGTAGATAACATTAAAACTTCGGAGATTAAACTTACTTTATTAAATCCATGCATTATTGTATTTTCAGTGACATCGCAGTAGAAACGCTTCCAAGAACAAGTCACAACTTGTTTCAAAGTTAACGACTCGTTGTAACAAGTTACTAGTGAAGTTGTCTCAACTGGCCAAACGTTGGTTTATTGTCCTGCAACTTGTAGCTGAAGTTTAATCACGAATAGTAATAGCTGTACTGTTTACTAATTCATTCTTTCAAGATGAGACCTATATTCTTTAAAGATTATTTCATTTATATCGTAATAGCATCGGGGCGTAGCGCTCTAGTAGCATTTAATATGCATTTTATTTACGGTGATTTCATGAACTACGTAACCAACCAATCATATCAATTCACTCATGCTACACTAGCGCCATTCTGGTCAATATTTGAACCACTATTTAATGCTTTTAGCTTGCCATTTTTTTAGCTTAACACCCATGTAAGTCGGTCCTCCTTACATCTACCCTCCATAACCATGTCATAGAAATATCACACAAGTAACAGTATAGAAAATTTAACCTCAATCGAAATGCCTTCGTCAACCCTTTACATTATTATTTGTGATTTCTTACGGTAATTGGCAATTTAATTAATCTGTGGCTGTACACACCAGTTGCTTATATTTTAGAATGACGTCATTATTGTTTTTTTTTTTAAACAATTATAAACGAGTGTATAGAATCGGCGTTTCCACCCGTCATCGCGACTGTGTAGACAATTGAATTAGGCCATTAACCCCCTCGACCAAAATGTCCGACGACTAAAGTAGTAACTCGATTAGCCTCAACACACGTATTAGTCAACACAACTTGTGGCAACTCCGACACTAATGGTCTTTTATGAACGATGGCATTAGGTACATATTGGTCGGAAACACAACACTGTTCAGTAAAGCATTAATGCTAAATATCTAACGACTAAAGTATCAAACTTTTAACTTTTTATCTAAAAGAAAGGCTTTTTTAAAAAAATTTGTAATTGAGGAGAATCTTATATTATCATAAGAACTAACGGCTCCGCACGCATGCATTTTTTTTCCAATATTATATAATAAACCTTCCTCGCTTATCGCTGTTTCCATTAGTGAAAACCGTATCATAGTCCATTGGGCGGTTTAGAAGAAATTGGCGGAGACAAGCGGACGGCGACCTTATTTTATAGTATGTATAGAGTACCTATAGATAGACATAATAAATATTCCGGCTATCAAAAATATTCAATTAATTATTATATTATGTAATATCGGCTCGCTCGCGGTGTACCGTGTAAAGAACATTTGATATTGATGTGTTTGCGTATAGGAACCCTTAATACTTAAATGTAATACATAAAATAGGATACAGAAAAAAAGGTTTATATTCATTTATAAATTGCTAAAAAATCTTCACTTTTTTTATTAGCCGCGAAACAGACATAAACAATATGAGCCTTAGAAATATCAATTTTTTTCTTAATTAAAAATCAGACAGACACTTAAACTTAAAAAAGTTGAAACAACTTAAAAAACTTAAACATATTTGAACAGTTGTATTTAGGTTAATACTCAAGTAAGAGTACAATACAAATATTATATAATGTAACGTACATATTCAATTTTAAAAGAGTGAAACATTTTCATTTTATAATCGTTTGTGTCCGAGAAAATGACTGATATTCGTTTCACAAAATATTAAAAAATCAAGCTTGTTTGTTTTTCAGCAATTTTGCGTTTCATGTCTCTGCGTGTACTTATCTGTCTGAACTGTTAAGTATGTTCATAATCATCAAAACTGTTTATGACTGAGTGATATTACTGAGTGAATTTCGAGTGAGTGTATAATTGAACATTTTATGACGCGGCCTGTAGCTCGCCAGGAGCAAAAGCTTTCTTAGTATACCTCGAATATTATAATAATATCGTATATAGTAGGTACCTCTTAACAAAAGACTAAGCTACTTGACACGAATTAGCCATAACAAGCTGTTTGAGCTGAAACACTATGTAATGCTCTCTTTAGTTTGGTAAATTTCTTTCCATAATGCTCTGTGCTACGTATAAGAAAATTTCGCTGAACCATGTTAAAGAATTTCTGCTTTCCTAAGGATTAGAGAAGTGATTTCTTTGTAGGTACCTACATTATTAACTTTAAACGAGCAATTCTTGTTATATAGGTAACGTTCTTTGAATCATCTAAAAACTTTTAACGAGTAATTCTTGTATATATATAAATTTCATTTAGTATTTCGCTCATTTCGGAAAAGGCTCTAACAATTTGTACGAAATGTTGTATATAGTTAAGGTTTTTGCTTTCTAAGTCTAACCTAACATTTTTTTAAATGTCAACCTAAAATTTTTTCAGGATAAAAAGTATTCTATATAGTAATCTAGGTAATGAATTTTCTGTTTGCCAAATTTCATCCAAATTCGTTGAGCCGTTTTTGCGCAACTGAGTAACAAACTACTTATATTATTTATCCGTAAAAATATGGGAGCTGATAATTCGGTAACTGTTGGATTTTTTAAAATACAAACATTTGTTGATTTGAAATCCTAAGTATATCTTGGGTAGGTAAGTATATGCCACCGATTTTCCAGACATAATAAAGTTGTTTCGATTCATGAAAAACGTTCACAGTATGTATGGGTCCACCCTGACTTATGATATCACTTCATCTACGTCTCCCTATAAATAGATGGGACTCAAACGTGACCAATCTTAAAGGTTTCATTCGATAGCGAGTTTACATTGTACGTTCACTTACAACAATATTTTCGAAGAATCACTCTAAATTTGAAATTTTCGTCTTTCATTCTTCACTAGCAACCCGCTCCCGGTTTCACCCGGGGTGCAATTTTTTTATATACAAACCTTTACTCGTTTATCTCTCTCTCCATTAGTGAAAATTGTATCAAAAAAATCCGTTGGTTGGTTTAGAAGTGGTTAGCGGAGAAAAAGACAGACGCGGACAGTTTCGGCGACTTAGTTGCAAAATATTGTTTTTTTCTACTTAGATAATAGTTTTATATAAGTTATAGGTATCATTATAAATTATAGGTTAATAATAACTATAATTATGTATTATCTATATAAATAAAATCAGAGTGTCTGTCTGTGATTTGCGAAAAACTGCCTCAAACTAAGCTTAGAGAGTCATTCGCATGCTGTTAAAACGTAAATAACTTTTTTTAGAATTTTTGTCTGTCTGTCTGTCTGTCTGTCTGTCCGGGGTAATCTCAAAAACGGCTGAAGCGATTTCGGTGAAACTTTGCAGACATGAAGAGGGGGTCGTCAGGAGTAACATAGGCTACTTTTTGTTTATGTAAATTGCGGTACATACACCAAAATAACATTTTTTACAATTTTTGTCTGTCTGTCTGTTTGTTCCGGCTAATCTCTGAAATAGCTAGACCGATTTTGACGGGACTTTTATTGGCAGGTAGCTGATGTATTAAGGAGTAACTTAGGCTACGTTTATTTTAGAAAAAATACACCCCGGACGAAGCCGGGAGCGGGCCGCTATAAACAATAAAAAACGGGATCTATGCAATATATTCGAGTTTTTCAAACGCGATATTTTTTCTTTTACTGAAAAAAAGTTACTAACCCTGTGACAATAAAAAAAAAGATTTTTTTCGTTCATAACAATTGCATTTGTTGTTAACAACTGAAACGAAGGTTCATGCAATACGATGAGTTCTCCTTGCGGCATATCTTTTCTTTGGCTGAGTCGCTCATTATGTATTATTAATAGGAACGGATTTTTTTTCGCTAACATTCTAGAAAATTCTAGATGTTTATAGAAAATTCTAGAAGTTTTTAGAAAATTCTAGAAGTTTCTCGAAAATTCTAGAAGTTTCTCGAAAATTTCAGAAGTTTCTAGAAAATTCCAGAAGTTTCTAGAAAATTCTCGCATATATGAAAACTTTCTTCACTTTTTCAGATAATTTAATAAGATTTTTTGAAATTTCAGAACATCGTCAAAATTTTTAGAAATTTAAAAATTTGTTAAACCTGGTGGGTGATTTGTTATATTTATTTCGAAGGAAGTAGAGTGAGGCTATCTTAATGCATAAGCATCATTCTCATTAAACTCGAAAAGTCTATGTACACGAATAAGTTGAAACATTTATCTTTTCTGCCTAACGATCATCACTCAGCTTGATAGACAGCTTTAGTATTCATCATCGAAGTTTTGAGATAGAATATACCCATATTTCGCCGAACTGCGTTCTCTTATCTCAGTTGAACTAATATACACAGGAAAAAGACAAAGTTACGCACAATTAAACAAAAATCAATTCGCTCACGCAGACAACATTATTAAATTTACGTTTTTTAATATTATAAAACAAAGTCCCCCCCGCCGCATCTGTCTGTCTGTATGTTTGCGATTCTCAAAAACTACCGAACGGATTTTTATACTGTTTTCATTAATGGGATGAGCGTTAAACGAGGAAGGTTTCTACGTTTAATTTGCAGAAAAAAATTGCACCCGTGCGAAGCCGGGAACGGATCGCTAGTGATAATAATAAATTTGGAAGTTAAAAAGTCTCAAAGGAACAGCCCTACCAGGGTTCAGACCAGTGTTTGCAGTCTGTCTGCCGAGTTTTCGCCCTACTCAGCTAACATTACTTTTTTTACGAAATTAAATAATAGTGTAATAAAAACAAACAAAGGTTAGAAAAACATTACAGCATCATTAGGGGAAAGAATAACAACAGTGCGTGTGTCACATGTAGTTGCATGAGGACATAAATCAGGAGGTCGTTAGTGTCGCCCATTGCGTCGCTAGTCCTCAATAAAAGGATAAATTCCGAAAACGACACAAAGCCTTATTAGGGCGGGCTAATGACCGCTTTTACAACTTAAGCAATTCATACTATCCGCACTCAACCTTACCTGAGAAGGTAGTTACTGTTGAGAGAAAACTTTTATTAGCGAAGCTGATTATTGTGCCAAATTATTGTATTTATTTATTTATTAACTCAAAGTCCACAGCTCTCAATACTCAATTTGCAGATTAATGAAGTATTGCACATTTGTATAATCCATACTAATATTATAAATGCGAAAGTAACTCTGTCTGTCTGCTACCTTTTCACGCCTTAACAACTCAACCGATCATCATGAAATTTTGCATACAGGTTGTCAGGGATACAAGAAAGGACATAGGGCACCTTTCATCCAGAAAGATGTACTGTTCCCGAGTGATCGTCTAAATTAAAATATAAAGAATTAGGCGCCACTTACGCGTGGAGGCGCCACCGTCGTCACAGCGATAATGATGTCAGGCATTATTACTCATATATTTTCTTTTTCAACGCGGACGAAGTCGTGGGCACCAGCTAGTATCAAATATACAATGGATTTGTCAAACAGTCCGTGCTGTATTAAAAGTTACTTTAATAACTTACCTCAGTTTAAAAAAATATATTAATTTTTAATCGTTTATTTATTGCCCATGACGACTTAAATATAATATTTTGAAATATTTCGAATAATTTTTAAAAATCACCTACACAGCAGCTTATGTTAAAATACAGTTTTAAAGTATTGTTTTTTTGTTGTCTAAGTAGTGTCTAAGATTTCACAGATGTTCTTTATTGACATTAAAAAAATCCAGGTTCCTAATACCTTATCAGAGGGCCTAGTGCAAGTTTTACTCGATCAAACGCGTCGAACGCGTAAACGTCAATTTGTATGAGAATGAAGCAGCGCCACCTGGTGGCTTACGTGTAGGTCTGCTTCATTCCCATACGAATTGACGTTTACGCGATCGACGCGTTTGATCGAGTAAAACTCGCACTAGGCCCTCTGTTATCACAAAATCCATAGAGTTTATGTAACTACGAAATCCAACTACGAGTAACGCCCGGGATCACCTTTCAGTTTGTTTGCTCCTTCTAATCCAATTATTTCTAAGCGGGAAGTGCAGAACTTTAATTCACCAACGCTCCCTTCTGTTTACGTTTTCAGTAACACAATCTACGGGTATATTGCTAACATTTGATTTCAGACGTGATCAAATTACATCAATAATCGAACCATTTTCTTTTTTCTTATTTGTAGACGTTTCTTAACAACATGTGAATTGGTAGCATTGTAGATAATGCGATATAGTGAAGTTATATAGGTATATAGTGAAGTTTTTATGTAAGTAGAAAAAAAAACAATATTTTGCAACCAAGTCGCCGAAACTGTCCGCGTTCGTCTGTTTCTGCGTTAACTACTTCTAAACCACCCGACGGATTTTAATTAGGTTTACACTTATTGAAAGAAGGATAAACGGGGAAGGTTTGTGTACGAGTATATAAAAAACGTATACTGGGTGAAACCGGGAGTGGATAGCTAGTTATTTATAATTTAGGTTAGTTTTAATTATTTGTCATTGTGTCATAATTTTTATTGCTGTCAATTTATGTTATTAAATTCATTTATTTTTATAAATATTGAAGATTCATCAAATTGAGATGAATAGGTAAGAATCAAACATGATCTCTTTGACAAGCCACTAATATAAAAGTGAATAACGGCTGGTATCATTGACTGGATCCGCAAACAGGAAAACATAAACGAAAGTATGTAGCTACTCACTGTGTAGACGTGTAGATGTGTAGATCACAAAATGTAAACAAACAAGCATCCTGAAATGAAATTATCGGTATTCTCTCTTTATACTACACATTTTTGCACAAACAAATTCACCAGCGAGCGAGCGATCTTTTACGTTTTCAAAACTCGTATAACATTCGTACCTGTTGTCACAGTAATATAAGTACAGTAAATATACAAAGAGGCATTAGGTATTAAAAATAGATTCGAGTAAAAAAAAATAGGAAAAATGACGATATATTTTTATTAAAACAATAATTTTGAAGCGTATATAATTTAAAAAGTCTATAATGGGTGCTTACCATATTATGCAAATTTTTTAGTCCCCTTAAATGTCACACCTTGAAGGTAATTTTTACAGGTATATGTTTACAGTCACCAATAAACCTAAGAAACGTATGTGGCTATGCAATGTCACTTCCGATGTCAATAGAATAATGAATATGGTATAATAAAGGGAATGGATTCTGCAATATACAAATAAATAAATGATATTAAAAATATGTCAGATAAGCTGTCATGGTTGCTTTAATTTGTTGTTCTCAGGAATTAATTATTTTTGTGAGTTTCCGATAGTCTATTAAGTTTACTAATAAGTTTATAACATTCAAAATAATATTCAAATATTTGTGCAAAATTATTTGCTATAGAACAATGTTCTCCGATTATAATAATATATTTGCGGTTTACTACATGACCGCATGTATAATATTGTAATAATAATATTTAAAAAAAAATGTAATATTATAAAAAACTTTTTTTTGTGTAGGCGATTTATGGTTTTTCTTTTCACATTTAATATGATATATAAAAGACTTATTTCCTTTTACATTTCTAATTAAACATAATAATATACTATGGTTATTATGGTTGAGAAAAGGTCATAAAATGGTTCTACGTACATTTATTATCTTCTTTTTTTAGATGCCTTTAAAATGTTAACATAAGCAGAAAGTAGAGATTTCTGTATTATTTCTCGTCACCTACTGTTTATTACCTTTCATTGTGCTATTACACTCGACACCTACTATGGTGTCGCTAGTTGCTATAAAGTCTTGCAAACTCTAATTAATTCTGCTACTTGGGGTCGAGACCTTTAATGTTTGACTTTCTAATTAGGCTTTTAAGCCTACATACTTCGTCAACAGTCTTGTATTAAGTTATGACTCCATTGATATTTTTGCTGTATAATCTATTTATATTACACAACAGTATTACCGGCAGGCATGCTGTTTGTTGATCGCCGTTGCTAGTGCGCTGCCGAGGTTCATTATGGGCATTATGGACATTCCTATTCATTATGGACATAATATATTATAGATTCTTTGTGGTTATAACAATATGACATTAATTAAATATGGATAATAATTAATTAAAAATTTAAAAATGGAAGATAATAAAATGTATGAAGCAATCGCCTTTCATCTATTGGAAACATTGTAAAGATAAAATAATTATACATTTGCTCAATTTATAGGATTTTCAATCTATCCCGCATCATGCTCTAACGATCCTGAACTACCCATTTATTATATAACTTGCGTAGGTAAATGAATAAGAAATCGATCAAGGCAAAGGCTTAAGGGCAAAGTAGGATTAAGGAGAAATTTATTATGCATGCGCTGATCAGACGGTCGCTAAGAAGCGGAACTAACGATCCACTCTTTAGTTAAGAAGTTGTGACTGAATTAATTAATTTTTTTAAATCAAGTTGTATAAAAACTTTTGTCAAAGTTGTCAACATAACAATTATACCTAACATTGAAATAATTTAAGATTTCTATAGTTTCTCAAAGGTCACAATGTGTTCAATAAATAAGATTCTTATTTTTTAATAAATATATCCTATTTTTTTATTTTATTTTTTATTCACAAACAAATATTTTAAAGCATAATTATGAAATTGTGAACACGCTCGTAAAAGTTTTCTTCAGAAGCCGTTAGAGGGCAACTACTCGGCGGTGTGATACTTGCGTGTTTTGAATTTTTTTAAAAGTGTGTTTGTTTTTTGTAAACAAACTCCTACGGGTACTACCCTGTAGGAGTTGGTGTTGCTGTTGCTTGTGTCCATAGGCGACGGTAACCACCTAACATCAAGTTAGCCGCCAACCTGTATGCCACTTTTATATTATAAAAAAGAGGGCGCGGGCGAAGTCGCGGACGCCAGCTAGTTTACTACAAATTATATCTTAATTTAACATACCAGTAATACCTAACTGAGTTGGTACCACCAATATTACTAGTTCTTGATTAAATCGAATGTTACGAAATTTAATGAAAGGATTTGTTAGATCTCCTTTGAAGGCAATAACAGTAATATCACGAAAATTATTCGGGTAATTCGAGTTAGGCCAAATTTGAAGACGAACAGGAAATTGCCCATAAATCTGCTCATTTACTAAAGTGCACAAGACCTTTAACTACCGTCATTTAACGTGTCTCCCAGAAACTAATAGTTCTGACCCAGTAACTAGAGATTACATAGTCAGATAGTGATTTAAAACCCTTTGAAATTTAGAACTAATTACTCATTATACATCCATACAGTATAAGCAGTAATAGCCCGATGGGTCAAATACACTACTAGCGAGACAGTAGATGCATGTTCGAATCCTGAATGTGAGTTGTCAACAATATATAGCAATTTGTCCACAATTTTTACAATCATAAACAAACCTAGTGTCGAACTACTATTTTGCAATACTTATGGTAGATGACAGTAGATTACCGTGAAATAATTCGCCTGTCTTTTACCCACTTATTAATCGACGTCACTTATTATTAAGTAGACTGTCAGATTGTCTGGCGACCTACATCAAATAAATAAAGTTTTTAAATCCAAAATATTTTTAAGTTACAAAAGTAAAAATAATTGTATTTCCTTCGCTTTTCCTTATAGTTAACAAAATGTGTCCACATAGTTTTATGTCTTTCCCGTAAAATAGAGAGGCACACTTTAATTTATTTCACCGACGGAATCCGTCCCTGGTGACACATGAACACGGGACGCCACCGAGACCTGCTGACCCGTTTCCCTACAGACACCCGCGACTAGTCAATTTACCTTTAAAAAATTCTAGTAAAACCACAGCCCGAAAGAAAACTGTTTGTTGACTTAACACACATACAGATATTAACGGGTGCGCGCCCTCGTTTCAAACTTGAAGCGAAAAATTATGCAATCCCTTTCATTGAGCGGTTTTTAAGGTTTATTTCACTTTGAACTTTGACTAGACGCTTGTGACATTATGGGTCACGGTTTGTGTGGAATGCAAAGGAATGGTTAAGACCTGAAGCGCAATGTTTACGGTATTCAAATTGCTGTCACATGCCACAAACGGTTGTGTGCGCTTATTTTTATTAATATTAATAAAATATTTTCCTCATAACTTCCAACAGTACTCGTAATTGTATTGTTCTCGTATCAACCCACCCTTTCTTCTTTATTTGCAATTTTAATACAATTTCGAAGCATACATATTTTTCTTTTCGTATAAGAAGTTTAAGTGTAAAAAAGCTTTTCATTTCTATTTTTATATTTTATTAAATTTACATCTTTATTGTCTTATTTCGTAATATCTTTTGATGTGTAATTATTCAAAGGTTTCACATAAGAAATAAGAAGTCTTTGTACGAAACTAGATTTATGTAGGAAAAAAAGTGCTCTTTGTATAAAACTATTTACATTTTACATGCTTTGCAGACAACCAAACGTTCATTTATTTATTTTTTATTTATTTTTTTATATTAAGGATAGCCAACGTAATTTTATTTTCTTTTGTATTCTAAATTTTTTTTATGAAATAGGTACTTACTATTAATGATTTTTATCTACAAAATTTCAGTAAATTGATTTTTCTTTTTGCCTAATGTAGTTCCTTTATTTGAAATTATACAGGAACTCAACATTTTTCCAAAATAAAAGGTATTCTATATATAAATCCTGGTAATACTAAACTATCTGCCAAATTTCATCGTAATCCGTTCAGCCGTTTTTGCTTTATTGAGTAACAAACAACCAAACATACAAACTTGCGCATTTATACCATTACCTATCAGGATCAATAAATAAGTAATTATGTTCAGGGTGATCATACAAGTTTAACCCATCGTTGTCTCTCTCCAACACCAAAGCAAGATTTATTCCGTTTATTGGTAGAAACTGGTTGAAAAAGTGCAAAATTTTACATACCAAAAGAATGCATCGCAAACACAATTTGTCAGGTCTGTGTTGGTCGGTAAGTGGAATGAATTATTCAAGAATGTCCTAGCTCTCAGGAGCGTATATGGGTCCTAAAAGAATTCAATCGTTACTTTATATGACGGGAATCTGTTTGTGTCACTTCAAAGAGATTTCATGATAGATTCGGTGCAGACTGCGGTGTGTAATGAAGAACACTGACTGGCTAAAGTGGATAAAAAGAAATGAGTAACAGCAAGATTAATTTCTACTGTTATTCTTTTTAACTTTCGATCATTATATTTTTGTAAGTCAAATAAATATCAATAAAAAAAAATTGTATTGTATGAAATTACACAAAATTCGTAACTCGTTAATACAAATAACAATGATTATTCTAAATAAAGTAAAACAAAAAAATACAATTACCACTTTATGTACAGTCTGGGTACGAAAAACTTCGTCAATTTTAATATTCGTTCTTTTATTAAGTCAAAGACTCTTAGTACCTTTTAAAACTAAAGCACTAAGCAGACAACTGGCAGACGTTTGACATGAAAATTTGGTCACTGATAATTGCCCTGGTGCAAGCAAATGTCGACTTTAAGGTGACGAACCTTTTCTTGCCTTATAACAATATCCAAATTAGTAATTTTATAAGAACCCAAATTTTTTAAGTTGATATTAACATTGAAACCATTAGATTTCGGCACAGAATACCGTATCTAATAGTAAAATAATTATTCCGCGTGAATATATTGAGGTTCAATAACTTACTCTAATAAGTATTTATTTCATAATAGTTATCATATACCGTGCCTGAGTTTAACCATGTCATGTAGAGAACTTAAAAAAAACAGAACGGACAAAAGTTACTACTGTAAAATATTATTCTTCAACTAACAAGCCCTAGGATAACTAAGACCTAAGATTTCAACTAAGGGATAAAATGTAGGTACATATAAATATTGGACTAGTCTATTAAAATTTTCAATTTATGTTATAAAATAAAGTCGCTCTTCACTTTTGTCTGTTTCGTCGCTAACTTTACGGATTTTGAAAAAGTCTTCACCAATGGAAAGAGCGATAACGGAAAGGTAGAAAAAGGTAGAGGTGTAAACCCTAAACATATTTTTATTAAGCATCCTTTTAATGGGATCCCATGAATGATAATATAATTGGTATGAAAATTTTTTTAATGATAATTTATTAAATACACAATTATACAGTATGAAAATTTATCATATACTGAAAAAATAATAATAAAGGATATTAGCCGCTTTTCTATGTTTTAGTTACTCTATAGTATAATCCAGTAAAGAGCCGAGCTACCTTGATACGATTGTGTAACGTCGTCGGGCAGACTTCTAAGTGCTATAAATCCGCTGTTCAATGTCCCCGCAACCCCTAGGCTCAGTAGTCTTCCGACCTGACCGGGTAGTAACACCTCCTATTCTAATTATGTAGAGAAGTCAAAATGATACAATTCAATTTTGTTATAAATGTATTATTTATTGCAATATTTTTCACAAATCGAATTGTACCTGCGCAGACAGCCTTAAGTAAGACTGGCAAGATAACAGCGTTACCAGAAGACGAAAGGGAGAATGTTTTTGCATCGCAAATTCTACAAATCCGGACGACATCGGAAGCGACGCCCGCAGCCTCTGCCGGAAGTAATATAAATGCCGTTCGCAACAAGGTTCCAAGCAACTCGTTAAATCCGCAAAAGAATTTCCAAGAAATTTCTTCAAATTATGAAATGGAAAACAGAAAACTGACAACCATTGAAAGAGGCGAAAGGAACCTAGATTTCTTAATAGAATTTGATGAAAGTGTTTCAAATGAAAAAGAATCTTCTATTTTACTAGTTGAGACTTCTAAAGTGACAAATACTCTTCCATTGGTTTCTGATAATTGTATGGAAATGAAAATTAAAAATAGCGAAATAAGTTTTAAAGACAACGATAGAAATATAGTTAAAATATCAAACGCCGCCGAATTTATTTCCGATGACAAAGGCCACTTTGTAATCGAGGATGAAAATAAGAACAAGAGAAATGCAATTAATACACATGATGAGTTCACTGTAGAAAACAACGCAAATATAAATAAAAATACTTACTCATATCAGAACGAGCGACACAATAATAACACTGGGAAAGATAGCACTAACACAGTAATTACTGTTGACAAACTTTTGAAAGACCCGACACTTTCAACCAGTACGGATCCAGCGGATTTAGTTCCTATGCAACCGTTAACGACTTTACTTTATAGAGATGTACCTGAAACCTTAAACGTAACCCTATTTGATATAGTTACTGAGAAAAATGCAAGGACAGGATATGGAGAAGACTGGTTTGAAGTTAAAAATAGGAACAAGATAATATTTGGTGGACTACCTCAGTCTGAAAACTATTTGATACCTACACTAAAGTTAGAAGAAGGGTTTTATCCCTTTAAATTTATGTCAGAGTTTTTCTCTTTGATATATCCATTTGATTTTCCAGTAGGTAAGTAAAAATATACATCAAAATAATCGCGAATATGCAAAAAGACAATAGAAAGTAAACCATTCATTGTGTTAATTTCAGGTCTGATCAAGGATATATTGTGGGGTAAATTCAATTTCCCATACTCTTTTTTGCAGGTAAACTTTTTTAAATAATGCATTTAGTTGCTATTCCATATATTGTATTTCATCAGTTTTTATTACAGTACTACCAGTAATATAGTAATACGCTATATTAATTTGTATGCTACGAGATTTTTTTTTTTTTCTATTTAAGTCAGAAATAAACCTTTCTATAGAAATGATTACAAAAGTTTAAAAGCCAATAATTTTGAAATTATCTGTAGTTTGAACCGCCAGCTTTTTGTAACTCCTGCTTGTGGTAGCTATAATAGTTAGAAATACAGCATTAGAAATATATACCCTCTTTTATTTAATGATGGCAAAGTATATCTGGTAGATGATACTTACATTGATAAACTGCTAATGAGTTGCCTAGTTAAATCCGCTGCCGATGCTGTTAAATAAAATAAATTATAATTAACTCTCGCCATCCCTATCTGTCACATGGAGTAGCCCACGCAACGCTTCTCTGTCACCACGCTCGCGCAGAAAACTTAAGTTTTTATTACAGATGAGGGTATATATTTCTAATGCCGTATCTCAGACTATAAGTATTACGATATTTCCATAAGCTATTTTTGTTGACCTGTGGCATTGAAGATTTTTCCTTTTGTATTTGTTACAAGTTAAATGGAATTAAAAAAATAGCTGCGAAATTTAACACATAAAAAATAATAGTGATCCATTTTTTTTTTTTCAAAATAATTCATCTTTAGGTATTTCGTGGAAGAATTTTTTTACAACATCAAGTGACTGTTTCACGACTCTCTCTACTATAGGATTTCCAAATTCATCAGCAACTTGTTTCCAATTATCATTTAAGAATGTGAGCACTGCTTGACCTGAAAAGGTATGGTAATATTTATAATTAGTGCATTACAAGTGTATATTTATTGTAACAGAAAGTAGAAAAAATATTATAAAACAAGGTTCTTTGGTATTTTGTTTCAATGCAGTGGATAAATTGTAAACATAATTTTAAAACTTTAAATACGCAATTTATTGTGTCTTTTTTAAAGATAGTTAGTCTCCGTTGGTTCCCTAATGGCATCATTTAATCATTTTTGTTGATTGCTGTTCGGGACAGCCTATTGTACATATCGTGAAATATAGTGAAATTATAGAACTAGTGTATAGCGTAAACAGTGTAAGTGAAAGAGACAGAAAATAGATAGAGACAGATAGTGTTCACTTTAGTTATTATTATTTCGGGCGGTCGTGTCACGCTTGCGCGCCATTGGCGCAAGCTAGTTCGGCACATGGCACGACCGCCACTAGTTCTATAAGGAAATATTGTTACTTAGATAGGCATTTTTTTAAATAAAGGCAGTCTTCTCCTTGCTTCGGCATCGTAAAGACCTTTGTACCAGTACAACTTGTTTGGAAAATACAACCCTCTCCTCCTCGACTAACAATCGCAGGCTAACCAGTGAGCCCTCCTTAGCCGGAGGCCCTGCCCACTTATAGCCATAACAGCCAGGCTATACAAATGCGCGGGTGCTACAGGCCCGTACATTTTATGGTCCAAACGAGCCGGATATAGCCGTTTGTTAGTTGCTGTCTGTCGAGGAGTGAGGGTATAGGTCTATAGTATAGACATGCCGATTACAAGGAGTAACTCAGCTCGGGGCGTCGGGAGGTCCATAGCTCCCACGCCCACTGTTCGGGACGACGGAAAACCAATCGCTTCCGCGTCCGCCCCCGTAGGGTGCACCACGGCACCCACCACGTCGTCAACCGACACGTGGTCAGCGGGAACCACATCGATGGCGTCACCGACGACGACGACAACTTCGACGTCGACGGCTGCGACGCTCACTTCGGCACCGGCGGGAGAGGGACACCAATCGGTCCCCACGCTCGGTGCACCCGGCACGGAAACCGTGCCACTTCGTTCGGACGTGCGCTCAAGCAAGAGAGCCACGTCACATCGGTCCAAGAAGAGGGCCCAAATAGAAAAGGCTAGAATCGAAATAATGGAACTTCGATTACAAATTGCTACCGCGAAACTGAAACAGATGGAAGAAGATTCAGACGCCGATTCCATAGACGACGACACCGTCGAAGAGCTCGAAGTCACGAAGGAGAGGGTCGACAATTGGGTCAATAGTCAAGCGCTTCTAGCGCCGGGTGCGCCACCTATAGAAACCTGCATAAT
Source organism: Synanthedon andrenaeformis (assembly GCA_936446665.2). Taxonomy (NCBI): domain Eukaryota; kingdom Metazoa; phylum Arthropoda; class Insecta; order Lepidoptera; family Sesiidae; genus Synanthedon; species Synanthedon andrenaeformis. Next base: position 4,749,702 of record OW387786.2, on the reverse strand, counting down.
AGAGCAGGCCCACGCGTTACCCACCACGACCACGCCGGCTCCAATCCCCGTGCAACAGACAGAGGATCGGCCACCGAACGGAAGCAAGCCTACAATAGGAGTGATATCCGCTGCAGCGCCCCCTAGCCAGAGTATAGGGCTATCGGAATTGGCCGCAGCGATCACTATGGCCACAAGGTCGGGCCAACATCAAGCTCCACGTTACTATACGGAGCTACCATCGTATAGCGGGTCGCATCAGGAATGGCTAACATTCAAGGCGGCCTATGAAGAATCTCATCAAAACTACAGTGACAGTGAAAATATAGCAAGACTAAGGAGGAGTCTACAAGGGAGAGCCAAGGAAACAGTCGAAGGCCTCCTCATTCGCAACGTGAACATACCGGAAGTGATGAAGACGTTGGAAGACCGGTTCGGCCGACCGGACTACATCGCCTTATCCGAACTCGAGCGTTTGAGGACACTTCCGAGGCTGACAGACTCACCACGTGACATCTGCAACTTCGCCATTCGAGTCACCAACATAGTCAGAACACTGCAAGCGCTGGAGAAGTCGCACTTCCTCTACAATCCAGCCATCTTAAGTGAAACAATTCAGAAATTTCCTGCCACAATCAAGAACAACTGGGTCACCTTCCTCAGAGATCAGCCGAAGGAACAACCGGACCTGTTGAAACTGTCGAGATTCTTCGAAACCCAGGCGCAGCTCTACAGTCCCATAACACTACCGGAGTCCGCAGCACCTAAAGAGGCAAGCTACGCACCCCGACGGACTCAGAAGACCTACGCCGCAACAGAAATAGGAGTGTCTGCATGTCCGGTATGTCAAAGTGCCGAACATAAAATCGAAAAGTGTTCGAAATTCATAGAAGCAGACACGAAAACGCGATGGAACATAGCGAAGGATAGACAATTGTGCTTCAAGTGTTTAAAAAATAGATCGAATAAACACAAGTGCCGTAAATCGGAGTGCAATGTGAATAAGTGCCCGCGTTTTCACCATAGACTACTTCACTTCGTGAGAACAGACAATAGTGAAAATAGTGATCGTGTAGAAGTAGTCAGCTCTACTTGGCAGCCATCAGAGACGCAGTCATACTTAAAGTTCGTTCCTGTGCGCGTCTCCGGCCCCCAAGGGAGTGTCCACACCTACGCCTTGCTCGACGACGGCTCGACGGTTTCCCTGATAGATAGTGATTTGGCGCAACAAATAGGCGCCAAAGGGCCCGTCGACCCTCTACATATAGAGGCGATAGGAAACACCGAAGTGGATGTAAATAGATCGCGCCGTGTGAAAGTCACTTTACACGGCGACCGAAACAACTGCACAATTCGAGCGAGAACCATCGATAACCTACAGCTCTCCGCTCAAGCCGTATCGGAGCGGGACCTGTCCAACTGCAAGCATCTCAAGAGCATCAGAGAACATCTCAAGTATCCACGAGTTCAGCCAAAACTTCTCATCGGGCAGGACAACTGGGACTTGCTGCTTGCCAAACACGTCAGGAGGGGACAGCGACATCAACCGGTCGCATCCCTCACTACGCTCGGATGGGTGCTACATGGGTCACACGCGCGCATGCTCGGCCGCCGTGTAGACACCATAAACAACATCGTCCATAGACAAGAAGATAGCATGGACGAACAATTGAAACAGTATTTCTCTCTGGAGTCGTTGATGATCACCCCGAAAAGACCATCCAACGACATAGAAGAGAGAGCCATCAAGACGCTTGTCGACAACACTCGACAGAATAGCGACGGACATTACGAAACATCGTTACTTTGGAAATCGGACGAATTTCAGATGCCCGTCAACTACGACAACGCGCTTCGACGGCTTCACACGACAGAGAAGAAAATAGATAGAGATCCACAACTTCGGGATCGCTATGAGCAGCAGATGGACGCGCTCATAGAAAAGGGATACGCAGAAAAGGCGCCTCCCCATAGAACGCCGGGAAGAACATGGTACCTGCCACACTTTCCCGTGCTCAACCCCACCAAACCGGGAAAGGTCCGTGTAGTGCATGACGCAGCAGCTAAGACGATGGGACGTTCGCTCAACGACTACCTGCTGACCGGACCTGACCTCATACAGTCGTTACCAGGGGTTCTAATGAGGTTACGACAACATAGATTCGCCGTGTCTGCCGATATAGCAGAAATGTTCATGCAGGTGAAAGTACGACAACAGGATAGAGATGCGCTTCGGTACTTATGGAGAGGAAGACAGCGAGGTAATGAGCCTCCAATAGAATATAGAATGACCTCTCTCATATTCGGAGCCACGTCGTCGCCTGCATCAGCTATATTCGTCAAAAATAGAAACGCCGAAAGATACAAAGATAGGTATCCGGAGGCATACACGGCGATAGTTCGGAATCATTACGTAGATGATTACCTACAGAGCTTCGATAGTGAAGAAGAAGCAATAGAAACAGCACTTCGAGTACGCCAAATTAATAGGGAAGCCCACTACGAGCTACGCCAGTGGACTTCAAACTCGCAAAGAATACTCAAAGCGCTCACCGAAGACTCCACAGTGATAGAAAAAAGGAGTATAGACCTCGACAATAGCAAGATAGAGCGTCTCCTGGGAGTGATATGGAGACCTGCTACTGACGAGCTCACCTTCGATCTCAACATGGCTCGATTGCCACCTGGCGCCATAGACAACACGCAACCGACGAAGCGGGAAACTTTGAAGATCATAATGTCCCTCTTCGATCCGCTTGGACTCGCATCGCCTGTCACCACACGAGCCAAGCAAATATTCCAGGAGCTATGGCGCAGAGGAATAGACTGGGATCGGAAAATAGATATCGACCTCGCTAGCCAATGGACAGTGTGGCTAGAACATTTGAAGAGACTACGCGACGTGAACATACCTCGCTGTTACCACAATTATAGCAACGCCGCGACGATAGAACTGCACGTGTTCGTGGATGCGAGCGAAAATGCATACGCCGCAGCCCTGTACTGGCGCATCACTAGGCCGGACGGACAAGTGTCGTTGGCATTCGTGACAGCAAAGGCGCGAGTCTCACCCCTCAAATTGATGTCGATCCCGCGACTCGAACTGATGGCTGCAGTTATGGGAAGCAGGATGGCGACAACCGTAATAGAAGAGCACGACAGGAAACCTGACAAGAAGGTTTTCTGGACTGATAGCAAAACAGTGCTCACATGGCTGCAAACAGGCGCTAGGTCCTACAAGCCTTTCGTCGCACATCGTATCGCAGCAATAGAAGAACATAGCAAGATAGGCGAGTGGCGCTGGGTACCTACCAAATTGAACGTTGCGGATGATGCAACACGGGACGTACCCACCGATTTCGACTCGCAACACAGGTGGTTCAACGGGCCGAGCTTCCTGCTGGAAGCACCTGATAGATGGCCACGAGAGAGAATCGTGACCACCACACAGACCGGAGAGGAGAAGGTGCACGTGACCACCGTAAAGCGGACATCGAAAATAGAACAGTGCGTCCCCAATAGTGATAGATTCTCCAAATGGGAGAAACTTGTTCGGAGCACTGCACGTGTGCTACACTTCATCCGACTCTGTAAACAGAAGAGGGAACGTGTGAATTACAAGAGGACGACAAAACGACCTGAAACCGATCCTGTATGGCGGGAGCATAAAATGAGACGGGAGCCACAGAACAAACTTCCGAAAGCTCCTAAACAACAACAAAAGCCGTACATACCAATACCTACGGACCTTCTACACGAGGCGGAGCGAATCCTCGTTAGAAGCAGTCAGGAAAAGGCGTTCTCTGAAGATTTGCACAACCTGAAAAATGATAGAAAAATAGCTCCACATAGCCGTCTACGCCATTTAGCGGTGAAAATAGAAAACGATGTCATCACACTGAAGACACGTATCGGCGCCACGCAAGACGTCACAGATAAGCAGAAGAGCCCTGCAGTCCTCGATGGCAATGACCAAGTCTGCAGGCTCTATATAGAATACGTCCATAGGCAACTGCATCACGCTGGCGTCGAAGCAACGATAAATGAGTGTAGACAATTTTATTGGATTCTTCGGCTACGCCCGGTCACGCGTATGATAGTGAATAGATGTCTCCCATGTAGGATTCGTAGATCGCAGCCACCAGTGCCACCTACAGGAGACTTACCACCGTGCCGGCTAGCACATCATAGACGTGCGTTCACATTCACCGGGCTCGACTACTTCGGGCCACTTACAGTTGCGGTGGGACGCACAACACAGAAGAGGTACGTCGCGCTGTTTACTTGTTTGACAACGCGCGCCGTACACCTGGAGATCGCCGCCTCATTGACTACAGATTCTGCCGTTATGGCACTGCGACGCATGATAGCGCGTCGCGGCTGCCCAATAGAAATTTGGTCGGACAACGGTACGAACCTTCACGGCGCAGAACGTGAACTGCGGCGAGCTTCGGACCAACTGCTTCAAGAGGAAGCCAATAGGAAGAGGATCAATTGGCGCTTCATCCCTCCCGGTGCCCCTTTCATGGGTGGGGCCTGGGAACGTCTCGTGCGAAGCGTCAAGACATCCCTCAACACCGTACTTGAAGAGCGGCGCCCTACAGAAGAGGTACTCGCCACCTTGATAGCGGAGGTCGAGTACACCGTCAACAGTCGGCCGCTCACACACGTCTCGGTCGATCCTGACGATCCCGAGGCGCTTACACCGAACCATTTTTTGATGATGGGGTCGGGCCGAGATCCGCCCATAGGAGCCTTCAACGAGGAGGACACCATCGGACGCACGCATTGGCGTGCCTCACAACGTCTCGCCGACTTGTTCTGGCGGCGCTGGCTTCGGGAATACCTCCCTGAGCTTCAGCACCGGCGGGAGCCCCAAGGAAGAGGGCGACAAGTCACCATCGGAGACGTCGTGCTCATCGCGGACAACACCCTACCTCGCAACACATGGCCGCGAGGAAGGGTCATAGCGGCCTACCCCGGACCCGACGGAGCTGTGAGGACAGTCGACGTCAGCACCAAGGCTGGCACTCTGCGGAGGCCCACCAAAAAGTTGGTGGTCCTATCGACGGAGCCGGCTGCCCTCCAGCATATAGAAACTGCGTCGCCCTGAGGACGACGCACGGCGGGAGAATGTTCGGGACAGCCTATTGTACATATCGTGAAATATAGTGAAATTATAGAACTAGTGTATAGCGTAAACAGTGTAAGTGAAAGAGACAGAAAATAGATAGAGACAGATAGTGTTCACTTTAGTTATTATTATTTCGGGCGGTCGTGTCACGCTTGCGCGCCATTGGCGCAAGCTAGTTCGGCACATGGCACGACCGCCACTAGTTCTATAAGGAAATATTGTTACTTAGATAGGCATTTTTTTAAATAAAGGCAGTCTTCTCCTTGCTTCGGCATCGTAAAGACCTTTGTACCAGTACAACTTGTTTGGAAAATACAACCCTCTCCTCCTCGACTAACAATCGCAGGCTAACCAGTGAGCCCTCCTTAGCCGGAGGCCCTGCCCACTTATAGCCATAACAGCCAGGCTATACAAATGCGCGGGTGCTACAGGCCCGTACAATTGCTTTATTTCTATAGTCATCATCATCATCATCATTTCAGCCGCAGGACGTCCACTGCTGGACATAGGCCTCCCCCATAACTCTCCAATAGGACCGGTCAGAAGCAGCCTGGATCCACCGTTGACCCGCGGCCTTAATCAGGTCGTCTGTCCACCTTGTGGGTGGACGTCCTACGCTGCGCTTGCTGGTCCGTGGCCTCCACTCGAGAACCTTCCGGCCCCAGCGGCCGTCGGCTCTCCGTACTATATGCCCTGCCCATTGCCACTTCAACTTACTGATCCGTCGGCTTATGTCGGTAACTTTCGTACGTCTACGGATCTCCTCATTTCTGATTCGATCTCGCAGTGTAACCCCGAGCATAGCCCTTTCCATAGCTCGTTGAGCGACATTGAGCTTCCTTACGAGGCCCATAGTTAGAGACCACGTTTCAGCGCCATATGTCATCACCGGCAACACACATTGGTCAAAAACCTTTGTCTTGAGACACTGAGGAATTTTGGACGAGAAGATGTCTCGGAGCTTCCCGAACGCTGCCCATCCGAGCTGGATTCGACGATTGACCTCCCTCTCGAAGTTGGCTCTACCTAACTGGACTGTTTGTCCCAAGTATATGTACTCGTCAACAACTTCGAGAGTTGAGTTTCCAACTGTTACTGGGGTAGGCACAACATGGACATTAGACATAACTTTCGTCTTGTCCATATTCATCTTAAGGCCCACCCTTTGAGAAACTCGGTTGAGGTCTTCGAGCATAGTGCCGAGGTTTCTCATCGACCCCGCTAAGATCACAATATCATCGGCAAATCGAAGGTGAGTGATATACTCGCCGTTAACGTTGATGCCAAGTCCTTGCCATTCCAGGAGCTTAAATGCATCTTCCAAAGCGGCTGTGAACAGTTTCGGAGAGATTACATCTCCCTGTCTCTATTTCTATAGTAATTACATAAAATGCTAGATTTTAGGATATTAATGCATCTTAATGCATTTTTGGAGTTTTCTTGTAATTATTTCTTAGAACGACCGATTATTACTTAACCCACACATTTATTTGAACAAATCCAGGAAGGATTCGAACTTAAGTCTTAACTTAACTTAACTTAACTTAAGACTTAAGTCTGCCGTGGCGTTTTATCCAATGTGCTATCAATACTTTTTCTTATCACATCTATGAATAATTATATTTAAAGATTTTAAATGGGTTATTAAAATAATACACGGATCTTACTTATTTGGGGATTTCCTTTGAATAGATTGGTCAATCCAAAAGTAATTCTATCACCATAGCGGTGTTTAACACTGTAATCCTTGACTTCGCTGTACACTACTCCATTTCTTGTTTTATCTTGGAGCTTTATTTGGGCATGCAATATAACGTTGTCTGAAAAAGATAATATTACTTGTATTAAGGCTTGATCTTTTTTTATGTTGAATCCGATAGACAAGCTGACAGGCCACTATAAGATGGTAGGTGGCTACCGTCGCCTATATCACAAGCAACGCCACTACTGTTGCAAGTGCGTTGCCAACTTAGGAATGGATGGGGAAATAGGCTCTGGCATCCATTACTCACTCACGGAAACATAACAGCACACATGCTATATTCACGGTGGTCTTTCGTAAGAGGGTGCTAACTGACGCCGATTAGGTTTGCCCAAATGAATGCGAAATGCAGCGTGCCTTGCCACTACTATCTAAATCTAGATCAGAGACAACTTTGAAAAGTTCATTTCTAAAATTGATCCTGCCAAAAATCGAACCCTGAGACAGAGGGTTTCAGGGTTCGATTCACCCTAATCGTCAAAATCAATATGATTTGCAGTAGTCAAACTTAAAACACCCTTCATTTGCGTCGGGCATCGGGGGTTAAAAATAAAGTGGCTGTCAGCCTCTGTCTGTTTCTCCGCTAAGTTCTTCGAAAACTACTCAACGGTTGAAAGAGCGATGAATGAGAATGGTTATACAATTAACATCTTAAAAATGCATCTGTGCCTTGCCTTGCCTTATTTTAATCAGAGCGTGCGTACTGAACCTCTTTTTTGTAAAAAAAATGTTTGAATTACTCACTTATTTTGATCTTCGCATCTCCATCACCTTTCAATGTTACAATAAGAATTCTCCCGTTCGCTTTATACTTTCCTTTGACGGTTAAATTGCAGTGAAAATCAACATCTGCTACATCGTTTTCAATTCTGTGAATTGTTAAAGGTATAAGGGGATCAAGTCGTTTACAGTGGAAACGTTACAACAATATTATTAATGGAAGTGATTGAATGCATATTTGATAAAGTTCGACTATATACTAGTTTGTCTTTTTAAGCGTAGTTTTGTTTATAATTTTTATACCTATTAAATATTTGTAAGTCACTGAACTCCTGGTCGGACCAATTTCCAAAGTGGGAGGGAATTCAGAAATCTGATGATAACAAAATTGGGGGATAAAGTTACATCAAAATCCGTAAGTGTTTACATTAAAGAGTAACAGAGTATTATCCATCCTCGCTAACTTTCTCGTTAATATTAGTAGGACTAGCTATATTTTTCCATTAAAAAAAATGCCATGAAAATTTTTCCATTAAAATCTACCAATATTAATGGTGATCGGTGAAAATGTGTTAAAATTTAGTGAAATGATTACATATTACCATACAACGAATATTTATATTCGAAAATATAAAATTTGTCAAAAAATAGTTTTCAGAATTTTTGTCTGTTTGTCTTAGCGTTTGTGCAATTTAATCTCAAAATGTGTCAATGATTACCTGGATTAACATATAGGATACTTTTGATCCTGAAAAAGTATTAGGTTCCTGTGGGATTTTCAAAAAACGAACTACAACGCGTACGAAGTTGCGTGCACTTGTTAGTAATAAATATGTATCGTTTTTTAAAGTCAATTCCGAAAGAAGTAATTTCACATAAATTGCATTAAATTGCACGACATTTTTCCAAATAAGCTAAATTTCATTCGCAAATGAGAACCTCAAAATTATTTGCTAAAGCAGTAGGTAAATTATTCCTTTGATATGCAAAGTGACGCCGGGTCAACGAGGCCACCTACACACTCGTCTTACTTTCACACTTAACCTATCAGTTGTAATAAGTATTACATTTACTAAAGAAAATTTAAAAAATAAATAAATAAATATAATTTATAATAGATTTTAATATTAGAGATAAGGCACTGCGTTCTGCAGTCTAAACTTGGCGGCTGGTGATAGTAGATAAACAGCACAAGCTCCGAGTCGCTAACTAATCGCAGAATCGTTAACGAAGACTTAACGTTTAATAATAAGCTAGTTAACATCATGTTAATAATTTGTGATTATTTACATTATGATAATATGTATACACTAGCTAGTGGCCGCGACTTTGTCCTCGTTGAAAAATTACTTGAGAAACGCCTGACATCTTTGTCGCTGTGTCTACCCGCCGCTGTTTTAATTTCGCGATGAAAAGTATGCTACATGTTAATCCAGGTAATAATAATCTTTGCCCAAATTTCATCCAAATCCGTTCGGCCGTTTTTGCGTGATGTAGTAACAAACATTCAAACAAACAAAGAAACTTTCGCATTTATATTATAGTATTTATGGGATAATTACAAAAAAAAATCAAACCGTTACCTTTCGGTAAATTGACACCAGAAAACGTGTGTACAGAAACAGATGTGTATGACTGTATTATTATGTGTATAATAAAAGTAATAACAAAAAACATACTTCGCAAAATCCACGATACATTTTCTGAATCCAGTCACTTGACCATCCGTAAACGTTATTTTCAATCCGCCAGCTAGATTGTATTCTTCGCGGTCTTGTCTCATTGGATCAATAGGAATAATACCAAGATTAGGTATCCCCTTTGAAAATTCAGGAATAATATCTTGCATTGCTTTCTTCAAGCATTCCGGTGTCAGATTTTGACATTTTTTTATATAATTAGCTATGAAAAAAAAAAAAAACATTTAGTCAGACCTTAAACCAAAACTCACTAGTTTTATTGTTGCACTTTCATCCAAAGAGAACTTACGAGATACTTTTGCTCTAACCTGACAACAAGATAATAATAATATTGTAAACAACGTAATTGCAATTTTAAACATTTCTATTTATTAAAAACTTTAAAGTCGCTCAGTTACCAACGAACCTTATGCGTTACTGAATGATATTGAATACAACAGGGTTTCAAGGAAATTTAACCTTTGCAATGGTCGTCTGAAATGTTCACTATATATGTATATTTAAGACAGATTTTCGAAGTAATTATAGTGTAGGAGACAGGCTCAGTGTTATTTATAATTTTTTTTATTTTAAGAATTTCCAAATACTATATTTACTTTTATATACATTTTTATCATATACAATTAACAAACTAAGATATAAGGAATGAATTTGTAGATACTTTTGAATTTGTAGAAATTGTAAACTGATGAGATTGTAAAAATTGTACAAAAAAAACCTGCTAATGCATCCCCAACGAGCAACCATATAGGGTCACAAAGTGCAGTAAATATTTTTTCTCCCACTTGCTTGATGACTCATGATTTAAAAAAACACTTTACCGGCGTCAATGTCCCGATTATTGTCATATAGGAAATTGCTGGATAATTAACATTTCAATAATTAAAACATGAATATTTCAAAAACCGTTTATATTTAGGTAGGTCATTCTATAGTTTAATCTGTTCCTAATAATTTTCTACTATAAGCTGTTAACGGATATAAAGTCTACTATGACCAATGACCACTGACTTCTACTGTAACCTTATTGGAAGAAATGGATTTTCTACTTATTATTTCACCACAAGTTAAAAAAATACTATTCATGTCTCCGCCAAAATAACAATTGAGGACTTCATTTGTTTTAAAAGGGCTAAATTTACTTGGAAAGTTCTCGTCGCCTTGCACTTCCAGTACCTACTATCCGGCCTGGGCAGTAATGCAGGTACTATTGCAGGCTTGCAGCGTTTTCAAAGGCGTTTACTGTCTTAAAGGCATGAAACATCAGCTAAAAGAACTATTTCCCGATTCTGAGTTTATATCAGATATTTATAATAATAAAAATAACAAAATATGTGAGTCCTGCTCTTAAACTAGAATAAGTACAATAAATGAACATGACACTGTCCAGTGAATGAACGGCATTGACATTTTAAAAGGATCGCTTCCTGTTACTCGGTAATGCATTGATCGAGCTACAAACTGGTGTCAAGAGTGTCTGTATTTAGTCTTCATCACCTTTTTCTCACAAAAGACAATCTTGTTTATTTTGGGTTGACCAAAACCGTATGCGATGTGAAATAAGATACTTCCTAGGCTTCCAGCTTTCAGCAGGATGACACAATAATCTCTTATGTATTTTAGATAAAAGTACAAATTCGTAGTTTTAAATTATATGTAGAGATACATTTTTTCAACATTACATTCAACAGATTTTAATGATCTTGTTTATGTATATGGTGGGTTCCGGTTTTTTAATATAGGATATAATTTATAAAGACACGCAAACGAAATCGGTTTACGATTATAATTTACAAAGTAGATTTTCGTATTATATATAAAGTGGTTATATAAAGTATATATGTATATAAAGTACGTAAAGTAGGTAATACATTAGTATGTTCAATCATTTTTTGAAGTTCTACAGATGAACTCGGAAATTATTTGTACATAATAACATCTTTACGTAAGCAAAATATCACGGGAAGCTTTACAACAAACTCCCTGGATTTAATATCTCAGCTATTACAGTGTGATTACATCAGAGATTCCTCCTCATTTACTGAAGAGCACATTTATCTCCAAGGCAAGACGTATCGGTCATTTCCTAATTATATTGCTTTTTTTCCTAAATAATGTGGTTATTTTTGGTTGTGATTTATTGAGTGCTTCTAAATCTTCGCGGCAATCATAATTATTGTGTAATTTTGCGGAGGAAAATAAGAAAGTTTTATATATATTTTCCTGGCGATGACGGGCCTCGTTTATTTTCAGTGGACATTTGTTTTTGTAACTTTTCCTAATTAAGTAAAGATCATCCCTGCTTCACACGGATTTAATTGAATACAGATAAAAATGAACCTAGAATCAGGAGCGTAGACGTACTCGCCAACTTTCTTGTTTGGAATACTTTTGTAGTTACTCGTACATGTGGTTCTGTTTTGCCAACTTTTATATATCTACATAGAAAAAGTTCCATGTTGTCAAATTTCTTATTTTGCCAACTTTTATTTATCTTAATATTTATAATTCTTGTTACGTAGATACAACAATAGTATTATTTCGTCAACTCAAAATACAGTTCTACGCACGTTAATATATCTTGTCTTCGTATTTAAGTATTTATTTTGATAAGTTTATGCACTTCATCCTGAGTGCTATATGCAATCCACGGTTACATAGGAAACCCAAGTATGTAGTAATATAAAAATTTACAAGTTCTCTATGACGATGAAAATAAATGTATATAAAAAAAAGCCTTTATTTGTCTAATCAATAACACACAGAAAACAGTTAAAATAGTTTATTTATTTGTTTAGTTTGCCTCCGAGGCAAATTATAACGATACTCTTGCATTAAAAATAACGAGAATTTATTGACTGAACTATATATAAAAATATATATAAAAAAATACAAATAACTTTTGGCGAAGTTCCTAATATAATTGATTTTTAACGCCCGACGCAATAGATGGGTGTTATAAGATTGATCTGTGTGTATCGGGTCATTTGTCTGTCTGTGGCATCGTAGCTCCCACATGGCTGAACCGATCTTGATTTAGTTTTTTTTGTTTGATAACTGACGTGATCAAGATGGTTCTTAGCTACAATTTATGAAGATATGTTCAGTCGTTTGAAGGTCATCAGCTCATTTCCTAAAGACGAAGGATTCTCACTAACTGGATTGGATTCACTAAAAATTGCGGATCTTCATAATTTTTTGCCAACACTGTTCTTTAAAAAGCGATTCTATTATAGATGCGTAAGCACAAGAGAGCAACTAATTTTTTGTTTCCACAAAGAAATTGTTTTGTTTATTTGTTTCTATTAATTATTGTAGTTTTATTGCTAAACGTTCTTTTTTTTTTTGAAAAAAATCTATATAGTAAACATTCGATGTGTTTTTTTTAGCAACCTGTACCCCAGTTGGCTAAATATTCCAAATTGTGCATCTTTTTCTAAAAGTTACCTAATTAAGAAATAATATTAATGTTGGTGTAATAATTGAGGAAACAATAATATTAATACGAATTCCTACAAAAGTTGGCAAAACAGAACCACATGTACGAGTAACTACAAAAGTATTCCAAACAAGAAAGTTGGCGAGTACGTCCACGCTCAGAATCAGAAGGGTTGGAAAATTGGGATTAGCCAGTCAAAACACGTGAGCACACAGTAATTGATTTTAAAAGGTGTTAAAATTAGTATAAAATTTAGTATAAAATCCTTTGGGTGTTTTGGAATTTATTTTATGCTATGTATGTATAATATGTATTTAGTGTAGATATATAATAAAAAAGCAACTTTCTAAGGAGGTTTATTGTCAGTATCTGTCAAGTAGGAATAGCTTTCCAAAGCGGCTGTATTAGTTTACTTATTAAGTGGATTTTTAATTATTATTATATAAATAATTAAAAATCCACTTAACAATGTTATGTTAGTATGTTTGTATTAATATTTGGTATATATTTTTTTCTTTTCTTTTCAGTCAATCAAAGTGGAGTCCACATTTTTAGGCTTCATCGTGTTCTTTGCTTGTATGGCTCTTGTGATACCTTCGTACCTTTGTATTTTGGGTGTAATGGCTTTATGTTCGGGATCAAGGAATGAAAGTGACGCGGAAACGGGAGCATTATTCCCAGAATCTCGTGAAACAGATTGTAGCGATAGAGTGTTAATATTCATGACGCTTTTAATTGTATTGATGTGTTGGTGAGTATTTTCGTGTTATATATTTTTATTTATTTATGTAATTTTACTAATATTATAAATGCAAAAATTGGTGAGGATTGATGTAGGTAATATAGATGGATGTTTGTATATTGTACTTTTTCACGCAAAATGGCTTAACGGATTTGAATGAAATCTAGCACACAGATAATTTGGATTAACATATAGGATACTTCACCGTCATCAGAGAGATAAAGATGTCAGGCGTTGTATCAGGTGTTATATTTTTCACTAGCGGCCCGCTCCCAGCTTCGCCCGGGGTGTATTTTTTTTTTTTAAATAAAGTAGCCTAAGTTACTCCTTATTATATCAGCTACCTGCCAATAAAAGTCCCGTCAAAATCGGTCCAGCTATTTCAGAGATTAGCCGGAACAAACAGACAGACAGACAGACAGACAAAAATTGTAAAAAATGTTATTTTGGTGTATGTACCGTACCGTATATATATTCATATGCATGTAGTAAAAAACGGTTATTTCAATATTACAAACAGACACTCCAATTTTATTTATATGTACCTATTGATAGATTTAACGCGGATGAAGTCGCATGAAGGACGAATATATTTTAAAAACACATTCCACACATTTCTACACTTATTTAATCATAATATAGGTATGTACTCATAATCTTGAGAGATCTAAAAGTTGAATCTCCTGAACAGTCTGCTTACTAGTCTGCTATTAATTTCGTCTTTGAAAACTTTACAGCTTTTAAATTAAGCAAAACTTTTTAATTAACAATACCTACCTTTACAACTATAAAACACATAAATATTCATATAAATTAAAATTATTAAATTATTAAATTAAAATCAAGAAAGTACTATCAACATTGCGTTCCGCAGTCATAAAACGAGTAGTCCGTCTGGCTGCAGTAACCACCCCTTACACCACCATCAAAGTGTTGAGTAAGGGATTATAAAGATTATTGCTCATCTTCTCATTTTTCCTTTATCCTACAAAGAAAGGCAGCGGGGTTGCATCCCTTTTGATTTTTTGGTACCACTAAGTGGACCCTCAGCCATCCCTCAACATAAAAAAAATCGATAAATCGTAAGTAAAATTCCTAATTACAATAAAACTCTCATTTTCTTAAATTCAAATTTATCATTTATTAATTAAAAAGCAGAAAATCCATTACGTCCCTTCAAGTTTATACACTCATTAATGATGTAAACAAAAAAAGTCATTACATTTAGATAACAGAAAAAATGTTTACAATCTGAGATCAGAAAGTAAACAAGGTCCGAAAATTGTTTTGTGAGATTTCTAAGGGATAAACTCTTTTAAGAGAGGTTCTTAAGTATTTAACTTTATTCAAGGAACACTCGCATAAATTTGATGGGAGTACCTATATTCACATGTTTGGAAAATTATGTTGGAGGACTTAGAAGCCTATGTCCAACAGTGACGTACTACTGCTGAGATGACAATGTTTACATGATAATTCAGGATTAATTTGATCAGTGGCTCTAGTGTTAGTGAATTTATGATAGATAGATAATGAATTTATCTGGATATTATTCCAGATAATAAACAAATTTTTAATTATCTTTCAAAAAATCCCATATTATCAATATCGTTTCCTATTACTTAATTAAATGTCAAAAGTAATTTCATTCCATAAATACGAAATTAGATAATATTAAAATAACTAATTAATGCCTTGTAACTTTGTCGAGATTCACGGAGATTAACATGAGAGATTTAGGAACATCGATTTATCGTTATATAGTTTTGGAATAACTAATGCGTAATTATGAGGTTGACGCCAACTTTGATATGAGGCTAACTTATTTTCATTATCAGGTTAACGCCAATTAAGAAGAGCCAACTTCGAGAAGGAGGTCAATCATCGAATCCAGCTCGGGCAACATTCGGGAAGCTCTGAGACATATTTTCGTCCAAAATTCCTCATTGTCCTAAAAACAAAAGTTTTCGACCAATGTGTGTTGCCAGTAATGACTTTTATGACGATGAAACATGGTTTCTAACTATGGGACTCGTGCGAAAGTTCAATGTCGCTCAACGAGCTATGGAGAGGACTCTGCTCAGGGTTACACTGCGCAATCGAATCACAAAATGAGGAGATTCTTAGACGTACGAAAGTTGTCATAAGCCCGCATAATCCCGCGGATCAGTGAGTTGTAGTGGTAGTAGGTAGGACACATAGTATGGAGAGCCGACGCGACGGTCGCTGGGGCCGCGAGGTTTTCGAGTGGAGGCCACGGTCCGGCAAGTGCAGCGTAAGAAGTCCACCTACTAGATGGACAGACGACCTGATAAAGGCCACGATTCGACTGTGGATCAAGGCTGCCAGTCCTATTATAAAATTATGGGGAGGCCTATGTCATGCAGTGGACGTCCTGCGGCTGTGATGAATAAATGAATGATCTAATCCTGGATTTGGAATTAAATCTTACTCCGGAAAAGTATTAACTGATTTCATTTAAGGATTCATTAATTTTCAGTACTCTAATATCTGGAATGATTATAAGCAATGAACAAGCACAGACCGCTGCCACAGAAAGTCGTAGAGTTATACAATGCGCTTGCTCAGATATCTATACCTGGTTGGCAGCTGCTACAAGGGAAATACATCATAGTATAGTTCCTCCAGCAGAAGTGGTAGTACATGCGTTTAATGAAGACTTAATGGGTAAGGAACGTATAATATAAATCTTATTATATATTATTAAAAACCTTGATGATGTGACTATCGTCGCATTAAACAACAGGCTTAATCTCTTCATAATAGAGTAAAAACTTCATACCATTTTGTTATTATTATTATTAAACCCATATGGATACCATGTAGAATTTTGTAAATTTTGTAATATTTATTTTGTAAAGGTCGGCAGGCCGGTTGACTATCCACTTGGTAGTAGGTGACTACCATCACCTAACATTAAGATACTGTAGATAGATGCTGCAAGCGCTCTGTCGCCATTAGTGGGAAAAGGGTAACGGATTAGAAGAGGATATAGAATTCGGCTCTCGCATCCATTTTTCTCCCACCGAAAGACAACAGTTAATATTTTTTATTGCAAGGTGTAAAGAGGTGTACTACCGCCATATTGAAACGCTGTGTATAATGGCAGAAATTAATGGCCATGATATAGTATTTTTTCGCATTCTTTATGGGTTTTATTGATTTTATATTTGTTTCTAGAGATGTCTTTTGGTCATGGTGTATCAATATTAAATTTAATAAATGCAAATTAAAGTTTAAGAAGAAGCATTAGGTGTACACACAAGATTTCAATGTTATTCCAGATGTAGAACGATTACTCGGTGAGCCAATCAAACAAGCCATATCTTCAGAGAGTGGTGTAGATTTAGTACTGGATTCTCTAGCTGACATAGTGGCAGGTGTGTTTACTAGACTTAATTGATTTCATCGAGTAGGTAAAGCTAATGAACTAAAATAATTTAACTAAAATATCTCGTGTTCTGACATAACAAATTGTTACCGATGTAAATTCTTAGGTACAACCATATCTTTTAAGGCTTTTAAGTAAAATCTATACAGAGACGGAGGATTTAATTCCTTTCCTAAAACAATCTTAATTAATCTGACATACTTTTTTTTAAAGTAAAAGTTGGCAGACAGGCTGACGGTCCACTTGATGATACCGTCGCATAGAGCACAAGCAACGCCATAGGTGCCAACTGCGCTGCCGACCATAGAAGGATTATGGTTAAGGGATAAGAAAGGCCATCTCTTTGACATCCCTTACTCACTCACCGAAACACACACACACACACACACAGGTGCTGCAAGTGTGTTACCGACTACAGTAGGATTAAAGATTAATTGAGTATATTACGAGTCATGGCATGTGTCAACGTTTTTGTTGCGGATATTAAACAGTAATGTCTAATAAAGAATTTATTTTTATCTATAATACTCGTATTAGTAGAAGAAAAAAAAATGGTGATAATTAAAGAAATTAAGAAACAGTTAAAAAAAGTTATTTATTAGAAGTCTAAAATCTAAAATTAGAAGAAAATTGAAAGGGTGTCTCGACATTTCAGAAAGTGAAGACTTATCAACAAAAATTTCGTCATTGCGTGACGTTAGCGCACAAGCGAGTGCCTTAGCTTCTGTGGCCACGGAAAAAATAAAGGATTTGACTAGACAATTGGATAATTTAAAAAGGCATTGTGTTAAAGCCGACGAACAACTGTGTGATACGATAAATTCGCATTATTTGGAGTTAAAAATGAAATTTACTCTGGTAACTCTTATGATAATTTGCTAGTTTTATAGAAATTTATTGTTTTAGTTTTAATGTTTGTGGGGGCACATTTCTTGTATAGAAATTCGAAATGAGTTGAAGTACAAACTTGAAATTATTTTTCTTAACAGATTGCTACTTAGTTTATTGTAATTTTACTAATTTAATAAAATCCAATTAATTCCAAAATGCTTAATAAAATCCCTTATAGATATTACAGGAGAAACAATTGCTTCGGCTACGAACGTTGGGTGTCGTGAACTTAACCCAAGCCATTGAATCCGCCCGAAAACAATTTCGCACATTGCCTTTCGGTATATCCAATCAAACGGCACACATTAGAAAAGGTAATATTATATTACTTTATTAGTTACGTATTACACTATCAAGAGTATTAGAGGCCTATCATTTGTGTCTTTTTATGAAATGGATTTTTTATGTTTTTTTATGTTAAGGTCGACAAACAGGTTGACGGTCCACTTGATTGGCTCTCAGCCATAGTATGATAAAGTATTGATAACCATAGGATAAAGTATTCGAGTCAATCTGTAGTGATAGGGTGCTCTCCGCTAGGAAATATAGCAGGCGTGCTATCGTGTCTTGGTATGAGAGTATGGAATACTACCCGTCAATTCTTAACCCATACATAGTCCTTAATACTGCATCTCCATTTTCCTGTTCTCTCGTCCTAATTACCGTATTTCTTAAGTCAATGATGATGGCGTTATAAGTTTTCCATTACAGGTTTTCAGACGGCAAAACGTTTGTAATATCGTATAGGAGTAATGTCCGATAGTTAAAAAACCATTATGTCTAAGTATGGCTAAGTATGGCTAAAGTTAGTTTATGTTTTAGATATACTTGAACATATAAAACAACGTTGCAAGATCGTTCATACTTCGTCACAAATTTTACGTGACATAGCGCGACATCTAGCGGCGGGTTTACAAACTACAGGAAAACGGCTCGAGTCTGGAGTAAATAGAGTACAAAAAGTTGATTTTTGGAGATGGATTCTAATGTTGGGTAAGGAAATAACTAGTTCATATTACTTAATATATTATCTACTATATTAGCCATTACGTGTACGTACTTCATATTAATTTTCTTACAACAGTTTTATTATTTTACTTCCAGCGTGCTCTTTCCTGTTCTCCTTAGTGATGTTGCTAATAGTATGTGCGACTATCTGCGGATGTGGGAATGCCAAAATTCATGCTAAAAGAACTTTGCAAGCGTAAGTAATTTTTTATATTTACCAACCATTCATATATGTGACTCTTTTTGGCGTATTTGTATATTATTGTTGTTCAATCATGAAATACAACACAAAAACATTGATTTAAAAAATAAAAAATAAATGTATACCTAATATTTATTTTTTAAAACAATTCACTATAGTTGATTACAATTTGATTTTTATTACCTAATAAAATATATAATATTTCAGATCTTCACTTTGCTTATGTATGACGTCTCTTATCTTGTGGACTGTTATATCAGCCATATTCCTTTTCGCAGGACACATTGAGGTAATTTCTCTTTTCGTCCATTCAAGATTTCACTATTTTAATAACGTAATTATTATAATTTTAAACAAGTAGGGACTCCAAACGTTTTAAATGTTCTGAAACGAATTCTGAATACAAGTTGCAATAGCAGTTCAGACAGGCGTTAATTTATATTGAAAATTACTTTTACATCTTTATTCAAAACTAGTTGGTGCCCACGACTTCGTCCGCGTTGAAAAATATTAAGTAGCCTATCCTGTGTCCCGTACGTCCAAATGTTTATCTACCAAGTTTCATGAGAATCAGTTAATTCGTTTCAGAGTTATGGAGGAACATACATACATACAATACCTACACTTACAGATTTATTATTTTTATTATTGATTTATGATTGATGATTCAACTTTATTTTTTTGGTATAGGGTGTTAGGCATCTGGCATACCCCACTGGAGAGTATGTGGCTACCTTCATCACCTAGTGGGGTTTAAACCAACCCTAATAAAAGAACCTAACACTACAACATGGTCTGTCATAAATGTGGTCTAGGTTAAGAGAATTGTCGTGCTGGCTAATAAATCTTATGATTATTTAACATAATGGACCATATCAATATATATTAATATGAAATAATATGCTTTTTTATGCTGTTATTTCACTTATAGCTTCTATGGGGTATTACGTAACTACCACTATTAAATAAAAGATAAATTAAACACATATAACTAAAAACTACCTTGTAGAAGACATGTTTTAGAATGTTCAAAAATGTTTTAGGTATATATTTGTCATGCCTTGTGGGACAAGCCACATTATTTAGCGCTATCGTCTTTACTGGATCGTCCTTCTCCGCTTTTTACCATGAATGAAGGTATTTTCGACGCAATTTTCAGGGACCTGAACAATATTACTATGGATGTGTCTGTTCGTGACGTTCTAAGGTATTTTATTTTATTGTCCAAACATACTGTTTAATCGTAAAAAGGTAACTGACAGACAGACAGAGTTACTTTGACATTTATATTAGTATTCTATTATTGTTTTTTTTTTCATAGGATCTAAATTATTTTTATCAAAATAACATGTATTTA
This sequence comes from Synanthedon andrenaeformis, assembly GCA_936446665.2. NCBI lineage: Eukaryota > Metazoa > Arthropoda > Insecta > Lepidoptera > Sesiidae > Synanthedon > Synanthedon andrenaeformis. Next base: position 4,729,356 of record OW387786.2, on the reverse strand, counting down.
CTTTTTTTTAGGGACTGTGAAATTAATCGACCCGCTTACATTGTTTTCCAATTGGACAAGATATTGGATGTCAACAAAGAGACATCATACTTCGAATGGGAGGATCTTCAAACAGATTTCGGCAGATTGTCCACAACGATTGATGTTAGTTTTCTGAAAACTACATCAGTTAATTTCAGCAAACTACTTAATGATGTTCTCGTGATATCGGACGTGAATTTAGCAAAGTATAGGTGAATAAAGGACTTTTTCTTTTACTTACATACTTTGTACATTCGGTAAATTGAAGTAAAATAGCTTAAGTTACATAACTACATAGCCTAATGTTGTCGTTCAACCATTTACAAGCTTCATTAATCTTTTCCTTGGATTTCTTCCCAACAGTTTGACAGATATAGCTTTGCCATAAAACAAATGATACAATTTATTCACGCTATTCATATCAAAACATTTCAAAGCACTTTTGTGATATGTCTCAAGTTTGGCTTAGAATATTAATGGTGAGTATCGAAATACGAGCTTCCGAAGTAAAGTAAATTATTCCGGATAGTATAGAGTCGAGTGCATAAATATATGTATCCAAATAATCGTTTCATAAATGTTTCTAAAAACGTTTAAACTGTCATTAATATGTCCATGTTTTTTTTTTCAATCGTATCCATATTGGATACGTTTTAATCTAATACTAGCTGTTGCACGCGACTTCGTCCGCTTAACTTTATATAGCTTATGTTGCTCGCTGATAACGTAGCTTTGTGTAGGTGAAAACATTTTCACAATTGGTCCAGTAGTTTTAAAGTTTACTCATTACAAACATACAAATGTACTCTCTTCTTTATAATATTAGTATAGATATAGACAGGTAATGATATAATTTGCACTATGGAATCTTGAAGTCAAATTAATGTATATATTTTATGTTAGGTACCTACTCATATATTAAAAGGAAAAACTTCCGTTTATTCAAAACCTGGCTATTCAAAACTTATTGTCTACTTTTATTACTGCGCGTGAGTTAATTAATAAAATCTTGAAATAATTGCGAAGACATATTAAGGCTTATCCTTCCAAAAAATTAAATTTTTGCTACATTTTGTAACAGTATTATTCATTATATATACGCCTTTTCTTCAGCGAAAAAAATATATGTTTATCTACAAGATATGAGGAATGATTTGTTGGGATTAAAATTTTTATTTTATTGTAATTGATTCAGGGAAAAAATTCTAAACTCACCCCTTTTATTTTCAGTTATAACAATCTCACTTCTACAATATTTATCAAAAGATTATGAAATTTTGTACACTTATGAAGATAACAATGTAGCATGATTTGTTGAAAGCGCTTTTTGAAAATTCGTAAAATTGAATTTTATATAATGTTTTTATCAAAAATATTTCCCCACTTACTCAGCGCTAGCCCGTTCTCGTCCATAAAATCAGTGCGGGGCGAGTCGTGATGCTAGACGGACCTGTGCCACGTTGCGCTTCATCAAATTATTAATTTTTACGTAATAAACAAAGAATAAACATTTTAGTGGCAGAACAGACAGTGCATGATAGTGTATATAATACTTTAATAGGTTTTCTTTTTTTTCTTTTTAATTAAATCTTTAAAAAACTAAATATAAATTATGTTGTAATATAATATTCAATTAATAATTCATCTGTATATATACTTGTTATCTAAATTTAATAAAGATAGGAAGTAAGCAAAGGAGGCAAAAGCGTAATATATCAAAAATAAACCAAACGAGGAAGGAAAGTTTTCATGAATTTTAATTAATTAAATTAATTAATATTAATAATTATTAATTAATACATATAAATTAATAAGCCTAATAAATAAATAATAAAGCCACTATAAAGCCGGATTCCCACTCACGTACCTAGTGACTCATCGAATTGTTCTCCTAGAAGGAGCGGTGGGGGGTTTCCCTATTGTAGGTGGTCGCGTAGGGGACGCCCCCGTGACCTCCAGAAAAATCCGATATCCTCGGTACACCGTTCTGGTAAAAAGTTGGTGAGCGGTTCTCGGAAACTATGAGGGATAGAAGGGTGGCGTTTGCAGAAAGTCATAGAGGGTGATCGGTAGTCACCAAGGAAAGTGTCATCCGGTCTACAGGGGCACCAAAAAAAAGCCCCCTCCTTGGACCCCCCCGACCATAACTCGAAAACGGCGCGTCACAGCCGTGTCGTGTTTGGGCTCATCGGGAACGTCTCGACGAGATAAAAAATTTGACGCCCCCCTCGGACCCCCCCGACCGTAACTCGGAAACGGCGCGTCACAGCCGGGTCGTGTTTGGGCTCATCGGGGACGTCTGGACGAGATAAAAAAATTGACCCCCCCCGCGGACCCCCCGACCGTAACTCGGAAACGGCGCGTCACAGCCGGATCGTATTTGGGCTCATCGGGGACGTCTCGACGAGATAAAAAATTTGACGTAACCATGATCAACGGTTACAAATAGACCCCCCATGTTAGGTATCATTTGAAAGGATGAGGGTAATCTATCAACATCATCCTCCCAGCCCCCCTCCGCTCCCCCCTTACTCCCCCCCCTCCTCCTTTAAAATTACACAATTAATAATAATAAGACCCAAAACCAAACCAAAACAATTAGACATGGCAAAAGACAAGACAAAACGAAAACAAAATGAAAACGTGAATAAATTTTCTACATTTTTTTTTTAATTCTATTGACATGAATTTTAAAAATTATAAAAAAGGGCTTTTGATAGCTTTTAGAAAAATCAAGCGCTGAATCAAAAATATGGAGAAAATAATAAATGTTAAGTGTGCCTTTTACAGTTCAATATACCCTAAAAAGCCCCACAGAGTTTCCATTTAATCCACTCAGCCGCTTTTTTGTCCCACTCGATATATTTTTTGAAAAAATTGAAGAAGCAAGATTCTCGCTCTAAAAAGTTCGTAATCTTTATCAAAATGAAAAAAAAAAAACACTTTTTGTCTCAATTTATTGTCACTTCACTCACTTGGTGAATTTGAAAACAAATATCAATATTAAAAAAAAAAATGTACCGCCGGCATTAGCGTTACCCAAACAAAACGTACCACGCGAAGTTTGCACGGTTGGTGCAAAAACTCAATTGTTTTTACTGAAAATTAAAAAATTTGTTAGTTTTGATAAAAACTTTTGTTTGGCTCTTTTACCATATATTTTATATTCGTATAAAGAAATATACATACATCTATACATATAAATAAAATTGGAGTGTCTGTTTGTAATATTGAAATAACCGTTTTTTACTACATGCATATGAATATATATACGTACATACACCATATATGAGTACATACACCAAAATAAACCAACCACATAACCAAACCAAATTTTTGTCTGTCTGGGTGTCTGTTTGTTCCGGCTAATCTCTGAAATGGCTGAACCGATTTTGACGGGACTTTTATTGGCAGGTAGCTGATTTAATAAGGAGTAACTTAGGCTACGTTTATTTTAGAAAAATACCAAAATAACATCCAAAATAACATTTTTACAATTTTTGTGTGTCTGTCTGTTTGTTTGTTCCGGCTAATCTCTGAAATGGCTGGACCGATTTTGACGGGACTTTTATTGGCAGGTAGCTGATGTAATAAGGAGTAACTTAGGCTACGTTTATTTTAGAAAAAATACACCCCGGGCCAAGCCGGGAGCGCGCCGCTATACACTCTAAAAACATAACCCTCGTTGTGGCGCAGACGGGTAAAAATTTTAACTAGGTAACATAATTTACAACCTAAATAACAAAACACGCTTCATAGTTACTGAATTATCCCTCTACATTGTAAATAATTATAAATTTGTAGTATGTATTTGCAGTAAAGTAGGCTCAGTCGACTATGTCGTGCCTTTGTCGTCTAGTCTCCATACTACTCTTTGCCATCTCTGTGCGGTCGATCTCTTGTAGAGGGTGGCGCGGGGAAATTAGCCTAATAATTCAAGGCCAAATCGGCGTTATACACCTTAAGGCCCGGTCAGTTCACGGCCCGCGTAGCTGGAAAACTAAATGAACGCGCGTATCGAATTGCAACGCTTGCCGCTCCGTCAATATGGTCGATTATTGTATAGCTCTTCGTCAGGTTTACGAACGAAAATATTACTACTATTTAGAACATTTTAATTAATTGTTTGAATTCTGGATATTTTTTTAAAAATCTAACCGGTTATTGTGTTAGAACCACTAAAAGACTATCCTTTTTGTAAAAAAAATCATATCACTGTCGTTGAAAATTACGAAATGGTCAACATGGAAGTTAATTTTTTATGGTGATGTTTAGATTTTTTTTACAGAGTTACCAAGCCATTTTTCAATATTCGTTTCGGTTATTGTGTTTCTTTTTTTCTTTTTCAACCTACATTAATTTTTGTGTAGTACAATTCTGCATCATTTCATCAAACTTGAAGTTCAAACATCAATCTTTTCGTCACATTTCGTGAATCCGCCTGGCCTTAATGATAAGAAAGATATGAATTTTTTTATTCCTATTTAGCAAATCGAAAAATATGAGCGATGTCCTGCCAAGCAATTGTTTAAAACGACATAATCATATGTCATTTTTATATAATAGTACGAGCATACGATAAATATAGAGCATTATAAGTCATTTATTGCTTCACTTTCATCAATTTTAGAATAGACTACAACGGTCCTCTTGTTGGAAAAGATCTGCCGTCATTAGTAGATCAACTAGAAAATATTGCAGCTAAAGTGAGTGATTTGAATACAGCGGGGAGATTAGAAACATTAGGTAAGAAAATGCGTTTCAAAAACACTTATTAACCTTTTCTATTGCACTCTGCGTTGCGTTGTACATAAACTGCGTGGTGTCTGGTGACATTAACCAATAATACACAATGGGTGGTGTGCGATGGCGAGATTCGAACCGCGTCCCTCAAATCGAAACGCAGGTTAAACCGCCGCGCCGCTACGCCAACCGAGCCGTGGTCACATTAACTAGCCCCCATAAGTAAACCGTCCTAAATTAACAGCAGATTGTAGCTTCAGTGAGGGAGTAAGGGATACTGGAACTATTGTACTGTTCCCATCTTTTCTTTTTTTATATATTTACTCTTTCAGGCTAGGATATGCACTAAACCTCTCCAGGTACCAGGTGTAAGAAATGGCAACCACCCACCTTTAAATAAACCGTGAGCCTGTCTGCCACGCTTTAACAAAAGAAAATAATCTTACGTATACTAAAAATAATCCCCTAAAATATGGAAAGGGGTGGTTTTGATGCAATTTTGATACATACATAGCTTATAGTTAAATTCCTCGTATTAAATGGTATAATCTTATATATCGCTTTTTCAGCAACAAGAACTCAAAGGCTGCTTATATCCAGTATAAAACCAATGGAGCAGTTAAGAACAGATTTAGTTTATAAACTGACTGAACTAGAACTGCAGCTATTACCATTTAGAAAAAAACTAAACATATCTTTGAGCCATATACACACTGCTCAATATTATATTGATAATCAAGGTGATGTTATTGCTCAAAAGGTAAGTAAAAAAACTTTCCTATTACATTTGCAATCTAGGATATCTATATCTATTTATATCTGTACTGTTAAGCTCGGTTTTGCTTTACGCGTTAGCTGTAAAATAAGAAGAATCGATAGGAGATCAAAGTCACCGATGTAGGCAATAGAATTTGCGGGCAGAAGTAATTATCGCAGTGACCTTGCTTTTTCTTGCAGAAAGTATCCTCGTACATATCTAGATTGATATCACATGCGGCTAGTTGGCGAACCCACGTGCTGGCGTCGGTTGGCCAGCGTGCAGCACGATGTCGTCCTCTCTATGATGTGTACGAAGCAGCCAGAAATTTGTTATGCACCAGATATGTGGCTTCACTTGTATGCCTTTATTTCTTATTTCATGTAATAAATATCAGAGATAATAATAATGTTGCTTTAAATTCTCTGTTTTGATTTCCAGCACGGATGGTGGGTTTGTGGTGTTCTGCTAGGACTTCTATGGTGTTCAATCTTAACGCTATTGTGCGTGAGATTATGGCGAATCTATAGGCATAAAATAAGCGTTCACGATTCAATGGCTCTGTCCAACATAAATTCTGCGTAAGTTTTTATATATTTCTGTCAATTTTTAATACAGATATAATGCTTATCTGAACATTTTTATAAGCTTGGAATTAAATAACAAAAGAATACGAAACTTACAGAATCCATCATTGTGAAACCGTGTAGGTACTTATGTTTGTTGTTGTGGTTTGTTAAGTGTGTAAGGTATGGCAGAGGCTGTTATTTTACAGTGGTCTTCTTAAGAGGGTGGTTATAAACCGGAAATATTTTTTATGACCGCGGAATTCGGTTTGTCCTGCCTACTGGCTTGTCTATTTTTAACGCCCGATACCGACGCAAAAACGGCGTGTTATAACTTTGACGTGTGTGTTTATCTGTCTGTCTGTGTAATCGTAGCTCCCAAACGGATGGCCCGATTTTGATCCTGTTTTTTTGTTTGTTTAATATCTGACGTGATCGGGATTGTTCTTAGCTATAATTTATAAAGATTTGTTCAATCGTTTGAAGTTTTCCTATTTAACGAAGGGATTTCACTAACTTCTATATGTTTGATTGATGTGAAATTTGGTTCACCTACTGTTACTGCGGTGATAATTCCATGAAATGGTAACTTTGACCTGATGCTGTAGCATCAAATAGTCTGCGGGATATAAAGCGTTTGGGCTCATTAGAAAGTCTGGGGTTAGTTTATAATTTTAATTCTAGCTTGTGTTATTGTTCAGTTAAACTTCGGACCTTAGACATATTGTCCCAATAATTGCTACTTCATTTAGAAGCCGAGAAGTGGGTAACTAATTTAAGGGGCTCCACTCACTACAAGGAGGCGCGTACAAGAGGCACCCCTCCTTCTATTAATATGTAATCTTTCTATGTAATCATAGGATTTTTGGAATATTTCAAAAATTGTCAGTAGGTACTCTGTGTAAACCATTTCTAATAAAAGTCATATTAAACAGTTATATAGTCTTACAGCCTTACCTATAAACGTTACTTAAATTTTAAGTAATACTTAGGAACCACTTAAGAAAATTTTTTACTTATAAACGTTGCTTAACTTTAATTTGTTGCTTAGCAATGTCTTAATGAACTGTCAAACACTACTTAAGAAGATAAGTAGTGATTAGTTAATACGATGCTAAGAAGATGATTAGTTGATTTTTATAAGTAAGACAGTTAAAGTATGGGACGCTAGGATACGAAATCGCATATTTTTGAGTTTCGTTTAAAGAAGTCAAGAGTTATTAATGTTTTAGACAACAAGGAACGCCTACAACAGCTGTATGCGATGATAACTGGAATTCTCCAGAGTAAGTAAAGCAGTTAGAATGCTCAGAAACTAGTAAAAGTTTATGAAAAGTAAGCTACATTTAAGAGGAGTATAAGTTCCTGAAGTCGTTGTAACCCAGTGTGTTTAAATGTCCCTTTGTCAGAAATTTAGCGCGATGATTTTACCATTTGTATGTGTGTTGTATATTTCATCAAATTCTATCTTAGTTTTTAGTTATGAAATAGACGTGCTAGTATCTCAAGGGTTTTTCAATTGGCGCGGGTAGATTTTGGCGGCCCGTGGCGGCCATTTTGTTTTGGTGACAATTGTCAAATCTTTTGCTTATTATTCAGTTACTTATGCCAAATCACCATGGCAGGTTACACGATTGAACAGCGCGTACAAATGATAAAACTTTATTATCAAAATGAGTGTTCGTTAGTGCAAACGTTGCGTGCATTGCGCCCATTTTACGGTAGACGTGGTGGCCCTTCACAGTCGACTCTTCAGCGTTTGGTGGCAAAATTTGAAACAACCGGTTCGTTAATCGATCAACCCACACCTGTACGTTCAAGAAACGCAAGATCAGCCGAGAACATCGCGGCGGTCCGTCAAAGTGTACAGCAGAACCCGAGGCAGTCGATTCCTCGCCGTGCACAAGAACTCGGCCTTTCGCAAACTTCAACTTGGCGAATTTTGCGACGGGACTTAGGGTTACACCCGTATAAGATTCAACTGACCCAGGAGCTCAAAGTTCATGACCATAGACAACGTCGTTTGTTCGCTGTCTGGGCATCGAATCGTTTGGAAGAGGATCCCAATTTCGGGCGAAAAATCATCTTTAGCGACGAGGCGCATTTTTGGATGAATGGCTTTGTTAACAAACAAAATTGCCGTATATGGGACGACACAAACCCACACGAGGTTCACCAGGTGGTAATGCATCCTCAAAAAGTTACGGTTTGGTGTGGATTTTGGGTCGGCGGCGTCATTGGTCCGTATTTTTTCGAAAACGACGTTGGTGAGGCGGTCACTGTCAACGGCGAGCGCTACAGAACGATGATAACCAATTTTTTATGGCCCACATTGAACCATATGGACCTAGACGACATGTGGTTCCAGCAGGATGGCGCTACGTGCCACACAGCGGACGCCACGATTGACATTCTGCATGAGCGATTTGAGACTAAGGTTATCTCTCGCAGGGGTGATGTGAATTGGCCACCAAGGTCATGCGATTTAACCCCGCTAGACTTTTTCTTGTGGGGTTTTTTGAAGTCGCAGGTCTATGCAAATAAACCACAATCCACCGATGCCCTGAAGGCGAACATAACACATGCCATCGCTCAAATTCAGGCGGATCTATGCGGAAGAGTCATTGAAAATTGGACCACTCGGATCCGTGCCACTGTGAGAAGCCGAGGCGGGCATTTGAATGATGTCATCTTCCATACTTAATGGCATATATGGGCCTTTTAAATAAATAAAAAAATTTGTTGATACCTCATACGCAGCTTGTTTAATTTCGTTTCAAAATCTACCCGCCCTTATTGAAAAACCCTTTATGTCATGTGATGTGATTTTTGATGTTAGAGAGTGGGAATATCGGCTTAACTATTCATCAAATGTTATACTGTTTAAGTATCTATGTGTATGCTATTGTATTTTTTTGTTACAATAATTTTATTATGCATATTACAGACCACCGCCTCTGCCTAATGAAGAAAACTGGTGAAATAGGAAAAGGTACACTGTTCCACAAAAATGGCTTGAATTTTTTTTAATCCAAACTGTTAAATAATAATATTATATTATCTATTTAATATTAACAAACGATTACAGAGTATTAGACGAATTACAGATTCGCAATTTTAGTGGTGACAGTAATAGATAAACAGCCTTACCTATAAACGTTACTTAAATTTTAAGTAATACTTAGGAACCACTTAAGAAATTTTTTTACTTATAAACGTTGCTTAACTTTAATTTGTTGCTTAGCAATGTCTTAATGAACTGTCAAACACTACTTAAGAAGATAAGTAGTGATTAGTTAATACGATGCTAAGAAGATGATTAGTTGATTTTTATAAGTAAGACAGAAAGTATTTAAACCATTTGAATTGATTTTTTTTTATATATACTACTCTTATGAAACATAATTGAGATTGACAATAAATAAGAAATGCTCCATTCAATACAAAATTTAATTATAATCAAAAACATCATATTACGAGAGACAAATATTGACTACCGCATATTATAAGCAAGCTCGACGTCAAGTAATGAATATTTACGCGAGAGCAGCGTCCGTCCCGACCAAGAGCCTCCAACAGACTGACTGAATGCATTATGCAGCATTTATTATTTACTAGCTGGCGCCCGCGACTTCTTCCGCGTTGAAAAAGAAAAAAGTAGCCTATCCTGTGTCCTGTACGTCTAAATGTTTAAAATCGGTTAATTCTTTTAAGAGTTATGGAGGAACATACATACATACATACATACATACATACATACATACATACATACATACATACATACATACATACATACATACATACATACATACATACATACATACATACATACATACATACATACATACATACATACATACAATACCTACACTTACAGATTTATTATTATTTATTATTATAATATAAAATTTGGGAAAATTAAACAAAACTGAACATAACAATAATTATAAAAATTTATAACGATGGATTTTATTAATTGGCATTGGCATCATCATACTAATTTTACGAAATTGGGTCAATGTTTGACACAATATATTATGTATAGACATAATAAATTGTATGAATATATTATATTAATATAGATTAATAAAGAAATACAATTTAAAAAATAATATTTATTGTCTAATTTAGGTGTAAAATTTTTTTGCAGCAGATTATTTACTTGAAAATTACAACCTATTGATACTGTATAATTATAACTACCTATATATCTATTCGGAAGTAAAAATTTGTTAAATAGGTAGCTAATGTGTGGTGCTGTTCATTTTTTTCAGTCTTACTTTTATATAAATGTTTTATTAATTTTTCGAAATATACGTTATTAATAAATATTATATTTAATTTTAAATTTTTGTGTTGTTTTTATTTATAACTAGCTGGTGCCCGCGACTTTGTCCGCGTTCAAAATGTTATATAGCCTTTAGCCTTCCTCGATAAATGTACTTTCCAACACAAATCCATCTTCCATTATGTGCTATATTGTGTTTCGGTGAGTGAGTAAGAGATGACTTACATTACTTAATCCTAACTGTGGGGTTGCTTGTATTGTAGCCACCTAGCATCAAGTGGACCGTCAATCCCGCCAGCTTGTCTATCGACCTTGACATAAAAAAAATCCTAAATAAAAATTGCAAACTATATTTACTGCCCCAGTCCCCACTAGGTCATAATGTTTGTGAGAATAGAGAACTACTAACAAAACAAGTGTGTTTGGAACGGAAGCGGAAGGTATAAAAACGTCTGGTCATATTTAAGGGCCTTGGCATTGAGCCCAAATTTTATTGATATGTATTTAAATAAATGCACAAGGTTTTATTAACTCTTCTATAGGATTTTTTTTCATTTGTGAATGAACTAGCGGCCCGCCTCGGATGCGTTTATCTAGCACGTGTGCTAAACTATATTTCAGTGCGTAAAGAAAACTTGAGCCTAGCCGTAGTGATAGCATACAGAAAAAGAAATCAATCACATTTTCATAGATAACGATAGACTCTAAAACTTATAAACTCAATCTCACCTGATGGTGAAGGAAGTTGAAGTTCGCTTGCCTTTCCTATTCACTCTATTCATAAAGAGCCCCAATTTGTAATTTCAGGGAACACTGAAGAAGAAAGAGAATTCCGTTATGCTCATAATAAAATAAGACGCAAAGCGCTTCGTGCGAATTGGTGTGCTATGTCAACAACGTAAGGGAGACCTCAACTTAGTAGATTCCTATTTTCTTTGTTTTCGTAAAAGCTACGTTATATATAACTAGTAGCAGCATAAGTCTATTTATCTATATTTATCTGTTAGAATTAGCGAGTAATCTTTTAAAAAGCATTAATTAACAAGACACCTCTCTTTTTAAACGCGCACTAAACAAAAACATAAACAAGTTCAAAATCGATTTGGCCATCGCAAGATGCAAATAGCTACAATTAGCTAGTTGCGCAAGCGCAAGTTCGGATGTAATGATCCATCGGGCCGCTTGAACCGGTTAACATTTCGCGTGGCCTTACGGACCACAAAAATAGTATTACGACACGTTACCTGACTAGATGTAGATCTCTCGACACATTGTTAATACAGATTTACACATAGCCGATGCAATCAAACCGACAGCTGATGATAAGTCTGCTATTTCACAATATGGGCGAGTCCAAACTTACCTACTTATTATATTCTAACTAAGACATCAATACCTATGGAGAAAAATACCATAGCGTCCGTGGCTTTTTATTTTTACGGCTGCTGACAGAATACGAGTTTTGATAACTACCTCGTACAAGTACCTAGGTCACAACTTCTCATAGGTAACATCAAGCTGTTTCAGGTGACGATTTTCTGTTGCAACCAAATTTAAAGTAAACAATACAATTTGTTTTGAGAGAAATAAAAGGATTTTCTTTTCGAATTTGTTCGTAGTACTAGTAATACTATAGATTAATTCATTAAAACTGAACATTTCCGGTGGCATGGCAACGATTTACTTGTTTGAATAATCTCTGCTACATAAAGAGCTAGATACTGTTCAGATACAGGCTCTGCGTATTTTTTGGACAGATTGAAACTAAACAGATTCTTACTAGGATGATTCACATTTAAAAAAAACTGTCAGTCGCCTACGAAATTTCATTTCTGACGTGCAGCCTACAGCACTTCACAAAGTTTTAAATGAAAACAACTTCACGAAGGTTTCACCAGTAGTATGTATAGTACCATTTTGAAATTAGGTGGGCAATTTTTTAAAAAACAAGGGGAGTATAATAGGTACTTTTTTTAAAGACTAAGTTTTCGATGTTGGCTGAAAAAATATTTTTAACTATAGGTTATCACACTTTACAATTTGAAGGATTCCAATTTAGGAAATTGGAAAGTGTAATCGCAGTTAGAACAGATTGGATCCAATTTAGATTTTATCTATTTTCGATTCTATGTCTTCGATTTAGAAATCAATTTAGTGTAGTGTGATCACTAGGTTCACTACTTAGGTACCTAAATTGGATTCCTTCAAATTGTAAAGTGTGATAACCGCTTATGACTCAATTTGACTCTATTTTTTATATAAAACTTACGGAATCAATTATTGAATATATGACTGCAATCAAGAGCGTAGTTTAGTTAGGACTACGACAAAAAAAAAACTAAAATTTTAAAATTTGTGATTACAATACCCAAAAATTTTGTCCAGGGTGTCGATTTTCCCTATTTTCAAATATATCTCTATTATGTCTTAACCAAGTGACCTTGATTTTTTCTGATTTTTCCAGAGCTGGTATAACCTAGTCCATCGCATAAACACACACACCGCGAGATATACACGACTATCACGACAGGATACGACCACAACATGATAAACTCGACGGCGACACGACGCTTGATCAACGACACTTTTTTTTCTTTTTCACGTGACAGATTTATTTCCTTTCATTTAATCATCTCCTTGACCCATATTACTTCCATAGGTAAGCCCTATAATTTTCATTTATTGCCATAGGTAATTTGTCCCATAAAATTTTATTCTTTCATTCATTTCATGATTAATAAGATAATTAAAAAATTAAAAAATTAACACACTATGTAATAAAAAGGGCTATTTATGTAATCCAATTGAAATTCTTCACAAAAGGTTAGTGTGTGAATAATAAAGTTAAAGTTCAAAATAATTTCGAAATGTATTCGTACTGAATATTAACTTGCCTTGGCACAGAATTTTTACAATAGCTAATTAGCAAGTCTAGAGGCGAGAGCCTAGGAACATTGTTATTATGATAATTCTTTCATAACTAGATCTACAGGCGTGTGTACATAAAAATACGTATAAGTACCTAATCGATAGTAGCCATGGGTTGGAGTACTTATGTACTGTATTATGTATATGTTAACGTAAAACTAAAAACCTTAAAAAATATAATATAATAATTAAAATATATTATTAAAAGAAGTCCCTTTAGGCAAGGTTCCGAAGATACTGGCAGCGTTCCCCCTTTGAATAGCTAGACTAATTCTTTGTCCGAGGTAGCTGCCAGCTCTTCGGTCTCCTGTGATGTCGACTAACCTTTTTACTATTTCCTTAAAAAGCCTTATAGCGCTAGGACCCCACGGACCAAGGGTCTCGACACCGAATGGGACAAAATCATATTCGGAGCCTAGACCCCTGTATTTGCATGCTTTAGCTTTTTCAGCCGCTTCACAAGCCGCACCAGCTCTGTTGTTGGTTCCATGTAGATGGGAAGGGGCCAGCGTGTCTGAACAGGTTGCATCCCATACCAGCACCCGGCCCATCTTCCATGGAATCATGGAACATATAATATAATATGTTAACGTATATTATATATGTGTATGTCTATGTCACCAATTTGGCAGTAGGTTAGTGCGACTTTATCAAAGATTACTAATCATCTCCAATACTTATGTTTTCCTACTTTTCTTTTCCTTAGCGTCAGAGAATTATAAAAAACTAGTCGAGAAATTGAGGAAAGAAAAATGTACTGAACTGTTTTGTATTTATCTATACTACAAGTTTTACTTTAATATATTGTCAACTTATTAAGTAAAACAGCTTTCTATCTTTTGAAGCATTTTTTAATTTTCGATATTTTCAATTAATTAGATATAAACAAGAACGAATTGCCTATAAGAAGAAAAGATTGAATTTTATGTATGTAATTGAAATATCGAAATAATATATTCTTCAAATAAAAGACATTACATTCTCACGTGCATGTTGATTCACAAAAAACGCGCGGACGATGAACTTTGAAAAATTTACACACAAACATTTCAAGATCAAGATAAAGTAATAAACGCCTTGAACTCAGTTGTGAACTATTACCTTAATGACATACTAACATAACGCCAGACAAATAATAATAGACTCGACTCGTCTGCTAAACATGGATATATAAAATTATCAATGGGATAATACAGTTAGTTGGATGAGGCAGTTTTGTTGTGAGCAGAGTAGGTATGTTGTTTTTTTATCTTAATCTTCGGGCGTTGTATAGACATTTATTTTATTAATATTGTAAATTATTAACAAAAAGCATTTACCAATTATGCATTATATCTAAATTCCAAGCATGCTGGCTGCTTTGTCTCGTTGCATAGCATAGATTAGGTACCTTTCTTTGTTGTATGATATCTTTATCAACAGTTCAATCAATTGTTGAGACTATTTATTTAAATAATCCTAAATATCCTTATGTACAAGTCGAAATGAATTTTGCCGTATTTTAACGCGAATTTAAAATAATAATTTTTGCTTGCATCTTGGTTCGCAATCACTCGATAATTAACTTGGAGGGAGTAAATTTTACAATTTTTTTTAAAAATCTCACTAAGCATAATCAATACTAATAATAAATCTGTAAGTGTAGGTATTGTATGTATGTTCCTCCATAACTCTTAAAAGAATTAACTGATTTTCATGAAACTTGGTAGATAAACATTTAGACGTACAGGACACAGATATGCTACTTTTTTCTTTTTCAACCCGGACGAAGTCGCGGGCGCCAGCTAGTATATTATAATGTAATAATATAGGTACGTTATAGCCAACATGTCAATGACAAACGACAATCCTTATATAAGAATTACATAGCTAATACTAATACATATTCAAAATTTTGGACTTTAAAACTTTTATCAAATAAGTAGTAATAATAATATATATAAATTTTAAAATCGGTTTTGAAATTTCGGGGATTACCAAGAAATATTATATACGAAGAAATTTCACCACTTGATAATGAATTTTAGAAGAACAAAATAGTATAGCTTTTCTACCACTGATAACAATTATTACACACATTAAATTATAATTAAAGCAATCACTGCGGCATTCTAAACCAGTTTAAGGATAAAATCTCATTTTGTGACCGTTACCCCACGCCACAGTGTTAAATTAAAAACGACAGCTGCATGTTGAAACGAAGTTAAAATAAATAAAGCGCAGAAAATGTTTCAAATTCACACTTTCATTATCTCAGGAAACGGACCAGTTCCCAACATTCTTTGTCACTTGCATTTCAAGGAAAAAAGTACCTATTCAAATCTTAGCCTAAAAAAAGTTTAGGAATGTTTTTTTAAATGATTTTTAGTAATGATATCAGTTACCTTATCCACATTATGTACTTCACGTGCATTTTAATGAATATACTGAATGAAAGAAGATGAGTCAGTTGCTTGAACCTCGTAGTAAGGTTAACGACCTTTGCCTATGACTTCATCAGAGGTTAGCTCCCGCGCATCTTCGATTGCATTATTGTATAACTATGACTTTTGCTTTGTAGGTTCATAGTGTATGTTGGCTATGACAAGCCAAGGGTCTTCAACCTTTTTTTAGTGCAAGGGCCAAAAATCGATTTCACATCGTCCTAAGGGCCACGTTACTTTGCCACTTTACCACAATATCAATAAAATAAACAGCTTATAATTTCAAAGTTCGATAATCTTTATTATTTAAAAATCAATCAAAGCGATTTTTGTCAATGTTTATTTTTGACGAGTATGTCGATATTTGGTTTTATTTTTGTAGTTGAGACTCACAAACTGCCTTCCAGATGTGCATCTGTAACTCTCGACCTTGTTTTAGACTTCATGTTCGTCATACGAGAAAACAGCCTTTCGCGGGCGCAATATTTTCTTTAACCTCTGGGGGCCGCAAGAAATTAACCAGCGGGCCGCGGGTTGTGGACCCTTGACTTGAGGCTTAGGTTAGAAGGTAAAGAAAGGTCTCTCTTTTCACTTATCCTCAAATGAACTCTATAGGTACGTAAACGCTATAACATTACGAATAAAAACGATGCTTTTAAAGCTCAAAAAATGTGCATTATAGCCATTTGTAGCCTTGGGTAGCGTGAGTCATGCAAGTCACATTAAGAAATTGTTATATTTTACTGGGAAATATCGTGTAATTTAATAATGGGGTTTCATAGCTATTTAGTATTAAAAAAGTTTGAGTCTTTTTAATTTTCGACTGCTATCCCCATTTACAAAATCTGAAATATTCACAGGAAATTGCTGAAATTAAAAAAGACTTATTACTAAATTCTCTAAAGAATAAGTTAAAAAAAAACAAAGGCCTGGTTTTGAGCGATGTCCTTTATATCCTTAAAACAATTTATCTGATTTATCCTTATAGAGCTATAACGGTCTAAGATGAGCAAAAATTTTATTGCTTACCATTTGTCTTTAAGACATACACATTAAAAATATTGCAATATCTAAATTATCTGTTAAAGATATTCAGAGGCAAACTTCATCATTATCATCCGTTATCAGGTTTCAATGTGGAGTTGTAGTATTACAACAGAGTCGGACGGGTTTGTCTGACCTTTCGCCACAAAAGTCTTAGTAACGCCGATCTAGATTGGCGTTCAGATATACGTATGTGCCAGAGCCGCCCGTAACTTGCGTAATCTAAGTGCAGGACATACGTAGCTACAGTCGCTGGAGCAAAATTAATGAAATGTACTAAAGAAGTTGCAGAATTAGTAAACTGACATTATATCTAATAGTACTGTTTCATCATACTCACTTTCATCAATCGCAAAACTGACGTGGAACTCTAATTGTTTTTCGGAAGAGAAATGGCCTAAGTGCATTTTAGTCATTTATTTTCTCCCAAGAGGCTCTCGCTAGATGGCTGGATAAAGGAGCAGATACGAAGGCGGTACTTCTTGACAAGGCACATCAGGAGGTTCCTCGCTCTGCAGCCTTCAATAAGCTGTGGGCTTATTTAACTTTTTATGTATTTATATTATAGAAAATATTTACTTAAAAATAATTTTTGGATATAGTGGCCAAAAGTATGTTAGCAAATGAAACTAAGTATTATTATACTAATAATAAGTATAAAGTTCTAGTGGTTAGACTTATCTATTGTGAAGAACCACATAAAGGATGAGGGACATTCTGTATTTGAACTTGCCCGGTCATACGCGTCTACACGACGCTTTTCATGCAGGTGGCCAGCCAATCAACTCTTACTTACAAAATAACCAATCTTATTTGATTATTTTTTTAAATAATGACTTAATAATTGATATTGTCTTAGCTGAAAAGAGGTTAATGCTTTGGTATCTAAATTGTAACATACGTTCGTGCCTATAAAGGCCAGTGTTAATAAAAGGTACACGCAAGATTTAAAGTCTTTTTTAAGGTCAGAGTAACGGACAATGTTGTACCTACTTGATAATGTGACTTCCGTCGCCGCTTGTTTGCTTGACTGTTCATTGCACATTTTTTATGTATAGGACAATATGGTTATTATTTCCTATAAACGCAAGCATCCTAAGAGAACATGCACTAGTTCCGTCGACCATGACCTTAAACTACATAAAGTGCAAGGTGGGGATAGGGAAAAGTGTTATCCCCACCTTTTATCCCTACCTAGCATTCCTCACTCACGTAAAGAAACACAACAGCACCAAAGCACATATTGTGTTGTTACTTCATGTTTGTCTTGTGTGATGCTACTAGACACCCTGCCCAGTTTATGGTGGTTATCCTATAAATATTAATTTTAAATCAGATCACATCTTATTGATTAATTCCATATTAAGTGCGAATATTTGAGTCCTTAAGAAGAAACCTTAAAGCTTATTAATGAAATTTCCATTAAAACAATCAATTTTACTTGTAATGCAAATGCTTGTTATGATAACTTGATAAACCAATATAGGTAGAATATTGATGAGACAGTCAATAGGCTCCTAATGATAATTATACTTACTCTGTTATGAGTAAATTGGTTTCTGTTCAAAATGATTTATTGTTATCATCGCTTTGGTTTTGCTTGTGACATTTTTAACTTCAATAGAATCGTGGCCGAAGCTAAATTAGAAATACGTGTAATTATCTATACTTAATTAATTAATAATAAAATATTCTTGATTCTAATTCAGATCAAAAATGAAGAGAGAGTGAGAGTATCTTCGTAACAACTACGCCTATTTGAAAAATGCTCTCAATATTTTAAAGACAGATGGAATTTGGAACATAGGTTTATTTTTTTATAATGAAAGCATCCGCTAAGAAAGAATTTTTGATAATTTCAACTCTGTGCGAACCGGGTGCTGGTCGATCTATCCTAATAATGAGTATTATAAATGCGAAAGTTTTTATGTTTATTTGTTACTCAATCACCCTAGGTGAAATTTGGCAAATAGATAGTTTCAGATAGCTTATTACCTTTATTAATATACCTATATAAATAAATATCTTCATACATTCCACACAGCACCATCTATTTCCACAGTAAGCAAGTAATGCTTGTATTATGGATACCAGACAGTTGATATACTACATAGATTACTTTTTTGATATACTATTTATCCTGAAAAAATGTTACATTCCTGTGGGATTTTCAAAAAACGAACTACAGCGCGTATGATGTCGCGTCACACTTAAATCTATATAAATAAAATTAGAGTGTCTGTCTGTGATTTGCGAAAAACTGCCTCAAACTAAGCTTAGAGAGTCATTCGCATGCTGTTAAAACGTAAATAACTTTTTTTAGAATTTTTGTCTGTCTGTCTGTCTGTCCGGGGTAATCTCAGAAACGGCTGAAGCGATTTCGATGAAACTTTGCAGACATGAAATATCGTCAGGAGTAACATAGGCTACTTTTTGTTTATGTAAATTGTTGCACCCGGGCGAAGCCGGGAACGAGTCGCTAGTATTAAATAAAAACATAAAAACTTAAATGTACAACAAACTGTAAAACTCCTCATCTATTTTTATAACAGTAATTTTTGTTTCTATATTTAGAGTTTAGGTATAAAAAATAACATAAAAGTGGTAGACACGGCTAAACTAAATATAGCAATTAGCCGTTTCACAAAATTATGACTAATACAGGCAATTTAGTTTGCACAATCTACTTTGTACGCACAAAAAGAGCGGGCCGCGCAATTTGTTACTCCAAAAATGGATCTTGTTTATTAACATTTCGCGCGTTTCGAAATAGAGTCCTTCTTTTGTAAGACATTTAGAAATATGCGAGTAACACAATAGGTGTGTGTAATGTAGTTCTTATAATATTAGATCTCTGAGAGCATTAACTATATGTAAATATCCGAATGTATATAATTCAAATAGGTATATAGAAAAGCATATCAAAACTGTTATACACAATATTTATTGTTATAATAAAATATATGGACTAAAGGCCAGGTTCTCACAACCGGCCGGAAGTGGATGTACAATTTATATGAAGCTGTTCACACTATGCCGGATTTATTAAAAACGCTGAGCTCGGCATTCTTGCCAGGCATTTTTCACTGGCGAAATGTCAAAATGGAGGGGAGGCAAAATGTCCGGATCGGGAAAATGTGATCGGTCTTGCACAGATATCCCAGTTCCCAGCTCGCTGCCGCATGGCGTGAATTATATTTTATACAGAAACCAAACTTCAATGATGTATGCGGTTTAATGAGAACACTTACGTCCAGACTCGGGTTTCCGGCAAATCTGCCGGTCCAGCGTAGTGTGCACCTAGCCTAAGTGTTCCCAGCGGCTGTGCTAGTTCCCGTTACAACTTTATACCGGAGCCGGCGCGGCGGCGTGTACGTGGCTTCTGCCTTTCCTGGTATTGTTCAGATCCAATAACCATCCATCCATCTATACCTAGTAATATTATAAATGTGAAAGTAACTATGTCTACATGTTACCTTTTCACGACTTAACTACTTAGAAAAGCCACTCCGAAAAGCACATAGGGTGCATTTGCTCCAGATAAAGTAATACTGAATAAGTAATCTAGAAAAAAATACTGAATAAAAATTATATTGCTCATATACCTATTTTGTTAGACGTTATATTTTTTATTTTTAAATGCAGAAGTCGCCAGCAAAATTTGTAAGGATGGATGTGTTACATTACATAAATGTTTGTAAAAGAGTTTCATCCATGTTCATGCATTCAGTTCCAATAGTTATTTGTATTTTTATGACACATATAACTAAGTTTTCAGAATTTTCCATATTTATATTCTTTAGTCTCTTCCCGAATTATAATGGTCAAATCATAATTATATGGTGTTATTACTACCAAATTACAGAAAAATACTAAAACAGTAATTTAACGTACCTATCCTAGGTAATATATCAACAATCACCTTTGACGATTAATTTTATTAAACGCAATGAAAATCTATAACCACTTCAATATTTATACTAATATATCAATATATTTCGGATGAACCTATAAAAGCTTAGATAATATGTATCAATTATCTGCTGTGATTTTTCATCCAAAAAACTAAATATAACGTGGCAAAGTGGCTGAGATTTCAAAACTACTAGTTTGAAACTCAATGAATCATTTTAATTGAGGTTATTTTTCTTAGTAATTAGCAAGGATGTTTTGTAACTTGTGTACTTACTTAACATAAGTAAGTGAAGTGAGGACACAAAGGACGACCTCATAACAAGCGTCGTTGGTACACAGTCATTTATCTTTAAATCAACTGCGTTGGACCGTGTTTATTATTTTTACGCAATATTCACAACCAGAAAGTGCCAAATCTTTGTCTCCATCTATCATCATTCAAATATAGATTTTATAAAGAGACTAGCGATCCGCTCCCGGCTTCGCGCGAAATGTATTTTTTATATACACAAACCTTACTCGTTTATCCCTCTTTTCATAAGTGAAAATTCGTTAGGTGGTTTAGAAGTATTTAGCGGAAAAACAGACATGACGGATTTATAATATGTAGAAATTTATATGATAATAAAATAAATGGTTAACGTGAGACAACCTGTAACAGATGAATATATGCCATCACAGAATTTTCTTTAGGGTTTTAGAAGAACTACAATTCTCTAGTACATCATTTTTATTTATCTCCTAAGGTTTAGAAATGTAAATTTTATTTTTCAATCCGCTTGATAGTACTTAGGTGGCTACCGTCTCCTATAACACAAGCAACACCACAGTGAAACCACATTAAGGATAAAGGATTAGGAAATGATAGGGAAATGGGCTCTGGCATCCCTTACTCACTCACCGAAACACAAGCACACATTCTGCTATTTCATGGTGGTCTTCTGTAAGGGATGGTTGCTGACGCCAGACGAGCTGCCAAAATGAGTGCGAAACGCAATGTGCCACTACGTGCCAACCAACCAAAATACTATTTATATTTTATAAAGTTATTTTATTTATATTTTATACTCAGTCTTAACAGTAGTTAACAAAAGTTATTTAATCAAAAATACTTTTATAAAAACTTTTAAATGTGTTGCGTTAATCATACAGTGGTGTACTAAAAGATCTAATTTTGTCCTATTTAAACCTTTGCAAATTGAATATACTGAAACGAGTAAACTGATAAGAGGATATTCAAATCCACTCGACGCAACTCTATTTGTCTACAACTAAGATAAATTTCTAAGTATTAATTCAAGCGGAAAAATTCGCAAAATCGGAACTGTTCTGCTAAAGTTTTAACGAACTGGGGCCGAATTAGTCCAAATCCGAAATTATAGAAGTTTTCCGTTTCCGCTTAGAAACAACTCCATAGAGAGAGTTCTTCTGAAATTAATTACTAAATTTATTTATTAATGCAAATCTGACTAAATTTCTTTCTTTCTCTATATTAGTATACGGTTTCTTTTATAGGTATTTGTAAAACGTTATAGTGAAGTCCCACAGTGAGGCGTGTCGGCATGGTTTTTCAAAGTTTAACCTTCTAGAAAAGTTGGGATTAGAAAACTTTCATTAGTAAGAACTACAAACATCTACCAGAGTCTACCATTTAATTATTGTGTGATGAATAAGTATATTTATAACTTGTAAGAACATAAACGTAATAATCCTACTAATATTTAAATGGGAAAGTTTGTGAGGATGGATAGATGAACAGATGTATGGATGTATGTTTGTTACTCTTTACAGAAAAAAACGGTTGAAGGTATTTAGATGAAATTTGGCACACAAATAGTTTATTGCCTGAATTAACACATAAGATAATTTTTATCCTGGAAAAATGTTAGGTTCCCGAAGAATCGTCTAATCATATAAAATTGTGACTTCAAATAGCATTAATTGCAGCGGTATCAACCAGAAGCTATTAATAAAATTCGCCCACAATGACAGTTCATGTATATTTTTATTTTTATTTTTTGACTCAAGGTGGCCTTCTCAAAACCGTATGTGAATTTCAAAACAGCTTTATTTATCATAGGTATCGTTACAACGTACCTACTATGAGAAAAACTGGCAGTTGGGTAAACCATAATATCGTTAAATAATATATTTTATGTAATATTTTTTATTTAGAAAATTTAAAAAAAGGAGTGTTGTTGGATACTCTATTTTTATTACAAAAGCAATAAAAAAATCATAAAGTTAATTGTTGCAACTCAAATGATGTTTTCTTTATTTAACTTCAAGATCAAGACAGTTTTCAAAAAGATATCATTTGTTGAAATGTAACGCGACTTAAGAAAACTTCATTGAACTATTTATTACGCTATGCCTTTTTATGTGTCTAATATATTTTTAATATTAGAAAAGAAAAAAATTAAAATATCATTATTCTTATTATTATTATTGTAAAGATAATTTAAAAACTTTTTTAAAGATACAACACTTCACGTAGTGGCATTAAAAATGTTTATTACAATGAATACAGTTACGTAGTAAAGTGCTTACGGAATTCAAACAATAGACAGTACCCATTATTAGTATTAAATTAAGTGTTAATTCACACCATTTAAGACAAAATATTTGGAAGTTATTTTAAAAAAAATAACAATCGTAATCTTTTGAAACACCATGACAGAGTGACGTGACGATGAGAGAATAATTTCTCAATAGTTCGCACGTGTAGAAATATTCTTTTCTCTATATTTTCTACTTTCGAAATGTCAATGTTACCCACTGAAATTCTGTCATTGTGTGTTTTTTTATGTTTAGGTCGACAGATAGGCTGACGATCCACTTGATCGTAGGTGACTACCGTCACCTATAGCACCACAGGTGGTGCGTGCGAACTGTCTACCATAGCAGTATTTAGGATTATGAAACACTATGTATATAACTCACTGTTTAACTCTATTTTGATAGAATTTGATTTAGTAATAAAACAGAATATGGGTTGAAAATTTCTTCCAATTATTATAAAATGGATGTGTAATAAATGGTAATAACTATTAATTAATCGATATTATAAAAATGATAAAAATGATTTACTTCTCGAGTGTACTTCTTGTCTATAAGTAGCTAACAAAAGATAAATTGACTTTAAATTTTGTAACATGAATGAACTTTAAATATCAACAACTGAAAGATTAGGCTTAGTTCATTCAGTCCTTATCATAATGATAATATCATTATGATCATACAATTGAGTCATATAGTTTGCATAGGCAGCAACATCACTTTTCTACAAAAAAATGGAAAATCGATTTTTTCTTATATAGTTACACATTTTTGTTAAAATTTTGAAAAATTGCAAGTTGAAAAAAAAAGATGTTTCTGTATTTGCAACTATATCACTCAATTATAAAAAAAATATACACCTTAAAAATTATATTGGTTTTTTTCTTAAATATATTGCAATTTTTTTTTTATTAACTTTTCGGTAAATACGAAAAACTTGAATTTTTTTTCTATACCTCAAACCCATGTTTAAGCTTTATGTATCAGGATTTCCCTCCACATTGTATTTGGTATCATTTTGACCCTTATTTTATATTCCTACTTTATATTAAATCATTAATCCTACTTTATACTAATTTTTATTTTATACTTTATTTATTTAATTAATAATACGTTTGATCAGGGTCAGAGTGCATTTGCACCTGGTATTGTTGTACGATGATGAATCAGTCAAACTACTCGTAAATAATTTCTCACGGAACGCCTTTTCTCGAAGTGCTGTATCATTTTCAAAATTAAAGTAATAAAAAAATAATTATAACAAGAAAAATTACATCCGTCCTTATTTATCATCGTGTCCTTGTCTTGGACAGTGATCGAAGTGAACCTTTAATCTCATAAAGTGATTTAAATTCCCTCCTCTTAGTTTCTTGAAAAAAAAATTACAGTAAAATTTTATTACCCGTTATTGTTTTAACTATGTCGAATGCCATAGCAACATTATACACGTAAGTATAGCAATTAAAAGTGAAACATCACGGTCATCTACAATATGAACATTCACGTCCGAAAAAAAGAAGTTTTGACGCCTCGTAACGTCGTTTTATAATCCTGTTGCAATATAATCCTATTACATTGATATCGTTATTAAAATGATTATCTGAAGTGATTTTATTATAGTACACGGAATATGTAATTCTTGTTCCGTAATTTAGGATGTAGGTGAAAAAGTGTGCACGTGTGGATGAGGTAATCTTCAATTAATATATATTTTTTGAGATTAATTCATCTGTTTAAACTATTTGAAAATGAATAGCCCTTTTAGGTCTAACTTTTAGGGGGAAAGCACAATTTAACTCTATTTTATTGAGTTTAATTCGTAGTGTCTATTTATTTATTTATTATAAATAAATATATTTAAGGAATAAAGTAAAAGTCAGAATAATATTATTCCTTGATAATCGTGAATCTTAAACAGTTAAAATCTTAATCTATCGAACCATGTATTTACATAGTCGACCTATTTATTACAAAATTCACGCAACACAGTCATAAAATCTAAACGTGTGCAATGCCACCTCCAAAAGTGTATTATTAACTGCGAGTAACACAAAAATTAGTCTGCTTCACATTGACCCACATATGGGTCGAAGGCCATACAAATGTCAACAGGACCTTTGCGATGAGAACGAGAGCACCTGTTCGTCGAATAATAAAATCGACACATACATGTTAATGAAATATAGTCAAGTAATTTCACATTATTGTTTAATACCTTATCATATTTGCATGTTACTTTGATATGATAGATACACATATTTGCCAACTCGTACCTAGTTTCATACTAGCGCGCTAATTTTATAGATATTAGGTGATTCTTTAACTCGGGAAAATGATTTTGTATATATGAAATGAAAGTATCTTTTTCTAATATTAAAAAACTTTTTATAAACCCTAACATCTATACTAATCTATAGTAGGTAATAAAGAGAGAAGATTTGTATTATTATAATGAATAAATTCAAAAACTACTGGACCGATTTTGAAAATTCTTTTACCTATGGAATAGCTACATTATCAACGAGTAACATAGGCTATATTGTATATAGTTACGCGGGCGAAGTCGCGTGCAGCAGCTAGTATATTATAAATGCGAAAGTTTGTGAGGATAGATGTATGGATGTATGGTAGGTACTCTTTCACTAAAAAACGGTTGAGATGCGGCACACATATAACTTATTACCTGGTTTAACATATAAAATACTTTTTATCCAGAAAAAATGTTAGGTTCCCGAGGGATCGCCTAAAAATGGAAAAAATGGGGCGCCACTATTGCCATGACGGCGCCGCCGTAATCACGACGATAAATTATTGAAATTTTGAATTTGAATTTCTTAATTTTATTGGCAACAACTTTTTATGTGATTTAGTACTGTTAATATAATTTTCGAAGGCTTTAAATTTTTTTTTAAATCTCTTATCAAATCATTTCAACATTAATATTCTGCAAAATGGATATTTCTAAATACAAAAATGTGATCCTTAATTTAAACTCGTAAGCTCATAAGATTATTTCAACCGTTAACTTAACTTAAATATGTACCTAAGTTTATTGCAAAAACATCTAAATAACATAATTCCCAAGGCAGAGTTAAATACTAATAATAGTTAAGTACTAAATAAAGCACATTACAAATTTAATAAACCGCAACATAGCCTCTGGCCAGTTAGTACATATAATCTAGATTTTTTATATAACAGCTTCTCTGAATCGCTGCATTTTTTCCTTGTCATATAATTACCGTGAAGGTGAATGGAATTATTCGTATTAATGGTAAATGCACTTTCGTAATGCAATACTTAATATTGCATCAAATGCATTCATTGTTCTTCAATTTATGTACAATTTTACCTTATTGCATTACCTATGTAAAATCAGTTTTTTTATAATATAGTGATTATAAAG
This sequence comes from Synanthedon andrenaeformis, assembly GCA_936446665.2. Classification (NCBI taxonomy): domain Eukaryota; kingdom Metazoa; phylum Arthropoda; class Insecta; order Lepidoptera; family Sesiidae; genus Synanthedon; species Synanthedon andrenaeformis. The sequence goes on along the minus strand of OW387786.2, from coordinate 4,702,706 downwards.
AATGATAACGTCATTATAATAAAAACTGATTAAAGAATATAGTGATTTATTCATTTATTACGAGCGTTATGACAAGTCAATAAAGTCAAGGTAAATAAAAGTTCTATTACGCGATTGAGTATCATGTTGTTAAAATAATATAACGTATACGTCATTATAATAACCTATACGTACATATTATAAACTAGTCGCTAACCGCTTCTCCCTATTTTTCCGCAATCATCTTCTAAACCACCCAACGGATTTTGATACAGTTTTCACTAATGGAAAGACCGATAAACGAGGAATTACTTGTGTAAAAAATTTTCAGAAGAAGTAATCTGTGCGACCCCGGCTCCGGGTCGCTAATTGTACAATATATAAAAATCAATTAAGTATTGAGTTCATCTTTAGTTTGTAACACTTTTTTAATGCTTACAGTCTCGTCGTAACGCTTGGTTTTCTATAAAATTTCGTTATTTTTCCTCTTACTTTGGATAATTTACATTTAATTATTTATTATTATTTATTGTTACTAGAAACAAATATATCAATTTATATTTATAAAAATTTCGTGTCACGTTGTTTATCCACGATGAATTCCTAAACTACTGAACCGATTTTAAAAATCTTTCACCTATAGAAAGCTACGTTATCAGCGAGTAATATAGGCTATATTTTTTAAAGTTACGCGGACAAAGTCGCGTGCAACAGCTAGTAATTTATAATACTAAACAATTAATAATACTAAAAGTATTTTTTTTCTAGTGACAATACACTGTCACTATTTTTAATATACCTACTCACTTAATTTTACTACAGAAGACCAAAAGTTAAGAACACCAGATTACAACAACTGCATCATTTGATATTTGACACACAAACGTAGACACGAAGTCCTCAAATCTATCGGAGTAACATTTAAAATGGTGTAGATGAAACTAGTTAAGCACTTTATTTAAATCGATTTAAACTAACAAAGGGCTGGATGATGACTTCTTTATGTGCATCGATTATGATTTTAACACTGATTGATGTTGGTGATTAATGAAAGAAAACATTTACTTAGTTCTTCATAAATTACTGCTTTGAAATGTTGACAGTAGTTTGTAATGATTTATCAAACATTCAATATAAGAGCAAATTAATAGAAGCAATTTATGTAAGACGACATAAATTAGTGTTTCTTATTATTTACGAATCGGTAGTATGAAACCCTTTTTTTTTTCAAATGTAAATTAATGTTTTTTTTTTAATTTTAGAGTTGTTAGACTGGCTGACCATCTACTTGATAGTAGGTGGCCTCCGCTGCCTATAACACAAGCAACGCAGAAGGTGCTGCAAGCGCGCTGCGTATCATAAATTAAGGATAAGGGATAAGGGATGGGGTAATGAACTCTAGCATCCCTTACTCATGCAAAGAAACACAACAGCACATATGCCGTTATTTCACGGTGGTCTTCTCTAAGGGGGTGGTTACTGCTGCCAGACAGACTGCCCAAATGACTGCAAAACGCATGTGCCCTGCCACTACTTTCCAAACCAAGAGCCAATTTTGAAAGTTCATTTCCAAAGTTGACCCCGCCGGGAATCGAGTCGCATGCAACAACTAGTTAGGTAAGTACTTATAAATTTCTTAAAGTAATTATTTGAAAAAATATTTTACAACAGGGTCTTATTAACCACACTTATTAACGTTGGCCGGGGTCCAGAGTAATTTGCGGTACAAACTGCAATTAATGTGGTCTCTCTTTCTAACAATCCGGCTCAATATTGGCAGGGAACGACACAGGTTAGGCGTAGAGCCAACCTGCTGTGAACAATTATTACTTTGTGTTCTACCTCCACCTTACGAATACAGCACAGGTTTACATAATATCTGACCAAGACTTGCTATCAGATTAAAATGAATAAAAATGACTGCCTTAAATATTTTGCTTATTGAGATTCTAATTTATTGTTTTTCAAATGTTTCAACATTACTTACCATAAATAATACTATACCAGTTAGAACTAATATTATTTTGTCTGTACGTCTCACTAAAGGAAAAAATAATAATACTTAGATTGTCTGTACGTTGGGATAAAGGTTTTATTGAAAATAATAAACAGCTTGGGTGTATAGAGAGAAAACTATTTTCTCTCTAAAGAAAATACTTTCATTTCAACTCTAGATGATGATAAAAGACAGGCGAACATGTACTACGTTACCGAAAATTTATTCCATACGCCGCAATTGAATATTAAAAATATTATAAATGGTATGAAAATCTGACAATATTTTGTACAGTGAATTTAAAAGAACATGTTAATTGTTGTTGTTATTTTAATAGTATCAGTGTTCACTGTATTCCGCAGTCATAAACTGAGCAACCCTTCTGATGAAAGGGACAAAAGTAACCATCTCCTTACAAAAAACATAGATCACAACCAATGGTCGCAGTCATAACATATGTTTCATAATATTCTGACCGGTCCTGGTGGAAAATTATGGGGGAACCCGACGTGGGTCAGCTATACTTTCCGTAGTTGTTGTAAAATGACAAATAAACGCGGTCAGATCAACACTTGCGTCAGTCACGAAATATAATGGCGTAATGTTCGATATGTATGTATTTCCACCTAACATACACGGCATTAGTTAAATGCTGGACCCACCCACAGCTGCCTGATTTATCTGTATCTACTGGTTTTATAGCATTAATGTACTCGTAATGTTAAATTTTCAACTGGCGGTTCTTGGTAATTCGATCTAATCTTGATTTAAATGCTTATTTTAAGTCTTTGTAAATTTAACTTCAAATTTACTGTGATGTCTAGAATTGTAAAGATGTTCCTGTAGATTACTTCTAATATTTATATCCTTAATGTAATTTAAAATATTGGCTTGATACACATAAGGTTAAATATTTATTTACTTAATTTAAACATATGGTCAAATTTGATTGTCATAATATTTATATAATGGTCTTATTATCATCTTCATCTCAGCTGTATATAGGACGTCCGCTACTGGACATAGGCCTCCCCCATAATTATCCTTAAGGACCCTCGTGGACTCACGGCATTTATTAGATCTTCTGTTCACCTTGTGGGTTCGCTTGCTGGTCCGTGGCGTCCACTCGAGAACCTTCCGGCCTCAGTGGCCATCGGCTCTTCGTACTATGTGTCCTGCCCATTTACTGATCCGCCTTGTTAAGTCGGTATTCTTCGTTCGTCTACGGATATCCTTATTGCTGATTCGATTGCGCAATGTAACCCCCCGAGCATAGCTCGTTGAGCGACGTTGAGCTTTCTTACGAGGCTCATTTCAGCGCCATATGTCATCACTTTGCAACACACATATGAGTAAGTTATAAGGGTTTATATTTATAAATAGTTCGAATAGTCTTCTTTTGCAGTAATGTTTTTATATTTACACCCAATAAAGGTTGTGCATATATGAAATTATTATTTATGTTGTAAGAATGATTTCAAAGTAGAAACAATAAAACAATGTTTAAATGTTTAGAAAATGTTCTATTTATTTACAGAAGTAAGACAACTATTACTTTTCCGCCTGTTCTGTCTACCAAGCTGGGTACTTTATGACCTGAGCAACATGCATGTTATACTGCCAAATGGGTTGGTTACAATTTTCTCGAGTAATTTAACACTTGGACCTTAAATTGATATAAATTATCTGCTTGAGTATAATAGCTTCACGCTGGACATATAAGTTGTATTCGCAACTTTAAATTATTAGTTAATTATTAAATAACTAGCTGAAAAATGCTTATATATGACATTTTTAATTTTTATTTCTCTAAAATAAAAGTAGCCTAAGTTACTGCTTATAACATCAGCTATCTGCCAGTGGCAGTCTCTTCAAAATCGATCTAGCCGTTCTGGGTTTTAGTCGAAACAAACAGACAGACAAAGATAATTTTTGAAAATTGTTTTTGTTATAAGTAGGTATCGCATAATTATACTTTTATATACAAACAGACACTTCGTTTTTATTTATATATGCATATGTATGGATTATTATTTAATTACTAGTAACCCACTTCCGGCTTCGCATGGATGCAATTTTTATATACTGGTATATAAATATACAACCCCGTTTATCCCTCTCTCCATAAGTGAAAACCAAATGAAAATAGGTCTACAAATTATTGACTTTCTGCGAGACTATCACACGGCTATATACATAGAAGATTAAATAGTTTTTAACACTAAAACAGTAAAATTGAAGATAAGAACAATGATACAGAGCAAAATGAGAAATAGATGGCATGTAAAACTAACTCTGTTTTGTAGCGAGCTTCCATTCTAATCAGCCAAAGATCTCGCGGGCGTGACGTCACGTAGCACTAGTAATTAAGAGTTAGGGGAGTCTGGTGTCGTGGAAGAGGACAGCTATGACCCTTACCCCCACTTTGTTGTTCCACAAATAAAACTGCACTAGACCACGTGGAGAGACCGTCAAAGTAATTGCCTGGCGCCCCTTGAGAAAATATTAATAGACCACTTAGCCGTGCATGGCTTGAAATTTTTATGACAGTTTACTGGAAAACTTGGAAAAACTGTAGCAATTGTGGCGTGTTTTGTAGAATTAAAGAAGATAAACGGCGGGAATTAAACGAATAAGTATACTAATATTATAATTATGGAAAAAACTCTCTTTCTGTCTGTTACGTTTTTAAGATTGATTCTGAATTATAGCATTTTGAAAAATGCCAAATTTCTTTTTTTTATTTATCTGTCATTCATTCATTCATCTCAGCCACAGGACGTCCACGGCTGGACATAGGCCTCCCCATAATTTTCCAATATGACCGTTCAGAAGCAGCCTGGATCCAACGTCGGCCCACTGCCCTTATCAGGTCGTCTGTCCGCCTTGTGCCTCCACTAGAGAACTTTAGTGCGTTAATGTAAATATCAAAATAGATGCATATAACAGATTTTTTTTGTCGGATACATAAGGCAGATCTTGTTATTTTATGTATTTTTACTGTAAATTTTCAAACAAATTACAATAATTGCAAATTGGCAACTCGGAGAACCAAAAAAAAAACAATCATTGAGTAAGTATATAAAAGTTTTTTTTTTTTAAATACTTGTATCAAATTGACAAATACTTACGAGACAAATATCAATGTAATTTAATATCAATGTACTCTTTCAACATAGGATTAATCACTAAGAGAATTGTTCGAAGGTCATCTTTAATATCAATTTACAGAATGATTCACATCAATATTTACTATTGCATTTAGAAATGCAATCTCGATCTCGCACTTGAAAAGGTATATTATTTCGATGACACTCGCATTCGAATGTCATGCAGTTAAGTTCGTAATAAACACGTTAGGCAAAACAACGAGTGTGACAGTGACAATTTAATTATCTATCACCATGAAAGTTATCGCGTAATGTATTTTTTCATGAAGAAGGTTAATTATTATTCTGTCAAATTTCAATTGTCTAAATGTCAAGGTGAGCGAAGCCGCTGGTCGCTGCTAGTGAATAAAATAACCACAATTGTTTCGCGCCAAATTGGACTAATGTTATCTACTGCAAAAAGATGCCAGGACATGTATGCTGTTTTATACAAGACAGCTTGTATGTTATTATAACTCACAAGCTATAATTAAAAATTATAAACGTTTCTCCAGACTTTCTATTCAGCCCAAAAATGCTACATCTGCTGTAAGTTGCTGAGGATTTGGATGTCCTGCAGACTAGTTGATGCTGGAGCGTCAGATCAAGGTTATCGTGTCATAGAAATACCATAGTAGTAACAGTACACAAAATTCATCAATCGAACCTGTGTAAGTTAGTGAAATCCCTTCGTCTACAAGGAAATGGGCCGATATTCAAATGCCTGAACAGATCTTCATAAAGAATCTAAGAACAATCCCGATAACGTCAGCTTTCAAACAAAAAAACAGAATCAAACAGAATCAACAGAATCAGGTTCATCCGTTTGAGAGCTACTATTCCACAGACAGACACACATATAGACAGACATTCAGACATACGTGTCAAAATTATAACAACCCCTTTTTACGTCGAGCGTTAGGGTTTAAAAAGTAGTAACATCAATGTACTTAAAACAAATACTTGTTGTAATGTTTGCAGAAACAATACGAAGTTTTTCGGACATGATTTACCACTCACAACCTCATGCATTATGGGCGGACAACGTCCCCTCCGCATGAAACTTTCATTGACTCATAATACAAACAACCTTTTAAACATACTATACTAGTTTTATAGTCCCCCATAATAGTTTTATAGTCATAATGTATTTGTTATATTGATTTTTTTTATGTTAATGTCGGCAGACTTGATGCAGTCACCTATATGTAATAGAAGCAACGTCACAGGTGTTGTAAATATGCTTCCGACTACAGTATGATTAAAAATGAGGGATTGTGAAGGGATAGAGCTGCTTAATTACTTGTTTTAATTTGATTGTAATACTTGTTTTAATTGAAATTAATTTAATTAAATTGGGTTCATGGTGAAATAACAGCATGTGTGCTGTTGCATTTCGGTAAGTGAGTAAAGGATGCTAAATACTATTATATCTGTCCGTATTCTTAATCCTACTAAAGTCGACAACACACTTGCAGGACCCGTGGCGTTGCTTGTCTTAATAGACCACCTACCATCAAGTGTACCGCCCTTTTACTTGCTAATCGAAATATGAGCAATTCTAATCTTGTTACTTAACAATTATTATGTTATGGCGATGTAGGTTACTATTACGGCCCACGTGCATTTTAGATCCGTTCTATAAGATCAGTAGTTACTTACATATCTTATTCATTATGTATGCAAAGAACAAACTAAGTAGGTATATTTTGTTTTAGTAACATTCAGTTTAAAATTAATACATTAACATTACATTAAATTACATTAATTATATTAATTTACATTAATTACAAAACCTTACATAGTATACATTACATAGTATAGATGACACGTTTGGTCTAGTGGCTAGTAACCCTAGCTGTTAAGCAAACGGTCGCGGGTTCGAATCCCGCTAGGGGCAAATGTTTATGTGTTAACATTTACCTTTGTACCTAAATCATGATTTTTTTTATTTATAATATGTATATATTTACAAAAAAATCTATGTATTATATTAACTGTCTGGTATCCACAATACAAGCATTAGTTGCTTAGTGTGGAACTAGATGGTGCTGTGTGGAATGTGTGAAGATATTATTATTATTACACTGAAGTCCCTTTCCGCGTCTGTCTGTCTATATGTCCGCTAAGTCCTCCTAAATCACGCAACGGATTTTAATCTGATTTTCACTACAGGTTTAAATGAAGAAATTAACAATATTTTGCAACCAAGTTCCCAAAACTGTCCGCGTCTGACTACTTCTAAACCACCCAACGGATTTTGATGTGGTTTTCATTAATAAAAAGAGGGATAAACGAGGAAGATTTGTGTGTATAAAAAAATCGCATCCCGAGCGAAGCCGGAAGCAGTTCGCTAGTTAATAATAATAATAATAATAAAAATTGCAGTCGGAATATGTGGTAATCGGTGGTTAAATCAGTAATCAAAAATATCTGATAATCATCTACGAGATCGCCAAGACCTCCCACTAGCTTTTCATTACAGTCATGTCAAGTGTCGACCTTAACTCATCAATTGAATTTTTTTTTTTTAAATTATCATGAATAAAACATATCCATTGTTTCTGATGTGTGATTGTGTTGATAAAAATCCTTGGACCATTCGAAATTACCTCTGCTAGATTATCGAAAGTCAATACGATTACAAAAGCTTTTGATACATAATTTATAATAAGTATTGTTTTAAATTGAAGCACTAATGGACTGTATTATATCATTAATTTTAACTTAAGCTGGAAACGTACAATTCATGTACTACCAACCTGGTCAATTGATTTTCAGTAGTGCCGAATTTATTATTAATATAATATTTGACAAACAAATAAGTCTTCTAAAATCCAGAAAATGACAATAAATGACAGAAAATCCATAAATCCATGGGTAGACCGGATTATAATTAGGTTTTTCACATATGGAAAGAGGGATAAACGGGGAAGGTTTATATGTATAAAAATTGCACCCCGGGCGAAGCCGGGAGCGGGTAATATATATTACCCTAGTATAATATATAATCGTTCCATTCAGATGTCAAACTTAAAGTCTAAATGGACAAAACTAATTAAAAGTTTCTGAACATTGTTTTGACAAAAATTAATCTGAAGATTATGTATTTAATTAAAATATAGTTTAAGTAGGTAATGAAATTAACAAGTGTACAGTGTTATATATAATAATATGTAAGTATGTCTACGATAAGGTCACGAACTGGTATAATAACACTGCAAATTTTTTACCTACAAGAACGCAATGCATAATTTCGTATAACGATTTAAGGTATTTAAGGGTATCCGATAAATCCTTTAGATACCTACTCTGTTAATATAAAAAGCTCAGACTTAAAACAAAATTGTCACTTGAACTTTTGATAGCAGTAACAGGTGAAATGACTCGCGAGGTAAAATAAATGTTAATTATTTTTAAATAAAGAACTTGTTCTTTAACTTTGCTAATTTTGTGATAACTGTTTTCAGATTTTGTCTTTCTTATGTGCATTAGCATTGGCTAAAACTGAGTTTCACTATTCAAATGCTGACGTGTCTGTGTATTCGTCCTTCGAACCTGTATCTCAAGATATGTTTTTACCAAGATTAAAAGCTTATGACAATGAACCGGCACCTATCTACGAAACAGAAGAAGAATATGGAAATGCCCAATATAATACCTATGCAAGCTACTCAAAACTTTTTGACACTGCTTCAGAAAACTTTAACAAATTCGAATTTCTTGGTTACCAGAACGCTAGAAGAATGACTCCTATGATAAATTACGAAACTTCTTCACCATTGATGTCCTCTCACACAAGAGCAACTGCTGATTACGACAATTTATCTGCTACTGCTTTTACTGCTAATCCGTCTAGTTCTACGAAATCTATTCTAAAAACTCCTGGATTGTCTACATTTGCAACTGATTCTCAATATCCGTCAATTAGTTATTCCTAAACATACTGTCATTCAAAAGGACCATTACAAAAATCTTGGAAAACATCGTCATACTCCACAATTAATATTGGTTAATTAATTTTCGCTTTCATGTATTTATGTTAAGGCTTTGACATGCGCGACTGATTTTAATGTTAAGGTAAATGTAATTTATATTTAAATCATTTAATAAATGTAAGGCTAAATTTTTGAATTTCATTCAAAACCTTAATCTGTAAACCTTTTAACACATTTAGTATTTAAATAGAATGCCTCATATTATTATCATCATCACTAAATAGGAGTAAAGTAATTCATATAATAACACAATTATTATAGAAATATGCTCATTATTCTGTTTTATAGCAGAATAAGGTAATACATAAATATTGTTCAAATTCTTGTAACATGTTAAACGCTTAAATTGTCTAAGTGATCACGTTAATTGTCGTATAATTATAAGAAGCAAGGTTTTGTTTTAATTTTAATACAAAACTGAGATACATTTTGTATTATTTTTTTTCGCTTCTAGTTAGGTATGTCAGGGCTCAACTGCACTTCGTAGTCAAAACCTAGAAATCTAATCTAGCAGCAGGGGCACCGAAGTCGTGTCATAATGTCCCCGCGACCCCGCGTGTGCGCCATAACCCCCTACAACGGATTGTCACGTGATCTTCAAAATAGAACTCTAATATAGAGATGTTCTAACATTAATTCTAATATAGATTAATTTCTAAACATAAAATAAATATAATATTTATAAAGCAAAATCTTTTTTGTGATACTTCAATTAAATACTTAGTTAAGGTTTTAATAGACCCGCAAGTGGTCCGTTACAATAAAACCCGAAGAATAGAAGTGCATAAATTGATGGTGTCAGGTTTGGTCGCACGATTGACCTGTCCGTCGGCCACGTGACTTACGAAACACACATGAGACCCTCTGAAAAGCGACACAATATGGCTTTTAACACAGTATAAAGTGTCCAGTAACCACATATTAACGTTTTTAAAAATCTGTATAACTAATATATCTAATACCTCTAAAGTAAGTACCTATATTTTGTTAGAAATTAATGTTATAAAAATTAGAACAACCGAATATTCGGTCAATCGGATATCAAAAAAACTAATCTAAACTAACAGTTTTCAAAAAATTAACTAAACTGTGAATAAAAGTATATACTTACTGGGAATTTTAGTAATTAAAAAATCAGTCTAAAACACAGTTCACACCGCCGGTAATCTAAGGCAAAACCTTATCTGGATTAATATATAGGAAAAATTTTATTCAAGAAAATGGTAGGTTCCCGAGGGATTGTCTAAAAATATTTAAAAAAATTGGGCGCTAATTGTCGGCGTGATGGCGCCACCGTCGTCATAACGATAAAGATGTCAAGCGTTATTTAGTTTATTTATTTTTTATTTTTTCAACGCAGACAAAGTCGCAAGTACCACAGAGAAGAAAATTATATGACAGTATATAGAAATTGTTACTTACCAAAAATGATACATAAATTCGAGTTGTCAGAGAATTATAACTGTTTCTTTTGTATACTAGTGAACTTACTCAACTCGGAGCTTGTCAGCGATTTAGAAGTGGAACGAGTTATGTTGTGTGTAATGATGAATGTTCTCAACTACGTTTGCAGTGCTGCTGCATACAAAAATTAATCTATTCGGTTGTACCCATATGTAAATAATAAATAAATTATTCAATAATCAATTTGATATGGAACTGACTAGAACGCAGTAATTTAACAAACTAAACCTTTATTTACCTTTTTTTTTTCATTTGATGCGAATATTTAATGTATGACTTATAGCGTCATTTATTTCTATGTCATAGATTTGTAACGTAAAAGTGGTTTCATGATTTATTGGAAATGTATTACTGTATTTTTTATTTACAGAAAGGAAACTATATTTACAATCATACTAATCATTAATAATAATAATAATAATGTATAAAGCATAATTTCATTTAATAAATTTTTGATGTGAATCATCTTTAAATTTGGTTCCATATTGGGAGGCCATTCAGAAAAGTGATGATAACAGATTTTGTTATCATCACGGATATATTTTGATGCTGTAGCTACATAACTTTCATCTACATCGCAAATTACACCACTCGATAGCTAAAGAATCAAATATATTTTTTTGTATATATGGTGTATTCGAATTCGTTGGATATATATATAATACGCTCAAAGAAAATATTGACATGTAACACACGGCCATATCCACGGCACATCCCATTTTTTCTCTATCTAACGATTTTGTGTCACTTACTACGTTCTTCAGTAATAATACCTATATATGTTGTGTATGTCACAGACTTTATTACACTAGCTTTGTGTGTACTAGATCTCTAATCACAGCTTTTTACGTTGACACACATCTAGTACCTGCTTTATGTGTGCGTCTGTGTCCGTCAGATATACGGGGGTAACTCGGGCAGTATATAAGGTTAAGCGAACTAACTTGGTATCACTTGTCGTTGTGGATTTAATATACAATAATGGCAGCTAAGGTACGGATAACACTGTGTAAACATCGTAAATTTGTGCAAAAAATAACACAATTGGATTTAAAACTTCACTGAAACTTTTGTGTAGCTTACATCTGATTGAAAATAATATAATATTACTAACATTTTTCTACCACCACTGTGGATAGTTTTTTAAATAAATTTATTTGAATATAAAGCATAAATCAGATTGAGTAATTAGGTATATTAATTAATTTGCAAGTGTAATTTTTAACTGGTACAGTTACTAAATTTATCGCTGTTTTGAATAGTAAAAATTCCCATTAATAAGAAAGTGGATTTATTAAGATATAAATTTTTGTGAAAATTACTTATTGATTCTTTTTCTTTCTCTTTTAATGTTACCTATAATCGGTCGCCATACCATAATTAGATGGGTTTTCAGGGAAAAGGCCACAGCGCCTTGACTTCCACTATACAATAATGCCTCACTTCAATGTCCTAACATTGTCGGTAGAATTTATTAGTTTAGTTCGGTTTTTGAAAATCCCACAGAAACCTTACATTTCTAGGATAAAAACTATCCTACATGTTAATAATAAAATATCTGTGTGCCAGTTATATTTTAATTTTTTACTATAAATTTAATATCAAGCGCTATAACTGTTTATAACATTTATTTATTTTTTTACCTTAACAGTTCGTAGTATTCATGTGCGCCGTGGCGGCCGCTCGCGCTGGTCTGTTGGGTGCATCATACGCCGCTGCACCGGTTGCTTCGTACGCAGCAGCTCCGATAGCCACATATGCGGCTGCTCCAGTAGCAACATACGCTGCTGCCCCCGTAGTCAAAAGCTACGCAGCACCCGTAGCCTACTCGGCTCCAGTCGTGAAAGCTGTTGCACCGGCCGTGTCATCTGTTTCATCTTACTCTACACACACAGCCCACGCTGCACCTTTATACGCTAAGTCTTACGCGGCTCCCGTAGCAACATATGCGCATGCTCCAGTAGCAACTTACGCCCATGCTCCCGTAGCGACTTATGCAGCTCACGCCCCCGTAGCATACTCAGCTCCGTTCACATATGCATCTCACGCAGCTCCCTATGCAACATATGCAGCTCACGCAGCTCCCGTAGGTACATATGCAGCTCACGCAGCACCAGTAGCTGCTTACGCATCAGCTCCAGTACTGAAGTCCGCATACGCTTACTCTGCAGCCCCCGCCGTCTCTCACGTTTCATACAGCGGTCTGACTGGCAGTTACGGCTGGTGATTTATTTGTCGACTGTGAAAATCTAGTTATTTATTTTTACGACTTTTGTATATTATGAATTTCTGAATACAACACTAAAAACTACAATTTTCTTTATTTTTTATCTTATCCTAGTACTTATTTCTTAAAACTCTGTCTTAATCTGGGCAGGGATAAATTAGTTAAAACACTTAAAAAGGTCACATAATTAAATTATCATGAACCATTTTTCTATAAAATCGCGTCATTAGTCTACTTTGCCAAGTCAATTTAATTCTTTTGGGGCTATACGAATATGAAGTTTTTTCTTGAGATTTTGATTAAAGCAATAATTATTATCTTCATGAATTCAAAGACGATAAGTTTGTCATATACTACGATCTCAATATAAAAAATATATATTGTGAAGTAATCCTTTAATTGATACTTCAATTAAAATGTTACTTGTTCTTCCTACAATTAATATAATATTGCTTAACGATTTCCTATTGCCAATGCTCATCTTTTAATTGACAACACGAATGTCTTTATTCTTAATGGTTTATTAAACCAATATTTAATAGCACACATATAATAGACTAGCGACCCGCCCACACCGGAAAAAATGTGAAAGAAGTCGAAGATCTAGTTTTAGCTGATTGAAGAGTGACTATCAAGCAATTAGCTGTCACAGGGATCTTCTCGTACGGCATAGTTCAGAGGAATCTCAGCAACGAACTTCACATGAACAGGGTGTCCACCCTTAAGGTATCGAGAAAGTTTAACGCCGAAGAAAAGAAGAAACAAGTCAGCATTTCAAGATCAAATCTTGAATATTACCAGGCCAATCTGGACAGAATTTTGACTCGATTTGGTACAAGGGACAAGATCTGGATCCAACATTTTGATCTTGAGACGAAACAACAATTGATGAAGTCATCAATTGATGGAAACGACCATCCTCACTGACACCAAAGAAATTCAAAGTGTCTAGCTCCGTACAAAGATTGTGTATCCATTTTTTGGGACCGTTTTTTGGAACAGTTAAGTTTAAATAAAAAAGGCTAGGAAAACTGCGAGCTGAAGTACTTGAATTACTTATCACGTACCCTAACTACCCAACAGCTTCTATCCCTATCTCCGACTTACAAGGCAGTTCAGGGGCAAGAAATTTAAAGTAAATAGCGAGGTGATAGCCGCTGTAGAAGCATTTCGGGAGAGTCAAGATAACGTCTTTTATAACATATGAAAAAGGAAATATAACTTTCTTTTGTTCAATCTATGAATAAATATTGAATTCCTAGAACGAGTAACGTTTGTAAATAATATCCTAAACAAATTCTAATACCAAGACATGAAAGGTTTCGATATACTGAATACACTCTATTAATGGAGGACTGTTGACAAATATTACCGTAAACAAAGTTAATAATTTACAAATGTGTTTCATTAGGCAAAATTTTATAAAAAATAAATATTTTAAATTTGACAACTGTTAAAATAAATCGAGAGAAATTATATGCACTGTTTAATATGTCAAAGTTTACGTTTAAAAGAATTATAATTATTAGTAAGTAGGTACATCAGCAAATATTTCATAGCTTATATAGATATTATCTCTTTAGTGTTGAAATCACAAACAATTAACAGTATATATAACTACTACCTGTCTATTGTTATATATCTTGAATAAAAAACTAAATCTTAAGAATGATAATCAGTCATTTAATAATGATGTGTTAATATGATGATATACATATATTATTATTACGTTCGTACTAAGATCACTGCCATAACTAAGGTCAACAATCTATGCCAAGGCCACGCATAGTTATTGCTGCCTTTCTTTTGTTTGAAAACAATATTTTCATTAGATACATACTTACATAGCATTCATTCGTCAGCTACGTCCGCTTCATTCCCTTGACAAATTTTATAAAAAAGAAACAAATATATTTTCGTTTTAATAAATAGGGTCTGCAATATGGGTCTACTAATAAATAAAATTGATGTGTCTAAATAACTGCTTTTAACTAAATATACTTGGCAAAAAAAAACAATTTTTAAATTTTTTGACTCTCAGTCCGTCTATCTGTCTGTCTGTCTGTCTGTCTGTCTGTCTGTCTGTTTGTTCCGGCTAATGTCCGAAACGGCTAGATTGATTTTGATGGTACTTTCACTGGCACATGCTGATGTTTTAAAGGAGTAACTTAAGCTACTTTTACTTTAAAAATAGTATAGCACACGCATGCCGCAATTTCGCATAAATGTTGTCAGAGATACAGGAAAGGACATAGGACACCTTTCATCCAGAAAAAAAGTAGTGCTCCCAAGGGATTATCTAAAATTTAAAAAAAAATAACGCCTGGCAAAAGTGTAATAGCTATATTGCTATATGTATATTAGTCAGGCGCTATATTGCTATTATTATATTGCTATATTGCAAGATATATTATTTCGATGCTCATATATTATTTATTTTTCAATGCGGACGAAGTCACGGGCACCAGCTAGTATAAAGTAAACATTAAATATAATCATCGAAAACTGTTTGACATTGTCCATTTAAAACATATATAATCGTTTCATTTAAATAATAACATTTAATTAAAACGGTGTCGCCGAAAGGCATTCAAACTTGCGCTTACGCCGATTATGCAATGTGTAAATGCATTATGACTGATTACTGATACTCCTGTCGACGACTCGTATCGTGTCGTTTTACCAACACTTCTTACAAGCTTTTCGGTCAACGAACTTTTCATCTAGCACTAATTAACGTCTGACCTCAACTCAGTATGTCATTCTGTGAACTATGAATCAATGTTTATAAACATTCGTTCCAACGCATTGATTTTATTGATGTTTATCCATTTATTCTTACTGTATTGGCATTACATCTTCATCAATCAATTCATTCAGCAGCAAATTAGTTTCATCGCTAATCGCTAATTGTGTATGAAACACGTGATATATTAATGGCACGTCAGAAATTCGCATTATAGTGAGATGTCTCCTTGAAATTCTTACTTAAAGTCTTGCAAGCTTTTAAAGTGTCCTGCAAGCTTTCATAAATACAGAAAGTACAGTCTCGAATTCATAAATACAGAAGTTTTATGCCTAAGTTGGCATATGCATGACCGTCCACTGGTTGGTAGATATTAACTCAAACAGCGTCATAGGGGTCATGCGCTGAAAATCTTGATAAGATATCTTGATAAGATATTTTATCAAGATATTTTTTAAGATAAAATATAAGCGATAAGGGCGGAATAGGGGAATAGCCTCTAGTATCCCTTACGCGCTCACCAAAGATTTAAACAGAAACTTATCGAAAAACACATCTACTGTTATTTCACGATGATCTTCTTTACAGTGGTGGTTACTACCTCTAGACCTGTGCTTACAGCTTAGTTTCAAATGCCTTTACCCAGTCCTCAACTTATACTTCCTCAACTTATACTTTTATTTCCTATATGATGTTTAACTGCTGTTTTAATGTACATATGATATAGATATATGCATATGAATGACATAAACTAAATTCGCAATTATTTCTTCACCTTCCTATTTAAATTCTCACGCAATAAAAATTAAATATCAATTTCATAGCAGCTCTTTCGCAAACTTCAGTTTTAATGGTCCAATTTACTCAAAACTAGATCCTTGGCAATGGCGAGGCCATCCTTATTTCCGAAATGTATACCTATAAAAGCTTACGTTTTTGCAACAAAAATCATTCCAAGCACACTATTCACACAAACAGGATGATTGCTAAGGTATGAATTACTATTTTAAGATCTTTTTAATTTTTACATTTCTGTTATGTATTATTTTTAATAAGTCAAGTGAAAATAGAATATAGAAATACATGGAGATCTATTTTAAGTCATTAGAAATTCAAGTAATTTTACCAGAACTGCTGCACCAGTACAGTGTTACATATGACACTGGAATTATATTTCGTAACCAAGGCTCTGTCCCAGAGGTTCCCATTTTACCACAATTTTTGTTAAATTTTTGTTGGCTCGAATTAAGATCGAAATTTTACAATGCTCAATGTCACTAATGTTTTGGTAAGCTACTACATATTTAATAATAAAATGTTGATTTTTTTTTAGCACAATTTCGTGAGTTAAATGTAATTGCAGATTCTAAGTTTTCCTCGTTTTCCTCTTCCGCAATTTAAAATAAATATATGGTTTTGTTGTTAGTTATGTAAATAATACTTAATTTTTCTTACAGTTCGCTGCTTTCCTTTGCCTCATTGGCCTGACCAGCGCCGGTCACTTATATGGAGGCTCACTCGGCTATTCATCAGACTTTGGATATGGATCTTCTCTTGACTACTCCGGCTATTCTGCACCTGTCTACTCAGCTCCTATTGTGAAAACCGTGGCTGCTGCTCCTGCTATATCCTACTCTGCTCCTGCAATCTCTTACTCTGCTCCGCTAGTGACTAAAACAATTGCTCCAGCAGTTACTTATTCAGCTCCCATCTCTTACTCTGCTGGCCCTGCTGTCTCTTCAATCTCTCAATACAGTCTACATTCATCCCCAATTGTTAAGTCCTATGTAAATCCCATAGACTCCTACGCTCATTCCGCACCATTAGTGAGTCACTCTGAATACTCACCGGCCTTGTCTTATGGAAGCTACGGTTACGGTAGCAAATACGATTGGTAATTTATTTATTATTTTTTGGACGCCGCAATTATAATGTAAATAAAAATTCTACATATCCTTTATTTTATGTTTTTATTGTAGCCTGATGAGTCCGATCATAAAATCCTAAAGAAATAAAGACTTTAAATGTTCCATTCAAATATTGTGAGTAAGAGTGAGGCTCGTTGCTGATACAGTATTCTGGAAGATTATTGCATCCCTTATTTGACTCACAGAAAAACAAGAGCACAAGACAGTGTGGTGCTGTTATTTCTCGGTGGGTTACTACCTCCACTTTATGGCTGCAGAAAGGCCAAACAGCATTGTGCTCTATCCGTGTGTAAATAAAAAATAAAATAAAAAAAAAAAACATTAAAAATTTAAAATTGTGGGTTGTGGAAACATAAGAAAATACGACATATTTTGTAAATGTACTTACTTACGTTAGATCCTCAAATGTAATACGCCTGAGTCATAGAATTGCTATTTAAAAGGCAAATGTTATTTGACACCGGACTTTGCAAGGAATAAAATTAAGTTATTAGCACTGGCTCTCATTAGATTTTAATTATCATGCATTATTAATATGGGAAGTTCCTCTGGCTTGGGGTCAACAATTAACATACATGCCATGTCAAATAAAATGATGGTTTGCCTTTGCAGGATAATATCGTTTTTAATTAAATAAAAATGCAGTGGCATTCAATGGGAAGACGACTTCTAAATTGTAAATGTCATCAGGTATTGGAGTTGTTAATATATGGGCTGCAACGATAGATCTCAGAGATTTAAAGTTGTCTGGTTTTTCCTGAAAACTAGGAAGTTTAAAATAATAAAGTAATCATACAAATTCATATATTAATGTCTGTTCATCAACTTTAAAGCGCAATTAATTATGAACTTTATAAGGCTGGACTAAAAATGCTATTAGTTACAGTATTCAATTTTTTTTTTCTATAATATAATATGTACCCAAAAATATGAGGAAGACCTAATCGCAGTGGTGATGTCTATCACACAAATAACAATGAGAAAAATAATTAACATTTCAGCGATGAATATACGCTTTAGCTTGGCATAGAGGGATATCATGGATCGCAATTTCTCCTTGCGGCTATTTGTTAACAAAGTCGCGTAACCCCTCCATTTTTCTTCTTCTTACCGTGCCATCTTCTACGGGAGGTTGACGATCATCATTGCAATCTTGAGTTTGTCCGCAACCGCTTTGAACAAAGATACCGAACCACTCGAGAAGGTTTTTAAGCCTTTATGTTTGCCTGGTCTTCCGCAGCCTCGTATTTTTAATCAAATCAATCAATCAATCATTTGCATGTACTATCATTTTATTGGGTATTTTACTCTGTACTATCAGTTGCAAAAACTTGTATCTATGCAATGTCAATTGCATTTTTACAATTGACAATGATCACATGGGAATGAATTTGTTTCTTTAATGTATCTAGTCTAGATAAATGTGCGGCACAGAATTGATCATTTAATGCAAGGTAATCGGTCAACTTTCGACCACGCGATTTTAGACTCCCGCCTTTTAGTAGAAATGGTATTTTCACGGTTGATTTTTCAAATAAGGATTGCCCCATGAAAATAACGCTTTCAACCATAGAAACACATATTATTTGTTTCATTGTACTTCATTGCAAGTTATGTTCATGAAATGTGAAAATCAAAACATAAATTTATTTATTAAATAATCTAAAATTATGAATAAAGACTATAATTTTTAAATTTTGCATAGGTACCTAAAACAATGTGAAATGGCTTACCTAAATGAGCGCGGAAAACGTAAACAAAAACAGACAGGTTAAGTGCCAGCGAATTAGCAATTTACAAGGTTTAACTGTTATTGTTGATTTTATCAAGACTACGAGCGTAAGAGCACCTGTATGGAAGTTTTCTTTGGCTTCTTGAAATACATAACCAAATTAAAATTCATATTAATATGAATAAATTTATATTTGAATGATGTAATAACAACTGTTTATGCAAGAAATACTTCGTGTTATAATACAATCAAAATAGACATTAAACAACAATTAAGTCAGTTAATGAAACAGTTATTTTAGATGTTAACGAGACTACCAGTTTAAATAAGACATCATAAATTAGTACGAATAACTGCTCAGTTTGAAATTATTTTTGAAAACAACAAATATATTGTTAGGTTAAAAAAATAATTATTAATTGATTTAAACGAAATTATTGAAAAAGAAAGATTAAGTAACAAATCCGTGGATTTTATTCACTACAACTACAGAAAAATAAAATATTTTGATACTTAAATAATATTTAGTATCTGAGTTATGTCGATGTGATCCGGTATTTATCTATTCATAATATTTCATCAATTCCAAATTCTGGTTCTGAATGTACAATGAAATTCTAGGTAATCTACTTAAATACTGAAATAGCACTCACTCACTTATGAATAACGAAATCACTAAAATTACTGAAGCTAAAATTATAAAATTTGGTGAAATAATAGTTTGTGTAATGCGTTCTTATATATGAGAGAGATGTTAGAATTTTATTTAAAACATTTTATATTAAAAAAGTATTAAAGAACGGAATCTAGTTTTTAAGTTAACACAAATAAAATCATGAGCAGGCGGACAAAACCGCGGGAACAGCTAGTGACGAACGAACGTCACTAGCTTTTATTTTGTCCTTATTTAGGGATCACATGTCCGTGTGGTTCGATTCTCAAATCAAACTTACGACGGCAAAAAAAAAGTTCACATAGTTTCATCAATCGAACTACGCGGTCGAACGACGGCGCCTCATACAAAAATATTTCTTTGTATATATTTAAAAAAATATCTGTATATAATTTCGAAGTACATAGATGTAAAAAATTTTTTTATAAAAATTCTTGTGATCACTTACCTGCCTGAGATCAATACTATATTGCTCTGCAATGTTAGAGGATGATAAAGAATCAAAATAAAAAATCAAAATTTTATATTTTATATTCTAGATTTTTTTAAATACAATTTAATATTTATATTAAATGCTTATCAAATTGATTACACTCTAATTAATTTTTAAATATTGAAATTTATGCAACAACCACACCAAAGCCTTCACGCTCCGTTTTCTATTAAGAGTGTTAAAAAGCAGAGCCTTGACAACAAAGAATGTTAAATTGTTTTTCGCTTCCTTCATTTTTAATATAAAAACATGTAACAATAGCTGTATGAACATTCAACACATCAAACTCAAAGAAACATCAGCAAAATGTTCGCTAAGGTAACAAACAGTCAATTATTCCAATTTTTATATTTTACATTTATTTATTAGTCATTAAATTCTTAAAATATTTTCTCTCTTTTTTAGTTAACCGTCATCGCTTGCTTTCTCAGCCTGGCTTCTGCAGGAGCCCTTTATAATTCTGGTTGGAGTTCGGGATCGGGCTTAGGTTATGGCGGCAATGCCCCAGCTCTAAGCTACTTAAATTACAACAATTATGGCTCAGGACGTTTGGCTGGATATGGATCTGGTTGGGCCCCTCAATCCAGCTTGTCGTCGGGATACAACAGCTATGTTTCTCCACAGTACACCGGTGCTGGATACCCAGCCACAGCTGTCTCATCTGTGTCGCAATACCAAGTCCACTCATCCCCTGCTATTAAAACTGAATCTTTGAGCTACGGCTCTCTTGGATCCAGCGCGTACAGTCCCTATGCTGCCACTGGCCTCGGCTATGGTAGTCACGGATATGGTGGATATGACTATCGTAGCCAAGCATATGGCGGATATGGTTATGGTGCTAACAAATACAGCTGGTAAGCTGTTAGATAGAAATTTCTGGTAAATTTTCTGTTTCTTAAATAAATGTCTACCAAATTTTCTGTATTCTTCAATTTGTGTTTTTATGTTTCAATTTATATAATTAAATAAATAAATTAGGAACTGTATTATACGTTTTTATTATTTAACTTCGGTACCTAATTATTTTAAATTGACATATTGTAAAAACAACTTCCGAAAAGGATTTCCTTATTGTCGTACAAGAAGATTTATTTCTGGCGCATCGGTTACAAAAGTTTACACATGAACATGGTGTTTCCACCTTGACATTGTCAGTTACGCCTCCGGGTGATCCGCAACCACAAATATTCGATGCCAATACCAGTTTGTACAGTCGATATAAAAGGGAACGCAGTTGCTATTGAAATTATTCCATCAACGACATCACACCTCACAAACATGTACGCTAAGGTATGATTTTTTTAATCATATTTATTTTCTTAAAAATAATTTCATAAATAAAAACTAACTTAATATATTTTTTTGCAGTTGATAGTTGCTCTTTGCGCGGTTGGCTTCGCCTCCGCTGGCAATCTCCTACATGCGGCAGCACCGGCCGTTGCATACCACGCACCAGCTGTGTCTTCCATCTCATATGGAGCACACACTCACGCCGCATACGCTGCCTCTCCAGTCGCCACTTACGCCGCTGCCCCAGTCGCCACATATGCTGCTGCCCCAGTTGTGACTAAGTCTATTGCCCCAGCAGTCTCCTACCAGACATTCTCAACTCATTCAGCACCTTACGCTTACGCAGCGGGTCCTGCTGTTGCTTCATACTCAGCACCCGTTGTAACTAAGACTTACGCCGCTGCCCCAGTTGCCACATACGCCGCTGCCCCTGTGGCAACATACTCCGCTGCTCCCGTAGTTGCTAAGGCCATCGCACCTGCCGTGTCGTACTCCTCCTATGCGACTCACGCCGCACCCGTTGCTACCTATGCCGCCAGCCCTCTGTATGCCAAAACTCTTGCTGCTCCGGTCGCCACTTACACCGCTGCTGCCCCAGCCATCTCCACCTACGCTGCCGCGCCTGTCCTTAAATCCGCCGTCACCTACTCTGCCGCTCCCGCTGTATCTCACGTCAGTTACTCTGGTCTCGGCGCTAGCTACGGCTGGTAAACTACCAAATTGATTGTTAATATAATTTATATACATATCATAAATTTATTTAAACAGTTGTAAATATGCGAAAGACGATATCAAAATATTTATGAAATAAAATCACTAAATAAAATTTTATGTTTTTTATATTGCCTTCGTCCATTTTATCAACTTCCAAGTGGCTCCACTAATTGGGGATAAATTCTAACTACATTACTATATTTTCCTACTACTAACGTACTAGAAGACTCAATCCTGGAAAGTTCGCCGTGGTTTGTGCCCTGTATTTCCACCGGTTCAGACAAAATAAAATCTTGCGGGGGAAATGAGTCAAAATAACATCTTGCGTTGTATTGCATCTTCTTCTCGTTTATTTAAACTATTTGTCTCAAAAATCAAATTTTTAAGTTGTGCCTTTGTTCCGCCTTCTACTAATGGTGCGATACATTGATATTTTGCGGTACACAAAGTACCAAATAAATGTAAATGTAAAAAAAATATTTAATATAAAATTCACCTTAATAAAATTTTAGTACCTAAATAATTTTACAAACTTATGTATTGCATACTTATATATTGAAGCTGTTTCACACACTATTTTTTGGCCCTATACATATGATTAAAGTGTTTTGTTTCATTATGAGCAAGAACAATAATTGTTTGCCTACTATATCACAGTATATTGTTTGCCTAGTATTGTTTGCCTACTATATCACACTATGGTCTACAAAGTTTGCTCTCTCGTGACTCGTACCTAGATTCGATTGCAGAACAATGTTGGCGAAAAATCGTAGATCCGCAATTCCTCAATAAAATTTTATGGTTTGACGTTTAAATTGACGGTAATTTAAACTTAATTAATATACACAGTCGACACAAAGAAAAGGACATTTAATACGTTAGGATAGGGCCACCCCCAATTTCAATTTATGCAAATCCCAATATCACTGGATTTTTTTCGAAACGGTTAAAAGCTTGACCTGATAGGACAAAATATAAAGGATAAGGTGGTGATAGAGGAATGGCTCCTGGCATCCCTAACTCATTCGCCGAAACATAACAGCATACGTACTGTTATTTTACGAAGAACTTTGTATAAGGAACAGTTTAGTGTCGCCAGTACTACTAGCCAGTACCACTGGTAATCTTGTAACAGTTATTTATCTTGTAACATAGACATTCACTACGTATATTATAATATTTAGGTAAAAAAAGAGGGATATTTTAGTTATATATTGTCAATATGCATGTACCTACAAATATTGAATACTACCTGGTGCCCGCAACCTTATATTTTTGCAAAATAAAAAGTATCGTATACCTGGAGGTATTCATCAATACTTACATAAGGGAAATTAAATCAGTTAAGCTTTCAAATCGGTTGAGCCATTTCACATTCAATTCATATTTTTAGCGTCGCGTGATGAATCACTGATATTAGAAGATTCAATTCTACAATTTACAACATTATATAAATTGTTGTATTAATAGCAATACCCCGCGGTTTCATCCACCGTTTAATTTAAATTGACATCGGCATGCACTCGGCTAATACTCGTTTATCTACCCACCGCATCGTATCATCCACCCTGGCTATTACTTTCATTTATGATTTTTGGGGTAGCAGACCGTAACCTTCCTTATATTATATTGCAATAGAAAACAAAAAACAAACTTTTCAGCTATATCATATTGTAAGATAAGATTGATCACTGTGGAGCTAATTATAACATTTTCGTCTACTCACAATATAAGATGGACTGACAGCTCCTGACCACGGTCCTATTATAAAATTTATGGTGGACGCCCACGTTTATGAGATTATGATGGCCATAAAGAATTAGATGTCAGTTTTTCGGATTAAATGAAACTTTGAATACAATTAGATCATGTCCTGGTTACACAGATTTCACAAGTATTTTTTCAGCTAATTTAGATGAACTTTAATAAATATCAGGATAATATGTAAGAAAATTTGCTTAAGGTTAATATAGATAAAAACATAAAAATAATTTTGTATTCGTTTATTTACATAGTTCGGTAATAACAAATGTACACAGGTAGATAAATAAGGTACAGGACTAGTCAGTTTTATAGTTTACAATTAGTTTTCTAATTTACCAGCCGTAGCTAGCGCCAAGACCAGAGTAACTGACGTGAGATACAGCGGGAGCGGCAGAGTAGGTGACGGCGGATTTAAGAACAGGCGCGGCTGCGTAGGTGGAGATGGCTGGGGCAGCAGCGGTGTAAGTGGTGACTGGAGCGGCATAAGTCTTGGCATACAGAGGGCTGGCGGCATAGGTAGCAACGGGTGCGGCGTGAGTTGCGTAGGAAGAGTAAGACACGGCAGGAGCGACGGCCTTAGCAACAACAGGAGCAGTGGAGTATGTTGCTACAGGGGCAGCAGCGTATGTGGCAACTGGGGCAGTGGCGTAAGTCTTAGTTACAACGGGTGCTGAGTATGAAGCAACAGCAGGACCCGCTGCGTAAGCGTAAGGTGCTGAATGAGTTGAGATTGTCTGGTAAGACACTGCTGGCGAGATAGACTTAGCCACAACTGGAGCAGCGGCATAAGTAGCAACAGCCGGAGCTGAAGCATAACTTAAAGGAGCAGAATGAGTTGAGATGGACTGGTAGGAAACAGCCGGAGAAATGGACTTGGATACAATAGGGGCTGACGCGTATGTAGCGACTGGAGAGGCGGCGTATGTGGCGACTGGAGAGGCGGAGTATGCGGCGACTGGGCCTGCATGGGCTGTGTGTGTTGAGTATGAGATAGAAGACACAGCAGGTGCACTGTAAGCTACAGCGGGAGCGGCATGAAGAAGATTGCCGGCTGAGGCAATGCCAACAGCGCAGAAGAGGACGGCCAACTGAAAAATGAAATAAAAAAAATAATTTGGGACATCAATGTTCACGAACTTTGTGATGCAATTTTTTTCTATCTATTTATCTAAACAGACAGTTATTTGACAATATATCTTATGAATTTACGATCTATATTTAATAAATAAAATGAATTGCCACAAATGTATGACGGAACCTGAGAACGGCACGACCGATTTTGTTGTTTTTTGTTGTTTTCTTTTTCTTCTCAGGATAAGGTTATGGAAGAAATTTTTTGATATTTCCACTAGTAAAGTCAGAAATTCAGTTGGTATTTTATATGAAGTTCCTATAAGGCAACGACTGTCGAGTCAGCTAGTATTTAATATTATACATAACCAATAAAAAGCTTTTTCATAACAGTTGAAAAAATATTATTATAAATAACAATAGTATTGTTCTGGTTCTATAAAATTAAAAAATGAATTAAAAAGTTATTCTGAAAATTCATTAATTTTCCCAGTAGCAGGGCCATTTTTACACAATAATTTTCACTGCACTTTAATATTATTAATTTTTTGTTTTTTACCTTGGTGAACATGTTGCTTGTATGTATTTTGAACACAGAGTAATTTCAAGAACATTCGCATTCACTTTTATAGTAACGTTGTTAAACCTGTATCGGATCCTCAGCGCTCTTTCGCCTACATACATTTTGTACCTGTGTTATTGCAATACCATTCTTTTGGGTCGGACTTAAAGCAGTACACGGTGACTGTATACAAGTTTGTACAAGATACAACCGTGTCACTCATGGAAGTGTAACAATGTCAGGGTGAAGCTCCACCCAGGGCGACCAATAAAAGTAATTAATTTCGGATCATTTTGAACCTCGGTAGCAATGATATATGAATTTCACAAACATATTTAATAAGTACAAGTTTTTTAATAAGGGAATTTTATTTTACGGTGGTAATGATATTGATTTGGGATTTATAGCTTTCATAGATTCGTAGAGATCAAACAAAGTTCGGCTTGTAAAAAACTAATCCATATTTTTTATCATTTCCTAGTCGAGAACAGAAGCTACACAGACGTTTTCTTATTATACCTACTGCCGATAAATTGTGAGGTTTTTTATCCCAGTCATTTTACAGTCCGTCTGGCGACAGTAACCACCCATTTACAGAAATATACCGTTAAATTACCTTTAATATTGTTGTGTTTCGGTAAGTGAGTAAAGGATGAGTTATGTGTTGACTTTTATTTTGACTATAATGTACAGTGAGTACACTAGTTCAGGATCACGTCTTCGGCACGAAAGAAAACCAAAATTTACCTTTGATGGACGAATCCAAAAGTTGTATAACTTGTTCATACAAAACATGACGAGATTCAGTCAGACGACTCGCTTGCTCATAGCGGTTCCTCTGCAGAATTTTCCCTTGGTGAGCCTTTACGCTGACATATGGCGCGATATGGGATATTTATCATAAGACAGTTTTTAGAAACATATCAAACAGTGTGTACAGTGTACACGCATACCCTCACGTAACAGAAATATTATACTTTAATTACTTAACTTCAACAAATAAATATTGTGGCGTGTTCTTTATGTATCCCATCACCCAATCACATCCAAACATCCAGTTTATGGTCCTTCGAGCCAGTCCTCACTCATATATTTATTAATTACTAGCTGGTGCCCACGACTTCGTCCGCATTGAAAAATATTAAGTAGCCTATCCTGTGTCCTGTACGTCCAAATGTTTATCTACCAAGTTTCATGAAAATCAGTTAATTCGTTTCAGAGTTATGGAGGAACATACATACATACATACATACATACATACATACATACACACATACATACATACATACATACAGAAAAAAATTCTAAAAATCGTCAATTTAGTTTCAGTATCATGTATAGAGCCTATAAACACGATATCTCTGAAAACAAAGTACTCGTAACTTACTCCATGACCGACCCTTACAGATTTATTATTAGTATTGATGATAAAAACAAACACTACACTTAATTTCACTAAAAAATTAAAATAACATCATTAAATGGGGAATGCCCATCAGCCATACAAAATATGTAAACATGGAACAAAAATGTTTGTAAAGTAACAAAAATTCACTTAATTGTATCTTAAAATCAAAACAATAACATTAAAATTAAATTATTTTGTTTTGGCCCTTTGGTCGAGTGGTTACAAAGAATCTATTATTTTAAACTTAACTGCTACTTAGTTAAACTTATTAAGGTGTATAACGCCGATTTGGCCTTGAATTATTAGGCTGATTTCCCCGCGCCACCCTCTACAAGAGATCGACCGCACAGAGATGGCAAAGAGTAGTATGGAGACTAGACGACAAAGGCACGACATAGTCGACTGAGCCTACTTTATTGCAAATACATACTACAAATTTATAATTATTTACAATGTAGAGGGATAATTCAGTAAAAATGAAGCGTGTTTTGTTATTTAGATAGTAAATTATGTCACCTAGTAAAAATTTTTACCCGTCTGCGCCACAACGAGGGTTATGTTTTTAGAGTGTATAGCGGCGCGCTCCCGGCTTGGCCCGGAGTGTATTTTTTCTAAAATAAACGTAGCCTAAGTTACTCCTTATTACATCAACTACCTGCCAATAAAAGTCCCGTCAAAATCGGTCCAGCCATTTCAGAGATTAGCCGGAACAAACAAACAGACAGACAAAAATTGTAAAAAATGTTATTTTGGATGTTATTTTGGATTTTTTCTAAAATAAACGTAGCCTAATAACTCCTTATTAAATTAGCTACCTGCCAATAAAAGTCCCGTCAAAATCGGTTCAGCCATTTCAGAGATTAGCCGGAACAAACAGACACCCAGACAGACAAAAATTTGGTTTGGTTATGTGGTTGGTTTATTTTGGTGTATGTACTCATATATGGTGTATGTACGTATATATATTCATATGCATGTAGTAAAAAACGGTTATTTCAATATTACAAACCGACACTCCAATTTTATTTATATGTATAGATGTATGTATATTTCTTTATACGAATATAAAATATATGGTAAAAGAGCCAAACAAAAGTTTTTATCAAAACTAACAAATTTTTTAATTTTCAGTAAAAACAATTGAGTGCACCAACCGTGCAAACTTCGCGTGGTACGTTTTGTTTGGGTAACGCTAATGCCGGCGGTAATAATTTTTTTTTTAATTTTGATATTTTTTTTCAAATTCACCAAGTGAGTGAAGTGACAATAAATTGAGACAAAAAGTGTTTTTTTTTTTTCATTTTGATTAAGATTACGAACTTTTTAGAGCGAGAATCTTGCTTCTTCAATTTTTTCAAAAAATCTATCGAGTGGGACAAAAAAGCGGCTGAGTGGATTAAATGGAAACTCTGTGGGGCTTTTTAGGGTATATTGAACTGTAAAAGGCACACTTAACATTTATTATTTTCTCCATATTTTTGATTCAGCGCTTGATTTTTCTAAAAGCTATCAAAAGCCCTTTTTTATAATTTTTAAAATTCATGTCAATAGAATTAAAAAAAAAAACAAATCCTTGTAGAAAATTTATTCACGTTTTCATTTTGTTTTCGTTTTGTCTTGTCTTTTGCCATGTCTAATTGTTTTGGTTTGGTTTTGGGTCTTATTATTATTAATTGTGTAATTTTAAAGGAGGGGGGGAGTAAGGGGGGGAGCGGAGGGGGGCTGGGAGGATGGTGTTGATAGATTACCCTCATCCTTTCAAATGATACCTAACATGGGGGGTCTATTTGTAACCGTTGACCATGGTTACGTCAAATTTTTTATCTCGTCGAGACGTCCCCGATGAGCCCAAATACGATCCGGCTGTGACGCGCCGTTTCCTAGTTTCGGCCGGGGGGTCCGAGGGGGGCGTCAAATTTTTTATCTCGTCGAGACGTCCCCGATGAACCCAAACACGACCCGGCTGTGACGCGCCGTTTCCGAGTTACGGTCGGGGGGGTCCGAGGGGGTGTCAAATTTTTTATCTCGTCGAGACGTCCCCGATGAACCCAAACACGACACGGCTGTGACGCGCCGTTTCCGAGTTACGGTCGGGGGGGTCCGAGGGGGGCGCCAATTTTTTTATCTCGTCCAGACGTCCCCGATGAGCCCAAACACGACCCGGCTGTGACGCGTCGTTTCCGAGTTACGGTCGGGGGGGTCCGAGGGGGGGCGTCAAATTTTTTATCTCGTCGAGACGTTCCCGATGAGCCCAAACACGACACGGCTGTGACGCGCCGTTTCCGAGTTATGGTCGGGGGGGTCCAAGGAGGTGGCTTTTTTTTTGGTGCCCCGGTAGACCGGATGACACTTTCCTTGGTGACTACCGATCACCCTCTATGACCTTCTGCAAACGCCACCCTTCTATCCCTCATAGTTTCCGAGAACCGCTCACCAACTTTTTACCAGAACGGTGTACCGAGGATATCGGATTTTTCTGGAGGTCACGGGGGCGTCCCCTACGCGACCACCTACAATAGGGAAACCCCCCACCGCTCCTTCTAGGAGAACAATTCGATGAGTCACTAGATACGTGAGTGGGAATCCGGCTTTATAGTGGCTTTATTATTTATTTATTAGGCTTATTAATTTATAGTATTAATTAATAAATAATTATTAATTAATTTTATTAATTAATTTATTAATTAAAATTCATGAAAACTTTCCTTCCTCATTTGGTTTATTTTTGATATATTACGCTTTTGCCTCTTTTGCTTACTTCCTATCTTTATTAAATTTAGATAACAAGTATATATACAGATGAATTATTAATTGAATATTCAAATTGAATATTTCAGATTATTAATAAATTGAATATTATATTACAACATAATTTATATTTAGTTTTTTAAAGATTTAATTAAACAGACAAAAAAGAAAACCTATTAAAGTATTATATACACTATCATGCACTGTCTGTTCTGCCACTAAAATGTTTATTCTTTGTTTATTACGTAAAAATTAATAATTTGATGAAGCGCAACGCGGCACAGTTCCGTCTAGCATCACGACTCGCCCCGCACTGATTTTATGGACGAGAACGAGAACGGGCTAGCGCTGAGTAAGTGGGGAAATATTTTTGATAAAAACATTATATAAAATTCAATTTTACGAATTTTCGAAAAGCGCTTTCAACAAATCATGCTACATTGTTATCTTCATAAGTGTACAAAATTTCATAATCTTTTGATAAATATTGTAGAAGTGAGATTGTTATAACTGAAAATAAAAGGGGTGAGTTTAGAATTTTTTTCCTGAATCAATTTCAATAAAATAAAATTTTTAATCCCAACAAATCATTCCTCATATCTTGTAGATAAACATATATTTTTTTCGCTGAAGAAAAGGCGTATATATAATGAATAATACTGTTACAAAATGTTGCAAAAATTTAATTTTTTGGAAGGATAAGCCTTAAATGAATAGCGTGTTATAAGGTACACACATAAACAAAAAAAACAGTGGCACTCCGGGAGTGCCAACAGAAGTGAACACTTGAACAATTACGTGGGTATTTTTTGAATCGTCAGGAAAGTACATACTTATATACAGAGGAGTCGGTTACGGTAAAATTGTTCTTTTTTTAAATTAATATCAGCGCCATCTCTGTTCGCATTGATGTATTATTTTAATACAATTAGTTTTCGCAAGGATGTATTGTTACGTAACATATTCTAGTTAAGTGGTATTGTATAGATGGCGCAATATCTGAAAATATACAGAGATGTCGGTTACACGCTTACACGGTTACATTACGGTAACAGATCGCGAGTTCAATGGATATTTCCCATCTCAAAAATGCCAACGCGCCTAAAGAAGTTTTCACTTCAAAAACAAGCAAAAAAAAACGTTACTATTGGTTTATAATCGCTTTTATTCACAATTTTATTTATTAACTAGCACCATGTCCACTATATAAGGATACCGCAGGGCCTGTAGAATATGAAACTGCTGATTTTAATATGAGTACGAAACCGCTGGCGCAGCAGCATAACTGGCAACCGCGGGTGGGATGATAGATTTGGTTACGTAACTTTTGGCTATACCGGGAGCATTTGAGTCAGCTGCTACGGGTTTGGTATAAGTTGAGTATGATGAGACTGAAGATACCGCAGGAGAGGTGGCTGTCTTGGCTTTGGTGGGAGTGGTGGCGTAAGACGGTACTGGATCACTGACAAAATCGATAGTATCTGCCTTAGCAACAATAGGACCCAAAGTATACGCTGTGCTAGGGTTGGATTGGGCAGCAGCAGTAGAGTGAGAGAAAGAAGATGTTACAGGAGCATTATATGCGTATGCAGTGGCATATGCAGCTACAGCAGGTGTGATAGCAGACTTGACCGCTACAGGAGCAACGTTATATGAAGCTATCTGCGTGCCAATAGAATTGTGGGTATAAGATGAATAAGACGAAATTGGCGGCGAAGATATTTTTGGAACAACAGCAGATCCACTGTGTACTATAGAAGCAGCTTCCAGAAGACTACCAGCACGGATGATGCCAACAGCACAGAAAGTTATGAGAAACTGTAACAAAAAAACTTAATTAACATAAGAGTTTAGAAATTATTACACGTTCAATATATAAATTTCAACATACCTTGGCGTACATGTTGGTGTTACTATTTGCAAATGAATAATTTCGACAAGAATAACTTCGGTTTTTATACGTTTAGAATGGCGTTCAGTGTTCAACTGAGACAGAGACACATCGTATCAATATAAAATAACTTTTTCTCTTTTGTCTTTTTATCAAATTACAAATCTTGTTAATTTTTTATTATTTTATTTTTGTTCTAGCAACATCAGAATTATTTAATTAAAAATAATCTCATATTAAGATACTATTATGTGTATAAAACAATAGTATGTTTTAGTTTATATATAAACAAATTTTCTACGAATAATTTTTAGTTTACTATTTTAAATGATGGGTTTAGATCTCAAAAAGCCTTGAAATGTTCAGATACGAAAACAGCCACTTAAGTTAATTGTTATTTTCAAGTGAGATCTTAAAATGACCATCGCATATAAATAAAGAAATCCGCACAACCCTGCGTGTTTTTATATATTACTTGTAAAAGTGTATCTTAGATTACTCTAGATATAAAAGGCATATTTTTAATTAATACAATAATTAATATTATATATATTGTCGTCGATTTTCTTGCCAATAGTAAAAGAGTAAGGAATTCTTAAGTCAGAAACACATAAAATTGTGTAAAATTATTAAACTTTTTAGGAGATATCGAATGTAGTTATTAAATAAATTTTTAATTAATAGAATTAATTACTTCACTATATTTTCCTTCACCGCTGAACCATTAAATGGTTAAAGTTTTGGTAACGTTGAAATATTTGCTTTATTTAATTAATACCAAAATTCAAACTCTAAATTAATAATATATTATTTCCTAATTAAAATTGTGCTTTTTTTATTACAACTGTACAAACTAGAAACTAGAACTAGAATTTATAGAAAGTCCTTCTAAATGCATTTAATATAATATAATAATAATATCCAGCTCTTAACGGTTTGAGCCAGTCTATATCTTAGTACATTTAATATTAAAAATGTGTATTATAGTCTATCGACGGTTAAATTACTTGGTGTCTTTATACAAAATGTGCACTTTTGATACTTTCATTGCGTACCAGTCAAATCAAATCAAAATCAAATGCTCTTTCTCTGTTATTCGAAGGAAATAGAAAAACGACAAACGATTCGATTTCATCTTAATAAGAGAAAAAAAATTAGAAGAGTAAAAGTCCTCGTGACTGCATAAATGTAGGTAGCCCGTATCTAGCTAAAGTACGATATGCCAATAACTGCAATCCAAAAAATGGTCGCAATCTCTTTTTGCTGTAAAGCCAGAGCATTTCTTTTGTTATATTTTGCTGCTAGAATAAGTGAAGCTCTGAGTATTGTGTTTCTGTGTGCTGTATATTTTATACAATATTCTAAAAATATAGGTATTAACCTACTTACGGAGTTTAAGAGGTACCGAAGGACATCACCAAATGTAGCACCAGCAACGTTTTGTTGTAAATTAAATAAAGTACCACGTACTTAGTAAGAAGCCAAAAAGAACAAACACTGATTTTACCGTTTTCTAATGAAATATTTTTAGAATACCTACTACTACTAACAGTATTTTTTACAACTATGTAATATTAACCTTCACAAAGATTTAATATAAAAAAATCAAATTCCAAATTCATTTAAATGTTGGTCATAATTCAAACTTGATGTAATTACATAAATGCCTAGCTTCATTATTTAATTACACCTAATAATGGCCGCGAGTCAGCTGGGCCCAGACTGCTTCCGACTGGTCCTACTAAAAAATATGGGGAGACCTATGTCCAACAGTGGTGTACGTAGTACTTAGATGATCATGATGAAGTTGATGATGATGATGATTATGGTGATGATTATGAAATGCTTCCATACCTTCAATTTAATTCATAAAAGTAGAATGTGTTTTAAAAAACTAACAGCGAAAATAAGACTAAATAGCGTTTACAAAATATTTTGTCGTATTACTTATTTATAAAAAAATATATATAATAGCTCTTAGGTGCACAAATAAAATCACTCAGTTTCTTTCGTATTAGACGTGGTTTAATTTTTTTTTATTGATCTAAATCATTAAATCATTCTCAAGTCACGTGACAACGAAAACCAATCAAAGTGGATGACGTCGCTTGTAGACAAGTATCACCGCTGTCAGACTGTATGTCGCCTTGACAGTTTACAACTGTTGGGAACAAGTGACGTCCCCCCTAGGTGGACCATGACCTTGTCGTGGTGGGGTGGCTTACCCTCGCCAGTTCCTGGCAAGGGGACCAAGAAGGCCCACACCGGTGTGCTCCGAGCGGGCTCCGCTTGCGGAGCTCGTGGCGGAGCACACAGTTGTAACGTTGACATTTACTTGACACTGGCAGATAATGACCGTTCTCGAAATGAGCCGAAATGCCATTATACGTAAAGAAGAAAAAGAACAAGTGACGTCACAACAGTCATGTGAAATATTTGAAATAAAATGTCATAATTAAGTTATGAAATGATTGTGATCTGTGTAATTTTTAGTTGTTTGCAAAATTTCACCAAAATTGCAGTTTAGGTATATTCTTCAAGTCTATTTTATGACTGTGCTTTCTTTTGTGAAAACAATTATTACCTAATTTATTTTGTTATTTTACAACAAAGAAAATAATTAGTTTATAATCATGGGTGACTTCTGACGCACGCTTTCAGAAGTTAATCTCAGGTTCTGGAAGAGTTCGTACTCTTACAGAAACTAAGATTATTAGTTTTTTTTTGTAACATGTCAATTCAATAAAACTTTCTATGCGCTACGCGGCTGAAATTAGATTTCATAAGCTATAGAGCTTTCGATGCATTTATTTATTTATTTTAAGTTCGTCAGACAGGTTGACGGTCCAGTTTACCTATAACACCTATAACAGGTATCTAAGCAACGCCACAGGTGCTGCAAGTATAAAGAATAAGAATAAAGAAATTTATTTCAGAATAATAAATTTTATGGTTATTTAATGGTCTCAAAAAGCCTTGAAATATTCAGATACGAAAACGACCAAGTAAGTTAATTGTTGTTTTCAAGTGAGCTCTTAAAATGACCATCACATTTAAATTAAGACATCCGCATTATCCTGCGTGTTCTTATTTATTATTTGTAAAAGTGTATCTTCCTTTACTTTAAATGTAAAAAATATATATTTTTATTTAATTCGATAATTGTCGCCGATTTCCTTGCCCACACAATGTAAAGTTAATTTAATGAGTAAATTCCATTAAGAGTGAGGAAATTATAGAAAATTGTGTTGAATTATTAATCTTTTTGATATTGAATGCTAAGTTATATATGAAGAGGACATGTAGGCATAAAATATTTTTTAATTAATGGAATTATCACAATGTTAGACCAAGTGATCCTTAAAGTATTGAAGTTTCAGTAATTTTAGAAAATGTAGTTTATTGATACTAAAAGTTCAATTTCTAAATTATTATATCTTAGTTAAAATTTTGCCATCTCCCTTTTTCAACCGTAAAAATGAGAAACACAATTTTAAGCTAGAATTTATTAAAAAAAAATCTTTTGAATGCATTAATAATATAATAATAATATCTAAATTTCTGCTCTTGACGGTTGTTAAACTCAGACCAAATACTATAAAAAAGAAAAACTATAGACAGAATTTTGCGGACAACCAATGATTTAAACTTTATATATTACGCTGGTAATATATAAGTCAATGTCAATGTTATGTCCACGCCTTTGTTATGAGTTACGTGATACCAAAAACACGATTTAGTGTGATATTGCACAAATTGATAAAAAGTTTTCGCCTGTCACAAGTTGGTCGCAAGTCGTCTGCTGTTAGATAATAGGGCAGCCGGTTTGTAAACATGTGTGCGTGGGCTGTTTACTTGTGTTGAGATTTTGTGTTCCAAGCTATAACTTTAATTTTTGTTTAATTTTATTGAAAATATTTGTTTTTAAGTTTAATTACTTGTGAAATGTGTTTCCATTCTGCTTTTTATTTTTTGAAGACTAATTTTTACATCCTACCAAATTCGGAATTTTATGGAATTTTATTCCTAAATATTTTATTAAGGCGAGGTGTGGTTAGATTGTTTTTGTGTGCGTGTAACCGTGTATGTAGACGGCGAAAGTGTATGTTTTACCGGCTTCAATCTCTCCTCCACAGGACTCTCTCTATCTTTAGTTCTTATTTTATCTGAAGTGTTAAATTACTTTTAATAAGATAAAACAGCATACAGCACAATACATTGCTTATTTTACATTTATCATAATACAATAAAATATATTTTAGGTCAGTGTTATGATCGTATTTTTAAATGCTACCTAAATATGTATCCCTGCCGAACACTGGATCGCTAACCAGTGTCTAAACTCATGGCCGTTTAAATGACGATCACTCGCATCTGCCTGTATCGCGCCTGTAAGCGAACAAAATAAAGCCCGGTGATTGGTTGTTGTAACGCCCACATAAAATTTTGACCAATCACAAAGCTTTGTCCGTAGCGTAGCGTAGCGTTTACGACTGTAGAAAGCACTGCGTTTGCATCTTGGCTAGGGCCCCAGGGGCCCTAGCCAAGATGCAAACCAACCAATCACCGGGCTTTATTTTGTTCGCTTCGTAAAGTTCGCTAGGGAGCGTTTTCTTTAATGTACATCTTGGCTAGGCCCCCTGTAGTAGGTACGTTATGTCAATAACGTTGGCAGTAAAAAAAATGGGCTCTACGGAGCACTTATTGATTTTTACCGTTTTTAAAGATACAATAACTATGTAATATGCTGTTAGGTATGTTTTTGTTTTTGTCTGTGAATTGTGTTTTGAGAGGTGTATATTTTGGTCCTACTGAAATTTATGAGGAGACCTATGTCCAACAGTGGCGTAGGTTACGAATGAGATGATGATGATGAAACGCTTCCATACCTTCAGTTTAATTAATAAACGTAGAATATGTTTTATAATAATTTGACTGTTAGTTTTCATCGTTTTCAAAATATTTTGTCGTAAATAATTTACCTGATTATAAAAACATATTTACTTAGGGTGCACAAATAAAATCACTAAATATTATCTTTCGTATTAGACGTCGTTTAATTTTTTCATTGATCTATTTACAATTAATTTAGGGTAGATTCAGTTCACCAACCATAGCTGGCACCATGTCCACTGTAGACTGCTGGTGCAGCGGAGTACGCGACGGCTGATTTCAGGACGGGACCAGCTGCGTATGTAGCGACTGCAGGAGCGGCGTAGGTTTTAGCCACGACAGGGGCAGCAGCATAAGTTACTACGGGAGCAGCGGAGTAAGTGGCGATGGCTGGAGCGGCATAAGTCTTAGCCACAACTGGGGCAGCGGCGTAAGTCGCGACTGGGGAACCGTGAGAGGTGTGAGTTGAGTAAGAGGACACTGAAGACACAGCTGGGGCAGCAGCGATGGTCTTAGCTACGACTGGAGCGGCGTAGGCAGAGACGGCAGGTGCGGCGGCGTAGGTGGCAACTGGGGCAGCGGCATAGGTAGCAACGGGGGCAGCTGCGTAAGTCGCTACTGGAGAACCGTGAGCGGTGTGGGTGGAGTAAGAGGAATAGGAAGTAACTGCGGGAGTAATGGTTTTGGTAACAACGGGGGCAGCAGCGTAGGTAGTGACCGCTGGGGCAGCAGCGTAGGTAGCGACCGCTGGGGCGGCAGCGTATGTCGCTACAGCGGGAGCGGCGTAGGCTGCCTTGGCGACTACCGGAGCAGCGGCATAGGTGGCGATGGGAGAGCCGTGAGAAGTGTGTGTTGAGTACGACGACACAGAAGACACTGCCGGGCTAATGGTCTTAGTGACCACTGCAGGGGCGGCGATAGCATGAGCGCTGTACGCTAAAGGAGCAGCACCTAGGAGGCCTCCAGCACGGGCAACGCCCACAATGCACAGAGCGACGATCAGCTGAAAAACAAAAATTCTATTAGTATTCGATCGTAATGTTTAAAAGTGTAACAAATCCATAGAGACAAAGCTTTGTTTTAGAACACACCTTGGCGTACATGTTGATGCTTCTAAAGTTGGCAACTGAATAATTTCGCTAAGTAGTGCTTCGGTTTTTATACGACTAGACTACGACCACTGTCCAATTCACTTTCATTGTCAAGGTAAGTAAGCAATAAGCATATTGTTTGGCGCACTCATAACCTACGCTTCTGACTCAGAGATAGCCTTTCAATTTCGTTTGTTCCGTTTACGTCAAGCTTTAAGCATAGGGCACACAAACCTTGAAAAGCTTAGTGGACCTTCCCATTGTTGTAAAAGATCAAGCAACAATTTTATATTCATACCTATACACTTCCTACACGTAAGGTTTTAAACAGATTTCAATGCTATTTTAATTAATAATTAGTATTATTTCAATTACTTAGTATTAATTAGTAATTAGTGCTAAGTAGTGGCAGGGAACACTGCGTTTCGCAGTCATTTGGTCAGCTCGTCTGGCGACATCAACCCCCTTGCAGAAGACCACCATGAAATAACAGCACGTGTGCTGTTGTGTTTTGGTGAGTGAGTAAGGGATGCCAGAACATATTACCCCATCCCTTCTTTATCCCTTATCCTTAATCTTTCTATCGTCGGCAGTGCACTTGCAGCATCTATGGCGTTTTGCTTGTGTTTTAGGCGACGGTAGCCACCTACCATCAAGTGGACCGTTAGCCTGTCTGTCGACCTTAAAATTAAAAAAATATATACAAAAATGTGATATCTTATTTGCTTACTTCCATGTTAAATTATTTTTATTAGGCGATTGAGAGGCAAAATAAGTAGAGCGGAATTTAATTATGCGACATTTATGTATGTAGACGAATATGTAGACGTATCAAGGACGTAATTTGTTGGATTACTATTTCCTTCTCACATTGATCAAATAAATAATTAATTTTAACGTCTTGTTGTTCTTGCTTTGCTTACCTAAGTGTATTGTGATATATAGTTAAATTTAACTTTTAGTCTTCTGTATTTTTTTGTCCTACCGGTTAGGGTTCCTCTGACACAGGTCAGAAAAGATCTTATATCTGGCAGTAGTAGTAGTGAATTGTTTAATCTGCGTTTGAAACACGTCTATACATACGATACAGAATACTGATAGGCCACCTTTTTTTACCTCCAACGAAAGAAAGACAAGAAGGATTCGAAAGAAAGAAGCATAAGGTGGTCTTCTGTATAGGGGTGGTTACTGCCGCCAGATGGGCTACCCAAAATAACGGCGAAACTCAGTGTGCCCTGTCACTACTTTCCAGATCCAGGGCAAACTTTGAAAAGTTTATTTTGACCATGCCGGGAGTCGAACCCGCGAACCCTAGAACAGAGCCTAAAGGCAAGCACCCTAACCACATCCAACGGGCTTTAAAGTATACCTATTTGTCTGTACTAGCAATCAATGCACTATTTATATTGATTTGTAATTACAAAAGCTTCCATTCAGTTACCAAATAATTGCGAAATTACCTATACGTAGATATATAATAAAGTACTTAGTAGTTTTAGATTACAATTTGATTCATTAGTTTCAGTTTCCACGAGTGGGTTGGGTTTTAGGCTTAAAATTTAGAGAATATCTCAGATTATACGAGCAGTTCGTATAGTTCAGTAAAAGAGAAGTTGAACATAGAAACTTTGCTAGCGAAATTGTTACTTTAATAATTTATAATTTAAAAAGTTGTAGTGTTACACTCCTATTGAATTTTAGACAAAAGGAAGGCTGACTACTAAAAATAGGAAAAACTTGAGTATCACTTAATCACTTTAATCACCAAATCACTAGAGTCCCTAAATACTTCCTTGAAGAGCAGGCCGCAGACAGTATATACAGTTGTCAGGAATAATCAATGTTATAAATCATTATAATAATAATATTAATAAATCAGGAATAATAGTGAAGATATTTGGTGTCCGAACAGGGACCGCAGGAAAGGTATGTGGGGTCCGAACAGGGGCCGCAAAACCCTCAATTAAGAAGGCCGGGTAAATCGGCCTTAGATATATTCCCAGTGGCAGCCAGGAGCACTCCCGCAGCAAAACCGCTGATCACAGCGGCAACTTGATGGTAGATCTCCTCAAGCACTCTTTTTCCTTTTTCTTTTTGTTCCACAACCTTCCTGCCTCAAGTCTGTTTTTCGAATCCCTTTTTTCATTTTTCTTTCAAAATCGTTATCTTTTTTTTTCTCTCCAAACTCCGCCGGCCAGTCATGAAAATACATATTAAAAAAGTTATAATATATATAAGTAACAAAAAAGGTTTATAATGATGAATGGCAAGAGCGACTGAAGATGAACCCTACAAAGTTCAAGCGTTCAATATTGGGAACTGTAATTTCACTAGCTGGTGTCCTCGACTTCGGCTGCCTTGAAAAAGAAAATATATGAGTAGGTAATAATATAACGCCTGACATCTTTATTGCTGTGACGACGGTGGCGCCGCCACGGCTACAATGGCACCCAATTTTTAATATTTTTAGAATATCCCTCGAGAACCTAACATTTTTTCAGGATAAAAAGTATTAATACTTATATATTAATTCAGATAATAAACTATCTGTGTCTCAAATTTCATACAAACCAGGTGTTTTTGCGTGAAAGAGTTACAAACATCAATCTACACATATGTCCTCACCAACTTTCACATTTATAATATTAGCAGGATAGAAGATCCTAAAAACCTTCTTCAGTTTTGCTTTCAACTACTTCCTCTTTATGTACTTAATCAGCTATTAAGGCTTATCCTTCCAAAAAATTAAATTTTTGCTACATTTTGTAACAGTATTATTCATTATATATACGCCTTTTCTTCAGCGAAAAAAATATATGTTTATCTACAAGATATGAGGAATGATTTGTTGGGATTAAAATTTTTATTTTATTGAAATTGATTCAGGAAAAAAATTCTAAACTCACCCCTTTTATTTTCAGTTATAACAATCTCACTTCTACAATATTTATCAAAAGATTATGAAATTTTGTACACTTATGAAGATAACAATGTAGCATGATTTGTTGAAAGCGCTTTTTGAAAATTCGTAAAATTGAATTTTATATAATGTTTTTATCAAAAATATTTCCCCACTTACTCAGCGCTAGCCCGTTCTCGTCCATAAAATCAGTGCGGGGCGAGTCGTGATGCTAGACGGACCTGTGCCGCGTTGCGCTTCATCAAATTATTAATTTTTACGTAATAAACAAAGAATAAACATTTTAGTGGCAGAACAGACAGTGCATGATAGTGTATATAATACTTTAATAGGTTTTCTTTTTGTCTTTTTAATTAAATCTTTAAAAAACTAAATATAAATTATGTTGTAATATAATATTCAATTTATTAATAATCTGAAATATTCAATTTGAATATTCAATTAATAATTCATCTGTATATATACTTGTTATCTAAATTTAATAAAGATAGGAAGTAAGCAAAGGAGGCAAAAGCGTAATATATCAAAAATAAACCAAACGAGGAAGGAAAGTTTTCATGAATTTTAATTAATTAATTAATTAAATTAATTAATATTAATAATTATTAATTATTAATTAATACATATAAATTAATAAGCC
The DNA here is from genome assembly GCA_936446665.2 of Synanthedon andrenaeformis. Lineage (NCBI taxonomy): Eukaryota > Metazoa > Arthropoda > Insecta > Lepidoptera > Sesiidae > Synanthedon > Synanthedon andrenaeformis. The sequence goes on along the minus strand of OW387786.2, from coordinate 4,661,329 downwards.
TAATAAATAAATAATAAAGCCACTATAAAGCCGGATTCCCACTCACGTATCTAGTGACTCATCGAATTGTTCTCCTAGAAGGAGCGGTGGGGGGTTTCCCTATTGTAGGTGGTCGCGTAGGGGACGCCCCCGTGACCTCCAGAAAAATCCGATATCCTCGGTACACCGTTCTGGTAAAAAGTTGGTGAGCGGTTCTCGGAAACTATGAGGGATAGAAGGGTGGCGTTTGCAGAAGGTCATAGAGGGTGATCGGTAGTCACCAAGGAAAGTGTCATCCGGTCTACAGGGGCACCAAAAAAAAAAGCCCCCTCCTTGGACCCCCCCGACCATAACTCGGAAACGGCGCGTCACAGCCGTGTCGTGTTTGGGCTCATCGGGAACGTCTCGACGAGATAAAAAATTTGACGCCCCCCTCGGACCCCCCCGACCGTAACTCGGAAACGGCGCGTCACAGCCGGGTCGTGTTTGGGCTCATCGGGGACGTCTGGACGAGATAAAAAAAATTGACCCCCCCCCGCGGACCCCCCGACCGTAACTCGGAAACGGCGCGTCACAGCCGGGTCGTGTTTGGGCTCATCGGGAACGTCTCGACGAGATAAAAAATTTGACGCCCCTCTCGGACCCCCCCGACCGTAACTCGGAAACTGCGCGTCACAGCCGGGTCGTGTTTGGGCTCATCGGGGACGTCTGGACGAGATAAAAAAATTGACCCCCCCCGCGGACCCCCCGACCGTAACTCGGAAACGGCGCGTCTCAGCCGGATCGTATTTGGGCTCATCGGGGACGTCTCGACGAGGTAAAAATTTGACGTAACCATGGTCAACGGTTACAAATAGACCCCCCATGTTAGGTATCATTTGAAAGGATGAGGGTAATCTATCAACATCATCCTCCCAGCCCCCCTCCGCTCCCCCCTTACTCCCCCCCCTCCTTTAAAATTACACAATTAATAATAATAAGACCCAAAACCAAACCAAAACAATTAGACATGGCAAAAGACAAGACAAAACGAAAACAAAATGAAAACGTGAATAAATTTTCTGCAACCATTTTTTTTTTTTTTTATTCTATTGACATGAATTTTAAAAATTATAAAAAAGGGCTTTTGATAGCTTTTAGAAAAATCAAGCGCTGAATCAAAAATATGGAGAAAATAATAAATGTTAAGTGTGCCTTTTACAGTTCAATATACCCTAAAAAGCCCCACAGAGTTTCCATTTAATCCACTCAGCCGCTTTTTTGTCCCACTCTATAGATTTTTTGAAAAAATTGAAGAAGCAAGATTCTCGCTCTAAAAAGTTCGTAATCTTTATCAAAATGAAAAAAAAAAACACTTTTTGTCACAATTTATTGTCACATCACTCATTTGGTGAATTTGAAAAAAAATATCAAAATTAAAAAAAAAATTATTACCGCCGGCATTAGCGTTACCCAAACAAAACGTACCACGCGAAGTTTGCACGGTTGGTGCAAAAACTCAATTGTTTTTACTGAAAATTAAAAAATTTGTTAGTTTTGATAAAAACTTTTGTTTGGCTCTTTTACCATATATTTTATATTCGTATAAAGAAATATACATACATCTATACATATAAATAAAATTGGAGTGTCTGTTTGTAATATTGAAATAACCGTTTTTTACTACATGCATATGAATATATATACGTACATATACCATATATGAGTACATACACCAAAATAAACCAACCACATAACCAAACCAAATTTTTGTCTGTCTGGGTGTCTGTTTGTTCCGGCTAATCTCTGAAATGGCTGAACCGATTTTGACGGGACTTTTATTGGCAGGTAGCTGATTTAATAAGGAGTAACTTAGGTTACGTTTATTTTAGAAAAAATCCAAAATAACATCCAAAATAACATTTTTACAATTTTTGTGTGTCTGTCTGTTCGTTTGTTCCGGCTAATCTCTGAAATGGCTGGACCGATTTTGACGGGACTTTTATTGGCAGGTAGCTGATGTAATAAGGAGTAACTTAGGCTACGTTTATTTTAGAAAAAATACACCCCGGGCCAAGCCGGGAGCGCGCCGCTATACACTCTAAAAACATAACCCTCGTTGTGGCGCAGACGGGTAAAAATTTTAACTAGGTAACATAATTTACTACCTAAATAACAAAACACGCTTCATTGTTACTGAATTATCCCTCTACATTGTAAATAATTATCTCCATACTACTCTTTGCCATCTCTGTGCGGTCGATCTCTTGTAGAGGGTGGCGCGGGGAAATTAGCCTAATATTTCAAGGCCAAATCGGCGTTATACACCTTAACTGCCATTTAGATCTTTTTTTCATTATTATATTATGTAGTAATGTATGTTTAAATACGATTATATAATAGGGTGTTTATAAAAGACAAAAACGAAAGAGTATAGAACAAACAAAACGCCGTACCAAATAAACCGGTTTAAAAGAAAATAATGCTCCTTTTGCGATAAATAAATCACGATCATTACTTACGTGGAGAAAGAAATTCGCGGGCCTTAACAAATTGCAATGAAAATTGTATATTATCCGGTTAGGGATAACCGATATAAGTACAAGTACAATTATTAATAGGACATACTACAAGTAGTTTTTTTTTTAATGTTAAGGTCGACGGACAGGCTGACGGTCTACTTGATGGTAAGTGGCTACCATCGCCTATAACACAAGCAACACAACTACACGAACACGATGTAGTTGTAATTTATGTACCTAGAATATTTATGTCTATAACCGGGTAAACTGTATATAATAAAACCTAATTACATCCGCACAAAGCCGGAGGCGGACAGCTAGTTGCGTGGTATATAGAAACAGCTATGAACTTTCGACATTTCTAATACATTTTAGATACGAGTTGAGTAGCTTCTTTTTCGATGACATTCTCTGCAATTAATCGTACAACTTTTGACTATAGATATCGCTTGCTTACTAGGTTACACCATGCTACAGATATCTAAACTAGCTTCTAGTTTTTTATAGTTTTCTCGCTATACCGTTAAAGCGGGCCATTCATTAAATCTAATCCACATGTGATTCATGATCAAAGGTACAACCGTGATTTGAATCCGACTCTACCAAATCGGCAGTTAATCTTTCCCGCTGCCTCCGCGGAGCTTTTCATGCAAAAGCTGAGTAGGCATATTGTACAAGGGATATGGGGCGATAGATTTATCAATGTGAATTTCTTAGCTAAAGAATTTTCATCTTTTAAAGATACCACAAGCAAATGAATTATTTAATCTCAAGTGTGTCCATGTTATAATAATCTAGCATAGTTTTCATCTCATAATGCATTTCATTTTATACATATAGAGCCGTTTAGAGTAACAAACATCCATACATACATACCTACATCCCTCACAAACTTTCGTTTGCTTTTTGCACTTAAATTTGCAACCAACCAAACCAACTCACATATTTGTTTAAAGGCTTAGAGGTGTTTAAAACCTGTGTGTATACTGAATCTTTTTACAGATAAGATCATAAAATGAAATGGGCGTTGGCAGCCTTTTCTGTTTTGATCATGTACCTACTGTAGACGAGGCAAACCGGATTGAGATCACTTACAGAGCACCTATACGAGCAATCTTGAAGGCCGCTCATTTTAATGTCGAATGTAATTATTACGTAAATTTATTTCACTTTCAAACTCAATCGCTACCGGGTGTATACATTTCTTCTTAAACCAATCATTTAAAGTAACAAGTAGAGGCAGGTTTTCATATTTTCATTATAACTTTTATTTTTATAATAAGTAAAAATTCAAACCTTTTTGCTAAGCTTAAAGTGATACAAGTTGTAGTAAGTTTAGAAGTTAGAAGTTTAGACACTAATCTCCTGAACTACTTATTCGATTTAAATAATTGTTAGATCAATATTTAGAGTAAAGATACTTTTTTACAATTTGGTACTCGTCATTTTGAAAGTACACAATAACTGATAAGAAAGGACAGGAAATATTAAGTCAATCAGAGAGAACTTTTTTCTCGATAAGTATTGCTATTTTGTTCACAGTTCCCTAACCACATTTATTTCTTTTTTCATATTTTACACAAGATTTAAGAAAAACCTTTCAATTTTATATCTGCTTGGTTAACTCCCAGAAGTTATAAAATTAATTTACTTGTTAACGGGTTAACACCTTGTTTAGTTTGCGCGTAAAAATTGCGTTCGTTCTAGTCTTAAGTCATAAATAGTCCACATAATCTCATATTTCATTCGAAAAAAAGGAGTTACTTAGCCGATAGAACTTCCAATTCGTGACATTCTCTAAACATGCCTCATGTGACATTCTGTGGTCATTGACTTGTGTGAGAATTAGGTACATACACAGTACATATCCAAATGAAAGTAATAAATCACGTTTTATAGTTGTGGTTAAGTCGTAATGTGCAATTAAATAAGAATTACCGAACCAGTTAACATTTAAGACGTCAGGTTTACCTCAATCCAATTTAAGTCCTTCATTAGATTTGACTAGGAGCGTAAATATTTAATTATAGTTGGTAAATTTGCGGTGGAATTTATTCGCCGTGTGAATTCACCTGTGGCTAATTATTTTTATTGTTTTAATTTCGTAATAACAGGATATTAATAATTTATTTATTTGAGTATTCATACCTTATGTTATGATATGAGATTAATTTATGATGTAGGCGCCTTCTGTTTTGAGGTTACAAATAAACACAAGCAAAATTAGGATAAAAAATTCTCATTGTACTATAAGGATTTAACTGTTTAGTAAGCTTAGCCTTAACGTAACTTAAGTCATAGTGTAAATTAATTATTGAGAAATAAGAAGTTTGATAAATGTTATTAACGACTTAGGTAACTTAGTTGTTTCAAACGCCTATTTGAAAGGGAACAAAAGTTTAATACACTTAAATTTAATCTAATTTGAAAACAAAAAAAAAATTCTCGGGCGCTTATGTAGCTTACGCTTGGTAATCTTAATTTTGTTTGTGTAGGTAATGTTGTTCTATCGTTAAAAGTTCGAGCAAACTGACAGTTTTTATATTGCATAATTATACTCAAACAACTTGAATGTTTACAAGTGCGGGTGTGGATGCCATCATACGCAAAAAGAGTGTTGGTTGGAAAGTCTCGACATTTTTAACTAGCTAACTGGCACTCATAGGTAACGAGAAAAAACTGTGTAAGTAGCGCCCTCTGTTGAGCAAAGTAAGTGTAGTTTATTGCTAAAAAACCAAACTCTATATACAATTTAATAGAACGACTATTTATTATTTACAATAAAAATACTTATTAACTAAAAAGAACATTGTATGAGAAAAACCAAGCTGACAATAATTGTATGTCATCCGTGACACTTAACTTAATCTATTTTGAAAACTCGCGCGCAAAGAGTATCTATATCTATATTACAACTAAAGCGTATCTATATCGAACGCTCTTTGCAGTCGCTACATAAGCAAGTCAACACACACACATAATAAGAGTATAGAACGAGTGACAACGTGAAAATGTTTTTGCGTTATAACGTGATAACGTTAAATAATTAATTATGACGTATAATTTTCTTTTCATTTCCAAAATTTTTGATAAATTAAATTTAAGCAGGTAGGTAGTAAGTATTATAACTTTTTCTACGCTACGCCAACTGAAAGAATAAATCATTAATTATAAAAAAGGTATAGAAAAATGCCGCAAATTTGATCTCTTAAATAAGAACTATCTAGACAGTTTTGCGGACAACGAAAAACGAGGGATCACATTAAATTAAAAATAACGCCTGGCAAAAGTGTAATAGCAATGCAGATGTCAGGCGTTATAAGTATTGCTTATATATTATTTATTTTTCAACGCAGACGAAGTCGCGGGCACCAGCTAGCCGTAAATAAATGTAGTGTTACTTCTCGTAACATCTCATCAGTCTTCTTGTGAATGCTTAAGAATTCTTTGTGCAAACGGCCTTTCGTGCCAATTATGATCAGAATCATATCCGGGGTGCCGGATACAAGTATCGCAATTTCGCAATCAAGTTAATTATAAAATTCCTCAATAGTTCCTAAAATTGCATACAGTGTCGAGCGGAAACCGACAAGGTCATTGGCGAAGTTTTACATACAACATACACGCGACTAATAAAAATTGTCTACCCGTACAATAAATTATAATATTCGCTTTATGTATGAATTATTCGACCTTGTTAATATCGTTCGGAATATTTTGTATTTGATATTTATTTCAGACATGTAGCTAACAGCTAGCTAACATTGGTTAACAGAGTGGTAATAAACTATCTGTGTGCCAAATTTAATCCAAATCGGTTCAGCCGTTTTTGCGTAATTGAGTAACAAACATCAAAACTTTCACATTTATTTTATACTAGCTGTACCCGCAACTTCGTGCGCGTTGTAATCCATTAAAGATCCAGGTAATAAACAAATATATGAACTTACGCATTTGTAATATTATTAGGATTTAATTAGAAACAGTAAACTCAATTATATGTATAGATACAGATTATAGTGACTACTTTCACATAATTTTAATTTAAAAAGGTAGATACTAATAGAATTGAATAGACTATAATAAGTACGTATAATTAAAATCTAACCACTATATAATGTTTTGGCAATCTGGTGATAAGTATTCACATAAAATCTCCTTGTATAATAATACTTATCATTTAAAAAAAAAGTCGCATACACAAGATTGAAACTCAAGTGGGAAAAAAACGATTATTTTGTACATTGAATTTTATTTGTCTTTTAATTGACATTGACACAACACTTACAAGTTATCTTATGAACTTACCCATTAATAAAATAAATTTGATACATACAAACATATTAAGGGAATATAAATGGGAAACTTAACTATGGTACATATATTATGTTGTCGATTTTATTGTAAAAGTAATTTAATTTCTGGTTTAAAAATATTTTATTCTTAATTATTTGGCAACTGTCATAACATAAATACTGATATTATGTTTTTTCAAGAAACTTACAGTTTAAAAGTAACAATATAAGAATATCACAAAGAGAATGACATTTCTCTTTTGTAACGGGGCAAATAATCTCAACAAATATATGGTATTAGGTATACAAGTCATATCACAATAAGTCTCTTAAACATTTAAAAAGAATACAAATATTGGACATTTAAAAACTAAGACTTGTTCGGATAATTAATATAAAGACTTGTACAGCCTTTATTTTAACTTGTTCAAAATTTCAGAATTTTATGTAAATTAAGAGGCAAGTTATATATATTATTATATATAGTTGATTATAGACAGCAAATTCTAATTTTCAATACACACATTTAACATCAATTCTTAATTAAACTTAAATGGACTAAACATCAATTTCTTAATTAACTATTGATCACATTTCGAGTTATGATCTGCTAAACTACAGTTACACTTTTGACTAAATATTGCAAAACAAATCTACATATAAAAAAAAATTTTCTTCCGAAAAACTCGAAAATTAATTGACTTGAAACTTTTAAACAACATTGGATTTTAACAGAAGTATTTTTATAATACTTTTTATTCCGAAAAAAAAACTAGCTACAGCGAAATGTTCCAGTTTATTATAAAAAATTTATGTGGCAGGGCACAGTGCGTTTCGCAGTCATTTTGGGCATTCAGTTTGGCGGCAGTAACCACCTACTTACAAAAGACCACCGTGAAATAACAGTATATGTGATGTTGTGTTTCGGTGAGTGAGTAAGGGATGCCAGAGCCCATTTTCAATATCCCCTCTCAATCTCTTATCCGTAATCCTATTATGGTCGGCAGCGCTCTTGCAGCACCTATTGCTTTGCTTGTTTTATAGGCGACGGTAGCCACCTACTATCAAGTTGACCTTAAACCCTCGTATTCACTAGGGGACAATTGTCGCGCGATATATGTCGCTAGAGATGTCGGGCGACGTTGCCCGACATCTCACGACATGTCTGGCAACATTACATTGCATGATTTGTTCCTTGTCGCCAGAAGAGACTTTATTTTTGGTTGCAAGTACTTTCTCACCCACCACCTTTTCTTCTTCTTTTTCGTATGATTTAAATGCATAGTTATATAAGACGCAGTTAGCAACACTACCTCTTCGGGCGACATGGTTGAACCAACTAAATTTAAATGTGGACGAAAAAGGTCGCGAGACATGATGTCGGGCGGCATTGGTCGACATCACCCAACGTCGCCCAACTTCGCCCCACATCTCTAGCGACACGTGTCGCGGGACATTTGACCCCTAGTGAATATGAGGCTTTAGCCTGTCTGTCGACCTTAACATGAAAAAAATCCCCCAAGCGGGAATACTTTATTTAGGTATGTTTTTAAAATTAATTATTTAAAAACATTTTTATTATCGCGCAAGCGATATTCAAAGTACAAAATAAGCTCGTAGATTTATACAATCTTTTTGGTATAATATACTGTTAAGAATAAGTATTTAATTAATATCACTTAAAGGCAATAAAGTTAATAATAATAAAGTTATAATAAATTTCTAGTATCAAATTGAATTTGACAGTAATATAATAATGTAAATCAATCACCCAAAACCGATATATTTGAGCAGCGCAATACCCACCGATTTTTTTTTTTCAAGTTTAAAAAAAACTTGCCAAATTCTAACTATCACACGTCGAGTTTCCAAAAGCACCAACTTCTTTTATTATCACGTCTCGTTTTTAAATTAGGTAATAATCACATATTTAAAATACTGAGTTAATAATAATGACTCTAATGATTATAAAGAGTGACTTTTAGGTTTGATTTTTGAATTAATATTAAATAATGTAATTAGGCAAGACACGTTGCTATAGCACCCCGTTTGTCGAAACCCTTTTTTTTATAATTCGTAACCCTTTACCATTTTTCCAAATATCTTTGTACTAAACAAAATTGGGAAGGGTGAAAAAGCCTTATCCTAACTTTTAAACATTGAACATCAACATCGTCTGGCAGAAAATGCCATAAAAGAAAATCTTAAATTGTAACATTAAATTTTAGTGACCACACATCTTGCTTTTAGTTTTCGTCCTTATTGTCGATCTCGATCTATTTTTATGTTAATTTTAACAAAATAACAAACTGATAATACAAAAGGTATTTTATCGATTTATATTGTATGTTTCATTTCGTTAACTTGATATAGTTAGCAATAAGAATATTGCGGTTTTATTGTTTGTTTGCAAGACGGATGCAAAGTGTTAAAAGGCTTAGAGATCATATAAAATATTTTAACTATGTACGTCTTCAATTATAAATTACAATTTAAAGTAATATAATTTCCCTTAAAATTCAATTTTCTTCTTCTTCTTCTTCTTTTAATGTCTTGGCTCCATCAGATTTTCTCCGATGATTTTGCCAGTGTCATTAGTAAAAATAGCAATTTGTAAGTCTTTTTTAAATAAAAAAGACTAAATTGAAATTAAAATCAAAAATAGCAGATCCCGAGACTAGTCAGTCAAGTCAAGTCAAGTCTAATTTTTCTAGAGATTTCCAAAACAGGTCCGTCAAGTCCAAAGCAGTCAGGTCAAGTCCCAAAATTCAATTTTAAGTTATGTGTAAATGTGTACCCCAAAATTTGACAATTCATTACTAATAAAAACCAGATAAAGTTGTCATTTCCGAAATCTAGTATATTTTGAGTTAAAATAATGTAGCCTTACTTGCTTACAAGACAATTTACGTTTAAAAAAAGTACAAGTATTTAAACTTGCATCTGCAGATAATATTTATCCTGCCTTGACGCAGTCAACTATTCCAGGAATAATTGGTGATAAATTTGTACGAACACTAAATGCAAAGTGTGAAGTCACCTTTTTTTTCTTATTACACATTTATTCACTACAATGAACCAATTAATTACTTATAACACTTTATAAATTATAACACTTTTTTTTTTCATGCAAACACCTAATAATTATAATTATTGTAGCTTAGGCGGAGAAGACTAATGAAGTTGAAAAATATACAAACAAAACAATCAAATAATAAGATCGTTGATTTATGAATTCGTTTTAACTCGCGGTAATCTTTAACTCATTAGTATGACATCCTTTTTTATTAGCAAATTATAGACATAACTGTATGATAGAATTTTGCTTCTTCTACATTTTTATTTTTACCTTTAAGGGGACGATTTGTTTTAACATTAGTTTCTCGCCATTTTAGAGCGGAGTCGCGTTTGCAAGTCAATCCAATTGACTACCAAACTGACTCCTTAACTCAAATACATTTTATCGATTGTTATCGAGTCTATCATACAGTTCGCCAACATGTAGCATATTTAGCATAAATAGCGGTATTTGAATATGCCTTAGCATGCCACACTATACCGATAGAACTTGAAAAAAAAGTTTAATATGTATAAATCATTATAAATATCGATTGTTTCTCTGTACTAGTGGAATGTGAAATTCTATTGTCAAACGAATATACACCACTCATCAACTGTGCAGTTACAGTATGGTAACCATTCATTTTTATCACAAAAATTACAACAATTCCTACTTCACGACATAAATTCTTAATCCTACAACATTTATTTTAAACGTTCTAATTTTAACAACAGAAAAAAAAATTGTTCTCGATTTTTTTTTCAACCGTCTAATATCTAAACGTCGAGACGATAAATTCGTAGATTCAAAAAAGTTTGTTCCAATGCAGACATTTTTAGACGGACATTTGTAATTGACACTTCAAATATCCTAAAATTGGTAGAATATCAAAATTATTTATATGTGATCTTTATAACTTCCAAATCTAATTTGAACGTTTCTTTGATTATGTCAATGTTTGTTTTCAGGGGAAATTTTTAGTAAAATCCTTTTTTTTTTCTTATTCACAATCCTCTAAATAATAAATAAATCTAATCTTGTGCGATATGAGAGAGTACAACTATACAAAAATATGTCTGTTTCAACTTAATACTAACAAAATATTTAATATAAAATTTTATTAAAAAATTTCACATTGAATTTGATTTGCGGTTGGCGACAATCAATATTTGTAAAATATTTATAAAATAGAGTTGGTCTTTTTTTGGTAGATACTTATTTAGTATAAAAATAAGTGTTCTTTAGATTTTAAATTTAAAAATAGTCTGTGGTCAGTTATAAAAACATATTTATAGCAGAGAGTAATACTCTAGACTAGAAGGAGTGTGTTTCATAAGCACAGTAGTGCTATCACACACGTTAATATCCTTTCAGCACTAAATTTTCAAAAATTTAAAAAAAACTAAGTTCAATAACTATTCTATCCGAGTATTCTGTGGATGAAATAACAAAATTGTTCGTATGGCAATATATAAAATTACATTTTATTTAATAACTGTCTACAAGCTTCAAAATACTTTGGGGCCATTCATTAATTTTATTTAAGGATTTCTCAAAATCCTTACAAGCCCTCAGGTAAAATCTTACGTAATACGAGTATTTTAAAAGTCGAAATGTGCTATTTCTAACACCTAAATAAAATCTATTAGGATGATTACATTATATTATATTATTTAAATATTAGAGTGATGGACATTTGAGAGCTAAGTGTCGGGGAAACGACTACTTAGGACTTATATTTTTTCCTTTTTCTAATATACAAATTTTACTTGTACACGCTTTTATTTTGATTTTTATTCTTTAGAACATTCAAAATCTTTGAATCAAAATCTGAATATTGATAATAATCTAAAACTGAAAATCTATAAGGTGGGGTCAAAAATGTCCTAAATTAATTTAATTATTATTAATTTACGTAATGATTAATGAATGGCCCTTTATTGGACATAGCCGTTGATTTTATATTTTATAATTTTAAGGGCGGAATGTTTTTAAAAATAATAGTTCATTAGTTTATAAATTTCATCATGTCAAAATGTACAATAATAATCAATATGTAAATATATAATTTACATATATATTTTTGTCATCTGGATACCGCTAATGTCTTTTTTAAAAAACTTTGTACGGTACGCGCCTTAAATAGTCGATTTAAGAGACCATATTCTACAATAACATATATTTTACATTACACAATTCTTAAGAAGTATAAAAAGAAAAGTAATTAATATATATGAGGTGTATAAAATAAAAGGCAGCTAAGTCCACTTATTTCAGCTAAAGGCTAAATCAGATAAATGAAAGGCAGCAATTTTTTGAGTTGAGAATGTCATTCAATGTGTCAAACAAATTGCTACCTGTTTCGGCAAATCATTTGGCATCATAAGCAGCTAAATCGTTCACAAATCCCATTCAAAAAAATCCAGTTAGTAACAAAGGTAGCCCCGCTTTGTGAGAATCAAACACAGCTAAAATTGCAATCGACCAATCAGAGAGCTTCGTTGCTGTTCATTCAATATGGCTGTCGGCATACTGTTAAGTTCACACGCGTATTATTAATTAATTGGAAAACTTTGGTTTGAAAAGAGTTTAGACAGTGAAATTTGTTAAAAATTGAACTCAAAGTGGAAAATTTCCAGAAAAATGGAAGGTAAATTTGGCGAAAAAAGAGATGTTAGTACTGTTTAGGGACGTATCCTGACATTATTGTTTTCGGTGTTAAAGAGTTTTATACTTAACTGGTCAAGATAAATATGTAAGCTAGTAAATGTTAACATTATTTTACCTACGTATTATGTTCAATATTTACTTGTAGTGCGTAGTAAATTTCTTTACCTTGCTTATTTTTTCCTCTCCTTGCAAGTCACGGGATCAATCTATGTCGAAAATGGTTTGTTTGACCAGAACGGTTATTTCTTGTGTCTGCATAATTAATAGATATGATTGTATTATTCGTTGTGATCGTCTTAGGCACAATGTGTCGGTACGGATTCGATCCTTCCTTCCTACGCCCGGCAAAAATTTGCACCTATGTATATGAGCAATATTTGTGAGGATTTGCTACATTCTTACCTGATTCGGAACAAGTCACTCAAATAATTATTTTACAGGTATTCATCCCACAGTCTACCGGAAATGATTATGTGTGACCATAATACAAAATCATTTCTACAGAATTGTCATAACACCATCGGTTGACCCATCGGTAAAAGTACAGCAGCTCATGACAGAAAAAAGAATACAGACTTAGGCACGAGCATTCTTTAATCTACTCAGAGATAAAAACGAAGGAATGGCAACGTTTTCTTTTGATTGCCAGAAAAACTTGTTTTGCCTAAAGCTCCGGATCAAAGCTGTTACTATAGTAGACAGCTTTATTTGTATAATTTTTCAGTCATTCTGGGATCATCCGAAGACCCGTTAAATAAAGATACATCGTTTTCTTACATCTGGACCGAGGATAAATTTGCAAAAGGTGCGAATGAAATAGCATCTGCCGTTTATGACAGAACAAACAAAAGCGACCTGACAAATGACACACATCCGTCTAGTGCTGTCGATAGATTTTGGATAATAGATCAATAAACAAAATTGAACTCGTATTCCCAGTTACCGGGCATTCATACATGCCAGCTGATAAGACGAAGTAATCACTTCGCCTTCCGCAAAATCGGAGTACGTTGCTATTATTGGCAAATATGCCACAATCACAGAACTTTCGAACATATACGACTGGAAAAAAATGTGTACATGAAGTTTTCAAAACACCTGCACAGTTTCATTTAAAATTTCACAGTGCAAACGATTTATTATTAGGAGATCTAAAACACAAGGAAATGTTTTGGTATGTGGAGAGCTTTTTTTATAATTCCGACACGGGACTACCGAAGAGCCTCTGCAAAGCTGGAAAAAAACTGCAATGATACCAGCCATCTATGGATGCAAAAGGTGTGGCGGTTAAGAGCCTAATTAACATAATCAGCTCTTAACAAAGTATTACGGCAAAAATTGGACAGAACTGCAACAACTGCAATTCTACACAACCACGTTTAATGTTCTAATAATTGAAGATGAAGAAGACAGAGAAAAGATGATTGCCAGGTGGGAGACGAAGACTGTGATTTGAGAGTGTAAGTTTAATAATGTAACTGTAAGAAGAAGACTCGTATTTTGTGTAATGTCTATGAATAAAAAATAATATATCCGTAAAAATTGTAATTTTTATTATTTTACTTCGCAATAATATAAAATATCGAACTATTTTATAATAATAAAACCAATACTGGTCCTATTGTTACGCATAGTACATCACTAACTTTGTCACGTGATCGGCTAATTGTTGGAAACAAAGCCAGCTATATCCAGTTTAGTCATAATCAAACGCAGCTAAATCCAAAAGTTGGTAACAAATACAGCTAAATGCCTGTCGACATGATCGGTCAGTGTGCTATACTTATTACTCTACGTATTTTGAAATTTTCTTCGCACAATGTTGCCAGCTTACAATAAAAATAAACTTTTTTTTACTTATGAAAAATAACCAAAAGTGGATATTTGCCTTTTTGATTTTATAAGCCTCATATACAGGCTGGAAAAATAAGTCGGGCCCTGGAGGGAAACTACCTTAAATCTTTAAGCTAGCTCATTTTACATAAAGGAGACATTCCTTTATTTTTAAAAAGAAACAAAACTGCATTCAAAGATTTTTTAAAACTCGCTTGGCTCGCCCGGTACTCGAACCAACTAAAATTAAAAAAAAAACAAACACTCGCTGTTTTATTATACTAATCGATAGGATTATTATTCAAGATAAAATTTCTCTAACAAACATTTGGTCTTACTCTCGTCTGTCGTACAAGATATCCATGAAGAATACCTATTTAGTACACAAGTTCTTTAATGAACGTAATGTAAAAAATATTATTTATGAAACCTGTTATGACACCGTGCAAGAGCTAAGGGTTGTAGAAAATGTTATTAGGGGCATACACCACAACACTTTGCTGAAGGCTACAAGAAATGAATTTCAACGGAGACTAAATTAGTGTATCCGGAACGAGGGGGCTCATTTCGAACAATTTATCAGTTAAATAATTTAAGTGTAACAAATTGATAACAAAATAAAGTTAATGTTAGATTTTACGATCATTTTTATTTTTAAGACCAAATGTTTGTTAGAGAAATTTTATCCTGAATAATAATCCTATCGATTAGTATAATAAAACAGCGAGTGTTTGTTTTTTTTTTAATTTTAGTTGGTTCGAGTACCGGGCGAGCCAAGCGAGTTTTAAAAAATCTTTGAATGCAGTTTTGTTTCTTTTTAAAAATAAAGGAATGTCTCCTTTATGAAAAATGAGCTAGCTTAAAGATTTAAGGTAGTTTCCCTCCAGGACCCGACTTATTTTTCCAGCCTGTATATAGTTAGAAATATAGTTGTACAAACAAAACTTAAAAATAATAGTAAAATTACAGAAACCCTGTTTTTGTTCGCTTACAAAAAAAATAACTACCGTGTTACATTTTTAAATAACAAATATTATTTCAATCTGTTAAACTAAATATTTGGCAGTGGCGCAACGGTGGGTAAACATATCAATAGACCTTGTTGCCCTTGCGGCATATAATTTATCTGGCGCGAAGGATCAACTCCCAAACTCACGGGATAACTTATCCAGCACCATGTGCGATTGAAACTATCCCGAAAAAATGAATTGTAATGAACAAAAACATAATAACCAGAGTTTTGATTGTACCATGGATAATGATACTGACCTGGCGAATTGTTCGGTTGGCAATGTGGTCTTATGTTACCGAAAAATGGCTGAGCAAATTGAGGATACAGTTGTCGGTTGAAGTTATTATCTAGATTTCTTGTGGGACTGGATGTATGTGGAATAAAATTACCAGAATCCACAGAAAAGATTGCTCCGTATGCGTTTAAATTTGGCGAATTTTCTTGAGATGCGAATGACGTCTTCTTATCTACGCAACAGTCGGAACAGTCGCTGTTTTGAGCCAATGTTGGCTCGTTCGAGTCCTATGGCAGTTCGTGTGTCAGTTTGTCCGACTCGCAGACTGTCGTAGCCAGTAGTCCGGGATTGCGTTCAATGTGGCTGAAAGTAAAATTATCACCGTTATGTTCCCATACGTCAATGTCCCCATACGATGCAATTTTTTTATACACGCAAACCTGCCTCGTTTGTCTTGAAATTATAAACTAACCTCCGAGTATATTCGAGCCCAAACAAGCTTTATTTTCTGAAGTTTCTAAGGAGTTGGGTATCCCAAAGACTACTTGATGCAGCAGCATCAGGTCATGTCACGGTTACCATGTCATGGAAACACCAAATTCTGTCTCCTTTATTTTATTGGCGATTTGGTTGCAAATTATTGTTTTTTTTTTTTCTATTCACATATAAGCTTAATTAGGTCCACGATATGAATATATTAGGTATGTCGGTAATTCCTTTCCGGTTTTTGTAACAGACGTCACTAGCCATAAGTATGAAATGTTATGATTTGATACATATGCCATTTTATTCTACTGATATTAACCTCAAAACTACACAAGTTACGTTCCGCCAAAATAACAACGTTATAGATTTATAAATTTTTGAAAAAGGTCAAGTTTTGTGCCTGAAAACGTGCATTCGTGGGACGCATTACTTTTCTTTGTTTTTCATTAACTGTTGAAACCTGGAGAAACAGTTAATACTGATCGCTACCGACAACAAATGATCAATTTGAAGTGTGCATTGATCGAAAAACGTCCACAATACGTTCAAAGACATGATAAGGTGATTTTGGAGCATGACAACGCGCCGTCTCATACAGCACAATCAGTCAAAGAAGTGTTGAAATCATTTAATCTAACATCTACTATATAAAAATAAGTCGGGTTTTCCTTCCTGACGCTATAACTCCAGAACGCACGAACCGATTTCCACGGTTTTGCATTCGTTGGAAAGGTCTCGGGCTCCGTGAGGTTTATAGCAAAGAAAATTCAGGAAAAATTTCCGAACGAACGAAGCCATCTGGTGGCGAAACGGAGTTCGCCGGGTCAGCTAGTCTTATATAGATTGTAAGATTATTCAAAAAAATAATAATCTTACAATATATGTAAGATTTTTTTTTTTTGTTTTATTTTTTGTAAATACATACATATTATAAATACAAAACATTCATGATTTAGTTGCAAAGGTAAAATGTTAACACAAACAATTTGCCCCTGGCGGGATTCGAACCCGCGACCTTTTGGTTAACAGCTAGGGTTACTAGCCACAAGACCAAACTTGTCGTCATGATTAAATGAAGGGAGACAGTTTACCCGAGAGAGCGTTGGTGAAGGCGCCTAATGACGGCGGGCTTGAGCCGCGGTCCGGCCGGACTGTGAATGCCGCGGCCCGTGATCAAGTAGAGCGTCACCTCGCGACGGATCGCCGGCGCACTGTCCTCCGCCTCCTCTCGCAGCTTGCTTATGTGCTTGTCGAGGAATATGTCCAAGAACGCCCTCGCCTCCTTCACCCGAAACTGGTGCATCTCCAGTGTCACGCTGTCACAGCTCTGAGAGTTGAGCTGAAAAATTGAAAAAAAAAAGCAATGTAACACAACACACAGTATGACAAGTTTCAAACAAACAGTCGTAAATTGAGATCTGATTTATGAAAATCTATTTTTCTATTGACAATCTGAGAGAGTATTTTTAATATTTTACTAGCTGGTGCCCGCGACTTCGCTCTCATTGTAAAATAAATAAATATGTAATATAACGCCTGACATCTGCATTGCTATTATACTTTTACCAGGCGTTTTTTTTTCATGCCTCGGGAACATTACTTTTTTTCTAGATGAAAGGCACCCTATGTCCTTTCCTATATCCCTGACAATGTGCATGCAAAATTTCGATCATGACGATCGGTTGAGTAGTTCAGGCGTGAAAAGGTAACAGACAGACACACATATAGATTTACTTTCACATTTATAATATTACTGGATGGTGTCCGCGATTACGTCCGCGTTGAAAAAGCAATAATATCGCCTGACATCGTTATTACTATTACACTTAGCCAGAAGTTACGTTTCCTTAATTTTAGATGATCCCTCGGGAATAGTCCTTTTTTTTCTGGTACCCTATGTCCTGTCTGGTGTCCTAGACAACGTGTATGCAAAATTTCATGGTGATCGGTTCAGTTGTTTTTGCGTGAAAGAGTAACAAACATCGATACATCCAAACAAACTTTCGCATTTATAATATTAGTACGGATAGTTATGGAGATTATAATTTCTCATGTAATTATAATAGCTAAGTATAAGCTTTAATGTGAACAAACAAATATACTCACTTTCATCTGGATGCTGGCAGCATAATATGTATTCAATTCGTAATTCTGACTATGATAACTGGCCGTCTGTCTGTAGTGATCAGCTCCGTCATGGTAGCCTCTACGTTGCATATCTTCCACCTTCTGGAGACACCTGAGTAAGTAATAAGTAAGTAAGTTTTAGTAGTGGCAGGGCACAGTAAATCTCGCTGTCATTTGGGCAGCCCGTCTGGAGGCAGTAACCACTACCTCACAGAAGACCACTGTGAAACAACAGCATGATTTGTGTGCTATCTCCATGACCAAAAAAAAACCAATAGGATAAGGGCTAAGTGAAATATCCTTGTATCACTTAATTATCCTCATTACACTTATATTCTAAAAAGAATTGATATATTGTTCTAAACTAATAGTAACCGGTTGGTTTTGTAGGAGTTGCGTGCCCCTAGAGCACGTATTTTTTTTTAAAAGAAAGCAAATCAATGATTTAAAAATAAACATTATACAAGTAGAGGAATATTAATTTGTAGTATATATCCAGCTCTGGCGAAATGGACACGAAAATAATTGTCGGATAAATCCGACTCTGGCGGCTAAGGGTTTCATAATAGGTTTGGCAACTTTTAACAATCAATGCATAGAAAACGCATCAAGCTTAATAACTATTTGTGTAATAACAGGAATAGATATACTCACTGATTTCTCAACTCCATGTGCTTATACGCCTTATCACGATACTTCTGCGCATCTGGTGGCTCCACTTGATAATAGTCTTCTGCGAAGTTCGCCTCCTTCTAAGAAAGGATGGACAAAATTTAAATATGTATTTTTAAAATCGAAAACCTCAAAGGGCACCACATAACATCTTCCCTTTCAAACTTTCTTATGTACACTGTTTTGCTATTGAACCGTGTCAAACGAAACTTTTATTTATTTACCTACAGATGTGGGCAATCGTATTCAATTATTACAATTATTAAGCTTTTTTTTTTAAAAAAAAAGTCGACAAAGTAACTTTCCATACTAATATTATGATATACTAATATAATAATGATAGTGAAGACTGCATCAAAATCAGTTGCGTGGTTTACGAGGAGTTAACTGTTATTTATACAGATGTCTTAAACAAAATAAAAAAATTAAACTTACAGCTTTTTTCCCTTTGTTCTTTTTTGCCTTGCGCTTTTCATTTTCCATTTCTTTCTCCCTCTGTTTCACAAATTGATCTACACTTTTTTTACTCAAAATCCAGTCGTTTCCGGTCGACACCAGCAAAGACTGTAATAATAATAAAATAATTTTAATTATGCACAAATAATAAAACAGAAAGAATAACAATAACATTTTTGTTTGATATATTATAGAATTATTTCCACTAGAAATTTACATTTACAATACAACATTATAATTATTTTATTATAAAACTACTACAGCTAAAACTACAAAATCTAGAAATTTGAAACAGGTTTATTTTATAACGTAAGCAGGCATCCGTTAAGAAAGGATTTTGAAAATTTCAACTCTTGAGAAAAGCCGAGGGCGGGTCGCTAGTGTGCAAATGTATTTATATAGTTTATATAATTATATTAATATATAAAAATTACGTGTCACATGTTCCGCGATGAACTCCTAAACTACTGAACAGATTTTGATCAAACTTCGTAACTATCTGTAATTGGGTCCAACTTAAAAGATAGGATATCGGACGAAGTCGCATGCGTCATCAGCTAGTAGTTTATATTTCACAAAATGTAGTATAAACTCACCTCGACCGTTGCTTTGAAATCATTGCCGGAAGCAATGAGCACTTCTGACAACGCCTCCTTAGACACATCGGGAAATAATTTGTAGAGCTTATCGCGACTGAATTTGGCGGCATAGTTGTTGAGTTCCTTGTTCTTGAGCAATTCATTCACCTCCTTCTGATATAACGACACTGCGAGGTCTTCATCCATGATTTGCTTGAAATCCATAACCGGTTCCGGGTTTTTTTCAACTCGTAATCGTTTCTTGTCTTCTTCGAGCAATTTCCTGTAACATTATTTAGTAAAACAATAAGGGGGCCATTCATTTATTACGTAAGACTATTTAGGGGGCGTGTCTTATTTTTTCTTACAAGGGGGTGGGAGGGAGTTTTAATAGTTCTATGTAAGATCTCAAAAAATGCGCAAAGTTAAGAATAACTTTAAAATAAAACCAGTTGATTATTATTTACCAAAAAATAAAAATTACTAGTACATTTGTAAGTATAATTAAACGTCCCTTAAAATTGTTTCCTTGAAAAATATAAATTAAAACAAACCAAACGTGTTAGATTTTCCCTTTAGGTTCTTACGTAATAAAATATTAAATAGGGGGAGGGGGACGGTCTATTCTTATTTTTTCTTACATAGAGGTGGGCAAGGGGTCAAAAACTATCAAAAATAATCTCGCATAATAAATGAATAGCGCCTAGATAAACGCTCAGTGATTCAAAGGAGACGGAAAGAGACCAAAATGTTAATGTGGTGGATAGATTGTGGAAGGAATTTGTTTCCGAGAAGCCTGTCTACCTTCTCCTAACAGTCTTGTAGTTTAGTTAATGAAATTTAACATTATTTCCGTAAGATTATTGTTGGGGTATGCACAGGTGGGCATTTAATTGCCTTTTAATTTATGGAGCACTATAACTAGTGGGCTACTAATACTAATAGTTAGTAAAGTGACTACTATACTAGTTTAGAGGTCGCTGCGAGCACATCACAATAACTAGGCTACACCCAACAGTTGCAGTAGGTCCACAAGGATTTGAGTTTTGTCAAGATACAGTATATCAAACCATAGGCAATAGCATGATTATAAAATGAATTATAAATACTCTTGCTTGGTTCTGATAAGAACCTTCCATGTTAGTCTATTAATCTATACTACTGTCTAGCCAGATGGATATTTATGTTTGTTGTAATATAGTAATTACTGAATTTGAGCTTTTCATTCGAGAAACATTTATGAATGTCCCAGTAGTAACTCTTATCCTATATTTTTCTACAGCCTAGAATTTTGATAAAATTTCATAAAAAGATAGATAGAGAAAGGATAGACTTTCTCGCAGCAAAAGCTTACATATTTTTTTCTAATACATAATATCCATTACAAGTTAATACATTTAGAGATATTTTTTAAAATAACACTTAGCAGGAATACTCTGATGGTCCACATAGTGACATGACAACCGAGGGACAAATGTCTCTTTAAATGTTTAGAAATCAATCATTAGTAATGCAGTGAATTCATGAGAATGTATAATAAGGTTTATAAATATATAACTTACCGTGCAAAATCTTCATCTCTCTTTATCATCTCCATTTGCTTCGCTTGTTCGTCTAGTTGATGCATTAGAGATTCTATCCAGTGTGCATTTATTGCATTCAACATCGACATTGGGAGGCTAACTTTAGTTAATACGCCTTCTGGATATTTCATATCGGTTCTTCCAAATAGGTTATCCAATTGTGATATAAAATCTCTACCCAAATCAATATTTACAGTGTGTTCAGCCGGTTGAAAATCATAATCATTGTCGCTTTCATCTTCACTAGAGGTCTGATTTGAACTAGAACTTTGATGACCTCTATCTTCAACATTTGAGCCAGATTGTATGCCTCCTGAATATTCGCCTACTTCCAAATAATTACCATGGCGGTAATTTTTTATTTTAAAAATTTGGGGCGAGTAATGTTCATCGGCAATGTTAATATTTTTTTCGATTTCTTCCTTCAACTGAGCATTGGTATCTGACACTGTTTTGTCCTTCTTTATTTTTCTTTTAACTTCCACTGAGCTTTGTATTTCTGGTATTTTCGTATCTATTGCTTCTGTAGTTTGAATTTTTAAATTTTGTACATCAGGTATTATATCGTATGCCGCCAAGCAATTACACAAATTATCACATTGATCGTCATCATCATCTGGTTCATCTAGTACTTCATTATTGTCATTTTCTTCAAATTGTTTATTGTCTATACCATCGAGAACAATCTGAACAGCCCAATTTACATCACATCCACATTTTTCAAAAATATCACGTAAATCAGTTACATTCAAGTTAATAAACATCTTTCGAAATTTTTTGAAGTGGTGTTCAGACATTTCACACGTTTTAGAATCAAACAAATTGTTTGACTCACTGGTTGTCGTACCTTTATCTAACATTCGATTTTCTGGTATTTTCTCCGGTACTGGAAGTGGGAGTAAAAAGTTAATGTCTCTGGGAGTAGCAGTTAATATTTTTAAATGCGTATTGTTAATAGCGGTGTCACCTTGACTAATGCAAGTAGAAACTGTATTTTTTTCCACTTTCATTTTTTCTTCAGTTTTTGGCAATACAGATGAATCATCCGATGCACGCATAATTATCGGTATTTGCCTCCAGTCTTCACAAATTTCGATTGAAGGACTCTTACATGAAATTTTATCATTTTTTTCACTTTGTGTTCTCTTCCCTTGAATCAATATAGATAAATGTTGTGTATCACAACTTCGTGCACCATCATCATCACTCCAACTTTCATTTTGATCCCATTCCAACTCTACCATTTTCATTTCATCCAAATGTTTCTGAATATATACAAGTTGACTCTCATTGTTGTCTTTGTTTATTTTACTTATTTCCGCATTTGAGTTTTCGTTTTCTGTTGTACCAGAATCAACATTATAACTTTTGTCTATTGTTAAAATTTTATTATTAATTTTCGTATTTGTAGTAGCCTCCGTATCATGTGCTGTATTCTCAATGGAAACAGTAGACTGTTCAATTGATGTCACATTTGACTTAAATGGAGGTATTAACCTCATGACAGGTGGTATCATTCCAGGCTTATATGATATTTTAAAACTCGCTATTAACCCTTCATTTGATATGTTTAGATGCTGATATCTACTTAACATACGCTTTATTTGTTCTTGTGGTACACTGTGAATATTTCGCTTTGTAAGTTCTCTTACATTATTTGCCCAATTAGTGTTGGGTTCCATCACTTCTATAAAATAGCCATTGTTTACACCAAACTTGACATACACATCCATTTCCCACAACTCGGTGTTAGTATTATCTACAATTATGGGACTTAATCCGCTATTTGCTGATTTAAGAACTCTCATCTGATTCCAGTGATGTGCATCACCAAGCTTAAACTTGTCATATTGATAACGTCCACCGAGTTTAAAATAATCATCAGTACTGAAAATGTGATTTTTATAATCATCTATGTTTCCACCAATCATCATTTCAACTAAGCGTTGAGCCAAATAAGTTTTTCCACATCCGGGAAGCCCTCTTAAAATGATCATAATACGGAAACCCTTATTATGGTAATCAATTACTCTTTTCTGCTGTTCGGTCCACATGGGTGTAACTATGAAATTTGAATTTGAATTAGAGGAAGTTGTCTGCACCACCTGCCTTCCCTTGTTAGAAATTCTTGAAGCATAATACATTTCTGGTTGTTGATTAGCGGTATTTGGTTGTGTATTTAATTTTGGTTCATTAACACTGACAGGAATATCTTGATTTAAATTAGATACAGAAGCAGTAGCCTCGTTCACAGACTCTTCTACCTCTGTGTCTGAATTTTTCTTTGTGACGTCTATAATTGTTTCCACAGAAGCCTCAACTGAAAATAAAAAAATAAAGCACTATAATAATACATTTTATTATAAATTTTGGAAGGTTATTGTAAAAGGCTTTTTTAGTTAAGTTAAAGGAGTTAGAATACAATATCCAAAAGGTTAACGAAAAGAAATTACCTTTTAGTCAACTTTTTAAAAGTGAGAGTTGCTATTATATTCCAGGTTATGTATTAATTTTAAAGAATCTAAATTAGGTAATTGAAGTATTTAATGAAATTTATTATGAGCCTTTCATGTGCCAACTCAATTTTATAATAAACATATAACTAATACATAATATTGACAACAATTAGTTGGTGTGTCTTTACAACACAAAGTAGATATATCTCACAGTAAAGTGTAGCTCGATTTCATAAAATATGAAACATTTAATAATACATTAATAATTCTTAATTTAATTTATTAAAACAATTCTTCTAGCTAAAAGTTTTTTTCTGTAAGTTCTGTGATTGGCAAGCAAGCTGACATGCCATTCAAAGATAGCTTATATATAAAATAAGATTTAAGCCTATAGATAAGATTCAACTTTTTATAGTTGGCTCTGGTCTAGATCTGGCAAGTAGTGGTAAGGCATACTGTGATATGCAGTCATTTGGACAGCCCCCTTACATAAGACTGTAAGTGAGTAATGGATGCCAGAAATCATTTGTCTATCCCTTTCTTATCCCTCATCCTTAATCAAACTGTGGTCGCCAGTGAACTTACAGCACCTGTGGCATTGCTTGTTTTATAGGTCTGTTGAGCTTTACA
Source organism: Synanthedon andrenaeformis (assembly GCA_936446665.2). Taxonomy (NCBI): domain Eukaryota; kingdom Metazoa; phylum Arthropoda; class Insecta; order Lepidoptera; family Sesiidae; genus Synanthedon; species Synanthedon andrenaeformis. The sequence goes on along the minus strand of OW387786.2, from coordinate 4,636,755 downwards.
TATAAAAAAGCAAGAGATAAGACTGCAGTGGATTGGTTCTGCCATCCCTAGGTACACCTATCTGTATATTTGGTTAATATAGTGTTAGTGTCTGCTATTTATGTTGACTGAAGTTGATTGAAAAGTGCTCTGTGACATTTCAAAAAGAGGTGTTCATTCATTCAGATCCATTCAGTGGTATGATATTGAAAAGTGATCAGTCAGTTGAATGAACGTGTTCACAGAGGGAGGTTGTTATCATATTGTATGTCCGCACATCTTATAGTTGGAATTGTAGTTCTGATATTTGGACTAAATATAAAGTGGTTTAATTAATGTACCCGAAGTAGAGGGTGTTAACAATAGTTTGTTATTAAATACCAAGTTAATATCTATAGAATTTGATATTTAAAAAGTGAATTTATTACATGCAATAATCAATTAACAATAATCTTTTCATATATCTTTATACCCTCTAACTAGTTACATGTTTACACTCAGACGTTAATTGTGTACAGATATAAAAATGTCAAGTTGGTTTTTGTATGCTTTAAAAACTCAAGAATGGGTAGACCAATTTAAATTCGATTTTCACATATGGAAAGAGTGGTAAACTGGGATTTTTTTAATATATATATATATATATATATATATATATATATATATATATATAAAATTGCACCCCAGGCGAAGCCGGGAACGGGTCGCTGGTCGGAAGATAACATATATTTGTGTATGAACATTACATAATATTAAGTATGTAATTTAAAACTTGTAAATGAGTACAATATAAATCATTGAGGATTTGACAATTTGATAAGTAATAAATTGTATTTATAAATTTTTAACAGGCTGTCTACCCTTGACCTTTTTAAGGACTAACTACAGCTGTTTAAAATAAGATGAAATTTCCTAGTGACTCAATAAAATGATTTTTGTGAAATTAAACGAGCAAGTACATATCATCTACCATATGGCCATACAGAGAATTTTTAAATTGTTCTTTTGTTATACAAAGACATCAAGTTTATTTATTATAGTCAAATTACAGTATAGCTAAAACAAGAGCTCAGAAATGCATTCAAACAAGTAATTTATGGATAAGTAATCAAGTGCGCAATTAGTGATAGCAAGGTTGTATTCCAAAAATCAATAACAAATGGTTGTTACACTTACGATCTCCATCACAGCTTATGACTATTGCTGATATTGACTCTAGTGATAAAACGTCGCCAAACATGTTAAATAATATTTCGACTTTCTGAGCATAATCGTTTTCATTTTGCTCCGCGTGATCCTCCATAATTTTATCACAGACACCGATTTCGACTATCGTGAAAAAGTACTTTACTTTATATAATTTAAATGCGTTATTAATTTAAGAACTATCTATTTCAAAACAAGAGAAAATCTAAAGTGTTCGGAATAGATATTGTTTTCATCATTTATTATCCTCTGATATTCCATTATTCGGTTTTTTTCTTCACTCTTGTTATCCACGGCACTACACTGCACGCACACTGCTTGTATTTTTGTATTGTATGTATTTGGTATGTTATGTATGCAATGTTGAATGTCAATATTATAGGCCATAGGCAATGAATATTGAATTGAATGATGAGTGGTTGTAGTTGTGTAACATGTATAAAGCGGTTATCACACTTTACAATTTGAAAGATTCCAATTTAGGAAATTGGAAAGTGTAATCGCAGTTAGAACAGATTGGATCCAATTTAGATTTTATCTATTTTCAATTCTATGTCTTCGATTTAGAAATCAATTTAGTGTAATGTGATAACTAGTTCACTACATAAGTTCCTAAATTCGATTCCTTCAAATTGTAAAGTGTGATAACCGCTTTACAAAGAGAATAGATAAAATAGACCAGCGAGACACAGAGTATATTATTATCGATGGATAACGGATTGAAAATTGAAACCACAAATTATACCAGTGTTGCCAACTCCATCCAATGCCAGATAGAATGCACAAATCTTAAAAATATCTAAAAATAAAAATAACACTATTTTTCGGATTTTTTTCAAATCATAATATTCTTAATGACGCTTGTTGTGTAGCATTGTGTTTGGTATGAAAGTACGAAATTGCGCAGTTCATGAAACCACCGTAAATAAAATAATATTACAGCGTCACACACAAATACTAATAGGTATTTAGTACCTTTATATTTAATGGTGGCCAACGGTCTCTTTCTGATGTAATATAGAGTTCGTCCTCCTTACCTACTTCTGTTCTCAGTGGACACGGCTTTCTTTTATGTTCTTGTCCTACTTAAAGCCCAGACAAATATTATCAGACAAATATTATCAGACGATTCCAGTATTATCAACTTGAAATTAAATATGCTGCCTATAACCTTAGCTGAAAAACTGCTAAATAGTGCCAAACCCTACTACTAGCTGGTGCCCGCAACTTCATCTGCGTTGAAAAATGAATAATATAGGTATATAACACTTAAAAAAATATTTTAGTGGTGCCCAATTTCTTATCTTTTTAGACGATCCCTCGAGAAGCTAACATTTTTCCAGGATCAAAAGTATCCTATAATTATGTAATCCAGATAATAAACTATCTATCTGTGTGCCAAATATCATCCAAAAGCTTTTTGCGTGAAAGAGTAACAAACAACAAAAAAAAATTTTTGCATTAATAATATTGATAGGATAATATTATGGTAGGTACTGTCACTAACACATATGGCTACACTGCACGAGGCCAAGGCGCGTGAGTTGGTAGATATAGATTTACTACTTAAGGCCCGGACTCCACCAAAGCGTTGACAAGACGAGCGAAGCGAAGATGTGTAGACAAAACCGTTAGAATTCCGTTATTTACTCATCTCCGCTCCGCTCAGCTAGCGGATGGAGAGGAGATATTTTGTCATATTTGTATGGTAAACTTTGACTCACAAGCCGACAAGGCAACAATGGCTCACAGCGGAGATGTGTTTGGAGGCGTCCGTATGCATCTCCGCTTTGGTGGAGTCCGGCCCTAAGACTCGGCCGATAAGATATCAAGTACTATAGGCACTTGATCTTATTAGCGCGAAACTACAATTTGAATAAAGCTAGGGGTTTCCCGGAGTATAGTTTGTGCTCCGTATGTTATATGTATATACAAACCTTCTTCATTTATCCCATTTTCCATAAGTGAAAACCATATAAAAATCCGCTGGGTGGTTTAGAAGTACATACTCGTAGTTAGCGAGAAACAGACATGACGTATTTATAATATGTTATGCCGGTCACTCACATTCGCGCGAATACGCGAACCCACAAGTGTAGGACGACATTTGCAAATGACTATGCGAAGTTTTTGCTACATTCGCGCTTTTCCGTGCAGTGTCGGTTTTTTACCCCGGTCACTGACATGCGTGCAAAGATTCGTACAATGTAAGAATGTTTGCACGCATGTCAGCAGTGACCGGGGTTAGACACACGATGGTTAGAGATTAAAGTTTTATGAAAGAAATGGTTACTGTGAGCCAACCTTAACAGATAAATATGCCATCGCGGAGATTTCTTTATTAGAATTTTAGAAGAACTACAAATATCTAGTAAGGTAAGGGTGCTCAAGTCGTACCCCCTAAGGAAATTACACTGTAATATTTACTGCAATTAAAATAAAACAAAATCTTTAACACTTACTAAATCTTTATTTAATTGGTTTTCAATTAACAATTATAAAAACTAAAATTCTTTAATGAAAATAGGTATTTTATTGTTTTTATTGATTAAGGCACCTAGTCGCCTAATTCGTACCACCTAGCCTTAGTCGTACTTAGAAAACAAATGTTAGTAAACATATTAAAAACTATAAAGAAAAACACTTAATTAATCAGAGATCACATGAACAACTAAAAACTACAAACAATTTAGTCTGAGATAAATTTTTATAAGTATCAGACGAGATATTGCTGGGGTACGACTTAGGCTGTGGTACGACTTACGCAACCTTACCCTACATCATATTTTTTACGTATCTTAAAGTTTATTTAGCCAAGTAAATTAAGTTTTCGGCGACTTGTATGTACATAAAACTTAATTAGATTTTATTATATACTAGCTGTTGCACGCGACTTTGCCAGCGTAACTTTATAAAATATAGCCTATGTTATGTTATACTCGCTGACAATGTAGCTTTCTATGGGTGAAAGAATTTTTAAAATCGGTCCAATAGTTTTTGAGTTTATTCATTACAAAAATACAAATCTTCTGTCTTCTTTATAATAATAGTAATAGTTTAAGTACCTACACATCAATCAATCATCAATACTAATAATAAATCTGTAAGGGTCGGTCATGGAGTAAGTTACTTTGTTTTCAGAGATATCGTGCTTATAGGCTCTATAAATGATACTGAAAGTAAATTGACGATTTTTAGAATTTTTTTCTGTATGTATGTATGTATGTATGTTCCTCCATAACTCTGAAACGAATTAACTGGTTTTCATGAAACTTGGTAGATAAACATTTGGACGTACGGGACACAGGATAGGCTACTTAATATTTTTCAACGCGGACGAAGTCGTGGGCACTAGCTAGTATTATATAAAACTACTGTAAGAAAGAGTTAGCGGCCATACTGGCCATACACAGACGCGGAAAGCGACTTCAAATTAAATAATTATAACGGAAATACCCACTACGGATACTTTTACTTAGTACATAAGTAGGTCAAAAGTAGTTTTATACTCAATTATCAAATTGTAGATATACAATTCTAACAAAATTAATAACCCGGTCGTTATTTGAGCACCATTATTTTAAATATTAAAAATAACCTATTTATTAAGTAGTATCAATTTTTAAGTTGTTAACAAGTACCTAATACAGATAAGGCTATGTAAGTATTAGGTACCTACGTGAAATATTAGGCACACAAACTTTAAAATGCTTAATCGTTTTTAGGTACATCGTTTCACTAATAAAATTTATTTAAACTCAACTTCAATGTCCGTTAAATAAACTTTATAATAAACAACGTATTACTGGGAATTACTAACAAAAGTTCAATGTAAGTGATTACATTTCCAATGTTCAGCATAATGTTAAACCCATACCGCGTTAACATTATGCTACCCAATACCTACCGCGATAATTAAAACGCTGACCGCTACAACAATCTTGCAATTATATTACTTATTGCAAACTGCAATACCATTGTTTAATATAATTCAACGTAATTTCAAATGATAGCTGACTAAGGTATTTGTTTAAGTATAATATTACCTACTATAGCGTCCGGTCACAGGCTTCTTAGAATGCAATTTTTCTTTGCAAAATTACTCACAAGTATATCCGGTCATAATTGTTATTAAAACACAACCCTTCCAAGTATATCGCTTAATTAAAAGTAAACGCGTCTCTTGGAAATCCTTATAAAATTTTACTTTCAATAGAATTACAGTAATCTAGATATCTACTAGGTATGTAGGTAATGTAACCCGAATCCCTAATGACTTTGTTATCAGGGTGTGTCGTTGGAGAATTACGTTTTTAAATTTAATCTTCAATTAAATACTTATGATAAACTGATGATAAAATATATGGTAGCTTAAAATCTGATAATTAGGTATAATTTTTTCAATATTATTTAAGGTACCTAATTTTCCACCCACAGTATTAAGAATGGACCGATTAACTATCAATGCGAGCAAAAACGCGGGAATCAACTACTCACTAGAAATTAGTTTTGTTCGTTATTGTTTTCGGTGTAAGTGTTTATTCGTTCAAAAGGACAAATTGTAATAACAAATTTTGAATTGCAATAAGTACATAAGTAGTTTGTTTAATTATTTTTATTTTTTTTGATAAAAAAATAAGCCGATTTGTCATCACATTAGAGCCTATTCAAAGTTATTTTTATTTGGAAATTTCTCTCAAACAAAGAATAAAATGGTTATTTCTTTGTGGAAATTTTATGTGGCATTTACTAAGTAGGTACTTTTTTTATTGCTAAGTCTTTCTACATTATAAATAACTTTTTTTAAACTTAAGCAAAAAGCCTATTCAAATTATTTTTCTTGTGAAAATTCTCTCAAGCAAAGAATAAAATGTTGAGTTTTTTTTTGGTCGATTTATGATGGCGCATTTGGTTTTATCTATTACTTTTTATTTGTTTCCAAGTCTTTCTAAGTATATTATAAATAGATTTTTTTACTTTTGCAAGTTTAGTCATCGCTTTAGAACCAAACTTATATTTAGGTATTTAGAAATTAGGTTAAGTACTAAGCAATAAATCTACTCTTTCGATATCAAAAATCGAGTACATAGGTAAGTATTAATTAGACTGTAGTGTTTAAATAATTATGCTAGAGCGAAGCCGCGGGAATAAAAATGTACATAAATATAAAACTAATGAAGTTCATTAAGAAATGACGATTGCTATATATTTTTTAAATTATTTAGATACTTAAACAATTTGGTATTCTTACAAAAGAAAAAAGTTTAATAATAAATTTTGAATAGATAAATATGTTGTTGTATATATGTTGTATTATGTTTTCACAAGATAATACACATCTGCATGCCGAATATTAGGTAATATAATGATAATTTTTATCAAGGTCTGCAACACAATTATTAACAATTAAATTTAGTAGCTCTATACTCACCATCAAATCGAGCTTATATTTTATTACGTTAATTTAAAAATATATATAATTGAAATTTAAAATTGAAATATGAAGTAAAAATGTCACCAATATAAAACCCTAAAAATTCTAAACATGGAAAAACAGAAAAATAATAAATAAGTCACCATTAATATAAAACCCTAAAAATGCTAAACATGAAAAAAATAAAAATAAAATAAACTTACAGAACAATTTTCCTCGACCGAACTGGATGGAGTACGCAATTTATTTCGACCAAACTTGATAGTAAGTAATTTTCCTCCACCAAACTGAATAAAGTAGATAATTTTCCTCGACCGAACTGGATAGAGTAGGTAATTTTCCTCGACCCGAACTGGATAGAGTAGGCAATTTTCTTCGACCAAACTGGATAGTAGGTAATTTTCCTCCACCAAACTGGATAGAATAGATAATTTTCCTCGACTGAACTGAATAGAGTAGGTAATTTTCCTCGACCCGAACTGGATAGAGTAGGCAATTTTCTTCGACCAAACTGGATAGTAGGTAATTTTCCTCCACCAAACTGGATAGAGTAGATAGTTTTCCTCGACTGAACTGGATAGAGTAGGTAATTTTCTTCGACCAAACTTCGACTGATTCGACCAACAATAAAACACTGATACTGTAATATGGTTTGAGAAAGCTGTACGCGCACGAGTGCTTCTCTTCGAAAACGAACTCGGACTGATCGAGCATAAGCATGCTTTGCGCTCTAAAATACTTGGCCTGGAAGGGGCGAACAGGAAGGGGTTGTGTCCATTCATTGGTTGACTCAAACCATCTCAAACTCAACCAATCAGAGCATGCCATTTCAATGCTATTTTTGTATCAAAAGTAGATGGATATTCTTTCTTTTTTTTAACAATTTTTTATTAGTGCTATTAGTTAATTAAGTAGGGTAAGGTTGCGTAAGTCGTACCACAGCCTAAGCCATCTAGTATTGTCAACATCAACTTTTTAATTGAGTGAGCAAACGTAAACAATTAGACCGCCGGCTGTCTTCGTGAAGCAAAGATATTTAAAAAGTAAGTTTTTTATATTAGTTTTTATTAAAAATTTTTATTCATTCGTAAGCTTTTTATGGCAGGATTGTGATACTGATTTTTTATTTTTGTTTATATCAATTTGAAACACTCATTTGGCAATCGTTTAGGGGTATTCAAACGGTCGAACTTTTTGAGGTTATGTCAGTGTTTTAGTTTTAAACTTACGAGTCCCAGCTGCTTAAGTCGTACCGTACAAAATTCCTTACTCGTACCGGTACGACTTAGGAATTAAGAAAATTGTTTTACAATTTAGGTTATTGTTTATCAGGTAAATAATAAATGTAAATATAATAAGAATAAATAATAAGAAAAACAAAAAAATAAAAGTTAAAGAATCGTGATTGTGTCAACTATGTAAGGAAGATCGTGAAGAAAACATGATACAGTGTACAGAATGTAACCCCGGTCACTGACATGCGTGCAAACATTCTTACATTGTACGAATCTTTGCACGCATGTGAAGGAACGTGACATTCATTCGCAAACTCAGCGAGTATGCGAATGGGTTTGCATACTCATTTGCGAATGCGTTGAAGGTGAAGATGATTTTAGTGCAGTTTAGTGTTTGTCCAATCCATGATCAAATTCAATTTACGCCACTCAGTACACGATACGAACTCTGAAAATGGTAAACGAGATGTCCGTTACCTACGCAATCAATACGCAATCGTACGCGAAACTGGTCGCACGAATGCTTGCACGAATGTGTGGGAGACTTCGCGAAGGTTTGAGGTTCGCGCACTTTGATGTGCGTTAAAAACCGACACTGCACGGAAAAGCGCGAATGTAGCAAAAACTTCGCATAGTCATTTGCAAATGTCGTCCCACACTTGTGGGTTCGCGTATTCGCGCGAATGTGAGTGACCGGCATAAAGGTTGGATACATGACCTATGTGCTGGCGTTGAAAGCAAAATAAAAAATATATTTGTGATATCTGTATATCTCAATAATGTTCTAATTAAGCGTTACTTTGTTTTTAAGAGATTTACCTTTAATTTAATTTAATTTTACCTTATTTATTTTCTGTTATAATTTAATATTTTTAGCTTCGATTTTATACCTAACAACCAAAAAAAAAATTGATCTCGACTAAATTGTTTGTAGTTTTTAGTTGTTCATGTGATCTCTGATTATTAAGTGTTTTTCTTTATAGTTTTTAATATGTTTGTTACATTTGTTTTCTAAGTACGACTAAGGCTATAGGTGGTACGAATTAGGCGACTAGGCGCCTTAATCGTACCAAATGTATGTTTTTGAAAAACAATAAAATACCTATTTTCATTAAAGAATTTCAAGTTTTTATAATTGTTAATTGAAAACCAATTAAATAAAGATTTTATAAAGTGTTAAAGATTTTGTTTTATTTTAATTGCAGTGAATATTACAGTGTAATTTCCTTAGGGGGTACGACTTGAGCACCCTTACCCTATAGTAAATTAACTAATACGTTAGTGGAAGGTGGTCTGGCGGGAGACTATAAAGATATATTTTAATTGAAAATATTTTCAGTAAGATATATATAAACCTATAGGTATAAACGGGAATATTTTATCTAACATGAATCTCTATATGCTATAAAATAACTATATAGACCCGCTACCGGCATCGTATACGGATGGAAATTTTCATCTGAAAATTATATACCTACTCACACAAACCTTCTTTGTTTCTTACTTATTCCATTTGTGAAAACTGTACCAAAATCGATTGGAAAAAAAATTGTTAGGTGGTTTAGAAGAATCGGAGAAACAGACAGACAGACAACGACTTTAAATTATACTTAGGCATCTATTATCTACCTATATAGAAGTCCGCATCTGCTCTGTCTGTTTGACCGCCGTTTATATTCGCCATTGGAAAGGCAAGAACACTTTCCCCTTTATCATTTAACTAGCTGGTGCCTGCGACTTTGTCCGCGTTAAAATAATGAAAAACATAAAACCTCAATAACGCCTGACACCGTTATCGGCTATCGCATTGACGTTGGTGGCGCCGCCACTGTTGACGCAGTGGTGCTGAATATTTATACTTTTAGAAGATCCCTTGGGAACCTAACTATTTTTTCAGGATAAATGTAATCTATTTGTTAATTCATTGTAATGTTATCTGTGCACCAAATTTCATCCAAATCCGGTCAGCCGTTTAAGTATGCGTTATTAAGGACAAATATCGAAACACACATACTTTTGCATTTATATACTAGCGGTCCGCTCTCGGCTTCGCCCGGGGTGCATTTTTTACGTAAAAACCTTCCCTGTTTATCCCTCTATCCATGAGTGAAGACAGAATTAAAATCGGTCCAGCCGTTCTCGAGTTTTGCGCTTAGCAACACATTTAGGGATTCATTTTTATATTATAGATAATATCTTCACACATTCCACACAGCACCATCTACAGTTCCACACTAAGCTAATGCTTGTATTATGGATACCAGAAAGTTGATATACCTACTACTACATATTATAAATCAAACATCCATGACTCAGGTACAAAGGTAAGTTAACCCATAAACATTTGTCCCTAGCGGGATTCGAACCCGCAACCGTTCACGGTGGGTTCTCCGAGTACTTGCATCGGTTCAAGCGCAAGGAGAGCCCATCGTGCATCTGTTCCGACGCAAATGAGGATGTCCCGCATGTTCTGCTGGAGTGCCCGGTCTTTGCCAAGGAAAGAATGGAACTGGAGTACGAGATGGATATGGAAGTGTGCCCAGCCAACCTTAACGCGTTAATCACCAGTAGCCAAAATGAGAAATTCGTGAAATATTGTAAAATAGTAGCTAGAAGGGTATTGGATAGAAATAAAACGTAATATAGGAATTGAACTGTAATATTTTAAATCTAATTGTGTAAATTGAAACTTAATTTGTAAATATGTTTTAACTATTTATTGTAGTTACTACAGGAGCCCTTTACAGCTCAGTGTATGTAAAATAAATCTAGTTGTTTAGTATTTTAATAATTGTAGCAATGTTAATTGTAAATGTTTTAGACATATGAATAATTCATTGTGTACTGTATACCTTAATAAATAACACAGCATTCAGTTATTCAATACCCCAATATATACTACTAAAGGAAAGGAGAAAAGAGTAAGGAAAAAGAGGATTAAAGACAAAGGAAATAAGGAAAGGCAATAATAATAATACAATAATAATAAGGATAGTTTAGCAGAGTAGGGAATACAAACGGGTATCCTACCCGTATGGAACGAAAGGTGAAGAAAGATAGAAAGATAAAGTATGTAGTAAGAATGTGCGAGCAGAACAATTGAGAGAACTGGAATGAAAGAACACACAGATAACATAGGCTACGACCCTGTGTCGGAGGGATGCGACTGTAAAAAAAAAAAAAAACCCGCAACCGTTTAGTTAACATCTAGAGGTTTACTAGCCAATAGACCAAACGTGTCGTCTAATAATATTAATGGAATGCAGCTTCGGAAGCAACATTAGGTTTCTAAAGAAAAGAAATTAAGTAATGACCATCTGAACAAAAACAAATATTAATAACAAAAATATATAAATTATGATGAATCATCTTAATAGGTACAATTTTGAAACCAATTAAGTAGTTGCAGAGTTCAGACAAAAACATTATTATTAAGTATAGCTATTGTCACCTAACCTTTTTTGGATAATACCTACTGGTTAAAGTACTATTTACTCTATGATAATACTTAAATATGTTAATTTGATAATGTACGCTTCAAAAACTCGAGAATGGGTAGACCAATTTACCTAAATTCGGTTTTCACATATCGAAAGACGTATAAACGGGGAATTGTTGTAAAATTGCACTCCGGGCGAAGCCGGGAGCGGGTCGCTAGTACTTTTGAGGTAATAAGTTAAAATTACTAATTATTATTATCATCGTCAGCTATATTATGTCATTATAGCTTAGATCAGGCTTAGATACATTAAGGGCCTCTTTCAGCAACTATAAGTAAAGTGTTGATTAGTTACTTTTCAAGTACTTAATGCTAATTGGCGAGTAAATGTTACGAGTATCATGTGTCAATTTCATTGAAATTACCCTTGAGTAATGCTACTCGAAAATAGTGAAACTCGTACGCTTAATTACCGGTAACTTTAAATGGCTGTTAGCCTACTCGACACTTTACTCACAATCAGAGATGGTGAAAGAGGCCCTAAAAGTAGGTACTAGATATTTTAAACGAACCTAATAAATAAACAATGTGTAGTGTTTGTTATACGAGACAAATACTTAGGTGCCATTAAGCTACAACGGCTACTAAAGAAATACCTAAGTTATATTTAAAAAAAGCAATTCTCAAAAATGTATTTACAAATTAATAACCAAGCAGCAATAAAAGACACAAAAAAAAATTAAAAAATGTTAAGTACTTATATTTTATTTGCAAACTAAACAATAGAACTCGTAGAACTCGTAGAGCTACAATAGGATAAATTTTTTCATCGATGGCTTTGCAGAAATTATTATTCTTAACCCCTGACGCCCACGCAAAAAGAGGGTGTTATAAGTTTGACGTAAGTATGTGTATACTGTGTACATATTCTGTCTCTGTGACATCGTAGCTCCCAAACAGATGGACCGATTTTGAACCTTTTTTTCGTTTTTTGAAAGCTGACATAATCGGGATTGTTCTTAGCTATAATTTATGAAGATGTATTGTTACTTCGGTTGATCTTGATCTGATGCTGCAGAATCAAGTAGTCTGCAGAACATCCAACTTTTCAACTACTTACAGCAGATATACCATGTTTGGGTTCAAAAGAAAGTCAAGGGTTAGTTTATAATTTTAATTACAGCTTGCTATAAGGATTACACATAAGAAATTCAAAAAATCGACCGATTGATAGCGCGCGAGTTGAATGCAGTCGGGGCCTGAGGTGAAGGGCGGGAGCATCTCCCCGCCGCGTCTCGCACGCCTGTAGTGTAGTGATGTGCGTGCTGTCCTCGACAACTATCATACGCTTACTGTTTTATCGCGTTAATATTCAAGTTGCAGCCGCGTGTTATTTTTGTTTTTAATAATGTCTGATCCGAGTCAATCAAGTTCTGTTACAAAAAACTAGTTTTTATTCATCGCTAAGCACGGGAAATGGCGAAAAATGTTCCCGAAAAAATGAATGCCAAAAAATGGGACCATGAAGGGTCTTTTACAAGTGGCGCGCAACGTGAGGCATCGAAGACATTTTACATTGTTTTATTTCTAAACTTAAAATGTTAAACTTAAAACAATGTTGAAATTTATCGACATATTGTCATCATTAATTCTAATTAGGTCACAGCACTATCGCATTCCTGAGCTCTGCATTAAACTCGCGCGCTATCAGTAGTTCAACAATTTTAATATTGATTCATACAACATAACATAATATGTGATAGAATAAGAACTAAAGACACAGAGAGCCTTGAGGAGGGCAGAGTGAAGCCGGTAAAACTACGCCTTCGCCATGTACATACTCAGTACATACATACACATACACAGTCGCATGTACATGCAATCAAAGTTATCAACGCTTCGCCTTATTAAAATATTTACTAATGAAAATGCCTAATTGCGTAATGAAAGGCTGTAAAAATCAGGTGACAAAAAATAAAAAGCCTGGGATGGAATCACATTTCACACGTACCTAAGTAAATTTTAAAATCAATTTTTTTCAAAAAAAAAAAAAAACAACCGGTTTCACAATTTTTTTTGGGAATTCCGTCTATAGTTCTTATTTGGTCTTAACAATTAAATTTTTAAAAAAAATTAAAGAAATGAATGCGGCTTGATAGACGACAGTAGAAAAATCCCTGCATTGGTGACAATTTACTGCTTAAATTCAAAAGTGCCACAAATCAAAATTACACTTTTTACAGGAGAGCTAATCAACAAAAACTTAAATTATTTTTTGTCTATTTTTTCTTATTAAATGTTTTTTTTCTTTTTTATTTTTTCTTATTGATATACGATATCAAATATATGCATATTATACATAGTTAGCATTAAATGTTTTAAGTACTTTTATAATAATAAACTAAATACTAGAGGAGGTTTAAGCATACAAGTTACTTATGCACTTAAAAAAATATATCAAAATATACTAAATATGGAATAAAACAACCGTAAGTCTCGTTGCAACATACAATATGAAGGATTGTGATTGTATTTTCGCAATAAAATAAAATTTTTGGATATTTTTTTTATTTGTGGTAGGTACTTTTGAATTTTGAATGTGTATCCCCGTACCTTTAGAGATTCCTATTCCTCCGATGTAAAGGAATTTTTCGGCTTCATATCCTCGATCCACGAAATCTGCTGCCGCAAGTACTGTATTCTGTACACAGAGAAGGAATTCTTGAATGTTTGAAATCCATAGTTATACTTACTAATATTATAAATGATCAAAATGGGGATGTTATTATTAAATACTAACTAGTGACTTTATAAAATATAGTCTATGTTACTCGCTGATAATGTAGCTTTCTATGGGTGAAAGAATTTTTAAAATCGGTCCAGTAGTTTCGGAGCTTATTCAATACAAACAAACGAACAAATATTTCCTCTTTATAATCCTTTATATATATAAAAATTACGTGCAACATGTTTGTCCGCGATGAACTCCCAAACTACTGAACCGATTTTGATAAAATTTCGTAAATATATGTCATTTGGCCCAACTTAAAAGACAGGATAGTTTATATCTCATTTTGTTTATTTTTTTGCAAATTATATAATATTATTAACATAGCGCCATCTGTTGATACCTATTCAATCCAGCAATTATTTATCTGTGAGTTCCAAAAGATTCTAACAGATGGCGTTGTAAGGTAATTTTATCAGCTGGATTGAGGAAAAAATTGCACCCGTGCGAAGCCGGGAGCGGGCCACTAGTATTAGTATATAATATAGATATAACGCTTAACGTCTTTGGCCAGGCGTTAGTTTTTCATTTTATTTTAGATGGTCCCCGGGGAACAGTACTTTTTTTTCTGGATGAAAGGTACCCTATATGCCCTTTCCTGTATCCCTGACAATGTTTTTGCAACATACAGACAGAATTACTTTCACATTTAAGTACTTATAATATTGGTATGGATTGTACGAATGTAGCAACTTAAGTCATAGAAAGAAATAAGGATAAGTAAAGCGAAAATTAATGGAACAATATTGAATCGGTTAAATAGTTTTTGAGTTTATCTATCTATCCAATAGGAAGAAAACATACAAAAAAAATCAAACCTTCCCTCTTTATAATATTACCTAGTGTAGATAATAATAAATTTGGAATGACATGCCAACTTCTAAAATCTTATCTGATTTCGATTTAAATTTTTTTATTCTTATAACAAAAGAACAATTTGTCCACTTAAACTATGAGAACTTAGTAACTACATTAATATCGGTATATTTAATCCATCGGAGATAAATTAGTTATTTCCAACGTTGGTCCATACCGTATTCTTTCAATTTGTGTTTGCAAAGCAATGCATGATTTAGACCATGTTTCTTTCTCCCCTTTTACCATTTATAATTGTCTTTAGTTAGAACAAACATACTCACTTTTGTTCCTGTAACGTGGCCTGTATCAGATTGTGGCGAACTAGTGCACGGAAGCATTTGAGATCGGAAGACACACGCGTACATTGCAGATAACCTGACTGGTACGCCTTCTCTTTCAATTTTTTAGCCTGAAAATTAAATTAAAGTAAACATTTATGTTCGTGCAAATAAAGATTTTAATTTATTAAATCATCTTTAATTACCCAAAATTCCACACAGCACCATCTACACTCTATTCATGGAAACGAGCTTATAGAGCGCTTTCTCTTTCACTCAATTTCATACAAAAGACAAGGACAGCAAATATTGAGTGGGCGTTTACAATAATAGGTGTAATTCTACGCCACTTTTAGCTTTGTAAATTATAATCAAATAGTTACAACACTTTTTAATTTGTATAAACTATTCTAGCTATTAAGTTGTGAATTGTTTATTAATTAAGATAATAGACATTTTGGTATCTGATATAATCATAAAATGAAAAATATACGTTAAACGTCAGTTAAACGAAATTCAAACCTTAAAATAACAATAATACTAATGTTTATAAAACATGATCAAAAATATTTTTACCGTAAAATATTATAACTATTTAAGTAAAACCGATATTAGTACAGCACTACAGAAAAGAACGCTGGTAACATTATTTTAAAATTTGACATTAGGACCTGTCAAATTACTCCTTCGAATTAAAAAACGCAGTATAATAATGAGTTCTACGAACAGACTAAAAAGTACAGGTACTGTGTACACTCACATTGTCGGTTTTCTCCGCCAATCACAGCCGAACGCTTTATCTCCCTATAAGCTCGTTTCCGTGAATCCATTACTCAGGTACAAAGGTAAAATGTTAAACACATAAACATTTGCCCCTAGCAGGATTCGTACCCGCGACCGTTTGGTTAACAGGTAGGGTTACTAACCACTAGACCAAAGGTGTCGTCAAATAATAAAAATATTTAACTTATAACACAAGCAATGTCACAGGTGCTGCAAATGCTCTGCCGAGGGGGTTAAGGATAAGGGATTGGTACAGGGAAATGGGTTCTGGCATACATTACTCACTCACCGAAACACAACAACACAACAACACCGAACACCGTGAAATAACAACACATGCTGTTATTTCACGGTGTAAAGGGGTGGTTACTGCCACCACGGCCTGCCCAAATTACTGCGAAACGCAGTGTGCACTATCCTACTATGGTCGGCAGCGCATTTACCGCACATGTGGCGACGGACGGTATATAGCCACCTACTATCAAGTGGACCGTCAGCTTATCTGTCGATCTTAAGATAAAAAAACTAGTTAAGGGGACGTTCAAGTATTACGTAATAAACACAATTTTTGAAGATTTTCGACCCCTCCCCCTGCGTAACGGGCCGAACGTTTTCCTTTCCCCTCCATAAACGTTATATTTAGGACCAAGTTTACCATGTGACCATTTTTTACCAACGAAAAGGGTTGCCAACTTGGGAGAACAACATAAAAATGACGTGCAATACACTCGAGGGATTCCCCTCCCACCCCTGTAAAGCATCGTAACGTTTTACAAGAATAGTTGAACGACATGTCACCTGTTTCTCCAAGATGTCCGCAGGCCAGCCTTGGACATGGGAGGTGAGCTCGGAACGCACGTAATTCACAAGAGAAGGCGTCAACATGGGACAAGCCGAACGCTGCATCCCACCACCTACCACCGATGAATAGCTACCCAAACATTCCACTGAAAAATGTATGTACAAATTTAAAAAAGTGCGTCACCACGTCGAACGCTTGATTGTGAGCTTGCCTTTATCCATACTAATCTATACTTAATATTATAAATGCGAAAGTAACTCTGTTTGTCTGTCCGTCTGCTACCTTTTCACACTTTAACTACTCGACCGATCATCATGAAATTTTGCATACACGTCGTCAGGGATACAAGAAAGGACATAGGGTACCTTTCATTAAGAAAAAAAGTACTGTTCCCGAGTGATCGTCTAAAAATATAAAGAATTGGGTGCCACTGTCGCGTGGCGGCGCCACCGTCGTCACAGCGATAACGATGTCTGGCGTTATAACTCATATATTTCAACGTGGACGAAATCTCGGGCACCAGCTAGTATTATTATAAAAATGTGAAAGTAATTCTGTCTGTTTTACCCATCTATCTGTTACCTTTTCACGCTTTAATTGCTCAAACATGAAATTTTGCATACACATTTTCCGGAATACAGAAAAGGACATAGGGTAGGTACCCTGTTTCATCCAAGTAAAAAGTTCTTTTGCCGAGAGATGATATTAAAATAAAAATCCAACGTCTTGCAAAATTATAACAGCAATATAATTGGTCATTCACTGCGGATGAATTCGCGGATACCTACCAATTAGTAAAAAATATAGTAGGTACTAACTATTTTTTTGCACGGACTTTTCAAGGTGTAACGGTGGCGCGTACGGGTCCATATTCTCGGAGAGCAAGGGAGTGGGCGGTCCAGGGCCACGCTGCGGTGATTCCACGCCGGTGGGTCCAGTAGTGGGACCGCTGGGCGACTCAGAACCTGATGACGTCCCACTCGCTCCATTGTTCGTCTGTAAACATATGCTCTGAGGAAACTACATTCCATTGTTTAATTCGTTCCTGCCCAGCTTTTTTAATGTTAAACTCGACAGACAGGCTGACTGTCCATTTGACGGTAGATAGGTGGCTATCGTCGTCTATAACACAAGCAACAGCCCTGGTGCTGCAAATACACTGCCAACAGGGGACAAGATTGGGAAAGGACAGGGAAATGGGCTGTGGCATCTACTCACTCACCGAAACACAAAAGCACATATGCTATTTTACGGTGGTCTTCTGTATGGGGGTGGTTACTGCCGCTGGACTGCAAAATGCAGTGTCCGCCACTAAGTACTTTCCAAATCCATACCAGAGCTAAGAAGTAGACTGAAGTAGTATGAAGTAGACCGCCAACCTGCCTGCCATCCTTTACAATATGAAAAAAATTTTAAACACAAATATGTCACATATATCTAACTTTGAGTAGTAAACTTACCGGTTTATTGGAATTGTCGACGACCGAGTGTGAATTATTCCTTGTAATGGAGTTCGATTTTCTGCCCCCATATGGAATTTTTGAGAGTGGTATTCTTCTTTTAGGCGATAAATCCATTTATCTTGTAAAGCTGAGGTGTCTGTAAAAAATAAATGTATAAAATTTAACATAACCTAGACAAAAAAAAACTATTTTTCACATAATTTTCCCACCCCTTCGTGTATAGTCAGTATGTTTTAGCCTTGACCGTTCATGAGCAATACCATCAGGACTACAACTGTTCTAATGTCTAAGATTCGTTTCACTATTAATTATTTTACCTATTTGTTTCTTTTCTTCCTAAATATTAAGAAATTTTAATTATTTTTATGATTAAAAACAAGATCAAGATACGTTAAAAGCTACATTCAGTGTGCTATGCACATATTAAAATAGTTATCCGTGTCTTGGATCTGATAAAAAAATCAGAAAAGAAGATTGGTCTGCGAAAAAAATATAAGCATGTGACTGTTATTAAAAATTATATACTATACAATAGGTTTTACAAACATAATCTAGGTATATTACCGTGTTAAGAAGAAAATTTGATGGTAAACAATATGGACAGTTCGTGCATAAACAATGACAGCTGATATTGAACTGTGCTCTTGTTGTGTTTTTTTTATAAGGTAATTTTTTAAAAATGTGTATGTGTGCAATATTATGTATATATTTCGGAAGTTGTTATTAATTTGAAAATAATTTTTATGCGGCAGTAGAGGTGATTTACAATTAATATAGTAATAATAAAATAATTCCCCTTATTTAACTACAACTACCCTCTTGTAAATGATTACAGATTTATCTATCTATAAGCACATAATAATATTATAAAGAGAAAAGATTTGTATTTTTGTTTGTAATGAATAAACTCAAAAACTACTGGACCTATTTTAAAAATTCTTTCGCCTATAGAAAGCCACATTATCAGATCAGCATGTAAGGTAGGCTAAGGCTAGGGCTATACTCGGCTACAGCGCGTGCAACAGCTAGTTTTTCAATATAAATAGTATAAACTAGTTTCCGAGAATTTAAATTCCAATATTTCCAATACAACATTTCACTTACGATATCTACTGAGAAAGAGAAATCCGTTGAATACCTACGTTGCCGAAAGATTATTTATTTATTTTTTATTCTTGGCTGACTGATCCGAGACCGAGAATGCATTTAAAAATTAGAGATTTCAATGATCGACGACGATGGAAGAATTAATAATAAACCCCTTTTACTTCTTGTATGGGAATTTACAAAACACGAGACACACTTTGATACTTAAAAACTACACATTTGATATTAATTTTCAGAAAAGATTTGTAGGTAGTTACGCTATTTTTTTTCTGATTCTACCTACTTACATTCGCTATCAAGCACTATGGCTAATTTTATATTATAAATTTTTTATTCGGGATACTACTTGTTTTGTAATAACTATATAATACATACAAGTAGGTATGTATATGAACTTTTTGGTTTTAAGTTAGACATAGTAGGTATATTGGTAGTGAAAGGCGAGAAGGAATCTGATATATTTTCTTGGGTTCGGCTCTCTCTCTGTGTCTTGAAGGATAAGCGGTTATCAGATTTTACAAATTGAAGGATTCCAATTTAGGAAGTTGGAAAGTGTAATCGCAGTTGGAACAGATTGGATCCAAGTTAGATTTTATCTATTTTCAATTCTTGTTCTTCCCGGCAAGCGATGTTTTGCAAAAAAAAATTTTTTGGGGTGGACCACCCTTAACATTTAGGGTTATGGAAAATAGATGTTGGCCGATTCTCAGACCTATCCGATAAGCACACAAAATTTCATCAAAATCGATCCAGCCGTTTCGGACGAGTTTGGCAACAAACACCGCGACACGAGAATTTTATATACTTATTAGATTATGCTCGCATAAATTAGGTTATCGAACGAAATGAAATGTTTGTATAGGTATAAATTACAATAACTAGGTTGGGAAAAAGTTTTTTCGTATTTTATATTTAATAAGTAAAAAGTTGCAGTAAAATCTCTAGTACTGAAATTGAGCTCAAAACAATGTAGATAATTATAAAACTACTAACAAATCTAGCTGTTGCACGCGACTTCGTGTGCAATAGTTAGCCTATGTTAATCGCTGATGATGTGGCTTTCTATAGGTGAAAGAATTTTTTTAAATCGGTCCAGTAGTTTTTGTTTATTCATTACAAACAAATATTTCTTCTTTATAATATTAGTATTATAGATTATACTATTCTGTATAACAAGGGTTTGAAGAATCGATGAAGAAAAAACATTTTATTTTAATTGTCTTTTAATTGAGTCCTTAAGGCGCGATTTCACCGTACTCTGTTACTATTTGACATCGCTGTTAAGTCAGGCATTTACAGTATGCGACAGCGCTAAATGACTTAACAGCATGTTAAATACTAACAGTGTATGGTGAAATCGCGCCTAAACATAATAAGTTGCCCATTTTACTTTGAGCCAATTCTGACCCGTTTCTGTCTGAATATGTCAAATGGATCGTCATCTTATCGGTGGCGAAAACTTTGGTAGACTTTGGTGTTGCACTGCCAGTAGCCAGTGGATAGAAACCAGCGTCTGAAATAAAAATATTTACTGTTATTTGAATACCTTAGTAGAAATTTATGATTCACAATTTTACACAGTATAAGGGCCGCCATATACAGTCGGAATTCCGTTTCAGAATTTCGATTCGGGATTCTTGGGGCTGCCATATAGTCGGGATTCCGTTTCGGATGGGTTCAACTTGATTACCATAAAGTTTTTTGATCCTTTTTATCAGATCTCAACTTTCTTTTAAGACAACGAATCAGCATAACCTTTATCCATTATAGATTTGGCTAATTTTCTATAACAACATTTTAAACAATGAGTGAATGCAATAAAACTATTCAAATATTATCTTCTTTATATATAAAAATGTTAAGTTGGTTTGTGTGTGCTTGAAACACTCGAAAAGTTCTGCACCGATTTGGATTCGGTTTTCACTTATGGAAAGAAGGATAAACGGGGCGGTTTATATGTATAAAATTTGCACCTCGGGCGAAGCCGGGAGCGGGTCGCTAGTGTGGTAATAAAGGTACTTTCAAAGACCTTTTTAGGCATCGTAGGTAATTAATAGGCATGATGACGGTGTTAAAAAATCACAGAAGAAATAATTTTAGAGAAAAATATACGTTAAAAGAGTTTCAAAAAATTGCGTAATTTTAATATAAACATTACGATTAATAAGATTTTCAATAAAATAAAAGTATAAAATGCAGCAATCGGCCATGTTAACTGAAACACCAATCAGATCGAATGACGTCATACCTATGTAGATCTCACAGAGGCCCTTATTAATATATTTTACTTTACTCTATGCTATATATATTACTTTACTCCATAGAGTAACTTATTATATACCACAGAACACTATTACTTTATACCCATGAACCTTTGTTGTGATTTCGCGTTTCAATTTAATTTTTGCGTAATTTTATTAGTTGTTTTGATAATTTTATTAGTTGCGTAATTTTATTAGTTGTTGTTTCGAACACAGACCTAAATATTTTTACATAGGTGTGACGTCACAAGCGGACGCTATGACACCTATGAGCGTTTTCGCGCTTAAATTAAAAATATATAGAAAAAAATGCAATAATTTGCGTTAAAAGTTACGTTTATTGATGAAATATGGTTTTTTTCGGAAATAGTAAATATGTACCTACTGTCATGATTTTAAGGAAGGAAGTTGAGTTTTAATTTTAGTTTGTATGGTGGCACCACTGATCTCCGCTTTTGCTCGACATCCGGTCATGGCGGAGGGGGGTTAGACGGGCGACGTGGGAATGGAGACAGGCAGTTCTGTTGTAGTTTCAGTCCGAGCAGTTGTACTAATTAATAAGTAACAATTAGATTAAGCAAGTAATCGGTAAAAGGTTGTCGGTCCGAGAAGTTGTACCAATAAATAAGTAACAAGTGGATCAAGCATTTTATTCTTTAAAATCTCAGAAGTGGGATAGACCAGACGAAGAAACGAAAAATCGTAAGTACCTAACTCATAACATTTCTATTTTCATATCTGAATTTCATGACTCTTTTTCGCCCACTGTATCTTGATATTAGAGAGAGTTCACATACGAATTTATCTGCTATTACAATAATTTTACTTTCCAATTCCTTGATTTAAAAATAGCAAGGATGTACCCACAGTAAAGGTTTTTATCTTATATTATTTATTAACATTTAAGATTCAATGAACCATTTCTACCCACAGTTAAGATTTCTATCTTATATATTTTTTTTTAATATTAAGATTCAATGAAACATTTCTACCCACAGTAAAGGTTTTTATCTTACATTGTTTATTAATATTTAAGGTTCAATGAAACACTAGAGAAATTATTTCGACATATTACTTTTCATTTAATTTTAATTTTTAGTAATATGATTTACCGACCATTAAACAAAGTACTTCATAAGTATATGATTCATGTTGTCATTTCATTGGGATGAAAATATAATAAGTACACTATTAATAAACTGTCTTTAGCATGGGTGATTTCTGTAATTAGAATCACCGGATTTTGAGTGGGTCTTATCCCGCTGGAATTGTAGTTAGTATGGGTGATTTCCGTAATTAGAATCACGGGAATTTGAGTGGGTCTTATCCCGCTGGAATTGTAGTTAGTATGGGTGACTTCTGTAATTAGAATCACCGGATTTTGAGTGGGTCTTACCCCGCTGGAATTGTAGTTACTATGGGTGATTTCTGTAATTAGAATCGCCGGACTTTGAGCGGGTCTCATCTCGCTGGAATCGTAGTTTTGAGTAAACTGTACATACCTTGCCAGGACCACATGGTTGGTTGGATTTTTTTTTATTTGATGAGTATGGAATTCACTGGAATTATGTATATGGGTACCAAGTGAATAATGAAATTAGTAATGATATATAATAAAATATTAAAGGAGGTATCTTTTAAATCAATTTTTCTTGCTTCTGATCTATTTATCGAATGAATTTAAATTATAATCAACTCGTGACATTTTATGGTTTTATATTCTAATAATAGGATTGAAAACTTCATTGGTGTAATAAAAGAAATAAATACCTTTAGTTATCTTACAGCAAGTTATATGAACGCTGAGCCCTGAAAAGCTAATACTACAAATATAATGAAAGAAATGTTATTTTGAAATTAGGAGCCCTTATTAATCATTAAAATGACTTTAATTATTTTTTTTTTCTATTAAAACGCAATTTGTAACGGAATGTAAGAAGGTAAAAAAAAAATCATTTAACTATTGCCTACTGTGGAATAGATTCAGTCGGATTAAATCGAACATTTCAGGGGCATTGTATCGTGATGGATCCGGATGGTGATGACCGACAGAGCCTGACGCCTACGTCGACACCTCCGAGGCAGAAAGGGTCTAAGAAGGGAAGGAAGAGACGTAGGTCAACGTCATCTCCCTCCAGTGGTGAATATGTGAGGAAGCATCGAAGGACTTCGAGTCGCCTCTGCGCGGAGGATGTTTTGGAATTATTGACTTTCTACAAAGACGGTGCAAGTAAGCGTAGTGATAAGGGTAGTGACTTGAATAATGTAATAAGTAACAGTAGTATGAACAATGTAATACCGGAGTTCGACCCTGGCAACAGAGCTCAAACCATTGAAAGCTGGATTAGAAAGGTTAACGAGTGCGCGGTAATTTATTCTTGGAACGAAAAGCAAATTATACATTTCTCGTTACAAAAACTGGTTGGGTTAGCGAAACGATGGTTTGAAGCTCTACCTAGCGTAGTGTATTCATGGGATGAGTGGCAGGTGAAGTTAAGGAAGGCGTTTCCCAGCGAAGATAATTACGGACGTCTGTTAGAAGAAATGTTAGCTCGCACGCCACATGTGAACGAAAGTTTACGTGAATACTTTTATGATAAATTAAGCTTTTTAAATCGATGTGACATAAGTGGTAGGAAAGCGGTAGACTGTATTGTGTACGGTATAACGGATATATCAATCAGGAATAATGCACAAGCTTTAAACTGCAATGAACCCGAAGGTTTGCTTCGTTTTCTAAGCACGCAACAATCGCAGAGCTTGTTTTCTAGTAGACCACGTGATCGTACCAACTCAAAAACAATTTCTAATAAACCAAGTACGTCTGGGGCAAACCACTATGATAACTCCCTGACGTGTTTTAATTGTCGTGCAAAAGGACATCCTTATTATAAGTGTACTAGACCTATTGTAAAGTGCAAACGGTGCCATAGGGTCGGTCATGATAATGAGCAATGCAAACTAACACCACTGCCCTCAGTGTCGAACCCGCACAGTAAAAATGTGAGTAACAATGAACTTGAAAATAAAACTTTAAAAATAGATACCACGAATAATAGTAATGAAAAATTCTTTAAGACAATTATAGTGAACGGTCGTGAATTTCAGGCTTACATCGACTTTGGTAGTGAATGTAGTTTATTGCGCGAATCGGATGCGTTATCGTTGAACCTTGATAAATCCGTAGATAAGCTACCTGTAGTGAAGAGTTTCGGAAACTCGTCTATACTACCGTTATATAAATCGGATATATGTATTAAGATTGATGATGTAGAGTCTACTATTGAAGTACTGGTAGTCGAGAATGAATTTATGTCAACTACGTTAATAGTTGGACAAAATTTCACTGAGCTTCCTGAGGTTACCGTATTAAAGGATAGTAGTAAGCTTATATTTTATAAAAGTCCTCATTGCGATTCCTTATTACACGATGAAAGCAGTCCGATTAAATTGTATGCAACCGAGAACACGACACTCACTGGTACTGCAATTTTGAAAGTTTATACTAAAAATAAAAATTTTAATAGCGATGTTTTAGTACGAGGGTACACCGCTGTTAAGCCACATAAGGAGTATCGCCTACTAGGAGGTGCATATAATATATTAGAAGGAAAAGGGTATTTAATTATCTCGAGCTTAACGCCACGTAAAACCAATTTCAAGGCAGATTCGCTTGTAGCACGGGCTATTCCATTTGAAGAGCAAATTAGTTACCAAGTTAACAAAATTTCCGTTGATACCGCCGTTGAACCGATATCTAAAACCGACATTAATGTGGGTAAGGAGTTAACCGATGATCACTTAAATAGGTTATATACATTGTTGCAGTCTTATCGAGGATGTTTTACTACCTCGTTGTCAGAAATTGGTTGTGCGGCAGGCGTTGAGATGAAAATTTATCTCGCTGACACTAATCCCGTGGTGTATCGGCCTTACCGTTTGTCACATGTAGAACGCGAACAAGTAAGAGATGCTGTTGATGAATTACTACGCAATGACATAATTCAAGAATCTAACTCGGATTTCGCAAGCCCTATTTTGATGGTTAGAAAGAAGACGGGAGAGCGACGCCTTTGCGTAGACTTTCGAGCGCTTAATAACAAAACTGTAAAAGATCGTTTCCCATTACCCTTGATCGATGATCAAATAAATAATCTTTGTGGTAATCGGTTTTTCACTACCCTAGATTTGGCATCTGGCTATTACCAGATACCAATGGCCAACGATAGCCAACATCTTACAGGATTCGTAACGCCTGATGGGCATTACGAATTCAAAAGAATGCCTTTTGGGTTGGCTAATGCGCCCGCCGTGTTTCAAAGAATGATGAATAGGATTCTTGGACACAGGCGTTATGAATATGCATTGGCTTATCTAGATGATATCCTAATCCCTGCGCAAAACATTGAAGAAATGTTTGAACGCTTGGAGGATATATTAAAATTATTGAAAGAAAATGGGCTCACGTTAAAATTATCGAAATGTCGTTTTATGAACACTAAAGTAGAATACTTAGGCTATGAGATTTCGTCTGAGGGTATTCAACCCAGTTCAACTAAAACCCTTGCGGTTGAGAAGTTTCCAATGCCCCGTAACGTCCACGAGATCCGCCAATTTCTCGGCTTATCGGGCTATTATAGGAAATTTATTAAAGGATATGGAGAGATAGCTAGACCTCTCACCGCTCTCTTGAAGAAAGACGTCGTTTGGAAATGGGGAGTTGAGGAATACAAAGCCTTTACAGAATTGAAACACCGTCTTATCTCCAGACCCGTTTTGGCTTTATACGACCCTCAACTGGAGACCGAGCTTCACACGGATGCCAGTGCCTCCGGTGTGGGAGGCATTTTAATGCAGTGACAAAAAGAAAATAGAGTCTTGAAACCAGTTGCTTATTTTAGCAGACAGACTACTCCGGAGGAAAAACATCTTCACTCTTATGAGCTAGAGACACTGGCAGTCGTGTGTTCTCTAAAGAAATTTAGGGTGTATCTATTAGGTGTCCATTTCAAGGTTCTCACGGATTGTGCCGCTTTAAGAACAACCTTAACAAAACGCGACCTCATACCGCGAATCGCGAGATGGTGGCTACAGATTAACGAATTCGATTTTGATATTGAATACCGTCCGGGAGTACAGATGTCTCATGTTGACGCTTTGAGTCGTAACACTACGCTACCTGCAGGCGTTGAGGAAAACTCTTTCGTAAACATATATACTATTGGTACTGATAACTGGCTTCTTTCGTTGCAACTAGCAGACCCTGACGTTTTGCGAATTTTTAATATTCTTAAGCCAGAAGATAATGAGGAATGTCGCGAAATACGGAAAAACTACGTTATAAAAAACCATACAGTGTATAGGAAAATTGATGTTGGTTTGCGTTTAGTAGTGCCGCGCACTGCCAGGTGGCAGGTGTGTAGGGCCAATCATGACGATATAGGTCATCTAGGCTACGCAAAGACTCTTGATAGGGTGCAAAATCAATACTGGTTCCCTAAACTCAGGCAATTTGTAAAAAAATATGTGGATGCTTGTATCGAGTGTGCATATAATAAGGATAAAGCGGCAAAGAAACCAGCCGGGTTTCTTCACCCTATTGAGAAGATAGCTATACCGTTTCATACGGTCCATGTAGACCATTTAGGGCCTTTCGTGCGAAGTAAAAATGGAAACACGTACATTCTTACCGTGGTGGATGGTTTTACCAAGTACATATTCGTTAAGGCTGTAAAAGATACTAAGAGCAAGACTACGATAAAAATTCTTGAAAACATATTTTATGATTTTGGTTTACCTGCTAGGATAATATCTGACCGGGGTACCTCCTTTAAATCTACCGCTTTCGAAACCTTCTGTGATAAATACGGAATTAAACACATTCTTAACGCAGTCGCTTGTCCCAGGGCAAATGGTCAGGCAGAACGTTTTAATCAAACAATCTTAAGTGCATTAGCGACTCAAAATTCTACTGGCTCTGAACGTGACTGGGACAAGTGCCTGGGTAAGATTCAATGGGGAATAAATAATACTGTTCATGCTACCACCAAAAAAACGGCGACAGAGGCTCTATTTGGGTTGAGGATGCGGGATAATTTATCAAACAAATTTGGGATTGACGACAATATCAATGATAACGTACAAACATTACGACAAGACTTAAGTAAAAACATAGAAAATGAACAAGAAAAGCAAAAAAATAGATATGACGCAAATAGAGTCCCTGCCACCCGTTATAAAATCGGTGACCTCATCAAAATTACTCGTAACAATTATGACAATAGTGGGAAAAGTAAAAAACTTTTATCCAAGTTCGTCGGACCATACAAAATCACTGAAATATTAGGGAATGATCGTTATAGAGTAGCCGATATACCTGGCTTTCCGAAGAAAGGAAAACCATATGATTCAGTCATAGCGGCAGATAGGATCCGACCTTGGATTAATGTCAAAGCATTAGATGTAGATAGTAGTTCTGATGATTGAGTGTTTTAAATTGTTTAGAATGTAATTTGTAAAATGCATTATAGGAAATTAATATTACAAGAAAAAAAAAAAATTCATCATTATTCTTAATCACCAAGTACATGTATTTGAATAATTTGAATTTTATTTTGTTATGCTAGTGATAATTGTTTTTTTTTTTATTATTTTCAAATATATGATGTAATCATTTACAATTGTATTACATGATTTTTACTACAGCTGCAAGTAAATTATACCAAAATTAACTGAGAAACTCCATCGAATGTCATATTGAATTGTTATAATATTGTAATGTTAGTCATATGTAAGTAATTAATGTGCAATTTTTTTTTATACATTTTTGTTTAATTATAATTAAAGCATAAGACGTGACTAGTTGGGATTATATTACCGTTATTTTGTACTAAAGCGGTAAATTAAATTTAACTAAGTTTGTATACCGAATGTCATGATTATAAAAACAACGACCATTATTATTATTAATTAAATTTAACTAAGATTTTATACCGAATGCCATGCTTTATAAAAACAACGACAGTAACTGGTTCTCTCTTAGCGTGCGCCGGGAGGCTGCACTTTTGCCGGATGGCCGAATGTCATGATTTTAAGGAAGGAAGTTGAGTTTTAATTTTAGTTTGTATGGTGGCACCACTGATGTCCGCTTTTGCTCGACATCCGGTCATGGCGGAGGGGGGTTAGACGGGCGAACGTGGGAATGGAGACAGGCAGTTCTGTTGTAGTTTCAGTCCGAGCAGTTGTACTAATTAATAAGTAACAATTAGATTAAGCAAGTAATCGGTAAAAGGTTGTCGGTCCGAGAAGTTGTACCAATAAATAAGTAACAAGTGGATCAAGCATTTTATTCTTTAAAATCACGTAATGGAAAAGAATTTCAAAATCAGTCATCATGCCTATTATAAATAGAATTAAATATAAAATACCCTACTTATTATGATCATACCTATATAATAATACAAAAAGATTAAATATATTTCTTAAATAAAGAGAAAGACAAAAAATAAATAATTCTTATTAAAGAGAAGATAGATAACATCTAACAGGTTCCTGTGTCATGTATAGACAAGTCACAAGACTAATTGAGGAGAACGTCTGAGAAAAGAAAAAAAGAGATAAAAGTTGTAGGAACTGCTGGTCAGGGCTTTATAAATTTAGTGGGAGCGCTTTAAAAAATAGGTTATAACAATTAAAGAAACTCGCCATTCAATGTACTTGCAGATTGGAAGAAACATAATAGGTACATAATAAATTTTAGCAGGATAGATAGCAGATTATAAAGACAATGTTGATAGGTAGAGTAGGTATTTGCATACCTCTCTTTAAGACCAGTATTTGGCCAATAGTAGCCACATATAATCAAGTGGACCATCCACTTGCTTTTTAATAAGAAAAAAAAAAGTAATAATTTAAAAAAGTGCTAGACACCATATTTAGGAGAGATCCTAAAAAGCATTTACTTTTAATATTTTATGCTATTGCAGGTTATTGTTAAACAAAACACAGTATATAATTCAATAACAATACTGTTTATATTATACAATATTATTATTAAGAAACTAAAAGAAACATGCAACTAGAAATTATAAGCCGATAATAGTAAACTACAACCAGTAACAAAAAACGCCCCCTCCAAAAAATGCCGCAAGCAATGACTTCACATCAAACGTGTTCCAATTAGGAATACTCAATCTACCTATGTAGCTACATCAGACTACCCCCCAAGAAATTTAATGTTGATATTTAGGCAAAACCTGACAACCAAAAGGGATTGATCTAGGCTTTACGATAGGGAGGAACAGGAGCAGCAGGAACTGCTACTGCTGTTGTTACAGCAACCGGAAAGGTCAATGGCTAAGAACTACCTAATTCATCTGCAAGGATAAACGCAGGCTGTCTATTGATACTGAGACAATACTACCGGCCATATCTATTTTAAAATATTTGTTTCTTTCTAATACCTTAAATAGACTAGCATTTAGCATAGGTGGTTTAGTTGGAGCACAAAATCTTGCCTTGCAAACACTTGTGTTACAGTAGATTAGTCTTTAAATACAAAAACCTTGTGTATGCTATGTCCTACTACAGTTGTAGGTTGTAATTTTTAAATATGATGTCCCCACCTCGTTAAAAATCAGTGTAATCAATCGATGTGTTAGGCGTTGGATTAAAAAAAAATCACCGTGAAGTTTAATCCATATCGCCGTGAAGTTTAACTCAGCTCTAGATGCCAACAGGTCTTTCTTCCAAGCACTGCGAATATCCAAAATACTAGTGAAAGGTATTCTGTGTAGCCATCAATTGCATGGTACATAATAGCTGCCTGAAATTGTCGGTGAAAACGTTCCACGGTTTCACCATACCATTAGATGCGGGATGATATGAGGTTGTTTTTAAATGGCTAAAGCGGTTATCACACTTTACAATTTGAAGGAATCCAATTTAGGAACCTAAGTACTGAACTAGTGATCACACTACACTAAATTGATTTCTAAATCGAAGACATAGAATTGAAAATAGAGAAAATTTAAATTGGATTCAATCTGTTCTAACTGCGATTATTGGAATCCTTCAAATTGTAAAGTGTGATAAGCGCTTAAATCCGATTAGTGATGCAATCTGACTGAACAGGTGACTAGGTGACACTATAAAATACCTATTTATATGGAGTTTTATGGTATAAAATGAATATTCCGCCAGCGAAAAATGTAGTCTTATATTATATTCTAGTATGATTTAACAGATAATAGAAACATTATATTATGTTTGAATAACTTACTATCAAATTCATAATTGATCCATAAACTCACCTTTGAAATTTATGTTCATTATGTTGTTGCACTCAGAAGTGAATTTCAGATCTCTCAGCAAAATAACCAAACGAACGATAACTAATAAACGTAGTGATTATATACTCTTTGACTAATAGGTATGTAACGATTTTGAAATTTTGAATAATTATTATATTATTCGGTTTTACAAATATTTGAAAAATATAGCTTGAGCCCTGTGACACATGTTGACACATGTCAGAGTGACATGCCTAGTGCTCGGCAACATTTTTATACTTGTTCATATTTATCGATATTTTAAGTAATAATTAGGTGAACGTTGCTTAGTTTTCTCCGTGTACCCGACTCAAGTGACAATCTTACTAAAGTTCTAAATTAAGTTTCTTTTTTCATGTGGATTGTAAATTTTTCGAAACAAATAAATAAAAAAATTAAATTATTCATGATGTTCCAAATTGTATGGAGCGTTTTCAATTATGATGACATTCGGCTCATTTAAATAATTGAGAAAGTTCAAGTTCACATCACTAATTTATATATATTATAAATGTACTCTGTGGACTATTCACATAAATTAGTTTTGAGTTTTTTTTGACAATTTTGACATTTGTAACTGAAAGTTTGAAAGAAATGCAATGCAAATGACAGACAACTAAAAATATCAACAACATAATTTATAAAATAAGTTTTGTTTAATTTAAACGATGTAATTTAACAAATGAATTCTATAATTATGACTAAATATTTTGTATAAATTGAATCTTTGTATAGGCTGAAAGAAGAGAAGACTAAAGAGACAAGATAAGATTTGAGCGCTACTGCTGTCGTCGTGGTGGACTTCTATTTGATTTCTCGGAATTAGTTCTTTTGATATTCTTACTATTGCTTATGAATATTGTCCGTAACTAATAATTTGATAAGTTTATATACGTATTAAATTGGAGATATTCAGCAATAATGGGAGATAGTTTCAATCAAAGTAACAAGACGATGGCGCCGGTAATGATGGACTATGACTTTAAAGTGAAGACACAGAATGAACGCTCAAAAGTCGAGGACTTATTCGATTACGAAGGATGTAAGGTTGGCCGAGGCACTTACGGTCATGTGTACAAGGCCAGAAGAAAAGATGGTTCAGATTCTAAAGACTATGCCTTGAAACAAATAGAAGGCACAGGCCTTTCTATGTCAGCTTGTAGGGAAATAGCTGTGAGTATATTTGTGATTTTTTTTTACCTTCGTCGCTGCGCTTGGTGTTAAGTTAGAAAGAGTCACCGCATCCTAAATTTACAAGAACTTTAACAGAATGGTTATTAGTTGCTATTATGACATTCAAACATATTAGAAAAAATATGAAAAGAAACAATAAAATACAAATATTTGAATGCCTGTTTAGGGTAGAACATACTCTGTACTTTAACCTGTATAACATGAAATAATTGTGTTTGTGCAAATAAATATTTAATTATTATTTTTACTTTCAATTATTTCAGTTACTTAGAGAGCTGAAGCATCCAAATGTAATAAATTTAATAAGAGTCTTTCTCTCACACACGGATCGTAAAGTGTGGCTACTGTTTGACTATGCCGAACATGATTTGTGGCATATTATCAAATTCCATCGGGCTGCAAAAGCCAATAAGAAATCTGTTATGGTGCCAAAAGGAATGGTGAAAAGTTTACTTTACCAAATATTAGATGGAATACACTATTTACACTCCAACTGGGTTTTACATAGAGATCTGGTAAGCTATATTTAAATTGTATTAATTTACAAAAGCCACAAAAGAGCTGTAGGGGAACCTTTTCCTCCTTGTAAATCTTGTACGGGGACTTGTAAGCTTTGGAACAAACTTCTAGATGAGCTGTTTTCATCCTGCTATATGCCTCTTCAGGGAAACTGTAAATAAAATCTTGCAGGGATGTCAGTCTATCTCTGCTTCTTTTGATGTTGCTTTTTGATGCCATATAACATTTAGTGGAATATTTTCACAATAAATGTAATAATGAAGTACTTAATCATACTTTTAGATTTTAACAAATATAACCTGTATTACTCAAACATTTTCAGAAACCAGCAAATATTTTAGTGATGGGTGAAGGTCCTGAGAGAGGTCGCGTTAAAATAGCTGATATGGGCTTTGCAAGGTTGTTCAACGCCCCTCTGAAACCACTTGCGGATCTGGACCCAGTTGTGGTCACTTTTTGGTATAGAGCACCTGAACTTCTTTTAGGCGCCAGACATTACACCAAAGCAATTGGTAAGTAATTCATGTCAAAATAAATCTATACCTATTTTAAAATCTTAAATGAGCTGTGTGTACATTGAATATTTTTTCAAAAAAACAATTTGTACATGTAGTACTTATGTTACCATACCGAGGTTTCATTGGCCATCCTTTTATTTTCTAGACATTTGGGCCATAGGCTGTATCTTCGCGGAGTTGTTAACGTCCGAACCAATATTCCATTGCCGTCAGGAGGACATTAAGACCAGTAATCCCTATCATCACGATCAGCTGGACAGAATTTTCAATGTCATGGGTTTCCCACAAGAAAAGGATTGGGAAGATATCAGGAAAATGCCAGAACACACTACCCTTGTTAAGGATTTCAAAAGATCTAAGTGAGTTTTTTGTGTGTTTGTTCTTAATATTATTTTTAACTCATGTAGATACTAATTTTATTTATTCAAAAGCCACTGTTTATCTGATGTGTTTACAATGTCAAAAAAATTGTTTTTAGAAATTTTTCTCTGTTTGTGTGTCTGTGCATGCTAATCTCAGAAATGGTTTAATCGATTTGATTGTGGTTTTCACTGATGTATTGATGATTACTTGGATTAACATTATATAGGAACAAAATATATATATATATTTTGACAACACGTTTGGTCTAGTGGCTAGTAGAGATACTCTAGCTGTTAACCAAACGGTCGCGGGTTCGAATCCCGCTAGGGGCAAAAGTTTATGTGTTAATATTTTTCTTTTTACCTGAGTCATGGATGTTTGTATTTATAATATGTATTTACAAAAAAAAAAAAAAAAGAAATGGTCTGGTATCCATAATACAAACATTAGTTGCTTAGTGTGGAACTAGATAGTGCTGTGTGGAATGTGTGGAGATATTATTTATTTATTTATTTATTTATTTATTTTATTCTGGAAAAATGTTAATTTCCTGTGGGATTTTGAAAAAACGAACTACAGCACGTACAAAGCTTGCGGGCACCAGCTAGTCATAATAATAAAATCGTTCGTTTGTTCGTCTGAGTGTTCGTAAATAGAGCTGTGTTATGATCTCAGATGATGATATGTGTTATGTCAGAAGCGTACAGTGAATTGATTGATCAATATTGACTTCGACAGTTACACAAATTGTTCCCTGAGCAAGTATATGGATCGCCACAAGATCAAACCTGACAGCAAGGCGTTCAGCCTCCTGCAAAGACTTCTTCTAATGGATCCCAACAAGAGGATAACGTCCGAACAGGCCATGCAAGACGCTTATTTCACGGAGGATCCATTGCCTACTCAGGTATATATCGTATTTACAGTCTTTCAATACCAAAAATCCATATTATCTCTTAAAATATTTTTAAATTTGGTGTCTCTCGAAAATGGTGAAAATTTTGACCCTGTAGATAACTGGGGTTCAATTACTCCAATATAGTCATAGTTTCGTCTCCAGTAAGAAATAGATTTTAATTAAGTATACATGTATTCTCAGTTAAATGTCAAATGTTTGTATGTATTTTATTTTGTTTTGTTATCTTTACATTTATCGTGTGTTAAATGTGTATGCAAATAATTGTTTTCTATTCTATTCTATTCTAAATACGAGTAATTTCCAGGTGACCCTTTATATACTCGTATGTCGTATAGTAAAAATACTAAAGTAGATACTAATGTGATGTAAAAATAATGATATGTGATACTATTGCAGGATGTTTTTGCTGGATGTCCAATACCCTATCCGAAGAGAGAGTTCCTCACAGACGATGATCAGGAAGATAAGAGTGATTCGAAAGCCAGACAGAATCAACAGCAACAACAGCAGACGAATGTATGTTTCTCCTTATACTTTGCATTATTTCTTAAGGATTTAAGAAAAAAATTTCAAGACAACGTTTTCCTCATATGCAGTTATTTTTTCACTTGATAACGATCAATTTCTTGTACTACAACTTGTACAACAACGCAATACATTTACGTTGCAGACACAACAGAACCAAGGGCCTGCTAACAATCATGATCACGGTGCTACAAACGCCAAGAGAATGAGAATGCCAGGTATATACCCCTTTTTTAATAATCTTAAAGATGTTATTCAACGACAATATCTTAAAAGTATTATTCAACGAAAACCCAAAGCATTTAGTCAGAAAATTAGTATAGACTCAAATCGCTGCCAAATCAATTGTCATTGTTAATTGTGGCGACACTATGATAAAATAGCAACTACCGATAATCCAATTATGCACTTCATAATATTAATAAGCACGATGATGGTCTAAGCTAAGATACGGCATAAGACATATATATGTATAATATAATAAGTATGACCATGATTTCAGACCCAAAAAAGGTCTGAAATAATTTTGTGATAAGTCAACTCGGTGAAAAGTTATTCAGTCAAAGTCAAATTCACCATCATTTTAGCCGTTTTCTTCAAAAACGCCAAGATTTTTTGCCGTATCTCGTACTATGAAGTGATCTAAACTTTTAGTGTTGCTATACATATAGTCGGGCCGGCACATATTTCATTCGTTAATTTTTCGCACATATTTCGAACAACAAAGCCGACCCGAAGTACCTTCTACATATGTTCGACTTTCATTCGGCTTAACCGATCGGCAAAATCACCCGGCTTTTGTTTAGTATATATATGTCGTGGTCAGATTATAGAATTGATCATTTCATGAAATGGCCAGCTAAAACTGGCCATATCATTGAATAACCAGCGTTTAACTATATTTTTTTCTATAGGTTCCTTCTTTATTTGGAGTTTTTATTAAACCTTTGATACCCTACGTTATTGATATAGCCAGTTTTAGCTGGCCATTTCATGAAGTGATCAATTTTATGATCTGGCCACGACATATACACTGCGCGCCTTTCTGCCGAACGTTCATCTATACATATATTCGTGTCTACCGCCCCGCCGGCTTTACCGACACGGCTATAAGTATAGCAACCCTTTATAGGCTTAATTAGGCCATAAAAGCCAAATATGTTCTCTATGAGTTGTCTGAAACGATTGTACTGATCAGGTCCGAACCAAGGAAACAACGCCAGTGGTGGTGGTCAGCAAGATTTCCACCCGCAACAGCAGATGATGTTCGGTGGACAACAACAACAACAGGCCGCTGCACAACAGCAACCCAACTTCCAGCAAAGATTTTGATTAACTGTGCATTAATTAATTTATTTATTTATATATATATGTGATAAGATTTAAAGTGTCTGTGAATATATGTAGAGAAATGATGAATTAATATGAACATGAATTTTGGAGTTGTAAAAAAAAAATTGAATGATGAATTAAAATAAAATAATACGAGCGAGAAACATTCGTTTTTGTTTTGTAGTTGTTTTTGCCCGCGATTTAGCTCGTGCGAATTTTCTCAGATGTTAAAACATTTATCCATACTTACTGCACATATATTATTGTCAGGCGTAATTTTTTTATTGAAGTGAGAACTTTTTAGGCGCGTTAGGCACTTTTAGGAAAAAAGCAGTGTACTCGCGACACCCTCACTGACTTTAGTTGTATGAAATAAGCGCCATCTACTCGAATTAGCTTAATGGTTCATAATAAGCTTAACTTTTTATAAACGTAATAGATTAGAGTTCGATATTTTTCTTATATCATTTTTATTTCTTTAGCAAACCAATCGTGTAACACTTATTACAATCATGCTTTAATGAAACAAGTAATATTTATCGTAAATATTTTATTACTTATATAAGTATTTTATTATAAATTCACAAATATATTTGTTAAAAAAATATCAACATTCAGGTGTATTTCTTTCAAATTAAAATCAAATTATAGCATTTATTTGCCTGTACAACATATTCAATTATAATAGTTATTCTTTTAATACAAATATCGTCAAAATATAAAATATTCGTACAAACTAAGATAATAAAAAAAAAAACTAAAAACGATGTTTTTATTTATTGAAAAATTAATAAAATAAAGTTTAAAATTTTTATATGTAAGTACATTTTTAAAAAAGATATTAACAGTGTAGGCGGATATCTTAATAACTAACGCTAAGTACATTAAGTGTTTCGTGTTAGGTAATTTATTAAATGTATTAAATTTTTAATTTTTAAGGTGGGGTTTGGGACGGACTTGGTAAGTATAATATAATTAATCCAAGCCGGAGTTCAAAAGAAATTTTATGATTTATTTGATTTCATGAGACGTTCAATAAGTTTCAACATTTTCTATCTAATAATTTTATATTCTTTTATCGTGTTAGAGGTACTATAAAGACACAAAAGGTGTAAATTCAACGACCGTTTTGGGTCCATCCGTTTCTACGACAGTGTATTGAGCTTTGTTCAAATCGTCTTTCTTCAGTTTGTTCTTGGATCCAGTTGGTCTGATACGCGTACGGAATCTTCCACACCGACCGTCCAGTACTTTTTCATAAGCTGTAAATATTAATGGAATTTATATTATTCATCTAAATATTAATCACAAGTATCACAAGTTTTAGTATCACAACTTGTAGATTTTTTTTGAAAAGGCAGGATAACGGTCCATATGGTAGTAAGTGGTCGCCGTTGTTCATAAACACGATCAGCGCCTTACCATGATGATAAGCATAACTCACTCACTTAAATAAATACATTTTTTATTCAAAGATTTTTATTCAAACAGTCAGGTCAAGATCGTTTCACGGTAGTATTCTGTAGGGGGCTGGTTACCACAGCCAAATGGACTTCTCAATTTATTACTGCGAAATGCAATGTCCTGCAACTAACTAACTAAAGAACTAACTGACTAAAGATAGAGAAAAAGGAGTTATCTATGTATAAATAAAATTTATATAGGTAATGTAAGAAAATAATGCAGTCCTCATTATTAGGCTAACGATTCTGTTTTTATAGACTCCTTCACAGATTAAAAAAGAGACAAATATTCTTCAGAAAACATGTTGTTACATTTTTCTGAGAAACATAGAAAGGATATTTATAGATTTTTTCTCAATACTTACGAGTTTTCCTAAAGGAGTTATGACATGCCATGTGGCAGACTGATGGAAAGCCCCTCAAAGTATCTGGGTTCACAGGTGTAACACCTAATGGGGATGCACAGATAGGATCTCTGCCTCCGGTGCAGCCATTTACACACCCATCATAATTGTTTCGCCTTCTGTTCCTTCTCGTTTTAGTCGTTGATGGTCTTAATGTAGTTGATGGTGCAACGTTATTAGAGTTGATGTTAACGTTTGTAATTGTTCCTCTGGGGGAAACTACGCGCACTCTCACGCTCTGTGCAGTCGGTACCTTTGTTGCTTGAGCTATTGGCACTTGACTTGAAATCAGAGGTCTTGTTGAAACGGGTATATGTATATTGCATGGAATGGCTGGAGTGTTTCTAGGAATCAAAGGTTGCACTGGTTGAATAACTGATGTAGGAACTTGTGGAGGGTTTGAAGGATAAGTTTGGATCGATTGTGGTGCTTGTTGATAAATAAGTACATAATTAGGTTGAGATGTGGGAGACGGAGGATCTACTGATAAAGGCAATTGTATGCGTTGTGGTTGAGGTGGAGATTGTAGTTGAATTTGAGTTGGAATTGGAGGAACTAGAGGTTGCACAGACTGTTGCTGAGTAGTTTGTACGACTGGTGTAGTAGATTGAGATTGAGTTGACGTTACTGAGACAAATGTAGTGGGTGGTACAGTTTGAACGATGGATGAGATAGACTGTGGTCTCGCTGTCGTTTGGACTGGTTGGATTATTTGAACAGGTTGTAATTGAACGGGTTTGATTGTCGGTGGAGCAGGTTGAGTCTGGGATTGTAGAGGTTGGACAGTTTGAGGTGGAGATTGCGTTTGAAGCGGCTGTTGTGGAATCGGCTGGGCCGCTTGAACTATTTGATTTAAAATCTTATCCTTTAATGGTATTACGGTTTCATTGAAAGACCATGGATTGGAACCGAACAATTGTGGAAGAGTTGGGATTGTCGATGCAGGAATAGTGCCTGTAGGTAACACTGAAGTTTGCAATTCAACAATTGACGGGTTCCTTGTGGAGAACGTAGTGAATATTTCGGTGAGAGGCTTCGGCGAAGGGTTACTGTCGTTTATGACGTTGGCTGAATACCATTCTGTGTTCGATATTTCCGTTTGACATAGTTGCAGTACTGAAAAGAGAGATATTGCTGTTTAAACATTTTTATTCGGTACGACTCAGTTTATACTGCTTACACTTAATTACATTAAAAAAATTGGCATCACAGAGTTTAATAAACTAATTTTACTGTGGGTATTAGGGATATAGCAGTAACGAACACTAGCAGTAGCTTAGGGACAAATATAACATGTAGGACTCTTTTGACACGAAGCAATAGGTCTTATTTTTTATAAACGAATATTGAAATTATAACAATTTGCAACTCATTAAAAAAATGTGCGGACGCTTTAACCCTTTAACCGCCAGAGTTGGATATATCCGAAAAATATTTTCGTATCCATTTCGCCAGAGCCATACGTACGACAAATACCTCTACTTATATAATGGTTTTTTTAAATCATTGCGTTGCTTTCTGTTTAAAAAAAATACATAAAATCGAAGAAATAATATGAAACAATCATGTACCTACAGTCTCATACGCTCCTTAGTAATAGTTAAGTCGTAAAATAAAGTCTTGAATTCAGTTAATTTTACCATCATTATCATTTAGAAATTCCATAGCTTTAAAGTACTTTAAACAGTGCTTCATTTAGCTTAAAACAAGCATTTGTTAAACAAAATTGATAATAAACAACCTTTCTATATGTATATGACTCTGCGAAATGATTTAATCCCTAAAAATAATCAATATAGTTAGTAAGAAATGTAAAGTTTGTAATGATACTTCTCATAACTAGGCCACATGTTTTGAACGTCCACGCTTAGGTTGGATATACACGACCGCATGTGACGTCGTAACTCCAAAATTCGATTAGTGTTGTGCGTGCATATTTTAAACGTTTGATAATTTATTTATTTAATGTCACCATGACTACAGCTGAAAAATTAATACGAATTCTAGAAGGTGAAGAAGATTTTCTTAAAATAGTATTCACCATTAGGACGGTTTATAAATGAATTCATTCATTCATTTATTACGTAAGATGATTTTAGATAGTTTTTGACTAGCTAGAGTTCCTTAATTAATTTGAAAACTGACGAAAGTTTTCCTACCCTGACTGTACTTAAATCAACGGAAGGTATCGCTAAAACAAAAGCAGTGATAGTTCATTTAGTACAAGTGTGCCCAGTTGGCGCCCAGAAACTTTCTTTGCTTGTAATATTCTGTATCTGGTATAGATACATAATCTAACATATAAGCAATGTTCGAAGCAATTAAGTCGCGTACATAACGCTTATCCAACGCTGCAACTGCTTAATGGACTGTAGGATAAAGGTGTGGCGTAGTCCATTGCTCTTGCGCATCGTATACCTACTGTCCGATTTACGAGTCCAACCTTATTAAGATTCTTTAGTTAGCACAACTTGTTACCTCGCTTACCTACTCGGTTTACGAAGGGACCGTCACATCTTGTGGGCAGTGAAACTGGTTTTCAAGGTCTGCTTTTTGCGAACGCTCCCTGTGGTAAGGTCAAATACCTCTCCAGTTGACAGGAACAAAACATTTTGTCGCTCATTGATCAAATGGCACGCTCTACATTGTATGTACGTATATTTGTACTATGAATGTATGTTTTGAAATTGGAATCTTTTTAGTTGTAGATTTAACTGGCATAAATGAAGTTTATTTTTAAGTTAGCGCATCGAATGATTTAATGGGTAATAACAATAATTGCTATAGGTAAGCATACACATCGAACAAATAAATTCGTACGTTACGTTATATAAATTACCTACACTTAAAAGTAGGTTAGATATTACTTCCATACATTAAGCATGATTACCCCCACAATTTAGTAACTACCCTCTTGTCGTGCACTCTCGAAATATGATGAGGCAGTATAAAAACAGGTCAATAATAAAGTCAGCAAGGGTTTGTTACATACGTGTATATGTTTACATTTAATTTTTACTCCAAAGGTTTAGGTAAGTATATTATTTTCTTTTCTCTGGGCCCCATGCCGATGTGTAGCCCCTAGGCAGTTGTCTACACTGCCTAATGGAAAATCCGGCCTTGGGTATAAATAGCTATTGCTAATATCAGACAAAAGCTATTGTTAATCATATCTAAGATATTGTTCGAGGAAAATCACAAGTCATATAGAACGACGATATTACACATTTTATAATGTGTCAGTTCATGCCAAAGATCTTGCATTCAAGAACAGGTTTTGTCTAAGTATTTAGTGTTTTAATTATAGCTGTTTCGATATTTGCTATTTAAAACTTTTAGTGTCTATTTTTG
Source organism: Synanthedon andrenaeformis (assembly GCA_936446665.2). Lineage (NCBI taxonomy): Eukaryota > Metazoa > Arthropoda > Insecta > Lepidoptera > Sesiidae > Synanthedon > Synanthedon andrenaeformis. Next base: position 4,595,205 of record OW387786.2, on the reverse strand, counting down.
TGACATATTATTGCTCGTACGGTAAAATCAAAGAAATTATGAAAAAAATATTATTACATGATTGCTTCAACTTCAATACATAATTGTAATGGTTTAGTAGATTTTTACACTTGACTGTACTTTTCTCTTCATTGAAATTATTGTCACGTTACACTAATATTAGTTATCGGATCAATGATAGGTTAAATTCGCCTCATTATTGCCTAAGAGTTATTTATGTTGATCTATAAATGTTAAGCATTGCAACAATTGCATAAATACGTTACACAAGCGCAGCTCAAGTGTGAAGTCTCAATAAAACGATGTTAATACCTACACGCAGTAAAAAAAAACTGGTGTGTGTTCCTTGCAACACGAAACTACTTAGGTATTTTTTTGAAGAACCCGTGATTTGGATACAAAAACTGTAGTAATTATATTAAAAAAAGTCTAACGAGTTAATAATACAAACGTGATAAAGAAAACACAGGAACGAATGCAGCGCCCTACGAAGAAACTTTAGTTGTTAATTGTAAAGGAAATTTACTATCAAAACACAACAAACAATTATAATAAATGTTTAATAAATAAACACACTGTGTAGTGGCAGGGCACACTGCGTTTCGCAGTCATTTGGGCAACTCGTCTGGCGGCAGTAACCGACCCCTTACAGAAGACCACCTTGAAATAACAGCAAATGTGCTGTTGTGCGTGCTGTTGTGCTTCGGTGAGTGAGTAAGGGATGCCAGAGCCGATTACCCCATCCCTTCATTATCCCTTATCCTTAATCCTTTTCTATCTTCGGCAGCGCACTTGCAGCGCCTAGGGCGTTTTGCTTGTGTTTTAGGCGACGATAGCCAACTACCATCAAGTGGATCGTCAGCCTATCTGTCGACTTAAACATTAAAAAAAAACTATGACTTATGAGGATATCATATCATAGCGTCATACCATTATGACCCTATAGGTACTTACCAAGGAAATAGTTTCGTAGATTTTAAGTTCTCGAGGTATTTTAAGTAAAACGAAATTAATAGGTACTATACATAGCTCTAACTTCTAAAACACTATTCTATACTCTTAACATCTAGGACCGTCAACCTGCCTGTCGACCTTAACATAAAAAAGATAGTGTTTACCCAGTAATGCAAACTGAGTCATCGATTTCTATCATTTCTATGAACTAATATAAAATTGTCATAAATTCATTTGGTTTGATAATATTGTGCGTGACTTCTAACAAAACGTGCGTAGACTGAGAAGTGTACGCACATAACTATTTTGTTTTTATTTTACTTTCACGAGTTATCTACCGTTCAGTCAAAATTAACATCCTAACTAATATTATAAATGCCAAAGTAAGTTTGTTTATTTGTTTGATAAACTTTCACTCCTTAAAGCGGTTATCAAACTTTACAATTTGAAGGATTCCAATTTAGGAAATTGGAAAGTGTAATCGCAGTTAGAACAGATTGGATCCAATTTAGATTTTATCTATTTTCAATTCTATGTCTTCGATTTAGAAATCAATTTAGTGTAATGTGATCACTACTTAGGTTCACTACTTAGGTACCTAAATTGGATTCCTTCAAATTGTAAAGTGTGATAACCGCTTTACTCAACCGATAAGTAAGGTAAATGTCCCATACTTCGGCATGTTAAGGCTCTTAAGACTTTTTACGGTCTTACTACAAAAATATTAAACACACTTTAACACGTGTTTAGTTAAAACTTTACTACAAAAGAGTGTCTAGGCATTATTTAGGGTTAGACAATGCTTGAGCATTGTTTATATTTAAACACCGCCAGATGCTAGTTTAACAAGTGTCTATCTAGTTAGCGACTTCTCTTCCTTGGTCGTGTTCTGTCCGTTTTGCGTAATATTAAAGATTTCTTTTGATTTTTGAAATGACTATGGACATTTTAAATTTAATTCGATAATATCAACGAAATGCTTAAAAACGAAACGCTATGAATTATGAAATTTATCAAAATATGAATATTAAATTAACAAATTAAACTTGACATTTGACAATTACGCTAGTGTCAGTTACGTTCCATTATGCGCAATGTTTTTTGGTAGGTATAACAAAATTTTATAAATAATCTAATGTATTTGTTGAAATTTAACACTTCTCCAAGGGAAAGCAATCAATTTTATTTTTCTTCATTACCAGATCGACAGTTTATCTATACTTTTTAGGCCTATAGAGCTTAACCTTGCCAATACAGCTTAACCTTTATTGGCACAAGAAGGTTAAGCTCTATTAGCTAACTAGCCACAATTGAATATTCGAGACGGATCTTACAGAATTTCCAAACAGTTGATCTCTTCCAAACAGTTACTTCGTACCAGTGTGTTTCTGGAACTCCATCTTTAAATGAGTTGGGCCTATTCAATTCTTTAACTAATTTAATGTACCAAGAGAATGCAGTAACTGCTCCTTTGTGACAGGAAACCTGATCTAATTCTTCTTCCTACTTCGTGAGAAGCGTAGTATGCTCAGAAGTATTTGTATGTTTATCTTTTAATAATTTTCTCTAATAATTATTTGGTACGAGAGCTAGCCTTACGGCGACAAGGTATACACGCATGCTGTACAGTTGTTCGTGGCCGACCGACAGTTTTGAGTGTCGCATTTCTTTTAGTTTATGTTGGTCTTTGATTCCTTAGACAGTTCAAATGATGGAGAGTTGGTACTAATGTATAATTAAAATAAATAGTATTTAAATTGCTTATTTTTTGCGCCACGAACAAAACTAATGAAATTACGTACTAGCACGAACGACCTTTTACCTTAACCGTGAAATGTTATATATATATATATACGTTAGAAAAGCACATAGTGTACTTTTTACATCGAGAAAAGTACTGTTTCCGAGAGATCATCTTTAAAATCTCTGAGAAAGAGGTTTCTATCACAGTTGGTGGTTGGATATGAACAAAGGGTTCCTTTTCCTCCTTTTTCGATGCGGATTTTTTTCTATATCTAGAATACAAAATTTGCAGGGAATATAACTATTTTTTTAATTAAAACTCATGTCATGGCTGTACTTGAGTTAAATTAAAAAATAAAATCGTTTTTCAATATAGGTATTGTTAAAAAAGTAGGTATCCTAGTAACCATATACCTACCTAAACTATAGACGCTATTAGTGGTCCCAGAAAATTATTGTTACAATATAAAATTCCTTTTGTTTCAAACATAACCTGTTACGCCCTCGTAATTATTTTGTTCTAGTAAGCTATTCTAGTAATCATTTCTAAGGTATTTCTTATGAGAATACACTTAAATGATTCTTATAAGAATACAATAATACATTAATGACGTAAATGTTATTCTTTCGCGACGTTTTTACACAGAGGTAAAAACAAACAGAGGTCACCTGACGCTACTAAGAAACTGCGCTTGAACGTATTCACACTGTAGTAGGTAAATCCGACATGGCACTAGTGCTTAAACTAAAGAAACAATCACAATTTCACTTTTCATTAAATAGTTTTCCACTAATATTCACTGTTCCTAAACACTGAGTAAATAGGTAAGAGTACTCACGTGTTGCGGCTATGAAGGCTATTACTTGCACGTGTATCATGTCTGATAGTCGGTCGCTGTATGAGCATTGAACAACAAGCCGTGGTGTGGCGTCGTCGACCGGCTAGAAAGTGTTGCCACAGTACATACAAAGCAGTATATGAACGTAAGAAAATTATGAATTCGTGACCATTTGCCACAAATTGGCTTTATACTCAGATAAAAAAAAGAACTAAAGATAGAGCTCTAATGATGTCAGAGTGAAGCCGGTAAAATTCGCCTCGCCTCATTAAAATATTTTCTAGAGAAAATGCCGCAAAGAGTAGTGAAATGGTGTAAAAAGCTAGTTTTCAAAAAATGAAAAGCAGGATGGAATCAAATTTCTCACATAAGTAAACTTGGAAACCAATATTTTCAATAATAATCTTAATACAGTAAACGGCCTACATACACAACACGTTTATAAAACTGTCTTCACTATATTCGCAAAATTCTGTCTATAATGCCCTCTTTTCCAGCATCCAGGTCTATGATGGACCTATGAGGTCTATAATGGAGGAAGCTCACCCAGAAGATGCCTATTTATCGAACTTTGAAAAGGTTATATGAGCTCGGAAACACAGTCGCCGGTAGGAATAGACAATTTTTTAGGAATAGAAACCAAATAGACAATTTTTTTTATAAAATGTAAATATTTGTGTCAATTTAAAATAGTTAACTTAGATAATAAGTGGGTTTGATTAAGTTTAACGTGTCCTATAATATAGACGCGGTTAAGGTTCCTTACCATAATTTTTTATACTCTGACAACGGGATATAAAGCGTGTTGCCGAATCGTAATTAGGTTTGTCCACTTCCAATGTAGGTTTCATTTCCAACCTTTTGTCGAATCTTTTTTTGTTTTGTTTTATTTTATTCGTGCTTTTATATTTTTATAGAATAATATAGCTATTTATTTATATATGGATAAGCTTTGGTCATATAGGCCGTATATCAGTAGGTATTCCAACGTGAAAGGTGATAAATTAAATACGCCGATTTATCGTTGAAATAACGTGACAAAACGTGACATATAACGAAACGTGACAAACCAGGCTATGTCGCTTAGTAGGAGCAATCTGTGCATGCTAATTGGGGCAGTACAGGAGAGTTTCGCTTCTGCCATGAGGCAGAAGAAAAACACATATGCATATCCTGTGCGACTGTGGGCCCTTGATGCACAAGCGCAGTCACATCCTAGGAAGCCACACAATGGCTTGTGAAGATGTGAAGAATGCCTCTATCAAAAAAGTACTACAAGTTTCTAAACGCGGTAGGTATAGGTAGAGCTTTAGTTTACGTGGCGATCACAATATTTCAGCAATAGACGAAGTGATACTGGTACTCTAGCAGACCAGAAATAGCCACTAAGAAGACCAGAAAGGGTACCAGAAAGGGTACCTTTAATAGTTTTGATATAGGTGTATAATTAGCAATGTTGTGTTTGTGACCATTCTTGAATAATGAAATTATATGGGTTTGTTTCCAGGTTTTTGGCATCGTACAAGTTTTCAGCGATAGATTGAAGCAAGATGTTCACGACAACTTCTAAGAAAAATTGGTGGTAACATACTACCAGGACCAGATCCTTTATTATATACTATTCAAGATGTTGCTTACATTTAAATTCGTTAATATATTAAATTGTGCCTTCAATACGTTGACATCGCAACAGACAACTTTACCGTTGTTCTCAAAACTTGCCTTATACCACCTAGTATCTTTACAAATATCTTTGCAGACTTGTTCATTTGAGTTGGTTTTAACGAACGGATGATTAAACAGAACGAATCCTATGCACGTGTTGCTCTGAGAGCAAATGACTTTCCATATATATTTAGGCACAGGTACTGTGTTTCCATTTAAGTAGATAGGCACAACCACATTGTTTACACCTTCAAGATGGAGAACTCCATAAACGCCAGTGTAGACTTTGAGGTCTCCATTATAATCTTTTGCATAGTTTCTGATTTTCAACTCTACAGCCTTCCAGCAACCATTGTTTAGATGTTGCCACTGGGGGACTGCGTTTGCGAAGAAATATGTAGCTCTTTTAGATGGAGGTAAGACAAAGTCGGCTGCTGGTGTGAGATGGCCTTTCGCGAAGAATGTTTTTTTTCGTATATCATCAGCTTTCTGTTTCGATAGAAGTGGCACTAACACTTTGTCATAAACGCGTTCTTGGTTGTAAATTTGGCCCCAGTTTAAACTGTTAACGCCGTTGGTTTTGAAGTCTTGACTTACATCGAACCTTTCGTTGTACCCTAAAAATATATCATGATTGAATTAAAAGGTAACATTTTATTTAGTATTTAGTACCTAGTGGCAGGGCTTTTTTCTGATGACAGTATCCCTTTGTTTTTAAACGAAAAAGAGGAAGACAGAATCGTGGATGGGAAAATGATATAAGGAGGGTAGCAGAAGCAACATGGATGAGAAAAGCACAGAACAGAAAACAGTGAAAAAACTGAGAGGAATCCTATGTCGTATGACAATCGAGGAAAAAATAATAAAAAGAAAATTTTGTTCTTTATTAAAAAATGTATCTACTGTAGCATGTTTTGTATTATGATTCCTTGAAATAAAAGGCTCTTTATCTTTAGTGGAAGGGCACACTACGTTTCACATTCATTTGTGTAGCCCAACTGGCGGCAACCAACCTGTAACCCAACCTTACAGAAGACCACCGTGAAGTAACACCCCGTGTGCTGTTTTGTTTCGATGAGTGAGTAAGGGATGCCAAAGCCCATTTCCCTATCCCATGTCCTTAATCCTACTGTAGTCGGCAGCGAACTTGCAGCACAGCACCTGTGGCGTTGTGCGTTATAGGCGACGATAGCCACCTACCGTCAGCTTGTCTAAGTATAATATGTTTTCAAGTACATTACCTCCAAAAGAATGTCCATTAATTGTATGTTCCGAATACAATGGCGAGTTGTGATAAAAATCGTATGACACTCGAATAATTTCTAAAAATATGTCATCAATATCAAATCTGTAATTCACAAAAGAAAAATCTATACATTTTTTAAGATTTTTGAAATCATTTCTTATTATTAAAAACTCTCTATTAAATTCCTGAAAATTATGTTACAGCGATATTCAAAAAAGGCACATGGTCTTCCTGAATGCCACGATTAGTCCAAATTATTTCTCTTGATTTACCCTCGAGAGTAAATATATTAAACAAATGTTTGATATTTGCACTTGTGTAATAATTGCGATATCTGATTTTATTATATTTTATTTGGGAAAACAAACAATTACACCGTGTATAATAAATATGAAAAAAGAAACATGCAAAAATAAAGGTAACAGTACAATCAACAACATTTTCCTCAAATTGGTACTTACACTAATTTTATACTGAGAAAGACATACTAATAAAAAGAATATACAAAAAAAAACAAAAACAAGAAAAGCAAAAACAATACACCTTAAAACTAAATCAATTTAGAAATTTCATTTTTATATTCCCGTGATCTAACAGAAAACAGATGAACACCCGTAAACAGACAATTGTACCTATGCATAACACGGTATAAAGGTGCACGTTCGCCAGCGTTAGTTTTACAGAACTTCGGCATAAATAGTTTATGCGTATGAGAATCTCGTATACGTTGGGAACTGCTTGGTAATCGATATACAATGTTATTCACGAGGTAATCACAGTCATAGTGGTTATGACAAATATTGTACAGGAACATAGCATCCAGGAGCAATCGTCGCTGTTCTAAACTTGGCAGGGAATATTTCTCCAATGCATCAACATATGATAACCTTGAATGGAAGCACTTATAATTAAGTGTTTTAAGGAATTTACGCTGCACTAATTCAATCTGTTGGCAATACTTATCATAAAAGGGATTCCAAACTATCGAGGCATACTCAAGTTGTGACCGAACCAAAGTTTTATACAGATACAGGTAAGTATCTGGACGTTTAAAATTTGAACAAGTTCTTATAACAAGACCATAGAACTGAAACGCCCTGTTACAGATATGTTGAATATGTTGATTCAAAATTAGTTTAGAGTAACCCCCAGATCTCCTATAACCGATAAGATATATAATAAATATGTGCTAATATCTCTGTCTTATTCTGAGTACGGTCGATCTTGTCCCTAGCACACAAAGTATCACCATTATCCGCAATCAGCATAACAGAGGGGTGGGTTTTTTTTAAAGAAATCTGCATCCTGTCATTTCAGCAGCCAATCGTTCGAGCTGCTGCCTGGTCTATCATTGGTTATTAAGTATACTTACCCAATTTCCAAATGTTGATTATCACTAGAACGCCTCACATCGGCCTTGGGATTTGTGTTACATTCTAAGTATTGAAGCTCAATTCTTTGATAATTATTAATTATTCTCACATATTTGCCCGTGTCACACGTTACATTTAAAGAAGAGGCTCCTGCAAAAAAAGAACATTATCTTGTTTTACTTATGCATAATTTTTAATATTTGATTTAGTTATGTACATCACGTTTACATTTAGTTTAGTTTAGATTAGTTAAGTACACAAGTTAAAAAAGACGTTGATTAGGATCACGGACCGGCAAATGCAGGATGTCCTCCACCCACAAAGTGGACAGATAGTAATTTGTATATTAAGTATAATAATAGTTAGTTATGCATCCAACTTCATTAATATTGAATGGTTCAACCATTGTAAGTACCTATTATTGAATATTTATTTGTAGGATTCAACAAGAAAAATATAATAGAAATAGTCAAAATAAAAGGTACTCAACAACCGTAAATCACTTCGAACCGAGAGTACAATCCATACTTATAATATCATAAACTTTGTTATATCTTATTTTCATTGAATTGCATTGTTATATTACTTGAGGTGTGTGTTTGTGTAGTTTTCCATAGATATTTTGTAAAATAGATTTAGTAATTGTAGTTACCACATCTCTATATCATTATTATATTATATTCTTAAAAAAAAGAAACAACTAACCTTAGGTACACGTAATATCTGACATCTCATTTTGGTAATAAGTTGTGATGTGAAAATCGACTTAAAAATTTGGTGGTGCCATCTATAATGGAGTCCTTAGAGTTAGACGGTCAGAATTGGTTGACAAGCAATTTTGACCGTTTAGAACAGTTTGATGTGCTTGACAAGCAAACTACGTGGTTGATGATGCTTGATGAACAATTATATTTTCAACACACAATTATATATACAAGCAACACATTCAGTTACACTGGGTCACTCTGTGACGACTGATGAGATTAAAATGAATGCGGAATCTTGACAAGTATGCTGTCAAGAATCCGCATCAAGAAGGAGCAAGACTCGTCAAGCGTGCTTGGCAAGCACGTAAATGATTGTGAAACAATTTTGACCGTCTAGCTAGTGACTCCTTTAGCATTAAATAAAACTATTACGTGACTGTGTAAGATTATAATGTCTATATTACCTACGGTTTAATAAACTGTGGACCTTAATGTATACGTAATATGGCGGTACATTACTACTTCATCGACTAAGTTCACATAGAAATTCTCCGGCTTCCCGTAACTTCTATCCTTTGCACGAAACCACTACCACGAAATCGAGAGGATAGAATATGTTACACATCAAAAATTTCATTCCAGATTCGATCTCGCAGTGTAACCCCTTTATAATATTTGAATTTGATACCTCCTTGATTAAGAACATAATTGTTGTTTCCTGGACAAGAGACAGTAAACAAATCATTCCTATTTAACTCTATGTAACCGATTCTCGGCACTATGATCTTGTAATTCGGTCCCGGTCTTACATATACTGGTGTCTTATTGCTTGGTAAATCGTCCTTTATTTTCCATGAACAATTACCTGTAAAGAAATTAATTGATTCATATTCAAAATCATGTGATGAAATTGGGAACATAATTGTATTACAATTATTTTCAAATTAGTTTACTAGTTCAGTGATTTTATAATAGTACTATCAGACCATTATTTTTTAACTTACACTTTTTAGAATTTGTTAATAAAAGTACTTTGTAATTCCTGTGAATTACAGTATATGCGAAAGTATGCGTGAACGTCAACAAAAGGTTTAATCAAGCGTAATCGGAATATATGTATATTTATATTATCTGTCTGTATATATATTCTTAATAATTCTTTAATATGAACATGGTGTACGGTGAAACTCTAATGAGTTTGTGTTTACACCATTGTTAAATTAAGTGTAACATTATGTTGAATAAATAATAAAAATAAATACATAAATAAAATAAAATAAAATAAAAGAAGTCTTAAATAAATGATTTATAATTATTAATCTTAAACTAATACTTACTTAATCCATTATTTGAACCAATATATAATAAAATGATATTTAGATACAAATAAATAATACGATACCACATTTTGTTTTTTAATTCAAAATAAAAGTTCGTCTCTTCGTTGAGGATGTGCACTCTTGTGTAATCTGTGTCAATGACTAAACAACCTATTTATAACGCACATAACTGTTATCCTCACTACTCATATCATCCTCGTATAAAATGTATTACGTCATGTTAATATTTATTATTTTAAAAGTGCACGCCCATTATATACAATAAAAGATGATCAATCCAGCGAGTAGTCTTAAACTTATCCCAATCCCCCAGCAAGGACAAATCTGAAACCATAAGAAATAGGAAAATTTGTCCTTAGCAAGGCTTCTATTTTTAAATTAAGAAAAATTGCATTCACACTTTTTTTAATTACATCCATACGCAAATCGGAATCGATTCCAGACAAATCTTTGTAAAAATCTTAATTATTTTTATTAACATATCTAATTGATAGTGTGGGTCATAAGGAATATTTTTTGCCATGGAACTTTGTATTAATAATAAACAGAAATGTCTACATTTTAAATCTTATAGGCTCTTTATAGTGAATCAATTATTTGAAAAGGTCACTTATAGTCAAGTGCAATTTAGATCTATACCTCGGATCCAGTTATAATTAAAGGATTTGAATGATTTGTTTCGCTTTACTTCTAATGGCTTAAAGTAAAAAAAATTACCCATTAAAAATATGCCAATTATTTAAATTGTAAACATTTCTGTTTATTATTTATACAAGTTTCCAAGTAAAACTAATTCCTTACTATAATCCGCACTATCGAGTAGATACGGCAGCACGGTATTAGTATTGACCGGGTTCGATTCCTGGTAACAAATAAGTGTCATTTAAAAAAGCTGATTATTTTATGTTATTCTCATCTCATTGTTTTGTGTTCACAGAACAAAGATTTGTTGGTCTAAAGGAGATGGTATGAAAACTTACTGACATAGCATTCTTCTATATATGCGTTCTATATAATACCAATATATACTCTGTGAATTTAATGTTAGATATATATGTGAACAAATATATCTACGTCAAAATTTTAAATAAATAAAACTATTGATAAAACGCTATTAAAGTTTTTATACTTGTCGAAATGCATATAAAACGCTATAAAAGACTTCATTAAATATTAACGGATGGTGAAAATCAATTCAACACTTTCCGATTTTTGTGTAATAATATTATGGTTCGTATATCTACTTGGAGTCGAAAGCTACAATATAGTGAAAACGGTAAGTAAGTAGGTATAATGATTATATTCAGTGGCACTCTAACGTTTCACGGAGTCATAAATTAATGATCTATGAGAGAATCTAAAGTGTTGCCTATTGCCACCAGAATTAGCTAGTTGTACGAGTTCTAAAAAACTTCGTGTACATTGTCATGATACAAAAACTCTTCGAATTATGGTTTTATAAGGTTTCTGAGCAATTTAGAGCAAATTTACAAACACATCGGATATCTCTATTGTTATTTTATAGATTATTTTTAGACTGCCTAATCAAACGTACCTAACTAGCGACCCGCCCCTTCTCATTGATGCATTTTTTTTGTTGTTAATTATATACACAAGCCTTCATCGTTTATCACTTTTTCATTAGTGAAAACAATGAATTTACTAGCGAGTTAGACCTCGATTAGCATAGCGCTGCTAAAAAAGTAATTCTTCTATGTTTCTTTCAGCGAGAGAATACCAAATTAGCACTAAATTTTGAACACTCCGCCGTCAAGCTTGGCGAACTAAGTCATCACGTGAGATATTCTATTTTGTTAGACATTTAATTGTTACGAATAAAACAAAGTACCTATGTAGATACATCTTAGTATCTGGATTTGGTCAATCACTGTCGCTGCACTAATTAATTATTATTAAATATAATAAGAAACAATTTAATAAATAAATTATACATTGTGATTAATAAAAAGTGTAAAAAATATATATAAGAAATGCGCAATAAACACATTTATTGCGTAATTTTTTTGTTCATCTCAGCTGTAGTAAGTCTACCGCTAGACATAGGCCTCCTTCGTAATCAGTGGCGGTGCTAGTAATATATCTTATATATAAATTCTTTATTTGTGACCGAAGTAAATAGAAGCATATTTTTTTGCAATCTGTAGAAATTGAACTTTTTTAAGATATTAGATTCAAGTAGGTACTTATTTCTGTAGTAATAGATGGTACATACTTACAATTGCATATCTTACCAAATAAATAAATTAAAAAAAACACCAAATATACGATTTTTATCTAAAATCTTTGCTATAAAATTGCTGTTCAATTAAAAACTTACCTAGAAGAGTAAAAGTTTATATAATTTCAATGAATAATTTACAATTGGTGCTTTATTCTTGGCAGGTATTTATATTCAAATTATTCAATAAAAAAATGGAAAAGTATCGATCGTTTTGCGCTGGCAGCATTATAGGAGACAGAAGGGTCCTGACTTCGGCACATTGCTTTCTCACTAACCGAAAGAGGTATCTACCCAAATAAATACATGCGCATGCAGCATGCGCATCATAACAAAACATTCAACTACTTATATCACAAAAATTGTGGACGAATGTTGAACTCTGACTTAGATAGACATTAGCGTGACAGAACCTTAAAAGCCCTGACTTAAACCTTAAAAACCTTGACTTGAAAGCCCAACAGACGTGTTCATTATTGTAACATTTACCTTTTTATTATAATTTTTTATACATTTATGCCTTTACAAATATTTTTAAAGGTATAAACATGATTTAAAAGATATGCTAGTCGGAGGTGGAATCGTGCATACCTTAACCGAAAAGCCACGGAACAATAAAGTTGAGCAGTGGCGTTCTATAACCAGATTATATTCACAAAAGCTTCTCAAGTATCCTGCTCATAATATTGGAATTTTGGTAAGACATTTATATTTGTAGGTATTAAGATAGTATTATGCGCCTTCGTTATTTTGTTGAGAGTTGTCCCGATTTAGCCCCGTTACTCCTCAACCAGGTCTGTAATTCTGTGTTAGAGTATTATATTATAGAAGAGTTATAGGAAAAGTTTTCAGCTTGCCTCAAATACCTACCCGGATATGTCTACCATCTCTCGGAATATAATTCATGGCTACCCAAGTGACTGCAAAATGCAGCTTGTACTGCCACTATTTAAGCTTAAGCTTGATTGAAGAACTTCAGGTCAAGTTAAAGCGAACACGAAAATGTTCCTTATGTGTGCCTTCCTCTTTATAAGCAACCCTAAATTTGTGGTTGCAATAAACAAGTACACTTGGTATCCCGCAGAAATATTACTCCTATTTTAATGTCAGTGCACTTTTAAGGACACAAATGAATCATGGATATTCAACAAGTATGTCAACAAGATACCATATTCAAAATTGAACCAAGACTTTGATGGTATATGTTACGGTACAGCTGTAGAAGCAACTAAGGTATTTTAATTTATAAGTTGTAAAATAATATTTATTAAAATAATCTTAATTAATATAATAATACGAATGTAAGCTTGTTTGTTTGATACGCTTTCACGACTTAACTACTCAAACGAACCTCATGAAATTTGTATTACATACACGTTATCAGGGACCCAGAAAAAACATTTACTTTCATCCAGAACAAAGTTCAGTTTCCGAAGGATCAAAAAAAATTCAACGCCTGCCAAAAATAATTTTTAATAAATTATTAATGTCTATCTTACCATATATATCATATATTTAATATTTTTAGAGTTGGGCCAGTAACAAGGAATTGTTCATCCAGAAATATCAAATGATAGTCAGAAATGATTGCGAAGGAATGCTGCTGAAGTCTTGTCGTATTTATTATTGTACAGCTTATAATAAAAGAACAGGCATTTACTCTTTGGTAAGACTTTCGTTGCAAATTCTGGAGACTAGCACAGAGGGAGCTTTTGTAGTATCGACATAAAGAACAACTTAATAATCAACCCTTCAAGTGTCTGTAGAGCTTTAGCTAACTGCGCCTCCACACTACTCGCGAAGTGCCACGACGAAGTATTCGGGAAAGTTGACCGAAGTACGAAGTGCGTCGCTACACACGTTCAACCTCGCGAGGAACTCATTCGCGTTTCATCGAGTCCTTTGACTCGGGCGCAAAAACCGACAACAAATGGAAGTAGCCCGAGGCGAGGTAAAGTTGGACGAGGTAAGACGAAGTTCCCGTCCACACTCGTATTCGCTTCGCCTCGGCCTACTTCGCGAGTAGTGTGGAGGTGCAATAAAGAAGTGCCCTCGCCTCTCTCTTATGTTCAGTGACTACCAATATCCAAATTATCCATTTATCCAAAAAAAATTATGCAATTATTCAAATGGCTCTTTTATCCAAATAAATTTTCTTTGGATAATTTGAATTTGTTAGATTTATTTATAGTAATTTATTTATATGGTTACTGTTAGTTTTTCAGCACATCGCATTTCGCAGTATAAACTGAACATGCCTTTTGAAAGCATTCGCGACTATAGGAATATAGGAATATCTCCTAGTTCACATGTAATGACTATTCATATCGACTAAAATGCTAGCTAGACTAACTTTTATAAAATCTGGTCACACGGGACATACAAAAGGCTAGCGTGTCAATTACGGGCACTTTTTCGTAGGTAGGGTCAAAACTTGCGGGTCCAATGGGTCTCATACATATTTTTTATCCTAATGTTTTATTGGAAAAGCCGATGACATTGACGATCCACTTGACGATAGGTGATGTTACATGCCGTGGTATAGAGGTTGACTATACCAGGTGTTTGTCTTGTATTATTTTCAATTACAATATTCTGTAAATTAACATTCTGTAAAGGTATGGTTCCTACCACTAGATAGGCCACCTTTTATAACTGCGGCATGCAGTGTCTTTCCCACTATTATCCCATTATCCTTGCCATATGATTGTACCTACATGTACCTACATGTAGGTATTCGTAATTTAATGAGTTGTTTTGCCTTTGTATTGTATTAAACTAATCCAAAGGCGACATCTTACCAAATATGTAAATTTCTTGTTGATGACTTGTACATTAATTTGTTACTAGGAGACTCAAGGTGCTGGTCTTATTTGCTTCGGAACAGGTGATCCCAATGAGAAAGAAAATGGTGTTTTAGTTGGAGTCATGTCGTTCATGAATATCGGCCTTCCTTCGCTTCATAACAGGGTTGGTCTATTTTATAAATGGGTTACCGATAGGGGATGTATCATTGGTTGTAACCTGCTTGATACAACAATAATGATCATTGTTTTTTTTATTTTTTATTAATAAAATGTAATAAGATACTCTAAGATGCTGTACCTAATTTATTTTGTGTTAATTAGGTGGAGACAAATAAAAAATACCTGAGTTTACTTATACATCTAAGAAAAATTTGAAAACGATAAGTTAAAAAATATTAACATTTTTTCTCTCTAATTTGTTTTAAATACATTATTAGCTCTCAGTAGCATAATGTGTCAAATGGGATAAATAAACTAAAAGCTTTACGCCTTTGGAACTTAATTATATAATTGAGCTTTTAAATGTTTAAAAGGAAACATTCGAAATAGGTAAAGCAACATATTTATTAAGCTGTTTAAATATAATGCAAAGATTAATACTCTGTGGACGTCTGCTCGATTCCTTTTAATATATTCATAATAGGACGAGACGCGAGTAAAGAACGATCCAGCATGGTAGCGGTGACCACTAACAACGCCAACTAATACGCCACTGTTGGACCCTTCATTTGGATCTCCAGTACCAAAACATACAAGCGGTCCTCCGGAATCGCCCTGAAAGCAGAACACAATAAATAATCGCAATAATACGTTGTTTTTTGCAATAAATTATTATAGCTTTCAACAAAAACAATGATCGCATCATACCTAATGCGATAGGTATTCATAATTCAAGAACTTGGTAAAGTTCATAGAACTTGAACCTTAACAAGTGACGAGCTTTTCTAAAAGGAAAATACTTCCACATGGAATACTTCCGGTGCTTCACAAAGCTCCACTGTTTTTTGACATGAGAATAAAACCAACTAACCTTACCAACATCGGATTCTGACAAAGAAGATACAGTACAAACGAAATTGTTCATATTTCGGCGATGAACTCTACTGCATCTTCTGTTTGGCATTATTTTTAATTGAGCCTTTAAAAGGGTGTCGGACTGGATCTATAAAAAAATATATACAAATATAAGCACGGCCTACCGATTCTATTCTGATTTCGTTTGGCTAGAATGCAATACCAAATATACTAAGTACTTGAAATACAGCATCCACGCGCGAGCTAGATTCGGACTAGAACATGACAGACACAAACCTCAATAAAGAGAATTTATCTAAAATTATAGCAAATAAATACCTAAGATCAAAATTTTTTGACCTGCACAAAAGTAGAGAATGTGTAGAGATCAGGTTTGATAAAAATCAATGATATATTCTGTATAGATGATACTGACAGTAATATTTAGTGTAAGCTAAAAAATAGTTTACATTAAATATTACTCTCATATAGCTAGGTCACATAGAGGCGTAGTTTCGTTATTACTCGTAAATCGATACGTGACAAGCTGACGTTTTATACTCCATACCTGTTGTTTCACTATTATATGAACACTTGAATTCCTGTCGTAATTTTTCATCAAGGAAAAAAAAATGTTGGACGGCAAAATAGAATCGGTAGGTCTGTAGAATTCCTAAGCTTCATTGTGCGAATGGGTAACTAAATGCCAAGCCAATCGCCTGTACAACAACCAGGGTAATCACAGCCATGTTATGAAATTAAACTCACACGTAATACATTCGAAATATCGCCTATTTATTTTTATCTTCGTATATAGGTACTTCGAAATATATCATTCTACTAATCATGCTTTTAAATGACTAACTAAGCTTTTAAATGTCAAAACTTATATATTATACTTACTGTACGTGATATTAAACCGTAACCGGATACTAAACATTTACCATGATAATCTATGTATATTTTTGCGTATTTGATTGGTCCAACATACGTATTGAATTGAAATGGTGCAGTCGTAAACTAAAAATCGGTAAAAAAATATTCAAGAAATTGTATTGATGTATTTACTTATTAAAACTACATAATGTTGACTTCTAACTCAATTGCTGTGGCTTCAATTAGACTAATAAAACTTAGTCTAATTGAAGTCTTTTTAAAACTAGGCTCAGCGTAAAACAAGGGACTTGAACAAATTGGTTTGGGATACATATATTATTTATCTTATTTTATTTTTAGGTGATCCCTAGGGACTAGTACCTACTTATTTTTTTCTGCATGAAAGGTACCCTATGTCATTTTGTGTGTCCCTAAAAACATATATCCAAAATTTCATAGTGATCGACCTTTCGTAGATTTGCGGTTTTGAACGTTAAACAGATAAAAAATTTGAGATGAAATTTGATGCGGCTTTAAAGAGATAAGCACAAAGAGTAAGTAACGCTCCAAAGATTTTCTTCAGTAAGGCTTTAGCAGTCGCTTGAACTTATAAAATTTCTACTGAGGTACTGTATCCACTTAACAATGTATTTTACTCGTTATAAAAATCGCACTAACCACTATGGCAATATCGTGATAGGGAAACCTATATTGTTCAGGGTACGTAACATTTTTCAAACGCCTCCATTGGCCATTTTGTGTGCTGTCTTTTGAACTATATTTTGATCTTGTTCTTAAATTTCCTGCTACTGCGTACAGGTTTGCAACGCTCTTTTTATACGGTCTGGAATAATTTTAAATTGATAAGGTGCAAGGTTTTATAGTCGAGTTTTCTGTCGTAGCAAGGATTGATAAAAGGGACTGTTTCGTAATAAATTCAGGTTTTTGACATGATTTCAATTCATCAATTAATAGAGGCGGAAACAATTTGTGAAATTCAAATTGTCTAGAAATCAATTCTGATTTACCCATTATGGAAATAAAACATAAAATGTGTTAAAGAAGGAGTGTTTAGGGCCTGAACACTCCTGAACTTTAGGCATTCAGCGTTTAGGTGTCGCGCTATCTCAGTAATTTGTCGACATGTGAAAATTGTTAAAAAAACACTTATTTTCATCATCTCTCAGCTGGCCGTATAAAGCGACAACTACTTTTTTAATGGCCGTGGCAAGTACCTTTTTAATAATAAATTAATAAATACGTATTATTAGGCATTACTTAGGATTTAATAACTTAGCGCATCCCGTTCTGTCTACAGCAAAGCAATGGGCTGCAGACAAGATGACTCTGGAAGCAATAATGGAGCCACCACAGAATGTTGAGCTCATCTGCATACGATATAAACGCTTTCTGAATCCTACCTGAAAAAATATAACCGTATGCAAGGAAAAATATAGTGTTAACTTGGCAGAGGCAGGAGACAGACATGGTTGAAGAATTTACGAGAATGGTTTAATAAGAACAAGGTTAAGATAGCCACGATGGTCGTCAACCTACGAACCTACGATCACATAGATGGCACCTTAAAAAGAAGATATTTGCCATGCTATTATTTCATAACTTGCTCAAGTCATAGAGCTATGTAGCTACGGAGTAATATACAATATGCAATTCGATGGTCCCTATCAACAATGTCGGTTCTGCAAAAAGACTACTGTTCAGTAGAGCAGTTCAAAGTGTGTTTTGATGATTAAAAAAATGCTACAATCGACAATATTAACCAAGAAACTTACTAAATAACATGATTTTCAATAAAACAAAATATTATGTACGATAGATCTTCTTATTGTGATTCTATTTGTGTAAAAAAGTGAATTATGGTAAAAATGTGTATCCGACATTGTTAATAGGGACCATCGAATTATGCATATCTACTGTTAGCGTTTGCTATTTATGTTGACTGAAGTTGATTGATTAAGGGGGAAAGTATAAAAAAGGAGTTAGCGTACCACTGGTTTGATTCCTTAGTCGTCAATTTTACTAATTCACCAGTTTCTATGAACATTAGACAGTTTCTGAATTCGCCAATTTCCTTATTTGCCAGTTTCATTAAGTTGTCAATTTCCCTATTAAGTTGGTTTCCTTGTTTGCAAGACCTCGTTCGTCAGTTAGTTTACATTGTTAGTTTTGCTATTTCGTCTTGTTCCTAACCCGTTACTTAACTTGTTCGCAAGTTTTCTTGCTCGTCAATTAGTTAAGATTGTGTTTTACTACTGACATTCCTAATTAAGTTATTACCCTATTACATAAGTACAGAAAACTAATTTCAGCATTTGTTAAAGGCGTTAGGAAACTGAAGGATTACGAAAATAGTAAACTGGCAAAATTGTATACCTGACGAATAGGTAAACCGGTAGATTAGTGAAGCTGACAAATAACGAAACTAGCGGATCGCAATACTGGCAATTTCACGAACCTGACATCCTAGCAAAACTAATGAAGGAGGAAACTGAAGAATCAGGAAAATCCCAAACTAGCGAAATTAACCTACTGAAACTGTCTAATGAGTAAACTAGTTAATTAGTGTAATTGAGGAGTAAAGAAACTGACCTGTGGTACGCTAAGTCGCAAAAAGTGCTCTGTGAAGTTGCAAAAGGAGGTGCTCATTCATTCATATCCATTCGGTGACATGATGTTGGAATGGAAGGGTGTCGGACAGTTGAGCGGGCGCGTTCGCGAAGAGAGGTCGTTGTATGTCCGCACATCTTATAGTTGGAATTGTAGTTCTGAATTTCTAATATATCGGTCGGACGATAAAAGTATTTGGTCTAAACATAGGTATTTATTAATGTACCCGAGTTAGTTGGTGCTAACAATACATACATACAAATATAGTATATACCTTTCGTTTGAATTTCGGTTTACTTTAAACGTGAAACAAGAATGCAAGAAGTATTTACCTGATAAGGAATGTCTCCCAATGATGCACGTGTTCCCCTCACAACTCGTGGTATTATATCAATGTCCGTTGCGTTGAACAGATGCATTTGTGACTTCGTGTCACATGTTATCCCAAAAATTGAGTAAATACAGAAAAATGCCGCTATTAACTTCCCTTTAAGCATTATTGCCATCAAGATTCTGCCAATAGCTGCATGGTGTCTTAATTAAAATTTACCTAATAATTATTTAAAACATTTAATAAGTTTAAAAGTAGACGTACATAAGACGTACATACATTGCATTCAATGAACTAACATGGTTTATTTGGCATAATTATATTGTATGACTTCAATTAGAGTATAAATATTTACGTACCGTATGAATTAATTTAGTTTAAAAAAAAACATTTACAATATTTGGTGGGCAATATTTGTCAGAACCTTGTCATTGATAATGATAATCATGTCAACTAAGTTACCTAGATTTTTAAAGAGGCTGCATTACGCTACGAGGGGTTATATAGGAATCATAGATAATATCTAAAATATGATAGGTATCTCCGATCATTCTAAGGTTACAAAACGACGTTCACAACTTTGACAGCATTTGTCACATGATAGGACAGCTTAAATAGCACAGTTACAAATAAAAAAAGTATAACAGTTATTGTGTTCTAGCTGGTGCCTGCGACTCCCTCAGTTGAAAAATAATAAATAAATAAGCAATAGAACGCTTGACCTCTTGTTGCTATAACACTTTGGCCAGTCGTTATTTTTTTACCTAATTCATTTTAGATGATCCCACGGGAACAGTTCTGTTTCTCTGGATAAAAGGTACCCTATGTCCTTTCCTGTAGCCCTGACAAAGTGTATGGAAAATTTCATGATGATTAGTTGAGTAGTTAAGGCGTGAAAAGGTAACAGACAGATAAATTACTTTCACATTTATAATATTAGTATAGATTCACACTGTCTTTTTATATATAGGTAGGTACTCTCCTCTGTTTTTCATGATACCTAAATAAAGTACATAATTTGTACAAACTTGCCGCAAGCAGAACTTATTTCCTGATACAAAAAATAGATTAGGGCTTCGGAACTGTGGTTCTCTTTGACAAAAAATTGACATAATCATATTTGACATAATGCTAAATATAGTGGCGCAGTATATCAGCATTTCTCTGTTGACTACTCAATTAATGTTTGTAATAACATTCCTAAAAATATTTACTTGCATCATTGAATTATACAAGTGCAGTACAAATGAGGTCGTGAAATTTGTTAGTGACGATTGGATTTCTTCAAAAGAAGTTACTTTGGATTTTAATGTAATAATATATTACCTAGATTATATTCTAACTGAATAAATTAAATATTTAGTATTTAACTATTTAGTACTAATTTATTTTTAAGCAAGTCATAGCAGAGAATCGGAAATATCCAATATAATAGGGGTTAAAGTATGAAATTGCCGTTTTATTGTAATAGGTACTTCGAATTGACATAGAACCTTCATGGTTTGAGATTTTTGAGTGAAACTTTTTTCATACGGTACCTATGTAGTTCTTCTTTTAAAAAATGTGCAACATTCGATTATCAACTTTCAGTTGTTTTTTTTATTCAGCTTAGACAATAAAGATGGATACTTCGAAAATTCGTGTGATTTTTGAATACGAGTTCCGACGCGGAACTAACGCGGCAGAAACAGCTCGCAATATTAATGTTGCGTTTGGAGAGGGGACTGCTAATGAACGCACTGTGCGATTTTGGTTTAAACGCTTTCGTGATGGAAACTTCGATTTGAAGAACGAACCACGTGGAAGACCGCCCACACAGGTGAATAACAATGATTTGAAAGAGATGGTGGAAGCCGATCCGAGCCAAACTACCCAGGAATTAGCGGCATGGTTTAACGTTACCTTACCAACAATATTGACTCATTTGCGTCAAATCAATAAAATAAAAAAATATGAAAAATGGGTGCCTCATGATTTGACTGATCTGCAGAAAGAAACGCGTGTTGAAACTTGCGTTGCCTTGTTGAATCGATACAGAACTGAAGGAATATTGGATCGAATTGTGACATGTGATGAAAAATGGATTCTTTACGATAATCGTAAGCGGAAAATGCAATGGCTGACCCCAGGTCAAACGCCGCAACAGTGTCCTAAAGCAAAGCTTACCAATAAAAAGGTAATGGTAACTGTTTGGTGGTCTCAGCGTGGTGTTATTCACTATAGCTTTCTCCGATCTGGTCAAGCAATAACGGCAGATGTCTACTGCGCCGAACTCCGAACAATGATAGCGAAAGTAGCAGTGAAACAGCCCCGACTTATGAATCGATCTTCACCATTATTGCTCCATGATAACGCGAGCCCTCATACAGCACGAGAAACCGTTTTAACTCTACAGGAACTGCAATTAGAAACCATTCGTCACCCTCCGTATTCGCCAGACCTTGCTCCAACGGACTACCATTTTTTTCGTGATTTGGACAATTTTCTGCGTGATAAAAAGTTTTCTTCTCAGGAGGCAGTGCAAAATGCTTTCACACAGTTTGTCGAATCTAGATCACCAGAGTTCTATCGCAAAGGCATAAATGAGCTTCCTATTAGATGGCAGCAATGTATAGATAATAATGGTAATTATTTTGATTAAATAAATATGTTAAATTAAAAAAAAAACGAATTTTTATTTTTCAGTACAAATCGGCAATTTCATACTTTAACCCCTAATACCATGGTCAATGCCCTAGTGGCCCTAAGAAAATTCACGGCGGAACTGAAGCGAATATTGCTGATGTTCCTTATCAGGTAACATTACGCAATAATATTCTATAATGATTGTGAATATATGGTATTAAGTATATATATAATTAAGTATTTTCGTCGAATTTGGCAGACAACACCACTTGATTTCATGCTATAAGTTAAATACCTAGTTAGATGTATAGTTAGAACTAACTATAGGTATAGTTAAGTTGGAGGATATAATATTAGGTAGGACAATATTATAGTACATGATACATATTAGTTGTCAATAAAATTTTAACTTATTTTTAGACAATTTTCTAATAAATTTTATTAACATCTTATTACAGATAGCGCTAAAACATAAGTTATTTCTAGATTGGCTTAACTTTTGTGGCTGATCACTCATTACTAAAAAACATGTTTTGACGGCAATGCATTGTTTTGTTGGGTAATTATTTCTTACATAGGTACTTGTATAATTCACCTCAGAATATAGAATAATCAAATATATAATAGAATAAAAAAGCGTACCAAGGAAACATGAAACAACTTACATTCAAAAGTAATGCACGTAAAATTAATCTGAATAAGATACGAGTAGATTAGACAAAAATAATTAGATATTTTTTGCTTTTTAATAAACTAAAACTTCATTTGTCTTGTCGATATATAACTTCACAAAAAAAGAATAACTCAACTTAGCTAGAAGAACTCAATTTAACCCTATTCCACGAGTTGAACTCTTAATAGGAACGAAACAGTCGGAGCTCATTGGTCAATGCGCGCGGCAAATCTAATAGGAACAATCGGACTATTTTATAGGTGGGGTCGACATGATGTTAGTACGTATTATATTTTTAATAACATAATTATTTAGTTTTAATAATTATATGATTTTTCTAATACATAAACTATTTTTAACTAATATATTTAATTCCTTAAACTCGTAATAAAAATTAAAAACATTACCATTATATTATTTATTATATAATCTCTATACAATTATGTATTTCTATGATTTTTCTTACAGTTTACCAACTTCGGAATCAATTGTGAACGATTCCGAGTGAACAAAATCAGACATTTTAAATTATATTTCACTAACCGCACACGTCCGTCCTCTGTAAGAGCAACGAACGTAATGAGAAGTAGCCAACCCCAAGTAATTGTTGGTGTGGCGATGGCGACATCTGTTGGCCACGGGGTGTGCTGCGCAGGCATTGATCGGTCTGGCTGTCGCTGGCCTATTGCGTTAGAGGGCGCAAAGTAGAATATTTTAAAAAACCGCTGTGCTTACACATATTACCTTACGAACCCGCTTCAAGTACGCGACACATATTGCGCTCATATTTTTTATTTTATTTATTTATAAACCGCTAAACTTTGTAAAACTGCTTAATTGTGAATGTGAGTAGTGTCCGCGTATCGCTTGAACATTATTAGAACATTTATTGATCACCGCATCCGCAAAATACACGAAATCACCATCGGCCAGTCCAGGGTCGGCCCTGTTGATGAAGAAGACCACGAGAGACGCCGGACTGAGAGCAGTCTTCGAGCAGGTCAGTGGATAGCTTAGATTGGTCTTTGTCAGCATTGTATACTTGTGTGGTCTTATAGATTCGTCGCCCGACCCACCTATCTTCTTTACCACCGCATCATACAGTCCACTTATTCTCCCGCCAAACCATTATAAGATGGTCCTTTCGAGACGGATCTCCTTTGGTGATTTACATTGTTATTTTTCCTAATTTTTACCGCTTTTTCTTGTTTATTGAAATAATTAATTACATCTTTTTTATAAACTACCTACCTACATATATAATTTCTCTTATTTAATTTGACTTATTTACATAGAAATCATGGCAAAGGTGGAAAACAGATTAAAGTTGTTACAAGCAAAAAAAGAAAGTTTATTCGAACGAATAAATGACATATTTGTTCAATCTAAAAATATTTTAGACTTTAAACCCTGTTCAAAAAATGATACTTTTCTAGCACTTACAGAATCTATTGATGACATGCAAAACAAGTTTGAGTCAATAATAGATGAAATTAATACTTTAAATTTATCGTTGATACCGCCAGTTAACCCCAATTACCAACCTTTGGCAAGTTTTGATGAATTGCATTCCAAAGTAAAATATATACGCAATAAAATACTTTCTTCATCGCCAAAACAAAGTGATACACGCTGTCAAAATAATAGCATAAAATTGCCCCCGATAGAACTGCCTTTCTTTGATGGTAAGACTGAAAACTGGTCTATTTTTTATGAAACATTTAAAAATAATGTTCATTTGAATGGACAGCTTTCTGACTCACAGCGTGTGCAGTATCTTGTAGGGAAATTAACGCAAAATGCTTTAAAAATTCTAGCAGGTATTGTACCTACTGGTGATACATACAATATTATTTGGAATAGTTTGGTAAAGAAATATCAGGATAAAAGAGCTTTGGGCACTCATTATTTAAATAACGTATTTGACTTAAAACGCTGTAACCATAGTGCAACCAGTTTAAATATTTTTATAGAAAATTTTTTATTTTCTATGGCCGCTTTAAAACAATTAAATATTGCTGATCTCGCAGATTTTATTTTCTTGCATTGTGCATTAAAAAGACTAGATCCGATAACCGCTCAATCATTTGAATTATCTGTGAGAGATATAGAAATACCCTCTTGTAATTCTTTGATATCCTTTGTACAGGATCAAGTTAAAATATTGGAACGATCGAATAGCAATTATTCTCAAATTACCCATGAGTCTAATAATAAAATTATTGCCAATATTAATAACCGCCCGCATAATACATACAAATCATTCGTTTCTAGAAATGATTATGTGACCGCTCATAGGCAATGCTTTGTTTGTAACAAAAAGGATCACTCTCATTTATACAATTGCACAGATTTTAAAAATAAATTTACACCACTAAATAGGTTTAGTTTGATTAAGTCTAAGGGAGGTTGTATAAATTGTCTAAGCTTATCTCATAATTTATCTAAGTGTAATTCAAATAATGTGTGTAATATATGTCAAAAACGGCATCACACATATTTACATTTTGACAACATTAATTTAAAAAATAAAAGGCTGCCTAATTTGCATAGTCAGCAGTCACAGGCAACTTGCATTAACGATATTAATATGCATACTTCGCAACCCGCTCCCGTTCGTCACCAAGTAACGACAACAAGACGTCAAATTGATTGCGCTGATAACAGTGATAACACAGCGCCACAGTATAATCACATAGACAGTAAGGCGACTCCGCAACAATTTAATACTCTTTCATTATGTACTGATTGTGTTCCTAGTTCAAATATATTGTTGTCAACCGCGAAAGTATATGTTTTAAATGAAAATAAAAAAGATAAAAGTTTAATTAGATGTTTCTTAGATTGTGGTTCACAAAATCATTTAATTACCTTTGACACTTGCAAACAATTAAATTTACCTATAATTCCACTAAATAACTCTTTTGTTAAGGGTTTTGGTTCAGATTTAAAGCCAGTACGAGGCTATGTTTATTTGAATATACAATCTCGAATTTATGCAAACCATAAATATAATATTTATGCTTTGGTAGTAGATAGCATAACAGAGAAGTTACCTAGTGCTCCTATTAAAAATTTCGATACAACTCACCTAAAGAATTTACCTCTCGCTGATTTAACTTGGAACTGTCCAGGAACAATTGACCTAGTTATTGGCGCCCAGTTGTTTCCATACGTGTATTGGGGTAACCTTGTACAGTCGAATAAAAATGGACCACCTGCTGCATTGACCGCATTTGGATATGTGATCATGGGTGATGGTTGTAATCAATTGCGTCCATCGGAAATAGTTACGCTCACCGCTCATACGCTTAGTGACCTTGAATCATGTTTGCATAAATTTTGGGAATTGGACGAAATTCCTAGCCAACGTATTATGAGCCCTGATGAATTGGAGTGTGAGAATTTATTCGCCTCGTCAGTGTCCCGCAAGGAAAATGGTACATATGAAGTTCACCTACCTTTCTGTAAACCGCCTTCCGAGTTAGGAAATTCATACGCAGTAGCTCACCGTCGACTTTTAGCTCTTGAGCGCAAGTTCAAGAAGGTACCAGAGCTCCGCAATAGCTACAATGAGGTCTTTAATAATTATATTGAAAGTGGATATTTGTCAGAAATTACTGAAAATAATAACTTGAATGATGGTTATTATATCCCGCATCATGCTGTTGTACGGCAGGATAAACAAACAAGCAAGGTACGCGTAGTGCTTGACGCTAGTGCCAAGACTAATTCTGGCTTATCGCTTAATGACACTCTTCATAGTGGTCCGAACCTACAAGCAGATTTATTTTTACTTTTATTAAATTTTAGACTGTTTCCTATAGCAGTTACTGCAGACATTAAACAGATGTTTTTGCAGGTATCAGTTGTTGAAAAACACCGCCAATATTTAAAATTGCTATTCCGTTTTAATGACAAGGAGAACATTCGCACTTATCAATTTAACCGCGTTCCCTTTGGGCTAAAATCCAGTCCCTACCTTTGTATGAGGACAATTCGGAAATTAGCTTCTGATGAAAATTACCGCTTTCCCGAGGCAGCACAAGTTGCTGGATCTCATTTATATATGGACGATTTAGTATATTCTATAACAGATGAAAAATCCGCCTTAAATTTATCGCAACAATTAATTTCTTTATTTAAGTTAGGGGGGTTCGATTTACTTAAATGGTCAAGTAATTCTCTCACATTACTCAATAGCCTTCCTGATTCACATCGTGCCGCGTTCGAGTTTTCAGATAGCCAGAAGGACAGTAAAGTGTTAGGTCTTTCTTGGGATCCGTTAAAGGACCTTTTCAAGGTCACCGCTTCTTCTTCAAACGAAAAATGTACAAAACGCAACATACTTTCATTAGTAGCTCGTTTATTTGATGTTTTGGGCTTTATAGCGCCAGTTGTTCTGTACGCTAAGTTGCTTGTAAAAGAACTCTGGTTATGTAAAATCGATTGGGATCAGGTACCACCCGAATCCATAATAAAATCTTATCACTCTTTGATAAGAGAATTTCCGCTTCTTTCTGATTTAAAAATACCGCGCCACACAGGAGTCCTAATCAATTCTCACATTAATTTAGTGGCATTTAGTGATGCAAGCTTGAACGGCTATGGTTCAGTTATATATTTGCAATCATTCGATTCAGTAGGTAATATCACTGTTCGATTATTATGCGCAAAATCTAAAGTTTCGCCCGCAAAAATAACCACATTAGCACGGTTAGAATTATGCGCAGCCCTTTTAATGTCGAAGCTTGTAAAATTAGTCTTAGACACTTACTCCGCTCGTATTCAAATTAAAAATATTTACGCCTTTACAGATTCGACAATAGCTTTATCGTGGATAAAATCTTCCCCTCATAGGTGGAACATATTTGTTAGCAACCGCGTAGCTCAGTTACAGGAAAACTTACCACCTGAAAATTTCTATCACGTTGCAGGCGTCGACAACCCTAGTGATTGTCTGTCACGTGGTTTATTACCATCTCAATTAATAGCGCATGATCTTTGGTGGAATGGCCCCTCATGGCTGAATAAGCACCCATCAGAATGGCCGACTAAAATATTTTCTCCGCCAGACTACTATACTTTACCCGAACATAAAACTAAATCTTATAATATTACAGTAGAGCATAGAAAACAAAGTATTGTATATGAGTTGGTTAAACGCATTTCTTCTTGGGACAAACTACTTCGTACATTTATATATATTCTAAAGTTCTGTAAAATATTGGTTTCCGATTCTAGCTTTGTTGAAAACTCAATTAAAGCCGAAAATATTATTATTCGTACAGTTCAGCGGGATTACTTTTCAGAGGACATTGCTCAGATCGAAAACAATACGTTACCTTCAAAGAAACTAAGAAATCTTTCTGTTTTTATCGATGACCTTGGAATCCTACGTATAGGTGGCCGTTTGGCTCACTCAGATTTACCCTTTGAGGTTAAACACCCCGCTCTCCTTCCTAAACATGATGATGTTGTGAATCTCATCATAGATTCCTATCATATAAAGAATTGTCATACAGGACCAGGTCTTCTAATGTCAATATTGAGACAACGCTTTTGGATACTGGATGCCAGAACTGTTGTAAGATCAAGAGTTCGTAAATGTAATTTATGTTTCCGCCTTAACCCAAAACATCCAACTCCAAAAATGGCTGACTTACCAAGATACCGCATTAGTGAGTCGAAGGCTTTCGTCCACTGTGGAGTAGATTACGCTGGACCCTTGCGTATAATACTCTCCCGTTCTAGGGGGCAGAGGACACAAAAGGCTTACTTGTGTTTATTCGTATGCCTTGTAACTAAAGCTGTTCATATTGAACTTGCATCCGACTTAACTTCGGATTGTTTTATTAATGCTTTTAAACGCTTTTTATCAAGACGAGGTCCAGTCAGTGTAATTTATTCGGATAACGGTTCCAATTTTATAGGCGCGAAAGCGCAATTAGATGAAATATATAATTTTCTTTTAACCGCAAAATTCCAACATTGTTTAAACCACGAACTGAGTAACCACCGCATAGATTGGAAGATGATTCCACCCAGTTCCCCGCATTTTGGAGGAATTTGGGGACCAAACATTAAAAGTTTTAAAACTCATTTATATAGAGTTATTGGTTCACAAACGCTCACTTACGAAGAATTGCTCACAGTGCTCATTCAAATCGAGTGCATATTAAATTCACGACCGCTGAGTGTTATTTCATCAGATCCGCATCCTGAGATTCTTATGCCCGCACACTTTCTTATGTCCACCCCTTTACAATTTTTACCCGCAAAAGATTTATCTGATGAAAGAATTACTCTTAAGCAACGCAAGAAACTTTTGGACCATATGGTGCAGTCCTACTGGAAGAAATGGCGCATGGAGTACTTGCACACTCTCCAGGTTAGACAAAAATGGCTTAATTCCGATCAGCAAATTGAAGTCGGCAAAGTAGTGCTATTGGGAGGAGATAATGTGCCACCTTTGTATTGGCCATTGGGTGTAATTGTGGCCGTACATCCTGGGGCAGATAATATAGTAAGGGTGGTTACAGTTAAAACCGCTAGTGGCTTGTATAAACGTCCTATAGTTAAAATTTTCCCATTACCTAATCAATGATTATTTTTGTTTAGTTTATTTCTTACCGCTTGCCATGAATTCTATTGTAAATTTTCCGCATTAATTTATTTCGAATTATTGTACCGCCTTTAACGCTCCGCATTAATGTAATTTAATATTTACCTATTTTTGTGTTAATTCACCGCTTTATGTAACTTCCTATAATTTGTTTCGAAAACTCTTTCGAGTTTTCAAGGTGGGGAGCATGGTGTGGCGATGGCGACATCTGTTGGCCACGGGGTGTGCTGCGCAGGCATTGATCGGTCTGGCTGTCGCTGGCCTATTGCGTTAGAGGGCGCAAAGTAGAATATTTTAAAAAACCGCTGTGCTTACACATATTACCTTACGAACCCGCTTCAAGTACGCGACACATATTGCGCTCATATTTTTTATTTTATTTATTTATAAACCGCTAAACTTTGTAAAACTGCTTAATTGTGAATGTGAGTAGTGTCCGCGTATCGCTTGAACATTATTAGAACATTTATTGATCACCGCATCCGCAAAATACACGAAATCACCATCGGCCAGTCCAGGGTCGGCCCTGTTGATGAAGAAGACCACGAGAGACGCCGGACTGAGAGCAGTCTTCGAGCAGGTCAGTGGATAGCTTAGATTGGTCTTTGTCAGCATTGTATACTTGTGTGGTCTTATAGATTCGTCGCCCGACCCACCTATCTTCTTTACCACCGCATCATACAGTCCACTTATTCTCCCGCCAAACCAATTGTTCAGGTAATAAATGCCACACGTATTTGCCAATGGGCGTGGTGGTGATTTTCTTTGCGAGCTCGACTCGTGGAATAGAGTATATAGAAGAGTAGGTAAACCAATAATTTGTCGTCTCATAATTTGAATCAAATTTTTAATTTTTAGTTTTAAGTTCTCGTGTAAGTAGTTGTAAACTTTATTGACAATAAGAAATGTACACATATTATATTTATTAAGAAGTTATTTAAATAATTGGAATTTTTTATTAAAAAATAAATTATTGAAAATATTTTAGTGAGAATGCCATGCAATGGCATAGAGTGAGGGTGGTAGCAGGAACTATCAGGACAGATAGTAATATCTTTAATTCGGGAAATGAACATTGGAGGCGTATTCATTACTTTTGGAAACATAAAAAATATGACGGAGACATGTTTTGGCATGACATTGCAATCCTGGAGGTAATTTATACATTATACATTTAATCCAACAGTTTATGCAAGAGGTTGTCTAGATGGCGCTGTGAGTAGCTTGAGCACGATTTTTTAATAAAAAAAATGCCTACCTTGTTAATAAAGTAATAATTTGGTTTTGTAAAAATATTATATAAAAAAGGTACGTGCACGATAGAGATACGTGCAAGAGCGAGATTTTAAAATATATTTTTATTTTTTATTTTTTTTTCACATACATATCCAGAGCATCAATATGACGTCATTGACGCGAGCTGTAAAGTTAACGAGCTCTACCAATATACAAATTCATTTAATTTACAGTTTAAATTCACTTTCAGGTGGAACGCGAATTTGTTATATCGTCATCATTACAACCAATTCGAATGCATACCAGCGATTTAAATATAGAATTAAAGGAAAATATGAGATGTCTTATTTCGGGTTTTGGTCTCACAGAATACGTACGTTAATTGATAAAATACCTATCGAAATATGTTAATATATACTGTTAGACAATAATATATTACTATATACATATATTTTAATTTAGGTCGTGGTGCACTAAAAATATAACGTATTTAGTTACTCAAAAATACTATAGTAAATATAGTAATGTGCGTAACTATAATTATAGCACAGACGTAGCAGTTATAGCTACGTCTGTGTTGGGCTTTAGCGTTATTGCACGATGAGGTTACGTTGAGGTTCGAATGTAACGTTGATTTCCATTATGTAATATCTTTATTGCAGAATAAGTATCCAAGAAAACTACGAATGATATGGGTTCCAATTATATCTCACAAAGTTTGCAAAATGTTTTATTCTTTTGGTTATGTACACGAACAGATTTTTTGTGCGGGCACTTACGGCAAAGACAGTTGTCAAGTAAGTAATAAATCGTCCCTTTGTATAACGCGTAATTCGTAATAGACACATATTACCTACTAATATTTTAAAACTCACGCAAAAACGGCGTAACAGATTTGTATGAAATTTGGCACACGGATTTTATTACATGGATTTACGTATAGGATACTTTTTATCCTGAAAAAATGTTAGGTTTCTGTAGTATTTTCAAAAAACGAACCCCCGCTCTAGTGCTTGTCATTATTTCCGATTTTAAGTCAACCGTTTCCAAGTAAACCCAGATTCTATCCAAGACGAACAGACAAACATACAAAATTTGTAAAAACTATTCTTTGACTTCGGTAACATAAGTAAAACGTGTACAAATTGTTTTTTCTTTTTAAATATTAAATGATTAAATGTACAGACATGGAATTGATTACGATATTGTTATATGTATGTATTAATATAGAAGACACATATAGAAGACAAAAAAAAAACCACATCAATTGTCGATATTGCACACTTTTATCATTCAACCAACGAATTAGACGAAATTAATTTATTGTAACTCGGTCTTATTTTTTGTGTTTTAACAGGGCGATTCTGGTGGCCCAA
Source organism: Synanthedon andrenaeformis (assembly GCA_936446665.2). Classification (NCBI taxonomy): domain Eukaryota; kingdom Metazoa; phylum Arthropoda; class Insecta; order Lepidoptera; family Sesiidae; genus Synanthedon; species Synanthedon andrenaeformis. Next base: position 4,562,908 of record OW387786.2, on the reverse strand, counting down.
TTGTATGCCAAGGAGTATTAGCTGGTGTTGTATCCTTCGGTGGAAAATGTGGAGGCAGTCCAGGCGTATATACTAAGATAGTGAAATATACAACTGATTCCCAGGATGCTTTTATAAGTTCAACTAATCATATACAATTGTATAGTATGTATTTATATATTATGTTCACACTGCATATAATAAGGATTTTAAATAAATAAAAATATTTTTTGTTGTTGTTTATGTTTATTATGTTAGACCACTATAGAGGTAACATAGACAATCCTCTTAACCCACCTGTTTATCCCTAGACCGGTGGCCCTGTAATAATCTACTATTTTGAGGTCTAGTTATTGAGTCATATATTCTAAACTACTTAATTTACTGAAAAGAGACATTAAATTATAAATTTCTATAGCAAATTATAAGAAATTGATTCAAGTACGAAAATTGATTGAGTGTGATTGAGTGGGGGTGGTCCTAAGGTTAGTGACCGTAACAATGACGTTACATTAAAAATAGGAGGATATTAAAACAAAAGAAGGAGACTAGGCCACTAACACGCTGTTTTGGGCCAACATGAATGGTACCTGTACCATCGGCAGCGGGCAGATGCAGCTCGCCGTCAAGCGAAGGTCTCACCTGATCAATGGAACTCATAAAGGTTGTCACCCTTTTAAACTTGGTAGCTTATTAGATCCATTCTCCAGAGCCAGGATGAAACTAGTGAGAATTTTTTTCTCATAACATTGAGCTTGGATTAGATGTTTGGATAACTCTTCGTAAGCATTTGGCAGCCGTCGCACTTTCATCAGCCTTTAACGCTTGTTTGTTAAAATTTCAACTGAATCCTTACAATTGCAAGTAATTTATAAAAATTAAATAAAAAAAAATGTATATGAGAATTTTTATGTTCTAAAACTTTTCTGTCACATATAAAAGCGATAAATGCTGTCACAAATGTGTCACATCTTTGGGCGAGAGTAACCATGTTTAAAGAAATTTAAATAATACTCTGAAATGAATGAGTTTTTTAATATTCGCGTTATATTTTTTTATGATACTCGTTGTTACTTGTGTACTAAGACCGGTAGAAAGTAATCTGGAGTCCCATGAGCTTGTTCAATTTAATAGTGAAAATGAGTACTATATAGGAACCGATTTGAATTTCACAGTAATTGTATTGTCATTATCATTATTGTAACATCTAGACCTCGAGAATATACCAATTTCGAAAATCCACTTGAATGATTGTACAATTAGTGTATTCTCTAATCTGAGTAGATAGATATTAAAGCATTGTTTTAATTCAAGTTGTAGAAAAGCTTTTAACTGAATTACCGTATATAATATGTTTTCAATGAGTAGGTAATGATGTGATTTTGATCTTTATTTGTCTTAAATTTATTTAAGACTGATATCAATATTTCTGTTTCAAACCAAATAAAATATTCTGTTAGGTAATAAATGGTAAGAGGTATCAAAACCGTTTCTAGAATCTCCACAAACTTAAAGATAACTATGGTATTCAACAACACAATGGAATTCAGGAAGGAAATTGCCATTCAACCCCATTGAAGTGTTTTCGTTGCTCTTAAAATGTTACAAATTACATATATTATACCTAATTGTTTACCGAAAGAAACTTACTGTTCCAAATATTGTAGGTATTATGTTAATTTTTGCTAGTTTTTTAAATATACATTTTTGTTATTTAGAAAGTATTGATGGACAACAAAGAATATAAATCGATGGTCGATTACTGCCCACTTAGGATCTATGGTGGAACATATGCAGATATTACGACTGTACCTTATCAGGTAGATATGCTTTTAATGACTTATAATTATAAATTAATGATAAATTACATGACTTCGTCAATAAAAGCCTCATGAAATAAAAATATGTTATAAAAATAAACATTTATAAGTATAAGTGGAAGTTCATTTTACAGGTGACGATAAGAAGAAGAACATATGGAACATACTGGGTTCAGTTTTGTGGTGGAACCCTCGTAACAACAAGATTCATATTGACAGCAGCTCATTGCTTTGTGGATAATTAGTTAGTTACAAAATAAATATACATTTATTTTTAATGAATAACGGTGGCGGACAGGCTGACAGTCCCTTCGAAGGCAGCTAGATGCCGTCGCCTATAGAAAATATAATAAATATCGGCAGCTCACTGCACCTTTGGCGTTGCTTTTGTTATAGGCGATGGTAACCACCTGCCATCAAATGGTCCGTCAGCCTTACGTATCCTTACGTAATTAGCCGTTCCATAATAACTAATGGACTGTATTGGTATTTCAGTGGCCGTACGACACCACTAAGCAATTTGAGATTAATAGCTGGTTCGGTGAGAGCAGACGCTTCGGAGAATCACATGTCTAGATGGGAGTATTGGAGAAGCATTAAAAACTTTTGGAGACACAAACATTATCATTTAAAATATTACCAAAATGATTTCGGTGTGATTGAGGTATTTTATATTAAATAATTATTTTTTTTAATTGTAGTGTTCTAAAATAAAAGTATAGCCTAAGTTACTCCTTATGACTTTAGTCCCTTATAAATAACTCACTAACTAGAAGATTAGGTAAGTAATTACAACCTATCATAAGGATTACATACTTTTTACTGACTATTTTATTTGTGACTAGCTGTGCCCACGATTTCGTATGCGTTTCTAGATATAGTGCGTAACTTTTTTGTTTGTAAACCGATTGGAATGATACAAATAATGAATGTTACGGGAAGTTTGCTACAATATATTAGTGAAAACTGCATTCAAATCGATTAAGCCGTTTCTGAGATTATCGTGCACAAACGTTAAGACAAACATACAAAAATTTTAAAAACTATTTTTTCGAAAAAAAGATTTAATTTACATAAAATATTATTTAATTAGACGGACACGGCTCGTCTATATCACATTTGCAATTTTATCCATTATGTAGGTAATGTTATGGATTTAATATTTTCAGACTAGCTCCGATTTTGTTACGTCGAAATCAATAAAACCTATTAAAATGCATACAGAGGATTCGTATGTGGAACTAGAAGAAAATCTTGAATGTATTACTTCAGGATACGGTCTTATGGAGAATGTGAGTATAAAATGACAGTGTGGCTGGGCTACAGTCACCTCTGGCCTATGTCATCCACCTTTCATCTTGACTGGGACCTGGGCAGTAGTCTTAAGGGAGGCTACCCCGAGATCCCCCGAGATGGCCGGCGTACCTCCACTTTCGGGTGTGCCAAGGTTCCGACAGGGAGGGTAGTCCTCTCCGCGATGGACAGCCATGGGCGGTCGCGGATGTCGTGTCAATAGGTAAGTAGAAGTCATGAGGATTTCCCAACGTTAAAAAAAGGCTGCCGACCATAGTAGCTGTAACGGTGGTGAAGTTCATTTTTGAATGCTTATTTGATAAGACATTAATAAGATAAACATGTGTTGACTCGTGTGCCTTCAACCAGGTTAGACCGCTTAGATTGCCGAGGGTTAAGCCTCACCATCACGTCAAAGTCCTAGCACACCTAAGGGGGAAGACAAGCACCCTAAACACTCAACTAATAAATATTACTTTAAAGACCCTTTTAAAGTAATATTTATTTTTTATTTTTCAGGAGGAATTTCCAACTGCTTTACGGGCAGTATGCGTTCCAATCGTAGATGTTAAAACATGCAAGATATACTATGGTAGCGTATATGTTAACAACAGAACATTTTGTGCTGGATCTTTTGGCAAAGACTCGTGTCAAGTAAGATCATACTATAATCATACTATAATTTAAAGTTATAAATGAACCTCCGACTTTCTATTGATCCCAAAAACGCTATAGGATATCTGCTATAAGTTGCTAAAGAGTTGGGTATCCCGCAGAGTACTTTATGAGATTGGTCAATTCTTACTATTTCCGTAATATTTGTTTCAGGGCGATTCTGGGGGACCAATTGTTTGTAAGGGTGTCCTAACCGGAATTGTCTCGTTTGGTGGTTCCTGTGGAATGACTCCTGGAGTTTACACCAAATTATTAAGTTACACTTCCGGCGAATATGTACCTTTAGTACAAGCCTGTTCCCAAAAGATATTGTGCTTTTCCTTTTTTCTCTTCATGCTCGCTTATAATTTGGTAAATATATTAAGAAGTTTGGAAATAAATGTCGGTTAATAGTTAAATATGTGTTTATTTTTAACATAACAAAAGAAAAAGTTTATAAGAAATTGTTCTCTTCTCACGTGTACCCAGGATGTGCCCCTTTTGAAAATTCAAAGCCCTCGTGAGTATGCACGTTTTATAAAACTAGTTCAGGCCGATTTCTCACAATAGACCTAATCTATTTATGTAGTTATCCAACTTATAACTACTCCACCTGCCACCTGTTGATCTAATAAGACATCAGTAAGGGTGCTGTCGTGGAGTGAATGTAAATTTTATTTTGTAACCTCACAACAATACGACAGATGGCGCCACGTTTTACTTTTAGTTAAAGTAAATCTCCCTTATAGATAGTAGCTGTGAAAAATTAAAATATAATGAGTTATATGGCCTGACTTATCTTATCTCATCGCTCTGACAACGGTGGCGCCACCACTGATACTGCTGACTACAGTAGTGCCGAATTTTTAACATTTTTAGATGATCCCTCAGGAACCTAATATTTTTCTAGAATAGAAAAAAGTAGATAGAAGACAGCCTTAATATTATGTTAATCTAGGTAATAAACTATCATTGGAAGAACCATCAAAAGGTAAAAATATCATATAAATATTAGCGTAAATATGTACCTATATTTCAGATTGAATAGTTTGTGTCTTATGCAGCAATAATGAAGTTCATTTCCTCACTAAAATCTTAATCAAAGTTTTAAGGTGATCTCAGACGTTTGCCTTGAATAATATATCGGGTGTTTCATTACCGTCTCTCCTACCGTCTCTCCGTCAATCCCTGACGGAGCGGTCGTGAAGGTAAAGGCCGGAACACACTTCATAAATTATAACTTCCGCTAGTTTAGACTAGGATGAATGTGTTGCGCCAACACATTAGGTGAATATTGTTCATCAAAACTATTTAACTTGTTTAATAAGCTTGGGCGTTTGATAATGAAATCAATTTCCAACAAGAAAGAAAAAACAATGCAGACCCTTTTAACATCATTTTCTGTTTTATATTAAAAATAGTAGACAGGCTGACGGCCCGCTTGATGGTAGATGGCTATCGTTACAAGTCGGTAACACCAAAGGATTGCAAGTGAGCGGCTTAAAATGGTTACAATCCCTTTGTTAATAATATTTGTAATACTTGTATTAACATATAGGTTACTTTGTATACTAAAAAATTATAGGTTTTTGTGAAAAACGAACTATACCGCGTACGAAGTCGCGGACACAGCAAGTGCTAGAATAAGGAATAGTATAGTAGGTATGCAAAAATGACATCTGGCATTCCTTACGCTCGCACCGAAAAACTGTCGTTAGACAGGTTGCTAAACCATCATTGTGATACTGATGAGGCTGTACAAAACATTGTAGGTATAGTAAGACAAAATAATATTTCTTATAAAATAAATTTCCACTGCGTGTGATTCCTGTTCCAACTAAAATCTCGACTGCGCGTATTGTCTTGAGATTCGTATTTAATTAGCACAAACAACCTCAACCGAGCAGATACTGACTTAAAACAGACAACGGATATTAGCCTAAACTTAAATGTTAAAATCGCAAATTTTCCTACAATTTGGAGAGGTTTATAAGTCTTTTAAGAGCTGCTTATGAATGTTGATGTAATTTGGTACCTTTCAATAAAATGTTGATGTGCAATAAAAGGTTAATATAAAATAATGCAAATTGAATAGTTTTGCTTTTGAATTTTGATATCCAAAATCACAAACCTTTGAATTATTACAGTAATAGTACATTCATATTTTTAGGTTTTCAATTGCAGACGATTATTGCCTAATTATCAAGTTTTAAACTCAAAGTCAAACGATAAGCTAAATTCCGAGACGTCCAACATTACTGACTACAACAGAGGTCTTAACTTGAACAATACAACTTAGCAACAAGTTAACAGAACTTCGCTCGTATCACTTAATTAGTATTGCGGTACTAACTTGTTTAACTTAGTAGACCTAATTAGAACTGTCTTAAAGCGGATGTTAGACCTAGTAGTAGGTAAATGCAATACCTTCCGTGATATTTAATTAACTTATTTACAGTTTTTATTTCTTGCTGTCATTTAACGCATAAGTAAAAGGAAAATAGAGCTTTTTTCGGTCATCAAGCTTCTATTTTTGCAAATATAATAACTTTTGACAGTCGAGAAAATATATCAAGATTTTTATTATCAAAGAGTAGGTCAACGGCAACTACCTATTTTTGCCGTAATAGGTACTTATCATAACTTAAGTATATTATAAATGTAAAAGTGAGTTTGTGTGTGTTACGCGTTCAAGCCTTTATTGATAATCATAATTTTTTTCCTACATGTTGTCAGATAAAGAAAACCAGAAATTTCAACCAGAAATGAGTTTTATTGGAAAATGCTTAAAAAATATTTAAAAGTAATAGATCTCTAAATATTTTTTGGAAATAAAAACAGCCTATATTACTCGCTGATAATGTGGCTTTTTATCAAATTTTTATGATAGGTGAAATATTTTTAAAATCAATAGTGTTTTAATGTAATAAGTTATTGTTGTGAATAATTGAGTACCTAGTAATACAGTAAATTAAGTAACATTGTTCTTTAAAAACATACACAAATATATTTTTTTAATACCATTATTAAATAAGATAAACAAAATATAACACTGGGCGCTAATCACAATGCATTATAGTTAATGCGAAATTGTATAAAAAAACCACTTGAAAAAGGAACAGATGCGGCACAATACTTCGTTAGAAGAGTAGAGTCTCAATAAAACATAATGCGATGCATATGGGACATTGGTTACTGCTATTTTGTGAACTAAGGAGAGAAACCCTTTGTTAGAGCAGCTTTTTAGAGATTTTAAAAGTTAAATTGTTTATTTTTTATAAGTACATGAAATTTAATGTCTATTAATTTTAAAAAGCACGTAAAACTTGTTCACTAAGAACTAATTTTGAAATAAATCAGTGTCCACATAGTTTGTAGGTGTATGATCAAATGCATTAATTATTACATTGTTTATTCATTTTAAGTATAAATTTTATTCTATTTATTAGCATATTATTACAAAGTTTCGCGTAGGTTATAGTGTTTTTTTACAGTTTTAATTACGTTTTTAATATTTCTCTTTTTCTTTTGCATTTATAATAATAATAATCTATAATATAAAAATGAATCCCTAAATGTGTTGTTAAGCGCAAAACTCGAGAACGGCTCGGCCGATTTTAATTCTGTCTTCACTCATGGATAGAGGGATAATCAGGGAAGGTTTTTACGTAAAAAAAAATGCACCCCGGGCGAAGCCTGGAACGAGTCGCTATTTATTAATAAAAAACAAAAATAAATAATAAAAATTTACGTAGTTCCTGAATTTAAATATTAATTAATAGGTAATTTTTATAATAGTTAGAATGAATAAAAAGCCCAGAAATTAACTCACTAGAATAATTTCTTCTGTAAGTTACTAAATTCCATATCTCTAGTTAAAAAATTTTTTTTTTTATATCGTATCGACTATTGCACGTCTTTAATGTTCTTCTATTCTGATTCTAAGTAATTTGTCAAAATAGCCATAATTATTCGCAATGTATTCAATAAAATACTTTGGCGTTTTTACTTTCCTAGATATGTACTTTTTATGAGTCGATGTATAGGTATTAAATATTGTGATAAACAAAAAAAAAGACAACCAAACTGACCAGTACTCCGCCCAAACATTTAAGTAGGGCTTACAACAGTAATAGGACAACAAAAAGCTATTAAAAAGTGGGCCCAATTGGTCCTTTATTGCGGGGCGCAAGTGTCAGTGCTTATTAAGAATGTGGCCCGAATATCAAATTGCCATCTTTCTATTATAGTGGCCCCTACCACGCGCAACATGAACACCCTCGGATTATAAAACAAATTTGTACAGAGTAGCGTGACATACAGAGTCATTACTGGTCAAGTTAGTACTTACTAGTCATTAATGAAAATTAAAATAATTAATTTACTACTCTATTTATTTTGTGGTTTTAGCGTCACTTAATATTTAATAAAGGTGCTACATATTTTAATTACGAAATTTCTTTCCTTTTTTTTACCATGACGTATTATTTATTCCATCCCTGGTTCTATAGGTTGCGCATACTCAGGTTGGCTTTATATAATAATTATGTAGGCATAAATCTCCCTTCAGTCCTTTTCCTGTCTGCAAAAATGTAAAACCATCAGTCCCCACATGTATATTAATTTCCCTTTTTAGTGAATCAAGGTACACACAGTCTTATTGGACGATTATAATCGTTTTTTTTAATGCCAACTTATTTAATGTTCCTATTATTTAAACAGGATATGATTAAAATTTTCATTTCCAATTTAAGACAATAAAAGACAATTTTGTTAGGCGAGGTAAGGCGCACTGAGTCATGAATTGGGCAGCCTGTCTGGCGTCCGTAACCACCTCCTTACAGAAAACCTATTTATAATTTCTTTATTTCTTTTAATGAATGAGCAAGGGATGCCAGAACCTGTTTTCCTATCTCTTCGTCTTCCCTTATCCTTTATCCTATAAAGGTCAGTATTACCAACTGGCATTTCCTATGTTAATATATCCTATAGCCTAGTAGACCGTCAGCCTGCCTGTCGACCATTGCTAAAAAAATTAATTAATAGATCTTAAAAATAAATATTGCAAAATAAATATTGTTTCTAAATATTGCACTACTCTGTTTTTGTGTACCAAAGCGCTGCTAGCAAAACTGTTATTCCGCGCACTCTCCAACCAGCCCTAGGCAAACTATTGTTTATTTTTTTTATAAATAAATTCAGTTGTCACATCTCCCGTGATAAATGGTGGCACTGACAAGATAGTCATATGGCGAGTGAGTCCACTTGTTCTGGTATACTGTTAGTTTCATGTTATAGATACTTTGAGGGCCAAATGCTTTGAAATAAGGGCGCGCTGTTTTCTGTTAACGGGTCTACTTTTTATGTGCATATTTTTTTGTTTTTGTTATTATATTTTTAAAAGCTTCTTTTAGAATATATGATTTTTTATTGGGTAGGCATAAACATAGATATCAAAAATGTCATTAAGTAAGGGATAAGAAATAAAGTCGGGACTGGAGAAATGGGTTACAGCATCGAAAAACAGCACAAGTGCTTTATAAATGTATAATGCTTTATAATGTAGGTATAATTTTATAATGCTTATATTACTGTGGTCTTTTGTATGAGGGCGATAAATGTTTTAGTCAGACATGCTGCTCGTATAAAACTACTGAATTGTAGGGAGTCACTAAAAATTGAATTAATTCTTGAAATAAATTATAAGAAACTAGCGACCCACACCCGGCTTCACATGGAGTTGAAATTTTCAAAAATCCTTTCTTAGTGAAAAAAATATACCCATAGGTAAAATATACACAAATTTTAACTTTCTAGACTTATTTTAACTTTCTAAATAGATCGATTATACAATAATTTTTTTACGTTGAACTTGACAGACATGCTGGTGGATATCGTCGCCTATAAAATAAGCAACGTTATTAATGCTGCAAGTGGGCTGCCGATTATAGCAGGAATATAGAAAGGTATTAGGAAAGACAAAGATATGGGTTTGAGATTACCTAAACTAAATACTGAGACTAAATAACTATCCTCTGAATGAGAATGCCCTGTGTAGCGAGTTGCACACGCACAAAGCGTGCCGATGCTTCGCTCGACCTGTTTTTCTTTTTTTTAATGCTGCTGAGTTGCATCTTGCATGCGATTCAGTTAGTTAGGCATGTTTATGAGTTGTAATATTGCTACAATTATATATAGTGTAATGTTGTGGTGTTGGCGTGAAATAAAATGTCTAGACAAACCAATAATGGTTTACAGACATTGTTATCATCTTGTGTGTAAATACGTGTTAGATAATAATAATAAAATAAATAAATTATTATCGAGACTTAATGTGTTAACTAAACAGTTTAAGTTCTTAATGATATTTTAGACAAATTTTAGAATAATAAAGATATAATTCTAGTGTAAATTCTTGAGAAAAATATGAATAAGATAAACGAATTTGAATTTGTAAAATCTCATCTTTTAAAATGTATAGGTAAGTCTAACACTTAAAATCTGTAATCTAAATTATCTCCGGGAGAATTAAGAATAACCCCTTTCACTCTTCGTTTATTAAAAATACGGTTTCCACTAACAAAATTCTTAATAATTTAAACGTCATAAAGTCCATTAAGAATGGAACCTGAAAAATATACTGAGTGCACCAGTTTTGAAGACTTATAACGTCGGTGTAAATAAATAATCTGCTCGCGAATCCATTTGCTTGGGATTCAACATTTTTTTCTACCCGTTGCGAGGGCAATTTAAAAATATTGAATAAGTAATTTGGCCTCCTGAAATATAAGTACAGAGTAGACAAAACAAAGAACCGATACTCCTTTGATACACCACTACCTATGTAATTGAGTAAAATTGTAAGTAAATAATTAACTCATGCAATTTTCTGTTTATAATATATTATACTAGCGACCCGCTTCCGGCTTTGTGCGGGGTGCAATTTCTATACTATATACAAATCCTTCCCGTTTATTCCACTTTACATATGTGAAATCCAAATTAAAATTGGTTCACACCCATTCTCAAGTTTTTGAAGTGTACACAAACCAACAATAGTTTATGTATATTATAAAGATTATACTATCAACCCGCTTCCGGCTTCGCATGGAGTTGAAATTTTCAAAAATACTTTCTTAGCGGATGCTTACGCAAAATCGCCTGTGTGTGTCTTCTATAAGATGTACTTCAGAGAGTGTGCTCAGGAGTTGTATGAGCTCTTACTCAGACGTATGTGGGGCTGGTTACCATCTTCATCTTGTCAAAATCCCTCTTTTTCTGACCAAACGCTTTCTTTCATTCTTTCATAATACGAACTGCCGTCTGCCAAGTATTGAACTCCCTGCCTCGGCGTCTGTTTCCGGGCTCATATAACCCAAATCTTTTTAAAATGCCTGCGATCGTAGTGATGCTGATTCTATTTTTCCAAGGAACATTATGTAGATAGGCCCTCTCTGTTTTTTCCCGATATTCCTTTTAATCTTTGCCCCAAAACAGAGCAACTGCTAAACGCGTTATGATGAGATATACCCATGTATTATCACACGCCGCGTACACAACCTCAAAATAAATATGAAAACACACGGAACGTGTGGGAAAACACCATGAAAATGTAACACTTATACCATTAACTTGATGCGAATTTCCCCCTCATATTTTCATTTTTCCGGAGCGGAAATGAAACCTCTTTTTGGCCTTTTAACGTTGTTGGTCCTTTCCGTTGCTTTTCACTGTTTTATAGTGCACGGACGTGTTATTAGATTTTTGTTGGTTCAGCTGACATGCAAAACGTGCGCTGCACTTTAATATTGTGATGCCAGTCATTTTGCCGTAACGAGTTAAATACAGAAACTAACTTTAGTTCATAGTTCATCTAAAATTAAATACCCAAGTCTACCTTTTTTATGTTAAGGTTGGCAGGTTGGTAGGTGGCTACAGTCACCAATAAACAAGCAACGCCACAGGTGCTGCAAGTACGCTGCCGACTACAATAGGATTAAGGATAAGGATAAGGAATTGGGAAGGGATAGGGAAATGGGCTCCGGCATCCCTCACTCACTCACCGAAACACAACAGCACACGTGCTGTTATTTCACGTGGCAAGAGGGTGGTTACTGACGACCTCTTTTAGAAGACCACCGTTTGAATTAATTTTGAATAAATTAATCACATCAATGATGAAGTCGTTGCTTATAATTAATTACAGTTATATTAAAATTAATATGTTAAAAACTACATCTGTTAGTTTAGTTGTAAGTAGCCGCGTCAGGAAAACATAGAAATACCCAAATTGAAAAAAAGGCTAAGAAAATAAGAACAAACAAAATATATTAGGTACTTAAAGGTTGTCTGGAAGATATCGCTTTTAGCGATAAGACCGCCCATTGTACATTGTCATATTTTGCATTTTTTTTATTTTTTTTATTGTGTTACTCTGTGTACAATAAAGTATATCTATCTATCTATCTATCTACCTATAAAAAAAGAAAGCTTATCATCAGCCAGATGTAAACTAAACAAGCTGAAAACAAATTCATAAATCGTATCCCGGATATATGCTTCCTCACAAACCACTTAAGTGGATGACCCGTTCGAGTGGGTGTAAAATTAAGTAGTCCGACATGAAAATTCTCACATTTTGGCTAATAAGTGGACACCCGTTATTCGCATCTGCGTATTTTTTCGCGGACATTCCCTAGTCCCTTCATAGAAAAGCAATCGGGTAGTCGTAAACGTTAGGGGTCTAAAAGCACCCCCTGGGGTGCTGGTAAGGGCATCGCTATGTTTCTTGACACTGTTAGAAAAAGTACCCATTGGTCGCTCCAAGCCGGGACAGCCGTCGGGGGGATTATAAGGCCGGCAAAAAGTGTAATTTAAAGCTGACTTAAGGTTTCGAATTAAAATGAAGGAGGGAGGACGTTCCGGTTCCTGTTTATGGCTCAGTTAGTAGCTACTTATACGTTAGTACTTATATATACGAGAAGATAAATATAGCTTCCTTGAAATCACAATATTTTTTGTACTGCCATTATTAACAGTGAAGTGAAGAGCTCCTTTATAATTAAAGTAGTGACTTAAAACAAATTACTTTCAAGTTATAAATTGGCGTTTATGACTAGTCCGTCATGCGGCAGTAATCACACTCAACATGAGACAACCTAATAGGATTTTATCATCTCGGATGTCCATGGACTTTATTGCAGGATGTCCACTGCTGGACATAAGTCATCCATAATTTTCCAATAGGACCGGTCAGAAGCAGTCTGGAGCCACCGTCGACACGCGGTACTTAGCAGTTCGTCTGTCCACCTTGTGAGTGAACGTCTTCCGCTACACTTGCCAGTCCGTGGCTTCCACTTGAGCACCTTCTACCCTCAGCGGCCGTCGTAGGCTCGCCGTACTATGTGTCCTACCCTCTGCCGGGGCCGGAGAATTAGACAGCTCTAGAACCACTGATTTTTTTTTTGATAAACTCTTTCAATATTTAAAAGTTTAACTCCACATATACATAAAGCCTTTTTTATTATTATGATATTTATATTATGTCTAACTTCCTTGCACCTAAGCATTGAATCGGGTGCGTCGGTCTTGTCATAAATTAACTTATATATTTTAAAAAAATCATTCTTAATCTATTTCATACGTTTTTCCCAATGTTTCTATAATTCTATAATTTATCTAAACATGCCTATAAATTAATGAGTAGGTACCTAAATTTAGCGTACTTGCATAAAAATAATTTCCCAAAGGGAATATCACATAAGGTTAGCATGAAGGTAGATAAATTAATGAGTAATGCCAGTGCCGTCTTAAGTCTATTCGGCGCCGGGGTGCGGGGCTCAGCCTGCGCCCTCGTTTTCTTTTACACTGCAGCGTGGCACGCGACCGACGACACACTGCAGTATGAAAGGGGTCCTAGTCAACCAAGAAAACACAATACACGTAATTTTGATAATTTGTTTATTTTTCTAAAATACAAAACTAAAATTAAACTTAAATTATACAAATTAAACCCAATTATACAAATAAAAAACAAAACTATTCTCCATTCGAGACATTATGTCCAGTTTCTGGAATTAACACTCTAGAAAAGGTACCTACTTTTTCAAAAAAGTGAAGAATTATACTTTTATTTTAACATGAAAAAGAACATGATGCAAAAACAAAGAAAAGAAGGAACCTGTTAGTTGAGAAATCAATAGAATTATGAGTTAATTACAATTAACAGTGATTGTAATGGCGAAAAACACCAGCAATCCAAGTTCCAACTCTCGTTTATATTATTATTTAATTGCTAAATATCTATTTATTGTATGTACATACATCAAACAAACTCAATTTTTCTTGCTTTTGAGTCGGCAAAGATTTTAATTAAATCATTTATTTTTATATTAATTTTGGATTCTATACTTATAATAGCTAAGTTTGTCAGTCTGTCTTGGGTCATGGTTGACCGAAGATAATTTTTTATTAATTTTAATTTTGAAAAGGATCGTTCACCTTCAGCTACTGTAACAGGCAGTGTTAAATATATACGTAGAGATGTTGAGATATTAGGAAATGAGGAGATTAAATTATTAGAATATATATAGCTTAAAATATTAGTGGGAGTGCTTGTTGATGCATTGGGAAAAAACATTGGTAACAATTCTAATTCATTATATAAATCCTCCCCGTCAATATCAAATCTATTTTTAAATGTTAGTTTTTGTTGGAGCCGAGAACATTGAGATTTTTTTTCATGCAACTCTAATTTCCTCCAGCATTCAATGTTTTGGAAGAGTGAAAAAACTGAATTGTGTTCCGTCAGCAAATCGAATCTCTCATTTAATTTAGAGATAGCAGTGTCCAGTATAAAAAAATAAAAACATACTTTAAATTTGTTGGTTGGGTCTAAAATGGGCTCATCTGCAGCCTCGTAATCAAAATGTCTTTTTCGGGGACGTGGACGAACAGTTTCTTTAAATTCTGTTTCGCATTCTAATTCTTCAGCAATTAATTTTGCATCAGATAACAACTGTTCAAACGCACTATCGGTGCGGTATTGCTCCAAATCTTTTTTAACCAGATTAATCATTTTGGTAGCCTCTGAAATAATTACGTCTGATTTTTGCAAATTTTTGCTTACAATATTAATCTTTAGTAAAATATTGTACCATATAACTACTGAACATATGAATCTATAAGACTTTAATTTGGCTATTAATGAACTCGCTATGTTTTTTGTGTCGCTATCATACTTGTTATTTGTAAAAATAGAGTATAATGCATCGTAAATTTTATCCATGTTAAAACGTAGTGCTCTAAGTGAGCTGTGTTATAAATTTTGTATTTACACACGTTTAAAGTGTTTTTGGAAGTGAAGATTTTCGTTCGCGCTGCACGCCCTTAAGAATTTGTATTTTTGCGATTATAAACAAATAAACAATCATGACTCTCTCTCATAAACAAATACTACAAAAAAATTGTTCCCTAACCCAGGATTCGAACCAAGCAGGACCATTCGTTCCAACACGATGGCGTCAACAATGATGTATTTTTCTAGCTAGGTATGAGTACTTTTGGGTATCGGTATTGTACCTATGTATTGTATTTTAATTTTAACCGACGAGTTCTCGAGTGGAAACCACTGTCCACGAACGAACGAACGTACGTAGCTTCGGACGCCCCTCCAGCCCACCGCTGGACCGACGAACATAGTCGGTAGGCGCCTAGGTATTAGTTGGATGAGGATGGTCGAGAACTGCGTGCTGTCGTTTGGAGAAACCTATGTCCAGGAGTGGGTGATAGGTGGCTACGATGATAATGATTGACCTAACACTTAAAAAATAAAATTGACTTACCTTGATATTTTTTCTCTTATTTATGACGAAGAAATTTCATTTATTCCATGCATTTACAACTTACACAAAATCTCAATAATTTCTGCACTAAGATCTTCTGTGCTAATTCGGCGGTTGTCGCAAATGAAATGAGCTAACGAATTTAATTACTTAAAAAGAAGATATCAGATCAATCACTGACCGACACTACATAGGCGCCGCGCGCCGCGCTGTAAATTCAAATGAACTTACACCTAATTGTAGTGATTTAGAGATCATTTCTCTTTAAGTGCGAGCGCTCGGACGGCTATATCAAAGGGAGCAATTACTCGCCTACGAAAGACGCACAGGTGCCGCTCCGCCGCCGTGCGCCCATTTCAAATGAACTTACACTTTATTGACTTAGAGATCATTTTGCTTCAAGTGCGAGCGCCCGGGCGGCTATATCAAAGGGAGCAATTACTCGCCTATGACAGACGCACAGGTGCCGCTCCGCCGCCGTGCGCCCATTTCAAATGTACTTACACTTTATTGACTTAGAGATCATTTTGCTTCAAGTGCGAGCGCCCGGACGGCTATATCAAAGGGAGCAATTACTCGCCTATGACAGACGCATAGGTGCCGCTCCGCCGCCGTGCGCCCATTTCAAATGAACTCACACTTTATTGACTTAGAGATCATTTTGCTTCAAGTGCGGGCGACCGGGCGGCAATGTGCCAAGTTTTATACACTCTCTTTGGATTAGAGATTTTGCCGCGCGCGTGTTGTATTAAATAAAATTTTTATTTGTGTAGTAATAAGAGTCATTTTAGCTTGCACATCATGAGCGGTATGACAAGCGCCGAAAGCGTAATAAAAGTAAAACAATGATTATTTTTGATGACTATTTTTTTTATATTTACTTTTGGGCATACGTATTTGTCGTAACAAGTATATTAAACTGTGCAATGGCGTTAAATTCAATGAAATATCTAAATATTCAGGGTTCGGCAAGGCGCCCCCGGGCGCTCTGCGCCCGGGTGCACCGCACCCCTTGCACCCCCGGGTAAAGACGGCCCTGAGTAATGCTTCCTTTGGTTACTATTGTTCTATGTAAGGAAATGTCGATCAGGAAATCAATATCGGCACGCTTAGATATTCTTGCATTAGAAATGCTTCCGCATTATATTAGGCGAAACATTTATTTATCATTTTAAATTCTATGTGTACTTTGTAAATATACGTATAGTAAAAATACTGGTTTATTAGTAACTTAAAAAGGTCGTTTCAATTATATAAATTGTTAATAGCAGCTGACGATTGAGTACATACATTGAGTTGTGATGTATCTAGATTTAGATTCCATTTTGTTTTCTTTCGAATTATGAGTCGAGAGACATTAAGATGTCTCTTGACTTGTTTGTATGTCCAACTCATAAAATCATAGTGATAACACCAGTTATGATACGTTTCAAGAAATGAATGCAGAATGAGAATTTAAGCAATCCAGCAAGTCTAAATACTATAACTATTTACGGATAAGGGTTAAGATATGAGAATGATGTGGTTTTTTCATTGTGGTCTTCTGTAAGAAGGATGGAAACTGCCACCAGTCAGGCTGGCTAGTTTATAAGGAAAAAGTAATAGCAAAAGGTAGCAGTGCCTCGCAATTAATATTTACTTTTCGACATGTATGTAGATAAGTAGGTATGTTAGTATTACAAATTTTATAGTGTCATTTAAATGGTGTTTTAGGTTTAAGGTTTTATAAGCCAGTTACAAGCTCTAGAATCAAAAAACCTTAGAGAACAATCAAATACTTAAAACCTAACGAACAGCAGTGGGCTTCTATCGGCTGATGATGATGATGGCGAAGATCTCAGGCTTTTTATGAAGCAATTTTTTTTTAATATCTTTATGCCTAACTAGCGACTCGTTCCCGGCTTCGCCCGGGGTGCATTTTTTTACGTAAAAACCTTCCCTGATTATCCCTCTGCCCATGAGTGAAGACAGAATTAAAATCGGTCTAGCCGTTCTCGAGTTTTGCGCTCAGCAACACATTTAGGGATTCATTTTTATATTATAGACTAGCTGACCCGGCGAACTCCGTTTCGCCACCAGATGGCTGTTCTGTTGACCCGCTTTTCTGTTGAAATTTTTCCTGAATTTTCTTTGCTATAAACCTCACGGAGCCCGAGACCTTTCCAACGAATTCAAAACCGTGGAAATCGGTTCGTGCGTTCTGGAGTTATAGCGTCAGGAAGGAAAACCCGACTTATTTTTATATAGTAGATTATCTTAAATGTTATTAAAAGTGATATAATTAGTTTATTTGTGTGCTTCACTATAATTAATTAATTAACATGGGGTTTGTATAGGCACAGTATTACAATATAATATATTCCCTTATAGGTGTGTTTTATTTTTAATAATGTCTGCTTTCTTCAAATGTTAAAAAAACACAATCATTTTAACCTTAGATAAAAAAAATAGTATGGATTTATTGACTTGATTTGTTACTAGTAAATTGCAGTCGAAACAATTTTGATATTTTTATAGCCAAGTACATATGTAGTTGATACCTATCAATCAATCAACATAACAAAACGTTTAGGAATATACTTACACTATAATTTTGCAAATTAAGAGCTTATTTGGTTAGATAATATAAATTCAAGTCACTTCAGTATGAATAGAAACAAAAAGCCAAGCAGTTGTCGTCTTGTTTATACGATTTCGTAGAGAGTTTATAATAGTTTTAGATAATTTTGGTGTCAACCACAAAATTCCCTTGATTGCTATAGCGACGATAATGCTTCAGATTAAATTATTTTATACTGGTAGGTATAATATTTCTGGAATATTGAAGCTGTTGCTTTATGTACCTAGTGGCAGTTAGAAGGCGAGCGAGAAGCGAATCTATCATAAATTTAAGTTAAAGTTAGCAATGTTTCACGTAACGCTATGGTCTCTAGGCTATTGCCTGTGGGCGTGTTTTCGCAGGTGGGCGTGGCAGGGCGGGGCGGTCCCTGAGAGACCTCCCCGAACACTCAGTCGACTCTAGAGGCCCCAACTTGGTCGCTACTGTTCAAACTCAGACTTGTTTATACTTTAACACGTAAATATGTATATACTTGTACGCAGTAAAATCCAAATTGTTTATGATTTGGGTAGGTAGGTAAAGTAGGTAGGTAACCTAAGGTAGAAAATTGTTGCTTTTTTAATCTGTATTACCCACTTGTAATGCCTGTACAAAAAAGTATGACGATAGAAGAGCAAAATCATATTTAGGAATATCATTTATATTATGTAAAGTTCGGCTGTTTTTACATTCTTTATATTAAAATATTAGGTCGTCGAAAAAGATTTACACTACTTATGTCAACATTTTTAATATTACAGTGTGTCTTGCAAAGAATTAAATTACCTATTTCGATGGTCGTCACCAGCAAGCAACTCATTCCAGTTAATCTGACTCGAAAGATCCGATATCGTAATGAGATTTTTCTACGTCGTTATCAGCCAATTTATGTGGACATGAAATAAATATTATGTATTTGTATTATGTATGTATTATGTATTATGAAATAAATATTATGACCACAGTAGGTATGGTGGTCGCAATATTTTAAAAAGCTAATAACTTGTATTGTCGCGCTACTCTTAATACCCTCTCAATACTAAACGAAAGGGATAATACGATCCGTCTATAAACGCAAGCAACTCTTGGCTTAGTGAGCTGTCAATCTTTATTTATTTAATTGTGGTTACACTGAAAACATGTCTCACTTAAAATACTTACCTACTTGAATTTATAAAGGACATCTTGGCTAAAGTATAAAGGACAAGGTTAGGTCAGGGAGATGGGCTCTTTAGTTATTTCATGACAATCACAAATGATCTTAGGTTTTTGCTTTATGCATTTGTAGGTCTACCGAATTACTTGGTTTTCAATGATAATGTGTGATTGATAGGCAAAATTTAAGGAATACCATGAAGTTTATATGATGAAAATAAGGTTGGGCAATTCGTTTTTCATGGCTTAAGATTAAAAACTGAACGAATGATTTATCTTGCATACTTATTACAAGTTTTATCTTAGTTGATCTAACAAGTAACAACTAATTTTGTACATTAAGTGGGGGGAAAATCACAGTTACCCCTTGCGTAAGCAAGGGACCTTGTTCATATTATTATCATTTATTCAATTATTATACAATTTCTCACGTCTTCTATTTAGTTTTTATTCGTTCTGATCGACACCGTTGCCACTTTGTGGCAGAAGTCTAAAAATTTTTTGACTATTTGTTTGTTCTTAAGGATTTGGTGCAGATTATCTGCACTCAGGTTCATATCAATATCATGCTCCAGCACGAACCTTGCTCGCGCGAACCTGAGGCAGTCCACTAATAAATGCGGAACGGTTTCCGCTACCCCATGTCTGCAAAAGCAGTCCGAACTGGAAACTAATTTTTTTTTTTTTTTTTAAAGATCTTTTTTTTTCAAATCCCTCCGACACAGGGTCGTAGCCTATATTTACTTAAAATCCTTTCATTCCAGTTCTCACTTATATTCTGCTCGCACTTTCTTTCTACATACTTTGTCTTTCTTTTATTCCTCATCTTTCATTCTATTACGGGTGGGAAACCCGCCTGTCTTTTCCTACTCTGTTAATCCTATCCTTTATATTGTTCCTTTATGTTGTTCTTATCCTTTATATACTTTGTTTATTCCTTTTCCTCCCTCGTCCTTACTCTTTATCCTTTTTCTGTCCTTTATGGGTAGTAACTAGGGATGTAATAAATAATTGAACACAGTATTCTTATTTTACATGGCGAGACATTACAGATTTTACAATAATCAAAGACAAAAAGCATTAAATTAAAATACATTATAAATATTAAAATATTAGGCAATTATAACATTAAAACATCAACTATCTACACTCGAATCCTTATATTAAAACATTAACTAATTCAAAGCATTATAATTTAACACATTAGATAATTAAAAACATTAAAAAATTAGACTATTTGTAATTTTACGTTTTGTTCCTACTTATAACCCTAGTCACTACCTTTTTACAGTACTCTATAAACTTATTCCTTTGGCTACTCGTGATCAACGCATTGAGGTTGGCTCGGCACACTTCCATATCCATCTTGTACTCTAATTCCATCCTTTCCTTGGCGAAGACCGGGCACTCCAACAGAACATGCGGGACATCCTCCTTTGCGTCGGAACAGATGCACGATGGGCTCTCCTTGCGCTTGAACCGATGCAAGTACTCGGAGAACCCACCGTGCCCCGTCAAGACCTGGGTCATCACACCTTCAAGGCTCATCTTCCTCAGGGTTTTGTAAGCTTCTACGGCTCTAGGGAAGAACAGCTTGGTAACTCCAGCCGTCGCACCGTCCCTGTATCTTTGGTCCCATTCGTCAAGCGAGCGCATTCGTATGCACCGCTTGACGAACGAGACCGGACACAGGTCGTACGCCGGCTTTCGCTTCCACTTCAGTGCGGCCTCCCTCGCGAGGCAGTCCGCCCTCTCGTTCCCCTCTAGACCAGCGTGAGCCTTTATCCAAAATAGTTTTAACATTTTGTTTTGCTTGCTGATGTTGGTTAAGTTCTTCCTTGTTTCAGCGGCTAGAGGGTGCGAGCACTTACTCGCCGCAATGGACTGCAATGCGGACCCTGAATCGCTGTATATTGCAACGGGGAAACTAATTTTGTAACATACCTAGATAAAAAAAAGTCGTTAGATTGGCAGTCTGATGGTTGCTTGGTAGCAAATAGCTTATGTAGTGTTAGGCTAGAATTACACTTGTAACTTTTACTCACGTAAGTTACTTACGAAGAATTTACTAATAAGTTTTTAACATACGTAAGCTGTAAGTCGCGAAAGTAAGTAAACATAAGTAAGTTCGTTAACACCTCGTAAATGTATGTATAAGCCACTTATGTAATGCTTACATAAGCCCATAAGTAAAACTTACAAGTGTAATTCTAGCCTTACAATCAACGCAAGGATGGTAAAGGAAAAAGCGGGCATAGCTGAAGGCATTACCTACGCACTCTCCAAACAACAGCACAATACATATTGTATTCTTATTTGACTATATGTTCTTCTATAAGAGGATGGCAATTTCCGCAAGCTAAGTGCAGCTATAGCTAGTTTTACGTTATTGAATATTTATGCATTTCTTAATTACATTTTATTGATGTTAGTTTATATTGACAATGTTAGTATAATTGACGATAATCGCTGAAATAAATTTATCCACACCAGTTAATTTGACATTTGACTCGATAATAATTTTTTTGACATCTAGTAGTGAGATATAAATAATTTGACGTCAGAGTTAAGTCAACTCAATTTTCCATATTAAAAATAACGCCCGTTTCACTTATCGCTACTAAGTATCCCCCACTGTTCGAAAATTCAAAAAATATATTAATCAACTTTTCCAATAAAAGCAACACATTTAGCGATTAATTTTCATTTATATAGATTTATAACAATTGACTGCAGTCTGCAATTGTTTAGTTCAAAACAGTGTGTTCAAATTTAATATTAGAACAACATATTATATCTAGCAATTTTGGTACAAATTTACTTATTGTTCAAATACGTCCAATTATTCATTATGGTAATTTAAACTATAATCGCAGCAGTCAGTGATGATAACGCAAAATTTGATTTTTTACATAAAATTATAGTTTAACTAATATACCTACTCGTAAATAATAGATGAAACGAATATAAATAATCGCTAAATGTGTTGCTATACGCAAAACTCGAGAACAGCTGAACCAATTCGGCTACTTTTTAAAAAAAATATTTGTTGACATCTGAGAAAGGTGTCTTAAGAAGGGAAAAATTGAAATAATTGAAATATTGAATGGACAGAGCGCGTAGCCGATGGCTGTTCGCTAGTAACTAAATTGATATTTTGACTTCCTAAATGCTATTAAATTTGTGAGAGAAACGTTTTGAAAGTTACATATTTCCATGTCAGCTGGTTTATGTTAATTAATGATTGTGCACACTTTAATATTCACAGTCAATTCCCACTGAAATTCCATCATCGTCAATCTTTTAATAAATAACACCGCTGCTGGGGGCAGTCCCCGAGCTGCTTCGGTCGACCTGGCGAAATGTCGTGCCTCTCATCTCTGACGCTATCCTTCACACGCGCGCGCAACGGACGGTCTCTGAGGGAAACCGCTCACCAGACCCTCCATTATCATAAATCGAACCGCAAACTCGACACATATAGACGCATGTTTGAATTTAAAAATATATATAATGAAGTGACATTTGCATTGGACGAATTTTAAATGTAGTTTTAACAGTAATTTGTGTTTAGAAGTGTTATGGAATTTAAAACAAGTGGCGCCATCTTAGTAAGTTGCGCCGTCCCGCTCTTGAGGCGAGGGCGTGTCCCCAGGGCGCCTCCCACAGTCCGCGGGGACGGACGGGGGCACTGGCGATGCCGGGGACCGGGGACACTCGGCGGTACGCTCCCGCGACGCTTGTTAGTGTTCCGCAAATCCACAGCGGGATCGCCCGCTCAACCGGGACCACGATCCCTGAACGCACATACGATATCGTCAAATAACTTTGACCCAAACTACTTATCGGTTAACAATTTCTCACACAACATAGATAATATAATTTTACACAGCCTTTTCAACTGTAACTACTGAAAATTTGACAACTTTTAAAAGTGTATTTAAATTTGTGTTTTTTTTTTGTTACAATAATTATGTATCGGACTTAAAAAAAAAATTTAAAAAAAATCTAATTTTGAAAAAGACTCCTTAAGTCTGCGTGTGAGAAAAATAGTAATTCGAAATATCGAATGGTAAATTTTTCAAAAGTACACAGTCTTGGGACTTCGTAATTCTCCGTGGGCGGTCGTGCGCCTTCGGGCGCTTAACTCCGGGGTGCGTGTCGTGATTCGCGATTCGGTCGGACGAGCTAAACGCTGCGGCGGGCGGGTATACCGGCTCGCCGTGGCCACCGCTAGAACTGGATCCTGTGGGATGGCGGCAGAAGCTTTATCCGCCAGGAGCTCCCAGATCATCAGGTTAGCATTACTATGTTTAAATTTTGAAATAGGAACAGTTTAATATTCCCAGATAATTACAAAAGTACCTAGGTATTCATCCTTACATAGTAGGTAGGTATACTTAATTTGGACTCGCTTTCCGTGTCTGTATTCTTGTATATTTTGAAGCAGTTTTTACGATGGTGAAAACTGATTTTTGACCATAAAACCTAATTAAGTTTTATGAAGGCAAGAAGGATTTTGATACGATTTTCACTAATGGAAAAAAAGATATAAAACGACGATAAAAAATGTATTTCGGGAAATGTAAAATCTATAACAAAATGTATTCAGGACGTGTCACTAGTTATAATATAAATTAATTAAGTACATATACTAAATGACGGAATTTATTAGCCTAATTAAGCATTAAGCAGTTACAAAAGGGTAACTGTTCGAAAATGTTCTTCTTTAGCCCGTTTCTTAAAATAACTGTAGCAATTAATTAAAGAATTATTACAAAAGCTTAATACTAAATAATCATAATTAGATGAGGTAGGTATATAAAAGTGTAGGTAAAAATTTAGATATCTAATGCGTTCATATACCTAGTCCAAGCTAAAATTTTAAATGAAACGAAGGAATACAGAATTATTAATTACTTTCACAACGATTATTCGTTAGATTTTTAAATTTTTCCGTACCTACCTAATATTTTAAAAATATTAATGATAGTAATAATTATTATTATAATAGATTTTGCTATTTTTAAAATTATTTTTCTTGTTACCTAAGAATTCAATGCAGATTTTTTAATATTAATTCCTAATCACAATTCATATTAACCGGCGGTGTACTTATTTACCTACTTATTACTTATTTTTAAACATCAATAGGTAAATTACCTAATATTAAATGTAGGTAGCTAAGTACCTACTTATTACTTAGAAACAGGCAATAGTGCTAAAGCAAATTGCTTGGATATGTGAATTATTATTTGGGGAAAAAATATGACATATTTTTTTACAAACCAAATATAAAAAATTCGAATTCAAAGAGTAAGAACAAAAATGATTCACACTTTAGAACACCTTAGTTTAAAACTTGTTTAAAACCATAGAATTGGTTCCAAAAATTTGGTGATCAATAGGACCGTAGTAATGAAACTCTGACGAGTTGAAACTCTGACGAGATGGGACCAAACCATAATAACTTTATAAGTATCTGTTTTTTTTTTACTTTAAAATATTATATATTAATTATTTTGACAAATAAATACTAAAATATATATGTACCTATATTTTTACAAACGTGAAATAAAAGGTTAAATAAATAGTTTTCTTATTTCAATTATATTTTCTATATTTAATTAACGATCCGGCTTTTTTTGTGCAAATTATATACTTACCTACATAAAACTTCCTCGTTTACAAAAGTTATTAAGTTCTTATTTTTTTTTCTGCTTATATATTGTCTGTAATGAGAATTGACTTTCATTTTTTTTTATTTAGATTAATATTTATATAAAACGAAAACATATTTTTTTACAATAACAAAGAATAGCTATAGGTCTACCCGGGCTTGTGTCAAACAGGCGCCTTTGACTTAAAGAAATTTTTAATTTTACAAATAAATTACTGTTATAAGTGCGAAAGAATATAAAGCGGTTTTTGGTTGGAAAGTTTTGTTATTTCCATGACGTGTGAACTGCTTTGCCTTTGGTCCATCTAATTTGTCTAGCTAAGCTATGTTCACCTATGTGTACTACGGGAATTTTTTATTTCCCCTAGTACACCTATCAGTATATTCAAGTTTTCAGCATGATGAAGAATGTATAGAAAGTAGTTGAGTGAGTTTTTGTAGAAATAAGTACTTACTTAACACCGCAAATTTTATTTTATTAAATTTTATTTGTACCAAAGGAACTTGAGACACTTTTAGATCATGTCTTGAATTAAAAAATTAGGACACTTTTATCCAATGAAGCAGACGAATCGGCAAGTAAAAGCTAGTCTGACGATTTAATTTTAATCGTCTGTCAGAAAACCGAAGGAACATTGAAAACACTGTGATGACATTTTGGTTTTAAACATTGATTTCTCTATCCTATTTAAATATGTAATATAGGTATATAGCCTTGCCCGTCTCGAATAATAAATTAAAAACGTTTTCAAATATATTTTTTAAATGTGTTAAAAAACTAATATTTTTTCCAATATTTAACCCCTTTTAATGTATGCGAATTATATCGAATAATCTTTTTTTATTTAGGTGAACCAAAATATACCTAAGACACTTAAGTAGGTACAACTTTATAATTTTTACTTTATTGTTTGTCTTACTGTAACTGTCTAGCATGTTTTTATTTTTGTATGTTGTGTTCACATGTAGTAGGTTACATTCCGAATTAATTGCTGTATTTGTATGTTCTTGTTTTTTCTTATTTGCTTGTACATGGAATTGTATACCAGTTTTGTGAACCTAAATAAAAAAAAAAAAAACAAAAAAAACAACCCATTTTTGTTTTGTAAGTAGGTACCTATAATAATAGTTCCCTCTTGTTATATTTTGTATTATTATAATTATATTATTAGTAATTATTTTTACAATTAATTTTTTCCTCGTTAATTGCTCTTTTTATTAGTGAAAACTTTATCAAAATCAGGTGGTTTAGAAGTTAGCGGAGAAACAGACAGAGGATAGCAGCCACTTGTCTTTATTTTATATCGTATTTCTGATGAAACTTTAACTTCCAGGTGGTCTGATGTTTGGTCTCCACCACCAGGAGGCGGCTGCAGGTCTTCACGCGCAGCCACGAGGTCCGGTCACATCACTCAAAGAGGAACCTCTCACCAGGGCGTGGATGACGCCTACTTCGTTAGTTGACAATACCAAGTGAGTTATTTTTATGATAAAATGTGACAGTCAAGCGGACAGTCCAGCCATTTGGGCAGTCCTTCTGGCGGCAGTAACCACACCCCTACAAAAGACCACCTTGAAATAAAATCATGTGTGCTTTTCGAACTAAATTCTGTATTCTTAATACTACTATCGTCGACACTATTGTAGCACGTATTTTGGTGCTTGTATTATAATCGGCGTCCACCTGTCTGACGACTTTATCACTAAAAAAATATTTTTTAAATTTAAATTACATTCGATTCGTTTCGCATTTTCGCTATCGCCATCCTTACTTTAGCACAAATTGTTATGTATCTTTTTGAACGCAGGAAATATGTATATCGGATGCGAACCGGAAGCGAAAGGAATTTGCTTAATATTTTGCTTCCGGTTTACATTGATTTTCAAGTCTACTATGTTGCGTTCTATGGAATCCTTCTAACGTTATTAAGTCTCAAACGTAATAAAACCTGCAATGTTGACATATTACTTCTCAATGCTTGATATTGGCTTCTCTTCAATATCAGGAGGTACAGGTTGACAAGCCAGCTTAGTGCTAGCTTACGCAACTAAGTGGCAGGAATGTGAAATATATAGGGTAAAACCGGAATAGATGCCCCACTTTTTGAAATAGCCACCTAATTTTAAAAATATTAATTTTATACGAATAATTTCTATTAATGTAGCTAGCTCAATCCTTTATGTTGAATTATTATTATTATTTTTTAACCTGTCAAATACAGATTTTGCAGAAATTAGCTTTTCGTGAAACCTTTTTTTTGAGGATAGATGCCCACCTATATGGATAGTTGCCCCACCATGAATATACTGAGAAGGATAGATGCCCTTCATAGCGTGTAAACGAAAAACCCAAACCAAATGTTAGGTGTAGTTCTACTCCTATTGTCTCCAAGAAACATAGGTCATAGTAATGAAAAACATTTTGTTTTTTTTTAAATATTTTAATTGTTATCATTAAAAGATAATTCCAATATCACACAAATAATCATAATTAAATTTTTAAAGCGTTTATTCAACAAAAATATAAATTCTAAATTGTTGTTATAAAATATTCATATTAAGTATCAACATGCACATTGCACAATCATACTTTTTTATATTGAAATAACATAATATAGATATCTTCATTATTTTATCCAATTTAATAGAAGTTTAGCCGGATAGTGCTTTTAAACTTCCAATCCCAAATTGTCGTGATATTTCGTTTATTGGTTTTTTGTCCATTTCATCGAAAGCTGACTGTAGGTTTACTGTAGTCCAAGAACGTACTCGAGCTCGCACTCCTTCCTTTTCTTTTATATTTTCGTGGCATAGTTCTGCTAAAATCAGTAAAAAGTCTAAATATAAATATACGTAAATACATAAAAAATATAACAGACACTAAAATATTTTAATAATATACACTTACTTCATATATGGTTTATGGAGGGATAGCTGCCCCTAAGGGCACCTATACCTCGAAAAATCAGAGCAACTATCCTTTGTGATAGGGATAGGTGCCCAAGTATTTTTTAAATAAATTATAAACAAAATAGCATCTACTTACACCTAGATGCAGACTCAATGAACCAGTATATTGATGTTATAAAAAATATATCGGAAATTATTACTAGTTATAAAGTTATACGACGCAAAATATTAACCTTTGAATCTTTGACGTGTTCGTGAATTTCGCCGCGGATAAAATTACACTCACGAGCGAAACACGTCCTCACCGCAAGATTGTCCTTGGGTACCTTAGGTAGAGGTTGACTGCGGCTCCTACTTACACAATTAATTCTTAGTCGCGAGTACGGGAAGTTAGGTTTTTAGAATGTGAGGCATCTATCCCGCTGGGGCATCTATCTCGGTTTTACCCTATTTAAAGACAGCGATTCTTCTAGGAGTCGCAGGTTTTCTGGCTATATTTCTCCTTTGACAATTATTAATTAGCTTTATTAATAAATTGACTTAATAACCAATGTAACATCTACTTATTACTAGTTACACAGTAAAATTGATACTGCAGAAATCTTTTATATTACTATTTGAAGTAGAGAAAAACTTTTTTATGATAAAGACTGGCAGGTAGTTCGATGCCCGTCTAATTTTAGATGGCTACTGCCGCCTATGAAATTAAGCAATAGTGAAGTTCAAGTGAATTGCCGACCCAGATAAGTTAATAAATAAGGCATAAGGCAACAGGGATGCCATCCCTAATATACCCTTACATTTGTTTATTTAAGAAACGCTATTGATTTAATGCCTGCCGTGTGCTTACAGCCGTATGCTCTTGTGTTTTGGTGTGTAAGGGATGTCAAGGCCCATTTCTGCTATCCTATCAAGGTCAATAGGACAAGCTCTAAGTATTGTGTTTGTTCTGTTTAGAACGTTTATATAAGCGACAGTAGCCACCTCCATCAAGACCTATACATAAAATAAAGTACCTATACGCATAAATAAATAAACAAATATTACAATATTCATACGTATGCTATGATAAAGCTGTTAGCGAACGAAAAGAGCAACTTAAACTTATTAGCTCGTTAGAAATTGGATTAGTTTGCCGCCAAATGTGCAACAAACAAAATGTATAGACAGCGAAAGATTTTATAGGATTAGGTTTCGGTTCAATTGGGGGAATATATTTATTGAGGTCCAGTTGTTGTCAGTGGGTTTAACAATATTTTATTTACATTCTAATAGACGTAGCTAGAGAATTCCGACGCTTATTAGATACCTATGAGAACGTGAGTATGAGATTGTATGTAAGTAGGTAAATGTGAAGCGATTTTATGTTTTTCTTAAAGAAGAATAATTTTTAACAGTTCATTTGTTAATTTAATTTTATTAAATGTTAGTTTTGGATTCTATTATATGGATAGCACAAGTAAGCTCGTAAGCTTGTGCTTAAATAAGACATGTAGGTATGTATATTACTCATTCAATTTTTTTTTTTTTAATTCTGCGCTTTATGGATGTTTTTAATTCTATAACATTATAAAAAAAAACTAGTGACGTTTTTCAGACAACTATAACTAAGGATTTACATAATAAGTAACTGAAAATGCATCCAGGGTAAATTGTTTCGACCACATTTGGAATATTTTAAAATTAAATTTTGATTATTTTGTTTCCTAGCAATATTTATCTTAAAATTCGAAAATTCGTGTACTCACATAAACACTTCGCTGTGATTAAAGTGACAACCAATTGTATAATAAGATAGATATTTTTATTTAAATAATAAACTGAAATTTCATAGTGGATTCTTATCAGCCACCCAGTCCAACCAGTCTTCATAGCTTCAGACTTCCCGCCACCTTGAAGAAATACCTGCATTGTGTGTTGTATACTCTGTTATTTAAATGATTCACATCACTATTGCAACATGCAGTAATAGAACATCACTAGCGTGAAGCTACCTCTCTCTCCCCACACCGCGATATGATTTACGCGCCCTTTCTTGTTATGAATACACACTTGTTACAGCATGCTTCATTATCGGCCGTGCGAATTTGTCCGCCCCTGATTGGACACAATGTACCTACGGCGGCCGCCACGTTAATTGAACTCATTGTACCTAGGTTACTATACATACACTGTAGGTTTTGTGCAGAATGCCTTATATAGAATGACGATTTATGTAAATAAATACAACGAAAGGAATTGTAAAATAAGTTATTAAGATTGTAAAATTTGCTTAAGAACTTAATTTTTTTTTTACGTGAAATATTGATTATTGCACATGGAATGTTGTGTTTTCGGTGAGTACCTACCTAAGGACTTTTCTGCTGTCCCTAACTTGTCGCTTATTCTTTATTTCTTTAAAGACAGTAGGTAACGGTTGCATTTGTTTATATGCGACAGTAACCAATTATCATAAAAGGCCTTGCCTTGCCAGCCTTTTAAAAAAAAAAACTGGCTGTTGGTATAAATCACGAGATATTGTTAATGAAAATACAACAGACAGCTTTATAAATAAAAGAATAAAAGGAACGGAGTTTAAGAAGCAAAACATATTTATTGAGAACTAGCTGTTCCCACAGATTTGCTGGTATAGCCATTATCAATTGGACTGTCAGCCTGCCTGGAGTAGGTACTTTTTAATCAAAGAACAAACACATAATCTCAACTAATACTTAATAGAAGCATTGCAATACTGTATTACTGTTATTAAGGGGTGGATGAAGCCTAATATTACCTTGCATTTCTATGACAAAAAGACGAAAGTGGCATTAAAAACTTTTCATTGCTAAAACTAGATAATATAATTGTATAACATGGTTTTGCTATTTTTGTTGTACAAAAAAAGTCCATCCCCCTTCCGTATCCATATTTATAGTTAAATGATGAAGTTGCGCAACAATATGGAACATTTGGTGCATCGTTTTGTATGAACTATTGATACGGCGTAGAATTAGTGAGTATTGTGGCGGGACGACCCCTAGACATCTGTCGGATTTTACTTTAAATGTTTACTTTGTTCCTCAAATGTTTATTTGTGCGGCCTTTTAGAAACACTTTTTGGTAATCAATTACTACATAATATGTAGATGGGTCTGCAAAAAAAGTCCTTATGCAGACAAATACTGAAACTAGGCAATTGCTTATCCAAACCCAAAGATCATTTTATATTTGTTCCCTTTCCTTTATTTTATTGGGGTTGATTGTGTTAATGTGTGACAGTAGCCACAATCTATCTAGTGATATAACTGCAATATGATGTCATTTCAACATGGTTTAGTAACTAATTTCTATTAGTTCTATTTATTTTTAATTTCTATTTAGTATCTAGCTAGACTATAAACTTATAGAATTATACGCTAAATTACAATTTAGAATAGGGAGGGGGAAATTTACAGTAGATACCCCTTGCATAACAAAGGTCCACGTCCAAGAAAGGCCAAGGCCTGCTGGCGTCTGTATTTCCGAGCTCATACAAACTAAACCTCTTTAAAGTTCGCTTGAATATGCATTTTCTGGATGAGCTCGTCGGCATCGTCTTTGCTGCTCGTCTTTAATAAAAAAAAAATCTTCAAAGACCTGTGTTTGTTTGCTAATACAGGCTAATGTTCACCTAGTGTGTGTTCGAGCAGCTGATTAGGTGAGAACAACAATTTTGATAAATTTACAAAATAACGTTAAAAAATACTATTCAAATTCTAAACCACCTAAGATTGTTGACTAGCAGTCCCTATACATGAACCCATTGAATAATTCAGCGGTAGTGAGCTGTTAGCGTACACCAGTCTAATTAAACTAATTGTTGAAAATCATCAGGACCCCGTTTGACAAATGTAGACAGATAACCAGCGGACGGTGATGACAGACTCATTTGTATGGGCCGCCGACGAAATCATTAACACACCGCGCCCTAGAACCAAGCGATTAGATGATGAGTTAAATTAATACCTACTTTACCCCATACCACTAAATTGATATGAATTTTGGTATTTTCTTTTACGATCACTTGAAATATACAAAATATTATTTTTAAAGGAACCATTTATTGTGTCATCAAAGTCATCAAATGCAAGTTAAGAAACTATTTCAAAATTGTTTTAAAATTTATTTGGATTAGATAAGACATTTACATTTAAAATTTTTGATCGTCGACTTGATTTGGTAGATTCATTTTCGCTCTCACGATCTAATAAATCAAAATCTAATGTTTAATGTAAATTACATGTTAATATTTCTATAGTGATAAAAATATTATAATGATTGCTTTTATGTATTTTTTTTCTTTTAAACTTTAAGAGATAAAGCGCATGGCATTATTTCTTTCTTTACCTTAAAAATCAGTACAAAGATTGACAAAACACTCGCAATCTGTAAGCGAAAAAGCGCAGCGTAACCTAATCGCGAGCATCGTTGCCGAAACTGGTAGCGATAAATAAAACAATGGAGTGTCGCCGTACGAGAGTATAAAATGGCAATCGCGAAACCAATTTGTTTACGCAAATTCTGCAGCGGGGAGAGATGAATGGGCGACCATAGCGTAATACGGTCCTGGCGGGTAATGCTGTGTCGATAGTGGTGTGCCACTTCACGATTATCGATATCGATATTTATTAAATTATTTAAAAAAAATATAGTAAATGTAATACTTTATTTTATTTGCCATTGTTTTAATTTGAAAATAAAATAAATAAGTTAAAGTAGTTACCAGCCAACTTAATTTAGTACTACCATTATTATTGACTTGGAGCATTATTATTACTTTTTGCATTCTAAATTATTTTTTGCTTTGTAACTTGTATACAGAGCAAAACTAAAATTAATCTAGTAAAAAAAAACAACAACATTAAACATGCGATAACCATGAGTCATTTGGGTAGCCCGTCTGGCGGCACTAACCACCGCCTTACAGAAGACCACTGTCAGATAACAGCAGGTGTGCTGATGTTATCTGACAGTGATGCCAGAACCTATTTTCCTATACCTTCCAATCCTTAATAATAGATTAGTCGGCAACGCGTTTGCAGCACCTGTGTGGCGTTGCTTGTGTTTTAGGCGACATTAGCCACTTACCTACAATCAAGTCGACCATCAACCTGTCTGCTGTGGCCAGCAGCTGAAAAAGTTATACTTTTTCGAGACAATCTAAATCAGGGATTCCCAAAGTGGTCGATATCGACCCCTTGGGGTCGATATCGGTTTCCTAGGGGTCGACATAAACGAAAAGTGATTTTGGGGGTCGACGAGGTCTAAAAATCGACCCCTATTATATTAACACAAGTTCTTATTTAAAACTTTCAAGATAGGTAAGTAGGTAGTTACTGTATTGTTTATGTTGTGTTACGTGTACTAAGAATAATTAATATTTTTGTAGGAAATAATGTTCCAGGAATGTAAAGTTTCAAGTTCGTACAAGATGAAAAACTCGGCAAGTCTATGTGGACAAGTTTGTGCAAGATTGAGTTGGAGCGTACGTCTTTCAGCGGCGTTTTGACTTGCTCTCTATTTGACGATAAAGTGCTTATCACACTATTCAATTTGAACGATTCCTATTTAGGAATCTAAGTAGTGAGCTCGTGATCACACTACGCTAAATTGATTTCTAAATCGAAGATATAGAGTTGAAAATGGATAAACTCTTAATTGAATCCAATCTGTTCTAACTGCGATCACACCTTCCGATTTCCTAAATTGGAATCGTTCAAATTGAATAGTGTGATAGCGGCTTTACGCGAATTAAGACGAACGAATTCATGATCAAGTCCAAACATGTTCCTGATATTTTACTATTTAACGAGCTTGCATTTAGGTTGAAAGTTCATTTGCGTTTTGAAATTCGTTGGAGCTTGAACGATAAAAACTCATATAGCTAAGTACTCATTTATTTCAAGAGATTACAAACTTATTACAAAGCTAAATTAAGTGAAGTAAAGTGACTGAAAAAGTGTTAAACACAACATACAACATATTTTAAATAGGTATGTATAATTGTATTTGTAAAAATTACTAACACTTAAGTCTTTGGTTTTCGTTCTTATTCTACCTAATTACCTAATACGAAGTTTCTATACCTAATTACCTACTGTAGTTACTTCCCAATATAGGTATCAAAGTTTATCAAAGAGTAAGTCAGTAATACTTAACAAGAATCCATTAACTGAGTGTGATAAAAATAAGATAGTGTGCAAATTTAACAGTTTATTATTGTTTTTTATTTAGGTTCCTTATTTTTTTGTTTGCAGAATTACTGAAAGTTTTATGATGGCGGACACGAAAAAAAAATGCAGACAATACAGTTTGGACTACTTGAAGTTCGGATTTATTGCATCTCCATCAAATCAACACTTCCCGATGTGTCTCATATGTGAAAAAGTATTTAGTAACGATGCCATGAAGCCTTCAAAAATGGATGACCACTTATCAAGAGTACATGCTAACAAAAAAAGTAAGCCCTTGTCATATTTTCAAGCACTGAAAGAAAAACTAGACAAAAGGCCATCCATAGGATCGATGTTTGCGTCATCATCTATTCGAGACAATGATGGTTTACGAGCGTCCTATAATATATCTTTACTAATAGCGAAGTCGGGGAAACCCCATACAATTGGAGAGCAGCTTATCTTACCAGCCATTGCGGAGGTCCTTAACAATGTATTGCACAAACCCGCACATGATATTTTAAAGAGAATACCTTTGAGCAACAACACCGTTCAGAGACGCATAGATGAGATGGGACGCGATGTGGAAAACATTTTATGCAAGTTCTTACAGACCCGCAGATTCTCTCTCCAGTTGGACGAGTCTACATTACCCGGCAATGAAGCTCTATTGTTAGGATATGTTCGATTTATCAAAGATGAAAATATGTGCCAAGAACTGATTTTTGCTGCATATTTAGAGACTGATACTAGAGGAGAATCGATTTTTCAGGCCGTGGAACATTTTTTTACTGATAAAGCTATTCCATGGAAGAATATTGTTTCTGTTGCGACTGATGGTGCACCGTCTATGGTTGGTCGTCATCGTGGCTTTATAGCTCACTTAAAGCGACAACTGCCTGATGTACTGGTTATTCACTGTGTGATTCACAGGCAGCATTTAGCAGCAAAAAAGCTGAGTCCTAGATTGCATAAGTCTTTACAATATGTAATAAATGCTATCAACAAGATTCGAAGCAATTCTTTGAACTCTCGGTTATTTGCTCAACTATGTGACGAAAACGACGAAGTCTTTACTCGGTTACTTCTGCACACTGAAGTTCGCTGGCTATCAAGAGGCTCTTGCTTAGAAAGATTTTCAGCCCTTTTTGAATCTGTGTTGGAGTTTTTACAAGAAAAAGATCCGAATTTGAAAGAAAATCTGAACAATTGTAAAACAGATATTTATTACTTGACTGATATCTTTGGAATGTTCAACAAAGTTAATTTGCAACTACAGGGTGATGATCTTAACTTGATTAAAACAAAATCAATAATATCGGCCTTCGTGGGTAAACTAGTTCTTTATAAACAAAATTTAGGCAGAAAAGAATATTCGCAGTTTCCGCATTTGTCAAAATTACCAAAAATGCTTCAAGATGATGACATTTTATTATATGTTACTCACTTGGACGCATTACACAAGGATTTTACGGAGAGGTTTGATGATCTTTTAAATTTACAAATTCCTCAATGGATAATAAATCCGTATAACACCACAGCCATAGAAGAAGCCAATGTGATAATGCAAGAAGAGTTGATTACCATCAGCACAGACGAAGAGCTTAAGCAAAAGTTCAACCAAGGCTATCAGAAGTTCTGGTTGCAACGCAAAATTGAAACACAGTATCCTACATTGTGGAACATTGCTGAAAAATACCTTATCGCTTTTCCATCATCATATCTAGTTGAAAAAAGCTTCAGTGTGGTAACAAACATTTTGACAAAACAAAGAAACCGTTTGAAAATCAACGAACGTGGAGATTTAAGGCTGCAACTCACTAATATTGAACCGGATGTAGCTAGATTGGTAGATAGTCACCAGGTTCATCCATCGCACTGAATGTTTTATTTTCTCTTTGCGAATTAATAGTTTTTAAAATATAATTTCCTACCAACTTAAGATGCTTTATGTATTAATTTGTAATAATTATAAATTAAACTTGATATTTACTGAATTGGATTGTCTTTTTATTTTGTTAAATTTTGACGAGAAAATGAAATCAACTTCACTCACTTAACCAAGTGCAAAGTTTTCTAATTGGCACCTTAGTACCTAGGTATTTTGTACCAATAGGAAAAAACTAAAGATAGACTAAGATAGATAGCTGCTTTAAGTTAGCGGACCATTATGAATAAGGGGGTTGGTCTTAAAAGTAGGTAATTTGACCATGGGGGTCTGAGGTAACAGTTCATTGTTGAAAAGGGGTCACTTGTCCGAAATAGTTTGGGGAACCCTGATCTAAATGATAGTGATGTATTCCGCACTCAATCATAATTAATAAAAATACTTTATTATTCTTAATGATACATCAATAAGTTATTAATATTAACTACTATTACACTTAACAAGAAAATTAAAGAGCCTATAAAATTTTCTATTGTAAATTATCTGCATGTATTGGTACTGTAAAATGAAGAATTAGAATGGGTGTAATCGAGCATTCATCGTTTTGTCACATCTGTTTAGAGCATTTTTTTAAAAAGAAAAAGTAAAAATTTAAAAATAAAATAAAATCGATTTTAAATTGAAATTACCACACAAATAGCTACATCACAAACGCATCAGCAATGAGATATGAGACCGTGGATTTGATGAACTGCAACGCATTTGAAATGTTCTATCGAAATATTTATTGCACAAATCTACAACCTCTAATCTGTTCCAAACAAAACTAACTCGTGTGTGTTAACTAATAAGAATGATGTTTGTGTCAGTGTTGTTCATCGTAACATTTTTTTTTAGAGAACCACGTGTGTCGATATCGAAGTGTGTGTCCCCTTATTTGTGTGTCGTCACATCATTTCTATTATCGTGTTATGTAAATCTCATAAGTACTATCAATAGGATAATTTTATGCTTATACTTTTATTCCAACCCTTAACAAATATAATCGCATCGGTGCTTTTTGGCAACATCAGAGCATACAATAAACCTTTCACTTTCAAACATAATTGGATGCCTTGCAAATGATATATTTGAAATATAATAGGTTAAAGATTTTTAAATGTTTGAACTGATAAATCTTTTTTTAATGTAAATATTGTCAGACAGACGTACAGTTCACATAATGGTTGTGGCTACTACCACCTATAACACAAGCAACACTACAGCAGCTGCAAGAGGTTGCAAGAGCTGCAACCTTTTTGCAAGATGCAAAAAGGTTTACATTTACCAAATCTACATAGGCGCACCTAAGTTCTCGCTGTTTTTCAAGAGATGGCTCTACTAGTAAGTGCTGGACGATTATGACATAACCAAAACGTCATTAACCAAGCTTAGACATATGGTAAAAAAACCGCTTTGACACATTAGTGGGTTTGTTTTTGCGTCGTGTACTTTTGGTTGTGCGACAATGTCTGATTTTGTGCCAAATAATCGTCATTTGCGGGAAGTGTTGCTTTTCTTCTTTCATTCGAAGAAAACGGCGGCTGAAGCGCATCGAGAACTCCAAAAAGTTTACGGAGATGCTGCTCTAAGTGAAACAACGTGCCGTGATTGGTTCCGTCGCTTTAAAGACGGTGATTTCGATGTTGACGACCGTTCGCGTGAAGGAAGGCCAAAGAACTTCGAAGACGCTGAATTGGAGGCATTGCTCGATGAGGATCCGCGCCAAATGCAGAATGAGCTTGCTTCAGCATTGGGAGTTACCCGCCAAGCCATTTCTAAGCGATTGCAAGCGTTGGGAATGATTCAAAAACAAGGAACTAAGGTTCCTTATGATTTGAAGCCAAGAGACGTTGAGCGTCGTTTTATCGCCTGTGAACATCTGCTCCAGCGCCAAAAAAGGAAGGGTTTTCTTCATCGCATCGTTACGGGTGATGAAAAATGGATTCATTACAGCAATCCAAAGAGAAAAAAATCATGGGGACTGCCCAGTCATGCTTCTACGTCGTCGGCTCGGCCGAATATTCACGCTTCGAAGGTTTTGCTGTGTATTTGGTGGGACCAGGACGGTGTCATTTATTATGAGCTGTTGAAACAGGGCGAAACCATCACTGGGGAACGGTATCGAACTCAATTGATGCGATTGAGCCGAGCACTGCGCGAAAAGCCGCCACAATACGAGCAGAGACACGAAAAAGTGATTTTACAGCATGACAATGCCCGGCCTCACGTTGCCAAACCCGTTAAAACCTACTTAGAAACGCTCAAATGGGAAGTTCTACCCCACCCGCCATATTCCCCAGATATTGCGCCGTCCGATTATTACATGTTCCGTTCGATGGCACATGGTCTGGCTAATCAGCAGTTCCGCTCATATGAAGACATCTCAAAATGGCTTGATTCGTGGATAGCCTCGAAAGACGAACACTTCTACCGTGACGGTATTCGAGCTCTGCCAGAAAGATGGGAAAAAGTTGTCGCTAGCGATGGGAAATATTTTGAATGATTCGTTTGTAACCATTTTTTCACAATAAAGTGGCATTTCAATAAAAAAAAACAGCGAGAACTTAGTTGCGCACCTAACGATTGTATAGAAAAGTAGACGTACTTATTATGTTTTGATTATATAAAAATATGTATTTCTATTTCAAAAAACTGTAGGTATAAGAGACCACTATAAAAAATAGTTGAAATTATTTTGTAAATTTAATTGATCTCTTCGATTATTATCTTATTTTATTTTGTGTAGTTAATAGCGCCATTAGTAAACTGTTCATAATGTTTTAAAACGTATAACGTGTCTATCATCAGTTAACCCTTTTCTACTGTTCTGTATTGTTATAACACAGTCGTTCCATTGAAGAAAGGTTAGCGAATTTTAACACGGCACGTCTGTGTCAAAAATCAACAAAGTTATAAATTCCAACAAATCTTTCGTCAAACCTTTTTACTGTTAGTCAAAAGAAGTTGACAGTTGCCACCAGAAAAATTAACGGCCCTATTATAACAAGCCACATGCCGTGATTAACAAAGGGACCGTTCATTGCTCATTATATTATTGCAAAGTGCATTCAACATTTACCGTTAAATTCTTTTAGCAATAATTCTTTACTGTTTAGAAGTGTTCAGACGATGATGACATGGCAATAAATTAATAAAAGTATTTATACATTGAAAAATTTGAAAAAAAAAAGAACCAGAGCCCTACATAATACATACATAAATATTTTCGTCAATTTGTGGATGGCGATTACTGTTTTTTTTTAATATGTCGATGACATATGTAACAACAAATAGTGTACACCAAACCCCATCGCTTATTTCTTGAGATTCCATCCAACGAACGAAGACCTTATTTGTGACCTTATCCAACAATTGGCGTAGAACTCTGACATTTGTTTTCTGTGCTGTGCAAATATTGAAAAAATATTTCCCTCTACAGTAGCGTGGGTGTCGGCCGCGCACATTTTGAGAAGCAACCGCCGAGCAACCTGCGCAAGAGCAATTTCTTCCACTTCGTAGTAGCGTTATACGACCGCGCCGGACAACCGGTGGAAATCGAGAGGACAGCTTTTATTGGATTCATTGAAAAAGATCAAGTAAGTAAAAGAAACCTACTACAGTGCTTTAATTCCAAGACAATAGAAAATTTCATTTTCTTATAAACTTTTAAATTAAAAGATTTCGTTCATGATCACGATAATCTTTATAATCTTGAAGAAGTCTTGACGTATTTAAATCTGCATTTCAATTCGTTAGATGATTTACTTCTTAATTGTAATAAAGTTTCTCTAGATCTAAATTATTAAATCTAAAGTTAGGTACCTATTGAAAAAGGTATTTTATTTATTTTTAATGGAGAGTCGCACTCGGTGATACGTAAACTTCTTAACAATGTGTGTTTAATAAATAATTCCTGTAGTCGAGATGCATATCGTGAATCAGTGCATCCATCAATCAGGATCGTTCAGACAGTATGTCTATTGTGAGTACAAAGGGCATTTACATAATTGAGTTGCGCGTTGGTGGTAATACATGCGTTAAAATTCACTTTATAAATTCAAAACTTTTAAGAGTGTTAGGTTGATTAAAAATATATTCATTAAAAAAATATGAACGACTACATTTTTTGAAATTATCGTATTTTCAAATTAGTAATACGACTCGGTGACGATTTTGGCGTCAGGGATTTAGTTGGAAAACAGATGAAAAATATATTTTTTCTTAGGTTTCCTCACGGTTTTTGCTACTATACTCGCCCATAATTACTTGAATTTTTGTATGGCACAAAAAAGTGTAAAAATACATAAAGTAATAAAAAAAGTGATAAAAAGTCTTTTTTTCTGTTGTTAATCTGTATTAGCACATTTTTTATTTGAGTCACAAAATAAAACTGCAGGCAATGAGGAAGTAAAAGTCCAAGTGGTACATGAAATATAAATACTTTTATGTAGGTTACAAAGTGTGTCGCAGTGGAGGGCGCGTTCACACGTCTTGTTTGTTTGTACGCGTTTAATTATTCACATAGTAAACATTGCCGCCAACGTTTTTAACGTACATAACTACACTTATACTATATATAGCTTCCGCGTGTTATAAGCACTCCCATAGGTTTGTGTCGATGTACTTTTTTTGGAAATGATTATAAAGTATTTCTCAAAAAAATCTTAAATAAAGTTTACTAAATAATGCATAGATTATTATTAAGCAGACGTGAATGAGACTTGGTACATATATAGATCATGTCCTAGATTAATTCATTGTAGGTATATTTATTCATAATTTTAATCGTGATGATTTGATGACTCTCATTTTATGATAATTTGCATCAGATCTGACAAGAGTCGAAAGTTGAAATAGTTTTGAAGAAAACAAAGATCCTCTAATGATAATATAACACTTTTTTTGTTCACAGGAGG
Source organism: Synanthedon andrenaeformis (assembly GCA_936446665.2). NCBI lineage: Eukaryota > Metazoa > Arthropoda > Insecta > Lepidoptera > Sesiidae > Synanthedon > Synanthedon andrenaeformis. Next base: position 4,521,938 of record OW387786.2, on the reverse strand, counting down.
CTGAAGGTCAGAAAACTAACAATGGAATCCAATACAGGCTACAATTACTTTATGCAAATGGTAAGCAACATTTATTTACAACTTTCTGAAACATTATTTATTATATGTTCTTATTTAACATCCGAATTTGCGACATTTTTCGTGAATTTTCTAAATTTTTTTTTTCGTACAAACACAATTAAAAAAACCCGCAAATCGGTCTTGCCGTTCTTAAGTGATGCTCCATCATATATATGTGGAAATTTATTTCTATTTATATAAATAAAGTTCTTGATCAGTTATTTATAATATATAAATAAGTTATGTTTTCCATCCCGACATAAACAAGATTCAAGTGTTTTCAAAGATATATTATGATCGTTGATAAAAAATATTATATATAATAAAAAGTATTATATATAATATTTTTTACTGAAATAATTACTGATTTATTTTAAATGTGAAATAAGACATTTTCATTACTAATTTTTCATATACAATAGCCTATTAAAATTATCTTAAATGCCAAATTAGTATTTGTACATACTCCGTTTTAAAATTAACAATAACCGAGGTCATAGAGGTTTCAAACCAGTTGATGTGATATTGTTATCAATTCATACATCTTAAGACCATTATTACGTATACCTGTGTACAAAACGGTATTGAACTTAAGTGCTATCTAAATGCAACCTTATCGTAACGGTTACAAGGTCGTAATCGAGTATTGGCTATAATTTTGCATTCAATAGATGTCGGATGCAATGCACACGACGACGGTCGCATTGTAAATATTTGCCATCTTGGCTGTTACGGCGTGGATAATGGAAAATTGGCGTCGAATAGTCGAGCTCTTAGTCTATGAATGATGATTGCATAAGCTCTTAACAAACCTAAGTGGTGTCTAATGACTAGTTCAGATAAATAATAATATCACATTAGCGTAATATCACATTGGGTAAGTTTCCAATAGTTGGCGCCGTGTTTCGAATTCAAGCTTTATTGTAATATTTTTTGCTTTATCATTGCATTAACTATCTTTTGTACGTGTGAATTTTTTGAATTTTTAACACGATTATTATTTATTGTCTCTAAAGGCGAAGCCACTTTGTTCGTATTCGTACAAGCAATAATAGTGAATTTGTACAACTTCACTGCATATGATTATCTTTTATTCAAAAGGTTTTGTCCTTTTCAAACTTCTAACTATATTAGTGTAAAATAAGTATTAAAAATTAAGATAACCATGCTTTGATGATGTGGAAAGAGATATATAGAGTTGTAGTGAGTTTGTAGAGACGTGTATGTAGTGCAGAATACAGAAATAAGTATTTTTAACATTAAGATATCTATTTTATTTGAAGATGCAATTAGTTGGAGCACGTCATATTATTAGACAAACGTGTTCTAAATTGGTTTTCCTGCAATCAGAGTTAAAATTCAACTTTCATTTCTCACACAATCTCGCTTGAAAGCCTACAAAGTAATTTGATTTTAATCAGTTGCGAGAGAAGGTTTATTTTAATTTTCGTACGGTTACGCCGAGTCGTGTCTATTATTTTAATTCTTGTCGCGAAAAAGAAACAGGGAAAGGTACGAGTGCGAAGCAATTTCAGACGGTTAACAAATTGTGCAAATGTCTGCCTCTACGGCGCGTAGATATAGATACAAGGGGCTACGACGTAGTTCGTAGCAAGCTACAATTCATATTCACTACTATTTTAGTCGCAACGCAAGAACAATAAAGAGGTCTTGGAATTTACTGTAGCGATTTAAGATATTTTTTATTGGAGTTTACTCCTTAAGAATCGATTTGCATATAATTATATATAAGCCCGTGGTATGAAAATTTATGAAAGTAAAATCAAAATTGTTACAAGAATGTGTTATGTTATGCGTTATAGTTACGTTCTATTTTTTTGAATATTTTAGAATATCTGAAGTTTCAGAGATATTGCGCCATCAACACAATATTTTTTAAAAAAGAGCAATGTTGTTCTTTCGGCGTGTTCGAATTGCGAAAATTTAAATTTTATAATCGTTCGTAAGGAGTAAACTCCAGTCGTGTGTCGGAGCTGACACACACAATATTTTTTTTGCAGGTATCAGACAAGAACAGGACATATTTGTTCGGCTCATCGATTCTGTTACGAAACAGGTGAGTTTGTTTATTAAATCATTTTTTTTTATATTTTATTGCAATTTGAAATGCCCTTATTGAATTTAAACTTTAAATTATTCAAAGGTGTAATGTGTGTATAACAAGCAAATACAACAAAAAATATACAAGGATAAGTAACCTAAAATATACATTTAGGGCCAGTTTTATAAACGATATACCTTTTTCCCGTTCGTTACAGTGCTGGTAACGAACGGTTAACGGTCCGTCAATAACGTTTACTGACGGTGGTTCTATAAAAGAAATTAAACATTCGGTAGCTATCCGTAAAAATACGCCGAAGTTTATGAATATTGTCGATGGTTTCGTTGTAGTCTGTCAAGAAATGTCAAGTGTCGCGTCACAAACACATTTATTTACATAAATAACAAAATAAACGATACGTAAGATAAACCGACCTTATCATAGTCAGTAACGAGCCAGTAAACGCTAGCTGTCAAATTATACTGTTGACTTACGAATATATTGTTATAATACACTATATTGTACTATTAGATCATTTTTTCGTCTATTTGATATAAAATTTAACTAACGGATTGTTATAAAACTGGCCCTTAATAAATTTCTTGATATCATTTCTTTAATATAAAATTTATAATAATCGCAGTTGGTCAGCGTGTTAAGTGTTAATTAAATTTTAATTAACATTTATAATGTTAGTTAGGATGTTAAAGAATGATACATTGTACAAGCAAACCAAGTGGCGGATGTAAGCATATTTAACTTTAGAGAAAGGTGGAGAAATCTAACATGCGCACGCCCATACCGCACCGCTTGCTCGAAGCACGCGCCGCCACGTGGCTATCACGTGACCTGATTATCATCTCTGTCCGATTAGAGCCTAATCCCCCACGCCCACGGCCCCACAACTAAATTGCATTGCGTTTTAGCACAGTAATTACCGTTATCTCGTGTTACGAAATTTCGAATTCGATACTAGTGTGAACTGGTGCGACATCTTTTCAAATTTGATTGACAAGTTTAAAAGGGTTTATTTGTGTACAATATTTAATGCACAATTCATTTCTAAAGGGCACAGGCTATTAAGAAATTTGGCTTAGTGCCGAAAGTTCTGATCTCACTTTCACAATAAATATTATAAATCGATATACATAGATACCTACATAGGTGCGTGCTTACATTATTGTCTTTATACAATGATGTGTTTTACTTTGTGCATACTTATCTGTTTTTCATTACATCTATTTGCTTATTGGAGTCCTTTTATCTTTTTTAGAAGTAAAAACTGCTTTAGGCGAATTGGCGACTCGCGCCAAAAAAAAAACTACTACTGACAGATTTTTTACATTTAGACAAAAGGACTGTTCCCGAGGGATCATCTAAACTAAAAAATAAAATTAAACGCCTGACAAAGATATATTATTATGAGCAATAAATATTGAATAAACGTTTTAACACCCAAGAAAACGCAAAAACTAGTGTATCATAAGTAGACACCTAAAATATAGCAGGACAATTATAAGTTTGGTCCTTGGATATACATATTTTATTTGCAATTATATCTTGAGTTTATATTTGTAAAGGCATTTTTATCAATGCTAATTTTGCACGCTTTAAATCAGAAACGACTTCTTTTCTTATAGGAACTTTTAATATAAAATGTAGTTAAATTTCCTCGTGTGACTAACATATATAATTTCAACACGTCCCAGGCTCTTAGTGTTGTGTAATAAGAGGCCAATTACAAAAGATTTATGCGGCAAGCATAATTAAGTTAGGCCGAACATTGTTAACTATGAATAGCGGAATTGTCTGTTTACACGTTAACTTATAATGTGCATATTTGGACTTCACGGAAACAAAATCGTAGACGTATTGTTCAAACGCTTTGCATTTCGGAAAATTTCATAGTATTTTGTAGAAATCATATAGTCACTTGTTAGAGCGCATTTTATATTCTACATAGATTGAAAATAATGCAAGTTTTTAATATCTATTTACTTCAGGCATTATATGAATATTTTCTCATATAAATATTTTAAAAGCTTTGGTTTATTAAACGCATCAATCGCACAATAAAAACCTTTAATTTAAACTCTATAGTTATTAGAAAACCGATTTATAAGTTTTATACACCTACTTTAAGTAGGTATAGGTACAAAATAAAATTGCATGTGAACGAAGCTGGATCGCTAGTACCAATAAAAATAAAAAATTGCAATAGACGTAACGTTTTCTACCTCAATAAACATTTAGTTTTGCTTTTTATGCATATATAGTTTATTTCTTACTTTATTATTCACTTTTTTTTTAATTTATCAAAATATTTAAGATAAAATAACATATCCAAAAAACATGTTCTTAGTGAAAAAACCATTGAGCAATAGCAATTTGTAGTAGTTTAATAAGAGATAAGCTGTCCTGTCCGGGGAGAGTGACACGCAAAACAGTCGTTCAGTAAAATGGCGGTGTAAAAATGGCGCACAGATAATAGTGAGTTGCGGTCGATTTAATTGTATTAAAACGTTACACCGAGGGCACACGGCCAATCAGCTAATGTTGTGTCCGATGCATGCGAATAGAGCACGCAACTCTTGTTTTCGGTAACACACGTCGCTATTTCAACTCAGATCTGTTGAGGCCGCTAACTATAAAATTATAGATTACAGGGCCGACAAGTGGCAGACAAAGGTTTCTTACTGATACTAATTATAGTGAATGGATAATAAAGCGCTCCGCACTCTTAAAGTAGATATGTAGCAAGTGTTTGGAATTTGATAATAAAGACTTATCTAGAAACAATACTTAGATCTGTGTAGTACCAAATAAAGATTTGCACCACTAAAAAGAGGCTAATTAATTATAAAATTAAATTAAAATAAAAAAAATAAAAAATGTAGTTCTATATTTTTATTAAAACGCTTTTTTTAGATTCACTCGACGATAACAAACTAATAATATATAAAAGAAATAACAAGCTTGGTAAATGTTTGCGTTTACTGTACCTTGACAACATTTTAACTTCATTAATTAAAATATTTGTGTGGAGGTAATTTATACGTATTTATATATGCGTGATAAAAGCGTATTTTTCAGTTTTTTAACTACAATATATTTTCATTAAAATTATTTTTTTTTTTAAATATATTTAGACATTTTGGCCAAATTAGTATCTACCTTAAAAAATATATAATAATTTTAATTAAAAAATATAGTGAATGTGAACTATAATATAAAACAATTTGTCTGTTGTTCTAATTTTTAAACTTTCATACGAGTCAATGTTACAAGAAACGTGCTGGGTGCCAGCGGCTATATGATTTAAAGTATCCGGATTATTTGTGTTCCCATACTAAATCACTATCATATCAATATCTAAAACATCAATCTGCACACCCTCTGTTTGGTTATAGTCTTAAGATACTGACTCGTGGCCCGTCGAATGAGATTCAGCCAAATCCCATAGAAGTAGCCCGTGCTTTTGAATGGCGTCGCGTGTGCTTTGCACGTGCCCATGTGATTATGTTTACTTAATCATGTTCAAACAACGTATTAATTTGGTGTTCTTTGTTGGTTCAAATGACTTTCGGAAGCCATTTTATTTAAAGTGCACACACGAAGTACACAAGTATTTAAATTTAAATATTTTTTTAGCGAATTCGTTTCGAAATGGCCTTTAGATTCTTCTTCTTCTTATTGCGATGCCTCTCCAACTAGTGAAGATTGGCAATCTATATGCAATCTGGCAAAATTGTATCGATTTATATATTTTGGTTCAGTGTTCAACAAATTCATGGAAAAGTCAAAGTTAAATGTATAACGAAAAAATAAACTCTTGAGCAATGTTAATAAAAGAATGTTACGCAAACAGAGTGCTTGCTACTGGCAATGCAACGCTACGCGTCGAGTCGGCAATGTCGCTCATGTAAATCACTGTACATTTTCTCCTGCTTCCCATGTTTTATTTCTATTGCATTGTTTTCTTGTTCACATTTTTCATTGAAACTATATAATTTAGTATTTATTTTAGTAATATACTTATATGTTTTAAGTCTAGGTGTTTACAAATTATCAAATAATAAAAACACGTCTGTCATCGGTGTGTCAATAACTTAACTTCTTCCAAATTAAGCAAAATATTTGATGCAGTTTTCTCTACTGGGAAGAAAAAACTAGTATCTTCATGTGATTTCGTATGCGAATTGAATATATTATTTAAGCATTTTTATATGGACTGACGATCTAATAAGACCCAATAATTTCGACGGTGGATCCAGGCTGACCGGTCCTATTGAAAAATTACGGGGAAGGCCTATTATGTCCAGCAGTGGACGTCACCTATGAGTAAAATATTCTTTAGACTTTTTATTTACAAATTATAGGGATTTTATTTCATACTTGACTTTATTTAATTTATCAAAAATATACATGTAGTACTTTTTTATAAATAGTAGACAATAAATGACGTTTTGTTTGATCAAGCAAAATGTTGACCAACATAGAGAAGATACTTGTAAAAATTAGTGAAAGGTAGAAACATCCTTATATATTTCATCCAGAAAAATTTGAGGGATCATCTAAAAAAATATCAACGCCTTCTAAACCTTAGGCGAAGTCGCAGTTCATCCTAGTAATGTAATAGGCCACTTAGTATTTTTGCTTAGTAAAATATGTTTATGACGCGCAACATTCAAATTAGAGGAATATTTGCATATTTAAGTATATAAAACTTGACGAATCTTGACTGTACAAAAATTTGCTCATTATTTGTAATACGTCATACGTTGAGACGATACAAATGAAACGACTTAGAATATTGCTTACAATATTAAAATGATCTTTTTATTCTTATAAGTATTGTACGCCAACACAGATTGCAGCACAATGCATCTTGACTTTGTTGTGCACTCAACTTATTTTTATTCCTTGCACCGCTATAAATTTAGTGAAACGACTTTATGGTTTCGTTCGAAGAAGTTTTTCGGGCAGTTTTTTTGAGCACTAAACTATCGGTTATTCTGAAATATATGCTTTAGTTAAATTTTGCATTATCTCTGAATCATGTAATTTATATTACTATTCTTAAGTATAGGTATAAGTATTAGATATATATTAGGATATTAGAATTTAGTTTGTATTTTACTCTAAAAATGTGGGCTGTTGAATGAAACTCGATGTTAATGTAATACTTTTTTTAATACGTTATTATTAAAAAAAAATTAAAAAAAATCAGATGTATTTTGGTTATGATGTGAATTACGAATCATGTTTTGTGTATATATGTATATATTATATATATATATATATATATATATATATATATATATATATATATATTATATATACATATCTTCAATCATTCAGATAGACTTATAGTAATATTAATTATATTACTTACGCTTTAATGATTTGAAATTCGGGAAATATTTTTACTACTCACGAAGAATCATTCTTTCGAAATTCTTCAAATAATATTTTTGAAAATATTTAAACGTTACAAATAAATGGAAGAGTTCTCTATCAAGCCTTCGGAAATTTAGAATCAGTGTGCATAAAATTAGAATATTGTTTATCATATGTTAGGTATACATATATTACATATATGTTGAGCTACTGTTAGTAGCTATGATGACCATTATTTTTTTGTGTCCCAACAAATTCCCAAGAGATTGAATCCCATGTGACGACCATAGTGTTCCGTCGACTCGCCCCCGCCTTCCTTAGGGACCGGGCCTGACTAAGACCACATACTGAACTTGAAAAAATGTTGGCTAGTAGATGACCCTGATTAAGAATGAGTGCTTTTTATCACGAAAAAAATCCTTGTATATTATACTAAGTAACATTTTAATATGACGATTTATTTAAAGGGTCCGTTAATTTTTTTAAATCGAATTTAATTGATATTTAGAATTTGACGGTTCATACAGACTGTTTTGTAACAGACTAGTTGGTTGTTAAAGCAAATAATTAAAATAACTTTTTTATTGAAATATTAAAATCTGGTCGAATCTGGAGATGAAATAAATGCGTACCTACAATATAGAGGATTAAAATTTTTTCAATGAATGTCGAAAAACTTTTCCCAAGCAAGCCGCATACTCATTCGCGAAGATTAAGCCTATAAAAAAGTTGATAGTAAAAAGTTAATGAAATCAATGTAAGGAAGTTACGAGTTCTCCCTAATGTCGATAGATGGCGTCTGCTTACATTGCCAGTCTGCAAAAAGATATAGTTAGGTTGATAAAAAAAGGAGTTTTCAGGATATTTTTTTAAAAATATGGTATAACTCTGTTGACAATTAAAATAATTCTTTTACATGTGACGAAAAAAATCCCCATTATATATATTCTGCTGTTATGAAATAGTATTCAATTATTTTCGAAGTTAACACCTGATGCGTCTTTAATGTGAAGCAAAAATCCCCAAACTTATATCAACCCCTAACCAATACGGTTGTTTTGGCTTAAACACTTTTGTATAACCCCTAAATACATTCTACAGTCACCCCACTAGCACGAAATCCTTCAAAATCCATCGCACAAAAGACGATAATACCCAGCCATTTCATATTCAATTAAATATTTTGTCACGGACAAAAATATCCTCAAAGATTAGCGGATACAAATTGTATGTTATAACGGTAAGTAAAAAAATAATTCTGTTTTCATATCTAAAGTGTTCTAAATGTTTCTAAGCTTGTAGAATATATTGTATAAGATTCCGTGAAATCAAACTGTAGTAAATAATATTACTATTTACAACGTAGTTTAAAACCTTACACCGCATTCTTATAACTTATTCTTCATACCTACACACAATAGAACACATAGTCCCAACTATACTTTATATAAATACTAGCTACACGCTCCCGGTATCGCCCAGAAAAGACTTAATTAGGTTTTATTAAATATTAGCGGTCCGCTCCCGGCTTCGCCTGGGGTGTATTTTTTTTTTACGTAAAAACCTTCTCTGATTATCCCTTTATCCATGAGTAAAGACAGAATTAAAATCGGTCCACCCGTTCTCGAGTTTTGCGCTTAGCAACACATTTAGGGATTCATTTTTATATTATAGTAGATGTAAAATTTTTCCTGAAAAAATACCTTACCGATGGTTAAAACCGCATCAAAATCGATTGGTTGGTTTAGGAGGAGTTAGCGGCCAAACAGACAGACGCGGAAAGCGACTTCAAACTGTACTATGTAAAGAATGCATAAAGATATGATGACGGTCTACTTGACGGTAAGCGGCTACCATCAAGTGATAGCAAATGAGCTGCCAAGTTTGATAAAATAAAACTTATCTATTAACTAACGAATGGGCTCCTTATTTGAAAAATTTCTTAACTTCAACGTATATATTTATTATCAGCATTTTCCCTTGAATTCGTCCGCGTATCTTTGTAAATTGCAGCAAATGTTTTATTTAATGTATAAACTATGTTACTGAAACAAAGTTTCATTAAAATTTGTTCAGTAGTTTTTGCGTGAAAGATAAAAACATCTGTGTATCCTCACAAACTTTCATTTAATTTTATAATATCACTACCATAAAGTTTAATTGCCATGGCTCAACTGTCAAAATGGGCCTCTCACAATAATATAGCGAAATATGGCATGATATTTGTAAGATTGATTAAAACACAATACATGTAAACAATGATGCCTCCAGAAAAGAAGAAACTTAAATGTGTCCGAATGAATGAATAAAAGACCCCATATGGACCCAACTTTCTCTTGTAAAGCTACCAGTAATTAGATATTAATAGATAAGTGGAGCTCAAATGGGGTGAGGGTGAAATGTGTAATGTTTCGAATTACATGGTGATTTTAATTTTGTTTGTATAATTTAGTTTTGTTCTGTGACTCTCCTCGCGTGGAAGTTTAAATTTATCCATTTCTATTGTTTTCAGGATACAGATAAATTTTCAAAAATAGATTTAAAAAAATTATATATACTATTTTTGTAAAAGTTGTCAGACAGGCTGACGCTACCGTCACCTTAACACAAGCAAAACGACAGGTGCTGCAACTGCCCTGCCGACCTTATAGTGGGATTAAGGATAAGAGATTAGGGTGGGATATTATTTTAGTAAACTATTTTAACAGCAAGTAAAACAGATTTAACTCAGCTCGGAGCAGTAACATTACAGTAACAATTGTTTTTTTTTTTTAATTATAAAAACTACAAGAAATTGCGATAAGAATAAAAAAACTGGGATACATTTAAAATCCATTTGGCTTTATATACTCATTTCAAATAAGACACTTGGGGCATTAGCTCGCTGCATTTTACGTTTGCCTACTAAAAAAAAAAGTTGAAAACTTTTGGAAAAATTATCTATAAATATTACAAAAGTGAACTCTATGCAAATGTTTTGCGGTGCAGATAATAAAATTTTATTATGCACGGAAGGGTGCATTAATTAGCAAAGAAAGTAATACGTTTGATGAACATCGAAAATCTTATCTTATCTTCTCGACAATATTTAAGTAATTCATTAATATATTGTATATATTTACTGCTTTATTAAATCTAATTTGTGTTTTATTTTGTTACAGCCTATTGTATACGAGGGTCAAGATAAGAATCCGGAAATGTGCAGAGTTCTGCTCACCCACGAAGTGATGTGCAGGTAAGAGGCCATATAATCAATATCAATATCAATATAATAGGTATATCATAAAACCCTGGCAGCAAATTAAGAAGCACGTAGATTAAGGTTTCATATTTCATTTTTATTCATAATTCATATGATTGTAAGTACCTATCTGAATTTAATTCATATAAAAATGAAAAATATTTTCATACTGGCTGTCAGTCATATGTCAGGTTATATGGTAATGCTAGCTAATTATGCTGATAGCTGTTATGCTAGCTAATTTTGCTTAAAAATCACCAACTGAGATTCAAATGATATAGTGTCATGATAGGGTTAAGCGTAAGGCTGTACCCGCATTGCGAAATTCCACCGCGCGATTTTTTCCGCAAAATTCTGTGATATGTAGAAATTGTATGGAGCTACACGCACTCGCGAATAAAAAAACTCCATACAATTTCTATATTGCGCAAAAAATCGCGCGGTGGAATTTCGCAATGCGGGTACAGCCTAAGACTTTGCCTTTAAGGGGCTAAGGGCAAGGTCTGGAGGAAGGGCTTTAGTAGCTCGCTTCCTCAATTTGTAAATTGTCTAAATAATATACATATCTAATATTTACCAGTAAATACACTATGATGATATTCATCATCATGCAATTATGCAAACAGTGCAATGAAAATAATATTTCTATTTATAATAAAATCTATTTTAAAAAGTAGGTACTGACAAATACCTATTTTATATTCTTACAAGGTGTCAAAGAGAATTATTCTTTCAAATACACATTCCTTATACTAGGCGTCGACCAGCCCCTAAATATTCTTTAAAATCTTATACCAAAACTTTGGTTCGAAGAATTGCTATAAGTAATGTTCATTTATCATAAATTTCGCTTGTCATCTTTCCTGGAACGTCAAACATCCTCAAAGTTAGTTTTTTCTGCATTAAATGTGATTATTTGACTGTATGCAAAGAATTATTTTATTTTTTCATGTGTTCAAAATTTATATATGTAAGTACTTATTTAATTTTCAATTGTTATAAATTGTGTTGTTATTTAAAACAAAGTGTGTGATATAAAGTGTGATCAAAGAGTTTGATCACCTTTAAGTTAATTTGAGCAATTAATTTTATTTTAGGTAATTTTTAGATAGATACTTATGTCATGACAATAACTTGTGTGTCAAAATAATATAAATTCATTGAATTAATAATATATTTGATTTAATAATATAGTTAATTTAATTTAATAAGACAATTTTGTAAGTTACTATATTTCCTGTAAATATTCTTATATTAGCATTGGTTGACACCTTTTGTATTCATTCTAAGTCACGTTAGGTATGTACTATGTACTAGCTGTGCCGCAACTTCGTACGCGTTTTAGTTCGTTTTTTGAAATTCCCACAGAATCCTAACATTTTTTAAGGATAAGAAGTATCCTATATGTTATTTATCTGTGCGCAAAGTTTCATTGAAATCCGTTCATACAAACATCGAAGCATACAAACTTTTACATCCATACTTATTATTATTAGGATTAGGATTATTACTAACAATTCTCTATCTCTGGTATTTTTTAAACTAGTTTAAAATATCTTATAACGGTTTTAACTAGTTTTAATAAGATTTTTATTAGCAAGTAGAAAATATTTTAAACATTTTCTTTGTATTTTCAAAATTGTTTTCAATGTTGTTCCAATCTATGTCCACGTTGTTTTAATGAATACGTATTACAGCGTACAACAAGAAGCTACGTGTCCTCACTAATTTAACCTTTTGTTTGGGGTGGTTTTCCGGTCGTAAATGCGGCGCTGCGTCTCGCCACTTCGCCTATGTAGTAGTTGTGTACAGACACGGGATGTTTCGATGTGGGCAATTAAAATTTTATTCCACCTTAGACGCAGTAGTGTTGTCACTTTCTATGCAATATGTGCGTCTCTATCGTGCGTCTTCTGGGGAGGGGCCCCGAGGGAGTCTGTCCTTTCAATGTCTTTGCCCTTCGCGTCAAGGAGCCCCGGTAGGGCGCGCGAAGTTTTGTATACTCTGTTTGTCCTTAACATAGATAGGACCTTTTTTAAATACAAACTTCTAACACATTTAAATTTTTCCTGTGAGGATTATTCCTCCATTTGTAAGCATAAATATTATAGCATAATTCTAAAAGTAAGCATTTGTAATGTAATCATTAAAATCGAAAATATATTGAGGTGAAGGCTCTATCGGGATTTGAACTTGTTATACACAGTAAGGAACTCGTTTGGAGTAGGTAATTGTAAATATACTGCAGTCTTTTTAATTGAATAAGTAACATAAAAATTGCCGATTATTTTGTGAAAGAGAAAGAATGGCTAGTTTTCCTAATGTAGTGCATTGGGATAGTACACAAAATACATCCAAATATATAGAAATACTCTTTTCTTTTGTTTTTTGCTCACTTTTGCTCGCGACTTCGTCCACGCGGAATGTACCTATATGGTACCCTAATATAAGTTCTTTTCTGAAATTCTGACAACCTGTGTGCAAATTTTTAGGGTGATTTAGAGTCCATAGGGAACATGCACACACACACTTTTATAGAAGATTTACAAAAACTATTACAATTATAATAAAACGACAAAATCAAACCTTTTTCTGTGAAGTTACAAGACGAAGTTCGTTCGCGTATCTCTTAAATAGCTCTATAAATTGTTGGTATTATGAGTGACACACGTCCGCGGCACCCTTCGGTACTTTCACTAGGAATATATTGATTTCTTTTCCCTTCAAAGATATCCCTTTAACCAGTAGTTTATTTCCTACAGATATAATATATGTAAGCATAATGTAGCAAACGGGAGAGCTTTCGGAGCTGATAAAAAAAACCGTCTCCTGTCTCTCTTTTTCGTCCGTATATATAAGTACGTTGTATATTTATTTCAGTCACATCTTTATTTAATAATTTATATTAAGTAGATATAGATTATTATTTATTGCCTGAGAGAAGAGCAAGTTTTACAAATAACGCGAGCCATAGTTTTATGTAAGTCAAGCCAATCATGAGTCAATAGTTAAATTATACAATAATTGGCCATTGACTACGCTCGGCATGACATTGACATTGAATTGTCATAATTATATTTTGTTATATATATATTGTTATTTCATGGACGTAGGATAATATTATATTAGATCCATGTATTACATACAATGTGTATGAACATATGATTATATATAATGTGCACGAGTATATACCTACTATGTGTGTTTCCTTGACAGATACCCTTATCCCTTTCCTTTTCTAATCCCTTATCCTTTATCCTACTAAGGTCGGAAGACACTTAGAGATCTTGTGTCGTTGCTTGTGTTATAGGCGAAGGTAGCCACCTACCATCAAGTGAATGTGTAAGCCTGTCTGAAGACCTTCACTACAAGATTCACAAGACCTTCACAACAAGATTCACAAGACCTTCACAATAAAATTCATAAATTTAAAAACGTTAAAAAGAAAGATAAACCATTTTATTGCGATTACGACGATATATTGCGACGAGTCACAGATTAGAGGGAACGTTGAAGAGTCTCACTTTGTATGAAGTAAAAAGGTTTATTTAAGACTGCTGTGAATATTATAACACGGAAACTTCTTAACGCGTCTCCTGTGTAATTTTTATTTACTTTACCTTCAAGAAAAATATATACAAAATATATAATACATTCGCAATTATTCAGTACCTACTGTATATGAGATTCAGATATAGATTAATTTAGAACAATTTTTGACTGAGTTGCCAATAAAAGTATAAAAATGCTTAAACTGTTAACTGTAGTAACGTGTCGTGTGTATTACTGGTTAAATTCAGAGTAATATTAATGTTTTTAATATTCAAATTAAGTATTGTTTATCATATAACAAGTGTTTAATACTTGTTTTTGTTGCAGCCGGTGTTGTGATAAGAAGAGTTGTGGAAATAGAAATGAAACTCCTTCGGATCCAGTTATCATAGATAGGTGAGTACTTTTTTTTTGAAAAGATCTTCAATAAGACTCACCAATGACATCAATGACAAGTCAAGATATTATAGGAAACACAATAGCATTAGTGCTGTTATTTCACCATACAACACCGTTATATACCTACTAATCTTATACGTTTTTTCGTGGTGTCACACAAAGTACAAACATTTTTTTCCGAAACCTATAATAGATTGAATTTTTTCTTCAAACAATGAAGATATGCACAAAAATATTTATTTTATTAAAACTTGTGAGACATCTTAAATCTTTCAATTATTAATATGAATAGTATGATTAATATAGGTATTGTTAAAATAACATCAAAATTCAAATTTACCCATTACCCAATTCCATGTACCCATTATCATTTTTTTTTTCATCCTGCTAATCCTGATAGTTTGTCGGAGTGCAGTTTTTATATTAATATGTTTAACCATGTACGAGGTGTAATGAAATTTAAAAAAAGACTTAATAATCTTCACAAAAATCTTCAAAAATATTGAGTAGAGACAAATCTATTTGAACTTGACTCTACTCAAAAATTGGATGATTTGTTATTATGTAGGTATAAAAAATCCTCGCTTGATACTGTTTAGCTAAAAAAGGGATTTGACAATATAATTAAGCAGATACTTGTTCTATTCATAAGTACCTAAATCGTGAAGAAATTGCTTTTTTTGAAAAAATATCTAATGTACAAACCCGGTTCGTTTACGATTTTATTAGAGCGCATAAGTTACAACCACAAAAGCTTAGAATGGTCTGTTTATAATTTGAAATTCACATTTTAAGTCTGCATTGAAAAGAGAACGAAACAAAATAGCGCCGTTAGATTTCGTATTATTCCATTTGTGGCGATTCATCAGCCAGCAATGACGGCAATCTCAAAAGTTTCCAACGGCAAATGCATTTTCACGATAAAACTTCGGGAGTTCTCGCTTTGCATTGTGTATTTTTGTAGCGATACCTCTGCACCGCTAAGTTAGAAACTCCAACTTTTACGATTTGTGTTGCCTCTTTTGTACTGAATTTTTAATATCAGCAAAAAAATTCCACGCCAATGATATGGGTATGTCGACACTAACAAATTTGCGGCTACGAATTGCGTGTCTGATACTACAAATTCACGAAATTATTTTAAAAATCGACTCACAATCTGTCGAGTAGTTTAGAAAAACAGTAAACTAACTAATAGAAACCGGATTTTACGACTTCGGTTATTGGGACTATTCGTTTATTACGACCAGTTTTTGTGGTCCCTTGATGGTCGCTATATTGACATTGTTTCACAATATTACACTGGGTAAGGTAAACTCTCGATTACCCAAAAAAATTTTAATGTAAAATTAACGGAAAACGCACTTTAATAATGTAGGTATGTGTTGGAATCAGTGTCTGGCCAACTGTCACTGTTTCGAAGACCAAAGAGATTACGTCAGTAAGAAAGGTGAATGTTGTCGAAATGTAAACAACGAAATGCACCCGCAAAAGCACCTTTTTGATTACGCAGTAAACAAAAGCTGACGAGGATTGCCCGAATATTAGTCTCCCGCTGCGGTGTTCGAAATCGATAAGAAAGAATAATTCACAGAGGAGGAGCGGCGGCTAATCAGGCTGACAAATATCGAAATTTCAATGGAGCCATATACGAGCACTATATTGAAAGGTGAGGGGCACGCGGGCCGGCGCACTGTGGTGCCTTTATTTTCTACCCTTTTTCGGGAATTCAATAGAGATAGGCGTCTCTCGTTCGGAGCTTCGTTCGATCATTGTTCAGGGTTGCATCAGAGTCGAGGGTTTTTATTTCCACGAGTAAGTAAAAGAAAGAAGAGTGTTTCACTATGGCTATCTGATAAATTAAACGATCGGTTTATTAGCTTCCTCTCTCGCATTGTTCGTTCGTGGGACAAAATATCAAGAAACTATTTTCTTAGTTTATTCCTCAAACATTAAATCTTTATTTATTTATTACATTAGCTAATATTGTTATAATTGTGTTAATAAATTTCAGAAACATTACTTCTATGATATA
Organism: Synanthedon andrenaeformis; assembly: GCA_936446665.2. Taxonomy (NCBI): domain Eukaryota; kingdom Metazoa; phylum Arthropoda; class Insecta; order Lepidoptera; family Sesiidae; genus Synanthedon; species Synanthedon andrenaeformis. Next base: position 4,505,189 of record OW387786.2, on the reverse strand, counting down.
TTCATTCAATTGGCTTAAAACTGTATATCTGTGTGTCTCTAGCTAGATGAAATTAGAAAAATCCATTACCTATTTACACTGCATATTATATAGCCTATAAATTAATAAACCACTATTTGATCTAAAATAACGCATTTTTATTCGGATATTTAAAATTCATATGGTTAAAGAATATTTTCAAATGTTTCGGTAGCGGCAACCCTAGCGCTAAAGGTCGGTTTGGTAATTCGGTTGATTCAAATTTTTCTACCTTGGAAACAAAAAAAAATTCCACGTCGGCCTTTGTGTGCGAACTTTCCTTTGCTTTTGGACGGTGTACGAGTTGATCGTGGAAATTTCGTAACCGCGTATTACCTTGATTTTTCAGCGTTTGATGTAAATTAAAACTCGTCCAGATACATGGTTATGTGAAGCAATCAATGTTTTGATTATTTCCGATGAATATTTATGAAGAATATAGAATGAAAAAAAAAAATAACCAGGAACCAATTATTCTTAACGTAAAATATATTTGTGAAGAATACTTCATACATGTAGGTACTGTCGTTGTGACAAGTCACTAGTGTACGTACGCTGTTATAATCCATCAGCAACACGAGCCTCACCCATGTACAGTCGCGAACTAATACGATAATTGAAATTGTGCAATTGCGTGCGAAACGCTCAGCACCGAATTCATTAACAACGTGTTTTTGTGCAGTTTGTTTTGTCCTTTTTTATACACTGCTACTATCCGTCCGTTTGTTCGCGTTGATGGTTAACTTATTAGTGTTATGCATAGCCCTGCATTTGTCACTCACATTATATTTCCTATGCATATTAGGGATGAAATTAGCAAAAACAAATTATAATTAACGTCTGACTATATACTCAATTGGTTGGTGGCTATTTTAGCATTAAACAAACGCAACACGTGAAGTCATACAAGTAAGTCCACGATAGAATAAATTATAAATTACGAGTTTTTAAAAATAAATTCACGTGCCAAAATAAAACAGTAGGTACACATGTTATTATTTCACGGTTGTCTTCTGTAAGGCTGTGGTTACTGCGGCCAGTAAAAGATGATGACGCCAGTTAATACTGGCGAGTAAGCGAGTAAGTGATGTCAGAACTCAATCCCTTGTACCTCCTCCTTATCCTTATCCTTTGCAACTACACTTACAACTGCACTTGCTTATGGCGTTGCTTGTTTTAATAAGCAACGGTAGCCACCAACCTTGACCTTGAGCCTGCCAGCAGTTTTTAAATTAAAAATATGTATGTATGTAGGTACATCTATCTACCTTTGTACTTTGTGGTTCGGATTTCCTTGATTGTTTGTTAGATTGTTGAGTTTCAATGAGAATCAAACAAGTGTGTAAAACGAAACGAACGCGTTCGAGTATCGATAACACGACGAATAATTGACGTAACGGTAAAAGCGGGCAACAATCCAGAACCCTTCGAATCAGCAGCAATTTGTTAAGTGGATTTTTGCCCGAGACACGCTCGCGGCTCGTTGCGCTCCTGTACACAATTTCATTATCTCTGCCCGCCTGCCCGCGGCCGACTCTACTATCAACTTACGCGATGCTGTATTCAACTATGGAAATTTTCAGATATATTAAATTTTTGTGACGATTGCAAATTAGTCAAAAGGAAAACACTTTTAAACAAATCAAAATATTTAGCAACTTAAAAAATAATAATATATTTTTTAATATACTCTAGTTTTTGAATCAACATTACTTAATAACCTAAAAATATATAAAATTGCAGATCAATTGATAATAAACAATAAAATAGATAATATGAAAACAATAAATTTGGCGAAGTAATTTTATTTTATTTATAAAATTATGCTACATAATTATTAAGTACTAATAAATAGAACTTGACTTGTACTGTAGACACCACACAAAAAATGCAGACTAGTACCTACAATAAAGTCAATTGCTCATTGCTTGACCAATAAATGAATTCTGGTCCTTGAAGCGTACACCTAACACCGGATTGAAGATGACGAAAAATGTAGCATACATTTCAAGAATCGATTACTCTATAAAACAGACGTTGTAAATGAATTTGATACCACGAAACCGGGTCCCCTTTAGGCAATCACTTAAGAATTTTATGAACCGTAATGATTAAGATGTGTTGTCGTGCTTGAACAAGTATAAAGCGATATACAGTTTGATTAGGGGTTGCGGGGTTACTCGCACTAAACTTGATTGTTGTGTTAAACATATTGTGACTGGAATAGCTATTAAAGGATTAAGAACTGGGGATTTTTAAAGTTATTTGTTTATTGAGGGGCGAGACAAATTAATTGACTTGAATAATGATACTATTGATGATTAAATTAAAACTTGTTGTTGATATAAAGCTAATGACGTTATTTCTTTAAAACTATAATGCGAAGATTTTGACGGTTGACGAGCCCGTTGGATGAGTGATTAGGGTGCTTGTCTGAACGCTCTTTTCAAGGATTTCTGGGTTCGATTCCTAGCAGGGTCAACTTTGGAAATGAATTTTCAATGGTGGCTCTGCTCATCTCGGCAGTCGGCATCGCACTTGTGGCACCTGTGGCGTTGCATGTATTATAGGCGACGGTAACCACGTATCATCAAGTGGACCGTCAGCCTGTCAAAAGCTATTTCAAAAATGTGTATTAAGGTTACATATATATTCTTATACAACAAATATGAATTGTATTAATGGCAATAATATATAAGCTACTGAGCGTTTATTAAAGTAAAAAAAGTCCGCTCTCATGCGACATATGGCGTATATCTATATTACAACGAGATCTTTACACCCCATTTCGGGTACGACAAAATCAATTTCCAATTCGATATGACCCTCCTGTGCTTACTACTTGATAGAGTCGGATTTTTTGAAAAGAACACAAGCATTTTCCAAACTAATAACATTTTCGGGAACATCTCACTCAATACTTATGCAAAAATTTCACTAAGAAAATAATAATGTTTTTCATTCGTATTTAAAAGTAAATATTATTACGTAATTTATATTGTGAGAGAATCTTGTTTATCTGAGATCCTGTCAGCTGCAGTTTTCCGGTAATTTTCAGTCTCGTAAACGTAGCTGCGAGAGAATCACGACTATTATATTATCTCATTAGATACGCCGCACCGCCACGCGTCTCTTTTCCGTTTTCGTGAAACAAATTCCGCCCTAAGCAGCCCGACCTCTTGCTTAAATTCTTTGCGAATTTTCTAAAGGAATTGTAACTTTTTGTGAAAACTTTTAAATGTTTTCAAACATACACGAGTAGAGAAGTGTGAAGTCATAAATTCATATTACAAATAGTTTGAAACTACAAGTTTGTTGGAGCGCGACCTCGGAACGCCTTGGTTTGCAGTTAAGGCAAAACTTTCTTTAACTTCACAAATCGCTTTATTAATAACTTTAGTACTGTACCTAAGCTTACTTAAACGGAATAAATGGAAAATGTTGTTTTGAATTTCTACCTTTAAACCCTCTTAAACTCTCTCTTTAAACTCAATTTTGAAAGATTAGTGTCAACTATCAAAATTAAATATAACATTTTTAAAGAAATTTGTGCATAATATTTGCATTATATAAACGTTACACGAATCCGCGCATATAACAAAACCAACAAAAGAATTTGGCATACTTACAGTATAACATAAACCAAAAAAAGTGTACTGGTCCCAAAAGCGTGCCCTGGGGAACACCCGAGCGCTCCACTCGGCCCGATACAGACACGACGACTGGTGATTAGGCTCCTTATCCACGAGATAGCGACAGAAACTGTGCAAGACTTAACAACTAGGACCGTTTTCTTATTCTCTCTGAGCAAGCATTTTCGTACCCATCTACTTATCTAATCCCACTGTTCAGTTTAAAATTCCTACATAATGTTGGTGGGCGAAGCAGCCAAGTTTCGGCGTTTATGAATTTTATCACAATTACTCGAATTTTGTATTAGAGAAGCTTGAAACTTGTTTTCATAAACAATATTTTTTTAAATATTTTCGGTATTAAAAAATTAATTGAATGTACAAACATACAAAGTAAACTGGAAAAAATGTTGCTCTTTCTAAAATAAATAAATTATAAATATAACCCTCTAATGAGATGTCTCATTTCTGATTTATATCGGAGTATACTCAGGCCCCTTGATTTTTCCACTCGATAAGTCTGGGTGACGATCGTAAATTGAAATATGATAAAGTCGCAGTAATAAGCTCCGGTAATGCTATCGACCCCCGACTGATTTTCGCGCTAGTTAGATACATGATACAAAAAACAGTATGTTTTTTTTAAATATTCCCGATCGCTCTCTAAATTACGTTTAATCTTTATTCGAGTTCAAGTCTCTGTGGAAGTAGGCGTTGTTTTATAATCAAACCGTTATAATCAAATACATATAATATAATCTATACCTACTAGGTATATAAAATCGTTTGTCTTGACTGTTTATCAACGCACAGCTAAAGCTACTAGGTCTATAGAAATCTGAAATTTGGAAAATAGGTTTATTTTATTACGTTAAGCATCCGCTAAGAAAGGATTTTTGAAAATTTTAACTCTGTGCTAATTTTGCAACTAATTTGGCAATTTAGTAATAATAGCCGCTTGGTCCATCAAACTTGTCGTTTGTCTATCATCAGTCTTGATGTAATGATTTGGCAATTAGATTTTATATGATTGTGTTTTTTTCGAATGTGTTCCTCTTAACCTTATTAGTAACAAAATAAATACAAAAATAGAATTGGACAATTTTAGACTCATGATTTCTAACTTTTTGAAACCGACCTTTTGTTAGGGACCTAAAAATATAAATACTAACACAATAAAATATCACCTATGTTTAAACATTGCTAAAATTTTAAAATTGTTCTTAAAATTGATTGAAAAGTTTCGGTGATTTTTGTTTTCATGTTTGTTTTCATGTTTATAATTTATTTTTGATTTTTTTGATTTCTCTATAATATTAGCTGATAATGATCTACATTTATTCCGTATAAAGGGAAAATTCTCTCTTTATTACTTACGATTGTCTTCTCTAAAGTTCCTTTTACGCTACATGTTCCGCTATTCTATCTCAATTCCGACCTCATTCACGATTCCAATACGTGATTCGTCGGTTCGCAAATTATTCGGTGAAAATTCACCATCTCGTTAGAATGTGCGATCCAGTCGAGCGAGGCGAGCCAACCGCTTGATAAATTGTCTGGAATAATAATGATGAATTGCAACTAGCCCGATCCCGATGCTGGTTCGAATCTGCGGCTAGCTATTTTATATTACATACATTACTTTTCTGTAGGAAGAAAATCTTTGACCCAATGTACCGGTAATCTGGGGTGAATAACAACAGCGGTGTGTAAGGCAACACTTTAGTGAATAAAAAACAGAAGAATCATTCAAAACTACCTTTTTATCGTACAGTCAAATGTAAAAATATTCATAGCATGTTTAGGGCATCATTAATCAAATAGTTAACTTCGTTAATCGCTAATCCGTTAATAAAAAAAGTTAACTTTGTTAAACGTTAAAGCGTTAAGTACATTTCTGAAAATTTAACGGAAGTTAAAGTTACTTATTAATCCGTTAACATCTGATAGAAATTGCATTTTTTATGTAGTTGCGTTGGTAATCTACTTTTATAAGTAGATTACCAACGACTAAACCAAGACAGTCTTTATAGACTGTCTTGTTTTAGGTTCGGGAAGTTAATTGGTTATGAAAATTTTTTTTTCCTCGAAGATGTTTCAATACACGTCGCAGTTGTTGTTCAACCCAGATTACGTTACCAACTCGTGGAAGTTTATCTAATGCTACTGCTACACCTGCGTCTTAACGCGTTAATTAGTGCGTTAAATAAGGCATTACGCAGATGTGGTCAAGATTTTAATGCGTTAATTTGCTAGCGGCAATACTAATGGCATTAGACGTTAAGCAATAGCTCGGGTGTCGGTTTTTTTGACACATCAAAGGGTTTTAACGCGTAATTTACCGCTTAACGCGATGTTGGCTACATTAACGGCTTAACATCGTCTCATTCCGCAGGACCGAGTTCAACGACGATGCATTTGAATCATCCACCATCTTCTTCTTTTTTGTTTTTTCTTTTTTATTAAATTGCATAAATGCATATAATCATTAATTACACTCATTGCTGCAACTAGTGCAGCTGCTTCAACTTCCATTTTGTATTAGCGCGTTAACGGGATGAATTAGCTTTTAACGGCGTTAGAACCTTAATGTAGCCAAAGCGTATTTTTAATGCCTTAATTAACGCGTAGTTGGACATTAACACTAACGTTAACATTAACGCAGGTGTAGCAGTAGCATAACAAGAATGCGACCAATATAGTTGTGAATTAATTCACTAGAAATAAAATGAAATTAAATTCCAATTCGACGTTTGATATTACGCAGACCTCGGCGAAATTACTTCAAATTAGCGACAAATCTATTAAGAAGAGGACGTCTCGGGCCCATTTAATTAGTGACGGGGTTTTATCATCCGCCCTCTTCGCTTCTATTCGTTGAAAATTTCAACTGTAATGCGGCCATATTGGCGAGGCTTAAATTATATTGAGAATAATAATGAAATTTGCCTTGCTATTTCTAACAAAAAATATTAAAGGAATGTTATTTTTTATATTAGATATTTTTGGTCGAATATCTTCATCTTGAGGCACATCATTGTCCTGTTAGATGTGAATCTGATAGATAAATTAATTTAGTTTCGAGACATACAAGCAAATACAAATAGAAACATAAAGTATGTTATTTTCATGAATATTCTTAATTTTAAATAATTAAAGAAATAGTATAATATAATAGTAAACTATTTAGATCTATGGCTTTCCAAACTTTCAAGCTTTTTAAATGATACAAAAATGACGGTATCAAAACAACTCAATTTTTTTAATACAAATATAAATTAAATAATAGAGAATATTGAATTAAGAAAAATAATGAAAACAGTGCTGGAGGTTTTTGGAAATTTGTTTGATATTTGAATTTAATTTCGATCATTAATTAATTACAAAATCAATCTTTATTCTCATATGATGTAAACCCTGTAAAATACAAAATATTAAGACCCCGTTTAAAAAGATATTCACGCCATGCTTAAATTATTTAAATACAAACATGCCTAAGCAAAAACAAACTAAGGTTAATTGTTGCTTTTATGATACTATTGCGTGAGCTTGGCAGGGTGTTGAACTGAAATTGTTTAGACTCAACATTATAAGCATGTATAGTTGAATTTTACATTAAATGATTAATTGTATAAATCGTTGCGTAATTGAAATAAGTATCAAGAAATCGAAAATTTTTTTACTGGGCAAAAATTTAGTTACCATTCCTGTTTACTGAATCTATTCGAACTAACTAACATTATATGCGAAAGTGAGTTTGTTTGTATAATTTCTCTCCTTAACTACTTAACCTATCGTCATTAAATTTTTCATTGTATGCAATAATGCAATGTAAGGGGTACAAAAAAGAAATGTAGCACCTTTCATAGACCTTAGTTGGATAAACTAAATGTAATATAAGTATGGGCTAAATATTCCATGAGGGCGAAGCCGAGGGCACCAGCTATGTTAAAATAAAGATTCAATGCTCGGCTGAAGTATAATGTCAGGCGTCAATGTCTGTCAGGGGTTATTTTTGTCATGCATATTTTTTTTTTAAGTCACGGCCACCAGCTATTTTACCTATAAATAAAATTTGATTTTTTAAAAGTTTTTCTTTAATTAATGACTAAATCCGCATAAAACTCGTTACGTAGTTTTGAAGAACTGAGCAAACATATAGACAGACTCAGATAGCGACTCATTTTGGAAGTACGGACTGGCTTAGTGTGGATTACTCAAGTTAATCCGTTGTACGCCAAACGTAATAGTCACGGATAATGTTTATCTAAACACGAAATCTAACTAGGCGAAAGCAAAACATCACTTATATTCAATTTGTATGAGTGGCCCATTCAATTAGTTATCAAGATTAGAATGTAATCATGCCCTTTTACTTGATTGATGGTCTCTTCAATCTCCTGCAATTTTATGTTTTTACTAATTGCGGTTCACGTATCAACTCACTTTCCACCCACACTGTTTTACTAAACCATTACCTTAATGAACCACTGTCTGCCGTTGGATTTTGTATATTTTGTAGATAAACAATTTAAAGGATTTATAGGAAAAGTGATTTACATTCCAATTTAATTTTTATTGAGTTTTTTTTTTAAAGAAAAAAAAAACAGAATAAAAGCTTACACTCTGCTGTCTGCGCGTATTAGATATTTTTTATATAAGTATTTTATTTGATTGAAAAAAAAACATTCATAAACATACAAGTTAACAATTAACTAAAATTTAATTTAAGATGTACAGTTTCCTAATTTATGCAAAGAGACAGTTTCCAACTAAGACAAAATAAAAAATAGATAACTAAAAAACAAGCTTTTTTTTACTAATAATACTTAAAATTACTTTGTATTTACTACTTAGTAAAGTGTTAATTTTACAAAGTTAGATGAAATTGTTCAAACAACTCAATACTTAAGAGAATTTAAGTCTCGTAAAAGACTTCAGCGTGTAATTTGTTTTACATTTTATAAATTAAATAGTAAATAAGAAGTTTCGTGGTTGCATTGCAAAAATAAATAGATACAAAACTTGCTCTGTAAAGAACAATATTGTCAGTCATCTTAAATTGTTGAAGAGGTTGTTCTATCAGGATTCACTATAGGTAATACGCAAACGTAACCTCTTACGAAACATATGCACAGGAACAGTTAGACCCCCTTGGGGGGCTCAAGACGTCAGCGCGTTTAAGCGCCAATTAATTATTAAGGGACACTGAGCTCCTTGCTTTGGCTCTTTGACGGCGACTGTACAACAATGTGGCTACCTCTCGTGATTGCCTGCTTTGTAAATTGCATTAACTGGCTCCGCTTGTGTTTTGTTCCTAAGACCGTGTCTGTTTGGTTTCCGAGATCCGCATGTGACACACTATAGATAATCAACAAACTCGCATTATATCGCGCATATATTGTTTATCTGTAAGTAGATTGTTATTGTTACTGCAATCTAGAATTTTTAGTGGTTACTTATAGATATGATTTCTTATTTTTGTGGTACCAGCATAGCATTATTTTTATTTATTTATTTATTTATCTCTTGTACCTACTTAATATTATAAAGGCGAACATTTGTAAAAATGTGACTCCATCACGGTTAAACTGATTAATGTATGTGCCATGTTCTGGATTAAAACTTTGGTATCCCCGGTAACAAGTTAAGGTCGGTAAGATAAGGGATTGGGAAGGAATACAGAAACCATGTTCTGGCATCCCTTACTTTCCGAAACACCAGCAACATGCTGTTATTTCACGGTGGTCTTCTGTAAGGGGGTGGTTATTGCAGCCAGACGGGCTGCCCAAATGACTGCGAAACGCAGTGTGCACTGCCACTACTAATAAATACATTTAGAATATTGTAAAACTTCTTATTGCGTGTTAAACAAAACTATTGATAAAATTTATCAATATTTCGCATAGTCAATGCGAATTATTAATGTCAAAATTCCAAGTAAAATATTGAAATGTTAGTTAGTATTTTAATCTTATATAGTACTCAATTAAAGTTGAAAATGCAATGGACATTTCCAGCAAACGATCAGCTGCATCGTTGAGAATGGTAAGTGCTTTTAAGTGTATCTCAGCAAATATGTCGTGGGGTTCTTTGCAGTTACAAATTCAATTTTCACTTCACATTGCAGGTTTCAAGTACACCGTCTCTCAATAGAATATCTGTTGTCATAGACACTGATAGGGTGGAAATATTAAATCCAACTATCTAACATAAAACCTTTTTGTTTGCAAATTCTATTTTATATGAACGTAAAAAAAATTTCGGGGTATGTTTGCATAATAGCAACATAGAAATAACTTAAAAAGCGCCGTTTTGATAAACAACATTCCTACACTAGATATTCACTTATATTTTTTCCTATAACATCTTCCTAATAGGGTCAGATAAAGTAACAGAAACTCACGGTCTAGGAACGTTAAAAACGGCCAGTAAAAATTATGAAAATGTACCTACGCTACTAATACAGTTAGGTATAAACAGTCACTGCTGCTAACCCTCGTTTTTTTTTCTACATAAGAACCAGTCTGTTTTCATTTTTCATTTTCAGTACTAGATGGTGCCCGCGACTTCGTCCTCGTTGAAAAAGCCATTATCGCCTGACATCGTTATTGCTATTACACTTAGCCAGGAGTTAGTTTCCTTAATTTTAGATGATCTCTCGGGAATAGTCCTTTTTTTCTGGATAAATGTCCTTTCTGGTGCCCCAGACAACGTGTATGCAAAATTTCATGGTGATCGATTCGTAGTTCTTGCGTGAAAGAGTAACAAACATCCATACATCCAAATAACCTTTTGAATTTATATTGTAGTATTAGTATGGATATATATTATAATATTACGAGTATATAGTACGGATTTAATCCCATAAATATTTACAGTTAGTAAGTAGTTAGCGAAAAATCTAATATTACTATTCAAATAATAATATAATTTTAAGGTAACGTTTTTAATAAAGTAAACAATATTCCTTTATAAAATGTACCTACCTAAATAAATACATGAAAGAAATTCGGTTACGCTCCGGTTGGGGTTGCTTAAATTGCATTGAGCCACCCATTAACGCCTTGTCAGATCGGATTACGATTTATATTATTGATAAATTGGATGGAGTGCAGTTTAGTGATAGATACCTGATGATCAATACGTACATTGTGTATACCTACCGGCATTTAAGTTTATATCGTGCCTAAAAAATAATATAATTAGCCTTCTCCTGCATTATATAGTTACTTAGCGTATGTTCTTCAAAAGGTCTTAAAATTTCTAACCATACCAAATTTCATTAAAATCAATACAGTAGTTTAGCCGCGAAAACGTTATAGACTGATAGACAGATTAACACGTTAATTGCCACATAACGCGACGCCGCGTGAAGCGGCCTATTATTATGTGGCCGATAACACGACGTCGCGTGGTGGTGCCTTACAATAATGTACGAACAATAAAATAGCAGCTGCAGGCTTTGGCCACTAGGGAAATACATTCAATGATTTTATTATTTCGGCCACCTAGGTAAGTTCAGCATTCGGCTTGGCAATTAACGTGTTACGTCTGTCTCCCATTGATTTAATTAATAAAAAAGACTAATAAAATCGGTTTACAAGAAAATGAGTTGCCATTTATATGTAGTTGTAAATTTATAAATAAATGTAAAAATAAATGATAAAATGATATAGGTAATATAATAATGTAGGCAAAAATCAAATATCTACTGAGATTCTATATATAGTTACGTATTAAGTGGCATTAGTTTAACCATTTTTCCCGTTGCCACGAGCAGCTAATGAAAGAATCAGCTTTCATTACAACTGATACGATTCCTAAAAGGGATTCCCGAATGAAGACAAAGTACTTTCGTATAACCTTTACAATGGCTTATCTCTGATTAGTTTTTTTAGTATACCTTTTAAACTAATATTGTACGACTAGACACTGTTACTATACTAGGTACCCGCTCCGGTTTTGCATAGCCTTCTGTATCATGCTATTCACTGGTTAATAAAGAAATATCAGAAATTGTATATTAAAAAAATTGTTATTGAATATTAGTGGCTCTAGTAACGAACATTTAAAAATGGACTTGAATCTATTCAGAATTTCGTTTATGGTGGCCAACAGTCGCGAAATTTTCGCGAAATGTTCGAAATGATATCGCAGACAAGCTACTTACAACAAAAATTGTCTATAAAAAGTAACTAAGTAATCAAAAATAGCCTAAGCCCTTACTACTAGTCTTAATAGGCGTAAGCCCTAGTGAGCTGAAATTCAGAACTTAGGTTTATTTTATAGTATAGCATTCTCTAAAAAAAGGATTTTTGAAAATAATTCAAATCCGTGCGAAGACGGGGCCGGGTCTGTTATTATAAAAAAGCTATAAAGATTTTATAGCTTAGCTATAGCTAGCTTAGATAGCTTAGCTATAGCTTTATACATATCGTAGATATACTCTTATTTTACCTAAGTGAAACTTTTAACGTAAAAGGAGCGAGTGACTTTTCAACTTAAATGCATGATTAATTAAACTGTCTCGATTCCCTAAAATTGTCTAAAAACTCTCCCTGTTTAAATTGGTGGGGAATTCGTTTTCTTTTTTTAATTCGTCTCTCAAATTCAAATAAGATTTCTTTTTTATTACGCCGCATAAAAGGGTAGAGTAGGTCTCGTCGCTCTACTGTTCGCTACCAAACGCTAATTCCTCCTCGTTTCAGAGATACTGATTGGACGATATATTTAACAATGCTACCGACACGCTTCTCTGCGAGAAAATACATCTTATGTACCTTTTTTTTACTCACGCCGGGATTCCTTTATTTTCTTATTTTCTGTTGTTGCTCGTGGACAAAAGTTGAAAGGCGAGTGGTGTGTTGCGTCCGTTAATGACACTAATAGCAATTAGTCGAAGGTCGCGTTTGGCTTGCACGATTAAGGGTGTTTAGCCATTCGGTTTTCTGACTATACAAGCATATTACGGAGCACCCAGCCCATGGAGGGTCTTAACGGGAGGTCGTTTGCTGCGCTGCCAGCCTCCTAAGATTAATGACATTACGCCAAGACAGTTTGTAAGCGACAAACGTGACAAAAAAACTGAATTGTAATTAAGTTAATCGATTTTGTGAATAGAGATGAATACTATTTATTAGTTTTTTAGTATTAAAACGGTTAACTTGGTATTAGTTGATCTAGTAACACAGACATCACCAGGGAACACAAGTGAGCTGCCGACTCCAATAGAATATGGGAAGGGTAAGGGCGAGAAAAAGTCTCAGAAGTAGTCTCTTACTTCCGCAACGAAACACGACAAACTGTACACATGTTACATTTGCCAATGGTTTTTTTGTACGGTTACTCCCGCCAGTCGCTGATCATAAAATGGGCAATCGACCAGTATACGAGTATATACAGACTGTCTACAATTCAATACTGCATCACGTAATGTTGGCCACTAAAATAGTTTAGTTTATTACATTACATACGAGTAGGTACCTAGATCAATGTAAGTACAGTTATTTTGTAAATTATTAATATTTTTTGTAATATCTATTGTCTTCTCCTTTCAATTCAATCTTGGTTTTGGGGGCTAAAAATTTTGGCTCATATGTCGAGGTACTAAAATCTTCGTTAGTTTACAAAGTCAATCCTTCATGAAGTCGTTGACTTCTTGGTAACTTTTGAAACTATAGCACTAATAACTGCCAAGGTGCAAGCAAATGTAGACTTTTAGGTGTGTAACTTTTTCTTACCCCGACTCTACTTAATATCTATTTATTATTCTGTATGTATGTCCTATATGTAAATGTATGTAAATATGTAAATGTAAAAATAACTTAATTTATTGGCTCTAAAATTGTGATTGATTTTGGCTTGTTTTGTTAAACTTGCGAAACCGACACGATGCGTCTTCCTAGAAACACACTTAGTACTGTGCTTCAACACTTTGGACATCATAAAATATTTAACACTCATATCTCTCCGAGAGCGGTCCGAATATTATCGACTCGCCCATAAAACGAAGCACAGTACGAACAAGAAAGCAATATTATATTTTACTTATGTAAGAGAGGGACCCAGCATGCCCCGTTATTGTACGATCTTTGGAAATTCGTTCGAAACGTTTGCTTTCTTTTCCATCGTTTTTATCGCAGTCGTTATATTTTGATAGAGCAGTTTTGTAGGATCGCCGATATAACGTTTATGTTTTGGTTTTCGGATGTTCCTCGCCAGATCGACTTTATCTTTTCAATATCTACTTGTTACCTACATTCAAGAATTTTGTTACTAAGATTTAAATAATTCAAATAATTTATTATTATCATAAGACTTTACAATTTGAGGAGCAAACCCCGGTCCCCACACTAGGCAAGCCTGTATCGTGGGGTCCCGTACTGTAAATTACAATTTATGACAAAGAACTTACGAACTAAGCAACAGCAAGATAAAACAGACAATAATTAATGAAACCTAGTAGGTAAATAAATATATTTCTTTTTGGTTTTTCAAAACCAGGAGCTTCTAAATCGCAAGAAAAATAGTTGAGACTAAAACCTGACGAGGAACGCATTATATCAGAAAACTTCGAAAAGAGCGTAAATATACTCGCCTTAAAGTTGCTAGTGATAAATATTGTGAAAGGCTCAAGAATATAAAGCATATTTTGAGTACAGTCGAACCCACAAGTTTCTATCAAAAATTAGATATTTGAAAGTTAAGATGAAAAAAAAAAAGATTTGCGACAAAGAAGCATCGAAATACAATACCATTTTTTTTTATAGGCCACACAATCACGACTGAAGTATTTTTACTTTTCGTGAAGTACTTCCAACAGTTAGATTGTCAGTTAGACCTAAGGAAATTGCAGTGTATTCCTATGAAATGGCATTTATTTAATTTTAATTTAGATTCATATTTTATAACGAAATAAAACCTCGCCTTAATTAGAACTAAACCTTTAAGTTTTGCGTTTGAAATGTACATATAAGTACGCATTCACTTACAAAAGTAGCAAAAAATATTAATTTGTATCACCTATATATTTGAGCTAATAAAATATAAAGTCTCTTATTTTATTTGCACAATCACAATTGTAATTTATTTTAATTTTGATTTCGTATTTTTATTTGTAAGTGTACAGCATTGAAATAGCTTCGTGGCCTCTCGATATGATACAGTGTGTACTGCCTGGTGTACCTATTTCTCTTTCGCTTCTCCGAACGTGTGGTCTATACTTTACGCGTACATACACCAAGTATCTGTATATTTATTTATTTTTTATTAAACTGTCAATATTTTATTTGTATATGAAAATATTAAACCAGAAACGTTTTTAATTCAATTGTTAAAATCAAACTTTAGGGTTAATCTTATTTTAATCGGTATTAACTTTATTATTAATCGGTAGGTAATATTCGAGCGATAATGACAAAGGTTGACCTGGAAACAATCAATAGACATCTCAAACGCCGCCGCAGCTACTCTATTATACATTACACAGTATCGGGAAATCGCAATATCGTTGCACGGTATTATCTATGAGTGTAATTGTAAGCTTTATCGTACAAAATATATTAAGATCGCAGTTTTTCAGTTCGATCATAAATCGTACGATAAGTTGCTGCTGTTAAGTATTTTTTTATAATGTTATTTTTTATAATTTATTTATAACATAGGTGCTATAAACATTGCCTAATAGGTACCTTATCAACACAAAGAACAGGGTTATCAGCATTTATGCTGTATATATTCTCTGGGATCCCTTACTCAAACTCCGTAACAAATATCGCGCGCCATTATTCTTTCAAACCTATAGCTTCCTCTTATTAAGAGTTTGAACTATTACTTGCACTATTATCTATTCTAGGCTATAACATAAATTTCCAATATAAAACGGTATCAAGCATATTAGGTATATATAATTCCATATTAGGTATATATATACCTACTTATAGGTATTCCACAACATACCTATAAGTAGGTACGTTGTGGAATGAAATGATCCACAATAACGCGTATGAAAATGCACACCCGCGAATTTCCCAATAATAAATTATACTCCTTGTCCGCTTACCTCGGGTTAACCGGCTTTTATAAACTACCCGGGTAATTTATAACTATTACCCGCCCGAAAACGATCACGTGATATCACTTTATAGCGTATTCACTGGATAAATATGAGGGAAGCATGTAATTCGTAACAGGCATATTTGAATATACCTACACACACATACAGGCTCATGAAGGTACCTAAACTACCTACTTAAACTTTTTGTTGTTATTAGACACATGCCTAAATCTAGCAAAATATCTCTTAGAAGTTAGGATACGGTAATCGGTAATAGGATAGGATAATACCTAAATGGACAATCCCTTTAGAATTCTCTTATTACCTTAATGAACAAGAAAACTAGAAGAAACAAAAGAACAAGAATCTTACACGGGAAAATCAATAGGTACCTACATTTTGGATATCTTTATTTGTTTTTATCTCGATAATTTTAATACTGTACCTACCTACTATTAATGATTTCTACTTTTTAGATGGGTTAAAAATTGAAATTTATTAAATGAATTTATTTTAATTTGAATTTATGGTGATGGCGTCTCTTAAATTGACGACACGTTTGGTCTAGTGGCCAGTAACCCTAGCTGTTAACCAAACGGTCGCGGGTTCGAATCCCGCTAGGGGCAAGTGTTTATGTGTTAACATTTACCTTTGTACCTGAGTCATGGATGTTTGTATGTATAATATGTATGTATTTAAAAAAAAAGTAATCTATGTATTATATCAACTGTCTTGTGTGGAACTAGATGGTGCTGTGTGGAATGTGTGAAGATATTTATTTATTTTAATTAAAAACATCTAATCCAAAAGTTTATATTAAGTGTAGTACGCTTGTTTTTCTAAAGTAAGCAGCAGGTTTGATGCGGTTTTCATTGTATTTTTGAGAATTTGTTCGGAAAAGTTTATAATTTGTAGGTTAATTTTATTTTATTTTTCGGTTTTTGCGTATTTATTTTATACACAAGCTTTTTTTCTAATTACATATTGAGTAATTAGAAAAAAGTTCTTAGGCTTCTAAAACAGCCATCTCAAACTAATCTAGGTATTAGATAGGTATAGTGTTCTGTCACTGCATCCGAGCATAACCGGGACGAGTGGCTAGCTTTACAGCAATAGTAACAACAGTTTATTGTACAGAGTTGATTCAAATAATAATAATAATAAATAATAAATCATTTATTAGATGTAAGTTTTTACAAAACATTTACCCTCGTCAACATTATTTTATATTTACAAACATACCTTGTCTCGTTCCAGAACTACGTACTTAATGTAATCGCGCTCAATATCCTTTGTTCACTTTCAGACTCATTAAAAAGGCGATGCAATTTAATGAGTTGATAGTGTGCGTTACCCTCGCTTCGTTTGCAAATACGTTACGTTTTCCTCATTCGAGTTTGAACCTTTCCGTACGGTTTTAAAGTTGATTTCTCTTTGTAGTTGTTCGGCAGAGTATCGGTATGTAGGGGTCGAAGATTAGTGGCACACGCCTACTCGCCGGAGCGCTGAGCGGCTGATAGCGCCCAGGAGTGTAGTTACAATTAGAGCGGTGCCCACAATGAAGTGATGCCCGCGTAATGTTGCCCCTTGTCTTTCTATGTTGATTGTGCACGAAAGAGGTCGAGCTGAACATGGTGTTTGTTCGCCAATGGCTGTGTAAGTGTAATTCTATACAATAATGTTTATAATTATCCATTGAACGTTTCGGGGAAGGACCTTGGCTCACTACTGATGTCTAGGGCTTTTACTACTGAGACTAGACTTTAACTAGTGTCATATTTAGTGTACCTATAAGGCAAAGTTATAAACATACAGGTGGTCAAAAGAATTGTTTGTTTTGTACCTAAGTACCTGGTCAACTTATTTAATATACAGGGTGTGGCCTGTAATAAGAGCAATAAATTAAAATATAGACCCTTTAACGGATCAGTAATTAATTTCAAATGGTTTCAATTAATTAAAATGAAAAACAAATTTACTGTTATTTTCTAATAAATCTAATCGAGCCAGAAATGTATACTACTACAGACATAATGTGTCCAGTCGGAGTACTTGACAATGACATTTACGATCGTTCTCGTCCCAGTACCCTGTACCAAGACATCTAACGAGTGATAACCGACAATTTAGCGATCATGAAATTCATTAATTATGATTTCATTGATATTAAAAATGTATAAGCACTTTGGAGCATTATGATTAGGTTAAGGTAACTGCGTATTCTCTATATAGAATCATCGTTTAAATTTATTGCTCTTATTACAGGCCACATACTGTATTTGATTAAAATTTGAATTCGTCTAAAATTCGTTGGAGTGATTAGTAGGAACACAATAATTATTATGTAATTATTTAAAAAAATATGGCCAAAATTAGTTATACAATTGCCAAAACTAGTCTAGTACAAAGCATGGTAGGTAAATAATATTGTAGGTATATATATAGTAATTATTGTCATATTAAATGAAAACACATTCTTACATGCGATTGTACATTTTTATTTAATTCAAGTTTAACAAAATTCCGCGATAGGTTAAGGCGGAAGGCGCTTATAGAACTCAACTGAGTAGGTATCCACTGTAACTACTCTACCAGTACGGATATTGTCAATAGGAAACTACTTCGAGCCGAGAGCAACCGCTTTTAGATTTGAAAGAGTGGGTACCAGGACACAGTATTCAGTTAAACCGCAGAGAAAACATATTATCCAGAACGCTGTTGAAATACGAAATAATGTTTAAACGGGTTTGAAATTCAAAATAAAAATTGTTTAAACATGTATGAAAATTCCATGTTACAAAATAATTAAGTGACATCGTCAAAGCTAACAAAAAAATGAAACGAAATAGGTTCACAAAAAAATTAGAGAAAGGTAATAGGTAGGTACTGGATTGTTTTATCTTTCTCTATTTTAAATAGCTGTGACTCTATTTAAAAATGGAGATCGTTTTTATATTAGGTATATTTTTCACAGTTAACGAATCGACGCTCTATGCCTTTACAGAAGTTAAGAACAATGCGAAATGACACAATGATGAAACGTTGCTAATCTAAATAATAAAAAAAATTAAAAAAAAATCTCAAATCTTAAGGTGTACTGTGCGGAGGGCCATGAAAAGGCGAGGTTTTATCACGTTGCCATGGTGACGGCGGGATGCTGCGTCGCCCGCGATACCCTCCGCACTCGACACATCGGAAATAGTACTACTGCACACTACTTTTATATTTACAACTACCTTACAGGTACATACGAAATGAATACGAGGGGAAAAGTATATCTATAGAAGTATAGGTATACCCAGCTACATACACATACCTAAATAGTGATGCCGATACGAATTCGTATGTGGTAAGGTATACCTACACTAAGTACAAAAATAGCACAATCTAATCTAATACACGTAAGTATAGTTTAACTCTATGCATTTCATAAATAAGTTATACCTACTTACTCAACTATGATAAACCAATTATTGATAGAACCAGACACTTGGTGAAATCATTGTCAGTATAATTTCTTCCATATCTATCTCTCGGATCTCAAAAACTAATATTCAGTATATGTATACTTATATAGTTCATATAATAAAGTATGAACTATGAACTGTATGAATGTTATGTTCCGACATAGTACTTAAGTACATAGTAGAAAATTAAAACATGCTTTAATGAAAGCATGTTTTAATTTTTTTATCTTCTCGCATCTTTCCCATTAAGTCAGTGTTTGGATTCCGTAATTTATTAGGTATAAGATTTTATTTGAGTCTAAAAATATTAAAGTGCTTACTTGGTTTTAGTTAATATAAATAATAATCAATGTTATTTAAAATAATACTTTAGAGCTCGTATTTTAGCATTAAACTAAATTAGAAGTTGTACCTAATCATTTAGAGCTGTCAGTAGGAATGAAGGCCAGTTAACCCGTGAATACAGCACGTACTAAAATATTGACGCTTGCTGTAGATGTGGACGCAACGTAGAAAAACAAAGTCGAAAACTGGGGCCCTGTTATGGGCCCGTCGCATTTGAGCAAAGATTATGCAGGCCGCATCAAGAAATCGCAGAAGAGACACTTTCTTTCACGTTTTATCTCTTTTGTAAAAATTAATGCTGATAAAATTAATACCTATACAATAATTATACAAAATGAGACAACTACAATATTTCATAAAAGTTTTAAGACAAATATAAAAAAAAACTATTACAAAGTTAATATACAGTGATTATATTATGTAGAAGTACCTAATCACGGGAAGGGCATTTATGAATTTAAAAATGCATTGGTTTTAAACTGTTTTAAGGGAATGAATAAAATCGGGTTTGTGCACAGCCTTTGTGTATTGTAGAACATACCTACTACTACGCTATTTCTTACGCGTTATTTTCAAAAGTACAATTGAATTTCGAAATGCGAAATGGATTTGCATTAGGATTGCCGAGTTAACTCGATCAAGCAACAAGTCATGTCGATTTAGGTGTTACCATCAAAAAGTTATCATCTTATCAGTTTATCAGGCAGTTTATCATCTCAAAAAAGTATTAAAAATTAAAGCAACTTATAATCAAATACTTAACAATAACAATAGATAATATTGTTATGCTCTACGAAAGGAAAATTCAAAGAGACTCAACATCGTAGTAGATGTTAGTATTAAATATAAAATAATTAATAACTAAGTGTTATTAAAAAAATATTAGGGGAGACCGCGGATGGTTGACTAACTTTTCGTTTGAACCTTAATATCTTTGGAGTTTTAAGATATATAGACAAAAAAAATGACTCAGGTGATTAAGTATGTATCCTGCTAACTAAAAAAGTTTAGTTCATTACCATATTTTAATATTTAATCGGAAATTTATTGATTTTTTATGAGCCCTTACCTTTAGTCTACCTCCCCCAAACGCGGGGTAGGTTGACCACATGCAAGGGGTAAGTTGACCTATAGCGCTAATTGGTGCTTTATCAAAACAAATTTATCAAAACAAATTTAATTAAAAAATGAAAAATAAAACAACCCTCTTTAATCCAGATGAAAAACTTCTCATTTTAACTATAATTGTATACATAAATCAACTCAAACTTAAACAAAACACTTTTTTAACTTATTATGGCACATAAAGTTAAAATTTTAATTAAATCCTTATTCTTAATCCGTTGCTTGTGTTATAGGCGACGGTAGCCACCTACCATCAAGTGGACCGTCAGCCTGTCTGTCGACCTTAACATAAAAAAAAATACATAAATCAACTCAAACACTTTTTTAACTTATCATAGCACAAAAAGTTAAAATTTTAATGAAGTCTAATTTCTAAATCACCACAACCTTTGAACAAAAAGAAAATCTTACTCTAATTCAGTATATTTTCGGAACTTTCAATTTTCAAATTAGTTTTCCTCATCTGTATTACAATTTTTGCACTCATAAAACATTAAATTGCCTTTTGCACATTTTGAGTGAGCCTACAGCTTACGTGTAATACACTGGATCCATATTAGTTGATTGACTTATTAGTCTACCAGCCCCAAAAAAAACTAGTCAATCAGCCCCAGGCGGCATTTTAGATTTTGATCACATACATAACTTAAACATACATGCTTATTTGAAAATAAAGCTATGCATCGAAAAGAGAAATTCTTAAACTTATCTGTGAAATAGGAGCAATAAACTTCACAACGTATTTACACACGTGAAAACAAAAAGCATACGAAGGGAAAAAATTACTTACGTTGGTCAAAATTCGATATCATGGCACCATACAAAAACGACATGCGTCGGCGACACGGCACTTCGTACGATTGAGCGGGGCGCGGGGCTCGATCCTTGAGTCGGATTGAAGGACGCAAAACACGTGATGCCGGCCTGTTTTCGACGGTTAGTCTACCTACCCCTACAGACAACCAGCCCTGGTCTCCCCTACGTCATATCATGCAGCTTTGCCCTTCACCCATCTACGATCCGAACTAATCTTTGCCGTCCGCATGGCGTGTCGGTATTGAGTGGTGGCGGGGAGGGGCGGCGTACAGGGAGTCAATGTTGGCCCAGGGGACCGCCTCCCGAGGGAGCTAGCGACCGGGAGTTTGCGGGGGTGAGAGACGAAAGGTTAAAAGGGAAAAGTTATAAGAGACCGTTTGTTGGTGGCCGCCTTTCGTAAACGTTCAAAAAGACTATCAAATACATCAATCGTACTTTCTTCAATTAAGTGGATACTATCAATACTTACCTACACTGTATGACTAAATCTCTAGTATCTAAGTAGGTAGGTATATACAAAAGAGAGTCAGTTACAGAAAGATAGAAAAGTTGATTTGAAAGGAAATCCTGGCGGGATAAGTTAGTTGTGCAAATAAATACAAAAATTTATAAACAGATATATTTGTATAGATATACCTACATAAAATGAATATATATATTCATTAAAGTTCGTGTATTTTGAATTATTAAGCCATACGTATATAAATATATTTTAGCTAAAAGTAGGTAGTATGGGTCCGATGTACCTTACCAACTTAAGTGTTCTGACTCAAAAAGAGGGCAACCTCCGCCTCGCAGATCTATACGTATATATACCTACTCATAGGTAACTGTTCCTCCATAGTAAAATCCCATATTACATTCTTTGAATAGTGCGGTATGTAGTGCGGGCTAACTGTGTCATCTAATATTTTAAACGACCTTTTTTCTTACCTACTTTCGGTTTTCTTTCTGAAAGTGTTTTAGTAAGGAACAGTTGCGACTATCTTGATTTTTCATAATTGAGTTCGGTAATTACCTATAGAACGAACATTTACTTATTCAAACGATAAAGATAAGATATCTTTATATAGATAAGAGTAGGTATAAGAAGGCCATAAGAGTAGGTAAAAAATCCATATTAGTAAGATTTTTACAATTGTTCAATTGATAACAACTAATAAGATATAGGTAATAAGTAAATTAATAAAAAACATGATATGATTTTATTGCACTTTTTTATCATCCTCTACATTTTCTTCTATATGTACCTATCAGTTTCAAGGCCATTCTTCAAAAATAGCAAAAAATAAAGCGAAATATCTCATTCTTACTGTTCTATTGGCTAATCAATTATGAAATCTCAAAGACCAGCACTTTAAGTATTATGGAATTTGATGATAATGTTTCTTATAAGAAAATATGTTTGGAAAGTTTAAATGTTTATGTTTTGGGTTGAATTTCTTATTGATTTTTTTTTATGGAATGGAGTTCATCAGTGACATCGACCCTTACAGAAGACTACCGTGATATCACAGCATATTATGGTGCTGTTTTGTTTCGGTGAGTGAGTAGGTGATGTGATGATGCCAGAGCCCCACATTACCTACACTATCTCTTCCTTATCCCTTATGGGTAATTCTACTATGCGCATTTGCAACAGCTGTGACGTTGCTTGTGTTATATAGTCACCTACCATCAAGTGGATCGACAGCTTTTCTATCGACCTTAACATAAAAAAAAAACACGGCCTAGTTATCAAAGAAAATATCGCAAGTGAACCTGTTTATTTGAGAAACATAATTATTTTTGTAAGACGTTTCAATGTGAATTAATTTTATTGTTGTGTTCACATGATTCTTATTAAGTACCATCTTATTCAGTCAAAAGTAAAAGAGGTTTGTACCTCAAACTTATACACTATCTAATGATTCATAATGTTAATATTTGCGTTTTGTATGACATATAACAATAAACCACTTCCTAGTACGTAGACAGTCATAGTTAATCACATAAGGGGTAGACCCTCCTCAAGTAAGCCTGAAAGGGAGTAGTTTTTACGATGAATACAGCGTTCCCTCTATTCACAAGGCTATAGGTAAATATTCCATCTATGCTTTTATTGGAGATGGTTTGATTTCGTCGTTCGAATATCCACTAAGACGCCAGCGGGTATGAGGCTTTAGTTTTACGACCCTGATGTTATGGCCACGCGAGTGAACAAAATCGAGACTGTAAATGTTTATGAACTTTTTTACTAAAATATTATTTTTATGATAAATAGATAAATAAAATACTGTATGCTTCCTCCTAAACTTATTTACTTTAGTTTGTGTTAAATATGAACTTTAAGTTGGAAATACATAAATAGAAAAAAAAAACAATTTTTTTTAGAATTAATTATAACTAAATTTTGTGCATTCTGTTGAAATTTATGTGTTATATATATAGAAAACGAAATATCGATAAGAAAAAAATAAAAAGATGTTATTAATTTACGACAAGTTGTATACTTTTTTTAAAAATATTCTGAGCTACTACAGATTAGATACTGAGTCGCCTTCTACTGGATTAGATACTGCATTATAAGTAGTTTCTCAAGTTTGTTATTTGAAAGGTATCAAAGCTGTCATCTACATATCTATAATATAAAAATGAATCACTAAATGTGTTGCTAAGCGCAAAACTCGAGAACGGCTGGACCGATTTTAATTCTGTCTTCACCCATGGACAGAGGGATAATCAGGGAAGGTTTTTACTTAAAAAAATGCACCTCGGGCGAAGCTGGGAGCGGCCCGCTAGTATAATATAAAAATGAATCCCTAAATGTGTTGCTAAGCGCAAAACTCGAGAACGGCTGGACCGATTTTAATTCTGTCTTCACCCATGGACAGAGGGATAATCAGGGAAGATTTTTACGTAAAAAAAATGCACCGCGGGCGAAGCCGGGAGCGCCCGCTAGTTTTCTTATAAAAATATTCACTTAATTGAAATTTATATAAAAAGGAAGAACCTTATTTTATGAATAGAATTTTCATACGTGCGTTTTTGCATTTCACACTAAAACCATTTTATAGAAAAAAAAAAGTAAACATTAAATATATTTTCACTAGCAATATAACTAATAATAACTATTTTGAATTTAATAAATGTTATCTACCTATCTATTATTTGATAAAATATTATAACATTAGATCTGGAATTCAACAGCATTTTTATTAATTACAATATTTTACTGTATTATTAATACCATGGTTTTATTAATTACCTAAATAAATAAAATCTGATGCATTCTATATGTAAGGTGAAATATCATCTTCTGTTGACTTTGTTCTTGGAATAATCTTTTTTTTTAAACAGAACGAAAGAATAAAGAAATATGTCCGAGTAAGGTAGATGGTATGCAATTGATTTTACTTAGCGACCCATAGCCATAACGTCGACGTGGCTTTATAAAACTTATGCTTGCGGATAGTGGCGTTGTCACGTGACCCCTGGGATGCTATTAATGTTCTAAGCTTTCGATAGCTGTAGGTGAGATTTTTATACATTCTACAATATAAATACATTTGGATACAGAACAGAAATAATAGCGTCACTTCCACAATACTTTAGTTAAACAATGGTAGATTTGTATGCTAAAATGTCGTACATTTCTAAGGTTATACTAATTTAAAGCGTGTAAGAGAAAAGGAAAATAAACCTAAAGTAAAGGTCTATAAGAATTATATTCCTTTGGCATGTAGTTACATATAATTTAATTATAAAACATATATAAGGTTATTGAAGGAAATGTTGTTCCGCAATGCAGTATTTTAAGGAGTAGGTAATTTATATTTAATATAAAACAAAAATAAAAAAATATCATATTTATTTAGAAAATATTTAACATCCAAATTTTCTGATATTCACAGATATATTGTAGACTTTTTCGACATTTTTTTAAATATTTTTCGAATATTTTCACATTTTCAGGTTACTTACTTACTTAAACATTAATATGAAAAATCAAATCAAATCATTTATTTGCATGTACATACACACACGGAAAAACCTTATGGTGGAAATGCAATGATTTTCTTTTGGGACTGTCACTAGAAAATATATTTTTCTTTTAGCAATTTTTTTATTGTATGTATTATACGGGATAACGATTAACTTCAATGTCACCTATAAGTAAAATGAGTTCAAATCAAAGATGGAGTTTGTTTGCTCGTTAATAGCCTATTCACTATATTCTTGAGAGTCTCAAGTTGTATGTGTCAGAGAACCCTGAAGAAGTATGAATGGACGAGAATTTTCAAAGTCATTGACGAACCTTGTTGTTAGGACCCTGTCTGGGCTTTCCTTTTCTGTTTGCTTATTTCCAACTTACACATCATCACAAAATACTTACAAAATTTTGTTTCACTATACTTACACTGTACGTTACTCGAAAATCTCCTCCCTTTGCGCAAGCCACGTGTTCCTCTAACATCAATCTGTTTTCTTAAAATAAAATGTTCATTCACGGGTAGAGTCTCTGTCATTTGACAGCCGCATAAACTCCTAACTCGCAATATTGTGACATAAGGTGTTTAACATAAATAATGCGGGAACAGATGTGCGACGCCGCGGGCTACACAAATACGTTCACGCCGTACACCGCTCGTATTATCTAGCTGCTTTAAGCTCTATATATAGAGTTGGTCTATTGGACCTTTTAGCTACACAGTTTAAATAAAATATAAATAAAAAAATACTTTGCAAACGAAAACAGTAGCAGTAAAAAGTATTAAAAAACACTTCTATTAAAATCCAATGTTGTATAAAAATTTCAAAACAATCCATCGCTAATTTTCGAGTTTTGTGGACACTAACATACTGAAGCAAAATTTTATATAAAGATATTATTTTTAGTGACATACAAACATAATTCCAGTTGATGACAATACTATGAATATTAATTATTTTTATAAATATACAAATTTATATTTTATATTAGAAATATTGATGAGTTTAGTTTTTTTTTTTTTTTGTGTACAGTATAACACTGCAATAATTGAGAGAAGTATTAAATTTTTAAAATAATGTAAAATATTCATATTATTTATATACCTACTATTATTTATTTAAATTGTTCCTTTATTCTTTAAATCATGTTCTTACGAAGATTTATTCATAAAGTGAGTTAATTTAACCAACTCGTCTAATATGAAGTTGGTTTTGTCAGCTCTGTGTAAATACAGAAATGTTGGCACAACAATATTCGGCATGGCGGCATCGCCGACGCTCCAGGCTATGTAAAATATTTCTGCTAAAGCATTCATCGTGATCGCCCGACTGATCGTACCCTCAACGTTACGCAGCCATACGCTTTACCTTTGCATCTAGCTTCAACCTTAAAACAAAGCCAAAGAGACTTTATTTCAACAAACAAACCTTGCAAATAAAATTGCAAAGTTCGGTTATTGTGTAATCCGATATGCGGATAGTTGGTTCTATCGACTTTTTACTGAAAATTGTTTGATTCCGTTTCTATACCTTCGTTTTGATGTGTGTTGAAATTTTTTTATGTCCGCAGTATTCGAATAGTAGAGCTAATTCGTATTTGTATTGCCTTCCAGACACAATATTAGATATGTAGACAGTTTAGTAGTGGCACAGTTGAAGGCAATGAGTACAGGCTGCTGTTATATGCAGTTATTTTATGGGCGATCTATTAGAGCTGTTATCACTAGTAGGCGCAAAGGAAAAGTAGTCGATCTACATTTATATGGACATTAAAATGTAGGTACTCACTTGACCATTACAATATTTCTCAGAAATTCAACAGATTCCATTAAACTAATTATACCATTTTTTTTTTTAAATTATATTCAATTTATATAGTTAATCTTGTAACTTAATCTGAACCTGCTAAGATTTTTACTACTACTTACTTCTTTACTAGAACTTCTAGGATTTTTATCATTTCTAATCTAAATTAATAGAATATACGGGTAAGCAGAATTCTAAAATAAAATTAACATTTTTTTTTCACAATAAACTGCGTTTATAATTTTTTTTAAATTTATGAGTATTAACAAGATTGCGTTGTGATTATTTACGACAGTTCAAAAAAATTTCATAAACACCGCCGCAAACAAAAACTCAACGGAAGAGCGGAAAATATCAAATTTGTGAACACGAGAAACAAATTAGTATAAATACGGCGGTTCGACAACATTTTTAAAGTGGAACCAGATGTACTTGATCTTTTTTGTTTGTTGATATTTGTATTCGGAACCGTTTAAACACAATTACGTATAAATAAATGCTTTTAATAATATTGAAATTGCCTTTGCTGCTACAGAAATGTTTGATCAAAATGTTGATTAATGAAGAAGGAACTAAGACGATTTTATCATTATTCAAGAGTTTGTAATTTTGTATGTAAGTATTGTATTTGGTTCGTACATCAGTACTATCTAGTGTACTTAAACTTGTGAATAGTTATAAACAAACAAAAAAAAATGAAAGTTACATAAAATTTAATAGGAAACCGCTGGCGAAGATAACGTTTTTCATCATCGAGCCAAGCGCCGCCGCCGTCAACTGATTTATGTGTCCGCATCATTTGCACCGAATTATCTGTTCACACAAAACGTGTTTTTACGTCGGTGCTTTATATTGGGACTGCGATAAGCATCACAATTTGTTTTAAAATTGAAACTGATTATTAAAATTATAGCTACCGAATAATTTTAACAATAATTTAAACTTGGATCCATTATTAATTTTTTGTATGTAATTATATATCTATGTAGTTATATAGGATGTACTTGCTCCTCATGTATAGGGTAAGGGTACCCGTCGGAAATTTCTTGGCACCTCGATAGAATTTTTTTATAAATCATCACACGTTATGCCTTGGTGTCAATTTTTTTATACGTCTAAATCATCATTTTTTCTTGTAATTTCTTGTAACAAAATCTTAATTCTATAAAATTTTGCACTCCAGTAGGTATTCAAGTGAACTAATTTAATCTGAAGATTTGGGTCCGTCGTTTATTTCGTATTATTGATTTTTTTTAATGCGTATAACTGACATACAACTAACTTATAAGTTTATGATGAGCATGTTTCTTTATGAGTATAATTGGTTCAAAATATGTTTCCGTTAAGGTTTAAGTTACACATAAGTTTTTTAGTCTCGAAGTTATTCTATTATAAGAAGAAAAATTTGTGCATAACATTATTTTATTTCTGAAAAGAAAAATATTAGTAACTTATAGAAGTAAGAAGTAACCAAAGCTTGATGTATTGTTTCAGGTTTTTTCTTAAATTCTTCCTAAAATGCAACCAAAACTGCTTGAAGAATGCTGGCAATCCTCGAGATATGAGAAGATTTCAAGTGAGTAACATATTGTGTAAAACAATTTTGGACTACTTAATTCAGATGCTTTTGTCTTGTCCTTAAATGTGAAGTCTTCTAAAATAAATAAATTTTAAATTACTTTCTAATGAAGTATACTTTCTTGTTAACAATCTTATTTTTTAAAACGGTAGATGTAACAGGAAATTTGAAAAAGAATCGGATGTGTCGACAAGTAAATGTAGTACATTGTTTACTAGAAACGGCGAAAAATTGCACTCTCACTATAGAAAAGTGTATGTATCGTCGAAATGTTGTGGTCTAAGTTATAAGCTGATTTGGATTGAAAAGTTTTCTTTAATTTTCTTTGATCCCTTAATGTTCCACATCGTCTCACTCATATTATTTTTAAATCCATACGCTAATCATTTAATTACACGTACTTACATAAATTCCCAAATAAAATTACTCAATTATTTAATTTAATTATTTAACTAATATAATTATTGAAATAAGATGTGGATAATATCTAATTTTATTTAATTTTTATTTAATTTAAAATTAAAAATGATAACTAAACCTTGCATAACGTTCAAAAAATCAAATTTGTAAAAAGTTTTTTTGTTATGTCTTATCCTGCCCTTCAATCTTTTTTTGAAACTTGTTTTACTATTACTATTTTTAAGTTTCTCTTATTACTTGAACCATACACGCTTCTCTATCGCCCTTAACTGAAGGAAGGGTTGCGTTCACGACTCGTGAATATTTGAAGTGGCTCCAATTTAGGAGAGGGATGAAATTAAATTTATTTATACGAGTTTATTTATTTACCTCCCAACGATCTCTGGTTATTCTTTGCTTATTTTCTACTACAGTAATTTGTACACGTTTTGAAATGAATAAAATTAATAGGGTTGTTAAAATATAGAGAAGGGGAACGTTCCTAAGAGAACTTCGCCTTGATTTCTAAAACGTTAAAAAGGTTAAAAATAAATTGTTCAAAGTCTAAATTATTCTGTTAAATAAATAATATTTTCTTAACTATATTATGAACATAACATAACATACAGAAACATAAGAACAACTAATAATAATATTTTATCTGATTGATTTAAGTTTTTTTTTTAATTTAGTTGAATTGATTATACTTACTTAAATTTTATTCTCTATATTTTTTGTCATAGTATCTATTTCTTTCATAATTTAAATTAAAACCCGTACAATTAAATTATTTGTGCTCAAATTTCTATTAATGAAAAATAATAACACTATCAAATAATAAAATTTTCAATTTAATATTATAAATTAAAAAAATAATAATAAATAAGTATATTCATTTTTGAAATTAGTTTACTAAAGTTTGCACAATAAGTTTTAATTTAAGTGAAAGTTATAGGTACACGCATAACTTGTGAGTAATTAGTCGAACTTTGAAGCAAAGTCGCATATAAATTAATTAGCGGCAACCCTAATACAAGTTAATGTAAAGATGCATTCACACAGTCTACTTATGAGTACAAATTTGCTCCTAGAGTTAGCTAAGGCATATTTGTCTTACGTGCCCTCTCGGCAACTTTAAACAAATATGGAACTTATGTGTCGTGAACAGTGTTCAATTTTATAAAGCGTGTGTGTGTAGTTATGTCTATATTTGTGCTTTCTGTGTGTCATTGAATAATTCAGTGGTCGTTCCCCAATGTTTCAAGGGTAAGAGAGTGTAGACGGTGGTATGTAGTGTTAACTGTACACCGCTCATATGTGTCAGGCTATATACATTTGTGTCAGACGATAGTGTAGAAATTAAAATTCTACTGTACTGAGTAGTTGTTTGTAGGTGCACATTTAGATAACAGTAACGCCACATAGCACTCACTAAGTAATCTCTAAATTATAATTTCGTTGACTACTTTATATCAAATAGTCAATCAATATCAAATAGTTCTATTACTAGCATGTTGAAAAATATAAAAAAAATGAAAAAAAAGTTGATAGATTTTTATTTTAATACTATTTAGCTGATTCGACAAACTTCGTATCGCCTCTAAATAAAAACCTATTCCATGCAAAATGTATGAGAAATGAATTTTCTTCATAAATTTTTATTCTTTTATTTTTTTGTAATATTGACAATGTCTTGTTTTTATTTCACACTGACGACATATAAATAAGTCAATATTGCATTAGTGAATAAATAAAAATACATTAACGAATTAGTAACCGGCACAAGTTTCATTTTTAATCCATGTACGGAATGCCCACCCACATAACATCCGCACACAATGCACTTCCTTGCATATCTATCGGAACAGTTTCTTCCATTTTGAGTCCCGAGACGCTAGCCCCACCTCCCTGGGGACTCTCCCTTTCGATACCAAACATGTGTGAGTGTGTGGGAATGCGTGAGGCTTTATTTGTGTGAAATATCGCCCCAACCTCACTCTACATTGGTCGATTTTATATTCGGTTTATATTTTCTACTAGTCTCTTTCTCAATGATCTTGAACTTGATAATGCTTTTAACAGGCCTTTATTTAGAAACCAAGCGAATGGACTTATCGATGAATGAGGCTATTTGGTCATCTTGAAATGCTGTTAATAATATAATATGTGTTGTTGTTAATGTCTTTCTATTAATGGCTTGTTAATGTTAAATGATAAGGATCGGAGTTTGTTTTATAACATACTAGGTTTTGCGCGCGACTTCGTCCGCGTCCGATTGCTAACAAACTTCACAGGATTATCCGCTGGACTAATCTGAAGATTGTCTGTGAAATTTCATCAAAATTTGTTTGTTGGTTCAGCGGTTTTGGAGTCCATAGGGAACATAACATACACACATTGCCTTTTATATATATAGATAGTAGAAATAATGTAACTTTGTTATCAGGTGGTGATATCAACCCAAGTGATGGTAGACGGACCCCTTCTAGCCATATCGGATAACATGTTCGTTCACAATAACAGCAAACATGGCCGGCGCGCGAAACGGCTCGACCCCACTGAAGGTATTGATGGCGCCTCCGAACCACCTTGTACGTTTTTTGTTTTTGTTTTGCTTTTTATTTCATTTGTAACCACCACCTCCCATTAGTTGTAAGATAGTAATCTATTTGTGTAGTACTTTTCCTATATTATTATTATTTTGTAACTAGCTGACCAGCCAGTCGTTGCCCTGGCAATTTCATATGAAACCATCGTAATTTTCCATATTTTCCCGTGGATTTACGAAGACAACAAAAAATATTGTCAAAATCGGTCGGGCCGTTCTCAAGTGATGTTCCGTTAAACATGTTGCCAATTGATTTTTATTTATATAGATTTCATATTTAAACTAGTGATATAAACAATAGAATATATAAGTAAATGTTCAGTATGGTGAATACTTAATACCCATCGGATATGGAAAAATTTACATATAGGTATACAAAAAACCCATATGATATTATTTGGTATTGTAAATCTACAATAAGTCAAATAATATTGTAACATAACTATAAACAGATAAGTACGTAACCAATCGAGGACAAATGTGCAAAAGTCATAATATAGCGTTTGAAGACGTCGTTTGTATGCAAGGAATCACTGTAGACATTTCGCAAAGAACTTCAGGCGTTGTGGGGCGAGAGGGTGGGGAGTGTTGAAGCGAGCATGAACCGACTAGGGATAATTTAGTAAGGAATTATGACTTATATAAGCCATAACATTTGTTTTAATATAATGTACATGATAATTTAATTTAGACTTTTTAATAGTCTATTAAATATTATGAAATAGAAAACTTTTTTAAGTTAACCTTACCGGCATAATTAAATACAATTTTTTGGATAAAAACGAATAAAAAAAACCTCGGAAACTGTATAAACAGTTTATTTAGAACAAACAAAAAAAAATACAAATAAAGTATTAAGTTCCTATCTAATAAATTCGGTTTATGCAGGTGAATAAAACTTTATTTACTTTATTTTAAAAACAATTCTAATGTGAATGAATTTGAAGATAAAATTAAATGAACTTTGTTTAACAAACCAAAAAACTAAATTTAAAATCTAGTGTAAAATATAGTATAAATGAAAAAGAAACATTATAAACAAAGAATAAATAAAGGAAGCGTTCTCTTCCATATAATTGAAGCATTGAAACTTTAGAGGAGGCTAGACGGCGTGAAACCAACTCGAAGGGATTACACGGTGCGAATGAGGAAATTTGCACAAGTACATTTTGTTAGCTTTGCTAAAGAACCATCGGTATTTCTACTTGTTTTCTCCCTAAGTTATTCAATGAAGATTTCCAGTTAAATTAAAAATTCATTCATTTGTTTTATTTAATATTTTCTTTGATTTAATTATTCCTTAACAATTCGAGAGTTACATAAGTTTTAGTGTAATGTCTAATTTCATTGATTCATTTTTAATGTTCAATGTATAATACTTACAACGGAAGTATTAAAATTTAATATGCGCATGAAAGAAATTAGAAAGAACCTTGAACGTAATCTTCTTTCATCCCCTTAAATTCACTTTCTCTTCGTCTTTATTACCGCTCCGTTTTGTTCGCAAGATTTCAGTTCCCCCTCTTGTCTTCCGACGCGTGTCCCCCTCACTATAACCTTGCATCTAAGATTTCTTGTAAAAACACAGTGCCATAACTACATTACACTCCATTCCATCTTCGACTTTATTCACTATTCGAAAGAATTCATTTTAAATTAACATATCTGATTTGTTGTCTCCTTTAACAATGAATTAGTTTTAACTTTACGGTCTGCAATTGTCCCTTTTTTCGAAAACAGTTTCGGAAAGCCGAATGTAAACGCCCAAGCAGGACGGAATGAGTTTTATTATACTGACTCTTATTTAACTTTCAAGTTGTTTGACATTAAGTTTGTCCTTTGCTTCTACATTTTCAGTTTGTGATGGCATTCTTTTGAAATGTTTAGACCATATTTGCGGTTATCTCGTCTTTTGTGGGTATATTTGTTTCTAACTATTGAAATTTCTTTCCGGCAGCAGGTTTATATCCACCGTTGCCAGTAGCAACGCCATGCATCAAAGCGATATCACCAAGCGAAGGCTGGACATCTGGAGGTTCAACGGTTATAATAGTCGGGGATAACTTTTTTGACGGACTTCAAGTTGTGTTCGGAACTATGTTAGTATGGAGTGAGGTAAGACTAAAGTTTTTTATCAAAGTCTTCAATCTTATCATCTCTGCAACTATGTTAATGTAATTCTGAATATTTAATGTTTTAGTTAATAACATCACATGCAATAAGAGTGCAGACTCCACCGCGACACATACCAGGTGTTGTTGAAGTGACCCTATCTTATAAAAGCAAACAGTTCTGTAAAGGAGCGCCTGGCAGATTTGTTTATGTTTGTGAGTATTTTATTGTAATTGATTACAATAGGCACATACTGTGTACTGGTTTCTCTTTGAAAAGTATACATTTCTCTGGCTAATAAACCAGCTTTGTATCAAATTTTATCAAGATTCGTTCAGTAGTTTACCCTTTAAAACGAAACAGACAAACAGGATGTACTTAGTTATTAGTATTAATAATCCTTGCTGACTAATATTATTAATATTAATGGTATTTGTAAGTATAGATTTTGTTTTGAAACCCAACAAGAAATGTGTCGATAAGTAGAGGGAAGTTTTCCATCTATTTATCAACATCTCGAAAAAAACTTTGATCAGTAATTCGGGATTTGGTCGATCTCTCGCGATCCATCAATTAGCGATTTCGTTTGTTAGTGGGCCACTAATGATTGATTTTGTTTTTCTGTTGTTGCGCATAGCAGCTCTCAACGAGCCCACGATAGATTACGGCTTCCAGCGACTACAGAAACTTATACCCAGACATCCCGGTGACCCGGAGAAATTACCCAAAGTAAGTTGATAAATTAATCACCACTGTATAAAGGTTATTATGTCACAGATTTTCTTTACAAATAGATACCAACATAAATAGATACCAAGTTATAAATAGATACCAACATTTCTTAAGAATTCTTTGCCTTGTATGAAGAAGAGGATTTTGATTGTTATTCCTAATTAATACCATATCCGTGATAATGGCAGTTATAATGTAACTAATCCTAACTTTGCTGCTCACAATATTTCATTTCTGCATGAAGCAAATGTTATTTTATACAACATTCTGAAAGACTGAAGAAATTTATCTTAACTGACTTAATATTAAAAATATTTGTGCTATTATTAGCTTAATTAATTCGTCTACTTTTAAGTAAATTTATATAAAAACAATTTAGCACTCCATAATTAATTCATAATTCATACTTGATTTTTAAAAACTCTCTCTGCTATTGATCCGTAACCTTTTTAATCTGAGTACTTTCTTGTCAGGAAATAATCCTAAAGCGAGCAGCAGACTTGGCGGAAGCTTTGTATTCGATGCCTCGTAACAACCAACTGGGTCTGGGAGCGCCGAGATCGCCTCCAGCCAGTATGCCCTTCAACACTTACACTGGCCAATTGGCCGTCAGCGTTCAGGATACCGCTGCATCGCAGTGGACTGAAGGTTAGTTACAGAAAATTATTCTCTTTCTTACATCTGTAATTAATGTAATTTATAATGTTATTAGGTTTTTAAACATTAATTGAATAACCATCTGATTACAAAACATATAATTATAAAAAAACATAGAGAAATTATTAACTGAACTTTCCTTCACATAATCTTACTTACAAATGCGTAAACTTATAATAAGGACGGATCATGGATGGATGGATGGATATTTATAATTCTTTCACGAAGAAATGGCTTAATGGATTTGGATGAAATTTGGCACACAGATAGTTTATTACATGGATTAACTTTAGGATACTTTTTATCCCGGAAAATTTTAAAGTTCTCTAGGGATCGTCTAAAAATATAAAAAATTCAGATTGCGGCGCCAATGTCGTCACAGCGGTAAAATATGTCAGTCGTTATATCACCTACTCATATATTTTCTCATTTTCAACGGGAACGAAGTCGTGGTCATCAGCTTGTTAATAATAATAATAACGAGTACCTAACACTAATGAAATTGAATACTTAATGGAACCAAATCTGATCAAAGAGCTGAGATGATAAAAATCAATACAAGTAAACTTTTAGATGAGACAGAGATCTTTAGCGGGAGTATCTAAGATTTTCTGATTAGGAGTATTTTGGGTGTCTTAATACAATATTACGATTATCTTTCTAAATCTTTATTTCTTATAAGACAGTAAGCTTGCGGGAACATTACACCTCACTTAACCTAAACTAAATACAATCGTCACCTCAACACAAGGAATACACAAGGAATGAATTATTAGGAATACAACTAGCCAAAATCAAATTGTTGATTGTTCTTTTTCTCGGGGAACAATCAACAATCGGGGATTGTTTTTTTTCTTTGATTTTTTATTTTCACTAAACGTGGCGTCGAATAATTATAGGTATTATGTTTTCTGTTTTCTCTCTATTTTAATGAAGAAGTAGTTCTTTTTTCTATAATGAAATCATAATTTAAAGTCACTTTTCGCGTTTTGACTGTTTGACCGTAGTCAAACTATTTGTCTATTGTCACTGTTTGTATAGCCACCGATTTTCACCATCAGTCAGATAATTTTTCACGGAATTTTTATATATATCATAAAATCTAATTAAGAGTCCCTAGTTAGTAATACCTCAGATTAAATAAGAGTTACTATCGTAAGTAATACTTGTAGAAATAACTGGAAATGATCATAATTAAGTACAACTAACCCTTTAAGAATAAGTATAAGATTCTGTATTAAAAATATTGAAAATGTGTTCGAGCGGTACTTGTATCCTAACATGGTGATTTGTTGTTGACCCAGGCTTTTTCTTTTAGAGGAGTACGCGCGCAGCGCTAGCGCAGGCGGCGTTGCGGGGGGAGGCGGCGGGGCGGGGTCTCCGCGCTATTGCTCCGCAGCCTCCACACCACATGCCACTCCTTACCATCACCAACACTATCCACCCACCACGCTCTTCAACACCAGCTCACGTGAGTGTACTTACTATATTCAAACAAAACGCTTTCTGAAACACGAGGTCATAATAATAAGAAGTAAGAACTATTATACAATAGCATAAGTTTATTATAATATTTTTCTGAAGAAAGAAAATGTCGTGTTGCTTGCCCTTACAAGCCTCGTGTATCTACTTAAATAAATAGAAATGAGAGTTAAATGAGAGAAAAACTTAAGTAGTTCATTTTGGCCATAGAAGAATTGGATACAAAACCTATCCTGCTTGTGTTGTGTCTGCTATTAATATGAATCTGTGGGTGTTGAAACTTTTAGAAATTTCAAGAGAAACTTTCAAAATTTGATCTGCTGTTATATACATTACCTATGTTTGTAAAATACGAATCACGCGTTAAATACATAAAATTCTATATCAAGGTACATCAAGAACTTAAAATTTGATTATAAATACAAATTGCCGCTGTTAATTACATGAAAAATGATAAATTTCAGTAAAATGTAGAATTTATTACTTTTTTCAACTTTTCAAAATTATTATTCAGAATTATCTTGAATAAATATTTTAAGTTTTATCTCTTGCTCCTTATAAATGAATATACGTTAAATTCTTAGCAAATAAAATTCCCTTTATACAAAATACAGTCTATTCTTACTACCCGAAGCAAGTAGCTGTTAATAAAAGAAATACCATCCGTAACTTGGTCCCGTAAATAAATGTTGTAAATGTTGCTTATCTCGTACTAATTCAGCACATGCAAGATTTAAGTTCACATTCACGAAGCTTCTCGCACGCAGTATATGTTTGTTTCTGTCGCTTTGTTTTAACCCCCTTTTTTCTTTATCCGGCCAGTGTCTCTGGGCCCGTACCATCCGGCTAACCTGAATGGACCTTTATCATCCGACTATAACGCGTATAATACAAAAGATAGCGGACATTACATTCAAAGAAATGGGGATTCTAAAAACCCGGCCGACTGTCCGGCAAACAGTCATACAAAATGCAACGAAGCCATGAAAGGGCACGCTAGAGAGAGAAATCTAAGGAGCGCATTCGCAGTAGTGAGGCACAGTCCGCAACATCAACAAAACTGCCATCACCTCGCTGTACAATGTTAGTAGTTCTGTTTTCATCTCTCGTTTTATTCATTTGCTCTGTTGTTGGTTCAAAGAATTTTCTATAATTTTCATTAAAGATAAAATCACAGTTTATACCTAAAAAAAAAGTTTCACAAACTAACTCGTTCCTGCCGTCTTTTAGATTTCAATTTTCACTGTTTATTTTGCTTTGCTTCTTGTTTAATAATATTTTGTTCAGTATAGTAACTGTTATCAGGATTATGCAAAACATTTAAAATATTGCAATTGAAAATAATTTTAAAAATGCCATGTGGATTTTAATGGAGCTCATGTTAAAAAATATGTTGACCTTTTTGCCATATAACAACCAACTACCAACAACCAACTAAACAGTAAAATACAATTAATTCATTTAGGATGTAAATAATATTACTTTAATTTCAAATGACTTCATTGGGTTGGCTGAGTAAAGTATTTAACCACGGTTCAAAATAAAAAATAATAATACGTTGGCCTATCATCAGCCGATCAGATTGGATCCAATGTTATCATAATTCTTTAAAATTATTTGAACAACAATCTCACCTAACAGAATGGCTATATTTTTAAAGCGCTTTGAAAGTTATGAAACACAATTTTTAATGATTTAAGCATTAAATACAGAATTTAAATATCGATTGATTTTCAATTGCAGTACTTTACGCATTTCAAAACATGAAATCTTCTCTCATTGGTACCTCTAATTTACAACTTTACATAATTATGTCTTTATTATAGAAGGTGATTGATAATAACGTCTTATTGTCAACAGGAATGGGAGGTCTTGTGTCATCTCCGTTCAGCATGAACCCATTCTCTCTGCCGACATGCAACGCTCAACAGTACGCGCAAACAGCACCTCTAGCCTCGAAGTAACGAACATACAATATGTTACTTGGCACTGATTTTGAGCGCTGACCGCTATCCAAGGACAGCTTCAGACAGAAAGCATTCAGACAAGTTTAGTGGTTGTAGAGAAGGCTCTTATGACGATGGAATTCTAAAATTTCTTAATAAATTAAGTTTTATTTGACTAACCATATTTATACTATTTTTCGTGTAGCATGGGTAGTGACGTTTGGTATTTGATGTTACTATGAAATCAAAAATTTTATTCTATCAATTCGGGTTCATCTGTTGTTTCTCGTAAATGTTTTTTTTTTGAAAAATAACGCGTGAAATGGGTGAAATCAAATGAAACATGCTATATGAAAAATACTATACACGGATGTTTCATCGCATAAGCGATCTCTGAAATCCACCGTTTGAAGGAGTAAGAGGTCAACAAATCGTTTAAAATTTGTGCCAGAACCATTTTTATCTAATAGTTCTTGACTTTATACGTAAGAGTTGAAAGATTAAGAACGTCAAAATTTAAAAAAAATAAGGAAAATATCTCGACTACTGCTATAATTCGTTTTCTTGACACTAAATGAATTAATAAGCAAAATTTATAATTTTCTTTTCAACTGTATAAATTCATACATAAAAATATAGTTTTCTTTTAGCTAGGAATTAAAAGCTGTATCAAAAATATTTGCTAATATCGCTTTCACTCTATTATAAGAAACACAGCAAGATGGAAGTAAAAAAGCAAGATAGTTAATGTAAGATACGTCCTTACATTACGAGATCGATAAATGAGCTACATAAAACTATATGACTAAATAAAACTACTACTACGATTCTAATGTTGAACACGTATAATAGATAGTTGAAAAAAATATATTCAAATTTTCACACACAGGACGGTATCGTTTGAGCCGTTTAGGGACATGGCTGTTCACATGACGTCCAAATGGTTCGAATGTGTAGTTGTCAAAATGTACAAAGTTTAAGAGCGACCGAATGATAGTGAGTTCATTGGACTCAGTATATAATGCGCGGATAATGAGTCACTAATCTGTATTTTTGCTTCCATCTACGGTAAAATCTCACTTAATTATTCTGATATATCAGGATAAAATTGATACTTTTTTCAAAGTTTTGTATCTGATGTTTATACGGGTGGGCTTCATGTAAATAACATTGTATTTTCTTGTAAATAATAGACAATAAAGCAACACTTAAATCAAGTTGCTACATCGAAATATCTGTGTAAATTATTACAAAGAGGACGATTACCGTTTGCTCAAAGAAAGAGCAGGAAATATCTGTAAAATATTTTTTTTTATTAAATTCGTCTATGTGTCGATTTTATGTTTTTGTAAAATCTGTGATATATTTATTCTAAGTATGGTTGTAAATTTTCATGTACCACTAATCTTTCATGTAAAGTCTTTTTAAATTTAAATTATGAATATACTTAGTTGTAATTTGTAAATGAATTTTTCGACTGATTCCTTCAGTCAAGTGGGAATTCTGACATCGAATGTACTTAAACGTTTATAATATATAATATACATGTAAATGTAAATATTTCAAATAAATCATATCTCGGAACAAAACATATCCCGTTTTAGTATCTAACATACTTACACTGTAATGTACTCGTAAGGTTACAACCAGGGCCGTCTTTACCCGGGGGTGCAAGGGGTGCGGTGCACCCGGGCGCAGAGCGCCCGGGGGCGCCTTGCCGAACCCTGAATATTTAGATATTTCATTGAATTTAACGCCATTGCACAGTTTAATATACTTGTTACGACAAATACGTATGCCCAAAAGTAAATATAAAAAAAATAGTCATCAAAAATAATCATTGTTTTACTTTTATTACGCTTTCGGCGCTTGTCATACCGCTCATGATGTGCAAGCTAAAATGACTCTTATTACTACACAAATAAAAATTTTATTTAATACAACACGCGCGCGGCAAAATCTCTAATCCAAAGAGAGTGTATAAAACTTGGCACATTGCCGCCCGGTCGCCCGCACTTGAAGCAAAATGATCTCTAAGTCAATAAAGTGTGAGTTCATTTGAAATGGGCGCACGGCGGCGGAGCGGCACCTATGCGTCTGTCATAGGCGAGTAATTGCTCCCTTTGATATAGCCGTCCGGGCGCTCGCACTTGAAGCAAAATGATCTCTAAGTCAATAAAGTGTAAGTACATTTGAAATGGGCGCACGGCGGCGGAGCGGCACCTGTGCGTCTGTCATAGGCGAGTAATTGCTCCCTTTGATATAGCCGCCCGGGCGCTCGCACTTGAAGCAAAATGATCTCTAAGTCAATAAAGTGTAAGTTCATTTGAAATGGGCGCACGGCGGCGGAGCGGCACCTGTGCGTCTTTCGTAGGCGAGTAATTGCTCCCTTTGATATAGCCGTCCGAGCGCTCGCACTTAAAGAGAAATGATCTCTAAATCACTACAATTAGGTGTAAGTTCATTTGAATTTACAGCGCGGCGCGCGGCGCCTATGTAGTGTCGGTCAGTGATTGATCTGATATCTTCTTTTTAAGTAATTAAATTCGTTAGCTCATTTCATTTGCGACAACCGCCGAATTAGCACAGAAGATCTTAGTGCAGAAATTATTGAGATTTTGTGTAAGTTGTAAATGCATGGAATAAATGAAATTTCTTCGTCATAAATAAGAGAAAAAATATCAAGGTAAGTCAATTTTATTTTTTAAGTGTTAGGTCAATCATTATCATCGTAGCCACCTATCACCCACTCCTGGACATAGGTTTCTCCAAACGACAGCACGCAGTTCTCGACCATCCTCATCCAACTAATACCTAGGCGCCTACCGACTATGTTCGTCGGTCCAGCGGTGGGCTGGAGGGGCGTCCGAAGCTACGTACGTTCGTTCGTTCGTGGACAGTGGTTTCCACTCGAGAACTCGTCGGTTAAAATTAAAATACAATACATAGGTACAATACCGATACCCAAAAGTACTCATACCTAGCTAGAAAAATACATCATTGTTGACGCCATCGTGTTGGAACGAATGGTCCTGCTTGGTTCGAATCCTGGGTTAGGGAACAATTTTTTTGTAGTATTTGTTTATGAGAGAGAGTCATGATTGTTTATTTGTTTATAATCGCAAAAATACAAATTCTTAAGGGCGTGCAGCGCGAACGAAAATCTTCACTTCCAAAAACACTTTAAACGTGTGTAAATACAAAATTTATAACACAGCTCACTTAGAGCACTACGTTTTAACATGGATAAAATTTACGATGCATTATACTCTATTTTTACAAATAACAAGTATGATAGCGACACAAAAAACATAGCGAGTTCATTAATAGCCAAATTAAAGTCTTATAGATTCATATGTTCAGTAGTTATATGGTACAATATTTTACTAAAGATTAATATTGTAAGCAAAAATTTGCAAAAATCAGACGTAATTATTTCAGAGGCTACCAAAATGATTAATCTGGTTAAAAAAGATTTGGAGCAATACCGCACCGATAGTGCGTTTGAACAGTTGTTATCTGATGCAAAATTAATTGCTGAAGAATTAGAATGCGAAACAGAATTTAAAGAAACTGTTCGTCCACGTCCCCGAAAAAGACATTTTGATTACGAGGCTGCAGATGAGCCCATTTTAGACCCAACCAACAAATTTAAAGTATGTTTTTATTTTTTTATACTGGACACTGCTATCTCTAAATTAAATGAGAGATTCGATTTGCTGACGGAACACAATTCAGTTTTTTCACTCTTCCAAAACATTGAATGCTGGAGGAAATTAGAGTTGCATGAAAAAAAATCTCAATGTTCTCGGCTCCAACAAAAACTAACATTTAAAAATAGATTTGATATTGACGGGGAGGATTTATATAATGAATTAGAATTGTTACCAATGTTTTTTCCCAATGCATCAACAAGCACTCCCACTAATATTTTAAGCTATATATATTCTAATAATTTAATCTCCTCATTTCCTAATATCTCAACATCTCTACGTATATATTTAACACTGCCTGTTACAGTAGCTGAAGGTGAACGATCCTTTTCAAAATTAAAATTAATAAAAAATTATCTTCGGTCAACCATGACCCAAGACAGACTGACAAACTTAGCTATTATAAGTATAGAATCCAAAATTAATATAAAAATAAATGATTTAATTAAAATCTTTGCCGACTCAAAAGCAAGAAAAATTGAGTTTGTTTGATGTATGTACATACAATAAATAGATATTTAGCAATTAAATAATAATATAAACGAGAGTTGGAACTTGGATTGCTGGTGTTTTTCGCCATTACAATCACTGTTAATTGTAATTAACTCATAATTCTATTGATTTCTCAACTAACAGGTTCCTTCTTTTCTTTGTTTTTGCATCATGTTCTTTTTCATGTTAAAATAAAAGTATAATTCTTCACTTTTTTGAAAAAGTAGGTACCTTTTCTAGAGTGTTAATTCCAGAAACTGGACATAATGTCTCGAATGGAGAATAGTTTTGTTTTTTATTTGTATAATTGGGTTTAATTTGTATAATTTAAGTTTAATTTTAGTTTTGTATTTTAGAAAAATAAACAAATTATCAAAATTACGTGTATTGTGTTTTCTTGGTTGACTAGGACCCCTTTCATACTGCAGTGTGTCGTCGGTCGCGTGCCACGCTGCAGTGTAAAAGAAAACGAGGGCGCAGGCTGAGCCCCGCACCCCGGCGCCGAATAGACTTAAGACGGCACTGGTTACAACGAAACAAATCTCCCGCCGAAATATAGAACGATGTATACGAAAAATGAAAATGAATTTTCTTATCGAACACCTCCATTGGATATCCAAAGAAAGCGTGCTATATTTTGAGGATTTCCATTCTGAATATGAAATAAGTAGTTATGTATATTGTTTAACGCAATTGTATATTGAATAACAGTTGTACATTGTAATCGTCATAAAACAAATCACGAAATACAAAAATATCTATACACGAATATGTTATTTTTTATTTACATTTACGTAATCCTCATTTAAAAAATAGGCTAGAAAAAATTCAATGTAGAAATATTGGGAAAATACAAATATTTCTAGTGATTTTTCTACATGTAGTTACATATTATAAGTTCTTGTTATATTTTTACTATTATGCTTCTTTAAGTCTCGCTGTTAACGCAAATATTAAGACAGTTTATAATAGTTTAATAGTCAATATTTATCTCCGAACTGATCTTCGACAACCTTGTTTAATTAACCTTGTTAAATTAAACAAATTTATAAAAATTCTATGTATAATACTAATATAAATTCACTAATTTCATAAAAATCAAGACTTCATAAAAATTTATTATATCTAATTTGATACCAGATGGAACAGATTATTATTAAATACTGAATACGTTAACATTCTTTTAATTATTGAATTCTTAATGTTTTTTTTTTTGTGTCAAAGCACACTTCGTTTCGCAGTTATAAATTAAGCAGCTCCTTATAGAAATCGAACGTTAAATAACAGCACATGTTCTGTTGTGTTTCGGTGAGTAACGGATTCTACAGCCTAATCACTTGTCCTTAATCAGATAAGTCATTAATGTCTCATACAAGCGACGGGGCTTATTGAATGGGAGGCAGTTGCCACTTGCATTGAAGTCCTCTTAAGGGAAAAAGTAGTTTTAGGGATATTGTTAAAATAAAAACTGAGTGCCAGAGTCCATCCGTCATAATCATAACACAAAACACCATACTTTAAACTATTGTGATTTCACACATGGTGCCTCATGCACCCCACTTGAAATATTATACTAACAATTTCTGTCCATCTCTAAGGGGTAATTTTGCTATTGTGTATGGTGACTAGATAATGCATGGGTTTATCGGTGCTCCTAATTGTACCAAAGAATGGGGATCGTATGACTGCATTTACATTAAAATATAACATTTTGAAATTCTTTTTTGTAGACATAAATTAATTATGTTTAATAGCTTATAAAAGGGACAGTGTACTGGTTACTGATTTTTTCTTTTATAAACGAAACAAATAGTGGAAAATAGAGTTTAGTGAGATATTAATTGATTTTAATATTCTTTTGCTTAGAAGAAATGTGTATAAATGTACCTACATGTCGCGAGCTCATTCATTTAAACGAAACTTACTAGGAGGGAAAGACTATTTTTGCTTAAATAATT
The DNA here is from genome assembly GCA_936446665.2 of Synanthedon andrenaeformis. Classification (NCBI taxonomy): domain Eukaryota; kingdom Metazoa; phylum Arthropoda; class Insecta; order Lepidoptera; family Sesiidae; genus Synanthedon; species Synanthedon andrenaeformis. The sequence goes on along the minus strand of OW387786.2, from coordinate 4,460,272 downwards.
CCAAAAAAAACGTAATTATCTATATTAATATTATAAGAGGTGAAACTACTCATCCGATTTTTAAAAAAATGTTTCACCAATAGTTATATACAATAGAATTTCAGGATAGACATAGGCTAAATATTCCATGCGGGCGAAGCCGCGGGCAACAGCTATCTAAAAATAAAGATCCAACGTTTGGCAAAAGTATAATATCAGGCCTCAATGTATTTTATATTTTGTCAGGCGTTATATCTTTTATCTTTTAACGTGGACGAAGTCACGGGAGCATAATTATATTAAACAAGATTTCATAGTATCAAATGTTTTATTTACGCAACGCACATTTACTTACTTAAAAAAATACGTTTAACAAATTGAAATTCAATCCCACAAGGCAGAAGATTCAAGCAAATTGTTGTAACTTGATTATGGATACAGTAATTCAAATGAGCGTTTAGTCGCGTCACTTTGTCGTCGCGTGCGAAGCACGTGCGAGGAGGCAGTGCAGCCGATGTCAAATTGACTTGGTTTGGATTGGAACTTAGGTACATGACGTGTCTACTCATATTATTTTTATTACTTTCCTTTATTAATATTTTTAAAGTATTAAAAAAAATTAACCGCTTTATCCGAGGAAATTGATTATATTAATAATATCAAAATACATTTTATTATTCCTCATCATCATTTTTTAGGGGTTTTATGTACCTAAATCTGCCTGACAGCAGCAAACCTAACCTAACAAAGGTTAGGTTGTGAATTCACATAATTATAATTATCACATATGTTTAAAATAAGTTCTGATGTAAAATAAATTGATAACCAAGTTGAAATCTTATTTTAAAATAAAAATAAAAACTTTTTTATGCCTAAATATATTTTCCATATTAACAATGGTACACATAGAATATATTATTTACTTAATTATTGATTGAGACATACATAGTACTTGAGGAGTGACATAAATCATTTTTCTATTGGGGTACAATTGTCGTTTTTATTTCTTTACATTTATCTGCCCTTCTTGATAAACAAGTTAAGTGAACAAATCGCACAGACTTGTCAATCTGTCGCGTGGCGGTCGCGCGACACGTGTGCGTCGCGTGCCGATGTCGCAGCTTACCAAATTAGCGTCCGGCGTGCACCTAGCCTTAAATCGTATTAAAACTGGGCAATACTGGGCGTTTCATATTACTAATAACACTAAGTGTTTGTATAATACATTGAATTTCTACATTGAAATAGGTACGTAGACGATTGATATATTGTTATATTATATCAGTATCAACATTATTTTATTAGTCAAGGTATGACATAAATTACTTTTTTTAAATAAAACATCATTCTGCTCCCTATTTCAGCAAGCCGTCATTTTAGTTAGTAAGAAACACTGCGATAAAAAAAAACAGGTTTGCTATTCAATTATTTATGGTTATATTTAAAAAAACCAGGTTACCATTATTTTGAGGATATGCCTTCAGGTCTTAATCGCTACTAGCCCTGAGTCTACATAAGGTGGGTATTTAGTGTCTATTTTTCAACTAGGTACATATATAGAAAAATACAGCAAAAACAGGGTTATGAAGACGTATCTTTGTGGACGGCTTTAAACTTTTAATGTAAAGCAAATGAATAAATTTTATAGTAACTTTTCCAGTATGTTCTGTGTAACATTTAATTATAAGTTATTAGTTAGGACACAATGCATTCCGCAGTCGTGGGCGGTTCTGAGACAGTTATAGCATAGCATCTACCTATCTATAGCATCAAGTGACCCCGCAGCTTGCCTTGGTAACTCATAGAAAAAAAAACTCTATTATTGTATGAGTGTTTCGAAAATTTGTAAAGCATTAATAAAAACTCGATCAAAACGCTCAACAAGTGTTCAACAACAAATCAACATTGGAACATCAAACAACACTAAATTAAAACCGAGAACGTTCGCAAAAATAAAACAGGACGTAAAACGCGTAAGAAAGATCCTCGACGGGGTAAGGGGAGGGAAAATGGGTGGCAGGGTGGAGGGGTGGCCGACAATAGGTGTACAGATAACTTTCCTCCCATAGTAGAGTCAATACCGACCCTAGGGAGTTTCACCCTCGAGGTTCGGTCGCTTGGGAAAACTAGATCCAACAATATAGAAGAGGACAGCCTTATGCGACATCTGCAAGTGCAACGCGGACATACAAACGTACTTATGTATTAATAATATATAGAGGAAAAATGCCGAGGACGTGCGCCGAGTGATATGTTGCGACTGTTAGCAAGAGAGGGATGGATGGCATCAATTTGTCGTGTCGTGATGGGGTTTTATTTTGTTTCTCCATTTGCAATTTTTCTCGAATCTATTTCTGGTTTCGCTCTCGGACTCCACGCGTTTAAAGATACAATGCTTGATTGTTTACTTAGCGACCTTCAAATATTAGAAGTGTAACTTTATTTATAGATCTTAATACAGTTGAATTTCGTATAGTTTAATGTAGAATAATCATTGTATGTCAAACTACACGAAGGTCAACAATGAGTAGGTGATTTTATTTACTAAATAACTTAGCAATTAGCTCGATAAAAGTAAATGTAATAAGTAATTTAAGAGACTTGAATCAAACTCAAGTAGAACGGTTGAGGCGTTTTTCAAGTGAAAGTGAAAGTTTAAAGTGTAAAACTTTAGGAAGCTTTACCGTTTTTAAATAAACTGCCTTATCTTATCGACAAGAAATAAATTGAGTACCTATAGGTAGGTACAGTAGGTCTTATATATTATGACGGACTAAATTCGTTTATTAAATCACTAAGTGAAAAGAAAGGACTTTCGAAAGGCCTTTTTTTTCTGTACAAACTACATTATTTAAAAAATGAAATATTTTTAAAAATAACTTAGTTCCCTACATTTACAAATAAATTAGCTTTGAAGCAGTAAATCCGCATAATAACATCACTTAATATCCGCATTAAGATTAAAGCTAAATTAAAAAACATCTGATTAAACTTAAAGAAACTATTGTAAATGTAACAAGAGTATTAGTTAAAGAGAATGAAACAGTTATAAAACGATATCGCAAAGGCATTGAGGCGTGTCAACGAGCGCAGGCGTTAAGCGAAATTGAGTGAAAGTCGAGTTAAAGTATTAAAAGTTTTCAGCTAGCGATCTTTGCGAGTGTACCGAGCCGACGACGATGTGCGGCTGCCGCCGCAAAGTGGTGTGACATGGCGATATAATTCTATCGATAGATCTAGAACGATAGTATTAGTTCTAAAAAATGTTATAAATATAAAACATTTTTTTTAATAATGTGTTTAAATTTTAATTCTAGAATTCATGGAGTTAGAAATACATGTATGGCAGCGGCGTTACGAATCATATTATGCCGATAGCCATATAATATCTTTTGTTTCTCATTATTTATCTCTCGCTAGACAGACTTGAACTCCGCAGCTCGGTCTACTGTGGTACAGTCTGCTCGTGACTCTACTACCCCCAAAAGTGGAGAAGCATAATTTGCGACTTTAATGATGATGATCTCTTGGGGAGCTTTTTAGTGTTACAATTAAAAAAAATGGAAACAGGTTTAGACACTAGCTGGTGCCGGCGACTTCGTACGCGCTGTAGTTCATTTGTTGAAAATCCCACAGGAAACTTATATTTTTCCAGGATAAAAAGTATCCAGGAAATAAACTATCTGTGTGATAAAATTTTATACAAATCTATTAGACGTTTCTGAGATTAGCGTGCTCAGGCAAATAGACAAAAATTCTAATAACTTTTTATTTTTTTGTGCACATTATACTTTTTAACATAAGTATAATGTGCACAAATTGTTTTTTCTTAATTTTTTTTTTTAAATTTTCAATGATTTTATTATGATTGTATAGATTATATACATCAATTTAAATTAATTATGGAAATTATAAAAAATCAACAAATAACTCCCTATTTAAAAGGGACATGTTATCGCGATAAATAAACATGTTATCGCAATACGCCGTACAAGTCAATCCCTATTTCCTTAACACGGTGTAAGTTAATAATGTAATAGAATTACGAGGGAAAAACTGTTGAACTCCGCTCGAGCGGGTCGTGTCTTAATTGTAGCACTTTGTTTTGCGCGTCTATCTGTCTGACAGAGTGTTCTTATTACAATGTCTTGTTCGCGAGTGGATATCTATTTATAGTCACAACCTTTTAATTAACTAATAATTTTGTAATATAATTATTTACTAATTAACGCGTTAGTTCTACTGTGTCGTTGGATTATCAAGAACTAGCTGTTGCATGCGACTTTGTCCGCTTAACTTTATAAAATATAGCCAGACAATGTAGCTCTCTACAGGTTTTTTAAATCGGTCCAGTAGTTTTTGAGTTTATTGTTTACAAACAAAAATACAAATATTCATTTCCTCCTTTATATTATTAGTGCTAAGGAATGTGCTACCGCATCGTCGATTTTCCGTTTGAGACTACATAATTATATTCTTCAAATGGCAAAGGTACACACTACAATGGATTACGCAAACCAGTTTAATTTTATACTAACTTAGTAAAAGTAATTTCTAGCTTAATAGTGGCATTGCATTGCGTTTCGCAATCATAAATGGAGCAATCTCTTTGGCGACAATAAGAAATTATCGACAGAGAGCAGAAAGTGTGTTGTACCCTGATGCTAGAGCCCATTTTCCTATCCCCTAATCCCTTACCTTAAGATGTCAGGTCGGCAGCGCTTTTGCAGCACCTGTTTCGTTGCTTGAGTTAAAAGGCGACCGTAGCAACCAATTATCATGAAATTTTTCATACACATTGTCAGGGATACAGAAAGACATAGGCCACCTCTACCTTTCATCCACAAAAAAATCAACGCCTGACAGAAATATTTATGAGCAAGAAAGATTGAATAATTTTATTTATTTATCGACTCTTAAGAAAAAGTCACTGACAAAAGCCTAGTATAAAATATTTCACGAACTAGAATCAGGCTTTAATTCTCACTGCGTGTAAAAGCAAGTGCCATGACATGTAGACTAAATATAAAACAGTGGCAGAAAACCATTCTGATATGCATGTACACGAATAAAACAGCTTTCATATGTAACTGTACGTGCTTGAAAATTTCCTAACACCTCTGCGGTGTACTAAAACTAGCAGACAAAAGTTTGTTCCAAAAATCATACGGCGAATTTAGTTGCAGTTAACAAAAATTTACAATTCTGACGTCTACTGTCCAAATTTCAGTTAACATTTCCGCTGCTTTTTTATTTAATATCTATTTTTTTCTGTCTACCTGTTATTTATTTTGTAGCATTTCTGTTCATTATGCCTACCGTCAGAATCCCATTCAAATAATTATTTAAGTTTCTTTAAGGTTTCTTTCATCCAGCAGATGTAAAGGCCAGGTTACTTTCTGTAACTAACTAATTTCTGTACTGAAAGGTGATCAATTTTCTTATTTTCGATATAACGGTTGAAACTTGTACCACTAGGTAAAAAGAAATTGTAGATATAACTGGAAAAATATCGTGTAATTTGAAAATATGGTTTGAATTATTCACAAGAAATTACTGAAATCAAGAAAGACTAAGTGTAAGTTGAAAAAAAAGTGGCATTGTTGTGAACGGTGTCTTTTGAGTGTTTTGAACTATACTATTAATTTGAATATAATTAAAAAACACGGATTTTTACAGAATTCACAGTTAAGTAATGTAAGGCGTAACAATTCCAGGACGAATAAACGCGAACACATTTGTTAGCGATTTTCGCGCATCCCTTATCAAGATCACATCGAGTTTTATGGGTCTAATCGTGGTGACCGCAAATAGGACCCGGGTGGGCAATTTTCTAACCTGTCCGATTACGGTATTACAGCTAATTAGCTATTACCGATTTATCCGTTACCTACAACGCAATTTGGTGGTGTTATAAATCCTTCTATAGCTCGGAACGCTTCTAGAACTTTGTTTTCTAAGGTTCGGATATATCTAAATTTAGAACATCAGCATAAATAGTTGTATAGAATGAACAAGTATAGTACATCTGTAATAGAATGAACAAGTTGCAAATCTTTTATGATTTCCAAGATTTTCTTTAAATATTAAAGTCGACAGACAGACTGACGATCCACGTGATGGTAGGTGACAACCGTCGCCTAATAACACAAGCAACGCCACGAGTGCTGCAAGTGTGCTACCGATGGCAGTAGGATTAAGGATAAGGGAATAAGGGATTCCCCTTACTCACTCACCGAAACCAACAATCTGCTTTGACAAATGTATGTAGTTTAATATCATACGAAGTGGCTAGGATACTTTAAGATAACAGGTGGACGAAATGTCACTCCAAACTTGCTTAGCCACCGATAGTTAGTACCTCATTACTTTTAGATTAAGTAATTTGTTTCTTTTTTCTATTTAAGTTAATATTATATGTACTTAAGCTAATTAATTAAATTTAAGAAAAATATCCGATAACAGAAGAGAATAGTAATAATTATTACAAGTAATTTTAGTCATTCTATCATCATTTCTAACTGAAAAGGAAAAAGTCGTAAGAAAATCTTGGTTTCCAAGAACAGTAATTTTTAAATATATGTGAAATCCTGCCAATCAGCACTGGGATAGCTTGGTTAGACTATATCACATTCCTACCAGCAAGACACATACTTAATAAGGTATACCTAATACCTATTAGACATTTTAAAAACATACAATTACTATTTTTTTTTATATTGGCTGTTTAAAACAATGATATTATTTTTATATTTTTTAACAGTAAAAAATGTAATGCGCATTTTTAACATTCAACATTTTAGTTGATTTTTTAAAGTTCATAATAGAAGTAGGGTAGTGGCACCAAAAGATGAACGCACCCCAATATGTGAACGATCGATCTAAAATTCTAAATATATGAAATATTCTATTTTTTACATGTGAGCAATATTTTTTTCTCGCACTACCAACATTTTATCTCTCCGTTGCCGTGACCACATCGAGAGTGACGGCTCCTACGTCCGAATGGTAAGTCGTTTTGTGAGTGATTCCCTCCAAAAGACGGTTATATATGGAAATCTACTTAGGTAAGTGCCCTCCAAATTTAAGAATTTTCATGCCCTAGAGACAGTATTTATTACAAATCTATTTGGTTTTTGTTTGGAATCAAATCATTATATATTCGGCTTCGATTGTATTGATACAAATTGTAAAAATTTTAAGTATTTTTCGAGAAATTCACTGTTCAAGTAATGGATTTAATTTCGTTAGCTTGAACCAATAAATGAACGGCGTTCAACTAATAGAGAAAGGGCATTTTTTTACACGCATCTTAACTCAAAAACTAGCATTAAGATATTAAAATAAAGTCATTAAAATAAATTTTAGCAAATTTAAGAAGTTTGTTACCAATAATTGAACACTTTATTTTAAGTTTTTTCCTTGATAAAAAGGCTTTATTTTAGTACGTTCAGATTAAGGATTCATGACCAAAATTTAAACTAAGGAATATATTTACATTTTATTAGTTCAACTTTTGGCTATTGTGTTTTAATTTGAACACTGACATAAATTTTGTTCGTTCATTTTTTGGCTAAAAAACCCAAAAGTGAACTTAGAAGAACTTAGAAGGTAACATAGAAGAAATTTTTTTAATAGATGATTTTTCAGGCACACCGGATGGACGCATTATACCAAAGACAGGAACGGCACCTGGTGACAATATCATGGAATTTCTCGAACCACATCCATAAACAAAAAACGCTCCTGCTTTGACAAAAACAGCATCTCTTGTTCATCTGACTGCATCTCAAACAACTTCTACGCCTATTCCATTGCCTTGGTACAATGAAGGTGACAAAGTTATACAAGATTTCTCTCAGCTCGGTGATATGTTATGTATGATACATAATGCCGACACATTATGTCTTGCTTGAAAATAATGAACTAGGCTGTTCTAGTGTAATGGATGCTAAAATTGATGAGATACTGAGACTTCCTGAAAGCAAAAAAAGCATAAAGCGAAAATATTTAAAATCCCCAATACCTCTTGCAATAAAAAAGTTTGAAGAACATCTTGTTCAAAAGGAAAATGAAAAGAAAAAGAAAGCAGAAGATATAATAAATGAAAAAATCGGCGACAACAAAAGAAAGCAGAAAAATTAAAAGATATTAGATTAAAGAAATTCAAACTAATGAAAACAAACACTACTACTAATCAAGACAAAGTTTCTGATGATTCAATGGAAAATTCTGAAAAACGGCTAAAATTCCAGTTTTGAAAAATATATCGACAAATCTAAGTAACACCGCGACTGAAAGGCCCAATAAAAAAAAATATATGTGTAAAAGTAAGGAAAACCTAAATTACGAAGATTATGTTGTTGTAGAGTTTGAAACTAATAAAACAAATCGAACGGGTCTTTATGTCGGGCAAGTGCAATCGTGTGATTACGAGAATAGTTTAGTTATTGTCTCAGAAAGAAAGCCAGCAAATTTGATAATTTAACTTATTTTGTTGAACCTTCGAACAACAAAATAAAGATTTTGCCATCTCCTCGAACTATAAGAAGGGGCATGATTACTTTTGAAAATTACTTTTGAATTAATAGTTGATTGATTACCTATCGCATGATAATGCTCAATTTGATCTCAATATATAGAATACTTTTAAGTTATAGGTATTTAACATAATTTGAATACCTAATACCTATATATTATAAAGACGTTACCTAATTTGTTATACCTAATTTTTGTGCATGTTATGGACAAAAACTTTAAAGTAATAATTAAAATAAATACTTACTACAATTTTTTTGTATCATTACATTGAATATTATCCTCGTAAAATATTAGTTCAACTACTGGTAACAAAATGTTCATAATTAGAGCTCGGTGTTCAGTTATAGGGACAAAGTGCTAATATTTTTACAAATTATGTTCTAATAAAAAAAGTAATGAATCTATGAACTTTTTCTTTTAATTGGGGAATTTTGAAGATACATGGAATCATTTAAAAAAATCAACAAGCATTAATGCTTTGAAATAACTGACTTATAGCTATTCAAAGTTGTCAAAAATGCTTAATCGTTCATTTAATGGTGCCACTACCCTACAATCCATGCAAAAACAATATGGTATGTCATATAAAAAGACGTAGTATTTGTACTTACGTAGCTATATGTATAAAAGAACGTCGTAGTCACGCTAAGCCTCCCTTATAAAATTGATAAGCTACTTACAAGATCGATTCCAAGCGGTAATATTCTTTTATGGATGCTTTAGTACCCGCTGTAAGAGATGATTTTATAACTCGAGTGAATACTGAATTTAGCCGAATTTTTTATATATTTCTGATTTTAATATACTGACAATAATTTATGCAATATCTTGTCTAGCCTCATTAAACTAAAAATAAGAGATTGTACTTTATATGAAACTAAAATTAATATTTTACGATCACTTGATAATTCTTCTTTTTAGTGCCTCTCCATTAGGTACCTACTGGAAGTTAGTTGTCAACTCTGAAAATTTGTTTCGGGGGTAAATCCGAATAAGCATCGAAATAGAATCATTTTTATGATAGAGCCGAAAGCAGGTTGACAATTTACTTAAGCGGTTATTATTCAATTTGTAGGAAACCAATTTAGGAACAGTTAGGAATCTAAGTAGTAAATAGTAGTTCTAACCGATTACACCTTCCGATTTCCTAGTTAGATTTTTTAAAAATTGAATAGTGTAATAACTGCTTTAATTATAGGTGTCTCTCGTCGTCGCCAATAAGTGACCCCACAGATGTTGCATGTTTGCTGTCAGTACCGAGGTAGGCTCATAATAGGTAGGTAAATAAGGCAAAGGCGGAAATAGGTTAAAGGGGGCCTGGCATCACTTACTATACGCACACAGCACAAAGACGTTTAAAGTGGTTTCATTGAAAAAAATCAAACAATTTTAGTCTTTATTTGTCATAGGATACGAATACTGAGATATGTAGGTAGGTATATTATTAAAAAAAAGTTAGAACCAAGCCAGACTACACTTAATAGTTCAGTTCATAAATCATATTATTTGAATGTATTTACTACAAAATGAACGTAAATGCACATTTATTTTTATTTGTTTTAAAACTTTTTATCGATCACAAGTGATGCACAGTTTTGGCACGTAAAAGAAATGTTTGCTGTAAATCAGCTAGTTCTGGTCTGATATCTAATTTAGTAAGTATGTGTTTCTGTACCCTTTGGATCATGAATATATTTAAATTACAAGCGGATCCACACACCAATTTTAAGAAGGTATATTCATGTGAGCCGTCTCATCCGACTTAAAACCTGTGTGAAACTGGCCCTCGCCTTATTTTACACGAGGACACCTGCAAAAAAGGCTCAGAATAAAAAACACAATCCCTTCTGAAACATTTAAGTAAAAATATGATAATTATGTACATATATAAATTTATAGCATACATTATTCTTTTACAATATTATTTTAAAAGCATAGGTATATTGTGTTATATTAAGGACATGTAGTGCCAATATTATACTAACTTGTAATAAATTCTAAGTAAACTTATTATAACTATGAAAATGTTTCAGGTGTCTTCAGCGCCATCTTGCAGAAGCTGCCACCAAGAAGTTCAGGCTTGAATCTATAGATGGCAGCATAACGTTTTAGAAACATACCCAAATTCCCTAAGCACCGTCTTGAAACACGACGAAACGACTTGAGAAAGAGAGAGAGAAATTCTCAAGGCTCAACTGTTTGCGCCGTTTGGGACAATCCTTGAGCCGGACGGAATCATTCCTTTTTGTTACACAAATGGGTGTGTCCGTTGCAGCCAATAGGAGTGGTTTCAGTGTTTCGACCACACCTACCTTGTTTTCGATGCCTACTGGGAGTTGGAAGGAAAAAAATGTTGGCAGTAGGTAATTTTGAAGTGGCATTTGTAGGTGACGTAATTGCTATTTTACGTTGGACCGTTAAAAATGCCTTATGGGAGGTACCGAGACTGATTGAAAGCTGAATTGAATTTATTGTTGTGGATTTAAAATTTTCCAATTTTCCATTCCTATTTTTATGCTAAAATTATTTGTAGCTTTTCATATAGGTATCGATATATTATGCAAACAATTTCGATTTTTTCTGTGCTAACACTTAATTTTAAGAGGTATTTATTAGGGACTAATATATACCTAAATACGTATGGTTAGATCAGTTTTAATAAGTGATAAATTTGACAAAGGTATATTTAGTTATGCGGTAAACAAAAAATTTAATATTTTTTTTACGAAATTAATTTCTCTTGAATAACTCCTAACCCTGATCTATACAAAGAATACCATCTATAAAGTTCTGGTGTGCAAGGACTTCAGAAAAAGTATAAGAAATATGATTTACTTATAAAGCACGTTTTTTTTTTATTTGAATCGATTTTGTTGATCATATATTTAACTCAGAATGGATTCCCACATTGCGTGTTCTTAATCGATACCTAAGAATCAAATTAATCAAATAATTTATTGGACATCAGTATTATATGTTTCGATGAGTAAGAAATGCCAAAACCCTTTCTCCCGTCGCCTTCTTATTTCTTATTTTTTATCGTATCAAGATCGGTGATGCTCTTGCATACCATTTTATGAAATTTTGATGTTTGTGTTTATAGGCGGCATTAAGTAGTTAGCTACTGTCAAGGACCGTCAGTCTGCCTGTTGATCTTTACCTCTATACCTAAAAAATAAAATAAAAAGTTTATTGTCATAGTAATAATGTTTGTCTCAAGTCTAGTAATTAATACCTATACAAGGATTGTAATGTTTACTTGAAAAACGCAATATTTATCCATTTCTCTATGAATAAGGTACGTAAACCTATTTAAAAAAAGAAAGAAACTTCATTACATGCTTAGTAACCCTAATTATTTATTGTGATAACTTGGGCTCTTTCATTTCATCATATTATACCAAAAGATTTATTATTAAAAAGTAACAAAGTGGTTACTTCCCTTTTCTTCAATTTCTCTGGATGTTGCATAGGTAGTAACATCCAGAGATTTGTTGAAAATTTCCACTAAGTATAACTTCAGAATATATAATAATACTAAAGCGCTACAACTATTGAAAGCTATTTTCGGGTAAACTGAGAGATTGCTTTTAAAACTTATGCAGAGTAAAACTATACATAAAATGTAGGTATTCCAAGTAACTCGTATGCAAAGGTATTGATGGATACGCGGCTGTGGCCCTGGGAATACGGTGGTCTCGACACGACTTGCCACTTTTAAGGGTAACCGTAGTTTCGTACGAGTTTAAAATGGAAAATGTTCTTCATGGTTGCTTTATAGTGGCCTCTAGAAACCTACATGTTTTTACATAATTATTTTAAAATCTCTAATGCATATTTCTGCATCAGGTATTAACTGAGTTTTTTTTTTATTCCTTTTTAGCAAATAAGATGAGCTCTTAACAAAAAGAAACTAAATTTTTAAAGAAAAGTAACTTTAATATCATAAAATTATCAGCCTTTAGACATCAACAACTGGGGATAGCACTATCAGCAGTCAAAAGATTTCTTGGTCCATCTCAGGGACAGTCCAGCATATTTTTTAAATTTTTATATATCATTTATATTCATTATTTATCAGGTACCTATTCAATTACATAACTTTAGTTTTCCAAAAAATGCTCTCACCTTTAAACCGTTGTTCTTTTAAAATGATTACATTCTTTAATAAATAATGATAATAAACGCTTTATACCTAGATCCTGATAAACCTAGTAAATATAATCTAACAAGGATGTGACAAAAGGCGACGGTCACAATTTGAACTGCTTCGCCCCACAAGTACCTACATAGTTACTTACGCAAAAGTAGTTTTAAAATCACTGTGGAGTGACACGAACATATTACTGAAAATAGCTGGGTCACGTTTTATTGTCAATAAATGTCAATTATTTTAAAAGTAATACTAAATTTTTGTAGAGGGTGTTTAAATGAAATCTTCTAGACTGTTAATTGAAATTTACGTATAAATTTTGTTATTTATAATATTAATATAATATTACCAACTTTTAACCACGATGTGGTCGGTTCCTGACATAGTTCCCTTCATTGTTCTAAGTTTTATATATTCAAAACCTTCCTACAAAATATTCAAACAACATGGAACAAGATTTTCATCTATACTTTCCTTCAATTACCTTCTTTGATCACCTATTTAGTAAGAATATCAAGTGGTCAATCTGAACTTTTTTGTCACCAAATGAAGACGTTTCATTGTACCAACATTTCATTGTACCAATAATAATAAGAATAAAGAGTTTCCTAACATTTTATTTCATTAATATTCTTTCGGAATATCCATACATTAAACAGTGAATACATTCTAACGAGCGCCATTTATTATATTATGACGCTAGCTTCACCCTTTCGCCAGTTGACGTCATAATACCATGTGTTTCTGCAATTACCACCGCACTAACAATACTAGGCTTCGTGAACAAGTGTAGAAATTTGACAAGCAATAAATTCGTTTCCAATCGGACCTTTGTGTTTTTATTGGTGTTCAATGTACAGTGAAATAAAGATATTTAACCATTTGTTAAGGGTTACAATTTTGGGTATAACCCTATTGTTGCTTTTATGAGTTTTCTCTAATTCTAATTAGATAGACATAATTCAGTTTTCCTTATTAGGAAGAATACGTCCAAATTATAAATATTCGTTGGTAAAAAATAATTTTTGAAGGTATTTAGAAAAACTAGTTATTAACATGTAAGGACAAAACAGTTTAGTGTGAATATTTTAAATACATTGGGTATTTTAAATAAAAAATAACGGATAATATTGCATTCTTCAAAAGATGTATCATTTAAAAGAATCTTCTTTATGTTTTTAACGAGACACTGTTAAACATTCTATGAAAATTCCACGCCTGTTGTTATGAAGTTAATTTTGTACCACAATACTGCTTCTGAAAGTCTCTAAAAAATTATAAATATGCCACTAAAGCTTATTTATTTGTGTCTTGAAAATCATTTAAATAATCCGGAAATTAAACCTGTAAAGGTATTCCAAAAGGCTTTAAAGACGAAACAAAATTATCTTATCCGAAAGTGAAAAATCTACTTTGAAAAGGGGAACTCGCGGAAAATCCCGCAGAAATCATTAATATCCTGTAAGACGTAACGATTCGGGACAGGTGAACGCGTACGGCTCGCGTTTAAATTGAAATACTTTCACATAAACATACACTTATCAGATTTATTCTACCCTCTTAGACTTCTCCGCTTGTTATCAGCAAATTTCGTTGCATTCGTAAGAAAATTAAATTTACACGCGCAGCTAAAGGAGGGTACTAAACAAATACATTTGTATAAGGTGTGTTTACCACCGTATTTTAGTACCTAATGCTAACCTTAAGCATTAAATTATTTAGTGTATTAATATGCATAAAATATACGTGAATACGAATATGTATTTTTAAATAATAATAGCGACAGGCCGGTTGATAATAAATTTCACCCGACAGTATGCGCCTAAGGCGCCGTCAGATTCGCTAAGTATACGACAATAGCAAATTTTATAGACAATTTATCTTAATTATAATTAGGTATCCCAGTAGTTATATTTATAAATTTCCACGAATATTGATTAAAAATTATTTTCTAAATTATTGAAATTGGAAAGATATATGCAGGAATGTACTACGACCCAAATATACTATAATACCTATTCGCAGAATGAGGAAAAACGAAGCCATAAATCTGAACTATGTCTAATCTTTTTTCCATCGGCTCATTAATTTCGTAAATACATTTAAACGGCGCCTCTATAAACACAATAGGTATTACTATTGTAAATTGAAAACGCATTGGTGTTGCACCATGCGTCATAGTGTCAAACAGCCTATTGTACCAGATGTATTGCATTACGACTTCATTCTGTTTGAATCGTAATCGGGGTGCGAGTTGTAGAGATGTGTTACGTTATCTTAGTATGGATACGTTATTATTTATAAGATACTAGGTACTTTATTTATTTTAAATAGTGTAATAGGGGAGGCTCCACTTTTTTAACACTATCTTTTGATAGACTTCCAAGACCTATTTTACCTGTCTGTCTGTGACTCTAGCTCTATTGCTAACAATTTGTGGGCGGTTTGCCAGATTTTCGTCATGTCATTTTTGAATTCACGACAACGTCTCACTTTATTTTTGATGTTTTCCATAAGTACAAGAAAGCTAAATGCGAAACATAAAAAAAAATATATATAAATAATCTTTGCATAACATTTCATATAAATGTTAAATAAAGCGTTTTTTCGTATTTTTCTTTTCTTATTTTTGGCTCATGTAAGATTACTTTTTCCTGGTATCTAAGATAACATTTACTTTATATAAGTATAAAAGGAGCGTATTTTTGCATTTCTAGCGTACTAATTTAAACGAGTATATTAGCAACTAGCCAAAAGCTTTAGAAATAATACAAATTCCACCTCGATGTCCCATCCACATTGTGATGTCGTTCGCCCCTGTAGCGCAGGGCGCGTACGCAGGCCGCGGCCCCGCGCTCGTACCTACTGTGTAAAGTACGAAATAATTTCACGCATCACGTGTCTCGTTCCCGGATAATGACCCGGCGACCTCCGAGCTCCGGACCAAAACAAATACCGCTCCTAATAAACCGTTGAACAAGTATCCCCAAAGAATCGCTTGAATTAAAAAGAAATTGCTTTTCGAAGGAAATTGGTTTACTTCGAATTTTATATTAAACAAAGAATCTAAAGGATTCTTATTGGGGCCAAGGATATTTGTGATTTTCATTTAAATTTAAATAATAAAAATTGTCAATAGGAATTTATACCAGATTATAGTAATGATGATATATTCATCCTACGAATAATATTTATCTTATGTTAAGATAAAGATTATTCAATAAAACTTTCACTAATCATTTTAATATTTCGCCATATCAATATTTGATAACAATTAAATCTATATTCTCTTTTCCGTAAAATACAGCTTAAAATACAACAGCAAACGCAGCATTTGAGTCTATATTTTTAGTTTTTTTGTAGTCTTATGTCTTATGACTAGTTATGTCTTGTTAAACACTCAGGTTTTTCAGTCACAAACTGGTCAGACCGCTTGGCGGCAGTAACCACTCCCATACCACTATTAAACTAGCAGTTCGTGCTCTTTTCTATTTCAATATGGTATTACTCGTAAGGTATGCTGGAGCCCGTTCTCCTATAATCCTTATAAGATCCTTATAAGATTGGAATAATACCTACTTGATTCCCCCAAGCATTGTTTATGTGTACAGGCAACGGTAGCCAACAACTTTACTGCCGAATTTTATGATAAATGAATCAGTAAAAGAATAATAATAGAAGAAAATAATAAAAACAATATAGGTACTAAAGCAAGCAAGCGAGAACACATCTAAAAGTGTGTAAATATTGGTACCCCAATCACACCGCATTGCTTCCACAGATTGTGTTGACAATACCAATGAACATTCTTAATTATTTGCCCGGTTTAAGTAAACAATGACCCCAATACGAAAAACCAATTTAACTTGACCTCTAAAATTGTGTTCAACGTGTACGCTGTCTCTGTTAAAGTATGAGCAAGGAGGGGGCAGGGTATAGCAAACTTAATTGGAACCACAAAACTATTGTTTGGCGACATACGCGGGGCTGTCTCAATTAAAAATATTGCTAACAAGTCAAACAGTTGTCGCCACGTTTTGGATTTTAATTGGCTTTTACGAGTACGATATATTTTATCGTGATAGCTAAATTAAATAAGGGTTTACTTGTGGTATACCTAACATGTGCACGAAATTTTATTTGGTATACGAGAAATACGGTATACCTATCAAAAAGTGTCAAAACAAGCACGCATGAATTTAAAATTTTTGTTGTTTCTGTGGAGGAATTAATTGGCGGAAGGAAAAACGGCTGAACTAATTTTTACGGAACTTTCAAGCGCAAATAGAATACTTATTTATGTAAAAATTATAGATAGAAGATTAAGTAGTCTATACTATTGTCTTTTTATTCCATTTTTTATCCCTGTCACCACTAGGTCACCACCACTCGATATTTATATACATTAAAAAAGTACTTTTTGTTTATTCCAAGTAACTAAGGTACTATACTATGTTAGTAGTATTAATTATATTACTAATTAACTCGTATAATACCTATGATCAAGTTATTAATACAACTTGGGTGTCTCTTTTTATTTTTATGAAAATAGACAGACTGACAGTCCACTTGAAGGTCCACTTGAAGGCCCTATTAACACAAGGAACGCCACAGATACTGATAGAGAAATTAATTGGGTCCTATCATACTTTTCTTACCCACCTTTTACATATACCTATGTACAAGTTCAAACTGGTTTGAAATTAGATGGCGCTAACAAGTTTATTTAGCGATTCATACGTTTAAAATTGCTACATGCTTGTATAGCTACTTGTATAGCGACTTGCTTTACGATACAAGCAAAAAATTATTTATGCCAGTGTTATTATTTTTTTCTACCACACTCGATAGTCTATTTTCTATACTTTCATGCCCATATAGACAAATGAAAATAATTCTCTCCCAAACAGATATAAAATCATATTAAAAAGAATCAGATTATCCATGCACCTTAATGAAATTTTAAGGGTTGGGGTAAGTCTCTTTGGAACATTTGGTGTTTACTGCTTTATCAGTACAGTCGCAGGGCAGTTACGGTTATCTGCAGTCGCCATCGGAGGGGCCGTAAATTGGTCAGTACAAGTCTTGCGGGGAAACCACGGTGTCAAGATGAAAAGCTTGTATCATGAGTTGGGTCATAGGCTAATGGCTTTTAGTGATATTTTGATTAGATATGAAATTTAATAACCCAAATGTTTTCCTTGGTTTTATTTGATATTTAAATATGCTTAGTCTAGTCTAGACCATCAAGAATTTATAAGGTCTTAAAAACATTTTTTTTGAAAACTTTAACTTAAGTAAATACGTTAACCAGTGGATTAATATTGTAAATTATTGCTAAAAAAAATATTAGCTTTTAAATTGTTTTGCACCATTAATAAATATTAATAACACTAATGACAATTAATAAAGAGGAAATTTTAAAAATACCC
Source organism: Synanthedon andrenaeformis (assembly GCA_936446665.2). NCBI lineage: Eukaryota > Metazoa > Arthropoda > Insecta > Lepidoptera > Sesiidae > Synanthedon > Synanthedon andrenaeformis. The sequence goes on along the minus strand of OW387786.2, from coordinate 4,442,167 downwards.
TTCTTTGTTTCCATCTCGTCGCATGTCAACCATGACGGGAATGCATAATCAATCAGTAATACAGAAGCGTCGCGTTCGCTTGTGACGTGCGAATCACTGGGGATTTAAATTTTCGAACGAAGATTCGAATCTTTTTTTTTTATTTCTTTATGGCTTTCGATGTGGCGGCATTTTTAAAAATCGCATTTGTGGTTTGTCAAAGAAATACTCGGAATGAATGGAGTTTAATTTTGAAAGCTTTCACGGCTGTTATTCGGAATTTGCCTTTACCCCTTGGGGACACCTTCCCGGTGATTATTGATGTTTTGACAATGTGTTTTTATATTAATTATTGTAATGGTCTTCCTACTGCATACGTACTGGAATTTAGTTGCTACTATGTTTTTTTATTGTTATTATAGCATTTATTGGAAAAGGAAAAGGAGAAATACACGTCTGCTATTATTGTCTTTGGAAAAAATTATCTTCTAACTTTATTTAATGTGGTCCTTATAATAATATTTTTAATTGGTAATATTAAATATACTTAAATATATTTTTTATACTGAAAAACAGTCACTCAAACAATTAATGAAGTAAGTTAATTAAATATATATCCAAATGCTTTTTTATTTTATCAAGTAGGTACATTCTTTTCAACTTCGGTCTATTTTACTTTATATTGTACTAGCTCAGTACCGATCGTCGTTGCCCTGTCAATGTCATATAACATCAATATTTCCTACTTTTTGCAAAAATACCAAAATCGGTCGCGCCGTTCTCAAAGGGATGCTCCGTACATGTGGCAATTGTTTTTTATTTAATAAAATTTGCGGAATTTTAATACTTCCAAAATTGCTGAACATCTCGACAAATCAAGACATTCAATTGGGGTCTTCCTGGATCTTGCAAAGGCCTTCGACACTGTTTCCGTCCCGATTCTACTCAGAAAACTGGAGAACATCGGTATGAGAGGCACAGCTTTGGACTGGTTCAAAAGTTATCTCACTGGGCGGAGGCAGTGTGTTAGGGTCAGCGAGCACCTCAGTGTATATGAAGACATTCATTTTGGGGTCCCTCAGGGCAGTATACTGGGACCTTCCTTGTTCATACTATACATGAATGATATCCACTCCTTGCCAATAAAAGGAGCCGACATAATTTGCTATGCAGACGACACGGCGCTGATCTTCAGTGGTTCGGCTGAGGTTGTGTTGGGGGCGGAGAGAGGCTTAGCGGTGGCTCACGACTGGCTAACTAGGAACCTCCTAACTTTGAATGCAAAAAAAACACAATACATCTGTTTCCACAAGACTGCTGCATCTGCTCCGCCCCCTCAAATTAGCTTGAGGCTCCACTCCTGTGGTGCTGTGGGTAATGTTTGCGGCTGCGAGACTCTTCAAAGGGCTGAGGTTGTCAGATACCTGGGTGTACGAGTGGACCAAAAACTTGACTTTCAACATCATATAACAACACTTTGTAATCGTATCAGGAGGACCGCGATAGTTATGAAACAGCTGCGTAATGTTGCCTCTCCAGAACTGCTTAAAATTACATACCTCGCCCTATGTCAATCTCTGCTAACATACTGCTTACCTAGCTGGGGTGGCGTCGCCAAGACTCGCATGCTGCAGGTTGAGCGAGCTCAGCGCTGTGTGCTCAAATGATGCTAAAAAAGCCACGACGCTACTCAACCGCGAAGCTGTACTCTGATGCTGATGTCTTAAACGTTCGGAAACTTTTTGTTCTGGCCTCGGTTCCTCCAGTTCACCTGAAAGCACTACGATCGAAAGAATACGAGAGCCTAACCAAGAAACGAGTCTTCAAGCTGCCGTTACCAGTTGCGAAATCAACGTTTGGAAGACGCTTTAGCCCATTTTTGCCCGTCCACATTTACAACAATGTGATGGAGCTCCAATGAAATCCTGCTCGGTGGCGGAAATGAAAATCAAACTTAGGTCCTGGTTAGCAGAGCTCTCCTACGACTCCACCGAAAAACTGCTAACTCACAAACACTAAATCACATAAAATACATCACACGCACGCAACAAAGTAACAAACGCACGGATAACTGCTAACTAACAAACACTAAATTACATAAAAAAACATCACACGCACGCACAAAGGACATAATAGGCATAGCAAGATTCAGATACTTTTGCTAGATAAGTTCCTTGTTTCGAATTGTAATTCATAGTACGGGACCCCACGATACAGGCATGCCTAGTGTGGGGACCGGGGTTTAGTTCTTAAAATTGTAAACCTTGTGAAATAAATTATTTGAAATTTGAAATTTGAAAATAAATTTATACTTGATTGCTTATTCCACGAATAAATAAGATTCTTCTTAATTCTTCTTAATTCTTAGGTTATTCTCAGATTATTTAATAAATTCAATATTCCTTAAGAAATATATTTATAAATAAACCAAAAGCTATCAAGTAAAGTAACCTTGTTAGATCACGTCTTACTGTGCTATGAGCAATTCTACGAGCCGTGATTGGTCGAATTTCCCTTGAGAGCCTCAGGCGACACAACTCTTAATTTCTTATATCGACTGCGCCTTCTTTAACTTACCTACGTTAAGTTATTATTACAAAAATTAAGTAATTGTAGCCTTAATCCTACAATTTCAATATACCCTATTGTAATGTGTTTACTAGTAAGTGAAACCAACTTTAGGACTGTTTCTAGTCTATGCATACTTAGAGTGGGACAAGATTAAATTATGTCATATATTTTGAATAGAAATAAATATGTTCACTACTTGACTGGTAAGCAATAGACAATTTCAACTTATTCTCTACCTGTGAGTTCTTTTTCCTGGGATTTCTTTAGTACCTACTGGTGTTAACTTAAGATGATTGTAGCGTGTAACATCTGTCTTAAACAACGATCAGTGAATACAACCAGTCTGCTAATAATTTAAAAGCGTCAAACGTAAAATCCTAGGTACTTAATAATGTTTACTTTCTTAACGATTTACAGATTTAGAGTCGTTCGCACTGGTATAGAGATCGATTGAAAATCGACGACCTGTAACTTAAGTCTTTGAAGTAAAGCACTTTTAACTATGTTTCCAACAAATAACTGTCTTCACTAATATATATATATATATATATATATATATATATATATATACTGTGACTGTGTAACTATTCCCAATTCAGAAGAAGTAGTACGTAGCAGCAGTACCACGACAGCAAGATTGTCCCAAATTTGCCTGTCAATCAGATATTATTCTCTATATTTTGACAAGAAATGTAGGCGTTTTCAATACAAATTATGGATATTTTATTTATTGTGGCGCAGAGTTCAATGGCAGGGCTTCGTCTTTTGAGGCGGCGTCTCGACTACAATAATAGCATACAACACAGTAAGCCTACAATTAAGATGAAAAATCTTATCTGCGGTAGTAAAATCATTTGAAAAGATGTGCGATTCGCGTTAAAACAAAACCCCACTCAAATATATCGCGCCACCAGCGAAGCGGAAGAGTGAGCTCGTGCTCATTTTGAATCTGAATTAATGAATATTAAGTGTGCATGCACCCATCATGGCGTATAACAAAACATTGCCATCTCGCGAGTGTGGAGACACTTAATTCACCTCAATCCTTTGGGATTGCGTTTAAAATTAACAGAGTGCATCTTATTCGGAGCGAAGTGGTTGGAGTACATACATTTTTATATTTAACTAGCTGGTGCCCACGACTTCGTCCGCGTTGAAAAATATTAAGTAGCCTATCATGTGTCCCGTACGTCCAAATGTTTATCTACCAAGTTTCATGAACATCAGTTAATTCGTTTCAGAGTAATGGAGGAACATACATACATACATACATACATACATACAGAAAAAAAATCTAAAAATCGTCAATTAGGTTTCAGTATCATGTATAAAAACACGATATCTCTGAAAACAAAGTAATTTACTCCATGACCGACCCTTACAAATTTATTATTAGTATTGATTGATTTCGAATTATTTTGGGCTCCATTAATGAACTGACAAACTTGAGGAATCGACGCTGTATACATTTAAATAAAATATTAAAAGAATTCTAGATTCTTCTATTTTCATAAGATATTGAAAATAAACACAAAAGTAAACCGACTTTAAAACAAAAATAAATAAATGTAAGTATCTTATAAGTGTCTATATGAAAAAAAGTTATTATGAAAAAAACTCTGTACATGTCGCCAACTAGGGTTGGACTTTCATTTTTTTTAAATTGTAGTCAAGTTTTTTTTTAATAATTGTACGGCTACGCGGGCAACGGCTAGTACTAAATAAACACACGAAATGACTTTTCATTAAAAATATTTTATAAGTGAATAACTTACTATTATTTTAGAAAATAAACATACACAATGTACAAGTTATTGAATTACATGAAGTAATGTGTTTGCTTACATATTTTTGTCTAAGATTTCGGTTCGTTTCTTTTCCTCATTGTGAACCTTTTTCTGTATTTGTTGTACCCAGCGACTACATTATTACGGTAGCCGTCGTGGACGATGATGGATTGTAAGCATCAAGTCACATGAGATTTGAACGTAGGTACATTTATAACACGGTACGCGAATAGAATAGTCAGTATCGGGACACATTCGGACTTTAGATGTGACACCACTAAGTTAAGGCTTTTATAATATTATTATTACCAGAATGTGTAATACATATTAATATTTCAAAAATATTATGTGCGCTTGATTATACAAATGTTTTTTTTTAGTAGTCATTTATGTGCTAAAAAGTGGGTAATAAGAAATTTATTCTCATAATAATTTATTAACTACTTCTTCACTATATACGATGCACTCGAAGTTTTGCTAATTTTGCTTCGATCTTCTTTTCTATGAATTTGCTTAGTTGCCAAATGATATAATTTAGCTTAAATAGATAGCATAACTTATCATATTCATATATTATTGTAAAATTCATAGGTATGTTGTTTTTAAACCTACAACTGTAGTATAGTGATTGTGTTGTAGGTATATGTAATAAATTATTGGATTTAGAAATAACTAAAATATATTTTAAATTTAGTTACTAGTCCAATAACAAATCAATAAAATACATTATTCAATAAAAGTAATTTAAATTTTCAAAATTTTGACGAACCTTTTTAAGTTACAGAACATTGTCTTTTCTGCCATCGTTTTTTATTTTTACCTACCAAGTTAGTTTCTTTTCTTGAAAATGTATTAAAAAGGTGTTCTTTATTCGTGTACCGTGTAACAAAGGTAGTTTACATTATCATTCGTTACATCGCTGTACCGCGGTAACCCCCATGTAAATATTTGACAAGTTCACGACGAATCGCCGCCCGACTGTCTTATGGTTAATTTATTTTGACAAATCTTTTCATTGTGCGGTGTAACAAAGGTGTGTTTGTTTAGAGATCAAATATTCCAATTGTATCCTCTATTCATGTTTACTTTTTGCAAAAATCTAAATACCAAGTGAAGTCTTCTGAAACAATAGAAAATAGAATAATTGCATAATTTGAAACAATTCCAGAATTCTAAATGTTAACATACTACTTAAAGTCCCTGGGAAAAGTATTTTATTATTATTTAGACATTTTGGTTTCTTACTCAGGTTTAAGAGAAATTTTGTTTTTTGTTGTAGTTTATAGCCTGAAGATAGTTAATTTACATAAACCTATAATTACAGTATCAATTCATAGGTGTTATTGTCGACTAATAGTAGGCCTCTTAACATTGTATGGGCTGATATTAGTATTTAAACAAAATGTTCGAAGTGTTAAACAAACCACAAAATATAGAATTACGTACCTAAATCGATATCCCTTTATAAACGGATGCTCGATGTATTACATTTGTATAAAGCACACATGCTAATATTGGACTGGAGATAGATAGTTCAACTTTAAGTTAAATAAGTTAGCCGCGAGCAAATCCCAAAAGGTCGCTCGCTACATACGACATTCAGCGAGCCTTTATTTTACCTCCCATCCACGTTCCATGTACAGGATGATCTTCATTATTAGTATAACTGAAAAAGGATATAAACATAAACTTTGGCATCCAATTCTTTAACACTGTTGAAATTGAACTAATTGTGTGATTAATCTTCAGAAATTTCAGAAAGCAGAATAAACAGTGTTCATGCATATGAGATGGAAATGTTTTTATTCACCTATCCTTTAGGCCGTATCCGAATATGCATATCATAATATGCATATCATAATATGCACATATACTACCTATATTTTGTGACCAAATTGTATTATGCACTGGTAAAAATATTATTGTTATTTTGTTTATGTTTAATATTTTCTCATGCATTTTTAATTCGAATAAGGGTACTGAAGTGAAACTTATTATTGTTTGGCGCAAAGATCATAGCCGTTTTCTTTTTTTTTTTTTCAGAAACACGTTTATTGAAATTTTCTGTTGTTAAAATTTTCTGCTTTTTGTAATATTATTACTTTATTTGTAACATCAACCTGTATAAGTTTCGGTGAGATACATCTGACACAGCTACATAATATATGAGAAGAGTTAACAAGCATGTAGTAACTGGCTACTGTAGATGATGTCGAGACTCCAGAGACAACAGGGAGACGAAACTGTTGGTATGGTTAATAACAATTCAGTTTATATATATATATAAGTTATGAGTCCATATCCCAATGAGCCGAGCATTTGACATTGAATTGGATTTTAGCAGTAGAATTAGTACAATTTCAAAATTACAATTACAATTTTACAATTAGTACAATTTTAGTAGTAAATTTTAAATATATAATTTGAATTTGCGGTTATGCGGTCAAAGTGGCCCTGGACACAACCTACTTGATTTTTAATGCATAAGAATTAAAAACAAATAGCAATGATGGCGTCTGATTGGCCATCACGAGTGGCGTGAACAGCAGTTGAAAATTAACTAGAATTATAAAAAATAACTGAAATTCTGCTTTTCAAAAATACACTTAACTTATAAAAGTCCTATGTTTATTGCAAAATGCGTTTCTCATACCAATGAAAACCTCTGAAAATACTATGCTTATTTATACTCTATCATATTACACCGAAGCAATCGGAAATGCAATTTTAAATCCAATAACTTGAATATAATATTCATGCGGCTATCCGATTTCATATTTTCTCAGCCGATGTCCTGCTCCCGTCGTTAATGTTTGAGGAGGAACATTATACGGTACATACAGACCTGTAATTGCAGGGGTTATCCACATTTAAATAGAACACGAAATACAGACAATACTCTTCCTTCATGTTTTAAAAATCTTTTTCGCTTCTAAAAAAATGTCACTACATTTTCAACCATTTGCTCTCTGACATTTTCCAAATCAGTATAATAAAAACGTAAACGAGCTGTCTGTACATTAAATATTTAAAAAAAGAAAACACAAATTGCACATGTTGTTGCCACTAGTGGATCGTTAGTTTAAGTTTAAATTATTAACTTGTAGGTATCGTTGAGTCTAAAATAGCAAAATTATATCAGTAGCTATTTTTCGTAATGAATAAACCCAAAAACTACCGATTTTAATTATTTTTTTCATCTATAGAAAGCTACATTATTAGAAAGTAATATAGGCTATATTTCATAAAGCTACGCCAGCGAAGTCGCGTGCAACAGCTAGTATTTAATAAAAAAATGAATGAAAACATATCAAATTATTACCAGTAACCTTTAACTAGCAAACATAGGTACAAGATAACTAAAATTAGTTTAAACTAACGTCCAATCATGAAACTCAATTAGCAAACTATATATGGGTTGAATTTGCTAAAATTAATCGCAATTTACGAGAGCTTCAGGTAAAAGGAGCATCAAGCGCTTTGGCCGAAACTAATCTGTCTCCCTAACTGTGTTAGCGACAACTTTGATCCCTGTCCGGACGCGGCTTCCCACAGGATATGATCCGATGAGAAATCTGATTAGTTATACTTGTTGGCTTCGTTAATAAAGGCCAAAAAGTTTTATGAGATATATGATGAAGTTTATTATGTTGTTAGTGGTCATGGTAACGGGAAAAATGAAATATTTGAAAACTGTTTTAGCATTGTCATCAGGAAATGTCGTGACTGCATCTAATTTTAATGAAAATAAAATACTTCAAATATATTATATTTGGAAATTAGTTGTTCTTATAGGCAACATTTTCCTATACCACCTTCCTAGTGATACTGCGATTTTATAGGCTGTTTTTACTTTTTTACTTTACTTAATATAATAACATACCTTCAAAACATACTTCATCAATTTATCTGCTGTCCTACCACTTCTTGTTGGACTTTTATACATTTTTCTAAGAAGAATGCATAGATATCCATGATTGTCTTCTTATTGGTAATATTGACTTTCTTATATGATATCTCTTATTGACAACATTTCATTGAAATCGATTCGGCGGTTTCGAAGATTATCGTGAACGAACATCGCGATATGAGATTTATTCACATATAGATAACTAGAACAGTTAACATATAAAATATATTAAATAAAATGTTGTTAAGATATATACTAACTTAAATAAAGTTTTAGGCACTTATGTTAATCAAAAGTAAAAAAACATTTTCTATACATAATATCATAAAATAAAGACACTGTTATTTCCTCTCTATTTCTTTGTCACCTAACGTATTTTGATACGGTTTTCACCGATGGATAGAGCGATAAGCGAGAAAGGTTTGTGTATATAATAAAACAAAATGTATCTGTGCGAAGTTGGGAGCGTGTCGTTAATAATTTATAAATTAGTATTTTATTTTATATTTTTTTATTACATATTCGTACGTGTAATATTAAGATACGAGTATAATACAACTTAGATTGATTTTGAGGCGGTACGAAGTTCGCCGGGCAGCTAGTTCATAATAAATCACAATGTTAAGATTATAAAGTCAATAAACAATTTTACCAAAACTTTTTTGGCATCTAGTTAAGTTATACGGCTTGTTTCAGGAGAAGTTTATTGTTATTTTGTGTTTAAACAAAGGGCGGCATTTTTACGCAGCCCCGTAATGAATTTCAGGCTGGCGAGACATCGCCAACTTTAAATATTCACGCAAGACGAAGGGAGAACGCGGGAATTTTGTACACCTCATTGAATTACATTGCTTCATGCATAATTTTTTCTTTTAAATTTTTTTGTCGCTCTTGTTTATACGATTTTCTTTATGTATGCAACGTTATAGTGTTATTGGTTTTTTTTAAATTCTTTTTTACTCAAGTGATGGGAATCAGTTAACGAGCCTTGTTATCGAGCAAATCAATTTTGATGATTTCATAAGATTTTATCCATGCATTTGATTAAGATGTTAAGTTTCTTTTTGATCTTGAAATAAATTATACCTGAAAATTATACCTCAATAACCGCTTAACTTATGGACTTTGCTTTTCATATATTTTTTTATGATTAAAAATATAATAAAATTAAAACTTTTATAACATTTTTTTATTTTAGTGGTTACTCGGTTCAAATGGAAAAGGATTAATGCTATTGCAAATGCAAAACGGTTTATACCACAGATAGAGAAATTCTGCGAAGTAGCCTCCAACGCAATCTGTCTGGACAGTCCCCATAGACACCGCCTTCCCAATAATCTCACTGTCCCCTGTCCAACTTCGCTTAGATTTATAATAAATTCTGCAAACTCGAGAGAAAATTATACCAAATAATCCCACTAATATTATAAATGTTTTTTTACACTTTCATGCAAAAAGTATACCGAATGGATTTTACTGTAATAATCACAATAACACATAGACAATAAATTACAAATATTAACATAGATAAAAGCTAGTTTATAAATATTAGCTAGTATATAGTTTTTGGCCGTTTACCAGAATGTTTTCTTATATGACCTAAATTAATATTAGATAGGTAGTAGGTACGGAATTAGGAATTTGAAGAGTTTAGTCTAAAAAAATATCAAGCCTATAATGGCTTCAATTAAATTTACAAATGATTCTTAAATTTAATTCGTAATAGACACTTAATGGGCATCAGTTGTGACATTGCTTATTGATTTTCTTATTGTAAGGGCCATTAAGTAATAAGAGCAAAATCGATCTTTACTTTAAAAAGTAACTATTTTATATTAATACTAGATGAATCCGACTTTTTTCGCTGTGGTTTCTTTTGAATTTTTTTTTGCCGCAATTTCAAGTCAATCCATCGGCTAGTTTTCGAGTTTTTTGGACACAGACATACGAAAGCTGAGTATTATATTAAAATAAAAGCTTATTTTAAACATTAACAAATATTTATTATAATATATGAACATTAATATATAATATTCTATTAAGTTTTGTTTATATGTACTCTTACGTTGCTTAGTTAGGCACTTAACTAGCCGTAGAAACTATCAACTGGGTACATTATTTGATTACTATACCATGAAGTTTAGCATATAATAATGACATCAAATATAAAAGGGATATAGTTAATGAAGCTTTAAACAGTTTCAATTTGGCGCCTCTATTGGCAAATCAAGCGGGACTAGGCAATTTTGTGCTATTATCGCTCAAATTTTCAATATAACCGTTTCTACCGGTCAGTTACCGATATGCCCCCGGGAACATTACCAGTTACATCCTCACATTAATGATACAAAGCATATTGAGTTTTGTAATAGCATTTATATTAAAAATTAAATTTCTTATTGAAAAAATCTAATTTTTTGAATTATTTTAATACTATAACAAAGAAATCTCAGAATACTATTTTGATAATAGATTTACCTACCCATTACGGGCTTTTAATTAAATGGTCTAAAAAGTTAAAAAAGATGAAGTAAAAGTTATATGAATATTTATTGCTTATTGTTTCGCCTTCTTTGTAAATCTCGATTGCAGATTATTATCTATATGTTCTATGGATATTACAAAATACGGTTTTCACTAATAGAAAAAGCGATAAGCGAGGAAGGTTTGCTTATAATATAATTTGCATTCGTTCGAAACCTGAGGTGTGATGCTTGTTTGTTATAAAAATGGGTATAAGTAACTGTTTATTACAACTTCTTTGTAGAAATTACGACTTCAAAAATACGTATTTCATTTGATGATATTATTGTTTAAAATTTTGCATTCAAGTTTTCAGATTATCCTCTATTGAAATATTTAGTAAATAAATGATTTTTATTGCGGCGAATAGAAAATATAATGATAAAACAAATTAAAGTGTCATAATGAGTCAATATATAATCGTGATAAAGTTAAATACCCCTTTAATATTATTTACGGCTACAATTCGCGACAAATGGGACATCCATTGTCGCGATTGGCGGGAATTTGTCGCCGATATTTATGACCGTTATTGACGTTCATTCACGAAACGAAAGGGTAGTTATTATTTTTAAATTGATACATCCAAATGCGTAGTGAGCTAAACTTTATTTTTGAAAAAGGTGCTAAGTGAACTCATAAAAATTAAATTTCTAAAATACTAGCTTCTGCCTGCGAATTCGTCCGCGTTGAAAATAAATAATTTATATGTATATAAGTCCTTACAAAATATTTGAAGCAATATAATGCAAACTAACAAACATACAAACTTTACCTTTTTATTATTATAAATTTTTAAACAGAAAAAAAAAACTTTAATTAATTACTTTTAGCTAACTTCTGCCCACGACGTCTTTTGCATATAAAACAAACTATCAAATCTGTATCAAAATCTGTTGGGTGGTTTTTTGTTTTGAAATCTTTCTTTGATTATAAATATGAAAAATGTAATTCAATTGAAGATAATAAATTTAGTACAAATAATCTTCGTAGTTCCGCGTTAACTTTCCTCGTAAACAGTCAATATTGCATACAATTTATACGCGGGTAATTAAACGTATCATGTTAATTGCTGCCAATACGCCAACGGTTTGTAACTGCAGCAGCGAACATTTACGAGTACAGGTTTCATTTTAGATGCAAATACGTTTATTATAACACTACCTGGTGCCCGCGACGTCGTCCGCGTTGAAAATGTCTATGCAAAATTTCATAGTGATGTAGTTGCTCTAATACCATTAGACTGTACCATTAATAGTACTAGTGATACTACTTGGTATCGCCAGTACCTTTAAAAAGAATCTAGTTAAAATATCCATACTAGTTAAGGAGTGAAAAAATAACAGACAGAGTTACTATCCCATTTTTAGTGTGGATAGATAGATGAAGTGTAAAAACCATAATTAAATTATTGTATTTCGCTAGTAGTTGGCTGGGCACACTGCGTTTCGGTAGCCCGTCTGGCAGCAGTAACCACCCGCTTACAGAACACCACAGTGAAATGCACTGTTGTATTTCTGTGAGTGAGTTAGGGACGCCATAGTCCATTTCCGTATCCCTTTTTAATCCCTTAATCCTATTATGGTACGGCAGCGCTCTTGCAGCACTAGTGCTTTTGTTATAGGCGACGGTAGACACCTTCCATCAAGTGTAGCCTGTCAGCCTGTCGAGTGCAATATCATTGATTATACTTTGATAAGAAGTAAGAATATAAAATTATTATTTTTTAACATATATTTCGTCAAGTGGATATTATAACAATACAATAATTCGGGTGGTATAATAAAACTGCAAGAAAAATGTTGGTTATACTAATACTTTGTGTTACATTACAAAGAGCCAACTGGATAAGGGAAAGGAAAACTTGCCCTTAAAAGTTGAGACAGGTGCCGTAAATCGTATTCTAAACGTTTTTTGGTCAAACAAATGCGGTTATAAATTAGCTAAGGATTGACGAGGGTACAGCCACGTGGACATGTGCATTAAATAGATCCGCTTTGTAGGTATTTTAATCTGACATTTTAAGTGCGTTGTGAAGAAAACAAAAGAAAATAAGGAAAGCTTTTTTTAATTTCAACTAATTTTTAAACTGAATGAAAAATAATGTTTTGGTAAAATTATTTTTGCAATGTACCTACACATTGGGACACTAATAAAAAAAATACAATATATTCTATGCATAGGTAGGTACACTCGCGCACAAAACAATGTCATTGCATCGCACATAACAGTCTTATATAGATGTGTACAATCGGTGACATTGACGTTTTGCCACCGGACAACAGTTTCCCCAAACATTTATTAACGAACATAGAAATCTGTGGATTCGTTCATAAATTTTCTCAATTTAAAGGTTCTGTATATAATTACTAATTTACTACGTCTAGTTAGGTTTACCAATTATATACTTACCTCATTGAATTGATTGCATAATCAATATTCATTTTACATTTTTATAATGGTTATCATTTACATGTAAGTACTTAAACGAAACTTTCTAATAGTCTACTTTCTGATATAATTTTAGGAGTGGCGGGGCACACTACGTTTCGCAGTCATTTGAGCAGCCTGTGCGGCGGCAGTAACCACCCCCTTAACAGAAGATCACCGTGAAATAACAGTATTATGTGCTGTAATGTTTCGGCGAGTGAATAAGGGATGTCAGAGCCCAATACCCCATCCCTTCCTTATCCCTTATTCTTAATACTTCTATATAGTCGGCAGCATTTGCAGTAAATTTGGCGTTGCTTGTGTTATAGGCGACGCGATAACTATCTACCATCAAATGAACCGTCAGCCTGTCTGTCGAACTTAACACAAAAAATGCAATGAGATTTCAATTTAGAAATTTATTCATGTGCATTTTTATTGACTTTCATCGAACGTAGATTTATTTTTTATAAATAAATAGATCTTCTACATAAAATATATTTTATTTTATATTATTAAGATATCAAATACGGCTTGATACAGGAGGTAAACAATTTAAAAAATATCGCTTTGAAAAAATTGTGGCAAAATCACTATGCCATTGTTATAAATATTCACATTTGATTCTGCATAAAATTAAATATTTAAATTTATAATTAAAAAACAAGTTAAAAATATTTTATATTATTGTTGTTATTATCGTCTCTACAGCCTACCCTGTGCCGCACACGTCGCGCATACATCACGGCATTCGAACCATTATTCTAATTGGTCACAAATTATGCCTGATCGGGTTAGCGTTTAGCTTAGTTCGGCTTTAGATGGGGTGACCAGGACCACGCACTGTGCACTGCACTCTCTAATTCAGTTTATTATCCATTGTGATTGATTATTGTGTGGTGAACGTTTACTATTTAATAATTACTCTTATAATTTTATACAAATCAAAATACTGCAATCTAATATTTGTTCTAAATACTATTAAGACGATAATAAGCTGTAGTTTTGTTTTTTTTAAAAAATCGATTTTTTTTCCAAAAATATTTTTCCAAAGCTGTTCTGATTCTGATTTGATTAGCAATTCCACTACTATGATTAAAACTAAACATAATAAAAACTTTTCTTATTTAGTGTACAGTATCATATATCTATTAAGTAGTCAGTCTGTAATGTAAGCAAGAACTGACCATATGGCTATTAGATCAATGTTTTTATAGTATTAGGGCATATTTTGACATTTAATTATGTTTTACAACAGATTTTTTTTTAATTTGCTTATTATTTCACCCATTCCAATATGATTTATTACGCATGTACAATGCTCGTAGCTTGAATAAGCTCCAAGAAATGAATGTTGTGAAATATCCTAAATAAAATTTTCTCAGCGCAGCTAAACTAAGTTATTTTGAAGATCGTTCGTAGCCCACATTCATATGAACATTAAAACCACAGGCCGTCGAAACACAATCGCATTAACATAACACGAAAATCCCATAAATGTGTGACATTTGTTTTAACACCCTTCGCAGGAAGCGAATACAGAGTGTATTATTATAGACTCCCTCTAATAAATTATTATAGATATATGTAAAAATTTAATTTAATGTAATTTATTTAATATTTTTCACATAGTAGAAAACAATTTACATATCTGATAAAAATTTACATTGTTTAAATTTTCACAATTTCAATTTCAATTCAAATCGGTGCTTAAGAAAGCTTTAGAATCATAGATTTATCATATTATCGTACGTAGTATTATTACCTGTTCTTAATTTAAAAATAACTTGCACAGATAAATATCAAATAAAAGACTTGCTTTTGCCCGCGCCTTCGACCCTTTTCTTTCATGCCTTAATTACTGAACTGATCATCATAAAATTTTGCATACAGGTTGTCAGATACAGAAAAGGACTTTCCTTTCAACAAAAAATTCTGATTTCGAGGGATCATCAAAAATAAAAGTAAATATTCAACGCCTGACAACTGAAAATTTAATAAATGTTTAAACGCCATGAAAAAAGAAGCGAGGACGAAGTCGCGGGAAAAAGCTGGTCCTTTGATATAAGGTTTCCTCCTTTTTACTTCTTTTTACTGTTTCCTCCTTTTTACTTAAGTAAAAACTTTTACTATTACTTAGTAAAAATTTTACTTAAGTAATATTAATATTTGCTTTCTGAAATATTAATTGTAATTTCATCAATCATCTATTAATGCAATTACGGAGGCCACGGCCAGTTTGAACAGGTAACAACGACATTTTTATCTTGGAAAAGAGGATTTTAATATGGTGTTTTATTTTGATGACGAGGTGATACCTATATATTATTATGATACAATTTTAGTTCAGCTACTCTGAACTCCCTACTAATTTACTTTTTGCAGGTACGTGCTAAAAACACAGGGAGTACGAGTACTTAATATACATAAAACCTCATAAATAACTAACATAAAAATGTAATTAATTAACCACATCAAATGGATCGTAATAATTAAAACGAAGTTAAGTAGATTGTTGTCTTGTCGCAGATTACAACGGTATCTACTTAACCCCTTTCGTTTTAAAACTCCTACTGTCAGTATAAAATATCGTTTAGGCACATCTAGTACAGATGGCAAATAAAGTAACAAAATGTTTTTTTTTTTTTTTAATTCTTTGTATGTTTTATATGTACCTAAGTAATGGGTAATCTCCAAAATTTCTTAATCAATTCTGAAAAATCTTTCACAAATAGATGGCCATCATACTAATCATTACTATAATAAAGATTATATTTTATTAATCATTTTGCTTTAACACTCAGTCTCAAGGGCCTCAGGTTCGATTTCCGGCAGGCCAACTTTGAAAATGAACTTTTCACAGTTGGCTCTGGTACCTATATTGATCTGACAAGTAGGGGCAGGGCACATTGTGTTTCGCAATCATTTGGGCGTATGGCGACAGTAACAGAGAACCCATTTCCGTACCCTTCCTACACCCTTATCCTTAATCCTACTATGGTCGGCAGCGTACCTGTAGCACATTTGACGTTGCTTTGTATTATAGGTGACGGTAGCCACTTATCATCAAGTAGACCCCTAACATAAAAAAATATCAGACACAACGCCGGAAAAAGTATCGTTTATACAATAATTATGTCAAATTATAATGTTGACCTATATAAACATATTTATAAAACAAAACATATTCATAAAAGCTGCATATAAATTAACATTTAAAAAATTGGTATTTATTATAAAAATCGCATATAGATATATAAAAAGTAATTTCGTTTTCCTGTATTGATTTTCAGACTGTTGTGTACTTTAAATATCGTTACAGTTCTGTGATTGATATTTATATTTAATTTAAACATATTACAATAATTATAAAAGAATGTTCTTCCGTCTTCGTCAATGAGTTTCTTTTATAAGATATAGTAAAGGGCTAGTGGGTTCTTAGTTCGGGTTACTAACCGGAGAGATCAGTAACGCAAAAAGAATTTGTTTCTGCCAACCCTACATGGGAATGTGTACGAAGTGCGTGATCTCTTTATCATTTTGTCCTGCCTAATTTGACTCTTTGTATGGCTTTTTGTCACGGTTTACGGCAGTAATGTGTGTGGCACTATAACTCTTCATAATAATTGTATTAAGGCGCCGACTATATTAGCGCTTGTTTTCAAAATTTATAATTCTTTCAAAATTTTCTTTTTTTAGGTAAAATAAAAATTTTATTAAATATTTCTGTCGTTTACATTAAATAATATATTTCACAATAACATGTAGTGGTCTGTATAGAAACGGTAAACGTAAAATTTGACTTAAAAGCAAACACGAGCCCACAAACCCCAGCAATGTTTTATTCAAATTTACTTACATTTATAGTAACGAAAACGAGCTGTGTACGGAATTGTATTCCCTTGCCACACCATATATCTTCTTCAAGTTCTGCCTCCACTATGCGGCGCTTACTTATTTTTGAAAAAAGAACGGGAGAATTCGTGCGTATACCTTTAGTTAAACTTTGTTGGATGCAGTTCAATATAAATAAAGTAGCATTGCGTACTGTTTTTGTTTTGTTTATCATAAGCTATTAAAACTGTTGTTCTTCTACTTTTGCTTTTTTTTTTCTTTTTCTCATGATAAAATAATCATTGTTTGAACTGTAAAGGATGAATGGCAAAGATCGTGTAGAAACCAATGTTGACATGTTTCCTCGAAGACAAATACGCAGTGGACTGACTCAACTCGTATTGAGGAGACATTTTAGGTGCATTTAAAATTCAAGTTTAGATTTTTGTAACACATTTTATTGAAAAAGACCTCACCATATAAACTGGTGATAAACTCGAGCTTATTGAAATAAAACAACCGAGCGCCTGATAAAAGAGAGGTCTTTAATTTTTACATTTTATCTTAAAACTACGGTCAACACACACTACGACATCTAAGACATCTGACAACTAAACCGCTTATTAATATGACTGGACTATGTTTTATGATATTTTTATTGGCGCACATATAATAGAAGATTAAAATTGTATGTTTAAGAAAGTATTGTGGAAATACATTGCCTTATTTACAGACACGTATTTTATATTGTGAGGTATTTTACATGGTTTATCAGACAGACACAGACATGTATTTAACATCAGTTTAAAAATATTGTATGTAGGTACATAATTTTAAACAAGAGACTATGTTTTTTACATATTATAATATTAATTTATTATTTATTAATTAATTTATCATATATTTTATAAAAGCTATTTTAAAACCGTAGTTTTCATTTATTAAAAACAAAAATTTAGATTTCAAGCTGAAGATAAGTCATATCGAATTATTCGTTTCATTTTCACGTCGGCAACTGAATCGGGATTTTTTTCTTATTCTGAAGTAATTTCTCATATCATAACTCTAACAATAAATAATACCGGGTGTCTTATAAATTATTATCGTGTTAGCTCACTGCTCATTTGCTGACGAAGTTCGGTCCCCAAGGGAATTGAACCAATCACGGCTCGGCGTGAGATGTGAACTTATTATGGGAAAAAGTATACTACAGGTAGGTAGCAATTCCAGTAGCTAGAAACACAACATTATAAGAAAACCTGGCGTAACATAAGTTAATTTCTTCCAAAAGAAAATATACTTCCAAAAAAAAAATCTCATAAGTTAATTACTCGCAATCCAAAGTCTAAGTTCCATAAAAATAACTTTAAAAAACTTGAAAATCACAACATAAAACGATTCATTCATAACTCAACATAGGTATTGCATAGATTTTAACAATTTTGATGCATATTTATGGAACATAGGCTAAATATTTTCGCCTATACTTTTTCGTGACAAAATTGTTGAAGTTTTTTGTCCAAATTATAAAACTGAACCATGAATAACATGAAAATTAATTTGTAATTCTTGTTGATTTATTATTAATCTTAAATATACATTTAAACAATCGCACAAATACTTGATCACAACAATAATTTCTTGTCTACTATCTAAAATGGAATATTAAAATTGTATATAAGAGAAATATAACAAAGAAAATTAACCGCCTTCATAAGGTGAGCGATACATCAAGTAGTATTAAGAGATGCGGTGCCGACGGCAGCCGCTGATGGTGACATTTTTCACGGCGAAGTGCGAACGAAACAATCCCTGATTAATCTGCGCCGGTGAGGATATCTATTGATGTTATACTGTAAAATTTGCGAATAAACCTTTTTGATACTCGTTAACAAATTAATATTATTAATTTTTTCAGTACTATTAAAAAATATATTTTATTATTAAGTCTCTAAAGTTAATACTAATTTTGTAATTAATGGGCCCTTATATAATCGTTTGAAATATCAGGACAAGTGCTTATGGTTGACCACAGTGAATTAAGAGTACACATGCTGTTGTGCTTCATTCGGGTCATATAGATAACCCAAATGAAACACAACAGCATATAACTTATAAAAGTCTTTAGAAAGACACTTGGACGGTTGCCACCTACCACCGAGTGGATCGCCACTCTGATTTCCTGCTTTTCTCTTAAAACCATAATATTAAAAGTGTTATAAAATATCAAAATCTTTTAATCTTGTAAATATTCACACCAATACTTGCCGGTGAGTTGGTGGTGCATTAATATTTTGGTTCAGTTTTTCGCCGCCAATTCCCCGGAGCTAGTCCCGGACAAAGTAGGGGGAAGTTATTACTGAGGGGGGAAGTGCTCGGTCTCAATAAATTATTGGAGATGAGCGAGAACATTAACTAATTACCGACACCGATACCTGAGCAGTGTTGTCTTATAAATTTATTTTGGAAAATATTGAGGACTAACTATTGATGGAAGCTTTTAGGATCTGAAATCTGATATATTGGATAAATTTATTTTGTTTCGATAAGCAGGCATTTTTTACTTTTTACCAATTAGAGTAATATATTATTGGTTAAAATAATTTATGATCGAAGAAACTAGTTTAAAAGTTTTTTTTTATATAATAATGACATTCCTGTATTTTTTTATATTTATATTGAAAAAATAAATTTAACATAAATAAATAAGTGTGAATAAAAATTATGGTTTATTCATAACCTGAACAGACAGGGAAAAATAAAACTACAAAAACTTTCCTAGACAACTACTATAAGTAACAATCTTTTTTTTAATGTTTAGATCGACAGACAGGCTGATCTACTTAATGGTTACCGTCGCATTTATAGGCAAGTTTTGTTTTAGTTATCACAAGCAACGTCACAGGTGCTGCAAGTTCGCTATCGACCATGACTGAAACAATTTTTAATGCACTATCAGTGTCAGAATGTAATATCAGAATCAAAATACAAATACAAGAAGAGATTTGCAGAAATGATTTTAATCAGATTGTATTAACATATAAACTTTGACTTTTTCCACCAATTGCAAATCCAACTTAAACACAAAGAACCAACTGTAATCGTGGCTCTTTGTTGCAAACAAAATGCAAATCCAGACGTTTCACCCTTTGCCCGGCATCTATATTTAATTCAGGGGAACGGAATGCAGGTAACAATCGAGCGAAACACCGGTAACTGTTGTAAGTGTAAACGAAGAGGAAAGTACGAAAAATTTTCCGAGCTCGGGAAAAAGAAGTAAAAAAAAAAAACAAAGTGAAACTCAGCCTTCCTTATTTCCCCTGGCGATGCCCTGCCGACGTTCCCGGTTTTCCCCGGAAATGGAAAATATTGCGATAAGGCGCATTATAGATTAAACACGTCCCGCGACTTTAATGTGTTCGTCGGTGATCAAATGTCGCAGATACCGCATGTGTTGCTATTAAAGAAGTTAAGTTAAAACATAAATAATGCTCTTCAGATAAGGGGTTGGTTCTTTTACGTAAATCTCTTCAGTTTAATAAGATCTCGCGTAGCCTATACTTATATATGGCTTTTGATACCTGTTAATTTTTTATTTTATTTTTTATTTCAATATTTTTTGTCTCAATAAAAAGTCTCAAGGACAGATATTCAAAGGCATCAATTTTCTTATAAAATTACCTCACTAAAAATATTTGCCTAAAATTAGAAAGAAGAGTGCCCAT
Source organism: Synanthedon andrenaeformis (assembly GCA_936446665.2). Taxonomy (NCBI): domain Eukaryota; kingdom Metazoa; phylum Arthropoda; class Insecta; order Lepidoptera; family Sesiidae; genus Synanthedon; species Synanthedon andrenaeformis. Next base: position 4,421,408 of record OW387786.2, on the reverse strand, counting down.
TTTGGTACCACCTCCAATAGCAACTCCAATACCGTTGGATAGATATTTTTGAGCTGAATAGAAGTTATTATGGCTCCTAGTTTCAAATGTTAATTCATTCAGAGTTATACTTTAACTAAACATGTCATTTTAGAATTTTCTAATATAAATAATAATATTTTTTTTAATATAATAATTTTTAAATTAAAAATGTTTTTTCAACAATATAAAATTCACATAAACAAAATTATTTAACTTTGTCAAAATTTAATTTGGCTTTAGTAGTTACAGGTGTCCCAGTATTTATTTATTTATTTATTATTTATTAGCCTTTATTTGCCAACTTTTCTTACAATAGTTATACATTATATAGGTAGGTAACAATTAAGTTATTTTTAGTCGGCGTGTCTTTGCGACACGAAGGCCTCCTCCAGCAGCTTCCAATCATCCCTCAGTAGAGCTTTTCGGTGCCATAACGGTCCCGCAATCTTTTTGATGTCGTCAGACCAACGTTTTCTTTGCCTTCCTCTTTTTTTTTTGTTTGAAATCTAGGGGTCCACTTTGTTATGTCTTTAGTCCATTTATTTTTATTTTCCCTGAGCATGTGACCCACCCACTTCCACTTGAGCGTTTTAGTTTTAGTTACAACATCTTCCACTCTTGGCCTTTTTCTTATTTCCGTGGCCTTTTTTCTATCTCTTCGTGTACTTCTATTTTTTCTATGTATAGCCCAGCATGCTTCTTTCCATGGCTCTCTGACATGTGATAAGTTTTTGTTGTTGTTTTTGTGTATTTTCCCAAGTCTGGCACCCATAGGTTAAAATAGGTAGAACACACGTGTTGAATATATTCCTTTTCATAGCAATGCTATATTGTTTATTTTTCATTATTTCTTTGAACGACCAATATCTTTTCCATGAGTTGGCAACCCGTCTCTCTATCTCTAACTTCGTTTGGTCGCTGAAGGCTGTTAGCTGACCCAAATATATATAGGTGTTGACATATTCTATTTCTGCCTCGGACACCTGAACTGGGACACAGGTGTCCCAGTACACTCTTACAAAAAAAAAAACTTATTGACAGTTCGAGCTTATTGACAGTTCTGTCACAGGGGAACCGAGTTCGATTACCGGCAGGGGCAACTTTGTAAATGAACTTTTCAAAGTTGTCTCTGGTCTGGATCTGGCAAGTAGTGGCCCTTGTGTCACACTACGTTTCTATTTATTAAACTTATTAGCGTTCTAATTTATTAAACTAACTAGCGACCTGTTCCCAACTTCACCCAGTGTGCAATTTTTATATGAACATTTTCCCCGTTTATCCTGCCGAAAATTCTCTTTCCATACATGAAAACCGAATTAAAATCGGTCTACCCATGTTCGAGGTTTTTGAAGCGTACACAACTTAACATTTTTATAAAGATTTCTTAGGTAATTATTATTATTTTTTTATTTATTGAAAAGCTTTGAAACTTTAATTCTTTTACAAGGCCGATATAAGTAATTGCAGTCGGATTCATAACTAAAAGTGAAGCATCGTTCGTTGGTGCGTGCTGGTAATCGGTATTAGATCAGAATTTAAAGCCGCACGCACATGTTGCGCGCTCGGATTACGATATTGAGGAGTACCCTCTTTGTGTACGTTGAGTTAGCAATACCAAAATCACAAGGGTGGATTATTCTTATCGAAAAGAGAAAAAAAATCTGTTTATTCTAATTATACCTTTTCTATTCCTGTTTCAACATTTTACAATTTGCGTTGTCTATAATAATGATTATCTTATTCACCGTATTAGACCCTTGTTTTAATCCAGCATTGAATGCTTATTTATTTATTTAATTACTAAAAATATGCTACTAGTTGGCGAATAACATATATAACATAAATTTTATCTAAGACTAGATGGTTGGAATATTTAGCCTATGTCCATCTTGAAATTCTTTTAGGATGAATAGTTTCGGGGATTACCTCCTACTTACAAAGAAACAAACATAAATAAGATTTACCTTTTTATAATAATAGTATAAATTATAGTAAATAGTAAATTCAAACCTTATCATTATTTACTCTAACACTAACACTAACAATCTAACACTAATTTTCGTTATTCTCACATAAAGTAAAAATTTCTGTGGTTTTACCAGCATAACGTACACGATAAAAATGAACAATCGGCCCAAGTGTAACACAAGTACGTGCGCATATGGTAAGACTAATTCCACGCACTGCCCCTACATGCTGGGGTTGAAAATAAAATAAAAACTAAATTAGGGGAAGATGATGCAACGACACACCCCTTCGATTTCTGATAAATTCCATTATACTCTTATATCGGAACACATTAGCTACTTACCATTATTGATGTTTTAGATACGTGCATATCTTATAACATGTCATGTTTATATTTATTTTATACCAGAATTTCGCTTCTCAGAAACGGCTGTAACAATTTCGATAACATTTTGTATAGATAATTCAGCTTCAATGTTTCTTCAGATGGTGTAATCCAATATAGATATGAATATACCAACAACGCAGTAATTAGTCAAGTTAATGCAATGATGTCCAATCATATTCACGAACCTCTCACGATCTATTCATAGAAATTGGCGGATCTATAAAAATTATAGCTGGTACCTATATAAAATCATACCTATTACAAACTTAAAGAATAAATATAACTACTTTCCAAAAGTAATTTCTAAACTCTTTAAAAAAAAGCATCTGTGTAGCTAAACAATGAAATTGTAGAAATAAAAAGAGAAAAAAAAAACAACCCAAGTATAATTTAATACACTCAGAATTAATTCTATAGACTAAAATTATTAGGTAAGAATATTGATTTGAATTATAAATATAAAGTACATATCTGTGCTTCTCCACCTCATGATGAGCTACGAACATGAGCAATTGTGTCTGATCTTTTGGTAGTGACGAAAATCATAACACGAATTTAGATCGTAATTATAATTATTATAGTTATTCTGTCAAGAAGTAGGTAGACAGTATATTAACGTCTGAATCTAACACAATATATCTCGCAATGTTTAAGTACGTATTGGGAATTGATCAGGAGTTAAGTCACGATTGTTGCAACGTCCGGGATCATTCCTCCGGGATTCATTATCCGGGAACGCCAGGACTGATTGCCGGCACTGTCTGTATTCTATAGACAATAGAAATGTTGAATTGTAAACATACTGTATATACAATTATATGGGTTAACCTTTGACAAATATCCCAAAATGTCATTATTTTTGCACAATTTAAACGGGAGTATTTTAGTTACAATAGTATAACATTATCATAGATTTACATTCTAATATAATATAGACATTCCATGAAAAAATATCTATCTGATGGTGTAAACCGTATCAAAATCCGTTGCTTGGTTTAGGAGGAAATAGCGGAAGTTAGGTTTAGGAGGAAATTCAAATTATAGTATATACCTATTTGAGCACATACAAGATTGGCTTCCTTATTTATCAGGTATACCTATGTATCAGGTACACATGTAATCATAGGATTACAGTAGTTTCCAACAACACCCTCATGCTGGTACAAATGTATTTTGCAATTATTTTCATTGAGTAGTCAAACATGAGTAAAGATTTATAACCAGTTATAATAACTTCCATAATCAGCTCCCTTTTGTTAAGGGATGTAATGATTTTGATAGTTCGAGGGGCGTGTATGTTTGCGAATTATAATTTATTCAGCGCAGCGGGTGTTTCTTGCTTCGTACAAATTGCTTAACATGTGTGCATTTTGTTTTTGAAATCGATATGTTTTGGGGATCATGGGTAACAGGTTTATTATTTCTTATGCATTTATGTAAAAGGCAGATATGGCTCAAAGTAAGGATCAATAACGCCAAATCTGAAAAAAATATAAAATAAACTCCAATCTTCTATATACAATATTAATAAACAAAATTTATCTAAGTGTTTGTTTGTAATGAGATAATAACTGCTCTTTACTAAATGAATATAAAAGTATATAAAAAAATTTTTGTTTGTCTGTTTGTTTCGGCTAATCTGGTCGGACGACTGAACCGATTTGGAAAACCGGGCCGGGTTGCTAGTTAGCAATAAAACTGTAGAAAGGCTTGTCTTATGGAAACTCGTTAATATAACCCCTAAATATCAAAGTTAACACGTGATTTTATTTATACTACTAGTGGCCCGCTCCCGGCTTCGCCCGGGGTGCTTTTTTGCAATCCAGCCGATAAATTACTTTAAACCGCCATCTGTGAGAACCTTATGGAAGTCACAAATAAATAATTGCTGTATTGAATCAACAGATGGCGCTATGTTAATAATACTATATAATTTGCAAAAAAAATAATAAACAAAATAATAAACAAAATTTAATATAAACTATCCTATCTTTTAAGTTGGACCAAATAACAGACACTTATGAAGTTTGATCAAAGTCGGTTCAGTAGTTTCAGAGTTTATCGCGAACATACATCGTGACACGAGATTTATATATATAGATTTAAATTGATATTTTTTTGTTGTTGTGTATCATTTAGTTTTGATGCACATATTATGCACACAATAGCTCAAAATATAAATTAAGAAAATATTGAATACTACTCATTAAAGTTTATTATGTACTTAGATACTTGGTAGTAAAATTTAGAAAATGCACAAATATAAACAATAAACCTTAATTTAACGGTGATTTCATCTCTATAGCAATGTTCTATAGGAGTTTTTTGGTATCTAATTAATAAAAACCCGGCCCATTAACGCCGGAATCGATCTACCTCTTTTACTAACAAGTTGATCCAAACATCCCCCCTGTGTATTAAGCCAATAACGCAAAAAAGAGGGGCACAGAGTACTAAATGAACCGTCTCCAGTAACTTGTGAATATTTATGAGCTGCCATTTGTGTTTGTTCATAGTTGTGAGAAAATTAGTCTATTACTTTTTGCCTCGTACGCCCTGAGAGCATTTATCTTTTTTGTGTGTATATTTTTCTTATTTTACGATAAGGTTGCTAGACAGGCTAACGGTCAACTTGATGGTATGTGGCTACCGTCGCGTATAACACAAGCAACGGCACAAGTGTTGCAAGTGCCCTGCCTACCATACTAAAATGTATGGCAATTCACTGACTTCACTCACTTAATGTCCACTTGATTGTAGGTGGTTACCGTCGCCTGTAACACAAGCAACAACATAATGCGCTGCCGATCAAAGAAGGATTGGAAGGGATGAGGTAATGGACTCTGGCATCACTTACTGAATTACCGAAAACACAACAGAACCACATGCTGTTATTTCACTGTGGTCTTTTAAGGTGGTTTTTTAGCTGTCTTTTTAGCTGACGGGCTGCCTAAATGACTCCAACAATGAAGAGTTCATTTCCAATGTTGGCCCAGCCGGTAATCGAACCTGTTACCCCTGAGACAAGGCCATAAGCACCTTCCATATTGATCGATTGAATAATTAAGGCATGAAAACGTAACACGTAAAGTTACTGTCGCATTTATAATATTAGTTAGGATCGTAGGTAGGTAAGGTAGGTTACTCAAAATATGATTCAACTTCTATCCACAGCATGTCAAACTTTCACTACAAAGTTTACCTCGTCGGAGCTGAAAATTAGCATATGGCAGAATAACGACAATTCCATGGCACGATGTTGAGTTCCAAGTGCAATAAAGCAATTATAACTGTCATATTTCACCCGTAGTCGCTGTATTTACATTTATATTGGAGGCGCGGTGAACACTCGTCCTCGACGCATTCGTCCCAATGATTTAGAATTTAGATTGACTTTATAATTTTAGAACTGAAAAACGTACTTATTTTGTTTTAAATTTCACAATTAGAACAGAAAAACTAATAAATTTGTACAGTGTATTTCCGTCACATATGTAGTTAATTTTATTGTTCTATCACTTATAAGTGACATAATTCTTTTATCCAAATTTTATTTTCTTTATTAATACTTTATTCGTATTTGACTGAGATCAGATAAATGTGTTCATCGAGATTTGGTCATTAGTTAACTTGTTAGCAATTTGTAGGTTTATCCGGGCTTAACTTCGAAACGAATGAAACAACTTTAACAGCACTTAGCATGTAGATTCAGAGAAGAATCTAGACTACTATAATGCGCTACTATGTCGCTGGCAAATCGCCAGAAATCGCTGGCAAATCTCTAGCCATATTTTAACTAAAACGATTAACTCTTTTAATAAACCTATCTTTGAATTGATAGTTCGTGGTTATAACCTAAGATTATTTTACATTCTATTTTAATAAATATTCTTGTTTCCTAAGAAGGTAGCAATACTTGAGGAAACTATTTGGAAATTCTTATCGCGAGTAGAATAAAATCGGCGACATACGCGTATTTGCGATTCGGTTCACGACTGCGTTGCACTTTTCCTGATTCCATTTGGGAATAACTGTGTGGTGGCAGAAAACTCACAAATCAGTACTGTCATTACAACCATACGTGCGGATCTACATGAGCTTAGATTGTTTGCCTTTTCCAAGAAAATATTTTAACAAACTATTTTTTTTAAATATATTTATGTTTATTTGTAACTACTAAGGGAAGTCGCCTTACCACTAAAACTAAATGTAGCTAATCTCGTCTTTGATAAAACCAAAAAATTGTTAGAGAGGAAATAGAATAAAGGGTAAGAGAGGATAGTGGGAAGACCTTTGACTTTTCCTATTCACTGCTGACCCTGATAAGTCAAAAGGTAATACACGAAGTGAGGGTTGTGGAAGAATGATTGGGGTACCCTGTACTCACATGTTGAATGTGCTATTAATTCATGGTTGTCGTTTGTAAGAGAGTGATTAAGATTATGTCTCCCAGACAGTTTGCCTAGTTTGCTGCTCAAGAACCCTAAATGGGTTGTAACCCTAAATACAATAATATAACATTGGTGATATTAATTTACATGTTAATAATAATAAACTAATATTTTTAATATTTTAGGACTAACTTTACCACAGTTCTCTTAAAAAGTTTACTTGACGTTATCTGAAAAGTTTTTTATTTTTATTTAATCAGTCCGTCCAAACATTATTTCTTATTCAAAAAAATCTAAAAATTAGATTTTGTAACTGATCTGACACTAGTAGTGTCAGAGCACAGAGCATTGGATAGTCATGAACTAAGCAACCAGTATTGGCCTACAATAACCACCTCCCTTACACAAGACTACAGTGACGGTATCTGCGTGTTTCGGTAGCCAGAGTTCATTCTCTTAAACTATGTCCCATCAGTCAGGTAATAGCGCAATGATGACCCCTTGGAGTTAAAGGCGACGGTAACATCCCTAATTCCAACAAGGCTTACACCTGCCGAATATTACTGGTAAAAAGCATGATATTTTACAAATTTACAAAATATGTTGTCCAAAACATAAGATGGTTTTCCCATAAATTCCATATAATTGTGTGATTTTCTGAGAGAATTGACTAAAAATATTTTTTGTTTGTTTATGTTGAATTTTTTAATTTTTAACTTAGCTCTAAAAAACTAAATAATTTAACTTGCAATACTTTTCAATAGAGAAAATAATATATCCTACATTGCAATAAGACGCCATCGCTAATAAAACTTGAAATCCCATGACAGTATAGAAATTCTCAACATGCAGCCACCAGATAAATAACTTTGACAGTGCCCATAATAGCTTTTTCAATGGTCACGAGTGGGAAGCACGTTTTTTATCCCATTATTGTTACTGAGAAATTGTAACAGTTTTGACGAGTGACCTGGCCGTTTTTCTTCCGCGCTAGTCGGCCGGAATGAAAAATTTTCAAGTTGGTCCCCCCGTTGTCCCCTGGGTGCCGTAAAACTCCGTCGGACGCCGGATACGCCGCGGCCTGACCGCCGCTGGACAATTTGTCATATTCATATGTTAACGTGTCCGTCTTTTCTTGCAAAAAGTGGATAACTTAATTCCGGGACGTGCGGCCGGTTTATTCGATTTGTGGACATTCAAATTTCACGTCTTGTTATGGTAATACAGGTGTTGTCTCGCCTCGAGCGGATTTTAGCTTAGGAGTTGTTGTGGGGGCTGAGTTTGTTTCCTATTTTTATTTCTTATTCAATTTTGTATGCATAGAATTTGAAAAATTTAAATATGCTTTTGTTACTTTTACTGATCTCTAGGCAAAAGTTGATACGTGGAGTTAATACATGCCTATATTAATAAATAAAGCCATATGTAAATAAGCCATAAGCTTAATAGTAAATTATGTCTTTTGACAATTGATTACTTTTGACAATAAGTAAAATAATAATAATTAATTAAAAAATGAATTAAATGTTTATTATCTACATAACATTTTCGTTTCGTTTCTTTATATAATGAAATGAAAATTACATTTAATAAGTATTTAGTGTTGTGATAACAAAAATTGATAAATGTAAACACCATAACACCGTACTTATTTAGTGCTTAGTGCTTAGTTCATATGTTATAAGGATTATTAGATAATATTTCACGAACTCTAAAATAAATTCAATATTATATCTCCTACAATATAAAATCCGTCCATTATGTAGCAGGGTGACCATGAATACGGTTGTGTAGCCCCGCGCCAATATCAATAACGGTGGGCAATTGATGACTTGTCCGATTTGTTCGGATGAATCGTTTCTCACCGGCTTTACGGGCAACATGTTCCACTTTGACATTACTACTTGGCTACCCTCTGTTTAGTCATTTTATTGATATCATTCGTCTTATAAATTTTTTGGACATATTCATGTTGACGTTGAAAGTTACACAAAAATAACTGAACACTTCTGGACTATTGATTGGTATTGATTTTGTTAAATAGTAGGTATATAAGTAAAGTAAAAATGTCACAGAATTAAAATTACTATAAATTATTACATATATATAAACTAGCAACCCGCTCCCGGCTTCGTACGGGTAGAATTTTTTTCTGCAAATTACATATGAAAATTTTCCTCGTTTAACCCTCCGTTAGTGTCCATTTATTAAAACTGCATTAATCATAACGGATTTCCTCTGCGTAGTTTAAAAGATCTAACCGTACATACAGAGGGACAGACGGCGGAAAAAGAATTTATTTTATTGTGTAAAGATTCTTGCCGTCAAAGATTACATTGAAATATAATGCAACTTTTATCTAATTTAAGGTACATCAGCCAGCTCTCTAATAATTCATCACGAAGGTGATAAATTATTATGGTAAATAATATTAACACAATGTATCAATATGTAAGCATCACTAGGCTCTAACTCTTATTTGCAATAATTATTTAACAAATATATATTATGTTAAACTAGCTGACTCGACAGATGTTTTTACATAAAAAAAAAAAAAAAACTATTGTACTGCGGCAACCGATGATTGATTTAAACAAAAAAAATAATTAAAACGCTTTTTTATTGAATATTTCATTGAAGTGTTTGAATTGTCAGCTCAGAACTTTCGATGCAAAAAGAAAATTGAGTTTTTACGTTTTTTAGGGAATTTTTCTTCATAAGAGAATCTTTCTCGGACTTTTCAAATGAATATTTGAAAACAAAAATTGCCGAATTTGTTCATCTGTTCTTGAGTTTTGCGCTTAGCAACACATATAGCGATTAATTTTTATTTATACAAATACATAGATAAAGAATAATTTAATTTACTAAAATGATCATCTATCATCTATAATTTTATCTAGCAAGTCTAACATTACAATAGAAATCTGTTAAGTATGGTGTTAAAAACCAACTAAAATTACAAAAATCCAAAACATATATGAATAATAAATCTGAACAAATTAACTAATATGTACGGGTGGATTGTGAAGCCGGCGGGTGCCGCTCTAAAACGCGTAACCCACGAATTACTTAATGAAATCCACTTCATTAGCATACTTATCATTACCGCGGCTTATTACCTTAAAACGAGATCCTGCGGTGTCACTTTATCGCTCGATGCAAAGTAAACAGAATTTTTGTCACTATGACCAATGAAATTAACAGCCGCGACGCGGTCGCCTCTAACTTATGACAGGGCGACACGCGATCGTGTCACAGTAATGACAGAATAATAAATTATGTTGTAATAACTTATTATAATGTACACCAGAGTTTATGATAGTCCCGTGTGCCGCTAATGGAAGAGGGGTAAGTGGGTTATTCATTAGCAAATTTAATAAATTAAATGTCTTTACTTTAAGGTGAGGCTGTAATTAAATAGCTAATTAATATTTTGTTGGTTAATTTTAACTTAACAACAATTTAGTCTATTCTTCTATATTTTGAAGTTTCAAATGTTTACATTAATAGGATTTTTTTTTGGTAATATGAAAACGGTAATATAAATACATACATTATATATAAATACATAATGTATAATACACATTCCATTATCTTAAATTCCATGTTAAAATAATCTTAACAATACACAAATACAAATTAATTATTATATTGGCACAATTTACAAGTCCTTGATTCTGACTATTAAGTTTTATATTATATGAGTTCAACGCTTACAAAATTCACGGCAGTAAGAAATATGTATATAGTTTTAATTCCATTACTTAACCCAATAAACTCTGTAACTGAGTTATAAATTTAAGTAGTTTATTTTAGTTTAGTAAACAAATGCGCACAGTTACCTACTTACTATGCACCCTTGGGGAGGCTACCGGTATCAAATAGTTAATTTTTAATTACAATTTTATTACTGACTCGCGTCTCATCCAATTACTAAAAGAAATATTAGAGGGCATAATTTATTTTTTATCAAATTCGTATTTCATTTGAGATCTCGTCATTTAAGTTATAAATGTTAATATTGCTTCCAGAGACTCAGCTAGCGCCATCTATTAATGAAAGCAGAACTAACATGTTGGTAAAGTAACTATTATTACAATCAAACTGCGTTATTTGAATATATTTATAATGTTTATATTAACTTTCTTGTGAACATTAATATCTATAATGCTACTAAATATTAAAACATAAAATTTAGGGATGTAGATTCAGGTCAATGAAATAAGAAATGCATGAAACAGAGAAAGGAGCCGATTGCCAGGGATACATGAGAATGATTCATATCAACAAATAAATAAATTTGATTTAATTTGAAGCAATTTTTTAAAATGTTTTCTTTTAATTTAAATTTTTTTTTAAATGTTTTGTTGAGTTCATATTAGAAATATTTAGTAGTGGCAGAGCACATATTTAACAGTCATAAATTGGACAACCAATCTGGCTGAAGTAACCCTAAAATTGTGAAATACAGGGGCATGTGTGCAGTAAGTGAAGAATGCTGGGGCTTATTTCCCTATACTTTCAAAATTCCTTCCACTATATTCTTTTAAGGACGGCAATGCCTTACAACTCTTATGGTGTTGATAATTATAGGAGATGAAAGTCAGTCTACTTAGAGATCGTCCCCATTTCTAATGAACTTAACAACAAATATTCAATCAATAGAAGTATGAGGAATATTTATTCCATTTTGTTCAATCAATAGAAGTATTTTCCATTTAGTTCTACAGTATACATGGAATAGACCTAAACAAATGTTACTTCATATGCTTTCAGATTCACTAACTATGTATAAAGTCTTTGAAATTCCTTAATGTAACCTCAATCTAAGATAATTTATAACCTGAAACAGATCGCGTCTTCACCACTAAAAAAACCCTTTGAAATTCGAGTCGTAGTATTGGATGTAAATCTGTATTCCCCACGCTTTTCGATGCGAATACGATATGCGTTATCCGCTAATGCCACTTGGGATAGCGACTAGTGCTTTGTGCTCAAAGGCACCTGTTTTTTTTGTAAACAGAATCTATTTTCGCCAGTTTGTATTTGCATTTGCATATATTGATATTAAGGCCTTCAGTTTGTGCCTTGACTACATATGATACAACAACCACAAAATATCTTATGAAGTCAGAGTAATATCAAAAATAATATCAGAAATATATACGATAAATATCTATATTTCTATACTGGACGACTTTGTTTGTTAAGATTTCACGCCTTAACTTCTCAAACGATCGTCATGAAATTTTGTTTGTTCTTTGTCAGGGTTACAGAATAGGACATAGTACCTTTTATTTACAAAAAAAAAGTAGTTTCCCCGGAGGGATGATTCTAACAAACCCTCAATCAACGTAATAAATAATACTAGAAATAAAATACTAAGAAAATTAAATACCTACTAGAGAAAATTTAAAAAACTTAGAACTAGAAACACAATGTAAAGGGAAACTGTAATTTATATAATGCGTAGTAATTAATTTAACTCTTCAATAAATTCTAAAAGAAAATGGTGGTTATAATTGATAATTTGATTAAATGATTCAAAAATTTTGATAATACGTGTAAAAATTTTATAAATATGTAACATCATAAAATCAGACCTCGAATTTCAATAACAGAGAAAAAATCCTAAAAAATGCAACCGGTTAAAGGTATTAAAAAATGTACAAAATTATGCCTACCCTCTCGTACCCCAAAAAAATATCCTCTAAACATATAACAGAGTTAGAAAGCAACATACAAATGCACTTGCCTTTACGTTAACATTCACCGTTCAATAAATATGATAAAAATGTATTATTACGACGGAAATGTTACCGTCGGGAGTTAGACCGGCTACAATATTGTTTTTATTTTCACCCCTTTATACGTTGTAACGGCGAAAGTATTGAAATTATGTTTGTTAAACAAGATTTATTGTTAATATTTCGAAAACTCATTTTGCGTTTGTACAGCGAAAAATATCGTTAGTCAAGTATCGTATCGATACGAACCTATACGAAATCTTTTGTTATTAATAATAACGCAAAATTACTATATCTATCACTTAGCCGCTTCCAAAACATAAGAGTTTCTTAAACCTAGAGATATATATAATCTACCCGTGTCAATAAAACCTCTGCATGTTTCTCCGCTAACTGCTTCGAAATCCAAAGGATTTATATAAGGTGAAAACCATTAATTAGTGAAAGCTTTTTTAAATCAATTAGGTAGTTTACATACAAATAAACAAAAACCTTTATAATATTCGTATAGATTGGTATAAACGAAACCAGAAACTAATTAATGCTCGTAGCATTACTAGAAGTCGTTATGTGATCATTTCTATGTGTAGTATTTAATTTAAATTTACCTAATTTATAAAACGATTGTGTTGGTTAGAATTCATATAAGTAACGATACAAATGAAATTGTGATAATATATTTTCATATTTGTGTGGTCTCACAAATCCCTTGACAGACGCCAGTCCAGGGCCTTCGCCAGTTAATTAATTTGACAAGGGTTGACCAAGTCTGATCGTTCTGTGTTTGGACATCTCTACTTGTGCATGTAGAAGGGATAATCCAAAGAGTATTGTGTAGCTAATTATAAAGAAAATAATTTAAAAAATGCTCATGTGCTGAGTAAAAAAAAAATTGAGTAAAATATATCACATTTTCTGTAATGAAATGAATTGGACAATAAATTATTATTATATTTATTATTATATTATTATATAGTATACATTTATTTTTCATACGTCTACGGATCTCCTCATTTCTGATTTGATCTCGCAGTGTAACCCCCGAGCATAGCCCTTTCCATAGCTTGTTGAGCGACATTGAGCTTCCTTACGAGGCCCATAGTTAGAAACCACGTTTCAGCGCCCTCACGTTCACGTTCACGTTCAGAAAGTTACCGACATAAGCCGTCGGATCAGTTACCGACATAAGTTGAAGTGGCAATGGGCAGGGCATATAATACGGAGAGCCGACGGCCTCTGGGGCCGGAAGGTTTTCGAGTGGAGGCCACGTACCAGCAAGCGCAGCGTAGGACGTCCACCCACAAGGTGGACAGAAGACCTAATAAAGGCCGCGGGTCAACGGTGTATCCAGGCTACTTCTGACCGGTCCTGCGGCTGAGATGATGATGATGATACATTTATTTTTATATTTATACTATTATATTACTCACTTTAAGGATCAATGTGGGTACTCAAAATAATAATTTAGAGTGGCAACATGAACAGTGAAAAATTATACTGGTCTAAGGACCAGTATAATTTTATATCCCTTTATAAAGCGTTAAGACGCTTTATAAAGGGATAGACAATAAAGAAAATTAAAAAATCAGGGTAGACAACGAAATCGTACCCCAAATGTAAAATACTTATGAGATCATTTGTAGGCTACATACTAAGGAGTTGACTGCTGGTATTTCTATTGAAAATACGAACAATTCACTAATCGAACAATTATTTACCCTACCTAATAATGAGTCAGCTTATTTTTCGTGTAAACAAAGCAAGGCAATAACGTCACCAATAGTGAGGCAATAACAGGGTAAATGTCCCCGACGGTAGCACATCCTTATTTACTTATTGTAAACTCACATGACAGGTGCCTTAATTGTCGAAATAACATGGCGGGCGCGGCTCTACTACTAGTATCAAAGATTAAAAACTTTGATACTAGTAATAAATAGATGTTCTAAAGAATTCTAAGTTCTCATTCTAAATAAAATAATTGAATTGAATTGAATGTTCTAAGAATGTATTCTAAACATATTCTTATCTGAAAATTATCAGCATCTAATGACATATCATTACAGTATAATAGTAATTTTTAAAGCTCGCTTTTTATTTATAAAACTACCTTGAAACCTCTTCTCAGAAAAGTAACGATATATAAAATGGAGTACTTTCCGTAATCTACACTTATATTTTACAGAGACATCAGATGTTGTAAGCAGTTTGTTTTTATCCTGAGGGTTTTCTGAGAAACCATTGCACCTATTTGAAATTTAAATTTAAAAATTAAATGTGCATTTTAATTAGCACCTATAGGTACTATTTAAAAGGCACAATACTTTATATACATATAGATTTTATATTATGTACACTAACTAACTCCTCCAGTTGCATTAGGCGAAGCTGGGGTTTGTCAGTATAAAATAATAATAAAAAATGTGTCAATCCATTAACTATTAAATTGTGACCTTTATAAAAAATAAAATAAAAACATAATTATATAATTTATAATTATATACATTATATCACTAACTGTCATAACAAAATGACCTAATAATGATGGATACGCTTCTAAAACATTAATGTAATCTTTGACGCAACGTTGAACGCAGACCTCATGGGAAATCGACTGTTGCTCGCTAGTTGCGAGCTACGAATAGGTGCCACGACGTAACGCGGCGGGGCACGCCTTATCTTGCTATAAATTATAATTAATTTATTGATTAATTCTGGGTTAAATTTAAAAAAAAAATTAAAAAAACGATTCAGATATAAATTAAATTACGAACTCCACAAACGTAGGTAGTAGAAATTAACTTTTAAAGTATTGATTTATTAAACACCTTTTTTGTTATAATGAATTGGGAATAATTATTAATTAACTTTTGAAAAAAGTAAAAACATTTTATTAAGAAAAAAGTGAAAACATTTTATTAAGAAGCTTAAAGAATCAAATATGTAGGTATATCACAAATATTAATGTGTGATACCGTAGAATATTATTTTAGTAATAGTAGAACAGCCTCTGATAATATATGGAATAGAGAATAGAGACTGTCGTTTTGTCCTATGAAAACTACTTTTACCAACCACGGTTAGTTTTATAAACAATACAATTTGCAATTTCACACAAGCAAATCTCAAATTCTATCCACACTAGATGCTTTTATACAAGTTTAACCCGGCAATATTCGTGCAACAGTAGTGGCTGTCGTAAGTGCCAACAATGGAGACTGTTACCCTATCTCTACAAACCGATAATGGAGCGTGAACTCTCCAGGCGACGTGTCTGTCTGTCTCTAAAGGTCGTCTTCATGCAAAATTGTTACTATATTGCATACGACTACTATTAAAAACACGTATTGCTAAAATATTCATAGGAATAGGTATCCACAACAAATATCAAATAATATGTTTTCTAATTCTACATTCAAAAATTGAACATTATGATTGATTATGGTGATTACGATACTATACTGCTGCTATTGCCCGATTTATGAGCGCTGGCCGCAGTGTGCCACTCATTACAAAGTTTTTATCGAATCGAAGAAATACACAACACATTCTTCCAAACGTGTCGTCTAATGTTAGACAGCATAGATTTTCCTAGGCAGGTAAGTAAGATTTAACTAGAGTAATACAGGTACCACATGTTTTTGAATATTACCAATAAAATCAATGCAAATATCTTACATTTTTTAAGAGAACTACGAAATTCACATAAAAATATATTTTCTTTATAATTACAAAGCATCATTCTAGCAAACTCCCTAAAATTAACACCGTATCTACGCGAAGGTGTCTTGTACAATAATGTGTCTAAGCAATAAAAGCTTGCCACCGCAAGCAATATAAACATTGGTAACATAACGATGGGTCGAATACGCCCTGACGGACATAAGCGGGGATCCCGCGAGCAAATTGTAAATAGTGCTGGCTCCCGTTTAGTTTGCAATATTTGTGCGGTTCCGTGTAAATGGAAAAAGGAGGTGCACAGAACACCGCGTTGACACAGAGAGTTCAAAAAATATTAGTAGTAATGGCTTCAAATGGCGTTAAAGTAACGCTCGAGTATTATATGAAGTTATTTATAACTTGACAAAGATGACGAAATGTTGTTGCAATTTATTTTAAATTAGCGACCTGCCTCTGACTTCATTTTCAACTTTAGATTCTTATATAAATTTTGTCACATAAAAAAAATTGTTTGAGCTGTACCACTGAAAAATAAACTTGACTCACTAATAGCCTGCTAAAAATCTCAAGATTGCTCCTGATCTATAGGTAAAATATGCTGGAATTCTGGAATTTTGTTGGAATAAAACCAGAAAATATTTTGCAAAAATGTCATAACATGTAAGTAAGAATTTTCTAGAAACAATTTAAAATTTTAATTTTAACTGTGATTGAAACATTTTTCAAATAAAATGATCTTATATTTACCATAGCTGTAAGTATAGGCATAAGCGTTTTTAAAATTTGATATAAATAAGTTTCTATTTTTTAAGTACTCTGTAAAGTAAAGGGGGTACCACACGGTATCGGAAATGCTGATGTGTGTAAGTCGGTGGGAATTAGACGTTACGACAGTGGGGAATTGCCATGGACTCGGCACGGCCTTAACGGTGTCGTGGCGTGGACCATATTGTAAACCGTGCTGGTGTGAATGTGTCGAACAACGCATATTAGTCTATACCTTTCTATTACTATTAACTTTGTAATGGTATTGTCTCATTCGAGCTCATTCTATAGGAATGTTATAAGCGTGGCATTAGGTTTTGATGACACTTTATTTTATATAAATTTTAATAACTAGCTTGTGCCCGCGACTTCGTTTGCATTAATAAGTAAGGGATGTAGCGCCTGACAACATGTGTAAAGCAATATAACGCCTGACACGCCGCCTGGCATTGGGTCTTTATTTTCAGCTGGTGCCTGCGGCTTTGCCCGCGTGGAATATCTATTTCCATCATGAAATTACATCCTTACTAAGGTGAAAGATTTTTTTCTTTGAAGATTACCCCTCATATAGTAACAAACTAACTTTACCTCTATAATATTAGTTTAGATTACGAGCAACATCGACACCGCTCACTTTCCGTGTCATTCAAATTTGTGATCGCTCATCTTTTTCGTAACCTTTCAAAAATATATTTCATATATTACACTAATTTATTAGTGTTCCTCTAGTTCCTATTAGTTATCCTCGTCATTTAAAATGTTATTATCTAAAATTTCTCTCTCTCTCTCTGTCTCTGTCTCTCTCTCTGTGTGCCTCTTCAGTCCTGAAGGTTATCCGTCAACTTCTTGAACTGGAATAGTTGCTCGACCGAGGCAGCTCCAGTCCTAATGTAAAATTAAATTGAACTTATATTACAAGTAGATGTATTAATACAATATCCAACAGTCTGCCCGCCCAGTGAGTCACGCACGCCTAACGCGTCACGTCCCTTGCGCGATTGACATGCCTAATTGGACGTACAATAGTGTGTAATTTGTGCTAACTTGATCACCGCTCATCTTATTACATACAGATTACAACAGCATTTCATTGTACTTAACTTTGTGACTCTATATCTAGAAAAATTAAACAGAACTAGAACTTTCACAGGATTTCTTGACTAGATTTTTGACAACTTACTAGTTTTTTGTGAAAACCGGAGATCAATAGACTGACTTTTTTAAATGTTTTCTGGTAATTAATGAAATAACTGTTTCACTTAAGAAAATACAATTTCCATAGAATCTATAAAAGGAGTTTATAGACGAAATAAATAAATAAAAATCTTAAAACTCGGAACTTCATCATCAAGTAAATGTTGAAAAAATTCAGCTGGTCTATGATAAAAAATGATTTAAGTTACACAATTAAAATACATAAGAAAAATAACTAAATATATGTATAATCATATTGAAAATATTGTAGCTACGAAATTTCGTAGACGCTAAGAAGCTACGAAGTATAGGCTACGAGTAGGTACAAGAAATGTTAACATCTACAAGGAAACGTTCATTGATCCTTGATTTTGAATGCGTAACTGTGTTGTTTTCTTAAAGGCGTAAGCTCCACACTAATAATAATCATTTTCATATTGTATGAACCCAATATTGACCGTTAACAACTTAAGTTTTTAAACAATTTTTAATCCTTTGAATATAAAATGTTCATATACTGAAATACATAGTCAGTACTGGTGGAGTTAGTAGCTGTACCGCAATTGGCCATTAGACAGGGACCTCACGTTTTGCTAATCACAATGGCCGTGACGTCACGTGCCTCTAATTCACACATTTACACCTCCTCAAACCTTGCGTTTTATTAGTTTGAATATACGTATACCTAGTTCTATTCCCTTTAATACGCAATTTCGATTACGTTAAGTACAGTTTTTCCTTTAAAACATGACTTCATGCACTCAAATATTATTTTTAAATTATTACACAGTAATTTAAAAATAATAATTGTGTGCACATTTTAAACAAAAGCAGGAAGTTTTTAAGAATTAACTGTGTATTTAAGTTATAACTGTGTATTGAACTTTGAAAATGAATAGTGACAACATTTTTCAAAAGTTTTATTTTTCAAGTGTCTAAAATGCCCCATTTACTCAAACTTAAAATTATGTATATCACAACAGAGATTTACCATACATGATGTACTAATTGATTTTGAGTAATGTATTCTTAATGTTTAATGTGAATGGACATACGTTTGGTAATGAAGGGACGATCAAACAACATTAAGATCAATATTTTATAAGAATGAGCAGACTTATCCAATTATTTATTATATTTCAAAATTTTATAATGATTGCAAAATTTGTTAGGCGTTATTTACTACAAAATAATAAAGCTAAAAATTTTGAATCCCATAATGAACCTTAACAGAGATTAAATCAATGAATGCTTATAGCTTATAACTCATTTTCGTATTTCATGGTGCAACGCACAAGCATTAGGCAGTAATTTTAATAAAGTTTATTAAAGTTGTATAGTTTTTTTGCAAGCATATTTTACAGTTGTATATAATTTTTAAATAATAATTAAGTATGTGAATCGATAGTGCGTATAAATTTAATTTAAATCAAGCACTAAATACGAAGCCACCACTTAAGTTGTTTACATTATAAATAGTTGGTTGTCAATCTGTCCATTTGCGTACAAATAATGGGGACTCACTGTCCAACCAACACCCCCTTGCGATTCACTTAACTGTCCGATTTCGTAGGTATGCGTAGAATATTTGCGGTATTCTATTGAGTTAAATTCGGAGGATACGAGAACCATCTCATTCTTAAGGTTAAACTTTATAATGCAAAATGAAAAACATTATTAGTATCATAAATTATACATTTTTCTATCGATTTGTTGTTAGATTATATAATAAATAAAATAAAACGTTATTATTTAATGACAATCTTATCCAAGATACGTTCATTAGGTTTCTTTAATAAATTAAATCACTATTACTATTTGTCTAGATGATCTGCGAACAACGTGAATACGCGAAACTGTAACTCACATCTCGATCATTGCCTTATGTGACTAACGGGTTTATGTAACATGTAATTATGTAACATAAACAAACGCTGTAAAATAATGTAAACAATTTAATATATGTAAAGATCGACAGACAGACAGACATTGTATCGTTTAATTGATGGTAGTGGCTGCAGTGGTCTATTAAAACCGCCAACAAATGTGCTATAGGGGTAGCCAGAGCGCTGATGACCCTGATATGATATAGATTAGGGGATAAAAAGGAGATAAGACAGTGAGCTCTAGCATCCGTTAATCGCTCACCGATACTCAACTAGCTTATGTTTCAGAACTAAGTTAGTCATACCTAAAATTAATTCTAGATTTACCTACTGTAAAGAATTAATAAGTAGATAGAAATAGGTACTATATTAACTAAAAAAAACGAATTAACTTCTCCAATGATAAAATCAAATTACAAATTTCGACAACTCGACAATTCGGTTTCTCTATTTAGCTGTTACTAATGGCTAACCCTAAAACAGGGGATGTCTGGACTTCGGTGCGGCACTGATTTTAATAGACTCGTCGAATCACTTAATTGAGGCTGGATAATGCTGGCGTATGTCAATTTCAACTAATTATAAATTAACATTGCTAAATTTAACATTTTTGGTTCTATATAAATTGTCTTTATCTACTGAGATATAATGATTGTAAACACAAATTGGCCGATAAAAGCAAATTGCTAATCAAACTGGAGTCTTATGGGAGTCGCTGTTGCATTATTTCCTATTGTTTTTTTTTATACATTGCATATTTAAAATGTTCAGCCACGGTCACGGCGGTGAGCGTTATATATCTTTTATTTTAAATCACAGGCTGTTAATAATTAGTAATAATGGATAATATAGTATTTGTCCCTGTTACTCTTGGGAAATAGAATCCGTAACTGGAAATCCGTATGAATAATATGATAACTGGAATAATATGATAGCCACTTAGCTTTTGGTGACAAGTCGACAACCATATGTGGGAAAGTAAGTAAGTAAGTAGGAAAGTATTGGCTATTTAAAGTAGATGCTGGTTGACTTCCACTTTGGAGGTCTTTGGGAAAAAGAACTGCTAGTCCAGCAGTGTCCAACATACAAAAAACATTAAAAAAATTGCCGCCTCTTTTTTATATCAACTCTATGGTGATATCTAAATCGGGCGGATCTAAAGCAGTGTACCGAGCGCGTGTAATTAACACGACGAGAAATAATTCACGGACCGACAAAACGAGAATTTTAATACGCAAATGAAATAATTCCTCAGATGGATGACGCGGATTTCTCGCGCCTTTTTCAAGCTTTTTTCACTGGATCGAGCTTTTTAATTATGTTTTATGGACTCGAGATTCGCAATTAAGTTGATTAACTACGCCTGGGACGTTACCGAGGAATCGTACTGCTTAATAGATTGCCTATTCATCAAAAATGCTATTGCTATTTTGAAATATTTAACTGAATGATTTCTTTATACCTACTCTATTACTCCTGGACTGAACATTGCAGATCTATGATCTAGAGATACATATAACACCAGATGGATGCTAGAGAACATAATATAGCTCCTACTGAGTACACTAAGTATTTATAACAGAAACACCACTCTAAAAATTTGATACATAATGAGTGATTGAAAATTAATAGAACGTCTGTCAAAACTGAATAAGCATTAAATGGATTAGGGACCAGGACGCGTTAAGGATATGAACTCTGGACTACTTGAAACACATTAGCACACATGCTGTTTTTTTATGGTGGTCTTCTGTAAGAGATTAGATTGCCACTATTAGATTTTTACTATGTTTTTGATTATCCACAATACGTACTCAAATCGCGCTAAACCAAGAGTTGCATACATTCATCGTGCTTGAGAAGATTGTACTTATTTTTATAGTAAAGTACCATAAATTAATATAAATAAATTATGAAAAGGAAAAAAACGGTGTTTTAATATAATATGGCATATTCCGCTACGTGAAATTCAAAATGGAGAAATTAAAATGAAAAGAAATGACTCCTTCTCAAGTAGGTTATATTTAGTTATAGTTCATAAGTAGTTTATAGTGGTAACTTAATTAGACCTTACCATCGAACTTTGACACTAAATCAAAACTACCAACTTAGCACATTAGTGTGGAAGCTGTACAAACATTACCACATTAGAGAGGAGGCATCGACCTCGTGCTAATGTGAGGACTCACTAATGAAGCCATGTGAAAGTTTGCCCCAAACTCGCGGACACGACACATACAACAAATTTGAACATTATAATAATAGCACACAACTTTGCTGGCCCTTTTAACAGGACACACGAAATCCCTGTACACTTTGAACACGTCAAAAATTCATGAAAGTATATTAGCGACCACAAGTTAAGTTGGAATATGGTAGATGACTAGACCATGTCAGAAAAGTGATCTTTGATGACTCGCTTAGAGTTGTTAAATACATAGTAAGGCACATTTCATTCGGCATATTTTGTTACAAAGCCGACCTTCTACATATGTTTGACTTTCATTTGGCTTACCTGATCAGCAATACCTCCTGGGTATGCTGCAGGAAACCCGGGTTATATACATAATATCTATCGGCTTATCACATAATATATTCGATGCTACCGCCCGGCCATGCCGACAGATTGAAGGTTATAATATATTAGCTGTGTCCGCGACTTACATACTCTCTGTAGTTCGTTTTTTTTTATATCCTACATAAACAACATTTTTATCCTATATGTTAGTCCAAAAAATAAACTATTTTGTTTATCCAAATCCGTTTTGCCGTTATTGCGTGATTAACAAATATTCAAACATAAATAAACTTTGGTTATTTGGATATGGTCCTTTAGGTTTATTATAGTATATATTTGTAATAATATAATGACTATATGTAATCTTAACAATTTAATAAATAAATATAAGAAAATCCAAATAACGTCGGATCACGACGCCTGATCTCATTTTCGCTTGATTAATTTTGTTATAGGTAGAAAACTACTTGCTGAAACGTTTTGAGTTTTCTTGAAATCAAAACTTTCCACTCTCAATAATAAAATAATACCCATTACACACTGTAATATATTTTGAGAAGTCACGGTCGTAGTATCCTTCTATATGCTGCGAGTTTTAAAATGATATGCGTTTCATTTATAAACACAGAGACGACCCGGCAAACAACCTCCCTCAGGAACTAAACTTTCCGTCCACCTAGCGACAATATTTGAAAGTTATTTCAGCGTTCACAACCCTCATAGGCGCCGTTAAAATTTTCCCTGCCACCTTATTCATAATACACATGTAACGACTATCTCTTTCGCACGCCCTCTAATCCGTATAAGAGGAAAAGAATAGGAAATATTAACAAACTGACATCTCTGAATTAACGATGGTCGGCTCATGATAATTTACATATTTAGGTGAAATTAACCTCCCCGTGTTAAATTGTATTATGAATATTAATAGATGTGTGTGTGGAGGTAACGTATTATATTATATGGTTAAATGGAAACGCATCTTTATGGCTCAGATTTCGGTTAAAATTATGACCGACTTGTTAGTAAATTAAATTATTAATATTTTAATATTTTAAAGTCGATTTTACATTTTATGTTATTTTCAAAATACAGTTTCAAAATAACATTTTGTTCAATATCACTTTGACCGAATCGTCATTTGGATCACTTTTGTAAGATTAAGCTGTGTCTTTTAAGTAAGATAACAGGATATAGAAAACAACCTAAGGCTAAAATGCAAACTCGCTCGAGGTTTATTTGGTTATCTAATAAAATATTACAAGCTTTGACAAGTAGCTCGGAGCGGCCCCCCTGTGACCTCTCTTTCTTACCTTTTTCAGTTATGACGCCGTAAGCACTGACTTAACTTTTTAAGTAATGAAACAATGTAAATATTATTTGGGGACAGACACTTTTGCAGTTTTGTTTTCTGAACTATATTATTATTTTTCGTAGTTAACTTTTAACAGGAGGAAAACTTTGTTAAATTTAATAAAACATATGCACACAGTAATATATTAAATCTATAGAAGTTTACGGTGATGTTAAACTGATTTGTATTATCAATTATTAAACGGATTTGTATGTAACTTGGCACACTGATAGACCATGTTCTGAATTATAAATAATGCTTTTTGTCCCAGACGTGCGAAGCCTTAAAACTATTATACACTTTAAATATAAAAATAGAAGTATGAAGATGGAAAAAGAGAAGCCATAGGGAAAAGCTTGATTATTCTTGAAGAGTATACAAGACAAAAAAAAAACTATTAAGAATTCTGAAATAGGTGAAATAAATAAATGCGATTTAATATATAAAAATCGGTCTGAGTAGTGCACATATTCAAAATTCTATTTAATAATCGCCAGGCATATGCATATTGTGTCTGTATCAAGTTTTTTACAATACAAAAATATTCAATGCGGGTCTAGTCAAATACTTAAGACGAAATTCTTTAATGGATGCAATCCCAATTTAGAATTAAGACCAAGATCACAGTGTATCTGGACGACCCCATAGCAATGCATAGCGGCTACCGAAGCGAAGAAGACATCGCAAAATAAGAAAGTCCTCCGCGATTGTATAATATCGGGTTAGTAATATAAAGGAAAATAAATTCGTCAAAATTAAAGGCCAGGTCACAGTGACCCCCACGAAAATTACACATCGGGAAAATTTCTACGACTAGCAATAATTCGAGAGGGCTCGAAAAAATGTTGGGGGATTTTAATTTAATTTTCCAACGGTAACGACGTGAAATATTCCCCGCGGCTGCTCCCAGTTCAAACTCAAAAGAATAAACATCTTACCGAAGTGGCCATTGTGAAAAAAAATATAAAAATAATAATGAAAAAGTTTCCAAACAGCGCTTTTTACAAAGATATTTACATTTTTTTTTAAATTTTATATATACCTACTATTATTACAAATTATTGTTTTGTAAATAAATAAAGGTTACAGTAATTTCAAACAAAAACCAATCATAGCTTAATGGAACGAAGGCTCTGTTGCTGCCACAAAAGACCCAGGTTCGAATCATGAGGAGCCCCTTTTTATTTTATGTGTTGATTATTTAATATTTATAAAATCTTTTAAAATCAAATTATGCGAGGAGAGATATTACTCACATCATTAACAAATCGATTGAAAATATCAGAACGTTTAATAAGATAAACAAAACAGTAAAAGGTTTCCCCCGACGAGGACGACGCAGTCGACTTGTACTTGGTAATTAACAGGGACTCCTTGGGGAAGGCCCTGGGTCCGGCTAACGCAATATATTATATTTCAGTTGACATCCACATTGCTGAGGGGTCGCAATTTGAATGATGATACCGAAATTATAAATATCCTGCGTCTAATTTTATAAAACTTATTTCCACCAGACAAATCTCTTGTCCATTTTAGTTCAATACAATCCTAATACCAATAATCCTAATGTAATAAATGAGAAAGTTTTTAAATTTGGATGTTTGTTACTCAATAACGCAAAAACGGCTGAACGGATTTATATTAAAATTGGCACACATATAGTTTATTAATTTGATTATAATATAGAGAAAAGTTAGGTTCATGTGGGATTTTCAAAAAACGAACTACGAACACTGCGTACGAAGTTGAGGGCACTTTTTAATTAGTAAAATTTAAAAGTTTCATCTATTTATACATTTGTATAAAAATTTATTTTGTAAACAAATAAAATATTCCAATAAGTGTTTTCTCCCTTATTTCAATAAACATTCATTTTATGCCTGTTACAATTTAAGAATTTTTTGATATTTGTTTAAACATCTATTGTTTTAAAAACATTAATTTTCTTATTTTTTAGTCTTATTAATGACACATTTTCATAGTTTTATACGATTAAGCAATCTAATTATATTAATGGTCATTACACAATAATATTGAAAATTCCTTATTGCAAATTACCAAATATCTGCTACAATATGTAAATCATTGCATTGTTACAATATGTAAATTATATCATTGCAAATTACCAATAAATACCATCAAATTTATAAAGTTTATTATTTTATTATTCTTATTATTTTAATTTTCTTATTATTTTATTCTCAAGTCTGAGGTATACTTAATCCTCAGCAAACTTTGTAAGTACCGACAGTATGATACTAATTTAATTTTCATAGTTTACTGCGAGAGAAGTTTTTACGATGAACGATATTACACGGTTGAAGCACGGTCGGTGTTCTACGATTAATTTATAAATTTTTGATGAACTATAAACGTCTCTATGGCATAGAAATATAATAATTGTTTTAACAGAGCTTTACTAATAGGATAATCGTTGTAAAAAGATACAGAAAAGATACAATTTTTTGTATTTTTGTACCTAATATAATATAATTTATTGATTTTAAAATAAGTCGTCATGTATTTTAAATGAGACTTTAATTTAAAATTATGTAAATATGTTTTTTTTTTGTATTTTTATGTAAATATAATTTGTTATCTTAAATAAAACTTATATTTCAATAATTCTTTGGTTGCTTTATGGCCCACATATAAATCTTATTCTGATACATATACATTTTTTGTAAACTTGGCAGCACACTATCATCAACGTTGTAGCTAACGAACGCTACCTACCTTCAAGTTGACCACCATCAGCTAATCTCACGCAAAAAAAAAGTGTAAAAAAAACATACATAAATCTCACCTTGACGTTTTTACAACGTTTCGCCTTGACGTTGTGAGATTCTCCACTGTTGGTTAGGTTGAATTAAGAAATAAGGAAACAAGAAGGTACAGCTTGCAAAATAATATGTTGTAATATTATGATCTTTAATTTTTTATTTATTTTATTTACTGTATAATAGGTAGGCATGTAAATAGATTGCTTTTAGAAAATTGTATATTATTTTAAAACTGTACACTAAAGGAATTTTTAAATGTTTAGTAAACTATATTATTGTAAAAACTTTTACATATTTCATAACAAAATTCAAATTAATAAACACTGCACTATATAGGAATTGCGTATAAATATTGAAAACATTTCTAGTAATTAGCTAATATTTTTCATGTAAAAGTCGGCAGACGATCTACTTGATGATGGTGACTCCGTCGCCTATAAACACAAGCAAGGCCTTATGGGCAACAAACACGCTGCCGATCTTAATATGGCAAGAGATAAGGAGAGGTTAGGACAATGGGCTCTTGGCGGAGCACCGAAGTCGTGTCATAACGTCCCCGCGACCCCGCTTTACCGGTACGAATCCGGCATCCAAGAGAATCTCCCAACATTAAAAAAAGGGCAATGGGCTCTGGCTTTCCGTAGTTATGTACCCCAGACATTACTGATATGCTTGGATTGCCCAGTTTATTCAACAGAACGCAGTGTTCCCTGCTACTAAACCTCATAACCTCAAAGTAATCTTGAGTATTAATGACTAAATTGATTTACCAATTCTATAATATGATTTTTAAGTCCATAAGAATGCGTAGAATCATTGCGCTCTTATGTTGTTTTCGTATTCAGAAAAAAATATATACTTACCTTGAATTTATTCTGACCGTACTCTATCTCGGCACACTTCGCGTTCATCTGTACAGCGTCCGTAACTAGCGTTTTTCACACAAGTTTTATGTGCTATTATTCGTTACGAGATATAAAAGTAATCCGGGTGAAGTTTATGGCACTCGCTGGTCAGGCTAATCCTGACCACATAAACTTTGTGTTGCAACCCCTTTATATTAGGTCCGATACTAAAATCTCGGCTTATATTTGTCTATACTTGGATATAGTATAAAATTGGACATTTATGAGATGTTCATGTCTCCCTTTTGGACTTTAAACACATTGCAAAAAAGTACATAGGTATTGTAGTAGTGGCAAAGGCAGTAAACTGGGCATCCACTCTGGTGGCAGTAACCAACCCCATTACAGAAAACTACCGCAAGATAACCGCGCGTGTAAGCGATGCCAGAATGCCAGAGTCCATTCATCTGTCCTCTCCTTATTCGTTATCCTATAACAGTAAACAGAGCACTTGCAACTCCTATGACGTTGGTGACGGTGGTCACTAGTCACCTACCATTACCTGGATTGTCAGCCTCATCAGAGATAAGGAGAGGTTAGGTCATCAGAAAAGTAGTGTCGTTAATAGTCCAATTATTTAAAAATGTTATAGGTTAACATTCTACAACCCTTAGAAACCGAGCAAAATGAAAAAAAGTCAAAACGGTAAGTTAAATTGAACCGATTGCTTATCTAGTAGAAAAGTACAGAAAATGTAGTCAAGGTGCACAAAGGTTCTAGCTTGAATTGGCAATAACAATCGGCTTAATGTGACTCGGAGTGATTTCGACGAGCACTGAAACAAGACCGAACGGTGATTGCGTGAAAGTTTCATCGTTGCGACGAACGTAAACGCGGCAGTTAACGTTTATTGGCTCACGTCAGATTGCTCATGAATTTCTAACCAATATATACTCTCGCGATGAGAAGACTTCATCCTGATGCAAGATAATGCCTGCCCACATACCGCAGCTTCCGTAAGGTAGTACTTGCAAGAATTTGCCATTTGTACAATGGACTGGCCAGCGCGTAGCCCGGACTTGAACCCCATTGAAAATTTGTAGGACTAGCTTAAAATTAAAGTAGGGGCTAGAAATCCTGCACCGGCCACGAAATCTGACCTTTAAGCGCTTTCTGAAGAATAGGACGTCATGAAGAACCGGTTAGAAATACTAAGTACTGATGATTGTTGATTATCAAGTTGTCAAAAGAGAATATTTGCCCTTGTAATTGTCAAATGACAAAATTGTGAAGATGTAAATAAAAGTATAACGCTGGCCGGCCATTCTCGGCAGTCACATTCACAATCCTGCACGAAGCGCCGGACTGTCGGCTTAAATAGTAGTTAGGTGTTCCCTAACTCTAGGTGTATCTTGGTGAAAACGGGCATAAGACTCAAGATTTATTAAATTAAAACTACATTTGGTGTAATTTAATCCTCTCCTTCAAACTGTCACACGCGAACTGATATGTACAAGCTATGTAAGGTACGAACGCACAAAATAAACTCAAAAAAGGTAAAGACAAACATAAATTGAAATGGTACACAATAACTCGCAGTACATTAAAGGGAAGGCAATCCAAAACCCATTTTCCGCCATAAATAAAACAGGTCTCCCGCGCCCCGTACCTTTCAATTTCTACGTGTTACCATATTCCCGGTTCAATAGTAAACAACTGTCATTTTATTTTATCACCAGGCTTTCCAGTAAACTCTCGAGCTAGTCATAAATTTTAATGTTGCAAAGGAAATATTGTCGCGAGGATGTAGTGGGGAGTTTCGCGGGTGCACAGTATGTGCCACCTTCTTTAAGGGAAACTTATGCTGTTTTTGTTTTAAAATTTCATTTGTATATTTAAATTTTGATGCATTTATTTAGTCATATAAAAGTCGAATGCAACTTTAAGTTCCATACGGGCCTTAATATCCTAAGTGAGAACTTCTCGAGCAAAGTTGAATTTAATAGACATTTAGAAGAAAATTTGCTGGTGCAAGGCCTAATTATTATTTGACCGATATAAAGAGTACTGCTATCACCTTATTAAACCCATATAGAGTACTTTTGGGCTAGCACCAAAATACCATACCAGCTAGATCTATTTGATACTTTGCAGTGTCTCCAAGAAACTAAAGCAATATAATATATTACATTCTTGAAAGGTACCGAGTAAATGTTATAATAACATTACAAAGAACGTATCTAATAATTATTTGCATGCCCCCGCGCCCTGTCTAACCCATTGTATAAACGTCTTTTAACAAACTCTTAAACTTTTGAAGTAACTCCTCTTTCGTATTCCCGGATCGGTCTCGGGAGGTTTTCCATAAAAAATTAAAGCACAAGGAGCTCAAAAAATAAAGTTAAAATGTCCCCTCTTTTGAAAGAGTAAACATTTTACGTCCGCTTAGTGACTTGGTAGCCGTGAATTAAACAGATTTTTAGGCTGACGGTGGCTGTGCATACTTGGATATTAAAAACACAATACATAAGTATGTACTTATCTAGCGACCTAGATTAAGGATTAGCAAACGTGGTCCTTATAAACCTTTCAAAGTACATTCTTAGACGACTGAGTGTAAGAACACACTGCGTTTGACAGTAATTAACAGGACAGCCCGTGTGGCGACAGTAACCACTAACTTACAGAAGAACCTGTCTTGCCACGTTTCTTCAAATAAAAACTTCCGAATCAATATATGAAATATCTTTACCTAATAACCGTAATTATTGATTTCGAGAGTTGTATTTATGTTACTGCATAATAGGTGCTAAATACCGAATTATTCATCAATCTAACTAAGTTAAATATTACAATGTTTGAGTTACTAATTCGACGCTGAAAGTATCATAATGCATACCTTCCTAAATTTTCTACTAAAAGAGACGGGGTCGCGGTTAATTCATGTTGAATTCATTAAGTTTGAAGAGGTGCCTTAACTAGGTGTCTTGATAATTTAATCCTTGCAGGATTGGCCAATTAAAATGTTGCCAACGACTTTTTAAATATTCACAACGGAAAGGGTTTGAGCAGGCCTTAAAAACAAGGTAAAATTTATCACTCCTGGGAGAATTTATTCGAATATAATGACATTTAGGTGTCGATTAGGAAAACTTTGCTCGTAAAACTTTTTCAGGCGCTTACGATGGCTTTGAGTTGTCACTCCATATGCGGAATGTTCAATGCTTATTGGGCGTGATCAATTCCAATAAATTCATAATTAATCATCAGAGAGGTTTCATCCCTTCGTGGTTGATATTCCTCGGTCGGACACGAAGCGTTACAGTTCCACCATCCTTGTCCGAACTGCTAAGTAGTGGAACCGTTGGCTGCGTCCGTGTTTCCTCAAAATTACAATCTCGAGGTCTTCAAATCTAGGGTAAATGGGCACTTACTAGGTAAGCGTGGTCCACCTTTGGCCGCATCTGCACTTTACATCAAGTGAGATCGCGGCCAAGCGCTGCCTTGACTCAATAAAAAATATATATTGATGTTTATTTTTTTTGTAATATACTTAGATATTTTGAAACAGTAAACTCGTTCGCATGTTCCGATTGATGCGAATATAATATCTGAAATCTCTCTAGATATATAGATATAAATGGATGACAAGATGTGTTGGCAAGCAAAAAACTCATGAACGGCTTGACCAATACGGTTTTTTTTTTTAATTATTCGTGAAAGTCCGAGTAAGAGAATAATTGGAGAAAATATCCGAAAAATTGCTTTCATGTAAAGCTTGGGGGCCCGGGCGGGCCGCGAGTCCTATTAATATAAATGGGAAAGTTTATATGTTTAAGTTATCGACACCGAATAGTTATCGGTATTCAAGTGGAAGCAACTAAACACAACTATATGAAAATAAAATATTTACTGACACAAAAGTACGTTTGCGCAGCGCCTTACCGACATAGAGAATTATTCTGTTTCTTTTAAATTAAACGGCTGATGATACCACAGGAAATATTAAATCAATTTTTATTATTTTTAAATAGCAATCCAAAAATACAATAGGTATTCATTATTACATTGTATATTGTCAAGCCTCGGTAGCGCAGTAGGCAGCGCGTAAGTCTCATAATCTTAAGGTCGTGAGTTCGATCCTCACCCGGGGCATTTCGTTTTAGGACGTTTTTATTTTTTATTTTATTTAAATTACTAATTTTTTTATCATTGATAATATTACTATATTAAACAATTTGTTTTGCTTATCTGTAGTTAACCAATCCTTTTAAGGTCCACGTGATGGTAGGTGGCTACTGTCGCATACATGGACAAGCAACGCCACAGTTGCTATAAATATCTACAAATACAATACAACACTGATACAAACTTTATACCTCTTTATAATATTAGTATAAAAGCATAACAGTTTTAATTCTATGTAAAAGAAGATTCCATTCCATTCATCACAATACATAATTATAAAATCTTTGCATTGAAGTTCGCAGATTCCATTGCACTTCTTGTTACAGTGACATCTGTGAAACTCATATGGACAACACTTTGTAATTAAGTCACACAATAGTAGCACAGATGGCGCTATAAGCAATATATTGTACAGCGCCATCTTTGAATAGCGTGTCGCATTGTTACGTCTCTTAGATTTGATAATTAAAAAAGTTCTTATTTATAATCAAAGGTAGCGCTGATAACGTAAACAATTAGATTTTTTTTCATGGTTTTTAATTTTAAATTGCCTTATCATGATATTTAATTTATTAAAATAAAAATTAAAAACAATTAATAATTAAATTAATCACGAAATGTAAAAATAAACTACACAACGTAGTAGGTAATCCGAACCCCATAAATTAATGGCAAAAGCTTATTCCAATGCTAGCAGTAAATTATATTGCAACTTATCTAAGGATTTATAATATATTATTACTTAGTATTAATATTGTGTACCGGAAAATAAATACTCTAAAACCGTTAATTTTGAATATATAACTAAAATGTAATGAAATATAATTAAATTTTTGGGATTGCCTAATTTGTTCCTTACCTTCGAAAATAAACGAAGTAGATTTAAGATATTTTGACACGGCTTCGCTCGGGAGAAATTAGGGGGATTAGTATGAGTACATGATATATGATATATACCTACCTCATGTCCATCTGGAATAATGTGTCCTACAAATAGTGCCAGAAGTGTTCAAATAGATGCATTGGTTTAGAAGATTAATCTCCACATAAGTATAAACAAACATACAAAATCCGCCCTCTCTCTTTATTATATTACTAGTTAGTAACCCGCTTCTGGCTTCGCTCCGGGTGATTTTATATATACAAACTTTACCCGTTTATTCCTGTTTCCAAAAGTAAAAATCGAATTATAATCGGTCCAGCAATTCTCGAGTTCTTACGAGACAAACGGACGGCGATTGGTTTTCATAGCTATTCTATAGCTTAGAAGGCTTGAGCTACACCCTGTGTCATTTACTGCCAAAACAGATCAATGTAGCTTAAAAATATCCAAATATCGGACTAATTAATATCAGCAGTGAATTTTACTATTTATTATCTCATTAAAATATGCACAATTGTAAACATATTATTTCATTTGATTCCATTTGTTATTTGAGGTGACTAGTCAATTTCATCGCCGACTGTACGTTACTAGCAATTTCTTATTTGTAAGCGGCGGTACAGAAAGCAAAATATGGTACAATATCCAATGCTCGTAAAGTTAAGGGACTCACGGCAGACAGTTATGTAGGAAAGCAACAAAACGAGCGAGTTTGATGGAGCATTGTTTTAAAGCATTCCTTCACGCGTCGACCAGACCGCGAGGGTTAAGGCCACTGGTTACCTTACCAGTCCTGTGCGCAGGCGCACCACGCTTCTAAGTGCACACGAATTTAACTAAAAGCGTTGCATAAATATCGTAATAAGTTGTTACTAAAAATAAATGCATAAGTTTACTGAAGAAAAAAGATCCAGAAGTAAGTACTGGTAAAATCAACATTATAAATTTCTCCTACTGTGTCCGAGAGATCATCTAAAATAAAAAATTTAAACTAAATTCATACGATATTTCGTCAAAATAATTCATTTATTTATGTTGAACAGATAACACGCAGACAGCGTAATTTTTATATTTGTAACATTTACCTATATAATAGATAAATATAATTAATTAAGGGATTTCCTTATTTTTAAAAAAACTCTTGTCTTATGTTATGTTATCGGATAAACAGAAGGATTTCTCCACATACTTATAGGACAGTGTGTGGTTTTATGACACAAATTAATAATGATATGGGCCTTCAACTTGACTGGCGTGTGCGGTCATCACGTTTCAACAATTACATCGTCAAAGTACTAACCTATACACTTTATAATAATATAATAACAGTTCTATTAATATAACATATCGGGTAAACATCACAAACAAATTTGCTAGACGACCTTAAATTCATAGGAAATAATTAGTTAGAGCCCTATTCTGTTTAGATTTTTTATTTCCTATATTATTGCTAAGATTATTTTAATTGATTTATTTTGGAGACAATTTTTTAAAGCATACTTCGTCAGTATATTTTTTAACGTCTAATTAAAGACAGAATTATGTGTATTATAGAAATACTTAAATACCTACCTATCTCATTTTATAGCTTAAATATATATTTTTTGTATTTTTAAGATTGAAGTATATTATAATAAATGTTATTATTATATATACTATGATATATAAAATTACTTTAATAATTATTTGACATTTTATAAAGCCTTATTTACATTTAAAATATTTAAAGTTTATTATTTTCATATATTATACACCTTTTCTAATAATATAAAAAGTATTCTAAAAACACAAGGTAATCATTTATGTTACAGTATTACTTAATTTTATTAAAATGCTATAATTGAGGTAATTATACTTAGTACAAAACTTAAGAATGCTTTGATTTAATGATTATCTGACCATCGATCAAAATGACTACTAGACGTTGAGTAACGGTGACTATGCACCCTTAAATAGTCCAATATACCCCTTTTAAAAGGGTGCCGCCTTAAAACACCATTAACTATTAAGAAACAGATTTATCACTGGTCATTACCCCTTTTGTTGATTAGTGGCGGTGTTTATTAGGAAGCAGAGAAGTATTAAAATTTATACCTAACCCGTTCACAGATAGGTACATAAATTTACCACTCGTTAGTTTTTTTTTTTAATTTTTTAAAGGAGGTTCCCTAATGAAAAATGTAAATAAAATTATGTATTAAAGATAATAAATAAAATACTTAGTTGTAATCAATATGTATACCTAATATGTGTATGTATAACAGAATATAGTTTTAACTGATCGGCTACTATTAAGTTGGTTTTATTATTCAAAAAGCATTTTTCACTCAAATGGTGCCGCCAAAGAACGCCCGCGGAACATAGATTGAAATGGAGGCGCATTTAGGTATTTATTTATTTATTTAACATCTAGATACAGTGTGCAAGCCAATTTGAGCTGAACACATTTTTCAATCTGGCACACAAACTCATACTAATAAATTTTGAAAATTCAAAATCAGAGAATTAAAAAAATCGAAACAAAATTAACTACAACCAAAAACAGGTAAAAAAATTAAAAAATGTCAAAAAATATAAATAGGACTTTTTGAAAAACCCAAAAACAAAACCGCAAAAAATTATTAGTGTGTCGAATAAAATACTTCCAATGGTATACTTTCAATTTAAAACGAAATAAACTTTTTAATAAATATAAATACTTATTTAAAAAACCTTATTTTTTTAAAGGTCTGTGGCCCTTAAAAAAATAAGAAATAATTAATTTAACTAAGTGGAAAAAAAAAATTTTTTTAGGTTCTAACTATTCTATTACATCTGTAACCAATGTATATCAGGAGCAGGCCTCTAAATTGAGTTATCAACTTTGGTGAAATTCATTGTCTTTAAAATTTAACATATGCTTTTTGCCGATGCGTGTTTAATAGTCAATTAATGACGCTACCTGCGGCCTCTTTTATCCCGAATCGATAAGGCCTCCTTGTGGTGTTCAGTCACCGCTCCGATGACCGACCGCCGCCGGCGATTTATACCGAAATTGGAATGAAATAATAAAACTTTGATATTATTCAATATTATTAACCTACATCCGTTCAGCTTGTAATTGTTATTAGTCATCAAACTAGTCATGTATTGTTATGATAATAATATGTAGATATAAAGAGATATTTTGAAGGCTTTTATCACAGCCGAAATAGCTCAGTTGGGAGAGCGTTAGACTGAAGATCTAAAGGTCCCCGGTTCAATCCCGGGTTTCGGCAGAATATTTGCTGCTTTTATTTTTATAGTGACATTTTTAATCTCTATTTTAGATATTATTTCGATGATTTATACATGTTGACTTTTCTATTTCGATGGGTCTACTATAAACCTTGGTGAATGGCTGGTCATTCTACAGATATAATGTGCTAATTGCAAGTGACTTCGCCCGCGTAGCTTTACATAGTGTAATTTTTTTTTTACATAGTACTTTTTCACCATCAGTAAAACAATTTTTCACGGATTTTTTATATCTATATAATATAAAACTTACATGTCACGTTGTTTGTCGCCAATGATCTCCTAAACTACAGAACCGATTTTGATAAAACTTCGTAACTATGTAAATTTTATTTTGAACCTGGGCGAAGCTGGGTGCGGGCCACTAGTATATAATAAAACCTAATTAAGTTTTTCCTGGACAAAGCCGGGAGCTGGTCGAGAGTAAAATATAAGAGTAAGATATATCATTTTATAAAAAATAAAAAAATAAACTAACTTATAGAGTAAACGTCCTCTACGTTCGCTCACAATTATTTTTATAAGAAGTGCCGCACATTTCTTATAAAAATAATTAGTAAAAGATTTTCTTTAGAATACTTTTAACCGAAATAACTTCTAAACGAAATGTCTGATTCGAATATTTTATAGAATATTTACATGTATTATGTATTATATACCTATATATTAATAAACCTTGATTATAAAACTAGGTGGATTAGAATTAATCATGATACGATTATCATGCCGAATTTAAACAAAAAACGATTATTTTGGCCTAACATTATAGCCTTGCAAGCTTTTTTTTTGGGAATTGATGAGCACCAAAATATTTTAGCAATAACAATAGCAATAAAGTAGATTTAATTATTATAAATGTAATGAAATAAGGTTTTCTAACTTGAAAAGGATTCGTTTGTTTGTGTTTTTCAATCCTGTTAATCCCTTCAATACAACTTGTATTCCTTGCGATAAATCAGAATACTAAACACATCGTAATTACCAGCTATTCCCGGTTATTCGTTGAAATCGATATCAATTTAAGAACCTCGTACGTGAACAGGGCTACTATTAAACTTGTTTCGTATTGCAATTTATTTTGCAGCGAGTGAGAATTAGACAAATTACGAACGATGTATCTGATGGTGTACAAAGTTAGCACCAACTAACGTTTATAAACATATAACTGTAGAACATATAAAGTGGCTAACTTCTTCCAAACCACTCAACTTATTTCTATACAGTTTTTCGCTAAAGGAAGGAGCGATTGACGAGGTAGGTTTGTGTATATAATATGTAGAAAAAATTACCTACGACGGAGCGGGTCGGTGGTTTTGATAGTCATTAAATTCTTTATACAATAAATTCTGTTGCTGGGTTAATAAAAAAATAAAGTCGTTTGAATGGTGGAGAAATTTAGGTTTTTTTTTTTTCAAAATTTTGATGGTTACTATTAAAATTATTAACAATATCTAAATAGATGTAGAGACAAAGTAAAATTAGATGAATCAATGCTTGATGAAATTCTACTAGGTTTTTTCGTATGAGTTCGAATCAAAATGCTTCTTATATGTTTCTTGGTGTATTTTTGTGTAATTTATACGTACCTATTAAAGACATTATGTCACGCATTGCAAATTACCAAAATAATTTGCGATAACAATAGTCTTAGGTGTGTAACAAAAAAAGTCTTACTACATTGAGTTAATAATTTTGTCAGAAGGAGGGGCAAACAATGTTCGAGGGTCATGAATAAAATCTATTTGTGTAAAGGAGTCATTCGTGAAGAATTTAATTCAAGGACATGAACCATAGAAAATTATATGTTACTACTGTTAAAACGTTCTCTTTAGAAATTTTTCTAAACTAAAACTATAAATAATGTAGGTATACGTCTTAAGTACTCGTATTGTAATCTTAAGCTGTATGCTAAATGTATGCTATAGCTATAGCTGTACCTAGTTAGAATAGGTCTTTTAAATTCGACCTTCTATGAGACAATTTAATATAACTTTTTAACATCATTAACATTATAATTATGGATCTGTTAGAACGCAGATTTCTCCAAAACCTTTTTTAATTCCCACTGACTATATACTTTTATTTTGCTTATTTAAAGTAATTACTTATTTGGTATTTATTAAGTAACAACGTTTTCCTAAAGGTCCGATTTAGTCTGAGATGATAAGAGCCTTATCTATAAATAAATTTAAAGGTGTCATTAAAGCCAAACACCTCTCGAAAGGTCACTGATTATTTAAGTGACAATGAAGCCTGGATTTAGAGCTTGGGTCCGGAGCTCATACTATGTTTTGCTTAGTATTGTATATGGACTTAATGTTTGTACAAAAAGAATAGTATCCTGAGTTTCTTTCGGGGTTTCTTCTCAGGATCGTCATCTTGGCTTTTTTTCCGAAACCCTAGTAAATTTAAATTTATAATGACGATCATAAGAGTTTCTTGAGAAA
The DNA here is from genome assembly GCA_936446665.2 of Synanthedon andrenaeformis. Taxonomy (NCBI): domain Eukaryota; kingdom Metazoa; phylum Arthropoda; class Insecta; order Lepidoptera; family Sesiidae; genus Synanthedon; species Synanthedon andrenaeformis. Next base: position 4,383,070 of record OW387786.2, on the reverse strand, counting down.
CCTAATTGATAAATAAATATTTTGATTTTGATTTGATTTTAAGTCTCTACTCAGTCTCGAGTGAATTTATGGAAAACAACAGAAAAAAAAACTCAGTAAAAAGTATTTTATAATTTTAATTATAGCTTTTTGCTTATTAGGTACCTGACTAATGTTTCAATATGCAAGCATGTAAAATAATAAAATGTCAGTGTTAACACTGTTCAAGTGCCAGTTATGTAGTAACCGCCCTAATAATTTAGCGTTGAAAATATATCGATACATTACTTGTAGTACCACGAAAACGCATAATTGCGCGTGATCATCGTCCATTAAGCGCAGTAAATTGTGCACATAACGCATGCATACACCGTACTAATTGTTGCCGCGATGAGTAATTGTGAGCAGATTGGAGGTTTAAACATTATAATAAATTTTGTCTACTTGTGGAGTCCAATCCAATTATAATAGATAAAGGACCTTTCATCCTTACTTTACATATTCTCAAAGATGTTGTGTAATCTCAAGAGAATTTTTTATTTTTATTTTATATTATAATCGCAGTGAAAATTATATCTTAAACAGTGATATATAAAGTAGCAGCGACCCGCACGGGCTCCACCCAGGAATAAAGTTAATTAGGTTTTATTATATTATATTTAAAAAAATCAATGAAAAGTTATCCATTGCGTGGTTAAGAGTTAGCATACAGACAGACGCGGGACTTCAAATTATAATATGTTGTTGTAATACAGACACATTACACTGTATGAAAAATGTATGAGATTAAAATTAATAATAATAATAAATAAACGCCAATGGATAAAATGTATCTAACTAGTTAAGTCTCATTAATATGTTCTTATATTTTTAATAATTTCATTAAGGGCCGGTTTCGGAGACGCGCCGCGCGAAGTTTAGGTTTTTAGCGTTACTCTCACAACGATCGAGGCTCGCGCATCGCACGCACACATGTACGTATGCATAGAGCAAGAGCTCACGACGGCCAGACCTTCGTTATTTTATAAAAGCTGAAAGTTTCTCTGTGCATGTCCTCAACACAGGTATTAAAGACCAGCGACTATAGAGTTTGGGCTGTGGTTACTTGCGGTAACCACACCCACATAAAGGTGTATAAAATTCGTAGCTCAATTTTTTTATATTTTCATCGGGATAACTTTAGAAATTCACGTCATCCATTGCCGGGCACTTATTACATGTGCTATTTTGTTACCAAATATAAAAATTGTTATGTCAAATGTATTATTAATTATTAATATAATATATATAAAAATTTCGAGTCGCGATGTTTGTTGCCAAACTCCTCCGAAACGGCTGGACCGATTTTGATGAAATTTTGTGTGCTTATCGGGTAGGTCTGAGAATCGGCCAACATCTATTTTCCCTAAGTGATATTTTTTTGTATGGCGAAACAACGTTTGCCTGGTAAAAAATTTGACGCCCCCCTCGGACGCCCCCGGCCGTAACTCGGAAACTGTGTGTCACAGCCAGGTCGTGTTTGGGCTCATCGGGGACGTCTCTCCGAGATAAAAAATTTGAGACCCCTCTTGGACCCCCCCCCCCGCGGGTAACTCGGAAACGACGCGACGCGGTGGGGTCGTGTTTGGGTTCATCGAGGACGTCTCTCCGAGATAAAAAATTTGAGGCCCCCCTTGGACCACCCCGCGGGTAACTCGGAATCGACGCGACGCGGTGGGGTCGTGTTTGGGTTCATCGGGGACGTCTCTCCGAGATAAAAAAATTGACGCCCCCCTCGGACCCCCCCCGGCCGTAACTCGGAAACGGTGAGTCACAGCCAGGTCGTGTTTGTGCTCATCGGGGACGTCTCTTCGAGATTAAAAATTTGACACCCCCCTCGGACCCCCCCGGCCGTAACTCAGAAACGGCGCGACAGCCGGGTCGTGATTGGGGTCATCGGAGACGTTTCGACGAGATAAATAATTTGACACCCCTCTTGGACCCCCCCCGCGGGTAACTCGGTAACTCAGAAACGACGCAACGCAGTGGGGTCGTGTTTGGAATAATCAGATGTCTCGGGAAGGCGAATTTTTAGAGACCAAATTTTAATGTTTGACAGTTGTGGTCTACTCGTAGGACCATGGTCAACGTTTCCAGTTAGACCCCTGTGTTGGGTATCATTTGAAAGGTCTGAACGAGGGTGACTGCTTGTAGACCGCGGCAGCACGTACGATCTAATAATTAAATAACGTAGAACTAAACAACATGCTCATATTTATAAATTATAAGCACTAAATAATTTTTTGAATACTAAATAATAAAAATGACCAAATCCCATTTGCGTATAACGAAACTCATAATGGCACATCTGTCAAACTGGGTTGTGAGTTGGGTGTTGTCATTTGCCATAATTAATTGTTTTGGTTTGGTTTTGGGTCTATGCTTTGTAATTCAGGAAGAATTGGGGGTAAGTAAAAAGGGGGAGGGAGAGGGGATTAGTTTCAATTGGCCACCCTCGTTGAGACCTTTCAAATAATACCCAACACGGGTGTCTAACTGTAAACGTTGACCATGGTCCTACGAGTAAACCGCAACTGTCAAAGTTTGAAATTTGGTCTAAGAAATTCGTCTTTCCGAGACGTCTCCGATGACCCCAAACACGACCCGGCTGAGCCGCGCCGTTTCCGAGTTACGGCCGGGGTGGTCCGAGGGGGGCGTCAAATTTTTTATCTCGGAGAGACGTCTCCAATGAGCACAAACACGACCCCACTGCGTCGCGTCGTTTCCGAGTTACCCGCGGGGGGGTCCAAGAGGGGTCTCAAATTTTTTATCTCGGAGAGACGTCTACAATGAGCACAAACACGACCCCACTGCGTCGCGTCGTTTCCGAGTTACCCGCGGGGGGGTCCAAGAGGGGTCTCAAATTTTTTATCTCGGAGAGACGTCTCCAATGAGCACAAACACGACCCCACTGCGTCGCGTCGTTTCCGAGTTACGGCCGGGGGGGTCCGAGGGGGGCGTCAAATTTTTTATCTCGGAGAGACGTCTCCAATGAGCACAAACACGACCCCATTGCGTCGCGTCGTTTCTGAGTTACGGCCGAGGGGGTCCGAGGGGGGCGTCAAATTTTTTATCTCGGAGAGACGTCTCCAATGAGCACAAACACGACCCCACTGCGTCGCGTCGTTTCCGAGTTACCCGCGGGGGGGTCCAAGAGGGGTCTCAAATTTTTTATCTCGGAGAGACGTCTCCAATGAGCACAAACACGACCCCACTGCGTCGCGTCGTTTCCGAGTTACGGCCGGGGGGGTCCGAGGGGGGCGTCAAATTTTTTATCTCGGAGAGACGTCTCCAATGAGCACAAACACGACCCCATTGCGTCGCGTCGTTTCTGAGTTACGGCCGAGGGGGTCCGAGGGGGGCGTCAAATTTTTTATCTCGGAGAGACGTCTCCAATGAGCACAAACACGACCCCACTGCGTCGCGTCGTTTCCGAGTTACCCGCGGGGGGGTCCAAGAGGGGTCTCAAATTTTTTATCTCGGAGAGACGTCTCCAATGAGCACAAACACGACCCCACTGCGTCGCGTCGTTTCCGAGTTACCCGCGGGGGGGTCCAAGAGGGGTCTCAAATTTTTTATCTCGGAGAGACGTCTCCAATGAGCACAAACACGACCCCACTGCGTCGCGTCGTTTCCGAGTTACGGCCGGGGGGGTCCGAGGGGGGTGTCAAATTTTTTATCTCGGAGAGACGTCTCCGATGAACCCAAACACGACCCGGCTGAGTCGCGCCGTTTCCGAGTTACGGCTGAGGGGGTTAGAGGGGGGTTCAAATTTTTTATCTCGTCGAGACGTCTCCGATGAGCCCAAACACGACCCGGCTGAGTCGCGCCGGACAGACAGGGCGGTTTAAGGGAGGGGGGAGGGGTTTTTCCAAAATTTTTGTTGTTTCGTTGCCCCGGTAGACCTTTACCGTCGTCTCTTATGTGGGTGGAAATCCTGCCATATATGGTCACACTGAACGAAGGTCTGGCCTTGGGCTCTTGGGCTATAATTTCAACATCAAAGACGACATATTTGACATTTTTTGTGTAAGTACACGGTTTTATCACGAACTGTCAGTGCGGCGCAAAGCGACGTGCTCTCACTTCGGAGGCGCTTGGCCGACTGAACCAGACTGAACCGTGGCCCGAGCGTGATTTCATAATAATAGCCTTCATAGCAATTTGTATGAAGATTTTGAGCGAAAAAATTGGGCAAGTTTGTGATTTTTTTACACAAAATAGGAATATATTTATTAAGAAATGAAGATTGCAACTATTTTTTTATAGTTTTAACTTTATTATTTGATAAAATTCATTTAATAATTCTTGATACTTACCGACACAATTGTAACAAAACGGGAGTGCGATTTACACGTTTTTAGTGATTTTCTGGATTTTTTTTACACTTATCCATAAGCATTATCTTAAATTCGAATGTTGCAACAAAAAGTATCATTCATTGGCTAGCTGTGTAATTTTTTTCAAGGTTGTGGAGCATCGTTTACTATATAATTCTTTTACAATCCCGACCCTCGATTGCCGTAAGGGACCCTTAAACCTGAAAGATATATGATGACAGCAATACGAATCTTTTTTGTTTCAAATACCCTTTGAACTTTAAAACTTGAGCTGAGTAAGTATAATTTCAAAAGTGAAGTATAACTGGACGGTCTAATTCTCACTTGGCATCTGGATATATTTCAGTCTAACTTATATGACATAAATTTGTATTTTAACTGTTAAATCCAGATATTTTTATTAACAATATCGTGTAGTAACTTTGAAAAACTACAATTCGTCAAACCGATAAACTCGTGTAGGTAAATCACTAGTTCATTTACCTCGCCTCAAATCATATTTTAACTATTATATTACATAATTCACAATTTTTGTAAAATGACAGCTGTCATTCTAACGAGTTACACAGACAATTGTTTTAGTTCTAGTTATTTAAATCTACATATATATAAAAATTACGTGTCACGTTGTTTGTCGCCGATGAACTCGTAAACAACTGAACCGATTTTGATAAAACTTCGTAACTATGTATAATTTGGTCCAACTTAAAAGATAGAATAGTTTTTATTTTGAATCTGGGCGAAGCTGGAAGCGTGTAGCTAGTTCTTTATAAAAATTAATTTACTATTTAAGTATAATTTCTAATTAGTATCGAGGTGTTTTCTATCGATTCGCTATTGGACTATGTCGGAGGTATAGGAAAAGACTCGCTGGTCGAAGGAAGGAGTCGATGGCGATATCGTGTTTGCGAAAACATCGGGAAGTAACTAAACCCTTCAGTCGAGCAACTGTTCCACTATACAATATAATTATATATATATTAAGTTATTTAAATATTTAAGATTATAAACTTTCTATATTTTATATATAAAATGTTTATTGTCTTAAATATTGATACCAAAAAATATTTGTCTTAAAAATGCGTACTACATTTTAGTACTAAAAAGTCGTTGCGTAGGCGTGGCGGCGCCACTGTTCCCAACATGTTATATTGTATGCAAATTTCACACGATTTCGAATAATTACAACCAGAAATTATTTGGAAGCGGCTTCTATGAGCCTGACTGGTTTTGTAATAATGTTCGTCTGGTTTAATTCTCTTTATAAAAATACAGGTTTGTTATCTGACGAATGTGTAACTGGCCCTTTATATTCGGCTAAATACCGTTCACTTAATATAATAGCATGAATGAGAAACATTATCATTATTCATTAAATGCACAATAAACAAACAGTGTTGATTACATTTGTTGGGATTGCTTGATGTTAAGATGTGCTTGACGATTTATAATCATCATTTCAGTCGTAGGACGTCCCAATAGTGAAACCGATCAATAGCAGTCTGGATCCAACTTCGACCCACGGCCCTTGTAAGTTCGTCAGTCTATTCGGCACATGATACACAAATTATACCTAATATTATGAATTGTCTGAAAATATAATTTTAAAATTTTCTAACACAAATGATCAAAGTTAAGTTATTTTGACAGTATTTAAGTTTTGATTTTTTCTGTATAAAGATGACGCGAGCGGATCCGAGGCCAATAAGTAGATATAATTGGTGAATGGTGATGATATAATAATTTATAAATTGGTCGACGACGAAGTAAAGTATATGCATATAAGTAAAAGCTAACAAAAAAGAAATGTCTATTAGTCCGTTCGCTATCAAATTTTACAGGATCATCCGCTGGGCTAATCTTAAGATTGACTGAAAATTTCATCAAAATAGGTTGAGCAGTTTTGGAGTCTACGGGGAACGTTCATCTATTTTATATATGAAGTAGAAGATTCCAGTTTCCTAACAAAAATATTAATGGCAAATCAATACATATTATTGCACACCTATTTTACAAAAATATCATATATATTTTTTATGTGAAGGTCGGCAAGCAGGCTGTTTAACATGATTAATGTCGCAATTAACATATTGACAATTTAGAAGTTAGGCTTGGATTTAAAAAAAAAAACAAAAATCAGTTTTTTGTTAATACGCTCCACGAATATTGCGGGATGGGACGATTCGTCGCCTCCCATTCAGCGCTAAGCCATTTCAGCGCCGGCCGATTCTACGCCGGCTATTTCGTCACCATTCGTTGTGGTCTTTTGTTTAAGCGCAGATTGTAGAAAGCAAAAGAATTACTACCAGTATAGATGTTCATCGTCAGAAAAGTTCGACATTTAATATTCGGTTTATTGTTTTTTTAGCATCGTAACATATAACATATAGCATGTTGAATAATAACCCTGTATACTATCCCTACTAATATAAACTGTATACGTCGTATATCCATTTTTGGTAAACTTAAGATCACATTTACTGACGTAAAAACCCATAGATGTAGATTTTTTGTATTAAAAACCATTTATAATCATAGATAAATTTAATTCTTACTATTAAATTGGGCGTATTAACCATAAACTTTTTATTTTACTTTGAGTCGTATAAACATTTCTTTGCTAATTTCGGTATTTCTTATATACAGATCGATAAAAAAATTCTGTGAAAAATTTTATACCTATATAATTCAATTTAGCCAAAATGGTTTATACGACAATTGAACCCAAATGTATCGATATGCAACGCCACTGGTTGCATCAACCAGTGGAGTTAAGGATTTTAAGGATAGCTTAGCAGGATTAAGGATTAAGGTATAGGGAAATGAATTTTCGCATCTTTTACTCACTCACCTACATAAATTTAAAACGGACATGGACATATTACTTCCTGTTATGTTGTAAACTGTGAATTCAATGTAAAATATAAATATTGGTAAACGGTCTGCTAAATTATTATTTATTTATAAATTATTTTATTATTTTATATAAAATTTTTTTATACTGTAACCTTGTTGTAATTAAATAAATATTTGAATGAATTATTCATAATTGTCTTAGCAAATTGTTGCCAAGGTTGGCGTTTAGATATTTTGTTAAATCTGTGGACACGACAAAACTAAATTAAAAATATTTACAAACTAGTTACAATGTCGTTGGTCGCTCTAAATTTAGAAACAAATTTTTTTCCGTAAAAAGTCCAAAAGATATTTTGGATATAATTATTCTATTTCAGTCAATATTTTCTTGATGTTTGTTGATTTTTACTTTTATTTTGTAATTTTTTTTAATTTTCTACTAAGTACTGTAGCGTGTTCATACACTTCATACATCACTGCTGGATGCGCTACTAACCTGGATAACGCCTCAGATCCTGTATTTTATATATTTTTCGGCCTACATGTCATTCACGTATCATTTACATCACATTTTTCCCTTGTTTCCTTATTATTTTACCGACAGCCTGTTTTTCGAATGTCTGCTATACTTTTTCCTACATTTTCTCATACGTTTTACATGCATTTAGTCATCATATAATTTCAAAAACGCAAATTTATATATTTTTGACATAATCTCTTTGTTTATTTATTTCGTCGCCATAGTTCCCATAGTATTTTGACATCATGCTTTCTCATTACATTGTTGCTTTCTCGCTCATTTTTTATTCCTTTTTATATACAACCTCACCTCTAAATTCGAAATGTCCTGGCCATATATATTTATTATTTTCTAAATTTAATTTTCAAAATATTATTTCGAAGGTTTTCCAGCCGGCTAGACTGATGAAAATCAATCAGTGTGTTGTCGCTCCTCTCTGCGATACAACATTAAAATTTGGCCTGTCTTGCCTCTATCTGCTTCGTGTCATTCCGGAAGTCGGTGCTGAGACTCCGGACGCACTTCACTAGAGCAAATTTCACTTCGCGTCGTTCCGTGAGTCGGCACAGAGACTCCGGACGCACCCATCTCCGCTTTTCGTCTGCATCGTGTCGTTCCGGGAGTCGGTGCTGAGACCCCGGACGCACTTCACTACTGCACGCTTCACTTCGTGTCGTTCCGTGAGTCTGTGCATAGACTCCGGACGCCCCATCGCCTCTGCCCGTTTGCATCGTGTCGTTCCGGGAGTCGGTGCTCAGACCCCGGACGCACTTCACCACTGCACGCTTCACTTCGTGTCGTTCCGTGAGTCTGTGCAGAGCTCCGGACGCACCCATCGCCGCTGCCAGTCTGCATTGTATCGTTCCGGGAGTCAGTGCTGAGACCCCGGACACACTTCACCACCACCCCAGACGCTGTTTTTATTTTTTTTAATCTGTATTTAATCACCTGTACATCATTCATAACACTACACAACTTTCAATTCATCCATTTTTATATATATTTATTATTTGTAAATCATCTCTAAAATATATCTGTAAATATCTATTTCATTTTTTTATTTTAACTGCCGCTTCACGACAGTACGTGTCACAGTGGTGAAATATATTTTCTTCGCAATCTTTAGCCCTATGTCTTATATTTTGCAATATTTCAAATTGTTTGCAATTAAATCTTTTCTTAGATTAAAAACGGGTCCGGGTGGGCGCCATCGCCAACCAGCAAGCACCGTAACTAATTGAACGATTACTATATGCAACGTAAAAATTATCAATAACCGATACTGCGTTATCGAAATAAGGCCAAGTATGCAGGTCGTGAAAATGATATATGAAAAAAAAACTTCAAATTAAAAAAAACTTTAAATTAATGTTTATAAATGAATTTTTATACTTTATCTGTTGAAAAAATTTCATAAACAATTTTTTTCAAACAAAAAAGGAACTTTTTTGCACCTCTTCCTTTAAAATGCTCCGTGAGCCCGCGTGGTCCGACTTCTTCGTTCGACTAAATAATCATAGTTACATAATGATCGACGACGCGGACTGATAATCAGACCGTGCTATATTATTTTTATTTAATAACAAATAAATAATAAATGAACAAAACTTTAGTGTAGGGTGTCATGAAAGGAAAGCAAATTGCAAAACACATTTGACACTAGTATTTGGAAAACTTTCAAAACATTTATCAATACATTTATATAATATATATTAAATAAATAAACTTATAAAATTAATAACTCCCTTGCTTTTGTTTGTAGTACCTACTTATAATACTGTATTACTTACTTACTTTTCAATTACTTTTCAATTGAAAAGAAAGTTTTTGATTTGTTGTTATTAATGAAGTCTGTGTGTTCATAATGGAAATAGCATTAAATTAAATAGTTTGATTGATATTTTTCTAATTACATGAAGTAAATTTTTGTTCTTAACTTTTTGTTAATTGCGACTATTGAATATATTATTAAACATTAAAATAAACAGTTTTAAATTGAAGATATTTTTGAAGATAAAAATGAAGAAAAGAATTATTTTATATAACATTTACCTCTGTTACTTATATATTATATTAGGATGAATTCGGATATATGTATAATTGTATAATTCTTTCTTTGAAAGTATTCGCCTTAAACACGGGTGAAATAAATTGTTTTTAAATAATGCACACTAATTATGCTCATTACATGTCAGAACGCCTACCGAAACTGTCGATGCATATTTTAGTTGCTCGTTTTAAATACAGTTATGTTCAGAGAAGTGTTCAGATACAGATACGACACAGTTTGTAGGTATTTTCATTTAGTAAGAATGAACTGCTTAACAGTGTATCTTAAAAAGTACCAAAAAGTATCATAAAATTCGTTGCATTTTTTTTTAAATAAATTTTATTTTTAATATCGATTCTAACTTTTTTATCATCTTTATGATTTTCATCTTGTAACAATATTAATATGCATATTTAATTATACATTTTATATACATAATTAATTTAATACTTACGGATTCGTGAGCATTGAATTTTAATTTAAAATTATTTTAACAAGTGACTAATTAATAAAATTAAGAGACGAAATAACTGCAGATTGTCATATACAGGGTGTGGCCTGTAATAAGAGCAATAAAAAACAATGATTCTATAGAGTATACGCAGTTACCTTAACCTAATCATAATGCTTCAAAGTGCTTATACCCAGAGATATAGCAATCCAAAGTTACAATACATAATCAATGAATTTCATGATCGCTAAATTGTCGGTTATCACTCGTTAGATGTCTTGGTACAGGGTACTGGGGCGAGAACGATCGTAAATGTCAATGTCAAGTACTCCGACTAGACACATTATGTCTGAAGTAGTACATTGCTGGCTCGATTAATTTTGTTAGAAAATAACAGTAAATTTGTTTTTCATTTTAATTAATTGAAACCTTTGGAATTAATTACTGATTCGTTAAAGGGTTTTAATATATTGCTTAAAGGGTTTTCTATTATTATTTTAATTTATTGCTCTTATTACAGGCCACACCCTGTATAAATGTTTTTCTATTACCTAATCTTTAAATAGTTTATTATCTGTTAAACACCAGCTTTTTCTTTCTAGCTACCTCCTACCTTTTTAATTTGATTTAACATCTTAATAAAAGTTTTATTATTATATTACGAAAATCGGCTTAATTTTGCCCATATTCAAATTATTTTTTTAGTTTGAATATTGCTCACAGCATTATATTTTATTCTTTGGATGTTATCTATGCTAATAATGATTGTGCATGCCCATACACAAAGTATTCATGAAAAAAATCGTACTTTACATCCATTAGCGCTTCATATCGTATGCAAATTACCGTCGTCTGGAAGTTTACAATTACTATGGTCAGACGAGACGATTTCTTTTAACTTTTCGCCTCACATTTTCCCTGTATATTTTATTTATACCACATAAATAAATAAACCGTTGTTCGAGATAAGGTTTAAGCCCAATGAATCCAAAATAAACTTAAGAATTGGTCTTACTCTAATTTAACTGTCATAGACCCCTAGAATCTAACCAAACCCCTAAAATGTAACCAGTACCTACATTTTTACATAAACAGATTCATGTAAAAATGTTTTACATGTTAAGGTTGACAGATAGACTGATGGTCGATTTGATGGTAGGTAGGTACAAAAGAAACGAAAACAGAATCTGACGAACTTTTCATAAGTTGGCTCTGGTCTGGATTTAGAAAGAAATGGCAGGCACACGTTTCGCAGTCAATTTTGCAGCCGGTCTGGGGCAGTAATTCCCCTTACAGAAGACCACCGTGAAATAACAGCATGTGCGCTGTTGTGTTTCGGAGAGTGAATAAGGGATGCCTGAGTCCATTTCCCTATCCCTTCCTAATCCCTTATCCTTAATCCTACTGTAGTCGGCAGCGCATTTGCAACACCTGTGACGTTGCTTGTGTTATAGGTGACGGTAGCCACTACCATTCGTTGGACCGTCAGTCTTTCTTAATACAAAAAAAATGAAAGAAATGTCTGATGATTTTGGGTGGTCCATTTTAAAAGTAACGACGTTATTACAATACATAGTGAGTTATTAATGGTCCGAAGTCGTATCTGTATCATCGAGATAAGTGTGTTCACAACGAGCACTCATTAGTACATTATCGTTTGAACGATTGACTTTTAAACGATATCAGTATTAGAGATTTTAATGTGATTGTTTTAGAGTGCTGCCGGTGAAATTTCGACTGGCGAGACCTTGATTCGGTCGATGGTCACACGTTTTCTTTAATGCATGCGTGCTTCATAATTTTAATTATATACAATTGATATTCTACGATAAACTTCTGTAAAAAGGGGTTACTTCCTTCAGACGGCCTGGTCAGTTTAAGACAGGCCACTTTTTCGGAGACATACGAGGATTTTACCCTTGCTGGTCTCCAACCTCTACAAGGTAGAAAACTATTCGCGAAGAATGCATTTAGAAAGAAGAAATATGAGCTTAATTCAAATAATTGAGGGTAGTACCCGCAGTTAAACTTCCTCTAACTGTAAGAAAATAGTCGTTTCTAAGGGACGGCAAGTTCTTACTATATTATTACCGGAATAATTTTAAGCTAGTTGTATTTCCAATGTTTATTTTATTTCTCTGTCTTTCTCTCTCGCACTTTTGAATGATTAATGATTGCGTCTCATTCACAGCTTGTCGTGTCATTACAAAAATCAGATGCAACGCGGTAGGTTGCTGTGGAGGCATTCGATTGATTCATGTAATTAGGGGAGCATGTTTTCATATTCCTATAGAAAATAGGATGTGGAGTGGAGCCACGTTTTACGGATCACGTAGTTGTCCTTCCAATTACAATGTGGTACAAAATTTGTTTTAATATTGACAGAATACAATATTATGGTCAATATTCTTACTTCGACATAATTTCTGTTAATAGTGATTATAATGATGGTTAATATTAAATTATTTTTTATTTTTATAAATAAAAATATAGTATTTTTCAGTGTTAATAATTTCTTTTACTTTTTTGCTGGAGGGATGAATAAAATGTTAAGTATGAGTTACACGTCAGATCAATTTTAAGGGTCACTCAGTGTCACGTGAGCATAACAAACTGGTTGCACCCACCGTGAGAATCGGGACTATTTGCCCGCCACATTTGTCCGCCTCTTTCAAGACGAACGACCAAACACTCGACGCCTTTTGTCCAAAAATGTAATGGGGATAGATAAATAAAAAAAAAACATCTTCAATGTAAATGGCGCTAGAAATGTTGGTTTGAAAGAGAGCCGCTGATGATTAAATAAAAGTTGAACACACTTAAAGACACCCTATTTTAAGAGCATTTTGAAACTACTTGCTGTTATACTTTAGAAATTGTGCAAAAAAAATTTCATAACTAATTTAATATTTTCAAACAAATAAAAACAACTTGTCCTCGATTTTTTAATTTTTACATATGTATATTATTAACTTAACCCTTACCTAGTTGATGCTATTATGATGATTTATGATTTCGATAATAAATTGATCATTGATTTAATATGATTCCAATAACCGAATAGCCAGCGAATAGCTGAATTATTAAACATTCATATAATCAATTAAGTCCTGTCTACGCTTACCGAGGCTAAAATATTCCTGGAATACTCTCACAGTTAGAAATATAATTTGCAAATTTTCGTTTATGAATTATAGCTTTATTTTTGATTTCTGGAAAATTAGATTGGCTAGAAGCTTTGGAATCTTTAATTGGGTTATTATACTGAATATCTTTGTTCTTAAAATATTATTACATATCTTGTTAAATGGCGGGTAAATACTTATCAATATCAAAATGTCAATAAATCTTTCATCAAATTAATCTTTCTTCAAATTATTTTAGTAGTTTTTATAAAATCTGCCTTAGTAGTCATAATCATAGGCTGCATTCTGCATAGTGGTCAGTCCATCTGATGGCAGTAAACGTCTTCTTACAAAAGGTCTTAGTGAAGTGAAAGTCTGACTATTCTTTCAATTCCCATTTTTACATTTTATTCTATTTGGGTTGACAGTCATCGTAGCCTTGCAGAAAAGTTGCTAACGATCCAATTGAAGGTACAATCAAGATGATCATAAGCATTTCTGTCGCCTTTAATCCTTAAAAAAAATATCAAATTATTAGTAAAGTCAAATAGCTAATATAACAATGTTTGTATAAAGTTTTCTTGAAACTACGTCCCACTCCGAAGACAAGCTCAGAGCATATCCGCAAGAACCTAATGGACTTGTAATACCCGACTAGTACAAACATACGAGTGGCGTTAAAAGGACGAAGGCCCAAACAATACTTGTTTGGGTTTGGTCCAATGTTAAGCTGGATATAACCATACACCATTTATCAGAGATATCCAACAAAATTAATGATTAGCAGAGAGACTTGTAATATTAGAATATACATTGTAATTATATTGTATTCTCTTGGTTGAAGGACATGGTCGCTAAAAAATTTTTACAAATGACAGTGTATAATGAAATATTTTTCATAAGTGAAGTTCGATAAAAAAATGTTTTCATTTATTCTATTCAATTTCTACTTTTTCTTTTCCTGAGGACAACTTGCATAAGATACATTATAAAAATCTAATTGAAAATGGCACTGCTGGGGTTTCATAGCTTTGTTTTCTCTTTCTATTTTATTTATTTATATCGTTTCTCCTAACTAACTATCAACACACAGACAAAATTACTAAGTTTAGTAAGCTTTAGGAACATATAAATTTATTATTAACGTAATCATCCGCTAAGAAAGGATTTTCGCAAATTTCAATACCGTGCGAAGCCGGGGGCGGGTCGCTAGTAATTTGGGAAAAATCTTTATTTTATACGGTTAGTTGAAGCAATCCAATGCCAGTGTAATTCATGACTTGTACCAAACATCTAGAGACTGGACATCTAATATTGACAAAGTGGAGTATTTTTTGTCAAGCCCGAGTGGAAGGGTTGAATGGCTGAGGGTGTTTGGAGAGACGCAGTCAGCTTCGCGGAGGAATTTTCAAATATTCCGGAACACAATACAGTAATGCGCCTCTTGACTGTACCTATTAAAACATAGGTACGAATTGATCGATTATTAGAAGTCTAGGAACAAGGTCGGATACGAAATTTTCTTGATTACTCAAAATATATTGTTGTTTATTTACATGTGTAGGTACATATGAGTATGTGAACACCCATGTATATGTTGTACATAAATATGTGAACACAGTCATGTTCATAAACATGTAAGTATACATATACATGTTTGTACAAAACTTGTATCTTAATGTGTATGTGGTAACGAGTTATTTATTTTTAATTTTGTTGGTTATTTTTCATTTTTTGTTAGGGTATGTTGAATTATCAAACTTAATTTTTAATTTTTAATAATCCACTTTTCACATAAGCATGTATCTTCCTAGATGTATATGTATACATATTTCGAGTCATAGTCTCTATGAAATCATACCAAATCATACAGTTTTAAAACCAAACAAGCCTTTTTTTTTTCTCTGCTTAATTACTTTTCAACTGCTACCTTTCTTTGACATAAAATCCCCCTTTCGGTGTTCAGATGTATGCAAAGCTCTTCAGTTGTTCTGTAATCAGGGTAATATTAAATGGAAACAAATACGCTGAGCACTCGGAGCCGTCTTTATGCTATACAGAAAGTATCTTCTTCTTTTTGGTTTCCGCCTAGACTTCGATCATATTATTTTAAAAATTTTATTATCAAATCAAATATAATTACAAATTTATTTTTCTTATGCCTCCAATTTTTTTTTGGAAAATTGCTACGTTTAAACATACAGCCCACCAAAAGAGTAAGGAAATAGGGTAAGGTATAAGATGAGAAGCATAAAGAAATGAGTATAATGTAATTAGGATAGTTAGTCTTGGCCATAATAAAAAAAATGTACTGATTACTGATTGCCTAAAATATTGAGGTCTTTTAGTCACTGACCGAACATAGGTAATTATTCAACAATCGAATTTATCATCTAGCTCATATTCCTTCATAACTTTACTGGTCACACACAAAAATACTCAATTCCTAATTTATAAAAGTGCTATTACGTAACATAATATACGTGATTTATAACCGGCCAGTACGAGTTTAGACACTCCGCTTTAGATGTTTGATCAAAATGTTAACACTGCCCTCAACTAGTTGGCGCGTATTATGCTTCTCTAATAACGTTTTTTTTTTACCTGGTTGGACTTCATTCAAAGTTATATTTTAAAATTAAGACCGGTTAAAGGCGCAAACTATAAAGTTGGGAGCACGGTACACCTCCACTTTCGGGTACGCCTAGAAGTTTTTACAAGGAGCGTAGCATTCCCCGCGCTGGGATAGCTGCGACCTCGCCCATCTACGGCCGCGCTAGGAAGTCGTTGGGTTTTAGTCGGTAGGAGTCTCCTACACTGCAGCGTATCTATGAGGATTTCCCAACTTTGAAAAAAAAAGGGTATATACTATGATCCGTAGTCATAAACTGGGTAGCCCAGTTACCACAAGTTGTGTCCAGCGTGAAATAAATTTTAAGACCCTTCCTTATCTCTAATTCTTAATTTTATCCAAGTCAACAACCTACTTGCAACTCCTCTATGACGTGTTTTATAAGCGAAAGAAGCCATCAGGCAGCCTTACGGCCTACTTGATGGTGAGGTGACTACCGTTACCTGTAATATAAGCAACGCTGTATAGGTGCCTTAATTCTACTATGATTTGCAGCAAGTGCGTTGCCAATCATATTAGAATTAAGGATAACGAAAATGGGCTAATATCCATTTAAACTAAATGAAATAATTTTCAAGTGATGATTTGTGCACACTTTAGTACTTTGCATGCATAAAAAGACAAATTTATTTAATTTGTCCAACTTTATTTGTTTGACCATTATATATATATAGGTAATTACTAGACCTAAAAACCGATTTTCTGTATCTTCTGTGGTTTCGGATTCTGTAACAGTTAAATAAAACTTCCGATCACAGTCGTAAATAATAAAAACACGTGTTTATTTCACGTGTTCTTTGTTTGTTTTTGTACTTTTATTCTTCAATCAATATTGTGAAAAATCATTTCTACAAGGCAAGGACGCTTTACGGTTATATTTATATATTTCATCGAGTGAATCGTCAGTCCTTTCTCGTGAACAAAAGTGTAATAATACTAGAATATGTTAAAGGATGTCTTGGGACTTTATTAAATCATATGCATTGTTAACAATTTAAAGTTTTACTTACTGTATTTAGTGAAATCCGTTTCTTCGAGACAAAACGTTAGTGGTTTCTTCAAGATAGTTATAAATTTAAATAATTTTCGGAAGCTTGTTGTATGAGGTTTTTTTTATCTAGTACTTTTGGATTACTTTTACTTTTGAAGATTTATTAAAATTGTGTTTTAATTGTGGACATGCGAAACCGTGATAGGTCCTCATATATAACGCTTAAATTACTGTGATAACAATCAAAATATTAATTATTTAGATAAACGTGATGTCTCAAAAGCAGCCGAAACTTAGTGGTATGAATGAAAAATTTCTAAAAATCTCCGGTGAAATTCTTGTATCCACAACGATAATTACAAACACACCTGCTGTTGCGGCTCGTACGCCTTGTTGCTCTGTAGCGACTACGGAATTCTTGTTAACACTTACATAAGTACATATGTTAGTAGGCAAACAAAATGGAGTGTGGTGCCCATGTAATGCTGCCATATGCACTAGACAAGAGTACAGAGCAATGAAGCGCATAATGTATATATAAAAAATTCAGCATTATATCTTAAAAACAATATATTATATATTGATGTTAATGTATTAATTATATTCCAAAGTAGTCTCACTAGTCACTGGTCACAACTTCTCACTAGTCTGTAGGTTTCAACTAATTTCAAAATATTAATCGGAAAATGCTAGGTCTAAATGAAATCGCTTTCTTTTCCTCAGAGTAGTTGCGATGATACAGTCTACTGTGAAAAATTGTTCACAGTCCAAAAAAGGCAGATTTGTTCACAGTTTCCAACTTATACTAATATTATAAAAAGAGAAGATTTGCTTTATTGTTTGTAATGAATAAACTCAAAAACTACTGAACCGATTTTAAAAATTCTTTAGCTTTCACCTATAAAAAACTACATTGTCAGCGAGTAACATAGGCTATATTTTATGAAGTTACGCTGACGGAGTCGCGTGCAACAACTAGTAAAAAATAAGTCCACCTTTCAGACATATTAGCTTCCAGACACAATACTTACTCTGTGCGCAGAGGTGTTAATCGGAGAGCGCACGCGCACTGCGACGAACGCAACATAATACCCAGTTAGCCCCACTTTACCCTGTTTGTTCTAAATGTTACATTTCTCCCGCAAACGCCCCTCTTCCGGCCTCTTTATTGGAAATATCGCCTTTTTTAGGTACCGCACCCGACAGGGCTACTTTTGTGTAAATATACTTAACTTCATCAAAGTACTTTACTACTTTTTGTAAAAGTAACATAGTTATTTCTTTATTAAATAACAAACACAAAATTGAAACTTTTTTTATATAAAAATTACTTTAATTACTAAAGATAAGAGATTAAAGGTTAGGTAAATTGCGCTCTGGCATCTCTTACACACACGCTGTCATTTCACCGTGGTCTTCTGTAAAGGTGTGTGTGGTTCTTGTAGCCAGACGAGCTGTCGATTTATGTCTGACATACAGTTGTGCCCTGCCACTATTTCCTATACCTAGACCGAAACCAACTTTGAAAAGTTCTTTTCCAAAGGTGGCCCAGCCGGGAGTTTAACCCTTGACCAACAACCAATTGGTTCATCAAAACATTTTTTTATCAATGACAATAGGTTTATAACTTACAATTTTATAATAACAAAAAAATAATCATTTACCTATAGCAAAAGTAAAACATAATTAATTAAGATCTAGTTAAGAATCACACAAATAAAAAATAATTTCTCAAAAAGGGTAAATAATACACCAGTGTTGCGAGTTAAATATGTTTTAATTTCATAATTTTCTTAGCAATTAGGTATATAATTTCGTTTTCAGCATCTGAATACTTATAGGACACAGTACAGTAATACACAGTGTCCATGTAGATATAACAAAAAAATTAAGCGCATTTCATTACTTCATCTACGTCTGTTAAAATGTGGAATGTCTTTGTCTTTTACCAGTATTGTTTATCAAAAGAAATAAATATTTTGTGCGTGCGTAAAAAAAAGTAACTAATTATATAAAAAAAATCGATTTTAAAATTTAACTTTACACACGCATATGTAAATCATTTTTACATCGTTCGTCTGCGCAAGGAATAAAAAAATGCCTTAACGGTAGGCTTAATCTGGATTTTATTCAAATTTTTTAATACATCCAAATAAATTTCTGACTTTTGAATTACATTTATACATACAGTACTGCGTTATAAAGGGATAACCATTTATTATATATATATATTGATCGAGAAGTCATTAGCAAATGAGCGATGTAAAAATTCTAAACAATTGTATTACGAAATTAACATGCATTAGAAAGCATTTTAATATGCTCTGAAGAACATTTCTTTTCCTTCTGGGATTATTTTTGAAATAAAACTCAGAAAATTGTATTTAATTTAAACCTTGAAAAACACTGGAAATTGCCACTAATGTATAAATTCAGTTACCTTATGTTAAAACGTTTTTTTTATCTACTCAAAGTACATACGATACATTACTGTTATAACTACTTTTTACTTCGCGAACTCAATACGTACACTGCCACCATATCACATGACTAAGGTTACTTTAGCCACGCGACCGTACTATGGCACAGATCTTATTAAAATAAAGTTATTTATTATATCCACTATTAGGTAGGTATGCGCGGTTACAAAGTTAACGAGACAAAACAATAAGAAACATGGTGGTTTCAATAGAAATCGAGAAGTCATACAAGGAGATTCAATGTATAAACCAAACACTCTCAGACGAACCTTAAAATAATATATACAAAGTTCAAAATCATACAAACAAATACGCAGAACATTTACTTTAAATAAAAACCTCATCTCAGCACAAAAGAAGAACTAAATAAATTGTTGCTAATCGAACGAAGAGAGCGATCGGTTTGGATAGTTTTACCCATAATTAAATACGAAACATTTAATACAATTTTACAGCTAATATCTAAGTTTACATATATTGGATAAAGTTTTTTTTTTATAAATAAGGAAACACATATTTGTATTATATTTACAAGCATAACACGGTCCATAACAATAAAGCATTTAAATAACACACTGAGAATTGACGTAAAGGCTTTTTTTTTACTACACTTCATAACGACCTAGCCGCAGCAAGCGTGGTTACAAGGATGCAGACTCTCCATACAACTAGTTGCATTGCGAACACGCACAGTCCTTCGAAATATCAACGTTCAGCGGTGGTCTGTCGGAAGACTCGTGACTAGTGAAGCTACTATTTGCTCATTCTACAGAAAGCTTTTTTTTAGAGCACGAATCCGACACAAGAGCAAACGAGCGCCACGATGTTGCACGGTGTTAAGGAATTTCACAGCTCCAGACGGTACGGTCCCGACTTTTTTCCTCATTCAAATGTTTGCTCGCTCGCTTCAGCTACCATTCATGAGACGTTTGTACCTTACCGCGCCTGTACCTTACGCTACCAAGTCCTCGTCACTGTAATAATACTGCGATAGTTGACTAATACTCGCTCACTGACAATGTCCATCGACAGCAGGCAACGGAACACGCGAAGCGTTAAGCGTATATGAGCTGCTTGATTACGAATCGCCTACGTGCCGTCACAATTTCTTCGCCTCTGACGCCTGCCGTGGTGATGACGCACGCTATGGCAAGGCGGCTTGATGGAATTCTTCGGAGGCGGTTGAAGCCTACGCTGCGGACGCCACTTGGGCAGACCGCGAGGCGCTTGTCCGATCTCTCCTGCGATAACTTTGTTGTGCTTGTTTATGTCGAAGTCGTGAGCCTCCTTTATGAACGAGAAACACTTGTGCAGTCGCTCCGAGATGCGACTCTTCCCGCGTCTTAACTGGAGCCCTTTCCAATTGAATCCTATGTAGCGATCTTCGTTCTTCACCAAATGGTAAGTGTTGTAGCCTCCCACAAATTCCTCTTTGAACAGGCAATTCGGCGTCCTCTCCGCTTCTGATCGTGTCTGAAACGAATTGAAGTATGCATGAGTCTAAGTACTAACTAAGGTCTTGAACTTTTTAAAATGAAACTTCTTTGCGCGCGATGAGAGTAAAATTTCAAAGTTTAATATTGTGTGACGCTTCAGTGTAACGATCACATGACGATTCTTGTAAAGTTTCTTGTACTGTCATCTACAGGTATATTTTATCGTCAAAGAATTTTCACTTCTGACACGCGTACACTGTACACTCGCAAGTTTTTTTTTAAACCATTTCTTTAACAATGAGCCATTTCTTTAACAACAAATGAATGAATCAATTACCAATTAAAAAAGAGACCATTTCCCTGTCCATTGCCAATTTTTTATCTTTAACCCTACTGTAGGCGGCAGCGCACTTGCAACACTTGTGGGGTGGTTGCTTGTGTTATAAGCGACGGTAACCACCTACCATCAAGTGGACCGTCAGCCTGTCTGCCGACCTTAACATGAAAAAATAAACATTCTTAGCTTAATAGTACCTACTGATTCTGATTTTATGGCATGGTCTCTCAATTGAGCTATAAAAATTAGTGTCCCTTAATGGAAGCACTTGGAAACATTAACGTTGCTGGTAAAGTTGATAGTGAAAGTTTGAAGGAGCCTTACCATCTGCCTGCCGACCAGTCTCGATCTGTTGAAGCAAAGGTACATGTCCCGAAGTGGCGAGTGGAACAGCAACTCCAGGCTGGCGCCCCGGGTACTCATCGTGAGATTCGCTGTAACCACAAAAACATTCTTATTGACAATCAAAATACTACATTGTACAATGAATTAAAAATTCATTGAAAGTGAAAATAAACAGTTGTGCATTCGATTGTCACATTATTTATTAACAATCACCAATCAATGGTCACCATATAAATTAAATAAAAAATCAATATTGTGAAAGTGTGGTGAACGTGAAAGGCAGGTGTGACAGAAAAATTTAATGGTATTTGAACACTAATAAACTATGAGAATAAAATGTCGATAAATATTAATTTATTGTCAGATATTCAATACTTGACATGTTAGATGCGGTTTATATGACGATCACACGTTTTGATGGTTAAATTCAAAACAATTTCTTAGGTATAAGTATCATGTTAATATATAATAAACTATTATTAAGCTTTTAATTAATAAACAAATGGTAATTATAATGTAATGATATCTTTTTGTAATTTTTTCAGTATTTATATTATGCAATTAATTTACTTATAAATACTTAAATTATTACATAATTGCAATCAAAATTAATAATAAATAAGTAATAATAATAAATAACTTATAAAATCTTTGAAAAATATCTAACTTGTTAAAGGTTACAAATTGTATTAATGAAATTATGTTGAAGTAATTCTTTTGTAAAAATAATCTGATATATTGTAAAATCTGTAACATTATAAAGTTATAAATGTTTATTAATGAGACTAATGAAATTAAAAAGTTTTCTCAATTAATAAAATTAGCGTCTCGATCTTCATGAATCTTCATGTGAACCGACCACGTATTTAAACAGATAATAAGATAGGAAAGTCAACTTGGAATTCCATAACCGCTGCGGAATTCAAATAAAAATCTTCATAAATGTATAAAGTATAGTAGAACGGCTGCGGACGCGACACAAGATTCGAGCATCTTGTTTCAATTAACATTAAGTGAAATAAAAATGCTTTCATGGCTATCACGGACATAAATTTGTTATAATTTCAATAAACGTGAGAGTGCGTGAAAGTGAACTTTACTATAGGGAAAAGGTTTCCGTAAACTTATAAGTTTACGATGGTATTTTTATTAGCATTGAAAATATAACAACTAAAGGTAGGTATCGTAATGTAAAATTCAAAACTAAATTATTGCATGAGTTTGGTCGCTAGTTATAATTAATGTATAAAAAAAGTTAATCCAAATCCTTTTAACGGTTTTGTAACTAACATCCACACATCCAGCCTCGTAATATTTTACGTTTAAATATAAAGTTGAATTTTATAAGTAATTAATTATCGTTCATTTCTTACAAATTTTTATATCTATACCAATATTATAAAGAGACTAAAGATTTGTGTTTTTGTTTGTAAAGAACAAACTAAAAAAACTACTGGACCGATTTTAAAAATTCTTTCATCTGTAGAAAGCTACATTATCAGCGAGTAATATAAGCTATATTTTATAGTCACGCGGACGAAGTCGCATGCAACAGCTAGTAATAGTAATATATATATTTAAAAATATCATAATAATAGGATGATGTGTACCTACGTAATAAATATAATCTGATACAGTGCTATCGATATCTAAATACGATCTAAATTTATATTTAGTCTTAATATATATTGGTTATCATTGTCATATCATACTTATCAAGTTTTTTGCTTAACGACAAATTTGAAGTGAGACGAGATCGTTCCAACCGCATGGCCTGGATCTGATTCACATAATTTTTTTATCGGTACTACATATAGTGGTTACAACCAATTTTATTCATATTGAATATATGAATAAAATTGGTAGTGGATATGTATGGATATTGTAAACATGATTGTTCTGATGAATTCTTATTTTTTATATTAATAGTGAATATAATGTTTAATTAGCAATATTACAAACTTCGTTGAACCAAATCCATTATAACATACTAATATTAGAAGAATAAGTAATATTTGTGAGGGTGTATGAATGTATGGACGTATTGAATGTATGAATGTATGGATGTATGGATATTTGTTACTCTTTACACGTATGTAAAAATTACTAAACGGATTTGTATGAAATTTGGCTTACATGTAGTTTAATCTGGATTAACATATAGGATACTTTTTATCCTGAAAAATGTTAGCTTTCCGAGGAAACGTCTAAAAATATTAAAAACTGGACGCCACTGTCGCCATGACGATGAAGTTGTCAGATATTTTCTCAGGTTATGCTCAGTTGTTATATTTTTCATTTTTCAACGCAGAGGAAGTCTTGGGCACCAACTAGTATATTATAACTTGTAATAAAACTGTTAAAAAAAACTAAAAATAGTGCATTTTTAGTTTAAATACAATTGTATAATTTGAATCTGTAATAAAGTCATCTACATACATGTGATTAATTATGATTAAGTTATACTATACAAAGTAGATATAATTTCACAGTTGCTCGCAAATCAAAAAATCGTAAGAAATAAAAATGTTAATTGTTTAAATAAATTACAACACAAAGTAATAAGTTTATTGCAAATATTTTCCAAGATGAATAGAAAAGCTTCGAACACGTCTTTCGTAAGTATGATGCACAAACGTTGCCCAACGTCCGTAATAGACGGCTAATTTTAAAAAGACAACATAATCTCAAGTCGCCAAAGCAAACATTTCTCTTTGAAGTGCCGACGTCGTTTCACTTTTGTTTGACTACAGCTCCATTGCACAGCGGTGCAATGTGCACCTATGTCGATAGGGAATCCTTGTATACAATATTTTTATGAAACAATTTTCATCATAATTGTCAGGTCACCCCTACAGACTGGCAATGAGAATCTGAACCAATAGGAAATAAATAAATGAATGTCTAGTATGGAGTCAATACCAATGGTTAGTTTCAAAGTAAACACTAAGTATTAGGCTAACCATGAAACAGACAGGGAGCAAATCCTGGGCAACAAAACCAGAGCCTACTTTGAAAAGTTGATTTGCACGCTTATATAGATATATAAAAACGCTTAAGAAAAGAAAGTAAAGAAAATGCGGCGGTGTGTGCTAACAGCCTCACGGTTAGTGTATTCACTTTTTGTTACATACACATTTTAGTCTTTAATATTTATTATTATGTTTTTTACTGTATATTCATATTTATCTTAAGATGAAGTCCACGCGAACGAAGTCGCCGACATCGGCTAGTATCAAATATAAATAAACAACACAAGTGTTTCCACATGTACTAGTATGTTATTTAGAAGTAATATGTACAATATATTTAATGCTTACATAATTGAAAATACCATACCTACATCATAAGTACAAAAAAGGCACAAACACAATTATAGATGCGTAAAATTTTCGTAACAATTTTATTTAAAGTGATGTCATTTTATTATTCAACTTCAAATTCTTCTTGTGCAGCCGTAAAGAGACGCGGTCGTCGCGTGGCAACGCGTCGTGACGTGATCACGTGACGTCGCCACTAGGGTTGCCAACCATACTTTATAATAACGTATCCTTCTTTATTTGATAAATATATACTTTATACTTTTGCATAAAAATAAAGTATGCGAAAATACTTTATTTCGAATCTTAATGTGTTGCGCAAAACAAATTACTCTTTATGCGGAATTTCCGAATGGTTTTCAAAACTTCAGAACTTCCTTAATTTCAGAACGGCGTACACACGATTAGAATGATTATTTATTATTATTATTGATTATTTATTTATTGATCGAAACCGATGATGTCACTGTTAGGTATGAGAGATCATGACAGTCGACATCTACCGATATATCGTTATTGGCTTCTGTTGTAATTCATGTAAACCACCATTAATTTTATGTTGTTATGATTTTCTGTTTCTTTGAAGAAAGAAAGAATCCATAAGTAAATATTGTTTTAAATTTCTTAAAAAGACAAGTAATTCTGATAGTGATACACAAGTTACTCCTAAAAAAGCTAAAACGATCAAACCAAAATTATTACGAAGAATGGATAAGATCAAAACAAAAATGGTGCAAAATGTATTCTCTGCGCCGTGAAAACTTTTAAGGCGACTCCAGCCGCGAACAAAAATTCCGTAACTACCCCTCGCAACCCGCGGCGAGATTTCCCCCGCATACTATTATCGCATAACGCGTTTTTTGTCATAGAGTATACAACAACAGCAACAGACACGACAAACAAAAATTATTGTAGGTAATAGCAGGTACCTATGTAATTTAAAACACCATAAAATCTTTAAGAATACAAAATAGTATTATTATATTTATTTATTTAGGCCTTCTAACAGGTATACTGCCGTGCTAACGATAATTGCAGTAAGTACACTAAACTCAATTTCGAGAAAATGACGCCTAAAGTTTTTTTAGTGTTTTAAGCGACTGTGTCTAAGTTACTAGCTTTAAAAAACATTGAATTATGGTACACGGTGGGGAAAGATGAGTTCTTTTTAATGGTGATTTTAGGTTTTTAATTACAGGGTTGCCTATATTATTGATATAATACGTAGATTTATACGTAGGGAATTATTTATACATATGTTCATATACAAACGCTAAGTAAAAATGCAGCAAGTGTAGTGTTTAAATATTTATAGAAAATATAAATAAAAAGATTGCAGCTAAATTTGAAAACTTCTTAAGTAAAAAAATCCATATTTTATTTAAATCAACTGTAATTAATCTAGATTTTTACAACTTATTACTTTCCTTATTATATATAAAATACTTATTATATATATATATAATACAAAAACGGAAGAAATATATATAAAATTGTATATTTTTACAATACAAATAATTAAAACTCGTTAAAATCTAAAAATCGTTTTGTTATATTATGACATCCGCGATTATCTAACTGTTTATTATTTCGAGATTCCCTTAATGGACTCTGCATTACTACTATGTCTTCCTCTGTGGCTTTATTTATATCTACAGATGTCTCATCCTTTGCAGTTTTTCTTTTTTTAACCAAATCATCGCTTTCTTTTGGATGCCTTTTTAATATCCAATTTTCACACAAATAAAACCTTACCACTACTACACGTTACTTATATTAGTTTATATTAAATGAGTTATACCCTCTGCGACGACTCAATTGATCTTTGTTAAACGGTAAGTACGTAGCGGAGAAAAGCGACACACGTCCACCTTGCACCACGACTCGTCCCGCACTGAATTGACGGGACTGCTCAGGGGGAGTCGCTACCCGCCGTACTTGCAAATCTCGAAAATATCTATTTAAAAATTAAATAAAGTATAATTCAAATTTTTCTTTTGATGAGCCGTTAGATAGAAGATCGTAGTATTTATTAAAAAAAATAGCTCTTTAAAATATTGATTATTAAGCAAATCGCACGGTTACAACATCGATATTAGACCCCAACTTTGTAATTTTTTTAATATATATAATTAAATATAATTTAAAAAATAATAAAGATGATCCGCTTTCATATATCCTGCAGATGATTTGAGTATTTTTTAAATTGTAATTATTATGATAATTTAAAAGAATAACGGTTACAAATAAGTGGATTTTTTTATCATTAGGGGCTGGCGTCGCCTTAAAAACAACCAAAAATTGTTAGCGTCTGCTAAAAGCACCAAAAAATATGTATTTAAAACAATAAAAACTTAAATTTGAAAAATACTTTTTTTTGTTGCAAAAACTTTAATTTTCTTATTATTTTTAAGTTGGTCGTCACGTGACCTCTACGTTTGCTGCGTATAGGAGTAGTATTAAACAGTATGTTCGTGCTCGTAGTTGTGAACTGCTCTAGGATGATTTTTGATTTTAATTTGTTGCTTGCTGATTTCTTGGAAAATAAGAATGCCGGCTGCAGAAGATTATATATAATAAATCGCACCAAGCAAAGATGTACGACAGAGAAGTATCAGTGTAATAGAGAAGGACGCAGCATAGTAGATAGTCTGATTTAATTTTTTATTTATTTAACGATATTCATGAACATATCTTAATAGGCAAAACAATCGCGATTTCTTTTCTCATAGATAACAATTGATAAAATTCTACTTACTCTTAGTCTGGTAAACATATGGGTGAAGGACAACCTCTCTTCGTATTTTAGACTATTATAAGTAACTCTACTTTTGAAAGATGAAGCCATGGGCAAGAGCTACCTGCTCACTTTCCCAATTATTTTATCTATCAAGTGTGTTTAACACCTAGTATTTATTTTGGTTGGCAAAGGGCTAGCCGATTCGAGATCATTGACCGATTATCGCTACTGATAGCGTTCTTGTACGTCCAAGTAGGTAATATCACCTGCATTCTTTTGTTTAAACATACACGTGGCTTCGATTCGATATACCATTACTTTTAGTTCCAATATAAACTGTTATTGCTCTTCTTTTTACATTTAACAATTTATTAGCACATTCTTAAATAGTAATACTTTTATACCTAAGTGCCTTATTCCATTTAAAATATATTGTTTACCGAAAATTATTTAATCAATCATTTTTTCTATGTTTCATTAAAATGAAAAAGACCTATTAGATCCCTTGAAGGGTGGTTATGAGTGCTGAGGAGCGTTAAACGTATACTTAGATATAATAAACACATACCCAGCTATAGACTTTACATTCATACTAATATTATAAATGTGAAAGTAACTCTGTCTGTCTGTTACGCGTCGCGGGCACCTGTTTTAATCGGTGTTACTGAAGTAAATTAGATATTATTTCAAAGAGCGAGAAGTAAATCGGAGGATGCCAAAATCGAAGAAGATCAGAGGTAACATTTGATAACCTAGTTGACAAAATGAAAGATGATTCGATCCTTCATTTACAAAAAAAAAACCTATTGGCAAGATGTCTAATTTTTTTAAAATGCGGATAGACGTTTTTTTAGACAGATATAAAAAAATATGTGAATTGGCATTAATGGCTGTAGAAATGTATTTATTTTTTTCTAGAATTAAATTTAAAAAAAAAATGTTTTTCGGAAAATTCCGCTTGTGCATGACCTTGATCAACAATTCAATTTTATCTTATTAGGTATTTATTTATTATTTAATCACGCATCTACGTAATAATTCTCGGCATTCTTGATAGATAACTGTCGGTACGTTGGCACTGAAGTGTTGTTATTTTTTTTCCAAACAGATGATAAAAAGGTTACGCCATTACAGCTGACATTATGAATTACGAAAACTATTACCCGCGACTTGGGAATTTTTTTCATTGTTTTTAATGAATAACATAAACAAGCATCATTGAAACGTTTGTAATTTTTTGCAACTTGTTCATTTACGTAACTAGATGCCTACGCAAAATCCACGACACACTTATTAAAAATTATTTTACTATATGGACAAACTTATTGTAAGTAGGTAGACATTTTACTATTTCACTGTAAAATGTCAAACGCATTAACCATACTAGGTATTAGTTTTACTAATTACTGATTTTATAAAATAAAAATATATCTAATTTTATTTATCAGCGACCTCTTCCTTATTACTAAATAAAACAAATGCGCTGTCCGCGTTATGGTTTTAATAAATAATAAATGCTTTCCCCTGAATATTTTTGAACATATAATAATGCACTTTTATACAATTACGAAATTTCCTTTACAATATTCTCATACCTAAGTATATCAGTTCAATATTAAAATACAGTATATAATTACTAAAGAAAATATGAACATGTTTCGTAATCAGAGTCGTACAAAACGTGGGGTCACTATAAAGAGTCTTATATATTCAATCCTATACATACTACCTAATTTCAGAGTCAGGATTCCTTAGTATAAAAGTAACCTGAGCTAAATTTTCCTTAAAGCTGTTCGGTTGATTGTACCTACTATAATAACATTTAACACTTATAACGTAGAAGGAAATTACTGCGGACAAACAATGTTAAGACAGTTTTTACTTCGATAATCCCATTATCTTAGAGAAGTTAGAGATAAAGTTGAAATCCCAGTACGCATGTTCGTTCAAGTGAACGTAAAGCCGTGGATGATCCCTGTAAAGTCTTGTAGAGTTTACCGCTGCGGTAGGTAGATATTTGTCGGGAATCCTGTGGTAAATTCCAGAACGCTTCCTCGGCATCTTGAAGTTTGTTTCCGTTGTCACTCTATTGACGTCAATAATACACTAAATATATTTAAAAAATCTTGACAGTAAATCAGGTCCAGACGGTTGTAGTCTTTAAATATACTTTTGAAAGAAAGTAGAAACAAAGTTACTAGGCACGGTCATTATAATCCTCATATTAGTAAATTATACATGTTTATATTGTTTCTTGCTTGAATGCTTATTTTAAAATGCTTTATTTTTAAATGCTTTCTTAATTAAATGAATATCGACATAATAATATGAAGAATATTAGAGGTCACAGTGTATGAGAAGTTGCCCTTTAAAATAAAATATTTGTTACAAAGGTATATACATGTTTTCAATGATGGTAAATATCATGCTGAAGTAGATATATGTCGATAGATACTTTACCGTTTCTTATTATACTAATATTAAAGTAATTTTTAAACATTTTTTACTTGTTGAATATAATTTACACGGACCGGTAAGCCAAGTATAAAACGTCCACTCACAAGATGGACAGACGACCTATTAAAAGCCGCATGTCGACACTTGATTCAGACTGTTTCTGAACATTCTTACTAGAAATTTATAGATGAGATATAGCTCCGGCAGTGGATGTCCTACGGCTGATATGAATTTATTATGGATTTTTCTTATGAATGTTTTAGTTATAAAATACTTTATTAATATTTTTTTATCATTGGGACACAATATGAATCGAAAGTATTTATATTTAAAAAATCAATTTAATTTTAAATAATCTACGTTCGCTCTGACAACAGGTGTATATCAGTTTTATTTAAGTTTTAATGACGTGACGTATAACATTGGAGACGTGTTAGTTCAGGAGCTAGCGCCTTCCCGGCGACAGGATACGCCACGATTTAGTCTGTAAACACGGATTAACAGCCATTATTGAAATCCTTGTACACTTAAAGCTATGTTTATTTATTCGTCATTTCTCCTTAGTTGCACTTTTACTCTATGGTTTATCTAACTACAATGTTTTAGTAGTTTATTTGAAAAGAGATTTATTTAATTTATCCTCAATTTGAGACACATTGACTACGTAATAATGAAAATTTAAACTCGAATTTTGCTTTTAAGGTCCGTAGGATTTAAAATAGGATTATAAGTACTTATCTTCAGTGTATTAAGATAAATGTATTATTATTTCTTATTTTATTTTATAAATAAGTAAATCTTTGATCCATATTCGTATTATTTTTTACTAAGGAATAGTACCACATATTATTGAATACATACTTTGCTTATAAATATTCTAAATAACTTCATATTATAGAAATTCTTAAGGTATTGTATATCGTATGATTATGCATATTATTGACATTAGACCATATCGCGTTTCAATATAATAAAGACTAGTCTAGATCCGTGACCACAAACACTACATGGCATTGACACTAATATGGGTGACTCATACAATCACTGTATGTAAATAAGCGAATACCTGTAAATTAAATATTACTTTACGTCTGCTTCGCTGAAAAATATTGAAAATACAGAGGAATATTTTATTCAGTGAGAGACAAAACGCTCCTCACTGAGTGTACTCGGGAGTGCCTGTGATAGAGAGAGATTAAGAAGACTCGCGAAGGTCGATACCGACTTGTCAGATTCAGACTTTCCATATCCACGTCCACTTCTTCAGGAGTGTACGACTGAAGATAGAGATTTTATTCTATTAATTAGCAATATTTCGGTTCTATAAAATAAATTAAAACTTTGCGGTTGTCATGTGAATAGGAGCGCTATACGAATGGATATCGAGCTAAAGTTTAAAATGTTAGTTAGCCAAGTTTAGGAATACCTTGGTAATAAAAATTCTTGTTTAAATTATAAATAAAACTTATTAATATTAATCAAAAGAAAATACATATTTAAAGGTACGCACGCCCATATTTAATGGAAAATGATTTTTCAAAGCCTTGCAGTAATGAATTAATTAACGAATTTTAACAGGTAACTATATACTAACGAAGGTATTATTTTATAACTTAAAAATCGGAGTAAGCAAAGATGTGCGACAGAAGAGCATAATGTAATACAGAAAGGACGCAGCATAGCAGCTAATTTCTTTTTCTTTTCTTGTACATAACAATTGTTACAGTATACTTTTCGTCTGGTAAAGAAACTGGTGCAGGAAAACCTCTCTTCGGATCTGAGACTATTTTGGAATGTTTCACTTGAAAAATGACACAATTTCAATCGAAATTCAGTCTACCAGCGACAAAACAATACAGATTAGCAGGATCTTACAAGGAGCCTTATCTATCGATATGATTGAAGGAACTGTCACACCAACCAAATTCAGGTCAAATGAACAATGTGATAACCAACTGCGAACAACTTATTATTACGAATGATAAAAATGTTTGACACTGTTCCAAAAAAAATTAACACCTCGTGACGTAGTGTACTTGTGTTACGTTTTCCGCTAACCGCATGTTTAACAATTTTTTAGGCATATTTCTTGCAGTTATTGTAAGGAAGGAACCGAGACTATTGTACGAAATGAAACAAACACTAAAAATGTCACGGGAAGCGTGTTACAATACAACAATGAAAACCGCATTCCAATAGGTTAAGCTGTTTCTGAGATTAGCGTGCACAGACAAACAGACAAAAATATTATTAACGATTTCTTTTTACCTCGCTAACTTAAGTACAACGTATAAAAATGTGTTTTTTTTTTAAATATTTTATGCACAGACGATTTTATTAGATATATTTTCCTATTGATGATATTTGCATTTGAAGAATAAAGATTCAAAATTTTAATTGTATTGATATGGATCACAGTGATATGAAATCACAAATAAACTTATAGTTTATAGAATATTATATTTTTATCGTATTGACAGTTTGTATCCACTTTTAACTTCTTTGGAAAGGGACATATGTCATTGTGATTTATTCCACTGATATCAATGTACTACAACTACAAAGATTAAGGATACGAAAGATAGAATAAATGAAAATTTCTTTCAGCGCAAAATTTCTGTTACCCCTTGATTGTATTTTTGGAATAAGAAACAATACAATTCGCAAATTTAATTTTTGAATTTCTTTTTGTTCACATACGCTTGTAAATTTTGTTTTTCTTTTACACTTTACAGTATACATTACTTTCATTATTACATTGTTGCTTGTTTTACAAACATTTAGGTATGTTGCTTTTTTATTCACGTAAACATTGTAAATACAGTGCGGACCACCCAACTAGTAATTGTTGTTATAACGAACAGATGTTTTAATAAAAGCAATTAATTTCTGATAAGCTATCTGTTTTGAAGGACCCTGTTTGAAATTTGAGTGTCTATAGAACTGATATTTTGCGAGTTAATTTATATTTTATAATTATATATATTATTTTGTTATTTTTATGGCATATAGCTTATTGTAGTGTCAGGGTACTTTGCGTTCTTCAGTTTTATAGATTACGTTGAAAAACAGCACACGTTGTTGTTTTCGGTGCGTGAGTTAAGTTATGGCAGAGCAATCAACTATATTTACATTCAAGACCATAGGTACTTGTAAAGGCGTATTTTTAGTATTTCTAAGCCACACGCCATGAAATGCACAATCATTCTATTTGATGCTGTTTACATTCGTATGTAGGAATTAATAAATTAATTTAAGTTTTTTACTGTATTGGCATTTAAAATTCGCCAATTTTAAAATCAAATGCGAAAAGTCTTAATTGAAACCAATTCCGTACCTCTACTATTATAATATAAATTGGCGAACCGCCCCTCGCTTCCCATGGATATTTCTCTTCATATGAATCTTTCTAGGACTTAAACGGATATTAAAAAATATATACTTTAAATAGGTACGAATAGTTCCAGCAGTTCTGGAGGTTTAAGTTTAGCAACACATTTAGCGATTCATTTTATTTATTTATTTATCTGTAAAAATAAATACAACTTAGGTGTCTTTTTGTAATGTCAAAATAACTGCTTTTTACTAAATGTATATCAAAGTATATACCTACCTATAACAAAAAACAACTCTTTTTTTTTTGTCTGTCTGTATGTCTGTTTGTGCCGGCTAATCTCCGAATCCGCTAGACCGATTTCGACTGGACTCACTGGATAGCTGATGTTTAAGGAGTAACTTAGACTAATATTATTTTAGAAAAATAGAAAATAAAATTATAATATTATTTTTCCCGCGCGCGCCCGTTGTGGTCGAGTTCAGCTAGTACAGATATAAAAGTCATAAAGCTTCTTTTTACTATTCGTATGGTGAAGACTATTATTATATAAAATTATAATTCCACATAACCAATTGAGTTCAAGGAGAAAAAAGCCGATCGAAAATGAATCGATCATTAAATACCTTTAGAAACCTTTTATTTTATTTAACGCGATCAAATTATATCTATTCTCCAATTATAAGTTTGAACGTGTGTGGTACGGTTTTTTTGCGATACGGTGGGGATCTTTATTATTATACTTATAAGAATAACATCTCAATTTGGGCAGGCGCCGTTCCGCCTGCACCGATTGATTTTCTATAATTTAGGTGCGGATTGATGGATTGCCACAAAAAAATATAAAATCACGTTATAAAATTTCAAATAAACGGCCACAACTACTCGAAAACAACTGTTAACAGTAAACACTTTGTTGAACTGTTAAGAAATTTTTTATTCATATTCCTCCAATTAATTTCCCTTTAATCCCAATATTCATCTTATAGATCTTATATCTTATGTATTACCATCATTTTCGTAATCATAATAGTATAGAGGTCAAAGGAGTTCAAAAACATGTCAAATTTATCAAAGTCTCTGAAATTAATTATTTTTTCTAATAAAACCTTTTTTCTTACTTTTCCACTAATTTTAAGAATTTAATATTAAATCAATTACCTCATAATTGTTAAATGTTGTCTGCGTGTGTACGTGAAGTGTTTAATGCATATGAAGTCAAAGTCCGCTTTCATAGATAAATAGCGATAATTTGTAATGCCTCCTTGTTACATTTTAATGGTTCCACTTTCAAAAATATTCCCTTAGGGCGCTTGCGACGCTCCCGTTACATTCGGCCAATTACATTTCTAAGTCGATGTGAATAATTAAATTTTGTTATCAACACGTTCGAATCTAAGTTTAATTAAAAAGCGTCACATATTTCACGCGTTATTCGGCGGTAGGCGTTGCAATGTGTTCGGTTCGGCATTAACAGACCAGTGTAACATGACACTTTATGTTATATGATTCTGTATAAACGTTTAATTGGAAACGAGAGTTTCCGTAACGCTGGTGATGCAATATTAAATCGTTAAATTTAATATTAGCTGTGTAGTTTCTTTTATTGCTTCACAACTAACACGTACGCTGACACGGGTCAAGTGATTAAAATTTTTTTTTCTAACAAATAAATGTTTATTCTCACGCGATTATTGTTCGGCATTAGATTAATGGCTAGATGTTCGATATTAATTTATTTAAAGAAAGCAATAATTTCATTAATAAACGACGCATAACATAGGAACATGCTTGTACGCATGAAATATTGTAGATGTAGCTGTTTCATTGTAAAAGCTGCTTTGACCTTGTTTCTACATATTATTGTCTTTGAATACGTATAATTTTATTATACCTACTAACGGTAATTTTTGTTTGTAACCGTATAATAAATACTACATATAAAGAGTAAAATTTGTTGTTTTGGTATATAAATGTAGGTAATTATATACAAAGTTATTTGCGTTTGCAAATTTTCGTATTTGCAATAATTGCAACAGCAAAAATACCAAACGTAAAACCTTTTGGTGATGATTCGTTTGATTGATTTTATATTATGTTATTTAGTAAAAATATGTTTTTATTTTCATTTTTTTTTATTGTTTGTTGACCTGCATACTGACCTAATCGGTAAGCATTGTTTATTAACACACGTAGAGAAAAATGCATAATTTATTATTTCTAGTCAACAAAGTGTAGAAATATTTATTTTTTATGTCAAGGTCAACAACAGACAGGCTGTCGGTCGTCTATAACACAAGCAACGCCACAGGTGCTGTAAGTAAGTGCTCTGCCCACCATAATAGGATTATGGACAAAAGGGGATATTTGATATCGGGATCTGGCATCCTATACTCACTCACCGAAACACAACAGCATAAATGCTGTTATTTCATGGTGGTCTTCCGTAAGGGGGTGGTTACTAACGCTACTTAGGCTGTTCTAATAACTGCGAAATGCAGTGTGACCCCTGACACTACTTTTCAGATCCAGGCCAGAGCCAAGTTTCAAAAGTTTATTTCCAAAGTCGTCTCGGGATTCCCAGGTAGGGAATTGAACCTGGGAATCCCGAGACGGAGCGTTAAGGCAAGCACAGTCAAAACTCATCATACGGACACTAAAGTATACGACTGAACTTATTTGGATAACATTTATGAGGACATAGGTAATTGTGTATTTGTATGTGTAAGTGTGTATGTGGACGTAGGTAATTGGCTACACCTACCACTTGATCAACCTGTCAGCCTGTCTGCCGATCATAGCATTAAAAAAATCACCTCACGCAGACTGTTAAGAGTAATGAAGGCACACTACATACATTTTTCCTATTGCCCTATAGAATCTGACATGTGACAATAGAAACAAAGGATAATATGTAATACTTCTGAAACCGTTACACTAAGGGAGAATAAATTATTTTTACTAACCCATTCAAAGTGAAGGTTGTATATCGAAATTATAATGAATATTTGTTCTCTATTGGACTATTACAACGTTCTGATGATAGTATTGTCTTCGGAAAAACTTCAAAGGGAAACCCCTGATCGTGCAAACAAAACTGTTGCAGCTACTTTATAAGGAGTTTCCCTCTAGGTATAATATCTCTTGACTATCTTAAAAAAAAACATCAAAGGCATTCCTTTATGTAATAGTCGACAGACAGGCTCACGGTCCCCTTGATGGAAGGTGACTACCGTCGGCTATAACACAAGCAACGCCACAGGTGCCCCAAGTGCGCTGTTAACTAATATTGAAGGATTAAGTTAAGGATAAGGGATATAAGGAATTGGGCTTAGGCATCCCTTACTTACTCACCGAAACATAACAGCACAACATACTGTTATTTCACGGTGATCTTCTGTATTGACCAGAGCCAGACCAGAGCCAATTTTGAAAACTTCATATCCAAAGTTGACCCTGCCGGGAATCGAAACCGGGACCCCTAAAACAGGGCGTTAGGCAAGCTCCGCACGCAATCACTCCTGCAAATTGTCAGTCTTACTTTAAAAAAAATTGATTCATTGCGTCGTAATAAACATTCATAAGAATTGACATTGATTGCTTCCACGTACCTTTAATAAATGACGCAATATTATTGGAAAATAAATAAACAATTGCATTTGTTTTCAATGCTGATTTGACATAACCTTAAGTCATTGCCTTCCTCAGTGCACTAGCGTACGTGTTGTAATTTGAACTTCTTAATCGTATGACGTGCACATGCACGCACGTCAACGTATGAAACACAAACATAGTAGCTCATTTCAACACATAAACGCATTTTAATAAAGCTCAGAATTAATTGAAACAGAAAATTAGGTTAGTTAATTTTTTGACGAGACCAGTTCTAATGCAGGTTTTCAATGTGCCTGCATATGGTGCTAATCTTGTAATCGAAACCGTTTCGGCATTTTAAAAGGTTGAATGACAAAGAATAATATGTTTGTTCTTATTAAAAATCCTTTGTGAGACCACTTTACAACAAGTAAAGGAATGCCGCGATAATTCTTATGTAAACCTCGAAGAGCGAATGCTAAAGGCGAAAGTACTTTTTATTTAAACAAGTGACTTCGCTAAAAGTTGCATGCTTTTACGACAAACATTAAGTAATTTTTGAATAAGAAATAATATAATACACAATCGCGAACACTCGGAGGCTTTCGCTAAATTCAAACGATCGACTCTCGTATATCTCCTCACTACTAATTGCAAATTCTTGTTCGAACCAAACACAGTGCAGACTAACTAAATTGAAGACAGTTTTTTTTTTGCAAATGTTTTCGATAAACACTCGAATGTCGACGCCGCTGAAGGAAATAAAAAAGAAGACGTTGACATTCCAATTGAAGTAGTGCTTGAGACTGGGGAGAAAAACACTCTCAGTATTAGACAGAATCAAATACATCAATCATACTTGTAAATGAAGACTTAAATACTTATAAATTTTATTATTATTGTGTGTATAAATTTTATAGTAAATATCTTCAACATTACATAAATGGTTCTTTTAACGTGAATAAGAGTTTAAATTTGCTTCCATGGTGGGAGATACTGAACAGTAGCCTACTATTTTTCAGTGTCCTTTTTTTTGCTATCTGAATGTCCACAAACATGAGCCCTTCTGTAGTAGACTTTTTAAGAATTAAAGTATTTGCTCAGATTAATAAAACTAACCTAACCTGTGAGTATTCGTTAGTTAGTACTTATGTTCAAAGATCAAAGTAGTGTCTTCCGAAAGCTCAAATGAACCATGTTTTTAGTGAAAAATACGTAATCTTAAAGCTTACGCAACTTCCTACAATACTAATGTACTATGACCATACCCCGTTACTATATCGCACGGACTACTATATGAGCCTTTTACCTGTTGCATGGCGACTGGACGTTGACCCTTCAAGTATTGACATATTCCTACAGTTTCTCACGTCTCCTACTCAACACGATTACACCGAACCTCTATGTTTTTACTATAATCTTACGCAATGATTACATATTACAATGTTTGCAATACTTTTCACTATGCTGCACACTCTTTGAGGTCTCCTTAAAATTTAATATGTAGTAATTGTAACATTAGTATTTTATTTAGATTGTAGAATTTTATTTTTATAAGTCAATAATAGTTGAAAAAAAATAGTCATTTTTTTATGTTTTGAACAAGATACTAAGGATTATATATTTTGTAGATTTCACCGACTTATAACCAGTAGCTTACGATTTCAAATAAATTTTATCAGAAAATTAATACTTCTTATAAAGGACACATCAAATACGGGATACTGAATTTAGAAAAAATCTAGAAATCCACAACAATCGATCAAAACTGCATACAACGTGTTTAAATTGCCTAGTGTGAATAAATGGAAAGATATCGAAGGTAGAAAAAATATGATTTATGACTTAACCTATTGTCGATTGGGACTATGTCTAGATTGTTAATCCAACTATACAATATTAGACCAAACTTGAAAATTTAAAAATTAAGTATTCATAACATGATTTTTAGTCTTATACATTTTTAAGGAAATCTTTACCTTTTTTTATTCTCTTACTTTGCAAGAGGGATGCCCGTCCAGGAGGGTAACGCCGTCATGTCTAAATTTAGAGAAACCTTATTAGGTAAAAATGTTAAAGTACTCACGTTGATCGTTTACACGTGAACGGGCCATGACGGTTCCGTTTGGGAATACGTTGACGTACATATGGGAGCAGCGGTTGTACAGACGAACTGACCGAACCATCGATGGCACCGCACCGCAGATCACCACCTGTTAACAATAAACACAACTGTTATACACAACCATTTCCAGAAACAAGTGAAGTCATCACTATGATCATAATAATCAGATTAATTATCGAAAGTTATGAACGAAAGTATAACCCGGTGGATTAGTAAGGTAAGTTAAAGTGGCAATGGGCAGGATACATAGTACGGAGAACCGACGACAGCCGCTGGGGGCAGAAGGTTCTGGAGTGGAAGCCACGGACCGGCAAGCGCAGCTCAAGACGTCCACCCACAAGGTGACGGACGACCTGATAAGGGCCGCGCCGAATCAGCCTTTTAACATCCAATACTGATTAATTTAAATAGTGGAAGGGCACGAGACAAAAAGAGAGACAAAATTTCTAATAATTAGTTTTTAACCTCGGTAATACTCGTATAAAGTACAGACATGGCTCGTTTACGATTTTAAGTATGTATATATTTTAATTGTCAACCTCCTCATATCATCTATTTTCTCTTTTCGTTCGTTTGTATTTAAAACCATCTAATAGTTGAATTTAATAAATTAACTTAATATTTTCTGATTGATGTCCATATAGTCTACTTATCCACATGAATCTTTATTGAAAAAGATTATACAATGTCTGGTCAGTATTTCTCTTCAAACATTATAAATAACTATTGTTATATGAATTAATCAAATCTTCCTATGTTATAAGAAAAACGGTAGTTACATTACGAGATATTTTCAATTATAATTATTTATAGACAAGAAATAATTTATTACCTAGTAAATGCATTAAGTAGGCACTTACGTTTCTTATTCAACTTAGAATGACATCAGAAATGGTAAATATAACATGCAAAACTTAAAATATTAATATATCAAACTAAGATTTTTACGGGAAGTTGATTCTGATTTAGACATATTACTTTATAGAACATTTTTACATAATTTGTGCATCACGTATTTGTGTTTAAAATCGAGGGCATACTGAGTTCCATAGTCACAAACAAGTCAGTCCGTCTTATGTACATTCAGTTATCCTGTCCTTGTCCCCTCCATATTTAATTCCTTATCCCTAGTAAAGTCAAGCACACTTGCAACCCCTATTGTTTTTTCTGTCAAGCGTTTTTTTTTAAAGTTATGTAATTTAGAGACATTTTATTGTAGCGATCTTGGAAATATTTTTCAAGATCAGTTCATTCGTTTTAAGTATGTTTAAGTTTAAACCCGCAATCTCTTAACGTGTGTGGTCAGCTATCGACATCTATCACATTGTCAGTCAGAGTATTAGAATTATTTTCCTTAAACAATTTCACTGAGATTTTATTTAATTAAAACTTTTTGACATCACACAATGTAACAGATACATAATGAAATTTCTTTAATTTTCAAATCCAATTCGATTTATAATTTTCTTCAAACAATTGCTCCGAGCGGCACAATAAGGAAACAATCGATCGTTTTAATGGGTCAGCCGTGTTCAGCTAATCCGTCAGAACGAGGGTCCCTGAAGTTGTTCCTCAAATATATATTCTATTCACTCACGTCGAGAGTTCATTTTGCAATACAATTTAATGTTCTGCTAGGTCTTTTCAATGTTGAGGATACGGTGTCATATTCAGGTGGGAAAGCATAGGCTACCGCGACGCGGTCGCCATGCACCCGTATTGCGTTACGCGTGGACTTTGTGAAAACAATATTACTTTTTCTTTATTTTATTTTTAATTTAGTATTGGAAGAACATTTTGTAATTTAGTTTTGTTACTGTTTTTTATTCAGTTTAGCACTACATTTGTTAAATGTATGTAAGATTATATTAAGTACTAGCTGGTGCCCGCGACTTCGTCCACGTTAAAAAAGAAAATATATGAGAGTATTAACGTTCGACATCGTTACCGATGTGACGACGGTGGCGCCGCCACGCGATAGTGGCGCCCAATTATTTATATTTTTAGACGATCATTCGGGAACAGTTTCTGGATTAAAGGTAGATAGGTGGATTATTCCTTTCTTGTATCCCTAACAACGTGTATGCAAAATTTCACGACGATCGGCTGAGTAGTTAAGGCGTGAAAAGGTAACAGACAGACAGACAGAGTTTCTTTCACATTTATAGTACTAGATGGTGCCCGCGACATCGTCCTCGTTGAAAAAGTATACGTCCTCGTTGAACCTACGTCCGGTATCGACAAAATAATAGATGAGAAACTACATATCTATCTATTATAAAACCAGTTTAATTTTCTTGCGGTTTATTAAATACGAGCTGACCCTGCGAACTTCGTACCGTCCCAAAATCATTGTTAAATAATATTTATTAATAACACCCGCACATAACATGAGACCATCGATTTGACAGTTTCTGTCGATTTGACAGCATAATTTATTTCTATAGTAATTTTCTGTTTGTTGTTATTATTTTTTCTTCAATTTTTTCGATATTTTAATGATTTTTCTGCTATTCGGGATGGAGATGAATTCATCAAAACAAAGATCATAAAAATCGGTCCAGTCGTTCTCGAGTTATAAATGGTGTAACTAACACGACTTTCTTTTATGTAAGTATATAGTAGATGTTTTGCTAAGCAAATAGCAGGGTATTAAAATTTTATATCTTATATTTCTCTATTACTCAAAACCAGACTATAATACGTCTTGCATTTCAACCATACTTTGAAATGCAAGACTTATTTATTTTTATTTTTTATTTTAAAGTTAATGCCTAAACGGATAGTCAATCAATTTGACTAAATTAATATGATAATAAGAACCGAAATACCGTCTGCATATTTATGTATGTTGTATACGTTTGAAATTAACAAATATTTTTAATGAAATCTAATGTCATTTGAGATTATATTTACTTTAAACCAAGTTACGAAACGTTTATTAAGCAGAATCATATAGACACTGGACGTGTAATCATAACACGTCAAAACAAGTTACCGTCAAATATAACTACATTCCCTAACATTATGTTAATGAATTTAGAGAAAATTCCATACACACACCTATGGAAAGTGTTAATATTTTAAATCCCAATGGCGTTGATAAAGCAATATTTTTTTATGTTCGTTTCATAATGTTGTTCTTAAATAATATTTACACTTCCGTTGACTCAAACTTGGACAGCTTTGACTTAATATTTGAAATGACTCTCTTTTACTTAATTATATCTAAGTATTAATAGAACTGAAGCAATTTATTTTTAAAATTTTAATGTATTGACTTTATAAATGTCAATATAGTATAAAAATACTCATAATGTGCTGTTGGAGTACTACTATATCTATTATGTCCAAAATTAATTTTACATTAATTATTATTTACAAAATTAATATTAATTATTATAAAATTAATGTAGTCAAACCGGAAATTGGAATTAAAATAAGGAAATCAATAAAAAATACTTTTATCGTCTTCTTGATAGTTTATTTCCTTATATGGAACTATGACTTACGTGTTTATAAATTTTAGAAAATATAGTTTGTAGTTTTCCATATCATCTACTACCGTCGCGACTTCGTCCGTGTAACTTTATAAAATATAGCCTATGTTTCTCGCTGATAAAGTAGCTTTCTATAGGTGAAAGAATTTTAAAATCGGTGCAGTAGTTTTTGAGTTTATTCATTACAGACATACAAATTTTCTCTCTTTATATTATTAGTATAAATTCAATTAATTCACAAGTATTTTTTCATGGCAATTTCATTGCTGTATTATTTGCTTACGCATCAGTTTCACTGTGATCGTCTCACACAGCGGCTGTTACTACAGAAATCTCGTATTGGGAGGTCACTGGACATCTGACGTCACCCAGTTTATCTCTTCGACCCGAACACACGCGTTATTTACGGGTGATTACATATCAAACCTACCGAAACTATTTAGCACAAGTGTATCGGAAATTTTCACGGTAATTGAGCATTAATATTGATATGATTCCGTGAATATTCATAAGACGAATGTACGTTATCAGCTGATTCAATTTATTGCTCTCCCATTTTCTTATAATGCTTATTAATTACTAAACTTATTGTTACTACTAAAGAGAAAATATTTATATATCTTTTATATGTCTATTTATATATCTATTTTTGTAAAGGTTTATATATCTATTTTTGTATAAACTCAAAAACTATACTGGACCGATTTTAAAAATTCTTTCACCTACAGAAAGATACGTTATTAGCGAGTAGAACATATAAAGCCCATTTTTGCATCGGGCGTCGGGGGTTAAAAACACGAGTGAATATCTGCAATATTATAAATTACAATTTATAGTGGCAGAGAACGCTTTCTTTTATCCCTTATCCTGTATCCTACCTAACAAAGTCGACAGCGCATTTGCAACCTAGATGTCTTCGCTTGTGTTAATAGGCTACTGTAGCCTGTATCATAGGAACGG
The DNA here is from genome assembly GCA_936446665.2 of Synanthedon andrenaeformis. Taxonomy (NCBI): domain Eukaryota; kingdom Metazoa; phylum Arthropoda; class Insecta; order Lepidoptera; family Sesiidae; genus Synanthedon; species Synanthedon andrenaeformis. The sequence continues at coordinate 4,339,459 of OW387786.2, read as the reverse complement.
TCAGCCTGACCGCCAACTTAAACACAAAAAAACTTCATACTACCATAATATGTGATAATATTATTGACTGAAGTATACAAACATATTTTAACTATAACTTATTTTAACTATAACATTTGTTGTTGGTAACAAAATGTTAACTTTAGTAGCTTAATTACGACTTAAACATTTTTGTTTAGTTTACATAATTAAGTTGTTATCAGTGGACGCATCGCTGAACGGATTAAAGGCCACACACGCGCGTTAGATAACCACCTTTTTACAAATTATTTTGTTGATAATAATCGCAAATATTGTGTTACTACTAGACCTTGTGGTAATCCAGGAAATAACTGGTTATGAATTTACGAAAATGTAAATATTTATTGTACGATTATTTTTTTAGACATGGCGGCAGGCGGGCTGGCGGTCTACTATGGTAGATGGTTACCGTCGCCTAATGACACAAACAACACCGGATGATATCAAGTATGCCGCCAACCCTGCATTACAATTCTCAACAAGTACAAGTATCAGCAAGTATTTTGACGAAAACTTATCTTCGATATTATCTATAGGTAAGCTTCGGTATTCTACCTACTGAATGTAGGAGTTTTATTTGATATTACTTGAAGTATCATCATACATTTTTGGTTTTAAATAACAATTATAAATAATGGCTACTTTTTTACCTTCATTAGAATTTCAAAAAAACTTTTTTCCGAAACTAAGCTAATGAGATGAGAAAATGAAATTGCTTTTCTCTTATCTCTATGAAATAGGAGAGTAACCATTCTTAACGGTTTCAATTTACTATTTATATATTACTTATTATATATTTACTAGATAAGCACAACGCAGGCACGGCCTTTTTTTAGCTAAAATTCTTACTAAATTTATAAAATTAAACGATTATTGCATGTCAAAAACGACTGAAGATTGAAGGGCTACTGGTATTGATTTAACAATGAAACCTCATCATAGGGTTTTGTTTGGCTTCCGTATTAGATGCCACCTTCTTCGAATTTTAATTTAAAATGCTAAAGCAGTTTACCTGTGCTTTTTTTATTAACACCATGAATCATATTTAAGTTTTACTTAAAAGAGACAAAAAAGGTTGTATTTATTTTATCTTTTTGTTATTACATTTTAAAATACTAACTAACATTATAAATGTGAAAGTGAGTTTGCTTGTTTGTTTGTTATGATTTCACGCCTTAACTACTTGGTTTTTACGAACACACTTGGCCAGGATAGAAAAACGTTCATCCAGAAAAAAAGTACAAATTCCGAGGGATCATCAAAAAAATAATAATTCAAACACTGCCAAAATTATATAATAAACACTAAAGATTGAATACATTAATTGCTCATATATTTCCGTCAGGTGTGGTTTTTTTTTTAACTAAGAAAAAGGGGGCGAAGTCGCGGGCAATAGTTAAACAATCTACAGTCACTGGAATAGTTAGAGAACGCACAGTAATTTGTCGTATAAGTATTAAAAGGGGCGTTTACACGTCATCTCATTAAATCCGGTTAATGTGAATAAAATGATAGTGAGTGCAATTGAAATCGCTAATCATTTACGGGCAAAGTAGTTTTTTTACTTGTTATTATTACATCATAATTTACTACTTTAGTAAATTATAAATAAATACTTAAGAATATGTAACGTGGCTGTGTATTTAACGAATGAATTCATTCATCTTCTTTACATAGTATAATTTGAAGTCGGTTTCCGCGTCTGTCTGTATATATGGCCGCTAACTCCTTCTAAATCACGCAATGGATTTTGATGCGGTTTTTAACACGGATGATTTTTCAAGATTTTTTTATATATATCATAAAACCTAATTAAATTTAAAAACGTGCTACCATTTTCGCTTTAGATTTAAATTTTAAAAAGTAAAGATTGTATACATATATGTTTTTTATTTTTAATTCGTTAAACCGAAACAAAGATAACCGAGACGGAGTTAGAGATAAAAATAACATAAAAGTCGCATTAAATTTTTAATTATTTGCAATTTATAATTGAGACAATTTATTTTTATTCACTATTTTACTAGATACAAAACCAATATTATCTACATCTGTATAAAAAGTGTTCTGAAGTTGAGCTATTCTCAATTCTGGAATAATCGAACCGTAACTTATGACTTTTTTAAACAAATAAATAAGAAATAAATATATTATGATACACATAGTAAGCCAGTAAACATCGAGTTATGTTATTATTTTTTTAATTAGGTACTCTTATCGTACATCTGAATAGGATAAACTTTGACTTTACAAATTTTTTTTACGATTTTTATGCTCTGCTATATTTTATTTATTCTTCATCTTTAATTGATAAATCAAAATATTTCTCTATAAACTAAATACACATTATTGTACGTCGGTCGTCTATCATGCAAAAACTTCATACTTATGAACCAAACCACAATAAAAATATATTACTTCATGGAAGTCATCGTTATACACCCGGACCTAAGAAATAGTATACTTTGCCAAATCACTAAAATTACTAAGTATCTCTTTACGTCGGTTTGCGGTTTTAATAATCATTTAGTTAGTTGCTTTTTCAGAAGAATATTTAATCTAATTATGTAATGTACAGGTAATATGTATTAGATAAGAACTAAGAAACTGTTTATTTTTTACACTAAGAGTGGCAAACACACTGTTAGTTCACTTTATGAAAACCACTTACCATCAGGAGGCACAATATCTTCGCAGAGACGGCAAGCTGTGGTAACCTGTAACAAAAAAAAAAAAAATTTAATTCTTGCCACAATTCTGTTTATAGATCTTTTCTATAGATAAAAAAGTGGTTATTTGATTAATTTAATACGGTGACAGGGTTGTTGTAGGGAGACTTTTTGTATTCATTTTTATTTACTATAAGTATATTTTCGCTGTTGCTGTCCGCGATTATTTTAATAAATTAAAATTAATATTCATAAAAATATGAATAATATTAAAGAAACAGCTTCAATTGTTTCATTTTTACAGCCGCTAATTTTAATTTTAATTTTCTATAAATTTTTCTACAAAAAAAAAAGTAGACATTCTGACAAGTAGAAATCATAAAACAACAGAACAATACATAATCCCACCACTGGTTTACACCCCAATCAATTTTATTTGACTACACCGTTCCGCCAATAAGGTGTGGGTAGTAAAATTAACGAATAGTTACCGAGCGCGTCTTCTTTTAAAATGGAAAGCGCAAACAATGTTAAGTACTACTTACCCATGTTTGTGGTGCACTAAAAAGAGTTGATTGACCAGAATTACGCTCGCGCAACTAATGTATGCCTACTAGTAAAACGTATAAACAAAACAAGCCTTTCGAACAATACACCTTGCTTATTTACTGTCAAAACGGTATTTCTTATGGAGTTATACATTCGGTCATATCTTTATACTTGAGTTATACTTTGAACCATGAACGTAAATCTTTACATAGTATAAAATAAAGTCGCTTCCTTGCGTCTCTTCCTCAGTGTGTACGCAACAGATTTTAATGCGATTTTCACTAATGGAGAGATCGTTAAAGGAGGAAGGTTTTTTATATATAAATTTGCAAAAAAAAAACCGTGCGACGCCGGAGGCAGACCGCTTGTAATTACTAAATTAAATAAAGAAAATTATCGTGTGATCTTTTTATCGTACGATAATGGTAATATAATAATTGACACTGTAGCAGACAATGAAATGAGGCACAGACTAATATTAATTTGCAATCATTATTCAAATAAGATATTACAATCATTGATCAATATAAAAATACGTATTCCTTTTATCTATATCTATGTCTATTTATATCTACCTGAAATTTAATTAGGTACACACATTATATACATATTATAATATAAAGTCGCTGTGCGCCCGTCTGTTTCTCCGCTAACGTCTTCTAAACAACGTTATGGATTTTCATACGGTTTTCGCTAATGGAAAGAGCAATAAGCGAGGAAGGTTTGTATGTATATATAATTTTTATTGCATCCGTGCGAAGCCAGGGACGGGCTACTAACAAAATAGATGAAAAAAATTTAAAAAAAATTTGTGGCTTAAAGTAAAATTTAAAATAAAATAAAATCTATTTATAAATGTTAATATGCATGTTTGCTCATGCATGGAACTTTTCATAATAATGATCAAAGCATTTCGATTAGTGTTTACATCCAAGATTCATGATTACATTCGTAAAAACTTTTACCAAAAAAATTGCCTTCGGTAATATTTTCGAAATCACCATTATATGTATATTTTTTAACAATAAACAGGCCAAGTATTGGCAACTATGCCTACAAATGGACCATAACATATTAATAGTAAACAAGAACTTATTGTGAGTGTGATCATAAAAAATATAATGGTCATTAACACTGTGTCAGTGTCGCTGTTAGATAATATTCTAGGTACTGCATATCAAGTCAAGTGAAGATTAAAAAATAAAATAAAAAATAACAGAGTTCAGAGGTTAAGTAATCAAACTTGTGTTAATTAAATTTTCATATGCACATAATAAGATCTATAAAATTGGCTACAAACTAGTAAGTCTTTCAAAAATAACATAAGTGTTAGGTATATTTTTATATCTAATATTATATATCCTATCTTTTAAGTTGGACCAATTTACACATAGTTTAGGAGTTCATCGCGCACAAACACGTGACACGAAATTTTTATATATTAGATATAAACCTTCGGTGAAAACTTATATATCTGATAAATTTATGAGGATTTAAGATTTATGAGATTTTAAATTAGCGGATATACAGACAGACGCTGCAATTTATAGTCATAGTCTACTCCACAGTGGATTTTGTGAAAGCGTATAATCAAATTCCCGTCAATCCTGAAGATCTAACTATATTGCTCATTTAGCTATTCACGGTCACATACATAAAAACATTTATACACATAATAAATCTGTGTTTCCGAGCTCATATAACCCAAATGAAGTTCAGTAAAATTTCAAAGTTCGAGTAAATAGGCATCTTCCAGGTGAGCTCGCTCCATCATCTTCGCTACACTGATGGATGCTGGTCAAGAGCAAACTCATCTAATAAAAAATATATATAAAAAAAAAACAATATGCTTATATGTATTCAATGAAGCCTGTGTGAGTGAATGATTTATCTCTATAGTCACAAAATTACTTTATTTCCTAATTTGAGAAGCCTCTTATGTAAGAATCAGCTCTAAAAATAGTTTTTAAAGTCGTAAAAATTTTCATTGCTGATAATAAACACTATCAAACGTTAATTACAATTCCACTAATCCGTGTATAAGAGAATTAATTTCTAATGAACTAATGATGATTAGTCATTTGGTGCATGTGTTCCTTTGAGTTTTGTTAAACATATTGTTCACCGATCGATGTTAAACTTGTGTATCATTCTCACCGCCTTGTTTATCATTGTTAAAGGGTTGCGGGTCGACGGTGGATCCAGGCTGCTTCTGACAGGTATTATTTAAAAATTATGGGGGAAGCCTATTTCCAGCATTGAACGTCTTGCGACTAATATGAAGATTATGATGATTATCATTCTCACGATCACAATTGCCAATCACAATCGGTGATTAATGTATTTCAACTTATTCTCAACAAACAATTCTTTTAACATCTTGAGACTAAGAATTTTTCAATTGAGGTGTTACTACCACAATATTACTGAAAATATTGCCAGGGCACTACGTTTCGCAGTTATAAATTTGACAGCCCGCCTGGTGGCAGTCAGTACCAGAAAACTACCATATGCTGTTGCGTTTTAGTGAATGAGCAAAAGATATCAAAGTCAGTTTCCCTAATCTCTTATCCTTTATCCTACTTAGGTCGGTAGCGCAATTGTGGAATGTGCGAAGATATTTATTATTTATTATTTATTTATACACATAAAAGAAAGAAAACATGTAGTAGGTAGACTGTGCTAATGAAAAACGCGTAAATTATGATTAGAATATATCAAATTCTTTGGTCCTAACTCAAAATGTTGCAACAATATTGAAAATTAAGAAAAAAATACCACACCTATGAGAAATTATGCGGGATGACAGTGTTTTAGGTTAACACCCGAAGAATTACTTACAGTAATTCTTCAGTGCTCAGTGTTTCGATAAAAAAATAAAATTTATGATGAATAGATAACACTATCATTAGATCCAACTATCTGTCCATTTAATGTCTGAGTGGAGTATCACATTTTTTTATACTAAATCAATAAACAAAGACCTTTTTTTATTTTAAAAATGCACATTGCTATTTTGCTTTTGCTTGTTCGAGTAAACATGGCCTCAACAATTTAACAGCTTGATTGAACTCAAGCGTAGCACGACTTAGACGATATGAGATAAGAGTTGTAAGCAACTTAGACCCTTAAGCATTACGATATTAAGGCAACATGTAATAAATATACAGAAAAATGAAAAAAATAACTACATTATTAGTAACCAAAAATATACGAGCAAATGGACACACTAAACAATTAGTTCCTTTCTGTAGGGCAATCTAATATGCTGCAGGCATATTAGATGCCTATATATCAGATATAGGTCTAGCAGATATATACCCCATATCAGATGATATGATGCCTGCCTTCGTAGCGTACGGAATAGGAGAATGGTCCCTGCTACCCTTACCTACTCACTCACCAATGATGGTGAGGGCGCATTCTATAATTCTGGTTACTTCCTATATCATAGCTGCGAAATGCAGTATGTCTTGGGTAATTGATTTTATTTAGTTCTATTTATATTTTTGCAAACTGTCTTTGATAACCGAGTAATAGTTAAATAGTGTTTTAGTAAAATACTGGGCGGAAAATAAGCAGTGCTGAAATCTTAGCTAGAACTAAAATATATGAAATAAGTGCTAAGTCGAGTGTGAAACGCGGTTGTGGAACATGCCGTTCGAGATTCCGGAATATTGAACCATGAATGGTTCCACGCTTGAGCTCCAAATTATCCACATACACATGGACGGATTATTTTGTACTGACTGTTGCCTGCGTCTTCGCCAGCAGTGAATAGTGAAAAAACTTAACAAGTACTTCTCAAACCATATTTTATCAAAATTGGTTCAGTAGAAACAACATATTTATGAACCGATATGAAGACTTTATTTCGCATTTATAACTTAATATCAATCTTATCCAGATGGCTGTCATATGGAGAAACCCTGAGAAGTGAATCGCGGGCGCGACCCATACGAACTAAGTTTAATAGTATTTTGTATTATTGTGTACTTTATTAGATTATTATATTAAACCAGAAAAAGATAACTTTATGCAAACACGCTATATCTACTGTTAGTTGTTGAGGAGTTGGGTTTCCCGCAGACTAATTGAATCTGCAGCATCAGTTCAAGGTTACCATGTCATGTATTATACCACCGAAGTAGCTGTATATTAAATTTCACATCAATCGAACATGTGGAAGTTAGTGAGATCAATTCGTCAAATCGGAAATGTGCTGATGATCTACATCATAGCTATGAACCATCTCGATCATATCAGATTTCAATCTTAAAAACCGGATCAAAATCGGTTAATCCGTTTGGGAGCTAAGATGTCACAAACACACAGGTCAACCTCTTTTCCGTCGGGCTTCGGGGGTTAATAAGACCTAAGGCGGCCTAGCGAATAATTCCTCTTACTTGTCTTAATATATTTATTTGTATTATAATAAAAATAGGCTGTTAGAGGGCCTAGTCTAAGTAGTTCAACACTATATAGATAGATGTTGGAAATATTTAGTAAATAATATAGGCAAAGCTATAATTAAGTATCTAATATAGGTAGCAATTAGATTTGTAATTGCCTCAATAAAATGGATTATTTATTAATCTTGACCAACTTTGATAAAGATATACAAATACGTAGTAACAATTAAAGATTAAAATGTTAAAATTAAAGAGGCACACCATAATTCTTTGAGACATAATTTACGTAAATGAGATCAATAAAATATATGTTTTAATGTACCATAAATATTAAACAAAGTGGTCTCGAACATTACTAATTGATTACGATTGTAAATGTCTGCATACTTATTTGTGTATATAATAATCGGCGTTTAGATAAATGTTTTGATCTCTTATGTACAACTTATGATCTGCGATATAAATTTGAGGGCTTCTTAATACATAAGTAGGTATGTAATTTTTATATTTGCGATATATTTTATTTAAATTTAACAGAGAAATAAAAAAGTTAATTTTAAAAAATGACATTTTATTATTTTAAAACAGTGTTTTTTTCATTCATTTGTATTTATAAGTATCATGGTTTTTAAAAGTTTGTATTTAAAATAATTTTAAAAAATCAACAACAAGACACATAAAATAAGCGTAAAATTGTGAAAATTGTGAAGAATATCTCAAGAAAAAAACCTCATTTTCGTTATTTCGTTAAAAGCGAATTAGTCAGTTTAGATAAACTTTCGATGGTAGAAAACGTCAGACTCTAAAATACAATACAAAAATACAAGATTGTCTGAAAGTTTCATCAAAATCGGATAAGCGGTGGTGTTGTCCATAGGGAACATACACACACACATCGCCTTTTATATATTAAGATACTATACATTTATTTATACATTTTTCGTTTAACGAAAAAGACTATCCCAGTTATGTTAAGACTATCTCAAATCTTAAATTAAGAACCATTAGGTTTTATTTATTTTATTTAAGCAATTTTTATCACATCACCATTAAACACTAACTTTTAGTTATTCATAAGCAAAGTATAACACATTGGTTAAATAAATAAAAATACAAATAGAAACTAAGTAATATATTACTACATTTCAATATTTTATTAGTGAGTCAAGTAATACTAACTCGATAATAAATTCAGTGAAAATTGCTGTAATTCAAATTATTGATTGCCCTCGTATCACTTATTTATGCCAACAATATACACGTCCATAATTTTCTTTAAATAAAAGAAATAAAAATAAGATTGGTTTTATCGGTGTTATCATTCGGCTAATTCTCACTGATACGCTGCATAATTGTTCCATTCATAACATAATTTCTTTTGAAATAAACGCCACGTGAAAACAAAAGATAAATAATTTATTAGATTTACATGTATTGGAAACTTATCGGCGAAGCATTATCGAGGCAATTTACAAAAGGAAAACACGTTTAAAAACAATTTATCTATTTATTTTGAGGGTACTTACATAGCCGAACTTTGCCGTCATGTTGTGTCCCGTTGTATATTATATAGAACATGCATCTAAACTGAATTTCTCTACAGCGATTTTTCCCTTAGCTATAAGCCGTGCACTTTTTCGTTTTATTTTTCAATACACGTCTCATTCAAACGAACCAAACACTTAAAATAGTACACTAAGCAGTTCTAAACAGTGCTAGATTGCGAACAATAGCTTTTGTAGTCACAAAAAAAAACAAATACAAAATATAATCACGAAAACTCAGGTTTTCACGATACACATACGCTGGATATCACAACACTTTCATTGTTATAAAAATTAGACACACGATACAGTTTCTACGAAACTTTTAAATTTGATTATTATTTTTTTAAATTTACTTTAAATTTATTTTCATAGAACAGTTTTTTAATTATGTTTTCACGAGAGTATTTTACAAAAGGTTTCAGCGGCGGTGTAGACATGTGCGCTGAGCGGCGGGCGGTCACCGACTACGAGATAAAAACGTCGCTTCATTATAAACTTATAAGCTAAACTTTTTATATGTGTGCATTTATATGATTGAGGAGGTAAGCCTCTTGGCTTTTGTTGTCGGCCTTAAAACAGTTTCCCTTACGCATTTTCACGGGAATTGACATGGTTTTTTTTAGGAATTTCCCTAAATAATTAGAAGCATACTCAGTACACCTGCGTTCAAAGTCGACGATACGTCGCAAGACGTAATCTATGTGTGGCTTTATCGAAATGGGTCAATGTGGTTGGCTGTACCTTATTCCTTTCAAATGCTCTCAAGAAGTTCCTCATTCAATTGTAATTATGTGACATACTATTGTTTTTTTTTTTTAATTATTATTTCCAATATTTGCTAACTAAAAATGTCAACGATACAAGATTGACGCAGGTTCGAATTCCTTTCAGACCTCCATATCCTTCTCATATTAAGTACAGGCATGTACATAGTAGGTAGAAACGTCATTTATTTCAAGCATTCAAATAACAAAATTCAATTAATTCAAAATTCAAATAATTAAAACAACAAAAGTATTCAAATAATGCACAATTGTGGGTATATATGTATATCGTAATATGGTATAATAATATAGATATTATCCACTTATCGACATAACAATGTCTGCAATAAATGGATTTTATGTTATTTTTATTTTTATTATTTATGAGAATTGCTATTAAAACACAAAAGTAACATATTCCTCATACAAAGTTTATTAATAGACACCCAGATCTCCGTTTTACTGATTTGACGCAAAATATTCAGACAGTTGTCCGAATTGACACTTTTTATTTTTAATGTAATTTTTCATTGACAAATAAATGTGTTATGTACAGTCACATAAAGAAATTCTTAAAATATTTTAACATAAAAAGCCTTACCAAAAACCCAAAACTGACTATTTTAGGATAGTAATAAGCGGCATATTAAAGTATTCAATTGTTCGGTTCTCAACCTCTTATTGCTATTAAGAGCTACAGCCAGGCTAATTCTATTTCCTCTTATTGGTAAGTGGTCACAATCGCCTTGTAGCAAAAGCCACATCAGAAGTGATATAAATGTGCTGCCGAATAACAGGGTTCAAGGTTTAAAGAGTGATAATATTATTTATAAAAACAGTTTGTTTTTTATTTACAACTTATAAAACATATTTTAACTTGAACTTGATACTAATACCACATTTTCTAACTGCTACCGATAGACGGTACCGGACAAATTATACCGCTCGGTACCATTTATTTTTACCGTTTATCAAAAAGTAATAATATTAGGTTAAAAAAAAATTTTTTTTAATGATTTTTATTCTGAACGCACACAGCTGTCAATAGCAAAAGTCAGTTATTAATAATCAGGCGAACGATTTCGATAACATAAGTACAAATTGTTTTTTTTTTTAAATATATATATTTAATGTACAGACACCGCTAGTATACGATTTTATTATAATGTAAGTATAGATTTTATTTTTAAATCGAAATACTTCACCCAAAAAGCCCCATTTCCGACTTCCGGATACGCATCTAGATGATTCTTCCTCGTTTAGTGTTTCGAGGATAATTAAGGAGGTTAGTGAGTGAAGTGTATTGTTTTGACAGACATCGCCTTGACCCGTCCACTGACTTGATACCAGTGTCAGGCAGACTCGTCCAGTAAAACTTGACCTTTCGAGCATTGTACAAGTTCCTTTATTTACCGCCACACTTGGGTCGACCACGGAGATATTTTCCGTCATTCGTTGTCAATGTTTTGGAATATTTTCAACATTTTGAACTTGATTTGAAATAATTTTCGAAATAATCTGGATTATTTCGAAATAAACGCGTTTTCTTAAAACTCATGTAAATTATATTAGCACCTTATTAAAAAGCGTGTCTGGCTTTTTTGTCTGACTGTTCATGGTCACATTTACACAGATAACCGAAATTAAATTTGGACTCGCATATATGAAGGTAAATGCACCCACTTAAATAGAAAAATTACTAGTAGCTAGTAGCTAGCGATCCGATCCCAGGTTCGTACAAATTTTTTGTATTTTTTTTCTGTAAACACCTTCTTTCCATTAGTGAAAACCGCATTAAAATTTAAAAGATCCAAGTGTACATACATACAGTTGAACAGACGGCGGAACAGACTTTTTATACTATGTTATACTATGTAAATATAAGGTGTTAAAAAATTAGCTCTTAAAAGCTTCAGAGACTGAAGCTTTTAAGAGCTTCTGAGACTGACTGACTGAATCATAAAGTAAAATAAATGTATTTAAATAATTAACATAGCATATATAGGAATATACCACCGTTGGGTACATGGTGCATCTGTATTACTTATTTATAAAAGCGTTGCCAGTTTTTTTTTTTTAAAAAAACTACATATAGCCTATTACGATTTGAATAAAGAAGTTAAAATAACAAAAAGAGCGCTTATTGAGAAATGCGAATTGCGTCGTGGCCTCCTCCAGAGACGAGTATTTATTTACTTTGCCGTCACAATGACTGTATCACACAATAATGTTACGCTACAAAAAGCCATAATCAGACGGCCGATGGTAAATAAAGTTCCCTCAAGAAGACACTTAACTGCCACGAAGTGCTTAACTGTCTAACCTTTACTTAGCGGACGGTCTACACTAATAAAAGGTCCCTTCAACACCGTCCAACGTCTTATTCCGAGTTTACTGTCGACTACAAAGTCTTACGGACGACAACCAACAATTCGGAAAATTTATGCTTCGAGTGCAAAAACGTCTACGCAAATTACTAAACCTCTAGAAGGGACCTTTTATAGAAACGTAGCTAACGTTATAGCTGACAACTTAAATATACTATAAATTATTAGTATATCTATAAATTACTAGTAAATCTTCGTTGCTTATCTTATCGCTCTTTCCATTGGTGAAAAGCTTACCAAAATCCGTTGGATAGTTTAGAAGAAGTTAGCGGATAAACAGACGGTGTTATAATAAGTATTGATTGATATAGATTTTCACTAATATTATTATTTTGAATAAAAAAATCACTATCTATTTCAAACGAACTACTGAACCCATTTTAAGTTCGACTTAACCGATTTTGTTGATATTTAATTTAAATTGTTTGAACCCAACAAGTGATTTTAAAAACTAGTAATTGTCTGAACAATCTTGTAATTGTAGTAAAAAATTTACATAAAGTTCATAATTGGTTTAATTATTAATAAATAACCACTTAAAACTGTTTTCAGAAAACAATAAATGTTAATAATATAATATTGAGCTGGTGCAAAATCTTTTTATATATGTAGGAGTATATAAAAATGTTAAGTTGGTTTGTGTACGCTTCTAAAATTCGAAAAGTTCTGCACCAAATTTTTATTCGGTTTTCGCTAATGGAAAGAGGGCAAACGGGGAAGGTTCCTATTTTCCTATCTGTATCATATCATTTTATAGAAGCATTAAATCTTAAAATACAAAATAGAATTAATAAATAACAGACAAAATAATAACAAGTATAGGAAATAAATCAATTAAGTAAGGACAAACTTAAAATGGAGACAAACGAGGACACACTAGTGACATCCTTCATTGTATCCGGAAATTCTTACGTTTTTACACTGACACGTTGTAGTAGCGAGTGATGTAACGTTTGATTGATTCGAACACGCCTTTTCTACCTCATAGCTTGAACTATTCTCCTCCTGAGGTCAAGAACGTATACTGTACGCCAAATAAATCTCAAATAGATGCTTCCGTAGATACTTCATACCGTATCTCATCCGTTATTTTTGCTCTAAATTTATTTGAGTTATACTCGTACATGGAAAAATCTGTGGTTGCGCCGTGATCGAATAGTTGGCTGTCAAGTCCTTTTTTCTTTCACCTATTACCCACCTTCCCAATAATTGTGGCCCTCACATTTTCTCCTTTACCCGCTTACCAAAAAATAATGCATTGCTACCGATGACCGCGCCGCGAGAAGAAGTAAGAAAAGATACGCGCCCGCGCTTGAGCTGTGTTTTCGCGCCTACAAGGAGTTTATCCGCGCCTTAACTCGATCTCGGAAGTGAACTAAATTCATCCGCGCCTTATCGCTGAACATTTGAAATATATGTCAACAGTGTCTTGCCAGTTGGACATTTAGAAGATCCTGCAGGAGAGCGCACCAGAGCACCGATATAAGGTACGTGCATTTCCTTCTGTTACCTATCCTGTCCTTCAGACGGTCATACTGTTCGCTTACAGCCGCAACCAGATACAGTCCACTAAATCGCTAATAGGGATTCATGGCGTAATTCTGTCGCAATCCCGCCGCAACGAAATTTAGATTTCGTCAACCCCTTTAGGGGTTTTCACCGCGCCTTCAATCTGCTAGATATTTTAAGTTATATCACGAATTAAATTAAATTAGAATCGGTATTAAATTAGAATAGTCAAGATATACTTTATAATATTATCCATACTAGTCCATCCATACTATCCCTATGAAAGTAAATGTCTGTCTGTTAATTTCTTTACGCCTTACGCCTTAAATACAGGAAAGAACATAGGGTCACCTTTCATCCAGAAAAAAAAGTAAGTAAGTACGACGGGTCAACTAAAACTATAAAAAAAATGTGGTACGTTTTTTTAATATTTTTAGATATACGTCGTCACAGCAATAAAACTCATAATAATGTGTTTTTTTTACTTTTCAACGCGGGCACCACCTAGTATAATATAATCTTTAAAATCATATTAGCAGCAGTATAATAACCATTCTGTAAAAGTTCTTGTAAATTTAAGGCACGGCATTTCTTTATTTATATTAAATATTATATTAATATTATATTATATTAATATTATATTATATTTATATTATATTATATTAATATTATTTAATTCCTTAATTTTCAATATGTTACATAAACAAGTTATATATAATTTAGCATTCAAAGCTATTAATAAATATATTGTATTGGGTTTATGATTCACGTTAAAGGAAAATGAATAAAATATCTAATCGTGAATCCACAAGTATTTAGGTAATTAAAATATCGGAATTAATCTTCAGATTATTGCACTTGTATTGGAAAGACAATTCTTTGAAAACGGCTTAACGTGGGTACAATTAAAGATTAAATTATTAGGTCACATAGAATTTAGTCAACACTGAAATCATAATTACGTCAATTTACGTCGAAAGTGTAAACGTCATTTTTGAATACCTGAAATTGATGACTCTAGGAAATTATTATAATTTTTTCTTTGTAACTTTTAAAAAGCAAATAGTCGATTGCTATTTATGGCATGTGGAGCGTTTGGAAACTAAATTATAATTCGTAACTTACTTTTTAGAAAATAGAATAAGGTTTTTTTTAAAAAAACTAGTCTGTGATGGTTAGGTTTTGGTTTCTTTTTAAAAATATATATCTTCTTTATATATAAAAATCAATCGCTGTGCGTTAAGCTTGCAAAAACTCATGAATGGCTAGACAGATCTTGTTTCAATTCTCACTTATGGAAAAAGGTATTAACGGGGAAGGTTTTATATATAAACATTGTACCCTGGCCGAAGCCGTGAGCGGGTCACTAGTTATTCCATTATTTATTAAACTTTTTACCTTAAACCGAAGATTGTTAATTCAAAAGCATATTTCTTGATAATTTCATAAAAATTTCACGTGTGGCAATTAGGTAGATAGTATGTTGATGTTGATACGTGTATTGATTAAATGTAAGTATATTTTTTCCAAAATTTTTAGATGTTATTTATCGTAGATCAATAACCAGTTTAAATATTTTTCTCTTATAATCCATCGCGTGGATTGTGTAAGTGCTAAAACCAGATACATTAGTAAATCAGGCGTCTCGACGTACGTATGTTTGTTCATACAATTACATATACGAGGCGCCAGTCGACAAATATAGCTACAGCAAACTTATAGACGTATTAATGGAATATGTTAGTTGGATACATACAAATGTTACATTAAAAAATACAATGTACCCAGGAAATTAATTACCTTACATCGCGGAACCCTTAGCAGTGATTGTTTCAATTAGCAAAAACTTTGAATTTTCAACTATTTCCTATTGAAATTACCATAAAGGATTAGGATGGGTCTTTACTGATAGTAAATACATAATAAATAATACACATGATGGCTTAGCTTAAATAGCTTGTGAACCTAAGGCGGCACAAAGATCTTAAAAGAGTGTTATGATGGAGACCTTTGCAATTTTATTTAATACTGTTAATTGCACCGGTTCAAAGTAGAGGCGGCGGTTACACATTTCATGTTACCTAATTCCGTTGTTAAAAGAAACATTCCTACAAAACTATGCATTCCGATTTATGTATAGTGTGCTAGAATGCTATCGCATTCACCAATTGAGTTTAGATTGCATGTCTGAAACATTATCACATTATCATTATCCTTATAATTGATATCAGGACAGTTCTCAATACATGGCGCCAATATTATATGCATTATCTGTCAATACATGTTCCAACGCTCTGATACAAATTGCGCACTAATGCCTACTTAGAAAATTGTTACAATGAACTATTTTATTTTCTAACTATACTCATAGCGTTGACATCAAATTATATTATGCGACTGTAAAATATATTTTTTGAGTTTTGAAACAATAGAGATCTCTTCAAAAGTATCCCTCTTGATAGTGATAAATGGAAGAAAAAAAAATTCAGTGTAGATATCCCACATTAGTAAAGATAGGTGAATAGGTGTTATGCATACTAATATTAAAAGTGTGAAAGTCTGTCTGCCTGTCTACAACCTTTTCACTCCCTAACTACTCAACCGATCATCATGAAATTTAATAGGTACCTATTCCAAAATTATATTTACAAAATTGCATTAGAAGTAATATTCTAATAACGTAATTGATTCTTGGTTTCTTAAATAATATTTATAAGGTTCAAAGCGCCGCGAATGTCATATTGTAACATTGATAAAAGAAGTTTCGATTGTCATCTAATGGCGTCATTTCCTCATTCCGAATCGGTACTTTTCTATATCTAGCAATCTAAAAAGTATTTCATATTTAAAAAGATTAATTATTCAATCTTAATTATCGTTTGTACTTCAAAGGAAATTGTGTAAAAAAAAATGTTCTTATAAAGAGCATGTAGATAAATAATGTAATTTTAGTCATCAAAATCGTTATAAGAAAATTATTTATTGTGATAATAACAAAGACAAATAAAAATATCTAAGATAATTTTGAATTGGATAACATACGACGACCCGTTGGTGACGCTTGCTTTAACGCTCTGTTCTAGGGTTGCAGGGTTCGACTCCCGGCAGGGTCGGGATCTTTAGAAACTCTTCATTTCCAGTCTGGACCTGAAAAGTAGTGGCGAAGCACACTGCGTTTGCACGCAGCATTACAGAAGACCACCGTGAAATGATAGCACGTTTGCTGTTGTGTTTCGGTGAGTGAGTAAGGGATGGCATCCCTTACTCCATTTTTCTATCTCTTTCCAATCCCTTATACCTAAATCCTTCTGGCGTTGCTTCTTATAGGCGGCGCGGCGGTAGCCACCTACCATCAAGTGGATAGTCAGCCTGTCTGCCGACCTTAACATGAAAAATACAAAAAAAAAAAAACTTTCATTGTGTTCCATTAACTTATTTAACTTTTAAATTAGACGTAACGCATTTATGGGCAATTTTGTTTTATTATAAGGGCTATTTATTTAAATCAATTGAAAATATTAGCTCGTAACTTTTTATTATCTATGAGATTTATGCCACTGGATTGCCATTAATTAAAAAAATATCATTAATTTACAAAATAAATTAAAATAGTATATCGTCGTTGTCAAACCAAAATCTGCTATGTGCAAAAAGATATTGACAAAAAAGTTTTTCTTAAAAAATTTAAAACTTTGTGTTGTTAGGTAAATATATTTGTCTTTTAAACATGAAAATTTAATTATTACCTGGAAGTTAATCGCGTATATGAAAGTTAGCTAAATGCGGTTTTGCAGTTAATAAATAATAATAAAAACATAATGATTAATTATTACTTCGACAGTAGAATGTCTAGTCTAGGTTTTTTCTATTTACAAAATCAGAATTGAACTAAATTAATGTAGTTCCTTTACTCGAATCACTTGTTACAGCTGAGGTTGATCAGTCGTGTCCTAGAACACCTTGGTTTCGGACTTTGACTACAACATACACACTAAATAATGGCCAGACGCATCATAACGACATTGACTGTCATGTGGTCAGCCATCGAAATGTCAATGAACTTATTATGTGTCCCAATTCACTGAAGTATGTACTTATACTTGCCTACTGAAACTTTAGTGACTCATAGATTGAAAAACACATTTCAATGCACTTTTATATAATGCATATTACTCAACAATGGTAAGAATAGTAACAATGGAAAAGAAAATAAGTGAAAACAAAAAATAATGCAGTTAGTAATTTTTTTACCTAAAACACTTTGCTCTTGAATTTGAACCCGTTATTCATATTTTCATATTCATAATTATTCATATGAAAATTTTAAGTAAGTTCTAGGTACTATAATGTGATATCGATGGCTTACTATATTTTATATTATAATCTTTATCTATATCCAATATAATTTTCTATATTATAATACCACAAGCTGGTGCAGGCGACTTCGTCAGCGTTGAATTATATGTATATATTTATAAATCTTCCTATATGAAGAGGAAATTCACGGAAAAACTTTTACGATTTTTTTTGTACATTTTGTACATTTATACAGAATTTCATACATTGCAACAGAAATTCGCCGGGTCAGCTAGTTATATTACATATATAATGACGATTGGGACAAAATTTTTGATTCTATTGGAAAAAGACATATTTCTTTTTGATTTACAAAAGACATTATTTCAATAATCCCAAACAACCTATATTAACATTTTTGTTTTATCACTATCGACAGAATAAATAAAAAAATAATTTAATTTAATTTGCGATATCGGTGAATTTTTGATTAGTTATATAATTTTTGTTTGTTTTCAAACTTCCATACTTACTTGGTCGACGTTCCTATCCAGTTAGCGATTCGAAAACGCGTTAATCATATTAACAATCCAGTTAATGATTATAACCGATGAAATGTTCTTGAACGTACTTGAAGAAGTCACAAGCGATTGTTAACTATGTTAAACAAACGTAGTTTTATTATGTTTGGCAAATTAATCGGGCGCCATATGTCTATTCAATTGTAGATGAAGAAATTAAAAAGGAAACCCATTTTACACAGCATATTCAACGTCATGCACACTGTTTATTTTCCTAGATTCCTAAGTTCCCAAAGTTCAAACTTTAAAGTTTTTTATGACTATATAGTAAAATAGAGACGAGAAAGTGCTGATAGTTGCATAAATCCTAATCCTAATCTTCTTTACATAGTATAATTTGAATTCGCCTTCCGCGTCTGTCTGTCTGTTTAACCCTTAACTCCTCCTAAACCAAGCAGACGATTTTGATGAGGTTTTCATCAATCTCATATTTTTTTACGAAATGTTCATATATTGTAATAAAACCCAAATAAGTTTTGATGTAAATAAAGAAAAAATTAAAAAAAAAAGAAAACAATACTGTGCTACCAACCCAACGGATTTAAATTCTGTATTTACTTATTTGAATACCGTATTATTCACTTCACTTAACTTATGTGGATAAGCGATGAAGTTTTTTGTATATAAAAAATTGCAACCTGGGGGAAGCCGGGAGCAGATCGCTAAATAGTAATATTATAAATTCTAAAAATTGTATGTTTAGATGTTTTTTACTCAATCACGCAAAAACGGCTGAACGGATATAGATGAAATCTGACACACAGATTTTTATAGTAGGTACTCTTATACTTTTATCCTGGAATTTTTTTAGGTTCCTCTGGTTATTTTCTAAAAACTAACTACAGCGCGTATGAAGTCGCGGGCACAGTTAGTAAGTAAATAAAAATCAAATAATCCTTTATCATACAATTGTGAGTCATATATTTATGGAATCCGCATTAGTATTCATTATGAACGGCAGCTTTATAGGTCGTAAATGAGTTTAATATAACGCCGTACTACCTATTCACAATGTTCACACCTTTATTAATTACAAGAAAATCTTCATTCGTCTCCGTATTATTCCTAAACTGCTGTTGACGTTTTCCTGGTTGACCAAGTGGTAATACCTAGTTATGTGCCCACCAACACGTCACCAGACCACCGTGAACGTGCATTCTTAGTAGCGATAAGCGTTTTGCTGACGCTAGGTCTACACGGTGGCCAACCGTCTTTCGAGCTCGACTGAGTCACTCGTTAACTAGCCGCGAAGTAGATAAGTGCTCTTTCAATAAAGTATTATTTTATTAAATCATAATTTGTATTTTTAAAAAGAGAAAGCTCCTACGCCCCGAGTTAACTGGCGCAGCCGGTAGGATATCCGTATATATCCGCTGCGAAGTTTCCGCTTCTGAAGACGAGAACGTACGTCTGGGCGAAAGACTTTCGTCGTGGTGACGGGTATCCTGCGAACCGAAATAAATAAGTTTTCTCGAGCGTCATCTCTTCACGTGCCACTTGTGAACAAGTTGAGCAGACAGCTGGTTACGAGTCATCCGGCATGGGATTGAGCAGAGGGTGAGTAAACCTTTTCACTCCCTGTGGTCCTATCCTATGCGTACGTTTTGGGGTCAAAATAGCCACAAGCGTATTTTATTAGTGCATAAGTAATTTTAAATAATCGAAACTTGAATAAAATAAAATATATTAATATTGTAAAGAAAGATAAATCTTATAAAAATATTAAAATATTAACATTGTTTAATAAAAGAATATATCATATTTTTCACATACGTAAATTAAAATAAATAAATAAAAATGAATTCCATACGCCTCATACCAAAGGAATTCCTTATGTTAATTCCTAAATTTGAGGGAGACGAAAAACTGTTAAACTTATTTATAAGTAAGAGTGAATATGTGTTACGTTGCTTTGTAAATGAAGGAGATACACAGGTTCAACAGCAATATGTGTTTCATGCTTTAACAAGCCGCCTAATTGGTAGAGCTGCTATCTTATTAAGTGAAAGAGATAATGTCAATACTTGGCAAGAATTAAAATCATTGTTAATCCAACATTTTGGCGACCCTCGTTCAGAAGAATGTATTGCTTTAGAATTAGAGACCGTTAAAATAAAATCGGGCGAATCATATCAAGATTTCTGTCATAGAATTCAAAATATTCGAAGTTCATTAGTTTCCAAAGTTAACCAACTGACTGACGAAGGTGTAAAGACAGCGAAAAGAATAATTTACAACAATACGTCATTAAATGTATTCCTATACAATCTTCCCGAAGACTTAATCAGATTCGTAAGATTAAAGGGCAGCACTAACTTAGAGGATGCTCTTAGTGTTGTTATGGAAGAAATTAATTTTCAGAATCAGTACAACTTAAAGAACAAATCGAATAAATTAAATTCAGCACACCACCATTACAATTTCAAGCCACCACAAGTAAATAACGCAATGCAAAACCAACAATTTAAACCTCAACTTCAAGGACCATTTAGACCTCAATTTCAAAATCAAAGTCCACAATTTAAACCAAATTTCATCGCAAAAAAACCGGAATCACGTTTTAAATTTGGTATTCCACAAAATCAACAACCGCAACACTTCAGTGTTCCGAATCAAGGAGGTTTCAAATTTGGTGTTCCTCCACAATACCAACAAAGATTCCCATCTATAAATAGGCAGTCAGGCATTTTTAGGAATCCACAAAATTCACAATTTCGATCTGGATTTCCCCAACAGCCACCTCAAATGAACACCGACGTTTCGATGCGCACAGCACCTGTACGTCAAAATAAAGTGACAGTTGACGAAAACGACTTATTCTACGTAAACGATAATTCACAAGAACAAAACCCTAACGAAGGCGAATATTATTTTGAATCGGGCTGGTCAGCCGAAAATTCTGATGAACCACTTCAGACTGAAGATGAAAATTTTCGGATAAAAGCCTCGAACACGGAAACATTGAAATAATTAACATTAATTGCGAGTCCCTATCAAAATTACCGTACATATATATTCCTGAATTAAAATCACGTTTTATGATTGATACTGGTAGCACACGATCATTCATTAGTCCTAAAAGGGCAGATCAATTTTACTCCAATTCCAAATTTTATGAACCATTCAGTGTGGTAAGCACACATGGTACAAGCACACACGATCAAGTAATTTACATACCAGTACCAGAAATATTTAAATCTAACTTACTACACAAATTTTACTTATATGACGTAGACTCACGTTACGATGGTTTAATAGGAGCCGATCTACTACATCAACTAGAAGCCAAAATAGATATGAAAAAAACGAGTTTTGAAAACGCCAAACATTAAGATTCCAATAGTTTACAGTCCCCACTTTAAAATTACTATACCCCCTGGGTCCGAAATGAAAATAAATTCAAATGCTTTAGGAGACCAAGACGACGTATCCATGAAAGTGAACGTCGACTATAAAGAACAAAAACTCCAAAGGTACTTACAGGAACAAACCGACGACATTGCGAATTCATCTAAACCTTCGAAAAGCCCTAGTAATATTTCAATATCATCTGAATCAGGAAACGAAGATAGATTAAGACGCCGTTCACCATATTCCATACCTTCGATCGATAGTACAACCGCCACTGCTTCCGAAAAGCTGAGCACGTCAAGTTATGGAACCGCTCACTCAGAACAAAATACGGATTCTGAAGCTTTTCCCATTTTGCAAGAAGCCATAGATACAAAACCCAATCAGATTCTAATATTCACTTGGAATAAAAATGAACTGTTGGTCAAAGATCTTTCTAGGAAAAAACAAAAGGTCTTAGAAGTTCATCTACCTACCAATAACACTAACCTTGTAAGAGACTTCCTTAAAAAATACATTAAACCTAAACTTAAATATTTCTTTTATTTTGAAGAAGAAATCCATAGAAAACAGTTTGCCGCTATGGTAATTTCTCTATTCCAAAAGGATTCAGTTAAATTCTTCGAATGTACTCTTAGAGTAGTCTATCTAGAAGACGAAAAGGAACAAAGGGAAGCTGTGTTAAAATACCACGTTGGTAAAACATGTCACCGCGGCATAAAAGAGACCGTGTCGCATTTAAAAAGAACCTTCTTTTGGTACAATATGGAAGAAACAGTTGCTAGTATAATTAATTCTTGTGAAGCGTGTAAACTCTTAAAATATGACAGAAAACCGTATAAACCACAATTACAATTAACGCAAACACAAACGAAACCATTCCAGGAAATATTTATCGATCTTTTCTCCATAGAAGGAAAATACTTTCTGACAATTATAGACGCATTCAGTAAATTAGGACAAGCAATAGAGGTGTCATCTAGAACAACCCCCGACGTAGTTAAAGCCTTGATTAAATATTTCTCTTTATATGGTGTACCAAATAGGATAAGTTCAGATCCAGGTTCAGAATTCAATAACACACTCCTTAGGGAAATGTTAACCTTTTATAAAGTACAAATTCATATAGGCACACCCCATAATCCTAATTCAATGAGTTTAATAGAACGATTTCACTCCACCATCACCGAAATTTATAGGCTTGCTAAATATGAACACAAATCCACCGACGTTGCATCCGTTATGACGTATGCAATTATGTCATATAACCATTCTATACATACGACTACAGGACTAACTCCATTCGAAGTTGTCTTTGGTCACACCGAATCCTCAAGTACATTCGCTGTAGATTTTGAAAGACACTACACACAACAATTAGTCAATGAACACCTAAAACGCACTAAATACCTGTACAAATACATAACAGAACATATGGAAGAGAATAAGGAATTATTAAGAGAAAAACGAGGAGGAGAATCTAAATTCAATCTTAAACCGGGAGATACAATCTTCACAAAAGGTGTCAATACTCGTAGGAGTAAAGATAAACCTAGATATCAAAAGGCAAAAATATCAGGCCGTATAGTTAGAAACATAGTTCCAGTAACGACAGGAAATCGTTCCACTCGAGTACCTATTAAAGATATCAAACGTACTCCGCAGGTACGCCCTCCTGTTGCTGATCCAGCTCATCCCCAGCCAGGCTCTTCAGCTGCAATTAATCACTAATAACCCAGGATTATTGCCAGTATTAGAAGGACAAGCCGTATTGAGCTACGACCACTGGAATATTGTTAAAATTCTAGATTTAGGTTTGCTTAAAGATAACTTAGAGTATAATATAGATAGTTTTAGGAAATTATATAACCATGTAGATTTTGCTTTTAAGAACTTAACAAACTTAACTGACCTTACTGATGTGCAAATACAAACCGAATATATAATGAATGCAACCATAGACAGATTTTATCAACTAATCCCCTCTAACAGAGTAAAGAGAGGATTGCTAAATCCCTTAGGGTCCCTCATTAAAACGATTACTGGAAATCTTGATAATGACGACGCTATCAGATACGATAATTTAATAAACAGCATTAGGATCCAACAGAACGCGATGTCCAAGAAAATGACTTTAGTCGCCGAAATAGTAGGATCTTATGTGAATAACACAGATCTCACGATTCACAATTTCATCCAACTGAATAATAGCATATTAAAATTGCAAAAATACGTAAATAAGGCTCAAATTGAACAAAGTAAAAATAATTTCATGAACACGTATAATCTTTTAATACACAATTTCCAGACCCTTCTCATTAAGTTAGATGAAGTTGAGACCGCTATAGCTTTTAGCAGGATAAATATATTGCATAGATCTATAATAGATAATAATGAATTGTATAATATTTTAAAGAATATAGAAAGGACAGAAAGATTAATTTTACCTGTTTCACCTGACAATTTAATAGACATAGAACAAAGTATAGAAATTAAGGCTTATATTAAGAATACGCAAATAACCTTTGTAATGGCTATCCCGATCGTGCGTAAAGAATCTTATAATTATTTTAAATTATATCCATTACCTGTCCTAAATACCAACTCCAACTATACAACATTAATTTTTCCGAATTTTCCCTATATCCTTGTGAAAAGATTGAAAACTATAATGCTCTCTCAGCCTTGTCAAGAAGTCTACGAGGATAAATACCTATGCAGTGAAAAGGACATACCACTTATGGAAGACAATTGCATCATCGAACTTATGAAGTTTTCTGGGAACATCACTGTGTGCACGCCCATCTCTGTCAAAGTTAACGGAGTCATCATTCAGATAATTCAGCCTAATCGATGGATTTTATTTTCAAGCTCACGTACTCGTCTCACACACCTATGTGAAAATGAAACTATAAGACACCGCATCTATGGCACTTATATACTCACAATGGACGACAACTGTAAAGTAAAAATTGGAAACCTTACTTTAAAAAGGAGAAAAACTGAAAATGGAAAAACAATTTCCCCACAATTACCCATACTTCATTTACCAGAGATATCTACAATAAAGCCTCTCGAAACGAAACCGGTGAACCTCGACTATGTGAATTTAAATAATCTTCAATTATTATCGTATGCTATTAATCAAAAGAATGAACGTGAAAATAGTGAAAGTGATAGTGAAAATATAATTGTGACAAACACCATCAGTATTGGAACAGTAATTTTATATTTAATCATAATCATTGTAATCATAGTATTAATTTTATATAAGAAGTATATAACCATAGCTGTAGCATCATGTAAAGGTCGAAACCACCCTCGAAATACTTCAAGGGATGATTTCGAACTAAAGGAGGGAGGAGTTATGTGCCCACCAACACGTCACCAGACCACCGTGAACGTGCATTCTTAGTAGCGATAAGCGTTTTGCTGACGCTAGGTCTACACGGTGGCCAACCGTCTTTCGAGCTCGACTGAGTCACTCGTTAACTAGCCGCGAAGTAGATAAGTGCTCTTTCAATAAAGTATTATTTTATTAAATCATAATTTGTATTTTTAAAAAGAGAAAGCTCCTACGCCCCGAGTTAACTACCTAGTTATGTGCCCACCAACACGTCACCAGACCACCGTGAACGTGCATTCTTAGTAGCGATAAGCGTTTTGCTGACGCTAGGTCTACACGGTGGCCAACCGTCTTTCGAGCTCGACTGAGTCACTCGTTAACTAGCCGCGAAGTAGATAAGTGCTCTTTCAATAAAGTATTATTTTATTAAATCATAATTTGTATTTTTAAAAAGAGAAAGCTCCTACGCCCCGAGTTAACTGGCGCAGCCGGTAGGATATCCGTATATATCCGCTGCGAAGTTTCCGCTTCTGAAGACGAGAACGTACGTCTGGGCGAAAGACTTTCGTCGTGGTGACGGGTATCCTGCGAACCGAAATAAATAAGTTTTCTCGAGCGTCATCTCTTCACGTGCTACTTGTGAACAAGTTGAGCAGACAGCTGGTTACGAGTCATCCGGCATGGGATTGAGCAGAGGGTGAGTAAACCTTTTCACTCCCTGTGGTCCTATCCTATGCGTACGTTTTGGGGTCAAAATAGCCACAAGCGTATTTTATTAGTGCATAAGTAATTTTAAATAATCGAAACTTGAATAAAATAAAATATATTAATATTGTAAAGAAAGATAAATCTTATAAAAATATTAAAATATTAACATTGTTTAATAAAAGAATATATCATATTTTTCACATACGTAAATTAAAATAAATAAATAAAAATGAATTCCATACGCCTCATACCAAAGGAATTCCTTATGTTAATTCCTAAATTTGAGGGAGACGAAAAACTGTTAAACTTATTTATAAGTAAGAGTGAATATGTGTTACGTTGCTTTGTAAATGAAGGAGATACACAGGTTCAACAGCAATATGTGTTTCATGCTTTAACAAGCCGCCTAATTGGTAGAGCTGCTATCTTATTAAGTGAAAGAGATAATGTCAATACTTGGCAAGAATTAAAATCATTGTTAATCCAACATTTTGGCGACCCTCGTTCAGAAGAATGTATTGCTTTAGAATTAGAGACCGTTAAAATAAAATCGGGCGAATCATATCAAGATTTCTGTCATAGAATTCAAAATATTCGAAGTTCATTAGTTTCCAAAGTTAACCAACTGACTGACGAAGGTGTAAAGACAGCGAAAAGAATAATTTACAACAATACGTCATTAAATGTATTCCTATACAATCTTCCCGAAGACTTAATCAGATTCGTAAGATTAAAGGGCAGCACTAACTTAGAGGATGCTCTTAGTGTTGTTATGGAAGAAATTAATTTTCAGAATCAGTACAACTTAAAGAACAAATCGAATAAATTAAATTCAGCACACCACCATTACAATTTCAAGCCACCACAAGTAAATAACGCAATGCAAAACCAACAATTTAAACCTCAACTTCAAGGACCATTTAGACCTCAATTTCAAAATCAAAGTCCACAATTTAAACCAAATTTCATCGCACAAAAACCGGAATCACGTTTTAAATTTGGTATTCCACAAAATCAACAACCGCAACACTTCAGTGTTCCGAATCAAGGAGGTTTCAAATTTGGTGTTCCTCCACAATACCAACAAAGATTCCCACCTATAAATAGGCAGTCAGGCATTTTTAGGAATCCACAAAATTCACAATTTCGATCTGGATATCCCCAACAGCCACCTCAAATGAACACCGACGTTTCGATGCGCACAGCACCTGTACGTCAAAATAGAGTGACAATTGACGAAAACGACTTATTCTACGTAAACGATAATTCTCAAGAACAAAACCCTAACGAAGGCGAATATTATTTTGAATCGGGCTGGTCAGCCGAAAATTCTGATTCTTACTATCCCACTGAAAATAATGGCGATATCAATGAACCACTTCAGACTGAAGATGAAAATTTTCGGATAAAAGCCTCGAACACGGAAATATTGAAATAATTAACATTAATTGCGAGTCCCTATCAAAATTACCGTACATATATATTCCAGAATTAAAATCGCGTTTTATGATTGATACTGGTAGCACACGATCATTCATTAGTCCTAAAAGGGCAGATCAATTTTACTCCAATTCCAAATTTTATGAACCATTCAGTGTGGTAAGCACACATGGTACAAGCACACACGATCAAGTAATTTACATACCAGTACCAGAAATATTTAAATCTAACTTACTACACAAATTTTACTTATATGACGTAGACTCACGTTACGATGGTTTAATAGGAGCCGATCTACTACATCAACTAGAAGCCAAAATAGATATGAAAAAACGAGTTTTGAAAACGCCAAACATTAAGATTCCAATAGTTTACAGTCCCCACTTTAAAATTACTATACCCCCTGGGTCCGAAATGAAAATAAATTCAAATGCTTTAGGAGACCAAGACGACGTATCCATGAAAGTGAACGTCGACTATAAAGAACAAAAACTCCAAAGGTACTTACAGGAACAAACCGACGACATTGCGAATTCATCTAAACCTTCGAAAAGCCCTAGTAATATTTCAATATCATCTGAATCAGGAAACGAAGATAGATTAAGACGCCGTTCACCATATTCCATACCTTCGATCGATAGTACAACCGCCACTGCTTCCGAAAAGCTGAGCACGTCAAGTTATGGAACCGCTCACTCAGAACAAAATACGGATTCTGAAGCTTTTCCCATTTTGCAAGAAGCCATAGATACAAAACCCAATCAGATTCTAATATTCACTTGGAATAAAAATGAACTGTTGGTCAAAGATCTTTCTAGGAAAAAACAAAAGGTCTTAGAAGTTCATCTACCTACCAATAACACTAACCTTGTAAGAGACTTCCTTAAAAAATACATTAAACCTAAACTTAAATATTTCTTTTATTTTGAAGAAGAAATCCATAGAAAACAGTTTGCCGCTATGGTAATTTCTCTATTCCAAAAGGATTCAGTTAAATTCTTCGAATGTACTCTTAGAGTAGTCTATCTAGAAGACGAAAAGGAACAAAGGGAAGCTGTGTTAAAATACCACGTTGGTAAAACATGTCACCGCGGCATAAAAGAGACCGTGTCGCATTTAAAAAGAACCTTCTTTTGGTACAATATGGAAGAAACAGTTGCTAGTATAATTAATTCTTGTGAAGCGTGTAAACTCTTAAAATATGACAGAAAACCGTATAAACCACAATTACAATTAACGCAAACACAAACGAAACCATTCCAGGAAATATTTATCGATCTTTTCTCCATAGAAGGAAAATACTTTCTGACAATTATAGACGCATTCAGTAAATTAGGACAAGCAATAGAGGTGTCATCTAGAACAACCCCCGACGTAGTTAAAGCCTTGATTAAATATTTCTCTTTATATGGTGTACCAAATAGGATAAGTTCAGATCCAGGTTCAGAATTCAATAACACACTCCTTAGGGAAATGTTAACCTTTTATAAAGTACAAATTCATATAGGCACACCCCATAATCCTAATTCAATGGGTTTAATAGAACGATTTCACTCCACCATCACCGAAATTTATAGGCTTGCTAAATATGAACACAAATCCACCGACGTTGCATGCGTTATGACGTATGCAATTATGTCATATAACCATTCTATACATACGACTACAGGACTAACTCCATTCGAAGTTGTCTTTGGTCACACCGAATCCTCAAGTACATTCGCTGTAGATTTTGAAAGACACTACACACAACAATTAGTCAATGAACACCTAAAACGCACTAAATACCTGTACAAATACATAACAGAACATATGGAAGAGAATAAGGAATTATTAAGAGAAAAACGAGGAGGAGAATCTAAATTCAATCTTAAACCGGGAGATACAATCTTCACAAAAGGTGTCAATACTCGTAGGAGTAAAGATAAATCTAGATATCAAAAGGCAAAAATATCAGGCCGTATAGTTAGAAACATAGTTCCAGTAACGACAGGAAATCGTTCCACTCGAGTACCTATTAAAGATATCAAACGTACTCCGCAGGTACGCCCTCCTGTTGCTGATCCAGCTCATCCCCAGCCAGGCTCTTCAGCTGCAATTAATTACTAATAAGCCAGGATTATTGCCAGTATTAGAAGGACAAGCCGTATTGAGCTACGACCACTGGAATATTGTTAAAATTCTAGATTTAGGTTTGCTTAAAGATAACTTAGAGTATAATATAGATAGTTTTAGGAAATTATATAACCATGTAGATTTTGCTTTTAAGAACTTAACAAACTTAACTGACCTTACTGATGTGCAAATACAAACCGAATATATAATGAATGCAACCATAGACAGATTTTATCAACTAATCCCCTCTAACAGAGTAAAGAGAGGATTGCTAAATCCCTTAGGGTCCCTCATTAAAACGATTACTGGAAATCTTGATAATGACGACGCTATCAGATACGATAATTTAATAAACAGCATTAGGATCCAACAGAACGCGATGTCCAAGAAAATGACTTTAGTCGCCGAAATAGTAGGATCTTATGTGAATAACACAGATCTCACAATTCACAATTTCACCCAACTGAATAATAGCATATTAAAATTGCAAAAATACGTAAATAAGGCTCAAATTGAACAAAGTAAAAATAATTTCATGAACACGTATAATCTTTTAATACACAATTTCCAGACCCTTCTCATTAAGTTAGATGAAGTTGAGACCGCTATAGCTTTTAGCAGGATAAATATATTGCATAGATCTATAATAGATAATAATGAATTGTATAATATTTTAAAGAATATAGAAAGGACAGAAAGATTAATTTTACCTGTTTCACCTGACAATTTAATAGACATAGAACAAAGTATAGAAATTAAGGCTTATATTAAGAATACGCAAATAACCTTTGTAATGGCTATCCCGATCGTGCGTAAAGAATCTTATAATTATTTTAAATTATATCCATTACCTGTCCTAAATACCAACACCAACCATACAACATTAATTTTTCCGAATTTTCCCTATATCCTTGTGAAAAGGTTGAAAACTATAATGCTCTCTCAGCCTTGTCAAGAAGTCTACGAGGATAAATACCTATGCAGTGAAAAGGACATACCACTTATGGAAGACAATTGCATCATCGAACTTATGAAGTTTTCTGGGAACATCACTGTGTGCACGCCCATCTCTGTCAAAGTTAACGGAGTCATCATTCAGATAATTCAGCCTAATCGATGGATTTTATTTTCAAGCTCACGTACTCGTCTCACACACCTATGTGAAAATGAAACTATAAGACACCGCATCTATGGCACTTATATACTCACAATGGACGACAACTGTAAAGTAAAAATTGGAAACCTTACTTTAAAAAGGAGAAAAACTGAAAATGGAAAAACAATTTCCCCACAATTACCCATACTTCATTTACCAGAGATATCTACAATAAAGCCTCTCGAAACGAAACCGGTGAACCTCGACTATGTGAATTTAAATAATCTTCAATTATTATCGTATGCTATTAATCAAAAGAATGAACATGAAAATAGTGAAAGTGATAGTGAAAATATAATTGTGACAAACACCATCAGTATTGGAACAGTAATTTTATATTTAATCATAATCATTGTAATCATAGTATTAATTTTATATAAGAAGTATATAACCATAGCTGTAGCATCATGTAAAGGTCGAAACCACCCTCGAAATACTTCAAGGGATGATTTCGAACTAAAGGAGGGAGGAGTTATGTGCCCACCAACACGTCACCAGACCACCGTGAACGTGCATTCTTAGTAGCGATAAGCGTTTTGCTGACGCTAGGTCTACACGGTGGCCAACCGTCTTTCGAGCTCGACTGAGTCACTCGTTAACTAGCCGCGAAGTAGATAAGTGCTCTTTCAATAAAGTATTATTTTATTAAATCATAATTTGTATTTTTAAAAAGAGAAAGCTCCTACGCCCCGAGTTAACTACCTTGACCAAAGTTCAATATAGGGGGAATAAATAATGTTTTATTTGATTACAATTGACTTTACAAGACATAATTAAATATTTTTAAATATATGTTATTTTACATTGGCTTACAAAATAAATTTTCATATAAAACCTAGCATGTTTTTCAAACAAGTTTTTTTTTTCTTTTTGATAATGTGGATTTTTTAAATAATAATGTGGTTATTATTTCTAATCCACATACAAAAAGCACTTAAAGCAACCTATTGGACTGTGAGTACTACTAGTTTGTCTTTAATGTATATTTACTGTATATTTAATAGGCTTCTTCCCAGCAGCTCCACGATTTCGTTCCCAGCAGCTCCAAGAGTAAAATTATATATTATTTCAAAATATAACATTGTTCCCACGGGCTACAAAAATTAACAGCTAATTTAATTTAATGTTTTAAAGAAATTTATAGACTTAATATTTCATACATTTGTTATCTTATCCTCCAAGGCTTTTAAAATTTAACAACACACTCAATATTATGAACATTTTTCTTTGAAGCTGTTAGGAACGAAATCGGTAGATATTGTTTAATTTATTATTTATCATTTTTATATTTCGTGGCGCTCTTGGGTAAATATTGCTACATGGTTTTGAATAGATTTGGTGGGAATAAGCCATTTAATGACATCTCCTTCTTGTAGTTCTCCTTCCTGTAGCAAATATCCATCAAGTTTATATGATAAGGATTCTTTTACGTGCCAATAAACGATCACAAATATAATAAAATTACAAAGAACGCCTACACATTCATTAATTCCATTAACACGTTTTCCCTCAAGGGTTTGTTTTAAAGTTCGTCGACTTTGACTTTGAGAATAAAAGAATGATTTAAAGTAAACAAAAATAAATATTGTTTTTAGGTGTGCGTGAATCATATTTAATCTCACTTTTAAAATGACAATTTGCACCATTGACAAATTTATTTAAGCAATAAGCGTGGTACCGTTATTTACGTTTTCGTAAAACCCAATGTATGTTGAACGAACTCTTGATGGTGTTTTATATTAATCTGCGATTGCAATGTTTAGTAGGTGAGAAATATGTATATAGCCTGGATTTGCATTAGTTACAGAATTTTAATCGTAAGTAAACTCATCATAAGATTCATGCTTTAACGGTGGATTTAGGCTGCTACTGACTGAAATTTATAGAGGAGGTATAGACCTAGGACATAGCACTGTTGGACATAGGTCCAATAGTAAACTTCCTTAGACTGAGATGATGATGATGATTTCTTTTTGAGTAAAGTGTAATCCTACGTCTCAATATGATCTAACCCAAGGATAATAATAGTTTTCTCTGACGAAAAACCGATATTGAATATCAACATTCTATTATTAATGTTAGGAACCCTTTTCCAATTTAACAAAGTTCGTCAATTATTAAATTCATAACGGTTGACTGAACTGACGACAATGTTGCCGTAACTTTTCAATAAAGCTCATATCAAAATACCAGAAAACAGGTAATTACTAGAAGTAATAAAATTCCTTGCTAGGCCATACAATATCAACTTCTTAGGACAGCGAGCAATCTAATCGCACAAATACCAGAAAGATCAAGTATGTGAATAGCCAAATAACACAGTTACATATTAATAAATGAATATTTACTTAATGAACATTGTAAATAATTATTAACTACATAATAATTTGATTTGACATTATGAAATAAATTAAAACACATTATATAACTACATAGAGACTCTCTAAACTATATAATCTCTCAAACAAAACTTTTGCTTTCTGTCTCTTTCCTGGGAAC
This sequence comes from Synanthedon andrenaeformis, assembly GCA_936446665.2. NCBI lineage: Eukaryota > Metazoa > Arthropoda > Insecta > Lepidoptera > Sesiidae > Synanthedon > Synanthedon andrenaeformis. The sequence continues at coordinate 4,306,109 of OW387786.2, read as the reverse complement.
CTCATTAATAAGAAATTTTTAAAAAATAGTATTATAGTTCATTTTGCACTTATAAACTTGGCAGCCCGTCTGGCGGCAATAACCAGGAGTCCAATTGACGAGCCCATTGGACTCTCAGGGGTCCCGGATTCGAATCCCGACAGGTCCGTTTTATCATCACGCAAGAGTTATTTTTATTGGAAATAGCATCGCAAGCGTTAGAATTCGATAAATAAAACGTTTGGAAGGCTTCGCTACAATTGGATTAATTGGTGACCCCAACCGCATTTCAGCCTTAAGGTCACCTATATTCTAACACGCGATTTCATTTATAACATTTATGTAACTACATCAAATTGTAAACTTAATAAATATATATTATTATGAAAGTATGAGTGGGAAGGGATTTTATTAATTTCTCCGAAATTTCACTCCAATTATTTTAAAAATTATTTCATTATTTGAAAGATATATACGTTATTATGGATCGAGATAAGCTATAATGTATTATGTGTATTAATTCCCTGTTTGTACTCGTGGCAAAAGCCGGGGCGCGTCGTTATATTAACTGACACAATTAATTCTTATGAAAAAAAATTAAACTTCCTAACTTGAATTTCCGTCTCATGAAACATACACGAACGCTCAGTCAATCTTAATTAAACGTGGAAATTAAAATTAAATTCAAACAAAATGTTATTAAAAAAAACTATTTAGTCCACTACTCTATCCCTTCTTTATCTCTCATTCTGAAACTTACTATGGTGGCAGCGCATTTGTATGCGACGGTAGCCACCTACCAATCAAGTGGACAGTCAGCTTAACTAACGACCTTAACGTAAAAAACTTCCATTATAGAAAACCACCTCTCCTTTCCTCATGCTGTCAAGTTAACAGCACACTTGTAAACTTTGGCAGCACACTTGTTGCAGTGCTTTCCAACCGTTACCTACACGAAAAAAGTCAAATATAATCCATTAATTTAGTTTAGTTTTAACTCGCTTTATTCACTATATTGATTTCACAAACACAAAAGTTGGTGTGTATGATTTTACTGTACTTTCTAGCAGCCTATTAAGAAAAAAATGTAACGGATCTCATTTTTTTAAAGACAAAATTCCAATAATATTTAAACAAGTAATTGAGCAAATAAAAATTCAGAATAAATTCGGATGAGACATGGAACTTTGAAATGATGTTCTAGACTGTTCCGCAGTCAAATATTTCGTTCTAAATCTAATTAATGCGATAGCACGCGTTGACGCGCGAGCACTTAGAACCCACCGTTTTCTTATGCGCTGTGTCGAATTTTTTTTAATTATTATGCAAATATTACGACAACATTCATACCACAATGTTCTTCTAGCAATTGCACAATATGAACATTGGAATTGTCCATGGGTTTAACTATAATTTAGTGGATATTGGCGTAGATATTAGATACGTATAATATGTAAGTTTAGAATTCTTATTTAGTATTAGCTGAACTACATTTTTTTTTAATTTATAAAATAAAGGTAGCCTAAATTAATTATCTGCCAGCGAAAGTTCCGTCAAAATCGGTTCAACTATCTATTTCAAAGATTAACCTGCTCTGAAACTACCAGGCTGATTTTAAAAATATTTTCGCACTTAATATCCCAATTCTTGAAGAAGGTTTTACCGAGAATTATTGAGAAGAACCAACATGTTAATTTCTTTGACGATTTAAATTAAACGCGGATGAAACGCGAGACACAATTACTTGAAATATAGAAAGCTATAGGTGGTAAAAATATACACATACAACACAATATCGCCAACACAGTGATAATGAGAGATAAAATTCCTTTACCAACAATTGGATTATAAAGTAATTGATTGTCGCAACATGCGTTACTCGGTAATGACGTTTTGCAACAAGCATGCCACACGGATGACAACATCAAGGCACCACGTATCATACTTGGAAAATATATGGTTATTAGGATGGCACTTGCACCGACCGCACGCCAGAACAATTACATTTGTGATCTCTAATGAAAACCACATATCGAGATGAATATAAACCTCGGCGCGCACTATGTCACTAACAATGACTCATTACTTTTATAGACATTTCAGAAACGAGCGTATCTTCCTAGGAAAAGCAGAACTAGCAAACTTTTAAGTAAATTCATATCATTAGTAGTGGAAAGCGTAAGAAAAACAATCAAGTAAGAACATATTATACTACTTGTATATTATTACACAGAGAAAATCAATTCCATTCTAAATATTTCCAAATGACGCAGGTATATCTTTAACTTGTGTACCACAGACACTTTAGAGAGATGTTAAACAAGCCCACCTTACACAAATTAATTTATTTGGGACAAGTCGTATCGGTTTCGTTTTAGTCAAACAAATTAAGTAGGAAAGACAAATGACTGTACTTCTCAGTTAAATCGTCTTATTTGTACAATCAGACTTATGCTAACGATGCTCAAATGAATACTCGATACCATAAACTCAAATTATAAGACCAGTATACGAAGCACTGTTTTTTACTGAACTAATGTATGTATGTAAAGAGTAAATAAAACTTTAATAATCTATTACTTTCTCAGGACAAGATAAATGATTAAAAGCTTTATATAGACCGATAATATCCTAAAAAATTTCTCATTCATATTTTAAATTTTTATTTATTTATCTATTTTAATTAATAATTATAGTAATTACAGAGAAAATGTAATTACAATGTAAGTAAATAATATATATTTAACTGGGACTAACTAGAACTTTTTGAAAATTATTTCCTTTAATCAATGTTTAAATAAAGGAAAAAAATATTTTTGTACAATTAGTAAAAATGTTAATTAAAAAAACATTTAAAAAATATTTAACAAGTTTGTATGTTATCTCCTAACCAGTTGTAGGTTCATTTATCTTTATTATGTTTGACAACTTATAAATACTTGTGAAAATTGATATACCTATAGATTAAAACTTAAATATCAAGGTCACATTATATTTCACACGAAACCAACTTAACTGAATGATTTTTCATGTTTTAAAATTATTCAAACAACAGGCCAGCTTAACGAGTCTAACATAGCAATGAGGCCTTAGCACAGATTACATACTTAATGATTGCATAGTTTACCCATTGAACGTTTCCATAAACTTTCAAACGAAAAGGTTTCAACGAAATTGTAATACTAGGTTATCAAGATACTACTGCGAGTGAAACTTATTTAATCGAATTCATGTGAAATCAATTGTAGGTTACCAGTGTGAGTTTTCGCAAATTAAGTATTCCAGATAAGTCTGTGAATGTTCTTTTTCTTATATGTCAGTAGACGATAGCTTAATAATATGTATCGGACGTTGATCGATGGCAAAAAACGACTGAGTTTAAATCGTACAGTACGCATGGAATCCATTTTGATCGAACGATAACAATCGTTGTAGGTAACTAGGTGTCACACAGTTCAATTGTTGCCATGCTATCTACTAGTTGAACGATACCATTGTGATTGTAAAGATTTATGGATTTCTTTGAACAAAGAAAATAGAGACATTAGGTTAGGTGATTGAAAGAATCCCCTAATAAAGACTGAAACAAATGACATTTACATATGACATCTAATCTAACGAAAAACAAGGGAATAAATAATAACATAAAAGAACGCAATACTTCAAACATAAATTCAACTCATAATCATAAATTAATGAAATGACATTTTGAGTACCTATATATAGAGAAAAAGATATGCAAAAAAGTAGCAAAGTAAGTTTTATTCACATAGTCTGAATTACGTGTTTCAGAATGCCTAAAATATAGTCAAAGTAAAACAAGTGCCTAAATTATTATTAAGGTGTGAAGTTAAAAGGACTTCTTCGCAGGTGATTTAGGTAGCATATATTTGTCATTTTTTTAATGTAGAAAATGGCATTAATTGATTATGTTTAAGATATAATACGTTTAATAAATAAAATACGATGTATGACGAAATTGTTATCATACGTTGTTAATGAAATTAGATTCCATAGAAAAAAACACGACTAGGTCGTGTTATAAATACACAAATAAATACAGTGTACAAATACAAATTTTTAACAAGAAAAAGCGACAGGCAGATAAAAACGCTGATACAGGAGGTGTGAGAGATTTAGGATGTGTCATTTCATAGCTGTCTTTTGTATGGAGTTAGTTACAGACGAGAAACGAAGTTTATGACTGCAAAACGGAGTATGCATTGCGACTAACTATTGATCTGTAATAACTAACAACAATCAGACTGAAGGTGCCCAGACAGAAATAAAAGCCAGTTTTAGGGTCGAATGAATAAATATCACAGTAGCCAACAATCCACTCCACAAAAAGAAACTACCAAATGTTAATTGAAAGACTGTGAATTATTAATTCAGTTTCATATCTATGGGGGAGAACCATCACTTAATAACGGTAACAGTTCCTTAGGGTGCATAAAGAAATAGGCGAAATTGAATAATAGAATATTAATGTAAGGGAATAACAAAATTAAACTTTAGTAAAAATCGCATAAAACCAATTATTGCTTTCATTAGGCTCCATTTGAAAAGCAAGCATTTGACAAACAGATTGCCCATACATTCCATAATGTTTTTTTTAATAATATATTTTTTTAGGGTATCAGAGAAATGTTTCATCCAATTTGAAATCAGGTTCGACTGTGTTTGTGATCAATTCACAAACACTGTTTCTACTCTGTGTGTGTGTTTGTGTTTATCAGTTATAGTCAGTTAGTTTATTCTTTTACGTATACCTAAACGTGCAGGCTTTTCCCGTTCTTCTGAAAGGTGTTGGTTATACCATAATTTAAGACTCTGGATGCAATGTGCCAATTTTTTGAAAAGCCCTGCGAGTTAAGCAAACATACAGACTCGGGTAGCCACTGTGTTTTGTACTATAGTTTCTAATATTTAATGGTACAGTTGAGAAAATTGAATCGTCGAATTTTTAAGTTTTTCTTGAATCTCTGATTTAAGAATTTTAATTTAATTTAATAATCTTTAATCTTTTCTGCACACATTGCAAAAAATAATAGATAAGGTTATTAATGGCGATCCAATTTGCATTCTTTGCATATTCAATAAATTTTTATCATTACGCAACAGTTGATTTTTATTGAAAATAGCATCACAAGCGTTAGAATTCGATAAATAAAACGTTTGGAAGGCTTCGCTACAATTGGATTAATTGGTGACCCCAACCGCATTTCAGCCTTAAGTTCACCTATATTCTAACACGCGATTTCATTTATAGCATTTATGTAACTAAATCAAATTGTAAACTTAATAAATATATATTATTATGAAAGTATGAGAGGGAAGGGATTTTATAGCTCCTTCCACTTGGATCCACAGCTTGGCTCCACATGTGGATCCGCGGATACCTTTATCTCCTCTTAAATCCACGCGTGGATCCATGGATACCTTTATCTCCTCTTAAATCCATGTGTGGATCCATGGATACTTCTTTTTCCTCTTCTATCCACCAGGTGGATCCGTCGATATTACATATGACTGAAATATTGTTGTTCTCTATATTAGTTTCTCCGAAATTTGAGTCCAATTATTTTAAAAATTATTTCACTATTTGGAAGTTACATTATTAGGGATCGAAATTCAAACAAAATTTTATTAAAAAAACTATTTAATCTACTTAATCTTTTTATAATCGTTGTTTTTTTATATAAGACAAAGAGGTAGGACGAAAATTAACCTAACAGTTAAATAAGTGATTATAATCATTTATTTAATTGTAACTATTTATTTATTTATTTCCATAAATAAATAAATTTAAAAAAATATTATACTTAAAAAGTTTTCTAATTGATTTCTCAATAAAAAAATGCTGTGTTTGCCATGGAATAGTTAGTAAAATAATACTCAAAATTAGTGTATTTCATAAGGTTAATGTCATTAAAGTATGTTCGTTCATTAACTCACCTTTTCATCACATGGCATTCTTAAAAAGCAACGTAATATTTAAACCTTAATCTAGTTTAAACCAATCCACTTATCTTGATAAATGGGGAATTAAAAGGAAATTGCATGGTGATGATGATTTTCAAGATAATGATGTCATTGGGATGCTACCTGTATAAATTGATAAGTCCACGTACATTCAATACAGCCTCAAAAATAGTTAATAGCGTCAACCTCCACTAGCGTTGAACAGTGTACGAAAAAATAACTTTTATTCTTTGATTATCTCTCACTAGATCTTAGATCTTTCTTACTACGCCTTTGTATTTTGACTTAGACTTTTTTCCCTCTTTTGCAATGTCTTCGGGCAAACTATTAAGAACGTATTACAACACAAGCAACGACGTAGATGTTACAAGAGTCCTGCTAACCTTAGTAAAGAATAAGAGAAGGGAATAGAAAATTTGCTCCGGAAAACTTTACTCAGTCGCCGAAACACAACAAAACATTGTTATTTCAGTGTGGTTTTCCCTAAAGGTTACCGCCGCCAGACGAGCTCTCCAAGCTGGAGATAACTGCGGAATGATTTGTGGCCGGCCACTTCTTAATAATAGTACTAATAAAACAAGACAAATTTAGTAACAATAATAAGAACATGGAGGTAACGGCTAATACACTTGCATTTATTATAAATAAAAAAGATCCTGTTAAGTTGAAAATAAATAAATCTCTAAAATCGACCATCAAACCCTTCCGTATTTACTTAAAACATGTTCGCCGTATCTCTACGACACCATAGAGATAAGAAATGTATAAAGCTTTTATAGACCCACTGAACATTATTGACTCCAATTGATACATACAAATATTTGATTTTGCGTATATTAACATACTCAACTGACTTGTTTAACCGTTCCGGTCTATAAAGAAGATTCATAAAATTTATTACATTATTGATTAGTTATCAAAAATCCTTATGTACTCATTTTCTTATGCTGCTTTTGACTTCAGTGGTCTTTTAATATTTCATTCTTTTATATGTAAAGGTTGGTAGACAGGCTGACGGTCCATGTGAAAGTAGATATCTACATTCATCGTCATCATCTCCGCCCTAGGACGTCTATGGATATAGGTCTCACCCAGAATTTTCCAAGAGGACCGGTCAGAAAAAAACCCTGGATCTACAATCGACCCGCAGTCCTTATCAGGTCGACTGTCCACCTTGTTTTCAGTGTTATATTGATTCCTACTCTATTCTTAATGCTTAAACTAGAATAGAGAAAAAAAAACCGGAGCCCACTTACATACTTGGGTATGTAATAGAATCATACATAATTCTATTAATGTTTACTAGAAAAACGGTTCTATGATTAATAAATATTTCTCGAAAGAAAATGTTAAAGAACTTTAAGCACATACTCTTTAAAGAGAAACCCAACTCGGGCAAGAATTGTGCAGGGTTGGCGAAAACGAATGCCGTTAACATATTTGAATATTCATAGGAGACCTTGACCAATAGATTCGTCTAGCTGCAGACTGGTACTTGTGGTATTACGTACAGAAAATATATGTATATGCAAATATTCAATTTCTTCGAAGAAAACTGTTCTATTGGTACCAACATTCGAGAGGATATAACGGATATAATTATTAATAATCTATGAACATTATGTATTTTGGTCAAGTGGTTATGGTGATTGTTAAGAACTTTCATATTACTCTGGTCTGGATCTGGTAAGTATCGTGTTTAGACACCCCGTCTGGCGGCAGTAACCAACCCCTTACAGAATACCACCTCCTTTACAAAAGACCACCGTGAAATAACAGAATGGCGCTATTATGTTTCGCTTTTGTGTTCCATTTCCCTATCCCTTCCTAATCCTTTATCCTTAATGCTACTATTGTCGGCAATCCACTTGCAGCACATATGGTATTGCCTGTGTTAGCCACCTATCATTTACTTATTAATTAATTAATTAGGGTTAATAAACTTAACTTAAATTATTTTTTTCACATGTGCACATTTACTCATATGCCGATGTTTCAGAGCGGATAACCGATGGGAAGTTCTCGAATGCAGGCCACCAAATGGAAGACGCAGCGTGGGACGCCCTGCGACCAGGTGGACAGATGACTTGAAGGACATAGCAGGAAGCGGCTAGATGCGAACGGCAGAATATCGTGTAAGGTGGCGAGCCTTGCAGTTGCACAAACTGATGATGATGTAGGTACATATAACAACTGTTTTTATGCAACTAGATAAATGTTACTCTCTGAACAAAAACTTATTCTAACGAATTACTTTCAGAAACGCACATAATCGAAGTGTTATTGTATATTAATGCAAATTTAGTTTTTAGAAATCAAGAATACGACAACAAAGAAATAAATAAATTTCCCTTTGAAGGGCCTCCACTTGCAACGCTTTCTTCGGCCTCGGCCTACAATTTCTGGTGAATATGTGTCAATGGCGCAGCTTTTTTGTTACATGTCAAAATAGTTTTTTTGTCGTGCAACTTTTAGATTAAACTAGCCACGAGCGAGCGTATACATATACGGTCAAAAAGACCAGCCAAAGGATACTCAATTGAAAAGACCTGTTAAATTATTTTCAACAGTGAACTCTCGTGAGCTGATAACGAATTACTCGAGAATTGAATTAAAAAACTGAAGCAGAAGTTTGCAGGCCATAAGTAATTCATAGAACCAATAACCTTTAGGGAAGAAATTTCTCTACTGATGGCCACATATTAGCACGAGACTTATGTAGTAGTTCCACATAGTGTGGACAACTACATGGGGAAGGCTATACTCGTACATCAATGTTCAGCGGTGGGTGAGTACCTACTATTTATCAATGATGATAAATATTGTTACTTTCGTTTGACTAAAGCTACCTGAGCTGTTCATCCCTTTATGTAATCCTGTTACAGGAGCTAGTAATACCAAACACAGAGCAACTAATGGTGTTATGTAATGACACTGTACTACAAATTGTAAATTTTATGTATACGATAATATTGCTTGCAACTCTCGTAAGATTAACAACTGATACGAAATTGCTCTTATCATGTTATGGTAGCTCTTGGGTATTGGTTATGAAAACCCATACCCTAAATTTCATTTTAATATTTATCGATTTCGCTTAACAAAAAATTTTCAATTTTATGTTTATTAAAAAAGATCTAATGAGATTCTTTCAAACAGAATTGCAGATCCATTAAAATATCTAATGGCTCAAGATTAACATAGGTGTTGGTAATCAATTACTTTTTGACATATTACTGAAAATTCCATACATTCGTATCTGATTCCATATAATAACTATTTGTCGAAACTATAATTTATTGTATGTTTATGGTAATGACAAGACTAGTAGGCGACGCGAACGGGTTTTTATAGAATGATGATTAAATTTTTTGTTAAGTTGTTTTATCTTGACATGTATAAGAATTAATTGTATAACTTTGATGTCACTTTTATATTGTTTGGTAATACCAGTGAAACTAATGTATCCGGTAAGTTTAGAACTAAGCAACTGTTCTGACCGGTAACTATGGAAAACGACTATTCGTTAAAAAAAGTTCCTGAAGGAAGTTCTTTTATTCGGGTATACATTTTAAAGTCACAATTGCCTCTGTAAGTACCTCCGATGTAATTAACTTCCCAATTAAAGTAAATTTATTTAACCTTGTGTGCTTACTATAATACATTAGTATATCAACAAAAATTAATGAAGAGGACGAATAAATTAAGTAAATGAAAATCACAGTTCTGCAGTGCTTCAGTGTTTACTTATTTCTTGAGAGAAATTAAAATGTTGAGCTTTGTAAACGCGCTCTTAACATAAATTAAAAATAAATACTTTAAAATAAAATAAATATCTTAAAGGAAATCTATACATACAATTATAAAACAAAGTGCACTTTGGTCTATTTCTAAACCCCCTAACGGATTTTGACACAATTTTCACTAATGGAAAGAGCGCTAAACAAGGAAGGTTTGTGTATATAGTTTGCAGAAAAAATGCATCAGTGCGAAACCAGAGACGGGTCATAGTAGAATATAAGATAATGTTAAAACTAATTTACGAATTTAATAAATTTGATCATAATTAAGACGTTATGTTTGCATTTTTTGTTGTAACATAGATATGTTTCCAAATATTGTTTTAACAAATTTTAATAGTCAATCAATAAACCGCGATAATGAAGACTTCTTTAACATATTATATTTTAAATTTAAAAGCAGTTTTTAATTAATACCATTAGTAATATTATAATTATGTATATGTGCAAATAAAAATAAATGTGTGTCACAAAAAACATAGACAATTAAGCTTCTATCGATATCATATGCAAATTGACAAATTTACAATCAAAGTTGTGACTTTTACGTCATTTAGTTCCATTATTTACATACTACTACTACTACTACTATAATACTACATTCCAATGGGGTTCACGTTATGCGAAGTCTCCATTTTGGACACCGTGAGTACATGGTTATTTTTACTTTTATCATGTATCCGCCAGTAATTTCATACAGTTAATAATTAATAATTAATTAATAAGTAAATACAAACATTAATAGCTATTAAAGCCTAGTGTCAGTCGAAAGCTAGGCTGTCAAAACTGCTGGGACATGCAGATACAGGTCTTCCATTAACGCATTTGTTGCTTCCAAATTGTAAATTAAATTTAACTTCAGTTTTTTACAGAACTAAAGCTACAGCTTTACTTTAAAGAGGTTTTCTAAAACTACTCAGTATTTTTCACAAATTATTGTTTCTTTTAGGTTTCTTTAGATTTTATTAAGACGAATATTTTCTTCGTACCTCTAATATGCCCAAAATTACTTTATCGTAATACTTAATGGTGATTTACCTAAACTGGTGAACTGTTACTATTACTACTATTATCTTTTAATTATTGAAATTTGCCATTCCAATCTCTGAAACCATTGCTAATTTATGAAGATAAGCGATTTTGCACGCTAATCTATTGCTGAAGTAACTTTGATTTGGTTTTCGGTAATTTAATGAGATTATGTATAATGTATTATGTATTGAGAGCGTATTGAGATATTAACATTTTACGTGTAATAAATAAATAAAATCATTTAACGTCAATTATAAATAATTACGTATTTTGCGTTAATTTTAATAGTAAAATTAGGTCATATAAATTAATTCCTTCAATATAATAATATATTGTGTCATTCTTGAGGTTTTTAAATAAATTTTTATACATTTTTAAATAAACGTTTGATTGACATGCAATCAATTTAATAATTTTGATGTCAATTACAGATCTCTTAAAAAACGTTGTCAACAAATAAGTTACTAGATGAGAATACCTTTTTATCTTACCTACACACCTGCTGTTATTTCACGCAGTTCATCTTCAGTAAGAAAGTACCTTCAGTAAGGTACAGGTCTGATGACCGTCTGCCTAGTTTATGGTAGTGTAACACAACTCTCTTTTATCGCTCTATCTATCTATATTGTGACAGAAGATAAATGGTTCTTTGGCAAGGACAAATTACACCTAAATCCATTACTATTAATTTACATAAAAAAATATTAATAAAAATCTCTTGTTGCATAAAATTTTAAAAATACCTAATACCTATTAATTCACTTTTAAACGCATTTTATTGAAATAGATAATTTTCAATCTTACTAATACTTATGTAAATATTAAAATGAAATCTATTAATTATATTACTTTATTGGAAACCAATCGTATTATAATATATAACATCAATGTCAAATATTAATTTATATGATATTCTGCATTTACATTTTATGACATCATAAACTTTTATTTTTATTTGATTAACTTTACGTCTATAGTATGCAATGGTTAATAAATTAATATTTATTTATTAAATCTATGTTTTATTTTTTTCTTATCCCTTCGATGTCAAATATCTGGGTCCCTGGGGTCCCAACGCGCTTAAACTTTTTGACATTTTGTTAAAACGCAGTCGCAATAACTGCCAACATCGAAAGTGGCTATTACCTCAATTAGCAAACTAGCGCTGTATAGCAAATGCAGCGAGGTAATGCAGCCAGCATGCTTGGAAACTCCCTAAGCGACAATTTTTAAATAAAATTTGATATATTATTATACAATTTTTAAGGTTTTGTAAATTATTTACATTATTTGATCTTAAAGAAGGTAGGTAGGTGTTGGTAGATGCTGCTAGTGGGCTGCCGACTACAGTAGGGTTCAGAATAAAAGATTGGGAAGGGACAGGGAAATGGGCTTTGGCATCCCTTACTCACTCACCGAAACACAACAGCACTAATGCTGTTATTACAGTGTTGTCTTCTGTAAGGGGTTGGCTAGCCTTCTGTAAGTCACTAAGAAATAATTTCAGGTACCTACAAAAGAAATATTGTATAAATGATTCCAAACGAAATTTTAGATTATTTCAATAGAATCAATTTTAAATTTTCAATGACTAGGAAGCAATAGAGAGATCAACGGCCCTACTCATAAAACTAGAATAAGGTTTACCTTCAAAAATACCGTAGTTATTTGTATTCATAATACGAATGAACCTGGTTCGGTTTATTTAGTATTCATATGACACGATATTGTCGATTTAGAACTGATATCAATTTGTAGTTAAACACGCACCAGGAATATTGATTTAAGACACCCACATGCTCGTTTTAATTCGGAAAAACGTTACAAATGCTTACGGAATTAAGTAATATTGGAATCAAAGTACTTACATTAAATCTGAATGGATTATTAAAATGTTAATAAAAACGGTTTTTTTTTAAATATTGTATGAATATTATAGTAATGATATTATTGGTATTATTAAAGCTGAGTTTTCAACGAGATTCCAGCCAATCAGTTTTCAGGGTAAATTTATGAAAGTATTAATTATTTACGTTATTGAAATATATAAACGTCAATCTGTTTTATATATAATTTTTTTTTTTTTTTCAAAAAAACAGTGAAATTTGATATTTCATACTGAAGAATAATTTAAAAAATACAATAGGTAATATAAACGTTGTGATCTATATAATTAATTTTATTCTTCCCATATTCTTATTAATTTTCATTTTTTATATTATTATTTATGATTAGGAGTCTCTGGATTGCCTTGCAACATTGTTTACAGAATAAAATTACGTGAAATACATGGAGGCCTTGTAAATCAGTTGAAGTTGTTGGCAAAGTGTACAAATAAACTTTGAAACAACAAACGGATTTGTTCGTATCTAGAAGAGAGGCTTGGCGCCACCGGCTGCACTGATACCGCACAGGTACAAACGTTCTTTGAACATTCGCCGCGAATTGTCCACCACGCTGCCGGCTAGAGGCACACTCAATTTTATACTATAAAATGTCATCAAAAACAAAAAAAAAGACAAAAAAATCTCCAGCTTTATTACAAGTAAAGATTAGTATATCCTCAGATGACATTTAAGATAGAAAATTTAGAAAACATGGAAAAACATGCCAATTCATTTTCAAAATATGTTTTTTTTTTTTTTTGTAAAGGCTGGAAAGCTAGCTGCTGATCCATTTGATTTTATAAAATACTCTGCCAATCTTGATAAGGAAGGAATAAGGAAGATGTAAGGAGTGGAATTTGGCATCACCAAAACACCGAAACTAAGCGCACGCGTTGTTGTTTCACAGTGATCGTCAGTAAGGATATGGTTACTAGTGATGTGCCGGATCGCTAAAAATGTAGATCCGCGGATACGCATACGGATATTTGGTGTCAAGATGCGCGGATACGGATACGGATGTTAACTTTCTTACTCAATCGGTGTCGGTGCGCGTGACCTTGAAACGATAGTTGACGCCCACCACTTGACGCTTGCATTATAAAGATGCCATATGTTTAAAAAAAAATAATCTGAATGGAATTTAATAGTCCTTCATTGCTACCTAATCACCTATAAGTAGAATTTTATATATGAATTAAAAATTAATAAGGTAAAAGATCCGTAAAAAGATCCGCCAAAAAGTAACGGATGCCGGTCTTTGGACACAGATCCGGATACGGATATCCAGCACATCACTAATGGTTACTGCCGTCAGATGGGGCGCTCTGTTTATGACCGCGAAACACAGTGTGCCCTGCCACTACTATGTCATGTGGGACGTTATATGTTGAAATCTTTGATAACGTCCCTTATAAAAGCTATGATGTATTTTTCGTCCAAGCACTCGTTGTGTTTCATACCGATTCTGACGTATTCTTAACTTGCTCTTTGCCACTATCTCGATTGTTTTGCATATCGCGGACCCGCTACTGCCGCTGATGCAAGGCAAATTAATGATCAAATGGAATCCCGCCAGCCTCTCTTGAACTTCCGACGTCAACACACGAGCGGCACAACTTGAAAATGCAACCGTCAAACATTTAACTCCACTAAAAGTAGTCTTTATGCCGTCGGAGAAAAGTCACCGCTGTGTGCGCTTGGCTACATAATTATTTATGTTTTCCATAATTCAATTACCACCAGTCCTTGACAAGTGCGCGAACAAGCCTTGTCCATCAATCACACTTTAACTGTATCAACTTTTTGTACACTTGCGCCATCACTTTATAAGACCGCTGCACCGCCAAATCAGGCTGCCATAATTTGTCAAACTTTTTATTAACCCCTGACACCCGGCGCAAAAATGGGGTGTTATAAGTTTGACACAGACGTGTGTCTGTGTATCTGTCTGTGGAATCATAGCTCTTAAACGCATCGACCTATTTTGGTTCAGTTTTTTTCTTAAAGTTGACGTGATGGGGGTGGTGCTTAACTATAATCAATGAAGATCTGTTTAGGCGTTTGAAGTCAATCAGCCCATTTTCACAAGTTCGATTGATGTGAAATTTGGTGTACTGCTACTTCGGTGGTATTTCCTTGACAGCCAACCCCTGTGCAACTTGCAACAGATGTAGCGTGTTTGGGCTCAATAGAAAATCGGGGGTTAGTTTATAATTTTAACTTTAGCTTGTTTCATTAATTAATTACCGTAGCCAGCGTTGAGATTGAGACCAAAGACGCAGGCGCAGCCTCTAAATATTAACATACTAGTCGACTGTATACTTATGCAGCTCATTGTGTATCTAAGAGCTGAATGTCATTAACCATTTCCTGCACAAGAGTTTCGAGTGTCCGTCTCTTTAAGTTGGTGTGCCATTGAATAAATATTGTTTAACAAGTTGCCAAGTGACATTTTCGTTGCGCGGGCGCATCTGACAGCTGCTGCCCCCTCCCACGACAACCGCGATGTCCACTCGTAAAGTGAACAATTTATTTTCAATGGATTTTATGCAAAATATGACAATTAAAATTGTTTTATGAATTCATAACAACATCGATTAAGATTTAATTTTGATAAGGTATGCTACATTTGTAGCCTATGTCATTAGCTTACATTGCCAACTGGATCTAGCCGTTTGAGTTATTAACGTGATGATTTTAATCATCGAACATGATCTGCAGTAATTAATTAAGACAGAAAATTTTTCAAATGACTTAGTGTTTACTTTACGTAACTTAGAATCCGAACGAGCAAAGTCTATAAGTATACCTTTAGAAAATTTCAGAAAATTAATAAATGAAACACCTTCTACTTATTGGTAATTTTAATAAATTATAGGGTAACGAATATGACAGTTATCGGAAATAATGGTAAAATCCTGGAAAATAAGTTCACGTTTTATATTATAAAAGACAAAAATTTCTAATATTCACTACGCATGTATTAGATATCGTAAAAAGAAGCGTCTAAATTTATTTCCAGTAGTGAAATGGTAATGCAATCACGAAAAAATTGGAAAGGTAATAAAGATTTCACAAACCATAAAATCACATTCGAACTGAGATTTAAAGGAACGGCTGAGCGACCGGCGCCGAACTACCGTCTCTACCAACTGCACCGATTTACGACTATGGGGTTATGATGGTAAGTCCACCCACAACACTTATTCAAAATATATTTTTTAACTTCTAACTAAAGAATCGTGTCTGGATATTCGAGTTTTATTGGAAAACGTGATTTCTCCTCAACACAAACTCTTCATGAGCGACTTGTCGAGTTTCTACCTAACAATGTATGTAACAGATCATTTTATATTTATAAATTAAACGCAAACTGTCATTAAATGTCTGAAATTGGCTCATAAAGTCAATATAAAAAGACTTAACAGTATCGTAGAGGTTGTTAAAATGAAGACATAAAGGTTAATAGTTAGGGCTCACAAGCCAAGCGTGCTAATTCTCTACACCCATTAACAGGGCCATCTTAACAGAGAACATCCGAGCTTTAGGCAGTAAGTAACAGACAGGTCTCTATTGTTATTTGTGCCAATATTTTACTGAAACATTTAGAACATACGATTTAACACATAGTATATAATATCTAATGGTTATATGTTTCTATTCTGTACTGTCTGCATAGTAAATATTTTTTCAGCTTTCTAATCTCAGAAACTTTTTAACCGATTTGAACACTTACAGTTTTCACTCATTTCGCTGATACTTTCTAAATATCTGAAAAATATTAGGTTCATGTAGGATCTTCAAATAACAAACTACAGTGCGTTGCGAAGTTGCGGACACCAGCTAGTTTTAATGTAAATTTTAAATAAATAGTTAAAATTTTTAACTAATCGTATAGTTTCTTGTAGGTATTAGTATTTTTGAGTTGTATTACTAATTTTTTTTTAGTTGTACAGCCTAATTGAAGTAATTATAATAAGCTACTAACCTTAAATTCGTGCTATGAATAAATAATTGTCTATTAATGGATACTCATCAGTCTATCAATGATTCGACAGAAAAAAAAATGCATTATAAAACCGATCACATATACATGAACTATCAGAATCCTCGCTAAGACCGGAATAACCCAATATTGATACAACCTTTTAAGATGGTATTTCTTTTAAAAACATATCTCAATAACATCAATGATATCTTCATCATACTGCCGAACATTCTTAAACGGCTTCCGAAGCCGTAAACGCTGTCATTTCGCGAAACATATAAAAGAGATTTATTGTTAAAGCTTTCTTAAGAACGGCTTATTATGTTATATATCATTTTTGTCATTGGCTGATATATCCTTACAGTAGCTATTAACCTACAGTAATTCATAAAAATAACCATATTTTTATGAAAATTTAAGATTTGTTGGCAATGAGAACAAATATGTATTTTTTTAGGATTTGAATACAATAACTTTGCACACAAGTGAATAAAATATTAAATGATCTTATGAAAAACACTTCGTTAGACCCCCAAAGCAAACACAATGCTTGTAAAAAGGTAAAAAAATAATTAAATAGGTGTAAAAGTATTTCAGTAATTTAATCTACTTTTTTATGGATTCTCCATTGTTTAAAAAAATATAAGTGTCTACGAATTCAACTTAACTAACTAAAAATTAATGAACTTAATTAACTAAAAAACTTAGTTAACTAATTTTTAAAAAACTAATTAATTGTTTGTTAAAGCTAATAAAAAAAATTACGAAGATTAATTGCCAGAATCCTATATTTAATTATATTTATAACTAAATATTGGATACAGTTGAATTTAAATAATTACTAATTTATATGATTAAAGACGATATTTTTGCTATGGACACGACACACAATTAAAACCAAACATTTATTTCTGTGTTAATTGTTCAATTGTTTAAAAAACGATTGTTTCTGAAAATTGATTATCCGAAACAAAATCTTCCAAGCAAATGACTAACAATTTATACAAAACCAAAACTATCGGTATAATTCTAAAAATTCTTCATTAGAAAACCTTATCTTTATTTACATTTTTCATGCCCATGTCAAATCGAATTCACCTTGATCGATATATCGAAGTCTGACTGTACTTAGTGATTACTGTTCTTAGTATGGGCATGCCTGTCTATTTTGTGTCTAAACAGTTCATTAAAACAAAAACAATGATAATGAATGTTGTCTGTCAAATCGTGACTGCCTCGTATGTGATCACGTCGGGAAGCTAGTACCTAATATTGGTTTCATAATCATTTGTTCGGCGCACGATCGATTTTGTTATTGATTACTCACTTCCGTATTTAATGTACGTTTGCTTTAAGTTTTAAATATACTATTTTAATAGCGAACCGCCTTCGCGGTTTCGCACGGACGCATTTTTTTTTCTACAAATTATATACGCAAAAACCTTCCGGGTTTATCGCTCTTTTCATGAGTGAAAACCGCACGAAAATCCGTTGCGTATATACAGAAAGGCAGACAAACAGACAATCGCAAAAAGTTACTTTAATTTATAATATGTAAATATTAGTCCAAATCATGTCAACGCTATTATGGAAATAACTTATGATTTTTGTTAAAGCGACAGCCAGACAGACGGTTGAATTCGATATCATTTAATCAAAATGATGGTTACATAAGAAGGAACATAGTAAGATTAGGAAATTGAAAGTTGCCAACCTAATTAGGATAAAAAGATATGTAAGGCACTCCTGTAAAAAAATTTATGTATCATAAAATATAAAATATATATTACATCCCATTGCTGCTCACAGCAAAGTTCATCTTCTCCTCAATATGACAAAAGTATTTTATAAGCCTTTGAAAATGACAGTCTCCTATGACACACAGTTTTCTTCATATATAAAAACTCAAAACAGACTTTCAGATCTGACTAAGACTCAAGCTTCTATGAATAGATTAGTATAACGAATACTATGCCATCCCATCCTATTACATCCTACATTGTAAAGTGATCTTTGAGCATTAGACCACTTAAAGTAAAATTGGCTTCGGTGCTATTTGTTATGGCTCTATTTTCATCTATTGGTTGTTTTAACACGTAAATACTATAATCTATTATATTTATCTATTGTCAATTGCCACTTCTCAAATATATTAGGCTAACGCTGTTTGTAAGCTATTGCCTCTTAAGGATACTATGTTCACAAAAAAGTGTCATAAATAGCTAGTCGATGTGTTTGGTTACGATAAGAGCACATCTCCCCTAACCTAATTCAATGCCATCTAACGTCAGACTGTCGAGCCTTACAACCATATTAAGCGATAATATATAGTGTTCAATTTCCTTGTATAGTAAAGAAAGCTTTACTTAATTTAGTTGCGTGGAGCTGCATGAAAACGCTATAGGCTCGACGATAATGTTTTACCACTACCAATATTATTTAAAAAATTATACGCCTTTACAAGTTCTCTATGACTTAGTAAGAAAGTTGACATAGTAAGAAATGATTGGCATTAAGTTAAAATGAGATTTTTTTTTAATAATTTTATAAAGAATCCGCCGCATATCCTTAAAAAAATAGAAAATAGGTAATATGGAAATTTGCTGCAAATTAATAGGGCTAAACTTACCATATTGAACGGAGTTTAGAGTAATAAATGATTTTATTAAAGCTACCATAATATCGACTCATGTTTCTTCATTAAGGTAATCGTCTGTTGGCCCGTCAACCACCCGCTGTGATGCTAATACTGTTTTAATAGTTACAAGAGATGTAGTGTTTGATCATGTGACTTTAACTGTTCGCGATTGGTTTCCATAATGAAATTTTCTGAAAATACCCACAAGTACTTAGTTTATTACTAAGACATGAGACCAGTGTGAAAAAACAGCCCTTGTACTGTGGTGTTTCGGTGAATGAGTAAAGAATAACACAGCCCAATTCCCTATACCTTATCCTTAATCCTACTGTAGTCGGCAGCGAACTTGCAGAACCTATGGCATTAATTGTGTTATAGGCAACGGTAGCCACCTACCATCAAGTAAATCAATCAGCACGTCTGCCTACCTTAACATAAGGAAGAAAAAAGCTATAGTTCATAAACACTTTAATGTGCTCCTTCGAGTCCTTGTCTAATTAACGGACGCAATAAGAATATTTCTCAGGAACCAACAAGAACAAATTAGACTTACACTTAACTACATTCATTTACAATGTAGTTTGACCAGCAGATAGGGGATAATGAATTAATTAACTGTATGCTATTATCTCGAGTAAACGCGATAAAAGAGCATTCAGTCGATTCACACCGAGTAGCCTGTATGTAGAAGTATAACGCCAATATTTAATATGCAATCCAGATGCGTTCTCGATGCAAAAGTGTCGCGTGTAATGATAATAAAAAAGCTGGCTTTATAACTTAGAATACGACAATTAAAACAGAAATGGCGAGCTTGTAAAAATTTTACACTAAAGAATTTTTATATAGTCACAACGATTTTTATCCGTCAAGTATAACATGTTATCTGATCTGTTTACGAAAGACTATTATATCCGAGCACGTACGTAAATTATCGTCGTAAAATTTTACTTATATTTCGTAATTTGCTTTAGTTAATTTTTAATGTCCAATTAACGAGTGTACATATCTGAAAATAACCAACATAATTTTTTTTTAGTTTACTTTCTGTATTAATTTCTTCTGACCTTCGGAATTATTTTAAATAATTCATTCGAGTGGAGATTTCGTGAGATATGCTATGAATGTGTTTGCATTGAGCACGAATGAAATAAATTTCTTTACAGGCTGTTTAAGGGTAACTTAATTAATTAGAAACTAGCTGATGCCTTCACTTGAATAAACCTTCAAAAATACTGATATAAAAATTTATTAACTGTATTTTTATCATCTAAACTAGAAAGGACATATAATCTAATCTACCATAACATAAATACAACAGAAACCGCAACATCCAATAACTATTGGCAATGTCAAATTCTCTTTCATACAATTTTACGAATTTCTATTGGCTACCATTTTAGTATTTCCTTATAGAGTTAATGTTTATTGCAACGAGCCTAAATGGGAAGGATCAATTCTCCTCTCCTAAAGGGGAAGCGAGAACAGGTCGCAGAAAATTCTATAGGATACAATGTGTACCTATTTGATATTTTAAACGGTGTGCCATATCTGTGATTAAAAGATACATTTATATCAAATTGTGATTAAGATAACATTGAATAGATAAAATCTATATTGTCTAAATGATATATTATTATAACATTTAGTCAACCCCTGGAGCAGAGCGTTAAGGCAAGTCTAACTCATCCAATGAGCTTGTCAAATAAGTAAGTTTGATTTTATTATAAACATTTTGAAACAGAAATTCACAGGGAACCTCTGGCATGTATTATGTATCACAATCATACATCCGCTTAATAAGTTACAGTCTGAAATTCACGCAGCCAAAGCAGTTAATTGCGATAAAATCCCAGCTCTAGATCTAGACTTTAGATATACCATGGAAACGGGTCACGGCCGCAATTAACTTCTGAAAACCTGTGTGCTTTGCCAGCATAAGTAATTACCTAATAAAACAAGTAAAAATTATTGCAAAATATTTCTTTGAAGAAAGGTTACGGCACTAAACCTTGTGGTGAAAATGTGTGAGAGAATATTTAATGAGTTAAATTAAAGAGAGTTGTTTAATTAAACAAAAGTGTTACAAAGGGAAAAACAATCAGTAAAAACTCAAGCTTTGTTTATATATGCAAAAGACATCGAGTATAATGAACCCTAAAACAGTTTTAAATTTCAAATTCCTTGGTTATTTTTTTTTTGTGGCTCTACTTCGTAATTAAGTCTCAGAACAGAACCTGTGAATGTTGTACATCATAATTTGTATTTTCAACGAGCTCAAGGGTCAACCATAAATAAATTTTCTTAAACGACATCTTCAAAGTACGTGTAGTTTTTCACACGATCTGCCATTTAAATTTACTTATTTGTTTTAAATACTAGTAACTAAGTATACTAAGCCTAAATAGTATAAAACAAAGTCTCTTCTGTCCCGCCTCTGTCTGTTTCTCCGCTGAATACGCGACGTATTTTGATACAGTTTTCACTAATGGAGAAAGCTATAAACGAGTAAGTTCATACATATAATTAAATATTAATAAGCATTACATATCAAAGGTACCAGAAATATTATTAATGTCCATTTCAGTATTAGGTACTAATGTATTATTCAACAGGTTCAGTTTACCGGACTAAGAAGTTGTTATTCCAGGACATTACCCTGTGTCTCATATTTCAACCAAATTCTTTCAATTCTGTTAATAAGGAACAAACATCCAAACTTATTCATTTACAGATTTTTAATATTAATGGGGATTTATTTCATTTCGGTGTTAATTTCTTAATATTAGAAGTAGCAGCGCTAATATTGAATTTGATGACAGAAAAAACAAATGCCAAACCATATCTATAATAAACTTTACATTCCAACTTACCTACCTTTTTTATGGAAAGGCAAATGAATATTTTAAGATAGGCAACTTATCATAGGTGGCTATAATCGCCTATAATACAAACAACGCTACAGGTACCTACTGCAAATGCGCTGTCAACCAAAGTAGGATCAAGGATAATGTATAAGGAAATGGGCTCTGACATCCTTTACTCGCATACCGAAACACAGCACATGCAGCCTGTATTTTGTTGTCGAATTTAACACAAAAAAAAACTTACATTTTATTGATCGTCCTGAACGATATAATAAATTTCTTAAGATAAACTTACAAAATTTACATTGATTGCGTCACCTAACCAGTGTATATTTACAAATATGACTAAAATTAGATTTACGATATATTTTAATTATCCCTAATCGAGTTTGTTAAATAACCACAGAGTTAATACGATAAAATTACCATCATCAATCACTGTGGCGCGTAAAATTTTTAAATCATAAACCATTCAATTACACAACGTTTTCCGATCTCCTTTAAAACGCAATCCAGACGTGATTTCTAATAGAGGGCTGGCCACCTCGTGGTTTGTGTCAAATAAATTTTAATTAAATCGAATATTCTCGGCCGAGATGACCACGTTCGCCACCACAATAATTGACAAGTTCTTGATGAATCGCTTCTGCTACCTTGTTATATTATAAGCAGGGCCCATCTGTCTTGTGGCACATAGTAACAGTTGAAAGCTTTAATTTGATGGTGAATCTACGAGTGATATATTGGAATGTGGTTTCCCACTTTCTTTTACTAATACTCGTGTGAGTTATGTATGGTCTCGTTGGAGACATGTTTATGTGACAAATTCGCTTGGGCACATTGCATTACAAATATTCTCATCGGTAAAATTATGTTGGAAATATTGAAACTGGGAACTGTAAAGAGTGATGTTTTTTTTATTTTATTTTTTTCACTAGCTTTTTTTAGTCGCACGCAATTTTCTCCGCGCCCTTTTTGTTAAATGTTAAAGAATGTTAAGAATGTTAAAAAATAAAAAAATCAATGCCTGACAAAAATATATGAACAATAATTTATTCAATCTTTATTGCTCATATACTGTCAGACGTTGAATTTTATTATATATTTAGGCAGATTTTTTTCTGTATGCAATATACTCTATGTCCTTTTCTGTATCCCTGACAACGTTTATACAAAATTTCCTGATCATCTATTTAATAAACACTTGAATAAAGTTGTTGATGACAGACGCCTGTAGGCTAATATTGTATATAAGAATGTTATGTATAAGTAAATGTAAGCTGCCTGTTTCTGTTTTTGTTTACCGTCAATTCCGTTTGATTATTTTTTATTGTTATTTTTATTTATAAATAAATGAGGGTGGACCGAGATTGCGGGCGGCAAATCGTTTAACTTTTTTGAAGGAGTTACCCACGTGCTGCCACACAAGAAACATATGCATCGAAACCCGAGCCGTTCGCATCTCGGACATCGACTAACTAAATTTTAAAGTCTTTTTCTTTCGCAAACCGCGGCCACACAATCGTGTCACCAACAAAAGTGAAACATTTAATAAGGAATATAATTTACATTTATAAGAAAATAGCAAAAGCATTTCAAAAAACAAATTTTGTCTATGAAATTATTAGGCCTGTAAACTTTTTCGTAGCTTTAAAGAAAGCTGTTATAACTCAATTCATGTCAACCTTATAACTTACTTTATAAGTTTTCTACTTTAGTTAGCTACTTAAGTTATTAGGTTGTAAGTTACTTTTTGTAACTTTTAAGCCTTTGCGAATTTTCACTTTTATCTTTTCAGTTATCTATATGAAGTTTCATATATTTAAAAGTAATCTGCATTTATAAATAAAATAAAATTAGATGAGTATACGTTTCCACAATAAATTCTCGGAAGCCTATTAATATAAAGCTAAAACAAATTAATAACACCACCGTATCCGTATGTAACGGTACTTCGAGGAAGTACAATAAAAAATAGTACATTCCTAGTCGAGTGACGTTCGAAAATGAAAATGAAAAAAGAACAATGCGCCTGTCGTCCTGTATCAGTGACATTACTGCGTCCGAGTCACGTTCGGTCAGCCGAACTCTCGCACCGTATACATGAAAACGAACAGATACTAACTCTTAATACTATTACCAATCAATTGCATTCAACAACAGTTGTAATGTAACGACATTACAATCTTCATTGTGGGTCTTTTAACTTTTTATTTATCTGGCGAACCGAATCTCTTCATAAGAACTTTCCTCGGATTTTAACGAATTTAAAAAAATTGCCATTCTCGAGTTTTCCGATTTAGTAATTCATTTTATTTATACATATTTATGATTTATCACAGTGATAAGAAAAAACATTATGAGCCTGTTTCGAAAAAAAGGAACATATTATGAATAAATATTTACAAAAAAATTAAAATTAAAATAAACAATTTAAGTGAAGAAAATTTGGTACACAATTGCTGAAAGTAATATGGGTTATTTTAAATTTTTTGGAATAAAAATCAGTTAAATCACTGTTTTCTCTCTATACTCTGGGATATCGCAGTGAATGCACGAAGTTAGAAAGGTGACAATTATATTGTGGCTGCACTTTCAAATATAAAATATCGTTGTTCTCCACACATAAATATAACAATGGAAATGACACATCTCGCTTACCACTATGATTATTTATAAATGTTGATGAGGTTGTAAAGGAAATGTGGAAAATTTCAAGGATGTGGGTTCTAGGTATATTAGGTTTTCATATTTTCACAAGCACTGTGTTCCTATAAAGTATATATACATTATAACTCATTATACTATAAATCATATATTATTCTAATTTTACAAACCTATTGCTGTATAGTATCATCAAATTTTTTTTTACAATAGTTGTTTCTGCAGGAAAGAGTAGATAAAAAAAACATCTAAACATTCATGCTCACAAACTTTCACGTTTATAATATTAATAATAACTATCGAACTATCGACTTTGTATGGAATCTGCCTGCCTGCCACCTTACATCATTAAAAAAATAAAATATTTACATTGAAAGTATGTTATAATATACTTATACGTAGAAAAGTATATGTCTCGAACTCTGGTGTTGTTAATCTCATTAAAAAGAGTTTTAATTTGACACGTTGAAAAAGTCAATTTGTCGTAAGATCAAAGTCCTTTCCCATTCATTTAATATTAATCTCAGAATCCCGCTTCGAATTGACTAGATACTCCTACGCACAGATTAAATAATACATGTATTTTAAGTTCATTCATAGATTAAGTATCAAGATAATGAACTCACTCACTATCTTTCTATTTTAACTTCCTGCTTTTAAACGTGTGATAACGATGATTGCAATAACATATAAATTTATGTCGCAATACTGAAAGGAATGTTAAGGGGAATAAAATTATAATAAGAAAAATATATTTTCAAACGGGTACTTTATTAAGGGGTCGTTATGAAGTTTATTTTTTAACATAGTCACTATTTATAAAAACACCGTTAGCCATTAAGGTAATTATGAATATGAGCACTGGCAGGACAAATGCGTGGGATACCAAAAAAGTACAAAATTCCATAATTAAATTAGCGTTCGAAATTTAAAAAAAAAATGGTGAACAGCGCCGCAGTGAGCACCGCAGCTGGGCGCCATCTACCCGACACATACCATTCCGTTTTATACCCATCAAATCGAGCGATAATTGAAATGAGTTCCTTGTAAAAGCAGAAAAACGATTATCCCCATACCTTTTAAGACGCCCGAGATACACAAATGGATTTTGTATTAGAATTTATGTCACTTAAAAGAGATGATATAAAAAAGCGCCGACTGGTTTACACGCAATAAAAATATGGGAACGACAGGAATACTTTCCCGGTTGTCAATCGGGGGTTTAATAATCGTAAAATGTTTTTTGATCTACTCAACTCAACGTTTGATCATAGCACCAACGACAAGGATCACGCGGTAAATGAACCGAAGAAGAAATCAATTTAATAAAATTGATATTTAGTTACGGTATTTTAATTTTAATTTTGATTTAATTAAGCATACTAATGTGGACACTTCATTATTCGATTGTAAATTTTGATTAGGTCTATAAACCTATTTAACTAGGCGAGTGGACGACCGATAAAATGGGTTTTAATATTTTAAAATCACTTACTTTCTTTACACTTCCAAGAGTTATAATAAATTGTAATAAAAATTAAAATGAATGGAGTGGAACAGGATACATTAAGTAATTTAAATTAAGTCTAGATACTAAGCTATTAGTAGTATCCAGTATATTATTGTCTTAATATTTTTTTTAAGTCAGACAGACTGACGATCCACTTGATGGTAGTTGGCTACCATCACCTTTTAATGCAAGCTTTTAATGCCACTGGGGCTGTAAGTGGGCTGCCGAACTTAGTACGTATATGTATGTATATGGATTAGGAGGAATCAGGGAGATTGGCTCTTAGGATTAGGAAATAGGATTAAGAAAAGACATTCCTTAATCACTTAAGAGCATTCATCCATTAGAATCACGCGAGTCAAAATTTATGATTTCTAGTAGTTCCAGATGTTTAGTTTGCAGATAAGATATTAACGCCATATTATTTGTAGTTTTATAATCTATGTAGTGCATGGCTGAAAAATATTTTGCAATTTTGGGATAATTTTCTTATTAGATCAGTTTTTAAACATCCCTTTTTTTAAACTAGCGGTTGACGGTCTATGTCTTAGTAAAGTTATATGCAACAAACTTACCTATAACAATATTGATTTTCAAAAATTTATATTTAATTTATTAGTACATGGCTGAAAAAAAATATACAATAACTGTAAACTAAACACATCATGGGTTTATTTTTTGTCGAAAATCATAAATTTTGATTCTGGTGGATGAATGCTCTAAACGAAATACAACAGCACATGTGCTGTTATTTCGCGTTGGTCTTCTGTAGGGGGAGGGTTACTTCCACCAGACGAGCTGCCTAAAAGACGGCGAAATTCAGTGATTGGCAGAAATTATGGCGTCAGTAACACTCTTATAGAAGACCACCGTTAAACAACAGCACTTGTGCTTCTGATGAGTGAAAAAGTGATGTCTTAACTTTTAATTGAATATGCACTTACATTCCTCTCTGGAATGCTTGCATTCATAGACTACTTTTATATAAAAACATTTTTAGAAAATGAATATCGCCTTTATATTTAAAAAAAAACTTGTATTTACTTACAAAGAGGATATGTGTTATGACTTGCGATAAAAAATTAATATTTTTACGAAATATTAATTAAGCAATATTATAGAAATAATTGTTATTTAGAAAAGCGATGGCTGTATGTAATATTTTTCATTAAGTATTTTGAAAAAAAAATACAATCCCAACAGTTTCAAAACACGCATTATAGGCGCATCACATAGTAACAAATTTTCCATATTTATATTTTAGTAACTAGAATTTATCGTGATTGGAGTCTAAACACATCTCGGTAAGACCTCTTATTAGTTAAATATAATATGAAGTGCCCGCTGTGTTACACACATTAATATGCAGATATTGATTTTATTGCTGCATCGAAGCGGCAATTAGATTCGTTTGTTTATCTTGGAAATTTAGGTGTAAGTACGTCGAACATTTTTATGATCAAAATGTTATGTCGTAAAGGACGTTACGACATCGACATAATATCTACTCTCCATACCCATAGGCATATTTAAACTTATTGTTAGATTATGTTTTAAACATATATTTTTTGTTAAATCAAGTCAGCTCTTGATCACAATCTCACCTGATGTGAGGTGCAGATGAGGCCGAAGGTGGACCACGCTTACCTAGTAAATGCCTTTTAACCTAGTTTTGAAGACATACAAACGACCCGCCCCCGGCTTCGCACGCATGCAATTTTTTTTGCAAATTATATACACAAACCTCCTTCGTTTATCGCTCTTCCATTAGTGAGAACCGTATTAAAATCTGTTGGTTAGTTTAGAAGAAGTTGGTGGAGAAACAGATAAAGGCGAAAAGTGATTTCTTTTTTTTTCATACAGATACAGATTCAGTTGTGACGTAAGTACAGTTGTTAGATACTGTTGTCCAAAATATACGTTTATCTTATCGCTTATTTTAAATATAGAGACAAGTAATTAAATTATTAAAAAAGTAATTAAAAACAATTACGTATTAAAAATTGCCTAAAAATAGACTCATACGATACAATGACGTATTTCAAATTATAATATTCGGTATATTTTTATCTGCCATCGTGTCTTCTATATAGTAATTAGATTTTACGGTCGAAGTAATCAAAGATGTGTAGCAGGACATCCTTTTAAAAATTCGTTTGTCTTTATTTTTCTTTATAAGAAATGATACAGAGATTGATGCTCCATTTGAAGATAGATAGCCCTCGCCCTATAAACACAAGAAACACTGTGGGGATGCAAGTGCACATTCAACCTTGCCTGGATAAAGGGTAAATGAATTACAAGGTTTGATACAACAAGGGTTAAACCTAATTTCAGCACCTTCTAAAAGTGTTTGCCTATAGATTGCCAATGCTGCCACATTAAGAGTAAGATGTACAAAACAAATTTCGGAGAAAATAAATCTTGAATGTAGCGGAATAAGACGTCAGTCTTAAACTCTCAGAATTTCTGTAATCGCATTAAATATTTTGTAACAAGCACTCAATTATAAATCAAAATCCACTAAATCTTTCTAAAGAGTCTATCTGCCCAGCAATTCCTCATTACCGTAACTATTCCCGAACAACCATAATAACACGTTCCACTAAACGGTTCGTAATTTATACACCGAATTCTTAACGCCCGACACGATTAAAAACTAATGCTCTTTTTAATATTCATAATATGCGTCGGTTTTAGTTTAAAAAAAAAAACGATGCGCGGCACTCGATCGATCACCACTTTTTATTGATTCAACAACAACCATTGTCGAGGCGCATTCAATAAAAATGTAAACACAAAAAACATAAAAGGCCACTAGAAATCAATTTACTTTGTATTCAGGAAAGAAAAGGTATAGGTGGTACTTGAAATATAATTAACATTTTATGCTGACATGTCTACCTGCGCACGAGTAGCGGCGATGCATTTTGCGCATAGTTTACTGTGAAAAGAAGCGGTATAAGGTTTGTAATTAAAATCTTTAACACTGAATATATTTTGTGAATAATTGTTGTTACATTGATGGTAGATTCGCTTGTAATAAGACATCAGCGGGATTATGGTTGCCAACAAGCCATAAGCAGTAATAGGTTTAACTCGAACAACTAAGCCTAAACTGATGAACAAAATCGTCAAAAGAGTTAATATTGATATTCATAATTCCTATTCCTATTGTGAGGTTTGATGGATGGATATTTGATACTCTTTCACGCAATAACTTCCTACTGAATGAATTGGGTTTGTTAAAACTTTTCAGTAATATACCTAGCTTATACATGAAATAAGACAAACGAAGTCATCAAGAACATATGCTAGTAATATTATGTATTTATATACTTGTTTGTATTATTGAAAATATTTTAAATATTTTTTACATTATTGAAAAAATCTCTTATGGGGATTATTATAGCAGACTTATATTATACTTATAATTTTCGACTAGCATTAAGTCATCTTTGGTATATTTTCTATTATTTTGTACATCGCCTAAGTGAGAATAAGTATATTTTTTTGTCAAACCAATATTTCTTTCAAAAAAAAGTGGCAACCTTAATCGCGCTGGATATACGACTACCATAAAGATATAAAAATCCAGCCCCCAACTTAATGTAAATGCCTATTTATTAAAAACACTTGCGCCGTGTAAAAAAAGTGGCTCAATAACTGTGAGGCCCAAATCACTAGCTAAAGCGGGATACGTGAATTTGATTCGTTGATAAAGATTGTTAATCTAATACTAGAGATCTAGATTTGATACATTGCTTTCTCTGTCCCCCATTATTTCATGAATAACGAGGTGCTCATTAGGCATTCCATATGACGTATACGGAGTACGTGAGGTTTGGCTTATAATATGTATTTACGATACCATATTTGGTCAACAGATTGATAGCTATCAATCTAATTGTTGCAAATCTGGGTTCAAATTGTAACAAGAGTAGAATGACTTTACATAGTTAAAAAAAATTATTGCCAAGTTTAAAAGTTCAGAAATTATCAATGATACTTTTTTCAATTATAAGTATTATAAAGAGCAATTATATATTTAATATTATAAGATGTTTGTGTTTCTGTATTTTTGTTTATAATGAATAAGCTCAAAAACTACTGATCCGATTTAAAAAATTCTTTCACCTATATATAGAAAGCTACATTATTAGCGAGTAACATATTTCATAAAGTTGAGCAGACGAAGTCGCGTGCAACAGCTTTATATATACATGTGTTTACATATACACACATAGTATAAAATAAAGTCGCTACCCACCGTCTGTCTCTCTGTAGTATACTCTTTTAAGAGACTGTCTTGAAGAAACGCTATCCGCTCATCGTTACACCAAAACGTTTAAAGGTAAACCTACAATTACGCATATTGAACGATCACATCAAAGTTCCGACGCAATTACTATTATAATGTACACCAAATTAAAAAAAAAGTTAATTTTGCTATTAATGTTACATATTAAAGAGTTAGCTGGGAACAATAAAATGTGAAAATACAACAAAACAACGCTATTAAAACATGTTATAATTAAAAATTATAAACTTTTCTATCTGTGGGATACGTACAGTGATTATTGAGTTAATATTTCAGAGATTAAATATTAATTATCAATGAGATTGTCAAGCCAAAAACCTGAATCAAAAAAGCCACAATGAACAATTTACCTGAAAACTGTACTGAAAACTGTTCAAATTAAATTCGAATTATTTCGACTCGTTACTGTTAGGGGTTGAATAGCAATTGAAAAGTCAATGGCCTGCAACGAAGTTTCCTGAGCATAGCTTCTCAGTTTTGCTTATTTGTTGACCTGTATTTCAGAGGTCATCTACCTACTACTCGCAATCGCAATGGAGGAAATATTCGCAATGTTCTTTTATAATACAAACTTCAATAAACCTAATTTTAAGAAATATACGTACTTAAATAATTTAAGAAGTATTTATATTATATTATATTACGTTACGTATATTTAAAGAAAATAGCGCTAAGAAAATCACATCGTTCTTATGAGTTCTTGATCAAAACTTATGAATGAATAGTTTCGACAAACAGAAACTTCCAAAAGTAGATTCCACTTTTGACATATTGAAACAATAAATTTATCAAAATTTAATACATTATTTGGGAGATAAAGGATATTTAGGAGAATACACAATTCTTTAAAGCGGAGAATCGCCTTTGTAAAAGAATTGTAAAATTTCCAAATCGGAAGATTTGCAGGTACAATGCGATTGGGAAATTGTATGTTTTTTATATTATAAACCTGCAATGATACTGTTTGCTTCAATATATCTAATTACATGTAAATTTATCCTTAATACATACGATTACCATGTGACCTGCTGTAGGTAACGTTCCATTATCCATTTTTATCAATCTCCTTGTTCATTCTTTGTTAAAAAAACACACACACGAACACTTATGCTCAACCCTCAAAAACTGGCTTCCTTCTTAAGTTGTGAAAGGGACCACCTGACCTCAGGAAGCTTACACAAGCGGATCCTGATCGCGAGCCTATGCTAATTAATTTACTGTCACGTACGAGAGTATGGCATGCCGCATTAAGTGGATCTTTTGTGATACAAACGTTTATTATTTACCAAGTCCGGGTGAAACTGCTTGAATTGTGGTTTATGAAATGTGTTCGAAGAATTTGTGGTCTTTAATATATAATTAAAACACATTGTCAGATTGAATGCAATTTTAGGATACACAGCGATCTGCAGATAAAAGCTGGAGAGCCCGTTTGACGGCAGTAGCTAACTTAGTATAGAAGGCCAACTTGGAATAATAACACGAATGTTATGGCTCCGTTAGTAAGGGAGCCGCCTATTCTTACTTTGTATCTTACGCTTTAACCTATCAGAATCACCCTTCACCAGTTATCACTCTTGGTATTACTTGTGTTCTTAGGCGATAGTAGACACTTCGTAAGCCCGCCTGTCGCATTTAATTATAAAAAAGAAACTGAAATTGCCATTAAACATTATAAACGTTCAACCTTTTGAAATTGACGAGCTCGCTGGTCAAGTATTAGCCCTCTGTCGTAGGGTTGCGGGTTCGTGAAAATCCACTTTTGAACTTTAAGGGACCAGAAAGTACTATTAGGGACGGAGTGAAAATAATTATACAAAAGTGAGGTCAATAAAAAAATGTCTTAGTCTAAGGTGTTTTTCGCTCTTATTTTTATTTGTGTTTTACATAAAACATTACATATTCGTGCGAAAAAAAATCATTATACTGAATTATTAATAAATTCTTTACAGTAAATTTCTT
The DNA here is from genome assembly GCA_936446665.2 of Synanthedon andrenaeformis. Taxonomy (NCBI): domain Eukaryota; kingdom Metazoa; phylum Arthropoda; class Insecta; order Lepidoptera; family Sesiidae; genus Synanthedon; species Synanthedon andrenaeformis. The sequence goes on along the minus strand of OW387786.2, from coordinate 4,273,477 downwards.
CTGAATATTACACCTAAATTTCTAATTTTCACAAAAAAGCTATGTGACCTTTCTATTTAGCAAAAGTGACTAATTTCCAATGGCCATCAAAAACGGCAGGTAATACTCAAATACCTATACGGGACCACACATATAAAATCAAGTAAACATTATTTTTCTTTTCAAAACTCCCAACACACCGTTTGTCATTTTAAAAAATATTTTCCTTCACATAGATCTTCTCAAAACAAAATTATAAGTAAAAAAGCAATACATCATATGAATTACCGTCGTTCCAAAAATTCAGTCCTTCGCGTTCCAAATAAAGACTCCCACGCGGTTGACTGAGTAAAAGTGGCTTTCCAAACGCAATTGTATAGGTATAACTTGTCAAGTCAACAATGGACATGCTTCCCTATACTTGCGCATATAAAGGCTTCAAACACAATCTATCACATATCCATACACGATAACAATAATATATTTATGTCACAAAACATTTAAAAAAGCTCATTCCATGCTTATGTGTCTGTATCAGCCAGTTATTATTATTTATAAAAACGTCCCTAATATTTATAATAAAAAGTAATTATTTATCTATCACTATTGACCCGCTCCCTGCTTCGCCCGGGGTGCAATTATTATATATACAAACTATAATTTTTTTTTTGTATTACTAACACGTATTATTTTTATTATATTAAAAATAGGCAGGCAGACGGACTTGTGGTCTAATGGTAAGTGGATACCGTCACCTAAAGACAAAAGCTTATCAAGGAGGATTTAAGTGTTCTGCCGACCTTCAAAAGATATTTTTAAGCCCACATGAAGTTTATAAAAATATATAATAACTTATCAAAAATCGAGGTAATTTACAAGGAATTCTGTTAAGATTTTTTAAAAACCAAATCTATATTTTAATGGAATTCTTGAAAAGTTTTAAAATTAAGTACCTAATATAAAAGAAACACCAACAAATTCTAAGAAACAACCACAAAAATCTTATTGGTCAACTTCAAACAGTTTCCAATAAACATAACAAGCATTGACGTGGCTAAAACAAATTTGAATGACATCAGTATCAAAAATTATGATCTTTATTTGCGCATTATAATCGTCGAGGAAAATGTCTTATTTGACAACGACAATATTTTGGGCTGTTTGTTAAAGTAGTGGTTTTATGGTAAACTCGTATTAACCATAATTTTGTTTTTGGATCCTGCTTAAATTATCATAATTAAAAAAAAACTATTAAAGCAGTAAGAATGTTAAAGTTTCATCAAATTGATATAATGAAATACATCAAAATACAAAACAAAATAAAACTGATTTATGCTAAGTTCTATATCCAAAATTCAGTAGTCAGCTACACCAATCAAATCCCGCGGCTTGAAAATAAAATAAGTAGAATTGGAAAGAATAGAATTTTTTTATTTCACAAGTGGTCTGCAATGCCAGCGTCGATTAGGAAAAGTATCCTAATTAAGGATTAAGGAAAGCACTAAATCACAACACCTCATATTTTCTCTCATTTAATGGTGGCCTTCTGCATGAGGGTAGTTCTGCTACCAAACAATCAAACTCGGTTTAAAGAAAAATTATAATAGACCTTATATGTAGGTTGCTACAGTACATTACAGTTTATTAAAATGTTAAGCATATGTTCCTAATTCGACCTCAGTTATTTATGAAACACCATACTTTATTTGTAACAATGGCTTTAAGTCTCGCAAGGACACTTCCAGGTGCAGACGCGATACGTCGACCAGCGCCACCCACATTAATTATATTAATAGGTGCTAATTGATTTGTAATTGTTATGATCACTTCTGAATATATAATAGAATGGATTTCATTTTATTTTTTTATAAAGATATAACACTAGCTTTTGCCTGTGACTTTGTATCTTTATAGAAAATCCGTTATATCAAAATTCGTTAAGCAGTTTTTCGTGAATATTAAATGAAAAGTTACTCATGCGAAAATGCACAAGTTTGTGAAGATAGAAAAGATTGCGTTTGTATTTAACTACTGTTTAAATTCTTCACTGGTATTTCCATTTAGATAAATGAGTATTTTCTCTTTGACTATAACTTTCTAGAACAATAAATCATTTATATATTGAATCCAAATCCACAAGGAATAGTAATCCCTCAATTAATATTGATGGGCCATCGCTTCGTATATTTATGATTTAAGAAATTCATTTAAGATTCCATTAAGGCTACGACTTATTAATTTGAGATTCCATTGTAGCTACTAAAATTATACTTATACCTACTAAATATTTTCAGGGAAATAAGTTCGCCAATACGACTAAGAGCAACTCATAAATGTTATGGAGCTTGGCAACTGAGTTGCAAGGGACCAAGAATAATCAACACTTTTCAGAATTGACTTTGTCGCAGAGTTGGCAAAAGGTCGCATTTTAAAATTAAGTAAATATGGTTTTAGACATAATGAGACGAAAACGTAATGGAATTATAATATTTTGACACCATAAAATGGCAAAAGTTGCTTGCAGCACTATTATTATAAAATTTATTGTGAAAGTAACTGTCTGTTTGTCTGTCTGTTACCTTTTTACGCCTTAACTACCACACGAATCATCACGAAATTTTGCTTACACGTAAGGGATACCGGAAAGGATCTAGACATAATTCCGAAATTGTCGATTTCGTTATAAAATGAAATGAAAATATTTATTTTATACTACAAGGCTGTCACTTAAAAGTCGCTCAATTATTCAACAGGCCCCCGTATTTGGACAGCACGTGTTGATATGACTGACATATGAATTACATTGTGCCAGTGTCAATGGCATTTCTATGTGCAGAAGACACTACGTGTATGAGAATAGTCTGGCACAGTAGGTGGATGTTGGAGGTTAGAGTCAACTTAAAAGGTTACTGTATAATAAAATCACTCAATGAAAAGTACATCCCAATCTATCCCATATAGGCTGTGTGAATTAATAACCGGCCTTTTTAAGTGAAAATAAATGCTTTAGTATAAATGAAATAAATGAAAACAATCAAAGTATTGTCCATCGCTAGTCACTACTTTTTCCAATCTTCTATAAAGGTGTGGTTACAGTGGGAAGTCTTGCGAAACGCAATATGAAACCAAATTTGTCATCAAGTATAAAAATAAAGGCACATACGTCCTTTTGATTGTCTTGGCAGCTCGTGTAGTAAAAACCGTTTACCTTTAGTACGTTTCGATGTCTAGACGTCCATGTTGTAATATTGGTAATACGAAACCGACCTCATATGGTTTAAACAATACGACTCTGCCCACACACTTCTTATATTATTGTTCCTGTGTAGTCGTCCATTACTTAATAATATGCAAATCAAAATATACTTTACATGCGTCGACAGACTATAAAATTTTAATTATCTACTAATAACTTAATAAACTTTCTTAATTAAGTTATAAAGTGATAGAGATAAGCATATAATTAATTAACAATGTAACATCAAGTTCGTCAAATTAATTGACGATTGTACTTAAATGTTCGAAATTTAACTTTAAGTTAGGTAAATATAAGACATACCTACATTTCAAATTAAAGATACAAAATAAATTGTTTTTAAATAGTTAGTTAATTGTTAAATTTGCCCTAATAAGTCATTTTTTCTTAAATTCCTACATTATTAAAAGCAAAACCGATGTGTTTTATTTATTATAAAGAAACAAAGTCTAACCACGTTTCACAGTTAAACGCTAAGAAATCATTAAACAAACACAGACGTAATTTTGCATTTAGATATTAGTTCACGTGTAGAAATTGAAATATTGTATTTATTTAATAGATACAAACAAAAACGTTCAGCATTTGTTTAAAGCGTTAATATAGAAACAGTACTTTTTTATTATATTGGCATACAACATAATTTGCTGGCGCCATCTGTCGATAATTTTCAGTTATTTTTTGTACCGGAATAGTGCCCTATGTGGAACTAACTTTATGAGTGCAACATGACCTTTCAGTATGCAAAGTTTCATTGGGTCTGTATCTATCTTAAAAATAATCACAACTACAAAGGTACATTATTTCAGACGGAGTTATGCTACATGTTTTTTCATGCAACTCTTCCAATTTGCACCCGGCGAAGCCGGGGCGCGTAGGTCTAGTTTATTGATAAACTAGAAACCGACCCTGGCTACGAACCTTCCTCGTTTATAGCTATTTCTATTAGTTAATACCATGTCAAAATCCGTTGCATGGTTTATAAGAAGTTGGCGGAGAAACAGACAGAGGCGGACGTGCCTGCGACTTCGTACGCGTTGTAGTTCTTTTTCTTAAAATTACTCAAGAACCTAGCATTTTTTCAGGGTAAAAAGTATTCTATATGTTAATCCAGGTAATAAACTATCTGTGTGCCAAATTTCATCATCCTTTCAGCCGTTCTTGCGTGATTGAGTAACAAGCATACAAACTTTCGTATTTATAATCAGGGCCTGGAAACGTTATTTAAAATAACGTTTTCAAAACGTTCTAAACGGTTCTTTTAGTTTGGTTCGCAACTTTACGTTCGGAACGAAAACGAAATAGGAACATTTTCAAAAAACGGTTTAATCCAGTGGACGCGACCTTGGTCAACGTGTGGCACGCACTGAATCACTGAACTGCACTGGTAAAGCCAAAACCTCAATAAAATTGGTATTATTATTCGTAGCTGCCGAGAAAAAATGGCAAAAAACGTTTTAAAACGTTCGAAAACGTTATTTGAAACGAAAACGATTGAAATTTTGTTCATGCCTAAAAACGAAAATGCCGTTCGAACGAAAACAAATTAAAACATTCTTTAGGTATTAAAGTCGAAAACGTTTCTAAAAAAATAACGGTATTCGCGAGCCCTGTTTATAATATCGTATTAGTAGGATACTAGGTGTATAGATACAGCTACAGATACATAAGCACTGCATGCCCAATTGATTTAGATGTGTATTGTTATAACGAATGCCAAATTTCAATAAGGCACTACTTGGAGCAAAAAAACAATAACTATGCAAATACATTGACGAGTGATTAATTTACATTATAAAGGACCGTGTTACGCAAAATCGAGCTACTGTCTTAGTGAATGTATTTTAATTTAAAAAAAACTTCACTTCATGAATCGACAATACATGTATAATTCTTAGGAAATTCGGTGAAACTGTTTACAAAATCAATTCGATATTGGTTAAAGCAATTTGATTTTAAAATAAGTCAACGTACTGCTACCTGGCTCCAATCTACAGATTTTTTTTCCGGATTAATAAGATTAAATAATTTAAAAACATTACTATGTCGTGACTGGTTGACAGACAATGTACACACGTAGAATTTCCTCGAGTGACCTAGAAAGATTTTTGAGAATTCGAACCATCAAAATCCGAATAGCCAGTAATAAAAGGTGAGAAAAATAACTCGGTGGAATACATGCATTACATGAATACATTCATCCACGATGCAGCATTTTTTATTTTATTTTTAACTCTAGGTCAAAAAGATATTATTTAAACACAATTTAACAATAAAAATGTAAACTCCAGAGACGGACTGATTTAAGTTAGGCCCTTTTTGTTCATTATTCTCATCCATTAGTCGTTTACATTTTTAAAGTCTATTTGTCACCATAGTTCATTAATTTTGCAGAAAAAATGAAATAAATGTACAGTTTTAACAGTTTTAGTAAAAACTGGACTGTTAAGTGTTTCGAGCGACAGAGATAACGCTCTACAAAGCCGAATCTAGCCGATCATTTCTCTCTAAAAGTCGATGTGTTATTAATAATCGAATAGTTATTAATTTGACAATCCATACTAATATTATAAATGTGAAAGTAACTGACTGTCTGTCTGTCTGCTGCCTGATTCCTTTTCACGACTTGACTACTCAACTGATCATAATGAAATTTTACATACACGTTGTCAGCTATACAGAAAAGTACATAGGGTACCTTTTATCCATTAAAAAAGTACTGTACCCGAGCGACCATCTAAAATTAATAAAACTAACACTTGGATGTCAGGCGGTACATAGCTTTTTTTTTTTATTTTGATCGCGGACGAAGTCGCGGGCACCAGTTAGTAATAAATAAATGACAGTAAGAAAACATTGAATGACAATTTCGCGACCTTAAATCTCCTACTGTTCAAATAATAATATGCAAAGAATATTAAAAATTAACCTATTGTGTCCTGTTTGGGAGCCTTCTGAATACTATGTGGGCGGAAATGTTCAGTCAAGGGTATTTTTGTATATATTCTTTATTATTATTACAAAGTCTTCTTATGATTTGTATGGTTGTAACGGAGACACAGCGATTGGTAATTCAATGATAAATAGCTAATATATGCTAAATTATTATTGCCTATTGTGATATCCGAAGCAATTTTTTATTCAAATGGTTTCACTTCGAGTTAGAATGAGGTGTGGATTTAATTCTATAATCTAGTTAGCACTGTATCCAATTAGAATAGTGTTTTTGATATTTCTATTTATTAGATTAATAATTTTTACACTTTTCTAATAGGATTTCTTAGAATGCAATATCTAAAACTAAATTTACATGATTTGAGATTTTGTATTTTTTTACTGGCATTCATTTGCCAATGAAAAAAAAAATTATGAAAAAAAATATTATTGAAATGAAAATTTCTTTAGGCGCTTGGGCATTTTTGAGATGGGAAAAAATCATTGCATTCGCGACCTATAACCGTTAATGTAACCGACACCTCTGTTGACAATTACAAAAGAACACAGTAATCTATATAAATAAAATCAGAGTGTCTGTCTGTGATTTGCGAAAAACTGCCTCAAACTAAGCTTAGAGTCATTCGCATGCTGTTAAAACGTAAATAACTTTTTTTAGAATTTTTGTCTGTCTGTCTGTCTGTTCGGGGTAATCTCAGAAACGGCTGAAGCGATTTCGATGAAACTTTGCAGACATGAAGAGGGGGTCGTCAGGAGTAACATAGGCTACTTTTTTTAAATGTAAATTGCGGTACATACACGAAAATAACATTTTTTACAATTTTTGTCTGTCTGTCTGTTTGTTCCGGCTAATCTCTGAAATAGCTGGACCGATTTTGACGGGACTTTTATTGGCAGGTAGCTGATGTAATAAGGAGTAACTTAGGCTACGTTTATTTTAGAAAAAATACACCCCGGACGAAGCCGGGAGCGGGCCGCTATAAACAATAAAAAACGGGCTCTATGCAATATATTCGAGTTTTTCAAACGCGATATTTTTTCTTTTACTGAAAAAAAGTTACTAACCCTGTGACAATAAAAAAAAAAGATTTTTTTCGTTCATAACAATTGCATTTGTTGTTAACAACTGAAACGAAGGTTCATGCAATACGATGAGTTCTCCTTGCGGCATATCTTTTCTTTGGCTGAGTCGCTCATTATGTATTATTAATAGGAACAGATTTTTTTTCGCTAACATTCTAGAAAATTCTAGATGTTTATAGAAAATTCTAGAAGTTTCTAGAAAATTCCAGAAGTTTCTAGAAAATTCCAGAAGTTTCTAGAAAATTCTATGAAAACTTTCTTCACTTTTTCAGATTTCAATAAGATTTTTTGAAATTTCAGAACATCGTCAAAATTTTTAGAAATTTAAAAATTTGTTAAACCTGATGGGTATTTGTTATATTTATTTCGAAGGAAGTAGAGTGAGGCTATCTTAATGCATAAGCATCATTCTCATTAAACTCGAAAAGTCTATGTACACGAATAAGTTGAAACATTTATCTTTTCTGCCGATCATAACGATCATCACTCAGCTTGATAGACAGCTTTAGTATTCATCATCGAAGTTTTGAGATAGAATACATATACCCATATTTCGCCGAACTGCGTTTTCTTATCTCAGTTGAACTAATATACACAGGAAAAAGACAAAGTTACGCACAATTAAACAAAAATCAATTCGCTCACGCAGACAACATTATTAAATTTACGTTTTTTAATATTATAAAACAAAGTTCCCCCGCCGCGTCTGTCTGTCTGTATGTTTGCGATTCTCAAAAACTACCGAACGGATTTTTTAACTGTTTTCATTAATGGGAAGAGCGTTAAACGAGGAAGGTTTCTACGTTTAATTTGCAGAAAAAAATTGCACCCGTGCGAAGTCGGGAACGGATCGCTAGTCTATAATATAAAAATGAATCCCTAAATGTGTTGCTAAGCGCAAAACTCGAGAACGGGTGGGCCGATTTTAATTCTGTCTTCACTCATGGATAGAGGGATAATCAGGGAAGGTTTTTACGTAAAAAAAATGCACCCTGGGCGAAGTCGGGAGCGGACCGCTAGTCTATAATATAAAAATGAATCCCTAAATGTGTTGCTAAGCGCAAAACTCGAGAACGGGTGGGCCGATTTTAATTCTGTCTTCACTCATGGATAGAGGGATAATCAGGGAAGGTTTTTACGTAAAAAAAAATGCACCCTGGGCGAAGCCGGGAGCGGACCGCTAGTCTATAATATAAAAATGAATCCCTAAATGTGTTGCTAAGCGCAAAACTCGAGAACGGGTGGGCCGATTTTAATTCTGTCTTCACTCATGGATAGAGGGATAATCAGGGAAGGTTTTTACGTAAAAAAAAATGCACCCTGGGCGAAGCCGGGAGCGGACCGCTAGTCTATAATATAAAAATGAATCCCTAAATGTGTTGCTAAGCGCAAAACTCTAGAACGGCTGGCCGATTTTAATTCTGACTTCACTCATGGATACAGGGACAGCTATTCATAACAGCTTTTTTTCTTAATTTTTATTTACTTAAACTTAACTTATTGCTTAAAATTCATAAAAGTCTTCAATATGACGAGACCTTGTTATACAATCATATAAATTGATATACTTTTGAGCATACAACTTTTCACATCGCCATACTTCATGTTTATTAAATTTCTTTTAAAATTATATCTCAATGAAAGGTTTTACCCTAATTTGTGAATAACTTCAAGAAACTTGACCTTCAAATGCACCTTAATCCCCCAACTTTATAAGATTATGTTATTGTGTAACATAATAAATTATAATGTTTAACATCAAACATTGTTACATTCCAGCCAATTTAACACATCGTCGTGAGTTTTTCGACAAACCGAGAGCGCAAACATTTATCGTCGTTGCCAAATGCCAAATAGTCGAGTGCTCACTTTATAGCATTAGTGCACACCCACACTAGACCTACTTTTGATCTCGATAAAAAACGTTATATAACTACTACACGCGAAATTTCACGTTAATTATACCCCTGAGGCGATATTTTCATGCGATAAGACCACTCATTGGTTTTGTCGCGACGGAGTAGGTACTGCTCATCCGTCAATATAATTATTTATTAAAATTACGTGTGGAAAACAGTAGCAATAAAGAAAGATAATGTGAACAACCAATTTAAAAGATATGTGAATTATTAATTTTTATATATTGTGGTAATCTAATTATAAATAATATACATCGTTGTAAACAATTTAATATTATTTTTATTTTTGTTTATACGTTCCGCGGTTGTAAATTGGCAGATTGTTTTTCAGTTAAAACCATCCCCATATATAAAGACCGCCAGAGCCCGTTTCTCTATCCACTCCATCTCGCTACCGTCGCCTATAACATAAGCAACAGAAAGTTTCTAAGCACAGCAGTAAATATTAGGGATTAGGAAGGGATAGGACAATGGACTCTGGCATCCCTAACCAACTCACTAAAGCACAACAGCATAATTTGACGGTGGTCTTCTTTACGGAGTTGGTTAATGCCCCCAGACAGGCTGCCCAAATAATTGCGAAACGCAAGTATGCCCTGCCACTACTTGCAATAACGCAATAATAAGAAAAGCAATGAAAATCAATGGTTTGAATCGTGGAGAGGTCTTCACCTCTTTAAGTATTTTTTTGTGTTCAGATGTGATTATGGCGGAAAAATCTCTTTATAAAGGGATGGCATATGTGCTGAGTAAATGAGAGAGGCGTAAATATATGTAATACTTACATGATATTAACTGAAACCTACATAAAAACATTTTAATGTCTTCAATGTCCTTTACAAGTCGAGAAAGCCACAGTGATGTAATGGCTCAGAATATAATATAATACTAGGTAATGGTTCCTTATTTCATGATTAATTGTGTAGTATACCTTTTTTCAGTAGTTATTGAGTTAATGTATTGTTAATTATATAGTTTCTTTATATATTCCAAGACACATCATTTGAGTCAAAAAATAACATTTTTAAAACTTCTCAAACAGTAATTGAAACTTTGGGAAGACATACGGCTACATAATTCCAGTTAAGTTTTATTAACTGGAATTATGTAGCCGTATTAACTATTTGTTGAACGAAAAACGGATGCAATTTGCCTGGCAATTTTTCTAAATTTTCTCTTCACAGAAACCTTCCTTGGACTTCAACGAATATATGAAAGATTTTATTTATATAGATTAGAATACTTCACTGCTAATGATAATACAATTTAATATTTTATTGGAAAAACATAAACAGGTAGAATGCTCTTCATTTTATGCAAAGGTCGGGGGGCTAGCTGACTGTCCACTTGATACTAGGTTCCGACGTCTATAACCAAGAGAGGATGCAAATACGCTGTCGACCTTGATAATATAAAGATTAGGAATAAGAAGGGGATATCCCGAAACACAACAGTAGGTACATCCCTGTTATTTCACGGTCTTCTGTAAGGGGATGATAACTGATTCTAGTGTCCCTTTTATAACTGCAAAACAGTGTGCCCTGCCACTACTTATATATCGCGATAGGTTAGGTATACGAGTATGTCAAGGTAATAAGCAAACCACTTTAAACTTTGCTTATGGAAAATCTCCTATTATGTAAGAAACTTTCGAGTGCGTAACAATAAGGAAGTCAAAAAACACGCACAAAAATACAATGTTAAACAAAAACATAACATGTGAATATATAATGACAATAATAAATAATAATCACAAATCCGCTACACAAGTGTTTGGACAAAGTTAAACAGAAAACCAGTAATGAAAACCCAGTCGTAAAATATTGTAGTAACCGGCCACTCCTACGGAGGCTGTCAGTTGAATTTAGCGGAACGCATAGACACGTTTTATGTCCTTTACATTGATGGGCATGAAATAGAAAAGGTCATAAGGTTGCGCCAAAACCTTATTGCTTAACTGCACTATGTGATTACCTCTGAACGGACGGCTCCTATGTCTTCAGAGTACGAAATTGCAGGGTGTTTGACGGTGTGCAGTTTCCAGGTTTTCAAGTCGAAATAAAAATTTACATATAATAGCGAATCTATATGTACCTACTTATATACTAATACCAAAATTGAAGTATCTGTTTGCTATGCCAAAATAATGGCATTTTACCATTTGTATATGTTACGGCTAATGATAGGTGTGAACATAAACTTAAGATTAGCCGGCTAAACTTAGGTTTATCTCCGAGGAGATGTTAATGTTAGTTTCATCTATCATTAGCCGGCTAAACTTAAGTTTAACTGCAGGCCCTTGGCTAAAAATGTAGAAGCAAATGAAAAAGGAAACGGTATAATAATGTTTACCATTTCGACACGAAAACTTTTATTAAAAAATAATCACTCTCATTACACATACTTATAAAGGTATACAAAATTACACATTAAAACTTCTGCAGCGGTAATAACTTAAAACAATATCTATTCATTAAAATAAAATAATAAAAAAACCATTTGTTCATTATAGATACTAAACTTCTGTATTTAAAATTACAAAAAAAAAACTTCTGCAGTGTTAATAACTTAAAAGAATATCTAGTCATTAAAATAAAATAATAAGGAGCCCCATCCCTCCCTTATCCTTAATCCTTCTATGGTCGACAGCGCACTTGCAGAGCACCTATGCCGTTGCTTGTGTTATAGGCGATGGTAGCCACCTACCACCAAGTGGACCGTCAGCCTGTCTGTCTTCGCGCATTGTCTCCCCTCCGCCCCCTCAAGCGACATGTTCGCCCCGGCGCACCCATAGAAACATTTTTAGCCGCTTTGTTTCGGTTAATGTGCACATTAACCGGCTAAAGATGGAAATTCACGACGCAAACTAACTTGATATCGAACTTTAGCCGCCTCTCGAAGATAAACTTAAGATTAGCCGGCTAAACTTAAGTTTATGTTCACACCTATCTTTAGCCGTAACATATATATACAAATATATGTATAAATATTTTTTTTTAAATTGTAATTTTTTTCTGTCTGTTTGTTCCGGATAATCCCCAAAATGGCTAAACAGATTTTTATGGGACTTTCACTAGCAGATAGTTGATGTTATAAGGAGCGACTTGGGCTAGTTTTTATTATTAATTATTCAATTGTTAATGATTTATTATATTAAGGAACTACTACATCAAATGGAGCACTCCTGTAATGATTGTGTATAAAATAAATAAATAATAGTCTGTCATCTCAAATTGTAATTTGATAAATATCAAAACTATAATAACCCCACAGCAGGAGTAATCTGAGTACTATAATCAAATATCCTTACAATATGCTCACTCAGATTGTATAGAAAACTCCCTCATCGAAACTGCCCATCTTATTAAAGAAATCTTTAGAAGCAAAACCGAAATATTACTTATAAAAGGGGATATTAATCCTATTTACTTTTCGCAACTTGCATTCAACGCTTTGAATTTCTAAGAAATATTTCCCATTTAGATTGTCATGGTTAAACGTTCCACTTGCAACTATGCAAATAGAATTTGAATTCTTATTTTAATTTTATACACATTGTCAATTCGTATTTTAATCTTCGACATACTCATGCGAAAACCGCTTCCGAACACGATCGTCATTGATATTTAGTCGTGAATTCAAATTGTTATTCTGCATAGAGAAGATCTAAAACAAATTTTACACACACCTCATCAAGAGCAACACATGACTTGATGTTTTCGAATGATATAGACTCGGTAAAGTTTCCAATTGGACCATATTTGGTTCCTTTGCAGCAAATGTTCTGTAAGTAGCCCGTGAGTCAGTTGTAACGTAAGATCTTAGCGTTATTATGTAAATAAAAATGTACTTACGTGTATACAGTTAGTAGCATCCAGCACTGAAGTCGCGCGCCGGGAAGCCACGTGACGCAGCGACCAGACAGCGCACAGTCGATACAAGATTGAATATAAAGCATACCACCGCAGTGGCGATTCCAGTAAGACGCACACTATATAGCCTTGTATCTTACACTGGTAACTTATTTATTGCTATCGTCGTGCTTTGACTAGTTTCGGATTTTCGTTAAGTTGTGATCAAATTTGATTGCGAGGCCAATATGTTATAAAAGTTTACGTTTCTCGACCATCTACTTATCTAAACAACGGCTGTCGTCAGCCGAAGTGTAGCTGTTAAGTTTTGCCGCGACAGAGAAAAATATTGAGGTGACTCTACTCAGAGCATACCCCAGCATCTTTGTTTTTAAAAACAGTTTTAAATATCGCACTACTAGTAATTAAAAAACGCTCATTCGCTTCCCCCTAATTGCGGACTGCAATTCTTCACTTCCATATTGTTCCTGAAACAAGAGAAAAAAAAATATTAATCGACTTATTTTGATCGACTTGACTCGATTTGCTTATAACAAAGTCGGTCAAGCGGAGGGGCCTAAAGGCAGGGTCATAAATAAATCACACCTTCACACAAACCCGGAGAACCTTTTGTTTAAATGCTACCAGGACACACAAAAACTTTTATTTTTCTCGCAAGCCCACCTATAAAAAAAACGAACCGAGCCAGAATTTGTGCAATATCACAACAGAAAATCATTAAACAATGCGTCTGCCGAGAATTGAGGTGTTTATTATATCGGTTCCACGTTCATTCGGAATCATTCTGCAAAAAAAGCAACGGCCCAGGTAAATTCTATGACGATTTTTTCCATTCGAGAACTTATTATGCGGGATTTATGTCACTTTTTGCTGCCTCAAAGCTAATTATTGTTATCTGCTTTCTGCTTGACCATACAGCGTTTTCTATAGAGCAATAATGGACCACTAATTCTTATAACACCTTCGTAGTTAAATCGTCAATGGTTCGAACGCTCACTGCCATTGTGTGAAGGGACAAAGCCACCCGCAATTTCTACTGTGCTTTTAACGTTTTTATTTGTATTGTAAACGTCTCATTCAAGCCCGACCGTCTGTTGCTACCTTAACAGCCCACGGCGAGTTCTCATTACCGCACTAATTGATGATTTCTCTGGATGCGCCGCTAATTACAATATAGCTGACTCATTTTGTGGTCAGTAACAAAGGGCGATTGCAAATTAAATTTTCAAAAGCAATAACAGCTTAACCGAAAAAAAAGGAAAATAAATATCGAATTTAGAACAGCGATTTGGCCGTGGGACTTATTATTTTAGCCAACAAAGTAGAAAACCATTTACAATAAATCATTTTGAATGCTTTCTCGGTTCCCATACGTCGAGCGGGCGACGCAAAGGGTGATTTCTGTCTGAGTGTACATAAATAAAGGTGAAGGTCCTGTGTGCGGATCCCAGGTACTTTGGGCTTAAGTTAACACCACAGAAACGCGATCGCTAGAAGTGAACAAGCGAATTGCTGAGTACAAAGATTTAACAAACGGTGGATAGACTCAGTTTACGTATGTAACTGAAAATATAATTTTACTGTTAGAAATCGATTGTTAAATTAAAACTATGCAATGGCTATATATGGTTAAACTCAACTTAATTCTGTGGGATATTCACACATTTATAATAGATTTTCAAAAAAATATCTAAAGAAATAATTATTGTAATAATTGATTAAAAAATAATTTTTCATAAGTTTTTAACACTGGCGGCTCCTCAAAGGCCCGTATCAATAGGCTGAACCTACCGAGTAGGTAAGCTTAGTTTAGTATTTGTGAGGGCACAATACAAAATCAAAAATGTTATTTATAAGTTAACTACACGTAAGACCATTTTACGCTCATATAGTGTAAAAAAAACTTCTTTGTTTCTCTTTTTTTTATTTTCATTTAATCGTGAAACCTCTAAAACTACTGAATCTGAAACTTGGTATAATACAAAGTATATTTAATTTTTCATGTATAGTAGGTATGTTCTTCTTTAATCAATTTGGATGTTTTTAAAATCAATTTAGATGTAAAAGCTCTATTCGATTGCATATCTATTAATGGGAACCAATAAAATAATAAATCTTATTGATAGATATTAGTATTACTAATATTATTATATAAATGCGAAAATACTGAAATTGAAAAATACTCAACGGATTGTAATAAAACCTTACAGTAATATTTAATACATCAAAATAATATATAAGCTATAATTTATAAATATACGTGAGCGAAAACGCAGGCAATAATCATAAATAATAAACACAAGTAACAAATATGAAGCGGGATTCCGCTTCGTATTTAATACGTGAGAAAAAGCTGGGTAGCTAGAAAAATAATATCAAATTTATTAAAAAGAAATAGTTAACCTAAAAGATTTTCTAAGTAATCAGACTAAAAGTAATGATAGCCATATCTAGTGTAATATTATGATAGTTACAGTGACGCGATGTGTTCACACTTGCGGTGTGCAGACCGCACCGTAGAATGTGGCCGCGGAGGCTGTTTGCCGAACGATTAGACGTGGCTAGGGAATGTAATATCGGGATACCGGGCCATGGAAATACCAGAAACCCCGTCGCAATGCGCGGGATTAATAATCACTTCTATAATTGATCGGGATACCGTTGCTGTTTACGGGATTGAAAAGAAATTTCTATCTATGTGTATATTGCTAATTTGAGGAATTGATAAATAATGCTTTGGCATATAATATATATGAAACGAGACATGACGTCGTTGCGAAGCCAAAGTACGATGGTAGCTGTAGTTTATAAAACTACAAAGCACATGACACGCAACTCAACCTATATCAGAAAACTTCACAAATAGGTCCAGTTCTCCATGACGCATAACAGTCAAACTCGTTGAAAGTAAAAATTCAGCTAAAATTCTTCTAATTCCTTACCTATTTATGGTTAAATTTCAATGCATCACAGAAACTCTGCGGGATCCCATTAATACCTGGTATCCGCGGGATTGAAAATCTTAGATCCCAGTATTTATTTATACCGAGTTTGAAATTATCTTACGGGATTACATTCCCTAGACATGGCATAGCATCGTCGCAACTTACATATTCATATTCTAATGAAAAATTGCTGCTTTATTTACATTTTATTGCTCTGTGCCACAAGACAAGCCATTCAAACACATGGTATTCGAAAAGTAAACACAACTACTTGACATACCTTTTCAGCAAATCAAGGTATTGAATAGGTTTTCATTAAGTTCGTGCTTGATTATTTGCAAATTTATATTATTCTTAGAATTTACTCGTAAAAGCTCGCTGGTCAAGTAATTTCACCATCAGGTTCCCAGGTTCTATTGATTGATTGTTTCTTAAAAAATTTAAGGTAAAGAGTAAATGAAAGCAAATTAATTGTTGAAAAGAGAAATTAAAAATTATCATGTGTAATATTCTTAGAGTAGGTACTATTTCATTAATAATTTAATAATTACTAGCATCCTGCCACTAGCTTCGCACGTATTTTTGAAGTGAAAACTTCTTTAGGCGCGTTGGGCATATACTTCGTACAAGCATATTGTATTGTACAAAGTATTCAACCGCACATCTTATCTATATAACGAAATGTAGATATATAAGGCAAATAACATTTTGACATAAAACAAAAATGAAACAAGCCTATTGTTACGAGTTACGATTCAAAAGGCACGCAAAAAATCATGTTACCCGTAACTGTATCAGTCGGCAAGCAATAAATCTAGCCGGGGGCTATTAATCTCGGAAGTTCCAATTCCGTAAATGAAACGCGCTAGTTGCGAGCACTTTTGAGGAAAACAGTTCGTTATTGTGTCCGACAATCTTTCACTGTGAACGATATTGCGGGCGACTGAAAATTATAAAATGAAATTTGTTTTTATTTTTGGCGTTTCTCACGAACTATGTGAATTTCACCATTTATATTAGGTCACTCGTAGTTTTACTAATGTATTAATTAATTACTTGTTAATTTTTTTGTTAATTACATGATATTCTGTAATTTGTTTAAAAATATTAAAATTTTATTTTAATACAAATTTTTTAATACAAAGAACCCTACTATCAAGCGGGCCATTTATGCTGACTTAGCTATCGTCGCCTATAAGCACAAGCAACACCAAAGGGTTGAAGTTTTACTACTGTACAAATTTAAATATAATTACTTGGCTAAATTTAAATATTATCATCTTGGCTGTTTTTTCCGAAACCCTAATAAAAAATATATAATATATACCCATAGTAGGTTTTCGACTTTAAAAAAGTGATCTTGTTATTCTATTTTTTAGAAATAAACGATTTGGTTTGATTTGATTTGAATATGTTACACATATTAAACGTTTTGGATAATAATGTTTTAAACAATCATTATACCAATAACCATTAGTCCCGTAATAGTAACTTTAATTTATTTTGGAACAATATTTATTATAATATTTTTCATTAAAGAAATCAATTTTTATGTGAAAAAAAACATTAAAAATAAATAAGAAAACCTCATTTTGATAGTAGATATCAAGTAGTACTTTTAATAAATTTGCATAAGTATATGTATGATTAGCAAATAAAATGGGGACACAGAACAAGATGCTCAATCAATCATTGACGTTAGAGAAAAGACTGTGAACGCACCATAGATTTCATTCTTGAAAAAGATGACATGTAATATAATTTTAGTGAGTTTTGATTTTTAATTTATGCTGATTTTCTAATGATTATTACAGGTTTTGCACTCGATTTGAATTTAAAATTACAGTAGGTACTCGCTAAAGTTTAATTAACTTTCATTCTTATAATGTCTAGAAGAGGCACGAAGGCTATGAGCTATCACTCTTCTTCTATTATACCCTTCCCTTCCTTGTCCTTCATCCCTCTACTATGGCCACGGAAATTTTTGTTATACCATCAAATGGAACGTCAGCCTTTCCAAAAACCTATCCGTTGTAATAATTGGATTATAGGATCTTGAAATATTTATTGTATTTATGTTCTCAGTCGGTAGTCTTTTTTTTTGAGACCCTATGTTTAAATGCCACCCCAATCCTCTTTTTACCTCTCAAACCACCTAACAGACTGTCTCACACTCAATAACGTAAATAACATTACTAAAGCGAATTTAGTTTATTCTAAGAAAAGTCCAATAACCGTTGATTAAAGTCCCATCCAAGTAAATTCAGTCAATTTTTATTTTATTTTTAAGTGGATATATTCATATAAAAATTAATAAAAAGCTTACACACACACACACACTGTAATTTTATTTAATTGGTGTTATTTATGGGTACTTCAGTTTTCAGTCGTCAGTATAATTTCTTAATTAATTTTACTATCACTCAGCCATGAGTGTTATAGAATAAAATTATATTATTGAAAATGTATAAAATAATAATTTTATTAATGCCTACTATCACCCTTAAAATTTTAAAAAGTTATTTTTTACATATCGCACCTTCGGCAAGACAAGGGCATAACTGCACTTTTTATAATTTTACGGGAGAGCCATTTAAAGTTTATTTTTTTGTATTAAATATCGTATTTTTCTGCTTATATTGCTTTGAAACATCTCTTGTTTTTGCATCAAATAAGCCCCACCCTCTTGTGAATATTTTTTAATCTTAATAATGTTTAAGACACTTCTGCATATTTAACTTATTTAAAAAAAATATGTAAGTTATGCCCTTGTCTTACCGAAGGTGCGATATTTATGTAAAACTATATAGCGACCGCACTATGCCAGTAATTAATTAAATTGTGGTTTTCCTGATTTAATTTTATAGTTACAGGCCAACCAAACAAGGTATTTAATTTATCTTTTTAACTGTACAATTATTGTAATGCAACAAAAATTTCAAGAATAAATAAAAAATGTAAGATGTTTAGTAGTGGGTCAAGTTTTATGATTATTGGCAAACAGACTGATTTACTGACAGACGCGATCTATTCGATGTTAAGGAGACAAGGCGAGACTTCACGAAATCGCATTACTTAAGTATTGGGAACCAACAATTCAGCATACGTCTTGTTATTTCACGGTGGTCTTCTGAAAGGGATACGCCAGGCAGGCTATCTAGTTTTCGATTGCAGAATGAAGACAGAATGTCATATCACTATAATAATTCTAAAAAGTTCTGGATACAGGTCTCGCCTCATAATGAGGAGTTTATTTTAACATTGATATTTGGAAGACAAATCATCTCCACCGTTTTTTAAAATAACACCTAACTTTTATTTCGAAAAACTATTATCTCTAATCAGTTCTCCCTTTATTTGTACCGAAATCTTTGATTAAATTCAATGAATTAAAAGTTAACACCACAGATCTATGTACAAAAACCACATAATTCCTGTTAATATTAAAACCTTTTCATAATTCATTTTAAGAAGAAGAATACTTGTTACTTTGTGTAGAAAGAAACATTAAAGCCCTGTTCCATATAAATAAGACATAAGAAATTAATTGAAACAGTAGTTATTATTTGCATTTAAAACAAATTAATTTAAAAAAGATATTTCTAATTTCTATAGGTATGTAGGAGACCTATTTTATATACTTAATATAAATATTCTTTACAGTTGGACAATCGCCACAGTAAACTAAACTAACACAGAGACTTAAATTATCTTAAATGGATTCAACAAAAACGAAATAAATCCATACAATATAGATAAGTTTTATATGTTACGTTGTTTTCAAAATAAGGTATCCGAAAACAACACCGTCCATGACTTCTAGCAAAACTATCCGAAGTAATCATAAATCACAGAAGTTTCCAACTTTCCTATTTTTAAACTGTAGACGAAAGTTAGCTGACTGCGTATTTGCCCGTATACCGACGTGAATTTAACTGTTCTAAAATTTCTAGACGAAGTTTTGTTCGAAAACACGTAGTAGGTATACTGTACTCACCACACAAGCGGTTCCATAAATATCCGCTCATTTTTGTCTAAAGTTAAATTAGCCAGTATCTTTTGCATTTTTAACTGGAACCCGCTTCGCAAGTGTGTTATAAATTTTAAAAAAAGAATGCTGTCTGATTGCATTTCCGAAGTAATTGAAGCCTAGTTAGCCAACGTAAAACATACGTTCGCCTGAAATTTTTAAATAAATTTTTAACAAATTAAATATATTCAAGAATCTAATTCTCTGGATAAATTGGGATAACCTCATCAAGATTTCATCAAGTTATTGATACGGGATAAAACCATTGAACTCGCGACACTGTCATGTAATGTTATGTAACGTAACCGAAACCTCTGTATATTTTCAGATTAATTTAAAATAATTTTAAAAAAGAACAATTTTTGAAATGGGAAAAAACCATTGAACTCGCGACACTGTCACGTAATGTAGGTAATGTAATGTAATTTTGTGAAGCTTAGTTTTCACTTCTGACGTGCAGTCCAAAGACTGACATGTTTTTTTCTTTTGTAATATTTAGTGTGCAGTCAACAATAACTAAAGATAAAAATCTCACAGCGAAATTACAAATATTAGGTAACTAGGAAAAATTTGAATTATAATTAAAATTTAATTGTTGGTAAAATATGTTTGATTTCTTCACGTGGTTACCAAACTATCAGTTTTCTCTGACAAACTGCTGACAAATAAATTTGTAGAAATGTCACTGAGATACATTGTGGTCCCACAAATAGGTGATATTTTATTGCAATGTTCAAATAGTGACAAGAATTTCGATAACTTTGTAAAGACTCTATTTACAGACCGAAATGGAGCTTCGGAAACAATTGAATATATCTGAGGTGAATAACCGTTAGAAATTGGACTTGAGCAGAAAATATACGAGTACCATTCTTAGAGTATGAGTTCAAAACACAACATTTTTCGAAGACAGACACACACGGCAAGTTTGTTTGAAAGTTGAGGGTGCAGTTTGAAAGATCCGTTCAGAAACTGCATCGCGACGCTGGATCTTACTTGGGAAATTTGTTATTATCTTACGAGTCAATAACACCATTCTGGAAAATATATAGGAATTCTGTTTCTACTGCCATTCTTACGGAACGAGATACCTATAAGACACAGTTACATACATGATTATTGAAATTACATGTATGAGTAGAATGGATTCAAATAAACGATATGTAACGGTAACGTTAGTTTGAATTTTCGTTTGAAACTTATATGTGGATAAACTTGTACATTTTGAGTTATTTCGCTGGATTCGTACAGGAGGACTTGATGAAAATATCCAAGCCCAAATTAAGATTAAACCAGAGAGCGTTTAATGCCTATCATCTCGATTACTACCATAGGATACTAGTATTTTTATAATAGATTGCTTTTATTATACATATTATGTTATATACACAAACCTTCGTCGTTTATAGCCCTTTCCTTTAGTCAAAACCATTTCAAAACCGTTGGGTTATTTAGAAAAACTTAGTGGAGAAACGGACAGAAGCTGATAGCGACTCTTATAATATGTATAAAAAGGTTCCCGAAAAATTATTAGAGAAAATGTAATTAAATTTCGTTGCGTTGTTTTGTTTAATATACATACATATGCAATTTTCTGTATACCATTTAGAGAAATAATTATAAACTCATCTTGAATTAAATTACCTAATTAATTAAAATATTTCTTATGTCAATTACGAAATAGTCATTGAAGCAATCGACAGATTACTCCATAGCTTTAACTAGAAAATAAGTAAGCTTACTAATCAAAGCTAATGACATGAACCAAGCGATGTTAGTAGAGTCCGAAGAAAACTTATCACGGAACTAATGTGCGGATTGTAAATAATTGTCACTCAGTGATTAGAAAATACTTTATGGGAAATCAGCAAGTCGAAGCCTGTCTTCGACTTAGTCAATTATGTATTGATTGAGAAGGATTATCCCTTAGTGAGATAATTCATAGAAAACATATATACTATATGTATAGTAAATAGTTATAATACTAGCTTTTGCCAGCGACATAGTTTCCGTCCTTCTTTCTTATATAATAATTAATGCTCATAATTAATGCTCATAATTAATTAATGCTCATAATTAAATTTTAATATTTAATGCTCATATATTTTTGTCAGGCATTGAATTTTTTTTCTGATCCCTACTTTTTTCTGGATGAAAAATTCCTTTTCTATATCCCTGATAACGTGTATGAAAAATTTCGTTACGATCAGTTGATTAATTTAGGAGTGAAAGCGTAACAAACTAGTCAGGACGAACCTGTTCCCGGCTTCAAAAAAATGCATTTTTTTGCAGTTATAAACCTCCCTCATTTATCGCTTTTTGCATTAGTGAAAAGCGTATCTTTATTCGGTGTGTGGTTTAGAAGAAATTAGCGAGAAACTGACATAAACGGACAGCTACTTTATTTTATAATATGTACTTCCAGACGAGAGCACGACACATAATAATACAGTTCTGTTTAAAATCTCGTATATCTTCCAGTATCGGCAGTGACGTGTCGTAAGTATTACAATCCAATATGCAATGTATTTACACTGGCTTCAACTTTATTGGATTGAACAATCGTGGAAGTTTGTAATGCAAAGTAATGTGTAACTATAATCGATTACATCGGTTTATACATAGATATCCTTGGTTAATTTTGTATATAGATAAGTTAAGTTCTAATGAATAATTGTAAAAGCTCTTATAAAAACTTAAAGAGATCATAGTATGACAACATTGAAGTAGTAAGCACTGTTTTTTTTAATTAATGGAATTTTGAACCTCTTCTAAATTTTAAATCATAATTATTTGGGTCATATTTCGATAAATGGCAGTCTCGGAAGGCTGGTATAAGTAACTAATAGACAAATCATAATTATGCTGCACGAAGTGGATTCATATAATTTATTAGTGGGAGTATGGAAGGAGTATGGATAGCACATGCCATAGCGAAAAAACTGTCTATCTATAACGTTTTCATAACAGAACCAATCAAATAATTTTATCAATTTGAACTCTAATGAAGTAATGAAGGATTAAAAAAAATTTCTCAGAATTACACACGGCAAAAGTTAGGAGTAATTAAACTTATTAGAAAAATTGATAGAAAACTTTTCTACCTTCTGACAATATTTATGCCTTCGATGATAATGTTTTTTTATATATATTAAAAAGATGGCAGATATGCTGACCTCCACTTAATGTACTATAAAATAAAATCGAAAAGATGTATAAGTAAGATGTGCAGCGAAACACCTCAGAAGGGAGTTTGTTCGTACGTTCGCGGAATAAAACAATATCTTTACCTCTGCATAAGATTATAGTGATAAAGATATTCTAGTGAAAATTAATTAATCAACATTTTTCTAGATTTGTTTAAAAAAATAATATTCTTTAGAGAATTTCCACCGAACATGTTACGTAAGATGACGAACAAATATTTGAAGTTACAGCCGATTAGCTGAGCTTACATTTTAACTGCATCGAACGAGTAGTCTTAACTGCATCAATAAAGATAAGCAAATATTTCCAATAGTCCACATTGTATCCCACGGAATACACTGAGTATACAAAATCACACATGTAAGTATACAAACTTATACTTACATGTGTGAATATATATTGTATATATACACGCAATCTTTTTTCATCCTTACATAGTATAAATTGTTAACAAAAAAATTTGCAAACAAGTCGCCGAAAATTGTTCGCGTCTGTCTGTTTCTCCTCTAACTACTTCTAAACCACTCACAGGATTTTGATACGGTTTTCACTAATGCAAAGAGAGTTAAACGAGGTAGGTTTATGTGTATAAAAAAATACATCCCGGGCGAATCCGGTAACGGGTCGCTAGTGTATGTGTATTTTAGTATCACGATCGATAACACATACATTAATTAATATGACAAATTTTAATCGAGTTAATTACCCCCAAGCATTTTAAACTGATTTTTTTTTTTTCATTTTTCATCAGTTGCTATTTGTCAAAAATAATAATATATCTGTAACATTACTTCATAAATTTAATAAATATATGATTTACATTACAACAGATCAGCGCCATCTACTGTTATGTACTAGCGAATCGTCGTCGACGAGTATTACTGTTATTTAATGACCAGTAGACTATGTTTTAAAACAATAAACTGAAAAATAAGTGTGAAAACAATTATAATTTTCATCACCATCATCATCTCGACTGGATCTAATAATGTATCTTAAATACAATAAATTCTAAGTAAACCTTAAACGGATAGTGCATTTTCCACATTCATACTAGTAAAATTATTTAAACAATTATGTTATAACAAATTATTATTATTATGTTATCTATGCATATGCAACCATTTAAGTGGTTCTCATTTTATTATTTGTATTAAAAGAAGGTAATATATGAGGTGCATAAAGGGAGACATGGCAACGAAGTTATCATGTTGAAAAATAAAGTATAAATTTTTGAAGAATCAAAATTTAAAGATAAATTTTGAAGATTAACCTTTGAGGCAGAGATGGAGATGTTCTAATAAGATCGCGTTAATCAATAGGAAAACAAGAATATCAATATTTTGAATAAAACAATTATTTTACTCGAATAAACTAAATCTAATATATAAAATTCTCGTGTCGCGGTGTTTGTTGCCAAAGTCCTCCGAAACGGCTGGACCGATTTTGATGAAATTTTGTGTGCTTATCGAGTAGGTCTGAAAATCGGCCAACATCTATTTTCCATACCCCTAAATGTTAAGGGTAGTCCACCCCATTTTTTTTTTTGGTAAAACAACGTTTGCCGGGTCAGCTAGTAGTATAATATAAGTTACGTATTATATTCTGTCCGTTTGTGCGAAAATATGTTACTTCTAAACTATGCAACCGTTTTGGTTTTGAAACAATTTAAACTTATAACAATATATTTAAAAATTAACAAGTACAGATACGTAAGTGTATTTATTAATGAAAACCAAAATTTTATTAACATACCTACATAATATATGCTAATAAAATTTTCATAACCTTACGCACTTGAGGTTTGTAAATTAAAATTTTATTATACGTCCATGAAATCTATGCACTACGCCGAAACCAGGTCAATTCATTAGTAATATCATTAAATCATATATTAAGGTTTATTCTTAAGGGGTTGGCACACCTACAAAGTTCCTACTATTTCAAATCTATTTGTATGACAAGTATTTTTTCACGTTCACGTTATAAAGACGACGAATTTATTAAGGTTTAAAAAAAAATTAAAGAACTATTCGAGTGACTCTTACATGTCAGTATATTTATGAAAATTTAATTTACGCGCATAAAAATATTAGTCAGTTTAATAAAAAATGTGATGTACACAATATAAATACTAGGTTCAAAAATAATTTAGATTTACATAAGACGCGACTCCACAAGATAAGTAATTCTTTTATGGGTCAATGTATACGGTTTTATAATAAACTACCTGAGATGATAAGAGCCTTATTTATAAATAAATTTAAAGGTGTCATTAAAGCCAAACTCCTCTCGAAAGGCTACTATAAGGTCACTGATTATTTAAGTGACAATGAAGCCTGGATTTAGAGCTTGGATCCGGAGCTCATACTATGTTTTGCTTAGTATTGTATATGAACTTTATGTTTGTATTAAGTGTACTTAATTGTAATTTTTATATTTTAAAGATGACAAAAAGAATAGTATCCTGAGTTTCTTTCGGGGTTTCTTCTCAGGATCGTCATCTTGGCTTTTTTTCCGAAACCCTAGTAAATTTAAATTTATAATAACGATCATAAGAGTTTCGTGAGAAACCTAATTGATAAATAAATATTTTGATTTGATTTGAGTGTCAAAATTACAATTTATACGATATTAGCTGTTTGCACGCAACTTCGTTCGCATAACTTTATAAAACAATAGTCTATGTTACAGCTGATAATATAGATTTCTATAGGTGAAAGAATTTTTAAAAAAGTCCAGTAGTTTGTGAGTTTATTCATTACAAACATACATCTTCTCTCCAGGTCTAAATGTTAAGATTTAGGTCATCCGCTGCCTTTTCTATCTGTATAAATATCTATACATATGTATTACAAAATAAATCCCTAAATCCCAACATATTTTGATACGGCTTTCACTAATGGAAAGAGCGATAAACGGGGAAGGTTTACGTGTATTATAATTTGAAAAAAAAAAATTATCCGTGTTAAGCCGGGGTCGGGTCGCTATAGTTAAAAAATTAATGACACACTAATTACTTCAACTTTGATAAGAATGAAATCATTAGTTTTAAGTTTATATTATAAATTGAGAGCGGAGTGCGATGAGGTGTAATGTTTTAACATAGATTGATTACGTATTTGGACGTGTTTTGATGTTAGAGCTATTAGAAATTAATCAATTATCCAGCCGCCGATTGCCGCTCGGGGCAATTATTTAATATTCTCGGCCACACGTTATATTTCATGTGCATAATGTTGCAATATTCGCGAATCAATAAAACGGTAGCCTCAAACATGGACCTAAGCGTAATTCATTATACCTAACCTTAGGAATAGGTAATGCAAAGTCATTAGGGCTTTTATAGCATTAGGACCACTCACGTAGTAGAACAAAATTATTTTAAAATATGGTAAAATTGTAAATCTATCTATATCCATACTAGGTCATATTATAAAGAGAGACGATTTGTATGTGTGTAATGAATAAAGCTAGAGAACCTATAGAAAGCTACATTATTATCGAGTAACATACCTAGGCTATATTTTATAAAGTTAGGCGGGTGAAGTCGCGTGCAACAGATAGTATCTAATATACAATTGTAAAATAAAGTCGCTGTCCACATCACTTTATTTTTTATTTTTGAGCTAACTACTTCTAAACCACCCAACGGATTTTTGACGCAAATTCGCTTATGGAAAAAGCTATAAACGAGAAAGGTTTGTGTACATAATTTGCAGAAAAAAATTGCATCCGTGCAAAGATGGGGGAAGGTCACTAGTAATATTATAAATGAAAAAATCTGTAACGTTATCTTAGCTATTAAACCAAATTTTATTTCAAAATTTTCTATTAAGACAGCTTGATGCCACTTGATAAATGGGCAAGAATGCAAGATACTTTAAAATGCTCAATTGGCTACTTATATTTAAAATATAGGCTAAACTTGTTCGTAATAATTTTTGTATGAATTAATTTTCCGTAATCTCGATAGTACATTATAAATATACTTATTAAATTTTCGTACCAAACTTTTCAAAAATTACTTCTAACTATAATTTTATAACTAATTAAATAAGTTTTGCTAATGGCTAAGCGACAAAAAAAGAATGAAGATCAGCGTAGTCAAAAGAAAACTTTAATTGCGATATGACTAATAAATACATTCTTGAAAAAAAAAACGCTTATTTGTATATGAAAAAACGTTGCTTTAGAAAATATGAAATTTAGAAAAAATCACCAGATCAAGTAAGAACCGGTGTATTAAAATATTTTAATTAAAAATATAAACGTTAAAAAAAATTGGCATCTTTTTAGTAACACAATTAGAAAATTCCTAAGAATTTTATTATTTTTCTTACTTTTAATTATTATTTTTTATAAACTACTAGACATGCAAAATAATAATTTTACAATTACAACTGTTGAAACGTTACTCAAAAAAAGAAAATAAAACAAAAAAAACAACCAACCAAAAAATTCCGAAGCAAAAATCCAAAAGAAAATGTGCACAAAATAAATTAAGAACACTTCACAAACATAATAATCGTTCTGGACACGTTTAATTTACAGCACACAAATGAAAAATCCCCTCGCTCTGAAACTATGCGAACGCACTTTTACATATAATACGTACACAACACATAACTTTACCGTTTGCCGCTTACAACCCCTGCAACTTGAGTAACAGTCAAGATTTATAAAAAAAATTAAGTTCCAAAATACAAAGTTCGCGAATTCAAAATTTCCAAGACACTTTCTCGTCGCGTCGGCACGCGGCGTTCGGGAATATCAAGTGCGGAATTTTCGGCTATGATAGGGAGGATGTGCGCATAGCTGTAGCTTAGATGAGACTGTGGCGTTATGCCGCGACAGCGGTCGCACTGTGTGGTCGAACTCGACTTTCGCCCCGACCGGTCGCCCTACAGTTCCGGCGACCGCTGACGAATCCAGGAACATACAGTTCCCCTATATTTAATTCTATGACTAATTTTTTTACACAGAACTCGCATTAAAATTATCAAATCGACTTAGTGAGTCTAAAATAGTCACAACTTCATCTGTAGCGTGTTTCTAATTAATAATGTGAAAGTCGGACTTGTTGGACGATCAGTCGAGACGTAGTTAAGGGTGGAAAATTGAGCAACGTATGAATATAATTGACAGAATTTTTTGCAAGATAGCGCAGCGCTTATAGTAGAATTAAATCTTACATATTTAAAACAAAGTATTACTGAACGGATTTTTATGCGGTTTTCACTAATAGAAAGAGCATTAAATAAGGAATGTTTTTATATATAATTTGCACAAAAAAATTGCACTGCAAAATTTTACATAAAGGTTGTCAGGGTTTCGGAAAAGGACATAGGGTATCTTACATTCCGCGCGGACGAAGTCGTGGGCAAAAGCTAGTGTTATATAAACTTTGATATTATTTTGTCCAAATAATTGAAATACTTCTAAAATTAATGACTGTTCTGTAAAGTATTAAAAAAATATTTCCTATGAGGTAAAATTAATTCTGTTTCGTCACACAAGTCACAATGCCTTGACACAAAAATATTTGTAACAGCCATTCCTAATAAACCATATAAAATTCTTTATGTCTGCAGTAGTTTCTGCGAATAGGAATTAACCGCAAACCACTTACATCATACTGCGATACATTTTTAATTATTTATTACGATTATGTAGTAAGTTTGAATTTACAATGCTTTAGTGACCAATGCAACTTGATTTCATTTTTGATTAAAATAATAAATTTAAATTTAAATAAAAATAAATAAATATAATGACAGAGGAGCTTATTATTTTCTTCACATAATCTAAAATAAGCCTTAAAATTAAAACATTAAATAAAACATTTCTTACTATTTTTCTATGAAAAAACAATTGCTGTTGCTGTTCCCCTTTGAGTTGATCTCAGAAATGCATATTAGGTGCAAATCGCTAATAGCCAAAATAGGTCATAAAACCGACTGTAGGTTGTGTATACTAGAATAACTTCAGAATCAATATATAGATTCATAGCTTTAATTATATCGCATCCATTAAATTACGAAGCAACTAAAAAACATAATCTTTCATTATACAGTATTATGATCCGTTGAAAATTAATTCGTGGAGTGTAGTTGATTTAAAATCATCGAAATAAATACACACACCTTGCAGTGTTTAAAAATAAAAGTTTTATTTTTATAACACATTCAATATAGATACATTAATGCTAATTTAACTCTGACTTAAAAAATAAATCACTAAATAAGTTGCTAAGTGCAAAACTCGAGAATGGCTAAACTAATTCGGCATTTTTTTTTTTCAAAGTTCGAGGAAGGTTCTTATGATTTTTTTTTAATTGGAAACCCATGCGAATCCGGGTTAGCATGATTACTAATTAGCAACTCTTTGAATTCTAATGTATTTTTTAGACCTTAAGACGAAATAGTTGGAAGGGATATTGAATAAAAGCATGGACCGTTAGCTAGTAATACGAATATAATAATGTCACAAGTAACCCAGTTAACCGGCGCACGGACGACGCAGGATCGCAGGAAGCGACAGGAACAGGATACGGTTTCTGCAACTCCACTGACACTGTTTACAACAATTGTTCTGTTGTTCCCACAATGTTTGTTGTTTCCACATATTGTTGGACTTTATCACGAGGACTGTTGCGAAATATTATATCAGTGTATTTTGTTATAAATGTAAACAAATTATTTTAAAAAGAAAGCGAGAAAAGCTATACAATTTTAACAAGTTTTATTATATCAACGATGCTAAAGTGTTGATAAATCCTCTAGCTATTTCATCAAAGAATTTAGATTTTTATATTGAATATCCATCAATGCTAATATTAAAATAATCAGAAATGACAAAATTTTATATCATGCTTATCCATACTTCTATATTAATATTATAAATGTGAAAGTAACTCTGTCTGTCTGTTACCTTTTCACTTAACCGATTATTATGAAATTTTGTGTACACTGCCAGGGACACAGGGACAGGAAAGAACAAACTTTCGTCCAGAAAAAATATCATAAAAATAAAAATCCAAAGCCTGGCAAAACTATAAAAGCAATAAAGATTGCTCTATAACATATAAGAACTTTATAGGGGTTGAAAGTGTGCTACCGACTTCAATAGGATGAAGTATGAGCAATAAGGATGTGATCAGGCTAAGAGATAGTTACTGCCGCTAAACAGCTTGCCCAGTTTATTTTTCAAAATGCAATATGCCATGTTAATTAATTAATTTGCTCGTGACATTTACAAAAATTAAACTTTATGACGACGTGTGTGAATACATTCAAACATTTTCACTTTTTCAATCAAATCTTTATAAGTATTCATGGATTTTTCAATATTTCTAAAACACAAAAGTATAAGTTCACCAACGAGTTAAACTACTTTCTAAATCAATGAATATTAATTGTTTATTTTGCATATGTGTCATCCCACGTTGCTACTTATGCAATGAAACTAGTACCGTGATTATGTTGTTTTAAAAAACAGGAATGAAGTTAGAATATACTTGATTTTGCGTTCCCAATGGCACTCTAATATTATTATTTTTAAATCAAATTTTATTATTCAAGGTAGTTTAAAATTCGACTAAATAGAAAAAGGAAGGATTGAAGAAATAAGTATAATTAATTATATATTTTTTAAATGTAGTCATCGAACAATATTAACAATATCAAAGTTTTGAAATTTTAAATTGTGTAATTTTTTAAAGATAAAAAATCAAAATTATCATAAGAAAATTTATTCTAACATTATTAATTGAAAAACCTAATTTTATTATGTAATTGATTGACTTCTGTTCAGTGGGTATTGTCTAATATTATAAAATTATAAATCAGTTATAAAATTATCGATTGTATGTTATAAAATTATGCAATCAATATTTCCGCTGTGGCTATGGATTTATTATTTAAAATTATTTCGCATTGCTGGTAGTGTGATGAGTTAAAAAGGTATTTGTAATAATCCATTGGCGATGTTACGTTAGACGGCCTACAAATTGCGATGAACACGATGATAGGTTTAAATAAATTCTGCTTTTAATGTTCCTAAATAGTTTATTATGGACGTATCGGAAGATCTCGTGAACATCTCACTCGTAGGGGCGGCTCCTGCCGGGCCACCGTCTGCAATAAACAGAAATCCGATACTCTTGCCTACGACAACCGTTTAATATCAGATCTCTGATAAAAAGATCGTTTACTTATTATTTACAGTTTTTGAACACCGTTCATTATGCCAAAAATGGACGTAAACTTGCTTAGGCATCGTGACTTTTTTATTTATCAAAGAAAATATAATTTATAATTTTTGTGTAAGAGTAAAAGGCAGGATAACGCTTCATTTGACGGTAGGCGGTTAGTATCATCCACAAACACGAATAACACCGCAAGGATAGCCACTTATCATTACAGATTTATTCTTAAAAGACAAGAGATAACAGACAAGTAGCGTATATGCAAACGAGCGTTGTGATCGCTTACACACGTAGACTGTAGAAGTTTCTTCTCTTTTCTCCCTCAAAAATTTGACAAACAGAGTTTGTATCTAGACTTTAAGAGACTTTAAGAGACTTTTAGAGATTTGTTTCATTTATGCAAATTTATCTTGGATAAGACTTAATAAAAAAAAAATAGGATAAATCATTTAAGTAGATTAAAATATTAATTCTATCAAAAGTACTCACTCGTACGAAGCTTATATGCGTCACCTGCTATATATCATAAAAGCTGTTACCATCGAAACGTCAATATGAGTGTGAATTATATTTAACTGATAACACGCAGAAAATTTGGCAAAGAGCATCACAAATGCTTAGCTAATCCGGCAGCTGCGAGCTGAACCACAAATTGTAAGGCCTGCATTAATTTATTCATTTACCCTTCACGCCCCACATCCCTCAGCGATAATGAATAAATGGGGTCGGGCCGGACGAAGCGCGTCGCGTGCGCCTATATCATCGATCATGTTGGCGATGCAAAACAAATCAATTTCTAAGCACGTGTGAATCTGATTTGTTATAATACATCCAAACTTCACACCCAAATATAATGGAATTTGTTAATAAATTACCTCAAAGTTCAATAAGGTTTGGAAAGCATATTTATTTTATTATACATCAACTTTTAAATTAAATTAATGGTAAAAAAATATATTACTTTTTTACACAATATAAAAAATGCTAATTTGAAATTATTCAAGTCCAATCTGTCATACTCAGGAGTAGAACTACTTGGAATATTTTGTCCAATTTGTTCTATTGTAGAAAAAATAGTAGAACCAGTTGGACTAACTGTATGAAAGCTTTTTAATTTTATTTATCTTATTGGAATATTGAGAATACGGAACCAACGGCTCGCATAATTACCTTTACATAGTATAAAACAGTCGATTCCCGTCGTCTGTCCCTGTATGTACAATAGTATGTACGCTAAGATCTTTTTAACTACGTATGTACGTAACGGAATTTAATGCGGTTTTCACTAATAGAAAGAGCTTTGAAGGAGGAAGATTTTTATAAATAACTAGTGGCCCGCTCCCGGCTTCGCCCGGGGTGCTTTTTTGCAATCCAGCCGATAAATTACTTTAAACCGCCATCTGTGAGAACCTTATGGAACTTACAGATAAATAATTGCTGTATTGAATAAATATCAACAGATGGGGCGCTATGTTAATAATATTATATAATTTGCAAAAAAATAATAAACAAAATGAGATATAAACTATCCTATCTTTTAAGTTGGACCAAATAACAGATACTTATGAAGTTTGTTCAAAGTCGGTTCAGCAGTTTCAGAGTTTATCGCGAACATACATCGTGACACGAGATTTATATATATATATATATATATATAAGATTACAAATTGGACTATTTTAAAAAATAAAAATAAATGTATTCACTAAATTGGCTAAACTAAATGTATGAAATATTAAGGAAATCAGAAAATTTAAATAAATACTTTTTAAAGGAAAACTTTTAGCAAATCTATTGGTGCTGTAATTTTTAAATTTATAAAATATATAATTAAGTAAGACCAAATGTTATTTATTAAATAATACAGAATTACTTCAATTATTATGATCGTCATAATAATTAATCTTATAATTTACCTTAATAATAACGCGAGACATAAACTTGTTTTATACAGTTAGTAGGGAAGTAGAAGGGTGCAATAGGAAGTGATACTGGTTTTATTTCCTCCCCATACTGCTTGAGTATTGATTCCCTATTGTGGCGGTGCAGGGTGCTACCTTTCAAATAAATTTGGATTGATGTCGTGGCCCCGTGCTGTTTGCTTTGAAAATATTTTATTGGCAATCACATTTTTATTACAATAAAGGTAAGTTTAGATGGCTTATCAATATTTGTGTTTTACGATATATACTGGAATAGTTGAATTACTGCATGTTCCGTGCAGAGCATTTCATCTTTTAATGAGTTTTAACATATTATGTAAACTTTGTGTAATTTTTTTAAAATCTATTACCTACCCATTATTCTATCAGGTTCCACACCAAAAATGGTGTTGCTTGTTCTCCAAGTAAACAGGCTGACATTGAGGATCAGCCTGCCTACCGCCCATTATCATAAAAATGTAGTTTAGTGTACCCCCAGTACACTGAGTTCCGTTTACTGCGGTATAGTCAGTTTGACTGGGGGTATAGGTTTTTCTTTAATTGTAGAAATTGCATTTCAACTTTGAAAATCGCTGTTTGGACCAAAGTTTAAAAACCTGATAACACTTGTATTAAACCTTAAATATTTATCAAAAATGTTATTTGTTATTGTTTTGTTTGAATTAGTTAAAAAATAGACCGTCACTATGAAAAAAATCATCCCTCAGATTTGAGATAAAGATATAAAAAGCAATGTTTCGTTTGCAAAACCGGTTCATTTTGAATAAAGCTATAACGCTGCCGCTATATGTTTTGTTAACATTTTAATTGGCATTAACATCACGAGATTAGCATAGAGCAAGGGTCACAGTGGTTTCTATGTGTGCTCTTGCAACAACCAAACGTACAACGCCCAACTACGGGATAGTGGTAAGCTTTCTTTACACATTATTTACGCATAATAACATATATGCATAATGTAATACATGGTTTTTTTTTTTCATATATTTAACATTATTTTACGATCCGCCCTCAGCTTCGCGAGGAATTGGAATTTTTAAAAATCATTTTTATTAATATAATGATAATCGATGCGATTTTATAAATAGGTATAGAATGCTTGATACTTGATAATTATGTTCACACAAATCTTGGAAAATTATTTTTATGATAGCGTCACGCATCTCCACCATACGTTCTTTTGTTGTAACATACAAAATCTTATATCAAACAGTTGGAACAGCGCATTAATATTACGTCACACGACATACCGAACGTGACCATATAATGATAACATTGAAAATACACCAAGTTCAATACTAATAAAACAATAAAAACTTATTGACAATAATTTATACAATATAAAACTGGTGACTACGTAGACACGTAGTCGTACGATGAGACAAAAATAAAAAAAAACCTTATTTAACTTTGAACATTTCTTGCGTCTATTTTTAAATGTTATAATAATTGTGGTTTACACTATAAATTAAGAACAGAAAATATTCTAATTAGAATGAAAAAAAATGATCTTCAAACATTTTTACCACTTGTTCTGACTAAACCTTGGGCATTCAATCAAATTTATGAAATTGGTATAATTTTAGCACGTTCGATTTTTATTTAAGAAAAGCAAAATAGAAAAACCATTAAGACTAAAGAAACAGTAATTAAAAATGTCTGTTTTTTTTGTATAAAAAATTTCCAAATTTTTCACACCTTTGCAACTCTAAAGTGGCATTGGAGTTGCTAGTAATACAGAGCCCATAAAAGTGAAGAAAGAAAAACGATACTGTAACCTATTGCATCCGCGCGAAGCAGGGACGAGCCGCATGTTAAAAAATTACGCTTAGATTTAAATGATACGCGACAGTAGTACGATGAACTCTATACGAATGTCCCATAAGACGCAAGGTGGGCGGTCTAATCTAGTGATTACAAGGGAATTATCGCCGAACATGCCAAGAGGCGTATATAACTTTACCATAAATGTGTAATTTGCTTAATTGTATTCATATATTTGTTTTATCGCATGAAATATTCGTATAGATTCGGAATGAATAATCTCGGTTTAGATCTATTCACGCGGCGCGACTGGCCACGCGCTGCGCTCTACGCGTGCAAGTGCGTGCGTATGGAATTTATCTTTGAAAAATTATTTACATTCGTTTTATGAATTTTAAAATCACGATTCCAAATAAATTCAATTATATTATACAAGTTGGCATTTACGCATAAATCATATGCAAGAGTGGTTTGGTGTTACCATCTTTGAGTAATCATTCATATAATGTTTTTGCCATAAGTCATCACTGGCAACACACACTGATTAATACTGAGGCTAAGGCCACATTTATAGTGCCAAACTTAAAGATAAGCTCAGAGGTACGCTTGTCTACAAGATACATACAAGTGGGCACATATCTTTAGACACTTAGCTTAGTGAGCCACAATTAACTTTCGGGCCGTCTTTTGTTTTCAACAAAACAAATATGTCACACTATAAGATAGATGCGTACAATCCAAATTAAAATAAAATCTTTTCAAAACAGAAGCAATTAGAACTTGTTCCATTGTAAATTTTAAAGTCACTAACGTTCGTTCTCTACGCCTTAGACAAGCCTTAGCACGTTGCTTGCAGTGTGACCATCGGGATATTATGCAATACGTATATTGCATAATGACCATATACTGTGGTCCGCGCTGTAAACACGTACGTAAAAGAGTTCCACAAAGTAAAAATCGAAAAGAGTGCTAAACAGTGAGAATTTGTGTTGTGAAACGTAAAACCATTAGAATAAAAGTCATTTATCTTACTTATGAGAAAAACATATTAAAAAAGTGCTAAATTTCACCAAAAATTTAAAATTATTAAAACATAAAAAGTTCAAATTACCGCCGACTTTAGATTCAAAAAATGAAAACAAATAAATGACCGCCACAGAATAGCTGTTTGTTGTTGCGACAAGTGTGAACAGAACACTATTATTCTGAGTGATAATTACGAGTACCCACCTCACTGAAATTTTTAATTCAAGTTAATGTAACAGTGACACAAATAGTGTTGCCACTAAAAAAAAAAAAGGAAGAAGTTTTATTGACCAGTAATAACACAACAAAACTCATTTCTCAAATACCTAATAAAAATAAAAATGGAAAATCAAATGGATTTACTGTGGACCAAAATAAGAGATGAGTTTCGGAAACAAACTGAAATAATTACTGAAAATGTAACTAAAACCATATCTACATTAATAGAAGATAAATTCAAAGAGATCAAACAAGAAAATGAGGCATTAAAGTGTGAAATAGATAAACTAAAAACCAAAGTGAAGTATCTTGAAGTAGAAACAAGGAAAAACAACCTGATTATACATGGGGTGGAAGAAAAGGAAGGCAATAGTGCTGGATTGATGGACGTAGTCTTAGAAACTTTGAATACCACATACAAAAGTCTAAATCTTAATGAATGGGATAAATGGGAAATTAGTAATGCCTACAGAATTGGGAAAAAATTGGAGGGGAAGACTAGACCTATTAAAATATCACTTACACTAGGATGGAGAAAGATTGAAATCTTAAGGAACAAGGACAAATTTCCGGGAAACATATACTTATCTGAAGATTTTCCGAAAGAAGTTTTAGAAACTAGGAAGATGTTAATCCCGGAATTAAAAAAGGCCAGAGAATCTGGAAATTATGCAATTCTGAAATACGATAAACTTATAATTGAAAATAAATCAGGAACTGAGAGGATCAAAGAAAAAAGAAAAAGAGTACCTTCAACACCTCCGTCTACGCCGCAGAATAGTTTCACGCACAACAGAGACCAAACACAAATCGTAAAATCTCAGCCAAATAAACTCTCCAAAGTGGAACGTGTTAAAGAAATGAAAAACAAAGGTTTTCAAGCAGGAGATAAACAGACAAAAAACGATTAAACTACAAAAGCCGGACCACTAACTTATGTAACTTAAATAAAAGAAAATTAATCATAAAATTAAGTCCCAATCCGGCTGGTCCCCGTGGGATTTCATATGACCACAACCCTCCATCTCAAAAAACAAACAAGAAACTTAAAACCCTAAAAATATGCACTTACAACGTGAGATCACTGGCATCAACTACACGCTTACTGGAGTTGACACTAGCCTTAGAAAAAATAGATCATGATATTGTGGGGCTTGCAGAGGTAAGAAGAAACGGCTGCGAAATTGAAGAACATGAAAAATACATTCTATGCTTTAAGGGCGAAACGAAAGGATTGTACGGAGTGGGCTTCTTAATAAAGAAAGACCTCAAACATAATATATTAAATTTCTCTGGAATATCTGAAAGAGTAGCCCTACTCAAATTAAAAGTTGATAATGAGACCTTATCTTTAATACAAGTCTATGCTCCTACTGCAAAATCAAGCAACGAAGAAATTATGAAATTCTACGAAGATTTAAATAAAGCTCACGACGTAGCAATTGGCAATATCTTAGTCATGGGAGACTTCAATGCGAAGATCGGACATCCACAAGAACATGAACATTTAATCATGGGAAAATACGGATATGGCACTCGAAACGAAAGAGGCGACAGACTGTTGCAATATGCTAATGAATACAAACTATCGATAATGAATACCTATTTTAAGAAAAAGCCTAATCGTAAATGGACTTGGCTATCACCTGACGAAAACACCAAAAATGAAGTTGACTTCATAATCTGCAACAAGCCGAGAAACATAACTAATTTAGAAATACTGAATAAAGTAAACTTTCTGTCAGATCATAGACTAGTACGAGCATCCCTAACATTAGAAACATTAAAACAAAACAGGAAAAAATTCAAATCATCAATTGGAACACTAAAAACAGAAAATAAAATTTCAAATTACTTATGTAACATAAAAGAACGACTGTCAAATCAAAAAGAAACTTTTAACAATTCAACGAATGTTCAGAATTACTATGATAACTTAGAAGAAATTGTTATTTCTAGCCTCAAAACAAAAGTGGAAAGCAGTAATAAAGAACACAAAATATTTAAGAAAGGTACTATAGAGTTGATAAAGTCCCGTACGAAATTAAGGATGACTAAAAACAAAACTAAGGAAATGAAAGAAGAATTGAAATACATTTATAAAAAAACACACAAAGCAATTAGACAAGACTATCAAAATCACAGAAAAGAAATTTTAGAAAGAAACTTAATGAATTATAGAAGTGCAAAAAGGGCCCACAAAGAACTGTGTACACATAATAATTGGATACAGAGTCTGGGAAACAACCAAAAAGAAACTAACACACGACAAGATATACTAAAATGTGCCACTTTATTCTTTAAAGAACTTTATTCTAGACTACCTGAAGACATTAACGAAGAAAGCACCTAGAGTTCTGAGAGTTTGATTGCAGGTGGTATTGATAGTGTAAAAGAAATGGAAATTCTAAACCTTATACAGAAATTAAAAATAAATAAGAGTGCTGGGCCAGATAACATCAGTAATGAAGCTTTAAAATTAGGTGCAAAGATTCTCATACCTTACTTAACAGAATTGTTTAACATGGTACTTAAATCTGAGAAAGTGCCGAGGCAATGGTGCAAGTCAAATATAATATTGCTCTATAAAAAAGGAGATCCAAAAGATATCACGAATTATAGACCCATCAGTTTGCTGTCCAGCATTTACAAGTTATTCTCATCAATGCTACTGGAACGAATAACAGGGAAAATAGATAACGAACAACCATTTGAACAGGCGGGTTTCCGATCGGGTTTTTCTACAATGGATCATGTTCAAACTTTGGAACAACTACTAGAGAAATTCAAAGAATTTAATCATCCTTTATATGTTGGCTTTGTAGATTATTCAAAGGCTTTCGACAGTATTACCCATTGCTCTATATGGAATGCACTTGAATCATGTAAAATAGACACTAATTACATAAATATAATAAAGGATATATATTCAAAGAGCACAAGCAGAATTAGTTTAGAAAAGAAAGGAGAAGAGATTAAAATAGAAAGGGGTGTGAGACAGGGTGACCCTCTCTCGCCCAAGTTATTCATAGCAGTATTGGACAACGTTTTTCGTGGAATAGACTGGCAAAAGAATGGCATTTGGATTCACCAGAAATATTTAAGTCATTTACGATTTGCTGATGATATAGTCCTTTTTGCAAAATCAGCTTCAGAATTACAACAAATGAAATGATGCAGGATTTAAGTGACAAAAGCAAAACAGTAGGCTTAAATATGAACGCCAACAAAACAAAAGTAATGACGAACTATCAACACAAGTTAATACAAATAGATGGTAACCAAATCGAATATGTGGAAAAATATATTTACCTAGGGAAACAAGTGTCCTTTAACCTAGATAGTAATGAAGAAGAAGTCAATAGAAGGATAAATATTTCATGGAAGAAGTTTTGGGCACAAAAAGAAATTTTAAAGGGAGATTACAGCATAGAGATGAAAAGAACAGTAATGGAAACCTGTATTCTGCCAAGCCTGACCTACGCAAGCCAAACATGGATTTACACAAATAAGATCAGAAATAGGCTACTGACTACACAACACGCAATGGAGAGAAGTATCTTAAGTCTAAAAAAGGTACAAAAAATCAAGAACAAAGTTATAAGACAACGGACAAAACTGACAGATGCACTCGAATATGCATTAAAGATGAAGTGGAAATGGGCAGGCCATATATCTCGCTACACAGATAAAAGATGGACACTACAAACCACAAAGTGGACCGGACCTGTAGGAAAAAGGAACACAGGCAGACCAAGGATGCGCTGGGGGGACGATATAGTGGCGGTAGCTGGTAAAAATTGGTTACAGGTTGCTAAAAACAGGGAAAACTGGATGAAGATGGAGGAGGCTTATACCCAGACGGGTTCCAAACTATAAAATTGAAATATTTATAAAAAAAAAAAAAAAATGAAATTTTCTTTTGTATTATGTTATAGTTATTGGAATTAAAAATGCTTTATTATTTTTATATTCACTAGAATCAGCCATTAAGCACTAAGCGAGGCTCTTTATAGTATGTCCATAACCTGATGAGTTGATCAGGCTGCCCGTGACGACTTATGGCATTGAGACGAGGCTTTTAATTGTTGACGGATGGGAAGGCTTAGTTTGTTATTGGAAAGAGACATGCTCGGATTTTCCCTGTGAGACAGAATCCCTAATAAGATATTCGTTAATAGAACTATTGTCTAATATGGTTGACTGTTATGTGGATTTTCACGTACATTATAATCGGTTATTATAGAATTAGCAAGTGCTAAAATATTTCATAGTTAATCTCATGTCTTCAAGACAATGGCAATTTGAGTGCGCGATGCTTTTCCTCTATGAATATAAAGCAAATACTATAAAATACCTGTTCAGTGCATGAGCATATGTAACCCGAAGATGTGCCGGCGCATCGGACCACCGAGTCATCGCTCCTTCGAGTGTTTGCGCTCGATTGTTTAACTTCGCCTCGACAGTCACATAACAGTTACAGAGTAATCACACACAAACACGCGTCTCTATATACTGGCAATTCAAAAATGTTTATGTAAGACATCTTATTGTGATGCACAGAATCCAAGTAGCCTTGACACGCTACGTCAATATTTGATATGTGAACAGCAATAACCTATGAAGGTGAAATTTATAATACTCGTGTATTTATTTATTCTTTTATCACTGATGCACAAAATTACATTGTGCATCAGTGATTTTTATGACTTTATGACGTCGGTTTTATTGGGAGACAAATCTTAATAAAAAGAAAAAGATATTAGCAGTTGATATTTGAGAAGTAAATCTGTCGACCAATATTTTATTAAAAATAAATGTTATAAATGTGAAAGTAACTGTGTCTCCCTATCTCAT
The DNA here is from genome assembly GCA_936446665.2 of Synanthedon andrenaeformis. Lineage (NCBI taxonomy): Eukaryota > Metazoa > Arthropoda > Insecta > Lepidoptera > Sesiidae > Synanthedon > Synanthedon andrenaeformis. The sequence goes on along the minus strand of OW387786.2, from coordinate 4,232,215 downwards.
TTTCACATTTTCACAGCTAAACTTCGGAATCGATTTTCGTAAGCTAGTAGCGGGCAAGACCCAAGCTACTGGTGTTAAAGGCTGCAGATTATGGAACCTCCTTACAATAGGATACGTGTCGTGTCAAAAAGTTGCCTTCTGTATCTGTACCTTGATCCAGCCATCTAACGAGAGCCTCTTGATGTGTTGGTCGAGACTCTTCGTTCGTTTGTCGACACCGTTCGTAGATTCGACCATCGAGACAAATATTTTAGAATCGACATCCCACATGGGGCTCACCTCGTGAGCCAATTATTCTGTGTGTTAAGCTTGTCATTTTTAACAATATTTTTTAATTAATAAGATAATATTTTTATTAATATTATTGCTAATCTTTTTTTAGTTACAAAAATGTAAAGCACTTAGCGTCAAGGATCCACGTTGACACAAATCACGTATAGTAATGTCAGGAACCGTCCTGGTTTCATATCAAACACTCTCCGATTACAAAATATCTTCGAGTGGTATTTGTACATCGATATTAAATAATTTATGTCATGCAAACGTTATCTTATGATAAGGACGTACTTCCTTATGTCATAATCAAAGTGGACAACGCAACGTGGAAGGAAGATTTCCATAAACTTGAGTGATTTATTTAGTATTTGATTTACATCTCTTATGAAGAATACTTGGAATTCTTAAGACTTACCTATATTGGATTTTATTAGTTTTTGAAAATTACAACTAAATATTGGCATCAGCAATCACCTTGTATGCGTTTTTTTTTGTTTTACTTAATGAGTTACTTTGTCAACTGGAGCGAAGGAAATCCACACAACTCCTTTAGGCCGGTTTCAAAGCTCGCCTGACCGTCGCGTCGGTGCGTACGGTCAGTCCTGACGATCCGCACGACCGACCAGGGAGCTCTCCTGACGAACACACCGATCAGACTGGTCAGTCGCACACGAAATGGCCGCGTTTATTAAATGCTTTAAAGGTTGCTTTGTTAATTTTCGTAAACGTTTTAGGAACAGAAGTCGTAAATATATCACGTGCAACAATCGTCACCCAAAGATCATTTCAAGGGGAATTCACTACTATCTATCATGAAAAATTCACTAACGCATGGTGAAAACCGCATCAAAATCCGTTGCGTGATTTAGGAGAAGTTAAAAGCCATACAGACAGATCGTAAAGAAATTTCATATTAAGTATACTACGTAAAAAAGATAAAGCTAACTACACTAATATCCATTTCGAAATCGCTTTTTACGATGATGATAAACGCATCGGTACGCTCGGTTCACCAATCGGTGCAGCTCTGAACGCGTTTATTTGTTTCCATATTCCATTGTGTCAGTCGACCGCATACGTACGCGCCTGCGCAAAGTCTACGCAGTGCGTAGCAAAAAACGCGTGCGTACGGTCAGGCGAGCTCGCAGTAACGATTTGCAATTTTCATACAAATGAGCGAGCGCGACCGACGTACGGACCGACCCTCAGGCGAGCTCTGAAACCGGCCTTAAACTTTACTTTACCAGAAAGTCTGACTAAATATCTGTAAAATCCACATCTGTGTTTCACGTACAATATATGTATCAATAAACATAAACAGAATATTGTGTTTCTATCTTCATTCATTCATATTTTGCCAATAACGTCTTCACCGACAACACATTTCCCTACAAATTGTTATCGGAAATAAACGTTCACGCTGAAGTTGTTTCTCTGGAAAACCCTTATCTCGCAACAGAAGGAATGTCAAGTACGTCGTCACCTCAGATGTGATCGTGCTTCTACAAAAACTGTGAAGCTTTGCCAATGTTTGTATTATTTTTCGCTACATCAATGAAATATGTGATTTCACATGCTGATTTTTTACATGGAAAAATCAGTATGACTAGCTGAAACGATAGTCGTGATTCTGTCAATTTCATAAAAATATACCATACAAATTTTCGATCTTATGCCGTAAATTTTCCAAAAATTTTCTTTCATACAAACTTTGTCCTGGCAATTACGAACAAAAAAAAACAGCAAAATCGGTCCTACCGTTCTCAAATGATGCTCCGTTATGCACGTGACAATTGATTTTTATTTAGGTATATATAGATTCTCAAGTTCACAGTGTTGTTGTTTTTATATCAAGTGTCTGGTGGAACAGCCGCAGTAGACGCAAATAGTATTGTATAAAAACAAGTTAGATCTAGGAGAGGACACTTATGATTTGCCAGTCATGGCCGTCGAGGATAACGATTTGTTAATAACATTATATGAATAGGTCATGTAAATAAACAGGCACCGTTTTAAATTCAATAACCATTTAGTGCATTTTAGATATTTACTAATTAAAGAAAATAATATTGTAGCAGAAGGGCAATACAATATGAGTATATAAATTTTGAATATATCCATAGATATATTTGCTGACGACTTCGCTTACTTCTCACAATATCAGTCACGTATTAAAAACTGTATTTTGTAATACAGAAAAATGCACGATTTTTTTTTTTTTTTTTCATTTTAAACCTAAATGTTTTAAGGCAAAACGTATCTTGGTGATCAGAATAGAAAACTATAATTTTATGTTCAGTTTTGAGAACAAATCTGGAATTTTATACTGGTATTGGAGAGGATTTTTTTTTTTGGAATGTGAGACAAAATCTGAAAACGAATGAGGCATAAAATTGTCCAAAGTTACAAAAAATGTTTGCCGTTGATTAAAATCGACCGTTTGCTTGTATGATGAGAGGTAAAAATAAATATGAAGCCAAAAACAGTACTTCATAATTTGCAGTTAGCCTGAATAAAAAAAATAAAAAATAAAAAAGCCCTGTCGAACTCTTTGAATAATTTGTATTACTTATATCAATAAATAATAAGCTAAACATCAGTATCAGTCGTTTAGTAGAACAATAACAAGTGTTAACAACAATTTTAAAGCATAAGTGGTAATCTGACCTGAATATTAATAACAATATTTCAGGTAATCCCCTTTATTGTGCTACTTATTAAATGAATTTACTTTAAGTATGTACTACAATAAATAGATCTTTAACTTAGAGATAAATCAAAATTACAAACTTATTTATGTTAATAATGCTTAAATCATTCAGAAAATGATATATTATTTAAAGAAATTTCCACTTTTTTTAATTCATAAAATGGAATCCACAATTGTATTGAAAAAGTAGTTACTTTGTGAACGATTTTGTAAACTCGAAATTAAATATACCTATAACCTCACACTGTGTGTCTCCTCTTTTAAAAAGAGGAGATAAGTTATACTTATCTCCTCTTTTTAAAATTAATTAATAATTTAAAACAACAATAACAACAATTATATTTAACAAGTGTCATATTCTATAATGTTTATATATATATTTTTATTTATCATATTTTTAATTTAATGCACGTGCAATATTTTTCTGTTCGTCTTTTTTAATTATTTCACAAAAACATTTAACACATATAAAATTACATTCGAGGAATAAACTTTACGAACCAACTTTCTTTTTACAACTATTTGTTTTTACGGCTTCGGTCATAAGCAAATTGTGAAGCGACGACCCAGAAACATTATCGTCGGATCAACAAACACGTCGGTCGATACAAAACGCTATAAAGCGATACGTGCATAAGTAAGTAAACGATAAATGCAATTTAATTCTCCAGGGGAACCGTCCGTTCAATTCTAATAAAGATCTTGTGTATATTAACTTCTAATTTTCGATTAGGGTGCCTACAAATTAGACGATTAAAGAAGCGCTACTGTGGCGCCACTGTGGCGCGATACACTTGCTTCAGTATTGTTCTATGTAAACTAACTGACTAGTTCAGACCGGCATAGGCGCGCGGGCGTGGCACGACAGTTCTTCTAGAAATTGTATGTTGTTGCTGCGACAACGCTTCTAGAAATTGTATGAAAAGACGTAGTCGCGTCTCAGCATCGCCACAGTAGCACTTCACCAAGCATCTAATTTGAAGGCACCCTTATTATTTATGTTATCACAACAAACAGGCAGTCTACGAGCCTCTTAGATGGTGCAAATGATCGTCGTGGCGTCACAGATTTCGAAAAATGAAAAAGATGGCAACCCTTACTCAAGCATTAAAACAATAAGTATACAACCTCTTTTTTTTTTCACTGTAGTCTTCTTTAACATTGGTTACTGCTGGTACACTGACAAAATTGACAAAAAAAATTGATTATTTTATTGATTGATATCCAAAATACCTTAATTGTTCCGGTTCCAAGGGATCATCTAAAATAAAATAAAAAACTAACACCTGGCCAAAGTGTTATATCAAAACGAGGGCAAGCGTTATATTGCTTATTATATTTTTTAGTTTTCAATGCGGACAAAGACGCGGATACCAGCTAGTTTAATATGAAGAATACAAAAGTATAAGTAGTAATAAAATGCGTTTGTTTAGCGTTTGAATTTATCTGCTACGGTTAAGATGAGGCAGTTAAATGTATCTCACTGGTAGGTCCCCTTGTACAATACTAGTCACGTTAAGTGTGCTCGTATGCATCATTTTATTGCTTCCACTATACTAGAGAAATGTGGAGCAATTGTGCAACCAGAAGCCAGCGCGTATATTAACGCCAATGTTTTACATCTACCTCTCGAGTTGGAATCCGAAATATTCAGATGTGTATTTGTAATAAAGTTTTTATGAACATTAAATTCTATTCAAATTTGGCCCCACACCTCATATAATACACACACCGGCATATTTAGCGGAACATAAAATGAAGGTTTGATATCAGTATCATATAAGGTTGCTGGCTGGTTTATACGTCATTTAATTTAATAAGAAATATTTTCAAATTAAGAAAACAACTGAACATCACATTTTATGCAATTGTTTTAATTTTATTCAAATACACCTTATCTGGAGCGAACTTCGAGTATTTCTTCGTTCTGAGTTTGATTTAAAATTTCATTGAAATACTGTTTTTTGTTAGTTTTTTTTAATCGCGTATCTTTCTGGAGTTGAGGACTGAATTATGCCTGACTTAGCCCCAACGGAGATTGCCAGGGCACTCGAAATGCGAAGAAATGGTCAAACCTACAGAGTGATATCCAGAGATCTTCGTCGACCAGTTTCAACGATCCATCGCAGTATCAGGTACTGTTCAGGGTAGTGTTCAGTACTGGTTCAGGGAGACCAGTACTTATGTGAGAAGAGCAGGACAAGGCAGAAAAAGACGCACTTCGAGTAGGGATGATCGTTTCATTCGGCTTCGTGTACGTAGGAACCCCCGTTTGACGGCCGTTCAAGCCCGACATGAGTTAGAAGCAGTGCGGGGTGTAACCGCAAGTGAGCGTACGGTACGAAGAAGGTTCGAAGAAGCTGGTTTGGGTTCATTTGTGCCCGCCAAGGCTCCAAGGCTCGAGGTAAATCATCGTAGAAACAGGTTAACTTTTGCTCAGGAACATCGACTTTGGAACGCGGACCAATGGAGTAAGGTATTATTTAGTGATGAGTGCAGAATTCTCTTAAATCAAATTGACGGCAGGCAAAGAATATACAGACGCAAAGGAGAACGATACATTCAGACAAATTTTGAAACTACAGTTGCATACGGTGGTGGATCAATAATGGTTTGGGCGGGCATTTGTTTGAGAGCTCGCACAGACTTGGTAGTGATTGACAGAGGGAGTCTGACTGCAGACCGCTATATCAGAGAAGTTTTAGAAGAAAATGTCGTACCGTTTGCCGCATATATCGGTGACGATTTTGTTTTTATGCAGGATAATGCTCGGCCGCATACCGCTCGGGTAACTCAAGCTTATCTTAATGATATGAATATCACTGTTATGGAGTGGCCGGCGAGATCACCGGATATGAACCCAATAGAGCACGTTTGGGACTTGCTGAAAAGAAAAGTTAAGTCCAGAATTCCAGCTCCTGCCAACGTGGGTGAACTGCGAATCGCCGCAGTTGAGGAATGGCGGAGACTATCCCAGGAGACCATCGATAACATCATTCTCAGTATGCCTAGACGGGTAGAAACTTTAATAAGAGCACGTGGAGGAAATACGCGATATTAATCACCATTTTTCTAATTTAATTAATTGTTATTTTAATATTAATTTTCACTTTTCCCGGTTACATGAAAAGTTCAAAAATGTACAATTTTTCACAAATAGCCTTTACTCGCAAAATCTGTTCTTAATGTGATCTCATTTTAAGTAAAACAAATGAAACTTTAAATAACAAAATAAGTGTAGTAAGTAGATTTTAAAATAAAACCATATTTTTTTAATTATGGACCTTTTTTTTGTGTTCCGCTAAATATGCCGGTGTGTTTATATTATTATGGTATATTACATAATAATTTATTCAAAATTTAAATCTCTATATGAAATCAATTTTTGTGACCTAAAAATATTAGTTTTTATTTTTGCTATATAGATACATTCTTACATAGTAAAAATTGAAGTCGCTTTATGTGTCTGTTTCCTAAACCACGCAACGAATTTTGATGCGGTTTTCACCGTCAGTTAGATGATTTTTCATGGAAGTTAAAGTGTTAGATAAAAAGTTACATGATTAAGTTTTTATATAAGCATTAAAAAAAAAACAATGTTTCAACCAAGTCGCCGAACTGTCCGCGTCTGTCTGTTTCTTCACTAACTACTTCTAAACTACTCAATGGATTTTGATACGGTTTTCACTTATGGATAGTGGGTAAAACGACGAAGGTTTGTGTATATAAAAAAAATTGCATCCCGGGCAAATCCGGCAGCGAGTCACTAGTATAATATATCGATCATCATTATAATATGAGTAGGATACTCACAAATTTATCTATTATATTATCATTTAATATCACTTTTAAATAATTATTATTATTTTGTAAATCTGGACAAACAACAATGATTATAAATTAAACATTGACAACGAATAAATTATACTAATAATAAAACGATTTACCTACATCGTCGCCAATATAAATCACTCCCCTACAAAATTAATCATTCACAAAATGACCAACTATTAGACCCCGCTATAGCAAACGAATAAATTCACAGCTTAATTGTTCCATTTCCGCACAAAATTGAAGACTCAATTGCAGAACGGACAAATCCTCCTATTTGTAAAACTGTTACACAGAGGGGTCGTGTACCCTGCAGGGTTATGGAAGCCGAATTTTTTCTTTCTTGTTACCACAGTCTATAAAACTAAATAGAAAATTATGGAATAACTCCCATATTTAGAAAATAATTGTTTTTCTGGCGGAGGGTAATAACGAAGCACCATATTGTGATGGATAACGTGTTTTGTTAGCGTAATGAAACATAATTATAAAAAATATTTATAGGAAAATTATATAGATATAAGTTCTTTAAGATCTAGGTTTTTAAGTTGCAAATAAAAATTTAATTTAAATTAATAAAAATTTAACTTAATTCTAAATAAAAATTAAGTCATTATAAACGTACAGAATTAGCAAGTAATCAAGTACCTATATTGTAACACAATTTTATTAGCAAACTAAAAAAAACGCTATTTCGACGGGTAAAAAGACTAATTTCTAGTTGAGAAGTTTTAACTTTAGCGATAATAAGCGACACAACCAAATACAGCTTCGGAGCGTGAATTAGCAGTTTCATATGCATTGCCATCGTAGTGGTTAGGTATCGGTACATGTTTTAATTTATTATCCCGAGGGTACATAGACCATTATGAGAATAAGTGATGTCACAATTGAACATAATAATGGCGAATTCGTTTAGACGCCATCTTTCACCATCTGCTTTTTGGGATTCCTGTCATGTGTCCGGTTCCACAAAAGCTATAAATTGTATTAGTATCGATTATTGACACAATAGATGTCAAATGGACTATAATTCACGGTATTGTCACGGTGTTAATATAAACTGCGGTATTGTGGTCATAGAACGTGACACGACTCGATTTAGAACTTTTTGCTACACTGCAATTATTTAGAATAGTTTTTAGAGTAATATTATTTCTATGATGGTAGTAATTGGGTAAACCTCCAACGTAGAAATCCTTAGTAGAATCTCTAAAATATTATTTCTTTTAAATTCTTAGTTAAAAGTTTAAAGTTGTAACAAGGCATTGTGATAAAACAAATTTGACATAATTTCTTTTTATACCAAACGTATTTTTTTTTACTGTATAAATCTGTACAGTCTCTAGATCTTCTTGAGCTTAAATTTAATTGTTTCTTCTTAATTTTATCAGGCCTGTGCGTTATTAATTTTTTTTAATCGTTAGGTCACAAATGATTACCATATTATATTAAGTATAATTTATAAAAGTATATTATTATAAAAAGTATTATAGTAACTGATAACAATTCTAGCTTGTTTTGTTATACGTTCACCATTAGAATAATATTTTTAACATATATCTAAGAAACTAGCTTTGATCCTTTTTTTGTTATACATGTTTAGGTGTTAAAACCTTTATTGCTCATATATTTCTATCATATATTTGGATATAATTTTTATTTTTAAACGATCCCTTGAGAACACTATTTTTTTTTCTGGATGAAAGGTGCCCTACAGCCTTTTCTCTATCCCTGACAACGTGTATGTAAAATTCCATGATGATCGGATGAGTACTTAAGTTCCTTGAAATCCCATGTAGAATAAAATACTTTTGCTCAAAGAGAAAAGTTGCCTACTTAGTTTCGCATCCTCGAAGGTTAGACTCATTACTAACTTCCTATCATTTTACAAATAACCAATTGCTGTGACACCTACTCTATTTTTAAGTTTTAACGATCAATTATAAACTACTAATTATTTTTTAAATGCCAATCGCAAACGCGGAACACGCTTTAATGAATTCATATTTTCAAACAGCTACGCTCTTCAATGAAATATTATTATAAACAACACACACTGTCTTATAATATAAATTGTAATGTAATGTAAAAATAAATAAGTAGTTAAGTACATATATATATAGATAAGATATATTAGAATTTTATAAATTATATTTGTATTCAAAGGTGACAAATAACTAAAAAATACAGCACATTCTATTTCAGAAGGTTCTTTTTTTTAGGATATTCTTAGGTTCCTTTTGAGAAATGACACATCGGTGGTAAATGACTTAATTCGTCTATACTATAATATATCCAAGCAAAACCATGCAATCTTGCATAGCCTGATTTTGCTGACATGAGCACATGTTGTTATATCACGATGTTCGGTTTATAACTGTGAAACATCGTTATAACTGTGAACAAAACAGTTGCAACTTCTAAATTAAAGAATTTAGCGTCAATATAACAGCATCTAGTCAATAATGACTAGATCGTGTGAATGGTGGACTAAAATAGAAAATAGTATACTGGGTCGTACTTTTTTATACCTATCTGTTTCAATAAATTTCATATTAGAACTTTTCCCCCTTAAATACAAGCCGACAAAAACAAGTTCTTATAATAAATTTAATTTAATTTATGTGTCACGTATAAACAAAGATGAACTTCAACAAAAACTTGAAAGAACAAAAAGATTACTAGAATTGTCAGGTGATTAATTAATAAAATCATTGTAATGTACCTGAAGCAAGTCACATCGCTATAGAACGTTCTCACTGTCATCAATAACATTCTTTGTGAGGCTTGTAAAAGAAACAAAAAATGACCGGAATGTACTGAAGGTATTAATAAAAAATACAATTCGCCAGACAGCGTGCCGCTCTCGTTACCAGCTATTAGCTGACTAGGAGTTACGAAAGATGTTAGGAATTAGATTGGACACCTTTAATATTAAAATTTAACAAAAAAAAATAACGATTAATAAATAACGTTTTGTGCCGATCTCTTGTGATTTGACATTGAAATATATAAGCAACTATCTCTTGCTCGCGACTTCCCCGCATATCTTTATAAATCTTTCAAGCGGGAAAAGACCACACATCTTTACAAAATTTCATTGAATTAAATTGGCTTTCGAAGATTAACGTAAACTTTGACAAATGTTTTTTACATTTAATATGTGAGTAAACTATAAATATAAGCAAGTATTGTGAAGAGGGACTCTCTTTAGAATTAGAAATATATCTATAACTAACATAGACACTCGACTATACAATAGACTCTTTAAAGTTACTATAATAAAAATATTAGAACATCAGAAAACTGTTATAGTCCAGAAGACTGTATAGTAGATTCAAGTTCGACATAAAATAATAATCGCTTGCTCTAACAGTGAAGAAACCTGCGTGTCCTAAGAAATTAGAATTTGAAGAAATATGAAGTCCTGTCAAGCCGCAGTAGACTTACGTGATAGACAGACAACACCTTATTTTTACAAGAGGAATACTATCCACCGGCCTGAGGACAGACCGGTGGGGTGGGGTAGACCTATCGACTAAACCTCTTGGCGTCCACCGCGTCCGCTATAAGGCGAAGTAGCGAGGTCGGACGAACACTCTTCCGCAACTCCGCCGAAGACAGACAACACCTATATTCATTAGTAAACTTGTTACGGGAAACTGGTCGAGTGAGATCTCAGTTCACTTAAGCTAAGTTTGAAAAATCCATTTTCAACCTTTAGCCAGAATATATATTGAAAGCAGTCAGTTGTAGTAGCTTCTACAAAAATAAAAATGGAACATAGAATTTTTATAACTGCACGTAACTGCGGAACATCTGGACAAATCAAGGTCTGGGAATTGAGGAAAAAGAAACTCAGACAGTAAAAAACGCATAAACTATTATTACGGATCATTAAAGATCATCGCGAGCAAAAAAGTTCTAATACAAATATCAATGGCAAAAACAAGGCAAAAAAAGTAATGGGCATTAAAACTGGATCACTTGCTTCCTACACGTACTGTTATTTATTTTAAACCTGTTCACGTGCCAAACTTTTAAATCTTACATTAACTGTAATATTATGCTGTTAACAAAAACAAATTAAGCCATTGATAGTCCAGTATCAAAAGCCACAGATAGTAGGTCAAAAGCTCGGTAGTGAAATGGCAGATGCATGTTAGAACTTCGATGAGCTTGCAGTTCTTAGTGTTTTGAGTTTCATTTGTTGAACATCCTACTTCATGTGAGTAAGAAGGTGGTTACTGCCGCCATACAAGTAGGCCAATTTATGAAAATTCAAAATAAGTACTTTAGTAAAATCAAATTCTGGTGTCACTTTTTACAAGCATTAAAATAATAACATATTAAAATCACAGCAACCGATGACTACGAAAATTGGACTTCATTTTTATCGGAATATCTATACAAATATTAAAAAGCTGAAGAGTTTTTGTTTGGTTGGTTGAACGCGTTAATCTCTGGAACTACTGGTTCGAATTGAAAAATTATTTTTGTGTTGGATAGTCCATTTATCGAGGAGGGCTTTAGGCTATATAACATTTTGAACACGGACGAAGTCGCGGGCACCAGCTAGTAAACAAATATAAATCACAATGTGAAAACAAACCTGAGGCTTAACATGTCACAGGTTTTTCTTTACCATTGGTCCAAATACATCGCCGCTCTCCCAAGTTCCGAATTAAAATTGATTGATTGGTCACATAAAATTCTAACGCCGCACCGTAGAAATCAATCAAGGCTGATCAGGTCAAACTGGTATACTTAAACAGTGATGTATACTCAGTCGGCGGCTTTTATCTTATAAATAAACACCTTTACTTAGTTGGAGGTTAAGAGAGATTTTATCTTTTAGTGTACTAACTAAGTAAAGTGACCACACTTGTATATTTTACATAATATGTGATGTTGATACTAAAAAAATATCAGAAGGAGTTTAACCACTTATCCGTTACTGCCAGTACAAATTGGTGTTCAGATAAGCTGTTCTGTTTTTAATCTATCATTTCTAAGCATCATACAAGAATTCAAATTTACAATTATACAAGAATCATCAAAGAATTAGATTGTCTCTACACACGGATTAGTAGAAATTTAACAACAGATGCGTGAAATCGCTGATGATTTGTACCATTCTGCTTATCCGAGAGACTACATATATATTTTCTGATACTGCCACTACAATAATTAAATAAGAAACTTTGACTTGTAAAAATTATAATAATTATAATTTATAATAAAAAAGTATAAAGTTTAATATTTATTACTAGCGGACCACCCCAGCTTGGCATAGTTGTTTCTGAAAATTATATATAAAAACCTTCCGCTTTCTTAAGTTTAAGTCTTAAGTTTACTTAACTTCAAGTTTAAATAAAAACCGCATTAAAATCCCTTGCGTAGTTTTCAAAGATACTTAGTTTAAAAGAGGGACAGACGGCGGGAAGCGACTTTGTTTTATACTATGTAAAGAAGTAATTAATTAAAAAGTAACTTATTAAAAATGACTTATTATATTCACAATAAATATAAAAGGTCATTCTGAACAAAGAGTATGGTCATTCTGTCGACTTGTATCGTAAATTTTGTTAACTACCTCAACGATGTTCCGTGATTCCAGGCCCTTAATAAAATAGTCATTAATCTAATAAAGATTTCGAGATAATTATTTGAATAACAATGAATACATAATAAGGTTCGATAAAAATTTTAATCGATATCTCGTTAATCCCTTGACCCTCCTAGTTTCCAATGAATAACATTATGTATCTACGTAGGAATCGATTTACTTCAGCTATCTTACATTTAAACAATTTTTAAAACTTTCTCTCTATTTTTCATTCGTTTTAAAAAGTTTGAAGGCGAAATGTTTTTTGTTCCTTGTATAACAAAGTTACCAAATTATTATAATATGTATTTTCACATTCTTGGGTATTATCATCACAGCCGCAGCACGTCCACTGCTGGACATAGACCTCCTCCATAATTTTCCAAAAGGACCGGTCAGAAGCAACCTGCATCCATTGTCGCCCGCGGCCCTTCTTGGGTATACAATACTTAGATAATTAATATAACTAAACTAATATGACTTTACGAGTTCACCCGGTGAAGTCCATTTTCATTAATTTTTCAGTTCAGTCCAAGGCTGCTGTTGGTCACCAGTTTCTACCAGTGTGTTAAGAATTAGCCAGATCCCATAACGCGAATGGCCTTTAGCCATAAAACGATTTTTCGCATAAACACTATTGTCGTTAATATATCCTATTGATATTTTTCAAAAGGCACCAGTGCAGAATCGACTTATTATTAATAAATTCTAATAAAATGTGAATGGTATACCGATTATTTAAAATTATTCACAATATATATCAAATATTATAATGAATATATAAAACTAAATCCTTTTTAAATAATGTACAACGTTTTCCATCTGAATATATGAAATCCACTGCTTCGAATGAGTTTGCAATTGTCCGCTTCATTTGTTAACTGGAGCTGGTTTACATTTCTGCTTTTTTAGTATGTCTGCATTATAGAAAAGTAGGTTAAAAGGTTTATAACATTCAGTGATGATAAATGAAGTATCATTTCGTAAATGTTCACCTAAAAAATATATATTCGCAAACAATAAGAAATTAATGTTTATAAATCATTCAATACTTAGCGATTTTTAATCAATTCATTTCATATTTTATACAAATAAATTAAATAAAATTTGTCTCTCTGATTTCCACATGTAAGCTTTTTTATAAAATAACATGTTGAAACGTATATTGTACCTATAATAACGACTGATAACCGACAATTTAGCGATACATGAAATTCATTGATTATGTATTGTAATTTTGGATTGCTATATCTGAGTATGATTAGGATAAGATAACTGCGTATACTCTATAGAATCATCGTTTAAATTTATTGCTCTTATTACAGTGGTATATAAAATTACACATTTGCATATAAAATCGGAAATTATATTGAATTGAACGAATTTTATAACTTATGAATGAAATCCCGATTACGTCAGAATATTTGGTTGGATGCCAGATACAAGATGCGTGGGCAGGAAAACTATACCCAAATGTCAGGGGTCACATCTGAAATATGAACCGTATCACTTCCTCTTTGTGAAAATTAAAAGTAAAAACTGATATTTTTATTTCGTATCTATTGAACTATTATATTATGGTACCTAGAAGCAAAAAAACGACGAATTAGAAAATTTAAAAATACGTTATTGGATAAAGAAAGTATTGCACCAAATAGCACTCCATTAAATATTTTTTGAATACAAAGAACAAACACTTATCTTCAGAAGATGAAACGCAATAAATCTTTTAAATAGTTTTCTTTATAGCTAAATACTCACTACTGAAACAAATTTCAATTGGCAATGAAATTACGAATTGCAAAAACTGTGAATGTTACATGAAAATCCAATAAATCGTGGTTGACAGTTGAGGTTTATCAACCAAATTTAAACACTGCATGAATATGTATGATAACGTAGGAACATTTAATTTAAAAGTATTGTTGATGGCTCAATTGAAAAAACATTGAATAATTGAAGATTTAATGCTTTTTGATCTTCAATACCGCATTCAATTGAGAAAGGATTGAATGTGACATTGACGAGCTTATTAGTTGATCTGTTGAGCTAGCCTTAGCACTCTAACTTAGGGGTCCTAGGTTGAATTCCTGGCATGGCCAACTTTTCAAAGTTGACTTTGGACTGGGTATGCAGAGAATCACTCTTAATTCATATGGTTATCGATGCCACAAGCCTACAATAGTATTTACTTTATGGGCCATACAATATTTGGTGTGTTTAGTCTTGGCGTTTAATTTATTTATTCATTTTCCAGAGACGTTTATTCGGAAAAGTCTGAAAAAAATTCTTGACAATAATTCCCATTACAGTAACTATAATAATACCTACAAGTTTAATTTACATACACTCGTAATTACTATGGCACCACATTATTATTAAAGATAATGAAATCAATAGTAATCTTAATTTTTGGGTTTCCCTATACTAGCATGCAGAACTACGAGTAGTATTGTTGAGAAAAATGAATAGCTTTGTGTACTGAAATTGGCTGTAATCCAAAGAAAGTAGGCCTTTTCTTTATTAAACGAGATTGATGTTATTATGTACATATTATCGTAGATTGAAGTTACGCAATTTTATATATATATTTTTTTGGGTATGTAGATCATGCTAATATACCTAGACGTATTTTAGTGATTTTAACGTTATATGTAATATTACACTATTTTTTTAATGTAAAGGTCGTAAGACAGGCTGACGGTTCACTTCATGACAGGTGGCTACAGTCGCCTGTAACACAAGCAACATCACAGGTGCTGCAAGTGCATTGCTGACCATAGTAAGATTAAGGATAAAGGATTATGAAGGGATAGAAAAACGTGCTCTGGTATCCCTCGCTCACACTCCAAATCACAACAGCAGAGATGCTGTTTTTTCGTAGTGGTCTACTCTAAAGGGGTGCTTAACAACATGCCCTGCTACTATAAAAGTCAAAAAGTAATATTTCCGCTGAACAGTGATTAGTTATGAATGCATTAAATTGTTCAGAGTTTTTATAAGCAAGGTAGTATAAAACCGCAAACTTTATTGTGATTTCCCCAATTTTTCTCCAGTATAGAACAACCTTTATTGAGCCAACGCCAACTTTTGGTTAGGACCACAGCAATATTAACCATGTTTGTAAGAAACATTTTTTTCTTTATTGTGTTTTTGATCTGTAATAATAATAAAAACACAATAAATAATAGCATGATTATTTATTATGTTTTTCACTGATATGTTTGAGAAATTATAAGACTAACGTGAAATAATAAACACATATGCTGATATTTTTCGGAGCTTAAGTGACTCCAGAACCAATTCCCCTTGTTCCGAATTATTTTTTGATAAATACCGAATCGATGATAACGACACAACTCTGCAAAAAATCTTACAGCCCCAGCAGGCTAATCACACATTTGCACGCGATTTCATGTGCATGTAAAATAATGACCATTATCTTTTACTCCTCGCACATGAGTTGATGAAGAGTCAGAGGTGCATATTTGAAATATACTGTAATAAAATCAATGATAACACTCACTCACGAATTTGGCAAGCACTAACGTGCGTGATAGTAGAAAGTATGAATGAATGTCCACCCTGGCTTCGTTCCAAGTGACGAGACGGACGCGTGGGTGAGTCTGATGGAGCACATTGTCTAAAGGTTAAGGGTGACAAAAATAATGTAACAAACCCTCTTTATGACGTAATATAAATAAATATATTGCGATGGCCATATACGTTGAGGTCGAAATATTATTATTGCTAAGAAAAATGGAGACTTATCTAGAAAATACTATTACAAGATAGGTAAAAATCTGATGGGTTTCTAAGAAAAGTGGAAAAATGTTTCGCGATTATCTAAGAAACTAAGAACTAATCTTAACTATTAACTAAAAAGAAGAAGAAAACCTAAAAAGTCAATTGATTAGATGATGTTCCTTAATAATTCATGTTTGTTATATTATTTCTTGTAAACTAACCGTCAGATTATGGTGTGATACGTACCGTACTATGCCTCAATGGAAGTACCATGCCACTATGCCATTTTACACAAACAATACGCCTGAACGAACAAAAAAGACGACATATACCAAAATCTACCAGCAACAAACAGAATCCCAATTATAATTTTATATTATATTGTCTACCCAAAACAATATTTACGACCTGAGTTAGTTAATCGTTCACTCACCTAATCAGAGGTATGGAAAATGGCGAAAACTATCAATAAAACTGAAGAACGGGCGTACGCAACAACATTTTTATGACACACTAAAATGTGACTGAAAAGGTCTTCTCTTTATAGCATAACTATTGTTAGTTTACTACTATAGTGTGCATTGAACTCTGTATTCTGTTATAAGCACTTAAATAAGTGAGTGGTAGGGCATACTAAGTAGCAGGGACCTGGGCGGTGGGAGACTACTGCCCGTCGTGAGGTCTCCGAAATGGCGAGCTTACGACCTCCACTTTTGGGTGCAACTAAACTCTGGGGGCTCTTCACTCTAACGGACTCCCAACTGAGCTATTTCGGTTATTTCTGACAGGATCATAAACCTCCTTGCTATTGACAGCCGTTATGGGTCGCAGATGTCGTGTGAAAAAGTTCCCGCGACCTCGCCTATCTACAACCGCGCTAGAAAGTCGTTGGATTTTAACCTGCATAACTCCGGCATAACTCATCAGCAACCCCTACCCTGACGAATATCATAACATTAAATAAACTATATAGCCAGGGCTGCTATAAACAGCCCCTTACATAAAATCACCGTAAAAAAGCATAATCATGTGGCTTTATTGAAAGTTTTGATAGTCTGTCTGTATCTTTTCCTTTTCCAATGACACGATCATGTTCTATATGAATATTTTAACCTTTTCTGTGGCATTGCGTACAATTATCGTCATTCATCATTCCAAGGATCCTTCGAATGATGACATTGTACTTTTTTGTTCTGACGCTATATTACTGAATGTATAAAAAAAGACCATTCTCAACGAAACGTTCCTTGAGCAAGGCCACTCGGTGGCGACTGGCGACTCGCCACCCCCGCCTATAGTTTTCGTGGCTTCTACTTGCTAGTCATCGCCTACGCGCTGAAATTCGCGTGGGTGTTTCATAACCTAATCCAAATGTTAATACAGAATGATTCAAAATTGCATTTCTCTGCGTATTTCTTCCAGTGTTTTGTCCGACACTTAAGCAAATTACGATGAATTAGAATGAGTATGTGCTTTTCGTTTTTTGTCAATGTCAATGAAGGCTGGCGGTTCATTTGACTGAGGGCCGGTATCCTCACGGTGCTACCGTAGCATAGGGATTGCAAATGCGCTGAGTGCCTTGATAAAATAACGGATAAAGGATAGAGGGGGATAGGAATCTTCTTCTTTCATTTATATATATACAGAGAATGTTTGGGACATAGTCCGCCATACTAGCGAAGCATGTGTAAATTTAAAACATGTACCTAGGTGTTAATGCTTGAAAATTATACTTTCAATAATTGAAAACAAATCTGTGTTAGATAGACAGCTCCAAATCAAATTTGAAATCATCTAGCGAATATTTAAGGAAATAAAAGAATATTTATAAAACACTAGCTGGTGCCCACGACTTCGTCCGCGTTGAAAAATATTAATTAGCCTATCCTGTGTCCCATACGTTCAAATGTTTATCTACCAAGTTTCATGAAAATCAGTTAATTCGTTTCAGACTTATGGAAGAACATACATACATACATACATACATAGGGTGGGTGTACCAGTCCCAAACCACCTAAGGACAAATTTTGACTTTGGAATGCTCTGAACTGATATTATGTAGTTTTAAGGTAGAAATATATATGTAAAGTTGTTTATTGTTTACTAACGCTGCAATATTGACAAATTATTTAAATCCAGATATTTCAGTTTTTTATACATTTCACGAACAATATCAAAAACTTGACTGTGCCTAAGTTTGACCAGTGCGTTCCAATAGATATTTTTCGTTCACTCCCGCTACAATTTTGTTTGGAAGTTTGGTAAAAGTCTATGCAACCTAACAAAACAATTTGAATCTTTTTTTTTTTCTATTTCTTAAACAATAAAATGCCTACTATTTATTTATTTATTCAATTGAGCATGCGAGTGGTCAACCACTGGTACCTGGTTTAGGACTGGTACACCCATCCTACATACAGAAAAAAATTCTAAAAATCGTCAATTTAGTTTCAGTATCATGTATAGAGCCTATAAACACGATATCTGAAATCAAAGTAACTTACTCCATGATCGACCCTTACAGATTTATTATTAGTATTGATGAAATCTTAAAATTCAGTTTGGGCCGCAAAGGGGTTGAACTCGCATTTGCTGTGATAGTGAAAGGCCAGCACTACTATCATTAATAAGCTATCCGCGACGAAAAGTTGCAGCTATATGTTAAACTTAGTAGAGACGACAGCGTGTGTCGAGTGTAAAGTATTTTTGATCAAACTGTAGAGCGAAGCGTCGCGCCGGGCGTCGCCGTGGCTCGGGCGCCGGCGACACACTTTCCATTGACGGGGATCTACACCACCCTCCCACATCACCACGGGTGAATTTATTTTTGGAACAGTTCTCCGATAATCACACACACACGCATTTCCATGCACAAATAAATTGAATTGATTCAAATACGTAGATTTTACTTTATGGCGTTCTTCGGCCACGGAAAAAACCACGGCAATGAAATTTAGCAATCATTATGAAATTTAGCATACATGTTTTCAGAAAAGGAGTCCTACAGTTCCTGAGGGATCATCTAAAAAATATAAATTCAACACCTGACAAAAATATATGAGCAATAAAGATTGAATAAATGTTAAATACCTAAGAAAAAGGGATACAGACGAAGTCGCGGACAAAAGCTAGTAATTATTTCGAAATCACCCAGTTTTATTATCTAAGTATTTTGGTGAAGAACATAAATGTTTACAAATAAAGCTGTATTGAGTATATTTGACATATTGAGCGTATTAAGAACTTTTCCGTTGACTCATAAATAACGTTCCCCTTGATTTATTACTGCCGAATTGAGTAAAAGAACAGCTTCCACTTTCCTTTAACTTGTTACACACCACCAAAAGTGCTGTAGTTTCTTTGATATATAACTTGCGGTAACATGCGTAATTGAAAATTACTTGGACACAAATACTTATATACAACAATGTTTCTGATTTTTTTATTCATTATTAATATGATATTTTCCAAACCGGCGTATTGTTGAATATAGACCTCTCCCATGTCTCCCAACCAGCCGCTTCCTGCGATGTCTCAAGCCGTCAGTCCACCTGACCGCTGGGCGTCCCACGCTGCGTTTTCCAATTATTCATTTATGCAATTACAAAATAATTCTAAACACATGTTTGTTACAACAAAAAAATTAAAAAGGTATACCTAGTTCCCGAGAAATCGTCTAAAAAATTCCACGATCAATCTAAAATTTTGAAATTTAAAATTAAAAAAAAAGCTTATATAATCATAAATATATAAGCAATAAAGCTAGTATATTAATAAGTATATATTATTATACTATAGTGAAAGTAGGGTAAATTCCTAACTGTGTACATAAATGTATTGTGTTTTGAGTGCCCTTCAGTAGATCCGGTCCCTTGAATAGTCCCAGGAGAAGAATGTCCGGGGCACAGCACAGGCGGCATTGTTTGCGATTTGTGCGAACTCAAAGGGTGGTCACACCTTAGCTGTTTTACGACGAGATGTTTTTTAACCGAATACAATAAAATCAAAACAGTGCTTTTATTTTACACCTCGTGTAGTTGGATACAACTCTCACAACTTCAACAATGTTTTACAAAATTGTATTCTGAGGCCTTATAACTAAAAAACTATTTTCTATGTACTATTTTCTATTTTCTAGGTGTGGGATGCTACCTGTGTAGACACACTAGCCCCTTCGCATCTCCATGGAACATCTACAAAGGCAGCAACCGCAGCAGAGGCGGCTGAGAAAAATAAAATTCTAAAATATAGTGGCCTCGACGCCGAATATACTTTTGAACCATTTGGAATTGAGACACTCGGTCCGTGGGGCCCTGCAGCAATGGGCCTTTTCAAAGATATTTCGAAGAGGCTTATTGATGCGACGGGAGACCGAAGAGCTGGCGCTTTCCTCGGCCAACGTATTAGTTTGGCCATTCAACGAGGAAATGCTGCCAGCGTCCTTGGTACAATGCCGCAGGGTCCATTTTTATATTGAGTTTTAGTTATAGGTTTAGTTTTAGTTATGTATATTTAGATAATATTTAGTTTTAGGTAAATATGTAAATATATTTTAATATGTAATGTAAATTATTTTAATAAATTTTCTATGTAGTTGTTTTCACACAAACTAAAATATTTACTTAAATTTGATTAATTAAATTAATTAATGAAATAAACTATTAATTAAAAATAAAATTTCAATAAGTAATATATGTAGATTAGTTAATTTTGCTACCAGAAAGAAAATTATACAAATGCAAGTTAATATAAATATGTAAAACCCCCAATCTATAGTATGTGAGGATTACATATTTTACGGTATTACATTACACTAGCTAGGTCAATATACGAAGTATTCCGGAGTGCTCATACAAAAAGAACGCAGACACTTGTATGCGTGCCTATTATACGTTTGTCCATTCAAATGGTCAGCAAAATAAACTACTAACATGTTTGAGTTTACAATTTTACATTCTGAGAAGGAGTTTCAACCACGGGCAGGTAGATTTTTTTCTTTTACACATTGCAATACGTGGTCCGCCGTTACTGTTTATACACTTGAACTTATTGTGAGTTACCTACAGTGAAGTATAATTACAACAAAAGGCTAAGAGCGAAATCAGCTAAAAAGCACATTTCACAAATATCAAAATTAGAAAAAAATATATAATTTAAGTCGGGTAAACTGCTAATCTCTTCTAGGTCAATCATTTAGAGATAAATAAATAAGGAATATTGTATTGAATTTTGATTGCTATTATAGCTAATAGTTTTTATAACTGGTTAAAAGAATGTCAGTCGTAGGACTGCAAGCGAAAACTTGGCTTTTTATAGTGTGTATATTTAGGTACACACTGTAAATATACACACTATAAAATAATATTATGATATAATAAATATACACACTGAGCATCACTGAGCGCGGCTGTCAGGCGAGTTCAGTACTTTTTCCCCATACCAAAGTGCCCAATGTGCCTAAATAACGTGCCTAAATGTTTGTACATACCTAACTAAAATAGCTAATCGATTTGACGAGCTTATTTACTGTAGAGAAGTAATGTGTTAGCTCTCCGACCAACAGCTCGAATTCAATGCTTAGCAAGTTCAACTATGAAACGAGCTTATTATGCTTACTCGCGCAACGAAGTTCAAAAGCACTCGTGCTGTTATTTCACTGTGGTCCACTACACGAGGGGTGACGTAGCGTGCCCTGCCACTAACAAACTACTAAAGTTTAGAATACACGTCATTGAACAAGGCGAAGTTAAAAGTAGTGATAAAAATATGAGTCAATAAAAACGTGTGGGATTACGTTGATGTGTCAAATAAAGTGGTGTATTTACGAGATTGAGTTGTCGAGTCCCGGGAGCCGTCAATAGCTGTCGGCTTTAAATCAATCATTCGCATTCGCACTCCAATTTTGCCTTTGTCGGCACATTGATAACGATTTATTTTGCTTTATGACAAAATAGAATTGTATCCGCTCTGAAAGATCAAAAATCTAATTTTTTACTTCATTTATTCATTTGTTTGGATATATGCGGCTTTTGTGGCCAGCCCTTTTTTTAATTTTTTAAAGTTGGGAAATCCTCATGGATAAGTTTAGAGGACGCTGCGGTCTATACCGGGCTCCTACCGGCTAAAACCTAATACTTTCTAGCATGGACGTATGTAAATAGGCGAAGTCGCGGAAACGTTATGACAAGACATCCGCAAGTCCCTTGGCCACAAGAGAAGACCACTATTTTGAACCATAGGAGTCCTCTAGAAGCCATGTGAGATTTTATCATCAAGAACAATATTGTTCTTTCGGCGCGTTCGAACTGTGAAAATTTAAATTTTATAATCGTTCGTAATGAGTAAACTCCAGTCGTGTGTCGGAGCTCACACGTTTTTTTTTTAATGTATCCACTAGTCAAAAACAGGGAATTAATATGTAGTAATTTGAGAAAAAAATCATTTTTTAAAGAATTAAATTGAAAATTTTAATTTGACAAAAATATATTTATTCACTGGATTCCACACTAGAGTACGTACGTACGTGTATCGTGAGAGCCATCACAAGGTTGTATAAATTATTTATCTATTACTATAAAGATTTACACGACGTTTACCATTCGCTGTCGATTAGAAGCCTCGATGAGTTAATAAAATCTTGAAAACAATGGTCAGCTACAACATTTAAACTAATATTCCAATAGAACACCGTGGATTATAGTTAAACATGAAACAAAGTCTTTGTCTTCACATTCCTACACAACAGCGGTGTAACATTGACGAGGCGACATGTTTGTAATCGCGTTCTGTATGCGCCATCACGGAGGAAAATCGCGCGGCGCTAAGGCAACGCTTACATTATAAGAAACTTTAAATCAATATTAAATGTTTATGCACAACAAAAAAATGTACCAAAATTTGTTGCACGATTTCTCATTACATAAGAAAAAATAGCAACACATTTGGAAACACCTTTTTAACTACTTCATTATAGAAAACCAGCTCAAAATGCAAGCTCGGAAACGAAAAGCAGGAGAAATTTACGAGTTCTTTGGATGAGATCCCGGGGAGAGCTACGCTCTCTGTCGTAACCTCGGCGTACCTGAAAGTGGAGGTACGCCTAGGACTACCGCTTGGTCCCGGTGGTTACGGTGCCTGCATTAACGCTCTGTCTCAGGGGTCCTGGGTTCAATTCGCGGCAGGTTCAACTTTGGATATGAACTTTTCAAAGTTGA
The DNA here is from genome assembly GCA_936446665.2 of Synanthedon andrenaeformis. NCBI lineage: Eukaryota > Metazoa > Arthropoda > Insecta > Lepidoptera > Sesiidae > Synanthedon > Synanthedon andrenaeformis. Next base: position 4,208,826 of record OW387786.2, on the reverse strand, counting down.
CTCTGGTCTGGATTTGGAAAGTAGTGGCACACTGCGTTTCGTTTGGGCAGCCCGTCTGGTGGCAGTAACCACTCCTTTACAGAAGGCCATCGTGAAATAACAATACGTGTGCTGTTGTGTTTCTGTTGTCGTGAAGCGACAGTTAAAATAAAAAAAAATGAAAATTATTTACAGATATATTTTTAAAAATATTTACAAATAATAAATATATATAAAAAAAAATGGATGAATTGAAAGTTGTGTAGAGTGTTATGAATGAAGTACAGGTGAATAAATAAAGATTAAAAAAAAACAGCGTCTGGGGTGCAGTGGTGAAGTGCGTCCGGGGTCTCAGCACTGACTCCCGGAACGATATGATGCCGACGGGCAGCGGCGATGGGTGCGTCCGGAGTCTCAGCACCGACTCCCGGAACGACACGATGCAGACGGGCAGCGGCGATGGGTGCGTCCGGGGTCTCAGCACCGACTCCCGGAACGACACGATGCAGACGGGCAGCGGCGATGGGTGCGTCCGGAGTCTTTGCACAGACTCGCGGAATGACACGAAGTGAAGCGTGCAGTGGTGAAGTGCGTCCGGGGTCTCAGCACCGACTCGACACGATGCAGACGGGAAGCAGAGATGGGTGCGTCCGGAGTCTCTGCGCCGACTCACGGAACGACGCGAAGTGAACTTTGCTGTAGAGAAGTGCGTCCGGAGTCTCAGCACCGACTTCCGGAATGACACGAAGCAGATAGAGGCAAGACAGGCCAAATTTTAATATTGTATCGCAGAGAGGAGCGACAACACACTGATTCATTTTCATCAGTCTAGCCGGCTGGAAAACCTTCGAAATAATATTTTGAAAAAAAAAAAAAAAAAAACTGTTTTTTAAATATTTTTAAAAATATTTACAAATAATAAATATATATAAAAAAAAATGGATGAATTGAAAGTTGTGTAGAGTGTTATGAATGAAGTACAGGTGAATAAATAAAGATTAAAAAAAAACAGCGTCTGGGGTGCAGTGGTGAAGTGCGTCCGGGGTCTCAGCACTGACTCCCGGAACGATATGATGCCGACGGGCAGCGGCGATGGGTGCGTCCGGAGTCTCAGCACCGACTCCCGGAACGACACGATGCAGACGGGCAGCGGCGATGGGTGCGTCCGGGGTCTCAGCACCGACTCCCGGAACGACACGATGCAGACGGGCAGCGGCGATGGGTGCGTCCGGAGTCTTTGCACAGACTCGCGGAATGACACGAAGTGAAGCGTGCAGTGGTGAAGTGCGTCCGGGGTCTCAGCACCGACTCCCGGAACGACACGATGCAGACGGGAAGCAGAGATGGGTGCGTCCGGAGTCTGCGCCGACTCACGGAACGACGCGAAGTGAACTTTGCTGTAGAGAAGTGCGTCCGGAGTCTCAGCACCGACTTCCGGAATGACACGAAGCAGATAGAGGCAAGACAGGCCAAATTTTAATATTGTATCGCAGAGAGGAGCGACAACACACTGATTCATTTTCATCAGTCTAGCCGGCTGGAAAACCTTCGAAATAATATTTTGAAAATTAAATTTAGAAAATAATAAATATATATGGCCAGGACATTTCAAATTTAGAGGTGAGGTTGTATATAAAAAGGAATAAAAAATGAGCGAGAAAGCAACAATGTAATGAGAAAGCATGATGTCAAAATATTATGGGAACTATGGCGACGAAATAAATAAACAAAGAGATTATGTCAAAAATATATAAATTTACGTTTTTGAAATTATATGATGACTAAATGCATGTAAAACGTATGAGAAAATGTAGGAAAAATTATAGCAGACATTCTGAAAACAGGCTGTCGGTAAGATAATAAGGAAACAAGGGAAAAATGTGATGTAAATGATACGTGAATGACATGTAGACCGAAAAATATATAAAATACAGGATCTGAGGCGTTATCCAGGTTAGTAGCGCATCCAGCAGTGATGTATGAAGTGTATGAACACGCTACACTGTGAGTAAGTAAGGCATTTATTTCCCTATCCTTAGTCCTACTATAGTCGGCAACCCACTTGCAGCAACTGTGGCGTTGCTTGTGTTATAGGCGATGGTAGCCACCTACCATCAAGTGGTCTGTCAGCTATAACATGAAACAAAAGAAATGGATGTCATATTCCATTTCTCTTAGTGTTCCATATTACAGTCCTAGTGTTTCTTGGCGAAGTACCCACTTACTGTTAAATGACCCTGCCCTGCCTGTCATCCTTTAATGTCAAAAAGTAATGCAGCTAGCAACGAAGCAACATTTTATATACTGTTCCAGGGTTTTGAAGACATTCTTGGAGAAACTTTTGTCATTTGCATATGTTTAATTTTAGTGTGGGACTGTAAATGATCGTAACAGTTTATATTGCTATTCTGTTGCGAAAATTTACATTTTCACTTCTAATGTATTCTACGCAATGCGTGTAAATATGAATAACGCCTTAGTTAATCATTTGTGGTGTACATTTTTTTTAACGGATCTCATAGCCTTCTCCGAAGATCGTTGAGCGACATTGAGCTTTCTCACGAGGGCCATAAATAGAGACCACGTAATTTCATATTATGTATAATCAAAAATTTAATTTTTAATTGTAAATGATATTAATAGTTAGTTAAAAGAATAAAAATAGTTAATAGTTAGTTAAAAGAATAAAAGATATGCATAATAAATTATATCGACAACGATGTCCCCGTAAGCAAGCGTACTAAAATCTGTGGAAGCGGTAGACTATGACAATTGCATGTACACCAGACAAGAATAAAACACCACAATATACTCGTATGTTGCGGTTCAATTTCAAGTTTCGACGTTTTCTTAACTGCCTAAGATGTACATACACATAATTATTATGTAAATTATAAAACAACTATATTATTTTGCGAAAATATATTACTGTTATTTTCAAGAGATATATGATGCTTAAATAAATAAAATAAATTAAGAGCCCTAATTATTTTTTTTATTAATTTTAATTACCGACATCGGCAATCTGCAAGACAAGCTGTCCTTAAGATAGGCCTCCTCCAGGCTCTTCCATTTCTCTCTATCCAGAGCTGCTCTTCTCCAATCTTTGGGTAGATCGTCTTCCCAGCGTCTCACTGGTCTGCCCTTTCGACGCTTTCCTTCTCTTTGCTTACTTTTAGTAATTCAATTTGAAGTTTGACAGTTATCCGAGGGATTTAGGTGTGGTACCGTACAGATAAGTAAATGTTTGTTTGGGATCTAAGGGGATCTGAAATAACTTTTTTCGTACCTACCTGTAGTTATGTTTCTAAGCAAAAGTAACGTACCCTCGTAATGCAAAATATTGGAATGGAATTATCAGCACTTGTATGGAATTATTAATAAAATCTCAACTTGCTCAACATCTTTTTGCTTCCTTTGTTGTAATATAGAAATTAATAAGTAGGATTTTTATATTATTTCTTTTTTTAATAAATTTCATTTAAGAAGGATTCATCTAAAAGCGCATTTTTGTATAGGTTTTAGTTTTAGTCTTAAGGCTAAACACACAGCTTATTTTATAAAAGCCTTAAACGCGCGTTGCGATGATTTGTCGATGGTTGAATGAATAATTAAGATAGCGTGAAGATTAATGCATAACGAATTACCCCTTCCGCAAATATTTCCCCATACTAGTCCTCGTCGAGAAACGTACGTGGAAGGCCCTTAACATACTCCTACGAATAGGTAACGTATGTATGTGCCTAATTTGTTTTTGACTGTGGCACGATATTCTGTTGAACGTAGAATTTGTATGAATTACGATCATAGGATGCGTCTTTGTGAGCAATTTGGGTGTTCCGTCGGCAGTCAGCGTGTATGTGCTGTGTATACGTAACGGTGCCAAAATTGCCATCTTTCCGCTTGCTAACCGCGAACTTACGAAATGAGACAGTAATACCAACCCCAGTTTGGGGTTAATCCGAGATTTAGGATTCACGCTACTTTAGAGATTAGGACGCTCAGTGCCGGTATACGTCTTGACTAGAAATCATCTATTTCACTAGGACATATTTTTAAATGGGGAATAGTTTATCATTTTCAATATCAAATTATAAAAATATAATAAAAAAACTTTTAATTTTAGACAACTTTCAGAGCCAAAACCTTATTACTTTTTTTAACTTGAAGATTAGTTTTTTTATACTTTAAGATGAAAAGTGGATAGGATGTTTGCCTTAAAGTTCCGTCTCAAGGGTCCCAGGACTTTGAAAATGAACTTTAAAAAATTCTTGGGTACTTTTATGACGATATTTTTTAGGTTTTCAATGATTTCATATGGCTCATGTTATTCCAATTAAAAGTATTGAAACATATGAATTCAAATTAACATTATCAAAAATATAAACTTAATTTCTATCATACTAATATTGGGTTCCCAACTGATCAGCGTATCAAATATTTTTAACAATCAAGCATCGAGTAGGAACGTAAATAGCTACATGGCGATCCACAGTTATAAACCTGGACACCGCGTCTGGTGGTAGTAATCACCTCTTTACAGAAGACCTCCTGAAATAACAGATCATGTGTTGTTCGCAAAGTAGGCAGCGTAGAAGCAACACCTATAATTAAATTGAAGCAATTCCTATGGGGTTAATTGCATTAATGCCAAAAAGTGGACTGCATGCGAAGCCGGAAGCGGATATGTGTGTAGATGTATTCTCTGAAAATGAAGTGGGGGATTTCTCTGTTCCATGTGGTTCCAGTCTAATATTGGAAGTATGCTAATTTAATCTTTACTATCTTATTATACTTCAAAAGAAAATATTCTGTTCAAAAGATAATTAATAAAAACAATAAAACCTCGAAATCTCCTTTAACGACATTTTAATAGTTTATTTATGTTGCTAATTAAGTTAAATTGTATTGTTTTTTGAAACTGGTCCTCATATAAATAGCCTTCGACAAAGTTCAGAGAACTCATAGCCTTAATAAAAATGGTACTTTAAAAAGAGTTTATAGAGAGCTCGTGTAGTACGAAAAACTACACCTTATGCGGTCGACAGAGAGGGTTGTTTTGGCGTGACGATGGTTTTATTAGGTGGAAATGCTTCGTATTGAACAGGGCCTATTGCTGTGGCTTTCATCCAAATGTGATGTAATAAGAGAGGATACGAGTTTGGCAGGGTCAGTACGAAAATGTGAACAGCCTTTAGGCGTTCTATTGTTTTAACCTTTACAAATTACAGCGAATGGGCAGTTTCATGTAACGATTCGTTTCTAACAAATATGTAACTCTATTACTTAATAGGTAGGTATTTAAGTATATAACATTTCCGAACTGCTGAAAATTTGAGTTAAATAATATGATTGTTAAACTCCCAAAAAAATCATATTGTTATGCTTAAAATTATCGTAAAATATTTATATTATATAATATTTATTTATACCCAAACAATATATTTGTTTTATGTAATGAAAGTCGCTGTACGCTTCTGTCTGTTTCTCCGTTAACTTCTTCTAAACCCCACAATGTATTTTCATATGAAAAGAGCGATAAACTAGAAAGGTTTTTGTATAAAATATGCAAAAAATAATTCTATATATATGAAGTTATTTAATGTATAATGTGTTTTTGTTAATGTAAGTTAGCACAACATTAATTATTTATTAATAACTAGCTGACCCGACAGGCGCTGTCTTGTCAAAAGCTATTGAACACTTCAACTATCAAAAGCTTATGTGTAATCAAAACAAAACAAAAACCCAGATAATTTTTCATATAGACCTTCCTCGGACTTTAATTAATTCAATTCTGTCAAATTGGCAAAATTTGACCAGCCATTCTCAACACATTTAGCGATAAATTTTTGTTTTTATAAATGCAAAAACAACGCATCGAAAGTAATGAAACACTTCAATAAAAAAACGTAAACATTAGACCCTGTACACGTTGATTACCAATTAATTAACAAGTAATAAAATTCGATACGTAACCAGTGAGATAAGATCGCGAAACACGATAACTTGAACGGCGTACCTGTTCAAGTTCAACACAATAATAAACAATATGAAAAATTAAAACAGTTAATGCTCTGTGAAAACACGTGTTTATATTTATGAGTTGTACAATAATAATAGTAAATGTCTTTTATCTAACATATAACATAACTATAACTGGTGCCCACAACTTCGTCCGCCTTGAAAAATAAAAAATATATAAGAATATAACGCTTGACTTCTTGTTTCTATACTATGGCCAGGCGTTAGCTTTTTATTTTATTTTAGATGATGCCTTAGGAACATTACTTTTTCTGGATGAAAGGTCCTATGTCCTTTCTTGTATCCCTGAAAATGTGTTTGCAAAATTTCATGATGATCGGTTGAGTTTAAGGCGTGAAAAGGTAACAGACAGTTATACTTTCACATTTATAATAATAAGTATGGATATATAATATATGTATATAGTAATATAGTATAGTAATATATAGTATGAATTCTGTTCAGTCGAACAGAGGTGAAAATGTGCACACTATATGGCGATAAGGTTCTCACGACGATATTTTGCGCGTCTATTGATCATTTTGATGCTCCGACATCCAATTAGAAGTTGGCGTCGTAAAGTTGCGGTTGCATCGCTTTGATTTGATATCACCACAACTCGTTTTCACTAATACGAATGTGGCCCTTACTTTGAGAACAACCAATACTGAAGCAAAATAGATCTAAATTTGTATTATAATTCCTATGGTATTATGTTTCCTGAAAGATTTTTAAGTTTTGTAAATATTTGGTGTTTTTTGTTTTTATCTGATTCACAATCTGACATACATAATATTATTTAAAAACTAAATAATCTTCATTGATTTTATTGATCCAGATGCAAAGACTATTTGATGTATCAAAGAATAATTTAAAGAAATAAAAAATGAATGACAAGGGGTTTAGTTATTTTAGAGTTGAATAACAATTATACAAAACCGAGTAGCAGATTTCTATGAACACATAAGAAATCACTGAAATTCATAGACCACAAGCAATCATCCAAAGTTGTTCAATAAAAATTCAAATTTAATCCGCGGTAAGCTCCAACAAATAAAAACTTACGGTACAACAAAATATATGTGGGTTATATCTAAGGATAATCTTATTAATAGAATTGTAAATACTGGCTACATTTTCAACAGGTCAAATAAAGCATTATTCTTGTGTACGTCGGTGCGCGGCGATAAGTATAAAATATAGGTAATTAAGGTAATAATATATGGAACGTAAATAAATGTATTCTCTAACCTCATTAACGGAAAGTAACTCTTCGGATTTTGGAACCCAGTTTTTATCCAGCATTTATTAATGTTACAGATACGTATGTGGTGTTTAATGAATTTCTTGTTTTCTTTGAAGATTAGAAAGACTTATGATGGAGATAAAGATACAATTATTACTCGTGTAAATAATTAATTTTATGTAATTATTTGTCATCTCAGTAGAAGTTCAGAAGCGATGCTTTTGTTATACCTAGAAAAAATTTGGTATTTTTATAATAGGCCAAAGAGAAAGGTAACTTCAAACCTCCCGCCCCTTACACCCTCAGCACACCCCCACCCTTGAGAACTGTTAGTATGTTCATCTGTTAGTATGTATAGCTGTGCCAATTTTCAAAACTACACGAATTATTTCCATTGATTTTATTAATTTTACCGGGCTAAAGAGATAATAATAAATTCGTTATTTAAAATTAGAATGCATGATAATAATCTGAAGACTTAAACGTTTTAAAAGAGATTCATTTTTAATTGAAGAATGTCACCTGGCGTAAACTCTGCCTACATAAAAGGATGAAAATAAAACTAGAATCGATGTCTGTGTGTAGTGAACACAAAAGCGGCATATACAATATAAGTAAGTATAGATATTTTTTATTGTGATCAGGCGATCAAATTTTAATAAATCGCTTCCTGTCGCAGTATCGATTTAATCCGATAACATCCTTGGGAACGAAATTTATAACAACTTGTAGTATTTAAAGACAAAACAGCTAAGCGTTTTTATAAGAAGAACACGTGACTTTTTAAATATTTCTTAATAATTAACTTAACCTAGAAATAATTACAGCTTATTGTTGGCGGAAGGCCTATCGGTACTCTTAGGAAGGAGGTACAAGTTACGTTAATGGTAAGTTTTCTTGGCAAGTCGCAATATTTGAAATAGATTATTTAAAACGTGATATTTTACGACAATTACTAAGTATATTGCTTTTAACTCCTCATCACTAATAAGTCCATTTATTTCAAATTATTTTCAATTAAATTTAACATTTTGTTAGTCACATGATTCACAAGTTTTAGTCCACTTAATAGTAAGTGGCTACTGTTGTCTATAACATAAGCAACGCCACAGGTGCTGCAATAGCGATATCGATCATACTAGGATTAAAGATAAGGTGGAAGCGATAGGAACAGTATCTCTTACTCACTCACCCAAAAACAATAACAGACATGCTATTATTTCATTGTGGTTACTGCCGCCATATGGGCTGCCCAAATGACTGCGAACTGATTTGCCATATCTAAACCAGAGCAAACTTGGAAAGTTCCTATGCAGCACTGTGACTGTTGGGTTCTAATTTGGTCTCAAAATTATTTAGCAATCAATAAATATTGATTTTGAAAATCGAATTTAATTTCGTAATTAATCAAACCTGTCTAAATGAATTCGTGAACACTTTTTTTTTGTTAACTAATTCATTTGTATTAGGTGCATACATATATTTATTATTAATTATTTCACAAGGTCTCAATAAACTTTGTTTTTATAACCCCATTAAAATTATAAAACGCTAATAAAAATTAGCAAGAAACAACTTCTTTATTTTATTACCGAGAGCATATTGAGAAATTATCGGTTTCTAATTCTATTTAAAAATGAATATAATTAACATCGTTAAATTTTGAAATTTATTTAATTAGAACGTTTATAGGTAATCAATTATTGACTGCATTTGAAATGTTTTCTGTCGCTAATAAAGAGTCCGTGGTCAATTAAGTTTTAATCAATTAATGATTTTAAATTCAGAAATCCATAGTTTTGCAAGATTATACAACATTAGCGATCCGCTCCCTGCTACACACGGGTGCCTTTTTCTGCAAATTATATTATATAAAAACCTTCCTCGTTTAACGCACTTTCCATTAATGAATGAGGTAGAGGGATATGGCCTTTATAAAATAAATTGGTATTGGTACATGTTAGGCGAAAGACTTCACTTCCTCGAGTCAACTATAAGTTTGTCTACAAGCGAGTAAAATGAAAAAAAAAACCTCGTAACTGAGCCTGCAATTACTATTAATATATCAATTGAATGAAACAGTTATTAAAATTGTTATTTTAAATGTTATAATTAAAATATGGCCTAGTGCCGTCAAATTGGGCTTCTATATGTCCGCAGCGGTAGAACCCTTTAATTGCCTTCAATTCGAAGCTTATGTTATTATTCGATCAGTGCGTTTAATCGACCCAGTTTATTAATCGCTTTATGCGTCAAATATTAAGTAGTGCAGCTAAACTGAATTTTACAAGAAAATAATTTTTTCTTGAATTTGACTTTAATGCCCATTCTTCTGTTAAAATCGTCATCTATTATTGTTGTATAAAGAGGTAGAATTGTGTTTGCATGATTATACACAAAATACTTTTTGAAACTATACCTAATGAACTAATTTCAAAAATTCTTTCACGATAAGGAAGTAGGTACTTGTCTGATACAGGTTATATTTTACTAGCTGTGCCCAACCGAATCAAAGCAAATTGGTATCAATGATAATTTATTTATACATTAATAAGGAACAGCCAATTTGGATTCAAAACTTTTGCGTCTGAACGTTTTGCGTTTCAGTATTGTGTATGGTTAAAATGAAATGCTGGCGAATCCACTTAGAAGGGCAGGTTGTGAACTGATTTTGCTTTATATTTATTTAACCTTTTCTATCCCTTGTCAATGTTTTATTATTAATGGGTTTTATCATAGTCTAAAAAAAACATAGTTGTTTAGTTAACCATTAGCTTTGCTTTGCAGCTTAAGCAGTGTTAAAATGAGAATTTTAAGACTCAAAATAATCCAGATCTGCTTATTAAGTTTTGGCAAAAAGCTTAGATAAGAGCTTAATCCTTTGTTAAACAATCACAGACAGATTTTCTAATAAAAGATATTTATTAGAATGTTCTTATGATATTTTGTAAAAATGTCCTCACAGAGTCTACTCACAATTAACCATTGAATTAAAGCTAAAATAGCTTACTCTGTAAGGTTGCCACAGAAGCGGCAAAGCGTAGCGGCGGCGGTCGGTGGTCAGTGCAGCCCTGAGGCAGCCTCAGGCACGCAGACAATATCGCTCCAGATTGAATTATCGACTCGATAATAGGATCGCAAGAATAATACCCCTATACGTTATTCCTGCTACTTTAATTATGGAAGCTATAGAATCGATTTGTGATCTGAACTTATACCTACATACAAATAGATCACTACTTTGTTTTTCTTAATAAATTTGGCATTTAGGTACTCATTAGTGGTAGATACTACAACAAATTTAATGGCGGTAACCGATTACGAATTTAACATGAGTTGACAAGCAAAAAAATTGGGCAGTGCGACTTTTCCCCAATGCTGCTGTTTAGCAGGTGCCAAATAATTTATGACCTATGGCTTTATGAGATATTTTTTTAATAAACCACGACTTAGATTTTAATTAAAAGTAATTAAATACTAAGTGTAAAGCAATAGGTGCACATTACACATTTTTGATCTAAAATGAAATCATTAGTAATGACACGTGTACTCAATTTTAAATATTTTGTAGATTAGAAACAAAATCTAAAGACACAAATAGAACCACAATATTTGAAATCAGGTTGTTGGAACAATTTAACCAATGTAATTCGCGAATAAGATTGCCTTAAAAAGTCCTGTATCTATCGTATACAAAGCGGTAACCTCAGTCAGAAGACGACCACCAACTAAAACGGAAAACTTTGTTATAAGACTGTCGCTAATAACAAATCACCAAATAATTTATTACTTTCATATCGAACTCGAATCAAGGATCCTTAACAATGTAACTAACCTACGAACACTTCTATTTGACGCGTCGTACAGATAACAATCAAAATGGCGCCCGAAGCGTCACCAACTGTCAATTATTCTAAACGATCGCATTAAAATAAAGCTTCTCAAAGTAATGGACATAAATTATTTAGTCGTACACGTCATTCAAGTTCGGAGGACCTAAAGAAATACTCTGACGGAAGCCAGGTAGTTAAGATTTAAAACTAAAATATGAGATAACATAGTTAAGACGTTAAATTTTATTAGGAGCTAACAAAGTGGAGCTAATTTACGTCTTTTTTGGGATTTGAGATAACGTTACGTCGCGTCGTTTTGATGTATTTGTTAGCGATTCATTTAAAGAAAACAATTCGAGCTTCGTCTTGTAACTTTGTACCAAAAAAATTTAGAAAAAATATTCTTATAATTTACGGGTATAAGTTCCCAACTGTATTAATTATTTAGATAAATCAGTAATAGGTGGCTACCGCCGACTATAATCCAAGAAACGCCACAGGTGTCACAACAAAGGAGGTAGGATTAAGGATAAAAGATTAGGAAGGGATAGGGTAGATCAACTTTATAACAAATAAACTATATAATTAAAAAAATATTTAATAAATGTAAATTCAAATTACAAATTACAAAAAATCTAATTATTATAATACACCTTAGGTTTTCACACACTATAAAGTATAAATAAATTTAAAAGTGTAATTAAAACCAAACTCCTCTCGAAAGACTATTATAAAATCACTGATTATTATTTAAGCGACAATGAAACCTGGATTTAAGCGATTCGGAGCTCATACTATGTTTAGTATTATATATATATACCTACTTTGATTTTTATAATTAAGTGTAATTGTTGTAAATAGTATCCTGAGTTTCATTCGGGGTTTCTTCTCAGGATCATCATCTTGGCTTTTTTTCCGAAACCCTAGTAAATTTAAATTTATATTGACGATCATAAGTTTCTTGGAAAAACCTAATTGATAAATAAATATTTTTATTTTTATTTTTGATTTTGATTTTTATAGATTCATCACTGGTGGTCGATCCAATGGTTGATAAAGTGCAATTCATTACAATACTAACTCCAGAAACCGATACACAGTGGTTACAAGTAAATTACACGAAGCACTCGTAATCTACAGCCAAGGGGCAAACAATAGAGCAATAAATGCGACTACCACCGACGACTCGAGAAAGCTACCGCGTATCGACAACAAATAAATCATAGACAACCTCGAGCGTTACTCCCGGCTCATAACTAAGAGTACTTACATAGTTACGTTAAAACACTGTACCAAACCATATTTTTCTACTTGTACTTTTTAAAGATAAATTCTATTATGATCATTAGTCTATTGACTCAACACTTTTTTAAGTCATAACTGTAGGTCCTTTAGAGCAAATTTAATTAGATATTCGTTATATACAGCTTTATATTCAATAACGTCACTGTAAGATAAGTTATGTATAATTTCTTGACATATTAGGATGTGGAATAGGTACCACATATTATTATGAGATAATTTAATAGTTAAATAAGTGTTATTATAAACTGGAAATATTCCGTAGAGAATTTTAATTGACACTTATAAAAACAAAATAGGATGAGATTAATTTGAACAACACATAAGTTACGTGACTAAAAATTTTATAGGCCATCTAACCTTATTACGCTTTAACAGAATCCTATATTATATATTTTTACCTACCTGTACATCACACACTATGATTTGTTAGTTATTTGTTAAAAAGTGATAATTTAGTACAAAGCATTGTAAAATTGTAACTATATAAATATTTCTAATTATACCATTGTAATACAATATACAAAAGTATATAAGTTGTATTTATTTATACAAAAGCGTAATACAACTGACCGACTGACTAAATGATAGTGTACTCGTAAAAGAGGGTCTCATTTTTGGATATTTAATGAAAAAAAGAGGTTGAACTAAGTATGGACACAATGAGTAGGTATATTAAATAATTGTGATTATTTTAAAATAATCACAATCATAAACACTATGTTATGGTCACCCAAATTTAAAACGACGAAGTAGCGGGCAATAGATAGTTTAGTTTTAATTTTAAATGTGTATTTAGAAAAAAAAGTTTACCTAACACTGTACAATTATACGTACCCATAGAATGTACCTACCCTATGTCCTTTTCTGAAACCCAGACAACCTGTACTAAAAACTTCCCGGTGATCAGTTGAGCGCTTTTGGAGTCCATAGGGACTCTTCCTCACCTCTCCTAACCTATGGCAATGGAACCTTAATCGGTAGTATAAAAAAAACCCAAGATAGTGCACAGGTACCACCAGGAAATACTTATAATGTGACATCCGGATGTCCATCAAACATTCTCGGAATAAAAAAAAATCAAGAACAGAAAATGCAGGTACCATTCTAGACTCTCCAAATATGAGTAAGAGATGCTTACACGAACTATTTCGTCACTATAATCTTAAGGGCATCGGAGCATCAGGTGGAGGAAAAATCGGCTTTATTGCACACAAAATTAAATGCTACAGCCGTCTCTTTTAATAAGATAAGTCGATTTTATCGGTTAACTGTTCTTTGTTCGGTTAAATTTTATTTTTAGAAGCCTAATTATATACGAAAATATATTTTTCCACTTTATACTAGCAGTGAATGCAAATCATAAAAAATATCTTTTTAAATAAATCAGAGTATAATAATAATAATTTTTTTCTTTCGTAAAATCAATGTCAACAACATCACAATTATTTTTATAAAAAGGAGGTACTACTCCTTTTTATAATACTTTAATAACATTCCCGTGTATTTATCAGCGTACAGTGTGTCACTGTTATGCGTCAGTATTACCCGCGTCAGATACCACCCAAAGGCATTTAGATTGCATCAAGCACGCGCGCTCTACCTCTGTACGTGGGTCTACCAATTTTACCATAATTAGACTTGTTCTCATGAATTCTATGATCATATCCATTGATATATATTCTGATATTCTGTCTTTAATCGGCACAACTAATTTAGATTCTATTGCATGTTAACCTTTACTCGCAGTTTTTGTCTTTAATTCAAATCGTATTTTATTATTATTCTAGGATTTTTAATCACTTTTGGAATGAAATTTCAAACGCTCTAAAATCACAATAAGAATAGATCAGATCAGAACACCATCTAGTGTACAAATACTAAATTTATACCGCCTCAAAGGTTCGATTAAAAAATTACTTAAAATTCAAAACTAACTCTTGTTTTAATTTTATCAAAATAGATTGTGATTTAGGTGTTACTGGTACAAAAACAAACTAGGTACTTCTACATCAACATATTTGTATATATAGTTATATCAATTAGTTAGAGCCTCAGTCTGCTTACCCGGATTTTACAAAAAGAAATCCATTAATATATAACTAAAAACACTTTTTATTCGTCAACCGCAATTCTTTAAAACAAATTTCACTGCCTATTAGTACAATAATTATGTCGATTTGATTCAATATATACATATATACGAGGAGCGATCAAAAAGTTATAAAAACCATAAGAACTATACAAGAAAATATTATATGTGGGCGCAGGGGGGTTGGAGGTACCTTTTTTGAGGATTTTGCTCATATCGCGTTCCACACTAAATTTGGTTATTTAAATAATTTTATGTAGAAACTTTTGTCAGACGTAATCATAATGCTATTCGTACAGATATTGGCGATATGAGTAAAAACCTAAAAAAATATACCTTCAACCCCCCTACACCCTCACCCTTGAAGATTTTTAGTATGTACATCTGGATATACCGCGAGGTATAACTGTACCAATTTACAAAACTACACAAATTATTTCCACTGAATTTATTAATTTTACTAGGCTCATATAAATTATTATTTTTTAAACATCGAAAAAACAACACAAAAAATCGAAAAAAAGTTTTATTTACCTACCATCAAAAACAAAAGATTTCAATACTTAATGGAAAAAAAAACTATTATTTCTATATTTTTTTAAATTATTTTTTTAGAGATGGGTTTGCTCTTGGCCAACATCCAGCTGTGTAGCGAAGATGAGGCCTATGATGGAGCGAACTCACCCAGAAGATACCTATTCACTCGAACTTTGAAAAGATTTGTCATTGTCTATTGTCAGTAATCAAAAGACCAATCGTAATTTGAACTTTTACGCTTATGATTATTCTTTTCGATTTTATTACCTTTAGATAAACTGTGTCCACTTCGAAATTCTTCCCTTTTAAAAGTTCTGTTACTTTTACCATCACAATAATCTGAATATGTACTATCTTTATTAGATGTAAAAAGTCCGCGTTTGTTGTCAGTTTTCGATGCCTTACTGCTGATTGGTGGTTGAGGTTTTGTTGAGCATTTCAGTAAGTCATCAATATAGACTTTCCTCTCCATTGGATAGCCACGTGCTTTCTCGAATCCTAAAATATAAAACTTGTTTTAGAAACACATGAAAAATATATGTATTTCATAAATAAACAAATTAAATAAAAACTGTTGCAGTCATTTGGACAGTCAACGTGCGGTGAAATATACCGAATATTACGATTTTAGGGGTGGCGACAGACGGGTGAAAAATGTATAAAAACGGATAGCGTTGGTTTAATTGTATCAACGCATAGGTATATATTAGGTTGGCACAAAAGTATTGAGACACTCTACAAAACTCTATACATTTCCTTTTTCAAGTTAATTATTTTCGATAATATTCTAGTATGTTGTAGAACATTCTAGGTACTTCTGAATAGGTATATAAAGCCGCCCTCGCGATCGGTTTAGTCAGTTTGAAGAAAAATGGACCAGTGACAAGTTCGAGCACTATACTTATACGAGTACTTGTTAGGCCACAGTGCGCGAGCTGCGGCTTACAATATCAACACTGTATTGGGCGCTGGAAGTACAAGCCATGCCACGGTGTCCCGATGGTTTGACTGTTTTAAATCAGGAGACAAGAGCCTTGAAAGTCAGCCACGCTCAGGACGACCACCCGCATTGAATAATGACGATTTACGCCGCGAACTCAATCGAATCCAGATGCTACCACTCGTGAATTAGCGGAAGCACTTAACTGCAGTCACCACGCCGTGGAATATCATCTGCATGATCTTGGGTATCGAAAAGTTTTGGCTCGGTGGGTACCGCACATCCTTACAGACGCCAGTCGTGCAGTCCGTACAGTCGGTTTCGAACAATTTATCAGTTAAATAATTTAAGTGTAACAAATTGATAATAAAATAAAGTTAATATTAGATTTTACGATCATTTTTATTTTTAAGACCAAATGTTTGTTAGAGAAATTTTATCCTGAATAATAATCCTATCGATTAGTATAATAAAATAGCGAGTGTTTGATTTTTTTTAATTTTAGTTGGTTCGAGTCCCGGGCGAGCCAAGCGAGTTTTAGAAAATCTTTGAATGCAGTTTTGTTTCTTTTTAAAAATAAAGGAATGTCTCCTTTATGTAAAATGAGCCAACTTAAGGATTTAAGGTAGTTTCCCTCCAGGGCCCGACTTATTTTTCCACCCTGTATATACGTATATGTCAAATACCATTATCATAATTTCAAGAATTTTAATCGCATGTTACCGAATTGACAGTTAGCATACAACTTTACAAGAGGTTATCTTACAACTTTTTATTTATTTTTTAAGCATTTATATAAAGGGCCGAAAACATCTAACTTGCCCATCGAACGTCGTCCTCATTAAGTGATTCCTTAAATTCAATCAACTTCAATCGTATTAAATTAAATAAATAATAAAATCTATAATAATATGAATAAAAAAATATGATCATATAAAGTCTCTATAATTGTAATAACATGTAATTGAAACATTTTTATTTTTATCAGGACTGCAATCACTATTAACTTTGTGATGATTTTGAATCCATTGAAATATTTTATAAATAAATAAATAAAAAATATGTCTGATAATAAAAAGAGCTAAATGATTCAAGGACTTTGATTTATCCTTACATATTATAAAACAAATTTATGTATTGTGTAAACAAAATTATAAATATACATATACGTACTTTTAATTGCCACCTTCGGCGGGACTCCAAGACGATCTCGCATGTACCTGCACACCATGTAACCCGTCCTATTGAGCCCGTGTGTACAGTGAACTCCGATCAGCTGGTCTGGAAGTAAAATCGCTTATAAGAAAATCATAGAAACTAGGAAATCGCAATCGCAATTCTTTGAAAAGGGATTTGATGATTTAAACAATATTAAAATTATAGAGATAGTTACGACAAAATTGCAGAAAAAAAACAACAACATTTAAGAGTAAGAAAACACAGTAATTATTTACAGTTCTATTTTGATACTTATAATATATTATGCCAAGACGAGCTGCCCAAATTACTGTGCAACGCTGTGTACAAAAATAATAACTTAATTTTGTACTTATTATCTATTGAATCTTTAAAAAAATATTATAATTCTCTAAGATATCCAAATAGTCTGTCCCCTCTATCTAACGGAGGCTACATCTCATATCAAACAGATAGGCAGTATGCTATATATAACAGTTTTCCTAAATTTAGTGAAAACTTTAAAAAAATTCGAAAATCACACTAAACATTTATGGACAAGTGCACTAACGAATTCTTTCGAAAAATATAGTTACAGAAATTATTAATATTCGATCAATAAACGTGAAAGCGATCTTACACAAAAATAAAAGTAAACCCATGTTTGTTTCTTCAAAATCGCACCGCAAACAGCGAACCGAGGGTCGTTGACTCCCGCCCACTTGCACCCCCCATATAACCCCGTCAGGGGTGACTCGACGAAGGTGGGGGGGTATGAAAGGAAGCCATGGCCGCGGTTTGACACTTCCTCAGGAAGACAGCGGGAATGTAATTCCGAACTAAGTAAAGCTATCGTTAAAAACTACCAATATAAAATAGCTCACGAGTAGTAGACAAAATGATGCACGAAAACATAAGAACACATAACATACAATAAGTAATATACTACAAATATGTAAATACTAAAGGGACACACGACTCACGACTCATGACGAGCACAAAGGCCACGTATAAAATTATACCAATTTTGTAATAAAAAGTACTCTTATTCAGCTATCCAACATTATGAAACCAATTTTAATTTTTTATTAAATTTACTCATTGCGACAAACAAAACATTGTATAAACTAAGAAATATTCACAATTATATGGAAATAGCACATATTTATTTTATGACTAGCGATCCGTTCCCGGCTTCGCACGGGTGCAATTTTTTTCTGCAAATTAAACGTAGAAACCTTCCTCGTTTAACGCTCTTCCCATTAATGAAAACAGTATAAAAATCCGTTCGGTAGTTTTTGAGAATCGCAAACATACAGACAGACAGACGCGGCGGGGGGACTTTGTTTTATAATATTAAAAAACGTAAATTTAATAATGTTGTCTGCGTGAGCGAATTGATTTTTGTTTAATTGTGCGTAACTTTGTCTTTTTCCTGTGTATATTAGTTCAACTGAGATAAGAGAACGCAGTTCGGCGAAATATGGGTATATTCTATCTCAAAACTTCGATGATGAACACTAAAGCTGTCTATCAAGCTGAGTGATGATCGTTAGGCAGAAAAGATAAATGTTTCAACTTATTCGTGTACATAGACTTTTCGAGTTTAATGAGAATGATGCTTATGCATTAAGATAGCCTCACTACTTCCTTCGAAATAAATATAACAAATCACCCATCAGGTTTAACAAATTTTTAAATTTCTAAAAATTTTGACGATGTTCTGAAATTTCAAAAAATCTTATTAAATTATCTGAAAAAGTGAAGAGTTTTCATATATGCGAGAATTTTCTAGAAACTTCTGGAATTTTCTAGAAACTTCTGAAATTTTGGAGAAACTTCTAGAATTTTCGAGAAACTTCTAGAATTTTCTAAAAACTTCTAGAATTTTCTATAAACATCTAGAATTTTCTAGAATGTTAGCGAAAAAAAATCCGTTCTAACTATTAATAATACATAATGAGCGACTCAGCCAAAGAAAAGATATGCCGCAAGGAGAACTCATCGTATTGCATGAACCTTCGTTTCAGTTGTTAACAACAAATGCAATTGTAATGAACGAAAAAATTCTTATTTTTATCCCTGATTATCCCTCTGTCCATGAGTGAAGACAGAATTAAAATCGGTCCACCCGTTCTCGAGTTTTGCGCTTAGCAATACATTTAGCGGCCCGCTCCCGGCTTCTTCCGGGGTGTATTTTTTCTAAAATAAACGTAGCCTAAGTTACTCCTTATTACATCAGCTACCTGCCGAGACAGACAGACAGACAGACAGACAGACAGACAGACAGACAGACAGACAGACAGACAGACAGACAGACAGACAGACAGACAGACAGACAGACAGACAGACAGACAGACAGACAGACAGACAGACAGACAGACAGACAGACAGACAGACAGACAGACAGACAGACAGACAGACAGACAGACAGACAGACAGACAGACAGACAGACAGACAGACAGACAGACAGACAGACAGACAGACAGACAGACAGACAGACAGACAGACAGACAGACAGACAGACAGACAGACAGACAGACAGACAGACAGACAGACAGACAGACAGACAGACAGACAGACAGACAGACAGACAGACAGACAGACAGACAGACAGACAGACAGACAGACAGACAGACAGACAGACAGACAGACAGACAGACAGACAGACAGACAGACAGACAGACAGACAGACAGACAGACAGACAGACAGACAGACAGACAGACAGACAGACAGACAGACAGACAGACAGACAGACAGACAGACAGACAGACAGACAGACAGACAGACAGACAGACAGACAGACAGACAGACAGACAGACAGACAGACAGACAGACAGACAGACAGACAGACAGACAGACAGACAGACAGACAGACAGACAGACAGACAGACAGACAGACAGACAGACAGACAGACAGACAGACAGACAGACAGACAGACAGACAGACAGACAGACAGACAGACAGACAGACAGACAGACAGACAGACAGACAGACAGACAGACAGACAGACAGACAGACAGACAGACAGACAGACAGACAGACAGACAGACAGACAGACAGACAGACAGACAGACAGACAGACAGACAGACAGACAGACAGACAGACAGACAGACAGACAGACAGACAGACAGACAGACAGACAGACAGACAGACAGACAGACAGACAGACAGACAGACAGACAGACAGACAGACAGACAGACAGACAGACAGACAGACAGACAGACAGACAGACAGACAGACAGACAGACAGACAGACAGACAGACAGACAGACAGACAGACAGACAGACAGACAGACAGACAGACAGACAGACAGACAGACAGACAGACAGACAGACAGACAGACAGACAGACAGACAGACAGACAGACAGACAGACAGACAGACAGACAGACAGACAGACAGACAGACAGACAGACAGACAGACAGACAGACAGACAGACAGACAGACAGACAGACAGACAGACAGACAGACAGACAGACAGACAGACAGACAGACAGACAGACAGACAGACAGACAGACAGACAGACAGACAGACAGACAGACAGACAGACAGACAGACAGACAGACAGACAGACAGACAGACAGACAGACAGACAGACAGACAGACAGACAGACAGACAGACAGACAGACAGACAGACAGACAGACAGACAGACAGACAGACAGACAGACAGACAGACAGACAGACAGACAGACAGACAGACAGACAGACAGACAGACAGACAGACAGACAGACAGACAGACAGACAGACAGACAGACAGACAGACAGACAGACAGACAGACAGACAGACAGACAGACAGACAGACAGACAGACAGACAGACAGACAGACAGACAGACAGACAGACAGACAGACAGACAGACAGACAGACAGACAGACAGACAGACAGACAGACAGACAGACAGACAGACAGACAGACAGACAGACAGACAGACAGACAGACAGACAGACAGACAGACAGACAGACAGACAGACAGACAGACAGACAGACAGACAGACAGACAGACAGACAGACAGACAGACAGACAGACAGACAGACAGACAGACAGACAGACAGACAGACAGACAGACAGACAGACAGACAGACAGACAGACAGACAGACAGACAGACAGACAGACAGACAGACAGACAGACAGACAGACAGACAGACAGACAGACAGACAGACAGACAGACAGACAGACAGACAGACAGACAGACAGACAGACAGACAGACAGACAGACAGACAGACAGACAGACAGACAGACAGACAGACAGACAGACAGACAGACAGACAGACAGACAGACAGACAGACAGACAGACAGACAGACAGACAGACAGACAGACAGACAGACAGACAGACAGACAGACAGACAGACAGACAGACAGACAGACAGACAGACAGACAGACAGACAGACAGACAGACAGACAGACAGACAGACAGACAGACAGACAGACAGACAGACAGACAGACAGACAGACAGACAGACAGACAGACAGACAGACAGACAGACAGACAGACAGACAGACAGACAGACAGACAGACAGACAGACAGACAGACAGACAGACAGACAGACAGACAGACAGACAGACAGACAGACAGACAGACAGACAGACAGACAGACAGACAGACAGACAGACAGACAGACAGACAGACAGACAGACAGACAGACAGACAGACAGACAGACAGACAGACAGACAGACAGACAGACAGACAGACAGACAGACAGACAGACAGACAGACAGACAGACAGACAGACAGACAGACAGACAGACAGACAGACAGACAGACAGACAGACAGACAGACAGACAGACAGACAGACAGACAGACAGACAGACAGACAGACAGACAGACAGACAGACAGACAGACAGACAGACAGACAGACAGACAGACAGACAGACAGACAGACAGACAGACAGACAGACAGACAGACAGACAGACAGACAGACAGACAGACAGACAGACAGACAGACAGACAGACAGACAGACAGACAGACAGACAGACAGACAGACAGACAGACAGACAGACAGACAGACAGACAGACAGACAGACAGACAGACAGACAGACAGACAGACAGACAGACAGACAGACAGACAGACAGACAGACAGACAGACAGACAGACAGACAGACAGACAGACAGACAGACAGACAGACAGACAGACAGACAGACAGACAGACAGACAGACAGACAGACAGACAGACAGACAGACAGACAGACAGACAGACAGACAGACAGACAGACAGACAGACAGACAGACAGACAGACAGACAGACAGACAGACAGACAGACAGACAGACAGACAGACAGACAGACAGACAGACAGACAGACAGACAGACAGACAGACAGACAGACAGACAGACAGACAGACAGACAGACAGACAGACAGACAGACAGACAGACAGACAGACAGACAGACAGACAGACAGACAGACAGACAGACAGACAGACAGACAGACAGACAGACAGACAGACAGACAGACAGACAGACAGACAGACAGACAGACAGACAGACAGACAGACAGACAGACAGACAGACAGACAGACAGACAGACAGACAGACAGACAGACAGACAGACAGACAGACAGACAGACAGACAGACAGACAGACAGACAGACAGACAGACAGACAGACAGACAGACAGACAGACAGACAGACAGACAGACAGACAGACAGACAGACAGACAGACAGACAGACAGACAGACAGACAGACAGACAGACAGACAGACAGACAGACAGACAGACAGACAGACAGACAGACAGACAGACAGACAGACAGACAGACAGACAGACAGACAGACAGACAGACAGACAGACAGACAGACAGACAGACAGACAGACAGACAGACAGACAGACAGACAGACAGACAGACAGACAGACAGACAGACAGACAGACAGACAGACAGACAGACAGACAGACAGACAGACAGACAGACAGACAGACAGACAGACAGACAGACAGACAGACAGACAGACAGACAGACAGACAGACAGACAGACAGACAGACAGACAGACAGACAGACAGACAGACAGACAGACAGACAGACAGACAGACAGACAGACAGACAGACAGACAGACAGACAGACAGACAGACAGACAGACAGACAGACAGACAGACAGACAGACAGACAGACAGACAGACAGACAGACAGACAGACAGACAGACAGACAGACAGACAGACAGACAGACAGACAGACAGACAGACAGACAGACAGACAGACAGACAGACAGACAGACAGACAGACAGACAGACAGACAGACAGACAGACAGACAGACAGACAGACAGACAGACAGACAGACAGACAGACAGACAGACAGACAGACAGACAGACAGACAGACAGACAGACAGACAGACAGACAGACAGACAGACAGACAGACAGACAGACAGACAGACAGACAGACAGACAGACAGACAGACAGACAGACAGACAGACAGACAGACAGACAGACAGACAGACAGACAGACAGACAGACAGACAGACAGACAGACAGACAGACAGACAGACAGACAGACAGACAGACAGACAGACAGACAGACAGACAGACAGACAGACAGACAGACAGACAGACAGACAGACAGACAGACAGACAGACAGACAGACAGACAGACAGACAGACAGACAGACAGACAGACAGACAGACAGACAGACAGACAGACAGACAGACAGACAGACAGACAGACAGACAGACAGACAGACAGACAGACAGACAGACAGACAGACAGACAGACAGACAGACAGACAGACAGACAGACAGACAGACAGACAGACAGACAGACAGACAGACAGACAGACAGACAGACAGACAGACAGACAGACAGACAGACAGACAGACAGACAGACAGACAGACAGACAGACAGACAGACAGACAGACAGACAGACAGACAGACAGACAGACAGACAGACAGACAGACAGACAGACAGACAGACAGACAGACAGACAGACAGACAGACAGACAGACAGACAGACAGACAGACAGACAGACAGACAGACAGACAGACAGACAGACAGACAGACAGACAGACAGACAGACAGACAGACAGACAGACAGACAGACAGACAGACAGACAGACAGACAGACAGACAGACAGACAGACAGACAGACAGACAGACAGACAGACAGACAGACAGACAGACAGACAGACAGACAGACAGACAGACAGACAGACAGACAGACAGACAGACAGACAGACAGACAGACAGACAGACAGACAGACAGACAGACAGACAGACAGACAGACAGACAGACAGACAGACAGACAGACAGACAGACAGACAGACAGACAGACAGACAGACAGACAGACAGACAGACAGACAGACAGACAGACAGACAGACAGACAGACAGACAGACAGACAGACAGACAGACAGACAGACAGACAGACAGACAGACAGACAGACAGACAGACAGACAGACAGACAGACAGACAGACAGACAGACAGACAGACAGACAGACAGACAGACAGACAGACAGACAGACAGACAGACAGACAGACAGACAGACAGACAGACAGACAGACAGACAGACAGACAGACAGACAGACAGACAGACAGACAGACAGACAGACAGACAGACAGACAGACAGACAGACAGACAGACAGACAGACAGACAGACAGACAGACAGACAGACAGACAGACAGACAGACAGACAGACAGACAGACAGACAGACAGACAGACAGACAGACAGACAGACAGACAGACAGACAGACAGACAGACAGACAGACAGACAGACAGACAGACAGACAGACAGACAGACAGACAGACAGACAGACAGACAGACAGACAGACAGACAGACAGACAGACAGACAGACAGACAGACAGACAGACAGACAGACAGACAGACAGACAGACAGACAGACAGACAGACAGACAGACAGACAGACAGACAGACAGACAGACAGACAGACAGACAGACAGACAGACAGACAGACAGACAGACAGACAGACAGACAGACAGACAGACAGACAGACAGACAGACAGACAGACAGACAGACAGACAGACAGACAGACAGACAGACAGACAGACAGACAGACAGACAGACAGACAGACAGACAGACAGACAGACAGACAGACAGACAGACAGACAGACAGACAGACAGACAGACAGACAGACAGACAGACAGACAGACAGACAGACAGACAGACAGACAGACAGACAGACAGACAGACAGACAGACAGACAGACAGACAGACAGACAGACAGACAGACAGACAGACAGACAGACAGACAGACAGACAGACAGACAGACAGACAGACAGACAGACAGACAGACAGACAGACAGACAGACAGACAGACAGACAGACAGACAGACAGACAGACAGACAGACAGACAGA
This sequence comes from Synanthedon andrenaeformis, assembly GCA_936446665.2. Taxonomy (NCBI): domain Eukaryota; kingdom Metazoa; phylum Arthropoda; class Insecta; order Lepidoptera; family Sesiidae; genus Synanthedon; species Synanthedon andrenaeformis. Next base: position 4,183,346 of record OW387786.2, on the reverse strand, counting down.
CAGACAGACAGACAGACAGACAGACAGACAGACAGACAGACAGACAGACAGACAGACAGACAGACAGACAGACAGACAGACAGACAGACAGACAGACAGACAGACAGACAGACAGACAGACAGACAGACAGACAGACAGACAGACAGACAGACAGACAGACAGACAGACAGACAGACAGACAGACAGACAGACAGACAGACAGACAGACAGACAGACAGACAGACAGACAGACAGACAGACAGACAGACAGACAGACAGACAGACAGACAGACAGACAGACAGACAGACAGACAGACAGACAGACAGACAGACAGACAGACAGACAGACAGACAGACAGACAGACAGACAGACAGACAGACAGACAGACAGACAGACAGACAGACAGACAGACAGACAGACAGACAGACAGACAGACAGACAGACAGACAGACAGACAGACAGACAGACAGACAGACAGACAGACAGACAGACAGACAGACAGACAGACAGACAGACAGACAGACAGACAGACAGACAGACAGACAGACAGACAGACAGACAGACAGACAGACAGACAGACAGACAGACAGACAGACAGACAGACAGACAGACAGACAGACAGACAGACAGACAGACAGACAGACAGACAGACAGACAGACAGACAGACAGACAGACAGACAGACAGACAGACAGACAGACAGACAGACAGACAGACAGACAGACAGACAGACAGACAGACAGACAGACAGACAGACAGACAGACAGACAGACAGACAGACAGACAGACAGACAGACAGACAGACAGACAGACAGACAGACAGACAGACAGACAGACAGACAGACAGACAGACAGACAGACAGACAGACAGACAGACAGACAGACAGACAGACAGACAGACAGACAGACAGACAGACAGACAGACAGACAGACAGACAGACAGACAGACAGACAGACAGACAGACAGACAGACAGACAGACAGACAGACAGACAGACAGACAGACAGACAGACAGACAGACAGACAGACAGACAGACAGACAGACAGACAGACAGACAGACAGACAGACAGACAGACAGACAGACAGACAGACAGACAGACAGACAGACAGACAGACAGACAGACAGACAGACAGACAGACAGACAGACAGACAGACAGACAGACAGACAGACAGACAGACAGACAGACAGACAGACAGACAGACAGACAGACAGACAGACAGACAGACAGACAGACAGACAGACAGACAGACAGACAGACAGACAGACAGACAGACAGACAGACAGACAGACAGACAGACAGACAGACAGACAGACAGACAGACAGACAGACAGACAGACAGACAGACAGACAGACAGACAGACAGACAGACAGACAGACAGACAGACAGACAGACAGACAGACAGACAGACAGACAGACAGACAGACAGACAGACAGACAGACAGACAGACAGACAGACAGACAGACAGACAGACAGACAGACAGACAGACAGACAGACAGACAGACAGACAGACAGACAGACAGACAGACAGACAGACAGACAGACAGACAGACAGACAGACAGACAGACAGACAGACAGACAGACAGACAGACAGACAGACAGACAGACAGACAGACAGACAGACAGACAGACAGACAGACAGACAGACAGACAGACAGACAGACAGACAGACAGACAGACAGACAGACAGACAGACAGACAGACAGACAGACAGACAGACAGACAGACAGACAGACAGACAGACAGACAGACAGACAGACAGACAGACAGACAGACAGACAGACAGACAGACAGACAGACAGACAGACAGACAGACAGACAGACAGACAGACAGACAGACAGACAGACAGACAGACAGACAGACAGACAGACAGACAGACAGACAGACAGACAGACAGACAGACAGACAGACAGACAGACAGACAGACAGACAGACAGACAGACAGACAGACAGACAGACAGACAGACAGACAGACAGACAGACAGACAGACAGACAGACAGACAGACAGACAGACAGACAGACAGACAGACAGACAGACAGACAGACAGACAGACAGACAGACAGACAGACAGACAGACAGACAGACAGACAGACAGACAGACAGACAGACAGACAGACAGACAGACAGACAGACAGACAGACAGACAGACAGACAGACAGACAGACAGACAGACAGACAGACAGACAGACAGACAGACAGACAGACAGACAGACAGACAGACAGACAGACAGACAGACAGACAGACAGACAGACAGACAGACAGACAGACAGACAGACAGACAGACAGACAGACAGACAGACAGACAGACAGACAGACAGACAGACAGACAGACAGACAGACAGACAGACAGACAGACAGACAGACAGACAGACAGACAGACAGACAGACAGACAGACAGACAGACAGACAGACAGACAGACAGACAGACAGACAGACAGACAGACAGACAGACAGACAGACAGACAGACAGACAGACAGACAGACAGACAGACAGACAGACAGACAGACAGACAAAAATTCTAAAAAAAGTTATTTACGTTTTAACAGCATGCGAATGACTCTCTAAGCTTAGTTTGAGGCAGTTTTTCGCAAATCACAGACAGACACTCTGATTTTATTTATATAGATTATCCCTCTGTCCATGAGTGAAGACAGAATTAAAATCGGTCCACCCGTTCTCGAGTTTTGCGCTTAGCAATACATTTAGCGGCCCGCTCCCGGCTTCGTCCGGGGTGTATTTTTTCTAAAATAAACGTAGCCTAAGTTACTCCTTATTACATCAGCTACCTGCCAATAAAAGTCCCGTCAAAATCGGTCCAGCTATTTCAGAGATTAGCCGGAACAAACAGACAGACAGACAAAAATTGTAAAAAATGTTATTTTGGTGTATGTACCGCAATTTACATAAACAAAAAGTAGCCTATGTTACTCCCGACGACCTCCTCTTCATGTCTGCAAAGTTTCATCGAAATCGCTTCAGCCGTTTCTGAGATTACCCCGGACAGACAGACAGACAGACAGACAAAAATTCTAAAAAAAGTTATTTACGTTTTAACAGCATGCGAATGACTCTCTAAGCTTAGTTTGAGGCAGTTTTTCGCAAATCACAGACAGACACTCTGATTTTATTTATATAGATGACGCTTGGAGAACCCTCTGGAAACTAAAGGAAGGGCGAAGAATGGAAGCAAACAAACAATCTGTGCGAGAAAATTCTAGAACACCTTTTCTAACACGTGTACATAGACTTTTCGAGTTTAATGAGAGTGATGCTTATGTATTAAGATAGCCTCACTCTACTTCCTTCGAAATAATAGGGGTTAAAGTATGAAATTGCCGTTTTATTGTAATAGGTACTTCGAATTGACATAGAACCTTCATGGTTTGAGATTTTTGAGTGAAACTTTTTTCATACGGTACCTATGTAGTTCTTCTTTTAAAAAATGTGCAACATTCGATTATCAACTTTCAGTTGTTTTTTTTATTCAGCTTAGACAATAAATATGGATACTTCGAAAATTCGTGTGATTTTTGAATACGAGTTCCGACGCGGAACTAACGCGGCAGAAACAGCTCGCAATATTAATGTTGCGTTTGGAGAGGGGACTGCTAATGAACGCACTGTGCGATTTTGGTTTAAACGCTTTCGTGATGGAAACTTCGATTTGAAGAACGAACCACGTGGAAGACCGCCCACACAGGTGAATAACAATGATTTGAAAGAGATGGTGGAAGCCGATCCGAGCCAAACTACCCAGGAATTAGCGGCATGCTTTAACGTTACCTTACCAACAATATTGACTCATTTACGTCAAATCAATAAAATAAAAAAATATGAAAAATGGGTGCCTCATGATTTGACTGATCTGCAGACTCTACAGGAACTGCAATTAGAAACCATTCGTCACCCTCCGTATTCGCCAGACCTTGCTCCAACGGACTACCATTTTTTTCGTGATTTGGACAATTTTCTGCTTCATAAAAAGTTTTCTTCTCAGGAGGCAGTGCAAAATGCTTTCACACAGTTTGTCGAATCTAGATCACCAGAGTTCTATCGCAAAGGCATAAATGAGCTTCCTATTAGATGGCAGCAATGTATAGATAATAATGGTAATTATTTTGATTAAATAAATATGTTAAATTAAAAAAAAAACGAATTTTTATTTTTCAGTACAAATCGGCAATTTCATACTTTAACCCCTAATAAATATAACAAATCACCCATCAGGTTTAACAAATTTTTAAATTTCTAAAAATTTTGACGATGTTCTGAAATTTCAAAAAATCTTATTAAATTATCTGAAAAAGTGAAGAAAGTTTTCATAGAATTTTCTAGAAACTTCTGAAATTTTCGAGAAACTTCTAGAATTTTCGAGAAACTTCTAGAATTTTCTATAAACATCTAGAATTTTCTAGAATGTTAGCGAAAAAAAAATCCGTTCCTATTAATAATACATAATGAGCGACTCAGCCAAAGAAAAGATATGCCGCAAGGAGAACTCATCGTATTGCATGAACCTTCGTTTCAGTTGTTAACAACAAATGCAATTGTTATGAACGAAAAAATCTTTTTTTATTGTCACAGGGTTAGTAACTTTTTTTCAGTAAAAGAAAAAATATCGCGTTTGAAAAACTCGAATATATTGCATAGATCCCGTTTTTTATTGTTTATAGCGGCCCGCTCCCGGCTTCGTCCGGGGTGTATTTTTTCTAAAATAAACGTAGCCTAAGTTACTCCTTATTACATCAGCTACCTGCCAATAAAAGTCCCGTCAAAATCGGTCTAGCTATTTCAGAGATTAGCCGGAACAAACAGACAGACAGACAAAAATTGTAAAAAATGTTATTTTGGTGTATGTACCGCAATTTACATAAACAAAAAGTAGCCTATGTTACTCCTGACGACCCCCTCTTCATGTCTGCAAAGTTTCATCGAAATCGCTTCAGCCGTTTCTGAGATTACCCCGGACAGACAGACAGACAGACAGACAGACAGACAGACAGACAGACAGACAGACAGACAGACAGACAGACAGACAGACAGACAGACAGACAGACAGACAGACAGACAGACAGACAGACAGACAGACAGACAGACAGACAGACAGACAGACAGACAGACAGACAGACAGACAGACAGACAGACAGACAGACAGACAGACAGACAGACAGACAGACAGACAGACAGACAGACAGACAGACAGACAGACAGACAGACAGACAGACAGACAGACAGACAGACAGACAAAAATTCTAAAAAAAGTTATTTACGTTTTAACAGCATGCGAATGACTCTCTAAGCTTAGTTTGAGGCAGTTTTTCGCAAATCACAGACAGACACTCTGATTTTATTTATTTAGATATACAAACTAGAAGAGGACACAATTAGATATGAGCGATAAAAATCTGCTTCAGGTGGTGTTGATGGGCAAAGTAGCTGGAAAGAGAAAAGATGGGCGAAGAAAAAAAGTCGAGAGTAGACCGGGATAGCTAACGCAGTTGAGCTGTTCCGGGAAACAAAAGACAGAGAGGACTGTTCCAGGCTGATCGCCAAACTTCACAGGTTGAAGAGGCATTGCAAGAAGAAGAAGAAGTCAATAGACAGGCTGACAGTCCATGTGATCGACAGACGCTGCCGACTGTAGTACGATTATCGATAAGGGATTGGAAAGCGATAGGGAAATGGGTTTTACGGTGGTCTTCTTTAAGGGGGGTGATTACTACCGCTAGACGGACTCACCAAATGACTGTGAAACACAGTGTGTCCTGCTACTACTAAACAGAACATTATTATGTTATACTAGCGGCCTGCTCCCGGCTTCGCCCGGGGTGTATTTTTTCTAATAAAAGATTTTTTCTAAAATAAACGTAGCCTAAGTTACTCCTTATTACATCAGCTACCTGCCAATAAAAGTCCCGTCAAAATCGGTCCAGCCATTTCAAAGATTAGCCGGAACAAACAGACAGACAGACAGACAGACAGACAGACAGACAGACAGACAGACAGACAGACAGACAGACAGACAGACAGACAGACAGACAGACAGACAGACAGACAGACAGACAGACAGACAGACAGACAGACAGACAGACAGACAGACAGACAAAAATTGTAAAAAAAATGTTATTTTGGTGTATGTACCGTATATATATTCATATGCATGTAGTAAAAAACGGTTATTTCAATATTACAAACAGACACTCCAATTTTATTTATATGTATAGATGTTATATAATATTATGTTTATACATTTAACTATTTACGGAGATGCACAGAAATGCCGCCGCGTCGCTGGTTAGACAAAAATTGTTTATTGTGATATAGTCGTAGTCGAGTGATAAAAAAAAAAGAATGGGGCGCCTCTTAGCACGAGACAAAGAGTTACAAAAAACATATTGTGTATGCAAAATTCCCACGAAGCAGCCAAGAGGTAATGCATTTGAGGCATTACACATGCAAATTCATGCCAACTCCACTCGAGATGTACAAAAAAACACATCTCCATTTACAACAATCCATCAAGGCAGGCTTTCGCCGGCAACTTAATTAACGAGCGAGTCCGTTCTCAATTACATAAACAAACAATGAGCAATAATTTATTGTTTTACATAAAATATCTCGAAGTACAAGAAATTTATGTTATTGTTTTTTAATCGTGTAAATTATTGCTATTAAAAAAACTATCTGTGATGTATCATTTTGTCTCTGAGGTGGAGTTGATAAACACACTGCCTTTCGCATTCATTTGTGCAACCCGTCTGGCGGCGGTAAACACCCTCTTACAGAAGACCACCGTGAAATAACAGCATTTGTGCTGTTGTGTTTCGGTGAGTGAGTAAGTGTGATGCCAGATCCCATTTCCCTATCCCTTCCCAATTCCTTATCCTTTATGCTGCTGTAGTCTGGCAACGCACTTGCAGCATCTGTGGCGTTGCTTGTGTTATAAGGCAACGGTAGCCGCCTACCATCAAGTGGACCGTAAGCCTGTCTGCCGACTTTAACATAAAAGAAATTCTTATCCTATCAAAGCTACAGCGCTCTTTCATGCATTGCCCCTGGTTGTATTTATAAAAGACAGCAGCAATCTAGGATCGATGTGGAAGATAGGCTACTATCCATTATCATAAAAAATCGAAACATACAAATATCTTTTCAAACTATCACATTTACAATATTAATATGTACTGTAAATTTGAAGTTTTTTTCTTAACTCTAAAAATATCATTAGTCCTATTTGATGTCGAAGTGTAAACTTAAACTTAACCTATAAAAAATTAACAAAATTTATTCAATACAATTTCTATATAAATGTATTTATAAAAATAAATAAATTTTGACAACATTTAATGCAATTTAATAAATTGCGATTAACCTTTGGTTCCATTTAATACATCTACTCTTCTTTAATGTAGCGAATATTAGGATTAAGCCGATTATTTCTAGAATAGAAAACAAGGTCTATTCGCGCATTCATTTCCACGTTAAGTTATACGGTGATACTTCAATTGAGAAACAACTATTAAATATCGTATATATTGTTACCGATTCACATGCAAATCATAACTAAGTATTCAATAAGCCAATACATGTTACCACTTGAAGTCACTTAGCATAGAAAGCGACTACATTTCTAATGTAATAAGCACGATAAAAAAATAAACATAACACTGGTAACCGACCAGACAGGCCCGAACAAACAGACAAAAGGTATCAAAAGAAGGCGTTACGTAATTATAATAACGATATTTGTGATGAATCTTATTGTTGCGTAATTTGGAAGGGCTCGCCATAGCCACAGTAAAATATAGAAGAGAAAAGAAATAAAAAAAATGGCTACCGTCTCCTATTAACACAAGCAATGCCATAAGTGCTGCAAATTCGCTGCCAATCTTAGTAGGACTAAGACTCGATTGGAAGAGATCGGCGAAAGGACTCTAGCGTCCCTTACTCACTGACTGAAACACAACAGCATTGTTATTTCACGGGATGCACAATTTATGACTGAACCTGAACCAGACTAAAACACCCAGACCAATCTTTGAAATGTTCATTTCCGAAGTTGACCCGGTCGGAAATCAAATCCGGCACCCCTGAAAAAGAGCGCTAAGGCAAGGCTCGTCAATTGTGTAGATTATATAACGGTGTTAGAACACGAATTACTTTATTTTATTATATTGTCTGTCTTTTTATATTGCCAACTTTTCAAGAATAAGTAAATGCTCGTGTAAAAGTTGGTATTTTCATAAATATATATGACTAACTGAACCCGGCCACGCTTCGCTGCGGCGCGGCGCGGGCGTACGCGTGGAACTCCCACTTTTTTTGACAAAAACCGTGATAACTTGGCAAATAATACAAAATATTTATATTCTTGAATTATACCCATAAACCATACTCAGAAACTTCTCTTTCCATCGATACAATCAGGAACAAAATCCGTTCACAACTATCCGAGATTAACAGACGGCGTAACCGTAACCGCTGCTTATGGCAAAAAACGTCACAACGGGTGAACTGGATGTAAATGTTTGCAAATATCCTACATTCAGTTTACAGAATAAGCGAGGACTTTTCCAACTGTGTGTCACACGCGGCACCAGACTAGAATAACCAACAAGGACATTATAAAGTCAACGCGCATGGAAATATTTCACGTTTCTCAACTCTATGCGAAAAGTTGCATTTAGTTACTACGGTCGCACTCATCTCACAGAGTTCGATTGTTGACAATCGATGCATTGTATAGGAGAAGAGTCGATATCGATACGGGATGGTTCGCCCACGCGCGACCCCCTTACATCGTAATCGGCTTATTAGGATTTTACCGCACGCATTCATGTGACTACGATGTCAAAATCCAGTTGAGACGTCCAGCTCACACTATTCTTTTGTAAATTTCATTCCACTTTAAAATACAGACATCGTATGTATCATTAACGTGCAGAATATTTAATACACAAGACGTTCAATCACTTACACCAGTCAATCAATAACCAAGTGGTTTATGGCTTCTATTCTTCTATCTTGAAGCTCACTTTGCTATTTCGTTCTTGTTCCCGAATACAAAAAATATTCAATAGCAAACTCTGACTTCACGTTAAAAAATTGCCACAAGCCCATCGATCTTACGTTTTTTCGACTAATATAAGTATGTAGGCAATTAATTACACTGGTATTTTACAAAACTGTACTACCTATTCATCAGCTTAAATTGCTTGTAAGTTTGATAGTTTCCATAAAAACGTAACGTTTAATGGTAACGCGCGTTTTCAAGCTCTATCAATGCTTAAGTAATATTTACTTATCAATGCTTAAGGATAAATAGAATAAATAATACGATGCGCACGCACACACATTGTACCTATATAGTCGGAATGTGTTGCCACATCTTCTGGCGCCACGCGTGGGCCGAGATTAGATGAGCAGATGACTGATTAGGTATTTAAGAATATTAATTGTTAAAACACGTCTTCGTTCTTTCGTTTAATACAATATTTTTATTAAACAAACGAGTGCGGCCTATGATCATATACAAACATGTACTTAATATCATTTTGACGAGCCACTTGGTCGAGTCGGTAAGGTGTTTGCTTTAACAGTCCGTCCTAGGTTCGATTCCCGGCAGTGCTAACTTTGGAAATTAACTTTTTATAGTTAGCCCTAGTCTGGATGTGGCAAGTAATAAGGCAAGTGACATGGCACACTGCGTTTCGCAGTTACTTGGACAACCCTCCTGTAGGCAGTAACCATCCCCTTACAAAATGTGTGCAGCTGTGTTTAGGTGGAGTAAATAATGGATACAAAAGCCTATTTTCTACCCCTTCCTAATCCCTTATCCCTAACAACTGATCCTGCATCGCACTTGCAGCATATGCTGCGTTGAGTCCACTCGATGGTAGTCTACCATCGAGTGGACTATCGTCCTGTCTGACGACCTTGACTATAAAAAAATGGTTCACAAGTTCATTAAAAAAAAAATTGCATTATTTGAAGTTTGATATACGGGGCTATCAGTGTTGCACAGGGTTATAAGCGACATCACATCTAATGGGCCGTCTGCTTGTCCGTCAGTTATTCTCATAAAACAAAAGAGTTCCCTCCACTACACTCAATTTACGTAAAGTAGTTACATGCGAGAGATGTTCCACGACAAATAAGAATAAACGAAGAATAGTTGCATTTGAAGATTAATGGTGTAAGTTCATGAACTGCTGTTTTTTATTAAAAATATATGTTTGTGAATCCAATTGATAATATAAACTATACCACTTAAGGTATAGACGAACGCGAAAGCGATGCATTTATCACTGACTACTTCTAATAGCGGGAGCACAAAAGTGCAACTTTGTCTGCGAGTTGATATCGCGAAACTAGAAGCTAGTGAAGCGAAACGTAGTTGCGTTTCGCTTCTAGCTGCTAGCTGCCACATCAACAAACTTGGTGAACGCATTTTAGCAAAACTCATTTCAGTGTAAAGTCAGCTCAATACTTTTAAGAAAGTGCAACTATAAATTTAGAGAGCCTTATCTACTTTCTATAAATCAATGTTAAAACTAATTTGTACAGAAATTAAGTTATTTTGAATCTACAAAAGCTTGTCTTTTCAAAATACGAAGAAATGGTTTAATGTTGTACCTACAGTACTTTTACAAAACCGAATGTTGATGTTTCATTAATTAATAAATAAAATAATTAAAAAGCCAAGATATATTTTTCCAAAAACTTGGAAAACAAAGCCAAATTTACGTTAAATTCGATGTCTGCGATAATATCTAATATATAAAATTCTCGTGTCGCGGTGTTTGTTGCCAAACTCCTCCGAAACGGCTGGACCGATTTTGATGAAATTTTGTGTGCTTATCGGGTAGGTCTGAGAATCGGCCAACATCTATTTTCCATACCCCTAAATGTTAATGCTGGTCCACCCCAAAAATTTGTTTTTTATTTTTTGGCAAAACAACGTTTGCCGGGTCAGCTACTATCTAATAAATATAAATAAATTTTACATATATACAAAATACATATTAGTAATATATAATGTATGTTATATAAATAGATAATTTATATATTATATATATTGAAATTGTAACCTGCGTTAAAAGGTGCGTTTAAGTTGAATATTATTTAATAATTACTGTCTTTTAACACTGTTAGTTTACTTGCATGAAATAAAAAATATATAAACACTAAAATTTGAAAATATTTTAATTATATTTTTATCTCAAAAAAAAATCAATAAAACTCAATAACATACAGCTAAAAGGGTTCTAAACTAAGACGTATTGTAAAGAGACTCAAGACAAGTTATGCAAATTGAAAACTTATTTTAAAAAGAAAACTATCCATTAGCACGAGTGAACAACAATAATAAAAATACTTCACACGAGATGATATTTATCACTTATCAGTGTAGTCAAGTGGCAAGTCATCTGTCTGTAATGGACACACAATCATCTATCAATCTGCCATTCCCATATTGTGTCAGTATATTATATTGAAGCAAATATATTAAATTAACTTAGCATTAGTATTCATGTAAACTCAACATTTCCAAAGATTTTTTAGGGATCTAAGGCATTAAAAAACTTGGTTTAAATGAACAATTTTCTGCCGTTCCTATCTAATAAAGCCGCGTTCCACTGGCGTGGTTAAGGTTGAAGAAATTGACATAAATTCACACATTACAAAGCCATACTGAAAGTTTCTGGATTGTGATAAATAAGGAGACATTTAATTTATATTTATTAGTCTCCCAAAGTATGTGTCCCCAAAATTTATACATTTTTGCATTTGTATGAGGGTTATCTCCTATAATTTTTTTTGAGTTCCGAAGCGACGGTATTACACCTACCCTACCATCAAGTAAACCGTCCGTCAGACTGCCACCTATATCTTAAAAACACATAAAAATATCAATAAACATTTCGTACCACACTATTCTATGAGAAATCTACAATACAAAATATTTATACCACAACTATAGCGGGCCGCCCCCGGCTTCGCAAGCATTTTTTTTCTGCAAGTTATATAAAAGCTTTCCTCCTTTAACACTCTTTTCATGTAGAGTATATAAAGAAGATACGTGGTATGATATAACACATTAGTTAATAACCTAACCCAGAGTTATAGTCTTCTGATTGTAATAATATTAATCAATCAAAATTGCCCCTTTTTAACTCTACGCGAACAGTCATCTTACTAATCTCCGATAAATCTCACAAACAATATTCCTGAACAGAAATTAACATTTTGTCGTTGTTAGGTACTTTATCTATATATGTATTATAATATACTAGCGTATGTTACACGATATTATCGTGTTATCAGTAAAATTTGCATGTGTTTATGTTAGCAATGCTATCGGCGCGGAAGTGCGTGCAATGCTTGAAGGTGGCAAACCGAATATACATTGCAACGATTAAGACCACCCCTCGGGCACAAACGGTAGCAAGTGTGGCAACATTCCCCGCGCATGCGATATCGTGTAAATCAGACCACGGTCCCGATCCTCCGTCTGATAACGAGTGAAATATGAATATCGTCGCATTACGCGCTCACATCTCGCACCAATTGTATCGTTTATTTGTCTGACCGACGTCTCTTATGTCGCTCCCGTAAACCACCTTTGAATCAAACAGTATCGCATAATGCAAAAGATTAACTGATTTAACACGGGCATCTAGCATGCCACTAGATTATCTGAACTCTGATTGTTCTTAATTTTGTAACCATATTTTTTTTGAATTGTGGCTTTAAAACATTTAAAAAATAAAAAATAAAAACCTACTTCACTTGTCAGTCGGACATTGGGCATCATCACGAACGCTAACTGCGGATTAGCTGGGCACACTTTCTCCTAAATGAATTAAGTATATCAACGCTTTTGTATGAACGTTATATGAACGCGAAAAAGTATTAAATACCGAAATGAAGTCGGTAAACCTCACACAATACTTTAGTTATCCATTGGTGAAACGTAAATAGAGATAACCACTTTTAATAAAAATTTTGTCTAAATTGATAAGAAACCAAGCAAGAAACAAAGTGTTATTATTAAAATCCCAATACATATCAATAATGACAGAAGGAATTAAGACCAGATCAACATGTTATTGCCAATTTCCATCAACTACACTCATTACTTGTAGTCATTAAACATTGTGTTAACTCACTAAAGTGGTCAAATTTATTATCATTTAAAATAACTGTTATTAAACTAAGTATTAAAACAAATGAGCCTGTCCTATTTTCCCCCGTCGCGACGTCAACCATAGCAAACTATTATAAGATACAAACATCTCACTCAATCTACTTAGCGACACCGATAAACGGTCGTTACCACGAAAATGCCGACAGATACTGGTATTGATTATAATTAATTGAAACTACCCACGTAATCAAATAAAAGCTAGTTTTTAGTGATCGAGACAAACAAGGGCGCCCATCGGTAATTAGAACTTAATGAACATTGGTAATATTAAGTCGGGTACACCGTGAGAAGTTTCACGATAACCACGATTTGTGTCACTGTAATTAAAAGTGTAGCTGCCGATAAACTCGGACGTGCGGACCAAACCTACTTGTTTTGAATGCTATGAGTTATTGATCAGCCAGCTCTACGAGACCTCACGCATTCCGTTCCTCTCGTACACGCACCGATTAACATGTACGAATTTCTATAGCTCTGTTATAATTGGACACGATTCACATTCCACGTTAAAATCGAAGCGGTCTTTAATTGAAATCGTGTGTTGCGTCCAAACGTCAATGATAAGGTCGTACATAATTTTGTTGACATTTTGATGTAACAGAGCAACGCTGCAAATTGACTCCAGATGAAACTACAACCATTCATCGCAAGAATGACGCTCGGATATCGTGTCACATATAAAGCAATAGAAATCTGAGAACAGTCACACAATGAAATAACGATTAGTGACTATAAAGAGTCGTCTCTTTATGGTGGTCTCGTAAAGTAATACAATTAGGCAATGGCTGGGCGTACATTAACACCTCATGGCAACCTCTTCACCCACGCGAAACAGCTTAGCTTCTAACCATTAGTGAATTTAACCTACATCTACTTTCACAGTACATAAACTGGTACGAGGAAAACTTAAATAAACTAACAGTACAATGGTAGAAACCGCCCATTTAGCTGTATGTAGATATAATATGTGCCCCGTTGAGTGTATGAACAGATCTCACCCGTTGTCGATAAATAGAGCCGCCGATGTCTCCTTACTTGTACGGCCACTAAAGTAGAGAAATACCAATACGAGCCGTCATATTGTAAGGACCAAAGTAATCAAGCGCGTTAATATATAACGCAAACAAAAAAAAACTCTGACTCACCACAATTTTGTTCCAGCAACTCGTCAATGGTATTCATGAATCTGGAAGTAAACAAAGAGAATTATCTCACCAAATTTGATCACACATTCCGTGAGAATGGACTCGTTGAAATTCAATAATACCTAACGTCCTCTTAAAAGTGGAAATAAAAATTAGTTTTCGCCGTAAATTTATCGCTTTTATATACATATTATTTCCAAACACTAGTAAACCATAAAATCACGGTCGAAAGGTAAAATGATACGGCACAACGGCATTCTTCCAATAAAACATTTAATTGAATTTTACAAAAATCTACGGTATCCCGTCACAAATGAAATGAAATATTATCATGTATCGATCGCAGCGTGTCGCCATACTTTAATCGATTTTTTTACACCTAAAAACCGCATGACTTGTGGGCGTCTATATTACAAGGCGTTTCTGCCGACCGACAGAATGCGCTCCTGCCAATTTGATGAAATATGTTTGTTTTCATCATAACGAATGCCTTCCAATATTTGCAGTGAGAGTAGGGTTGTCACACGATCACTTTGAAATCGTAACGCTCCTAGTTAATAATCCAGTTGCCATTACTTTAGTTAAGACAAGAGTTTAAATAACATCTAAAGTGTGGAAGCTGCTTTTCTTTGTTCACTTCTTTTAATGTATTTATTGGAAAATAAATATAACCTATGTATATAGATAACTAAAATAAACCAAAGAATAAAACACAAAATATGAATAAAAGCAAAAATTATAGCATTCGAAACAATACACCGGTTTTAATTATCAAAATCTACTAACATTATAAAACACATTATCTATATAAATAAAATCAGAGTGTCTGTCTGTGATTTGCGAAAAACTGCCTCAAACTAAGCTTAGAGAGTCATTCGCATGCTGTTAAAACGTAAATAACTTTTTTTAGAATTGTTGTCTGTCTGTCTGTCTGTCTGTCTGTCTGTCTGTCTGTCTGTCTGTCTGTCTGTCTGTCTGTCTGTCTGTCTGTCTGTCTGTCTGTCTGTCTGTCTGTCTGTCTGTCTGTCTGTCTGTCTGTCTGTCTGTCTGTCTGTCTGTCTGTCTGTCTGTCTGTCTGTCTGTCTGTCTGTCTGTCTGTCTGTCTGTCTGTCTGTCTGTCTGTCTGTCTGTCTGTTCGGGGTAATCTCAGAAACGGCTGAAGCGATTTCGATGAAACTTTGCAGACATGAAGAGGGGGTCGTCAGGAGTAACATAGGCTACTTTTTGTTTATGTAAATTGCGGTACATACACCAAAATAACATTTTTTACAATTTTTGTCTGTCTGTCTGTTTGTTCCGGATAATCTCTGAAATAGCTGGACCGATTTTGACGGGAATTTTATTGGCAGGTAGCTGATGTAATAAGGAGTAACTTAGGCTACGTTTATTTTAGAAAAAATACACCCCGGACGAAGCCGGGAGCGGGCCGCTAAATGTATTGCTAAGCGCAAAACTCGAGAACGGGTGGACCGATTTTAATTCTGTCTTCACTCATGGACAGAGGGATAATCAGGGAAGGTTTTTACGTTAAAAAAATGCACCTCGGGCGAAGCCGGGAGCGGACCGCTAGTCTACAATAAATTAAAACCATTTGAAATGAAAAATTACAAAAATATAACAATACTTTGAATTTAAATTTAAGCAACCAAAACATAAAAAAAAAATAATAATAATAAATGAATCTGTTCACAATTGGAAAGACGAAAAAACTTAAGAAACACCGGGGATTGAAAAATACGACAGATAAACTAAAAACATCGAAATAATATATCTTTGCAAGACTAAAAACAGTAAATATGATAATAAAATTAGTTCAGTTAATTATGTGACAACCCTACAATGAAGCCGACAACCCCTAACCTCGGAATTGCTGGAATGTTTTCTAAAATAACTTGCAGGGGTGGTCCAGCAACTAGAATTATTCATATTTCGAGTAAGGGACTCCCTTTATTAAAATGTAAACGCCACGGGAAATCTTAAAGCGTTGATTAAATTTTTCCAAAGTTAGACTTTGAATGTCGTAAAAATTATGGGCCGTCATGTAAAATGGAATCTTTTGAAAATTTGCGTGCGTTTCTTTTATATGTAACTCCTCTGACACCGCGCACCGCCACAATTTATTCAGCTGCATCCCAGTTTACGACATTCTATCATCGACATTCTCATTTAAATTTCAAGTCAAACGACTTTTGGCTAAAAGCATGTCATCAATTATTCAAATGTATTACGCTCCTGTCGTCCATATTCTGATCTAAAATCTTTACATGACAGTGCTCATAACATACTCATCAGTAGTGAAATACTCTTACGAAACTTTGTAAATTGATTTCCGTAATACAATTAAAAAGTTGCTTATTGACGGCTATATGAAGGAATAACAGATAAGGCTCTGGCACCACTCACTCACCAAAACAAACAGCACCCGTGGTGCTACTTCACGGTAACAGATAAAAATCATAAGAAGAAAACAAGATAAAATGTAATAAACAATGCGAATATAGAAGAATCGGAGTGTGGCACCCTTTACTCACGCGCCGGTATCCGATACATAATAGCACACGTGCTTTTATTTCACGGTGATTCCGGAGTAGCGCCAAACAACCTGACCAGATTTACAGAATTTTTTGCTTTTACAAAACTTGGTTTCAAATTAGATAATAAATAGAGATAAACTTTAACCTTTTCCTTAACTAACAAAACTTCATTTGTAAGCATGTGCGGCGCCACAAAACAAATACTTTAATTATGCGTAATGTCACGATTCTACACAATTTCACAGAAATCATATCAAGTAAGTCAAGTATCACTACAAATAGAACCGATCGTCCACAAGGTATCACACGACTAGAAAATATTATACTGGAAATGTAGTAACAGGAAATTTTAAAGAAAATGCTAATTCAATAATCCTCACTTAAGAAGTGACTTGTGGAAGAGAAAGCAAATGTTTAGTAACTACAATATAATTGACTCATGAGTAGACGTTTATAATGACGAGTATTAGAGAACATAATCATGAAAGAGAGTGAAATATATTCGATTTAAAGAAATAAGCTCCATACAGTTTAATGACAAACATTTTGTACATGCGGTGCGCGCTGTCCACAGGATATGTGAGGGCTGTGTCGTGACAGCTTTCCAAAATAAATTTACAACTAAAACTAAATTACATATAATAATTTAACGGTAAATTAGTGTGGGAAGGAATAATTGACAAAATAAAACTGAATGAAAAAATATTCATTGATGCTGCAGTTAACACGGTATAATTTTTTCTTCAAACCCAAGCAAGGAAATAGTGTCGTAGTAACAGTTTAAGTATTAATGAGAAGTTTCGTAGGTGAACTAAATGGGACGTGAATATAGAAAGCTGAAATGGAAATAGGCATTTCACTCAGGAGGTGGTCCGTGTGACGACATAATAAAGGTGTGAGATGTTGATCCATGGGCCGATTATGGCCAGTAGTGGGCGTCTCTGGGCTTTCGGTCTCTCGGCTGACTAAAACGATGATCAAGCCATATAAGTGTAGGTAACTAAAAGATTTTCCCATAAAAGAAATTTCATGACAGAAATGGGAAGTAAGGCTTCTTCTAACTACCACAGATATTCTAATCCGAATATTTTAATATATTTTTTAATATTAATTATAGAGAAATAATATAACGAAGTAGATAAAAATGAGTACATAACTGTTAACACTTTTAATCTCTACTGATATTATAAAAGAGAGGAGAAATGTTTATTTATATGTGGAGAGTAATCTTCGAAACTACTGTACATGTACCCATTCGTATTTAAAAATTCTTTCAGTATTTGAAAAATATGTTATTCTACACAGACATATACAGGGCGTCCCACGACTATGCCACATGGAGGGAAAGTACCTTGAATATTGTAGGTGGAACATTTTACTGAAAGAAGACTTTATTTTAATTTAAAAAACAATTTAAACTGCATTCATAGATTTTTAAATAATTACATGGTTGAACCGGGAATCGAACCAGCTACACGAGAAAAAAAATTACCCTGTAGCTTTATCATACCGATCGAAAGGCTTCATCATAAAGATTATTTTTTGCTAAATAACATAGTGTCAGAAATAAAAGGAAGACCATGAATTTTAACATTTGATGTGAAATTTTGTTCAGAAAAATTAAAAGCTGACACTGCCGTAAGGACATACAACGGCATTATCATAAGTACCTATTACTATTACTAATAAATGTACCCACTTGAGAAGTACGCATCATTTCCCTATTATAATTTAAGTGCATGATAAAATGTAATTAGTAGGTAGGTACCTGGTTGTATGCAACAAATCGAGCTGTATCCTGACGCGTAAATTATACGCGTAAAAATTTAGTTTACAAGAACCAGTATGAAAGTGTCCACGAGCTACAAACAGAACTTAGACGTATTATTCTAAATATCCACCACAACAAGATCAAAAAATCGACAGGGAGTGAAATAATCAAAAGAGTGCGACTTTGTATTCAACAGTATGGGACTCATTTTGAGCATTTGATAAAATGATTAATTTTGTATTAAAAACGTTAAAATTCATGGTCTTCCTTTTATTTCTGACACTATGTTATTTAGCAAAAAATAATCCTTATGATGAAGCCTTTCGATCGGTATGATAAAGTTACAGGGTAATTTTTTTTCTCATGTAGCGAGTTCGATTCCCAGTTCAACCATGGAATTATTTAAAAATCTATGAATGCAGTTTAAATTGTTTTTTAAATTAAAATAATGTCTTCTTTCAGTAAAATGTTCCATCTACAATATTCAAGGTACTTTCCCTCCATGTGGCATAGTCGTGGGACGCCCTGTATATATATATAACTAGCTGTTGCACGCGACTTCGTCCGCGTAACTTTATAAAATATATCCTATCTCTTAAGTTGGATCAAACTGTACACAGTGTGCAAAATTTTATTAAAATCGGTTCAGTAGTTGAGGAGTTCATCGACGACAAACAATGTAACAATGAGATTTATATCATACTCTGACATTTTCACCCCAGCAATGCTTCGGTCTACAATAGGTAGTATTGAATAAAAAAAAATCAGTGGCACTCAAGCGAAGGCGGAGCAATAGTATTTTTAAAATACTCTTTTAAATCATGTGACACCTGTTTTATTTGAAAAAGGCTGAAAAGCGTTGTAAAAAAAGCTCCTTGGCTTAGTAGCATACCTACTATACATAATATGATAATATGATATTTTTATCAGCAACGATAATGATGCTAATAGCAATGAAGTTAATAAACTGAAAACCGAGACCTATAAAAGTACCAAGAATGATTTTAGAAAAGAGAGGTGCGAGTAGAGGGAATTGAATTATAAGTTGTACAGCAATATGAATTTTAGGCAAGCGTTTTCGACAAACTTTCTAAGCGTTTCCTGGCCTGCACGGACGTCATTATTTAAAATCTGTCAAAATTGTGTATTTTATTACTCGAGCGGCAGATCGAACCACATGAATTACATGCTTTCTTATTTTATACTAGTCGCGCCTTACGTTTGTACTATAATTTATATCTAGCCGCCTTATCTGTTCGGTAGATCGCTCCCAAGTTATAATCCGGGTATTTTTCATGCAACACAGAGAACCGTGCCCCTGTGTGGCGTTACTGGAAAATTTATGTAACTAGTAACTACCAGCCATCGCTGCAATTATCATTGCTCCTTCGTACAACGACAGAGGCATACATCTAGCTAGCCAGTCTAACGACGTTTCTTTATCTATGCATAACATTGAAATAAAATTCATAAGCCACAAGTAATTATAATCAGTAAGATTAAACTTGTCTGCTGAGCAATAAAATATCAAATTTACAGAACCATTACTCGGGTTTGACGACATGTATGCATAAAGCGCGCATAAAAATTGATAAGCAATTCCGTTGTAAATTAATTACGACTTTTATTTTTATTGAACATTACCAAATCAGTTCCTGGTACTTTATTGTAAGCAGTTTTTAATTACAATATGGACATAGTGTTGAGAAAACTGTTCTGTTATTTCTGACTTTGTTTCTAAAAAACTTACAAACATTTTTATTACACCAGCCGTGTCGGACCTCACATACGCAGCGTCAGAGCATCCATCATAGTAGGTGCGTCATGTTGTTACCAGTGCCGCCATCCTACAAGCGCCGAAAGTGCCCCAAGCAGAGATAATAGGCGACATTCTGATACAACTAAAGATAAGGACCAAGAGGTTTCCCATGATGTCCCAGCATTCTTGAGTACGAAATAGAAACTGTCACAAACTAAGGGCAAAGGTTAAACAGAAATAAGTATCCGGGAACATCTGGAGAAAGTTGTGATCCTTGATTTAAAGCCTTGTTTGAAATGTGGCGCACACATTTATCGAAACTCCATTTCATATCGTGATCACAATGACCGCTTTTCGACGTCAATACGAAGTAAAGATATAATCTACAGTTAAAGGAATCGTCAGGTCATCAAAGCCTGTTTTATGAATTAATAATTATTTATCGCCTTAATGAAGGTTAAGTGTTGTGTAGTTTATGTGTAATTTATGTTGTCGGTCATGTTTACGGCGTGCGAACTCAGCCGCCACTGGTGGCGCACTGCCTGCATGCCATCCTTAGAGAAGCAATTTTATTAGTTGTTGATGTATCGCTGTCATTTGTTCGAATATGTGCAAGCGAGCCTATTTGAAGATGAAATTTATTTTACGCAATGTACTTTATTTATTACTAGCGGTCCGCTCCCGGCTTCGCCCGAGGTGCATTTTTTTTAACGTAAAAACCTTCCCTGATTACCCTTTGTCCATGAGTGAAGACAGAATTAAAATCGGTCCACCCGTTCTCGAGTTTTATGCTTAGCAATAAATTTAGCGGCCCGCTCCCGGCTTCGTCCGGGGTGTATTTTTTCTAAAATAAACGTAGCCTAAGTTACTCCTTATTACATCAGCTACCTGCCAATAAAAGTCCCGTCAAAATCGGTCCAGCTATTTCAGAGATTAGCCGGAACAAACAGACAGACAGACAAAAATTGTAAAAAATATTAATTTGGTGTATGTACCGCAATTTACATAAACAAAAAGTAGCCTATGTTACTCCTGACGACCCCCTCTTCATGTCTGCAAAGTTTCATCGAAATCGCTTCAGCCGTTTCTGAGATTACCCCGAACAGACAGACAGACAGACAGACAGACAGACAGACAGACAGACAGACAGACAGACAGACAGACAGACAGACAGACAGACAGACAGACAGACAGACAGACAGACAGACAGACAGACAGACAGACAGACAGACAGACAGACAGACAGACAGACAGACAGACAGACAGACAGACAGACAGACAGACAGACAGACAGACAGACAGACAGACAGACAGACAGACAGACAGACAGACAGACAGACAGACAGACAGACAGACAGACAGACAGACAGACAGACAGACAGACAGACAGACAGACAGACAGACAGACAGACAGACAGACAGACAGACAGACAGACAGACAGACAGACAGACAGACAGACAGACAGACAGACAGACAGACAGACAGACAGACAGACAGACAGACAGACAGACAGACAGACAGACAGACAGACAGACAGACAGACAGACAGACAGACAGACAGACAGACAGACAGACAGACAGACAGACAGACAGACAGACAGACAGACAGACAGACAGACAGACAGACAGACAGACAGACAGACAGACAGACAGACAGACAGACAGACAGACAGACAGACAGACAGACAGACAGACAGACAGACAGACAGACAGACAGACAGACAGACAGACAGACAGACAGACAGACAGACAGACAGACAGACAGACAGACAGACAGACAGACAGACAGACAGACAGACAGACAGACAGACAGACAGACAGACAGACAGACAGACAGACAGACAGACAGACAGACAGACAGACAGACAGACAGACAGACAGACAGACAGACAGACAGACAGACAGACAGACAGACAGACAGACAGACAGACAGACAGACAGACAGACAGACAGACAGACAGACAGACAGACAGACAGACAGACAGACAGACAGACAGACAGACAGACAGACAGACAGACAGACAGACAGACAGACAGACAGACAGACAGACAGACAGACAGACAGACAGACAGACAGACAGACAGACAGACAGACAGACAGACAGACAGACAGACAGACAGACAGACAGACAGACAGACAGACAGACAGACAGACAGACAGACAGACAGACAGACAGACAGACAGACAGACAGACAGACAGACAGACAGACAGACAGACAGACAGACAGACAGACAGACAGACAGACAGACAGACAGACAGACAGACAGACAGACAGACAGACAGACAGACAGACAGACAGACAGACAGACAGACAGACAGACAGACAGACAGACAGACAGACAGACAGACAGACAGACAGACAGACAGACAGACAGACAGACAGACAGACAGACAGACAGACAGACAGACAGACAGACAGACAGACAGACAGACAGACAGACAGACAGACAGACAGACAGACAGACAGACAGACAGACAGACAGACAGACAGACAGACAGACAGACAGACAGACAGACAGACAGACAGACAGACAGACAGACAGACAGACAGACAGACAGACAGACAGACAGACAGACAGACAGACAGACAGACAGACAGACAGACAGACAGACAGACAGACAGACAGACAGACAGACAGACAGACAGACAGACAGACAGACAGACAGACAGACAGACAGACAGACAGACAGACAGACAGACAGACAGACAGACAGACAGACAGACAGACAGACAGACAGACAGACAGACAGACAGACAGACAGACAGACAGACAGACAGACAGACAGACAGACAGACAGACAGACAGACAGACAGACAGACAGACAGACAGACAGACAGACAGACAGACAGACAGACAGACAGACAGACAGACAGACAGACAGACAGACAGACAGACAGACAGACAGACAGACAGACAGACAGACAGACAGACAGACAGACAGACAGACAGACAGACAGACAGACAGACAGACAGACAGACAGACAGACAGACAGACAGACAGACAGACAGACAGACAGACAGACAGACAGACAGACAGACAGACAGACAGACAGACAGACAGACAGACAGACAGACAGACAGACAGACAGACAGACAGACAGACAGACAGACAGACAGACAGACAGACAGACAGACAGACAGACAGACAGACAGACAGACAGACAGACAACAATTCTAAAAAAAGTTATTTACGTTTTAACAGCATGCGAATGACTCTCTAAGCTTAGTTTGAGGCAGTTTTTCGCAAATCACAGACAGACACTCTGATTTTATTTATATAGATTCTGTACTAAGTGCCTTTGAAAAGTTACAAAAAACCATATTGATTCATTTAGTTTAAATTTAAGCTAAATCTTCGACTCAGATTTCTCGCATAAATCATATATAGATATTATTAACGCATAAATCATCATCATTTCCAGTAAATCATCATTTGAAATACGAATATAGTAAATGTATGAGCATGGAGGATATGTGATATTTCGAAATAATATAGAGCTAAAAATTAAGTCATGTGAAAGGTCTAATATAATGATATTGTATTTACAAAATTAGATCATACCAGTGATATGTTAAACTAGTATCACTGGATCATACATTTAAATAAACGTTAGTTGAAAACCCATCAAAAATCTTATAGAAAGCTATAAATTAATTATTATATTTGTTTACATAAACTTTATATTGAATCATAAATGTCTGTACGCATTTATTTTATATAAGCAATATAACTTAATTACGTTCCGCTCGTTATTAATATAGGACTACAACTTTAAATTTTGTCTTATTATTTACACGTACCTTTTATCAAGTGATAAAAATTGAAAATGCTTCCATTTAATCAGTACAGAAGCATAGATATCTCCGATATTTTTACGTCGGGAAAGTTTAAATAGACCCTAAAATAGCGCTAATGGTGCGAATTGTCTGTGGTTAGCTGTTTTGCCTAAAGCTGAGTTCACGTGATATACTAACCATTCTTTAAATTTTTATGTCGTGTGTCGTTCGTGCTATTACTCCGGAGATAAATATTTGATTTATTGTAGAATAAAATATTGTTGGGTATTAAAAAAGACGGTAAAAGGAGCTAGACGTACATACAAGTACCGCGAATACAAAGTATTTGCCGTTCGGGTCACCTAACGCTTTGTACACATGAACCCAGCATTCTCTCTTTCCAAAAAAGTTTTTATTGCGTTATAGTTCACATTACGGATAAAATATAGTTTTATACTTTTGTGTAAAATACAGGCTCTTTCCACCAACGATTTAATCGCCTTTCAGAAGCTTTATAAGGGAATGAAAGCTGCACTGCGAATTTACACAAGATACTTTCAGTAACGACCCCACTTCGCATATAAATTTTAGTTATATTATAAAGTAATTGTTGCAATTTAGTGCACGAATATAAGTCCGAATTCATAGAAGAGACAAGATTACTTTAGATTACTCTAGTTAAGTTACTGGCTGCTATATTGATAAAACGACACCATCTTGCATCTTAGTTTTAGAGACTTATGAATACTTTTACCAGTTACATAAATCGCGCGATTTTTATTAGGCGCGTGATACGTGTTGCTATATCCGTGGTCTCTAAAACTACAGATTTCGTAACCCTTACGTACTTAAATATCAGTAATACGTGCACAAAAAATTAATTAATCAATAGAGACATTATAAACCTAGCCTTATTGAAACTTCACTATCAAATCTCGAAAGAAATTTCTTTAGAGCAATGGTATAAATTTCTCATCGCTTTTGTAAGTTAAGAATAGCTTGTCTGAAAAGTTTATAGACATATTGAAAATAAATACGTGTATGGCTTTGTGATACACAGTGAAATGTTTTATTTCTTTCTTATTAAATTAAGGAATTATATCTGATTATTATAATATTATTTTGTTCTAATTACTTAGTTATAAATAAGCTCTCATATGCTATTAATCATTTGTATCATCAAAAATAGGCAGAAGCGCTTTTTTTCTTATCTTAAAAGATTATATCCAATAGATATTTGCATTAGTGTTAAGAATATTATTAATAATTTAAGAAAATATATGTAAATTTAAAATTAAAGTAACTCCGTCGGAGAGAGAAAATGGGTCGCGATTAGAACATGTGTTCACAAAGCGCCACAACAACTATGAATCAGAAATATATATATTATGACTTATGTCACCCTCTAAGCTATGTTGTAGTATCAAGCCGCGTGCCCATAAAACCTATCTCAATCGTTATTTTGAATCACTGGTTTTTGCGACACAAATTCGATGTCAGTATAA
The DNA here is from genome assembly GCA_936446665.2 of Synanthedon andrenaeformis. NCBI lineage: Eukaryota > Metazoa > Arthropoda > Insecta > Lepidoptera > Sesiidae > Synanthedon > Synanthedon andrenaeformis. The sequence continues at coordinate 4,157,650 of OW387786.2, read as the reverse complement.
AGTAAACAGAAGTTATTCTCTGTTTATAATTAAAAAGGACTAGTGTCCACTCTTTTTATTAGTCTCGAGGGGACTTTTGTCGTCCGAAATTGTGGCATTTTAGAACTACTTTTTGCTTTCCTGCGGTTGAAGTTACTAGAGAAAATCTCAATTATATTTTATTTAGACTTAATTTAGTTAGATTACTGTTTGTTTTCTTAATGGTGCTTGGTCAATTACTGTAATCATAACAAAATACAAGAATAATATTGTTTTGCGGTTTAAATTGTTGAGAGCTGAATAAATAAAATAAAATACTAAAATAGAATTTATTACAGTTCAAATATTGGTAGATTTGCCGCTACCACAGAACACAAGTCAAGATAAGACGTGAGACTCTTATATAAATAATATTATGTGAACCATGTCAATAAAAATTAAACCCTACCGATCGCCTTAATAGAAAACTATATTTATACTGAGAATATGAAGAAATGATGAATCCAATCATTTTTAATCTTTCATCAGAGGCATTCTACTGATACTTAAGTATATTAATTATTTACTTTTCTTTGCAATTATGACTATTATGAACGCGAGAGAAAGTACAAACATTAATTTTTACACCTTATACACATAAATAATAATATTATATTATTTCAATAATATTCAACTCCTATTATAATAATAAAAAACGCATAGTTCAATTGAACGTCAATGGTACAGTCGCGTTTAATAATATAATGAGAAAATATGAAATGAAAAGAAAAGTTTGTACGAACTATGTAATGAGTGTGGTAATAATAATGTAGGTATTTACAAATTTTTACAAGTGACTGTACCGAGCCGTTTAACAATGGAATCATAATTTATCACCGAGTACGAGCTGCGAAAATTTATTAGCAAAATTAAGTAAAAACACAATGCGTACACATCAGCCATTACACGTGGGTAGAAATTAATTAGCATCATGAAACGTCGGCGCCGATGACACATAACTTTGCGGCGTTATGTCCGGATTACTCAAAACTTTGATAGACGTGAGTAATAGAGTAATTATTTCAAATGGCATAATTAAAATGATACTCTTAGAAAATGGGTGATGGTGCGAGCCGTGAATAACAATATTTTCCACGTATTCATTAAAAGGGACGGCGACTATGGTTTTAATTACTGCAATGGATTAGCACATAGATTAATACAGTTTTTATACATTAACATAAATTTCCACTGCCAATATTACGTTTGTCAGAAAAATTAGTCTTACCAGACATGTAATAAAAGAATTTTTAAAAATTTAAATTTCACACAAACAACCGTTGATATAATATTTAATAATTAAAAAAATAAACATTTAAATTTTTCAGTGACAAACACATAAGTGCGGACAGCAAATAAAATTTTCTTCAGCGACAACTTTTACATGCTCAAATAGATAAAAATATGTCGAGCATAATCAAAAATATACTATGAGAATCTGTTCATAGTTAGTCTTAACTAATTAGTGTGGTGCTGTTACACAGTACTAAATATAAATATATATTGCAGAGATAAATTTCCTAAATAAAAAAAAAATTAAACCAATTTTTCATGCGTAAGTAACTTGTCTATCCTTTGTCTGTACGTTTTCACAGCTGAACAACTCAGCCTATTTAGGCGAAATTTTATACGTAGACAGTAGACTAGGTTTAAAAAACATAGCTCTACAATCCGTTGGCAAACCATAACAGAACATTAAAAAAAAATTAAAATCACATTGGTAGCGAAACTAGTTTGAGTTTGTTACCGCGACAAGAACATAATTACGTATAATGAACAGAACAAGCTAATCAAATCATGTATTTGAAGGTTTCGTAACGTCTTTTAATTAACTTCCAGTGTACGATGCAGACGAAATTTCGAAAGCACTCAAGTACCCCAGATAAATTCACGTAGGTACATACATATCCAATGTCTCAATTACGCAACCTTGTGTGGTCCCATTGATTATATATGTACAAAACCTTTGCCGTATTATATGAAAACAGCTCTTATATTATAATAATCGATATTCAAATCAGTCATTATTCCGAGTTAAGCTGTAACAACAAGTGTAATAGGCTGCGTAATAGTCGTGTTATTAGTAGGTATTATCGAAACCAACGATTTGGTCTCCAGTCTCCAGTTTAAATCTAGTTATTAGTTTGTATTACTTAATGCGTGGGGAGAACTTTAAGGGCCGGCACACATATGGCGGAGCGCAGTGCAGAGCATTTTTCACTGTCAACCTATTATCGACATTGTTCTCATTGCAATAATATCCAAAATCAATTAACATAACAATTGATTCCTGAAGAGCATCGAAGCGACTACATGCGAAAGGTAACGCGCAGGAACGCGACTGCGCGCTGCTTCGCGCGCATGCGTTTCTGGTCGCCGGGCTCGCCGAAGTGACGCTCGCGCTCGCGCGGCACGGGCAAATGCAAAACGAATGACGACGGTGTGTCGAGTGAGCGCAGTCTAGCGCATTCGCGCGCATCCACGCGCAGAATCCGCGCGGATGCGCGCGCGCTTTCGCCTAATGTGTCACGCGTTTAGAAAACCTCGCAGGCATGCTCTGCGCTGCGCTCCGCCATATGTGCGCCGGCCCTTATGGAGCGCATTCGCGCGCATCCACGCGCAGAATCCGCGCGGATGCGCGCGCGCTTTCGCCTAATGTGTCACGCGTTTAGAAAACCTCGCAGGCATGCTCTGCGCTGCGCTCCGCCATATGTGCGCCGGCCCTTATGGATTAAAGACTATACGTAAAAATTGTACTAGCTCTTTGAAATAATGTACTTATAATATTTGTAATCTCATAGAGAATTACTACGGAACATTTTTACGGACTTTATTTGTAGTCAATTTTACGAAATTTTGATCACTGATCAAATTTATAGTTTTCTCTGAAATTCTAAATTACTTTTTTTTTCATAGATTAAGATTAATTATTTTACTTATAAAAAGCTACATTACCAGCGAGTAACATAGGTTGTATTTTATATAATTACGCAGACGAAATCGCGTGCAACAGCTAGTTAATAATATAAAACTTAATTAGATAATAGCATATCTACAGAGATAAAGATAGAAGTAAAGATGAGAAGGCAACTTTGAGTGATGAATACCGTCATAACAGATCCATATATCGTTATGTTCATAAAAGTTGAAGGAAAATATCTGGTCATGGTATTGGTGGAAAGGCTTAGTGGCAGTAAATTTGGACAATGGCCGGCGGTCGCCATATTTATGTGTTTGTTATCACGCTCGGTCTCCTATCTTTAGACTGATTTACACTACTTTCAACAAAAACACTCCACACTTGAACACTAGCTCACCTAATGCACACATATTTCACTAATAGGTTCCTTTTAGCGAACTTAACTATGTCTTCTAATTACGGACACCAATAACATAATTTATGAAACGCAATTTTCACTTGGATTACAAAACTTTGTTTTAATCTTATGTATGTAATTTGAATAATTTGAATTCAATGAATTTAATACAAACAAAACAAATAAATAACAAAACATCGTAACATTAAATAATTCAAAGACAAACAAATAAAGAAAGATATATCTGTATCTTTCTGTTATTTTTTGTCTAGGTTATACTCTCTGAAACGGCTTTACTTATTTTGATTGGGCCTTTTCACTAGATATATATTAAGAGGTATAATTTTTTGTGTACTTTTTGTTCTGTATTTCTTCGACTTTGACAAACATTTTCATTTTCTTTCTCTGATAAAATCTACATTCCGTAGTCAAATACTTTCGCGCAGCAGTTTACAAGGTCAAGATAGCCATGATGGTCGCCAAAATTCGTAGAAAAGCAGCACGTTAAAAAGCAGAAATAGTCATACAACCATTTTTACAATATTTTTTAACAATCCCACAAAGACGGATGTTGAACAATTCTAATAAAATATTTTTTCTGCAATACTATTCTATAGTACATACAATTAGTTCAAAGTTAATTGTTAGACATAAATTTGAAGTCAAAGACTGTAACAACTTACGTAACAAAAACGGAATTTTTAGGTAATATGTACTGATTTACAAAAATTAAAATTTTACGCGTATTAAACAAGTAGCAAATATTACTGTTTAGTTCAAAGTCAAGAAGTCAAACCACTTTTTTCGGTTTTACCAGTTATCTCGACATTACCTACGCTGAGTGAACAGTCTAAAAATAAAAAATGACTACACACCATGCGCTAAAAGAATTACAAACAAAAAAAGGAGAATGAAAAATCTAAATACGGATTTGTCGCGTTGTGGTACGCAATCTGACATGTCAATGCTAGGTGTAACAAAAACTGAATAGGACATCTAATAATTTAGCTTTATCATCCACTAGGTTACTAGGCAGAGTAACAAGATATTTACTAATCCTAATCCTTACTTAAAGATATAAATGCGAAAGTTTGTTGGTTTGTTACGCTTTCATGTCTTAACTATATCACCATGAAATTTTGCATAGACATTGTAAGATACAGAAAAAGAGATGAGATATGTAACCTAGAAAAAATACTGTACCCAAGGGATTATCTAAAAATAAAATAAAAAAAACAACGATTGACAAAAATATATGAACAATAATTATTGCTAATAAATCTTATTAGCACCTAAGAAAAAGGGGCGTGGACGAAGTCGCGCGCAATATCTAGTGAAGTATATTTAAAGAAAAAAAATCGTACCAACGAATGATACATTTACAGGTATACCTATAAAAATCCTGTACTTATCAGAATTTATAGGCAGGCTGACGAGTACACGAGTCTGGATGTAATGACGACATGATTGTTGACAGTCGACATGGAAAACAAGTAAAAATACGGCTGTGATAAATGAATGGCCGGCACCGGCAAGGCACGCGAGCATCATTACAAGCGCGCGTTGATCTTGTTCAACTAAAGGTCAGGACGAAGGACTTCTAGTGGAGATATAATGCAAACAGTACTTGAGTGTAGACAGGAATTTGCAATATATTGATGTAGAAACGAACTTTAATATTCATGGTCGGTACAAAATTTCACACAATCAGTGACAATCAGTGGAATGCTTGGCTGTTGACAGACCAGACGCAGGTTCACGTCTCGGTAGAACTCTTACAACTCCGTTTTTGTGTTAGAGCATTATAAGGAAACCTGTATGTTCAAATATTCAGAGATTCTATCTCTATAGAATATGATTCTATATAAAATAAACAAAAAAGAACAGGACCTTAGAGAAAATGTGAAATAACAGCACATTTGCTGTTGTGTTTCGGTGAATAAGGCATGGCAGAGCTCATGCACTTTTCTTTAAACCTATCAAGTTCAAATAAACATGCATTCCCTATGGTATTGCTTGTTTTACGATAGCATCCACCATCAAGTGGAAAAAAAGTATCGAACACTTGACCGTGCGAAAATTAGGGAACAATCTTCAAATTTTGTAACCTTGATTTTATATTACAATTATTTTATTAAAAATCAACTACTTATTTTGATTAAAAATCACATAATTTAAGGTCGAGAGCATACCAAACAAAAATTAGACACTGCATGTTAAAGTATATTGTCCTGTCATTAAGTGTACGTCCCTGAATAGCTTTACGGGTGGCGCATTTGTCCAGTCCTAACTGACAAACAGATGCGAGACTCTCGAACGAGATAACAGGGGGCGAACTATCTAACAAACGCCGATGGTTATTTATGGCGAAGACGATCGACGACGAGCCGAAGCGTCGAACAAAAGACCTGACAAATGACCGAGATAATCTTTTAGTTAAAGCTCTTTAGTTAAGGTTAGATTAAGTGGATACGAGTTGTGATGCATCATTTCAATGTCAGTGCTGTTTACTTTACTAATTATTGTACTACTATGGACTTTATATGCAAGACGGGGCCCATTTGATGATAAGTGGGCATCACCTAAGGACACAAGCAATATAAATTATATTTTTATTATACGTAGCACTTTATATTCTATCGCATTGGAACATTATTAATACTATTGTTTCGGAACGATCCTCTTTATAGAAATAAGGATAAAACAGACAATAAACTCCATAGTTTCTATTTTGAAAATTATATTTTTAATTTAATAATATTTCTGCTTATCATCTAACTTGGTCTAACTGAAATTTTATAACATAAGATTCTTTTAACGCTACCTTTTAATTTATTTATGAACATTACTGGAATGTGTAACATTTTGCTAATTTTAGACAATTGTTTTAACCATGCAGGTATATATTCAGACCTTGTTTATACTTTTCTTTGGGGATGTCACTATTTTATAATTTTACTCAGAGTATTAATTTGTTGGAAATGCAAAAAATGACAAGTCTTAATTGTGGAGCTAAAGTAAGTTATTACTTAATAAAATATCTAAGATAGGTTAAATATAATAGGTTAAGTTAGTCATTTGTAACGTTTTAATTCCAATGCAACCATTGTACATTCGTGGCTAAATAAAGCGTTTTATTTAGCCACGAATGTACGTTTTTTTCACGGACAACTTGTACAGTACACGCATCGGTACGAACGGCGACAAATGCCTTTCAAATTCCAAAAGAACGTGTGGGCGGCAGACGCGCCGCCGAGTGAACACGGGCGCTAGATGTGACCGGCAGGCTTATTATCTAAGAGTAAACGACAAAACCGTCGCCAGCAAGCGACAGCAGCGACGGAGCACACAGTTAGCATATGAGACTAAAAGTTGGTACTATCTAAGGCGGTTGCTGGTCAGCCGCATGATGCAAGCTACTCGCGATTAAGGAGCCACGAGGAGCTAACTCGCCAAGCCACAGAAGCTATACTATTGTTATATTTTTGTTACATAGAACAACGAAAGCTTATATCATTTAAATTTTTTGGGGTATTTCAATTTGCTTTTATGTGTTTATTATAAAAATATATATAAACCTTAATTGTTTGCATACATAGCTATGTATAGATTAAAATTGATCAAATTAATTAGTAATTTGCTGTGCTTTAATGTCTCGAATCTATGTCCTTTCAACCTTACACAGTAGCTACTTAGTGTCAGTGTCAATACTGTCATATTTAATCAATCATTGTTCCTTCAGTTCAGTATTTAACTGCTAGTGCTAACTTTTGAGATAAATAATATACTTTAATAACTAAATTGACCTATATATTACTAGACCTATATACTACGGTCAAAGGCGCGACGAAATGGCACCAGTTCTTTCAATCTCAATGTAATTTAAACTCAATTTAGGGCCAACTAACGACAGTCGTCCCTCGTGCGCGCAAGATTGTGATATTTGTGATTGAATTTTTTGTTAAATTATTATAAAAATGCCTAGTTGCGCTGCAAAAACTATGACACTAAACTTAAAAATGAACAAGGAATATCGTATCATCGGTAAGTAATCTTGTTTCTTGTTAAATAATTAATTTTAACACATTTCATTTTAATCATTTTCGACTTAGTCCATGGGAAGCTAATACACACGCAAGTTTTGCATGTTTTAAAGATCTTGTAAGACTTTAGCTTTTCTTTCTAGCACTCAAAATATTTTACTGTAAATAAAGTATGTTCCTCTTACCCCACCTGTGCCCTATCCCACAAAACTTACAATTACAATTTTACAAGTGTCAAGTTACAAGTTTGTAATAATACAACTGTGCGTACCACAAAATATACAAGTAACAAATTTGTAGTGGCAAATTCTTACAAATATGTAAATTGTATCGACAAGTCTACAATTTATTGTATCACAAAACTTTACATACAATACATATCTTTTCCAGAAAACGCACAAATTTGTAGCTGACAATTGTTTTGTGTTACATTAAATTGTAGTAATAATTATACATACATTTAGAATTGTACCTACAAGTTAACAATTCTCTAAATGTGTGTTAACGTTCCTCTTGCTACTATACGAATACTAGTAATTGCAGTATATTTTATCATATTTAGCGATTCCAACCCTTTGTATCACCAAATGTCCAAGTAACAGTGATAGAGAAAAAGAATTAATTGTAAGACATCCTAGGACACATAGAGAACATATAAATTTAACTTTGAACATTTAATCAGAGGTTTAGAGTCAGTAAATCTTCCGTCGAATATCTACTACAGACTATTAGTGGAAACCTTAGACATCCGACAGGAAGAAGTCACGCTCTTGATCCTAAACAGCAGTTACTGACTGTTAAGATGGTTGGACTCAGGATCCCAATATCATATCACTGGCGATACTCATGGTGTTTCCAAAATGACAATGTGTCATTCGATCAAATGGAAATTCTCAAGATTTCCATTTCTCAATACTCAAAATTCTCAATTTCTCAAGATTTTATTGCAGCATCACATGTACATTTTCCTAGGGTCACAGGTATTATACATGGATTATTAATAGTGATAGATGCTCCACATCAATATGAAGCTGGTTTTGTTGATCGACACGGAGATCATTCTATAAATGTTATGGTAGTTTGTGGACCGAATTCAGAATTTTAATAAAATAAAAAATTTAATTTTAATAAAGAAGCTAAATAAATTGTTACATATTTGTAGTTGTAACATTACAATTTTTGCTTGTATATTTACAAATCAACAATCCTACAATTATGTAGCCGTCGTGATAGCTTAATTCTTTGTGATACGCTTTCACAAAAGTGACATATTTGTATACTTACCTGCTGCAAACTTGTAACGAATACATATTTGTAATTATTATTGTGGTACATTTTTTGTTTACAATTGAACAATTTTGTCGAATTGTACACTTGTAAAGTTTTGTGGGATAGGGCACTGACCTTAAACATAACTAACATAAAAACTAAACTAATTATTTACAAAAAATACTTATAAGTAATTTAAACCTATTAATTAAGCCTTTGGTAGACAGATACAGAATAATCTTAACTATTAATTTGGATTATTTTGTTCAATTTGATATATTTATTCACAGATACACAAGACCTAACAAAAACGCCTCCTATATTTCATGTAGGCCAAAATAAAATTTGTGAGTATTAACAGAGTAACATAATAAGATATCATATTAAGAGTAACATTTTTATTTATTTATTTATTTTATTTTAGGGAAATTTAAGGTATAAATATATAATAACAGTTTGAAACATTTAGGAGATAAAAATTATCTTTTAATAACCAACCATTGAATATTCAATTGCAGATTCACAAAACAGTCCATCAAAAAGTGGCTCAGAAAACCACAGTGAATAATTTTAGAAAGCATGTTTACAAATACAATATTTTAAGAAATGTACATATCTATCTAATCAAAAAAACAGTTTAATTGACTAAAACCTCTAATAGTTTATTGTTTTAGTGGCTAACAGTAAAACAGTATCAATTTGTATAAGTTATTATTATTTTGGTTTTATTTACAGATTCTTCAGAAGAAAACAACATAACATTAGGTACTGGTACATTTTTATTTTACTTACCTATTTGTAATTTTACAATGTAGTACAGGAAAATTTGCTAACAAATCAAAATGTGAATCCCTTAGCGGTATTTTCGACGGGTGAAAGAAATTATCGATTCCAGTCTGTAAAAGGGGAGGAAAATAAATTTAAAAAAAAAACTTTAAAACATCCAAATTGTATAAATGTACCATTTAGTTTAGTTTACCATAAATTAAAATTAACAGAGCTAGGGAGCTTAGAAGATAAGGGTTCATTCTTTTGGTCTCACTGTAATTTTCTTAAAATTCACCTATCAACTCTTTATCAAGTTATATAAACATTTTTATGTAAAACTCAATTCTCTGCAATATTTTTCAATGTCTGCAATACACAATTATATTCTAGAAACTTATATGAAAAATTGTCTAAGGGACTCATATTTTGATTCGTTAGTAAATTTCACTGGACTACTGATGACGTTTTTCATTTTATTTATTTTATAGGATCTCCAACTCCGAAACGTGTTGTCTGAAAAGTGGGAAAAGGAAAAGAAAATGCTCAACGATGTGAGTAGCTATTATTTCAACAAGTGAGTACTAAGTTCTAAAACAATGCATAACTAATATAACTATACCCAGCACAGATTTAATAGTGCTTTATGTCTGCGCCATAAAGCACTATTAAATACTTTTTATTAGCATACTTAATTTTTCATATTTATCATAATTTATCTATATCCCAATAGATTATGCATTCGAAAAGCACATACAGCCCTGATGCATAAAAGTGTTTTTTGTTAAGCGCCAGTTATATATAATAAAATTCCAAACACCATTAAAGAACTTAAGAATTTTGAAAATGAAGAAATTACTCGTCGACAAATGTTATTATAGTATAAAAGATTATATGTCTGATAATTAATTGTAATAATTAGTAATATTAATTAGCTTCATTCTTTTATGTAGTGTACTTAAAATATTTGCACACCCACGAAGGGTAGAATGTAGCGAGAAATATCTATTGTAAAACCATTGTAACCTATATTCAGCAAATAAATTATTATTATTTCCAGAACCTTTGGATACATCATGGGTAGTGGAGCTGGAGAGGCGACAAATAAAAATTGAAGAAAAGCTGGCAGATGCAACTCTGATTATGGCAGAAGCTGCCAAAGCGCAATCTGGTGCGGCTGTGCAGACTGCAGAAGCTGCCAAAGTGCAAGCCAATGCGACCATTCTCATGACAGAATCTTTCAAAAATCTTACAAACTTATTAGCCCCTCATTTTACTAATTAGTAAAAAACAATAATTTAAAAAGTATTGTTTTTCACTAATTGGTCTAATAAGATTTTGTAGCTATGCGGTCTGCATAGCTGCATCAGATTGTGCTTGGCAGCTTAAAAAAATTACTAGTAATGCTTTTTTTTATGTTAGGTCGACAAGACAGGCTGACGGTCCACTTGATGATAGGTGGCTTCCGTAGCCTATAACACAGTATGATTAAGGATAAGAGATTGGGAAGGGATGGGGTAATGGGCTCTGGTATCCCTTACTCGCTCACCGAAACACAACTGCACATATCGCACCTTCGGAACCAAAAGGTCACTTCTGCAAGTTTTTGCAAAAATGACTTAAGTATGTAGAAAGAACGGCGATATTCGACTATATACTCAAAAAAAAAATGGTGATAATCACATAAATAACATAGTTTTGAGGGAGGGAGGGACGTTGCATTATTTTCCGTAATTGGTCCCTTTGCTTGAAACGTAACGTCTCATCTAGTTAGTAATGTCTCGACAGCCGATATGTGACCTTGCGTATTTGTGATAGAGAGGCAAAAGTGGTAAATCACATTTACAAAATATTGATATTTGTTGGCTGTAAACATAACGTCACTTCTGTTTATAAATGACATTATAGCCAGATTATAGCATACAACTTTTCTTTACATTGGAAACAAAACGTTACTTCTGTTTACAAGTGATACTATTTTTTGAGACTGTAAAATTTATTAAGATACCATGGTAATGTTAATTTGAGAATTTATTATCTGTCCACGCTTGTCATCTAATAAGCTAATTTAAGCTACTGTACGATACTCGTACAGTTTGATTAAAATAAAAAACTTAATAATAATCAGCTATTTTATTTAATAATCCCCCATTATATTGATAAATAAATAGTATTACCTATTTTTCACCTCTTTCTGCCTGTTTTAGTATGTATTGATTTCCAATCAAATACAACTTCACTGAATATAAACGTAAACCATAATTAAATAGGAAAAATATCATACCAACAACTATCAAACGGGGTTGTTTTAACAGGTTTTTTTGTTCCTACGATATTTGATCATTTTTTTATCTCTCAAATGGAAAAAAAATAATTCTATTTTTTTCCTAGGTGCGAACTCTATCCAGAATGAGGGGCTATTTTGTCATAGCAATGAAATGCACTACAAGTCAAAGTAATCGCTTAAAAACTTACATTGATAAGCTTTCTTCAAAAATAAAAAGCAATATTCATCGTTTTGAGTGAATATTTATATGAAAATTGAATTTTAAAAGGCCATAATAATCAACATTTCTTTATTAGGAACAATTTTTTTTTTCGTAACTATAGGAACTAAGAAATTAACTTAGGAATAGAGATTCCTAGGATTTAGTCCCATATCATCAGAGTTTCATTTGGTTAATGAAACATAAATTACATTAAAGTGAATTAATTACAATAAATCAATTTTAAAATAAAACTAATAACTACAACATTTCTCTCAAAGAAACACCTACTCATGGCGATAAAAAGAAAATTTTGCTTGTAACTTGTAATATTTTGTTCTTTGTAAATTAATTAAATAAATAACAAGTTGTTCTTATAAATAAACTACACTAGAGCTTAATGAAAGATAAACAGGGCTTAAATGCTGTTATTAAAAATTATATACTAATTCCCGACATTCTGTTGAGACCATTCCAACGAGCCCAACAAACTACATCTGCTGTAAGTTGCTGAAGAGTTGGGTATTTCGCAGACTACTTGATGCTGTAGAATCAAGTCAAGGTTACCATGTCATGGACATACCACCAAGTAACAGTACACCAAATTATAAGTGTCGCAGTGGTTTATGAGCGCTGACCTTGAATGCGCAGTATTCATTTTTTGGATCTGTTTGGCGGGAGTAGAGTGTACACCTGCGCAGACATCCCCGCCAGTTTTGCCGAGCGCTCATAAACCGTTGCGACACTTATACAAATCAATCGAATTTGTGGAAGTTAGTGAGATCCCATCTTCAACTGGGAAGTGAGCTGATGATCTTCAAACGGCTGAACAAATCTTCATAAATCATATAAAAACTACTTCGAACTAATTAGATTTCAATGAAAAAAAAAACTATTAAATTTGGTCTATCCGTTTGGGTGATTTTTATTTTAAAATTGATTTATTGTAGTTAATTCACTTCAATAAAATTTGAATTATAATTTGTTTGATTGTACACTGACCAAATGAAACTGTCGATTTGAAACTCAAAGTCTGACCAACCAACTGGTCACCGGGGATGATGGAGCTGATATACCTTTGTTTGTGCGGTAAGTCCCAAAAATTAAAAAGGAAATATAAATAAAATTCGCCTATCGAAGGATGCACTAAACCAAGTGCATAATTTAATAAAACATAAAATTATTTCTAAAAGTAACTAATTAACACTTTACTTGTAGTCGGTGAAATAGGCCCTTACAGTGATAACGAACAATTAAAGGTACAGTTACTTACATTAAAGTACTGAGTACTTGCTAAAACATTTTTTTAATTATTAAAAGTAAAGAATTACAGATGATCCAAAAAATTAACCAGCTAACTTCATAAATATAATTTGTCTTCTATGCAATAATTATTATCACAAACACAGCAATAAAATAATAACTAGGTCATCTAAATCATCAGTCAGATTTCTCAGAAACTTCACTACTCAAAGATAGGATTTCTTGCAAGTGACACATTGGATCCATTCCTTGCGAAGCCGATAGAAACGATAGTCTTATTTGCATATAGAACATAAGTTTGAATTATCCTTCTTTGCCAGCTCAATCAATGGAACTTATAAAGTCACCAGCAGACCTGTTTTAACCTATTGTCAATTTAGACCCAAAACGGCTGAATGGCTCTTATTTTCTCTGTATCAGACCTGATGCCTGTGCTAATGTCCTACATACTTGCCCCAGGTCACTCCGAACTGACATTTATCTCTATTAAATTGTAAACTTGTCTGTTCAGCTCTATTCAAAACCTGTCTTAATCTCTTGTCGTGGAACTCCTTGGACTCCCACAAACTAATGATTTATGCACATATTGTTCTACCCCTTTAATGTCACTAAATGAATCATGAAAGCATTTACAACCCAGGCGCAGAGTTTAAGCCGAAAGGTAATCTTTTATAACAATACCTCCCAAAATCACCATCATTGTAAGTTGTATATTATATAATTGACTTCTTTCTGATAATTTAAATAAATGAAAACTTTTGGAAGCATCAAGAACTGAAAAATATTTGGCATTAGGCATTCTAGCAACTAATTGATGTTGATGAAAGACCAGCTCAAATCAAATGCTAGATTCTAGATCAAATTCATATACCTAAGACTATTCGTCTCCTATTCATTAAATTTGGCAAATTAAACTGATGTGTTGCTCTTCAATCAAAGAAATGTCAATTAAAGTTTAATCTTCACCAATTCCTTTTTAAAAAATAAAATTATTTTCATACATTCAATTGACACATAGTTAAATGTGTCACAGTTTGACACATTTAACACTATGGTCATAGTATAGATTAAAATTATTAATTTACTAGCTGCTGCCCGCAACTTCGCCGGCATAATTATATATACTAAAACCTTGAGAACCAGTAGTTTTTGAGTTTATCGCAAAGATATTAATTTGCTCTCCACAACCTTTGTACAATTAATGTTCGTTGACGATGACCACTGTCCAGTTGTGTTGCCTCTTCATCTCCTGCATGTTGAGACGGAATCTGCCTAGAATGGTCTTCCTCTTCATCCTCAGGGGATAAACCATTAAAGGGAATCCTGTGTCTGTTGCACATATTGTGCAAAATGACACAGGATTTATTATTTTTGCTTCCAAATCGTGATTGTAGTGCAGCTTCCTATGTGTGAGTAAACACACACCGTCAACGTGCCTTCAACACTCCTATGCAACGTTCCACGGTGTTCCTAGCATGACAATGAACTCTGGTGTAGTGCTCATGTGTACTGCAAGGCTCAGCATTCACAATAGGTGTCAAAAGCCATGGTACCCAGTCACCTGGAGAGAAAGGTTTTTCATATCATATATGCATACTCTAAATTGCAATTTAATCTCCATATAGACACTATTATAGCAAAAGCATTTAAGAAACTTGGATTAATTCTATGTCTAGGAAAACCCTTTAAAAATACATTTACTTTAAAAGTATTATATTTCTCATTTGTACGCAGTATTTTGGAATTTGGAAGTATAATATGGAACCCACAATACAAGAAGCATATATCTAGAATTGAAAAAATATAAAATATATTCTTAAAATAATTAGATTATAAAACAGGAAATATATTCACTAACTATAAAACAAGTGCTTCAAGACACAAACTGCATTCTTTAAAGGATAGGCGAACTTATATTGACGCAGTCTTCTTATATAAAATAATAAAAAATCACATCGATTCTTCTTCACTTTTAGAATGTATTCACTTCAATGTACCAAAACTCAGAACAAGGTCAAAAGATACATTTCACATTCCCTATTGTAGAACTAATCATTTTAAAAATTCATTCCTTCATCGTTCCAAGTATCACTACAATAAAGTTCTGAATGATATTGACATATTTTGCAATAATTTAAATTCTTATAAAAAGAAAATTGGCGAAATACTTTTAAAAAATTAAATAATTAAAAAATATTCTCTTCTTTTTCGATTTTCTACTTTTTAAAAAATTAATAGATAAATGTAAATATTGTTTTTATGATTCTATAGGCCTGTTTGTAAAATTAATGGCTGTATGTAATCTAAATAAATAAATAAATAAAATAAATATCAGTGCAATCTGATGTTTAAAAAAGAAATATTTATATCAATTTGATTGTAAAACTTTTTATAAAATAATCATATTAATATAAAAAGTAAAAATGGTGATAGTAGACACACTCATTTGTGCCATTTTTTTCAACTTAATTTGTGGGTTATACAGGTAATCTATACCTACCTATAATTATACCTGTATCATAATAATATGAACAGTGTTTGGAAAGTAAGAAATTAGTAGTAGAGAATCTTACATGAGAAATATAAAAAAAGATTTACCTAAAAGCCACACACTTTCTCCAGCACGATGAAGCTCTTGCATACGGTCATGGAGCATACAGTTTCTCCTTAGTACGCATCATGAGCAGCACCTCCATCTCTTCTTCTGTGCTCGTCTTACAAATCACTAATAAGGCTCGAGCCATTATGAATCCGTAAAAAACTGTTATTATGAAACAAATGGTCATATAAAAGAAGGCAATTTCTACTTTTATTTTAAACCATACTATGTCGACTTACAAATACACAAAACAATTAATTGATATTTACCACTTAAATAACAGAAACTTATTTTTTAAATGTTCGTATGATCCTTTGCAATTGCTTTACAACAAGTAAAATACGTGTCGTTACAAGTCAAAGTGTATCTCGAGATAGTGTCACAATTGACGCATTTAATGGGCTGTCAAAGTCTTTCGTAATACCAATTTTCTACGTTCGCGTGTTCTGCCATAAGGAAATGATGCACTTTAATTTTAGTTATTGTCCGTCAGAGGCAGCACCGTCGTTTACGCAAACCACACTAATGTTATGAGTTACGTTATACCAAAAACATGATTTAGTATGGTATTGCACAAATTATGCACAAATTTTGCGCCTGTCGCTAGCAGAGGCATTTAGATAATAAGCCTGCGGCTTCGTTTCAATAGAATCCACCAGCAGTGGACCATAGCCCTCGGGCCGGCCGCACACGCCTACGCTTCACTCGAGATTTATACCATTACCCATATTCGGCCTACGAATGGCGCCAAATCGACGGTTCAAATTAAAAACCACCGCGAATGCGAAACGATAGCGCCGAGCGGTTGTTGCTTTGATCGATAGCTCCATGTTGCTGATTTACGCATCACCTTGTAAGGATTAAAGCCTTTGCAAAGATGTTATTCTCAATCACAACAAAAGCCATGTTTAAGGTCCTACCTCGATGTCACTATAAAACAATGACAACAATGCTTAAATATATACGAGTCGTGGAATGGCAACAGTCGGCGCCAGTATAAAACTATTCGATGTTTTAATGTCGAAGTGTGTAAATGGCAAATTTCAAACAGTTATCATATAATGTGTATATTCAAATAATACATAGGTAAATAACACATTTTTTGGTGAATTTGTTAGCTTGAATAAACATATCAAATTTCTAATGTAAAAAATACAATGTAGGTAGCTATAATATAATCAAACTTACATACTGAAATATTAAGTATAATATAGATTTTGTATAATAAAATATTATTTTATTTTAAGTAAAATAAAATTATTTTTTTGTTAAATTTGTAAAAATTGTCTGTGTCTCAGAAGCCCAAATGAATTAATATTATTACTATTGTACTTACTATTATTATAACTACTAAATTGAATTAAAAAAAAACCTAGTCAATATCAAAAATGTTCATAAAACTAAATAGCGGTAAGTCATATTGGGTCATAAACGTGGTTCACTCTGAGTATATACGTACATACATTCAAAGTAGTTCAAATTATGTTTATTTTATATATTGTGTATATGTTACGGGTAATGCTAGAAGGTGGAGTAAACCTAGGTTTACCCGGGTTGACTTAGTATTACCCAAGCTTCTTGGGTAAAGTCCGAATAATAAGTAAAATAAATTTTAATTCGGGGTTTACCCATGCTCACCTAGGTCTACCCAACTCTGGCTGGGTAATGTTAAAAATTTGTCTAATTAATTAGTGAAATGAAAATTCAAGGGCATTTTAAACATTTATTATTTAAAAAACATACAAAGGCGAACGTAATCGCTTGAAGAGCATAAACTTAATAGCTTTAATAGCAAAAACTAATAGCGGTCGTTGTTATTAAAATTATAACCCTGGCCTCCTGAAAGCGACTGTTCATTTGCAAGCTCCCGTAAGCTTTTTTTTCCTGGTGATATATTTTCGATATCAATCAACTTATCATGACACACATAAAACTAATTCCTTGAGAACATTTCCTCAATAGTACCACGTTCGTTTCCTAGCCTATACAGATCATCAGCTTTTTCTACAACTGCCATAAGCACGTTCCGAAACTCGCCTCTTCCTCTATCGACATCTGGTATTTGGACTCTTACCGTATCTCCAACAGAACATGGAGGAAATTTTAAATTAGATAAGGCTTTCATTTTTTTAGCTTGATTTTCTAAGCTCAATTTACGCCACGGGCTCGAAAATTACGCAACACCTAACATTACCCAGCCAGAGTTGGGTAGACCTAGGTGAGCATGAGTAAACCCCGAATTAAAATTTATTTTACCTCTTATTCAGACTTTACCCAAGAAGCTTGGGTAGTACTAAGTCAACCCGGGTAAACCTAGGTTTACTTTATCTTCTAGCATTACCCGTAACATATACAATGTCAAGGAGATCTTTGATGAATTTTCTACGCGGCCGAGCTAAAGAAAGTTCAACGTCGTGAAGACACTTCGCTTGAGAGGACAAAGAGAAATAATGCCTATGTGAATTCGAATGGAATCATTCTATCTAAAGACTGCTGTCAGTTACCAACGACGAACGTTAGTTATTCCGAAAAATAAACACAATAATTTAGTGCGACTTCTTTTAAAAAAAACTTGCGAATCCATAAATATTATAAAACAAATAAATCAATCTGTCTGTGTGTGTGTTCGCGGTGATCTCAAAAACTACTGAACCGGATTTTCATGCGGTTCTCACTAATGGAAAGAGCGTTAAAAGTTGCCACGACCACGTAGGCTTAATGTTCGACTAATGTAGTAAGTTTGTGATGTACTTTGATGTTGTAAATACTAATAATGAAGAAATAGTCAGAGAAAAACTAAATTACTAATAGCTTTCAATGATACGTCAAAGTATCGGAGGCTAACTCCTAGGCATAGGTTCTAAAAATCACAAAATTCAGAATTTTTAAACACAGCTGTGAGGGAATTTATTAATGAAAGATCTCGTGTCCGTGTGATTTGTAACTAAATTTTAATATACTTACTGCTCAACCCTATTTTCCGGTGGTAAAATATGGCCAGGCATCAAAATCTTCTTATGTATAACGCCATTTTCTTGAAATACCTGTAAGTGTAGGGCTTGCTTTATTTATATCACAGTTTATATAATAGTTAATTAATCAAACAGTTCATAAGTGTTATATCAAAACTAGTTTGAAACGATCAAGTTATAATTGTAAGTAACTCAATTAAAAACATTATGTCGTTGAGATTATACGTGGCAAGTGGACCGTGACGAGCCGAATTTAAATGTAATAATCGAATGTTAAGTTCGGGTAATCTCGATGTCACTCGATGACAACTCCCAATCGGATTACTGACGTCGGAATGGAATTTACTGCAACAGTCGGTGTTTCAATAAAAGAAAAAGTCCTTATTAGAAATACTATTCATTTCGGAGACAAAAATGTGTAATGTTAATAGTATTATGATTGCTGTATACAAAAATAAAAAACAACTTTAAAGGAATTCGGACCGTAAATATTGCGAAAATAAATCAAAGGTAAAATATGAATGATTTATAAAGGAAAGTTTCAACATCTTTCAAATAAAAGAAATATGTAACATAATTTTGTATTACTTTCAACTTTTGATTCGATTTATTTTAATTAAGTGTTACGAGCAGTCAGTAAATAGATAATACAGAAATGACTGTTGACGGCTAGTAGAATCTTTTTATAAAAAACTGTTGGTTCATTGTTTATTTTATGTAATATATTTTTATGTATTCGTTATACATATTATAATTGTCCTTAATAAACTATTGGTTTACTTTGTTTAAATAATATAGATTTTCCTACTATTCTATTACTACTTGATAATTTGACTTTAAGCTATATTACTTAAAAGACGTTTTGGTCTGTATGTTTTGCTGCATAAATGTGTAATGATTATCGTGAAGCGACAAAGTAATATAATTTTTTGTCAGTATTCAATAAATTAATCCGAGTTGACAGACGAGGCGGGCGCCGACGACACGCGCCTGGCAGCACGACACCGACCTGTCTCCGGGGATCACATCAACCGGCTAATTTGGACAGGTGTCGACACAAATATAAAAACAAAATCGTGTTCCAAGTTCCGCCTTTGTAAAATGATCCGGCGCTTAACAGATCTCGATTTCGCTCAACGGATTTATCGTTGTAAATATCTGTTAAGACGTTCAGAGGTGACACTTCTCAATACTTGCACTGACGAATATATTTCTTTGAGAAATTGACTTGTAGTTAAACATGGTTAAAGTTAAAGTATAAATTAAAGGAAAATTCAAGTAAAATTGCGTTGTTATATAACTTTAGGTCGCTTTTAAAAATCGTTAACCAGTTTTTAAAATCGTAGGCAGTTTGAGGCAGTTACAAACCCCTTACAGATAGAAGACCAATGTGAAACAACAGCACATGTGCTGTTGCATTTGTACTGTGCGTAATCTAGTCAAGTGATGCCAGGGCCTTTCATCATCCTTGGCGTTCCTTGTGTGATAGGTGACGGCAACCACTTTCCATTATCACACCAGCCGATGATTTTGATTTTTACATTCAAAATATTGTCCTGTATAATATAATACTTTAAAATGACTCAAAAATATTGCTGTGTGTTGTACAGTGCAATCTGTTGCTAAACGTCAGTTAAAAAATATTAGCATCTAATCTAAGCTGAAGGATATGGAATTGACGCAATTTTTTTTTAGATATATATGAAGTTAGCAGTGATTGACATTATATATGGCTGACAGTATCTAAACTTAATGGTAAGATAATTACTATCGCCTAAAAGATTTAAAAAAAATCACGACTGATCGCGACGACGACGTTCGGTTGCATCATTGAAATTTTAGTAAACATTTCAATGTGCCTGACGTAACAGTCAAAAACAGGCATTCCTAATGCACATGAAACAAAGAGACAAACAATGAAAACAAGACAAACGGCAATTAATCAAAATTTTAGTGATATTTGTGTTCGGCCAAACCGCGCCGCTGACAATTGTTTTATGGGCGAGTAAAATATCTATCGCCATATTGCTCGTTGTGAGAAAAATTCTGTAAATACGTCGAATGTGCGAACTACCGTTGTTACAACAACAATGCGGTACCTATACAAAGCAATAAAACATAAGACACAAGCTTATGGAACCTTTTTAATTTTAGAACAGCGGATTTTTCGAAACTTAATATTTGTTAAACTTATTCTGAAGAAGCTTGTCCTAAGAAGCTTATTTTCTTAGGACAAACTTTAGTAGCTATTTTTTGTGCAATTATTCAATAATAATAAAAATTTAATTGGTCAATAGATAACTTTTACACAGTATCTAGATTATTAAATTTTTAGTAACAATAATTGAAATATCTAAAGCTATGTAGTCTACAAATATAATGATATATACAATACAAGCTAGTGCCCGCAACTTCTTACGCGCTGTAGTTTGTTTTTAGAATTTTTTAGAGGATAAGAAGTATCCTATAGTTTAATCCAATCAATACATCAGTGAAAACCGCATTCAAATCGGTTAAGCCGTTTCCGAGATTAGCGCGTGCACAAACGCACAAACAAAACAAATTCGTAAAACTATTTTTTGACATCGGTAACATAAGAACAACGTGCACTTTTTTTTTAAATAGTATTGTACAGACACGGCTCGTTAGATTTTATTATACGTATGGATAATTTGTAAAAATAAGCTGGATTGATAGGTAGGTACATCATATAATTTCTTATCTAGTAAATAAAATTTGCAAAATTAATGAATCAGTCATACTCCAAAACTAGTGTATTAATTTTTGGCTCTCGCTTATGTCTCGTGCCGCTGTTGTACAACACTCCATGAAAACGCTACTTTACAATCGGATTATGCTAGAAGATGAATGCAAGGCAATCAGACGTAAGTGCGAACAAAGCATCGTAGCGGAAAATGTGACTTTCAATCGTAAAACTGAACATAATTTTATTGCTTCTAATACATTCCGGGCGAGCCTTGGCGTCGCGTCCTGTAAGGGGTTATCCCTCTATAACCGACAGTCGTAACTCCTCAACTAAGTATGTTGTACTACGCTCGTCAGTATCTGGACGTTGTTACTTTTCATTACAACTAACAAGCACTTAAGAACATTTATGAGCTACTCAATCCCTGCTCCGTCCGATATGCGAGAAAGTAGAAATAAACACACCGTGAACAAGATATTTATTACCGCGTGCAAAAAAAGCTGAACCTCAAAATAATATACTTAATACAAAAGTCACTCACTTTTGGGTCGTAATACCGATGCGTGTTGGTAAGATCTATCACTGCTCCCAAATTAGGTATTTTTCTTAACAATTCCGAAATTGTCCATCTGAAAAGAGAAAAACACATTTTATAATAATGAATCACCTTTATATTTTACATTGTTCGCTGATTATAAATTCTGAAATAGTTAAGACAATTTGTACTAAGCAGTAAAAACGAATAAGGCAGAAAATAAGACGTAACATTGGGTCCGCAAAACTATCCTATTAGGTATGTAATTTCATATGGATACAAAAAATATATATTAATTTAATTGAACAAAAAAAAACGAAAAATTTATAAGATTCCAGTCAGCTACTCTAATATGAAATTCGAATACAGTTTTTAAACACCAAAATATTAACGAGACAGTTATAGAAACAATAACTTTCTAAGTTGTGTGGCGCCAACGCACCAAATGTGGAGACCATTTGCATACTAATAGCAAACAGCATCAACGAATTCAGTTTATTCAATTAAATCAAAGACACTTTATAAATGACAATAATTATGTTAACGTGTATAATATATATATATGCATTTCGTTGACCTCTTAAACAGTTTCGATTAATTAATAATTTATAAGCTACCGATTTTTAATTAAATATGGAAAAATATATATTTCATAACTGGCAGTCTGAATTTTTTTATCATGAATCATGAACATTTTGTATATTGTGTAGCATCATGAAGCCAGTAAAAAAGTTTTATTTAATGAATGCCCAAATAGGCATATTATTCGTATCAATGTCGTAGTTGGCCAGTACACGTTGCAAAGTAAAACATCTTTTACTTGCGCCGTCTTGCGGCAGTAACCCATCCCTTATTAATAATAACCCCATGATACTGGTGACCAAATCACTCAAATTTTAACTTCCTGTTTTTTAACATCATCGTTAATTGTTGTTTATTTTAAGTTAATAAAATACTTACATGTGTTTAATCTCCTTCTTGTTTATTTGTACTTCCTGAAACAAATAAAAAATGGGTTTTTAATTTTTTTAAATAGCTGCTTTAATTTACAGATACCAATAAGGTATTACATATTTTAATTTAATTCATTAACAGTGTAGTAATAAAAACTCCGAATATTATACAAAAATATGCTTTTTAAAAAAATGTTTCCTCGTTGTTATAATTAAAATACCTTTCTAATAAAATACTGAAAATTCCATAATTTATATAGTAACACATTATTATAAAATATGTAGAAACAACCCCATAACTTAACTTTCCTCGTAAATCAGACCTTGTTTTAAGTTTCCTTTGTATAGACGAATTGCCGTTTTATTTTCGTCGGAGCTTTGATTATACAGTTTTTCTACCAAATAAAGGTAGGCTTTTGCCAATTAAGGTACAACTCGACATCACACAATTAACGCAATTTTTTTAACTTCATTGTACCGGTAATATACGTTACTGGTCTCCTTTGGTGTTACGATGTCATCAGCACACATCCCTATGGTCATAGACAATAGGGCCCGTCTTTGAGAAAGCCGCACGTAGGCGACAGAGCACTGATAAGGGGACAGATCAATCACCGGCTGGCCCTACCTGACCGGTGTCAGTGAACTTTAGTCAGCGAGGACAAGGGCAACCCGACGAAACCAAGTTACACGTACATCTGAAGCTATGGTATTTTAATTTGACGCCACGCTACAAACCCCTAGTCCTTTTAAATAAAAAAGCAGAGATTTAAAAATATACAGGAGTTATACAAAAATCGTTGGACATAAATCTTAAAACCCATCTTGATTCACCGCAGGCAAAAATTCTCGAAGGAAAATTTTCAATTTAGGCTAAAATTGTCTTAAATAAAATGTCAGAAACTCATAATAATAGGCTGTTTGAGTTGGTTATAATTTATCGACGGTGTTGACACGATGTAAAAAAGATTATGGGCAAAATTGAAGCGCCAGGAGGTGTGTCTAAATGAGGTTAATTTTCAATTTGGATTCACCGGTGGCCCTTTACAAATTAAGCGGGGGCCAATTAATATAAATTCATGCAGCCCAATACTTGGGAAAAGTGCATAAATATTGGGCATAGCTACTTGCTCATGGTATCGATTAACATTTTATGAGATCGATTACAATTAAAGAACGACACGAGAAAGTCGTCGAATTTTTACGACGATATCTTCTTCTTGGCAATACCAAGAAACTTTTGTCACTAATAAATTGCGATGTCAACGTAATGAAGCGACATAAATTCTCCGTTGAATCGGTAAAGCAATCAACATGTAATACGATGTATTTTTAATTTATAGCTCGAACACCTTATTAATTCATTCAAGTGTAGGAGACAAGTTTTAGAAGTTCGTAAAAAAAATATACGTGCAAGAAAATGACGAGACATATCGTGTTATTTTATATTACAACAAACATTACAAGTTCAAAAAGAAGAGAACCAACAAACCGCACTTGCAACATTTGAACAGACTTGACGTTCGTCGAGACGTTAAACAATTGCGACCTCATCGTGTGCACTCACCACGATTTTCAATTAACATTAAAGCACCGGAACAAATAAAAAGCAGACAAAGGAATTTATTGAAACCGCCAATTTTAATGTTAAAAATTCGATCTTCGATGGCATACAACTTTGGATCTCGAGGTTGTGGCACAAATACAATTGCCCGATATAATTTACTTTCAAATAAATAAATACTGAATAGGAAACAATAATCTACTAATATCACATAAGAGAGTGAGTGAATAAAATTTGTAAGTTTGTTTATATAACTCCAGAAACACTGCACATATTCGAATTTTTTATCTCTATTTTAAAAGTGCATTAAATATTAATTATCCAGGCGGACATAGGCTATATATTATGTACACTAACTCCCCCAATAGCACCCGGGCGAAGCCAAGGCGCATCGGTCTACTATTTAATAAATTAATAGCTCGATGAGTTGAAAATAAATATAAGAAGTGAGTAATCAATAACTATAGTCGCGTCGGAACGTGGTTGAGCAAAAAAAATTGCAGCGCGCCGCCCGCCGCCGCAAACAAGATTACAAATTAGTGTTCTATAATAACAGTGGCCTTTGCTTTGTATTTATAATTAAAACAATACAAAAAAACAATTGAATTTAAACTATTGAAGTGAGTAAAACATGATTAGAATTAATAATAAAAATCGATGATGAAGATGGAAAGTATGCATCTACATAATCAATTTGAAAAAGGCACCAAAATATTTCTGACCCCAAGATTCACCAATTAACTATTTTAAATGTCAAAAAAGAAATTAAAAAAAAAAACAGTGGCACTCCGGGAGTGCCGACAGAAGTGAAAACTTGAACAATTACGTGTTTATTTTTTGAATCGTTAGGAAATATTTTATTGTGCAGGAAATACTTTTAAATGAAGTGTTCTTTTATTAATTATTATAAACTACTACTATAAAAATAATACTACCCACTACTAGTAAAAAGAGTAAGCTCTCAGTAGCTCCTCTATACTGAAAATATTGACGACCTTTTTGGAATATCACTGGCCGTTTTCTATTTTTATTTGAAATTACTGTGTTCTTTTATAAATATTTTATAAATGTCAACAGAAGTGACGGTAACAGTGTCGCGAGTTTAATGTTTTTCTTTTCATCTCATAAAATGCCCAACGCGCTTAAAGAAGTTTTTACTTCAAAAATTTGTGTGTCAGCTCCGACACACGACTGGAGTTTACTCCTTACGAACGATTATAAAATTTACATTTTCACAATTCGAACACGCCGAAAGATTGTTATTTTTTAAATAATATTGTAGATGGCGCAATATCTCTGAAACTTCATATATTCTAAAATATTCAAGAACGCATAACTTAACGCATTCGTGTGACAATTTTGATTTTACTTTCATAAATTTTCATACCACGGGCTTATTAATTTATATATAAATTAATATGCAAATCGATTCTTAAGGAGTAAACTCCAAAAATAGTTTATCGTAAAACTTACTAAATTATTTCTCACGATTCCTTCGCACAATAAAAGTTCATAATTATTTCATTCGTCGAGCGTTTCAGCATAACGGCCATACTGAGATAATTCAAGGAGAACTGATAAATTCATCTGAGGCTGTAACGATAACCTTCACACTATAGTCAGATGTTGTTAATAATCAACAATATACCTTAATAAATCGCCGATTGCCCGCTGACAAAAACCATACAACGCAACAAGACATTATTTACAAGTGTCATACAAAGCAATAAATGTAAATTTGTTGTTTTTACAGCAGACATTTGTATATTTGCAAAGCCAGGGGGGCGAGAAGTACCACCTGTAGCGCTATAACCATATTGAGATACAACTACTACGCAATAATCAAATTATAATCTTGTATTTGTATTTACATACTTTGAAACAATAAACTTTATTATTATACTAAACATCAACATAACCCAGCACAGTCAGGTTTACTCATTATCATAATTTTATTTGTGAGCAAGAGACGAGTGCAAAAACGATTTGTCGATACCAAACAGAAGGTTACGACTCAAGAACCACCCATCAAATTACAAGTAGCGAGAACAAAACTTATCGCACGATCGCGTGTCGACAAAATGAATAACACCTTAGTGCGCCTCCATCATATTTGACTAATGCGAAGATCAAATAATCGCAAATATACCGTGGTTAAAGTATTCAGCGATATTGAACCCACAGAGAGAAATAATAAGGCTGTTGTAATGTAAGAGCCAGTATAGTGTTTATAAGATAGTGATCTGATTATTCACTATAATGTGTATCGGATAGTAAATAGTAAATTTATGTCAAAGAAGACATCGAAGTGTTGTAATTTATACGCACTTACCTAATAAATTTACAATTCGAATGAAACATACAAAACAGACAAATTCAGACATTACGCAGAATTGAAATGTAAAGGTGATTCAACCATGTTTTAGTATTGAATTTCCAATGGGACAGGATTCTGAAAACAAATCTAATGGAAATTACGATTTACGACGTTACAAGAGAGTGCTTGTTACCGCTTATCGTGATCTGAACAGTAAATTTTATATAACTTTCACTGAATCAATGAAATCAAAATAAACCAAACAACACTCATGGTCAAATGTGATCTAGATCGAAAATTTTATGTAATCTATTAAGAAATTGCACACATCTGCTGTGATACTAAAGACAGCGTTTCTCTTAACCGTAACAGTCGCTATAAATATTCTGAATTATGCATCAAGACATGCAGCATTTTAATTATTCAGATTGATTGTACATTGTCAAGTGACAAAATTTTAACAGCGCCTCGGTCTATAAATGATTTATAGCGTAACTGTTTCGACATTTCAAAAATGCATGTTCATCAGTGGTAACGTTTTAGAGAAGTTAAAAATGTATGCGGTAGAAGTTAAGATTTCATTTTGTTTGTGTGTAATGGAGCACTAAGTTTGGACCGCGCTGCGTCTTGTTCCTGAGGTTGTTTTTCAACAATCATCTGATCCGTTACGCCATTTATTCGAATGGTAATGATGGCATAATTGACAGAGGGCAACTATTGTTCCTATTGTGTTGTATTGATATTAGGGTTTTGTCGCCTTGTAATGTTGGAGCGTTTTGTATTGTTTTAGTGATCGTTACTGGCTTGTTCGCTTTTGACACCGCTGTGACTGCTGCGGTAGATTTAGAAAGGGTGGAGTTGTCTCATTCCATTTGTATTGGATGCGATGTATTGCTGGCATGTATTGCTCCTTTTCATTATTAACATAAAGACATGTGCGTGTACTCTATACCATTGGTTATTCTATGATGTTTAATACTACTTATTTTACTATGATATATCTATGTTAAATTATTCAGAACTAAGATTTAGTTAGCTAAAGCTCAAAGAAGTGAAAAAAGACAAATACTATAACTACATCGTAAAAAATCTGACAAGGGTTACTACCCTAGTATAAAATGATTCCGAGACATTTTGGCTTTTCAGTCTTTTTAAACGAAAACAAAAACAATTTTAAGATAATCAATAGAAATGAAACTTAGTGTCAACTTAATTAATATATAGCTTGTTTCTGACAAATGCGGGCATTGTTGGACAACTAACACTTTAAATACCGTAGGCCCTTGTTTTACTAATTTAAAAATCGATATTCAAAATACAATACGGGTCTCAATATTAGACGTTATTCTGTTTTCGTATTAAATTTTATTTTTACATTTTAAAAAGAGTATATTGTCATTCAATTTATGCACTTGAACAACATTACAATCAAAATTACATGCGAACATGGTGAGATAAGTATCAGAAAATATCGCACGAGGTGCTACATAAATAAGCAAAAGAAATGACCCGTTAAAATCGGATTCCGTATACGTTTCGACCGATTAATCGAACGTAAAGCCGGCGTATCGGATGTCGGGAGGCATTTATCGCACCTAATTGCGACCACCGCGCCGAAATTCGGTTCGAAAACGATTTGGGTGGCGTGATGGGACACCATGATACTCCTTGAGGGAGCCATCATTTCACCTCTAATGTTCCAACATAAATGAAATACTACACATTTCTCGAGGTACAGTCATAGACAAAAATCACATTAAAAAGAGTCCATATTCTCCAACTCAAGTGAGTTTCCTTTAATTTACATTTAACAAGCGCATTTCCCATGACCAAACAGAATGCTAAATTACGTTAATTTATAATGTTTAAGACAACCAAAAGTAAAATTATGCTTGTTTTACTTCGAAAAATTCGTGACCACAAGAATAGCGGGGTAATGTGTTGATAAAAGAACTAATTGCAATTAACGATACATGAACGCAACACGCATATTACTTCCCAGCAATTCAGAGGGGCCATAAATTTTGTCAAATTGTGTTTACGGATGCCAAAAAAGCTTAAGCAAGCAAGTCGTAACCATATCTCATGATAACTCAATACTTAATGGTCACCCTACTTGATATCGCTTGTTGGGTGTTGCGAAATTAAGAGTTAATTGTTTTCTTTTTGGCATTCGCGCACGCGCTTAAATCTCGGCGGCAAGATTGTATTTTATGACAATTAAGGAGAAGGGGCGTTCGCATTTCGTACGGTTAACAGCCTATTAAGAATGAAGGTATTGAGACTTTCAATTAAGGCTTATCCTTCCAAAAAATTAAATTTTTGCAACATTTTGTAACAGTTTTATTCATTATATATACGCCTTTTCTTCAGCGAAAAAAATATATGTTTATCTACAAGATATGAGGAATGATTTGTTGGGATTAAAATTTTTATTTTATTGAAATTGATTCAGGAAAAAAATTCTAAACTCACCCCTTTTATTTTCAGTTATAACAATCTCACTTCTACAATATTTATCAAAAGATTATGAAATTTTGTACACTTATGAAGATAACAATGTAGCATGATTTGTTGAAAGCGCTTTTTGAAAATTCGTAAAATTGAATTTTATATAATGTTTTTATCAAAAATATTTCCCCACTTACTCAGCGCTAGCCCGTTCTCGTCCATAAAATCAGTGCGGGGCGAGTCGTGATGCTAGACGGACTTGTGCCGCGTTGCGCTTCATCAAATTATTAATTTTTACGTAATAAACAAAGAATAAACATTTTAGTGGCAGAACAGACAGTGCATGATAGTGTATATAATACTTTAATAGGTTTTCTTTTTGTCTTTTTAATTAAATCTTTAAAAAACTAAATATAAATTATGTTGTAATATAATATTCAATTTATTAATAATCTGAAATATTCAATTAATAATTCATCTGTATATATACTTGTTATCTAAATTTAATAAAGATAGGAAGTAAGCAAAGGAGGCAAAAACGTAATATATCAAAAATAAACCAAACGAGGAAGGAAAGTTTTCATGAATTTTAATTAATTAATTAATTAATTTAATTAATTAATATTAATAATGATTAATTATTAATTAATACATATAAATTAATATGCCTAATAAATAAATAATAAATAAAGCCACTATAAAGCCGGATTCCCACTCACGTATCTAGTGACTCATCGAATTGTTCTCCTAGAAGGAGCGGTGGGGGGTTTCCCTATTGTAGGTGGTCGCGTAGGGGACGCCCCCGTGACCTCCAGAAAAATCCGATATCCTCGGTACACCGTTCTGGTAAAAAGTTGGTGAGCGGTTCTCGGAAACTATGAGGGATAGAAGGGTGGCGTTTGCGGAAGGTCATAGAGGGTGATCGGTAGTCACCAAGGAAAGTGTCATCCGGTCTACCGGGGTCTACCCCCCCGACCGTAACTCGGAAACGGCGCGTCACAGCCGTATCGTGTTTGGGCTCATCGGGAACATCTCGACGAGATAAAAAATTTGACGCCCCCCTCGGACCCCCCCGACCGTAACTCAGAAACGGCGCGTCACAGCCGGGTCGTGTTTGGGCTCATCGGGAACGTCTGGACGAGATAAAAAATTTGGCGCCCCCCTCGGACCCCCCCGACCGTAACTCGGAAACGGCGCGTCACAGCCGGGTCGTGTTTGGGCTCGTCGGGGACGTCTGGACGAGATAAAAAATTTGGCGCCCCCCTCGGACCCCCCCGACCGTAACTCGGAAACGGCGCGTCACAGCCGTGTCGTGTTTGGGCTCGTCGGGGACGTCTCGACGAGATAAAAAATTTGACACCCCATCGGACCCCCCCGACCGTAACTCGGAAACGGCGCGTCACAGCCGGGTTGTGTTTGGGTTCATCGGAGACGTCTCGACACCATCCTCCCAGCCCCCCTCCGCTCCCCCATACTCCCCCCCCTCCTTTAAAATTACACAATTAATAATAATAAGACCAAAACCAAACCAAAACAATTAGACATGGCAAAAGACAAGACAAAACGAAAACAAAATGAAAACGTGAATAAATTTTCTACAAGGATTTGTTTTTTTTTTTTAATTCTATTGACATGAATTTTAAAAATTATAAAAAAGGGCTTTTGATAGCTTTTAGAAAAATCAAGCGCTGAATCAAAAATATGGAGAAAATAATAAATGTTAAGTGTGCCTTTTACAGTTCAATATACCCTAAAAAGCCCCACAGAGTTTCCATTTAATCCACTCAGCCGCTTTTTTGTACCACTCGATAGATTTTTTGAAAAAATTGAAGAAGCAAGATTCTCGCTCTAAAAAGTTCGTAATCTTTATCAAAATGAAAAAAAAAAACACTTTGTCTCAATTTGTTGTCACTTCACTCACTTGGTGAATTTGAAAAAAAATATCAAAATTAAAAAAAAAATTATTACCGCCGGCATTAGCGTTACCCAAACAAAACGTACCACGCGAAGTTTGCACGGTTGGTGCAAAAACTCAATTGTTTTTACTGAAAATTAAAAAAATTGTTAGTTTTGATAAAAACTTTTGTTTGGCTCTTTTACCATATATTTTATATTCGTATAAAGAAATATACATACATCTATACATATAAATAAAATTGGAGTGTTTGTAATATTGAAATAACCGTTTTTTACTACATGCATATGATTATATATACGTACATACACCATATATGAGTACATACACCAAAATAAAACAACCACATAACCAAACCAAATTTTTGTCTGTCTGGGTGTCTGTTTGTTCCGGCTAATCTCTGAAATGGCTGAACCGATTTTGACGGGACTTTTATTGGCAGGTAGCTGATGTAATAAGGAATAACTTAGGCTACGTTTATTTTAGAAAAAATACACCCCGGGCCAAGCCGGGAGCGCGCCGCTATACACTCTAAAAACATAACCCTCGTTGTGGCGCAGACGGGTAAAAATTTTTACTAGGTAACATAATTTACTACCTAAATAGCAAAACACGCTTCATTGTTACTGAATTATCCCTCTACATTGTAAATAATTATAAATTTGTAGTATGTATTTGCAGTAAAGTATAGGCTCAGTCGACTATGTCGTGCCTTTGTCGTCTAGTCTCCATACTACTCTTTGCCATCTCTGTGCGGTCGATCTCTTGTAGAGGGTGGCGCGGGGAAATCAGCCTAATAATTCAAGGCCAAATCGGCGTTATACACCTTAAACCGGAAAACTTGGTAAACAGCAAATTTTGTCGTACGTAAGTATAAGCATTTTTATATGGACTTCCGTAATTAAGCTTTACAATTATAGTTTAATTACGGGGACAATTGTAAGATTACTTTATAGAATAAGTAAAAGCGGAAAATATCGCCAGCGTAACAATTAAATAATCCACAAACGCTCTTCTTTAAATACGAATATTCCTGAATAGGTTAAAAGGGATAAAGGATTTTGTAAAATTAATATTCTTTTATCTGAACAATTACTGTCACGCATATGCGGCCCCATTAGATTTTGTAGTGGCCAGGAAACTCGGCGTTCCACAGTCATATACTGGTACTGGGTCAGGGTCGAAAGCGCACTTACATACCTATGCATGACGTTACTTACAGGCGACTATACGTATCTACCATATTATAGTGAACTGTATGCCTGAATGGCGTTTTTTTTTTTCTATGAAAAGCTTTTCTACAAAGTTACAATGAAGAAATATGTAAATTTTTAAAAAGCAGTATTCGGTAGCATTATGTAACTAATAAAATTTGTCTTTTTTAAACAGTTTTTATCTATAACTAGCTATTGCACGCGACTTAGTCCGCGTAACTGATAATGTAGCTTTCTATAGGTGAAGATTTTTAAATTGGGCCAGTAGTTTCTGAGTTCATTCATTACAAGCAAAAATACAAAAATGCAAATCTTTTACTATTATTAACTTGTTCAAAATTGTACTGTTTGATACGTCGATTGTTTGATAACCAACAAATAAATAATATAGGTAACAATAAGTTCAAATAAAGCTCGTTTCCTTATCCCGACATCACTCTTCATCCAATAAATCCATCCTTGCTAGAGTTATTTATTTATTTTTATAGATGACGCTAACCACTAATTATCAAGAAGTAGATTATCACACTATCTCTCTCATAACATTATTATAACTAACCTTAAATAATTACTTTACAACTCTTTAATGGTAAAAATTACATTTACCTACATAGTAATTAGTAGATGCCACCACCGTGTAAGATTCTGTCCAAGCAGTTAAGTAGGCGTGGTAGTCTCGCCTGAGTTACACCCGTTTGCGTTGTCTCGACGCGACGCTACAAGACGGCGCAATCATATGAATCTTCACAAGACCAGTAAGAGGGAAGGAAATACTTTGCAAACGTTCAATTTCTTCCTTGAATCATTTACCGCATGTTATTAGTGTAATAACAGGCGATGATAGCGCGCAAATGTTGATATTTTAAAACCGGTCAAGTGCAATGTAAAAACAGTGACACAACTTGTAAACGACTCGTTAGAAATATTTCTATAAGACCAACAGGGTAATTGGCAAATAATACTTTATAGAGCAGTCAATACAAACTGATATCATTTTTGTGAACTCGAAACTCGCATCGATGGCAACATGGCATGGAAATTCGCCTTAGTTTGGTGTTTTAAATAAATAAAAATAAAAACGTTCGAAAATTATTAAGTCGTGTAAGACATTTAAGGTAATCAATAGTAAAATTTAATAAAAAAAAGTTAACATTTACAAAACACATATTGTCAAAATTACAAAGTAACGAATTCTCGCAAATGTATAATATAAATAAACCAAAGTTCGCCCACTAGTCAAAATTCAGTCATAAATCATTTAGAAGATGGGAAATTAAGCTGTTTTTAAATTTTTTTTTATTATTATTAACAATAAAACTTGTCAATAGATACTAAACAAATAAAATCGGTTGACAAGCAGAGAAGAAAAATGCACTGAACTGTCTTGTCTTTATATTACAACAATTTCTTCTTCGGTATTTTTAAATTTTTCTGGATTAAATAACACCAAAATTATACAACCGTTTAAACATACCTTTTCATTTTGTTTTGGGTGATGTGTTTTCAACGCCCTTCACATTTCGGCTTTTAATTTGAAGTAATAAGTGGTTTATGAACAAATTATACATGCGGTTCTTATTAATAAATACAAGGCAAAAGTATCCCGCTTTAACTGCGTGACGTTGGGAAATTTTTAATATTTTTACTACACTAAATATATTTTTAGACATACATACATATTTAACTGGAATAGACCTCTTTATGTATATTTAGTGTTCCTTTATCCTAGAACAAATAATCATTATACTTTAAAACCAATTTTTGGGATTAGGAACGATAACACTGATAAAAAATATTTCTTTGTTATTTTTAGAAAATACACCCGAAAATAAAAAAATAAAATTTATCAACTGATCTAAAAATAATTCATGTTGTTAGACCTTTTCTAACTTGATAATAATTATAGATATAAATGTTACACAAACATGAACACTTAGTTGGAACTAACAGGCAAATAGTTGAATGTTGACATGAAATTGTGCGTGTGTTAGTAAATTACAAAGCCAGTTCTTCTTCATATTAGTTCCTTGATACCAAATCAAAACAAGACGGTCAAGAAAGCTGATTACACGGTGCTCCCACGATCTCATGCCCTGGCGGCTTGTGAAGTACGAAACTTGGCGCGTACGTGTCAAAAGATGTAATTATGAAGAAATCCAATCAGCGAGATCCGACACAGGCGGCGACGTTGATTGAGCGATAAATTTATTGAAGATAAATCTACATATCGCGACAAATCTGTAGCAACAATACAACACAGACCACGTCTCAATAACCAATCCAATCGAAACACTATAGGTCAGCGTCAGAATCGCAACAGCTTCTGGTTGTTTTATGAATGATTGTTTTTCTGGTTGTTTTGTGAAGATTTTTAAATAGACCACACTAAACCGAAAACATCATGAGGAACTTGTTTGTTATAGACTACATAGAAGAAAGATGATAAACGTACACTACACCAAATAATTAAATTGCAAATTGAATTTTTAACCTAATAAGGAGGACCGGCGCGGCGGCGCCATAGCGTCGCAATATTTCAGGTCACGCGTACCTGATTCAGGATCTCATTCGTGACCCTAACTTTCGCATTGTTCACTTATAAACTTTATTTAATATCATACCGAGAACATTCTGACAAGTGCTATCATAACGGTATTATCAACCAGCCATAGCAATACGAAATTCCATATTACACAAAGAGTTATAAAAACTTCAAGGAAAAATATGTCGCACAATACAAGCTATTCAACGAAGACGATACCGTGGACGGGTACAATAAATTCAAGACACCCTTTGATATCGGTTCAAAATGACTATGGCAAAAACATCTCACAAGAAGCTTTAGTGACACTTATGCGAATTCATATGGATCGGACGAGGATCGGACAGATCGGTTGGACCACAAAATACGACCGCCTTGGAAGAGAGGTTTAATGTAGCAAAGATGCTATTATATTGTTGTGGGAGTACTGATGGCGCCTAGCCTGCGACTATAAATTCTTATCCTTATATCAGAAAAAAAAATGTAACATTTTTACGGGATGGTCCTCTTCTGATTCCATCTTTGTAAGGGTTTATGGGTTAAGCGATTGTTTTATGTTATTTAAGTTTAAAAATTGTATCAGTAGGTTCAGTTCCATCAGTAAGTTTATTATATTATAAATTTATTTTCATACAAAATATCATAATATCTTTCTTTTTTAGTCTATTCTTTTGTGATGCACATTTGTAATTTTAGAGTTGTTTTAATATATTAGGTAACATAACAATATTATTATTCAACTATTATTTCGATATGTAGGTCTTAAAAATGAATATTATGTAAAAATGACAATACAGGATGATAAGGAAGGATATCAAAAAACGAAAATATTTGATGTCAAATGGAACTTTAAAACTATATGTTTGTAAAAATTATTAAGAGTAACAACGTAAATGATAACCGTATCAGAATAAATCACATAATTTCACACTTTCCATAGTTAATGTTGGCCCGCAGCACGTACAGCACTAAACAGCCTAACTAATTAGATGCACTAGGCAACAAAGAGCCGTCGTATGTTATGACGCATCTTTCGGTAATCAATTTTGAACTTTATTATGAAGGTAACAAGGATTTTAAAAGCCGTGTACAGTGGTAAGAATATTTAGCTAGACGTGCGATGGCGGCGTACGATAGGTCGCCCACGCGAGGAGGCGCCGCGCCGCGAAATTCGTGAGAAGAAGTGCTTGGGCGCCAGCGGTGGTCAAACATCAAGAGATGATAGATAGTTAAAAAATTCATCTCACTTTTATGCCTTCATATTACTTACCTCTGTAAGTAAAAAAAAAAACTACGACACACACACTCCTCACAAGAAAAAGTACTTTTATATCTACAACTGGATATTAAATAGCGCTTTTCGAAAGCCGAATACAACCACAATACGTTACACTCCTAACTCAAATCTCGATATTTGGAAGTCGGTCGCAGCGATTTGGTAATCTGCATTGTGACAATTTCTATTGTCGAGCTGTGTGAACCTGGAACCCGACATGAAGTAATTTTCTTTTAAATGCATACGTTTGTACTCAGTATGTACTGGTTTGTACCAACTTTTTTTTCGTTTGTACCTTAAGGGGTTCGGAGATACTAAATTTTCATAATATTCAGAAACCAAATTGGAGGAATCGATTTTTTTTAAATGCATACGTTTGTACTCAGTATGTACTTGTTTGTACCAATTTTCTTTTTGTTTGTACCTTAAGGGGTTCGAAAGTAGCGGCATTACAAAAAGTGCAAAAACAGTAAATCTGCCATTGTTCGACGTAATCAAAATCTGCGAGTGGGAATAGATTCCTTGTCGTTTATATACCCATTTGTACCACCAAAAGATACGCTCGTATTCGTACTACAAATCAGTGCTCACGGATTACTTTCGAAGAGATTTTTCTAATTCGCGCGACTATGACACTGAGTAGCAATACTTACAGTGGAATTACGAGTAAAGGAATAAACTCATAAGGAAATCAATGCACAAAGAGTCACATCTATGTCGCATCATCTGTGTCACATCGGACTGCGCAATCAACCTTGCGTTCTCGGAAACAGTGGATTACAATATCTTATATTGTCATAATCTCCGTTTGGCCGCAGACGATGTCATTTACAATTCCAAGTCGTATGACTAAAAGGACAAAATTGTATGTATATTTCTTTATATAACATTTCTTTAAACGTATTTTTTTTTTAATTTACTTGTCGTCTTCATTTATTTAAAACCAAAAGGTCAAAATAATAAAGAAGTTTTGTAATTAAAATTACATACACCTACATAAATATAAGTTTTATTGATATTAGTATGCTAAGAAAATCATATCAGAAAATATATTTTCAATTATGTATTTTTATGTAACTACATACTTAATATGCAATGGTTAACTCATGTTAATAAAATATTTTTACTTTGTAGGATAAAGTTTCAGAACAATGTTTGAGTCAGTTTATACATTAGTATAGATTCAATAAAGGCAAAAGTAATTAGTTTGTATAACAATAAATAAAGCATGAAAAGTGCATGAGTTGCGAACGAAAGCTCGTCACCTTCATGACAGCAGAGAGGCGTGGCGGCACACCTCTCTATTACAGGATACTACGCAGCCCCTTTTGCAGCTGTTTGTTATAATTACCTAGCCTAATCACTCTTTAAAACTAGTTTCACTACACATTGCGTATAGCGTAACTTTAGCAAAAACTTCACATTTCGCAGAAAAGTAAATAATCAGGCGTCTATAATAAATTCTTTAAACCAATTTTTTTTTGCAACTGAAAGTTCTTTTAAACAAACTTCAATAAAATGCATTGCATTGTGTTTTTATTTAAACATCTCAACAACACAAGTTAAGTGTTTAACAATAATGATCAATAGTGTTAGTCAATAATGATTTATATATTACACTATATTAATTATAATACATATTTATATATTCTTATAAGTACTAAATTAATTAAATATTATAGGTACTAAGTGATCTAGGTACTAATTTTAATGTGATCGCATTCATATTTTATTTCATGTTCAATGATTATATCCCATCTCAAAAATGACCAACGCACTTCAAGAAGTTTTCACTTCAATAATCTTAAACTCACAGACTATAGACATTATTGATCTAGCGCGAATTAAGTCTGTGATCTGTCATTAATAATTTCAATTCATAAAGAGAAAAGTAACGGAGCTATCAGCTAAGGTTAGTAAAACACGCCCAATAAAAAAAATAACAAATTAATAACTAACATGGCTAAAGGCGAAATAATTAAAAGTACGATAATAAAGAAATTAAGATTGTAACAAGATAAAGTGTGAATTATCGTCAATAAATTACCGATCAACGAGTCTCGCACGCGTGTTATATTGAATTAAAAGATAAGAGGCGAAGCAAACGCTTTCGCGGGAACGATTAATATGCCTGTTTGACCTTAGGCGTATTCAGAGCGACCTCCTCATACACTACACAGTCGTAAAGATAGTACAGAAACATTAAATAACCTGTCGAACGAAACTGAAGACAACAGTATCACTAATATCACCTGCCAACCATGTTCGTACACAAATACAACAGATAAGGAAAGAATTTTTATAGAACGATATCAACATGCGTGTAGTACAACATGAAATTTCTAACATAACTCAGACAGCGCCATACTTCATTAGCCTTATTTAAATTAAGAAGCAATAACAACTTCCTCGCGACATAACTTACTCGTGTATTGCTTGATTTATGCGTTTGTAAAGCATAAAATTGTATGATCATTTCCTAATTCGGTGAATACCTATTACCAATGTAACGAAAAAGTGGTAAATAATAAATTAATGTCATAATTATGTATTCGTTAATTAATTAATTACGTGCCGACTATGTTCAATCAGCGCGAAGGTTAAAAATTAGTTGACAGTGTGCGTATGAATATTTATAGAATTATACTGGTTTCTGTTTGTTTGAAAGGAAAAATTCTAGTGCATAGTTTTACGTCTTTTTATTGAGTTGAGAAATGTTCTGGAAGCCAACACTGTATAACTTTTCGAGATGTGTGCGACTTTTCTGTCGTCTCGCAGTTGCTACGGGGGCCACGAAACGTCGTAGTAGCAGACAACTGTGATTGTAAATATAATGTCTTTATTTGTGTTTTTTTTATGTAAGTATAAGTCGGCAGGCAGGCTGACAATTCATTTGATGGTAAACGTTGGGGTTCGCGACGATCGCGCCACCCGCCACTGCTGTCCACCCGAAAGTGAAGGTACGCCGGCGGCATGGTAATTAGCCTAATATTTTTCCGCATAATATTTTGATTATATATTTTCCTCGAATTTTTGACATAAGTTTCTAGAATAATGAAGAATTAATGAAAGATTAATGAAATGTAGGATTAATGGAAGAAGGGGTGGAAAGAAAATAAAAAAAATCCTCAAACTGTATAATACAAAAATGGCAAGGTTACAAAAAAGTTTCAAACAAATATTGCAGTGAATATCGTTTTACATAAAAATGCTTATAATTTTTGCTAAAAATTAAAATTAACAGAGTTGCATTAGTAAATTTTAGAAACTTATATCATAAATTTTGATTTGTTAGTAAATTTTCCTAAGCGGGGGTGAGTTTGCTAGATTAGCCTAATGATGTAGATAAGATATGCATTAAAATAATAAATTCAAATCAAGAGGGGTTCTTGTTTTAAATAAATTTAGATTAAGGTGGGAAAAAGACGTTTAATGTGAATCATCAATTATACTTTAATACCTTACCACACTTACTTTTACACACTACCGTTTTTTAGGTGCATAAATCAATGGTGAATTCCGACCGAACATCTTAATTTGCATCGCCGCAAGCGCACGGTGACACTAACGACTCACCAGCGAAAACAACGGTGAAGAAAGCAGCGATTTAAAAAGAAATTTAAAGACAGCCAGTGGTCATAATCTTTTACTATTCATATGATCTACGAATATATAAGAGATAAGACAGGAAAGTATACACAAAAGGACGAAGAGGTTGCATTGTAGAAAAAGCTATGAAGAAAAAGCTTATCTATAAGGTATTATAGAAAAGCTGTCATTATCATTAAGATCATTAAATTATAAAATATACATGGAAATTATCGAGATTATAGATGAAGGTTGAAAGAGAAAATCCCTGAAAGGAAAATTCATAGTGTCTACGAGATTAGGTTTTTACTATACAATCGTTTCTTATCAGCAAGAATTCAGAGATGCAAAGATAAAACTAAATCAGATAACCCTTGTTGGAATAAAACCATACTAACCAACCTTTACTTGGATTTTTTGTAAAGATATTTGCATGTAATTTAGCATTTTAATTAGGCTAATCCTATCCATTTCCTGGATTAAACTTATAGATAATGGATGTATTACCTCATAGATAATAATTAAACTTTAATCAACACAGCTGAAGTTATTAAATGTGAGGCGAACACAGCAGCGGACAATACTTAGTCTGCTGAGTACCTATAAACGATACCAATAAATTAGAAAATCACAACACCCATATCATTTATAGCATGCGAAATAACACCTAAACGTCCCATTGGATGTTATTTCGCACCCCATTGTAAATGTTGTTTCGTTCACTTTAACCGTTAGCTGTTACACGATCGTCAAGATACTATGAACACTACCGTTCATCGGCAACAACACACAAGACGGAATCGTTAATCGGACGCTTGTTTATTAACGTTGGAATGTAATAAAATAATTACACTATGTTGGCAGTTAATCACGTGATGATATCTCATTTAGGAGGAGCTAATGAGAGACGTAGATCACATTCGGTAATGGCGACACGTGGAGATTTATCAAACACTTTCGATCCATAACTTATG
Organism: Synanthedon andrenaeformis; assembly: GCA_936446665.2. NCBI lineage: Eukaryota > Metazoa > Arthropoda > Insecta > Lepidoptera > Sesiidae > Synanthedon > Synanthedon andrenaeformis. The sequence continues at coordinate 4,116,882 of OW387786.2, read as the reverse complement.
TGCGGTGATTAAGGTATTCGTGTTGACATAATGACCAGGCAAACAGAGCTAAATACTACAATTTTTCATTATCTATTGCCGAATAGTTTAAATATGGTAATTGGGATTGACTTCCGGTACCACGTATTTGTTATAATCGATTTACGAAATCGATACTTTAACATTACATGTAAGTAATAGAGAAAGATAAATGTTGGAACACGCCGAATAAACGTTTATATCTTAAGATATGTAAATTATACTGTGCACTCATGTTACTTACTTATGCCAGGGTGAACCATATATTATACTACTAGCTGGTGCCGGCGACTTCATTTGCGTTGAATCTTTATCGCTGTAACGACGATCCCTCGGTAACCTAACATAAGGGATTGGGAACGGATAGGTTCTGGAATCCCTTATTCATTCACCGAAACACAACCACACACATGTCGTTACTTGACGGTGGTCTTTTGTAAGGGGGTGGTTATCCACCCTTGTATTAGTCTTAGATAAATATTATTTATATTAATTTAATAACGTAAAACGTCAATATCTACAAAATAAAACCATATAGGTATATTCTATTGGAAGTTTTTCTAAGAAATAAAATATATTAAAACAAAACAACTAATTATAACTTTTAAAACTGTATAAAGTTATTAAAACAGTAGCAATGTAAATTGAATGGGCCATTTGACTCGAATAAAAACAATATCGTGCATGGAAAGTGTTATAGCAATAGTAAGTGATCGTTCATGGCGGGACATCACGCGAAACCGACCAGAGAGCAGGCAGTGCACATTGTGTGTTAAATGGTGAACCATTAAAGGGAACGACGGTTAATAAACACATTAGAGCGCGATATTAGACGCGAACGCAGAACCGACTTGATTAAAAGGCGAGGACGTGGGAACAGACAGAGAAAGAGAACCAAGAAATAAATTAATTGCGCGATTAGAATTCATGTCGCGGAACGAAAGTAATAAATTGACTTATCGCTGCAATTTAGAACAATAGAAACGAAATAAGCGCACACAAAAATGAACCTAGTATATACTCGTATATATCTACAAAACAATGTTACGCAACCTATAATTGCCGGAAGCTAAAGATTAAATGATGATATCAAATCGTATAAAGTCAATAAAACTACAAACTCAACTACCTTAAAGTACAATAATAGAATATGAATAGCATAACGAAAACGCACTAAAAACCAGTCTGGGCATTGAGTATCGTCACCGCACAATAGATACGTGCTTTTATGAAAATATTAATAATAGTATCCAACATAGTTTAGTGCGCTATTAATGCAGCGCGCTTGCAGACAAATTCAATTGACAGGAGCCTCCGACTGAGCCCCGGGGTGTCCCTCGTTTACATCTACCCGCCTATCTATTTACGCTGGTATTGGAAATAAAATTGAGCGGCGAGATTGCACAGGAACTTTCAAAGGGTGCGATCGAAACTTTATGATCCGATTTTATTGTTGTCGTCGACGCGCGGTTTATAAACGCCGCAAAGTTGCACTAGACACCGTAGATGGAGTAGAAAATTAAACTCTTAATGTCCTCGACATTTATGCTAGACAAAACCGAAAACAATATCAATATCTATTGAAATTATATCGATAAAATGTAAACGATAATACGAAATGCCAGTCTCCGTGAAATGGCATACCATTGGACCATTGTCACGCATAGCCGCGCTTAAAACCCGATCAGTTCATAGTACTGAAGAGATGCGTCCTAGTAGCGTTATCACAAAATATGATAGATCGTCGAAGCGAACGCGATGCTCTCCCACGCGGCCCAACTGTGATTAATTATAATTCGAATTTTATTCAAAGTGAACAGCGGACAAACTACGATACTAATCAATAAACGGTTCCATACCGACGACGGTACCGACATGATACCACAATTTACTATTGCCGATAGCACGTATGAAGACGTCAAAGCACCCGGTCAGATAGAAAGCTTCGGAACAATAGTAGCGACATTTTCATTGTGATAGGAATCCCATGTAATACAATGTAAAGCAGACGCAAGACGATCTATCAGCGCGGTTGCATGTCTAATTGTCTTTCGAACGATTCTTTTCGCGCTTCAATACCCACTCAAGCTATCAATAATGTAAAAGGGTTTTATGTTGGTCGCCATAACATACTATACCTTTTATTATCGGAGATGTTTCAAATGGTTTGTTTGCTGGTAGATATGAATAAAACATTCGAGAAGTATACAGCAAAAATTGCCGTTTAAAATACAATAAAATATCCATGTAACGTCATAAGCCATCGCTCGTAACATTCTAAATTGCGCAACAGGCGTATTATTCAATAAACACATTCGTATACACAAATTCCTGTGAGCCGTGTGTTTTGATCATTAGCCTCCGATATTAGACCCCTGCAAGTAACGTCTCATGCTGTGTGAGAAATAGATGGCCATTTGACAATATCGTCGCTACAAATATATTCCACATTACCCGGGCAATACTCTATCGCATTACGATACTCGGACTTCATTATCTCGTAGCGGCTCATCTCGCTTATGAATGGACAGATCCTGTTCAACATTCTTACGAACAGCCACCAGTCACTAGTCACTAGTATGAAAAAGCGAAATTAACTATGGAAATAACCAATTAACGCAGAACGCGTATCCGATGATTACAATCTTAAGATGAATTCTCTAGCCGATGCGAACGGTCCTGCATCGTATTATACAGAGAACGTATGTATTCCCATAAAGTCAACCGTACGTCAGTCACACTGTCGTAGCGGCGACACGATCGCATCCTATGATAATAATCACGTCCTTATAACCGCATAAATCATATCAGGCACAAGCGCCACAAAGATAGAGACGACACGCATCCTCGTCTCGCTATAATAAATAACAGTCAGTTCTCGCTTTCAAAGAGAGGCCGGGGAGCAATAAGTCGCGGACGGGTCAGAGGTGAAGTGAATAAAAAACGGCCGACAATTAAATAGCGTTCTTGAAGGTTAATGAGCACAATAAATATGTTGTCGGCACCGCAGCTGCGGACAAACAACTGCATGCCGTCACACGTGAGGAGGGTTCAACTAGTCTCTCTATGAGAAGAACACTCTGACTGGCAAGTTCATTGTCAAGAGAGATGAGCCACACTGTATGTACGCACGTGACATGTTCTCCAGACAAAGAATTGGGGTTAAGTAAATATTGAACCGAGAAATATCTACACACTAACTATTAGCATTTATCATAATATTCAGTAGGTATAGACGGCAATGGAATTCTTTATAATCCATTAATTTATGGCGTCAGAGTTAAAAGTAACCCAGTTGTTTATTATTATTAAAGACGTGTTTATGAAAACAAACATTATAGAATCCGTCACGGTGCATTAAAATGTGTAAAGAAAATGAAATCTTTATTATGTATAATCACCTTATTTATTGTCCAAATATCTAAGATGGTCATTAAATTGAAAATTATAGTGGAATTCCTTCACAAGTCCATAAATAACTTGATTGCGGTCAATGGAATTTAAAACGCTACAATGTATGTAATATAGTCTTTGTTAAATCAATAAAACAGTTCTGTCGGAAGCTGTAAAATTGTTTTATTCAATTACCTACAGTGAATATTTTGCGGAAACGGCAATGTGAAAAATTAGAAACTCAGCAAACGCAAATTTGTAGAAAACTCCCTCGCAAGAGTTTACACATTGATGGCTGCATCAGACGGATTCATACCTGCATTTGATTTATAATGAGAAGGGGATAGACAAACCGCGGGTGTGAATTCAATCGTTGCGCTCTAACATCCGGGGGCAGTCGCGACCAGCACTCAAGGACCACGGGTAAACGCTGTCACAGTCCTCGTTAAACGCCTTCAAAAGGGAGGAATGAGAGGTCGACATAAACTGGCAAGGGGTGGGGAATCACAGCGGGTAGTGAGATATGCTGGCGCCTCGAACGGCACGTAACGTCTTCGTGACCACTAACTATCAATCGCACTCTTTTGAAAACTTTTTCATAGCAACATTTTTGTTAAACGAAAATGACTACAAGAATCAACGGCTCAATTTATAAATATATAATTTACTAGCTTTGGCTTTATAATATATTTGTAGGATTTGATGAGATATACAGTGTTTATACATACATGTATAAGTAACTGCTTGAAAAAAGTTTAAACCAGTTTTAATGCATACGGAAGCACATTGTGATAATTAAATTATCGTCACCGCAATTTGAACACACGTAAAAGTGCATTACCACAGACATTACTTACTCGCCTGCCTTTCACAAAAATCAGCTAAGCATACAGTGTGAATAAGACGTTAGACTAAATATTTATGCATTTGTTTATGACTTCTACGTGCATCGTAATAGAGAGTAATATTGAATTTATCAAGGGGAGTTAAAAGTTTGAATCAAAAGTTAACTTATGATGAACGCTAGACAAAAAGTGAGCATGGAAAACCGTGGGTGTTCTTAACAAATATCTATTAAAGACAATTGAGACATTAGAATTTTAAAAAAGGAAATTCAAAACAGACTTGCTGTTTATAAAATCTCACTGCAAACATCAAACTTTCAAAGTCAATAATTCAAAATCGATGGAACTTTTAACAGACAACCGAATTAGTATCCATACCACTATAACATCGAAAGTCTGATATTTACCAGTAATAATTTGCATTATTAAAAGTGAAAACGAATAAGTGATTTAAAAAAAGTGATGCAGAAGTGACACCAAAGCTAACTGCCGTAACCCGAAACCAAGTTGCACTTAAAAAACTCAGAAGAGCAGTGGTTGGCCGAAACGCCGCCCTCTGTTTTAGAGACAAAGGCAAACAAACTGAAGATAGTAGACAAACAAATGTAAATGACCAAAATGTGAACGTCATGTTTGGCATTCCCATAAGGCAACGTTAACACGTCATTAGAGGTAATGATGCCGTGATTACAGAGTGGGAGCGGGGTGAGCGATGGTCAGAAGATGATTGCCTGCTTACTGTGTGGTCTCACGCCTTTATAAACAATTGGCCCCTCCAATATAGACCACGTGCCTTCCAACATTGACTTTTATGTGTTACTAGTGCTTCATTACTCTCGGTTTATAACTTTCCTTCGCAGTAATATTGCCGACATGAAGACATTTTGTAATCAATTTCGAACAGCCATTCAAAACGAAACCCTTATAATTTTAATCAATGACAGGAGTCTTCATAACCCTTCACTAAATCATCGACAATGAACGAAATTTCCGAATGGCCGTTCCCAATCCTTTGGAGATTTTTATCGCAGACTCACAATTTATTGCTGGTTTATCGTACGATCTGCGTAATTGATACGGGTAAAACTGTAAGAGGGGTGGGGACTCCCGTCAATGTCGTAAAATTAAAATACTTAATCCAGAACCAAGAATGCTTGGTTATTGAAATTGACAATAATCTATTATCACGCATACCTAATTATTACTAAGTCCTAAAACGGGATAGATTTCATTGAAGTGCACCGACCAATCACTTGATTAAAGCTATAAGATAAATTAGCTAGGCGAGGGGTAGAAAATGTATGTACTTAATGTTAAATTGGCGTAACAGTACTATCCGTTCAGATGAAATATATTTAAGAATAGACTGAATGTTATATTTTAAAGATTATATATATATACAGATTACTCTTAAAAAGAAATTAATAAAAAAAAATATAGAATACATTCGGATTATATACTTAATTCCTATTTTATTAAAATTCTTTTAAAATATTTATACAGTATGTAATGCTTGGAAAATAACTACTTATAACGACCAAGATTCCATTGTGATTTAGTGCCTGGAATAGAAAACGAAAGGAAAATCTATTTTATTATTACTAATATTATAAGTCCAATAATTTATAATAGACGTATGCTGAATATTCTATCTTTGTAACTTGTGAAGTGGAGAGTAGGTATATGTAACCTTCTCATAATAAGTTAATTTGGTTGATTTCTCTATTTGTTTATTAATTTCAATCTGGTGGTCCAATAAAGCTCAACTATCTTAGTTTGCTATGTCATAATTCTTACTATTTAAACTCATATTGCAATGCAACGAATAGTGCCAATAACAGATAGTTTGGGAGGCGCGTGCGGCAAACGACCGTCACTGATTGAGCATGGCATAAACCGAGCCACCCACCGTATACTTGAATTATAAAGTACCCGGCAATATGTTATGCGAAGACAATAATATTTATTTAGTTTTTCAATTTAATATGTAGATAAAAACTTTCTTTGACGTGACATTATAAGGCTCGTTATTGTTGTTAATCTTTTTTTCATTATAATAATGGCATAGGCTAGGCGGCGTCTAGTACAGAATCCCAAATCACGTTAAAAGATTGTTTCATACAAATGTAAAACAAAAATAATAAAAAAGAGGCCATTCGTATAATGATTTATAAATTACTAAGTGGATTTATAAATTACTTACTGTAAAAAAATATATATTTACATATAAAAATTTATTATTAGTCAAATTAAATTTCGGATTTCGGCCCCATGCAAAAAAAACACGCAGATTGACAAGAGTTTACATGTCCTTGGAAGATTGCTAATCTTCTCAGACGAACCAGTTTCCTTTGTATATTTTCGTATGTTAAAAGGTGTTAATCAAATATTTTTATCTATATATAAAGTGGCTACCGTCGCCCGCAACACCGATCCTGCAGGAATTTGTTAAGGAAAAAATTTCTTGTGGTTTGAAAATAATGAAATAAAACCAGTCGCTATAGCAATTGACAGCAGAGAGTAATACTCAATGGTCTATCGCTTCTTATATATCATCATTACTAATAATAAATCTGTAAGTGTAAGTATTGTATGTATGAATGTTCCTCCATAACTCTTAAACGAATTAACTGATTTTCATGAAACTTGGTAGATAAACATTCAGACGTACAGGACACAGGATAGGCTACTTTTTTCTTTTTCAACGCGGACGAAGTCGCGGGCGCCAGCTAGTTTTTATAATAAACTTATCTTTGTACAGCAACGTTATCTATACTAATATTATAAAGTGGAAAGATTTGATTGATTGTTTGTTTGCATTGATTAGGCTCCGAAACTACTGGACCGATTTGAAAAATTCTTTCACTGTTGGGAAGCTATATTATCAACGAGTAACATAGGCTATATTTTATAAAGTTACGCGGACGAAGTCGCGTGCAACAGCTAGTTTATTATAAAGTAACATTAAAAATATGACTTCAGCAGAAACTTGATTCAATTTAGAGTTAAATATGACTCAAATATATTAATTTAAAAGTAAATATTTCAAGTATTTCACGAAAGATTTTTTTGTGTTTCTTTATACGACGGGGGTTTCTCTCACAAACCCTCCAAATGTAACCAAAGCGAAATATTTGCACAAAATAATTTTGATCTGATTCACTCGTGTCGCGTACAGTAGACAATTAAACGCAGCAATCAGCAATATATCAGCGTGCAAATTGGCAATCAACTGGCATTGATTAGCGGGAATCCAACTCGACGCGGATTCCACTGTCGGAGACCCTTTATACGATGCATACCTATTTGTTAAACTACATCGCAGGCCGACGCAAGACGCCATCAACACATTATTATTAATTAATTGCCGGGCTCAATAATCGTATATTAATTCCTCAAAGACAGGTTTATTCTTAACTCCACCACAAATATCCAATAAATAATCATGAAAAAAATTGACTCCCGCTAAACAAATGTGTTGATAGATTTAACAAAGCAATGGGCAGGGCGTTACCATCACGATTATCGTGTCAAGAAGTGGTGGGTGACATCACCTTAGCAATTCCATTGGAGAAAAAACACGATAACATAACACACAAAAATGAAAATGATGACAGCACTACACCAACAGTGCAACCTGTTTAACAATAACGTCACGGCTACATTACGGTGCTGACTGATGTTTAATGTACGAATTAACACACCCCAAAATGCATGCATATATCATAAAAAACAAAATATTCATAAATAGCTCTGCTATTATAGGATCAAACAGATGGCTAAATGGGGAACTATTAACACTGCCCACCAGTGTCGTTGTCGTAATTGATTCGACGCTAAATCGATTTTAGCACATCACTACTAATCACCAATTACCACGTGCCGCTATAAAGAGATTTGCCGAAATAGAAATGCTATAGTGAGTGTTTGTAAACAATGAAAACAAGTCATTTCAATTTGAAATATCAATATGCCGCCGAGTCATAATCGGAGCCAACCAAATCTATAGTTATAAATTTTGCTTTTCCCCAGAAAAAACATATTTCCACATCATGAAAAACTCAATCTTGAACGAATCTTGAAACGAATCTTAAAAGAAAGTGAACCGAACGAAATTAATATTAAAACTAATTAGAGCATTACTTTAAAACTTGTATGAATTTACAAAGGCGTGGCGTCCCCAAATCTATGCTCAGTTACTCCGCTGAACAGATGGCTTCCCGAAACCACCGCACAAACACGTTAAACGCCATGCGGAAGCCAGACAGCGGATAAATTATTGCTCTCCCTTTGCCCAAACACAAAAGAGTATTCTGGGGTTTTTTTCCAGCTTCTGCGAATAATTGAGGTGTAATTTTGCGTACAGTGCCAAGCAATTGTTAAGTCAAAGCATACCGTTGCAAGGTGACCTTCGATGGCGACGGACAAAGGGACAGAATTGAATTAGAAAGTCCTTTGTAGTATCTGTAGATGACCAAGATTTACGTCAGAAACCGTATCACGTGTACAAATTGACTCATGCCTGAATTTCGTAACATTAAACTAAAATACTCCAACAATTTGCATTAAAGACAAAGAAACCTTTATGATCATGTTTTTTTTAATCCTCCTGTAGATCTGTAGATCATAGCGATTATTTAAACTATATTCAACAAATTGAATCCAACAATTTCGAGCAACTCGGAATGCTCTGTAAACGGAAAGTAATTTCATACACAATTAAATTTCTGAAATGTGCAGCATTTGTCGCATTTTCGCAGGTAAAATTCTTGTACTGACTACAAGCCCACAAAGTTTTTGGATGAAAACATCCCAGCATGTAAATTTGAAATTTAGTTTTCGATAGCCGCCATCTAAAAGATTTTATTAATCTCTAAAACATTAGATTTCCTTGTGAATGTTTTAATACTTTCGCGAGTTCAATAAGTGCTGTGGATGTTGGTTTCGCATTCTGTCTTCGGTTAAAATAGAGGTAAGTTGAGACAACAAACTCTCTCGAATACCTATTACTGACTTCACCTGGTCGTACATGGTACTCATAAGATTGACACATGATTCTGCCACCGTGATACTCGTACTTTTATCACTGGTACAAAGCGAAGCTAAAACCACGTGCGTAACGTATTCATAGTTGTTCGGCACAGTGGACTAGCGGCTTTATTTAGGGCATGAGCCGAACTAGTTTTTGGTTATTTTTACGAGCATGTATGTTTACATGATAACACGATGACAGCCGATAAATGCAACATTTTGAAGCTGTCGCCGGCTCAATAAAATGAACTCGCCACGTTCGATCGACATTACACGACATTACCAACCCTGTCTTCCCAAGCCTGTCATCATTTTACGACTTTTTTATTCGTCCTGATGGCCAAAGAAATGCAACACCAACATCGATTCAGATTTCTGTGGCGATACAGAAATGCTGAACGCTTTAAAACGTGTAAATGAAGCATTTACGCCTTTCACAATGCAATAAAGTCGGTCTTGTGGAGGCGCCACAACAGGATTATGTGCTCTTAGTTTCAAATAAATAATATCGATTAAATATCAACACTGCAATATTTATAAAAAAAATTATGACACCTTGACAAGAGACTAATGTCACTATTCCTGATATGCATTTAAAAAAGGACGAAATTAAACAAGTGGATATAGTGTAATCGATACGCGGTAATAATAACGTCTTTGTTATGGCAACCTGTCATAATAGTTAAGAACGAAACGCAATAAGCCTGTGGTTCAATATTCTCTGTTTAATTTAACTACCCTTTTTTTTTTTTTTTTTTTTTTTTTTTTTTTTTTTTTTTTTTTTTTTTTTTTTTTTTAACGTTGGGAAATCCTCTTGGATACCCGGCAGTGTAGGGGACACTGCGGGGTTATGCCGGATTCCTACCGGCTAAAACCCAACGACTTTCTTTCGATCGCGGCCGTTGATGGGCGGGGTCGTGGGGACGTTGTTACACGACTTCGGCGCCCCGCCACGGCTATCCAGCGCGGGGAGGCCTGTGCTCCCTGTTAGAACCTGGGCGTACCCGAAAGTGGAGGTACGCCGGCCATCTCGGGGGACCTTACGAAGGGCGGCAGTCTCCCCCAAGACCACCGCCAAGGTCCCGGTTAGGGTGGAAGGCGGCGAACATAGGCCAGCCGCCTGCGCCCGAGCCTCCTCCGGCGGATTGGCTGGGAGAGAGGATCCTCTTCCCGCTGCCTTTCCGCCGCTTCCTTGCGCGACATGACGTGCTCACAGAACGTAAGCATCGCCTGCCACGCAAGGTCACTGCCAACCATCGATTTAACGACGGCCGGCAGCGAGAGATCGGCGCCCATGACGAGAGACAGAGCGGCGCGCTGCTCTGCCCATTCGGGGCATTCAGCCAAAGTGTGCTGCGCAGTGTCAACCGCGCAGCCACAATGGTGGCATTCCTCCGTCGGCTCTCTCACGGCCACCCGGTGAAGGTAACGCCCGAAGCAACCATGCCCCGAGAGCACCTGCACCAGGCGGAACGTGAGGGCCCCGCGCCGCTTTGCCAGCCATTCCTCTAGGGAAGGGCGAATTGCCTCAATCGTCAGGCGGCCCGCACTGGGCTGTGCCAGCCTTTCCTTCCACTTTTCGAGGAGGATCGTCTGGGAGTGTCTCCTCAACCTGACGACCTCCTCCGACGACAACACCGAGCCGCGCGATCGCGCGTCCGCGACTTCACGGTACACCGCCGCCAACACTTCGGCATCCAACTCCCACGGAGGGGTGCCAGCCAGTACACACGCCGCCTCAAAAGAGATGGTGCGGTACCCCCTCACAATCCTGACTGCCATGGCCCTTACCTTCGGTTTCAGGTCGGCTTGGGTCTTAGAATCCATAATAATATAAATGTGAAAGTATTCTTTCTGTCTGTTACCATGTCACGCCTTAACTACTCAACCGATCATCATGAAATGTTCCATTATACATTGTAGGGATACATAAAAAGAACATAGGATATCTTTCATCCAGAAAAAAACACTGTTCCCGAGAGATCATTTAAAAATAAAAAAAAACTGGCTAAAGTTAAACAGCAAAAGATGTTTGTCATATATTTTGTCAGGCATTATATTTTTTATTTTTCAAAGCGGACAAAGTCGCGGGCACCAGCTAGTATACCCATATAATTCTTTCTTTTACATGATCAGCTAATGGTGTTAAACGAATGGAGGACCACACATTATAGATTAAATCAGACAAGAGTCGATACCAATACCAATTCCGTTTCGGTTTCGGGTCGCAGGTTTCGGACTTCGAAGGTATTATATGTAATCGGGCTATCGACTACATACCTACACCATATTACATCGATTAACGGTCCGAGATATCAAACAATCGCATTAAATCTCTAATGTATTGCCTATTCACACCTGTTTTGGAGAGTTTTACAGTTTTAATAACAGATGTAAGTACCTAATGTAGATGTTATTTTATCCTAATCCTGATATCCTATAATGCTCTAATATTATAAATGCGAAAGTTTGTGAGGATCCATCCATATGTATGTATGTATAAAAATTAGAGCCACTGTCGCCGTGGTGGCTCCACCGTTGTTATTGCGATAAATATGTCAGGCGTTATTTCGGTATTATATTTTTCATTTTTCAACGCAGACGAAATCGCGAGCATCAGCTATTAAATGACGCAAAAACGGCTAAACGAATTTAGATAAATTTTGGCACAAATATAGTTTATTACCTGGATTAACCTATAGGATAATTTTTATACTGAAAAAATGTTAGGTTCCTGTGGTACTTTCAAAAAACGAACTACAGCGCGTACGAAGTCGCGAGCACTGCTAATTTTTTTTTTTAATCCTAAGTGGACCTGTTCAAGAGAAGAATAAAGTCTTTAAATATGAATTAAGACTTTTAATCATGTTCTTTGCAAACGAGATAATACACACATTCACTTAAGGCGCGTATGAAGAAATTACAGTATCGTTTGTCACTATCACTTCACTACAAACGCACGAACGTTTAAGAATATCGCAAACACAATAAGAAATGTATGTCGTTTATAACTTTATAAGACGACTTCGTGTGAGCGCATAATAAAGTATAGACGTTTATCGAAGTCGTTGCCCTATTCAAATCGGTTCAATTTGTTTAAGAAACGCGAACATTGACAAAAATATATATAAGTATTTTCTATTTCTCTTCGACATATAATTAATTGAAAATTTTATTTTATTATTGCTGTGTCTTACAAACTAGACCCGTTAAAGTGTACGTTTATTTCTATTTAAGGTATGAATTCATTATTTTGTCCATACCTCAATGTGGTGGACTTTTGATTTTGATGATTTTGGGATTTTTGAATAAACACAGGCTATAATTTTAAAGATACGCGGACGAAATCGCGATCAAAAATCAGTAAAAAAATAATTCTCTCTGTCTATTCAATTATTTTCTTCGTATCCCAATGACTTTTTCATATTACTCTTATTTTTTATTTATTATTACATAAAAGAATGTCGGTTAAACTTACTACGTGTATTATCATCAATACTAATAATAAATCTGTAAGGGTCGGTCATGGAGTAAGTTACTTTGTTTTCAGAGATATCGTGTTTATAGGCTCTATACATGATACTGAAAATAAATTTACGATTTTTAGAATTTTTTTCTGTATGTATGTATGTATGTTCCTCCATAACTCTGAAACGAATTAACTGATTTTCATGAAACTTGGTAGATAAACATTTGGACGTACGGGACACAGGATAGGCTACTTAATATTTTTCAACGCGGACGAAGTCGTGGGTACCAGCTAGTATGTAAATAAAACCTACTAAATTCTACTATGGTCGAGAGCGCAATTGCAGTACCTGTAGCGTTTTGCTTGTGATATAAGCGACGGTAGCCACCTACCATCCAATGGACGGTGAGCCTGTTGGATGACCTTTACATAAAACAATATAAAATACATAGAACAAAAAATATTGTTATGCATTAAAGAAAACTTTTTGAGAAATTTACATAATGCATTAAGTATGGGTTGTCTGTCGATCTTTATAAAATAAAAGTCAAAACACATTACAAAATGGTTACTGATTCGAGTGCAATAAGATGTTTATAGTTTGCGAGGTCACGTGTTAAAATGTCTCTTTTATATTACAGTGTTTGATTGTTGACAGATTTGAAAATCGAACAATCAGTATGCCCCCCCTTTTATAGAGTGCCTATCCACAAAAAACGCCATGTGCTACCTGAATGAAAAAGCACACGCCCTATCCGCTGTCACTATTCATCATAATTATAACAAAATAGGACAAAATCAACTATTAAACGCTTTTCAACGGACATTTCGGCAACACAGACGCCGAAACCTAACAAATAAGCGGTCACCTGAGTATGAAAAAATGCAATAACTCGACGGACGATTAACAATTCAGAACCGCATCCATAGAACGTCGACCGACTAAATGTTGGCACTAAATCATAATAAAGAAGCAGTTGAATAGCCCCGAGTTGTATCAAATTACACCTACCGATTGCCATTAAGGTAATATCCCTTTATAATTCAAACTGAACAAAAATATTAAAATTTATTACCGAGTCCCGTTGAATAAGGAATAATAAAATCAAAGCGCCACGAAAATTTATAAGACTGACTTTTGAGGAGAAAAAAATAAAGATGGAGATAAAAAACTAAAACTATTCGTATACATAGAAGTCGACAGCAGCGTATGGCACCCGCTGTTTTTATCAATATAAGATTAGTCCTACAGAAGAGGAGGCCGCTCCCTTTATAGAGGGCAAATGTTTTGACACCTGGCTACGTAAGCAGCGGATTAGGGCGACATTGAGCACTGCTCTATTCTACTTCATTTGTGTCCCCGTCTGAAGAGATATAGAAATATTTTTACACAGTTTGTTATTTAAGGACAACCAAACAATCAATATTTTTAGGTCAACTTAGATTCTACAACCGTTACTGATTCACAGACCGGCAAAAGATGGCTTAGAACCATCTTTTCCCGGTCTTTTAACGTCTTTAACTTTTTAACGTTTATAGGGTCAATTCAGACAGACGCGACGCAACGTGAAGATGCTTGACGATGCATATAGGTGAGTCTATAATGACCGCACCCGCTAGCGAGAGCGTAAACAGTTAAATATGGAAAATCGTCAATTTGACATTGACAATTGACAATATTCCATCTCGCTAGCGAAATACGTCAGGACAATTAAAAATATTCATATAAAACATAAATCTATGTTTTATAAATAACTCCGGCTTTCCACGAATACATTTTTTTTAAATTATATACCTGCACAAAATTTCGTAGTGAAAATCGTATTAAAATCCGTTGGAAAGTTTAAGAGTTAGAAGTTAGCGGAGAAACACATAAAAATTAAAACTACGAGGATATACTTAGATGTAATATGTTCTATAACACAAAACGAAATCAGTCATAATCCTGATTTTTTCCTTTATTTCCGTTCACGTAGGAGTATAACTATTCGCTGCGTCAACAAATTTATGTTCCGGAATCAGTTTGTCAATAACGTTATGAAGACTTTCCAACAGAATACACAAAAATGGCTCAATTCACAAGCAAACGTCACTGGGTGGCGTATTTGTGCTCATGAATTTTAATTTTTCCCTTTCAAACAGTTGCACAATTCCTCAATTAAGAGACTCAAACAAAACTCAAATGTGTATGGACACAAGAAACAATTCACTATATTACTCCAACATAACAACGGACAGGCGAAAATAAATTATCATTAAAACAAAATACTTTTCGCAAAGTTCATGAAAACCTTCGAATTTCTTTAGACATACGATTTTATTTTAAAAGCATTAAGTAGTAGGAGCTTTTTGATAGTCTCATAACATAATAATTATGTGTTATTTTCTTTACATAACTAGTATAAACTGGTCGCTTTCCGCGTCTGTCTGTATGACTGCTAATTCCTCCTAAACCACGCAACAGATTTTGATGCGGTTTTCACTATCAGTTGTATATAACTTTTCAATGAAAGTTTACAATTATATTTTGCAAGCAAGTTGCCGAAAATTGATTTAAACGGCTTACGTACATAGGCTAAACCGTAAGAGATACTAACCAGAAAGATATCAATCAACTCATACATCACATTATG
Organism: Synanthedon andrenaeformis; assembly: GCA_936446665.2. NCBI lineage: Eukaryota > Metazoa > Arthropoda > Insecta > Lepidoptera > Sesiidae > Synanthedon > Synanthedon andrenaeformis. Next base: position 4,101,493 of record OW387786.2, on the reverse strand, counting down.
CTTCTGATACCGCAGCGATACAAACTCTATGCAGAACAAATTAACACAGATCGAGAAGAGTTTGTATTTGCTATAACTGTGGTGCGGTCAAGAACGCTTCGGCGGACAGTTAAATAAACAAGCACACTTGTACACTAATAATGCATTCATTGTCGGCTAGACTTCAGTGCAGGTGCCTATTTGAAAAGTGATTTTGCATTTTTACTAGAGAAAACATGCATGGCTATCGTCTCTATATATTTTCCTCTTTATTTCTTCTATATATAGATTACATACTAGCTGGTGCCCGCGACTTCGTCCGCGTTGTAAAATTAAAAACATAACACCTGTCTTTATCGCTGTGACGACGGTGGTGCCCAAATTTTTTTATATTTTAAGACGATCCCTCGAGGGCAGTTTTTTTTTTTTTCAGGAAAAAAGTATCCATGTAATAAACTATCTGTGTGTCAATTTGTATCCAAATCCCTTGAGCTGTTTTTTCGTTAATGAGTAACAAACATCCATACATCCAATCCATCCTCAAAAACTTTCGCATTTATAATATTAGTAGGATTAAAAATAAAGTCTCTGTCCCCCTCTGTCTGTTTCTCCGCTAACTTCTTCTGAACCATCAAACGGATTTTAACGAATGATTAGCACTAATAGAAAGAGCAATTATAAGAAGAAAGTTTGTGCAACTGTGGCGTTGTTTGTGTTATAGCTTTATAGCCTGTATATTAGCCACAAATTACCATCGAGTGGACCGTCAGCCTGTCTGTCGACTTTAACATTTATAAAAAAAAACAATCTGCTTGATATACTTTCGTAAATTAAGCGATGCTTTAAAAATTCATTCTTTTCATGTGGCAAAAATATATTTAGTCAATTGTAATTTATTAAATATTTTTAAAGCGATTTTTTCTTTTATAAACTAACTAGTGTTTTTGCCCGCGACTTCGTCCGCGTCCGATCGCTACCAAACTTCACAGAAACACCTGCTGGACTAATCTGAAGTTGTATGAAAGTTTCATCAAAATTGGTTCAGCGGTTTTGGAGTCTATAGGGGACATACATACACAATACACACATCAGCCTTTTATACATTAAGATTTATTGTAGACAACCATTGCTTATTAATATCGGTAAAGTTAGTTATTGTATTTTTCTATATTTAATTATTAGGGGTTATAATTCGTGATTTATAGGTACAGATACATTTAATTAACAGCAGACAGAAATGAAGCAATCAATTGATCTGATGTTTCTAGATTTCAGAAAGAATATCCATGGTAAACATATTTGATATTTTTTTATAAAATAAATCAAATAACAGTTACTATAATAATGTATAATATCAATACTAATAATAAATCTGTAAGGGTCGGTCATGGAGTAAGTTACTTTGTTTTCAGATATCATGTTTATAGGCTCTATACATTATAGTGAAACTAAATTGACGATTTTTTGATTTTTTTTCTGTATGTATATATGTATGTATGTTCCTCCATAACTCTGAAACGAATTAACTGATTTTCATGAAACTTGGTAGATAAACATTTGGACATACGGGACACAGGATAGACTACTTAATATTTTTCAACGCGGACGAAGTCTGGGACACCAGCTATAAGTAAATAAATTGACATAAAATTTTATAGAAACGGTTGGAACCTTATGAACGTGGCGGCATCTAGCCAAATTGTTATAAATTAGAAGGTAAGATTGCTTACTAACAGGATTCTTAAATTATTGGACAAAACATAGATGGCGCTTCTTTATTTTTTCAACAAACCTTAGTAAATATCATTTGTATATAATAAACTTTTGTATATTGTATGAAGTTGCAATAAAATATTTAGCTGGGTTGCACTTTTAGTACCACACTATTCACTTTACCTTGAACCAGTACATAATATTTCAAAGAAAAAGTGGGAATTCTAATTTTTCTAGGTTCATGATTCTAATGATAAAAAGCAATTTGCTCTGGCCACTAAAACAAATAAAGTCCTTACTGATATTTGTGAAACATTGGCGCATGTTGGTTAATTTCCACAAAAATTTTTTTACTCATTTGAAAAAATCTGGGTAGATAATTCAATAAAATTTAATGAAACTACAAAAATGGTGCCTTGATACAAACCTCTTAAATTGTGTTCCCAATTACATGTCTATAAAAAAAAATATTAAACACCATGACCATAATTTTTTTTTTTAAAAGATTGATGAGATTTTTCTTTTTTTGCATGTGTTTTCCAGTTAATTGGTCAACCCGTCTGGCGGCAGCAACCAACCTCCTTGAAATAACAGCAAGTGTGCTGTTCCGGGTGTAGTGCTCCGGTGAGTCAGTAAAGGATGCCAAAGCCAATTTCTCCCTATCCCTTCCAAACCCCTTATCCTTAATCCTACTAGGATCAGCAGTGCATTTGCAGCACTGAGGCGTTGCTTGTATTATAGGCAACGGTAGCCACCTAACATTAAGTAGGCTGTCAGCCTGTCTGTCGACCTTAACATAAAAGTCATGACAAGTTACTAAACAAAATGACATAAATATACTTATGTACAAGTATTATAATTTATGTAATATTGAGTTTGAACATGAAACATTAAGAAGCTTTTTCACAAATCTAATATAAATAATTTAGATTACACTATGTCTTACCTACTTTGTTACCCTTAAGAAACATGATTGGAATTAGAATTCACCATAAGTCAGGTACTTGTAAGATGTAAATACATATGAGATTATTTAAATTTACCTACTTAAAACAAATGATCATACTAACCTTTTTAAGGGGCACTTTAAAACAAATAAATCTTGTCCCATCAATTACATTTCCACACGCTTTATATTGTAACCACCTAAAAAATATATTATTTTTTTAAATAAGAAAGTAGATTCAAAATGCAAGGTACATTTTAATAACATGAAACAGGAATTGAATTGATTAATTGAACATTTAAACATTTAAAAAAATTGATTAATTGAACAGTTCAACATTAAAAAAAAAATATTTATTGAACATTTCAATTTGATAACAGTTGTTATGTAGGTATAACCAACAATCAAATTTGTGATGTGAAAATATATAATGTTATTCATCAAAATACCTGTCAGGAATCGCAGACATACTTGTTTTAACAAATTTAATACACATAAATTTAAATTGAACTAAAAATTACAACTTTAAATATGTCAATAAAATTAGAATTAGAAGTATCTAAATATATGTCTTCGTATATATTAAATCGAATTAGACAATAGACATAATATTTTAAAAAAATGATTAACAGAGGTTATGTTTTTATATTCATATTTATTATTTCCAATTCCAATCCATCCAATCCAATTCGGAGAGAATTACGTTTACAAACCATAAGCAATGCATACAACCACAGTACAAATAAATAACACAAATGTCATATTCTAAGCTCAGACTAATGCAAAGTCGGAATTCTCTAACAATAAGTAGGACAACAAAATAGAATAAAGTAAAGTAAGGATATCTAACATTTTTTTTAAATAAAATACACCTTATTTTACTCCCTGATAATATAGCTTTCTATAGGTGAAAGAATTTTTAAAATCGGTTAAGTAGTTTTTGAGTAATGTAATGACCGTCTGACCGTCTCCTTCAAAATGATTTCTTAATTTTGTTACTCTTAGCATATTGCTGTAAATATGTTAAATTACTTTGCCTAATATTCCTAATATTAGTTATGAAAATACCTAATATTAGGTATTTTGAAGTTACAAGCAATACCAGTTTTAATAAATACGTAGGGTTTCATATTATGTCTACATATAATAACGCAAGACGTCACGAAGCGCCCGTCTTTTACCGCCATAGTTACGAAAAACTAAAACTCCCCTGGCGAAGTGGTGTGGTCACCCTTTTATATTACTGCTGGAAATCTAATCTTCCATTTTAGATCAGACCGGAAATCTTACGAAGAGACAGTTGGTTACGTACAAGTAAAAAAATAATTTTCAGATATCGTTCCATCACGTTCAAAAACAGAAACGGTATCGTTGGAGCTGGAACTTGACTTAAATATTAAACTTTAAACCCTCTGATCATTTCCTATATTTTTTACTCCTAACGCATTTGATTTTCGTATGTATGGTGTTAGTCGATTTGTTTTTTGTTTTTGTCTTTATATTGACTTGTACACCTATAGTCTTCATTTTATTAGTTGTGTCATTATTCTCTACACCATTATCAGACGATGTATCTATTGAGTCAATTTCAACAATACGAGTTTTATCACTATGTGAACATTCGATAAATTCAATAGGATTTTGAGAGGAACACGAAGGAACATTAGCTGATAAATCTTCTTCATGAAACTCAATACGACGCCTCTTAGCGCAGAGTGGTTTTGGTATTAACTTTTGACACTCAAATTTATGAGGAATGACACCTTTCTTTAGAATTATTGGACCACCAACGAATTTATACCTAAGGTAGTTCTCCATATCCTCTTCAAGCTAAAAATAAAAAAATACGCAATATTAATAGTTATATTATTCACATACCTATCATGTAGAATTGACTACCTATATACATATGTGTGCTAAATTTAATCAAAATCGGATAAGCAGTTTACCATGCTGAATCTTTAGCTGAAAAATGGAACATAGTCAGAACTCAAATACCCATAGATATATACAGCCTGTCCCAATAAGTAGTAATATAAAAATTCTAGAAGGTAGAGGACGTCGAGGGGTATCCGAATCACCCCCATGTATGATCTGCGATTTTTCGAATTTTTCCGAGTTATGATTTTTTTTTTAATTTTTAATAATTTAAAAAACGCACGCTTCTTGGGACACACTGTATATAGGGATGGGGAAATCCTAGAAGTCGCACGTAAGTTTTTGTAAATTTTATAAGATTCATTGTTTTAAACTGCACTTAATGGAATACCAATCAGTCAACAAGTAGATCGATAAATCGACTTCACCTCACTTTAATTCGGATGGGGTTTAAAATTATAATATCAATAGGTAACTAATAATAAATCTGTAAGGGTCGGTCATGGAGTAAGTTACTTTGTTTTCTGAAACTAAATTGACGATTTTTAGAATTTTTTCTGTATATATGTTCCTCCATAACTCTGAAACGAATTAACTGATTTTCATGAAACTTGGTAGATAAACATTTGGACGTACGGGGTACAGGATAGGCTACTTAATATTTTTCAACGCGGACGAAGTCGTGGGCACCATCTAGTTGATAATATAATCCGAACAAATTGAAAGCACAAAGTTTCTTTCGGGCAAATACACCAACGTCACCAACACGTGCCACATCGCATTTTCCACATTTACAACATAAGTAGTAGTTAACTAATTTATTAACATATTTTTTATAATTAAGTATAAGGGATTTCTAAATAAAGAAATGCAATTAAATCGGTATGTATATTAATACTCACATTAAAATGGTCTTCACAACAATACAAGCCAGATTTATTTGACAAAGCATCACGTTTCATAACACGACACCATTTTTCTCGTATATTTGCATCTTTTGGCACCGTCAAAAATAATTTATTTGGCGTTTTAATCGATGAGCTGTTACATTTAGGTACTATGCAGTATTTTCTAGATGGCATATTTGAGCATGAATATGAGTACGTAGGTACTTAAGCTGAGCTTAAACTTAGATATTAGAGGAAAGCACTAACTTGCATTAGAGGAAGCAATAGTGGCTAGAACAAAGGCACAACAGCTTCACTGCGACTAAGAGGCGGCCGGGCGACTGGTGTCGTCACACTTGTATTGTATATAGTGAGTGACTGATTTGATATTATCTCTTTGATCTCATCTATCGCGCGCCGCGCTCAGTTTGACAGCTTGTAACTTTTTCAGTTTTGAGTTAACCAAAAAAATTTTTTACTGTTGCTATTTTGTTATAAAAAAAATACAGGAGTTTTCCTCATTAATAATGGCTGTGGGTGGCTACTACAATTGAACAAACGTAGCCTCACCCTTTAATAGGTTATTTTTACGAAAGTGTGAATAATGCACATTGTTTGAATGAATAGGGTTGTCATAACATAATAAATATTAAGTATGATGACAGTTTAGTTTTTTAGTTAAATGTGTCAAGTGCTGTGGTCAAGTGTCAACCAACATTGAATAAAAATAGAACAGTACAGTTAGTTTTATTTTGATTTAAAAAAGCTCCTGGCGCCTATACTTCATTGTTGATTATCAATTTTAACAAACTATTGCTGTTACCTTGGAAACGAAACAATGAAAAGGAAACATTGTTGGATCGAAGACGTAACAGAGAGACAGTCTCTAGAATTAATTGAAATTGTAAAGAAGGCAGCTGTGTTGAATAACAACTGTATTAATAACATCATGTACAAGAATACTATTTGGTACAAAAGTCTGCTTAGCGCAGAAAAGTCGTGTATTCAGGAAGGAACTCTTAAAAAAATCCATTATAAATTTGAGGATGGTAAAGAAATGGTAGAGGAATATAACATGGATACCAAAGTTTTATTGCGTAGAGCATGGAAAGTAAAATGTAAAGTAGGTGGTGAAGACAAATGGGATGTAGAAGTAGGAGACCCAATCGTTGATGCAGTAAATAACACTGACATTGTTGAAATTAAGGAGTGTAAAGATCAGGTACTATTGGGTATTAATTACAATTTATTATAATATTGATTACATACAATTAAATATCAAGTAGCACTTAGTGAGCCCTTTTCTTAAAAGAAAATAATTTCAAACATACGTATTTTTTACTAAAATATTTAAAAAAATAATACCTATTACAATAAGTGGTTATCGGAGTTCTAAACAGCATCTATAAAGTTGGGTATTGACAAGGGTTAAATCTCTAGTGCACAAATACTGGATGAGGGCTTATTTTTTATGGCATTTTTTTTAATATTGACAGTTTGGGTCAAAAAAAATAATAGTACATTCTGTTTTTAAAAATAATAATAATACATTCATTTTTTTTTTCTTATATTAAGGTTGACATGCTGACTGTCATCACCTATAACACAAGCAAAGCCAGATGCTGCAAGTGTGCTGTCAACCATAGTAGTAGAAATTAGGATTACGGCTGGGCAATGGACTGGCATCCCTTACTCTCACCGAAACACACACATGCTGTTATTTCCCTGTGTTCTTCTGTAAGAGCGTGGTTACTGCTGCCAAACGAGCTGCCCAAATGTCGCAAAATGCAGTGTCCCTTGTTCATTATTCCTTTTTTTAATTTAAAATGGGTTTATGTAACATGTCTCAAGACCTACTTTGCTAGACCTTTTTAGTTTCTAATGGGCACTGAATCGTTTTCAAAAAATTTAACTATTTAAAAGCTATAAACAATGTCAAAAGATTGTTTTCTTTCCTTTCAGCCATTTCTGACAAGACGTAATACAAGAATAAATTTGGAATGGCGAATAAGGAACTTGCCATATCCAACTGAAACTTATTTAATAAATATTGATGAGAAATGCATTGTTGTTCGGACCACAAATAAAAAGTACTTCAAAAGGCTTCAAGTCCCAGAACTTCATAGGCTAGCTCTACCTATTTCACAAGATAACATATCATATTCACATCAATTCAACACACTTATTATAGTGGTAATGTATTCTGTTCACGTGCTGAACATTGTATACCTGCTTAAAAGAGTGCTTATAATTTCCTTGTACATATTTCATTATCATTGTTAAATATTTCCCATACCTAATAATATTTAACAATTAACATTTGCCAGAAATGTTTAATCCCAGTTATTTTGTTTCTATGGGATAGTTATAATAAAGTATCACCAGCTGAAAAAAGTAAGCAAATAATATTCCAAACCTAAGAATGGTCAGTGATCTCTCACTATCAGGTGTGATACCTATTTTTGTTTTCTTTCAATTACAACATTCATTTATTAAATATTACACAACTAACTGACCTAACAGAAGTTATTGTTTTGAACTGTTCACAGCTATTGGACTGGATTAATTTTTATAATAATTATATTTTTATTTTCTTTCAGTATAAAAAACCTCAACAACTGCTGGATATGGAGAAGTGTTTGTATGAAGAATTGAATAAGGTGAAACCCATTAAAGATATACCAAATGAATGCCGCAATCAATAAAGACAGTGCCACTAATTCATCTTTTATTAATTCCATACTTTTTTAGTAGGCATTACTGTAACTTATTTATTATAGTTATTTACAATCCTTACAAAAATTACTTAGTCTGCGGTATCATAATAAATCACCACAACATAAACAAGGCACTGTTCAAATATATATTTTTTATATATTGACAGATAAAACTATCCATTTAGGTAGTTACCTCTACAGCCGCCTGTAACTGCACTGCCACAGGTGCTGCAAGTGAGCTGGTAACCATAGGATCTATCATTGGTGACGACCAACAGCACTACCATTAGTGTTGTTGCCAATTAATGATACTAACAAGCCAATTTTGGATATAATTATACAGACAACATAGCAAACTTCAGTAATATAATAGGAGATAGCGAAATGGACTCTCGACTCACTGAAACACAACAGCACACAGGCTGATATTTCACAGTAAGAAGGTGGTAACTGCTGCCAGATGGGTCAGAATTTCAGATAAATTACAAAAACTTAGTTATATGTTGTTTATTTACATTAAGTTTCTAATCAAATTAATCACTGTCATCCATAACAAGGAATTTCGCTTGTTCTTTTAATTCTTCTTCATCGGGTTCCTTATCCAATAAGCCCTTAGCTTTTAAGTATTCTCCGTATTGTTTTGGAATACCCATAAATGTCTTCACTTTTGCTCTCAACTGTTTCCAAGTTTCTTGGTAGTAGTTTTTTTTATCCCTGGCCATGGCTTTGTAATCATGACCATATTTGTCTAGCAAATAAGTGATAAACTCCACTTGTCCTTTCGGTAACCTGAAACACATAATAAATATCCTAAAGAAAAAGATATTTGCAATAATTGGTAAGCATCCTAACCCATTTATCTTTGCTACCTTAGTGGGAGGAAATTCAAAAAAATTGATACATTTAAAATTTAATTACACCACTTGATAGCTAAAGAATCAAAGAATTATTGGCTGTATATGGTATATTCGAATTCATTAGATTTACACATATATATGCTCAAACAAAATATTACTCTTAACAAAATGTTTTTTATGTTAAAGGTTGAAAAACTGATGGTACACTGAGGTCGGTGGCTACTGTTGCCTAAAAAACCCGCAATACCACAAGTGCACTGCCAACCATAGCACCAAAATACAACAGCACACATGCTGTTATTTCACTGTGGTCTTCTGTCTTATATTAGACTAGCGGTCCGCTCCCGGCTTCGCCCGAGGTGCATTTTTTTTAACGTAAAAACCTTCCCTGATTATCGTTCTGTCCATGAATGAAGACAGAATTAAAATCGGTCCACCCGTTCTCGAGTTTTGCGCTTAGCAATACATTTAGCGGCCCGCTCCCGGCTTCGTCCGGGGTGTATTTTTTCTGAAATAAACGTAGCCTAAGTTACTTCTTATTACATCAGCTACCTGCCAATAAAAGTCCCGTCAAAATCGGTCTAGCTATTTCAGAGATTAGCCGGAACAAACAGACAGACAGACAAAAATTGTAAAAAATGTTATTTTGGTGTATGTACCGCAATTTACATAAACAAAAAGTAGCCTATGACCCCCTCTTCATGTCTGCAAAGTTTCATCGAAATCGCTTCAGCCGTTTCTGAGATTACCCCGGACAGACAGACAGACAGACAAAAATTCTAAAAAAAGTTATTTACGTTTTAACAGCATGCGAATGACTCTCTAAGCTTAGTTTGAGGCAGTTTTTCGCAAATCACAGACAGACACTCTGATTTTATTTATATAGATTATTCGTGTACATAGACTTTTCGAGTTTAATGAGAATGATGCTTATACATTAAGATAGCCTCACTCTACTTCCTTCGAAATAAATATAACAAATCACCCATCAGGTTTAACAAATTTTTAAATTTCTAAAAATTTTGACGATGTTCTGAAATTTCAAAAAATCTTATTAAATTATCTGAAAAAGTGAAGAAAGTTTTCATAGAATTTTCTAGAAACTTCTGGAATTTTCTAGAAACTTCTGAAATTTTCGAGAAACTTCTAGAATTTTCGAGAAACTTCTACAATTTTCTAAAAACTTCTAGAATTTTCTATAAACATCTAGAATTTTCTAGAATGTTAGCGAAAAAAAATCCGTTCCTATTAATAATACATAATGACTCAGCCAAAGAAAAGATATGCCGCAAGGAGAACTCATCGTATTGCGTGAACCTTCGTTTCAGTTGTTAACAACAAATGCAATTGTTATGAACGAAAAAAATCTTTTTTTTTTATTGTCACAGGGTTAGTAACTTTTTTTCAGTAAAAGAAAAAATATCGCATTTGAAAAACTCGAATATATTGCATAGATCCCGTTTTTTATTGTTTATAGCGGCCCGCTCCCGGCTTCGTCCGGGGTGTATTTTTTCTAAAATAAACGTAGCCTAAGTTACTCCTTATTACATCAGCTACCTGCCAATAAAAGTCCCGTCAAAATCGGTCTAGCTATTTCAGAGATTAGCCGGAACAAACAGACAGACAGACAAAAATTGTAAAAAATATTATTTTGGTGTATGTACCGCAATTTACATAAACAAAAAGTAGCCTATGTTACTCCTGACGACCCCCTCTTCATGTCTGCAAAGTTTCATCGAAATCGCTTCAGCCGTTTCTGAGATTACCCCGGACAGACAGACAGACAGACAGACAGACAGACAGACAGACAGACAAAAATTCTAAAAAAAGTTATTTACGTTTTAACAGCATGCGAATGACTCTCTAAGCTTAGTTTGAGGCAGTTTTTCGCAAATCACAGACAGACACTCTGATTTTATTTATATAGATTAGAACTTCTTCACTTTCTTCACTTTTTCAGATAATTTAATAAGATTTTTTGAAATTTCAGAACATCATCAAAATTTTTAGAAATTTAAAAATTTGTTAAACCTGATGGGTGATTTGTTATATTTATTTCGAAGGAAGTAGAGTGAGGCTATCTTAATGCATAAGCATCATTCTCATTAAACTCGAAAAGTCTATGTACACGAATAAGTTGAAACATTTATCTTTTCTGCCTAACGATCATCACTATCAGCTTGATAGACAGCTTTAGTATTCATCATCGAAGTTTTGAGATAGAACATACCCATATTTCGCCGAACTGCGTTCTCTTATCTCAGTGGAACTAATATACACAGGAAAAAGACAAAGTTACGCACAATTAAACAAAAATCAATTCGCTCACGAAGACAACATTATTAAATTTACGTTTTTTAATATTATAAAACAAAGTCCCCCCGCTGCGTCTGTCTGTCTATATGTTTGCGATTCTCAAAAACTACCGAACGGATTTTTATACTGTTTTCATTAATGGGAAGAGCGTTAAACGAGGAAGATTTCTACGTTTAATTTGCAGAAAAAAATTGCACCCGTGCGAAGCCGGGAACGGATCGCTATATTAAATATTAGATTTAGAATATTATATAAGATTTAGAAAATATTTCTTAAATGTACTCTTACATAAATTTGCGTTCTCTAGGAGCTTTAGCTTCTAACTCTAATTTGTTGCGAACGGATACTTTATATGGTTGCCTCACAGTAGTTACTTCTTCTTCTGTGTTCAATTCACTTTGATTAACCATAGTTTTTGCCTTTTTCAGCAACTCTTCTTTAAAACTAGGAATTTTAAGTGCTTTATTTGGATCATTTGCAAGTCCCATATCCTTTAGATTTTTTAAAGACGATTTCTTGTGATTCCAAGCTTGCTTTAAAACTTTGCTGCAACACAAATATTGACTTGATTAGTGATTGTATATAACCCAAAGAAATTAAATAAACATGAGAACAATAACACACCATTGTACTTCACCAGTACTCCGCTGTTTATTGTACAGTCGCTTACGATTTATCTTATGGAGATATTTCTTTTTTCGGTGCTGCTTCTTAATTTTCATTATTTTTTATAATTAAAACAGTAAACGTAATAAGTAAAGCTAAACAATCAGTACTAAACTAACTAAGCGTGAGCAAAGCACCAACAAGACAAGGATATAAATCAAATCAATATAAATTATAGTATGTACCACAGATTATTGTTTTGTGGAGCAGAGTTAAAGCACGTTGCACGTTGTTTTTGTGTGTATAGTTGTGTTCAGTGTTGCCAGCTTGAGCTTGCGATTTCGGACGGTAGTAAATCTGAAAAAGGACGGTTTTTAAAGTGAGGGGACGGTCTATATATTTATTTGTTTAATTTTTTGAAGTGAAACTTCTAATGCGACTTCCAACAAGCTTAAGTTTAACGCTTCCATGGAGGGGGTATGAAACGCTCCCCACATTACGAAGTTTCACTTCTTCTGCGCGGAGGGACTCCATGCACTATTTTTTATTTAATAATAACTATAAATAAAAGATACCTGAATAGTTGAAGTTAGCTTGTGATCCCCAACCCTCCAAGTCACAGCATATTAAAATAACAGCAATCAAATCAATATTTTAAAAGAATATTTTTGTTTTAATTTATTATACCTATATAGAATCAAACTAGTAATTAAACAGTTACAATGCAATAAGATTGTCGATGTTTATTCAATTATAAATGAATTTTTCTGTAAAGAAACTTACTACATTTCTTTATAGGTAGTACTATATTATACGTTTGTTTGAAATTTAAATTGTGCGCGACATTCCCAATTCTCAAATCACAATGAAACGAATGTCAACCGAGAAATATAGTGCCATCCTTGTTCAACCACAGCATAAAGTAATATCTTTAGACCTTGTTAGAGTAATAATATGCCTACTATAGACAGAGTGCTACCTATTTTACGATATCAAAATGATATATGTCGCAAATGCATTCACGAAATAATGGTCGTAGTGAAACAGGTGCATTCATAAAAAAAAAAACTTTTTTTATATATAATTTAATTAATAAGTATTTGGGTTTATAAAAAGGACGGTCATAGTTATGGGACGGTGATGGGACGATTCCACATAAAATAGGACGGAAAACCGTCCCTTTCAGGACGGTCTGGCAACAATGGTTGTGTTATTGTCAAGTGTCAATGTCAATTCCTGGGTGGTAGGTTTTTTTTGGGATTTTATGGCCTGGTAACTAGAGCTTTAAGCCAATAAGTGGGCAATGGGGACTATCGTTTTTTTGCTCACCAGTTGGCGCCACTGATGACAAAGGTGCAGAGGTATAACTGTCAAAGGCGACTTTATAAGAACGGCGCCGAACAAAGTTTTGAATCATGAATCTCATTAATTAATTGTAAATAATATCTGGTTTATTAATTATAAATAACTATTATCATATCGAGTAGCTATGCCGCAATGCTGTGTAGTTCCGTTTTGTTCGAAAAAAAAGGAGGACATATATTTTTCCCAAAGATAAAACTGTTCTAAAACAGTGGCTTGTGGCGATTCGTAGGAATAACTATACTCCGACAAAACATTCTCGTGTTTGTAAAAAACATTTTAACCCCGAGGATTATGTGTTACCCAAAGAATCAAATACAGAAAATCGTAAGTAATAAGCTTTTTTATTCATCCTTATTTGAGTAACGTTTACGTTACTTCGTATGTTGTAATCTTCTGTTCACAAATTTTCAGCTACTCTTAAATTAAAGCCAAAAGTTGTACCTAGTCTATTTTCTTGGAACCAAGACAATGAAGAGAGAAAGGAAATTAAAGGAAAACGTGCAGAAAGAGCTCATCAACGTCAAAAAAAGAAACTGGAAACTGCCACACTTTCTTTAGATACAGAGGAAACTCAACATGAAGAACATTTTGTCAGTAAATGCCAGATATTCTTAATTATTCATATTATCACAACAGCTTCAAAAAACATAAACTGCACCATAGTGACAATAAATTTCCTTAAAGCATTAAGGGTTTATTGTTAGGGTTAGGGTGAGCCAATTCAAATACCTGGGCCACTGGGTTACGGAAGATTTGTCGGACGATATGGATATTGCGAGGGAACGTAGGGCTTTAGCAGTGAGATGTAATATGATGGCCCGCAGGTTTGCGCGTTGTTCTAATGACGTTAAAATAACATTATTTAAGACTTACTGTCAATCTTTTCATACATGTGCGTTAATTACACTCAAAAATCGTTTAATGCCCTACGCGTCCAGTACAACAATGCCTTCAGAGTGTTTCTGGGGCTGCCGCGCTACTGTAGTGCATCAGGGATGTTTGCCAATGCAAGAGTTGCAGATTATTATGCTATACTATGAATGAGAATAGCATCTGATGACTAGGGTGCGAGGCAGCACAGACACGCTGTTGAAGGTGATTGCTTGGGAAGGTGGACTGCCCAATATTAAAACATTGGGTGACATCGCATATCACCCTTAATAGAAAGTTATAAGGACCAAATGTTAAAGGCTAAAAAGGGGCGGAAGAAGGAAAAAGATAATTCAAGCGAATCCGAATGTATTTACACTATCAAGACTTACTAGTTACCCTATATATTATAATACTCTTTGCTTACAAGCTAATGAACAAAATATACCAAAATATACCAGCGATATACCAAAAATACTATAAAAGTTATCTGTGGCGATGATAAAAAATGTGATGATACCATAGAGTTTATATAAGCACAGTAGGGAGATATTGAGGAAGCTGGATCACAGGAGATCCATCATCCTCAATATCTCCCTACGCTTCGCAGTTGCTAATAGTGAATCTATTCATCATGTGTTAATCATCTTTACAGTTTTATCAAATTAAATTAATGTATTCATTACATAATATCTAGGATTACTATGATCCAGCATTCTCAATCCTGAGAGTAGTTAATCTATTCATTACGTAATAATCATATCTCAGTTTTATCCACTTAGATTAATGTATTCATTACATAACATCTAGGATTTCTACGATCCAGCATTCTACTTATCTTAATGCAAAGATTCCACTAATTACATACATTTAAAAATACTTACAGACATCATGTATAAGATTAGCTCCAAACAACTTGAATCGATTCATTTCAAAAATATTTAATGTTATTTCTATGTTATGATTTACATTCAATTTTATATAAATTCATTCGTATCTAATCGCACTTATATCTAAATATAAAATAAAAACAAGGTTATAAGTATTTATATTTATTAATAATATGATTACTCATTTTTTAAATGTATTGAGTCTTGTATTTTACTAATTAATTCATTAGCTAACTTATAGCTACATAAATTTCACGTCAATAAGTTTGATATTAGAGCTGAAATCAAACGCTGAAAGACACATTCCTTCGAATGTGATGCATTACAAACCAAATAAGGTTGGTAACTAGAACCGAAATAATCTCGAAATTCCTTAGTACATATATGGGAGCGATGATTTCATGTAAGATAAGGTTGCTAATTAGAACCGAAATAATCCCGACATTCCTTAGTACATATATGGGGAGTGAGTCGTACATGTAAGAAGTTTAGTATTCGCTTACTCTTCATAATTACAAATATGGTGTGTTTGGCTGAAGTTTCACTGCTATATAAACCGGGACTGCACTTCATATCCATCACGAAGACGGAAACCAACCTCGCACAAACCCCACCGCTAACCCGACCCAACGGCCCTCCCGCGTTTGACGACGACGAGAAGGCCGAACACCTCGCCGACTCCCTCGAGGCCCAGTGCTCGCCCAGCCTTCAACCGGTCGACGCCAATCACGTCGCCCGGGTGGAGGACGAGCTAGCACAACAGTCCCTCCAACCTACCGACGAACCCGTCATGCCAGTCTCACCATCAGAACTACAAGATTTGATCAGACAACTGAACCCCAAGAAATCGCCCGGTATAGACCGCATTTCCAATAAACTTCTAATCATGAAGTTAATTAAACACCCGCTATCACTAGACGTGAACGATATAAAAGTTGACAAAATACCACGTCATGTCAAACATAGTATTCTTTTTCCTAATACTATTCGCTGCATTATATGTGGCCCCTCAAATTGCGGTAAAACAAATGTTATGCTGAGTATATTATTACATGAAAATGGTGTCTGCTTCCAGAACGTTTATTTATATTCAAAGACAACCTTTCAACCTAAATATTGCTTTTTAAATCAAGTTCTAAAAAGTGTACCTGAAATAGGTTTTTTTATTTATGATGACAATAAATGTGTTGTTCATCCTAACGATGCTTTAGTGAATTCTGTGATTAATAAAGACTGTGAACTGAATAACGGTAGATACAGAAAAATGTTTGACGAATTTATTCATTTTGAATAGTAACTATATAAACTAATTGTAATATCAAATATACTTCATTTGAATATTATCATTTCGAGCTGAATGTCTTCTTGTTACCATGGAACAGAATATTAAAGAACAGTTGATTAAATCCGTGGATGCTATAAAAGGTAAAATAAAACGCATGCGAGATCAACAGATTGAGACGGATTTTCAAGTAAATACAATCTTTAAACCTATTATAGATCCATTGAAGAAAATGATAACTGTAAATAGTCATGGATTCGACACGGAAAAATTAGAACCCTTAATGTCAGTTAAAAATGAAAACAATACCGAAAATGTTATAAGTGATTCAGCAAACATTGAATGTGATGCCATAAGTGAACCTCCCCCGAGTGAGGAATCAAGTATCCCCGAACATTATAGTGAACTCGAGGAAGATGAAGAACTACCTTTTAAATCTGAAAATCTCATGGATATGTCACTCGATAAAGAGGATATTAATGATTTTTACGATACATTGAATATTCCCTTCGGTGTACGCAGTGAAAATAGAAAGTTTATGATGGGGAATCTACCAGTGAAGTTTTCTTTTAATGAAAATATGTCAACTAAAGGGAAGACTTATTTTATTAATATTGATAACAAACAATACGAATTAACACCGGGGTTAAAGGAATTATTACTTCGTAAAAAGCCTGATATTAAGTTAGTTAAAGAACAAGATAAACTTGTCTATAAGGATATATTGTATATTTCAAATGCGCACAAAAGAGATTATAATCCTTTGAGTCAAATAAAAGGAGACAAAGGAATAAAATATAGAGAAGTAATTAAACCATTAATTAAAGAAACTTATGACTTGAAGAGAAAACCTGAAACAAAAACTGGGAGTGGTTTACCAATATTAAAAAAATACAGAAAATATACAGATTTCGTATATTGGGATGATCCAAATGAACTAATTGACAGGCTAAAACTTTTAGTAGCATCGAAGAATGCCGGTAATAGCAATCATGACAATGAAATCATATCAATTATCGAAGAATTAAAAGAAGCTGGTATTATAAAAGAATAAACAAAAATAATTTTTATTTAGTATTCTATCGATGGTCTATAATGAATGTCAACAAATTTGGATACTACTTGCATAAAGAATAAAATTAATTCAATATCCTCTGTCTTACATATGTCTACGACATAAAGCTGTTCAACAGCTAATAGGCTAACAAAGATAGAGAAACTTCTCAATTCCTTGAAAACAACGATGAGCAAAACAGATATAGTAAACGAACTTCATAGAAACGCAAGAATAAATTTTCCTAGGAGACATGTTATAATAAAAGATATAGATGATCTTTGGCAAGCAGACTTGATTGACATTCATAACCTATCCAAACAAAATGCAGGTTACAAATACATTTTAGTAGTCATCGATTCTTTCTCAAAATACGCGTGGGCGGTGCCGTTAAAACAGAAAACAAAAATACAAGTCTCGCAAGCTTTATTATCGTTACTTAGGGGAGGTCGATTACCTGTAAATCTACAAACAGATTTAGGCAAGGAGTTTTACAATGATGAAATTAAAAAACTTATGAAAACATACAACATAAACCATTATTCCACTTATTCAACAAAAAAGGCTTCAATCGTAGAAAGATTCATACGAAGTCTAAAAAGTAAACTTTACAAAGAATTTAATATAAAGGGTAATTATAGATGGTACGATGGTACTCTTCAAGACATAATCAAAATATACAATAATACTATTCATAGTACAATTGGTGAAAGACCTGCCTGTGTAAACAATACAAATAAGAACATGATTTTACATAAATTAGCTAATCAACCGCATGCAAAACTGAAGAAAAATAAATTTAAAGTTGGTGACTCAGTACGAATCAGTAAATACAAAGGTTGTTTTGAGAAAGGATATACACCCAATTGGTCGACAGAAATATTCAAAATTAAAAAAGTTCAAAATACAAATCCTATTACTTATTTAATTGAGGATATCAAGAAACAACCTATTTTAGGAGCTTTCTACGCTCAAGAACTACAGAAAACTAATAACCCTAACCTCTACTTAGTAGAAAAAGTTTTGAAACTGAAACGGTGTGCACGCTATGGTGGTGCTGGTTTACCGTTTGGTTGGGCCGAGATAGAAATGTGAGTACACGCCAAAGTACTTTGGTAAAATTGACTATCGTACCGGTCGCTACGGTAGCCGAACGCGCACTGGTTTTAAAGCGTGCATTTAAACGGCTGTAAATCGAAAATGCACGAAAAGCATAAAAATGGTCGCGCGACGGTGTTCGGTTGCGTAGCTCCGAACATATTCCCAAGCATGAGATGAGATGATCTTAAAAATACAAAAACATCGAAAAAACAACTAGAAATAGTAAAATACAAATTAAAATGGTCATTGGTTAACTACATACGTCTTAATCTTATTCAAAATGGATTCATAATTTTTTTTTTATTTTAACAGAGAGATAAATTAAACTATGGTATCGTCAATGGTCTTTTTCATAATTCTAACACTAGGCCAACGATTGGCCAGATTTTGTAATTTCACTGCACTTTCACTAGAGATGACTTCACTATTTTGCTCACCATCACACACAGCACTCAGCTGACACGGGTCAGCTGTACTCTGCTTTCGCGACACACACTTAGCGGTTACACTCGTTGAACATGGTGGCGGAGTGGGCCTTACCGACCCTTGTTGTTGATGTTCTCGTCGTCCAGAAGCTCTCGAACACTGACGGCAGCATCCCTTCCACCACAGCCAGGCTACTGCCACGCTCAAGGCTACGGCGACTAGGACGTAGCTGATGGCGTAATGGTGGATGTCATGTGAACTCAATTCGTCCCATTCCGCATTGTTCGATTTCACAAAAGTGATTTGTTGACCTAGATTCTCAAATAGTGTGCTTAGATTGGAGCCCTCTGGTAGAATGGTTTTCTCAGTTGGTAACTTTATGTTTATTAAGTGATTTATTTGATCAACTTTTGGGGCGTAAATGTCTGGCGTCAAAGTTACTGTATTGGATTGATGTTGCATGGAATAAAGTACGAAATCTTTCCCTTTTATTACGCATTTATGAGTCATACTAATGACCCCGGCTCGAGTCAGCTGTCGAGCAGTAACTTGATCGTCACATATAATTTTAATATTATACACGTCACAACAGAAATAAAGATATTGTGACGTCGTGTGTAGTTCTGTCCATTTATTTACACACATTGATTTTTCTGTCTTGCAATTTTGGTCAGGAGTATTTTTGTCACAAAAACTTTCGTCATTTTCTATAGTGAGTATTGGTTTGAGCAGTTGACACATATAAGATTCCTCTCGATAAAAACATGTGCTTAATTCGTGAATGGTTACGCTGAAGTAGGTATCTTTTTTAAGATTTACTGCTACATACTCAGATACGGGTACTATGGTGACCATATTGTTAAGAATTTGATGTGGAATGGGTAAAATTCGGTACAGTTGAAATTTCTCTAAACCGATGAGAGGAAATGTGACTTCAAATATAATGAACCTTTTGATTACTCTTGCCTTTACTTTGAGTAGTTGGTACATATTATAAAGCTCTGTCTCTATGTTGGTTATAGGCAAGGTGAGTTCGCCCAAACTTTGGCTATGTATGGTTTGAAGTTCTGCTTTCAGTTGCCTTGGTGTTAATAAATGCAGGCTAATTTGACCATGGTAAATATCTGTAATCGTATCTAACAGAGTTTCTTGTAACCGTTTTAAACTTTGCAATAAGTTGTTGCCAGCCATGGCAGATAATATGAAGTCTTGTATGTAGGACATATTGCTAATCTCCGACTGGACAACGTTAGTAATTTTTTCTAAACTAATTAGCTTTTGGTTAATGAGTTTGTGCTGTGTCTCAATGGTGGCCTCCATCTTTTTCATTAAATTAAATTCGGATTCTATCACGGACGTCTGGTTTTTCCACAAATTAGCTAAATGTTTATTTTTAGATCGTATGGTTTCGATGTCCTTTGCGTATTGTTCCGCGAAACGAGAGTCTAATACCCCGAACAGGTCGTTCGCGAGATATCCGACACCGTTGATAAGACCCCGCTTGCGGCGACGCTGTCTATCGTGAACATTGAAATGCTGAGTCAGTAAAAGTTCATTATAGTATTCTAATTCAAGGTAATCGTGGTTTGCTTGCCGTATTATCATATTACAAAGCGATTGTTTTTCAATGGTGGTACACAATCTTTCCAAGTAATGTGTTATTTTATTATATGCCTCTATGCCGGCCCAATATGGTTCCATGTCGTAATAAACGACTAAATTCCATTTATCTCTGATGAGCTGTACCTTGGCTATTGGATCAAAGTACAGAGTTTGGTTAGAAGGAAATTGGTTGACGTTATGCAAACCATAAGATGGTAAAAAAATGGTCATGAAAAGCAATATAGAAGTGGCCACTGACATGAACTTTGGTCTCGTGGGACGTTTTCTTCTTTGCACTTCTGGTTCAGAGACACCACTTTGCTTGTTTGGTGAGTTATTTGGTTGTGTGTTGGATTGTGGTTGCGATGAGTCATCGGATGGGTTTATTGGTAATATTGACAGTTTAATAATAGGTCGTTTTAATATTCCATTTTTGGTTTTTAGAGTGACGACTCGTACTAAGCCATCGTTGCCTGGGTGCGTATCTAATACGCGCCCCATAAGCCACCTTCCTGGTGGCAAATTATCTTCATGGATAACAACAAGGTCACCCGTTGTAATATTTTTCTTGGTTTCCATCCATTTATTTCGTGCTGATAACTGAGTTAAATATTCGCAATTCCATCTTTTCCATAGGTCTTGAAATAGCTTGGTGATGAGATGCCACCTGGTTCTAGCATCTCGCTCGGTTTCAATGACAGTTAATCCCGGTCGTGCCGTCAAGAAATGAGCAGGTGTTAGATAATCAATATCATCAGGGTCTTCAGTCATAGCACACAGGGGCCGAGAATTAAGGCAAGCTTCTAATTTACTTAAGAGAGTCGTATACTCCTCGAATGTTAATTTTTGGACACCTATAACTTTCTTCAGATGCTGTTTAAGGCTCCTAACTGCCCTCTCCCAAAGTCCTCCGGCGTTTGGCCATGAAGGTGCATTAAAGTGCCATTCTATTTCCATTTCTGTGATTTCGGATAAGAAGTTTGTGTCAAATATTTCTTTAAGTTCAGTATACTCCTTTTGCAGTATCTTATTTGCCCCTACAAAGTTCGTTCCATTATCACTGTAAATATGACGTGGTGTTCCACGACGCGCAGCCATCCTGGTTAGTGCCGCCAAAAAAGCTGAACTGCTAAGGTCGGACACAAGCTCTATATGGACAGCTTTTGTAACCATACATACAAATATTGCTATGTATCCCTTGGTTGTTTTTATTCCCCGCCCTTTATTAGCTTTTACTTCTACAAAACCTGTGTAATCTACTCCACAATGGTAAAAGGGCTTCTCTGGGTTTACACGGGCTGTTGGTAAGTCACCCATAAGTTGGTACTGTCTTCTATGAGTTTGTTTTTCACATATTACGCACTTCCTAATAAATTTTTTGGTAGCCATATATCCCCCTATAATCCAATATTTTTGTCGTAAATTTGCTAAGGTTAGGCGAGCCCCACCATGAAAGGTTAGTTCATGAGCCTCTTGAATCAAAAGTGTAGTAAGGCGATGGTTGTGTGGTAAGATGATGGGATGCTTCATTTGCAAATTTATCTGTGCGTTTTTGAGTCTCCCACCTACACGCAAAATACCGTCTTGATCTAATATTGGGTTTAAATTTAAAATATTGCTTTTAGAGTGCACCTTTTTATGTTTTTGTAAATAATCGAGGTCGTTGGTAAATTCAGTGTGTTGTATGAATTTGATAACCAGTCGTTTTGCGCTTCGCAGCTCGTGTAAGGTGAGATAGGGTTGACGAACTTTTTTCTTGGTACTTGAAAAACGTAGTATCCATGCAATTATACGTATAGTTTTATTAATCGAAGAATATTTATTTAACAAGTTGTTTATTATGGTACTATTTGAATCTTCTTGGTTGATAACGACATATGATCGTTTTAAAACAGCTGGTTTAGTTTCTAAATTGGTTTCATATTGGATTTTATCGTTGATTGGTTCTTTGTGTAACGGCAGCCACTTTGGTCCTTGCCACCATAACTCATGGTCCTTTAATGTTTGGGTAGACACCCCTCGTGTTGCACAATCGGCGGGATTTTCATTGGTATTTATATACCGCCAACAGTCAGGTGGTATTATTTTGGTAATTAATTTCACTCTATTGGCAACGAATGCTTTCCATCGTGATGGGGGGCCTTGTAACCAACCCAAAACTGCAGTTGAGTCGCTCCAACAGAATAATTCGACGTTATGGTCAGAGAAGGAGGTTCGATGAACTTTATTCATAAGTTTTGATAATAATAGTGCGCCCATTAATTCTAGTCTAGGGACGGAAATAACTTTGTTTATGGGCGTCAATCGAGCCTTCGCCGCTACCAGCGTTACGGTTATATCATTGTTTTTAATAATTTTACAATAAATTACACATGCGTACGATTTACTGGATGCGTCACAGAATCCATGTAATTCGACACTCTGGTTATGTTCACTTACACCTAGCCATCTCTTTACTTCTATGGTATTTATTTGTTGTAATTCTTGTCTTAACAGTGTCCATTTTCGACTGATTTCTTCTGGTAGCTTATCATCCCAGTCTAAATTCAACAGCCAAACTTTTTGGAAAAGCATTTTCATTGAAATGCTTATAGGTGTTAGCCAACCTAGAGGGTCAAACAGTTTTGATATGTCTGACAATAATGTTCTTTTGGTTGGTGTTATGTTTGACTGTGAGTCTATTTTCGAGTCAAAGATAAATATGTCTTTTAGAGGGTTCCACCCAAGCCCTAAAGTTTTGGTTGAATCTGATTGTTTAAATTCATATGGTTGTTGGTTGTATTGGTTCACCCCTAAATCAGTTAAAAGTTCTGGTTCATTTGAGTTCCATTTTCTTAAATTGAAACCGCCCCTTTTTAATAAGGTTATTAGCTGGTTTCTTAACTTTTTTGCGTTCTCCATACTCTGACATCCTCCGCAGTAGTCATCCATATAAAAACACTCTTCTAAAATCTTTGCTGCTTCTGGAAAATTGTCTCTTTCGTCTTGTGCAAGCTGTTTTAAGCACATCATCGCTAAAAATGGAGCTGGTTTTGTACCATAAGTAACGGTTGTTAACTGAAATGAACGAATAGGTTGGTTAAGCGAGTCCCTCCAAAATATCTTTTGGTAAATCTGGTCATTCTGGTGTATCATAATCTGCCTATACATTTTTTCTATATCGGCTGTATAAGCAAATTTGTACGTTCGCCATTTCAATATAAGTTCTTGCAGGTCTTTTTGTAAATTAGGACCTCTATTCATAATATCATTCAAACTAACTCCCGATGTAGATTTTGAAGATGCATTGAAAACGACCCGTAATTTCGTGGTTGTTGAATCTGATCGATTAACTGCATGGTGAGGTAAATAATATTCAGAGGTCGCTTCTGCCTTTGATGGTATCATATGACTTAAATGTAAATATTCGTTCATAAAGTTTTTATATTCGGTTTTTATTTGTGTATCTTTTTCAAGTTTTCTTTCTAAGTTTCGGAATTGAGCTAACGCTTGGTGTTTGGTTGATCCTAATGTTTCTTTAAGATTCTGTTTGAATGGGAGCCGAACCTCATATTTTCCGTTTGGTAGGCGTTTGGTGGTATTTAAAAAATATTGTAGGCATTCCTGATCTTCATTTGACATTTCCATTTGATGATCAGTTATGTCTTCAGTTTCCCAAAATCTTTTTAAGTCATCTATATTTTGTAAGACTACGTTACAATTAAAAGTTGTAGTCATACAGCCACAAAGCAGCCAGCCTAACTGTGTCTGCTGGGCTATTGGTTCGTTTTCCGTATTTCCCCTACGGATACCTTCCAATAAAATTCTACTGTAAACTTCGGCTCCAAGAAGTAAGTCAATAGGTCTACTCTCATTAAATTCGGGATCCGCTAATTCTATGTTCTGAATGTGCGGATACGATGGTTTTATGAAAGTGGAGTTTGGTAAGTTTTTTATTAAATTATTCATGATAATAACGTTTGTTTTTAATCTGAAATTGTTATATAACGACCACAATTCAATTTCCCCTTTTCCTTTACAATGGTTTTCTTTTTCACCAACACCGAATATTTTCCCCTTACACTGGTATCTCTTTAAACCTAATCGTTGAGCGGCATTTTCAGTTATCAATGAAATTTGAGAACCCTGGTCTATTAAAGCTCTCATGGTAAGTTGCGTACCATCTTTTACTGTTACGTTAATCATGGCTGTGGACAACAAAATTTCGGATGTGTCATTCCATGAAGCGTGAGTTGAAGACGTACGAGCCTCTTGTTCCTTTTTTGGCAGATTGGGTACAAGTTTTGTTTTGTGTTTCAATGACGTAGTCTGTTCTGGTTTTATTAGTAATGCTTCGTGTAATAAAGTATTGTGAAATCCGAAGCACTTGCGGCATCGTTTATTAGAATTACAATGTTTATTAAAATGGTTAATTAGACAGTTTTTACAATACTTCAATTCATTTATTAAATTTAATTTCTGTTCGTCAGACATTCCTTGAAATATGACGCACTTCCATAAGCCGTGTTCTGAATTGCACAATGTACACGTAAACGGCTGTGACACATGTAACGATTTCATAACCTTTGTGTTATTATTAATGTTGTTATAATCTGGTTTATAGTTAATAGGATAATTATTAGGATGATTTCTTTGGTTAGAATAAGATTTTCTTTGAAAAGATTGATGTGGTTGAACGTTATTTCTCTGGTTGATGTTATCTTGTTTGCGACGTGAAGCTTCTAAAGCTGTAAATTTATCTTCTAAAAACTGTAAGAATTCTTTGAGAACAGGCATTTCTCTTGGTTGCCTTACTGACTCTATATATTGTGAAAATGAGTCACTGTCTAATTTTTGAGATAATAAGTGGACCAAAAGTGGGTCCCATGTGGTTATGTCAACACCCAAACTTGTAATGGCGTGAAGACTTTCTTTAGTGACATCATGTAATTTTTTGATGGCCGTCATTGATTGATGTTGCATATTGGGAAGACCTAACATGATGTTAATATGCGAAGTAAAAATTAATTTCTTATTGTCATATCTGTGGTTTAGAATCTCCCAACATACGTCATAGTTTTCGGAACTGATTTGAAGGTGGTGAATGAGACGCTCAGCTTCACCAGTAATTTTTCCTTTTAAATATTGCATTTTTTGGGCTTTAGACACCGAAGGATTTTTGTGAATCGTCTCATTGAACAAGTCTTTAAAGGACATCCACTGATGGAAGTTACCGCTGAAATTTGGTATATCCATTTGTGGTGTTGACTTCTCTCTATGAGACATGTTGCACATTTCATTATTGATCGATTTCTTTATCTGGTTGAATAACTGTTCGTGTTTGATAAACTCATTTTGGTACCACAAGTTTTCTTCATTGGACTCGCTTTCAATCTCCCAATGAAAGCTGTCGATTATCGACCACCTGGTTTGAAGAGAATGAAGAGCATCTTCGAATTCCCACTTGTTTTGCATCTGGTTCACGTTTATGGTGCCTACAGTGTGCATGAAGGCTTTGAAGTTAATAGTTTGCTTTTTAAGCATATTGTGTAATTGACTGCCAGACGCCGTGGTTTCATCTTGCTTTTGGGATAGTTCAGCACGCGATGAAGTTCCTTCTTCCTCCTCTGGTTTTTTAGGTTCTGATGTTAACTGTTTCATTGTGGTCGTAATTAATTTTTTAATGGTGAAATAGAGTTCTTCGGCTATGCCGAAACAACCCTTTTTAAAATAAATATGGTCAAATTCTGCTATCGCACACATTTTTTGGTGGTTGATTTCGTAGTCTTTCCAATAAGACTCTAAAAGTTCTAATTTACGGTTACAATAATCAATGGTTTTTCTATCTGGCCCATCTTTCTTGATGTTGGTTAGAAGCTTTTTTAAAGCTTCATAAATTTCAGTCTGGTTGAGGAAGTAATTTTCCATTTTGCTGAAATTTATTTACAATATGTATAAAAAAATATGGTTTGGTCTGACCTGGTTTTCTCCTTACGATGTAGCTCAGTAAAACACTGAAATGCAATGAAGACTGGTAATGTTCACTAACACTGGTTTAAATGCTCGAAGGACCATGAAACGGTGTGCACGCTATGGTGGTGCTGGTTTACCGTTTGGTTGGGCCGAGATAGAAATGTGAGTACACGCCAAAGTACTTTGGTAAAATTGACTATCGTACCGGTCGCTACGGTAGCCGAACGCGCACTGGTTTTAAAGCGTGCATTTAAACGGCTGTAAATCGAAAATGCACGAAAAGCATAAAAATGGTCGCGCGACGGTGTTCGGTTGCGTAGCTCCGAACAGAAACGAAGAGGAAATAAATTACTTGTAAAGTGGCTGGGTTTACCTTGCAGTGAAAATAGTTGGATAGCGAATACTAATTATGTTACATAGGTTGAACTGATATTATTATAAATTATGTTGAACCTCCCCAATCATTCATTTTATATGTATCTATGAAGGGAAGAGGACTTGTTAACAACTTGATTAATAAATTACCATTCGAATTACATTTACCAGGATATAATTATTGTGGACCTGGAACGATACTACGTGAAAGACTTGCTCGGAAAGATAAGCCGATTAATCAATTAGACGAATTTTGCAGACAACACGATATTGCATATAGCAAGTCATCTGAATTAAAAGATCGCCATATAGCTGACAAAATTTTAATAAAAATGGCAAAAACACGTACGTCTTCTTCAAATGCCAGTTTAGGTGAGAAAATAGCAGCTAACATAGTTAATACAACGATGATAGCGAAAGTAAGTTCTGGTGCTGGTATGAAGAAAAATTTTAAGAACATTGTGACTAATACTAAAAAACACATTCGCAAAATGAAACCGAAATGTAAGAAAGCAGCAATAGAATTAGCGTTTGCAGCTGCCAAGGAATTGGCTAAGGATTTACCTGTGGAACTGCCGCGTATTATACCAGTACCGAAGACTGGCGGTTTTCTTCCTTTGATACCTCTGTTCGCCGGTTTATCTGCTGTGGGCAGCTTAGCAGGAGGGATTTCCGGTATCGTTAAAACTGTTAAAGAATATAAAACTGCAAAAAAGCAACTAGCAGAGTTACAAAAAGAGAATAAAAAAATGAAAGCAGTTTCTATTGGAAATGGATTGCATCTTAAACCCTACAGGAACGGTTTGGGTATTTATGTCTCAGGAAAGAAAAAAAACTAGAAAGTTCGCTACCCAATCGAGCACTTACCAACATCGACATCATGAAACATGGTAAATATATACCATATTTTCGTGGTGTATTCATGAGAAATTCGTTAACAAATTATCCACTAATTAAAGAATGTGGTATCATTAATCAAGACTCCCTAGAAAATCCTGGTACTCATTGGGTAGCTTATGTAAAATTGAATGATTATGTTGAATACTTTGATAGTTATGGGAACTTAAAACCGCCAAAAGAGTTTATAAGATATGTTGGATCAAACATTAATTATAATTACAACAATTTGCAAGGAAATAATACCTTTAATTGCGGGCACCTTTGTATTAAATTCTTACAAAACTTTTGGAGCCAGAAAGTTACTTTGTAAATATATAATAACACTGTAATATTGTTAAGTATTCAACCGATTTACACAGAAATATCATTCCTCTTTTAAAATTAAATATAGTTTGAATTATAGCTTGCTTTTTATTTTTTGACTTAATAATAGATAATATAACGTAAACAACATATAGCCCATGACATAGACATAGACAATCCCTAAAATGAATCGATGGAGTTAATAAATAGTAAGAATTTTTTCAATCTGTTAACATTCTTTCAGTGACCGTGGTTAGAATCGATTGCTAATTAATATAAAGGGTTTGTCTTTATTTTAAATAAAGTAAAATGATTGTGTTTAATAAAATCATGAATACCAATGAAAAACAGCTCATTTCCGCTAACACAACGAGAGTGAATAGACGTGAGATAAAAAGTGTACAGAAAATAAGTAAGACTAACAAAGAATTTCTTAGAGCTCTAGGATTTAAAATATGAATATGCTACGAATTAAAGATTTGGTGCAATTTGATAATTCTATTGAAAGTTATGAGATTCATAGTTATATAACCCTTACAACAACAGTTTTAACATAAATGATGAAATTCGAATACCAATTCATCAACAAGATATATATGTGCTACCATCTGCTAGCAGTATCTTAATTGAGGGATATGCGACAATTGCTGGTAAAGATCAAGCAGGACAACCGTTAAAGAAAAAAATTAACTTCACTAATAATCCCATATCCTTCATATTTCAAGACATTAGATATGAACTTAACGGTGTTGAAATAGATCGTGTTAAAAATGTGGGAATAACGACAACTATGAAGTCATACATATCCATGATTGAAGGAGAAAGCAAAGTTGCTGATATGTGGGGTTGGAATCTTAATGGATACAAACAAAGCGAAGGATCCTTTAGTTTTATCATTCCTTTAAATAGGTTGATGGGATTTGCTGAGGATTATAATAAAATAATAATTAATTGCAAGCATGAACTTATATTAAACAGGTGTAGTTCTAATTTAAATAGTGTAATTATGAGTAACGATGATGTTATTGAAATTAACATACAAAGATTACAATGGCGTGTACCACATATTAGAGTCTCCGACCGAGAAAGATTATCGCTACTTAAATATTTAGAAAAAGATCATCCAATACAAATGGCTTTTAGAAATTGGGATTTATATGAATATCCCTTATTACCTAAAGCTACAAAACATTCTTGGTCCGTCAAAACAGCATCTCAACTTGAAAAACCGCGATACGTTATATTCGGTTTACAAACAAATAGGAAAAACAGCAAGACAAAAGATTGTTCTTTATTTGATCACTGTAAAATAACTAAAGTTACACTTTACTTAAATTCGCAATACTATCCATATGACTCTCTTAACCTGAAGTTTGATGAAGACAAATATACTATATTATACGAGATGTATAGTAAATTTCGTCAGTCTTATTATAACCTCAGTACAGAACCGTTGCTTGATCTACACAGTTTTAAAGATAAAGCTCCCTTGTTTGTCATCGACTGTTCAAGACAGAATGAAAATTTGAAAACAGGACCAGTTGACGTTCGTTTGGATATAGAATGTTCACATGAAATACCGGATAACACAACCGCATACTGTCTTATTATAAACGATCGCATTATTGAGTACAAACCATTGAGCAGCATTGTACGAAAGTTATCATGAATGTCATTGTTGATGTACAAGGATTTAAAACTGAAGAAAATAAGTTTATAGTAAAGGAAATTGCTATAATATGTGGTGAAAAAATACAAACTCTTTTAATAAAACCACCATACCCATTTTACAACCTAACAAAGAAAGAAAGACTACAAGTAAGTTGGATTGAAAAAAACAGAAAAATATTTTGGAATGAAGGAGTTGTGCCCTATAACAACAATTATTTCATGAATGATATCATAAAATTTATAAAAAATAAACGTGTTTATACAAAAGGTGTTGAAAAGGTATCTTGGCTAACAGAAATATTGGGCAGTGATAAAATAATATATAATCTGGAAAGATATGGTTGTCCTAGTATATTAAGTTTATATGAGAATTATAGTACGTCAAATGATATTTTTAGCTGTATTAATCATTCATCTATATGTGCCCTCAAAAGTGTAACTTGCTTAAATAAATGGTGTATTGATAATAAAATCTTCTAAAAATTGTAAATTAATAACATTTTTCATTTCCTATACCCTTTTACTCTATTGATAACAAAATAAACAGGCTCTTCTATACTATAATAATGCGAAAAGAAGTGATTTTATAGAGGCAGATAAGTATGGTAAGCTGGTTACGGTTTGTTCAGTTGATAATTCACCAACGAATAGTAATCTGTTGTAGTAATCTGTTGTTAGTCAAACAAATGAATTCGATTAAAGTTGGGGATTTAGTATTTGTTATTATTATTGAATGGAGATTATCTGGACTTCACATTGTTAAAATAATAGGATATGAAGATTTCGACGCAGTTTTAATTCCGAATACAAGAAAAGTAGCATTCACTCTACCTAAAATACGATATTTAGGTTTACATGTTCAAGCACGGGTACTGCGAATTGATGAAACTAAAAAGATGATTGATTTAATTGAATACTAACGCGGTTAGTACGCTTATCGTAGATATCCTAGATATTACATAATGAACACATTAATCTGAATTGATAAGACTGAAAAGATGATTATTACGTAATGAATAGATTCACTATTATTAGGGGTATTGAGGATGCTGGATCATAGAAACTCTAGATATTATGTAATGAATGCATTAATCTAAGTTGATAAAACCGTAAAGATGATTAACACGTGATGAATAGATTCACTATTAGCAACTGCGAAGCGTAGGGAGATATTGAGGATGATGGATCTCCTGTGATCCAGCTTCCTCAATATCTCCCTACTAAGCACTATAGAGTGCTACTTAGCGAGAATGAACTGTGAGCACGGGTTTGAACAGTATCGACATTGCAATGGCGACGCTATTAGTCACAAATGTCACCCGCGCTGAATGTTTCTCCCACCGATATTTATTTAAATTTAATATTATAATGGTGAAATGTGCAGTATCAAGCTGTAAGAATGATTCACGGAAACACACTAAAAAGAATAATGATATTTCTTTTCATAGGTAAGTAATATTTTGATTAGAAAACACAGGTTTTAATAACATTACTCATGGCGAGAAAGGAGGTTGCGGGAGGCGCGGGGGCGGGTACACGCAGGACGCGTTTCCGCGCCTCGCGCTTCAGACCTCCCCCGCCTTGAAGATAGTGCTGTACCACGTTGTACTCAAATATTGTGTAATAACGTGATTTCTTCCGTAATAATAATATGTAAGTATTAGACATTAATATTGTTTGTATTATCTACTAACCAATTATGGATCAATATTTAAAATAAAACTTTTGAATTGTATGTAATACTCAGTGTTACATACAATTCAAATACTCAGTGTTTAAGTAGTGAAATACTTACGGTTAGGTAAATATTAGGGGTTAAAGTATGAAATTGCCGATTTGTACTGAAAAATAATAATTCGTTTTTTTTTTAATTTAACATATTTATTTAATCAAAATAATTACCATTATTATCTATACATTGCTGCCATCTAATAGGAAGCTCATTTATGCCTTTGCGATAGAACTCTGGTGATCTAGATTCGACAAACTGTGTGAAAGCATTTTGCACTGCCTCCTGAGAAGAAAACTTTTTATCACGCAGAAAATTGTCCAAATCACGAAAAAAATGGTAGTCCGTTGGAGCAAGGTCTGGCGAATACGGAGGGTGACGAATGGTTTCTAATTGCAGTTCCTGTAGAGTCTGCAGATCAGTCAAATCATGAGGCACCCATTTTTCATATTTTTTTATTTTATTGATTTGACGCAAATGAGTCAATATTGTTGGTAAGGTAACGTTAAACCATGCCGCTAATTCCTGGGTAGTTTGGCTCGGATCGGCTTCCACCATCTCTTTCAAATCATTGTTATTCACCTGTGTGGGCGGTCTTCCACGTGGTTCGTTCTTCAAATCGAAGTTTCCATCACGAAAGCGTTTAAACCAAAATCGCACAGTGCGTTCATTAGCAGTCCCCTCTCCAAACGCAACATTAATATTGCGAGCTGTTTCTGCCGCGTCAGTTCCGCGTCGGAACTCGTATTCAAAAATCACACGAATTTTCGAAGTATCCATCTTTATTGTCTAAGCTGAATAAAAAAAACAACTGAAAGTTGATAATCGAATGTTGCACATTTTTTAAAAGAAGAACTACATAGGTACCGTATGAAAAAAGTTTCACTCAAAAATCTCAAACCATGAAGGTTCTATGTCAATTCGAAGTACCTATTACAATAAAACGGCAATTTCATACTTTAACCCCTATTATTTATCTATGATCATAAGAATAAATAATAAACAATAGAACGGAATCTTCTTTGACCGAGTCCCAAACACCGCCATTTATATACCTACTTCCCCCTTTACGTCGTTACGCCCCGCTGTCTCCCAGGCGTTGCCAGGGTTGCTTACTGTTAAATATTGCTTACGTCTAAAGATAATATCGCTAACATATAAATTTTTCTTTACTTTGAAATAATTATTTTATTCTAGTTTTACAATAATGAGATTTATAAATACTTACCTACATGATTATGTTACGTACCTACCTACATAATAGATACTTATAAATAATATGTTATTATAAATACCACACCAAATGAAGCCATTTAAGTGAGTATTACTTACCTACAAATATATAATAAAATACATACAAGATCGTACGACAAAATAATACAAAAAAATACATACATACAAAATACATACCTACCTAATACTTAAACTAATTAAGTACTTACATTTACGCACAGACATCAATCGTGGCACATCACTATTCAACCGCTACATCTATCTATCAGTATCTATAGAACATCTGCTTACACTTGGCATAATGGACAACTGACGTTCACGCTCTATAGCTTGCTTATATTTACTCTGAGGATGATACTGCTCTACGCTATGACCATATTTGAATATTTGATATTGATATTTTTAATTTTGTTGATATTATTGCACTGTGATATAACCACAATTTTATTTATCTTCTTAGCTCAACACTACTTCTTACTGCAAAAAATAAAAACTTGGAAATCATTTATTTCTAGATAATTATATTACGAAAATGCCGCAAACTGGTGCGACGAGATATCAAAAGTTTCTCAAATCTGAGAAATCCAAAACAAAACTTAAAAAATCAAAAAGCAAAGAACTTCCAAAGGGAACCAATGTAACAAAAACAAATTTTAAAATTAAAAAAATTGTTATTAAAGAACAACTGCGGAAACATGGTGAAACGGAAGCTGTATCCTCGAGAAAACTCAATATCAAAGAGTTGATTTCTCGTCTTAACCATTTTAATAAGCGTTCACAATTGGATGCTTTAAAAGGTTTAACCGAACTTATAAGTGCTTACTCAGAAGTACTAAAGCATAATCTTGGACAACTAATACATGCGCTCGCTCCTTTAATTCTGAACATTGAAAAGACGGTTTGTGAATTTTTCTTTAATTAAGTTTGGAATTATACCTTTCATGCTATAAAAAGTTAAATTAAAAAACGTGTTTTCTTTGCAGGTTCGTCGTGAAACATTTGCAGTTTTGCATTTGATTCTTTCAAGAATAGTAATCGACAAAGTCGACCCCTTTTTTCATATCCTGTCAACTTATTTACGAAGTGCCATGACACACATTGACAATAGAATTCAAGACGATTCATTACTGTTTCTCGACATTCTTCTTAAGTGCACTCCGAAGAAAATTGCACAAGATTTTCACAAACTCATCCCAAACTTTTTGGATATGATTTCAAAGTTACGTGTAGATTCAAAACCAGGAAGAACTTTGACTGTGAATTTAGGAAATAATATTACTAGTGTAAAGTGGAGAGAAAAGGTTTTGCTGGGCCTAAAATCTTTCCTACAAAGTTACATGGAAAGTATAAACATTGATTATTCAAACAAAACTATTTGTAGTAGCTACACTTTTGATAATACAAAGTATAACTATTATCCTTTAGTTAATACGAGCTATACATCAGTATTTACTTTATCCTGTTTTGCATCTAAAAATGTCCAAATGACGACAATAGATGAAGTAGAGACATTTAAAGTGTACATTGACACTTTAATGCCATTGCTTCTTGAAACTTGGCTAGAAGTAAGTCCAAATTTGAATCGAAACCCAAATATTGAAACCGTTGTTAGTGAAGAATCTGCTTGTTTAATAAAAGAAATTGTTAAAATCATACGGAAACTAGTTAAGTACTTGAACTATACAAACCCAGGTTCAGATATTGAAAAAATATTCAGTCAAAATTATAAACATTCATTGGCCAAAATATTGTAACCAATATATATAATCAATAAGAATTTTAGTTTTATTTAACTGTTTTCACCCAAACAGCTATTTTATCT
This sequence comes from Synanthedon andrenaeformis, assembly GCA_936446665.2. NCBI lineage: Eukaryota > Metazoa > Arthropoda > Insecta > Lepidoptera > Sesiidae > Synanthedon > Synanthedon andrenaeformis. The sequence goes on along the minus strand of OW387786.2, from coordinate 4,067,019 downwards.
CTATTTAGTAGAGAGATGTGCAGTTGGATATGTATATTATTTTAGAAATTCATGTTTCTTATTCTAAACAATGTTTTGTTTTCTTTTATGATTCTGCCTCCACTTTAAAACATTCTTAAGGTTATACTGGATTGCAGCCAGTTTTTTTAACGATATCCATGAGCATATTTCAATAGGCAACATAATTGCAATTTATTTTCTCATAGATAACTATTTGATAAATCATACTTTTCGTCTGGTAAACAGATTGAAGAACAATGAGCATTCATCCATTAAAATCATGCTGAATTCAAAATTTATAATTTTTAGTAGTTTCAGATGCTTAGTTTGCAGATAAGATGTTAACGTCATATTATTTGTAATTTTTTAATCTAGCACATGGCTAAAAAATATTATAAAATGAATTCCTATTAGAACGGTTTTTAAAACAGCCCTTTTTTAAACTAGAGGTCGACGGCCTACGCAGATAGGTATACAAGTTATTAAAAAAATTATAAAAATATTTTAGAACATGACTTCACATACTTGGTTGAAGAAAAAACAGAAATATCTCAAATTTGATCCTAAAATAAGACGTTTAATATCACGAAAAAGTGTATAAAGGTGTGCTACGAAATTGTTTTGTATATTTTTTAAATTAATAAAAAACACAAGTTGGTATAAGTTATTTTATTTATTAAATTGAAACACAAAATACTTTTTAAATTTGGATACAATTTTGCTGACAATTCTACTAAATAAATTATCTCAATTAATTTTGTCAATGAATATTTATTTTATTTTTGTCATTATAGAAATTTGACAACGAAATTCTTCCTTACAATATAAGGTAACAAAACACAAGGTACTAAATCACAACAATACAAAATGCACTGACATTTCAATAACAAGTCAATCATAGTGATTAAGGAACACATGACAACATGAAAAATCGTCTTTTTTGCATATTTTATAAAAACTGGGTTAATTTACTTACGAAGGTATGAAAAATTTTTAGGACTAATGAAAAGTTTCAATATGAGGAACTAATTTTTTTTATTTTTATTTAACAGGAGTGTTAAAAAAATCACCATCTTTATAATATTTAGGAATATATTTTATTTCATTATAAACCCCAATCAAAATTAAATAACCACATTATAATCTCTATAATCGAATGGGGAGAAAGAAAAGAATATTTCAGAAAATTCCAGTTTCACACTATTAAAATAAGCTTTAATTTATAACAATAAACATAATAATTCATGTTTAGAACGAGTTTGTGCATAGAAGCGCTTATTTTTTCATAGAAGCTGATTTCATCATTAAAAATTATATCTTGTTATATGTACTTATTCAATTTCCAACAAGACTAAGTATTTATTTTCATTTACAATCACATTTTTTTTCGAGATTCTATATCGATATGCAAAGCCTCACTGAAGCTATCTTTATTATTATGGACTAGTTTTCTTCTAACAACTATTTACTAATAAATTCTAACAAAGTGACTATAGTAATTAATTACAAATATTTTTACTACTTGTAGTTGTCCTTCATACATCTAAATGTAATATTATAATTTGGCAAATTTTGGCTAAAATTAAAGTCACCAATGTAAAAAATTGAAGTAGTTTAGTAAAAAATGCATTTGTGCTACATAACATCAGAAGTAAAAAATGGGAATGCCAAAATTTTCATAACATGAAAATTTCATTTATTATAAAATATTTTATAATAAAACATTAATGGCGATAACGAGTAAATATAATATAGGTGCATTTGATGCATAAAAATCAAAATATTTATTAGGATTAGCTTTCTTCAGACTGGTGCAACGAAGAATAGAAGGTTACCAGTGGCTTCATTCAAATGAATAAATTTAAAATTAAATGAATAACATTTAAAATATTATATGTTTTTGGTGTCGATTTTTTATTTTTATTAGGTATATTTTTCTATATTGAAAACTCTTTTTTCTGCAATTTTTTAAGTCAAGATTTGTTCTCACAGGTAACCATATTTTGACCAAAATCAATAAAAAAAAATTTGTTATTAATAGAAACGGCTTAAAATGCAAACAAGCCTGGAAGAACCCAAGTCACAGTCTGAAATTCTAACATCTAAGTAATTGCACTGTCATTAATCGAGGCAAGTTAACTTAACAATGCAATATTGTAAAGCACTTAAAAAGAACATAATTCATTTATAACAGGAAGGTATCAGTTTTCTATTCTAACCGAGAGATTTCTTTCGCTTTTAAATATAATATGAGTAGGTACTTAGATTACGAAATACATACACCCTACTATGGATTTATTGAGTTTTCCTTTTATTTGTTTTTTTTGCACGAGGTATTGTAGCAGAAGCCGACAGCATTGCCTGAAAACAAAACAAAAAAAAATGAAAAATAATGTCTAAGAAAAAGCAAAAAGCATTGTCAATTTTATTAATAGTGGATACTGCATCAATTAAATTATATGTAACTTTATTAAGAGCTTTTGGGAAATACAAATTTAAAATCATTTATTTGCTGAATATAGTATATACAACTGTTGTAAAGGGTTTTTCAATTGGCGCGGGTAGATTTTGGCGGCCCGTGGCGGCCATTTTGTTTTGGTGACAATTGTCAAATCTTTTGCTTATTATTCAGTTACTTATGCCAAATCACCATGGCAGGTTACACGATTGAACAGCGCGTACAAATGATAAAACTTTATTATCAAAATGAGTGTTCGTTAGTGCAAACGTTGCGTGCATTGCGCCCATTTTACGGTAGACGTGGTGGCCCTTCACAGTCGACTCTTCAGCGTTTGGTGGCAAAATTTGAAACAACCGGTTCGTTAATCGATCAACCCACACCTGTACGTTCAAGAAACGCAAGATCAGCCGAGAACATCGCGGCGGTCCGTCAAAGTGTACAGCAGAACCCGAGGCAGTCGATTCCTCGCCGTGCACAAGAACTCGGCCTTTCGCAAACTTCAACTTGGCGAATTTTGCGACGGGACTTAGGGTTACACCCGTATAAGATTCAACTGACCCAGGAGCTCAAAGTTCATGACCATAGACAACGTCGTTTGTTCGCTGTCTGGGCATCGAATCGTTTGGAAGAGGATCCCAATTTCGGGCGAAAAATCATCTTTAGCGACGAGGCGCATTTTTGGATGAATGGCTTTGTTAACAAACAAAATTGCCGTATATGGGACGACACAAACCCACACGAGGTTCACCAGGTGGTAATGCATCCTCAAAAAGTTACGGTTTGGTGTGGATTTTGGGCCGGCGGCGTCATTGGTCCGTATTTTTTCGAAAACGACGTTGGTGAGGCGGTCACTGTCAACGGCGAGCGCTACAGAACGATGATAACCAATTTTTTATGGCCCACATTGAACCATATGGACCTAGACGACATGTGGTTCCAGCAGGATGGCGCTACGTGCCACACAGCGGACGCCACGATTGACATTCTGCATGAGCGATTTGAGACTAAGGTTATCTCTCGCAGGGGTGATGTGAATTGGCCACCAAGGTCATGCGATTTAACCCCGCTAGACTTTTTCTTGTGGGGTTTTTTGAAGTCGCAGGTCTATGCAAATAAACCACAATCCACCGATGCCCTGAAGGCGAACATAACACATGCCATCGCTCAAATTCAGGCGGATCTATGCGGAAGAGTCATTGAAAATTGGAACACTCGGATCCGTGCCACTGTGAGAAGCCGAGGCGGGCATTTGAATGATGTCATCTTCCATACTTAATGGCATATATGGGCCTTTTAAATAAATAAAAAAATTTGTTGATACCTCATACGCAGCTTGTTTAATTTCGTTTCAAAATCTACCCGCCCTTATTGAAAAACCCTTTAAATTGTATAACATATAGTTAGGTATGTGTCCACATATTCAACCGACAAGCGGTGTGCAAATTAAAAAAAGAATTACCTATTAATTTAAAAACTTAAAATGAAAAAAAAAAAAAGAAAAGAAAACCCAACTAATCCACACGGGTCTTTTATTCTTTAATAATATTATATGTAAAATATTTAAAAATGCTACCTGAACTAAACTATCTGTGTCATTAGTCCTTAATTTACAAAACAAAAAATATTAGCACACTGAACAAAACAAATAAAAACTTTTAGAAACAGTTCAAGAAACTATGAGCTCGTTATACCGACTGTACTCTGCCAGTGTACCAGTAATTTCACTGATGGCGAAATATTATTACACTGATATATAACGAAAAGCCTTTTATTTATCAAGTCAACACAAGCGAGCAACCACAGAGCAAGGAATCGCCGCGCCGCGCCGCCCGTCGCTAGAGACGGCATGGTCAACGCTTTCCATACAAATCCAGCGTTACCGTTTACTCACACCAATATACGCACGACTTACGCATTGTATAGTTTTTGCGTTTCAAGACAATTCATTTTTTAAGAGCTAAAAATTTTGCATTTAATTATACTTTGATTTAATACGTTTTTACTTTGGTTATTAACACCAAATCATAACACAATGAGTCATTTCTATCGCTCTTTTGGATATTTACTCCATAACGTGCAAATAGAAACTGGCGGTCAAATGTGAGTTGCGCTCAGCGCAATTGCGCAGCACGAATATTATTATTGCCGTCTCTAGTAGCGGTCGTCGCGGCGATTCATTGCTCCGTGCGGCAAATAGTACTTGTAAAATGAATTGTACAAGAAGTCGTTCACTCTCACTGTCTTCGCGAGAGCTAGAGTGAGAAATCTTTTTATTAGGGCACAAAAACGGACACACAACCGAAATAAGTACCTATCTTAAGCAACACGGCGTCTTAACGAGTGTTACAAAGAAATCAGCGTCTTTTTAGTTAAGCGGATTAGTATTAAAATAAATCAATATGTTTCGATATGTATTGCTGACCAAATCTTTATTATTTGCTCATGAATACAACATTACAACAACATAAGTTGAATCGCTTTAGTTTAAAACAGAAATGTTCTAAAGCAACTTGAAATTTCATCTGCGTCTTCTACTTTTTAAATAAGTAAATTGTAAGTAAAAAATATAAAACAAACTCAGTTATATGGAAGTATCAGATTAAATGTTAAGACAGTTTCAAACAAGTCAGCGGTTCCTATTTTGTTACAATTTACGAGTGCCCCTAAAATACAAAGGAAAAATGTATTGAATTTGGCAATTCCAATATACATTTATTACGTTTACGTTTGGGAAAACTTTGATGGCTATGATTTATTTAGATTGACAGCTAATATCACTATTATTTTTTTTACTTTTGCTTTATGAACAAAAAAAAAACAGTTACAAAACACATTTTCACCAACATGAAATTGAGAATTGTTTTTATCCTTCTATTGCATAGTAGGTATATTTAAAATAAAATAGCTGGACTAGCCCCGAAAACAGTTAGTCCTTTGTGACTTTGTAATAATGAACATTTTGTGTTCTGAATCTGAACCTATTCCGAAATTGCAATTTTGGTTTAAGTAATTTTAAGTTTTAAACGTTCTGGAATTTAAAAGACCCAGGACCTCTAGAGGCACAGATCACAGGTATTATATTTTACAGTGAACCCTGAATTGTTTCAAACTGTGAAATGTAATTAACATTTTATGTTTAAACCACACAAGCTCAGAATTACATGCAGACACGTAATTCAAAACTAATAACATACTGTTTCACGTTTCTTCAGCTTCTATGAAAAAATGGACTCGGGACTAATAAGGACTTCTACACATCTGTACTCTTTGATTTTGTTGGAATTTCCTTATTTAAAGGAATAAATTTGTATTCGGGATGACTTTCCAACTTTGCCTCAATAAGCTTCTTTAACGCATCACTCTTTTCAATAATATCTTGCGAAATAACTTCATTTTCAATATCGGCAGCATCTCTAAAACTTAACAGATCGTCTGGTGTTTCTAAGTGGGATCTTTCTGTAATAAAATCGGATTCAGTGGAGGGAGGGACAGGAAAATCATTACAATCTTCAAACTCATTCTGTGAATTATCTACAGTTGAAGATCGCCTACTGAAATCACCAGAAGAAGTAGATACATTGTCAGATTTGTTTTTGATGTCAGATTTATGCCAAAAAGCTAGTTTACTGGGTAATTGTAACAATTTTCCAATACCTGATGAGTTGGCCTTAGGAACTCTATTAGGCGATTTGGTTTTGTGGCGTCTTTTCTTTTCCACTATAGGATTAACGACGTGTACATTTTTATGAAATCCTGTGTCTTTGAAACTAGTGTTTGGCAGTGTATTTACAAAATCAACAAGACTTTCTTGGGAAGTTGTGCTCACAGTTTCAACTAAATTTTCAATATTTTTCTCGCTAATATCTGAATGTAGTTCCAATATGTCTACTTTTGGAGGAGATGGTGCTTTTCTTTTACCATACTTTCCTCTTGGAGATTTCCTTTTATTCTTGGGAGAGTCCTCGGGAGTTCCAAATGACGCTTCATCGTCACTTTCAGCCGAATTATTTTCTTTAAACGTAGTGTCTAAATCAATAATTTCGTCTTCTTTGACGTCTGTCTTATCGTCAATAGTATCTGATTTTTTTTCAACATTTACATATTCTCTATTCTCATGTTCCATCGACAAAGGGATATTTTCGTTATCAGTATTGTCCAGTTTATTTTTATTGTCAATAAGTTCCTCGGGAGCTAAGGTAATGAGGTCTGAGGTTTTATTCAAAACATTTTCTTTTGAAAACTTTTCAATTACAACATTTTTGTTTTCCTTTTCTGTGATGTCTTCTCGTATTATTCCTTCGCCATTTGACTCAAGTTGGTCCCATTGATCTGAGCTATTGTTTTCAATTACATTCGCATCGAAAGGAAGTTGACCTAATACTTGAACAATTCTTATTTCATCTCCAGCACATTGGTAAACGAATGGAGGGTTAGTATTGGACACTAAAAGTGGTGAGGGGAGATTAATAAGAGGGGGCATATTCGTATATACAGATTCGTCGTCGTGTAGCTCCTCGATGATTACTTCGTTACCCTTTAAATAAAAATTTCTTAAGTCTACATCAAAAATAAGAATGAAAAAGTATATAGTCTAATAAATGCATAAACAGACTTATAGATATAAATAAAATGAATGATAAAATCGAGTGGACATTTGAAACAACAGCACATAAAAACATTTGAAACAACACGCATATTTTAAACAAGAAATATTACATAAAAAAAAGAGTTCTAAAAAACAAAAACACACAACAAGAATTAACACGCTTGATTATAATAGTATAGACTTATTTAGTAATATTTTGTTCCCTAACTAAGACATTAATGATACTGCAGCATAACATGATATTTCGTAAATCTACAAACTCTCTTGTATTTTTCTTAACTTTGTACTAATAAATTAATAAAGTAGGATGCCAATAGCTTTCCATTCTTAAGGGTCAAATTTAAACACCTACACTCGTGTACCATTTTTTTCTATAAACCTTCCAGGATATATTCATATTCATTTTATAAATACTATATAATACAATCATACTATTTTTTTTATTTACTTTCTTATTCCAGCACCAATGTGTACCCTGCTTTTACTGTCAAATGCCTACACCTGTCGTGTTTACCCATCAGTAAGGACTTTACAATGTTGAGTCGACGTATTCAATAAGAAAAATACACTTTAATTGTAAATTATTGCAATTAAAATATATAATAATATATTTATCTCATTATCTTATTTATTTTCTTCTTATTATTCTTATCTTTTATTTATTTTCCTTAGTCTTCTGTGAAAAAAACCTCGTTCAAAGAGAACCCTTCCAAATTATAAAATTGTCTACTTGACATTATTTCTACTTACAAAGACACAAAATAAATATATAGTATGATAAATACTAATTTAGTTCTTAATTCAATGTAGCAATTAACATTTTATATATTATGTGACAGGCTAAATAGATAATATGCAACCTTATACCTTTATTTATATTACAAAAACTATTTAATATATGTAAATGCGAATTGCATGACTAAATAAATACTTCGATATAATATTAAATTTATTTTCAGTTACAAGGTTACTCTTGTTACATAATATATCCTTTTGATTATTTATTAACAACAAACACATAGCAACACACAATTTTTCCCATTTCATAAAAATAAATGTTTCGAAAATCTAAATGTTATATAGCTGGCAGTTTTTACCAATTTTATTATCAAGTTACTATGAAAAAAATGAAATTATGCATTAAATACGTACCCCTCGAGAAAGATTGAAATGATTTTTCTTTTTTAGCACGCTTGTGTGTAATTAATGTCACTTTAAAAATATAAAATGTAACAAAGAGAGATGAAAAACAATGTGATTTTCGGGTAAAGGTATTTGAAAGCGACCCTTAAATGGTTACCAGACCTCGGCGGCTTGGGGCCGTTTGATGGTGGTGACTGTGGTGCGTCCGGGTCGTTTGACACGTCCGCCCGGTCCGAGGGACGACGTGCGAGTGAGCGAACTCGAGTTGTCCGCACTCGAATAACCCGAACTTATGTCCTCGCTCGATTTTATGTGACTGGAACAAACGAGGCGACTGTGAGCACTACGGGATCATCTAGACATGCGGTGATGGAAAAACCATTTGTATAAGACCACACTGACCTGTAATATATACCACTGGACAGGCTGCTATTTGAAAAACGCCATTTTGGCGCTGTAAAACGAGTGTACATTGAACTAAAATTAGTGATGTCCGCATGACACTATTATAAATATCTATGCAATAAAAATACGCAAACGTCAAAATTAGTTCTCGGGAAATTCGAGGGTGGTGTTTCAAAATGGCACAAAAAATTAACTGTCATTTGTATGGGACAGCCTGTCCAGTGGTATATATTACAGGTCAGTGGCACTAGACATGCGGGGATGGAAACTTGGTCAAAATAATTGAATTGTTAGGATGTGTCCACCTGGTAGCATTAACGAACCATTTATATAGGCCCTATTAGAAAAGATGCCGAAGACTAAAAATGAGAGTGTTAGGAGATTCTTGATAGAAATAAACCATTACATTGGTATCATAAACGACTAGCTGGTTACCTGCGACTTCATCCGCGTTGAAAAATTATAAATATAACACCTGAGAAAATATATCCTACTAATATTACAAATGCGAAGTTGTATGGATGGTTGTTACTCTTTCACGCGAAAACGGCTAAACGAATTTGGATGAAATTTGGCACATCGATAGTTTATTACCTCGATACTTTTTTTACTGGAAAAATGTTTAAATTCCCGGACACGCCGTCGCGGCGACAATGGCGCCCAATTTATAAAATTTTTAGATCCCTCAGGAACCTAAAATTTTTCCAAGATAAAAAGTATCCTATAATAAACTATATATGTGCCATCATCCAAATAAATCCATACATCCTCACAAACTTTCGCACAATCATTATAAAATTAGTAGGATAACTATAAATTTAGACAATTTGGGAAGGGGCACATTTATAAATTTGTTCAATTTTAATGGCACAGAAATACAAAGTTATTGACGCGTTTTTAATGTAGGCTTACCTGAAATCAGGTTCGTCGCTCCTGCTGGACCTGGCACTCCTCAGGTCCACGTCAACCTCGGGGAAGTACATCGGCGATCGGCTGTTTGATTCCGACGCACTGCGGCGCGTTGTGTACGCACTGGAGCCAAATAAATACACAAATCTATAAGTATTCACCGCTGCTTCATTCCCATACAAAGTGACGTTTACGCGTTCGACTCGCTTGATCGAGTAAAACTCGCACTAGGCCCTCTGGTCGTGACATTACTTAATGTAAAATGTATACACCCCCTTATAGAACACCACCGTGAAATAAATAAATAGCATGCGTTTTGTAGTGTTTCAGTGAATGAATAAGGTATGCCATTTCCCTATGCCTTATCCTTAATCCTACTATAGTCGGCAGCGCATTTGCAACATCTGTGGCGTTGCTTGAGATATGTTGTGACGGTAGCCACCAACAAGTGGACCGTCTGTCTGCCAATCTTAGCATTAAAAAAAATGCAAAACCATATATGAAATCGTCATAATATGTATATAAAAAAAAGATAATTATAGACAGTTTTATTTTATTTCCATATGTTATTTCTATTAAATGTTCTATTCACTACACGAAAGCAAACACTCCATTCTAGAGATTCACATCAGTGTTGAAGGTAAGCAAGCGTTTAAGTGGACTGGAATGAAGCCAGCGTATACAATGATACAATCGACAGAATGACGACCTTAAAATGGTCCATGTTAGTTCACTGTTCTACTATAAAACCCATTCTTGTGTATAATGAACAGTTTGTATGACAAGCGACAAAAGTTGCGAACAAGTTGCATAACAGGTAGTTAAGTTCAACTTTTATGCACATATGTTTCGGGTATTGCCCGTGGTCCACTTTGTTCACTTAGGTGTACCACGGGCAATACCCATTTTTGTCATTTTTTGGTCTCCACTGTGCTAACACTTAACATGTATATCCACCAAACAAAACAAAAAAGGAAATATAATACAATGAGAACAAAGTCACAAAGATCAGATGTTACTCAACAAAAATGTTTTACTTTTTAATAGCTCGCCTCACAACCACCCGCGGCTCTGTGAGGACGTCGTCGGCCTCGTCGTGGCTCCTCTCGTCTCGCGGATCGCACTCAGTCAGATCCGAAAGGCTGTAACTCTTGCGCAGCTGTTGCACCAACCCACCGCCGCCCTACAAATTTCATGTCAACCTAACTATAAGCGATATTCGCAAACAAACGAACATACAATGCCACAACTTGAAATTCGCATTATATTGGGCCCTTATTGGAAAAGATTTACAACAGACACAACAGAATTCATAGACGATCGGAGAAGGCAAATATCCTATTTAAACTAAATATGTAATATTAAATGTTTTCAACTTCTCTTGACTGGGAGTCAGTAATCTTTGTTCCTGTAACTTTAGTTTACAGATAAAATTTAAATGGCCTGTTCATTGATGTACATACATAATTCACATTTTTAAAAATTAGTTTAAATTTAATATAACTTTATTAGTACCACTGCCCAGTATAGCTTGTAGAAGTCATTTAAAATAAATTACTCTAGATGGTTAACTTTAAACTGTCTAGCTTGAAACTCCTATATTTATTACCAAGTCATGTTGGTCTTATTAGGCGTAATGAAGTATTATTATGTTAATAAGATTAATATATTTAAAAAAAAGACTTACTTGATCCATCAACTTTGTGTGACAAGCGCATGCAGTGCGTATTTTGCCTAAGCATATTATATTGCTTAAGGTATATTCTCCTGTCATAACTAATAAAAAAACAACATGAATGCATTTTCTTGAAATTTATTTATAAATGATGGTGTTATCACACTAAATCAGTCACGCGAACAACTAAAGCTAAATTTGATGCACAACTAAACAAATCAAGCGCACATTTAAACTATGTTAAAAACTAAAAATCATTTTAAAAAACTCATGCAATGTACAAGTTAATAACATGTTTCTCGTCGGCAGACATTGTGCGATACTTAGGAACCAAATGAAAAAAATAACTAAATTACCGAGAACAATATTCATGTAAGGAATTAAAACATATTCACATTTTTTAAATCAATTAATCACAATTACCATAAGAATAAAGAAAAACTGGATCATGTGTGATGTATTGCAAAAATAACAAAAAAGTTCTTTTTTAAAGATTAAAACTAAATATAACTAAGAAATTAAAATGGCAATTAACGTTGAAGTACATTGTGAAAATACTTTGGTTTCAATCACGACAGTGATTTTTTTTTAAAGAGAAAAGTATGTACAAAGAGAAAATCAAGAAAAAAAATAGAGAATACATAAGAATCAAAACCAAGACAGAGATCTTTAAAATAATATGTTTATATTTTGAGAAATTATGACCTAAAATTACGAAACCCAACCAAATCTAATTCATTGTAAAAGCTTTAAAGACTCATAAATCAAGATTAACTAATAAAAAAAAGATATTTTTTTTATCTATCTATCTATCACATTTAGAAACAGACTTGTCATGTGTAAAATACAAAAAATTTCAATAGCAATCATTAATATTGTCATTAATCAGTCCGATTCAAATGTTAGCATATGAAATTCTCGATGTGTCTAAAGGCCACCATTCACATGCACTCCATTTGGCAGCGCTCCGCTCTATCACTCCAAATTCATGCATTATCTCATCGTTAATGTAAAAAACCACGTAAATTGTGTGGCATCCAACATTCCAACGTGTTGGATTTCCAAACATTCCAAAATCCAGTGTGGCGCGGCTCCAATGGCCGCAGTCCATTGGAATGACTGCGGAACTCGCGCGCCACTCATGAGTGTTTAAACCGAAATCCATTTTGAGCTCATTTCGTAGTACGCTGTGGTAAATTTGGATGTCGTCCACGGATGCAGAGCGCTGCCAAATGGAGTGCCCGTGAATGGCGGCCTTAAAGTTTTAGTTTGTCTAGTCAGTGAAGATCACAGTCGATAGAGTACGAAATCCTACTCCACGTATATCGGATTTACGTCTGTCTCTTTCGCCGTTTGACTTCTCGTTCTTCGACCTCGAGACCTGCTCCGAGCTCGTTTCTCTTTCACGACCTTCTGTTTCCTCACAACGTTGCCTCGACTTCGGGCCGAGGTGAGTTCCTCGTCTCGATCTTGATCATCTCTAGGATCGTACAGATCGTGTACAGTGTCCCCATCGTCCAATTCAACTATTCGGACCATGTCCGACATGTTGTCATCGTTTTGTTGATACTCCATGTCCATGTACTCCTGTAGTCCGTCGGTGACGTCGCGATCGCGATTCTTTATAGCGGGCCTTCTGTGTTGCTCGGGATTCGGCAAATTCAAGTTCTGCTCGAAGCGAAAGGAATAACGGAAAATGTGGGTGGGAGGAGAAAGGGACAAATTAAAAAAAGCGTGTTAATAAAATTAAACAAAAAAACAAGTGAATCATAATTAAGCGCGATGGGTACAAGTTTGTGAGGCATGCCTGATGACAAATGATTCGTTCTTTTACAGAACTTTTGAATTTTGATAGATCAGTTATAAAATGTGGTAGATAAAACTATGAAAACTGCTCCATTAAAGCATACACAGAATCCAAACTCGATACTAGGCTTAAGCTTGCTAGGTGCGTTTAATTCAAAATATCTCACATGTGCTTCAAATGTAATTTTCAACAGAAATTTCAGTAAACATTAACGCTGAAGCGTCGGAGTCCTTATAAACATTAAAATGATATCGCGAAGTGCAAGCAAATACTGGTGTTATTTACATATGTAATCAAACGTGCCCCAATATGTCGTCTACTTTGCAGATTTTATGTGTAAACAAATCGTGATAACAAATTATATTATTTTCATTGTTAAGGGTTTAGTTCACCTTGTCTTAATAACTTAAACAATAACTGATTCCTATATAATATTGGAGATCATTTCTTATTTAAGTTTAATGCAAAACAAAGCATGCCATTAAAATAGATTTAAGTGCTTTTATACTTACTTTGATGGCGGTTTGCATAATGACAGTGGTAGCATAATTAACTCCTCTGGTGCCGAGATTGAGCACCGTGTGGTAACCGTGGTCTTTGGCTTTAGCTATGTACTCATCTATGCCCTAAAGCCAGATATAAAAAATTATTGTATTGTTAATATTGTAGGTGTAAGAGGAAGTTACAAATTGATCTAACATTTACGTGAATGTAAAACATTAACAAGGAGAGTAAATATTTAATTTTATAATTGTAATAAATTAAATGTTTACTGGTGCCAATACTTTTAGTCGCCAAAATGGCTGTTCTAAAGTGGTTAGCAAGGAACATTACTTGAACACTAAATGCCTTTTCAGCTACATGAAAAAAAGTATTATCTAGTAAGCAGCTTTTATTCAAAATGTAGAGTAGACTCGTATTAAATTTCGTCGCGTTAAGTTGACATAGAAACATTTTCTTTTTGGTTCGCATATCTGTCTTTCCGATGATTCTGGTAATGTAAAGGTCGGGCGAACCTAATATATTATACTAAGAAGGTGAATAGGTAGAAATCGTTAGAGATAAATTAGTATGTAACTTTACCTGTTCGCGCTTGCACAGTTCTGGATGCACAAACTTTCTGTATAGAATTGAAGAGCCTTTGGTAGCTGGCGAAAGAAGCCATATTACCAAGACTATCTTCACCTCGTAGTAGAATGGGAACCAAGAAAGGAACACATCCGTTATAGTCTCCACAAATGTGAATATGGCAAAAACAATCCAGTACATCATCCATTTTACCTGAAATTGTTAAAATGTTTGTTTAAAAGAGATGCAGAGTATTTTTTATAATATTTGTGTTGATATAATATTATAATCATTTACTGATATATTATATCAACCAAATATTATAAAAATTGTAATTAATTGTCCACCGCGGGGGGTCTCCACTATGTATGAGAAGATGTATGTTAGGCAACCATGCTATCCCAGTATGGATTGGCAGGCACTCATAATTCTAATATTTTCGGTCAGCTAGATGTGTCGCGTTTTTTTCTTTACCGTTAAAACAAGTATCTTTATTTAAAACCCAAAAATGAAATAGAAAAGATCGAAATATGAACTAAAGTCCCACTGTTTCCAAGGAATGATAGTTAACGTAGATCTTGGTAATCATCATTGATAAAAGATTAGACACCCCCGTCTCGCGGCAGTAACCACCGCTTTACAGAAGACCACAGTGAAATAAAAGCACGTGTGATGTTCTATTTATCTGTCCGAGTAAGGTTGCCAGAGTTCGTTTCCCTCTTATTCTTTATCCGACCATGGTCAGAAACGCAATTGCGTTACCCACCTAGTGTTGATAAATGTAACACAATTTATAGGCGACGGTGGCCACTCATCATCAAGTAAACTTCAGCCTGTCTGGCGACCTTTACATTTAAAAAATTGCTGATTATCACTACACACCAGCTGGTTCGCGGAACAAACTACAAAAACATTCAATTTTCATTTATAGTTCTGAATAACATCAAATCAATGTTTAGAAACTAAATCATTGCAACATATGTTTGTGTACAAAATAATAGTTAAAATGTAACATCTAGCTGAAATGATTGCAACATAGGAAGCGGTGTAAGGACACAAAGGAACCGAACCGTTGCGAGTAATTTAACCAAGCATTAACAAGGCCAATGCAATACCAATTTTATTAATTCGATCCATCATACTATTAGATATTATTACTATAAAATACTACTTACATATTCCTTTAAATTCTTCGTCCGCACAGCTTTATAGGAAGCATAAGCCGGGTAAAGCGTTCCGCATATCAATCTGCAAAGCGGATATATAAGCAGATAAGTGATCATATTTGGAGAGATGATTGATGTGGCTACAACAAAAATACCGAAATTTGAATGTGTAACACTAGGAACGCATTTGTAAAAAGCTCTTCCGAGATTCACGAGGAAACGATTCCAGGCTCGTCCTGTCACGGGTTCGAGAGGGAAGTCATCGCAATCGTTTCCGGTCGTGTCGTATTTGACAATTTCACGAGTGTTTCTAAAGCTGTCGGAGTCCGAGAGTTTCGCACGAGCGTGCTGCGTCTCGATCTTGTTTACTATGAGCCGAACGCTGGATAGTCCGAGAGACAGTGTCGGCAGGCGATGGTGGTCGTCACGGTAACCGCGCGCGTTGCTTGCCACTTCCATGGATACAAGATAAACATGTCATTGAAAGAACTATCAATGTGTTTGCACGTATATTTTATGATTCACGATTCGATTACGCTCAATAAATAATAATAAAGAAACATCAAATCTCGATGCGCACGATGTTAATACTTTATTAAGACTGAGCAAAAGATCTATAACAGATTCAATAAAACTCAAATACCTACGTTGTTCTTTAATCTATATTTCACGCATGTAAGTTTAGAAAGAAATTGTTCCATATTGTTCTCCTATAGCAAAGTGTTGATAAATGTAATTGCTATCCATTTCGTTACAAAAAATTTAAATTAACGCTTCAACTGTTCACTGACCGATTTCTTAATGTTTTTAAATTGCAATACGGTTACTTAGCTCTTTTGTAATTACAAATTAGAAAGAAGTCTGTATCGTTGCATTAATTTCAAGAAAGGAAAGTTAATAAAAATCAAAAAATAATACAAATCAAACATTTTAATGTTTCTAAGTAATGAAACTGTTGTAATAAAACCAAATTTGCGCCTTCTCTCAGTATGTAGTCTGTGTATATATATATATAGTATTCCTTGCAATGTATAGCATTATTAGTTTTATATATAGTCTATGTTGTTTTTCTCTCTGCTCTGTAGCATCACTAGTGAACAGTTTTGTATTTCGTTTCTTATTAAAATATTATAAAATCATTTACAAAACTAGTATATTTTCATTTAATAATATTAGGTTAAAGGCCCAGAAAGCCTGAGAAATAAAATCAGTGCAAAAATTCATAAAATAAGTTGGATATACATTGGATATAAGTTGGATAAAATACCTAACCTACAAAGGCATTGTGCTTTGTGAGAACAAAGGGCTGCTATACAAATCAATTCAAAATGTCATCAAATAATCAACTGGCATTAATTGAGAAATTAACCGGCCGTGATAATTATGCTACATGGCGTTTTGCTGTAAAAACGTATCTGCAGCACGAAGAGTTGTGGGATTGTGTGGAATATGAAAATTTAAATACGCTCGACAAAAAGCGTGACACAAAAGCCAGATCGAAAATAATACTTCTTGTTGATCCTGTTAACTATATTCATATTCAAGAATCAAGCACTGCGAAAGAAGTTTGGGATAATTTATCTCGTGCATTTGATGACTCCGGGCTTACACGCCGAGTTGGTCTGCTGCGAGACTTATGCAATACTACACTAGCTGGATGCCTAAATGTAGAGGAGTACGTCAGTAAAATAATGACAACAGCACATAAGTTGAGGAACATTGGCTTTAATGTAGATGACGAATGGCTAGGCACACTTTTGCTATCCGGTCTACCAGAATGTTACAAGCCAATGATAATAGCTATTGAAAGTTCAGGTATGAAGACACACATGCAACCAATATGCAATAAATATGGCCATAAAAGTCCTGAGTGTAAATCAACTAAACCAAATAAGAATCAGAAGAATACAAATAATCATAACAGTTCGTCTTATGCCGCAGTCTTCATAGCTTCTTCTGAATTCTCCGATGCATGGTATGTTGATTCTGGCGCTTCTGTACACATGACCAAACGCAATAATTTGTTTGTAGAAGAAACAACTTCATACATTAAAAGCATTAAAGTTGCAAATAGTAAAACATTGCCTGTTAAAAGCTGTGGAAAAATAAGCTTGAATGTTTACGATGAAAAAGGCCAACAAAATGAAATATTGTTTACAAATGTATTATACGTACCTGAACTAGCTACGAACCTGCTGTCAGTAAGTCAAATTATTAACAATGGTGGCCAAGTGAAGTTTAATAAGAGTGGCTGTGTTATTCTTAATAGAAATAATGTAATAGTGGCAACAGCAAGCTTAATAAACAATATGTACCGGCTGAACATGCCTGATGGCTATGCATGCATATCAGATGTTATTGAGCAAGATACTTACCTGTGGCACCAGAGAATGGGACATCTGCATTTTCAAAGTATGAAGAAATTGTCCGAGAACACTGCAGACTTAAACTTAAGTCGAATTAAAGAAAATGTTAAGTGTATAACGTGTCAGGAAAGAAAACAAACACGTCTACCTTTTAAAAATCAAGGGTCTCAGAGCAAAGATCTACTTGAATTGATACACTCAGATGTCTGTGGTCCGATGGAAACTCAGTCATTGGGAAAAGCCAGATACTTTGTGACATTCCTCGACGACTACTCAAAGAAAATATTTGTGTATACTATGTGCAACAAGTCAGAAGTCCTAGAAAAGTTTAAAGAATTTAAAAAGCAAGTTGAGAATCAGTTAAATCGCACTATTAAAATTCTCAGATCTGACAATGGACTTGAATATGTCAATGAAAAATTTTCAAATTTTCTCAAAGATGCTGGAATAATACATCAAACTACCACACCTTACACACCAGAACAAAATGGAACCGCTGAACGCATGAACAGAACTTTAATAGAAAGAGCGAGATGTATGATGTTAAATGCTAACTTACCTAAAATATATTGGGCTGAAGCAATTCATACAGCTGCCTACATTGTCAATCGTTCTCCGACAAAATCTCTGTCTTATAAAACTCCAGAAGAGATGTGGACTAGACAGAAACCTAAAGTCAGTCACATGCGTACATTTGGTTGTGAGGCAATGGTTCATTTACCACAAGAAAAAAGAAAGAAGTTAGATTCAAAATCACAAAAATTAATTTTTATTGGCTACTGTGAAAATACTAAAGGGTATCGATTCATATTACCTAATTCAAGAAGAGTAATAAAAAGCAGAGATGCAATATTTTTAGAGTCAACAGTTAAAAGAGATTATGTACCGATTGAATTAACTACAAATGAAAACAGTATTAAAAGTAATACAGAAGAAACTTCAAGTGATGACTCATTCGACACCGTGACTGAAGGCAAATCACAATCCGACAGTGAGTACATCCCCGATGAAAGTGTAGAATCTTCACCTGAAAAAGAAATGATAATAAGAACCAGAAGACAATGTTTAAAAGTAAAGAAACCAGTACAAAGTTCTTACCTGTGTTGTGAAGACCAATTATTAGAAAATGAAATTCCTGAAAACTATGAAAAGGCATTAAAGTCTATCGATGCCACAAAGTGGATAAAATCTATAAAAGAAGAGCTCGATTCCCATCAAGAAAATAAAACATGGACATTGGTTAACAAAACTCCCAACATGAAAATAATTGCATGTAAATGGGTGTTTCGCATCAAAGAAGAACCTACAGGTCAACGTTATAAGTCCCGCCTTTGTGCAAAAGGGTACTCACAAACTAAGGGTATTGATTACCAGGAAACATTCGCTCCGACTGTCAGGTATGATTCCATACGTCTATTACTTTCAGAAGCAGTCCAACACAATCTTCAAATAATTCAACTAGATATTAAAACAGCTTTTCTATATGGTGAGCTTGAAGAAGATATATATATGACCGTACCAGAGGGTTTAACCTGCGAAGCTAATAAGGTATGTAAACTCAATAAATCACTATATGGTTTAAAGCAGGCTCCCAGATGCTGGAACTTAAAATTTGATGCTGTTTTAAAGAAGTTTGGGCTAGTCAATAGTAAAGCCGATCAGTGTGTATATGTTGGTACTATTAATGGAGCTAATTGTTACCTGTGTTTGTATGTTGACGACGGACTATTATTTGCAAAAGATATATCAACTTTAAAGGAGTTAATTAATGACTTGCAGTCAATATTTAAAGTAAAAACCTGTTCACTGAGAAATTTTGTTGGTATGGAAATACAGAAATGTGACAAGTATATTTTTATACATCAGTCAAACTATACTGAGAAGTTATTAAATAAATTTAATCTTCATAATTGCAAACCTAACAGTATTCCAGTTGACCCACATATGAAGTTGGAAAATGGAGGAGGAGAAACAGAAAAGAACATTCCATATCGGGAAGCAGTTGGCTCATTGATGCACCTAGCTACAGTAAGTCGACCTGATATTACATTCGCCGTAAGCCTGGTGAGTCGATTTTTAAATTCTTACAATGAAACACATTGGAACGCTGTAAAGAAAATTTTCAAGTATCTAAAAGAAACTAAAAACTACGGTCTGTGCTACACACCAATGTCAGAAACAAATGTAATAGTTGGCTACAGTGATGCAGATTATGCTAACGATCCTAGCACAAGACGTTCAGTCACAGGGTATGTTTTCACCAAAAATGGAGCAGCCGTGACTTGGGCTTCTCAGAGACAACAAACAGTGGCTCTGTCGACCACTGAAGCAGAATTCATGGCAGCCTGTGCCGCCACTAAGGAGGCTATGTGGATTAAACAATTGTTATGTGACATCGGTGAATTTAATCAAAAATCAGTGTGCTTGAATTTAGACAATCAAAGTGCTATAAGTGTAATTAAAAATATAAACTTTCACAAACGGTGCAAACATATTGACATTAAGTTTCATTTTATTAAAGAAAAATATTACTCTAAAATTATTGAACTAAACTATGTGTGCAGTGACGAACAATATGCTGATATTTTTACGAAACCTTTGTGTAAAATGAAGTTTTGTTATCTTAGAGATAAAATTGGAATTAAATCTTGTTGAGTAGTCAAAGATAGTTAAAAGTTGAAACTTATTTTCTGATGTTTTGCTTTAAATGTAAAATGTAAAATTATTAATCTGTAAAATTAAAAGAAGGCATTAATTTAGGTGGAGTGTTGTAATAAAACCAAATTTGCGCCTTCTCTCAGTATGTAGTCTGTGTATATATATATATAGTATTCCTTGCAATGTATAGCATTATTAGTTTTATATATAGTCTATGTTGTTTTTCTCTCTGCTCTGTAGCATCACTAGTGAACAGTTTTGTATTTCGTTTCTTATTAAAATATTATAAAATCATTTACAAAACTAGTATATTTTCATTTAATAATATTAGAAACTATCTATGTGTGCGAAGCCCCGAAAACGACATATAGTCTAAATAAAATTATTAATGTTAAAAAGCTTTTGCTGTAAACAGCAGGTAATACTCATTTAAAAACAAGCTGTCAATCATTAATTCGGTTTCTAATATAACCCAGTGTCTATTTCATCCTCTATGTTCACACTGCGGAAAAATTCAAGAGCCCGTGACGGCTGTAATTTTACACATCGAAAATAAAATCAAACTAGGTAACAACGTGCAAACAGTATTTGAGATGATTACATTGTTATGCAACAGGCTAAAAGGAAAAGGACAGGTTGTAGACAGATTAGCAGCTTTGAGTTTATAGCAGAATTTCCTAGAAAAACTAAACACAACATGCCTCTAACATGGACACAGGATGCCAGCAATATTCGCTGTTACGATTCAGCAAATGATTGTCCAGCCGAGTCGTACGTTGTCATGACCAATTTAAAATGTTCCACCCTGGTACCTACTGTTGGTTGGATAAAGTGTGGCAAGCGTCCAGCCGACTGATTCTCCTTAAACTGGTCACTGGAGCCGTTTAAATATAAACGAGACAATTGCGTGACATTTGCACCAACAATATATTATATATACAGTTTATATTATAGTAGTTAAAGAACAATTACGCTTTGTTCAAAGGTAAATAATGATATTGATTGTGATTGATTAATAAACAATTTAAATAAATAAACAATTTGAGTTCAGTTTGTTTTTAGGAGAGTTAAAGAAATCGACCCGACCACTCTATAGTTTTATCCATATAGAGCATAGAAAGAAAGTTGCCAAGACATTAAGTTATTATAAAAAGATAACAGTACACCTAATAAGTACAGTTCATTCTTAATAATATACTATAAATGCGAAAGTGAGTTTGTTTGTTACACTTTCACGCCTTAAATACTCAACCGATCATAATGAAATTTTGCATACACGTCAGGGATACAGAAATGGCTGTGTCCTTTATGTAGAAAAAAGTGCTATTCCGAGGGATGTACAAAAATTAAAATTTAACGCCTGACAAAAACCATAATTAAGAGCAATAAAGACTGCATACATTATTGCTGATATATTTTTGTCATGCGTTGAATTATTATTTAACGCTTAAGAAAAAGGGGGCGCTGATGAAGTCGAGGGCAAAAGCTATTCTAATATAATCTCAATTAAACTCTATACTATTTACCTATTCTGTACTTAAACTTAATATTTCTATACATATGGAGTTATAAATGACAAATCAATGTCACATAAAGGCTGCTTTGTATGGATTAGCTTATTTTAAGTTTATCGGAAAATCTCATATGGTATTTAGGTTTCCAAGAACAATATATATTAATCACTAAACACTTTCTTTGTTGAATGTAATTTATACATATTAGAGCCATTGTACAGTACTATCAGCCAGCTGAACTACCGTTAATGTCATTGCTAATTAAAACAGACGGTTGCTTCAATTCATAATGTTGTTCGTTATAGATTTAGGTATATATGGTGCATTGCATACGCTTAGTTTCGTTTCACAACTCCCTATAAACAGAGCCCAAAATAATAAAGAAATCATATCCCTTTGCTCCAGATACGCTAGCGGTTGGGAAAGTTTACTATATAGAAAATAATTTAGACATTATCGAGGCATCTTTTAACTTTTTGCTAGATTCGATTTGGAAATGGGATTATTAATAAAAAGAATGGAATAAGAGTGACGTAAGTGCGTCTTTATAATTCTTAACTATAAAGAAAGGAATATACAAAGAATGAGTACAGAAACACTGTTAATCTAAGTTAAAGACAAATGACACAAATGACGCAAACGACGCATTCAGTCGGAAATAACCATGTGATGTGAAAACAATATTTTATTAATTTTGTCTACACTACGCATTCATGTGTTGTAGTAAGAGCGAACACTTTTTAATAGATATGACATTATATTCCGTGATACTACATAGAGTAAGTAATCTGCACTTTATAGTATCAGAAAGAAGTAAACAGGTAATACTTTGTAAATAAAAAACAAATGAAAAAGTCAACACTTTTTTCAGTACATACCTAATTTATTTCTCTACGTAATCTCCTTTCAACTGTGCGCTTAGATTGGACTATATTCTAAATTGTCCAATTCACCCCAGAAATATTTGTCAAACCCTGAAGTTGGTCTTATGTTTCAGCTGGTTGTTTGATGGTTGTTTGATAAACCATTGACCGCAAAGCCATTTCTTCATGTTTGAGAATAGGAAAGACGTACAAGGGGCCCAAATATGATGAACACGGGGGTGCAGCAATTATAATGTAATTCGTACCGTTATTCGACAAGTATTGATGTTGCGATCGCAGACGAGTCACGATAATCGTGACTATTTTTTTCTTTGCTAGATGTGGTCGTTTCTTAGCCTACTATTCATCGAATCTATCTAACAATTGCAGCGTAGTTATGCTGCAAAAAGGTAAATGACACCTTAGTTGACTCAAAAAATCTTAAATTTACCAAAGGAACAAGTTTTTTGGTAGAAGTCTACTGTTCCTACTGTTGTTTTGTTTCCAGTAATGGTCTGATGTAAAAATTCAGTCGGCTTGTGCCAAAATATGGCCAAGTATAGTTCTGAAGTTATGCTACGCGGTTCCGTTTTTGGTCGGACGTCAGTAAACGCGCCACTCATCCTGCAGAAAGTTTTTTCATCACAGGAATATTGTGTTACAGATATCTCTCGTATTAGGACTTAATTCGCTCAGTAGCATTACGTACAAAAAGTACATTAATACAAAAAAATAGCGGATAAACAGAGTGAAGCAGACAGTCCCTTTATTATATAACCAGTGAACGCAAATTTTTTACAAACCATCCAACGGATTTCCTTTTGCTTGTGTTCATTTTGAGTTTTGTACATTTTGCGTTTTGTTCATTATACTTTTTGTACATAATGCTACTGAGCGACTTAATTCATATTCTCTGTAGTGGTCTCAGTAGGCATACTTAGTGTCTTTGGTAGACGACAAAATTCAGCGAACCACACGAATTCTTATTTCTTATAGATTAATCCCCGATTTAAGGCTTATCCTTCCAAAAAGTTGAATTTTTTCAACATTTTGTAACAGTGTTATTCATTATATATACGCCTTTTCTTCAGCGAAAAAAATATATGTTTATCTACAAGATATGAGGAATGATTTGTTGGGATTAAAATTTTTATTTTATTGAAATTGATTCAGGAAAAAAATTCTAAACTCACCCCTTTTATTTTCAGTTATAACAATCTCACTTCTACAATATTTATCAAAAGATTATGAAATTTTGTACACTTATGAAGATAACAATGTAGCATGATTTGTTGAAAGCGCTTTTTGAAAATTCGTAAAATTGAATTTTATATAATGTTTTTATCAAAAATATTTCCCCACTTACTCGGCGCTAGCCCGTTCTCGTCCATAAAATCAGTGCGGGGCGAGTCGTGATGCTAGACGGACCTGTGCCGCGTTGCGCTTCATCAAATTATTAATTTTTACGTAATAAACAAAGAATAAACATTTTAGTGGCAGAACAGACAGTGCATGATGGTGTATATAATACTTTAATAGGTTTTCTTTTTTGTCTTTTTAATTAAATCTTTAAAAAACTAAATATAAATTATGTTGTAATATAATATTCAATTTATTAATAATCTGAAATATTCAATTTGAATATTCAATTAATAATTCATCTGTATATATACTTGTTATCTAAATTTAAGAAAGCTAGGAAGTAAGCAAAGGAGGCAAAAGCGTAATATATCAAAAATAAACCAAACGAGGAAGGAAAGTTTTCATGAATTTTAATTAATTAATTAAATTAATTAATATTTATAATAATTAATTATTAATTAATACATATAAATTAATAAGCCTAATAAATAAATAATAAAGCCACTATAAAGCCGGATTCCCACTCACGTATCTAGTGACTCATCGAATTGTTCTCCTAGAAGGAGTGGTGGGGTGTTTCCCTATTGTAGGTGGTCGTGTAGGGGACGCCCCCGTGACCTCCAGAAAAATCCGATATCCTCGGTACACCGTTCTGGTAAAAAGTTGGTGAGCGGTTCTCGGAAACTATGAGGGATAGAAGGGTGGCGTTTGCGGAAGGTCATAGAGGGTGATCGGTAGTTACCAAGGAAAGTGTCATCCGGTCTACCAGGGCACCAAAAAAAAAGCGAGATTTTTGACAGCCCCCTTCTTGGACCCCCTCCCCCCCGACCGTAACTCGGAAACGGCGCGTCACAGCCGTGTCGTGTTTGGGCTCATCGGGAACGTCTCAACGAGATAAAAAATTTGACGCCCCCCTCGGACCCCCCCGACCGTAACTCGGAAACGGCGCGTCACAGCCGGGTCGTGTTTGGGCTCATCGGGGACGTCTGGAGGAGATAAAAAATTTGACGCCCCCCTCGGACCCCCCCGACCGTAACTCGGAAACGGCGCGTCACAGCCGGGTCGTGTTTGGGCTCATCGGGGACGTCTGGAGGAGATAAAAAATTTGACGCCCCCCTCGGACCACCCGACCGTAACTCGGAAACGGCGCGTCACAGCCGGGTCGTGTTTGGGCTCATCGGGGAGGTCTGGACGAGATAAAAAATTTGACGCCCCCCTCGGACCACCCCGACCGTAACTCGGAAACGGCACGTCACAGCCGGGTCGTGTTTGGGCTCATCGGGAACGTCTCAACGAGATGAAAAATTTGACGCCCCCCTCGGACCCCCCCGGCCGTAACTCGGAAACGGCGCGTCACAGCCGGGTCGTGTTTGGGCTCATCGGGGACGTCTGGAGGAGATAAAAAATTTGACGCCCCCCTCGGACCACCCGACCGTAACTCGGAAACGGCGCGTCACAGCCGGGTCGTGTTTGGGCTCATCGGGGAGGTCTGGACGAGATAAAAAATTTGACGCCCCCCTCGGACCACCCCGACCGTAACTCGGAAACGGCACGTCACAGCCGGGTCGTGTTTGGGCTCATCGGGAACGTCTCAACGAGATGAAAAATTTGACGCCCCCCTCGGACCACCCGGGCCGTAACTCGGAAACGGCGCGTCACAGCCGGGTCGTGTTTGGGCTCATCGGGGACGTCTGGACGAGATAAAAATTTGACGCCCCCCTCGGACCCCCCGGCCAAAACTCGGAAACGGCGCGTCGCAGCTGGGTTGAGTTTGGAGTCATCTGAGATGTTTCAAGAAGACGAATTTTTCAGAGTAGACCAAATTTTGAAATTTGGTCAATTGCTGTCTATTGTAACCATGGTCAACGGTTACAAATAGACCCCCCATGTTAGGTATCATTTGAAAGGCCTTAATGAGGGTAATCTATCAACACCATCCTCCCAGCCTTTAAAATTATACAATTAATAATAATAAGACCCAAAACCAAACCAAAACAATTAGACATAGCAAAAGACAAGACAAAACGAAAACAAAATGAAAACGTGAATAAATTTTCTACAAGAATGTTTTTTTTTTTAAATTCTATTTAAATGAATTTTAAAAATATAAAAAAGGGCTTTTGATAGCTTTTAGAAAAATCAAGCGCTGCATCAAAAATATGCAGAAAATAATAAATGTTAAGTGTGCCTTTTACAGTTCAATATACCCAAAAAAGCCCCACAGAGTTTCCATTTAATCCACTCAGCCGCTTTTTTGTCCCACTTGATAGATTTTTTGAAAAAATTGAAGAAGCAAGATTCTCGCTCTAAAAAGTTCGTAATCTTTCAAAATGAAAAAAAAAAACACTTTTTGTCTCAACTTCTTGTCACTTCACTAACTTGGTGAATTTGAAAAAAAATATCAAAATTAAAAAAAAAATTACCGCCGGCATTAGCGTTACTCAAACAAAACGTACCACGCGAAGGTGCAAAAACTCAATTGTTTTAACTGAAAATTAAAAAATTTGTTAGTTTTGATAAAAACTGTTGTTTGGCTCTTTTACCATATATTTTATATTCGTATAAAGAAATATACATACATCTATACATATAAATAAAATTGGAGTGTCTGTTTGTAATATTGAAATAACCGTTTTTTACTACATGCATATGAATATATATACGATACATACACCAAAATAACATTTTTTACAATTTTTGTCTGTCTGTCTGTTTGTTCCGGCTAATCTCTGAAATGGCTGAACCGATTTTGACGGGACTTTTATTGGCAGGTAGCTGATGTAATAAGGAGTAACTTAGGCTACTTTTATTTTAGAAAAAAATCTAAAATAACATCCAAAATAAAAAAAAATACAATTTTTGTCTATCTGTCTGTTTGTTTGTTCCGGCTAATCTCTGAAATGGCTGGACCGATTTTGACGGGACTTTTATTGGCAGGTAGCTGATGTAATAAGGAGTAACTTAGGCTACGTTTATTTTAGAAAAAATACACCCCGGGCCAAGCCGGGAGCGCGCCGCTATACACTCTAAAAACATAACCCTCGTTGTGGCGCAGACGGGTAAAAATTTTAACTAGGTAACATAATTTACTACCTAAATAACAAAACACGCTTCATTGTTACTGAATTATCCCTCTACATTGTAAATAATTATAAATTTGTAGTATGTATTTGCAGTAAAGTAGGCTCAGTCGACTATGTCGTGCCTTTGTCGTCTAGTCTCCATACTACTCTTTGCCATCTCTGTGCGGTCGATCTCTTGTAGAGGGTGGCGCGGGGAAATCAGCCTAATAATTCAAGGCCAAATCGGCGTTATACACCTTAAGAAACGATTTATATTTTTGAAATTAAAATGTATGAAGCTATGACCTTGTCACATTGTTTATGTAGGTATTCGCATATATATACATCTGCGTATTGCGGTTCCTTGTCAAACGATTAGTATAATATTAATTAATATTAAGTCAAGTAGATTCAAGTAGACAACGTCGATATTTCAAAATATTTTATGTTCTATATTCGTGGGATATTTAAGTAATAAATTGAATGCATTGCTTTGTTTCAAAAATAAACAACCCCCACGTCGTTGTAATAGACTGCATGGCATATAGGTCAAGAACCTCTTTGCTGCTGCATATGTAACGCATCTCACGCGATCCGGTTTAAGGCGATACTAAGAGCCAATCGGTTGCCAAACCGGATGTTCAGAGGCTATCTCCTCTTTCATAAGTCAACATATATTTCCGAAAAAAATATATGTTTTTTATTGATATTTTATCTATATAAGGTACAAATAATATTGTTCAAACTGTTTAATTACTATGTGAAAAAAAAATCTAAATTGAAGTCGTTTTTGGCTGAAAATTTGCATCTGCTTTTAAACGACAAGGAATATTTAGATGATTCTTTTTTTAAAATGTTGGTATGGATTAGACCTATATTCTGTACAAATAATAATTTAAAATAATATTTTTTCAAGCCACTATCCATATTTATCTTATTTTACGTAAACAAAGATTTAGCGGGTCCGTGCGCGGGCGACGGGCGGCAGTATAGCGCTGATCGTCGTACGGGTGGGTTGTGCGTCTCGTCGCTGTGCCGGCTTTCGCCTCTTCCCGAATCGCTATTGTTATTGTGCGGGTGGTGAACAGATACGACATTGTTTTGAAGTGACATTTTTAATAGTTAACTTCATAGGATATTATTTAGTGGCAGTGTGTAACGTTTTTATAATAAATATATATTTTGAAATGCCGAAGATTAATAAGGTGAAGAAAGCCAGAGCTCTAAAAGCTCAAAAAATGCATGAAGTAATGTAAGTAAATATTTTATTATTATGTAATGTTTACTACTTGTATAAAACTACAATATTATTAAAATATTTTTTTTGTGTTCGATTTAGGAGGTCAAGAAAGAAAAAATCTCACGAGAATGATATCTTAGAAGTGTCGAAAAAAAATTATAATAAGTAAGTATGTATAATATATACATGGTGTATACAATATGTACCATGTTCGTTCGAACGTACAAAAAATATCCATTTCACCGTTTCTTTTGACAAATAAAAGGGCTCTGACATACGGACACACGGATTGACACGCCGAAACTATAATTTTCGTAGTAGATTATGGACCCCTAATGTTTTTATTATTATTTTTTATAATTTTTCACATAAAAATACATGTAATCCCAAATTTTCAGCTTTCCATCACCCATCAATATTTTTATATGTAATTGAAGACCATGCGAACGTAATCACGGGCAACAGCTACTAAAAAATAAACTATAAGTTACCTTGAAATTTTATGACTTGACAGTTGTTTGTTTATTATTTCTATTGTTGAAAATAAAACTATTATAGGACTTTTTTTAAAAGAATATCGCTTGAACTTACGGCCTTTGACCATTGTCAGTACATATTGTTTTTATACTCTTGCAACAACAAAAAGTGTGTCTTCGTCAAAATAGTTATAACGAAGTGTGACTTCGTTTATAACTATTTCTTGTTATTATTACTTTTTTACAAAAATATTATTATTTCACATCGATAATATTATTGTGCATTATTACCGCATATCTAAGTAATTTATTAAATTACTAGCGGTCCGCTCCCGGCTTCGCCCGAGGTGCATTTTTTTTAACGTAAAAACCTTCCCTGATTATCCCTCTGTCCATTAGTGAAGACAGAATTAAAATCGGTCCACCCGTTCTCTAGTTTTGCGCTTAGCAATACATTTAGCGGCCCGCTCCCGGCTTCGTCCGGGGTGTATTTTTTCTAAAATAAACGTAGCCAAAGTTACTCCTTATTACATCAGCTACCTGCCAATAAAAGTCCCGTCAAAATCGGTCCAGCTATTTCAGAGATTAGCCGGAACAAACAGACAGACAGACAAAAATTGTAAAAAATGTTATTTTGGTATATGTACCGCAATTTACATAAACAAAAAGTAGCCTATGTTACTCCTGACGACCCCCTCTTCATGTCTGCAAAGTTTCATCGAAATCGCTTCAGCCGTTTCTGAGATTACCCCGGACAGACAGACAGACAGACAGACAGACAGACAGACAAAAATTCTAAAAAAAGTTATTTACGTTTTAACAGCATGCGAATGACACTCTAAGCTTAGTTTGAGGCAGTTTTTCGCAAATCACAGACAGACACTCTGATTTTATTTATATAGATAAGTACTGTGATTAATTAAATATACACAGTTATATGTTATACTAGCGGTCCGCTCCCGGCTTCGCCCGAGGTGCATTTTTTTTTAACGTAAAAACCTTCCCTGATTATCCCTCTGTCCATGAGTGAAGACAGAATTAAAATCGGTCCACCCGTTCTCGAGTTTTGCGCTTAGCAATACATTTAGCGGCCCGCTCCCAGCTTCGTCCGGGGTGTATTTTTTCTAAAATAAACGTAGCCTAAGTTACTCCTTATTACATCAGCTACCTGCCAATAAAAGTCCCGTCAAAATCGGTCCAGCTATTTCAGAGATTAGCCGGAACAAACAGACAGACAGACAAAAATTGTAAAAAATGTTATTTTGGTGTATGTACCGCAATTTACATAAACAAAAAGTAGCCTATGTTACTCCTGACGACCCCCTCTTCATGTCTGCAAAGTTTCATCGAAATCGCTTCAGCCGTTTCTGAGATTACCCCGGACAGACAGACAGACAGACAGACAGACAGACAGACAGACAGACAGACAGACAGACAGACAGACAGACAAAAATTCTAAAAAAAGTTATTTACGTTTTAACAGCATGCGAATGACTCTCTAAGCTTAGTTTGAGGCAGTTTTTCGCAAATCACAGACAGACACTCTGATTTTATTTATATAGATGTACCTAAAACTAAAAACCATATATATATATATATAATAACTAAAATATATTATTAAAAGGAGTCCCTTTAGGCAAGGTTCCGAAGATACTGGCAGCGTTCCCCCTTTGAATAGCTAGACTAATTCTTTGTCCGAGGTAGCTGCCAGCTCTTCGGTCTCCTGTGATGTCGACTAACCTTTTTGCTATTTCCATAAAGAACCTTATAGCGCTAGGACCCCACGGACCAAGGGTCTCGACACCGAATGGGACAAAATCATATTCGGAGCCTAGACCCCTGTATTTACATGCTTTAGTTTTTTCAGCCGCTTATTTACCGCATTATTTGTGCTAAATAATGTCTCGTAGCAAATGTTTACTAGCACAGTAGGTATTGAAGTACCTTCTGATAATATTGTAATTTTGTTTTTATTTATAGGTGCACAGAGGCTCAAGAATTTGAAACTTTAGAGGATATTCATTTAAAAAGTAATCCTGAAGAGGTAAAACTTACATAAATATTTGTCTATTTCAAGAACATAACATCTGAGCATAATATAAAATTATATTGGCAAGTAAAAAGTTAATCGCATGTTTTTTTTTGTTACAGAGTAAACAAACAGCGCCACAAAAATTATCACCATCATTTCAAATATTGAACCAAGATTCAACGCTAGAGGACCGAAATGCTGTGTAATTTTTATCATTCACCTATTGATTAGCATTTGACATAAACTAATATGCCAAATATTATGGCCCATTATTATTAGCCCAGTCGAATTAGGATTTGACACAGAAAACATTCCAAGTACTCGTTTATTTATTTTCAATTTTACACAAAAAATGGTTATGACCGAAGTTGTTTGGAATTAAATTTCCTACAATTTTGATCCTTATCATTTTTTCTAAATAATTAAAATTAAATTAATAAGGACTAAAATTGTAGGAAATTTAATTCCAAACAACTTCGGTCAACCATTTTTCGTTAAAATTGAAAATAAAAGAGTTATTCAATAAACAAAAATTCACAAATTCAATATGCCGGATGACGCAATAGGGTGCGGATCCCGAAAACAGAATGTAGACTGCGAGAAACTAAAACCTCAAATTTTGACCTTTGATCCCGAAACACTTTTTAGCATACATGGAATCGATGGGGACTTTTGACACTTTATTTCTAATGGTGGACCCAAGGTCTCCACCAAAATATAGCTCTGGTCGGATTTTCGTTATTTGACCACTATTTTTATGTCTAATGTGACCGGACTATTAATTTATGTATGTATTTTTAGATGTTCGAAAAATCAACAACAAATTGAACCAGGAATAGATACTATTTTGGAAATAGAGGTATGTATATGTCGGTATGAGTATTAATCAAGCATTTTTGGGTTCCGTCAAAATGTTATTCTTATAACGAATATTTTTCCTGTGTGTTTACGTCTCTAGTGGATAACCCGACAACTACTGGACCGATTGAGCAGAAATTTGGAATATAGATGTAAAATTGCCCCATAATTATGGGACAAACTATGCAAAATGCCAGGAAAATATATTTCCGAGATTTATCAGAAAAACCAAACTAGGTAATCTTCACCGTATCTACTAAATTGACGGAACTTGCATATTGTGTATGATGTACACTTTGCTGACTTTTTATAATACATGATTATTCTACAAAAAATGTACAATAATACCTATTGATGACTGTTGCAGAGGGAATCGACGCCACCACAGCTACCACTTGTTATAGGCAGACGCATAGTGGACATCAAATATTTTTATGACCAACTGAAGGAAATATCAAATCATGGTCCTTTTAACTGTGGCCTTATATCCGTAGACATCGTAAGCGAGAAACAAATAGGGTTGCAATCCAAATTTACACTGCTTTGTAAATTGTGCAACCAAAAATTTTATATAATAAATGAATCCCCTAACGACTTAGACATAAATCGTAGAGCTGTTGCGGGGACGATTTCAATTGGCTGTGGTCATTCGCAGCTTGAAGAATTTTCGGCAGCATTAGATTTACCAATGATATCCCAAAAGAGATACCAAGAATGTCACAAGAATCTGTCTAGTCATTGGGAAAAGATAGCATTGGACACAATGAACGAAGCCGCAGAAACGGAAAGAAATTTAGCTATTGCTGAAGGGCGTATGGACAAAAATGGCACACCTGTAATCGACGTAATTTTGGATGGGTGCTGGAGTAAGCGCACGTATAAAAAAAATTACGCAGCTCTCTCTGGTGCAGCAGCAATTATTGGCAAGCGAACTGGGCAGATTCTTTTTCTCGGAGTCAAAAATAAGTACTGCTGCATCTGTGCACAAGCAGAAAAAAAAGGACATGACCCAAAAGAGCACGTCTGTTACAAAAATTACTGCGGTTCTTCGACGGGAATGGAATCTGCTATTCTCGTCGAAGGTTTCAAAACATCTATTGAGATGCATAACCTTATCTATGGCCGGATGGTTTCAGACGGAGATTCAAGCACGTACTCAAAACTGCTACAGAGCCGACCCTATCCGCATGTTACGATTCAAAAAATTGAATGTCGCAATCACATTTTAAGAAATTTGTGCAACAAAATTGAACATTTGAAGACGGATACAAAATACCCTTTGCGTTTCAGAAAATGTATAACTCAAATCAAGATTATGACCATAAGGAAAACAATTCACATGTCAATAAAAAAATACAAATCAGATTCTGATTTCGAGAGAAACGGCAATGTAGAACTGCTATATAATGATATATTGTTATCTCACCTACACGCCTTTGCCGACCATAGCAGGTGCAAAACATATTTTTGTTCAAAAGAGCCTTCAGCTGAACTCATCGACCAAGACTTATTTACCAGTTCCTTGTGGAATAGAATTTGCTTATTGGTTTCTAATGTTGCATCTCATTTGTCAAGTTTGATACATGACGTTGACAGCAATGCCGTAGAACGCTACAACAGCATTGTGGCGAAATTCGTGGGTGGAAAACGCGTAAATTTTAGTCTCAAGGGATCATATGAAACAAGGTGCAACGCTGCTGTCGTGTCATTTAACACTCACAAAGTTTTATCTTCAGCCTATACGTCTATTGTGGGTAGTAGTCCAAAAGGCAAGATTCGTCTTTTAGAGCAAAGGCGTTTAAAAAAAATTAAAATGAATACCAAATATTTAAGAAAAAAGAAAAGATTATTATTTTCTAAAGGACAGGATTCAGATTACGGTGAAAAATGTATAAAACCAGATATGTCACCCGACATGTATGAAAGAGAGAAGGTGACATTCCTTAAATATTTACAAAAGAGTAAAGAAGAAAGAGACAGAATACAGAGGGAAACAGTTCTACAGAGTGGATCAAGTGAATGGATGGAAATAAGGAGAAATATACTTACCGCATCAAATTTTGGCAAAGTTATTAAGAGACGTGGGGACATAAGTTGCTCAAATCTTGTGAAAAATCTCTTGTATAAAGATTGCTTACATCACGTTAAAGCTATAAAACATGGACGAGACAATGAAAAGATAGCATTGGAGCAACTGGCTAAACAAGAAAATGTGGAGATCAAAGCATGTGGATTGTTCATCGATGATGAAATTCCTTATCTCGGAGCTTCTCCTGATGGCATCATAAATAAAGATATGATAGTAGAGGTGAAGTGCCCAATTACGGCTTTCAAATATGGATTTGAAGAAGCTGTAAGCAAAAGGAAAATAACATTTTTCAAGAAAAATAAATCTGGTCAGATTGAAATAAATAAATATCATGATTGGCACTATCAAATTCAGGGTCAACTCCATATCACAAAAGCATCGAAATGTTTGTTTGGATTATGGTACGGTGAAAATAACCGCCTTATCATAGAAATCATTGAAAGAGATGATAAATTTTGGGAAGATGTTATGAAAAAAAAAATTGACCTCATTTTATTTAGATTGCGTACTCCCAGAATTGGTTGATCCAAGACATACAAGATCAATGCCTATAAGAGACCCGGATTACATTCGATATGCTATTGTCGAAAAAAAAAAGGAAACAACAGTCGAAAAAAAATATATCGCAAGAGACTGCCATGAATAATGATGAATATATATTGATGACAAAGGAAATGGCCAATAGTGATAATGAAAATCAAACAGGAAATATAGACATCCAAATGAAAAACAATAACGAAACAGAAATAGAATTTCGGCAAATACTAGGCGAAAGACAACTACAATTTTCAGAATTTTAATCTGACTGTACAGTCGAGTTAGGATTTGACATGGAAAAAACCAAGTAGCAATTTTCCTTCGGAATTCGTTGGAGGGGGTCACTGACAGTCTACATTTCGGTTTTCGGGATCCTCACTCTATTCCGTCATCCGCCATCTTGAATTTAAGGGTGAATTTTTGTTTATGGCGGATGACGTAATAGGATGCGAATCCCGAAAACCGAAATGTAGACTGCCAGTGACCCCCTCCAACGAATTCCGAAGGAAAATTGCTACTTGGAATTTTTACAAGTCAAATCCTAATACGACTGGGCTAGGTTAAGTTTTCACAAATTGAAATGGCTTATGTTATCCGTCAGCCGATTTATTTAAAATTTGTATAAAATCTGACATTATAGTATTTTATAGACTCACGTACTGTTAAACTTAGTTCAACTCTCCCTTGATCAAACAATTACGTTCAACCAATAAAATGTAATGAATAAAGCAAAAGTAAAATGATGTACACCTAATTTATAGGCTCTTTTTAGGTCTACAGTAGACACAACACACTTAGTTGATCGTGGAATAGGCCCACCGGGGAAACTACTTAAAACAAAAACGCGCCAAATACACTCACTACCTCACTGGTGGCGTGGAAACATGTGCATATTATGGATATGTATGGACATAAAAATTTGTAAGCAATGATCACAATAAATGAATTTAAATTTCTAATTGTGTTTTGATATTTAGTATTTAAATAAGTTTTTTTGATATATTTACTACATACCTATCTGTTTTTTTTGTATGTTACGCGATATCTCCACTGATTGAGAACCGATTTTAATAATTTTTTTGTTAAAAAATATTTTATAATCTTGACAACTCCCTAAGAACATGCCTGAGAATTATTCAATTTCCTATTTTCCTTCTAATTTTTAATATGTAATATCAAATTAGCATGGAATCCATAATTATGTATTTTTTTATAAAACCGTTCATTAATAATCAGCTTAATATGTAGTTGGTTTCAATAAATATTAGCTGTCTATTTACATCCCATATGATATAAAACTAGAATTCACTTTAAATAAAATATATTATTATAATATATAATGTATTATAAATAAAAGTTATTCAGTTTTTTACTGACACACCTCAGAAATGCTTTGTGAAGTTAGGCATAATATGTTCAATATCAAATGTTACCACTCTACTTCATTTAGTCTTTGACTCGTTTCACGCGATGTTTAAGTGCGGGTCGTGCGGGGGCTACCATCTTTGCTCCACCTATTCGCGCAAGCGGCGCAAGGCCATCGGCTCTTAGAAGGGCCTTAAGGCCTTTGTTTGCTGGTTATTGAAGAATACAAGTATAAATGTACAAATAAAGAGTTGCTTACCATTTAAAGTACAGAAAGAAGTAATATATGCTAATATTACAAAGTAAAAAGAATTTTATTTTTGTTTGTCATTACAAAATTTTAAAATTCAAAAATTACTGCACCAATTTTAAAAATTCTTTCACTTATAGAAAGCTACATTATCTGGGAGTAACATAGGCTATTATAATAACATATAGTTCAATGGCTATTATATTTTATAAATTTATGCGGGCGAAGTCGCGTACAACAGCTATGTTCAGCGAGAGCAAAGCGAGAGTATTATCCCGGTATGTTGTGCTCGCTTACAGGTTTTCGTTTATTTTATGATCTTTGTACAGTCCATCGGCCTTCTATAAAGGACACTCGTAAAATGACTTTTCTCTACAAAAGGCCACACATTCTGCGATTGGTTTCGGCATAAAGACATATAAAATTATGAACGTCTGTAATCCAAAGTTGGTTACAAGGCAATAGTTCACTATTGCAGCCAGCTGTATAATGCGTTTTGCATGGACGAATACATAATATGTTGTGATGATTGGATGATTCACAACAACTTTATCAATTTAAATAAATACGCGATATCAAACGTTATATGATAAAATAATTAATGGTACATTAAATATACAATTCAAACAAAATTCATTACAATAATATACTTGGTTATTTCAGCCTAGTTATCGTTAGGTACATTTATTATTTACCTATTATCAGTTTAAAGAGTACAAAACCACTACGAGTTTATTCACAAAAATTACAGTTGCATCCTGTTCTACCGACAATATCGACTCGATTCTTCCTACAAGCATTGCAATCGTGCACATTAACGCACCAAATAAGGCGCGCGCGCACAGTAGCATCGATAACTAACTTCGAATGTAACAGCCGGTAGTGTTACATGCTGGACATAATTATGATATCAATGGACTATTTCACACGTTAACAACCCACTAATCATAAAATGTATACTAGTTTCTTGACATTCTTGTTTAAGAAAAATGAAAGAGTAAAAATGTATCCTGTCTTTTAGAGATATGGACTTGTTTAATTAGACAGTCAATCCGCATTAGAATACTTAAAAAAAAAACAGTATAAATAAGCACTGTAAAATAATAACAAAAAAATTATAGACGTTATCGACAGAGTAGAGTTGGCGATTAGAGTATTCCACAGCGAAAAGAACGTTTTCTATAAGTACATCCAATTCACAGAAATATGTTTTGTTGTTATTATAGTTTGTTTACTCAATGATTTTGTAGGTTTGCTTTTAATCTATTTACCACGAATAAAATTTTAAAGTATTTGAGAAATGATATTTTAATGATATATTCAAATGCTAGAGGTAATTTTGAGGGAGAAAAAATTTACAATATTATTTATACACTTCTCAAGTAAACGAAACGAAACAAATACTATTTTGTCACTTCGCAATAAATCTTTCGAGAGTCGCATTATAATACTCTCCAAATGGGCAAAACCTTGATCAGATCTCAGTAAAGGAACTTGTTTGAATCACAAGGTCGCTTTGTAACCGTAGTCGTTGCAAATTTTCGTGCGATCATACTACCCACTACCAATTGTTACATGGATTTGCTTTGATACTGGTTACTGAGGAAACCAATCACTAAATATAATATATCCCCAAATAAAATTTGATGGTTAAGTTTTTAAGTCAGAAAAGGATCTCGTCCGTGATATGTCCGGAACATGGCAAGATATATTGAAGAATGCTAATTCTTAAAAAAATTCGAAGTTGGAAGTGCGTTATTGACGGATATGATTATTGTAATCATAGATATCCTAACAAATATTATAAATGCGAAAGTGAGTCTGCTTGTTGCTCTTTCACGTCTTAACTACTAGACCGATCAATATGAAATATTGCGTACACTTTGTCTGGGGTAGGTACCACCTTCATTCATTCAATAAAAGTTATTTTTATTTTTCAAGAGATCTAAACAAAAATTCAACGCCTAACAAAAATATATACCTAATCAATAAAGAAAAAGGGGGGACCGACAAAGTCGCGGGCAATCTCTAGTATTATTATACAAATACTTATAGGGTAGCCATCTCGCCTCCGTGTAATTCGGATGCGCCTTTGTATGTCGTTTGATTTATTTTATTTATCTACTAGCTGGTGCCCACGACTTCGTCCGCGTTGAAAAATATTAAGTAGTCTATCCTGTGTCCCGTACATCCAAATGTTTATCTACCAGGTTTCATGAAAATCAGTTAATTCGTTTCGGAGTTATGGAGGAACATACATACATACAGAAAAAAATTCTAAAAATCGTCAATTTAGTTTCAGTATTATGTATAGAGCCTATAAACACGATATCTCTGAAAACAAATTAACTTACTCCATGACCAACCCTTACAGATTTATTATTAGTATTGATTTCACATAATTTACGACATAGAACAACAGTATATTGCACCGAATAGGGAACACTACAAAACAATGCATGGTATGGTTTTATTTTTTCTGTTATATGGATGAACAAAGTTTATAAACCCCATAAACTTCGACTTTTGTATTTAACCTAATTTACAGTGTAATGGGAACAAAGCTTGCCTACTATAAAAATAGGTCTTGCTCATAGCACGTCATTATGCAGACTAGTTATTTTAGTATTGAAACGAAACACCAATAATATTACAGTACATGTCTATCCATTACAAAAAAAATCAATTTAAAATTTTGTTTATTGCATCCTTTTATATCACAAGTTTTATACACACATAAAAGGAAACTCAATAATGCGACTAGTCTGTGTGAATCGTGTGAAGGCTCATCCAAACCCTTATTTCTAGCAAATTGGTGATTTCAAAGAGAAGGAAGATAAAATAAACACTTCATACTTAAATATTATTATAATTCAAATCTTCATGTAACATGTTTATATTATGATAATTAAATATATATAACGACAACATGATCTTCGTAGTGAATAGTGATTCGTATATCGAGTTTAGTGCGCGATGACATTTTATTATATTATTTTCTACGTCACTAGTGAAACTGGGTAAAGATACACGTAATTCAGTCGAGGCTATACCGTAAAAGGCAAGACAAGGAGTCTCAATAAGAACACATGTTTAAGTCAAGGTATACGACCTCGGAACGACGACGCGCAAAGATTGAGCGTACTCGAATCGCAGACACTAAATAACCCTATAGGCTAAGTTTTAATGTTGATAAATGAATCACACAACAGTTAGGTTAGGTGTCAACGCACTTCACAAGTTGCAGAGAACGGACAGCGCGAGCGCATTCGGCGTGCGCTACGAACTAAAGCTTCTTCATAAACCACAGGCTAACGGCCGCACCAAAAATAACAACCCGGCAATGCACCGGGATACCCTGATGACGAATTTCAAAACGTTCCTTGCTGAAACTAACTCCTTTGTTAGACACTCCAGTATTGAATTACAGAATGTTGTTGATTGCCAAAAAGTATTATAATCTTACTGAATAATGTGGACAAATCAGTTTTATTTAACTTCATGGACCCACTTCTTTCTTATAATCGAAATAAATGTGTAGTTCTTCAACGTTGTTATAAGTCTGAAGGTGAAAACAAAACTAATGATAAACACGCCCAATCGTTGCCAAATATTAAAAGTATAGGTGATCTTTAAAAAGCTGGATTAATGCCAGCTGTAGTTTAAATTGTGGCAGTCAAATTATGTGCTCATTTTCACTACATGAATTTATCAATGTTGTTACTTCAGCAGAACATTGAAATAATACCGACTGACAATGTTTAATAAGCCTCCTTTGACAAAAATCGTGATTACGCAAATAAAATATAAAAAAGCTTACACATAAACCGTCCTCTTTCATCACATTTTAGTAGAAAATTAAAAAACTAAAACAATTTTATAATTAATTTTATTTTTCCAGAAAATCTGCCAGATTTAGGACTAGCTTCATATCTGCATCCGCAAAAGATTCGCATTGATTGTTCCGGATGCAGATACAGTTGCTGGATTCTAAATCGATGTGGAAGTTCCGCATTAGTAGGTGAGAATGTGAATAATCACAACAATCCTGATACAGACGGATAGAGAAAAAGGAGGTATTTACTTTAACTATGCACTGACTAGCAACTCACTCCAGTTTTGTATGGGTGAAATAACTAAAGGCTAAGTTTTAATCTAAATTAAGCTTCCAAGGTAGGTTTACTCAGGATAAGCTGTATTCTTCATTTAATAAAAAAAAATCCAATGGGTACCTAGCTCATTACTTTTTTTAAACTGTATAGTTTAGAAGAACAAACAATCAGAAAAAGGCTTAGTTTTATAACTACAACCTAACTACAACCCATGAAAAAGTTCATGCTGTTAAAATATATAACCTGCTCCGGCTTTATATATGGGCTTCAAATTTTTCAGCACATTAGGTATACAAACCTACCTCGTTGTTCACTCTTTTTATTAGTGAAAACTGTATTAAAATCAGTTGGGTAGTTTAGAAGAAGTTAGTGGAGGAATAGGGGAAATCTTTAGAATCGTGCTGGTAGCTTTTAGGGTATTTGAAGTCTGAATTAGTTAGGAATGGATGTTAGTTTTATAAAAATTATAGTTTTTATAATGATTTTTACAATTATTATGGTGTTTACAATTAATTTTAAAAAAATTTAGAACATAACCTAAATTGTTTATATTGTAAATCAATGTTTACATACCGGTTTTGTTTGAACTATCAGCATTAGTATCACTTAAAAACATCACTACTTTTCAATACAACAATACCTAACCTAACCTATTTGTTTCCAGTACAAATAAGTCTTGCAACAACTAGTATTCCGGGTGCGCTCGCTCTGCTGCGCTCGCATTTATTTTTATAGACATTACGGAACCTAACCTATTTGTTTCCAGTACAATAATATTTGTAAAAATCATTATAAAAACTATAATTTTTATAAAACAAATCCATTCCTAACTAATTCAGCCTTCAAATACCCTAAAACTACCGGCACGATTCTAAAGCCAACCCGAGAAATAGACATAGGCGAACAGGAATTTTATTTTTAATAAGCATGTATTAAAAAGACCCTTCAAAGAATTTATTAGGAAAATGGGGAACCTTTCTCTCAAATAGCTGTCTGAATTTTAGAGGCATCAAAGTGTATATTTTGTTAATTGTTGGGTTATAAATGTTATTTATTCACGTGCTTATAAACACAAATGTGTGTATTAAAAGACTTGATCTGACTGCTTTGAACTTGACGACCTGTGTTGGAAAACTCGAAGAAAAATTGTGGACTTGACTTGACCGACTAGTCTCGGAACCTATTACTCTAGAATTAATTTGAATTTTGCCTTTTTAAACTGCTATTTTTATAAAGGACACTGGTAAAATCATCAGAAAAGATCTGATGGAGCCAAGACATTAAAAGAGAAGAAGAAGAATGTGTGTAATTTAAACATATTTACAAACATTTAAGGTAACATTAGTTGATAGTCATACAATTAGAGTTGACTTCTATCCATAATGTTATCGAAAATTATTAATATTTAATAAAAAATATAATTTTGTAAAGCTGGTATGATTAATATGAATTTTTAAGAGGACTTTCCAAATGATTCAATAAATAATAAAGTCTAATTATTATTTATTGCACATACTTTCACAATATCAATTTGATTTTTATTAGACTATTCCATATGTTTACTTACCTATTAAGAAAACGTAAATTGTACTCATTTATACAAATATACTGTTTTCTTACACATTTAAATTTGATCTAGAACTGTATAATTATCGGTAAGTATATACGTACGTATATTTGAAACGATTTTAGTATTCTTATGTAAGAAAATCAATAACAAGTAATTATTGATTAATCTAAACAAAAGTTTCTTGATAGGAAGAAAAATGACGCAATAATAAAACAAAACAAGATAACTAAAGCTTCTTTTAAAAACAAAAATAATTTTATATTGGGGTAAATAATGCGTTTAACAATTATTCGCAATTATAATATACATCGTAATGTATAATGAACACAAAGCCTCACATTAAGATTTCATTTATACATAACGTTTTTCCTCTTTAATTAACACACAGGGATTATATTATATGTAAAATATAACAAAGGATTACAAAAAGGGAAATTAGGTAGGTAAGTATCTATATTTATTCAAAATAAAAGTACAAAGTGATAATACTTACATGACCAATCGAGAAATAATCGATGATATCATATTAATGTTCACGTAAAAATTCTAAATAAAACATAAAATAACATGACAAAACACAACCAACTATTTTTTTAAATGTAGCTAATCCGCCATGTTCACAAAAATCTACTCGTCTGTCTACTCTCTGTTTGACAGACGACTGAAGTTTTGTTTGTTTTTGATTTCGTGCGTGACGTCTTCTCCTTACCATAGATAAATCTAGATTATAGACTAAATCAAAGAGGCCTATACGTGAAATTACAGTGGAGTCGGCGAAAGAATGCGCTCCTGACAGGTCGTGATCGAACAGATGACATAACTTTGAAGTGGCGTTGAATTAAAAAAAAAAAAAATTGTTTATTTGCCATATTAACAAATAATTATCTTAAAAAAAAAATCATTATGTGAACTTAAAATAAATGTTATATTTTTGTGCTAAATTTAATGTTAAATAAATAAGAAAATAACATTTTTTTAAAACCATACTACGCTGTTACAAGGATAGATCAACTGTTTATTTTTGTAGTGATGTGCCGAAAATAGCAGGTAAAAATAACTTTATTTGTCGTTATACTATGTATAGTAATAAAGCGTTTTTCTTTTGAATAATTTGATAATAAAAGAATATAGTAATAAAGTTAATACAGTCAAAACCGTTTATGGCGACATCGTTTAGAACAACATACCGGTTATATTAACCTAGAACAAAGATCCCGGCTGAATAC
Source organism: Synanthedon andrenaeformis (assembly GCA_936446665.2). Lineage (NCBI taxonomy): Eukaryota > Metazoa > Arthropoda > Insecta > Lepidoptera > Sesiidae > Synanthedon > Synanthedon andrenaeformis. The sequence goes on along the minus strand of OW387786.2, from coordinate 4,024,199 downwards.
TATATGACCGCCTTATCAAAAACATTGCTTTTTACGACATTGTTTATTACGACATACCTCATTAAACGACTACATTTAACTAATATTTTCAGAGAATTAGATCTGTTAGAACGACCAGCTAAGTTGTATTGTAAACAATTTGAATAGTTATCCACATCTGGCACAGCATAATGGTCAATGGCTATTAAAATCGTAAAAGTAAACAAATAAGTGTCCAGTGTAGGGTCTTTTGTTATTCTTAGAAACAAATGTAAATCTTAGAACAAATTCTTAGAACAAACTTTTGTAATTCATATCTCGTTGCAAAATTTAAAAAATATAACAATGGATGGGCGCTCCATGGCCGCCATTTTGTGACGCTGAATCAGTCGTCTGTTGTCGTTTCGTGCGCATAGACCACGTTCTCCTGTGTTTCCCGTTCTGTTTTTTAACATAATAATGATATAATTATACAACATAATAACGAAGACAGCACTTCCAGCGAATCGGAATCAAATTAAATTTGTTTGTTTTCCAGTCGCAACTCTTTCAAGATATTGTAATATTTTTTAGTAAATATTTCTGAATGTTATTACTGCATTTTTATTTCCTTTATTACAATAATAATAATAATAATTTATTTGCTGAATATAGGTTACAACTTTAGTTACATTCAGAAATTAGAATCCAGATAAACAAGTATGTAATGAAACTTAGGTTACCTTTTTATTTAGTTTTTTATCAGTGTTATAACAGTGTTAATTATTTCCCATCACTAGTCATGATCAACTGACAGACGTCAGGATCGCATTCTTTCACCGACTCCACTATAAAATATAGAAGCCTATTTTGTAATAATATTTTTTTTTTGCTCAATAATGTTTTATATATGTAAGCTTACACTAAATGTGCTGAATTAGTTCAGTTTATTCATTTAGTTGGTTTTCTCATTTAGCTCATTAAGTCTGTGTTAAGAATTTTTCGTTCGTCGGCACATCATTATTCTTTCTTCTATCTTGAATACTTTTCTCTGGGACCCATTTCTATTGTTAAATAAGTAGACTTTCTAACACTACTTCATATCATAAATATATTCACATTAATTTCCTGTTACATATGTAGCTACATATGTATAATAACAGACTCCAATGACTAAAGAACAACATACTAGGTATATAGTTTTTTTTTACTTAGGTACATATTTTAATTATTTTTACGAGTTTTTTACTCATTAATTATACGCATAGAGGTATAATAACAAGAGCGCGCGCGGCGCTTGTTGTTCATTATGCCAAGTGTAAGCAGATGTTCTATAGATACTGATAGATAGTTGTAGCGGTTGAATAGTGATGTGCCACGATTGTTATCTGCGCGTAAATGTCAGTACTTAATTAGTTTAATTATTAGGTAGGTATGTATTTTGTATGTATGTATTTTTTTTGTATTATTTTTTCGTACGATCTCGTATGTATTTTATTATATATTTGTAGGTAAGTAATACTTACTTAAATGGCTTCATTTGGTATGGTATTTATAATAACATATTATTTATAAGTATTTATTATGTAGGTACGTAACATAATCATGTAGGTAAGTATTTATAAATCTCATATTTTGTAAAACTAGAATAAAATAATGATTTCTATATGTTAGCGATATTATCTTCAGACGTAAGCAATATTTAACAGTAAGCAACACGTCTGGACGACAGCGGGGCGTAACGACGTGAAGGGGGAATATGTTTCTATATGTTAGCGATATTATCTTCAGACGTAAGCAATATTTAACAGTAAGCAACACGTCTGGACGACAGCGGGGCGTAACGACGTGAAGGGGGAAGTAGGTATATAAATGGCGGCGTTTGGGACGGTCACGTCCTGTGACGGTTACGTCCGGTGACGGTTCCAAAGTCCCCTCAGGACTGAACCATACCCATCTCGAGATGGAGTTTTAGTGCGCTAAGAATCCCACATAACCTTATGCCATTTGCATTGCATGCAGCATTTATCATAAGGTACTTTTTTTCGCTCGTAAAAAAAAGTCAAAGAAGATTCCGTTCTACCGTGTTATTATTTATTCATATGGTCATAGATAGATATTTACTTAACCGTAAATATTTAACTTCACTGAGTATATTACATACAATTCAAAAGTTTTATTTTAAATATTGATCCATAATTGGTTAGTAGATAATACAAACAATACTTACATATTATTATTACTGAAGAAATCATGTTATTACACAACGTGGTACAGCACTATCTTCAAGGTTGAGGAGGTCTGAAGCGGGAGGCGCGGAAACGCGTCCTGCGTGGACCCGCCCCTGCGCCTCCCGCAACCTCCTTTCTCGCCATGAGTAATTTTGTTAAAATCCGTGTTTTCTAATCAAAATATTACTTACCGATGAAAAGAAATATCATTGTTCTTTTTAGTTTGCTTCCGTGAATCGTTCTTACAGCTTGCTACTGCACATTCACCATTATAACATTAAATTTAAATAAATATCGGTGGGAGAAACAATCAGCGCGCGTGACATTTGTGATTAATAGCGTCGCCATTGCAATGTCGGTACTGTTGAAACCCGTGCTTACAGTTCATACTCGCTAACTAGCACTCTATAGCTTGCTTGCTTTATATAAACTCTATAATTATACGCGGCCTTATATGCTCACAGAACACTATATACTGAATATACTGACGGGCCAAAGAGTATAATAATATATGCTGACGGGCAGTAGCAGCACCACAAACTAAATAGTAAAGTAGCACGCACAATCGACTGTGAATTATATATGGCTTCCTTTGAATTTCGATGCCCGCGCGATTGTATGATCTTGCATGGATCTTGCAAATAAAATCATAAAATTATATACTTATCAGGGAGGTGTTATGCATTTAAATTAATCATAAACTTTTGTGATTGTTTTAGCTTTTTAAATAGATTGTCACTATCTTATCTCTTTAATTTTGTATGTATAAAATATCTTTTTATAATGGGGACTATCGTTTTTTTGCTCACCAGTTGGCGCCACTGATGACTAAGGTCCAGAGGTATAGCTGTCAAAGGCGACTTTATAAGATCGGCGCCGAAACAAAGTTTTGAATCTTGAATCTCATTAATTAATTATAAATAATATCTGGTTTATTAATTATAAATAACTATAATTAGTTATAATTAATAGAATAGTTCCTAGAAATCCCGTGTTCAAAGTGTTTGCATATCCAACTTGCAAAACAAATATTGGCCGTAATGCTCCTATCATTAGAATAAAAAATTAATTTAACTCAATTTGTAAACATAATCCTCAAATTGATATAAACCACGACAGTTTGGCAAGCTTTCATCGTAAAATACGGAAATGCCTACCGCCTAATTTGTCTTGTGCCTAATTTGTACAAGTATGTATCTCTATGTATGTATGTGTATGTATGTATGTATATTGTATATATTAGGGGTTAAAGTATGAAATTGCCGATTTGTACTGAAAAATAAAAATTCGTTTTTTTTTAATTTAACATATTTATTTAATCAAAATAATTACCATTATTATCTATACATTGCTGCCATCTAATAGGAAGCTCATTTATGCCTTTGCGATAGAACTCTGGTGATCTAGATTCGACAAACTGTGTGAAAGCATTTTGCACTGCCTCCTGAGAAGAAAACTTTTTATCACGCAGAAAATTGTCCAAATCACGAAAAAAATGGTAGTCCGTTGGAGCAAGGTCTGGCGAATACGGAGGGTGACGAATGGTTTCTAATTGCAGTTCCTGTAGAGTTAAAAAGGTTTCTCGTGCTGTATGAGGTCTCGCGTTATCATGGAGCAATAATGGTGAAGATCGATTCATAAGTCGGGGCTGTTTCACTGCTAGTTTCGCTATCATTGTTCGGAGTTCGGCGCAGTAGACATCTGCCGTTATTGCTTGACCAGATCGGAGAAAGCTATAGTGAATAACACCACGCTGAGACCACCAAACAGTTACCATTACCTTTTTATTGGTAAGCTTTGCTTTAGGACACTGTTGCGGCGTTTGACCTGGGGTCAGCCATTGCATTTTCCGCTTACGATTATCGTAAAGAATCAATTTTTCATCACATGTCACAATTCGATCCAATATTCCTTCATTTCTGTATCGATTCAACAAGGCAACGCAAGTTTCAACACGCGTTTCTTTCTGCAGATCAGTCAAATCATGAGGCACCCATTTTTCATATTTTTTTATTTTATTGATTTGACGCAAATGAGTCAATATTGTTGGTAAGGTAACGTTAAACCATGCCGCTAATTCCTGGGTAGTTTGGCTCGGATCGGCTTCCACCATCTCTTTCAAATCATTGTTATTCACCTGTGTGGGCGGTCTTCCACGTGGTTCGTTCTTCAAATCGAAGTTTCCATCACGAAAGCGTTTAAACCAAAATCGCACAGTGCGTTCATTAGCAGTCCCCTCTCCAAACGCAACATTAATATTGCGAGCTGTTTCTGCCGCGTTAGTTCCGCGTCGGAACTCGTATTCAAAAATCACACGAATTTTCGAAGTATCCATCTTTATTGTCTAAGCTGAATAAAAAAAACAACTGAAAGTTGATAATCGAATGTTGCACATTTTTTAAAAGAAGAACTACATAGGTACCGTATGAAAAAAGTTTCACTCAAAAATCTCAAACCATGAAGGTTCTATGTCAATTCGAAGTACCTATTACAATAAAACGGCAATTTCATACTTTAACCCCTATTATATGATGTGTGGATGCGTGTGTGTATATATGTATAGCATGATATTTTATAACATCTTACACGCAGCAACTACAAGTATGTTATGACTCGTGTGTGCTTGTAAATATAGTGGTGAAAATTTTGGAACTTTGTATAAGAATTTTTTATAATATCAAGGGTCGATAATGATGGTAAATGTTATGTATACCTGTCATTGGAATTCAAATCAGACCATGACCGAATGTATAATTGTATTATTGTTTTGTATTGTTGTGTCTTCTGTTGGTGTACCTTAATAAATAAATAAAATGAAATATAAATAAATAAAACTATTATCATATCGAGTAGCTATGCCGCAATGCTGTGCAGTTCCGTTTTGTTCGGAAAAAAAAGGAGGACATATGTTTCCAAAAGATAAAACTGTTCCAAAACAAAACAGTGGCTTGTGGCGATTCGTAGGAATAACTATACTCCGACAAAGCATTCTCGTGTTTGTAAAAAACATTTTAACCCCGAGGATTATGTGTTACCCAAATAAATCAAATACAGAAAATCGTAAGTAATAAGCTTTTTTATTCATCCTTATATGAGTAACGTTTACGTTACTTTCGTATGTTGTAATCTTCTGTTCACAAATTTTCAGCTACTCTTAAATTAAAGCCAAAAGTTGTACCTAGTCTATTTTCTTGGAACCAAGACAGTGAAGAGAGAAAGGAAATTAAAAGAAAATTTGCAGAAAGAGCTCATAAACGTCAAAAAAAGAAACTGGAAACCGCCACACTTTCTTTAGATACAGAGGAAACTCAACATGAAGAACATTTTGTCAGTAAATGCCAGATATTCTTAATTATTCATATTATCACAACAGCTTCAAAAAACATAAACTGCACCATAGTGACAATAAATTTCCTTAAAGCATTAATATTTATTAATGCTTTGAGGCCGCTTATTTTTTGCGCCTTTTTTTCTTAATTCCGCTTTCAAAGCGTTTACATTCATCGTCAAATAATCCATATTTTGCGATAATTTCACGAAGGAGATCATTTTTCAACAGGTAAGTAAATTAAAGAAATTATAATTTATGTCACGAAGCCCGCTAAAACCAGTGAAAATTGAATTTTTTTGGACCTCACGCGACACAAGCGCCTCTAGTGGCAAATTCACACGCGAAGAGTATAGTAATATACAGTGGATGCCTAGAGGACCGAAGCTTTATACTTTATAATATTTAAATTGTATATAACTTAGTTTTAGATAATGTACAAAAGAAAGAATCTACTTTCTGTAATATAAATTTTCTGTAATATTTATAAAAGTATTAATGTAGAACAGCGACATCTAGAGTATATCAATCAGAACTATTCGCTTAACGTAGTTGTTAACCTGGATAAATAGAAACCTACAGTATTTTAGATTCCACACAGCACTCTGGTTGGCCTATTGAATTTGGTTCGGTTAAATCACGGTTTATTGTAACGTAGTTGAAGTGAGATGTTCTTTGAAAGAACTAAGCCACGGTAACTTTTGGGGTGTATTGAAAATGGTCGCGTAATATTATACGTTCCAAATACTCGTTTCGTTTGTTTTCCACGTAGTTTCCCTTCGCTAAATGAAGAGTTGTGTAGTGTAGTGTATACCCGTGCCGTGTTTTCTGACGATTTGGTGTAGTTTTTTAAGTGAATTATGTGAATGTGTGCTCCGTTATGGCCTATAAATATCGTGAAGATTTAGTTGGCAAACGATTTATCTCAGTGAGTGGTGTGACCAAAATTAACGTGAATAAAGTTTCCGAATGGGGATGGAAAGCTGGTGTTATCAGAGCAGCGTCTCATAAAGATAATAAGAATAAGGAACTCCAGGTATTTCTTGTGGTATTCCTCGTATAACATAGTGTAGAATAATTAAAGTTTCATTCATAAAATATTAGATAAATGTACTTGTTCGTTTTTCCGTAACAAAACCTGCGACGTTTATCGTAATTTTTTTGTGCTCAAGGGTTGTAAGCTGGGTGATATAGTCCACTTGATGGTATGTGGTTACCGTCGCTAAACACACAAGCAACACCAAAAGGAAGCAAGCTATCCCTGATACAATAAAAGAAGAAGCCAAAGTGAGGATATAAAATTAGCTCTGGAATCCTCTTAAATAATTTTTTTATCATAATTTATCAACAGCACAAATGCTGTTATTTCACAGCGATCTTTTGTATTATATTTTTTTAGTACAAATATAACTAATATTTGTCTATCTTGTTATTTAAAGTAAGTAATATAGGCTCCACTTAAAGATTAAGTTATCATTCAAATAAATAAATAGCTAAGTACAAAATAGCTATATGTGTACTTACTCGTATCTTCTAGTACTTACCCGGGTCTATCTAACTTTCTGGGCAACTTGTTCTTATTCTGATAGATAGGTAGGTAATTATTTTATATTATATTATTTTCACATAATTATGTTATGTACCTTCTTAAGTAAATTTCCTATCTGCGTAAATAGGTAACTACTTATTACGAGTTTGTAATAGTTACCACGCGCGGTGTGGGATATAACACATGTGCTGCTATTTCGCGGTGGTCTTCGTAAGGGGGTGGTTACTGCAGCCAGACTGGCTGTCTAAATGACTGCGAAACGCAGTGTGCCCTGCTGCCACTACTTTCCAAATCCAGAGAGAGCCAACTTTGAAAAGTTGATTTCCAAAGTTGTCCCTGCCGAGAATCGAACCCGTGACCGCTGAGTTAGCGTTAAGGCAAATAGTTACCCTAACCACTCATGCAAGGGGCTCGCCCTCCGCACACATAGCGGGCCACTTTATGGAAGACCATTTATATAATGAAACCCTGTAATTGGCAATGTAAGTAGTAATACTGTGTCTATTGTATGTTATTTTGTTTTGCTGTAGGGTTTATGTTCATAAACAAATAAATAAATAATAGAATGTTTACAATTTACAAGTAAAAATTGAAACCTGAGAACTATTCTGTGAGTTTCATCTCCTGGCTATTAATAGCTTATCGTCTACCAGCGTTACGATTTTTTAAACTTCTCGCAGAGGAAGCCAGATTTCTCGTAGTTAAGAACCACATCACTATTGTACATGTCACTCACTGGCCACACGCATTTAGTAGTATAGGGTAGATATTTGCGTTCCTCATTGACTTGACATTTTGATACTTAGTGCATACATATACGTTAGGTAGTTATAGGTCTAAAATTCTCTTATTTTATAGGAATTTTTTAAATCGACTTTTAATAATTTGTCTTTTTACTGAGAAGACGTTATTTCGGCATACCTATTCCGCCATTTTTTATATTTACCATAATAATTCTGGTTATAGTTCTTCTTACTCATTTCTCTGCGACAAAAGATTGATAAATAAAGTATAACTTAATGAATATAATATTTTTGAATTATTAAAAAAAAACCAGAAAAATCTATTTGTGTGGGTTGCTATCTTAACCTGTCAATAATACCTAGTAAAGTTTTAATAAGAATATTCGTACATACTATTATAAATCCTTGAACTTTAGAATTTGAAATCAAAATCTCCGACTTGATCTTAAAAGTCAAATCAATCTATTTGGTTCACAAGAAATACAAACTCGTTAACTCAATGCTTGGATATTACATAGGTACATACATGGTGTGTTCGAATTGGTGCCCAATCCGTGGCGTCGCATACCTACTTGGCCTCTGGCAGAAAATCAGCTTAGTACTGCGTCACAATCATTAACTACTGAGCCAGAAAATTATTTTCTCGTGTTGTTTTAGCTATAGTTATTATGTTACTGAATTGTTTTTACAATATGTTTTATTACTTACGTGTGAAATATTTCTGTTTTTTTATACTAGCGATCTTCCCCGACTTTGTACGGATGCTTTTTTTTGCAAATTATATACACAAAACTGCCTCGTTTATCGCTCCTTCAAAATCCATTTGATGGCTTAGAAGAAGCGGACAGCGACTTTATTTTTTGGAAAACATTTTTTAATTCTTTCAAAATTATCTTCTTTTAAAGCGATTTTAAAAATTTACTATTCAATATTTTGAATTCATAGAAACATTCTATAAATGTCTGAGCACGTCTGAGATTTTGCGCTAAAATTATCATGGTTATTTACAACTTATCTTAGCCAATTCTTATTCAGTAAAATTTTTAAATGCTAGTCAATCAATATAACAATAATCAATATAGTTAGTCAATATTATATGCTAGGTAGGTAATTGACGTCTAAGTCAATGCAGATAATTATTGTCTATAAACAAAAGTATCTATAACTGTGTGATATGATTACGATTAGGGAGTAAGCTCGGTGCCCGAATGCATATGTTGTGGAGGACAACGACCTCGCTCTCACCGTTCGATGCACCGTCTAGTCATACGCACTGTCCTGACTGACCCGCCCGATACACAATTATTACCACCAAACTTGTGGAAAAAAAAACCTGGTTTGATGAAAAAAAATAGGGAGAAATACTTTTAAGTGCAATGTTGAAAAAGCACCACGAATCTGATAAAAGCTTAAAACTTTTCATTTCATGTTTCATTTGACAATCCAGAGAAGAAACCGCGAAAGAATAGATAACTATATTCCTTACAATACAATTATTATACACATAACTAGCTATCTATAATAAAATATAATAAAACTGTTTGTTTATTTAGTTGAATGCGTTAAATTCGGATTTTAAAAATATTTTACCTGTACCTGACGTTGTATAGTACATTAAAATTACTTTTATCTTTAAAATAGATGTGAACTACATTAACAACATTTGATTTACTTATTTAATAAAATGACGAGCCCATTTGGTCAAGTGCGATTTTCAGCAAACTTTTCAGCAGCAACAACTTTGGTAATAAACTTTTTATAATTGGCTTTAGTCTGAGTGACTGAGTCTGGCAAGTAGTGGAAGTCTGTGTTTTGCAGTCACTGGGCAGCAATAGCCACCCCGTTATACAAAGTGAAACAACAATGCCGTACTCTCCCTATTTCCCATTCTTCATTTTCTCTATCCGTTCTTCATAATCATATTAAATATGGCAGCCAATTTGCTGTATTTATGGCGTTGCATCAAGTGGACCGTCAACCTGCCAGATGACCTTTAATATGTGAAAAAAAAACATTAAAAATTAAAAATTTCACTTACTGACAGAGAAACATTCCACTAAAACTTATTTGTTAATTTCGCTTAGTTCAAAAACTATTGGTACATTTAATCATAATATGATGTGCTTTTGCTTGGTAAATAAGTTACAATACATAACATGCTATAATATAGGCTTCGATCAATAATTGCAGTTCAAACTATGTGCGTACAAGTAAAACGACATTCTAAAGATAGAAAACGTTCGTTCTACTCTTCAGCCACTCTCACCTGTCGCTCTTGTAGTTGTAGGCCAATGATCTCGTAGAGTTAAAAAAAACAGAAACAATAGCTAACTTAGTAGTTATTCGCAGGTCTTTTTTTACCCACAAACACAGACCAAGTAACATTTTCAATAGGCAGTGATAGCTTCTAATTCGTTGATAATAGTTATGCAATAAATTATGTAACTAAATTATGCAGAACGCAGATTGTTTAGAAAATATTCTCTGCGTATTTCAGACAAGTAATTAAATCCTCATAAATATATTATAGTTAAAATAAAATAAAAATTCTAAATGTTTATAATATAATAATAATAAGCGATCATATTATAATATAATAATAATAATAAATATTATAATCAATCAGCGTCAACTTAATTATTAAAACCAATAAATCTTGAATTAAAATGAATAACAAATTTTATTTATCCATTACAAAATAATTAGCGACAAATTAAATAGGTAATTAAAGTTATTTACGTTGTTCTTAACAAATGGTTGAACCACTTCTGTTCAAAATGACGTAAAGTATAATACATTTTTGACTTTGACTTTTAACTATAACAGTTTTAAAGATTCTAAACTATATATCATTTATAAACTAACACACATTCAAAAGATAAAGATTACGTTGTAATATTTATAAAAGATTGAAATTAGCCCAAGTGTAATTCGTGTGGGTAATCTAAACAAGTGAGATGCCAGTGGTAAATGCTGCTCGGAGTTGTTCTGGCGTTTCTCATTCACCGCGGGAGAGCGATGGGCGATGGTACAGATATACTGTCTATTTATAAACCGGAGAGCTATGCAGGCAGCCTGACGCATCACCGTGCGAGTTGGTTTTTGTCATGTCTCCTGATTACAAATGTTTCGCGCGGCACTTCTGTCACACGCTGTGATTTAATCGTGACTACTGTCGACTGCAACTGGCATACAATTAACACAGTATAATAGTCACCATGTGAAAAATGAAATAAAAGCTGGGAAATCCAGGCGAACAAGAGTTTGTGCACATCGCATATCGTGAACCTGTAGTAAACTTAATCACGCCATAAAAGACTTGCGATTTTATGAACCGTTGCCTCTTTACAAATTGCCTCCAAAACAATAAATAGGCACGCGCGATATATTTTTACTCCAAAGGGCTCTATCAAGGCTATTGATGAACATTTTTTTAATGTTTTCAATTAATTGGACAAATTAATACTAAAAGATTAAAGAGAATAATGTCACGACAGCAATGTATTTATTTACCTTATATGAAGTTATTAATTTATTATTTGCATATTGATTTTGCTATTAGTTATTGCCTAAAAACGGAGTGTTTCTCTTTCCATCGTTATAATCAGGAACTAAATCCGTTCACAACTTTGCAAGATTAGCGCATACATACAGACACACAGAGAAAAAGGAGGACTTATACTATGTACTGATAAGCCTAATCAGAAAAGAAAAGGGCATTGTTTTCTTGTTTTTAAAATACCAGTTTACAGTAACAACATTAAGTTTAACATTGATTTCTGTCGCTTGCTGAGTCAGGGCCTCATAGTACTTGTAGGTTGTTGACGGCCTTGTGTGTATGGTGTATTGATTTAACTATGTTGTCATGTTGTACTATGATCTGGTTATGTATATGTGCTTCAATTTAAAAATTTTCTTCAATGATGTTTAAAAAGTTATTAGGTAATATGTCTAAGGAAAAACAAAAAATAATATTGTATTTAACTAAGTAGTGTGTGTGAGAGAGAGAGAGAGAGAGAGAGAGAGAAAAATGAGAAGTGTTTCAGATTTCCAAGCACATTTGTTTATTATGAACACATATTCTAATGAATAGTCAAAGTGACTTATTTACATACTCGTACGTCTACGAGTTTGTCTTTCCACTTATTTCTTCTCAAATGCCAACTTTATTTAGATACAATTTTCACTATCATTTAGTTAGAGTATAATATTAGTATAGAAGACTCCATGATTTATAATGAATTCTTTTAAACTACATATCTTCTAGTTCTTACTAGTTTTATCTGGGCATACTGTAGATTAAAATTTTAGACCTTGCAACGCTGAATCTTGGTGAACCAAAGCTGAATGCCAATATTATGTAATTTTAACGTTATTCTCTTGAAAAATAAAGCATTTTTTTGTTTTATAATAGAAAAACCTGTGTAACACATAGGTTCTATGAGATTATTCTATTATTTATGAGGTTAGGTAGGACGAATAAAGAGTTTGTTTGTCTATTTTTGTACAGAAAATAACATCAGGTACCTTTCAAACGGAAAATAAGTGATGTACCTGAAGGAATGCTGACGAAGTCGCGGACAAAAGCTAATTGCGGATAAAGAAGTGTTCTCCGAATACGCACATTTCCCCATAATGTTTTACATAAAATTAATGCCATTACCTTGAAGGGTATTCTAAGTAGGTTCCTAATTAGAAATGAAACACAATTTTTAATGGGCATTATCGTCCAGCTGATTCACAATGACACAGTGTAAGCTAAGCACAGAGATCGGAAGGGCCGGCCATAGCGGCACAGAACACGGCGAGAAGTAGGTCGATGGGGCGAAGAGGAAGGGAGGGAGGGAGCCCTTAGGCTACTTATCAACCGAACGAGGCCGAGCCGAGAGCGCAGGGAAAGCGTAGTCTCTTGCTTCATTTTTGGTAGCTATGCCTATACCTACAATGAAATTGAGGCTCGTATTACATACTACTTATTCTTTCTCATTTGTTTATATTTTATGACAGTAATGAACATAAATTATGATGCTATAACCCTTAGAAGCCGAGGCTAGTGAAGCTGCGGAACACATATAGTATTTTCATAAATAGATAACGACACGTTTGTAGGTAAAACATATAATAAAGGTAGAAAGTTTGTTCTAATATTTCATACTAGCTGGTGCCGACGACTTCGTCCGCGTTCAAAATGTTTTATAACCTAAAGCCTTTCTCGATAAATGGACTATCCAACACAAATATAATTTTTCAATAGTTCTTGAGATTAACGCGTTCAACCAACCAAACAAACAAACTCTTCAGCTTTAGTATATTAGTATAGTTAGTACAGATTACCAGAGGTATGTTACTATAGTTATGGACTAAACAACTTTCTTTAAATTGCAATTATTTTGAAATAGAAACACGATAAACTTATAAGTGGAAATGAAAACGCGTCCGTCACAAAAAGTGTTGTAACGCTTTCCATCTGCCCTGCTACAAGTTGCGTTGCGTGGGCCACCAATTCGATATTTAGTACAAGACCATCTCTATATTATTATTATCCTCTTTATTTATTTTGTTTCTTAATATTAAATTTTTTACAATATAAATATAAAAAAATAATAAATATTATAAAAAAATTAACATTAGTATGCCGCAAGTAGCGGCAAGGCCCAAGCTACCGGTGGTTAGGGCTGCAGAGTGAGGAACCTCCTGACAATTCGTGCCGTGTCCAGAAGTATTATTATTATTAAAACTAAGTTATAAAATATAGAAATATTATAAATGACAAACAATTTTATTGTTAAATTGAAAAACAAAATGGTCTGTATTTTTGTATACTACTTCTTAATGTGGTAAATGGTAAATTTTGTATTTTCACGAGGCCGTCGTGGCCTTTGAAATACTGTATTAATATAATACAATTATTTATTTGCATTATGTTTGTTATTAGCAGCTGGTGGTCCATGCCACCAAGGCATTTCAGAGCGGACACGATCTTCAGCAATGAAGAAGCCGACTCTATCTATTATTGTTCTTGTGATAAAAAAAAGTGTTTAGTGTACATTTGTATGTAGGGGCATTCCAGCGAAGATGTCACCTCAGACAAAAAAAATAAAATCTATAATTTGTTATTGTATTTTTCAGTACAATAAAGCCAATGAACTAATCTATCATAAAAAGGCAACAGTTTTTTATTTTTCTACCAGATTTTATTTTTTTCGTGTTCTTGAACACAGCCGTAATCGGGGCTGTCTATCGTATGATATTTTTGCTTCATGTTTGCAACACTTTTTTGCGCGCTTTTAATGTGTGCTGGTAAAACATTGTTAGGAAAGAAAAAAATACAATTCCTGGAGTTTACATCAGTGGTAAGTAATTGTAAGATAATATTCGTGGTGAAAAGTTATCAATGCATAAAGAAATGCATTAGGGATGTCCCGACAGTCACTGTTAAACATGTGTTTGCTTATCCTCACCTATAAATATAGAACTGATTGTTTACCGGCTTTGTGAAAGTAACAATTATACTTGGGTTTATTGTTTTGCATTGATATTACACATTAAAAATAAAAGTGCATGGAAATATTGATACTCGAAGGTATGTCCCGACCGTCACAGTGACGGGTGGGACAAAAGTTCAAGTACATGGATTCGAGTTTGTTTAGGTTGCTTTAGGTATTTATTTATTTACGATTAATGCTTTATATTATTTTGTTTTATAGAGTGTACATTTTATTATTCATTGTGTTTTGCGTACATATTAAAGTGCTCTTTTCATATTTTTTATTGCATACTAGATGGTGCCCACGACTTCGTCCGCGTTGAAAAAGCAATATATCGCCTGACGTCGTTATTGCTATTACACTTAGCCAGAAGTTAGTTTCCTTAATTTTACATGATCCCTCGGGAACAGTTCTTTTTTTCTGGATAAAAGATACTCTATGTACTCTTTCTGGTGTCCCAGACGACGTGTATGCAAAATTTCATGGTGATCGGTTCAGTAGTTTTTGCGTGAAAAAGTAACAAACATCCATACATCCAAACAAACTTACGCATTTATAATATTAGTACGGATAATTTGACAGTTTGGTTTTAAGGCTTCTGGTTTTGGTTTCTTTGCTTTTTAGTGCATGAACATGAATCCTGCAGAAAGAAAGAGAGTCTAGTGGCGATCGGTTGTTTTACGAATTTTCTAACGTTTAACGTTGATGTTACAGAAAAATAGTCTGTATTTCCATTTTATTGTTTCAAATCCATTAATTTCATTGTTTTAAATGAATTTTAATTAAAATTATGTAACAAATATGCATAATATGTATTTTATTCACATACAATTGTGACTCGTCCCGCCCTTCACAAAATGCTGTCCCACCCGTCACAACTTAAAAATATATTTTATAAATTCTGATTACAATAATATTACTACTAAAGACCTAAATCGTATTAAGGCATTCTAGAAGAAACATATACAAAAAATCCTCTTAACAAAATGTTGTTTGTCTTGATTTTAATGGTAAAACTCTCTACTCGGATGGGTGGGTGACTTTGCTGTCCCGCCCGTCACTTTCGGAAAATGGAAATTTTTGGCATAAAGTAATTGATTATTTTTATTTTTATTGTAAGTTTTATGTTCATAAACTATCTGGTTACATATGTGGTCATTTTAAATAATCATTTTGTTAATAATAAACGATAAATTACTACTTTTAGAAGCAAAAATGAGTCCCAATGTCCCACCCGTCACTTTGGAATGCCCCTGTACACTTATCCTATTACTTCATAATGCTTCAAGTCACTTCTTATGACTTGAAACGTAATACATATTAGGAAATATTTGGTAAGTGAATTTCAAAGCAAAGTAAAAATAAAGAAAAGTTCAGGATTTTATCACTCCCATAAAGAACAACGTTATCAGTATTGTTCTTGTAAGCATATTATAGTACGTTTGTTGCGAGTACGACCTCGACCGACCCTTCGCTCCCCACCCGGCCTCCGCTCCGATGTGCCATCGACCAAAATATTACAGACCACTCAAACCAGTTTATATAAGTATAAATATTACATTTATTCACACTACACTAGCGATCCGCCCCCGGCTTCGCAGGTTGTACAATTCTACCTCGTTCGTTGCTCTTTCCAGTACCTAGGGAAAACGGAATCATATTCCGTTGGGTGGTTTAGAAGAATTCAGCGGAGAAACAGACAGAAGTGAACAGTAACTTTATTTTATAACTAGCTGTTGCACGCGACTTCGTCCGCGTAACTTTATAAAATATAGCCTGTTACTCGCTGATAATGTAGCTTTCTTTGAAAGATTTTTTAAAATTGATCCAGCAGTTTTTGAGTTTATTCATTACAAACATACAAAAATACCAACTTCTCTCTTTATAATTAGTATAGAATCATTGTTTCTTTCTTGTCATTGTAGCCTGTAGCCACCTACTATGGACCGTCAGCCTGTCTGCATTAACATCAAACAAAATTCATAATCATCGAAATTTTTCCCCATCACAGGCGTTTTGAATTAGTCGTTTTGTATAAGACATTCAATTCAATATAGGTATTTGGATACAAAATAAAAACAGATACCTAAAAATAATTATATACCTACCAATTGTTGTGTTTAATGAAGGTTTGATGTAATTATCGCAGGTCACGGAAAAAATGTCACTTAAGATGTAATTGGCGTATTAACCTACGAAGCGAAGACCCAAAGAAATTGACAATTACGAGTAATTCGATTAGTTTCCTATTGTGAATATAGTCGTATACAGTGCTCGATATTCTTGCCTGTTTGTTCTGTCGCAATAAGTCAATTGTGTGCTAATGTACCTTTGGAGTTCATGTACCAATGAAAACTTTTAATTTGTATGTATCTGGACTGGACTCTACAATATATGCCTTTAAATATGATCATCAAACTAGGACAATCAATAGTTATTAAATCTATTGTGAAAGGAAGGGAAAAAAATCGTTAATATTTTTATAATTTAAAATATTTTTGCTCGCGTTTCACAGTTTATATTTTTATGAGTTATAGACTAGGGGTTACTCAGATATTTGAACTGTTTAGTGTAAATTTTCATCAAAATTTGTCTAGCAGTTTTAGCTGAAAGAGTTACAAACATCCGTACATCCATCCTTAAAATATTTCGCATTTATATTGTTAACATAGTATGATGCAAATAAATAGACAGTTTATTTAAGAAATACAGCAAATACAGAACATGATAAGAGATGTTTATATATCGTACATAGTCTATGTCCATTCTGAAATTCTATTCTGATGAGATTAGGTACCATCCTACTTACAAACATACAAACTTTACCTTTGTAATATTAGTATAGATTTCATAAGAATAAAAACATTTATTAAAAGCTTTAGTTTAAAGTCAAAGATTGGAATTAGTTCTCTTGAATTGCAGATGACCTAAATTCTTAGCGAGTTTTCCTCGGCGCGTGTGATGATAATTCACATCTCGAAAATACCGCGCCCCGGCATTGCGTTTTTACGTATAAGAATATCTTATGAATATTCAGTTCCAATTTTCTTATTATGAATAGGAAAATTCCATCAGAAAACTATTGTACTAAGGTATCAGACGACTTACTAATAGACAATTTCTGATATTATCGTAGACCTTCCAAAACAATGTCACTTACTTCCTTGTAATGCAAACCTTGGTGTAGCCACTTTATTTGTGTACGTGCCTGGTACGTTTATATTCAAGTATTATACAACGACAGCCGAGGACACGGCTGCCGGTCACGCATCACGGTTTCCTTCAACCGGCAACCGTGTCTTACTTGCCCTGCATTCCTACTAACAAACTGTCGATTCTAACTGGAATCTTTTATAATTAGTAGGTATGTTAAGCTCAGGTGTTAAAGACAATCGCAGTGTAATTCATAACTGGTTAGGTTGTAACGATTAGAGTTTCACTAATATACTGGACCGCAAAGAAAAAGGGTCGGTTAGGAAATCTTCAATATCTTCAAAAGTACCTGACCTAGCTATAAATGTAATAAAGACTAAATTAAAGAATACTTTAATGTGTTTAAATAAAAATAAAATTAATTTAGTTTAGCTGTAATTTAGTCTTTATTTCATAAAGCTAGGTGAGGTACTTTTGAAGATATTGAAGATTTTCTAACTGACCGTTTTTCTTTGTGGTCCAGTTTATTTGATAAGGTTTTCTTTGATTTACTTGTATTTCCATTTTGGACACTGTCTACTCTCTGTTTTCAGACATAATTAGATATATGGAATTAGACAAACTATATTATATTAATTTAGCTCAACGAAATGTTCGATCGAGACCACAATATCTAAATGTTTGTTTTGGATATTGTGTTTATTTTCAAAAATCATTTTCATAGTCGTTGTTGCTCTTTCATCGCGTTGGAAATCGAAAGGATTTTACCAAACTTATATCATAATGAACTTGTCGGATATAACATACTTTGTACTTTAACTTAAATTAAGATCCTGTACTTGAATTAAGGTCCTGTAGAAATTTCTTTGCAAAAATAAAGATTTTTTTATTTATTTATCGACAATCTGCTGGTGTGGATTGTCGATAAATATAAGAAAATAATGATAAGAAAATATTATTTTCATAATATTTTCTTCGTTCGAGTTACAATACTAATAAATTCTGAACCTCAACAAGATATCGTCGTTGAACTAAAGCAGGAAGCGAGTTCGGCACGCGACGAAGAGCTAACGGAGCGTAAGAGGAGAAATTAACTGTTATAAATCGACTGACTACATCGTCGTCGGTTCGTTTGAAACAACCTGTTACGACATTGACGAAAGTATTTTGGCGTTGTACATTTTGTTTTTACTCTGCTGAAGAATTCCATTATATTTTTATTAATAAGGGTGACAGACATGTTGACGGTCCACTTGATGGTAGGTGGTTACCGTCGCCTGAGGACATAAGCAACACCATTGCCAACCCTGCAGGAATTTACCTAAGTTAGCGCGTCTCGGCGGGATAAGTTTTGCACTCATTCGGCGGCACCTTATCTAATTAGTAATGCGGATGAACTTCGCATCTATGGCGCCCAGAGGGCCTAGTGCGAGTTTTACTCGATCAAACGCGACGAACACGTAAATGTCAATTTGTATGGAAATGAAGCAGCGCCACCTGGTGGCTCACGTGTAGGTCTGCTTCATTCCCATACAAATTGACATTTACGTGTTCGTCGCGTTTGATCGAGTAAAACTCGCACTAGGCCCTCAGTACAGTGATAAAAGCTTGGGGTTAGATAGGCATAATTTAGAACAACTCATCAGAACACTCACCATTGTACACGAGGTAGAACATACAATTTTGTTTAGACTTTCTTTAAATAAGCTTATTAAATGGAAAATATCTCTTTTCGGTGATAACTTACATCATACAAATATACATCGTGGGAATTGTAATGTTTAAATATCTAATCGACCAAGATAGTATATTACAGGACGTGTCTTGTTATCTCGATTTCCTACTCATAGAGCTTTAGCAACCAACAATATAGCTAAGATTGCGTTGATATTATTGTAACAATACAATGTTATAATTTCAATATTTTATTACCTACTTGTTGTGTTATCTAGTACCATGGTCAGCCATGACCGGCGGCCTTGGTCGGTGAGCGTTCTATTGAAGTCACTCTTCAAAGGTTTCATTTTATTTGTTTTTCGCAATGTCTCAACTAAAACACAGTATATTTGCTATGCTGTAACCCATTTTTTACCTTTCTAAGATTGATTGCATTTAATTATTTTAATTAGTTTCCCTTTTTTATTTCTTTCGATGTGGATTTTAAAACAAAACAAATATCTACTATCTGACAACTTCCATACTCATATTATAAATGTGAAAGTAACCCTTGTCTGTTACCTTTTCACGCCTTAAATTTTCAACCTAACACCATGAAAAAATTTGCATACTGTCAGGGATACAGGAAAGGACATAGCGTACCTTTCATTAAGAAAAAAAGTACTGTTCCCGAGGGATCATCTAAAAATAAGAATTCGCCTTTTACGTAGCGATTTCCTTTATATTTCGTTTTGTTTTAAATGTCTAACAAATAATCTTAAATTTAACTGCAGTTTTCTTAATATAAGATAAACTAAGTTTTGAAAGGCAATACGTTGTAAAGATAAAGAGTGTAGTGTTATGTCTTGTTTAACAATGATAACAAATGCAGTGGTTTTATCATAAACTATAAATAATAACCGCACATAACTATCTTTTGCTGCACAATAGTAAGTAGGTAGCATGAGAGTACCATTCATATTACAGCTATGTCTCTAGTAATAATGTAGATAATACCTCATTTTACCACTATTATGTTTATTGCATTTATATTTATTATCCACAGTAAATTCATTATTTTACAGAGCTTAGAATTAAGACAACTAATAAAATTGATAATTAAATTGAATATGAGTACCTACCAATATTTTATTATTGCGATTATATCACGGTTAGAAGTAAATTAGACCAGAGTCTATAATTTTCAACACGATTGTACACGACTGTGAGGTTTTCCTCGTTTGGTTCTAGTCTCTAATCCCTTGACCTCATTCGTGGTGAACTCAAGGAATAATCGATTATGGTGCACAAACCATCGTCTCTCAGTGACTCCTATCTACTTAATTTGAACATTAGCAAAACAATAAGGAAGATGAAGCACAGAATAATGCCAGGTAAAAATGTAAATGCCACATCAAGTTTTAGACGTTTTGTAGTGTGTTGTGAATGAATTATTATAAGGAGCTAAAAATATGACATTTTTAACAAATTTAAACTAAAATAAGTTAAAAATAAGGGAACAGATGCTTGAAAACTGTGTTCCTAATGAATAGAACTGTCTTATAATATATTTAATTAATTTTTACCTTTTTTAGAATTTTCATTTCTTTTTTGTTCTTTAACTAGCTTGACTTTTTTGTGGCAAAGTTAAATTAAGTCTTATATGGAAAATGGTTTGAATCATTATTGGCAAATAAAATAATAAGTTACATGACATTTTGACTAATAAATAAACAATTCTCATTTTGACTATGTAATTAATCTATAATATAAAAATGAATCCCTAAATGTGTTGCTCAGCGCAAAACTCGAGAACGGCTGGGTCGATTTTAATTCTGTCTTCACTCATGGATAGAGGGATAATCAGGGAAGGTTTTTACGTAAAAAAAATGGACCCCGGGCGAAGCCGGGAACAGGCCGCTAGTTAATAATAAATATTCTTAAATATAAAAAAAAATTGTTAACATAACAATACATGGTGGGCACAAAATTCTTTTTTGATTTACTAGTATGTTACAGCAACCATTACTATTTATAACAAAATATAAAAGCGGGTACGAGTATTATTGAAAATGAGGTTTTCGCTGATATCTGATATGGAAAATAGATCAGACCAGAATATTTAAATAGTAAAATAAGCTGTTCCTACGCGCTCTAAATTCACGTAACAGTAAATAAACAAGTTTCATTGGAAACAATCAACAATTATCACATTTTGTTAGAAGCGGAGGCGTAAGATCAATTTTGTTTACACAATCTGCGTAGTACCGCTATTTCTGTTCACTGCATCACAGTTCACAGTTGCGCAACTATTGCCTACTTTCTGTACTTATGCGGCTCTGTAGCGCGAAGGGAAAATCGTACAACTTTCAATTGGAACAGACTATGTTGCGTATATTTTAATAACTTCTTCTGTGTTTAATGCAGTTTTCAATTGGAGATAAATAACACAGCTAGACTAATTAGTACAGCCATGAACTGAATTTCAAGTCCATCAGTTATATGATACATAGGTCTTTTTGAAAGTACATCGCAATATCTATCAATTTTCCTGTCGTCGTCGGCTTATCTTGCTGCAGTGACCTATATATCCTCTGGAACCACTCGATATCCGACATATTATACTTATTCGGTGTCGAATTTCGGATATCTATTCCTGACTACCTTTCTTCACTAACACATCTTCATGTTATCAACTAAGTAAATCAATATAAATTTTAAAGACCCATGGAAACCGTATATCTACTTTCTTGTTTTTTCTATGATTGCTTTTCGTATTAACAATAAAAGCATGTTGGGCTATATTGTGTTTCTGTGAGTGATAATGAGATGCCTAAGCCCTACACTTTCTAATCCCTTATCTTTAATTCTATTATGGTCGCCTGCGCACTTGCACCACCTCTGGCGTTGCTTGTGTTAAGTAGGTATACCTACAATCAATTAGACCGTCAGCCTGTCTGACGACCTTAACATAAAAAATAATTAACGAACTTCTTAGACGATATTCTAATAATTGCACAAAATAGACAATTAAATCATTATTTTAATGAAATATTATTAGGATTATTTTTCGTTTGTGCCCAACATGTCAACATCTCCCAAATACATAATTACACATGTTAAGGCGACGCCAGCCCCTAATGATAAAAAAATCCACTTATTTGTAACCGTTATTCTTTTAAATTATCATAATAATTACAATTTAAAAAATACTCAAATCATCTGCAGGATATATGAAAGCGGATCATCTTTATTATTTTTTAAATTATATTTAATTATATATATTAAAAAAATTACAAAGTTGGGGTCTAATATCGATGTTGTAACCGTGCGATTTGCTTAATAATAAATATTTTAAAGAGCTATTTTTTTTAATAAATACTACGATCTTCTATCTAACGGCTCATCAAAAGAAAAATTTGAATTATACTTTATTTAATTTTTAAATAGATATTTTCGAGATTTGCAAGTACGGCGGATAGCGACTCCCCCTGAGCAGTCCCGTCAATTCAGTGCGGGACGAGTCGTGGTGCAAGGTGGACGTGTGTCGCTTTTCTCCGCTACGTACTTACCGTTTAACAAAGATCAATTGAGTCGTCGCAGAGGGTGTAACTCATTTAATATAAACTAATATAAGTAACGTGTAGTAGTGGTAAGGTTTTATTTGTGTGAAAATTGGATATAAAAAAGGCACCCAAAAGAAAGCGATGATTTGGTTAAAAAAAGAAAAACTGCAAAGGATGAGACATCTGTAGATATAAATAAAGCCACAGAGGAAGACATAGTAGTAATGCAGAGTCCATTAAGGGAATCTCGAAATAATAAACAGTTAGATAATCGCGGATGTCATAATATAACAAAACGATTTTTAGATTTTAACGAGTTTTAATTATTTGTATTGTAAAAATATACAATTTTATATATATTTCTTCCGTTTTTGTATTATATATATATAATAAGTATTTTATATATAATGAGGAAAGTAATAAGTTGTAAATGGCTCTGTTACTGCAATTATTATTATGCTAGGTACCCCAAGTACTGTTTTTAAATAATGGCAATTAGGACGGGGTGCGAGGCAAGGTATTCAACTGTTTTTTTTTTTTTTTCATATTTTCGTATCACTTGATGCAGGTGCGAGTGTAAGCCCCCGAAATCTACAGTTAGTCATATTGTGAACAAAAGAGTAGCGTTTTTTTCCAGACATCGAACAAAAACAAAATCGAAGGGGCGTAGCGAAGGATAGAAAGAAGTCTATTGTAGATATTGTATCTTATAATTATTTTATACTTTTAGGTTGATTTCTACATGTACACAATGTGACCTTGCTTTTTTTGCTACTATTTGACATTTTTAAAAATCTAGATTAATTACAGTTGATTTAAATAAAATATGGATTTTTTTACTTTAGAAGTTTTCAAATTTAGCTGCAATCTTTTTATTTATATTTTCTATAAATATTTAAACACTACACTTGCTGCATTTTTACTTAGCGTTTGTATATGAACATATGTATAAATAATTCCCTACGTATAAATCTACGTATTATATCAATAATATAGGCAACCCTGTAATTAAAAACCTAAAATCAGCATTAAAAAGAACTCATCTTTCCCCACCGTGTACCATAATTCAATGTTTTTTAAAGCTAGTAACTTAGACACAGTCGCTTAAAACACTAAAAAAACTTTAGGCGTCATTTTCTCGAAATTGAGTTTAGTGTACTTACTGCAATTATCGTTAGCACGGCAGTATACCTGTTAGAAGGCCTAAATAAATAAATATAATAATACTATTTTGTATTCTTAAAGATTTTATGGTGTTTTAAATTACATAGGTACCTGCTATTACCTACAATAATTTTTGTTTGTCGTGTCTGTTGCTGTTGTTGTATACTCTATGACAAAAAACGCGTTATGCGATAATAGTATGCGGGGGAAATCTCGCCGCGGGTTGCGAGGGGTAATTACGGAATTTTTGTTCGCGGCTGGAGTCGCCTTAAGGCACCCTCTCAGATTAATTCAACCAAAAGGACCCGCTGTCTTCATTTATTAGCTAAGTAACAATTAACGTTTCATTACGCATGACTTGACCAAAATCTTGTAATCTTCTTTCGGTTTAGCGAACTCATCAAACATGTGAAAATCTATTTATTTTGAGTGGAGAGTCAAAATCCATTAAGTACATGTCTTAGAAAAAGACTGAAAAAAAAATCTTAGAAAAACAAAAAAACAGACTGATGATGTGGCAACTTTGATTTAATATTATTTGGAGGTTCACTATATTTGTGCTATTGGAAAATTATGGAGAAGGCTTATTTTGGGAGATATATCATTTGTAATATAAATAAAGAAACAAAATTGTCTGTATATTTGTATGTTTTGTATTTTGACGAGGCCTTCGAAATACTGTAGGTATTAATTTTTTGATAATAATGTGTATTATGATAGTAGATATAGTAATAAATAAAAAATAGAAATAAAACAAAGAAATAATTAATGATACTGCAGAGCATATTACATAAAAAAACCCATTATGAAACCATAATATTATAACGAAATACTATCAATATACTTACATAGTCTTTGACTAAAACCAGTTTATAAATCGAAGTAGGTACCCATGGTTTTACAAATCTAATTCATTTTCTTACATTAAAATTAGGACAAGTAAACATATCTATATACAAAACTCTGACTTATCTTTGCTGCTCATGGCCACCACCACATCTTTAGATTTCAAAATGTTTTCTTTCATGGAGTCTGCGTTAAAGCTAAAAACAACCAGCACAACAAACGAGCGACCGGCCTTGCGATCTGTCGTCGGTTTCGAGTTGCGACATCGACATTCGACAAGCAACGCGGGTGCGGCGCGGTCGATGAACCGTCGTGCGAGAGGACCTTGTGCTTGTATCGACTTTCGTATCACTTTCGTGCGATTCAGTTCAGCCAATACAAAGATAAGGCGAGGGTGATGCCCGGTTCACATTATTCCAGTCCAGTAATTTAGCGAGTTAATCCAGCCCAGTGCTGGACTGGATCATATCGTCCACATAGTGACAATGCTTTCAACGTGTAATCAAGCACTGGATTGGCCGTTCACACTATTCCAGTGGCGCTGGAATGGGCGAGCTGGAATGAAAAATAGACCGTCATTCCAGTCAACTGGACTGGATTGATCACTGGAATGGTACATTCCAGTGCAGGTTCACATTATTCCAGTGGCATTCCAGCGCTGAACTGGAATAATGTGAACCGGGCATGAAAGAGGTTTCATATGATACTCTTTATCGAAGAGGTTATATGCACGAATCGCGCATTTCAACTTATAATTACCATTGCATTTTTATTAATAAAAACGAGTTTCAACTGATTCCAGTGATATTAATTTCAAATTTATAGTGTTAAAAGTTAAGCATCACCTACTACAATATTAAAGCATGGATTTTAGTTGCTTTCGCACTAAATGAAGGTGTGAGGGTAGAAAAACACACGATGTTTGAAATTGAACTCGTAAATACTTTGATTGTATTCTGTAATTCTCTAAATTTTGAATATCCTAATCTTAACTACATATTATAAACGTGAAAGTGAGTGTTACACTCACGCCTTAACTATTTAACCGATTATCAAGAAATTTTGCATAATCGTTATCAGGGATAAAGAAAAGGACTTTTGCGGATTATTTTTTTGGACAATTTTTTTACATAAGTTTATAATGTCGACAGTTGTATAAACATATATTTTTCTATTTGTATTGTAATTATCGTATTCATTTCTGTTTGGATACAAGATACCACCTGTCAGATACAGCCCAAACTTGAGAGCTCGTACTGCAATAAAACAACCATTAGCTTGTCTGACGTGTTCAATGATATGAGGAAAGTTCAGCGACAGCACAATTTGCGAATCCAAGTTTAATAATACCTGTGCTGTGTTACTTATTATATAATATTTTTTACTAAAGCTTTTCTTCCATACATTGTAACATTATTAGCTATTAAAACACATAATTCAAAACGAGTTCATTGTTTCTTTTTTAACTTTAACTGGAGAATTTAGTTAGTAAAAGTTTTTTTTATATTTAGTAATTTCTGTGAATATTTCAGATTTATAAAATATAGATTATAAATTGTACAGATTTCATAAATAAATATGAAAATGATCATTTTTATATATTTATATTTACTCGATATTTTAATATGTACTTTCAAACTTAAATATCTATGAAACCAAATCACACGATATTTTCCTAGTAAACTATAATTTCTTCTTACCTAATAGTTATAATGGTATAAGTTTCAACCGTTTAAACGAAAATAAACTTATCTCCATACACAACTGATTTATATATATAATAACTAAAGTGTGTTATCCTTGAATGTTGTTTGATTTCTTACATAACATACTCAATGCCATGAAAAATGCTACAGAAATGCTCTAACTATACTCTATATTTGTCACATTTTCGAAGCATTTTCGAGATCACACAATCAAAACGATGGAAGACAATTCGTCTTATTCAGGCCAATACTCGTCTTGCTTGAGTCAACTTGTTAGAAAAGGATAGAACACTTTCATTCGATATCTGAAACATAACTACTGAAGCCCTCTGAATTTAGGGGCAAGGGACGATTACATGCAACCCCGTTTTAAACCTGCGCTTGCAAATGAGCGGCTTTCGAGAAGTAGGTCAAAATGTGGAGGGACGAATTGGGCCGTGTACCCAAGGGGAAAGCGAAGGCAAAGAGGCTTTTTGTACTACGAGTCTTCTAACACGGCGCTTTTTGTTTTTAAGTTATGTTTTAACCTAAAGTTGTTTCAAATTCTATAACAAGTAACTATATGAGTTAGCGTCTGGTATTTATGTCGACTGAACTTGATTGATTAAGGCGGAAAGGAAAGTATAGTAAAAAGTGCTGTGACGTTGCAAAAAGAGGTGCTCATTCATTCAGATTCATTCGGTGCCATGATATTAAAAATGTATCAGACAGTTGAACGAACGTGTTCTCGAAGAGAGGTCGTTATCGTATGTCCGAACACCTTAGAGTTGGAATTGTAGTTCCGACATATCAGTCGGACTATAAATGTATTGGGACTAAATATAAAGTGGTTTAATTAATGTACCCGAAATAGAGAGTACTAACAATGAGTATACCAACGAACCTGGTAAATCGATGGTAACCAATGGTAAATCGACGGTATACTTACACCCTCATTTATTAATGATTTCACGCATTTATAGGTATAAATAAATTAATAAAATAAAATAAATATTTGCGCAAATCTATGTCTCGTCTACAGAATCTTAATTTATATATAATACTATATACAGCAGTTACAATAGAAAGTATGTTCTACCCGACAAGGGCATGCAAATACCCTATAAATTCCTATAATTGTTTTAATTTATTATAACTTTTGTATTTTTCTAACAGTTAACCAATATGTTTTAATGTAATAAATAAATAAATTATTTAAATTCATAATAGCAACATTATTGTATCAGTTAATTGCTATTATAATATATTCCATTATATAGTCTACATTTTTGCTTTTGTAATGAATATTAGTTATTTTGGGCCACATTTCTCTATTTTTCACAAAATATTGTCTAGGCAATAAATAATAAGATCTAATAAAAAAGAGTCTAGACGAAATTAAATTATTTGCACTTTTTTTGAAACTATCGCAACAATGTGGCGAGGTTACGACCTATTTGAGGTCTAAATTTAAAACGCAGTTCGCTTTTACGACCGAGCAATGTTCAAGTGTATAATCGATTCTGTATTGAAAACGAACTCGATTGAGTCATAGAATACATTGAATTCTTGATATTGACACCGATATTGAATAACTATGTCAAATGTATGTTAAAGTTTTCTTTAAATGCTGTAAAATTTTTGCAATGAAAGAATTTTCACAAATTTGCAATTCGAATTAACTAATCCGTTACTTGGTGGAACAGCCTGAGTCAATACAATCCTTGTTGGAAGATAAAACATTTGTTTATGTTTATTTTTGCCAAATAAGCTTTATTAAATAACTTAGTTCGCGTAATTAAGATAAACTCTTGTAACTCTCCCAAACTCGAAACTTTTGTATTTCCCTGTTGAGTGTACCTATGTGTTTTATCTCTTTACTATTTTAATATTTCTGAGATTAGCGTGCACAAACGCACAAAAACAGTTTTTTTTTATCTCGGTAAGATAAGTAAATAAGTACAACAATTTATACAAAAAATTTTTTTTGAAAAAAAAATAATAATGATAAATAAAAGATTACGTTAGGTAGTTTAAAAACATTATAAGTACATTTTTATTATTGAAATCATCGAACATACGGTTTGCACTAAAGAGCATTATTATTAAACGAGGAAGGTTTGTATAGGTATATATAATTTGCAGAAAAAAAATTGCATGAAAAAGCCTGTAACGGGTCGCTAGTACTTATAAATGGTAAAAGAAACACGTTGAATGGTAATCAAATTACCTTTCACGTTACTAATGTATTCCAGTGACTGTAGATGAACGGTGTATCTAAGGCTCAATCCAAATTACAAATTCCAGCCATTGTTCCCACATTAAAGACACAACACTTATTTCTTGTTATTATGCGAGTGACGAAGAAATTTCGATAAAGAAAAGCACGTACCAATATGGCTTTAAAACGCGAGGCCAACTGGTTCAGAAGTGTCGTAACGAAACTAAATGATTTCGTAAAAACCACTTATTAAATTTTTTATATCACAATACGTGACACTGAAGTTACTTAGCTGGTAGAAGCAATAAGCTATTTGTTACGAATATTTTCTCTCTAGAAAACGATGTAGAAAAAGGTATCATAAAGTATATATTATAGTCTTTTTAATATCTACATCTCTATATATATATATAAATTACGTGTCACATGTTTGTTCCCGATGAACTCCGAAACTACTGAACCGATTTTGATAACACTTTGTACAACTTATAAGATAACTTAAAAGATAGGATAGCTTTCATTTTAAACCCGGCCGAATCCGGGAGCGTGTAGCTAGTATAATATAAATATCTACATGTAGTCTCGCTCATTATTAACCGTCATCTTGCCTCAGGGTTGCAAGCTATTCTTGGCCTGCAATATTTT
This sequence comes from Synanthedon andrenaeformis, assembly GCA_936446665.2. Classification (NCBI taxonomy): domain Eukaryota; kingdom Metazoa; phylum Arthropoda; class Insecta; order Lepidoptera; family Sesiidae; genus Synanthedon; species Synanthedon andrenaeformis. The sequence goes on along the minus strand of OW387786.2, from coordinate 3,994,966 downwards.
ATACGCAACTAGCGACCCGACCCAGGCTTCGCAGGGATGTCTTTTGTTCTGCAAATTATATACAGAAAACCTAGGACATTTAAGACAAGTGGTTTAAATGTCCTAGATACAAACCTTTCTCCTTTATTGTTCTTTCTATTAGTGTATTTCGTGATATTAGTATAATGATTCGTTGGGTTAGTTTTAGAAGAAGTGAGCGGAGAAACAGCCTGAGACCAATGAGAGCGAACAGTCCTACATTTAGACTGTTAGTTACTACACATTTTATTTTTGTTTAGTGTATATTATTAGTTTCTGTATACAAAGTTATATATTAATTTTATGATGAAGTCCACGCGAATGAAGTCAATGCGTACACGGCTTTAGTTATAAAATAAAGGAGTTGTCTGTCTCTGTCTGTTTTCTGCTATCTTCTTCTAAACCACCCAACGGGTTTTAATACGGTTTTCACTAATGGAAAGAGAGATAAAGAAGAGGAAGTTTTTTGTATATAATTTGCCGGAAAAGAGTGCATCCGTGCGAAGCCGGAGAGGGCCGCTAGTAAGTGATAAAAATATCTTGGAATTTTAGCTCTCTCGTATACCAAAATACCTCATTGCATCTTATGCATAGATTTAATGCAAAAATTGTAATTTGTAATTACAATTTTATAACTTGGAATCAGGAAACTGACAGACCGTTAATCATGCATGGAATTCAGTTATAAAGTACTTAATACCTATTTACCTACCTCGTGAAGAAAGTTTTGATTGTGTGTATAATTTCTAACACAACTTGTGTATAGTTCTAACCCATGTTTAATACCTAATAGTAACTTAATGTTGGTAAATAATTCATTAGAATATCTTTAAAATCGCAGTTAATCTAACGAAAGATGTTTGTATTCGGAACGGTAGTTCTAAAGCAATTCACGATGAATTATTCATTTCACTCTTGTACGTACTATATTAAACTTTACGTAATATTTGTTAATGTTTGCATTAGCTATTCATCTTATAAACTTTATTAAAACGGGTTTCGTGTGTCAATTATAATTTTTACTAATTATAGCTTTGCCTTCGACTTCGTCCACGCTGAAAAATAAAATAAAATATATAACTGACAAAATATATAAATAACTAGTGGCCCGCTCCCGGCTTCGCCCGGGTTCAAAATAACAACAATCATATCTTTTAAGTTGGTCCAAATTACATGTAGTTACAAAGTTTGATCAAAATCGGTTCAGTAGTTTAGGAGTTCATCGCGGAGAAACATGTGACACGTAATTTTTAAGTATATAATACAAGAGATGATGCCTGACATATTCATTGCTGTCTACGAATAAATTCGTAGATTGCTGTTATACTTTTGCCAGGCGTTGGATTTCTATTTTTAAATGATCCTGTGGTAACATTACTTTTTTTTCTGGATGAAAGGTACCCTATGTCCTTTTCCGTACCCTCACCAAGTTAATGCGTGAAAGGGTAACAGACATTTATATGTGTAATATTAGTATGGATGCATATCTGTGAAGATATAAAGGAGGAGGGCTCTTCGTTCATAGAATATATTAATATTCTGTGTATTTGTGAGGTCAGTGTGAACTTTCTGTTTATAAAACGGTGATATATGGTCTGATCACGATACAAACTATACATATAAAAGTGCGTTGCTCGACGATCGTTGACCGCTAGGAATGCGTTGTACGGTGCGAGCGTGTCTGCGACTGTTCCTCTGTTCCTCGATTTTATACGATGAAATGTAACATTTTGTTCTCTCATTTAATAATTTTATACCTAATAACGAAAACACCCTACTGAAAAATAATATATTTCAATCGAGGCCTTCGCTATACATATCTACATTTGTATATCTACACAGTTTCGGTTTTTAGAAAAACAATACTTTTTTTTGATAGAAAATAAATATGTACTTACTATTAAATTAGCAGTAACCCAAGTAACTACTACAAGTACAGATTAGTATATACGTACAGGTCAGTGTTAAGGACCTTTTAAATGTTTTTGAACTTTTGATGGCAGTACGCGGAGAGGTGAAAAAATTCTATGGATTAGATAACTATGACAACTAAATATATCTAAATTCGATTACATTGATCAATATTTAATGTAATCAAATTTAGATATTTCGTTGACCATTATGATAATGTTTATTAAAAAAACGACGAACGGTAGATCTCTAAGAGAAGAAACAATAAAATGAGAGCGATTGGCAGCGCACTTGCAGCCCTGTGCTTGCTTATGTTATGTTGCTTAGGTTTTATAGGCGTCGGTTGCCACCTACCAACAAAAGGGCCGCCAGTCTGCATAAAAGAACCAGTCAGTGCCTCTCACCATCTCTGAGTAAAGTGTTAAGTAGACTAACCGCCGTTTAAAGTCACCGGTAATAAAGCCGAGTTTCACCATCTTCGAGTAGCATTACTCAAGGGTAATTTCAATGAAATTGAAACAATACTTGTAACGTTTACTCGCCAATTAGCGTTACTTGAAAAGTAACTAATCAACAATTTACTTGTAGTTGGTGAAAGAGGCTCTCAACCTTATGTATTAGAACATTTTTTTTTTATTGTGGATGTAGTTTTCTAACCTCTGATAGGCTAGCCGTGGACCTTTCCTATGACTTCTCTATGACTTTATATTCCTATGAATATTTCTTTTCTCATTGGTTTGTTTATTATAAATAAAAATTAAAAAATAATTAAAGTAAGTTAAAACAAGTATGTTCTTTTTTGTACCTTCAAAACAATGTTTGAAGTAGTTAGAGTGAAACCATTACAAACAAACTCACCTTCACATTTATTATATAAAAATATTAGTAAGCATCGGAATAATATACTTAGGTATATAAAGTCCATCTATATAATGTTATGAGATGTATAGGATACTGTATTATATTATATAATGTTGTAGCTATGTTTGACGGTATAGAGCTCAGGGGGAACATTATGAGCAATAAGGAAGTCGCTCGGAAGGGATGGCGTATCAAGAATGTACCCATTCCGTATTCTAGGGCAGAAGCGTGAAAATGGAGGGAACGCAGATAAAAACATAGAGCTATACACATCCATATAGTACTATTTATGTAATAAACTAAAATAACCGTCCAAAATTTTTTACTTTTAACTTTCATAGCACATTTGTTAGCGAGAATTTTATTTAGAAAATAACTTTTGCCTATCTATCTATTATCGTACACTATCTATCTATTATCTAGATAGTACACCTATCTATTATCGTGATTATGCATAGCTCTTTAAGAATAAGAAATATCGGACACTTGTGTTACAAAAAAACCGTCGAATGTATACTATTTTACACTTATTTTTCTCTTATGCCTTCAATTAGTTTTCTATTACTGTGTAACATGTCACTGTAAAAGTAAAAATATTTACTTATAAGTTATAACATATACAAACATAGTTATTTAATATAGAAGTATTTCAATACAGTTTATTTTCGTAATTAGCCTATATTATATTTAAATGTATTTTTAATACATATTTTTAGTAACCAAATAAATAATAATAATCAATAAAATACTTATTAGCTGTTAAAAATTATCATCATGTACCTCAACTCAGTATTATAAAAAATACAAGCTTTCGCCCGCGACTTTGTCCCTTTTTTCTTAGTTGTTAAAACATTTATTCAATCATTTATTTTTGTTAGGTGTTTAATTTTTTTATGTTTATTTTAGTAGATTCCTTGGGAACAGTACTGTTTTGTGTTTTGTACCCTTCTTTTTCTGTTATCCTTTTCTGTTGAGTAGTTAAGGGTTGAAAGCGTAACAAACAAACAAACAAACTCACTTACACATTTTATAATATTAGTTAGGATGAAAATGTACATTGTACACGAACCTGTCAAAATTAATCTCCCCCTATCCAGCGCCTCCATCTCTCATGTACTGAGTCCCTTTGGAGGCTGTTCAGGCACGCTTTACGACCAACGCACTTATAACGTAAACTGACTTGTCCTCCCCGCCCTAGAAGGAAAATCTCGAGAAATAAATATTTCATGTGCCCCTGTTACGGTTCAGTGTCCAAAGATTGACCGATATTTCAAAGAGTTTTTTTCCTTTTTTTCTCCCAAGACTACTCTACCCTTATTTCTATTACAATATTCGTTGGGCTCTTTTAGGTTGCTTTGTTCTTATCCATAATTTTTTACACGTGAAATTTGTATGGGTGATTGTTTACAAAATTCAAGCGTCCGCAAGATAAACATTTAACTCATCCGGACTTTGCGTAGCGGCATATTATCCAAGTAATGAGGATGAACTATCCGCATATATGGCGCCCAGTACGGTGGTAAAATCTTGGGTTAGACATTAGTTGAAAGAACTCAATCGAAGCACTCGCCATTGTACACGTACAGCTGGCAGAAAACACAAAGTGAGACTACATATCTTCTTTAACTAGGAGTTATGATACGAGTAACTATTAGTGATGTAACGAATGCCAGTTTTTAAGCATTCGCGAATGCGAATGCGAATGCGAACATTTGTTGTTGACATTCGCGAATGCGAATGCGAATACGAATATTCAGTTTTTAAATTTAGCGCCGTTTATCTATGATTCAAAATATGCCGCGCGCGACGCGCATAATATTTCCGGTAACAGCGGCGCTAGAGGTATAAAGAAATTAGCGTTGTTAAGTTGGTAGAACGGTATTTTTGTATGTTTGAAATTTTGTTTTGTTTTTGCTAACGGCTCGGATGAGTTTGTGAAATTTGAGGTTAGACTGTTGTTAGTTATTTCTTAACATGAGTAAATTAACTTGTTTAATTTACCTAATATTGTTTTCACATTCTGTATTTTTCTTTCACATTCATATTCGCAAAATATTCAAAGATATTTGCGAATGCGAATGCGAATATCATAAATCAAGCGAATATTCGCGAATGCGAATGCGAATGCGGATATTCGTTACATCACTAGTAACTATATATCCGTCACTGTAATTCAATCTGCTACCGCTCCGCTAACTATTTACTGCTACACCACCTAACCGATTTTGGTACGGTTTTTACTAATGAAAAGAGGAATAAACGAGGAAGATTTGTCTATATAAAAAATTTCATCCCGGGTGAAGCTGGCAGTGGGTCGCTAGTGAATTTACAATGTCGATATTTCTCTATTTTTCCTTAGTCAAGACTCTTTTGTGATTATGCTCTTCACACAGTCGTAAGTCGACTTTGAACGGTTGACGGTCCACTTTGAAAAGGCTCCATTAGATTATAAATTTTTTGACAATCATAGCCGGTTACTAGTTAGTTAGGAAATAAATCGATGTCGACTACTTGGCAATAAATATATGATTTTAACATTATTTAGGTATATAAAACATATATAAAACGTACAGAAGCGGTAGTCGCTAACTCATTGAATATGGATCGCTGGAAGGTCGGTCACTGGCAGCAAGGTCACGCACTACTCACAATCTCATGAATGTGTTTATCATTCTATGGCTACTACGTCTTTGAAAAATATCTTATTTACTTACGAATGCTAAACAAATTGTTACGCTGACCATATTTTATGATTTGTTATTCTATTAATCTCATACTCGTACATTACACAATCTGTTACAATATATAAAACTAGCTGTTGCACGCGACTTCGTCTGCGTTGAACGTCGATTGTATATTATCTATCGACGGCGTTGAAAAATAAAAAAATATAACATCTAACTTATCTGATTTAAATTAGGTATATTATATTGGTTAACACCTTGATTGAAAGTTAACATTGTCGGAGGTTTGTTGGAAAGCATCTTTATTATACGACTAGTTTTGCGATAAAAAATATAATAAAGTAGATGATTATTTTTTTCTTGGCTTCTAGATGCCGTCATAACATTAATTGATTATATATATGATTTATAACGTAAAACGTACACTTACTTAAATGGACTTGATTGAACCTAAGAATTTTATTATCTTCATAAGAATAGTTTGAAATTATCTGCATTATTTTGTCCACTATGAGTTGTATGTTAGAAACTTTAATGATTAAGTTTCCTCGTATGAAACTTTTTTAGAAATTCTTTCTGATTATTCTCCAATTCGTATTCCGCAGTTATAACGAAATTATGCAAGGAACAAGGAGTAAGCTAAAATTTAAATATATTTTATCACTGCATTATCAATTTCTTCTTTACTTACTTGATACTTACAGATATTATTTAAAATGTTTTTTTTTTAAGGCAAGACACAGTATTATCAATAATGTTCGTTTTGATTTCTATTGACTAATTTTAACAGAGTGGCTCTTATTTTTAACGAGTAACAAAAAAAGCACTATACGAGTATATAGTGCTTTTATTAGTAATAAACTTTCAACTACATTAAAAAAAAAGATTAAATAAATTCTATGACTAGAATCAACCTACATATTAAACTAGTGATCCGCTCCCGGCTTCGCCCGCGTCCTATCGCTACCAAACTTCATAGGATTACCCGCTGGACTAATCTGAAGATTGTCTGAAAGTTTCATCAAAATCGGTTCATAGGGAACATCCACACACACACACACATCGCCTTTTATATATTAAAGATTAAAATAAGAAAATCACAGTGAACAGTGGTGAGGTTTGTTGAAAAATATATTTTCGCGTTCGCCTATGGCGTGCACCAAGGACAATGTTTTGCAACCGACCGGGGGACAGGTCTGTCGCAGCGTTCATTGCCCTACTGAACCCGGGCGTGAGGCGGCTCGTGTCGGCTCTAGTGTTCTTCTGAGGTGCTGAAGCTTCTGTAGCTATATCTTTATATTGCTTCAGTATAAAATTAAGGTCTAAGGCACTTCACATGACCGACGAAATAAATTTTCATTTTAGCAAATGGATTTAGTCTGTTTCCTTCGCAGACTAAATCTCTCAGACTAATTCTGTTTTTTCCAATAGCTCTTTGTTTAAATTACAAATTTCTTAGAGATTTGTATTTAGTATAATACATAAAAGTGATAATTAAATAATATTATTAACTTTACATAATATCTTTTATTGCTTGTGATACGTATATAAATTATGTGTACCTACCTGACAACTTATTTCATTTAAAATATATGTAATTACCAAATTCGAACTTTGTGGTTGCAAGTATAACTTTTGAAAATAAAACACATTAATACGAATAGCAGTTTAATTTAGAAGACCCATAACAATCATAATTGTGTACTTAGTACAAAAGTAATAAGTAGGTATGTGCATTAAATTTCTTCCGGGTGATTTAAGCATATATTTTTTAATAAAATAAATCTATATTAATTAAAAATAAATTTCTAAATGTGTTGCTAAGCGCAAAACTCAAGAACGGCTAGTTAGCTGGACCAATTAGATTTTTTTTTTCAAATATATTCATTGAAGTCCGAGGAAGGTTCTTACAAAGAAGAAAATTGGAAAAATTGCGTTAAAAATCCCTTTCTTTATTACACATCAGCTGCCACAGTCCAATTAGCTTTTCATAAAACGACGTCTGTCGGGTCAGCTAGAAAATCAATAAAAACAAAAATCGTGAATAGACGATGTTTTATTTATAATGGGGTTATCAAAAAATGTCGCGCGAGTGCCTTTTAACCTGAGGCATTTTACTTTGCGAGTTCTTAAAATACTTATTTTGATTTTGATTTGATAGTAAATGGTGTATTAGCAATTTAATTACTAAACCCATTTAGTTCCATTTTAGATCCATTTAAATTTTCGCCCGAACGTTTGTGTGTTTTAAATTCCGCTGCATAGATTTTATTAAATGCTTGTATATGTAGCATCACTAATTATGTAGGGAATTGAACCGTATTTTAATGTTGTTTAATATGTTGCAATTGCAAACAAAGTCTAACACCTAACGGGTTAAAAATTTTGAAGAAAAACCTTGCCAAATATAGGGAACACTATATATAAACATAAAAAATTATAATAACAAAATTAACATTAAACCTTAAATACAAAAAATAATATAATATATATATAAAGAATACCCCGTCTAACAGGTCTGCCTACGGCATGGACCCCATTACGCTTGCAACGTTACCTCTCTGTACTGCCAGAGCTATGCGTTGAGAGAAGTAGTGCCAGCCCTGGGGTCCCCTGTAGAGACGACCAGCAGTGCCGACAGTGCCCTTAATTTATAGATGTTATAACACTTCAGTTTGACAAACAGCACTGGCACAGTTTCCGACATCTCGTCAAGTTTAGGTTAGTAGAAGTAGGTCGCAGTTGCATCCGACCCCGTTCACCTTAAGCCTCTTACGAACAAATACAATGCAGATGCGTCGAAGGGTAAACATGAAGTTACAATTAGCGACACGAGAAGCCCCAGACACGTATGCATGCGTTGCTTGTTAACAATATGTATTATCTCTTGTTTTTAACTTGAAACACTTATTTTTTCTAATTTCTTGTAATTATTGATGTTTAGAACTAAAAAAAAGAATTGTAATATAAAAATAATTAATTCGTCTAGGTCTATGTGTAGATCGTGGTCAGGTGTTACATTTTCCACTGCGTCCGTATTTTAAATCCTAAACAATACTATAAATGCGAAAGTGAGTTTGTTTGTTACGCTTTCACGCCTTAACTACTCAACCGTTCAATGCAATTTTGCACACACATTGTCAGGGATACAAAAAAGGACCTAGGGTACCTTTCATCCAGAAAAAACTACTGTTTCCGAGGGATCATATAATAATAATAATAATCATTTATTTCAGATAAGTATAACATCCATATTATCTATTAACAAAATAATAATAATAATATTTTACATCCATGTATTATAATTATTATAATAAAAATTATATAAAATAATAATAAAAAGTAATAATTATTATTATAATATATATTTACAAGCGAAACAAAAATAGGTATTTAAAATTCACAGATGCTGTAAAAATATTCTATTCATTTATTAATTTTGCTGTATGTCATATTTAGAAATATATTTAAAAAAATACGCATAAACAAAATAGGTATACCTATATGAGCAATAAAGACTGAATAGATGTTTAAATACCTAAGTAAAGGTGCGTGGACGAAATCGCGGACAAAATCTAGTAAGTGATTAATTTAAAAAAACTGACATGAATTTTTAACCCCGACGCAAAAGAGACTAAAATATTTAACCTGTGTGTGTATTTGTCTGTGGCATCATAGCTATCAAACAGATAGACCAATTTTGATCCGGTTTTTTTTTTCAAAATAGCTACCTAATTGAAAATTGACAGCAGCTAATTGGATGATGGGATAGTTTCCTAAGTAAGTCTTTAGTTCGTAGCTAAACTAGTTCATATTGTTGTGAGTTAGGTACACTTATTCGCCATGTAACTGTTGTTTCGGATTTATCCGACAATTATTTTCCTGTCGATTTCGCAAGAGCCGTATATATACGACGAATTCCTATACTTTTATTTTATTTATTTTTAAAACATTGCGTTGCTTTCACTTAAAAAAAAAGCTCACGCCTAAAAAACCAAGCGGTTAAAGGGTTAATTGTAGTTAAGAACCATAAACCTAAAAAAAACTTTTTTTTTTTCTAGGTTCATCTTTAGAATTAAATCAATACACTGTGTTTAATAAGTTTTATAATACATATTAAAAACATTAGCAAGACTAATCTTAAGCAGTCAGGCAGGGCGTGGGTTTTGATACTTGCAATGTTTGTTTTCGATTGATGACGCGGTTGGCACTTGTGATGCTATTTCGGATTGAAACCATTCTATTGCGGGTGTTTTGTAAAGGCAAGTGATTTTTATTGCATTATTACTCGTACCACATCTTTTTTTAATTACATTAACTTACATGTTGTTGATGTAATAACTCGAAGGTTTTTCGGAAACGAATTCTCAACTGCCACAATATCCAATAAAGCATTTGTGCTCTGCTTTGAATATAATATTTTCACACAATATACTTCTATAAAATCTTTTTTTTTTTCTAATCTTTATAAAGGAGCCGAATCCCCAAACTAAACGTTCAACTTGAATGATTTTAATAAAAGAATTAAGTATTTCTGTAAACAAATTCATGAACAAACTACATATTCATGAATAAAATAAATTACCGAATTATTCAAATAAACTAAGTTATATTTACCACGAAGATTATTGAGATCTCTGAAAAATAGATTGACATAAGAATTTTTCTCTCCACTGATTCTTGTCAAAACAATTAGGTACAAGCTTCTATGTGGCGGGGCACCGAAGTCGTGTCATGACGTCCCCCACGACCCCGCCAGAAAGTCGTTGGGTTTTAGCCGGTATGAATCCGGCATAACCCCGCAGTGACCCCTACACTGCCGGGTATCCAAAAGGATTTCCCAACGTTACGTAAGATACGTACATTTTTTATTTGGTATCAATCAAGAGCAAGGTCAGCTCTTTGGCTTACTACGCTACTCGTGGGTAATCACTGCCAATAATTTTAGGGCTTCGTTAAAATATTACATAATCTACATTATGCAAATTTGTGGTTTATTCAATTGTTTATAGATTGTCATATTCATAGTTTGCTAAATAGGTTTTTTGTTTACAATCTTTAATCTATTACAAAATACAATCTCATTTTAGGCGGGAAGCTACTCCGCGGTTGGGGTGGGGTTTTTCGGAATGGCAATACAAAATAAACAATGACGCGCCATCTAGCAAACCGTTTGTGAAACTTTTTGATTGTGAATTTAAGTCTGCTTGCTGTAATGTTGCTACTCGTTAATAGATGGCGCCACTATTATGTGAGATGTCCAATTTTGTGGATTACCTTTTTTTTGTAACAAATGGAAATAAAAAATAGTGATAATGTTTATTATTTTGTTACAGGTGTTAGTTGAATACGACGGCGTAGATTGGCAGAAACGCGAATGGGTTGGAGTGTATTCGCGAAGGACGTTTCGTATATTTTTAGTGGAAAGAACTTTAGTGTGGGCTCCCAGAACATTTGAAGGCAAATCAGTGAAATGGCCAGCCCTTGTAAGTATCTAATTTATTCTTTATTTTCACATACCTTACTTACTAGTGCTACCAATGAAACATGGTTGGTTGATGTAGTCATTTAGTGTCGCAAATATCTAACAGAGGACGCTACAAGGTTCTGTTAGTGTATTATGTGTGGTGTGTGGCATCTGGTAATCATAATTATTATTATCTATTTCAAGTCAACACACTTAAATAAAAAAAATAGCCATAGATATAAAGAAGTTAAAAATAGCCTCAACGTGTTTGTTAGGAAATATCGAAGGTGTTCCCTATCAATTTCATGTTTTCCGTTTTTTTTATGACATACGATTATTTATACCTTTACCGAATAAACATTGTCATCGGGAACTCCTAACAACATTACATATGCATCAGAATATTTCAGTAACACTTTTAATGTTTAGTGCAATTATTGCTGATAGATGTCATATTTATTGTATAAATCAATAATTTTTTAATATCACGGCCATTACGACTGTTTAAATTTAAATTCTTTTGCTTATTAAATACTTGTGGCAAGTTTCAGAATTTTAAAATAAATTCTTGTTATTACCAATTACTCAACACAAATTGAGTTTTTTCGTTTCCGTTGTTTTTATTAATACTTACAATAAAATAAAACATACAAGGTAAATACATAAAAAAGTCAGTCATATTATGTGCGGTACGGTGTACTTAAGCCTTGATAAATATCCTCATTACCATGAAAAAGCTTACTTATTACTTTATATTTGAATAAATTATTATTCTGTTTCGAATACACCTATTTTTATATTTTTCTCACATGTCTAACGACCAAAAGCCATGACATCATTCCGATTCCGACCCGCATAGGTAGGTAACAAGAATTCTAAACAATTTGAAATACTAGGCAACAGATTTGCAGCGTATGTAAATGTTGTATATTCAATGACGTCTTATGTTATATTAAATGTTGTTACGACCTCTATAACTGAATAGATTTTCCTTAACTATGAACAGACGATAAAGGAAAAAAAGCACAAAATTCAGTAAATAATGCACATAAAAAACACAGGACATTATGTGAATTAGTTTTTTTATACTTTTTATTTTATTTAGGACGACATCTTGTTCACAAGAGCTTAAACTTAAAAAAAAACCTAACAGAATTAATAAAGAATATAATTTAAAAAAAAAAAAATTGTTGGTTGACGATTATTAATTGAACACGTGTTTCTAGAGATTTCGTCCAAAGAATTTTTTTAGAACTATGTTTTTTTTTTCTAGACGTTTACTCCACTGGCAGCAGACGTGACGTTTCTGGCTGAAAAACAGCCTGTAGAGTTTCTTCATGACCAACAACTCGAGTTCCTGGATTATGCCAATCTTCAGCCTTTACAGGTAAGGTCACCTAATATGATTGTGCTACTTTCACGCCATTATACGAAATTGTCGTTACTACTATTTAGTCCTAATAGTTATCCATAACAGTTAGTTTAGGTAAGGTAGGTAGTTCCATAAGAAGTTAGTTCTTCTTTCGTACTATAAACTAACTTTTAAGATGAACTAAACTGTTGAGGGCGTTTTTTACAATGGTGGCCGGATACTTCTTTTACAAAGAAGATATCGGTCATATTGGTAACGTTGCTGACGTCATAAAGTATAACTAATTCATTTCAAAGTGGTTGTCATAATCTCGCTGGGTCAAACACTAATACATAAGTTTATTGGAGATCAGTGCCTGGAGTTACTATTATGAGAGTAATTTAATTCAATGTTACAATATAATTTAATTATATTGTAATATTAATTAAGATGGCATGTAACCTCTATATCTATGTATATAATAACATTTGGAACGCATCACTCAGAAATGAAAAATATTTTGTGAGGGTGTAAATAGGATAGTTCAGGGAAGTACCTAAACAAAGCTATGAACGTGCTGTTATTTCACTGCTTACATTAACAAAGAAACTGCTATAGACTTTTAAAATAGTCATATATACTGCCTAATAAATATCAATATATTAACGCTCATGAAATTGATAAATCTTCCAACCTTTTCACCTCAGAGTGGCTCATTCGTTATTCTGTCATATCTCCATGTAGACAAACGTGTTGTGTTTACGAAATATTTTTGTGTATATCTGAACAGAATTTCGAAGTCGGCTAAGAAAGTAATACGATTTATTGCGTCCTCATATTTTATTGCGGCCTTAAAATAAAATGTATCTTGTTGACTTTGTTGAATGATAAACTCACATCAATGAAGATGAATTCTTGTTTAAATGCTAACTAACACATAAAACATTAGTGGCATCATGTTTACGAGTATGATTTGATGATTATCAAATCAGTAACTCGTAGTCATTGCAGTTTTAAATTATAATTTAGAAGCGGGTTCGACAATTTTATTTTTGCATTCTGTTTCTTTTTGATTTCTTAAATTCACTAACAAATGTTTTATTAATGGAATCTTTTATAAAATATATTATTAATGTTTGTCACACACATTTCAAAGTCCCTAAAAAATATGTGCTGTACGTAGTTATAGCAAGATGGCGAATACATCTTTTTAAAACATATATAACTGCTGAAAACAATTAAGGAATCTCGATAGATTGTTCTCGAGATTAGACATGGGTAGCTCGCGAGTGAGTGATTTGAAAGAGTTAGCTCTTCTTTTGTAGCTCATTCGCTCTCTAGCTCACTGCCACTCAAAACAACTCATCCGATCATTTCGCTCTTTCGGTGGGGATTTCATACTTTATTAGTCTATGTTTCATACGCGTTATTCTTCACTTCCAAAGAGTATATAATCACTACGTTATTCATTTCATTCTTGCAATGCTCTGATTGCTCTGTGTTTAGGTACCACAGAGCCACAGATAAAAGAAGTCCCGCGACAAACAGCGGAATTAAATAATAAATTAGTTAATCAGTGAGCAAATTAGTATCTACACAACAAGGAATTAATCTAAGCGAGAGCTACACAAAATTAATTTACTAAATTAGCTATTTTAATTTAAGTACCAATGACGATGATTAGTAGTCTTTAGGCTAGGTCTTCTTTATAGCTCATTCGCTCTCTAGCTCACTGCCGCTCAAAACAACTCATCGAATATCGGATCTTTAGCTCTTTCGGTGGGGATTTCATATGCGTGAGAGTGAGCGAGGTCGCCAATATTTGCTAAGTAGATATGAGACGCCAATATTTGCTTGCAAAACTAATGAATTTTAATTATAGTAGGTAATATGAATGAAAGTTTTTTTGCGGGAACGAACGAAAGGCAAGATTAGTTAATAGTTATGCAATTATTGCGCGTGGGAGCGTATCCTTTGATCTCCATTGCGGTTAATATGTTGTTATTTCGTTTTGAGAACTATTGATTTGGGACTATTAATTGATCGTTTTGGGATTAATTTAGTGTATTATTAACTATAAATATAAACTATAACTATGAACACTGTTATTTCGTTTTGAGGACTATTGAGTAAAATTTTGGGATTAATTTAGTGGATTATTAATTTAGTGTGTGGTTAATTTAGTTAATTGTAAATTTTAAGTTGATCGACAGTGTGTGTATATCAGTGTGAATTATGTAAAATTGTGCGAATATTAGTAAGTGATTTAGAACAATGTGTTGTTTGTGTATAAACTTGGCTTTTTGTACATAATATATTTTGTAAATTATAGAAGATATTATAAATTAAATCACAATGGCTTCCCATCAAAGAAAGAGAAGCGAATTGTGGAACCATTTTTCAGAAATTGAGCCAAAAAAGGCAAAATGTGCATACTGTAGCCAAGTACTTTCTCTTCCTTCCGGAAATGTAAGTAACATGGGCCGTCACATGAAGACAAAACATCCGACTATGTCTATTGTCACGGAGAGACAACCTACAGCTTCTGAAGCTCTTGCTAACTATGAGAGTCGTGGACAAGAAAATGTACCACCCCCTGTTCAAAATGTCGCTGTTGAGTCATCATCAATGAGTGCTCCACGTGTAATATATAAACAGCCATCAATGCAAGAATTCACCAACAAACCACTACCACCAAAACGTGCGGAGACGCTAGATGAACAACTCCTGATAATGGTAGCTCGTGAATATTATCCTTTTAGTATAGTGGAAGATAAAGAGTTTACAAAATTTATTAATATGCTATGTCCTGGATATCGTCTCCCCACAAGAAAGACTTTGTCGAATAGTTTACTAACCAAATCATATAATAAAGCGATGGAAAAATGTAAGGAAAAAATTCAAAGCGCAGCGGCTGTTTGTTTAACCACCGACGGTTGGACATCAGACAACCATGACTCCTTTATTGGAGTTACTGCACATTTCATTGTTACAACTGCAACTGGGTGCAATATAGAAAGTATGTTACTCGGTTGCGTAGAATACAAGGATCGACACACGGCAGAAAATATTTGCGACTTTATGAAAGACATGGTAGCTCATTGGCAATTAGAAATTAAAATAACAGCCATTACAAGCGACAATGCTGCCAATATATGTGCTGCTATCAGGCTGGGTAATTGGCGACAACTAGGTTGCTTCGCACATTCGATCAATCTGTGCCTAAAAAATGCACTGGAAAGTTTGGATGCCACGACTGAAAAAATTAAACAGATTATAGAGTTTTTTAATAGAAGTTATCCAGCACGGAAAAAGTTGGTTGAGATGCAAAAACAGCTAAATCTTCCACTCCTAAAACTAAAGCAAGATGTCTCAACGCGATGGAATTCTACTTACGATATGCTGCATCGCATATTTGTGATTAAAGACGCAGTCACAGCCACTCTTGCATTGCAGCGTGATGAACTCTTGCTTTCTGCAAATCAATGGCTGATTATCGAAAAATCGTTGCCTATACTAAAAATCTTCTATGATGTAACCGAAGAGATCTCTGCAGAAAAAAACGTAACGTTATCAAAAGTTATACCTCTTTGTAAGATCATGATCAACTTCATTAGGAATCAACGCGCCCAGCAACAGGAAATACCAGAAGTTGTAAATTTGTTGACGATTCTGGACCGCGAAGTAGAAAGACGTTTTGGCCAATTAGAATCCAATTATTTATATGCTGAATGCACAATTCTCGACCCAAGATTTAAAAATCGATCATTCAGGGACCTTAGATGTTATGAAAGAGCAGTTATAGCTCTAAAACAAAAAGTTGGCCAAATGTGTGCTCAAACAAGACGTCAAGAAATCTCAACGGCTACTCTTGAGTTACCGAACACATCAATACCTGCAACTTCATCGTCTATTTGGGACGAGTTCGATAAAGAAGTGGCAACACTTATGTCGTCTGAAAATCCAACAGCAGCTGGCATTATTGAAGTAGACAAATACCTTCAAGAACCGATGCTGCTGCGCTCTAAGGGAGATGCTCTTACCTGGTGGCACGAAAGAAGAAGCATTTACCCCATTCTTTTTCAATTTGTAATTAAAAGATTGCATATTATGGCTACGTCTGTATCGTGCGAGCGCATATTCTCCAAAGCAGGTAATACATTGACGGAAAAGCGGCGACGACTGACAACAAAAAAATTAACTCAATTGTTGTTTGTCAACGTCAACGCCTAATTCAATCGTGCTGACCTGCTAACAGTATTCTTAAACCTATAAAATAAGGATGTAGATATATAAAGTTGTAAATACTATACATATTAATGTCTAAATAAACGAACCAACGGATTTCACTATCATTTAGAGATTTTTTCCGGAAATTATACATATGCATATATAATATAGCCCCGCAGTTTCATCCTCGTCCTTTCGGAATAAACAAACAGGTTTTCAAATGCAGGAAGAATTTATCGCGGTTGAAACCGCAGGGCACACACAAACAAATATACAAATTATTCTTATTTTCTAGTTCTACAAGCTTAATCACAGAGCTTAATACACCATCCATACCATATTACAACAGTAATTTAAATCAATGAACCCTACTGAGCTAAATGAGCTAAATGAGTGATTCGAATCTTTGCATTCAAAAGATTCAAATCACTCTTCTCTTCGAGGTGATGTATAATTCTCACCGCTACTCGAGATACTCCAATTATGCTCTTAAAATTAGGATGTCACGTGGGTTTAGTGTGGTTTGTTACTGTATTAGTACAAAACCCATACGTTAGCGTTATTTTATGGGCGCAATTGACAACAATGTTCCCCAGTGGCGCTGTTTGAATCTTCATGTGGTTCGAATGGCTTACAAATAATGTTAAAGCAATCTACACTATGAATAAAAACGTAGATGTGTGACCGTGTCGTGAACACGGCCGTATATTTCTACTCAATACATGTACGTTATGTTATGTAATATTTTCTTTGAGCGTACCTACCTATAGCCAACGAATTCGAATATACCATATATTGCAAAAAATTCTTTGATCCTTTATCTGTCGAGTATTTTTAAATAGGTACTGAAAATTTAATGTAAATATTTGTGTTATGAATATAAAAATTATGAAATATCGATTGCACAAATCATATTCAGGTTCAGGTGAATTGATGAAATAGAAAAAATTAAGGGAATTGCAAGTGGAAACGCATAAACGACCCAATTTCGAGTAGACGACACGAGTGTTTATTCAAAGTTGTCCGCCCGGGCGTGTGGGGAGACAGGGAGATCAAGGACGGTGTCTGCCAAACAAGGGGGAGGATTTTCCCGGGAGACGGGTGGTTTATGCGGCGCGGCGCGGCGGGGCGGTCTGTTGGGGGGAAGGATGGGGTGTTATGGTGAGCAGGGAGCGGTATGTTTTGATGCTCGTCGCCCGCTTTATTGATTTTCCACTCTCGCCGCCCGCACCTCCCCTATATTTGTATTATATCTGAGCCAGGTGGTGGCTCATGCTATTTTCGGTTCAGCTCGGCTGCCTAGTGCTTTACTGTTATGATTGATTGAACACATTACCTACAATATATTATATTATTTTATTACCTAACGCTATGAACCTAATGCTATCATTATTTTTTTTAGATTATATCAAATTAGAGTCCTCCTTTTAAAATGTTACTTTTTCCTTTTATAAGAGGCACTTTTTGTTAAACTTCTACTAAATTTAAATTTGAGTCCAAACAAGCGTTATCATTTCAATAGATTTCATGATGTAAAAGTCTTTTCCCATGCAAAAAACTTTTCCCAGGCAGCGGTAACCACTTCTTTACAGAAGACCACCGTGAAATAACAGCATATCATATCGTCATAGCCGTAGAACAACGACGGTTCTGCAATTTAGTAACTTTACGTATGGCACTGGCGAAATGATTAATACGCCATTTTACTGTGTTTAGAAATCAAATCTGTCAGTATTCCAACTCTGTATCTAAAAGATTTTAAATAATATTTGTCAAAAAATGTTTTTGGTCGATAAAACACGACATATAAATTCAGTTTACGCAAAAAAATAAAAATTGAAAATTATCAAAACCGTCGTTGTTCTACTACTATGACGATATTATGCTGTTTTTCGGTGAGTGAATAAGGGATACCAATATAATCATCATGAATTTAAGTTTTAGATAAAAAACTAATAAAAATGTCGTAGGTTAGTAAAGGCGAAGTATATCGGAATAAATGTGTTCCCCAAGTCGCAAGGTCTATGTCATTTGGTAACTATTTTAGAATAACTTTGGTAGTTACATAGTTACTAAATTCAATAAATAAACATTAAAATGTTGAGGCTGACTTGCAACTGAATCCCCAGTTCCTAATAAGCGGGCTAAGTTGAATCAGTAAACATTTCTATGTAGGTAAACCACTTAAGTTGTTCTATTTTATTATGTAAATGGTTTTATTAAAGTTCGCATGCAACAGCAGTTACTGCAGGTAAAGTTTTCTAGCTGAAATTTCTATGCGATGCAGGAACCGCCCTGTAAACCGCCCGTTTTAGATTTCATGTAGGTAACTATTGTATATGTTTGGCTAACATAAAATAGGTTATAATTTAAATTAATAGCACAATATTCAATGTTTAGGTCAGTTATAAAATGATTTCTGACAGGATAATCACATAAAATAATCACATAGGTACCTATAGTAAAAAGTATAATTTTTATAGAAGTAATCGTAATCAGTAATTTAATGTAATAGTATGTCAATCAAAATAATATAATATAATGTCACATATTCGTAACTAAAAAAAATTGAACTCCAAAAATATGCTGTAAGTTAATGTAAATTGCTGTAAAGTTATCAAAGTATGTGTATATGCGATATCCCCATATACAGGCTCATAAAATACCTCTTAAAAATGGAAAAGTTTCAAGTGATTGAAGATATGGTTAGCTGTTTAACTGAAGCAAAATAGAAGCATTAAAAGAGAATTTAATGTTAATACAACACGTTTAACAAAACGTCAATGAAAGTTATGCGAAGTTCGTAACTCCGCTACTCGCATGCAAACGCAGAACAGTTGCCACAAAATTTAAACGAGAAAAGTTTCCCTCAGTTAGCTAACTTTACTGTCTGCTCCCACCCCTCATCCCTCACCGCTCAACCCTTACAAGGTACATGTTAGCAGCCACTGACCCTAAACTAATAAACCCCATCGCATATGTTTGTGCTACACAAACAAATTTGTTATATACTTTCGCAGATATTATAACTAATTCAATCGTTAGTAAATCCATAACGCCACTGCCCAAGTGTCTATAGCTCAATACTATTAGCGACATCTCAGATCGTTTGCCTGTTCATCGGACTAAGCATAAATAATAAGAAAAGTTTCAGCAACATTATAAATAATTATTTAAATATCTACATAATTATATCAAGTAAGAGTTAATTGTAAATGAAATCAAAAATTACACATTACTAGCTATTGCCCACGACTTCGGCTGCGCTACGTATGTTTTAAAACATTTATTCCATCTTTTTTTCTCATATATTAAGTATTTTTGACAAGCATTGAATTTTTTACTTTCATTTTTAGGTGATCCCTCGGGAGCAGTATTTTTTCTTTCTAAATGAAAAGTACCCTATGTCCTAATCTGTATAATCTGTTGAGAATTTAAGGCGTGAAAGCGTAACAAACAAATTCAGTTTTGCATTTATAATATTAGTCAGGATTACATTCTTTCACATTATATGTGAATTCTTTCACATTATATGGGTAGAGAGAAATTGCCCTTAAAAGTCATAAGTAATTCTTACTTTTATTCTGGGTCTTATAGTTACTTACTTCATTCTAGACGCAAATAAAACAGCTTATGTATTGACATAAACTTTCACTTTTACGTTATTTCTCGGCTCGGACAACGAAGGGATTGGGAACGCTTTAGAACCTTCATCACCGTTAATCCGTAATTTGATTTACTAACTAAGACAATATATTTACTTAACCTACACAGACTTCCATTAATTCAATACAAATGTTCACAGCCGATATTATCTTGAACTAAACTAATCGCGCTATAATCTTCGCCTAATCTGAGACTGGGAATTCTTATCAAATTGATATATATTCGATAGATTTGCTAATATGAAAATAAAGTGAAAGTTGACATATTATTATTTTATTTTTATATTTTTTCCACTAAAATATGTATCACTATTTTGTCTGTAATATACAGACTAAATTCGTGGACATTCTTAAAGAGGAAAAGAGGATTGGAGATGAAATTACATTATGTAGGTACTTCTTCTATTTTCAAACGTAATCTTTATATATCATACAAAATAACATACAAAATAATGTTAGGAACACCTTAAAATATAAAGATTTAAAATACCCCTTATACCTATGGACTCTGGTGTTTCTTTGCAATACTGCTATTTATATGAATTTTATTCACATTCTTATCGGAGTCAATGTTCCGATTAAACTTTTGATAGGTTTTGTTTTTGATAGCACTCATTGTGTACAATGCCCCTTTCCTGTTCACCCACGTCACTTTCACATCCGTTACCCATCCCATAAAAGAGTTTCATACAAACAGTTTTCGAACACACCGCTATTGATATTTTTAAGGACCACGAAAACAAGACAAAGTACAGTAATAATTACACATATTAACCGTCATTTGTATCATGAATTATGACGAAGTCTTGATGAGTTTATAAAAAAAAAACGATAAAATGTAATAAATGCTTAATAAATAACAAAACATAATATAACCATCCATATTACGATATTATACTATTGTATACTATACCATATTATGTATATTATAATATCCAGTTTATGGATGACCCGCGAATCGACACTAACCAAAATATATGAATGCATTAATAAGCATTAGTGGAACGCTCAAAGTAGGCAGAACTTTAAACGTAGCCTCGTTAAATTAACTTACGAAAACTGTCTGCAATATAAATTAGACAGGCAGCAGCCTCAGATCTATAATTAAAATGAATAACAGAAGACCGAGGTCGAGCTACGTCGGGATAATATTGACTGTCTAACTAAGCAAAAAGCTTTCTTTTAATTTTATATTCGTACTTAATACGAATTAATTAAACGAAAATACAACTAACGGTTACATAAATGGTATTCTTTCGATCCGTACTTAATATTATAAATGCGAAAGTTTGTTTGGATGTATGGATGTTTGTTACTCTTTCACGCAAAAACTACTGAATCGATCACCATGAGATTTTGCATACACGTTGTCTGGGACACTAAAAAAGACATAGGGTACCTTTCATCCAGAAAAAAAAGGACTATTCCCGAGGGATCATCTAAAATTAAGGAAACTAACTCCTGGCTAAGTGTAATAGCAATAACGATGTCAGGCGATATATTGCTTTTTCAACGCGGACGAAGTCGCGGGCACCATCTAGTAAGATATATTATTGACGAGACCCTTGGTCAAGTGGTTAAGATGCTTGCTTTAAGGCTCGGTCTCAGGGGTGTCCGGTGCGATTCCCAGCATAACTGGTACTTAGTGGCAGAACACGCTGCGTAACCAACCCCCTATATAGAATACTTTGATTCTATGAGTAAGGGATGCCAGAGCCCATGTCCCTATCCCTTATCCTTAACTTGCAGCACCTGATAGCATTACTTGTGTTAGGTATAGACAACGGTAGCTAGGTAGCTACTGTTTTCTATACCTGTCTGACATTTCTAAAAAGGAAGAATTGAATTGTCAGCCGAAAGGACAGATTTAAAACGTATAGCCATCAAAACGACCATACATAGTTGTAGCTTTTTCATTCTTTCTAATTAAAAAATCTAAAAAAAACGCCACACCGAAGGTTTATTATTAATCCGAATTTCTAGGTAGATCTCTACCCACTTGGATTACACGAAGACGCGTGAACAAAAAGTTGACAAGCCTCGCTATCGCGTATTCTTCTACGAAGAGCTAAGTAAACTACGAGAAAAAACAACAATAGCCTTACCTTTTTGTCTAGACTTCTGTTACGTAGGCTTTATCTGTGCTCTTAACGCTGGCTGGAGATAGTAACTCTTATATCGTATGTGTACCTACCTATACTTTGCAGCACATTGTATTAATTCTTTGTCTTTTTATTTAAAACTAGCTGTTGCACGCGACTTCGTCCGCGTGACTTTATAAAATACAGCCTATAATGTAGCTTTCTATAGAACAGGTGATTTTTTTTTAAAAATCAGTTAAATAGATTTGAGTTTATCCATTAAAAACACACATACAAAACATCAAAACATCTCTTAATAATATTGGTGTAGATGTAGGGCGTCCATAATAAGTATATCAACTCTTGAAAAGAAACGGTAACTAAGGAAAATGTAAGGCATTTTACAGGCAGGAAAATGTCATACTGGCTTTTGTAAAAATAAGTTTTTACAAAAGTTTTTACAGTTTTAGAAAAGAGAAACAATATTCCTCATAATTCAATTAACAAGAAATACCGTGCAATGTAAAGTTTAGCATTCGTGGATTCAATGTTCTAACCGCGCCTAGGTATTAAAGTTATTATCAACTTCTACCGTAGAAGAGTCGAGTCGTCGTCGGGATCTGACAGGAAATTGAATGAGAGCCGCGGGAGCGCAAATGTGTGCCAGAGGTAATGGCTTCCTAGTCGCCAGAGCTTACACACATAAAAGATGTTTGCGAAAGGCACGAATGGATAGATATACATCTAGCACATTAAACTCAAATACTTCGCATAGCTGTCAGTGTTAGATTTTATCGGGACTCGAATTGAATGGCCTCGTTAACATTCTTTTTCACTGAGACGATAAAGACTATTTTGATTTTTTTTAAAAACATTTTTATATTGATGACAAGTTGTTAGAAATGCTTGGAAAAACTAAGAAAAAAAATTATTTTTACATTAACTAATGAAACAGTTGTATTTAAATTTTTTTTTAATGATTTATTTTATATAGAACGGTCCACTTGAATGGCATTTCTCTGTTATTTTTTTGGCTTGATAGAATATAAAATCTATACATACATATTATAAAAAAAAGACATGGTCCGCATCTGTCTGTTTCTCCGCTTCTCCACTAACTCGGATTTTAATTCGTTTTGTGTATAGGTCGGATCGCACGTAAGAGAGTTCCATGGATTGGGCTCTGGCATGATTTATACTCAACAACATATAATATTTTGTATTATAATATAATAAATGGAAGTATTAATTAGAATAATAATAATTGTGTTTAGTTACTTATAGTTAAAAACTTAAAAAAGCGACTTATAGTTTTTAAAAACTTATTTCGGAATTATACGATGTAATTAAAGCTGAGACATGGCCGATACTCTAGAATAACAATACTAATAAATCAAATTTAAAATAGCGCTATCTTAAAAGCCACATCAAACATTAAAAAAGGAGTAGATGAATGTAGAATAATGGTCCTTTGATTCTCACGTACCGGAAGATAGTTCAAACAAACATTGTTTTTGACGACCGATCCTGCTAGAGCGGATACAGATAGATACTGGAACAAAATGAGGTTAATTATCGTCTTATATAAATAACGCAAGTCAGTGAGATAAAAGACGCCATAATTGCTCAGAGTAATGAAATAGAAGACACGACCCGCGACCTTACATTAATTTAATCCTAATAAGCCAGAAGTTGTCTGACAAAATAACAAATAAAGCTAGAGGCAGTATTGCGTAACAGCTGAGTCACAATGTCTCGCCTAGGCTCATCAGAGCGTGACTGTTACACAAATACCAGTGAACGGAGATTACGGGCTCTACAATTACTGATGAGATGATCGTTTGACCGTGAAACGTCGTACAAAGAAAGGCAAGTCATATTTTAATGTAACTACGCACTCAGACATTTAGTCTAGGTTTTGGCTTTGAGCATTTATAAGTTGGATAAATGCTCTAAGAAGATTCAAAAACCAAAAACCTTTGAACATTCAAAATATATGTAGGGGGGTTTTAAGTATGTACAATATTAATTTTCTACATATAAAGATTTTTAACATAATCTAAAATGTCTTCTGAAATATACATAAGAATAGTCATATCCTATAATGGTTAGATCACAGATCCCCAAAACAATCTCGTTTTAGTGCTTAGCTGATACCTATTGTAATTTTTGCTGAATTCTTCAACTTGAAATGAATTCTAACTGTAGTTAGGTGTGGAGACAATGAAAAGAAGAAAAGAAAAGAAAAGAAAAAAAGAAATCACTAAATAAATGCTTTTTTATCACTTTCATTCATAAGTGTTTTCTTTTGAAAGTAAACATCGATGAAAGTAATTCATTTGTTTTAAAAGTGTATCATCATGTGTGTAATGTTCTGCGGATGTGTTTTACTAAAATATAGATGAACAATCTCTACTTGTATGTATACTTACTTTGATACTTTAAAAGGTATCAGAAACAATGAAACAATAAAAATTGTCCTTGAAGTAGGAAGTAGCTTCTTGAATTAACGATTTATCCAATGACATTTTCTTGACATTTTCACTCCTCATACCTATAACGTGTTTTGAACATCACTTTGTTCAAATTTATAAGTGTGCATTTCGTCCAAATAAAGTGTATTTATTTATGTGAGCTCTTATTTACCGCTACTTTTTTTAAATGTACAAACTAATAATTTAAACAGTAATGTTATATTATGTTATAGTTGTAAAGTAACTTTAATAAATTCATATGCATTATCATTAATAGGAGGCAATTAACAGCATTTAAATACACTCCTTTTTCCGTAACATTTTCTTCTTATTAGTTTCGTGTACTTATCCAGCTAAAACATTGTTGAAACAATTCGTTTCCACAGCGCTGACCCTGAATGGTCCAATAGCGTTATAGCGCAACATACGGATACAGTAGGACTACACAGATATAATAGGCAGTAGGGAGGGCTTGTGGTGTGAGGGTATGAGTTCAACGCACCGGATACGTCTGTCGCCGGGCCCGGGCTCGCTCGTGGCTCGTATGCAAAACACAGCATACAGGTGTGCGTACATACATACATCCCGCATCTTAGTGTGTGCTCTGTAACATTGACACAAATACAGCTTGCAATCGCTTGCCTCCATGCATGTGTGGTGCTTCCACGTAAACGGCCCACTCTGAATAGTATAGGTACATAGTGCGCCATATGAATTATTATAGCACTTAGCACTATATACGTGGACAAGTCGCTGTGCACTTATGTTGATTTGTGTAGTACATCTGATAATAATGTAGGGCGCACATAATCTTCACATTTGATACGAGGTCGTAAAGATAACGAGCAATGTTATAATTGTGCTATTTGTGGACATTATGCAATGGTAAACAGTTTTATTAATAACTATAACAGTAAATAATAGTAATTCAAAACTGTATTATTAATATTAATTGAAGAGAAAATTTTCATAAATGTTTCATTTTCGTAAATTAAATATTAATCTTGTAAATTGTTGTATGGTGTATCGACTGATTATTGTTTACAACATTACTAAAAGAGGATTGTATGATGTATAAGAAAAATCTATTGAGCTTTGATGCGATCTTAGTTTTTTTTTAAAGATAAACAACGACTTTCAAGTTTAGTGGTAGACTGATAAGTCACAAAAACGCTATCACCCTTTCGATTGGTTTGGCAACCGCAGTGACATGTCCAGAACAATTTCAGGACTTTGTTCTGCAGTTTGTTAAGCAGGTTGTTTTTATAAAGAAATGCTGAGTGTTTCTTCATTAATATTGAAGTCTTTGTTTATATCAGATTTTTTCTATTCTGGTTCAGTGCTCTATAGTAACCGATCCCATAGAAATTGTCAAAATTGTAGCCCTAGTAGATGGGCCTTGCAACAAATTACTGTGGCGTAGCCCAAATGGATGGTTTTTTACAAAAGAAACAAAAAAGCTCGCATGTTTGTAGGCGCATTGAATTTAGAATTTAAACTTTTAAACGTCAAAGTTGTACACTTAACTCTAAACTTTAGGGTTTAGCCTAAAAATTCATGATTGTAGCCAGGTGCCCCATAAAGTTGATACGGCTGATACGGCGGAATCTAGTAGCTACTAGCTACGCCCCTCTATAATATATTTCTAAGTAATTATATAAAGAAGATAACAGACAAGGGACAATAGTAGTTTTGTCTTAACTCATAGGATAGGTGTGCCATATTTATGGTATATATCGTGTGTATCTTGATTAAACAACAAATCTACTTTATTTATTTTTAAATAATCTTTTATTAATTTTTCTACAGGAATGGGATGCGAATATGGCCGGCGCTGAAGTGGGCGTCGACGCTGACATAATAGCCACATTATCTATTGAAGCATCCCAATGGCGAACGATACAGGATGGCCAAAGAATATTGACCACAACGCCATCTGTTCTCGGAGGTTGTCGTGCTCAAGTGTACAGAGTTGCTGGTGCCACACAATGGTACACTGCAGTCATTGTTGGAGTCAATGAACATACTGGAGTAAGTAAACATTTTACAGCGTTTGATAAAATAAAATAGTAAATTATTGGACTTGACGAATACATGGAGGCAATACAAAGAAATTTAGCAAAGTATTAAAAACAATGAAGGTAAAATTGTAAATATGAACATAAAACATATACTGTTTAGTACTGACAAATCTAATTAAAAAACAGCGAGAGGTTCGCGACTAACTGTACAGACATTCTACGAGATAATTTCGAAGCGGGAAGTTCTGGATAGAACCAGTTTGGTTTATTGAACGCGATGGCATCTCACCAACACAGTAACGATGCTGGATTTATATGGGCACATATAATATAAGGTACGAAGCGGCTCCTATAGTATGAGTAGGTACATGCCACGTTTTACATGGAAACTTGTTAGTGTAGGGCGCCAACAAAGTATACCATATAAGTTACGAATCAATGTAAAAATTTTCATCTCTTTACAATTTTTATTCGCATTACGCAACTGGTTTTGTAAAAATGTAGACTAACGTTTATTGGAAATTGATTTGAATTCTTCTTATGTGCATTCTTAATATATATAATTACCTAGCTGTCGCACGAGGCTTCGCCCGCGTAACTTTGTAAAATATAGCCTATGTTACTCGTTGATAATATAGCTTCCCAACAGTGAAAGAATTTTTCAAATCGGTCCAGTAGTTTCGGAGCCTATTCAATGCAAACAAACAAATATTATAAACATACTAATATTATAAAGATATGTTTATATCTTTATAATATTAGTATAGATATAAAAAATACTGGAAATATAAGTCTATTAATTCAAAATCATTGCTTTATTAAATATGATATGTAGTTAAAATATACACGGTAAAGAATTAATTGAGTACATTTTATATGTGTAACCAACGTACCCATGACATTACAATGAAAATGTGGGAAAAGTCTTATAAATTAAATTATATTATATTAAACCCTTAATGGGATTGTCTAAAAAATAAGTTCAGTTATATAAATAAATATATATATTGGGTATAGTTAAATAGGTTACCTACAGCTTACTCAAATAAATAATTCATATAGACGACAGACGTACCTACTGTACTTAATTTTTTTATTGCAATAAATGTAGATCAACTAAATTACTTTCTTATTATTATTATTAATTAATTATTTAAAAAGTGCGCTTTTAGTATCTTCTCAATATTTGTTTAAGTAACATCAGGTTAAAGATGTTTTGTAAGAACTTCTATAAATTTTACCTAATACCCTATATTATTTCACTAGTTTAATCTAAATATACTTAGTTAAGGTCTTGTTAACCCTCTAATATTTTTTTCTATTTGTAACAACTACATAAATTAATGAATTCTCTTACAAAGATATGTCTGTAATTGTCAGCGTAGGGTTTAGGTTTTCTCCCCATTTAGGTGTGAGACTGCAAATTCATTTTGCTTCCTACCCCTTCTCGTAACCACCCCACACCCGTTCGCCCCCATCGCTAACTTTACAAAGCAAACTTTGTTGTATTGCGTTATTGAAACAGTTTATTGTTTTTCTTTCATCATCCCCTTTGAGAACAAGTTTTATGAAACTTCCTTATGTATCGCGAACTGAAACAATTTCAGATGAGATTGTTTGGAAAGGAAAGCGGTTATCTTGAAATTTTGTTTCTACAAATAACATTTTGAATTCGAACATGACAGTTTGTTTAATGAATAATATTAACTGTTCGAATATGCTGTTTTATTGTTTAATTAATTTAATAAAGAACTCAATGAGTACTTATTATGATTACATGCTATAAAATTCTCAATGTGATGTGTGATCTGATGGAACCAAAGACTGTCACATTTAGCGATGTTTGATATATTATCGCTATATTAGCATCCAACCTTATGGAAGTGGAAATTGTGATTCATATCACTGAGTGAATGTTGAACAAAGTAATAAGGAAAGTGTAGACTTACTTTTCTTACGTTGAGAACATAACGCTCTGACAAGCGTGCTAAATTTACAACAGAAATAGTTATACTAACACCTGAGTCTTTCAAGTAATAACTACTGAACGGAATGTGGAACATAGATAGTTTCTACTTGGAGGGATCGGCCTAAAATAAAAAAAAATGGGGCCACTGTCGCCGCACGTGGCGCCAAATTGTCATAGCGATAAATATGTTAGACGTTATATTACTCATATTATATACCAGCTCAGCTAGTTTAAATTAATTCAACATTCAAATATGATAATCTTATTTTAATTGACTACATTTCTAAAGTTACGACGATAAGTTAATCGAATTTATAATGCAAATTACCGTGAGGAAGCATCTCTTTAAGCACATTAGTGAGCGCCCACGACGAGTCTAAAGTTTTGGAACAACCACCACCCAGTACCCGTTCTTGCTAGGTTCAGCAAGTAACTAACTTTCTCAAAGTTTACGTTCAACTTTTACTGCTACGATGAGTTATCTGTGTTCATCTACCGTCAACTATCGTTTTCTCTTTCTATTATTTCTTTTCAAAAAGCTAACCGACCCCCAACTTTACTAATTGTAAGATGTAACTTTTCTCCTAAATATATACATAAGCCATACTCCTTATTGTCCTTTATTGCTCTTTTTTCGTGTAAGCGGTATTAAAATTCGGCAGAGGCAGACGTATATTTGCCCGCGACTTCGTCGCTACCAAACTTCACAAAAACATCCGCTACACTAATCTGAAGATTGTCTGAAAGTTTCATCAAAATCGGTTCAGCGGTTTTGGAGTCTATAGGAGACATACGGAGACATATACACACATCGAATTTTATATATAAGAAGACGAAAGATATGTATAAGATCTAGAAATGAATATATTTTAATACTGATACTGATTAAGTCAACGGAGTTGTTCTGTTATGAATCTCCATACTATTTTAGTAACATGGATTATTTTTTAGGTATAGCAGTCTATTAACAAATCCGAATGCGTTATTTCAGCATGATAGGTACCTCAGAAAAAAGTAATTCTAATGATATTTAAACATTTAGGAACAAGAGATACAGCTTTTGAATATTAGTTCCCTGCGGGAATCGAACCCGGAAGCCCTGAGACAGATCGTTAAGGCAAGCATCTTAATCTCTCGTCCAATGGGCTCGTCAAATTACGTCAATGTATGTTGGAAATAGGTTTCCCATAGTTATCAAAAAATATTTTAAAGTCGCTATTTAAGATGTGTTTTTATCTGTTCGACTAACAGCGCCCCGCTCCTCGGGTTTCACGGCAGAAACAATAACTCGAAAAATTATTGCAAGTATCATTTTTATAGAGAATTTTGCGCTCTACAAGTTTTATAATAGGTCTCGAAGTCGTAGAGTGCCCAGAAAAAAAGATATTTACGAAAAACAAATATTTTAGAAAATGACTGAAAAATCGAAATTTTTCATCTAAAATGAAAAAATCATATCTCAATAACGGTTCATCGTAGAAAGAAATGTGTAGAAGCAAAATTGGAGCGAATTTTGCGCTCTTTAACTTCCTCTATTCACTCTATATCAAAAATTTTCATAGAAAATGAGATATTGACGAAAAATCAAGTTTTTTCTGAAAGGTCAAAAAATCGAAAAATTAGAGGTGTTTTCAGCGCGCTGTATCTGAAACAGAGCTGATCAGAAAAATACACACCAACACTATTTTTAAAGATAATTTTGCGCTCTACATTTTTATAGAGGTCTTATAGGCTTAAAAAGCCTAGAAAAAAAGTTATTCGCTGTTGAAAAAAAGTTGTCGAAAAAAACAAAAAGACGAAAATTTGAGGTGAAATTGTAAAATCTGTATCTCAAAATCTATTGCTCGTAGAAAAAAATGATCTACAGTAAACTTGTAGAGAATTTTATGATCTTTAATTTTAGTAATGGGTATCTAAGTGATTAAGAGCATAGAAAACGAGTTATTCGCGAAAAACCGAAATTCGCGCCATTTGACCTCGAATAACTTTTTTCCCTTAAAAGTCTGGTTTATAGACTTTTCACATAATGTTTGAAACATAAAAACGAAAGTGTATACAAATTTTCGTACTGACAGACCAAAATTCGCAGATAGTATGAAATTTGGTCTTATATGACTGGACTATTGTTTCATACTACGGGACACGCAGTGTGCTCGGCCACTATTGATAACAAAATATTAAAAAATATATATATCTAAAAGTAACAGCAGTAATATTTAATGTCTTGTTAATTTTGCCGTTCTTTAAATATCTTCGTTTTGTCTTAACCACGTTAGACTGAATCTCTGAAATCCTTTGTATTTTTATGATATATGTATAACCTAAAAGAGGTCGGAGGAGCGTGAGAAAGTTTAGATTAGAATTTTGGTAAACTACTCACTGAAAACAACTGCCAGTATTGGATTTGCCTTTATTAGAAACTTCACTTTATATGAAACTTTTATTTCTAATTTAATTAAAATTGAAAAGCCCAGAGATAAAAGTTTATATAAATGTTGCGAAGTTTAAAGGTTTATATTATAACTAGAAATGGCTAACTCCGGTCCCTTAATTTAGGGTAACACTAACGGTGTTACGCTAAAATTTAAATTCTTAGGTTCAGAGAAACCTAGGTTTTGATTAGATTAGTTATAAAAATTGTAGTATTGTTAGATAGTAGAATAAATCTTTATGTACTTTTTTCAGCAAAACTTTTTTGTCAATATCTCAAAAGTACTTTTTTATATGCAAAAATAATACTTTTGACATATATTTATTTTGGCTTGACAATGCCGATATTCAAGTTTTGGTAAAATACCTAAGATAAGATAAAATGCAAATAGTGTATCAATATTTTACGATTTGTTGACTTACAAAATTCTTGAATTTTTACACTTCTATGGAAGCTTAGTTTTTAGTGTGTAATATAATTTTCATTTAAAATAATCGTATAATGTTACGTTTTTAGGAGCTGACCGTGACAGATGATACAGTACTAGAAGAACACAGCGAAGATCCTGCATTAGTTCAAATGAGACTCCTTGGAGATGGAGGTGATTATAACAATTTAATTTAAGGACTAGTTAAAGATAAGTCGTATAGCATGTTTCTAGGTTGAAAATAATTTTTATTTTCACAAAAGAATTACAAAAATCGCTTACTTGAGAAACTTAATAATGACTGAACATCAATCCGCATGATGAGCATAAATAATAAATAAATAACATAAAATTACAAAGCATGTAAAATATCTCTACTGACCTTTATTATACGTATCAGTATTATAAAATGTTTTGTATATTAGATAAATTTAAACATTTATCTAAACTATTTAATTACAGTAAATAAAGAAATGAATATTTGCACTGTACCGCGAGCTTAATTTTTATATGATTTTCACCACTGGAATAACCTATAAATCTATACATTGCTTGCTATACAAAAATTAGTAACATTATAAAAGAAGTATAATTATATATACCAAATCTAACGCGATATAAAACAAAGAAAGAAAAAAAGAAATTTAATTTTCTATTTTAAAATGTTGCGATTGAGGCTGCCAAGGTATAAAAAGGTTGGTTTGAAAGCTTCGTAAATTTGTCTTTGAAATATCAATTATTCAAATCTCTTTTAGTTTTTAAACTGTACCTACGTAAACAGAATTAAGTAGCTACACTGATTTGTATATAATCTCAAATATTCAACAATATTTGCCTTTAAAAAATAAAAGTTTTAAAATTCGACATCTTTCTTATTGTTTACATAAGTTTGTGTTATTATATTCAATTAATTTGATCTGAAATAATGCCTTTAGCGCTTAATATAGTTTTCGTTATGTATCAAGAGAAATAATAGTGATTGGCCTGAGGCTAACGCAACACAATCCTCTGAACTGAAGCATCGGTTATTAATCGACCCTTTGTTTAGATATCGACCGGCTGACTAATAACAGTGCGTTGTATTGCGCAATCCCCAATACATGTACAAGTAGAACATATATATGATCATATTTTCTGTAGCGTTACATTATAATGAGGCGTTACCCGGGTGAACATTGTTCATAATTGGATGCGGGAAGCCTTACCAGAGCAAAGTACTCGGGAAACAAGTTAAATACTGGGCTTTTGCAAATGCATACCATAAAGGCTTACAATCAATACTTATATGAATTCTCCGTCATATTTTCCCTTTATTTTCCATTGACTGGCTTCGTACGAAACTCTACACGTCAGGCATCAGTTTAGTTTAGCTATACATCGATGAGTTTAGCCCATATGGCGATTTCGATTTGGATCACTCGGATTCTTTATTTCAGATTATTATTAGGATTTGTATCTTAAGCTTTTATGTATTTTATGTCATACTGCAATACCAGAGGAAACGATTAGGAAAAAAGGTACAAGGGAGAGGCATTGTTATAATGCGTATCCTTACGCCCCGCCCCGCTTGGCCAAGCTCTGCCATCCTAAACTCACATACCGAAAGACAAAAGCACATGTGCTGTCATTTTGTGCTATTATTGTTTTTCAATAAGATACTGTCACCGGACGGGATTGCCCAGTTTATAACTACGGAACGCTGTGTATACTGCCACAAAACATAAAAAGTCCTAACGGCATTTTTTTATTACACCACAAATTTTCATAGTGTTATTTAGTTATATTAATAGCTTTAAGATATATAAATGTTATACAATTTACATGAAATAATGTCTTGCTTTCCAGTTATCGAATCTATAATGAGAGGCGAGGTCGTGGGTGTCATGCCGAGACGTTCTCGATCTAACCTGCAAGTGAGTCCGTCATTCATAATTTATTAATGTAGTCTATAAATAATTATTTGCTATATTCATGAAAGTAAGAGACTTGTTATTTTTGTCTATATTTAAACATTATCTATATTATTTTGTCTACTTACAAATATTATGTCTTCTGTTTTTATTGGGTATATTAGAGGTCATTTGGTTTGGCCTCCTTTACTGAGTTAATCGCTTTTTTAAATCTATATTTATATACATACAATATTATTATGAAGTCTATCTGCTTCTGTCTGTTTCTTCGCTAACTTCTCCTAAACCATCGAACGGATTTTGAAACGGTTTTCACTAAGTTATGGAAGGAGCGATAAAGGTCTGTGTAAACAATTTGCAAAAAAAATATCAGTACAATTTTATATGTCCTTTCAAATCTCCTTTTCATTAAAAAAAAAGTAGGAAATTATTTTTGTTAAACAAAAATTTGTAAAGAAACTTGTCTTATTACAAAACTCTTTAGAATTATTTGAGAATAGGTATACACCGATGCACGTTTATATTGCACGTCACATAATTTGTCTGTCTGTCCATTGGTTATTTCTGTACTTACAGTACGTCGACGATAGGTGACGCATGCGGTTGGTTCCGACTCCTGCGTACATCTAAATATGGCTCAAATGACTAATTTATTCGCATATACTTTATCTAGGTAAAAGGGGTGGCCAGTAAAAATCTGTTTTGAAGACGTTAGTTGTTCCTCTTTTAGCAAAAATCTCTAAACTCCAGTCTTTAAATCTATTCGTATTCGTATGTTGAGTAGATTTAACAAATAAATAAAATAACTCTTTCTTTGCTTAAACACATGTCTACAGGATTTACAGGACCGCCAGCCTGTTTGCCACCATAATATTTAAAAAAAACTTAATTCGGATATAGTAGTTACAGAGCAAAGTACCTACTCATGTTCTAGCTGACAAGAAATGCAAATATTTGTATTTAAAATTGTTTTATTTTATTATAGCTACTTTTATTTTTCTAATAACTAATATATTTTAATGTGTGTAATAAATAAATGAATTTATGTGTTTGAAGAATGTAGATGATAACCATTCTGTCAAAGCTCTTGCAAATTTAGTATTCTGCAATTCCTTTATATTATTGTGTAGTTTATTGTATTCTTTTTGGTTTTTGCAATAACTTTGCCTTGTCATTCTTATAAATATTTGTAATTGATCATAACCCTTTGCTCTTAGGTTCTATGTATTTAATTCCATGACAAGTACCATTGTACAAGTTAAATTCCTGTTATCAACAGCATCGCCTTACGTCGTAGAGTTTAAGCCTTAACTTTCAAGTTGACTTCTCATTTGAATATTCGAGTCGAGCATACCACTGTTCTAAACTGTTCTTAGTTTAGTTCTATTTGCCTGCTTCTAAACTAAATGTTAATAACTAGATGTTTTAGTTGTGTGCAATGCGCAGTCTCTCTTGTGCACATATACCTACATACATACACCGCCTAAACTACTTGTGAACTTCTAAATCGGTTACTGGACGTACGAGTGTGGATAATTAGCTTCTAGTATTAGTTCGTTCCTGTGACCATCCAATTTAGTATTCGTAAGTTATTTTAATTGGCTTTGAGGTTGGTTCGTAAATTTCTACTCACTTCAACGTTCGATAAAGATCTACTTGGTAATGGACAATGGTTGGATAATGTTCTTAAAATTATAGATTATTTTTTTCCAATTTCGATTCTCTGTTACACCTGGTCGATAACAGATTCTTTTTTATAATTTGTGATGTATTTTTTATATATATATATATCGTCAGATAGGCTGAAGGTCCATTTGATAGTTGAGGTGTTTAATGTCCTATTACAAAAGCAACGCTACAGGTGCTGCAAGTATGCTGCCTACATTACCAGGTCAAGGGATTAGGGTGTAATAGGAAAAAGGGCTCTGGCATCCTGTTATTTCACTGTGTTCAGTCAATTTGTGTCTGCAGATTCCCTGCCCAGATTGTTATTATTGTTGTTAATGTAATTTCTATATTTAAGATTGTCAATATGAGTAAAAGTTTTAATCTTTATATCGTTTATCTAAGTACTGCTTATTTTGATTAACTATATTTTTTATATTTTACTAAAATACAAACTAATCAATGAAAGTTATATAATTACCTATGACAAAGTAAACATTAAACTAGACTACACTTTTATAGATTAATTGAAAAATATGTCAAATCTTTCATGTGTATCAGTATGACTAAATTTTTCATTCTCAATAAGCGTCGTATTGTATATTGTCAAGCAGTATCATTTTATTCTTGTCCTGCAATTTCCAAAGTAAACAATGGAAACAAACTGTCTGCTCTTTGTAGGAGACCGTTATATTTTCCAGACAAAAGAGCCAACAAATAAATCCTGGGTTCCTTATATAAACCTGCGTCTCGATCTCGAAGGAACCCAGGATTTATTTTTGTACCTTCTCCAGTTCGCAACTCAAGGTCTCAAGGATCGGTCGGCCCAAGGTCTTAACCTTCACGAAGGTCACTTCAAACCTTGTCAGATGAAATTGCTTTGAATACGAAATTACTCTGTTCACTTCAATTCGTTATGAAAGTTTTCGATGTTGAACGTGTCCTTGTTTCTGAAATTACAAATTAAACCAACTTTAATTAGGTATTAAACCGAAGTCGATATTAAAATGTTTCTCTGATGACTGCTAGTTATTAATTAAACCTTTGATTTAGTCTTTGACTAATAATTATGAATACTAGTTAAGTAACTGTTTATCAACTGAAAAATAACACCTAAAATTATATTTAGAAAAACTTATCCCATTAAACTATACATCGATGCATTAAAAACTATTAGCTGTAATCAAATTATTTAAACAAAACCATTACTCTTGAAAATCCGTTATGGAACTCGTCCCTAAATATACATAAATCAATAGATTCTATGGTATTATGCGAAAGAGAATAATTATTGGTCCATTTTATTAGTAAAAAAAAAGAAGTCGCTTAAATGGGTCAGCTATACATCGCAGACTAGACAAGATAGTCACTACAAAGGATTGAAATTAACATTATAAAGAGAAGACAAAGAATCGTTATTGCGCACCGAACCATTACAACCCCGGGGTTGGTATGCGATCCAATATTGCTAGAACTTTAATATGTCAGTTATATACCCTTATTCACTTGGTAATCCTCAGTTGTCGGGACGGAGGAGTAGTTCTAATTAAATTTGACATAATAAAAAGACGACCTCGATGACACACCCACGCGTGTTTCTAGTCCTTTGTGTTATCTTCAGATTTTCAACGGTTACATTATGTTGGCTTATATTTCCTTTGTTCAACTGGACGGGTTACTTTACTTTGGGAGATAATGGATTGCGTATCACGGGAAAAAATAATAACATGATATGGTTAAGACAAGGCAGATACGCTTTTATATTTGCTTGAATATCCAGTAGACTTTAGCCTAAGTGTAAAGGGTTTCACAGTATAAATTCTGATATGAATGAATAAGGAAAAGGAGACAAAATAGGTTGTAAGCTTAAAAAAGAACAGAAGACCATCCTGAAATATCTTGCAAGCATTTCGTTGTGTGATTTAGAGATTTCCATGGCGATTCTTCTATCTTGTACTTTACATTCTATTTTATTTTATCCCTGGACCTCTTTTGCTTGATCCACGGTGCCATTACATTTAACCTCTACTATTGCACTATGCTGTCTGTTCAGGCACACTTGATAAATAAAAATTGACCCCAATGTTTGGCTTCATGGTCATTACAAATATAAAATTATCGCCAATAGTGTCGATGCCAATAGCCATACAGAATTTCTCCAGGGGAGGGAATTGTGATGAATTGTACATGTAGGGCACGTATTTCCGTGCATTGCCCGATAGTGTTCTCATTTTGTATTCTCCCATCGTAACCATATATAATTTAGATCTAACCATGTTTCTAAGTTCTAAGTCATCAGCGTGTACGATTAGTCTAGTTTCTTTATGAATTTTGTTTGAAATCCATTTTTTCTAATCACTTCTTTAAGGTACATATATTTACATACTTACATGTAGCATTGCAGACGTTTTCGCATTCCACAGGCCCAGTTTGCAAAACGAATCCCTCTTAGAAATCCTAATCCATTTGAATATTCAACTACACGTAAATCCTACAAATAATGCGATTAAGCTGAACAAGGCGCTCACATAGTCTTAAATTTGATAGAAGGGGAGAAACGAAGCAATTTTCTTTACAATAATACGTCTGGTTCACCGACCCTCTTTGTAGGATAGGACGTAAGAACTCTCAGCAAACCATCCTATCAACTATTCATCTCCTATAATGTACGCACGGCACGAGGATAACAGGAACATTAAGAATGCTCTTGGACTATCGATTCAGAATATATCCTCCGTCAAATCATCTCGACTCCTTGCTCTAGTTTTTTTTATATAATACCGTCTCTTTCCCTCTGTGAACTGAATGCTAAACTGTAATCCTAACTCGAAAAGCTCCTCCACGTGCAAGGGAAACAGTAAATGGAACTTTAGAAAGTGCATTTAAAAGTGTTTTTAGATTGTATTTCAACGTGCAATGCGCAGGTGTTTCGTGATCGTGAAACTACTATTCTCCGTTTTTCTATTGACTTTTGCAAATTACATTCCGAAATTACTTTTATCTAACTTTTATCAAGATTTCTGCTAGACTCTACATTTCTATTGATAATTTATTATCAATAGTTTCTCTATACAGTCACTTATGTATAAACGTCAGGAAGTCATCTTGACATACGAATCTTGAGACGAATTTGCACTAACATTTGAGAGCAAGCGACATTTTGGCAAAGAGCCAGATTTAACCTGCTCGCAAATTATTTCAAATTAATGTTTACTAAATATTTTTTATGAATGGATATGCTTTTGAGGTATAGCTTGTATAATTTATTCATAAAAATATAGAAAACCCAGTTTTCCCAATAAGAATTATGAAGTCTATATATAAAAAACTAATATTTTGTTTTTAGCAGCGTGAAATTTACATATTTTATTTGAAATGAAAAATTGAGCACTTTATAAATGTAAGTTGCAATTGTATGGAAATATTATTCCAACGGGAATTCGCTGCGAATCGATTAAACTTTTCCTATTACCTTGTAAAGTACATATTGGAATCGGTGGACGTGTATTTGTTACCCTATCTATTTTATTATTCTTCTATTAAAAAAAGTAACTGCAGCAAAACATTACATATAAATTCATTTTATATATTTGCCATGTCTTAAAGTTTTCGTGTAACCTTTGATTTGTAATACGGTTATTTTTATTGCCTTTGAAATTTAATGTGAAGTCTATTTTAGATTTTAGTAAGCGTAAATCCTTTACAGGAGAGGTGATTTTCCTTTGATTGGATTCAAAGGAAAAACAGTTCAAGGATAATGCTTAAAAATATTTAAATACATAAATTTGAACAAAGCACGAGTGATTTTTCCGCATGTTAATAAAAATCTTTGTCTATATAAAAATTAATAAAGATCGTTAATATTTTTTTCATAATATATTTTTCATATTACTTATATGTATAACTCAATAGCTAAATTAAAAATATTATGATAAAACATTTCTAATAATATATCAGTTTAGTATCAGCACGTAATCAACTAATACCACAGAATACATAGTAGTATAAGTAGGTACTATAATACTAAGTGTCTTTGATTATCAGCAACAAAAACCCACTTTGTCTGTATGGCAACTAACTGGTTTCAATAAATATGGTAGCCGTTATTCGAGTTGTTGATTCGTTTAAGTACAGGGAGGGGAACTGTCAGAGTAACTCTAATCGGTAAAGTTTAGTAACAACATCGGCCGACTTTCCACCTCTACGGAGCTCTCGGTTAATGCGAGTTCTCGTGCAGCGGGAATATCGATCGCGACAAGTGCGGGATCCGTATGGCACGCCCGGGTATCCGAGCCCCCCCTTAACAACCCCCTACTCTCACCCGCCCGCCTTTTGGGGCCGTCAAAAGAGGGTCTATTTTAACGTGCCACTCACTACTTACTTTGTTCTTGTTTTGTTTGAAGGTTAATATTCGTTTTGACCTGGATGACAGTTCCAAATCTATTTGTTCAGTGTTAGACCAACTGAATCGAAAGATGTTTCGAAGATGTGTCGTAACATCAAAGGTTTTTAAGTGAGAGACGCGACGCTTGATCGACTTTAGTCCTTCGAGAATGAGTACTGTGGAGAGTTAGGGAGTTCTTTTTTTCAGCTTCAGCTTTCAGGTAAACAAAACCGGTAAACGTTTTTTTCTTTGGACTAAAACTGAATAAGTAAGCTTGTTACTCCTTTATTCGCGTGAAAAAAAAAATGCATTTGGGCTGAGTAAGGTATAAATAATCAGAGGATAAAGAAAAAATCATTGTTAGCTAATACAAATAAGCCGAGTTAGGAAGAATATAATAGTTCAAGAATAAATTTGTCGTAGGATGAGTACTGAACAATACAAAAAGTTCCCATGCACGTCGGGCAAGTACAAGTAATTATTGTTTTTACGACAATAAAAACAATGACCTTGCATTTGCGGAAGAGGCAATGTGTGTAGTGTCTAATTATGCAAGCCCGTGTCTGGCTCTGGTGGCCGGGCCACGCCACGCTTCGCTTTAGCTGGTGAGGAGGCGGAGGAGTAGTGCGAGGGGGGTGCGGGGGCAGAGGGGGTGGGGAAGCGAGCGCGGGGGGGTTCCCCCCCCTTCCGGCGCCAGTTTGCGCCATTCTCCCGCGTCGTCACCACACTCGGTCCGGTTACTCGTTATTATAGGAACGGTTTACGGAACGCACCTTTCACCTCATCGTTACCCGCCACATGGTTTTTTAATAGTCTATGTTGCTAATGACGTCGTGAAGTGTGATTTTGGTGATTTGTAGCCATTGTGAAACGCGCGGGGCTGTGAACGCCGGCATTACCGGTACAAACAATGTTTATCATCGTTCTGTCAGCACTGCTATTATTAGATGCTTCTTGTATTGTTTGTTATAATTTATACAAATTACAATTTTTTTATTTTTTTAACGCATTCTTGCCTACTTTTTATTTACACGCTATCGGTGTTCAGGCTGTTTTCATTTGAAACCTTTCTGCATTTTCTTTTCTTTATAGTACTTACTTAGTTTTAATTACTTTTAATATACTTCATTTGGTGAATTTCTACTCAGCTACTTAGAGTAGGTATACTTTGGAAAATACATTCCTAAAAGTTTGCTTTGTCTTTTTACTATGCTTTTACTATGCCAAATTGTAATCTACAGTAGCGGTCATGCATCGGAAGACTAATTAACATATAATGGCATGAGCTCGACCGGCTAATACATATATGCATATATGTATATGTGTATTATGCGCTCGCGTGCAACTATGTACTTGCATCGCATACAAAGTAGCTCGAGATGGCCACACCCCGATAAGGGCTTCTCTTTCGCACGTGCGCCATTTCCGTATAACTATCTCTGTTCGCGATCACGGATGCAACTTACTCGAACTTACCAGACCGTTAATTTCCAAGAGCCGTTTACGATACTTTCGGATATGAAAACACGCTACAATTGTAAGAATGGAATTAGATCAGTCGCTCACATGATTAGTCAGCGCACGCACAGTCTTTCATAAAATGTTATTGTTATTACATCGGCCGTGGAAGGAAGCCCATCGGATGTTTGCTTTTTGTCTGCCATTTCTTTGTACTCTTTACTGTTCTTTTGTTCGATGTGATGTTTGGTGATTGTTTTGTAAACATTAAACAAACGACAGGTTTGTTTACTAGAGGAGATCGTTGATAATGATAGCGCGATGGTATTTGTAAGTTAAGCGGCAGGTGCTTGCATAATAAATAAATCTTTGGGGCATTGTTGGCGTAATCTGTACAAAAAGGTGAGCGTAGAAGGCATTGGGCCCTTATAAGGCGCTGCATAACTGGCTGGTCTTGACAACATAAAGGTGGTTCGTGCGTGCCTACATCCCACGTCCGCCTACAGGCTGTTTTGTTACTAAAGTTACTATACAGCGGCGTTCCTTCGTGAATAACCCCCCCCCCCCCCCCCCCCCCCAACGACGCAGAGGCCTCCTGGCTACGTTACTATGGTGAATTTTAAAATAAAAAACACTTCCTTTAGCTTATTACCGCCGTCATTATTAGATTTTTTGCGTATATTTTATTAAGAAAACGTTTATATTTCCGATGAAAAAGTTTCTCTTTGACCAAAATTATGAGTAGGTTTAATAGTCCTTTATTGGGGGAAGATCGATGCGTAGGTTGATGGTGACATTTAGGAATATTATTAGTACAGTTATATTATATTGATAATATTACCTTACCTTTTCTGTTGCCTTTTCACGCTTTAACTACTCAACCGATCATCACGAAGAAAAAAAGTACTGTTCCCAAAGTTTTTTATTTCATCTAAAATAAAATAAAAAACTAACGTCTGGCCAAAGTTTTATAGCAACAACAGGTCAAGCGTTATACGTTTATATTTTTTTATTTTCAACGCGGACAAAGTTGCGGGCACTAGCTAGTACCTTTATAAATGATGGCCTTTGTATTAATAAAACTAATATTTAACTTGTATATAAAACTAACCAGTGAATTTTAATCAAAATATCGTTTGTTTGTGGGAAGCGTAACAAACTCATCGCCAATCGCGTAATCGCCATCGCGTAATCGCCATTTTTGAGAAGTATACAGGCGAACTCGTCGATTTTTTTTTCTATATGCTACAGAAAGGGCATTACGCTATTATCAAAAAAGAGGTTGTGACATTATGGTCTGTGGCGCTTCATCTGCTGCTTTGTTTCAAGTACGTTTTATCTCAAAGAAAGCGGGGCCGTGTTAAGTGGATATGCATTTGATTTACATCTACGACGACATATTTAGTGTTGAGATATTTTTCTTGCAGATATGTTGCGTATATTACGTATTCCTTTAACAATAATGACATAACTATTCTTATGACGATATTGTGACAAATTGACAAATTAATTATTGTCAACAATGACCTAACTATAAAAAATTTAATAAATTAAAAATTATTTATCTACAATAACGTCACATGCGATACCCTTGTTCAAAAAACTTGACATTATAATTATTAAAGTTTTTATCTTCTATGTCAGTTTTTCATGAAGAGTAATAAGTAACAAAACAATCTAAGACAGTCAATCTTGAAATATATACTGAAATATACTTATTTAAATATTTTTGAACTTTCAAAGCTTATACCCAAAAGTTGCTATTTTTGAGTTATGTCAAGCTTCTCGCAAACAAGCGATATGTTTAGTTTGTTATTGTGTCAGAAACATCCATACATCCTCACGATCTTTCGCATTTATAGTAGTTAAATTATTAGTAGAATGTTTAATAATTCAGAAAAGAGAGACATAGGCTTAGTACATACGCAGGAATAAATTGAAACTCGGGTCACGCCACTAACGGTACGATTTACGATAATCGCTTG
Source organism: Synanthedon andrenaeformis (assembly GCA_936446665.2). Classification (NCBI taxonomy): domain Eukaryota; kingdom Metazoa; phylum Arthropoda; class Insecta; order Lepidoptera; family Sesiidae; genus Synanthedon; species Synanthedon andrenaeformis. Next base: position 3,951,974 of record OW387786.2, on the reverse strand, counting down.
CTGCATTCGAGATGCACTGTTATGTAAATGCTATGTTTTGATTTAATACACTTTGCTACGGATGACGTCATTTATAACAACCACGGTTTGTAATATAATCCTAGGTTTAGGTATTACGCTTATCAGATTGTACAATTCTCTTACGGTATTTGCGTAATTTAGATATTACTTAGTTTGTTGGTAAATACTTACTTTTGACTATACCTACACAATTTATAACAGCTAAAAAATAACAATTTTAATGTTTCTTTTATGCTTCTTTTATGAAATAAATTCTAGACATTGAAATGTTGTAGGTGTGATTTTAAATTGAATTTTAAATCATACGCAAAAAAGTCTATACTTAGGTACTGATTTTCTTTCCCTTTAATTCTATAGAAACTTGTCATATATCATTGTTGTATGAAATAGCTTATTGTGTCAAGAACACAAAGAATTATTAGCACCGCCGTGTTTTGAATATACATAATTATGTATAAGATATATTGTTATTATCTGTTTATACCAATGATATGTTTATACAGTTCAAATAATTACATAAACTCGCGGATATCATATTTAGATATAAGTAGCTTTTGTCGCGACTTCTACCGCACTCCTTATTCTTATGTGTTTAATAAAACCTAATTTATTCAATTTTTGCTCGTATGATTTTGTCAGACCTTTGAATTCGAGTTATTTCAAGAACACTACTTTTTTCTATGTAAGGTACCCTATGTCTTTTTCTGTATCCCTGAAAACGTGCAAGCAAAATTTAGTGTTGATGGGACGAGTAGTTAAGGCGTGAAAGCGTAACAAACAAACAATCTCACTTTTGAATTTATAATATTTGTTAGGATTACATACTGACTAATATTATATACTGGATGATTTTTTTCATAAGTAGCTTATGTTAATTCTTTCGAATAGTTTTACTGTACCTACTATACCTATGTCGAATCGTTGTTTTGATAACTTTTATGTATATTCAGTATTTTTGTATGGTAAATCTACCTAAAGCCTTAAAGTCTGATAAACCTTAAATTTAATTTCTGCCTTGTAAATTTGGGATTCGGCAATTCCTTTATATTATTTATATTTATATTATCATGACTTGGTTTCCCCAAAAAATATCGAAACACTTTATTGTTAATTAGCATATTCTTTAATCCTGTCGACTGCCGACCCAGTTTCAACACCATATTCACTTAAATTAATTACACATTCCTTTAAGTTTACAGTTGCTGCATAAGACATTAATAAAATACTCTTGGCACTGCACCAAGCCACCGCTTTTATGTTCGTCTAGCGACCTGCCAGTGTGTACGCTTTGGCTCTTAAAACTGGACTAAAAAGTTGTTTTAATAAAAGGCGTTCTGGAACGGGAATATAAACTAGCTTCATCGTGAAGTGACAAGAATTTATAGACATCACAAGCCATGCACTTCTGCTAACTTTACATTTTATGTATTGAGATAGTAGATATGTAGTTATAACTGAAGAATATTTTATCAAGTTGGCCCCACGTATTCAAAGTAGCTACCCATGTAAATTTCTCTTTGTAAGTGTGGATTAAGTTTGGCCCTATAAAATTTGTTCTGGTTCATCTTTTTGTGCCAATAGTTTTTTTTTTAATGTTAAAGTCCTCAGACAGACTGAAAATTTTCTAAATTAAGAGTAATTTAGCAAGCAAATCACTTACGATGTATTGGAAGAGAATATTTGTAATTATTATTTTTTTAAATTGTGATTAACCATAGACACTTAAATATAAATGATAACTATAATACCTATAATGTGCCCATTGGTCGAGTGGCTTGCCTTAACGCTCTGACTCAGGGATCCCGGGTTCGCAGGGCAAATTTGGCAATCTGGGTGTGCAGGGTTCTTTGTATCCCAAAGAAATTTAACTAAAGCAAGTTAAATTTCTTTGGGTTATCTCATAATAAGCCTATATGTGCTTACCTTGGGGGCCATTAAAATTTGTGTGTATAATACTGGCGATTATAAAAATATATACGTGTATTGATTTTCAAGGAATGTGTTATTGCAAATATCCGTAATTTTTTGACTACATTGCTACCTTTAATGAATGAGAATCGTAATTGATAAAGTTATTTTGCAATTTTTTTTTGTATTAATAATATACCTAATTCGAAAGCCTGGTGTTTTATTGTTGCCATTTCTAAGTATTAACCGCAACAAAAGCTATGATAGCATTACTCGGGCAAAGGTCAGCTACAAACGTATTGTACGGAGTGGCTTGCGTAATGTACGGCCGTGCGATGCATTATGCAACACTTAACTTGTGTGTTATTTACTCTTGTTGACGTCCGAAGTGGAATTAATAAAACATAAACTGTTCTTTATTTAATAATTCATTGGCCTTTTAAAGCTTATCTATGTCTACATAGAATCTAATATCGATACTACTATTTTTTACATAGTATAAAACAAATTCGCTTCCCGCCGTTTATCCCTCTCTTAGATCTTTTATATTACGCAATACATTTTTATGCGATTCTCACTAATGGAAAGAGCATTAAACGGGGAAGGTTTTTACCTATTATAATATAATTTGCAAAAAAAAATTGCACCCGTGCGAAGCCCGGAGTGGCTCGCTAATAATATTGTAATGAGAAACGATTATTTTTATATATATTGTAAATAATAAATAAACTCAAAAACTACTGGACCGATTTTAAAAATTCTTTCACCTATAAAATAAAGTCGTCTGCCTCTGTCTCTTTCTCTGCTAACTTTTAAACCACAAAACGAATTCCGATACGGTTTTACTAATGGAAAGAGCGATAAACGAGGAAGATTTGTGTGTATATAAATTACATCCACGCGAAGCCGGGCGCGGTTTGCTAGTTGTTAATATGCGATAGTATCCACCTACCATCAATTAGATCGGTCAGTCTGATTACACTGACCTTTACAATACCCTCAGAAACAGTACTTTTTTCTGCATGAAAGTGTAGCAAAATTTCATAATAATCGGTTGAGTATTTAAGGCGTGAAAAAGTAAGAAGCAAACTCACTCGCATTTATATTATTAGTTAGGATTATATTTTATTATAATTAAGGAATTAAAATGTATGTCTTTATCGAAGAACTCAACGAAAGAGCATCGTGTCTCTTGTAATGCTAAAATTGTTTAAGAAGAATTTATGCCTCTCTGTGCTAACAAACATGGGTACTTTGAACTGACTACGGATCGTTAACCTCCTGCATACATACCAATTATTCAGGAACCCTGTCTTTCAATAAAGGCTTATGATAAGTCTTTGTTATGAAAGTGTCGAGTGAAAAAGACGGATCTTATTGTGCTGGTTTTGTTTGTTAGCAAAGTAAATTCTATAGGGGCGGTTGGCGTCAACGACAGCCTCGGAGAACTTAAATAAATCACCCCGTAACACATAATGGTTCGTTCACCTGTTATAAAGCGAGCCCATATAAATATTATTTGAGAAGTATTAATCCAATTCAAGCATTGTTGTAAGCTTTAGCTAGTAGCTAGACATCTTGCAAAATGTTGCTAGATTGCCAGAATTTTTTACCCAAAAAAGGTGCTAAAAGTAGCTAAATGTTACTTAGTAGGTAGGTAACAGTAAAATGGCAAATTATGACTATCATTTTTTATTTACACGAGAGTATTACAAAAATCTGGTACAATTAATGTATCTTTACTTATATAGTAATGATACATTAATTGATAATGTCATTACATTAATTGATAATGTCATTACATTAATCAATTAAAACCGGTTTCTTTGTTTATTTTTTACCAAATTCATTTGAGAGAGAAAATTCAGCTACAAGTTTCATTAACTTGTAGCTGCCTGACACAAAAAAATAGCTATAAAGTTGCTAAGTTGGCATCAAGTGGTTGTACCAATGCTATTTCCTATTATTTGTCTTTTAAAAATATTAAATAAGTCTTTTATTACTTTAAGGGCCACTTTCACCAACTACAAGAAAAGTGTTGATTAGTTACTTTTCAAGTAACGCTAATTGGCGAGTAAAGTAGTAAATAAGTAGTAAGTAAAGTGTTGCGAGTATCTTGTGTCAATTTCATTAAAATTACCCTTGAGTATTGCTACTCGAAGATGGTGAAACTCGTACGCCTTCTTACTGGTGACTTTAAGTGGCGGTTTGCCTACTTGACACTTTACTCAGAATCCTACAGTAACCAAACATTTTTCAAGGATATAAAGTATCCTATAGTTTAATCCTGGTAATCACGAATACATCAGTGAAAACCGTATTCAAATCGGTTCAGTTCCTTCTGAGATTAGCGTACAGTACAAACGCATAAACAAAGAGACAAAAATCTAGAAAATTACTCAGTAGGACGTTCCAGGCATAAACCAAAATTTTTGTGACCTCGGAAACATCAGTACTACGTGTACAAATCGTTTATTTTTATTTTTATTTAAAGTACAGGTTCGGCTCTTACGATTTTACTATACATAATATATGTATAATAGATAAAAAAATGTATTGAATTTGTTTATCTTTCCTTTGAAGCATGGAATTTTCCATTAAAATTCTTAGAAGGAAGCTTTTCGCGAGTAGCAGGTACGGATAATAATAACAGCTATTCGTGGCGCTCGTTCAAAGACTTCACTATAAAGGTTTCCTTGGAAATTGCTTTTCGTCAATTGATGTTAATAAATGTATGACTTCATTTAGTTAAATTGGCTAAATACGCACTCAAAGAACACCTTTTGTCATCGTTAATAATGACAAGCTATTACGTAATTTTACAGTTACAGTATTGGAATATAATATAAATCACTTACCTACGAATATGAATTTGATGATATCACTTACACATTTTTTATGATGAAGGTTAGCAGACACGGTAAAGGTTTACTAAGGGCCAGTTTTATAACGATCCGTTAGTTAAATTTTATATCAAATAGACGAAAAAATGATCTAATAGTATAATATAGTGTATTATAAACAACTGTTCGTTAGTAAACAGTATAATTTGACGGCTAGCGTTTACTGGCTCTGTTAGAAACATTAAAAACCTCTTTTGTAAACTCTGTTCTCTCTATGAATATGAAAAAATATAAATAAAAAAATGTCAGATAAAATTTCATGGCTTTTCATTGTAAAATATATTATAATTAAAAATTGAAGTATAAAAAACAGAAAATAACTATATTTAACATGGTCCTTAAATGCCGAAAAGTATTTAATTAAATGTTTTCAAGTGACGGTGACGTATATAGCTGGTGTTCTCTTTAAATACAGCGACGAGTTTGCGTTTGGTTCATTCGCGTCCGCCATATATATATATAATATAATTAATAAACTCGGAGGACACTACGCATTACAACACCACATAATTTTCACTTCAACATACTATACAAAATGGAACCAAATAAAGCACTTGCAAGACGAAGAGGTCACATCAAGGGAAGTATAACCCGAATAAAAACCACGTTAACAGAGGAATTTCTGGAAAGCGCTTCTTTACAAATGTTGTCCTTAAAGGAACAAAACTTAAGCACTTTATTTAATCAATATAACGATATCTTGATTGAAATAGAAGATGAAGAAGATCCAGTTCCGATAGAAAATATATATTACAAATATATGGATATCTTACGCACAGAAATCAATAAGAAGACGCAATCTGAAAACAATGAAACTAAATTTACTGTTGCATCTAAATTGCAGCTTCCCAGTGTGCAAATCCCACCCTTCGAGGGAAAATATTTAGAATTTAAATCATTTATAGAATTGTTTACAGCCTTAGTCCATAAGGATAACAGCATAAATGATGTTCAAAAATTTGTATATCTTCGCAGTTTTCTGAGAGGTGAGGCCTTCGATTTAATTAAAAATTTGCCTGTAGTTGGTGCTAGTTACAAGGAAGCGTTAACAATATTACAAGAAAGATATGATAACAAACATAAAATTATATTCGAACACATTTCCCATTTACTAGACTTAAGTCCAATTACAAAACCTAATGAGTATTCATTAAGAAATTTAGTTTCAGAGGCAAAGCAGCATATTGCTGCTCTAAAGAACCTGGATCAACCTGTCGACAAATGGGACAGTGTCTTAGTGTGCATTTTATCGCGCAAATTAGATCCACATACCAATAGGTCATATTGTCTCGAAAGAGATGCATCTATTCCACCTACTTTTACAGAATTTATCAAATATTTAGAAAGTAGGGCTCTCGCTTTGGAAAACTCAAATCGAAGAACTTGTGCATCATTTACTGAGGCAAAACCAAGGGTGACAAATATTGTTACAAGGCCACAGACATGTGGTTACTGTGGTAAGTTACATAAACTTTTTTTATGTCCAAAATTTATGCTTGCCCCAGTCGATGAAAGATTACAATTTGTAAAAAATAAAAAACTTTGTAAAATTTGTTTAAATTTTCATACACAAAAATGTCACTATCATTTTAAATGTGCTCACTGCAAATTGAATCATAATACACTTTTACATAATGAAAAGAGTATACAAGAGACCGCAGATGGAAGGGTTGTTTTGTTATCAGAATTAAACAGTAATAATCAAGTCTTGTTACCTACTGCCAAAGTAAAAGTATTGTGTAAAGATGGTAAAGAGTTAATTGTAAAGGCCCTTCTTGATTCTGCTAGTCAGTCTTCTTTCATTACAAGTAATTTGTCAAAACGTTTAAAAAAACCTGTTTTACCGGTTAGTACTCAAATAATGGGTATTACAAATACTGGCAAAAATATTCAGTATGCAGTAAAACTTGACATTTTCTCTTGCATTTATCCATACAAAGTAAATGTAAACTGTCTTGTGGTAGATAAAATTACTACTAAATTGCCACAAAATAATATCAGTTTATCTAATATAAATATTCCAAAAAATATAACACTAGCCGATAATACTTTTAATATGTCTAGTGAGATAGATATGTTACTCTCGGCTGATATCCTTTTTCAAGCGTTACTACCTCAATGTGAGGAGTACAATAAACTTAGTGATCCTGCGCAACCCAGTCTGGTCCATACCCAGTTTGGCTATATAATTGCAGGCAACATCTCGGTGCAGTCTTTACAGGATACTGCTGTTTCTTTATTTTGTCAAGAGTGTAGCTCTGACATAGACAGCGCTATAACAAGGTTTTGGCAATCGGAGGCTGTACCAGAAATATTCACTGAGCATACGTCTGAACAACAATACTGTGAACAGTATTATAAGGATACAGTTAAAATTATAAACAATAAATTTGAAGTGTCTATGCCTTTAAAGATACCTATCTGTGATATAAATAAAACATTGGGCGATTCCTTTGGATTAGCCTTACGCAGATATTTAAATCTTGAAAAACGTTTTAAAAGAAATGACACTTTATATCAAGAATACAAAAAATTCATACATGAATACATAGCTCTTGGACATGCTAGTTATTTTGATATCACGAAGTATGATTTGTCACAAGATATGGTATATTTTATGCCACATCACCCGGTCTTAAGGGAAAATGCTATGTCCACACGTCTGCGCGTAGTATTTGATGGATCAATGAAAACTTCTAATAAAATATCATTAAATGATATAATGTCAAATGGCCCTGTGGTCCAAAAAGATTTATTTGACATTTTGTTACTGTTTAGATTAAATAAATACTTTTTCATTTCTGATATCAAACGTATGTTCAGGAATATATTAATTGACAAAGATCAAAGGTCTTTACAAAACATTCTCTGGAGAGATAATCCAGATGAATCAATAAGGTGTCTGCAATTAAACACCGTTACATATGGATTAAAAAGCTCACCTTATTTGGCTACTAGGTGCTTAAATGAGTTGGTATACTAAGATTTCAACATGAATATCCTTTGGCTGCACCAGTAATACTACAATCTACATATGTGGATGACATTTTGTACAGTCATAATGACCTTAAAACAATTATAGATACAAAACAACAACTTATTGAGTTGCTAACTAAGGGCAGCTTTAATTTACACAAGTGGTCAGCCAATGATGCCAAAATCTTGCAGAATATTCCTAAGGAGCAGCAGTGCTCTGGGGATATCAGTATCCAAAATGATATAAAAACCTTAGGGTTAAAATTTAATATAAAATTAGACTCATTCAAATTTTCTCCTCCGCCTGAGCAAACTGCAAAAACAAAAAGAGAAATCTTAAGCTATATTAGCAAATTTTATGACCCACTTGGTTTAATTGGACCTATATTTGTAAAAGCTAAGCAAATTATGCAAAAGCTATGGCAATCCAAAACAGATTGGGATTCTATTCCTTCCCCAAATATTGAAAAAGAATGGCAACTTTTTTATGATGATTTATTAAAAATGGCACCTATTCTAGTAAAAAGATGTGTGTCTAATTGTGACAAAGATCAATTTCAATTAATCGGCTTTTCAGATAGCTCAAATGTAGCATATGGTTGCGCCATCTACCTGAGAGTTACAGACAGTCATGGTAATATTAAAATGTTCCTTCTTTGTTCTAAATCAAGAATAAATTCCCTAACAAATAAGCAAATGTCTATGCCTCGTTTAGAGTTAAATGCAGCATTGATATTAGCAAAATTATCTTTGAAAGTATACCATATTTTAAGTTTGAGACTGTTAATTAATAAAGTATACTTGTTCACTGACTCTCAAGTAGTATTGGCATGGCTGAAAATCAATCCCATTAAGTTAAATACATATGTTGCTAATAGGGTGAAGGTGATAAATGAATATACTAAAGATTTTAAATGGTTGTATGTAAGTACAAGTTTAAATCCTGCGGATTGCTTAAGCAGAGGAGTGAGTCCTTCAGAGTTGTATAATCACAAGCTGTGGTGGTCTGGGCCCCCAGTTATGTCAAACCCTGATTATACTTTCAATGATAATTGTAATTTTGAAATACCCACAAATGTACCTGAGATAAAAATCTCAGTGTCAAACAGGCAGGTGTGTGCAGTATCACAGAGTTACAATAATGGATTTTTAGATTCATTTTTGTGTAATTACTCTTGTATAAATAAGGCACAACGTGTACTTGCTTACATATTAAGATTTTGCAATAATATAAAACCCAACTCTGACAAAATAAAACATAATTTTATTTCATTTGCAGAGTCAAGTAAGGCTTTACATTTAATTATAAAACATGAGCAATATAAATATTTCCAAAAAGAAATACATTCAATACAAACTACAGGACAAGTACAGTCACACCTAAAGGCACTGAACCCATTTGTGGATAAAAATGGTCTTCTTAGAGTAGGTGGTAGGCTACAGAATGCTGCTTTGTCTTATGAACAAAAGCACCAATTAATTTTGCCAAAAGAATCAAGAGTTACTCATTTAATTATAAATTATGAACATATAAAATTGTTTCATGCCAGTCAAAAACTTGTACTCTGTAATTTAAATCAACGCTATTGGATAGTGAATGGTTTGCGTTTGGTTAAAAACATAATACATAAATGTTTAACATGTTTCCGTTTTAAGGCTGACACAGCAAAACAATTAATGGGATCTTTGCCTGCGGATAGAGTTACTGCTAGCCGACCATTCCAGAAAGTCGGAATGGACTTCGCTGGTCCGTTTTCAGTCAAGCAATCTCGTGCGCGAGGTGTTCTTATAACAAAGGGTTATATTGCATTGTATGTGTGCTTTGTAACTAAGGCAATACATTTAGAGTTAGTATCCGATCTTTCTACGGACACTTTCCTTGCAAGCTTTAAAAGATTTATAGCTAGACGTAACGTTCCAACCGAAGTCTATTGTGACAATGCTAGCAATTATAAAGGGGCAAAGAATCAATTAACAGAAATATATAAATTAAATAATTGCAAATTACATCAGGCGCAGGTACAGAGTGCATCTTCTAAAAGGGGTATAAACTTTCATTTCATTCCCAGCTACTCTCCAACATTCGGTGGATTGTGGGAAGCTGCTGTGAAAAGTGTTAAATATCATTTAAAGAGAGTGTTGGGTAGTCATATATTTACCTATGAACAGCTATACACTGTGCTTGTGCAAATAGAAGGAGTGTTAAATTCACGACCCATGTTACCAATGTCTTCAGATATTAATGATGTTACATTTCTCACTCCTGGACATTTTCTAACAGGAGCACCATTAACTTGTTTGCCAGAACAAAATCTTGCTGATTTACCAGACAATAGACTCAAATTCTGGGAAAAATGTACGGCTATAAAGCATCAATTTTGGAGATATTGGTCAAAACATTATTTAAATATTTTACAAAACCGACCTAAGTGGAAAGATAGCTTACCTAATATAAAAGTTGGAGACCTTGTTATTTTAAAAGAGATAGACACACCTCCCATGACTTGGCCTATGGCTAGAGTCACAAAAATTTTCCCTGGTGATGATGGTAAGGTCAGAGCCATGGAAGTCAAAAAGGCAAACGGAAGGTGTCATAAAACTTCTATAACGAAGGTATGCATTCTACCTTTAGAGTAAATGTTAGTGTCTTCTCGTAGGTCGCCGAAAGCGTGCCTCAATTGCATAATATGACAATATAATATTATGTACCTACATAAGTAGTTGAGTCGATACCAAGAGAATTTAGGTATAATTTTATAATTTATGTTTAATGTAATTTTATGTTTAAGATTACATGGAAAGTTTAGTTTAGACTACCGTATATAATTTTATGTGTAGTTAGTTACAAATTCATTTAGTTATAATTATCTAAATGGATAATTTAAAAACTCAATAATTTTCTTATTTTTTTACTTTTTAAGAAAGTTAGTTTTTTTAATAGTTTTCTGTCTGTAAACAACTGACAACTATAAAAGAAATTAAGTACCTATATGCAAGTTATTAAAAAAAAAACAGCGATCTATGCTAATTATAATTCTTTATTCTAAGATATATTACAATACAGTCCACTTATCTTCAATTTGAAATTCATTCTTTTCGTGTTGTCGGGAGTTATGTTAGAAACATTAAAAACCTCTTTTGTAAACTCTGTTCTCTCTATGAATATGAAAAAATATAAATAAAAAAATGTCAGATAAAATTTCATGGCTTTTCATTGTAAAATATATTATAATTAAAAATTGAAGTATAAAAAACAGAAAATAACTATATTTAACAGGCTCGTTACTGACTATGATAGGGTCGGTTTATCTTACGTATCTTTTATTTTGACAAGTGACAAGTTGAGGTTAGAAAATATTAAAGTCTGTAAGTTGAATTGAAAGTTCTTGACAGACTACAACGAAACCATCGACAATTTTCATAAACATCGGCGTATTTTTTACGGACAGCTACCGAATACTTAATTTCTGTTATAGAACCACTGTCAGGGCCAGTTTTATAAACGACATACCTTTTTCCCGTTCGTTACAGTGTTTGTAACGAACAGTTAACGGTCCGTCAATAATCCCTAAGGGCCAGTTTTATAACGATCCGTTAGTTAAATTTTATATCAAATAGACGAAAAAATGATCTAATAGTATAATATAGTGTATTATAACAATATATTCGTAAGTCAACAGTATAATTTGACAGCTAGCGTTTACTGGCTCGTTACTGACTATGATAGGGTTGGTTTATCTTACGTATGGTTTATTTTGTTATATTTGTAAATAAATGTGTTTGCGACGCGAAACTTGACAGTTCTTGACAGACTACAACGAAACCGTCGACAATATTCATAAACTTCGGCGTATTTTTACGGATAGCTACCGAATGTTTAATTTCTTTTATAGAACCACCGTCAGTAAACGTTATTGACGGACCGTTAACCGTTCGTTACCAGCACTGTAACGAACGGGAAAAAGGTATGTCGTTTATAAAACTGGCCCTAAATTCTATCAATACTCACGCATCTAAACACAATAACACTAGATCTGTAATTAATGGCTAAAGGTTGGTAACGGCCGCCTAAGAAGCCAAAGACCGAGGGCGCGATATTGTCTGCTCAATTTGTGACTGCGGAACCATGAGTAGGTACCTAAGAAATAAAATAACCATAGGTTTTATCAAGTTTTTATTTAGGTTACCTACCTGAATTGAGCCATTGAAAAAAAAATAGGATATTAATATTAAATTGAACGGTATTAGTTTAATTAATTTTGTCGTATTGGTAGATAATAATCACAAGTCAACTCCATTATTCGCCAACAACTGATTTGAATCAACGTCGATTCAATGTACCTATATATGTACCTACATTCAACGCTTTGATCTCTACGTCTATGAAATACGTCTGGTGCATTTACAATTCTCGTGTACGTCGATGCATACATTGCATGCGTCAGTCTATAACACAAAAGCCCCTGGATATACAAATAGTGAAGCAATCTGGGCACGTGTGTACTGGAGGTGTGTTACAAAGTACATGCATGTGTACGTTGTATACAATGCGCCGCACAAAATCGGATTGTAACGTTTGCGTATACGCTTTCTTATTATATATTATGTAATATTCATAGTTTGTGCATAAATTTATTTTCCATACTTAAGAGCGTTCATCAATTAAAATCACGCTGGAGTCAAAATTTATGATATCAGTAGTTTCAGATGTTTTAGTTTGCAGATAAGGTGTTAACGTCATATTATTTGTAGTTGTATAATCTAGTAAATAGCTGAAAAATATTTTAGTTAATTTTCATTAGAACATTTTTAAACAGCCCTTTTTTTAAACTAGCGGTCGACGGCCTACGCAGATAAATATACAAGTTATTAAAAAAATTATAACACAATCTTTTAGAACATTAATGACTTCACATACTAGGTCCAAGAAAAAACAGAAATATCTCAAATTTGATTCTAAAATAACACGTTTAATATCACGAAAAATTACTAAAAGTGACACTTTTGATTATATTTTTCTTGAATGAAAATTTACAGAAATCATATGTTTTTTTCGACTATTATCTAATAAATTATATGAATTTTTAAAATCAATATTTCTATAAGTTTGTCGCATATAATTTTACTAATATCTCGCTTCTGACCGCTAGTTTCAAAAAGGGGCTCTTTAAAAACTGATCTAATGAGAAAAGTATCCCAATATTTTAAAATATTTTTCGACTATTATCTAGATTATAAAACTACAAATAATATGACGTTAACACCTTATCTGCAAACTAAACACATCATGGCATTATGATCCGCCGGGAATCATAAATTTCTGATTCTAACTCTGTAACGGCCTTAATATTATAAATGTCAAAGTAACTCTGTCTGTCTGTCTGTCTGTATGTCTGTTTCCATTCCACGCCTTAACTACATAACCGATCATGTTAGTCTCTTAGCTGATGTTGTTAGCTCTTTTTTCTGTTTATATGTATAGCTTTAACTAAAATTACAGTCAAAATTAATGGTGTTAATAAATTTTTAAAAGTTCCCACTATCTACATTTTAATATTACATTTCAGTTTTCCTTCTCAGTTTATTTAATTTATGTTATTATTTATTTATTTAATTTATGTCATGTTGTTAGCTGTTTTTTTCTGTTTATATAGCTTTAACTAAAATTACAGTCAAAATTAATGGTATTAATTGATTTTGAAAAGTTCCCACTATCTACATTTTAATATTACATTTCAATTTTCCTTCTCAATTTATTTAATTTATGTTATTAGATTATAGAAGACGCTTGTTCCCGTCGACCTGTTTCGCCTGTCACTCGCACAAGGGGAGAAACTGAATTACTTCCATAGCGAAATATAATTAGGAAGCATTTCAAACTACCCTATTACTGTAGGTATTATTTCGTGGAAATGCTTACTACATTTTCCATACGTACAATGTTGTACATGTTATAGGAAATTTAAATAAAAAATAATCTGAAACCACACGATTTTCTAACTCACACGATACACACATAAATACATACACAGATACACAGCACGCACGTAATATTTATAACACCCCGTTTTTGCGTCGGGGGTCGGCGGTTAAAAATGGCTTTCATGCCAAAACTTATAAAAACTCCTTATAGTAGACCACTGAAATAACAGCATGTGTGCTGTTGTGTTTCGGCGAGTGAGTAAGAGATGCCAGAGCCCATTTCCCCACTGCCGGCAGCGCATTTTCAGCACTTGTGGTGTTATGTTAAAGGCGACGGTAGCCATCGACCATCAAGTGGACCGTCAGCCTAACCGATCTGACGACCTTTATACATTAAAAAAATGTTTGTGATCGATCTAACAACTAATAAAAATTACAGTCAAACGTACGAAACTATTATATAAAAGGTGGATGACGTGAACTACGTATTTTCGTATAACTACCTATAATTGAAATTAAAATTAGCGCCAATTCGTAATGATGGTGCATTATGTATGCTGCGAACGTACGAGTAATTACTAGCCCGGTTACTTGTTAGAACTTTGTACCGGCATGCATGTCGTGCATTTCTTGTGCAAGAACAACCGTGGCCCACATAGCGAATCGCATTGCGTAGGTCAGTCATGATTGCCGCGCGAGCACACTTTCCCCGCAACTAACTTCACTTTCACTTTGCTTAGGATTTTAGTAGGCACATCTTTTTTTTTTCAATCATTCATTTATTTGTCTGTACATGTGTGTATAAATATACCTTATAAGTAATATAATAGCGTCCCAGCATGCACAACCACATTTGGTGTGCAAAAAATATATATTAGAAACTAAACTAATTTACAGTCAATTAATAATTATTATTATAAAAAAGTAAATGTCTGAATATAAAATGTCTGAATTTGGCGTATTGAAAAAGAATTTTTTTTTTGGCAATCAGACTGAATGTCCATTTGTTTGCTGCTGGCTGGCTACATCTAAAGATACATAAGCAACTTCACTGAAAAGTCTCCCAACCCTTCCCCGGGGATGAAATTGCATTTAAAGCTAAACATTTCTAGTCTCTATATTCATAAAGTAGTGATTTATGTTGACTGAGAATGTCTGACATTTTTAATTGTTTAAATTTCTAAGGCATTCAAACTTTTTGTGACTTTATATGAGAAAATTTGTATAAAACTTTTTTTTTCCGGTAAAGTAACGATTTCTAAATCTATCAAGCGTACATTGATAAAAAATATAAATAAAATGTACTTAAATACAAACCGAAACGTTTAAATGTCATACCAGCTTTTAATTTGCACTATATAAATTCTTAAACTGAGAAAAACCTCGAAATCGATCATTATTTAATACATTTGGAAAGTCTTACGTCAATCCCAAAATATCTTTTTTGTAAATGATTATTAGAAAGGAACTCAAACGTTTGTGACTGTGTTAATGACATAATCAGTAATTGCTCGAAGCGTCTACCGAATCAAAGTCAATATAGTAAACTAAATGAGTCATTACTTTCCCGAGTTCTGTACGAACACAAAGTTTTAATTAACGTTTTAAACTTTCTATACGTATACAGAAGTTTCAAACAAGCAAAATGTTGTTTAGTTTGTTTCATTTTAACAAATTTATTCGTGTAATATTCCAGTTTTTGAACGGTTTTATAATAAAGCAGAGGCTGTTTTAATTTTTTTTAATATGCACCAAAATTAATAAACCTCTGATGATTCGACTGTGATAAATGATTATTTAGTAATATTTTAATTAAATTATATTTAGATTATTTATTGATGCATGGCAAAAACTTTCTAAACTTGCGGTACAAAATAGCAATTCTAATAATATTTCTAGTAAACCAATTTAATCATAAATACGTGATAAATACGATGTAGACAGGCTTAGACGGCTTTTGACTACAAAGAGCAATTTCCACTCAAATAATTTATTGAGTAGATATTATCGCGTTATTAAATAATATTTAATTCTTCTCTGATTGTTCACAACACAACGCTTGGGATTTTGTAGAAATGTAGCATCGACTACATATTTTATCAGTAGTAAACCTTGTTATGTTAGGCAATCATGGTGATATATCGTTGCCTATAGATACATGAGTCTACAAAAGCCTTTAAAAGCGAATATTTCCCCTTGAATACACTGTCGGTTCACATAGAAGGCTGTTTGTCAATTTTCCGATGACGCGGCGCACTGGTGAAGCGCAGTGTTCGGGTGTGCACATAAACAATATCGTGACCGACGACGCTCGGCAGACACCCCTACACCACTGGCTGATACCACCCACCTCCCACGCTGGGAGTACACCACCACCACCCCCTAACCACACTAGCGCCTGTCCCATTTTTCACAAGTTCCTTTCGTGTGTCAACTTCACACACCCACTCTAAACAGTTTACCCTCCCCGCACGTTTTTGTCGTAAATTTTTATTATGAAAACACATGGTCAGCTGAGCTGATGTTTTGCTATGAAACTTAATTAGAGTTAGAAACTGTATATATGTATATTACAATATATTGTAGAAATCAGCCGTAGAAAATAAACACATTGAGGCATTTAATGTTTGTCTAATCGTTAGAGCAATATTTTATGTGATTTTGGCTACAAAATCAGAAGATAATTTAAACAAAAATTGGCTAAAGTATATATTAAATTTTATATAGTATTCCTGTGCTACATAAAGTTTTAATAGTCCATTTATATAATAAACTAACCTTTGCCCGCCACTTCGTCCGCACACTTTATTATATTATAAAATGCGAATCATATGCGATATATTAGGGGTTAAAGTATGAAATTGCCGATTTGTACTGAAAAATAAAAATTCGTTTTTTTTTTTTAATTTAACATATTTATTTAACCAAAATAATTACCATTATTATCTATACATTGCTGCCATCTAATAGGAAGCTCATTTATGTCTTTGCGATAGAACTCTGGTGATCTAGATTCGACAAACTGTGTGAAAGCATTTTGCACTGCCTCCTGAGAAGAAAACTTTTTATCACGCAGAAAATTGTCCAAATCACGAAAAAAATGGTAGTCCGTTGGAGCAAGGTCTGGCGAATACGGAGGGTGACGAATGGTTTCTAATTGCAGTTCCTGTAGAGTTAAAACGGTTTCTCGTGCTGTATGAGGTCTCGCGTTATCATGGAGCAATAATGGTGAAGATCGATTCATAAGTCGGGGCTGTTTCACTGCTAGTTTCGCTATCATTGTTCGGAGTTCGGCGCAGTAGACATCTGCCGTTATTGCTTGACCAGATCGGAGAAAGCTATAGTGAATAACACCACGCTGAGACCACCAAACAGTTACCATTACCTTTTTATTGGTAAGCTTTGCTTTAGGACACTGTTGCGGCGTTTGACCTGGGGTCAGCCATTGCATTTTCCGCTTACGATTATCGTAAAGAATCCATTTTTCATCACATGTCACAATTCGTTCCAATATTCCTTCATTTCTGTATCGATTCAACAAGGCAACGCAAGTTTCAACACGCGTTTCTTTCTGCAGATCAGTCAAATCATGAGGCACCCATTTTTCATATTTTTTTATTTTATTGATTTGACGCAAATGAGTCAATATTGTTGGTAAGGTAACGTTAAACCATGCCGCTAATTCCTGGGTAGTTTGGCTCGGAACGGCTTCCACCATCTCTTTCAAATCATTGTTATTCACCTGTGTGGGCGGTCTTCCACGTGGTTCGTTCTTCAAATCGAAGTTTCCATCACGAAAGCGTTTAAACCAAAATCGCACAGTGCGTTCATTAGCAGTCCCCTCTCCAAACGCAACATTAATATTGCGAGCTGTTTCTGCCGCGTTAGTTCCGCGTCGGAACTCGTATTCAAAAATCACACGAATTTTCGAAGTATCCATATTTATTGTCTAAGCTGAATAAAAAAAACAACTGAAAGTTGATAATCGAATGTTGCACATTTTTTAAAAGAAGAACTACATAGGTACCGTATGAAAAAAGTTTCACTCAAAAATCTCAAACCATGAAGGTTCTATGTCAATTCGAAGTACCTATTACAATAAAACGGCAATTTCATACTTTAACCCCTATTATAATTTTTTTAAATGATCCCCCTGTATCCCTGTATCCCTGACAATGTGTGTGCAAAATTTCATGATGATCGGTTGAGTATTAAGGCGTAAAAACTTAACAGATAGACAGAATTACTTTCACATTTATAATATTATTATGAATTGTGTGGACTGAGAACGAAACCTAATCCAGGGGCAACTGATAAGTTCAGTGACGTCCGAAGTTAGAGTTCCGAAGTGCGCCAGGAATAGTACCCAGTTTGGAACTCAGAATAGGAAAGATTTTGAATCGGAATGACAGTCTTTTTATAAATTTTATATTATAACAAGACTGTCGTATTATCGTATACAGCTTCTTCGAAATAGTCGTCCTTGAAAAAAAAAGCAGTCAGCTATTAATTGCGTCTCAGCTTATCATTATCGAATATCAATCAGTGCATTACAGTGAGTGGCACCGTTCATTCCGCCAAGTCACCACAATAAGCGCTGTCGAAGCACTACCGAGGTGCGCCCGCCGCTGACTCGACGTTACGATACGCGCCATGTTCTTGCCGGGTCCGGCGTGAGTCAGCATTAAACCAGAATGAATAGGCATGAGTCATGACTCTGGATCACCCGTATAGCCAACCAAAATAAGTGGATTGCTTCTACACGTTTGGATGGTTCTATTTTTAAGAGTGTTCTGGGAATGTCATTACTGCAAAGCGCTTATGATCCTTTAAACGTCTCCGTTTCAATTTACTTCTCAACAAACGTAACTGTAGTCTAACTTTTTTTCGGTTTCGCTGCCGTTATTTTTTTATTATTACAGTTTTGTTTTCCGAGTGCGTATCAAACAGAGTTCTAAATTACTTTTTAATGAGGCTTCGATTGTTCTAAATTACTCGCCGGTATTATAATACAATTTGTTTGTGATAAATCCATTTTATAAAGTTTACCGAGTAGAAATGTATATCTAGAATTGATGGGGGCTTGTGTTCTTAAATTATATTTATAATGTACTACATGTATGTACTATACATGTAGGTACTCTAGGATAAACTGAAAATATATCTAAATATACACTATTATAAGTAATAAGTTATTATTATTCCTTATTGAATAAATAATGTTGATTAAATACATATATTAGTATGGGTTAATTTTAAATTAGTTAAATTGTTACAGCGGGTCGAACGAGAGAGTGCTAAGAGTCCAGCTGCGACAAGCAGCCGGAAGAAAGCTTCCGCGGTGAAGAACGGCCCAGTACCCACTTCGGACCCACCACCGCCACCACCACCTCCACCACCACCTACAGGTAAACTCAAACCTTCTGTAACAAAAGCTCATTACTGTATGAAAAAGGTGGAGTTAAAAAAGGACCTATCCTAAGTTTATTTATATAAGTTCCTTGGTCTACCAGGAGAAGGCGCTGCTTAACTCAATTCCTTATAATATATTAACTATTTTTTCTATATGAATACAGTTTTAGTAAATTTTGAGTTTTTAATCAAAATGAAATGAAATATCCAGGATATTAAAAGACTGTTTTGGCCACGGTGTGTTAATGAGTACAAGAAGTATTGTTATTGGTCATGTGACATGTAAGAATGGTTAACTTCTTATAGGTACAACCTTATACATACTTAGGTATATACTAGACCACAATATCATATAGACTTTCTTTTTTACAACCATGTTTTATCTCAATTTGGTTTTGTTAATTGTAATTAGGTTTCGTTTAATAGAACCAAATCGTGTTTATCTTTATCTAGCTAAGAGCATTGCCGGTTCATATGCCGATATACGTAGTAGAAACTCCAATCTAAAACGACCAGCAACATCCTGCTAAATACATTTCATGAAAGGTTTCACGCAACAGAGTTACCTGCAATATCGTACAAAGCGGTACGTACGTACAAAAGCTCCCCTGGGGGACGATCCGGCTTCAGGCATAATGGGATAGAATTCACTGCATTCAGGTGTTCTCTGCCTTTATAGCTGTACGTACGATCGTTGTACCGTATTCTCTGTGGACTCGGATCTGTTGAAAGACGGAATTTTACGACCAATGGATTCAATTAATCGTGCTTCAAAATTTACGAGTGTGCTAAATTAAGAGTTTTCTCTCATTTCTTGAAAAAATTGAGTCATGGATTGAGTCTTATTTTCCTTTTGTCCTATTTCCGCCCTACCGTCTCTGCAATTAATAGGTATCTATTCTTATGTAATCAATCTCGTCCAACATACGGCCTCGGTAATCTTTATCTGGCCGCAGGCTAGTTTTAACTTTAAAATACATCTTAAATAATGCCGGAAATGTTTTTTTTTTTTTCACAATATTTACTATTTTTCACTAAATCATTCATCTGATAATAATTATTAGAGTTTTAATTTAATTTAATGCTTTTTTTATAGCAATCCGGCATTTCTTTTGGTCTTTTACGCTTACTAAAACAATAAATTTGGCCCTCTATAAAATTGTTTTTAGCACCCCAGTAGTACTAAATGTTGCGTAATTAATTGATAATTTGGCAGCCTGTCTACGGGTCACACATTTAAAATAAGGAATTTTTTTTAATTGTATTCTAATATCAAAGTTATTAATTCATTTTAATAATTAGTGAAAGTTTCTTCTCCGTGCAATACGTGTCATTAGTTTGCGTTGAACTATAATTATTACGAAATCACAGACGAATAATACTGACTTTTTTATATATTCAATTTCTGTCTTTATAAGTTATATTATTCTATATGTACGTATAGATTATTTATGTATGAAACCACTACTAAACCATTCTAACACCCTAAATAATAATTGAGCGCGGGTAAAGCGGTGTAGTTTTATGTAGAAATGTCTCATCTGTGCTCTATAAGTTTGTATACAATGACAATTCTATAAACAGACATTCTGCGTATAAAGTTATATGCAAGTACTGGCACGACGCCAAGCCTCAGCCGTTGAACTTGCTTACTTTATGGTATAACATAGATACTTTATGAACTTCTAACTAACTGCATAATATCGATCGCTTTGTATCGGTAAACTTTGAGTTGATTAGGTTAGGATTGATGATGATATAACACGTGTTTAATTAGATACGTTAGAATATATGACTGTTTATGTGACCATCCGTCCCTGCAAAACATGGTGAGAATAATTTTATTTTATTTTATTTATATTAGGGAAACATACAATATCTCGCTACACATTATACATATACATACAAGAAGAACATAAATCAGCAAAGTTTCCACTAAATTATTAAAACATATAAATTACAAGTAATTACGAGCTAGGAGAAAACACAAAAAAGTCAAGAAACAGTTAACAAATACCATATAACATACAAAATAAACAAATAAACTGGCCATAACAAAAAGGAGACTACACAACTATATTTTCACAACTATATTTTCGAGAGCTTGTTTAAGGCTTCGTTTATAGGCTCCTATAGGACAACTGAAAATATCCAGATCTAGCAAGTGTTCCTTATAAAATTTACAAGAGCGATACAAAAAGGTATTACTTGTATAAATCCTTTTGCAGAACGGAATGTGTAACGAACACTTGCGGCGGCGTGAATGTATTCGAGGGCAACTCAATCCAATATTGCTTAATAAGAACGGTGAATCAATATAATTATTCATAATCTTGTATAAAAACAGTTGATCTTTCTGAACTCGTCTATGACCAAGGGATGCAAAAGTAGGTACATTGTTAAATCTATATTGAAGATGTTTCAAGTACAAGTTAAACACTCTATCCAACCTCTTAATTTGAGTTTTATATTGCGGGTTCCAAACAATAGACCCGTACTCGAGTAGAGGTCTGACGTAGGAGTCGAATAAGAGAGAGAGAGGGTTGAACCGGCTTTGAAATCCTTGCTGACTCTCAGAACAAATCCGAGCATGCGGTAGGCCTTGGAGATTATGTAGTCAAGATGCTCGTCAAATGTCAATCTATTATCCAGTAGTAGACCTAAGTCTTTTGAAACTATAACACGTAATAATAATTCAAATTACCTATTTTACTTCATTTATTATTAACTAGCTGTTGCACGCGACATCGTCCGCGTAAATTGTATAAAATATAGCCTATGTTACTCGCTTATAATGTAGCTTTCTATAGGTGAAAGAATTTTTAAAATCTGGCCCAGTAGTTTTTTGTGGCGAATGTTTATTTTAATAAATAATAATATCATTTAGATACTCGTAAGTTAAAATGGATTCCGTTATTTCCTTTATCGCATTGTTATAAAGCAAAATCTGAACTATTTTGTCCGAGACGCTTTTTGTTTCTAAAAAGTGCAGCAAGGAAATGAAAATGTTATTTTGTGAGAGAGCGCCTTCATCTTCAAGATAGTCAACTCAGCGCCATATGAATTTATTATACGTATCCTTCCGAACACGAAACACTACCGCGTTTTTGGATAGCTTTGTTCTTTTCTTTATAATAATCTCGCTTCGAAATTCCCTTTAGACTTTAGAATAACAAAGAACAAAGAAGCGTTTAGTTAAATATATATTACATCACAAAATAACTTAATATTAATAGACTTATTTAATGTAGTTAGTAGTTGTATGAACAATTTTACATTTTATTAAAGCTAAATATTTATCTACGCTTAGTTATAGAAATATTATACATGTTATTACTTAATAATCTAAATTATTTAAGATTTTATTAATTAAAAATTAATTGCACGTTTTAATTATAATGTGATATAGCTGGCTATTAATAATTCATTCCTTAATAAGTTTTCATTATTTGGGCAAACCCCAATACGCGAGGCTAGGTGAGTTAAGTTAAGGTAGGTACAAATTGGAATTGAGATTGCTCTTATTGTTTGTCTATGCTTAATGAGTTACAGACTTAAGACTAAGACTTACCTACCTTATATTTGCTAAAAGCTTGGTGTAGGTGTAGATATGCCGATCTCAATTCCGATTAGTTTTTTTATTGCTACTTTTGATTTTAACATTAACACAGTACCTATGTATTTTGCATATAGGTAGAAGAAATTTTCAAAAATCCTTTTTTAGCGGATGCTTACGTTCGCTCTTTCCATTAGTGAAAAAAGTATCAAAATCACTTTCTGCTAGTGCGATTTACGAGGAGTTGTTTTTACTTGCCCTCTGCCAATCGAAATACTTATGGATCTAGATATTATAAACTAAACAACTCCAATTACTATAATATCTACAGCTGTTTTGTCTTGCAAATAAACCTTACATTTTCATTACTAAAGAAGAAAATTCTTTACTAAATTTAATACTCCTAATGGTAAATATATATAAAACCTTTAGTATATTCTAAAATATACTTATAAAATATGATCTTATTTCTTATCTTACATTAAGATCAGCGAGACAGTATGTGCTTTGCTTCTTTGAAATACTAACAGCGTTGTTAATATGTAACATTTTAATGCTTTACTTAACGTAGTGTTCATTCACAATAGTCAAATTAATTGGAATCTCTTTATCCCTTTCTTATGATAAAGTATAACAAACGTAAACAAAATATTAACTTTCAGTATTATCTTTAAAATTTGTCTTTGTTTTGTACGTCTGAACGTTTCGTTCAGAAAATTGATCATCCCAGAATCTCCATTCTGCGGTCCTTTGAATAATAATGTCAGTGATAAAGCGAGATAAAACGTCGTTTCATTTTGTGCTATGGCTGCGTGTGACAGCCTTGTGACGTCACGTGATGGCAGGGTGCCCAGGGCCAGGGTGGCAGACAGGGGAGCTGGAAACGGAAATTGTACGTAACTACGTACGTGTCAAATAAATCAGTGGGAATGACGCAGCGCTCTCTCACCGCATCCGACCCGACCCTGGCGTTAACACGTGAACTCGTTTACATAACACACTAGACATAGACAATGCCTACACACAGATATTTTCACATGACAAGCAACGAGACGTGACACCGTTCAGCTTGTTTACTTTAAAATTATCTAAGCCACCTTAGCTCATAAAGATATTTTTTCCTTGTATTCTAAGCGTTAAATTTGTGTGAACGACGCAGCCGTTGATTATTCTCTGAATAATTCAAAATATATTAAATTGTGTAGCTCCGAGGCCAATATATTTACATAATAAAGACTTGAATTTTCGCATCTCATATTGTAAGCAGTAAAGCGAGTAGTCGGTTTGAATAAATTTGAAACATGTTCGTGCGCTTGTAGGTATGTTCATAATATTTGCCAAAAGTGGTTTAATAGGTTTATTGACTACTACTTTAGATTAGATAAAAGACAACTAAGAAACTTTACCTATCTACACATTTTTATGGCTTCGTTTACATTCCTATGTTTTATTGCTTCAAGTAGGTACTTAATTGGTCATATCATAAAGTTTAAGCTTGTCATAAAGTGGATTATTAAATTATTATTATATATACACATAGTTTTCATTTTAATCCATATTGTTTATATTCTTCTACTTAATCTATATGGTTTACATCTGGATATACATACACCTTAATTTATTTCGTAGTACGCACTAAATTAATATTGTATTCTCTAGCATTAGTGCAAAGATATTTTTAGGTTTATTTGTTTATTTCTTCTTATTCTTTTAATTTTTTCAACCAATGCTACTATTATCCTTTTTAGTGTTTTTAAGACCACTTAAACGTTAAAAACTCGGGCTTATATGAAATTAATATATCGAAAAGCAAATATTACTCTTGGAATATTTTGTAAAGAAAGAGTCATTTAAGAAGAGTGTTACAATAATTATAATGCTCAAAATGTAGACAAAGTTGGCAAAGGCTTGAAAGTTGCGAACAAGCGTGGATTCGAAGCAAATATCGCTGCGATCGCTTGAACTTTGTTCACAATGTTGTTCATCGCTCAAAGTTTGTACACTTTTGTTGAAACCTACTCGCCGGCGTGAGACCAACTTTTGAATGTGAGACTAGTTGAGTTCCAAGGTTGGTAACAAGTTCGGTCGGTACTATGTGGCAGCCACCACGGTAAACAATACCGTTTTACATAATTGAGAACGTTTTGCGTTCCACGCTTTTGTTAACAACACCCATTCGCGTTGAGTCACGTTCAACGATTCAATTACATGTTAGCAATGCGGTTTCAGATTAATTCAGTTCCAAGAGCAATTGTTCAAAATTATACCATTTCAATATTTATTGGGAATGCTTAGTTTCATATGATTACAATGCACCCAACAAAACTTCTTCCCTTATCCAATCCATTATTTTATTATCTGTTCTCTTACTTCCCGTTTCATGTTTGGCTCGTCTTCTATTCCAAGGAATTAATCACCACTCTTGGTCTGTCTTTCTTGATCTTTATTTAAACAAATGTTTCTTTATTATATGTTTCTCAATTTTTTCATCTATTCATCAAAATTTGTCTATGTGTGAATACTTGTATGTTCATCTACTTATCAACTTCATTAAAATAAGTAAACATTAAAATATTTAAATTCAAAGTAACCATTATGTCAGCACAAGAGTATTAGCAACACCAACATGCCTTTGTTAGCTGCATAGCTATAACTATGTTTATATACCTCGCATTTGTGTTGACCGGAATTAGGATATTGGATAAGCTTCCGTTGTGTTTCGTCTTTGTTTACGATGCATTTTGATTTTAATTGGTTTCACTATGTCACCTTCTAGTTTTTTTAATTAGATAGCTTATTATCTGTGGGTGTGTTGTTGATGAGTAATTAATTGCTGTAAATTGTATATAATTTATTAGCATAGAACGAAAGAATTTTTAAAACACTAGTCCAATTTAAACTGACGAAAAAAAAATTCATCTGAATAATCTTGTTTCTTGTTATTTCTATTCACTAGCTAATCACTTTATTTTTTAATACTTAATTTACGTAATTTTTTTATAGTCTGTCTATGTACATCTATCTCTATATCTAATTTTTTTTGTTTTTATTTGGCCATATCTGCAACTATAAATTGAACAGAGTTTAATTTAAATTGAAATTGATATTTTTGAAACTTAACTAACTAATTATTGATTACGGAACAAAATACAATAAACGATAGAAGTCCGCCAGCTCAATAGAGCTAAATAGCATCAATAGCTAAATATTTATCAATAGCAGGGATAAATATATCCCTGCATCATTTTATAGGTTTATTCCCAAAATGTTCCACAAGAAATAAATCGTTATGAAGAACTGGCTTTTGCCAGCGACTTCATCCGCGTTTCCTTTTCTTAGGTGCTAAAACATTTATTCAATCTGTGTTGCTCATATATTTTCGTCAGGCGTTGAATTCTTTATTTTTACATGATCCCTCGAGACCTCTTTCTGTGTGATTCTCTTTTCTGTAGGTGCCCTATGTCCTTTTTTAAATCCCTAACAATGTGCTTGCAAAATTTGATGATGATCGATTGAGTAGTTAAGGTGTGAAATCGTAACAAACATACTCACTTTCACATTTATAATATAATAGAGAAAAACTACGACAAAAATATGTATACAGGCCCATGCGTTTTCTAAACACAGTGGTGTTTAGATATATATATCTGAATATTTCGTAACGAAGTAAACTACATTCTGGCAACGGAACGCAACATTTTGCGTGTGCACTTGCCTCGTCATGCTGTTTGCATAACTTTACATATTTACCATTAAATGCATGAACACTGCAGTCTACAGATCGTCTACCTAATGCATAAATGTACAAAATTTCTTTTTTTTAATACCACGTACTTTTTCTTTACAGGTACTGTAATTAACTTGGCATTATTTGTGAGTCGAAGTCTGTATGTAATTATAATATTTTTTTGATCTGTTGATACAGCTTTTACGTTAAGACCTTTGTCAAACTGATAAGTATAAAATCCTATGTGAAAATTCGTTCTAGTATAATAAGCATTTTAATAAGCGTACCTTTTTGGTTAACCTAAAAACCGTGAAACTTACTAATTTTTGACAATAAATATAAGTTGTAATAATAACTGAACTCACTATATTTGTAGATCTTATACCTGAGATTCAGAGAAACTTCTATAAAAGAAACTCTATAAAAGAATTTTGTATAGATGAAAATAAAAAAATTACTTAAAATAAATAAGAAAGCAAATATAAACAAATGAATCTGAATATAAACGCGAGTTATGTACGTGTTTGGGAAACGACTCTCATTTATTCACATTATACCCTTTATTACACTTTACTTCCCCCACTGCCCTTGTAAAGTCTAAATAAAAATAACAATATTAAATTTGCATGCCGACGAAACCGGCGGAGGCACGCAACACATTTCCCGGCTGAACGTGAAAGATCCCCCCGTTTAGGGGAGGGTTTGTTAAGGGGTGGCCGTGTATGTGTTCGTGTTGGAATGCAGCGACGACCCTGTCACCCCAATCTTTGTTCCAGCCCACCTGATTCGAACGCAATATTGTACTACCTGGTGCCCGTCACTTCGTCCGCGTTGAAAAAAAGACATATGCAATATAACGCCTTACTTTTGCGAGGCGTTAGTTTCTTTTTATTTTAGATGATCCCACAGGGACTGTACTTTTTTTTCTAAATAAAAGTTACCCTATGTCCTTTCCTGTACTATGTGTGTGCAAAATTTCGTTATGATCGGATCGGTTAAGTAGTTAAGGCGTGAAAAAGTAACAGACAGACAGACAAAGTTACTTTCACATTTTTAATATTAGTAAGTAATAAGGTAGGTATACCGTAACGATGCAATTTAGTGAGTCAAGCGTTTTGTTATAAAAGGCTGTGTGAAAACCGTCCACAGTATGAATGATAAAATACATAAACGCACGACGCGCGCATCCGGCCATTACGTGAAGGTCAATGACACGCACTCGTGGAACAACATCAATATCAACACATCAGCTTAATTAGAAACACGCAAATCCACGGGGGAGTTTTGTTTATCGTTTTTGATCGTTAATTGCTAACGGTTATAATGAATCGTGTCAGAATTTGTATTTCTTTGTTTGGATTCCCAATATGACCGCACTCAGACGTTCGTCGTTCCACTTTTGTTTACAAGATGGCGCTAGATGTTGCATCTCTACTTTCAATTTTCATTTTCATGTATAAGCATTTTTAATTAGTCGCTCTAGTGATTGTATACAGTTTTTTTATTATATTTTTAATTTCACTTAGACCAAGCTCATCTTAATATATCACTGATTTACGAAACTATAATTTATTTTGACTAAAAAAAATCTTCTTGGTTGAGTGGTGCTTGTTTTAACGTTCTGTCTCTGGGGCCCCGTGTTCGATGCCCGGCAGGGCCAACTTTGGAAATGAACTTTTCATAAATGGCAATTAGTGGCAAGGCACACTGCTTTTCGCAGTCACTTAAGCAGCCCGTCTGGTAACAGTCACCCCTTACAAAAAACACCGTGAAATAATAGCACATGTGCTGTCTCGTTTTCTATAGAGCCCATTTCCATATCCTTACCTAATCATTCTTAATTCTACTATGGTCGGCAGAGAACTTCCAGCACCTACCATATACCATCATATCATGATAGTCACATAGCCGTAACCGAGCAAGTAAACCGTCAACCTGTCTGTCAACCTTAATATAAAAAATATCCTATAAGCAGATACAAATAATGTTCAATTCATCAATCTACTCAACGGTTCGAAATAATCTTTCAAAAGGTCTTTTTCGTGATCCTTAAGAGTTAGGGGTAGAATAAGGGCCGATAGTACAAAAATACGGAACTATACCTTTTTCGATTTATCAATAGACAGCCAAATGCCCTTCTACATTGAACCGACCGTTATGGAAGATTTATGAGGGAAATACGACGAGTATTTTGGAAACCCATTAATTTATTATAGCTGAAAAGGTCTTGTCCTTGGAATATAAATAGGGCTATTTTGATAGGTAATCAATAAATACTCTCGTATGTATCTTTCACAATAATATTATAGTGACATTAGGTGAAATTTTAGATATTTTAAAATCTAACTTGATTTTTAAATCTAATTGATTCTGTACACATTAAAACAATATACCAATATAAAGCTTTTAATTCATTAACAAACAAACACTGAATTGACATGATTATCATCTGCCCCGAAGTCCACGTCTGTTAATTGATGTCAGCATCTATTATCCAGGAAAAAATTACTAACAAATCAAAATTTGAGTCCTACGGGCATTTTTGATACGTTTTTAGTAGATAAAGTGAACCCCTTCTACAGGGTGGAATCAAAATTTTCTTTCAGCCATCGATATTGATGCCCCTGAGTTACTCAAGTTTTGATTTGTTAGGAAAATTAAGTTCCTGGACTAATAAGGTCTAGCTATTCTGAGATAAGAAAAACATAAAGAGAAAGTTAATAAAAATGATTAACAGTTTGACTATCAATTCAAATAATCCCAAATAAGTTCTTGCGAGGAAACGTTTAGGTAATTATAATAAAAATAATTAATGCAAATGGAGCTGTGGAAACACGGAGTTCCATCACGGTCACCAAGTAAATAACATTTAAACATTTTAAACAACATCTGGTATATTCAATATTAAATTGCAGGAAAAGTAAGCTATTTAATTGCTAAATATAAGCTATTTAAGACAAATTGATACAATTTCTTTAACGAAACTTTTCGTAAAAATATCAGATAATAGAAAAATCTGCATTAGCACTCCTACTATGTTTTTAATAATATTTAATTATATGAGAAAGTAACTCCTACTATTTAATATTATAAATAAATAAAAAATAATGAACACGGTTGTTTTGTTACTATTTCACGAAAAAACTAAACTTTACAGTTATGTAGTTTATATCGGAATAACATAGAAGCTACAATTTGTAAAGATATGTATGTGGCTGAAAACGCGGACAAAAGCTAGTACTTTAAAATAAAAATCGCCTTCACTTTAGTTACATTTATTGTTTTTTTTTTTAATTTTGAAAATGTACACAGGTAAAAGAAAATATTTTAATAAAATGCAGACGCATGTTTTTTTGTTAAAATAAAAGATAAATAATATCTAACTAACCTTCTACTGAAATGACATTTCGTGTGCGCTTCATCGCACGCGTCTGTCCTACATTCCTTTTAGCTTGAAATTGAAGTTTGATTGAAACTATGACATGGATACTTGGAAAATTGTCATCATCAATCCCATTATTTGCGGAGCGTCTTCATAATTGCGCGTAATTATAGTTAATTATCAATTATTCGCATTAATTGTGTCGTAATGTGTTTTCAATAAAAGATAATACAAGTAGATTCTTTATGATATAAATATGATATGTTAATAATTGTCTTATAATTGGCCTAATATGTCTAAGTATATAAATATAGGAATATTTAGTTGGATTCACGTTGAGCGGTATTTAAGTGTGCATGGATTAAAAAATCTCTGCAATTCTCTTATAATAAATCAGCCCAATCACAAATTAATGTCACCCGTAATTGTAAGAGGTGACAGGTGTAATGTACATTAGCGATGCGAGATTACGAACAATGGTCGGGGAAATCGACACCGTGAAACTCTAGCGCGGCACCTGAGTGAGCATAATAAATCCGCGCGGTCACGTCACGTAGTCGTTACGTAAAGAACAATAGGCCGATGGGAACGCGGCCGTGAACGCGACACGGATCACCTAAAACGGTGTTTCTCAAACTTTATTCGAATGCGATACTTTTTAGTCGTCATGATAGATTGGCATTAAGTGATAAATATTTTTAAAAATGGAATTTAAACGAAATGTTTTTTTAATCGATTGTCAGAAAAATCAAATCAAAAGTAAACATTTCACCATGATTTATAAATATTACCCTGATTTGTGATTTTGTGATGTTCTTAGTTTTTTTAGTATAAATTCTTGATTCTTTTGACTGTTATTTTGTGGTCTTGATTTTTGGACTTGAGATGTCTGATATAAATGGATAAATAATATTAGGCTTCTTGTTAATCTCTCGCAAGATCTCGTTTTTGTATACCACACTGAATCATCTATTAAGTAACAAGTAATTTATGTAATGTCTTTCACTTTACATTTTACCCTATGATAAACCACTTACTTAGTTGTTTTTGGCACATGCTTGAGAAGGTTTGAAGATTTTTTAGCACTGACTGAATAGGTACTGCTTAAAGTTGGTGTGATTGGTCATGTAAAGGTTAAAATTCTAATCAAAGACTAACTTGACACACACACTTTAAAAACAGTGACCTAAACAATCTATTCTATTTATTTATATTCAAAACGCCGTCGTCTCCATTTTATACAATATCATTGTGGAATTGCAAATGGACGGCAATACCGTTTCCGTCGGCTCACTGCATAAAACAACTATTTGCATATTTTGGACGGGTCGCGTTTAGAATTCGAAAAGAGTTTGGCATAATGGATAAGATGTGTCAAGTTTTTAAAGCTGTTTTTCAACTAACTACTTATTAACATTTAACGTGTTGCATAAAGAAAGCTACTTTATTATTCAATTTCAAGTTTTACTCGTAGGTACATTATCAGCCTCTATTATCCTCATTCATTAAATCCATCATATTATGAATGCGAAAATAACTGTCTGTGTTTTTGTTACCTAAACGTACAATTGTGAACCAATTTTCATAAAAAGTTAAATCCCGGAAGAGATGGATATTGTATTTGATGAAAATAAGGAAAACTGTACCGGTTTGCCTAATTTGTGAAGATTGAATACAAAAAGGTAGAAATTGAAATTTATTAAATTGAAATATTGAAAACGCCTCATGCGATTCAGAAATTATGTCGTTGATACATATCGTAAAATGACCTTTCAGGAAGAGGTTACATTCCTTTAATTTTTGATGCGGGAGTATCTTGCCACGAACAAAATCTGACATAAACGTTAGCGTTCACTGCTTGTTCACTACTGTGCTGAGCACGAGCCTTCGTATTAAATAGTATTAGTATTAAATAGAAAATAAATGATATTGTATTCGTTGAACTAGTATAGACATTCGTGTACATTAAAATATATATAGTTCATATATTATACCGTTACTACTCCGGTGTTATCTTAATATAAATCTTTAGTTTATTAGTATTATTCTTGCCACATATTAAATTTAATTACGAACACTTCCCATTAGATTAACCTCTAGTTTAAGGACTTTATGTAAAAATAGAAACATTATAGAACTAAACACCTTAGAATTAAAGTGAAAAAATATTGAAATGAGTATCAATATTTTTATTCGAAAGTTAGATAATTTTCTCAAGTACTTAATGTAAAATATTTTTTTCTCAAGTAGGTACTTAATAAGAACTTTGACGATTTCTTCTAAGATAATAATGTATATTTTATGTGAAAATAAACTGGAAAATATTTCACTTTATCTACTTTATTGTTTGGGTATATTCAGTAACTGTTATCACAATATAACCTTAGGGAATTCTAAAAAGGTTCAGTTAAGAATAACTTATGTTTTAAATTAACTTTGCTCTCACCGTCATAAAAGATTTCTTTTAAAAGGTACCTATCAAATTCCAGATGTTTTTATAAAATAATTTTTCTCAGTACATTATTATACATTGGGATTTTTCCCGCTGTTTCACACGCAATTTAATTTAAATTCCCAAAGGCACGCACATGTCGACTCTTTTCGGTAATTCTCGGTAATTCTATGATTTTCGTAACATAATCAAGCCTAATATCCAATCGTGCTCAAATTTCTGTTTCTGGCGATTATTATTCGATTGAAAACTACAAAAATAATTTAAAGATAATCAGGGTAGTTACAGAAATCAAAAAAGCAGGTTCTTTGCTTTTTGGGCTACAAATCTGTGTCAAAATAACATCGGTGTGAGGAATTTAACACTAGGAACACAAACGCATTCTCTTGTACAATTATCGTGTTTATGTCAATGGTCACCTCTCGGGCCGTTATGACTTTTATTTGCCCCCTGTAGAAACATAACCAGTTTCGATCTACTCGAAACCGGTCCCCGTAGCAGCTCCATAAAATACCAAGTAGGGCGGGCGAGGCATGCGGCCATATCTGGATAATCTCCTACATACATTCATCTCCCTCTAATCTCGGTAGTCGGGCAGATTCATGGTGCCTTTAAAAGGAATTTTGCTGTCGAATCTTAATCGGTTCGCGGAGGAATTTATCACAACCCTTTTCGTAGAACTTGTCTCGCGTGGCGGGCAGCTTTTTAATAGTGAAAAACGAAAAATAATTTTGCTTTCAATCGAAAACCGACTTGACTCAGAATATATACCTAATATACTATATTTACATTATCAAATTAATCTTCAACGAATGTTATGTATTAAATGGAACGAACATTCGTGGAAATTGGGTTAAAGACAAAACCTCAAAGTGACCCTTTCCTTATTATTCATTGAATATTTTTGCTCGTTTTTAACAAAAATAAAATTTATTTAGTAAATATAATGAAGACGCTATTTTGGTCAGACGGTCAGACATCATGAGTAAAAAGTAGTAAGGATAATAAGAAGTCTCTCTTATTATACTAATATGTAGTATATAACTAAATTACAATTATGACGCTTTAGGGCCTAGCACCTAAATTAAGAGATAACTTAAGTACTTACTTCGTATTTAAAAACTTAAAAAAAAAAGGAATTAGCAACCGAAAGGTGTCAGACATAATAACAGTCTATGACGGTGTCATTGACTGAACTGGAGATAATCCGTCCGCAGTTCAGACGGGGCAACAGCGGGTCTATTATAGTTTCCAAGATGGCGGCCACGTTACGTCACCAGCTGGTGCGCGGGCGCATTAAATTGATCGTTGTGCTGATTGACGCTCACGGCCTTTTGTGCACTAGTAAATAACTTAGATGTTATCTAAATGTATACGTGTTGTGGAGCTTTGTAAGGTTAATAAAATAAAAAAAGTAAATGTTGTTTTCAAATTTTGACCTATCGGTAGTCATACTTATTATTAAATCTTATGCTCACATACAAAAACACAATAAACATAATTGAAATTGAATTTTTACTACCTAGTTAATGCATAGGTACTATTGCGGTTCTGTTACTAAAGCCAAATAATAATTATACAAGTCATAACTATATTATTTTATTGCTTACGTATTATTTAAACGAATAATACGTAAGCAATAAAATAATATAGTTACGTCATACCCGTATTTCAATAAAGCTCAATTATAATAATTGCATGTAATAATATCTACATCCGCATTTTTCCTTACTAAGAATTTTACAGAAAAATAATTATTGTTTCAAGTTAATGGACTCTTCGCCCCCATTCAATTATTATTAATCCGACATTATGATTACCTACCTATATTTTTTATGTTAACGTCGTCAGATAGGGTCGTCAGACGGTCGACTTGATGGTATAGATGGCTCATCACCAGCTCTTGTCTCTCCACTGCTGGATGTAGACCTCTCCCAAGGCTCGCCACCACGCACAGTTCTCTGAGCTTCGCATCCAGTCGTTTCCCGCAAAGCCTTTCAGGTTGTCTTTCCCACCTGCCCGCAGGGCGTCCCATTCAGCATCTTCCAATTCGTAGCCTCCATTCTAGAACTCGTCTTACATAATCTGTTATCAGTTCTGCGACAGATATGCCTCTTCAGCTTGCTGATTCTTTCTATATCGACAACTTGAATTTCTTCGGTGAATTTCAGAATTTATAATCTCATTCATCAAAGAAACTCAGACCGAGCATAGCCCTTTCCATAGTACTGTGAATTTTGCGCAACTGTGAATTTTGCAAATGCGCTGCCGAGTAGAATTTCTGGCATCCTTTAGATACTCACCGAAATACAACAGCACACATAATGCTGTTACTTATTTCACGATGTTCTGTTGCCCAAATGACTGCGAAACGCAGTTTGGCCTGCCACTACTTTCAAACTTGACTGCCGGAAGTCGACCCCTGAGGCAGAGTGACAAGACTCTTAACCACTCGTTCAATAGGCTCATCAAAACTTTTTATCTCTATTTTCTCTGTATACTTATACACCTTTTGGTTTTTAGACTGGTTTACATGGCGACGGATCGTAGCTCATTAATGAACATTAGGATCGATATTAATTAAATGAAGAGAATTCTGATTTAGTTCTTTATTGGCAAGATGGCATCTGTCAAAAAGCGTCAAGAAACACCATAGAGAGCAATTAGCAGCCAACAATAATACCTTCTCGTAAAATGTACATAGATACATGTTTATAATAAAACAAGAGGTAAATAGCGTTTCAAAATAACAAATAACTATTGAATCACAAAGCGTATCGTTCTCAACGAGGACAATAGCCTCGCAACAACGGAAACTAGGCCCAGGCCGACTCAAATTGCAATTTTCCAAGACGATAAACAATAAACGATTATAGATGATGTGAACACGCGATGTTGTGTGACGTGATTCATAAACTATCATTTAATAATATAATACGACCCACATGTACTCAAAGTAAACACGAAATACAAAATAGGCATCGGGCAGTTATCAGACAAAAAAATTATGTTTTCAGAAAGAACGTTCACAGATCATCCCATAAACATTTTTCATGAATTAATTACGATTTATAATTTAAAAGCAACAAATAAATGGCGGTACTCGTGTTATAGGGGACGGCAGTCACCTACCATTAATGGACTTTTTTTTTACGAGAGGAATCCATCATGGATGGATGGTCTGTCCCCAAGCCGGTTAGGTATCCATAATGG
The DNA here is from genome assembly GCA_936446665.2 of Synanthedon andrenaeformis. Lineage (NCBI taxonomy): Eukaryota > Metazoa > Arthropoda > Insecta > Lepidoptera > Sesiidae > Synanthedon > Synanthedon andrenaeformis. The sequence goes on along the minus strand of OW387786.2, from coordinate 3,916,502 downwards.
TTATGTCGGACTCCCGCCCCGAGATGGTATTGAGGTAGACTTACCGACTCTTGGTGTCCTCCGCGTCCGCTAGGCGAAGTTGCGAGGTCAGACGAACACTCTTCCGCAACTCCGCTGGGGGGGTCCTTATCCGGACACTGCTCATAGGGACGGCGCACCCGCATACAAGCGGTGTTGGCGACAGGCAGTGTTTGGCCCACCCAGGTTTGGGAGCAACCTGCCACAAGCGGCAGCGGCTCCCACCAATTTCGGTTCCAGGAGTCGGAAGTGTCCCTCAAAACTCCAGCGGCTAATCTATAGGCGGGCAAAAGCCAGCGTTTTATATTGTAAAAACATTAAGCAAATTAGCCTCTAAAGCAGCTGTTACAATTCACAACTTGTAGATTGTTAACGTATAATAGTTAATTCGAGTTTAGTACCGGAATAAATTAATGTAGGTGTACTCGTAGCATAAAATTATAGCGTTCAAGGTCTTAATAACATGATGCAATTAATGATTTATTATTAAAACGTTTCTTTCTTTGGTCTGTAATTTTCCTAATTACAAAGTTGAGGCCGTGGTACGCTTAGAGCAGTGTTTTATTCAATTACAGCTATTGCAGTACCATCACTTTATGCATGATATGCTCAATGATATGTTACATAAGCACCTGGTAGAAATTGAGTAGGTAATAATAACGTCGAGAACCAAGTAAATCAATTTACTTGCTTATTTTTTTGGTTTGAATGGAAAAACCGTTATTAATATTGTCTGAAATAAGCGAACTCAATAACAATGAACCATAATGTGGTACTCAAATGATAGAAGGTATCTATAAATATATTACAATAAGTTATTATGAAATATGCATTAAGACCGATAAGAAAAGATACGAGACGTGACTCAAGTCGCAGCTATTGTGTTGTTGATTGTCGACTAATAGTTATTATTTTAAATGTAGTTAAACATACGCTTAGTGTGAAAATGACCAACTTGAACACCTGTCAACTTCACAGAAGCACTAAGTTGAGCAAATAGGTCAAACAGAATAATAGATAAAAACATTTTGATGATGCACGTTTTTCAAAATGGCTGCCGCGCGACGCGCAGTAATGGCGTCCGGCCTTGGGCCATGTTCGCAATCAATTTATTATTCAATCTCACGTCGCGAATTGGTCCGAGGTCTGTGGTCCGTTGACCCCGCCACTCCATTCCACTCATAGCACAGTCAATTTGCCCGTATGTTGATAGACCAAATATACATGCGTTGTTAATTTCTGACGTTCGTTTTGTTTAGTACTCATATTTTTAATGATATATAGTACCTACAGACATGGTGTGATGGTTTAGTAATTTAGTTGATAGAGGATGTTACCATCACCTAGGAGGGACATAAGTAACATTACCAAGGGATACAAAAACGTACTGATGACCTTGATTGATTTATAAAGCGGAAGATGTGAGAATAGAGAATTGTTCTTTGAATCAATTTTTGTTTGGGCGTTTCTGCACTCTAATCTCAGAAACGGACTAACCGATTTGAATGCGGTTTTCACTGATGTATTGTAGCAAATTTTATTTAATATTTAGTGTTTGTTTCATTCTAATCGGTTTACAAACAAAAAAGTCACACGTACGAATTTGCGGGTACAGCTTGTTCTTTAATAATTCACGAAAACAACAGCACACGTGCTCACATTTTCATTTTAATCTACAGCTGTAAGAAAGTAGTTATTGCGGAGTGCTGCCCAGTTTATAACTGCGAAACGTATAGTGTAGTGTCCCTTGTCTCTCTTATCTCGATCTTTATTTTTATTGAATTTAATTAGCTATCCAAGATAACGCAACATTCCAGAGGTCTACGGTCAGCGTGGCGTTGATGTAATTCCGACACAGTCCGTTATGTCCTCTCCGAGAACAATAGCTGCTTTTGCGCTACTCGCCTAATGAGAAAATGTTTTGCAGTCGCAGACAATGCTGGCTACTTCTCATTGCTACTTTCATTATAAACATCTCTTCTGTGTTCGTCTTAGCCATGGTAATACTGATAGTAATCTTCGAGGCATATTTTTTCTTACTGTTTATAACCGTTTCTCCCTTCACTTTATTGAAGTGAAAACTTCTTTAGGCGCGTTGGGCATTTTGGAGATGGGAAAAAACTATTGAACTCGCGACACTGTAACCGTAACCGAAACCTCTGTATATAATTGTGTCTGCATATTGTGTATGTACGTACATAAGATACACATGCATGTTGGCATTTTTTGAGATGGGAAAAACTATTGAACTCGCGACACTGTTACCGTAACCGACACTTTTGTATATACCATGTACATATATTGTTTTTTCACTTCTGTCTGCACTCCCGGAGTGCCGCTGTTTTTTTTTTCAGAAGACATTTCTATAAAAAAATTGACATTACATATTTTGAAAGCACATTGTGAATTAAATCACAGATAAAAAGTGTTATCAACAAACGTTTAAATATTTTAGTAAGACAGTTTTAGTAGTCACGAACGGCGCGGACTCGACCTCGATTGAAGGCTCATTAGCCGCGTGCAGTCAGACGTACAGTATCGCCACTATACGCGTACAAAACCGGTCCCATGAGTCCGCATGATTTATGTTTTTTGCTTTTATTTTTTTAATGGACCGGTTTCCCCACTAATAGTTTTTGTTGCTCTACCTGGATAACACGAAAAAGTAGTATCAGTTTTTTTTGTTGTAATAATAATATTGAGCATTCCTTTTGTAGAGCTCGCGGACGTGGGCACGGCGAGGTACATACGTGATGCGATGGCGCTGTTGCTTCATTACATTATATTAATGGACGCGACCGGATGAATACAAAGACGGGGCCTTTAAACTCCGCTCCGTGTAGAATGCGTGTTCCCCAGCCATACGTGGCGTGAAATTGGATTTATGAATATGATAGGGATCTTGGAATTACTCATTTACTTCAACTAATAGAATTTCTAAGTATGTAATACAAAGTACTTATTTATATTTTTTGACTTTCGAAGATGTGTCTGAGATTGTAACTGCGAAACGCGTGTTCAATGATCAACTTTATTTGATCGCTCTATAAAACTACAAAAAGCAAGCAACCTTTATTTGACATTGAACAGACCAAGCCTCAACCACACCCTGGTCACTCCATATAACCAAACAACAGCTGCAATGTAATAGCTCATTAATGTTAATAAAGTAGCTGTACACTTACAAATATTTGAATAAAATGATTACGGTCTCCTATCCACCAAGCTATCGTAAACTTAATTATTCTTTAGATATTAGGCGGTATGTTAGGTAAGCTGTTTCATACGTCACTCCATCGTATAAAAGCCAAATAAAAAAACTGTTTAGCGATTAGTTTTAGAACGCTTTTGCTTTTGCGTCTTCAGATACGCTGCGTTTAATATCAATAGGTACATTGTTATTATTTTAAGGTATGGTATTATCGATGTTTATAGTCAGTACATGGGTTTTGTGTTTTTAAACATGAAAAACATTAAGAGTTACTTTCGCAATTAAATATTGTTATTACGACTGCGAAATAAGCGTTCTCCTTTAAGAATCTTCTTACCATCATAAATTTAGTTCAAGCGCAGGTACGAGGTATCTTATTATTGTAGATTCTGTGCCTCAACAACAACCAGTTTTTGTAGCAATTTTTTGTTGGAATTTATTTATTATCAGCCCGCAACATATATACCACCTGCCGCTTAGGAACCGGTCGTTACCCGCTTCAAAAAACTCCCCCAGCCAACAAAAGAGATTCCCAAACATTATTATTATTATCGTCACAACTTGCATAGCTTTTAGAAGTCGTTTTTGCATTGTAACAAAAAATGACCCCTTAGAAATGGGCAAAGCATTGTATGTCACTTTTTGTACGGAAACAAAAAAAGTAAACAATTCTTTTTTTTTCTAAAACTTATCCGATAAGGAATTTAAGATACTCGAATAAATATTCACTTTTATACAGTTATAAAGTGAATCAATAGGTACATATTTGATATTTCCAAAATTTAATTTTTAAAATGTTCTCTTTTAATAATAAACAATTTAATTTATAAATTTTAATAATTCCACAATAATAATAAAAAACAGCAACAGCTACGAACATACATTGTGGATTGTGGTAAATTAAAGTAATAGATTGAAAAACATTTATTAAATGTAGAAGATGGCCAATGACGCCTAACTACATAAAGAACTCCAGGTGTTACACTTGCTCTGCCAATTGTTTATAAAAAGTCTTTATAGTAACTACGGAAACGCCTCAGAAGGGAGAGTAGGTTCGTGTGGGATAACTTGAGTAGTAAGTAACACTTCTCCGTAAATAGATGAACTCGGCGTTAATTGGAACAACTAATCAGAGTACTATCCACCTACCATTGCTAATTTGCTACCCGAAAGAACACACAATTAGAGACTACATATCTTTTCACACTAAGGAGTACTAAAAATATAATAATGTGTTAGCAACTGAGCACATCATTCGAACAATTCTACGCTACAATATGTTAAAGAGATCTAGGTGGTATTTTGGAACGTTAGCCAGTACCTACTCCATATGGAGCCTAATCTGAACATCATATAAAGAAAATAGCGTTACGCGTGATATATATTAAGCATACCATTTCAAAAATTTTTTTGAAACTACAGTAGCCTTCTCACATAAATTCGATCAGCTCGCACCCACAGCATCTTTTTTAAAGATTTAATTCTTAAAGTTCTTTAAATTTTAAAGAAACCTGGATATTAAAAGGAGGAGTGCCCTAAAATCAGGTTTTTGTTACAAATGCGCCCATTGTTGCGCTAAAAGCAGACATTCGTTTTTAAAAGGGTTGAATTATAAAAGCCTCACATAATATTTGTCTCAATCTATATATCTGTCGCGACTCTATTGAGGGTTCCGATTGTAAAGTACAATGAAAATATAACTTTATCGATATGTTGGTCAGACGATGTAATAGATGGGATCATGAACAATTTTTCAAACGTGAGTCAATATTTAATTAAAGCAACATCCTCTTCATACTTGTTATTCTACACAGTCATGAATAATTCATAAAAGTTGTAATCTCACTATCACTAGGTATGTTTCTTTAAACATAATTTATTATCTAATCAGTGTTATCATTTTATAAGTCCTTTATCGCTGTAATCAGAGAGCTCTTATCACAAATACTTCATAACATGCCCTCATTTATTAATATTGTTTGACATTTTTGTTGTGTTTTTACAATGAAAACATTAGTTATTGTGTTTTTAAAGGTGGTTTTAAGGAGTCATTAACACCGGTTAAAACAAATTTCAGAGTACTAAATCTTTATTGTAGGTTGCTGTATTGTCGACCATCGTTAATAATCTATACTAATATTATTAAGAGGAAAGATTTGATTGTTTGTTTCTTTGTTTGCATTGAATAGGCTCCGAAATTAAAATTTGTTTAATTTAATTTTTATTTGTTTCTACTTTTGCGACAAATAATAAATTAATATTTGTCACAAAAGTAGAAACAAATATTTTAAGCCACATTTACGGTTGAAGTTATCTACAAATTGGATGTTTCCCTGACAAACAACTTGTTCAAGGATATCAGAGGTTATTCAACAAGTGTCGTTTCTTCGAAGCCACCAGCCGTGTCTACGAATATCCGGTTCTCAAGTGACGGGTTGCAAGCGGTTATGTGGTATTACTTTTTGGTATCGATTACTAATGAATCGGAAGTATCGTTCATACCAACATTTATTAAAAGGAAACACTTACCCGTCTTGAACATCCTTTGTCTTTGTATTGGTCCCATATCTATACTGATATTATAAAGAGAGAAGATTAATTGTATTTTTAATTTAATAGATGGCGTTAAAATCATATATATCGAGGTGCATTTTGAAATGTCATATAATTGATGAATGATGATGATGTGTGATCTCTTTATAACGCCCCTACCGCCATTAACATAATGACGTAAACAAAAAATATGGTTCGAGATTAAAAGTTTAACAAGTTTTCCGATGAAGTAAAACACTGCAGACAGTTGTCAAAGTTGTAGACTCGAGGATAAATCTCAGTTTAGTTAGATATTGCCCCAACTGCTTCTGCAAAGTTGAAAAACTTCTCAAAAGAAATGCCAAACTTTTAATGCTCTTTCCTTGGTTTCGACTCAAGGGGAATGGAAATTTCATCAGCCGCATTTATATAATTCGTTTGTTCATCTGTTTATATGTACGTGAAGAAATATATTTCATATAGGTATTTAAATAGTTCAGTTAACTTAATTTATATATTTTGTAATTCCTCTAAGTCGTGTATTCTCTTCAAAATTTAAGATACTCATGAGTCTTTTCTATGCGGAGGTTGGCAACTATCATGATGTAAATAAACTCTATAAGTTCAAGAATTACCAAATTATTAGCTTAAAAACTGCTTTTAATTTGTTCGACATGCCAGAAAAGGATTTGTCAAGGTCTGGATAGACTTTTTTGGCAAAGAACTGGATTTTGGAATTTGTGCCAGAACAAAGAAACTTTTATAAACGTTGATGTATATCATATTAAAGAGTATGAAATAAGGAAGTTTAACAAATTTGGAAAAACTAAATATCAATATTTTTTTTATAAAACTGTACTTTAAAGTTGAACTTTGAAAATTATTTTAGTACAATGCAAGAGAAAGGTACGTCGTATTTTTTTAAATTGCTATTCAAATATCTAGTTATTGTTTGTTATTTCAAGTTCATACATTTAAGTCAGAAATAAAGCACGCCTTAGACTGATATCTTAACTAGCAAAAAAGTTATTAATACTTGTCAATTTTTGGGGTAAAATAAAAAATATAGAAAAATTTAAATATTTCAAAAACCGTAAGATTTTTGTTAGGACAATTTTGGTCATAATGGTTGCAAATGACCTCAGCTATGACTCACTGAAAAGTTTACATCGTTGTGCCAAACACGTTGTATAATATAAAGCATCGGTCCCTTTGGCAGGGTCCCAAGCATGCTGACTGCATTACCTCGTTGTATGGCAATACAACGAGGTAATGGCAATACAACGGTCTGTTGACCGAGGTGATAGCCAGCTTTAGAATCGCCGGTTATGTCGACCAAACGTTTTGATAAGATGTTAAAAAACTTATATTTGACTACGTTATCGGTATACAATGGAAGTTGATGTTAGGTTATCGCTTTGCATGCTAATAAATAATAATATTATGTAAGTATGAGACGTATAAATGCGACCGCAGTGACATTATGTGTTCTGTATATACAAACTGATAAGTATGTTCAAATGAAATGTCCGAGTCATGCCCTCTCTAATGTCAGATCAGATGACCGCCTTCCAGAGAATAAGTCGGCTATGTAAGATAAGTAGTGTGTTGACTTCTGGCGTGTTATGACCTTATTTTGAAATCTGATCTGGGTTTACGTTTGCTCTCACTTAAAAGATATAATTGTTGATTAAATGAAGGAATCTTTATACACTGATACAATGTATTACGCAAAGATATAATATTACTTCGAAGATTACGCAGGTATAAATTATATAAAATAGCCTACGTTACTCGCTGATAATGTAGGTAGCTTTCTATAGGGGATTTTTAAAATCAGTCTAGTAGTTTTTGAGTTCATTCATTACAAACAAAAATACATATTTTTCTTTAAGTATAATATTAGTATAGATTTACAATTTTACTATGCACGCATTTATCAACTATCAAACTTGTCTTCTTACATTGCTTCTTCACGCAGCTTATCTTCCTTTAAAATTTATATTCTTCATAAAAAGGTCGTTTGTCATGGACGTCCGTTTTTAAGAATAGATAACATGTTTTATAAAGATTACATTTTTAACTCATAACTTTGTTATTAATATTAATAAAAATATCGACTCTTTGTCTACTGAAGCTGACTTCAACGAAAGAAGACATTTTTTGTATAATCTCTTAAAAAGTATAAAAGGACTCCTTTCGTCATAAGACCTACTCAAGACTACAGATATTTTTTTTCGAAAACGATTCTGCGGACAAAGGCTTGTAGTTAAATAATCCTTTATTCCGTCAGTTGGAATACCTACAATTATACCTACCTACATACCTACAATTTATACTACAGTTTTCATCGTATTATACCTACAGTTGGAAAACAACAATCAAGTCTTTTTTAATTTGCAGTTTTTGTCTAGAATCTAGCAATTTTTAAAGGAAACCTATTTAGCTTTAAAAAGAATTATCAGGATTAAAAGTATATACAAACGATTTTATGAGATTGTTATTTTATAACAAATAAATCAAAATTTTAAAAGAAAGTAATTTTTAATTAAGTTATTACAAATAACACTTGGCTTAGTTAACTGTAATTGCTCGTTTAGGCCATACTCTGTGACATTACTCAGATAATCCAAGATTAATTGTAGCAATTAAAATCATCTTGGTCGAGTTTAAGCTATTTAATTTATTCGTCTGGTTGCTGCATTTGCATAATATTATGTATCATTAGAATTTATTTATTGAATAATTTAAAACGTTTCAAAGGTCCATTAAATATGATATAACCGTGAGAATTTGATGTATATGTTATATCTGTATCAGACATTAAAACCATTGAATTAGTTATTTAAATTTTAGTAACTTTTACTAGGACTGAACTGAATCTTTCGTTTCTATTTAAACATGAAAGGCTTTTTTCACCTTATCTCAAATTGAAACATTAATTAGTAATCATCGTCTATTTTCTAAAATATTTATTTTACACTAACTACCCGCTCCCGATCTCGCACGGATGCAATTTTCGAGACAATATTTTCAATGTTTCTCTTCATAAGAAGATTCACTTTCATCTATTGAAATAAATCGTTTGCAAGTAACAGTTGAAACGAGTGTTTGCAATGCGCTCGTACGGGTCACCGCTCAATTGAATGTAACTGACCCTGCAAGTGCAAACGGCTCTATACTTAGCGTTATTTGCACACATATTCGTGCTGTTTTACTGTCCATTAAAATAGCTGCACACTTTGGTATTAAAATTTATTACATGTTACGCAATCACCTGCCTATTTACTCGTACACTGTATTGTGGAATTACTGCGAACATTCAAGTTAAATTGCCACTAAAATATGCTGTCAGACTGTTCTGACTCTCGGAACATAGTAATTAAGATCAAAATTTTGTAAATGAAGAAACAAATATAAGAAACATATGATTACAATATTAAAAAGCTGAATATTAATGTATATATTTTTATTTGCCAACTCCCACGAATTCAGAATTTTCTAGTTACTTAATAGATAGCCTTTTTTATCAGATTCGTGGTACACATTGTAAATTAACAAAACTCGATATTTTCCCCAAATGCTTGCTTAAATCGAAAAACTCCCAGATGCTCGACGAATTACTGGGTATGAAAAAAAACTTTTCATATTCTGTTTGATCACCGAAGCATTATTTTATATAAATTTTCAATGACCAAAAATTAAATTGGAAGTAATAATAATATATTTTAAATCTGCTTTGAATAAACAAAATTACTTTTGTATCATAATTATCTTTTACGAAGACCATAAATTCGATACTTATTTTAATGAATATATTAATTGACTATGATGTTTTACATTTCATTATATAACATTAATGATATATGTTTTTTAATATTAAATATGTAGTATTTATAAATTAATGAATATGCAATTTATAAGATTATAGATTATAGAAAGTACGTAATACGAGAAATGCTTTCTACATTATTATGCCATCAATCTAGCATCGCTACAATGGCTCCATCGCATCTGTCATATTGAATTATAGCTGTGTGGGTACGTTGACAGATCGCCGTACCTCACAGCTTCACGCGTGTCCAACTAATAAGGATGGAGATATTTATCCTGATGATTGTATGACCTAAAGATCTAACAACTAGCTTATCAGTTACATGCATATCACGCAATTTACAATTCTTACTAAAGTTTGACGAAGAAATAAAGATAATTTTGAATTTGAATTACACAATCCGTTATATAAATTAAACAAAATGTTTTTACAATATAAATTACATTTGCGGTTCGATATTATTCTTATTAAGTTTATAATAATGCTATTTAGTCCTAAATCATCTTACGTATTACGTATCTTATGAATTTAAGGTAAACATTTGGTACACGTTCAGCAAGGGGTGGACACCACGAACGAAGCGCTTTTTAAATGTCTCAAGATATTTTTATATTCATTCATCTTTGGTTCTGAAAGAACTTTCAGTAGACTAATTAACAATTCACTTTTTTAACAATTTTTTTAATTTATTAACAACAAATAAAGTTCGGACATATTATGAATGTTTATAATAAAAATATAAAAATGTTGTTACATGCAAAATTATACTGGGGCCAACATTTAACAACAAAAGGATTTTTGCAGAAACGATAGTTTAGTTAGCAGGTCAGTTTACATATCTGTTTGAAAATGGTAATTTAAAATTGAATACTGGCGCTGGGTGTTCGCAGAGATTCTTTCAATTTATTGTCGGAAAGACATATAAAATTATTTTCGTTTGCTAGTCTAGGCTTGCCGTATGTTAAGTAACCGGCATAATAAACATAAATACGTTTTTCGACGTATCTCATAAAATCAGCATGAAGGATTTATTTATTAGTACACCGACGCCACCCGACGCGCCCCGGCTTCGACAGGGTATACCTATGTCCATCTGGATATTGTTACTTTCGAAGAATTTTTGAAATATATTTCAAGTTCCGGAGATAATATATTAGTACAACGAAATTTTACTAATTCCGCTCTCTCTCTCTCTCTCTCTCTCTCTCACTCTCTCTCTCGCTTTATTAAAATTAGTATAGAATCTAAATATAATTTGTCATACAAAGCTATTTATACAGTAGCCATGAATATTAATATTAGTTAATTGGCTCAATTGGCTTTATTTAGTATGAATATCAAATCAGTCTGATTTGTGAAAGCGGTTAGCCATTATACCAGCCACTTTGCTCGCGCCATCTACTGATAATTCAGAACTGAAATGTTACAGAAATAGCAATAAAGTTGAGTTAATGTTACACAGAAACGTGTTTGTAGTCACGAGTGCACAATGGCTGTAAACTGGAACTTATGATTTATAGTGTAGTGTTTAGTTTAGGTACTTATATTGTGTCCTGAGAATAGCTTGATGATGTGGGTATCAGTCTGCAATTTGACTTATTTTTAAAAACTTGTGTGAAGTGGTTGCAAGGTTGTAAATTGCAACGGTTTTAAACGACATAAAATTTGGTTTGTGAATAGTAAAATAACTATAAACCATCTATAATCTATAAAACGTCGATAATGTGTATTGTTTCTTACTTTGTGTGCCAAATTTTAATCAAATACGTTCAATGGTTTACGTATATGATATTATGCGAAAGTGCAAGTTTGTTTGATCGTAATAAAATTTTGCATAAACGTTGTCAGGAACGTGTCTGACAACGTGTATGCAAAATAAAAAGAGAACTAAAATAGAGTAGGTACTGTTTCTGAGGTATCATCTAAAAATAGTTATAAATTCAACGCTTCATAAAAATATCTTGAGTAATTTGAATAAATGTTTTCCTACGATTAATTTTATTTTTTATCTCGGATGGTCGCGGGCACCAGCTAGTAAATAATGACTGTAAGACTAATTAATTTTCTATTGAGTTCCGTAATAAATGTTTAGTTAAGTTAAAATCGGACAGCATTCATTTATACATTGAATTCGATAGCCCACGCCCCTGATAACCTTCGAAGATATAAACATATATTGAACGGTCAGTCTTAATAAATTAGTTCACAACTTGACTGAATTTACTTAGGTACCTAAGTAATAACTCCTCTTTGACATAAATTAACTTGAACTAGACTACCCTGAATTGCGATCATGAAATTCGTTACTAAAATATTAAATAACTAGCGCAATTTATACACAAAAACATTTCTCGTTTATCACTCTCTTTCCATCAGTGAAAACCGTATCAAAATCCGTTGGGTGGTTTAGAAAATGTTGGATAAACATCCAGAAGCAGAGAGCGATTTTTATCTATATAAATAAAATCAGAGTGTCTGTCTGTGATTTGCGAAAAACTGCCTCAAACTAAGCTTAGAGTGTCATTCGCATGCTGTTAAAACGTAAATAACTTTTTTTAGAATTTTTGTCTGTCTGTCTGTCTGTCAGTCTGTCTGTCTGTCTGTCTGTCCGGGGTAATCTCAGAAACGGCTGAAGCGATTTCGATGAAACTTTGCAGACATGAAGAGGGGGTCGTCAGGAGTAACATAGGCTACTTTTTGTTTATGTAAATTGCGGTACATACACCAAAATAACATTTTTTACAATTTTTGTCTGTCTGTCTGTTTGTTCCGGCTAATCTCTGAAATAGCTAGACCGATTTTGACGGGACTTTTATTGGCAGGTAGTTGATGTAATAAGGAGTAACTTAGGCTACGTTTATTTTAGAAAAAATACACCCCGGACGAAGCCGGGAGCGGGCCGCTATAAACAATAAAAAACGGGATCTATGCAATATATTCGAGTTTTTCAAACGCGATATTTTTTCTTTTACTGAAAAAAAGACTAACCCTGTGACAATATAAAAAAAAGATTTTTTTTCGTTCATAAAAAGTGCATTTGTTGTTAACAACTGAAACGAAGGTTCATGCAATACGATGAGTTCTCCTTGCGGCATATCTTTTCTTTGGCTGAGTCGCTCATTATATATTATTAATAGGAACGGATTTTTTTTTCGCTAACATTCTAGAAAATTCTAGATGTTTATAGAAAATTCTAGAAGTTTCTCGAAAATTCTAGAAGTTTCTCGAAAATTTCAGAAGTTTCTAGAAAATTCCAGAAGTTTCTAGAAAATTCTATGAAAACTTTCTTCACTTTTTCAGATAATTTAATAAGATTTTTTGAAATTTCAGAACATCGTCAAAATTTTTAGAAATTTAAAAATTTGTTAAACCTGATGGGTGATTTGTTATATTTATTTCGAAGGAAGTAGAGTGAGTGCATAAGCATCATTCTCATTAAACTCGAAAAGTCTATGTAGGTACACGAATAAGTTGAAACATTTATCTTTTCTGCCTAACGATCATCACTCAGCTTGATAGACAGCTTTAGTATTCATCATCGAAGTTTTGAGATAGAATATACTCGTACCTACCCATATTTCGCCGAACTGCGTTCTCTTATCTCAGTTGAACAAATATACACAGGAAAAAGACAAAGTTACGCACAATTAAACAAAAATCAATTCGCTCACGCAGACAACATTATTAAATTTACGTTTTTTAATATTATAAAACAAAGTCCCCCCGCCGCGTCTGTCTGTCTGTATGTTTGCGATTCTCAAAAACTACCGAACGGATTTTTATACTGTTTTCATTAATGGGAAGAGCGTTAAACGAGGAATGTTTCTACATTTAATTTGCAGAAAAAAATTGCACCCGTGCAAAGCCGGGAACGGATCGCTAGTATATCTATATAAATAAAATCAGAGTGTCTGTCTGTGATTTGCGAAAAACTGCGTCAAACTAAGCTTAGAGAGTCATTTGCATGCTGTTAAAACGTAAATAATTTTTTTTAGAATTTTTGTCTGTCTGTCTGTCTGTCCGGGGTAATCTCAGAAACGGCTGAAGCGATTTCGATGAAACTTTGCAGACATGAAGAGGGGGTCGTCAGGAGTAACATAGGCTACTTTTTGTTTATGTAAATTGCGGTACATACACCAAAATAACATTTTTTACAATTTTTGTCTGTCTGTCTGTTTGTTCCGGCTAATCTCTGAAATAGCTGGACCGATTTTGACGGGACTTTTATTGGCAGGTAGCTGATGTAATAAGGAGTAACTTAGGCTACGTTTATTTTAGAAAAAATACACCCCAGACGAAGCCGGGAGCGGGCCGCTAAATGTATTGCTAAGCGCAAAACTCGAGAACGGGTGCACCGATTTTAATTCTGTCTTCACTCATGGACAGAGGGATAATCAGGGAAGGTTTTTACGTTAAAAAAAATGCACCTCGGGCGAAGCCGGGAGCGGACCGCTAGTATTATAATATGAATAGATAAGTAGATATATATATAATTATATTAACGATCTTTTTTAACCTATCATTTTTTTATTTCAGGTAGGTAATTACTTACTGGTTTATAATATCAACCATGATCAGTGAAGATCTTTTTAATTTATTGGACACAAGGGTACGTAGCCATTTTAGAAATTAAAAACATAACAGGATTCATAATATTTTAATCTTTGCTCGTTTGAAATGTTAATTTAAAAAATGACACTTAAAAAGTACTTATTGTGAGGTATTAAAATAAAACTACATATACTGCAAACAATATATAAATATAGCGAAAGAAAAAGTTTTAAGGCCAGGCGGATTCACGAAATGTGACGAAAAGATGGATGTTTGAACTTCAATTTTGATGAAATGACGCAGAATTGTACTACACAAAAATTAATGTAGGTTGAAAAAAAAAAAAAGAAACACAATAACCGAAACGAATATTGAAAAATGGCTTGGTAACTCTGTAAAAAAAATCTAAACATCACCATAACAAATTAACTTCCATGTTGACCATTTCGTAATTTTCAACGACAGTGATATGATTTTTTTTTACAAAAAGGATAGTCTTTTAATGGTTCTAACACAATAACCGGTTAGATTTTTAAAAAAATATCCAGAATTCAAACAATTAATTAAAATGTTCTAAATAGTATTAATATTTTCGTTCGTAAACCTGACGAAGAGCTATACAATAATCGACCATATTGACGGAGCGGCAAGCGTTGCAATTCGATACGCGCGTTCATTTAGTTTTCCAGCGACGCGGGCCGTGAACTGACCGGGCCTTAAGCGGTTGAAAGCTAAATTTCAAAGAAAAAGTTGCAAGTTTGCACTTTGCACTAAGTTTATTCTTCATCAGAACAAAGATGGCTGTGACTTTCTTTCGAACAAGTAGCGTGCTCCAATAAACTTTTAAAGTTCCGTCAGACTTACAGAAACTTATTATTATAATTAATTATTACCTACTTGGGAAGAAACTAGTTATCTATTATAACCTTTTTAACCCATTTATTAAAGAGATGTTGTTAGAAGTAAAGTTCTTTTGATGGTACAGAAAAGCAATAATGACTCAAAAAGGCAATTAATGAATATTGCTTACTAATGTTTGCATGTAATGAAGACAGTATTACATGAAAAGTACAAGAGTATTTTTAATTTTCATATCATATCACAAATATCGTTAGATGATTGAAAGGGAAAGAGAACGTGGCAAATACGTAGTCTTCGAAGTTCCAGATTTTTTCATTTTATTTTTTTAAAATCTAAGTACATAGTTTTTCATAAGGAAAATAATATAAATAAATAAAAAGATTTTTCTTTCTTAATCTGAAAACCCAATATCGATAAAATTTTATCATTATCATGTAGGTAATATAATATATAATATGTAATTTCTTTTTAAAACATAAAATTTATCACGTTGCCTAGTAAAGTAACCCTATTTGTAAGTTAATAAAATAATATAAAAATTACTTTGTAACGTGATTGGCTCGGAGGTCAACGGTTAATTTCCCTTGTGGTTCATCCTATTTGTAACCAACGATGATTGACCCAATTACTACTTCGTTTGTTAAACTGAAATGGTCTTGTGATGAATTCATAAATATATATTCGTTAAGGATGAAAACGTCAGACAATTAGTGATTATAACCACCACTATTCGCCGTGTTGGTGAAAGTAAATGAAAATTAATTTGTTTTATTTATTTTATTTTATAAATGAAAAATAAAACAATTACATCATGTAAAATAAAGAGAAACATACATTATGTACATTATTAGTAAATCTACTTTATACAAAGAGTATATACAAAAATACCCCAATAAAACATCCAAGGAAGAAAAAACAAAGAAACTTATTATATTAAACATTCACCTAAAAATATTATCAATTCTATATTTCTGTAAACTAGTTGAAAATTTCTATCGCGTTAATTTGCTTCCTGTCCATTATAACCTAATCCCAAATTGTCTGTTTCCTATTTTTCATCTTTTTTGTTTTAAAAAAGCAATGTCTCCATAACAATTCGTAATATCAACAACAACTCCAATAAATCAATGTTTGCGACAAAAATACACGGTTCAATGTTGACGTCAATGGGTTTGACGCAGTTACGGTAGGTGTGTGGATAAATCAATAGTAATCAGGACTTTCAAAATAATCTGAAACTGTGAACATTGTTTGTTTCGCCACATGTTGCTATTACAGATCATATAAAAAATAGATGATAGACATTAAATTACAAACTTGATACTTTATATATATAATATATATATTGTATACTATGTAGTATCGATCAATTGGGTTATTATATAAGCGCAAATTTTCATGAAGTAAAAAATCGATCAAAGAAAAACTTAAATTACTATTACTTCCTTTGATAACAAAAATTCTAAACTTTAATAAATTGTACAATAAGGCAGCTTCAGATAGCGACTTAGATATTGCAACCCATTTATCTAGCGATGCAATAATTCTGCAAATTCTGCAAACCTCTATAACTACATAAATGTTCCTCGTTTATCGCTCGTTCATTAGTAAAAGCCATATCAAAATCCGTTGTGTGATTGAGAAGAAGTCAGAGGCGGAGCGAATACATTTTATAACTTGGGTTTAACTTTACAGTGACCCTCTCTTGACGTCCAAAAAATTAAATTGCTTGCTATGACTTGCACATTAAGCCCAAAAAATGTAACATTTTAATGGACTATACATTTAAAAACCTTGGAACAATTTGTTTTGACTCATAAATTACAAGGAATTGACTGCCGACCTTCAATAATCGAGAGGAGAGTCTATTTGCACAAAATACTTGGATTTTAGTGCAATGCACCAGTTGTCGTCATTATAAAGAGACGTAGACATTTATATGAGACTATAAACGAATGCCTGTCGTTTGTTTTATCATTCACGAGGGACTCATTTCTCAAGATTTAACAATGTTTACTAGAAACCCGTTTGGTTGTCATAAATTCCTGAGACGATAAATCGTTGTCTGTAGTACGCGGGTACAATTTCACGACGAGAACACGTACTGCGGTACTGTTAGCTACTAAATTACTCTTATATTCACCGGTTTCACGGGCAAATTGCCAGAAATACCAGGAATAACTATCTATTGCATATACGTTCGCATTTTTTCTCACTCGTGTTTAAATAAATGGCTATCTGCGTGCTTTGTTTAATCATTTTTAACATGCCAAGGTCACGGATCTTTAGAACACATTAAAATTCTGCAGATAGATATAATATTACAAATGCGAAAGTTTGCGAGGATAGATGAATGTATTGATGTACCAATGTTTGTTACTCTTTCACGTAAAAACTACTTAACAGATTTGGATGAAATTTGGCACACAGATAGTTTAATACCTGAATTAACGTTTAGGATCCTGGTAAAAGTTTAGTTCTCGAGGGATCGTCTAAAAATATAAAAAATGTGGTGCTACTGTCACCGTGGCAGTGTCATTTTCAGCGATGTCAGATGTTCAAGCTAGCTCACTAGCTAGCTTCGCTAGAGTAATATTGACTAGCACTAGCGATATATAATGTTCTAATAATTTAGTATTTTGTGCTATACACAAGTACGTGGTATCTTCCATGTAAGGAATGATAACTAAATATAAAACATATGCAGGCTGTTATCTCTATACGTGTTCAAGAGTGTTACGATAAATAGTTGTAACGAAATGTTTCTTATCATTTAAACTGTTTGCTATCATAAGTTGACTTAAGATTGCGAAATGGGTCATTGTAATTGAATCACTTCAGTTTTATCATAAATTATTATATCCAATTCTAGAAATCGTGTTATGTAACATTACAAAAAGTAAGTTTTGATTTTGATTTAGATTTTCAAATATTTCATCAAGTAAATTTTCTACAGAGTAATAATTTGTTAGGAAATATCAATACTCAAACTATTTAACTTATTGAGTACCTAATACTCAATAAGTTAAATAGTTAATATTACCAGAATTAATCGCGAAATTCTGCTTTAATTTCATTCTCTGAGTCACTGATATAAATAATATAAAATTTTATTGTGTCTTGTATAGATATCATTTATACTTATTCACTCAGCATTATTTCGTTTTTTAACGTCATTGTTGGATCCAAACATGACATTGACTTGCTAAGAAGTAGTTGGAGAAAAGTAAATGCGCCTAGTTTATAAAGTTATTAAGATTTTATCTTAATATAAAAATATTAAGAATAATTGAAAATATTAATTAAAATGTGTATTCAATTAAAGAAAAAAAGTACATGTCTTAAATTTTTCAATCATAAATGAATGACTAATTGACCTGAATATCTTGACAGTTACGATCGCGTGAAACCGCGTGTGCGTGGTATGTCAATTCGTGGGAAACGATTGACATGCAAGGTAGACAGACAATGGCTTATTAGACAGATACTGTGATATAATAACGCTTCGCATTGGCTTTTTATTGCTGTTGCTAGAAGGTGCAGTATTCACACGCACATTGTAACGTCTATCGACTTCCGTATTGTGAACAGGATTTGTTCGTTGTTATTAAAGAAGTTTTTCAAAACAATTATTATTATAGAAAAAATATTTATTAAGAAAATCATCCTAACTATACCAGTTTTCATGCCCATATTAGTGAACAGTGGTAGAACCAAAACACAATAAGGCGCGCGCAAACGAAGGATATTTCGTCTGCCGACTGAAAACTATTAATTTAATACATTAATTAATTAAATACACTATAAATAAACTAATAATTAAATACACTAATAAATAAACTATTAATTAAATACACTAATAAATAAACTACAGGAACGGATATGCTGCAACACCAGCTACTTTAGAATGACGTTTCATTTGCATATTTAATGAGGAAATAGCTGAACGATATCAAAGGAAGAAATTGTATGTGGGAACACAGCCAGATGGCTCATTCCCTGCTGACTGTCACTCTGTTATTTAGTTTACGCCCCCACTCACGAGGTCGACTTTAATTGCCACTGCGTTTTACATAGATGATGTCAACGCCTTTGCAAGTACTTCTTTGCATTCATTGATGTACCTATATTTATTCCTCAAACAGATCTATATTTATCTAATCTTTTTATATTGACGATGTTAGAATATCTGACATTTGATGCGGCATTTTATATGATGGTTAACACAATATTAATTATCATATTTATTTATTTTAATCCCCAATGCGTTTTACATAGATAATGTCAACAACTTTGCAAGTACAATATTTGCATCACATTTGCATTCATTGATGTACATAGTTATATTTATTCTTCAAGCAGATATATTTGCCTAATCTTTATATTCCCGATGTGATAGAATTTCCTATAGCAAGCGACATTTGATATTGATGTTGAATAACTTTAATTATAATATTTTTTGTTTGTGAAACATTATAATAACTATATTTTTGACGATCTCATTTAGTTCCGACGCATAAATACAATAAATACAATGCCAACTCAGTCCTAAAAATATGACATTATATCAATACTGTTCGATTTATTTATAGACGGTGTTTATCGAATTGCAATTACGAATGTGAAAGAATGTCGGATGCGGCGCTGAACTTGGTCAAGGCGAAACTAATTCGTGGCAGCACGCCAACTATCAACTCTGTAACGATAGCTATTTGTCAAAATCGCATTCTTTTGTTAAGAAGCCATTATTATAATTCTACTAAATTAATAGGTACCTTAATAGTAGGTACCTTAATACCTTAACAGAATTATAATTTTTGAAGATACAGGTTCTGGACATAATTGAGATCAACGTATATTGTTATAATGTTAAGAGATTATTATTCTTATATTAAATCCGTTGCGTAGTTTAAAAGATCTAAGCGTACATACAGAGGGACAGAACGGCGAGAAGCGACTCGTTTTATACTATCTAAAGAAGAGATGGTTTATACTAATATATTGTGATGTATAATTAGTTAACATATTTATGATAATACTGTATTTTAGTATTGATTTCCAAAGTTGTACCGCCATCGTTTTTTTAATTATGCATACTAATAACGTTAGGCATTTTTATTGCTTTCTTTATACAGAACAGGTGCAGTCATATATTGTAATTTAGTATTATTTAGTCGACACGTAAGCATCCTGCCACGCACAAGCTTTAAATGTTTATGAGGTTTTTATATATTTCGATGTAAAACTAACCGTGCCGTTGATTTGAACATTATTTTATTTTCTATATGGTGCCAAAAGCTCACTGTATCTTTATACTGTATGAAATAGTTATTAACCTATTCGCCAGACCGTATCCTATTCAATTTGCAATGTTTTGCCTAATGTCACAATATGGTGGCGCAGACGATAAAATTTTGTGTTTAGTAAGGAAATTAATGCGGCATCGCGAATCGCTTGGCCACACTCCAACAAGAAGGTTGCTTGCTTCTCGTATCTCAAGGACACTATGATTTTATGAGTATTTAATATTTATTTAGCTGATTGAAATTGTTTACTAGGATGAGCGAACTTATATCTATTGTATTTAATGTATTCTATTATACAGGGTTGTAATTTGAAACGGGTCAGTAAGGGCAGCTACCTAAATAAATATAGCTAGCTTTCAAATATTTTGAAAAAATGGTATAGTCAGCGGGAAAAAAAGTCATTTTTAAAGTTTTGTTTTTATAGCGCCAATCGATTCTTTTACTTATAAGGATAAATTGACCCTATGGGACCAACTGACGTTAGAGTACTAGAAACGTCAAAAATAGCAAAAAAACGACTTCCATACATTTCTTAAAGAAATATTGAATAAATATTCAAAAAAAATCCATTAGTGAATACGCATCAAAATTCGTTGTATGGTAGCGCGATTTCAATTTGTGCTATACCTATAAGGATTAAAAGAGGTTTTATTGTTAAAAAATGTGTACCTACTTATGTTTTTATTGCCGTAGCATTAGTCTGATGATTAATTAAATCTACTGCTTGTTCGCGTTACCGGAACACTGAATTAATGAATGCTTTGAGTAAAAAAGTAATTTAAACTAAATGTTTATATTGGAGTACAAAAAGTTAAGTCATTAAAATTTTATAAAAAAAAGAAGTTAGTACATGTACTTCCTTTTGTAGCCAACTAGCCGTAAGTAGGTATAACATACTATGCTAAAATTTGCTGCAAATAACATGTGTGTACACAATAAAATAAGATCCATTTTATTACACCGATTTCACAGCCTCGTGATATGAACGTTAAACAAACATTGTAAAACCGTGAGTCAACTTTCGTAGAATTGGTTAGGTAATTTGCAAACTTGGAAATGGCATTCGTAACACGATATTTCATCGTCCTCAGCAGAATATTGCGAGCAGAAACTCGCTTTGTTTGGAAGCAAAAATATTTATTTGTTCGTCATAATTAAGTTCTAAACTTGGTTTACTGACATTATTTCTGGTGAATCATTTGCTCTCTTGACTAATATGAGTATAGTGACTCATTAGGCTTATAATTTTATTTCAAAATATTCATGTGTAATACCTCTTAGCTATTAAAACAATTTATTCTTTTTGCTCATTTATTATTGTCAGTCGTTTTATTTTCATTTTTAAATGATGCCTCGGAAACTGTACTCTTTTCTGGATGAAAGGTACCCTATGTCCTTTTTATTATCCCTCACCACGTCTATGCGAAATTTCATGATGAACGCTTGAGTAGTGAAGGCGTGAAAGCATTACAAACAAACAAACTCACTTTGGCTTTTATAATTTTATTTATTGTATCTTGAAACGGACAAAAATAATTTCATATGGGCCTCTCTGTCTACAATTATTTATATCACATTAGGATTTATAATGACGCCGCTAGCAATGTATAAAATGTGACTGAACTCATCATTCGAGCATCGTTTTTTATTATTCGCACGTTCTCAGTGTCAGACTGGCAATAGAGTTGGATGTGCGCCAACACTCGGTGCCGGTGGCTAGTGGCTACGGTAATCTCATTCCAAGTGTTGTATCAGCTAATAGTTGATTGATTGCTTCCCTTCTATGTAAACGACCCGATTGACCTTTAAAGGCAACATTATGATAAATTCAATAAAAAAACCAATGTTGTTACTTTACTAGCTAAAATAACATATTAATAATAAAATAATATATTATTTTTAGTGAGTAGTTTTAATTAATAACAATAACATTACCTGTATACTTCTTTAATGAAATAAAAAATAATAGTTTACATATTAGGTTAGTTTTTGATATGTTTTTGAAAGAGAAATTAAGACTACTCAATTAGAACAAAACATTTTTTGAGTGTTTCTTAAATTACGATTTGTAATATAACTCGACCCGCTCTCGACTACGCACGGATGCAATTTTTTTTCTGATAATTATAGGAATACATAAGGTACCTTCCCCATTTATCGCCTTTTCCATTAGTGAAAACCTCATCAATATCCGTTGGCTGGTTTAGAAGAAGTTAATGGAGAAAGAGACAGAGGCGGACAGCGACTTTATTTTATATAAATATAGATAGATAATAGATAGATAGATAGACAATAATTTATAGATTAGATATTTTGATATGTACTCAAGCTCTGTAGAATTGTATTTTTTGCAAAATTCAAGGAAATGCTTCCTAATATTTATCATAGATAAAAATAAAGTGATTGTGGGTAAGCACCTAATCTAAGTATATGGTTTTGATAAAATTTTGATAACACCGTATATAAACATTTCTTATGTGTGAAAATAAAGTTATAATTTTCTTTTACACGAAACGTTTTTAAACTTTGTTCAAAAACTTTTTACATAAAATTGTTTTTATTCGTAAAGTTCTTTCCTAGAAAATTGAACAAAGTAAACACATAAGTATGAAACTTTCCTTTCCACTTACACAGTTGGACCCTTAAATTTCTTCTTTACAACGTTTCGGTCATTGAAGCCGAAGAATTTAGTTTGGCATCTCTACCTTGCACTGTTGATAGATTTAAAATACAGAAAGTTGTTTTCACGTTTACAGCTTTTACACACTTGAGTTTTACTGCTCATAAAAAGTTGTATTTCCTAACACTACCTAAAAGCTTAGATGACAATGTTTCAGAACAGACAGAAATCGTAATTAACCTACAGAAGTTTAATGATTCCAATGAAAATAATAATTGTGTTAACATATTTTAAGCATTAATAAGCAGTTTTTATTTGTTATTGAATATCGCTGAGTGTTAATTTTATTAGTGTAATGAGTAAAATGACATTGGTACGCTAAATTACGGGGTTTGCTGCCGACCCTGCAGGAATTTGATTACGGCACGCTTGAAGAATTGTATTGTAGAAAATCTCAGAAGAGAGATTGTTCCGAAGTTTACGTGTCTGCGGGATAGAGTTTCTACTCGTCCCGACTGTGTGCAGCGGCACCTAATAACAAAGCAATAACAAAACTCGTCAAATAACAAAACATAAAAATGTTTACCTATGCCTCCCACACATTGCATAAAGCGGTCCCTAGACGATCATGCAGCATGACATGCGTTACGTGCTGTCATGCATGCATGACCGTTTAATTGTATTGGTTGATGGGAATGACATCCAACTACGTGCTGGCAATTGATAGTTCCTTTTATTTTTCATCCTGCAATCTATGACTGACATACACGCATGATTGTATAGCGGTCCCTAGACGATCATGCGGCATGACATGCAGCATGATAATTCACGTAAACGCATGTCATGCCGCATGATCGTCTAGGGACCGCTTTAGATGCGTACGACGAAAAATGTTGGCTCACACCCAGATACTGTATTGCTTTAAACACATCACACATACTCGTATATAATTTGATGGCTGCCACATGTTAATACTTCAACGTGATATGTTTGAATTTAGTAACTAATGGTTAGTTGGAAATAAAACTGTTTTAGATTATCTGTTAACACGAATTTTATTGAAAATGTTATGATATCCAATAACAATTTCCGTGACATGAAATCTAATCTTTTCGAATATTTACTTACGTTTTTTACTCTTCTTCTAAAAGGTCACGTCACATCTTAACGATAGGCGTCAGTAGTCAAATGTACCATTATACCGCATAAAAGGTATCGGATGTCAACTTCTTTTATTACAAAATGTCAAATGTTTTTGCTCTCTAAAGCGTCCTATACTTTATTATTATTTGACGGATGTTTGACGGAAAAAAATCTTTGCTCGAAGCGCATACCTACCTACCTCCTTTTGTAATACTATATGAAAAAGAGATCTGCTATATTTGACCTGCTAATGCGTTATTGTGATAAATAGTTAGTTTTCAATGGATAGCGTTTCACATGTTACTTACTTATATCAATACAATGCAAATTTGTAAGTTTAATTTTTGCCTCAATTAAAAAGTGTAACAGTTAAAAAGCAGGAACAGAAGCCAATTTGAGCAACTTCATAAATATTAACCAATGTTGAACTTCCGTCGGTCCAATTAAAGTTCGATCGCGTAAAACACGCTCCCACTCTCCCCCTTCATACACACAAGTACATTTCGCCCCATTCGCTCCTGCCCAGGCTTTTAATGAGTTTCGAGCTTAATTTACTGTTATTGTTTCACCCGGTGGCCGTGGATTGGAACTTGTTACAGCCATTGAATACAAACTGAAAGTTAGTTTAATGGTCACGTTTCTGATAAATGTGGATACGATTTACTAGAATTTAACTAATAGAGTAAGTAGCACATGTTTGAGTAATGCGTCATTTAGTATTGATATCGAGAGGATATTTTGTCTTCAATGATAACCTCAGCGTAATTTGGTGCTCGGCATACTGGTTGGAGTTATCATTTTAAATTGATAAAATTAATCAAATTTAAAGGCTGCAATTTTAAGTCGATTAAATTGTAGCCTGCAGAGGCATTACATTTAAATCTACATAAGAATGTATTTAAAAAAAAGTCTAAACCGAAATTTAGTCTTTTGTAAAGGGAATAATTCACGTCACACACTTTTAGTGCTAGCGCTCTATAATATACATATATACTTTATTAAAAGCCACATAAATCATAATTGAACTTAAAATTTTAAAAACTAAAGAATGTGAAATTTAATAAAAATTGAGTGACATAAATTTAGAATTACTTACATACTAAAACAAATGCCTCGTTCTATACTAAAAATTCAAAAGAAAAAAGATAGACAAAGTATTTCATATGCTTTATTCGTGTCCATTCCATCGTGGACTTTTAAAATTGGTCTTACGCACATAGAAATGAATCCATTTGCAATAAATTCCATTAGCTCTGTTTCAACATTGATTTTAAAGAATAGTTTGGTGGAGGTAATAACGCAAATTGGCTATCAATCTTCCTTGCACGAAGTTATGTTGGAAATGTAACCAACGGTTATTGCAAAACTTGTTTGTGATTGCGATCTAGTTCGAAATGAATGTTGTTATCGAACATTTCTTAACCCAAAGTGACGAGAAGACTTCCTAAAACTTTCCGGTTCTCATCAACTTGCTTGGGGTCAGTAATCAATTCTCCCAAACTTTAGGTATTCCGTACCAACTCAATTTATATTAGTCGAAAGCATCCAACTAACTTGCAGAGAAGTTCAATCTTAGTAACTTATTTATCAATCTGTTTACTATCCAAAGTCCAACTTAATTGCACTTGTTGTTTTAGTCCAAATTGAACTATTCATTTAATTAGTTCATTGCTTCAGCGATTACTGATATGAACACATAGTTTTGTTAATTAAAAAGTAAACATCCTATACATATCAATAAACTTAGCTGTCACATAACACGAGTATTGTTAAGATAAATTTCACAGAACGACGCCACAGGGGTGTACTTTCTTGTTGTGCAATTTCCATTGTTCTCTTGCTAGTCTATTGTGTGTGAAATAAAAGATGCTAATCAATTGTTTCATATTGAGATGCATTTATTGTGCAATATAATATGTTGAAAAAAAATGTAAATGACGTAAAACTTTGTAATTGAATTGAAACTCTTTGAAGAAGATATCTCCTAAGCTCGTCAGAGCAAAGCTTCCAGTCACAAATGTTAGTTTAAATTTAATTGTGAAAGTTATTTTAGATATTCGTCAGGATTACTAAGATCTTGTCAAGAAAGTAATTAAGGATCGCATTACCGAAGTTTGCGTACAGTAACAAACTTGCAGATTATCTACTTCAAGTCATTACAGTGGTGAGGGGACCGAGTTTCAGTCGGGACAAGTTTGCGCCTCGAACTTTGTTTAACTCTGTAAGTAGCCGACTTCGGAACTTCTTCTGCAACTCCAGAAATTTCCTAAAATTACTTATTTATGTTACATACTTCAGTTGCCAAATAATTTCTGCTTTAAATTGACTATTTTGTAATTTAAGTACATTGTTAAGCATTATTTAAATTTGTCGAAAAAATATTGTTTTATTATGCCATCCATACACGATCAGGCCTTGATTGGCTTGATTCAGCCAATTGAATGATGTATGGATGTCATTTTGCATGACAAGTTCGGCTATCATGCCAAACAATACGTACGGAATGTATTCAAAAGATTAATCGGTATAATATGTTATGCTCGTTATAAAGTACCTAATTTAGGTCTTTAATCTCTGCCTTTAATTCACTAAAAAAAAATTACCCGCAAATGGGTATATTTATCGCTCTACTTTTTTGATGGTCCTCTGAAGTGTCATAGAAAGTTTGTTCAAGATTTGAAAATAATAGAAGCGGAACCATGGAGTGGAACTTTGTAAATTTAGTCTCCCGTCGCGCGAGTTTGAACCGTTCCGTTTTAAAGGGGTGAGACTTGAGAGTGAGGGAACGTTGGGTGGGGTGAGCGATACACCAACTCCTCATCTCCTCTTTGGTGTTCGCGAATACCGCTCAAAGTTTCCTACGTAATTGCTGTCTGGCTGCGAATAAACTTTGTATTACATTACCTAACTTAATTTATAGTATCTTCTTATTCATTACTTTAAGTTAGTTTTGTCTCTCAAACGACTAAAGTTATTGTTGCAGTTGTGCAGTTTGGATTTGCGTAAGATTGTACTATGTTTAGTTCTATTTTTAGTCTGGATACTAAAATGACTTACCTACTAAGTCAAGACAAGTCAAGACATTAAAATACATTAATGAATACGTTTTATTAATGTATTCAGTTAAAATAGATTCAGTCACGTTTGATTAATCGTGATCGCGAACATTTGTTATTGTAAAAACGCTCGTGTTTCTCTTGACCTTGATTTGCCTCGCGAATATCTATTCTCTTCAAATACTTACAAGAGTTACAAGTAATATTGCTTTCGAAACCATCTGCTTCGACTGACGTTAGTTTTGTGGTAACAATAACTTATGAATCAATTAACAAAATCACTTCCTAAATACTCGATCACGATATTCGTGATGCCGAGTTTATTCTTAGACATATTCAAACAATACCTACGTAAAGTTGAAAGTAAATGTTACATTTAGTCTTGTTAGACGATATAATCATCAAAAATATGTCACTAATTGACTCTGAACTTTACTATTGAAAAGGTCAAATGGTAGTTTATCATATAAACAACGCGTAGATTAAACTAAGAGTAGATGTTCCCTTTGTCATTTGTCTAAATATGCTTATCAATGTCTATTTGTTTATAATAAAGTATCAAGTATGCTTTGATCGTTAATGTTTCGATATTAAGGATGAATTGATGAACTATGAACTATGAGCTATAACTAACTAAAGGGCTTATTACATTTTACAATTTCAAGGATTCCAATTTAGGTACCTAAGTAGTGAACCTAGTGATCACACTACACAAAATTGATTTCTAAATCGAAGACATAGAGTTTAAAATAGATAAAATCTAAATGGGATCCAATCTGTTCTAACTGCGATTACACTTTACGATTTCCTAGATTGGAATCCTTGAAATTGTAAAGTGTAATAGCCCTTTAACAAAATCCGCATGCCGCGTGGACGTGTATTCCTCCACGAGCGAAATCCATTTATTATTAGAGCCGTATGATAACGATAAACCAACGAGGTAAAACGAGACTGCAAAAAATAGAAACTGGTTTTACTGCGCGTGACTAAACGTGCAGGCAACATGGCGTATACATCTTTCCCATTCTAACTACCGCAAATAAATATCTACTGTCGCTCTCAGATTTAGTTGCCGTTAATTTTTTTGCTAAATGGCTGAGATTTTTTTACGTGTACTTTTTGTAGTCGAATTTCACGAATTACGTGATGACAGTAGCGAGGGTTTGCATAGCGAATATTACTTTTATCTTTTCTCGCTACACGGTTATGTAATAAAAACGTTTTAAATTGAAAATGCTACCTTCTACTATATCAATGCAATGAGATAAGCATGAAATTATTATCAGTCAATGACAAAAATGAATAAGTACAGTTTTTTTCTACAATGCGTGTCTAAAAAGAAGACGAGAAAAACTGCATAATGTTTGCGGTAGTATGAAGACTTGTTTGTTTCGGTAAGTAGGTATTTACAGCAGATAGGTATTCATTCTCCAACTGACTTATAAGTAAGATACCTATATTAACATTAAACATGAAAAGGGCTCCAGGAATTATTATTTTTGAAATAAAATGGTCTCCCATTAATACCTAAGTCCGTTTTCATGTTTACAAATCAATGTCCTATTGTACCTATAAAACATTACAATGACGATCAACGTTGCTCTACATAATAATATCAAAAAGTTATTGTTATTTAACAATAGTCGAAAGCAGGTAGAGCATGTCAAAGACTACAAACAACGAAAAAAAATGTTAGCAAAGAAAAGCCATGTGTATGGGTAGAACTGGCAACGTAGCTTTGTCTCAATAATAACAGAACTCAGAACATAACATAATGGTGACTTGGTGAGTCACGACGAATGGGGCGGACGACGACGGCTCTTGGAGGAAACATTTGTCACGAAAAACACAATATATTGCCGAGTTTACTCCCACTTGTAGCGACCAACAACGTATAGTAAAGCTGTTAGTTAATCAAACACTATGTGTTAAGTTTAGTCATTTGTCCTACTTGGAATAGCTTTAGGTAGTGTCACCTTGGTAATAGACAACATATTATTATTACTAGATGTTACCGGGTCACAGATTAACTAATGTCAACGTAACTTGCGTCTAACCTGTTTATTTCGGATTTAATAGTCACATACATAGTGGCCTGTCCTGTACCTTCATATGAAACACTGAAAAACACTGAATAACTTACCTATAGTAATAGGTAATAGTAGGAAATAGTTTTAGTAGGTAATAGTTTTAGTAGGTAGTAGGTTTTAATTTCTCAGAGATCCCAATAATTTAATAAAATTTATTTAAGTTATACCTTAGGTATTACATATTTTTTAAATGATTTGAAAGCCCTCATTATAATAATATGCCCAAGTACATTGAACTATATGTTAAATCTTTGCCCAAGTAGTATGAAAAACGGAATAAGTAATGCTATAATGTAGGTAAGCAAAGGTGTCAATGAGTAATGTCAAATTTTTACCAATTCCTAACGTATTAGTGAGTACAGTACAATGAAAGGGTTTCGTGCCAATCAATACCTCTAAGGGAATAGAACGTTTGCACAAACAAAAAAGCACGTGGTTTGCACGAATTGTTCCGCTCCGTTTAGCACTTGTACGCTTAACGCTGTTGCCAGGCGGACGACACGTTATGCTTTGCGAACAAATCCATTTCAAGATGGCGGCCGCTCGCCGCCCGCCATTTCGCTTTCCCACGTTCGCGCACAACTCTGCACGCTTCTTTTCTTGTTATGTTCCTTTTCTATTGTACGTTGCAATTCGCCATTCCATTTTTTTTGTGCGAAAATCACTTTAATAATGTTCCGTTACTTTTTACGTTACTTACAGCTTCAACGTTCTTTCTTACAGCCTCATTCTTAGACTGTCAGAAAGGTTCTCTGAGTGAGTTCTAAATCTTAATTCATAATCTGATATCCGGCTTTTTTTTATACACACATGTGTCTTGGTTGAGCGAGACTGGTGCCATTAGGTATATTTGACATGTGTGAACGCAACATGTTTTATGTAACATTAATTATGAGACAATCAATGACAAAATACTTATCATGTGGTTTTAAACAAATAAAATACGTGTTAAGTAATTCTGTAAAAAAAGTACAAAACCCGTAGACAAAATGTTTAGTTAGTGGGATCATTTTTTATTTCGCTGCATTTTTTATACAAACAATCTTAAAATATTATATATATAAGCATTTTATAATATATTTGGTCTAAGGTTGTCTGTAGCTTCCATAAAGTTTGCTGTTATTATAATTCTCTAATCATTATACGTACCTACATACATGATGTCATTAAGCTTACCTAAGTATTCTTGGAAACTCAACATACAGTATAATTCTCGCTTATCGTTTATATACTTAAAACGAAACTAAGTCAATACCACGGTACCTAATTACTAGGCTGCAACTTAGGTAACTGCTGCGCATAATAATAGTCTACGCTTCTTTTGTTGTTACTTATCGGGTATTGTAATAAGAGTCTAAGATTGCGCGGTCACAATCGAAACTCTTAATGACTTCTCTATAATTATTAATTAATCAGGCGAAAGAGCATTGTAAACTGTTATATTCGGAATATTTGGCATTAATGAACCGCATATAATCGTTATTGGGCATACCAGATATAATGGCTGTAGACGGAAGTTGTAGTTAAGTATCTGGAATACCTACCTATCTGGAAAAATACAGGAATCCTAAGGCTATAAGGATAGAATTGGCTATTTAGGCTATGCGGAAACAATAGAATTGCCAACCTTTATGAGTTGCAAAGATGTAAATCTGTACATTAGTTTAATTGTTTATCAATAAATACTACAAACGGAGCATTTGAAAATTAGCTGATTTCAAATTGGTAGCGTTCTTTTGTAACAGATGTCACGGTATGTCATGTATGTCATGGTAAAACTGTTGCGTTATTTCGTGTCCAAGCACTTTCTCATACATATTCAAAGCGCAGAAACTCGCACTGATAGCTATTGGCCTGCAAAACCTGCTGAATACTTAAGTGGCCACCTTCGCACAATGACATTTTATTCGCTTCGCGAACCAATCAGCAGGAAACCATCGAGACGGTGACTGTGTAACCAAATAATAACTATCCTATTAAAATTATTACTATTATTTGTTATTATTATACAATGTTCAATAGGTATACATATATTGTAGTTTTGGATTTCAATCAAATTATCAAACACAGCGTTTCCTATCTCATTTACAATTATTATTTATCAATTTAAGTCGACCTATATAATTATTTTAGTGATAAGTGCAATCATTTTCATGTATTGTGCAATTGCTAGGTGTCGGCTTCAATAAAACCCACAGTTACTCGTTTTATCAATTTCTGTTTTTTGTTATCATTTATCAATGAAATGTTAATATTATCTAATAATACATTTGTTATTCCCATTTAGGTACCCACAACACGAGTGTTGTTTGTATTAAAAGTGACGCATTCGTTTGTACTAAGTACCTAATAATATACAATTCTAGAATGATATACGTATAGTAAACATCTCGGTTATCTTTGTTTATGAAAAAAGTCGCTTGAAGGTTACGCTAACTTTTCTTATGTAATGTTTGTTTTCTTTTAAATTGCATATGTTTAATTTCGTCCATGGTCTGTTATCTGATAATATTATATTATAAAATAAATTAAATACTTTCATTAAAAAACAAAATTGAATAGGCAGTTACTGAAAAGTTTGTTAATGAAAAAAAATATTTTTACTGCAATAGGACTAAGTACCATCAATGTCTACGTACTAATACTGATTCATACTAATAGATGCAATATTAGAACGAGTCAGTCGTGAGCCCAAGATAGACTTGATCATATTGATTGGTCCAGAAAATCATGTCCACAATCAGTGCGAAATAAAATATCTCGGTCACTTTCATTACCAACGTTACATTAGATATGTGCTGTTTTAGTTTATGGCAAGGCAGAAGGGATCGGAATCGTGAATGCACTAAAACATGAATGGACTAGATTCGTTTAACTCTCATGTTATGTTCAATCAAAAGACAATTGGCTCAGTCAGAAGGTTTATCAGAAAGCGAATCTACAACCAACGAGGCCCATGAAGAGTGAGAGAGTGAGAGAAATTCGATTTTAACTAGTAAAGTGCTGAAAAAGTATAAATTAGGTATTAATTTGTTAGTTAAAAACCATGTGGTCGCAAAATTTATACGAAGTTTTTTTCATATTAACCGACACCAACTGTTTGATCGGTCAAGGTGACCTTCATGAGCGCTCGCTCACATCTCAACTTAGCAGCCATTCAATGTAAATTTCCTTACGTGACCTAACAATCTCTTATGTCGGCCTTAATAATAAATCTCTCCGCGTTGATGATATTTATAAGCACTGACATTCCTAAATCACCTACCTACGTTTATTTAAAAATGTTCACGAATGCACTTCAGTATTTGTTCTCGAAATAAAAACATAAAGAGGAACACGTGCTGCGTGCCGGTGCCG
This sequence comes from Synanthedon andrenaeformis, assembly GCA_936446665.2. Lineage (NCBI taxonomy): Eukaryota > Metazoa > Arthropoda > Insecta > Lepidoptera > Sesiidae > Synanthedon > Synanthedon andrenaeformis. The sequence goes on along the minus strand of OW387786.2, from coordinate 3,883,922 downwards.
CTGCCGTCGGCCATTTTGCGAATATAAATAGCAAGATGGCGTCGTGCCGTTGGTTGGCGAAAGTACTCGGTAATTATCAGCGGCGGGAAGGCAGAAACGAAACGCGAGGATCTATGCCCGACCGGTGCACGCAATGCTTAGCTTGATTTATATCGCTCTCTTGTTTCCACTCGGCCGATTGTTCACTCCTGCATTTATGTGCTCGAGAATCGCGATTCACTTATTATTTCCGACGTCTTGTGAACCAAGCTCGCGTGGGTTTCCAATGACCTTTATTATTACGTTCCGCTTTGTGCATTATGATTCTGGGAATGTAGATACTTTTGTATGCGACTTCATTCAGCTTTTGTACCCACAATATCGAAGTAAATAGGTAAACGCTTTGTATTGATAGCGCTTGCGTTGATGTTAAGCAATGGGTAAAACCAATTCAATATGAAATTCTAATAGTTGGACTGACGCAAATATAAATTAATTATTCAAACCGAGAAAATTCACGTATGAGATAATAGATTCTAAAGTGATAATAGATATTCTCCTCCACCTTGATCTGTTTCCATTACGTTCGTTTGATGTAGGTATGTATAAAAGATAAAGTATTATTATAGCTACAATCTATACATGAACATTCCATACCATATAAATTACTTGTTGCTACGAGTCGATGACAAACTCATTCTGAAAATAGACCACGGCTTAATGATGATTTATGAGTGTTCCACGAATTGCGACCGTGCTCCGCTGTTTATCAATCTATTTAACGCTCTGCTTCCGTTCTTGAATACAGACCGATTTCATAACTATCACTATCCAAAATGAGAAGCTATAATTTATAAAACAAGACAAAAAGCAATATTATTAATTCATAATAAACATAAATATGTCTGCGACGCACCAAAAGGACAAACTCGAGAAAACAATTTACTACACAATTATTGTGTTAATTTATAAATTTATAGTCTTACCAATATAAATTGTAAAATACACAGCGATGTAGACATGGTGGGCGTTCTTCGAACTTATTGGAATAGCGACACAAACATTAATCATAAGAAGTCGCTTTGCCTGCAACTGAATATAAAATACCTACTTACATAATAATAGGATAATGGATTACCAAATTTAAGGCCGTCTAGCCTACCACATCTCCATCATAGTTATCTTTATTTTATTTCTTTAGCACACCATAATATTAATGTCCTGTTGATTAGCCTATTAGTTAGTACGTCCCTTTTCACTGAATGTTTATTCAGTTTCAATTTATGCATGTAGGTAACAAACACTAGGGAAACTGAAGTTATCAAAATTATTCTCTCTGTGAACACTGGTTGTTGCCACCCAGTCTTTTAAATGTGGTTCCCATGATAAAAAAGCCTAGTGCCTGGTTTAGAATCATAATACAAAATATGTGTTGGTTTTGCAGATATGAATCTAGTGATTATAGTTAAGCATAAAAAATAGGCAATGTGAATGAATAATCTCTCGTCACGGCCACTATGCAATTGATTAACGTTTTGCTCTATTTTTTTTTTAAAGTTAGCTGTCAATAAAAAGTAGATGCGAATCTGTTTTGGCACAGTTACGAATGGTTTCCTCGTCTCTGTTCCTTCAGCCGTGAAGGTTTCGTGGTTGGACCGGAAAATTGAAATTTTAAGTAAAAAGTTTAATTCTACATTTAATAGACCCTCTTTGAAATATCTGTTTAACTTTCTTATTAAACTTTTGTAACGATAAGATGCTATAAAAGGATTTAATGAAATTATATTATATTATATTTAAGTACATATCTTAGATTTCATTAGTATCTTTACTTATGTAGCACACAACGTAGGTTGCTTTTTATAATAAACTTATTTGTTGTGTAGTAGAAGATAAATACACGCGTCGCATACTGTATCATTAATATGGGTTATAAATACCTACACCTACTATACCACTCAATTATTATTAATAGCTTGAACGATAAGGCAGTGCGTTGAACAAAAGTGACTAGTATTAAATATTAAATAATTATTATATTTTACTCCACAATGTATTTTAAAGAGGAAAAAGGAAAATAAATATCATACTTTTAAGAATTATAACCACTCATCCTTATACATATCTACTATAATTTGAAGTCGCTTTCCGCCGTCTGATTTTGATGCAATTGATGGAAAGAATTGCATCCAGGCAAAGCCGGGAGCGGGTCGCTAGTTGGGTACAATTCATAAGTGATATTTAAAAATATCAAGGTCACGAGAACTGTATTTTAAGTAATTGAATTGTCAATACTGTGATTCATTGAATCTTCGTAGCCAAAGTTAATAAAAATAAAATTTGAAATACCAGATCACATTAAAAGTAAATAAATAAATTATGAGCACGAACACACGTGTTTATGATAGTTATATTAGGTTTAAAAATAGCCTAATACCACACACTTCAAGTAATTATAAATATGTAATATTTGTTAAATGAGAAATAATTAAAACGGAATAGAGAATACTTACGGAATTAGTTTGGGTCAGCAAATAATACTCCTTTTGATAAAATGCGTTTGAGATAAACATATTTGACGTAAATTCCGTTATATACTTACCTATAAATAATATATTAAAATTTAAAAGTTAGATATGGAAATCCGTTAAAATGCTTATTACGTTCTTGTTTTATCGCCGAATACAATATTATATATTTCATCAGACAGCAGATTGTATGCCAACTCGTCTGACCTCATTTCAGAGACTAGCTCTGCGTAAACTCTCATATCGGGTTTATGAAAACACACCTATTTTTAGACTATCAGACCAACTGAGACCGACCCAAGCAAGCTTCAACTTATTATTTGTTTGTTTTATGAGAAGACTCTGCCAAGTGTGGGTTTTTTTTCAATGTTCACTAAAACAATTTAATTTATTATAAACAACACGCGCTGAAAGAGATTGCTTGCGTACCGCCTAAAGGAGATTTAAAAATATTCCCAAGATAATTTCTGTACAAGATTCCTTAAATACTACGCCCACATTCGCAGTACAAAAGAAAACATTCACCTGCATCGCTATTAGCGCTACCCAGTCAGTCGTAAATACATAAAACCGGAATCCGGTTACGTATGTTCTTGAAACATGTGAGACCAATTTCTTGGAGCGCGTATCGTATTTAATTGTACTCATAAATTCAATGGGCTCCGTCTGATAGGAACATTGAAGTAGTCAGTCGTTATATCCGTTAATGGTACTTGCATTTAGTATCTAACCGAACTGGTTTCTTGCGACTTATCTCATAATTAGAAAGCTAAGAGAGTTTGACATTTATCTACTGTAGCCAACTCATTGATACACGTAAACAAGATTACTTGGGAACTAAGTTTTGCAATAGAAAATGAAGTGATTTTTCGTTTTAACGCTGTCCCTTAATCGAGTGTTGAAAAATGATAAGATGTTTAATGAGTTGGAATCGTCAATGTCACTATATCTGCCCTAGCGTCGGATAAGACAAGATACCAGAAGAAGTTGACAAATGAAATTGTCAGTTTGGCCATTTCGGATATTAGACTAGACAATTATTAGACAGAAAGATAAAATATCGACACATTTTTGAGTTTTTAGACTTTTTGATTAAGAAAAGTCTGTATTTTAGTATTATCACTATTTTATCTTCTGTCATGTAATTGTTATGATTCTATTTCATAGCGCTCCATAGCGCCTTGGGTCTTTTCATTTCATTAAAAGTATAATAAAAAAAAACCCATTAATTCTCTTAGTAACGAACGAACTCTTAACGAATTTCCGTCCCGCTCGTAAAATTGTAGCGGCAAAACAAAACATGTATGAGGTAAATCGGGCAACGCTCGCTCTGGCGAGTCCTCATTTCTCACGTTTGCACCACTTGTAGAACTGGTTGGGCCGCATACCGCCCAGGAAAGGCCGACGCAGGCCCTTAAAGGAGAAAACGCCGGTGTTTTTGCTCCTTCATGCCACACCGCATGTCCATTAGTCGGCGTATGCTTGAAATAATGAACATTAGGTAGCTGTTCCATGTAGGGATAACGAGTCGACATATTTTAATGTGAGCGCTTTCAACCTATTTAAAATCTTGTAATAAAACTAAAAAAAACACCTTTCAATTTTATTAATGAAATTGTTGTATAAACCTGCCAAGCGATTCACATCGTTGTTCAAATCGCACGTGGTGGTATTAAACGCCTAAAAAAACCTAAATCTGAACTACCTACTTATCATTTATCATATATATATATATACAAATTTCATTAATGATACATCAGATAAATTTCAATATTTAGAAGAGTAATTAAGTCAATATTTAAAAAAAAAACAATTCGTCTGACAAAATAAAAATAAAAAATAAGTAGGCGCCTACTAGGTATACTCAGCTTTTAAGTACATATATCCTTTTCAATTTTAAGGAGCATTACAAAAAATCTATTTAAAGTCAATTAATATAATTTTCATTTTAAGTTAAATTAAATAATTAATTTTAATAATTTTAGTTATAGACATTAGATAGCTAGTTTTTTGTCTGTAACATTTAAAGCTAGGGTTTCATTGGTGACCGTCAGCGTCTCACCTTAAAATAAATATAAACAAACACTGCCTCATCGATTTACATAGTTAAACTCTTATACAAGTTCACTCATATTATCACTCTCAATTTGTCCTAGGATAGATAATGTCTAGCTAGGTCTATAAACGTTGTATATTTAATGATAAATTCGTTTAATCTATCCCTCGCTCGGTCGGCCACCTGCGCCTCACCATGTCTGGCGTTATCTAGTCCTGCTATCATTAATTACATTTGTATTATGTATATAGGTACTCGGTTATAAATCTGACTTAGTGTATAGAACTTAAAACAGCTTGTTACCTACCGAGAGCTTGTTTATAATAATTTCAAATTGATTTGCGGACAGACTGATCTTCTCTTAATATTTTAAATTATTCGAATCTGTAATTAGTTGTAGATTTAAATGAATATTATAGAATCAAAGAATAAAGTATTCACAGGTCGCTAGTATTAATCTGAATATTATATGTGTAGATATCTCATATAAAAGTTTCTTATTACCTATATAAACGATAGAATAGGTTAAAAACAATATTAATAATTATATTTCTAATAATTATATACAAACCCTACTAAATTACGACATATCTCCTGCACAAATGACAGGTGATTATGTTAATGTTCCCAGTTGCATAACTCGTAAACGGGTTTCCGTGAAATGTCAGCGAAGTCATACAAGCAAGCAGTACACAGCTGTTACTCAGCTTACACCAACAATTATGGATATCGAGATTTTTTCGTTGAATTAATGAGATGCATGCCTTAAGCTCATGCAACTCTCCGATCTTGGCAAACATTAAAGCATTCTAGTGTCCTTTTAAGGCATTAATAGAAGACTATTTGTGCAATGTGACGGGCTTGCTGCTCGGCCATTGATACAGTAATACCACTTTTTACAAACTCATTTCCATCGCGATTCTTACCGATAATATAATGTATATATACCTTAACATCAGGTGTTTTAGAAACGATAGATGTGCTTTGATGTTTCAAATGGGGGGAGTGTCATTCAGCAACAGTGTAAATAAGCGAGGGTGGAATGTTGAAGATGTAAAATCCATTAATACATGACGCATTTACTTCACGGGTTAGTGAACCGCCACGCCAGCTGCATTGGTACCATGCGGGTTGCAGGACGACCACCTGCTAAAATGCAAAGGTGATGTGGATAACCTTATATTATAATAAATATTAAAAGAAAATATTGGTAGTAATTAAATTATTCTCATGACCTCTGTTGGCGGTATGACGCCCCTAGCCAGACATAATGTGTACTCATAATGTGCTTACACTGCAGTAACCAAATGCTGTATCAGCGTTATCGAGTTGATCGAGTCACGCAATCACCCGTAAAGGACGAAATAAAAAAATGGTAAGATATGAGATGAGACAGCGGAATACTATTTTACACGCACCGAATTATTTCAAGGTGGTCCTCTAAGAGGTTAGCTAGTATAGCTAGCTCGACCTAGATTATGAAGTTAAACTCCAATTTGTTTGTGTATAAAAATTCTTTAAAATAAGTTGTAGGATGGCAGATTGTACCCTGGTCCGAACGATTTGTTTCCGTCTTAAATAACACAGGAAACGTCCTACAATACACACCACCCTTTCTTTCCATGTCAACTTTATAAAGGGGCGAACTCTGAAGGGTGGTAGTCACATCTGTCTTCGTTTATTGTGTCAATAAAAAAAGTACATAATTAACATTGATTACTGAGAAATCAATCTATACTAATATTATAAAGAGAAAAGATTTGTATTTTTGTTTGTAATGAATAAACTCAAAAACTACTGGATCGATATTTTTTTTCACAGAATGCTACATTATCACTGAGTAACAGACTATATTGTTAATCGAGTTAAATAGGGATCCCTACGAAAACTCGAATAATGTAACCCAAGTTGTAAAAAATCTTATATTATAGAGATTTGTATATTTCTATTTTTGTGTGTAATGTATAAACTCAAAAAACACTATACCGATTTTAAAAATTCTATCACCTCTAGAAAGCTACATTATCAGCAAGTAACATAGCCTATATTTTATAAAGTTAGGCAGACGAAGTCGCGTGTAAGAGCTAGTATGCATATGTAATATATAGGGTAATGATTTAAACAACATTATTATATTGTACGTTGGTGCTATTATCATATTGCTCATAAAACGTTTTTAAAACCATAATACGATATAATAATTATATGAAATATGAGTTTGCGCCAAAGTTTTAAATCGGTTTGCGCATACACAAATAGCGACCAGCTTATCTAAATGTATATGCGATAAAACTGAAGTTGTTTATTTTACATTCCTTTCATTTGCCAAAACGGGTTACTTAAAACCGGTCCGTATCGATTGGCTATACTTGGCAGCTTTATAAATATTCAATACGTTTAACCTTTAAATTGGTTTCCATTTTCGACAATCATTTAAAATTAAACATGTATTATGTATAATATAAAGTATAATTATGTCCTCGACCTAGTGCCAATTTTGCAAGCAATAAATAAAACTAATTTATGTATGCTTGTTTCAGGTTCGGGCTCGTCGCCAGACCCCGAAACCAGCGAGATTAATAAAAAAGGTAATTACCACTTCGATCACCATATAAAAACATCTGCTCAATGTGTACATACACTTTTTAATAACACATGTTTGTGACTAATTTTAATTACAAGTATCAGACGAAAAACGGTTGACATCATCCTTATGACATTGTTTGATTTGTTCAATAAGCAAACACAGCATCCAAAGTGGAGACTGAGAAAAATACATTAAATATTTCAAAAACGACAGTTGACGCAAAGTTGTTATTGTCATCATTCAGATACCTATGTGCTCACTACATAGGGTAGGTACATAAAGAAATGCGTTTATTCTTGGAGAATTGAGATCACTATTCGCAATTTGACATTCAAATTAGGCATGTTTGTTTGTCAAGCTCTCCGTTGCTTATGCATGAACCATATGTCCATAATACATGAAACTGTAAAAAACAGAGGTCGCACCGGACGACAAATACATTTTGTTTTATCATTCAACGATCTAAATTTCAATTGGTAACCGAATAACGGGGTCACGACGTTTTCGATTCGTGTTTTTACATAACTATATTCGTGCGTCTGTTTTTGTTATTCAAAATTATGTACAACGCTTAACGGTCTGTTCACACTGTATATAGTTATTATTTATTTTATACACTTTAGAGAACTTTTATGTTTTCAACGTGCCTCTATGTGTGTTGGGTTACAACTTAATATTTGTCTTATTCGTTTGTTTGGACGAGGTTATAACAACACGTCCCTTTCTCGCTTTGCCAGTTATAACCGCCACACACATAGCGGTGCCATGTGTGTGGCTCAATGCTACATCTTTTCTTTGCAGACACAAACACAATAAAGCTCAAACACACAGCCTTTCTTTGAACTGAATTTTTCGTTTATTTAGTTTCAAAGTTCATTGTTATACTCGACCTAGCACTAAATACATGCGGCGTCGAACCTCACATAATTATTGCCAAAGTATCGCGTACACAGATCTATAGACGTGTTAGGAAAAATAATTTAGAAACATTAAAGTTTCAATATTCTATATTACTTTAATTAAGAAAAACTAATATTTCAATAATTTTTAACGATATTGCTCAATTAACTTCAGTTATAAATAATTCCGCAGAGAAAAAGGAAAACGCCATTGAACCGGTAAGAGTCAGGTTTTGTATGCGTGCGTCATCTCGAATCTCGTACTCATGTATAATTAAATGAATATTCATGGCACGGAACGCCCCGAAAACCATTTTAATAGTCGCCTTCAAAACCAGTTTCTCGTTTTTTGTCGATGTTGTTACTTCGTGTTCGTGGTCGGAACGATTATCGAATGATGGCTGAGCGAGTCTTTTTAATATATGTATTTTAAACAGCTGCTCATTAATTGCCAGAGTGTAATAACGTCCGTCGGATATGATTAATTTCATAACTAGTATTTTATTGCTTCAAGCGTATCGTAACTCAATCACATTTCATAAAATCTAAATATATCACGAATTTTTTTATTATCTTTATATGTACAGACATTTTAAAAATATACATTCCATCGTATAATAAAAGCAGACAATATTCCCGAAGCAAAAAACTTTCTAAGAACCTATTGGAAATTGGAATGTAATTGTTAAAATTGATAGACAACACAAAGCGAGAGACGGTATATTCATGAACTGTACCAAATTGACGGAGGTCAACAGAACGAGTCAAGCCAGTATTGCATATGTGCGGCCAAGAAAGTCGCCGGTGAAAGTATACAGTCATGTCTAACTACCAATAGCACAAAATGAAGTTTCATAACACGACTCGCAGCCAAACCGGTTCATTTAGCCAGTTTTACAGTTCTATATTTTGAACTGTCTTATAAATAACTTACTTTGATAAGGACGCAATAATATAAGGACAGAAGATAATGTACGTGGGATTTTGAAGCTAACCTGACGTTCCTTTGTGTCCTCGACATAGGGACAAGGGTCTCGGGTTGACTATTATGTTGTTAAGTAGATTTATACCCCTCGAACCGTTACTATTATTCTTGAGAGTACCTGTTTGACTGATGAGGTACTTTACATAAAGATTCATCCCTGTTACGATTTAAACGTCAGCTGTTCTTTTGTTCGTATTCACATTGAAATGAAAAGGCTTTTCTTCACTGATTCCAGATTTGCCTAAGAGATTTACCTTTAAAAATGATTATTTTAGTAGAAAAGTATGTCATTTTAATAAAATTGTTACTATCAACCTACGCCTGTTTATTTAATATTTCTTCTAAACCATGTAGTATGTTTTGTTTGATGTAGATTTCTCTATCATTTAGTAGATTATCTTCGGAAAGGTTTATAGCGTAGATGGCATCGTATTTTTTTTTATAAGAGTGAAGAATAATTGATGTTTCTTAATAAGTCTCAAAAACCCAATTTCCGGAAGTGTAACCAATACGTGCTTACGCATAAACACGAATTCATCATAACTCTAATTACTTAGATTAATAATTGACCCTTTAGTTAATCGTATCCTTACGAAGTCGAACGAGGGCTAATTTAAGGAAAACCAAAGGTAAACCGTTACATGCTTAAACATACATTTAGCAAAGAAATCAGATCTCAGAATTACAAAGTCGTCTAGATAAACAAACAGCTAAGCGATAAAAACCGTTATAATTGGCCAGTCAGCTCCCGCGCTAACGCTCGATAGTTGTATACTGTGGGCATTGCCTTTATTGCAATGGGTGCATTAATGAGCCCGCATGTCGTGAGTTTATCGACCTTTAGACGGATCTAATGGCTATTCGCCAATTGCTGACTATGTGACATTTAAGATTAAATACATATTTTCATAACATTTTTTTGGCAACTCCATAGATACATTTTAATTCATTTATTTTAAATAGCTAAATAATATGTGAAAATGCACTGATACCACCACGCTGACATGTGTATTGAAAGACTATTTTATTTGATCTGATTAATTTCTCTTTAAAATAACCCTGTACAACCTGTAATAGTGCTTCTGTTATGGCAACTAATGTTCAAGTTTCACATACATAGTCTGATAACCGGTTGCAATTGTACCTATGTAACGTGCAATTTTGCTCGACTTTCTATCTTAGACCAACACCGCCAACTACTGCAATCCCACCTTTGATCTATCATGATTGATATCAGAAATATTACATTAAGTACATATTTCCTGTCGTTTATTTATTTATTACTTACAACTCATCTCACTTAGACCAGAGGCTAATTCAGTTTGCAAACGTATTATCTCGCTTTGTAGGTACATTCATATTACTGTCATCAAAAGGGCAATGCCCATTTTTGGCCACTTATAAAGTAACATGAACAGTAATCATTCTTATTTGAAAAAAAAAGTACTATTTTTTATGTAATATTTTGCTATATACCAAAAGAAATAAAGATGGGAATAATTTTATTAATAATAATAGTATTACTCATGATTTCCGTATCTTTTGTCAACTGATTCGAGCGTCCTCTGTAACCAAAAATAACTCTGTGGTGCAATTTGAATCTGTGGTAAGTTCCTGGTTATATAGATAGAATTGAGTTATCTAATATTGGTTATGTATTAAATAATGTTATTAAATAATTATGTTTCATTAATATAATTCTCTTATTTCTTTGAATTATTGGTTAATGTTGTTTATATCTTGCGATATTTTTATAATACTCGTAATTTAGTTGATAGTCACGAATTTATTGGTACAAACACGTAACAAATGAATTTTTATTTTATCAAGTAAAACTTAAAAAATACTGTAAAATGTACCAAAAGAATAAAAAGACACAAAACGGCTCAAACACCTAGAACCAGATTGGCTCTGTGATTCTTTGGTCTTTGATTTAATTATTATAGTCTGTGTGAAAAGCTACAAAGTCATGATTTGCTATTGTTACATAGATATAACAAAACAAATATGTACATCCTAATTAAAAACATAGATATTTAACAATAATAATAATAGTTGCCTCTCTAAATATCGAAATATAACCTCAAAATGTGGTCAAACAATATTTAAGTATTGCAACGTTTTCCCATCTTTAATTCAAGAAATACAAAATATTTTGTTTATAATCTATTTTAAAGATCACATTCGTGTAAGAATCATTTTTGTTCAGCACAATTAACATGTGGCCAAAACACTAATGGGAAGTGGGCATTCCCCTTTATAATTCAATTGTTCCCGATCATAAGGAACATAGTACATATAAAGCGTTTTTTTTATTTCTCCTAAAATAACCCAGTACATAAGTAAAGTACTTGATAGAATTGAACATGTGACTGAATAATGATTTTATGATAATATCCTGTGAGCCGACAGAATAAACAATGAGAGACGCAACTAAAACAATTGATTCTTTTAACACATTATTCAAATTTTATACATGACTTATGTCGTTGAATTAACGATTTAGTCTTGTTTTGAAACAGATATCTCATATCTGTATTTTTTGCTCTGATCTAAATAAGTTGAGTATTATTGAAATAACCTTCACTAAAGTTTAAGTTTATTAAAAAAACGTCGACATGTTTTGTCTTATCGTTAATTTTATTTTAATAACACTATTTTTAATTAGCTATAATACGTATGGAAACAAATCCTTGTCTGCTGTAAAAATAATTGGAATAATTTATAATTAACCTTGTATTATCGAAATTGGGGGTCGAAACTTAGTCCATGCAAATGAAGCTTAAATCAGTTTAAAAATTTATCATTTTAGACCATACCTACCACATGCCATTGCTGCAGGGCCCCACGGACCAGTGTCTCAACTCCCAATGGTACAAAACTATATTCGGCGCCGAGGCTACTATATTTAAGAATATATCTAAAACCATTTCATTTTATTGTTAGATCAGAATTCACAGTGGGTGGACCATGTCAAAAATCGTACCGAGATTATTGAATCAGAGGATTTGACCAACGGGATTACCTATTATACAAAAAAAGCTATTAATTGATTGGCTCATTAATTAGTAGAGTATATATGCCAGCTGCCTAGAAGTCAAGTCACTTGGTTGTATTTGTTTCATGGTCGCTCTGAAGAGCGTATTGTCAGTTAGTTGAACGCTCATACCACCTGCACACGAACCGGTCGAACAAGTTTCCGAACGATCGCCGCGTCTAGTGTCGTGTCGAGTAGTTATGAAACATTATTTATCGCCGCCATGATTTTATTTTACCGCTTGCGCAATAATTGCCACGATGAACGCGGCCTTCCATCCGCCTCCTTTTGATGAAAGGCTTTATAGCAAAATTAAACTTTATTATATGCAGCGCAAACAATTTTTAAAACACCCGCAAATATTATATTTCTTTGAAACATTTAACGCATAACGCAAAGATGATTCCACGCATTTTGTATAATCTTAAAAGTGGGCATTTTTTTTTCAATATAATCAATTTCCTCTCACACCATAAGAGAAAGTAACTTTAACTGCGTGCACATGATAAATAGTTAATCAAATACATCTTTGAATGTTGTTCTTGATCTTGAAAGTAAAGTCGTGACGCTAAAATGTAGGTACCATCTGTTTATTGTGTCTACCACTGGCTACCATATTAGGCTTGTAAATTCGATAAAAATCATGAATATTTACAAAATGGCCGATGTCAGTCCAGTCCGTACGCCTGGGTGGGTCGCAGCAAACAGGGGTTGCACTCGGATAAAAATATATTATTTAATTGTCACTGAATTGTTACAAATATTTTTATAGAAGGATATTATTTTATTTGTAAGTAATCCTTTCTGCAGTCATAAACCGTTTGACCTTATAACATTCCCATGAAGAAGTAAAATGACGTAAAAAAACAATAACAGTCTTGCATCACATTCTGTCTTCGGTTATTGAATACAAGTTGAGACAACAAATTCTCTCAAATACCCATTATACTTACTTCACTCGATCGTACAGTGCCCTTGCGTGATCGATGGCATTTCTGCTACTTAAAAACAATATAATATAATATAAAGAATTCATTATTCCCCTGATACAAAGTAACAACCCTAGATACGAACGGTGCGCCTGAGTGTAGGCGGCAACTTTCTCCTAACGGCACTTTCTTCGTCCTCCGCTCTTCATTCCACTCCGTAGCCGTCTGCGCAGACGTCGATTACGACATCTATTTTGTATTTTATTATCTCCGACATCACGATATAACAAAACACTTTTTGTAGGTACTTAGTACAAGCAGTGGGTTGTAAATGTTGTAATTGTGTGATTTGTTAAGATTACATTATATCAACAATTTTTATTTTATTTTATTTGAATTCGACGTTGTTGTATTTTTATAAGTAATTCCAATTAATGATTTGTATCACAATGTTTTGTTAAATTTTGTTTATGTAAGATAGATATTCACTGGAATTAATTTAAATGTAAAAGTTTGTATTACGTCGTATTATAATGACCTCATTAATAAACATTAAAATAGATTTCTTTGTATCATCACTAAATAATATAATATTGTTAGATGTATGCTAAAATTAATTCTAGTAAGATAAGAGGGTACTTAATAAAGTATTTCATTCAAAGTTAAATAAAGTATCCTACTAATATTATAAATGCGAAAGCTTGTGAGGACGGATGGATGGATGTTTTGTTGCTCTTTCACTCAAAAATGTTTAATCGGATATGAATGAAATATGGCACACATAAAGTTTATTTGCTGGATCAACATATAGAATACATTTTATCCTGGAAAAAATTTAGGTTCCCGAGGGATCGTCAAAAAATATAAAAAATTGGGCGCTACTGTCACCGTGGCGGCACCTGTGTATTATACCCGTTATAATTACATTTTATATTTATACCCGTTATAATTACTCATTATATTTTCTCAGGTAGGTATTATATTTTGCAATTTCCAACATGGACGAAGTCACGCGCACTAGCTAGTACTTATTTAATAATCACATCGGATCTCCAGTATATAGGCGATCCAGATCTATGCTTCATACTTACAATTATAAAAATACTATTATTTACGTACTAATAAAAAGATAAAACGAATTTACTAGAAGTATAACGTGGTAAACCCTGGTTTTTTTTTTTTAAATATAAAGTTAAAAAGACCAAAAAAATTTCAGCATCACTGTTCATTAGTGTAAAACATGTAAGTGCCACTTTGTTGCGCCTCCTTCACCTCGGGCGAAGAAAGTGTCTGGCGCCGACCCAAAATGTTTGAATCTTCCGAGAAGTGCACAGCGACTATTCACACCCGTGTAGTGAACCCACATATAAATAATAATACTTTATTATTGTTCTATACCACTTTAATTTCTATTCTCATGTCAGCCATCATCAATATTCGCCATATATAATGATTGATGAATGACGATTGAGCTTATGAGTGATGAAGTATTTATCTTAGCTACACATTTGATAGCTCTCAACAAAGATAATGGAGCTAATCGATTTATCAAGTCAATGTGTTCTACTATTTTACAACCAACAAATGTATTGATTTTCCTTCCAATAAAAAATGTATTGACGGTTTGAAAGCTCGCGAGCACAAAGCGTGAATACAACAAAAAGCTACTGCACAAAAAGGCTCAACCATATCGGTGCGGTTGAACGGCTGAGCAACGACTTGCATTATTCCACTGTATGAAACGGAACACACATGTGCGGCAGATGTTTGGGGATCTTTTTTTTTTCAAATGTATAATTACTGTTCCTCCACCCCCGTGCCTTTTGTCACAGGGGGGCCCTAAGTGCAGTCAGTGACCTCTTTTAGCGTTAGAGATTGTCACTTTTTGACCTATTTTTATGGCCCACTCTGGGGGAGTCACTGTTCTTTGCTTTGTTAACGTTCAAACCTTTGTTCTAATTTAAATGAAATTTCGTTTTTAATGCTATCTTAAGACACTTGTCATGTAGTCCACGTTTCACTATTAAATTAAATTATTATGCCGTCTTGAACACTTTCATTCGTTCGTACGACTTGTAATATAACTTTAATATGCCGGGGGCCAAGTTAATACATATTAACGACGAGGGTTTATAAATAAAACTTTGCGTGAACGGAACACGTGTTTTGCCTCGTGGTGGCAGGGGGAGGTTTGATAATACCAGTAAACGACAGGTTCCAAGGTTAGCTTACGAAACAGCTGTTCTCTATTAAGTTTTAAGTTACAAATAGAGAATGTAATTTTGTGAGTGTTATTTAACTAGTTGGATAACTAGTCAGAGTGACTGCGGTAGATATATTAGAAGTCATTATCGTTAGTAAGATAATGGTTTTGTTTATTATTGATCATGCCTACTGTGTATACACAAAGTAGCTTTAAATTAGGGATGAGAAAATCGGTCGGTTGTAGTTTTTAGTGCATTCTTTTTAATCGGCTCACGTTTCTTATAATGTGAAGAGGAGAATATAGCTTGAATATCGATGCCTTAATAGGTATTACAGGTAAGTAAATTGCCAAGTTCAATGGTCCAGAATTGTTCAAGGGAGAAATCATGAATTGCGAAGTAACAATTTGCCCGAAGCAAAAATGTCGAATATTTACAAGATCGCTGATACTTTTATTTCTATTCTATATTTAGTTGTGGATGTCTTAACTCATACTTTGTTAAACAAAATTCAACTTTGCGGCGAGTGTTTTAGAGATATTTTTCTTTTAACTTATTACTTTCAATTTTCTTTGGCAAAAACAATTCGTCGAACCGGCGGCGGCGGCGTGCGATTTCCATTGAACGTGTTGGTTTGCCTCAGATATAAATAAGGAATAAGCAAAACTTGTAGTTATGTTTTTTTCTGTTACTATTTTTTCTCCTTAGGCAAAAAGTATAATATTTGGTTGTCAATTCCATTCGAAATATTCTTTGATGTCTATTGTTGCTGAATCGATTTCATGTTTCTTTGTCAATAAATGAATACCCAAATGAAATTGGAAATGGATTTCCTTTTTTAAATCATCGATCTTAATTAATACTAAAGTTAACCTCATTCCAAATTGTTTGATACCAAGAAATCGTTCGCCATGATACAATTTAGGGAATTTTATTAACGAGCTCGGAACATTCCGAGAACCTGTTGGGCGATTCTATCGCTCGCTGCGGCCTCAGGTAAAGGGAAGATCTTTCATTTTTTGCCCTTTCATTCTCATACAGTATAGTTTATACATTTCTTCATTCCACGTAAATAGTTCTAGGTTGGTTCCCGGTCGGTTCTTTCTCGTCCAATGTGTTTTATTTAGTCCTTTGCTCCCACGGACGCCGATAGCGACTCGTCTAAACCGGTCATTCTGTCGACACCGGAGCTACCGTCTTGCTCGATTTCTTCTTCCGCTACAACGAACTGGACTGTTCAATCGGTTCATCAATTATTCATACTCACTTGAATTCCAAATTGTGTGTTTTTTCTAGTTTAATTATATACTGATTATGTTCTATTAGCATTTGTTACTGTTGTTTTTATTTGTACATAACATCTATAATTGATGTTTTAAATACACTTTTAAATTAAATTTTACCAAATAAAAAAATTATATGCAAAATATAATTAACTAAATTTAATTTTTAAACGCGGACCTAATCTGCTGCTGCGTGTAACAAAGGATTATCGAAACAAATAAGAGATGCAAGAAACAATAGGCAATATCAAGTATCGGTTGAATGTGCAATGAGTTTCTATTCGTGTAGTGAAGGAAATGGGATCGTAAAACATTTCGTTATGCAAAGCATCGAGAACAGTGGGCGAGCCCAACCCAAACAACAATATTAATTGTTAACAGACTTTAAGAATGCGCTGGGCGGGAGACGTCTGTACGATGAAATAACGAGAAAATACGCGCGTGGGCGTAAGTAGATATGAGACCAAATACGTAACTATAGACAGAATTTTGCGGATAACATAGTGAAGTCGGTTTTATAAACATGCGTGCGTAGGCCGTTTTACTCTATTGAGAATTTGTGTTCCAAGCTATAACCTCATTTTTTGTTTATTTTTGAAGTGAATACTTCTTTAGACGCGGTGGGCATTTTTTGAGATGGGAAAAAACCATTGAACTCGCGACACTGTCATGTAATGTGTAAGTAATGTTTTTCGTGAAGCTTAGTTTTCACTTCTGAGGTGCAGTCTAACGACTGACATGTTTTTTTTATTGAAAATATGGGTTTCCAAGTTTACTTACGTGTAAATTCCCTTCTGCTTTTAATTTTTTGAAAGGTGGACTAAAATTGCATTTTCACTAGTAAAACATTTTAATAAATCGATTCGAAGTTTGATTGCATTTGTATGCGTGTACACGGCGAAAGCGTAGTTCTTCTGGCTTCACTGTCTCTCTTAGTTGTTATTTTATCTGAGAAGTAGATACGGAGCTTAGTATGCTGATGTTGAGCCATTAGCTCAAAACCCACGAGCTAAACGCTTTTGGCACTGTGTTTACAAAATCTCGTGGAATTGATTCGAGTATGCTAGCATATATTTTATTTGTAAACAGGCTGGCGCAATGGGAGCGTGCGTGACTCCTAAAATACATGAAACAGGAATTGAACCCACGCCAAGTGGTGTGCGTAGACGGCGCGCGGCGGGCATTCGCGTCGTGGCTCATCGTAAACTTTTCATTATACGACGTCCTTTTTTATTCTCGTTAAATCTGTCTTTTGTGTTATTTTAATTTATCACATTCGCTTGCCGTCAAACGATCAACTCTATTTTAAACTAATATATTATCAAAATCACCTCACTTTATTATCTATCTATATAAATAAAATCAGAGTGTCTGTCTGTGATTTGCGAAAAACTGCCTCAAACTAAGCTTAGAGAGTCATTCGCATGCTGTTAAAACGTAAATAACTTTTTTTAGAATTGTTGTCTGTCTGTCTGTCTGTCTGTCTGTCTGTCTGTCTGTTCGGGGTAATCTCAGAAACGGCTGAAGCGATTTTGATGAAACTTTGCAGACATGAAGAGGGGGTCGTCAGGAGTAACATAGGCTACTTTTTGTTTATGTAAATTGCGGTACATACACCAAAATAATATTTTTTACAATTTTTGTCTGTCTGTCTGTTTGTTCCGGCTAATCTCTGAAATAGCTAGACCGATTTTGACGGGACTTTTATTGGCAGGTAGCTGATGTAATAAGGAGTAACTTAGGCTACGTTTATTTTAGACTAGCGACTCGTTCCCGGCTTCGCCCGGGTGCATTCGTGTACATAGACTTTTCGAGTTTAATGAGAATGATGCTTATGCATTAAGATAGCCTCACTCTACTTCCTTCGAAATAAATATAACAAATCACCCATCAGGTTTAACAAATTTTTAAATTTCTAAAAATTTTGACGATGTTCTGAAATTTCAAAAAATCTTATTAAATTATCTGAAAAAGTGAAGAAAGTTTTCATATATGCGAGAATTTCCTAGAAACTTCTGGAATTTTCTAGAAACTTCTGAAATTTTCGAGAAACTTCTAGAATTTTCGAAAAACTTCTAGAATTTTCTATAAACATCTAGAATTTTCTAGAATGTTAGCGAAAAAAAATCCGTTCCTATTAATCTTCTTCTTCTATCTTCTATATAAATAAAATCAGAGTGTCTGTCTGTGATTTGCGAAAAACTGCCTCAAACTAAGCTTAGAGAGTCATTCGCATGCTGTTAAAACGTAAATAACTTTTTTTAGAATTTTTGTCTGTCTGTCTGTCTGTCTGTCTGTCTGTCTGTCTGTCTGTCTTTCTGTCTGTCTGTTCGGGGTAATCTCAGAAACGGCTGAAGCGATTTCGATGAAACTTTGCAGACATGAAGAGGGGGTCGTCAGGAGTAACATAGGCTACTTTTTGTTTATGTAAATTGCGGTACATACACCAAAATAACATTTTTTACAATTTTTGTCTGTCTGTCTGTTTGTTCCGGCTAATCTCTGAAATGGCTGGACCGATTTTGACGGGACTTTTATTGGCAGGTAGCTGATGTAATAAGGAGTAACTTAAGCTACCTTTATTTTAGAAAAAATACACCTCGGACGAAGCCGGGAGCGGGCCGCTAAATGTATTGCTAAGCGCAAAACTCGAGAACGGGTGGACCGATTTTAATTCTGTCTTCACTCATGGACAGAGGGATAATCAGGGAAGGTTTTTACGTTAAAAAAAATGCACCTCGGGCGAAGCCGGGAGCGGACCGCTAGTTTTAAATATTGTTCTATGGTTCGACCACGGACTTAAATCTACTAAGACTATGGAAGATTATCTGGACAATGTTTTTTTCGATTTCGAGAGTAGTAAGTAAGTAATCGTGAAACTACAAAATAAATATGAAATAAATTAAAATAATTACGCCCAGTTTGTTGTATTATATATACTGAAATAAAACAGTGAATCTATTCACCTTCATCTGTCCTCTCCGTTTTAGTTCCGATTGTATCTACCTATATACCTGGCAAAGATGCTTATTTTACGGTATCTCGAGGGAGAGACTCAGGTAAAAATGCACATATAATTTTTTTATCGTTTGTTAAGAAGACAAATTTATAACCCCCTCGCTGGTATCGATTTAATGTTTCATAATGTTTAGTTAGGGTAAGAAAAGGTTCGTCACCTTAAGATCGACGTTTGCAGTTATCATTCATGCCAAAATTTCCTTTTGAATGTCTGTCAGTGTCTGCTTAGTGCTTTAGTTTTAAAAGGCACTAAAAGTCTACCTATTTTAATCTCAGTTTATTCAATGCAGTCGGTTCAAATATGTTAAAAACATCGTATTGTACGAACACATGAAATCATAATGTAAACGTAGCGCTAATGCAGACATCACGCTTTCTCCGTTCCGATAAAATTCTGTCGATTACAAACAGATTGAACGTAAACTTATACGTTATTGCAACACGTTTAGTTTATTTAAAAGTAATTACCGTTTGGTTTAATTTAATAAACAGCGTGCAACGCTCTATGGCGCATTTGTGTAAACAATTGAATGTCGTTGATTGCGTGCCGCTGCATTTCCCAGCCTTTGTGCACGGTTTCGTAAACAAAAATGCGAGCGTTAAAATTAATAAGAAGCATTGCTAACGCTTTGTTTCTGAGCGGTGTCGTGTAACCGGTTCGCGGTTTGTCACGCGTGTCGCTGTCGCCTCGCGTTCGAGGAAACCAACAGTTGTTTTCATTGGCATTCTCAGCGCATTTGAGTCGTTCGAGTCGGCCCCCACTCTCTGGGAACCGACATCAGACTCGAACGAGCCCATCTCTATTGTCTATTGTGCGTGCTCCACTCCACGCCTTCCATCGATCGTTGCAATGCGGCACGAGCGAAAACCGACATCGCAACCTCGACTGCAACGTTTCAACATTGTCCAAAAGTAATAATGACCCTTATAAAGTCCCGCTTCTATCAATCGCGTTTTTATATTTTTCTTATGAATATAAAAAGACATATAAAGGAGTAACTAACACTTATTCAGCTCAATTCAGCTCTTGTCCATAGAAAACATCAGTTTTATTTGGAAATGCATACGCGCTTTAAGCTGAACGGACGCATACGTATCTCCATACAAAACTGTTATAAGTGTAGTTACTACCTGAATCCACCAGCACATACGAGTCTTCAAGGTTCTCACTCGGAGCACATCTGTATCGTATCAACGCGGTACGATTTATTTATTTGTACAACGGAAGCGGGCCTATTTACGTCCGAGTAACACGAAAGAAGGTTATTCGCGTATACGTTTACACAAGTGAGGAACGTATACAATGTATAGAAGGAAAGAGTTAACGAACGCTGCCTACATTAATCAACGATGTCGGTAACCGTAACCGTCTCTCGGGGATTAGCTGTGGAGAAATTCTATTCTTTGTTTCGTAATTAATAGCTTTTGGCAAGTGAGCGATAGCGGACGAGTACAAATAGGGTTCGTGACGGCGCAATGCGGTTGCGTAATTAGATAATTAATAAATACACAAACAAAACAGTGTATTAGGAAACGTCTCGGTTGGACGTAACTGTACTCTCACTAATGTGCATTGCTCATAATACACGATCCACGCGCGTGTAAATCGGGCCAACGGCCTTTCGACGAGCTAGGTGTCGACTCGACCGAGTCGAGATGAACGCGGCGCGGACGCGATCGACAATTCGATACGTAACCGACACAACAATGATATGATTAATAAAAGCTCTCACTTGGGCACTTGGGGCGTGGGCCGCCTGCTGCTCTCATTGAATTGATTCAACTCAACATTTATATCGGACGGAGGTGTTTTCAGAAAACCGAGTACGCAGTAACTTTATATAACTGCCTAAATTTGATTCGCTATCGA
Source organism: Synanthedon andrenaeformis (assembly GCA_936446665.2). NCBI lineage: Eukaryota > Metazoa > Arthropoda > Insecta > Lepidoptera > Sesiidae > Synanthedon > Synanthedon andrenaeformis. The sequence continues at coordinate 3,862,547 of OW387786.2, read as the reverse complement.
GTCAAGAACCCCGGCATCTAATTAAGCGTGAGTTAGGAAGAACGCCCACAGTCGTTGAGGCAATGACTTGTGCCGTTTTGTTTCATTAGCATACGATTACACATGGATTGTGTTGCTATAGCTATATATATATATGTACGTATTAATGTGCTATCTAAAGCCCAAAATTAATTGAATGAACAATGGTTTTCCTTTATCAGATTACAATATAAGGTAAATTGATATTGATATCTCTTGACATGTTAGTGATTTAGTTTACGACTAGCCAGTCCTAAACTACATATTGTATTTTGATTATATGCGAATATATACTACGCCTCGGCTACGTTCTTTGACCTCTGACCAAGAACAAGGCTTTTGTTTCTAAGCTGCTGACAGATAGCTATTTTATTATTTCACTAATTTTATTAATAATAATTTTCTAATTGGTCTGACGTAGACATCAGAACATATTAGAATATTTTTAAAGCTTGTGACTCTGTGATCTTCATATGTATTAGACATTTATTTGAACCATAGAGCTGTTTATGATTTAAGGAATATGTCTTAAAGATGTAATCACAATGTGAACAGATAATAATTCTGCAATCAAGCCTCTTCTTTCCATGTCCCTTCGAAATGGAAATGACTAAATAAATGCTATGCAAGATTCGCCAAACATAGTTGTAATGTTCTCGAGAATCTAGCCAAGAAAATGTCTTGTAGTATGTACCCGCTCTAAGTAAGACCATAAATATACAACCAACCGTTTCACCTAATGTATCCTGTATGATCGAACCAGCCTGGACCGGTTATATACGGCTGTAATCAAAGATGAGATTACAGTGGAACCGGTAATCTGACTAGTACGTAAGTCAAATTCAAAACACATTTACATATGAGACCAGCCAAATAACTGATCGCCTGTCAACTTTAAAACACAAACATCAATTACAAGAAAATAATATATTTCTCACAGTTTTTTTTTTATTTCACCCAGATTCAGTTTCCTGTTATTGAGTGGCGAATATTTTATTTACCTCACGGCTTCAATATAAAACTGGTTTTCCCTTTTTATACCGCGTTTCTGCTAAATGTATGTAAATTAAGTTACATATTTTCCTTATTTACACATTATAGATAAATTGAGTCTTTTTTATATTTTTACAATTAAATTATAAAATAATGGAATTGGTTTTGTAAAATTTAAAAATCATTTTGTGAAATAGATATAAATATCGTATAGATATTATTAATGTGGTTTTGTAAACATTCATTCAAGAGAACATTTTATTTATGTATAAATGGTTAGATAACTTCTTTAGATGAGACGATTGGAATCGTTTACTAAGTATTATGGAGCGGAATCGCTTTGAGGCTTCAAATGTAATTTAGAGTATCTTCTAAGTGGATATGTCGTGGCCAGATCATAGAATTGATCACTTCATGAAATGGCCAGCTAAAATTGGCCATATCATTAAATAACCAGCGTTTAACTATAATTTTTTCTATAGGTTCCTTCTTTATTTGGAGTTTTTAATTAAACCTTTGATACCCCACACTATAGATATGGCCAGTTTTAGATGGCCATTTCATGAAGTGATCAATTTTATGATCTGGCCACGACAGATACATAATATTGTGCCTTCAAATTTGTTTATGATAAAAATTAACTGGCTGACAGTTTTCGTCTAGACACGGAAATTACCGATGTTACACACGAGCAAGGCCAGCGGGGATAGTGCGCTAGTTTTATCCGGTCTTGATATAAGATAAATCGTTAGGGCTAATCTGAGGATAAGGGATAAATCGTTAGGGCTAATCTGAGGGTATTGTGCCTTCACGCCGTTATAAAAAATACTAATTTAAAAAAAAAATGAATTGTAAATAAAATAGCTGGTAACTGAATAGTAGGTATAATGTGTACAAATAAGATATTCATAACAAACATTGTCCTAACAAAGGCAAAGAAAGTTTCACCAAAGCACGGCTCCGAAGCGTAGTCAATTATGGAGGTCGAGAAAGTAAACACGACGTCCCCTGAATAACAAGACGTCTCCATTTGTCGCATTTAGTTACGCAACAAAATCGCCTATGGAATGGATATGGAGTGCGGACGTCACGCTCATCACGAGATGCCGACCGAACATAGCACACGAACATAGACTCAAGATGGAACGCGATAAGATTCCGAGTTGGAACTTAGGCCTTTGCGGGACTGACCTATTGAACCATTAGAGATCTCATTTGAGCAGTCACGAATGCTTCTGTAGACGATGAAAATTGACAAAAAAAAAAGACAACGGACTCGTTGAAACGTAAAAAGGAAACTATCACGATTGTAAATTGCGCTACCGTAGGTAAATGTTTAAGGAATGCCTCCCGCCGCCGCGCCGCGCCGCGCCGTGTTGATTTTCGTCCGATAACGCCGGGCCTTGCTGTTTAATGTTCTGCTCAAATTACCTTCGCATAGAGATCGTATTAAGCAGTATATTTGTTCGTAATGAACAAGTAATAATGAGTAAGTAATGTCACGGTGGTCTCTTTACAGAGACCACCATGTAATAACAGCACATTTGCTGTTGTGTTTCGGTGAATGAGTAAAGGATGGCAGAGCCCATTTTCCTATCTTTTCCTTATCCTTAATCCTAGTGTAGGCGCACTTGACATCAAGTGGACTGTCAGCCTGTCTGTCATCAAGCATGTATTTAATTTACACCCGATATAATCGTAGCTCAGAATAGTGAATCATAGATTCCAAATCCGTGCACGCGTGTCCTAGTTTAATCATATCGACCATCGCACATGGTGTCACATTATGTTTATTCAAACACAATTTGTCACCATATTTCAATACGAAAGGTAAACACGGTTACGTAATCAGAATGCAGTTACAAGGTTTTCGTTGCCGAGGTAAATATGTTATTTTACACGTTACATAAAAACATGTCGGTGTCAAGCTGGTGTCAAGGAAACGAGGGAGGGGGATATTAAAAAAAAACCTTTGTACTCCAACATTTTTCAATGTTCATCTTTTATTCAATTCTTCAGTTACTGTCATACCTTTAGTTAGGTGGAACTAAGTATATAATTACATCTATTTGTTGCTATGGTAACAGGGAATAGCCACAGCGAAGCATGGCGTGTTTGTTTGCATTGAATAGGCTCCGAAACTACTAGACCGATTTGAAAAATTCTTTTACTGTTGGGAAGCTGTATTATCAGCGAGTAACATCCATACTTAATATATAATATTATCAATGCGAAAGTAACTGCCTGTCTGTATGTCTGTCTGACTGCTACTTTTCACGTCTTAACTACTCAACCGATCATCATGAAATTTTGCATACAAGTTGTCCGGGATACATTAAAGGACATAGGGTATACCTTTCACCCAGAAAAAGTACTGTTCCCGAGTGATCGTCGTTTGTTTAAAAATAAATAATCAGTCATAAAGAAAATAAAATATTTCCATTTCATTATCATTATTTAGTTATTTACTGATAAATATATTGCTGGTTGCTAGGTCTGACGATTCACGATGAACGAATTTTTTGAATAAATTTCCAAGCTTATACTTGAACAAGGATAAATAATAAATTTGAGAGTTTCCTTATATAAATGCTTTTCTTTTTGAATAGATGCTTAGGGGGTGGGAGCAACAGCAATAAGGGTTGATTCAATTCAACCCTCATAACAAACAGAACAGAAGGGTTGACTTGAAGGTTTTACCTACCGTAAATTACATCTCGCTGTGTGTAGTAATTATTAATAACAATGTGTAGGTATTACAAATTTACACTTTACAAATTTAAAATTTAAAATCTATGTTATATCTATCCATATACCCCCTTCTACAAGAAAATCATATTACTTCTATAAATAATATTGAATTTTTCATGATAACTTTATATAACTGGTAAAGTAGGAAGTTTTTTTATCTGAGCGTCACGAATACAGAGATCGGAAAATATCTTAATTTAAGAAAGGTTATATTTGAATACTGCGTGATATGATATCTGTGCCTACAGAATACTAAAGATAAGATAATACGGACAGAATCTAATGCATTTATCACGTGAACAATCATATAATTTAGGCCCAACTGATAAAGTACGCACATATTTACTTAAAGTAAATTTAAAAAAATGTAATTTAAGTTGTCGCTCCCGTGAGATTCACTTTCAAATAATTAATGGCGTCAGGTCGCAATAAATAAAAGAATAACTAATCAAAGTTTTGTCCCCGGCTTTACCTCGATTCATGGGTGACAACGTAAACAGGGTTCAGAGCGGTTAGTGAGAGACTTCTCCCTGTTTCCACCCGTTGGTCTACCACCCTGCCCCACTGCGTGACGGCGACGCCTAAATTGTGACATTTTACTCTCATCGCCCCCTCGGCAGTTCAATAATCTTTCACAAGACTTGAAAATTAAACGTTCTTTGTTAAATTTTATTCAAATTCTTTGTTTAATTATACTTTTTGCACTTCTATTGGAAATTCTTCTAATAAAAAATATTTTTTATTAAATGATTACGTGACATTATTACATGGTGATGATAATGGCATGACGCGATCGTCACGCGTTAGTGTTTAACGATAACAATAGCGTTCTCGCTATGTTACACAATTAGTAGTAGAAATAATATTGCGACCTTTATTATTTGTAATAAAAATACACTATGCTAAGGTGTAATGAAGGACCTAACAATTATTTCATAAACGTACAAATACATTTTTCTATATATGACTTATGTAACATAATTATCATGTGGGTGATTATGAGAACATTGGAGTTCAGATTCTTCAGGTCATGCTAAGATTTCTATTTATAAGCAATCATTATAAATGTTACTTCTAATATATATATGTGTGTGTAAAATGAAGTCTTTGCCCGCTTCTGTCTGTTTCTCCGCTGACTTCTACTAAAGCGTCCAACGGATTTTGTAACGGTTTTCACTAATGGAAAGAGCCGATAAACGAGGAAAGTTTCTGTACATAATTTTTTAGAAAAAAATTGCATCCGTGCGAAGCCGGGGCGGGTCAGTAGGTATGTTTATAATTAAATCGAATTAAAAAGAGTTTTATGGTTTATTTGGCACAAAGCTCCTAATTATTTAAAAATGGGACGCATGAACATTTAACTAGGTATCCGCTAACGTTAGCGGGCTTGCCGTGTCGAAATATTATTTGGCTCGTATCCAAATAACCAAATGGTAACGTAGCTACAATTCTTCAAAGCGAAACACTTGATAACCTGCAGCAGTTAGCCGGTAATGGCGGTTGGGCTGTTAAGCCTGTTTTGAATAAGTTGGGGGCGCGGCCAGGAGACCCGTCTCGGTAACGAGGGAGATTTGGGCACTCCGCTATCGTGATCAATGGCTCTGTCTCGAATGTCATTTTGTGATATTACAATGAATATAATTTGAAAGTTAATCTTATATACTTATTTTGTGAACTTGTGAAAGTAAGTAGGCAAAACATTATTTTTTTCAGCAGGTCCTTTCAAGGCTTACGATCACTCGTCTGTCTTAATTGCCTTGAGTATTCAAGATTTAAATTACGCCTTTACCTATTTGCGTAGGTAAAGCGCCTATTTTTTTACAGATTACAGAAGGGCAGATTTTTTTATTTTAATTACAATTAATTCATTAATGATTTCCAAATAATTTCGTTGCTTGTTACAATACAGTCCAAACTTTACGAAGATATCGGTCTTCCTATGATGTCTTTGGTCCGAAATTGATGTCCGTAAGTAACATAATGACTTAGCAGTAGTCGACTTCAATAAATTCTATGGTGTGACGGGACATTAAAAATTTGCAAGGAAGTGTTTGTAAATAAGTGAAGCGAAAGAGCATAAAGTAAAAATTTACCTCGATAACAATGGAGTCTTTGTGCTGTTTGATTAGTGAATTGAGGGGCATGAGACGAGGTGTGGGGATCGATCACGACTTTCTGATCTCACGCTGAGGTGAGTTCCCAGCGCTTTGCCCGTAAATTGTTCGGTTGGACATCATAATAACCGAGCAAAAACTAAAAATTACTTTTAAAAAAGGATCCTTGTTGTACATGCTTCGTTGTTTGTGGGTAAAACGTACGAGCGAGTTATTATTCAGTTAGACAATAGATTTTGGAAGGCCTCCATTGGCGAGAGAGCGTCCTGGCGTTGACCTCTTGCTATTGTCAAGTTCCTGATGTAGGCGGTTAGATCACGGAATTGTGATGGAGCGGCACGACAACTGAGACCAGTAATACTTGTTTGACGGCACGATTAAACAGTTATCTGAGCCAACTGATTGATATTGGCACTAACTGAGCACGTAGGTACATATATTTTAATTAATTATTGTATAAAAACTCAACTTACTATTGTGCAACGGTCATTGCTCAAGTTAAAAAGCGTAACTTTGAAACAAAGTAAAACGCGCTTTATTTATAAAACAATAAAATTGCGTTTCATTCACACGAAGGTTAGTGAACTTCGCACCTTGTGTAAAGTTACGGCTCGATCTGTGATTAAATTTCATATTAATAAAGTATATCACGCAAAAAAACGTGCGCAGAGAACTAACAATGGATCGTACGATGGCAGGAAGCGCGTCTGCAAATTTCACAGCCGTCAATGCATCTTTTTATTATTATTATTGATAGGTTTGCTCTTGGCCAGCATCTAGCCACGCGACAAAGACGAGGCCTACGATGGAGCAAGCTCACCCAAAAGATGCCTATTCACTCGAACTTTAAAAAGATTTGGGTTATATGAGCTCGGAAACACAGACGCCGCGCCGGGAGTTTCAATCCATGGCAGTGATTTATATAAAAAAAATTTTTTAAAGCGTTTGGTCCGAAAAAGATGGATGTTGACAAGATTGGGATCAAGCATCTCCTGAGCACATACTCCGAAATACATTTTATAGAAAACTCGCACAGGTGATTTTGCCATCTTCTAAAATGTATGCAAACGCCTCACAGCGATTGTTCGATCTACGTTTTGCAATTACGTGAATTGTCTAATAATAATACTGCATTCATGCAACAGCTATTTATAAGTCGTTTTGATGCACGAAAAACGCATTCACGTAATTCCTAGTTCATGGTTACGATTCGTCGGTGTGGAGTCCGTGTGCATGTCGAGTTGTGGTTGCAATGTAGACGTGCCCAGTATTTCATTTTACATTATTACAAATGCGGCATTACTCGGCGGCGGTAGACTTTTCATCCGTCATGAGTGCCCTGCCGTGGGCTCCGTCTGCGGTAAATGAACCGTGCACACGAAAAGGAAACGGCGCAAACGATTTGTTATGAAAACGTCTGTAAACTATGGCCCTTGAAATTATATCACTACGTAGTATAAGTCCTCCTTTTTCTCTATCTGTCTGTCTGTTCTGTATGTATGTGCTGATATCGGAATGTTTTGAACGGATTTTGTTCCTGATTGTATATTAAGGATAGTTTATGTAAATAGTTCATGAATGTCTTATTTATACTTGCCGATATATCACGGTTTTTGTCGAAGAAGGCTATGCTCTATGCTCACATTGCAGCGTATTTTAGCTAGTATGATTAGGTAAAAAAAGATGAAAAGGAGAAAACATATTTCAACTAGTACAATAATTGCTACATCGTCGGTGACACGTGAGAGTTTTGCGGTAACAGTTCGCGTATTGTGTTCATTGGTTTTATTGTTACATCGCCCTGCTCGCTCTATTTACGACTAGCAGCAATAGAAATTAATAAAAATCATTATATGTTAATTGCTCGTTGCGTGTGTTCGCACTGCAATGCTTATCGTATCATGCACAAGACGTTACGTGCGGCCGATCGAGCACAACAGAAGAATAAAAACCACGTTCTCTTTAATTGGTTGGGGTGCTTTTATTCGAACGGAATTATATGCACAGCAGGTGTATCAAACTCAAAGTAACGAGTGGACCGCAAAATCGTTTTCGGTGCTGTAATAAAATTGTTTGTTGGATATCACCTCCATGCTTGGTATTTGCCTACTACTTAGGTATAGAGCTGCGGCTGTAAAAACTGTATTTAATAAGTAAAATAGAGGAAATATTTAGAATTGTCAGTAGGTAAGTAGCTACTTAAGTCATTAACACAACTTCCAAGATGTACGTAAAATGTAATCTTTCTTAATATATTCATAAGTTGCAAGCATAACTGCTTCTAAGAGCTTTCACTCCTAATTATACCCCCCGAAGTTATAATTATAACTTCTTAAAAATTAAGCATACAAAATTGTCCTTCCGTACAATATGGCGTAGAGCAATACGCGTTCTTGCAGTAGTTTCGGACTTAAAATTGAACCGCAAAAATTAGCATGACGGGCCGCATGTTTGACACGGCTGATGTACATCGTAAGGTCGTATTAATATTCACGTTGCGGCGCGCCCGGGGCGAGCAGGCATCACAAAATGGCTGCCGGAGGCGTTCGGCTCGGTTCAGCCGAGTCGTGACCGGCTGGAATCCACGCGCTCTGTACTGTACCCTCATCAATTATGCATGAATGCGGCCAAACGCCGATGTTTACTCTCCATGAGACAACGATTTATTGCGTCGTGCGGTTTTTGACATTCGATTGCCGACCGGTCGCGTTCTCTGGGCGACGCTATGACGAAACCTCCTTTGCGGTTGACGCGCGCTCTATCCGCCTCTAAACATTTATAGTAATAATAACACAATCTTCACTCCGGAGTTATTATTATTACGTCTCGTGTTCCGCGAATTCAGCCGTACGAAACGGTCGTAAATATAATCGTGATTCATGTTATTGCATCAGGGCCCATCGGATTATTCGAATAGCGTATCTACAATCGTATACAAGTGCGCCCCGACTCGATCCACAGCTGTGTAAGCCGTCGATAAAGTTGAATAACTCATTGTTCTCGGCTTATATTAGTCGCTAGATAACACGTATTCGTTTAACAAGAGACGAAAAGGATTTTAGTTATATTATACGTTCTCCCACGTACAGTGACCGTGACTCCTCAACATTTTAACCGGAAATTACTAACAAGTGTTTATTTATAGTTTTCAAATAGTCTTATTAAAAATTAGCTGTGCAGACTTCGTACGCGTGTTACTTTGCATAACATCCAATCATGGTTTTACAAACAATAGTTTTGCTATTAACAAAAGTTTCAGCTAGATCAGCCAAGGCACGTTTCTAGAATAGCGCGTTACATTATTTTAATGAACACATTTTTGTTGGTAAACTGATTGGAATTAAACTAACACTAAATGTTACGGGAAGCTTACTAGGTGCAACACCTACATCAGTGAAAACTGCATTCAAATCGGTTAAGTCATTTCTAAGATTTAAGGCCAGGCCCTGTGAAACTAAGGGAACTTTAAATAAATGTGCTGAGTCAACCACATATCTGATCAATGTGGAATTTACATATATATATTTTGAGACCTTTATCTGTAGATTATCAAGTCAGAAACATAATTAGGTGATTTTCATTCGATACATTTTTTGATCGAAATCGGCGCCTTTTCCGGAGAATATTACATTTTTCTACTAAACGGCTTGAGTTATATCGCCAAAAAACTGCTCGTAGCAAGGAAACATTGTTTACCAGTGATTGTCAAAATAAAATAAACAGGTTTATTTTTACTCCTATAATTAACGAAAACAATTTTGAGACTTACGTTGTTTAGTTCCGAGCTAGTGCATACCAAATCATGCTTCAAATAATGTACGCAATATTCAACCTTACGGAAGCTGTATCTTGCGATATATTAAAAAAATTCTAGAGAGCCGCCGAGCAACTTGTAACTCTCGGGTGGCGGGACGTAGGGCGGAGCAAGCGTAGGAATTTTTTTCGTGGGGCCTGCTCTTAAGAAAAAACATTCTAAAATTTTTTTTTTCACCACGGCAACAAAAGTAATGTACAAATTGTTTTTATGAAAAAAATATTTGAAATACAAATGGCTCATTTACGATTCTATTATATATTGATTAAGATTTTATCAGCTTTCCTCGTGTCATGTGCAATGTTCGCTTGTAAAATTATTAATTGTCCAAAAATGAACACATGACACGTATAGATAAATAATTTTGCATAAAAGCGGTTGTATTTTCAACATTTATCGCCCAATACAAACACTTATGTAAATACACTGTTTGAATAACGGTTGCCTTATCAAGTTATCACTTATCAGTTATCAGTACCGCAACCGAGTTATCGACTGCCGTGTTTGTTCAACTTATCTATGAATTCCCCGCCTATCTCTAAGTATTTTAATCAAGAGAACACTTTGTCTGATAACGCTTACTTTTAAAAGATTACCCTCCGCCCTCCCTATTGCATTGTCCATTGTGGAAAACGATGATACCACTTATTTTAACCCTATTGAAGTAGTTGATAAAAAACATATTTTTTAAATATATTATAATTATTTCATGTAAAAAAAGTTGTATTATAGCTTCATTCTATACTTTGAAATCGATTTTTCATGTATATGCATTCTTATTAATCAATTGATATCAGCATAGCAAGATTTAAATTGTTCATATTTCACAAAATTATTATTGTGTGGAGAATTGTATAAAATTAATCCCAATAAAATAGAGTAACTTTTTTACTACCGTTTTATTGTTTCCATCAAAAAAGTATAGTACATTACATATGACTATTTAGTACATAAAATAGTTTCAGAAACTGGTCCAATCAACTAGTGTCTAATTTATATAGCCTTGTCATAGTAGTTGTCTAGGAAAGTTTTGTAGTTTTTATTTTACTTTCTATGTGCAGGTTATGGAAAAAAAAAACGATATATTACTATACAAAAAACGATATATCCGTATAGGATATATAGTTTACGGTTTCATAAGAACATATGCTAACTATTAATAGCCATTACTATATATAAATGGAGACATAACATGGCTAGACTCGAATTAGGCGGGCCTTCATCGAATTACATAATGATACTTATTTTTATATTAGATGTGCCATTACTTCTTGATGTTTATTAAATGTACGAGTACTTCCTTGGTTTTTATTTCTATCATTTGTGTTTGTTATAATGTTTTCTTATTTGCTTTAACAAATTACAGTTATTTTAGTTAATTCTAGTAACACATCGCAACCTCGACCTCATTAGGCGAGTACTTTAACAAAGCAGCTATAGCGTATCCGCATGCAGTCTTTGTAAACTCATTTTTTAAATAAATTTAATTATGTAAAAGACATGCATGATTATAATTTTAATAGATAATTTTTGCCTATTCTATGAAACGTAATAAAGAAAATTAGTTTGTGTATGTACTCAGTTTCCAGCGATTGGGGTTTATACCGAAGGTAACATCGGGGTATTTTTGATCAAAACTATCAAAGAAAATTGTACATTATAATATATGTATATTAAATTAAATTTAATATATAACGTTACATTAGATGTAATAGCAAACGTTTTATATAATGATCACATTCAAAGTTTGAAATAATTAAGTTCAAAAATTCGAAGCCGCAATACTCATAGTTATTTATTCTTTAAATAACTTTGATAAGACCACATTACTTATTATTATTTATTTATTCAAAAAACATGTTGTGCCCGCAAAAACATACTTTAATTTTGTATAACATTTAAGACAGAGTAACATTATACTTAGTTCAAAGTTCTGAGTTATGTTTTACTGTTGTATATTATATGGTGTGTTGTTTTTCTAAAGATTTTTTATTTATTTTTATTTTATTGTTTGACTAAACATTTTGTTGACTAATGTAATAATGATCAAAAATGTCAGTAAAACTTGTGCAGTGCATTACATTACACGCGAACACTAAGAAAAGTCATTTGAGTGTTATTCTTTACGGAACAGCCCTTATTCTGATTTGTAAATATTGTATAGATATGATTTATATCTTCAAATTTTGAGTTCGTTGAGTAGTTTTGCGTTAAAAAATTATAAATATACTTACCTACAGTCATCTATCCTTCGAGATTCGAAGTTAGTAGTTAATGTTGGTATTATAACTTATTAATCTCAACTAAATTATTATAGTCCAAGATCCCAGGGCCCCCAGACGTTACTTATTTTCTCATAAATAATAGACACGGGATAAAGTAGTGTTCGTACAGACTGTGAGTGTGTGCATACCTGCTAGCTTGGGTCGACGGCCAATTCATGCGTACCAGGCGCTAAACATTCATGAATATAATCCTCACTTTTCTTAAAGTCTCAGGGCTGATTTTTACATATATTTTAGATAATATTGCTAGTAACTAATAATAATTATTGCCAGACACTTTCTGTCGGCGCTTACCCTTTACAGACCCTTTGATGCTCCAAAAAAAATAATGAATTTTTACTTATAGTCTCAATTTTGATTTTTTTATAGGACATTTAGGAAACTGTTTATAAACTTTTGGTCAGCAGCCAGACCAACTGGAAGGGCCAAACATCCGCCCAGACACACATAAAGTGTCGTTATTATACCTGAGTTAGTCAAACTAAATGATACAATAAATCTAAGTTTCTTTAACCTATGTTTTATTTTTTATCATTGAATAGAATTGAATAGAATAGAATTTTAATCAAGTGATTTTCTGGTCTTGCGCATTCCATTTACGTTGAGTCGAGTTCCCTCCTCCTCCGTTCAGTGTTTTGTTTGAGATAGTGACTTGTGATTGTGTATGAAATTAACAACTACGGCTTGGTGTGTTTATTGTGTACGGCTTTATTGTGATTTTACTTTTCTGACATGCAGTATGTAAGCATAAAGAAAGTCTTATAAAAATGATCATAGATTTGACTACGAATATTGTTATTTTCAGTTGGTGCAATAATGTTAATGTTAATAGAACACACAGGAAAAAAAATATATAAATTAATTTTCTACGTATTGTTTTATTTTTTCTTTCAACCCTTTTCACCTTTTGGTATTTATATGAGTGAAATTATTGTAGTTTATTTTCATGTTACTATCATTTTTTCGTCATTTTGCAATTATTTTGCCAATAAATACAATTTTTAAATTAAAGCTTGTAGCTAATTTAAAAATTGTATGTATTTATTGGTAAAAATATTGTTTAATGACCAATAAGTGATAGTAACTAACAATTTAAAATGTAAAGTTAGGCGCCATCTAGTAGTCAGAAATGGAGATTATAAAATAGCGCCATCTCTAGGATAGGGTAGACCAATTACAAAAAAAAAACTTCAATTTGAGTTGCGTATCTATCTCTGTATAATAACATAATAATCTGTGCAATAGAGTAAGCTAGAGTAAGTATAGGAATAGAAAGAGATCGATAAACATAGATATCTCTCTCACACTAACCTCGCGCTTAACATATAACGACACTTTATGTGTGTCTGGGGGGATGTTTGGCCCTTCCAGTTGGTCTGGCTGCTGACCAAAAGTTTATAAACAGTTTCCTAAATGTCCTATAAAAAAATCAAAATTGAGACTATAAGTAAAAATTCATTATTTTTTTTGGAGCATCAAAGGGTCTGTAAAGGGTAAGCGCCGACAGAAAGTGTCTGGCAATAATTATTATTAGTTACTAGCAATATTATCTAAAATATATGTAAAAATCAGCCCTGAGACTTTAAGAAAAGTGAGGATTATATTCATGAATGTTTAGCGCCTGGTACGCATGAATTGGCCGTCGACCCAAGCTAGCAGGTATGCACACACTCACAGTGTGTACGAACACTACTTTATCCCGTGTCTATTATTTATGAGAAAATAAGTAACGTCTGGGGGCCCTGGGATCTTGCTCTATTAGATGTTTTATTAGAAAAAAATCAGTTTGGTCCTGAATGTACATAAAAAGTGATGTCAATGTAATGTCTTTGTGCTATTTTAAATGCAATCGTTACAAATGTAGGTACTTGTCACGAAATAGTTGGAAATGTGCCAAATCGTTAACGCACTGTAAAATGCGTTGGTATGTTGGTCAACGATCGGTAGGTATTTGTTTATGTTTTAGATACAATTATTTACTATCTAAAAATAATATATTTGAAAACATTGAAAATTGCAATAAAATAGATTAGATACCTCGAAATCAGTGCAAATTGATAGATAACACTGTACAAGAAAAGAAAGATACGAAGAAGCTACTGGAATAAGATGAGTTTCTGAAGTTATTAAACATCGAAGAAGAGGCATATCCCCTTACGACACAATCACAAAGAAACGCACAAAAATATCTGTAAGCGATTATTGAGTACCGTGTTTAAATTTGGATATTATTTATTCATTTGGTTAATGTTTTTAGTACTATAAAATCTGCATAGAATTTCACTATAAATTCAAAAGTTAAGTTCACTATAAAGTTATATATTATCTCGATAGTCGTTTTGCCGAATAGTCCTTCAGCGAAGGAACTCATCAATCAAAACCTCAAGTCTCAAGAAGTTGCGCGCGTTTTTGACACTGCGCGTATTTTCAGGATGTCCCTAATCAGTAGTCTTAACCTTTATATTTTACTAGCGACCGATAAACGATAAACTCTGAAACTACTGAACCGACTTTGATAAAATTTCGTAACTATATGTAATTTGGTCCAACTTAAAAGATAGGATAGTTTATATCTCATTTTGTTATTTTTTTGCAAATTATATAATATTATTAACATAGCGCCATCTGTTGATACCTATTCAATCCAGCAATTATTTGTTAAAATTATCTGTGAGTTCCATGACAATCTAACAGATGGCGGTGTAAGACAATCTAACAGATTGCACTCGGGCGAAGCCGGGAGCGGGCCACTAGTTATATATAAAAACCTTGCTCGTTTAACGTTCAGTAGTTTTTGAGATTACCGTAACAAACAGACAGACGTGACGGGGGACTTTGTTCTATAACTTGTAAGAATATATTCTATAAATAATATATATATATATAAAACTATTAAAATTATTTTATATCTATTTTATATCTAATACATTAGTAATTTAAAATCAAACTAAACAGGCAATAGTCTGTACAGGAGAAAGTACAATTCTTTATCTAATATTCTAATTATGGTGGTATTGTGGAAATAAATACAAAAATAAGACAGAATTTTAATTTTTATCTTTTTATTAAAAAGTAGATAATCACTTTCATCTAAATATTTGGTTCATAACAATATTAGTATTTATAGTAAAAAATGTTTTTAAAAACTTCGATAATTTAACAAACTGTCAATGTGAAAAACTTAATGTGTGGCAAAGAAACATTCAATACAATACGCCGGCGAATCATCACAGCCCTTACATTCGTATGATGTCCTATTCCTTGTACAGCCTTTACAAAATCTGCGCGAGATCTCCGCTGAGAACCTTGTAACACCGCTCCTGTCTTTCCTCTGTCTCCCTACAACCTTTTTTATTTTGGTCAACTTATGTACTGTATAGAACGTCTTCATTGTGATTCCTGTAGGCAATAGTTCCTCTAAAACTGCTATACGAAAATTATGCAATGTAATTTTCTGCTCCGAATACTTGTTATACAGTAAATAACTGTTGAACATGGACGTTTGTAGTATATGAATGAACATTTTGTATTGCCACACAGCGTCTTTAGCAATACAAAGATCGTAAGCTCTTATATCGTTATTTTGGTCAACGTCACGCACGTATTGCTTGTGTTTCACGAGGGCAGCAGGTTTCAGTATTGTCTTGCCACTCTTTAAAGTGACAGGTGTGAAGCATTCTTCGAATTCAGTGGTAATGTAGGTGAAGTCACAGCCCCTTCCGTCTTTCCATTTGCCAATATGTAACCCGACGTTTTTCAACATCAAAGATCGATTTTCGTATCTCTCTAGAAAATCATTTTTTTTAGCTGGTATTAAGTTATCCAGCTTTGTCAAACTTGTGTAATATGTGTACTTATCTAATAGCGTTGTAGCCAGCTCTTCAGAGTTAAAAGTACTATCCGTAATATAAACGGAGTGTCCCTTGTTCAGTTTTTCCTGCAATAAAGACAAAGCAATAAAGTTTTGTTTGTTGTATATGCCGAAATGGAATTTTATTACGCCGCCATCGGGTTCTTTTAGCGCATGTAACTGGGTACATTTTGTAAAATTTGTCTCTTCGCCGTGCCAAAAATCTTCCGATTCATACAAAACTAACTGTTTCCCTGGATAGTAAATATAATTCATCCTCTCATTAAAGTGATTAAGCACAAAGAGGACACCAATCGAACTTAACTGATTTTTTACCAATTTCTTTGTCAATGTCAATGATAAATACTTTGTTATAGTACAAAAGCGATCGAGTGTCATAATAGTAGAAAAACATGGCAAATTAACAAGGTAATGAGTTTTCCAATAATCTTCAATATTTCTCATTCCAATTGTTCCCGTATGCAAGAGAAGTCCTAAATATCTCTCCATTTCCTTCAACGTCATTTGATTCCAAGGCGACCCTTGTCTTTCTTTTTCTTTCGCGGCACCTTTATCCTGATCTGCATTAGCACGTACATTAGTATTTTTAACGAGAGTCGCTAGAACTTCGTCATTTATTATCAAACGAAAATATTCAATAGGCTTTTTTGGAGGTGGGTTTATCAAAAATTTTCGTGTCATGGTGAAGGGAATATCTCTCATGACACTAACATATTCTTTCTTTATTTCTCCGTTTTGTGCATTAAACATGGGAGTAATAAGAATATCTTCATCACTTGACTCATTCTCGTTTTCAACTTTAATTTTTATGTCACCAATTTCATTGCACTTTTCCGCAGTGTCAAAACGCTTTCGCTTGAGTGTAGATGGCCCTGGCTTTTCATTGTCACTCATATTTCGCAACACAAAAGAAATCACGATCACAATAGGTGCGAGGTATCTCGAGATTTGTGCTCACTATCAACAACACAGCACAACACCGACCAACGCTTACGACGCAGTAATCGATACTGCCTTTGCCAGACGGCTCCGTGTAGTATGCGGCACGACTAGCGTGCGAGAGAGATAGATGCGTCAACACGCTTCAAACATACATATTCGCATCGGATCATTCATATTCACTGCACTGAAGAATGAGATTTTGTAAAATACATAGATAGAAAATTAATGAATTCCCGTTTTATATTTTTTTGTTTGCAAATTACGTAAAATTTTCTGGAATATATCATAAATCTGTCTCACTTTGATTGAAGTAAGTACCTACCAAGATTGAGGGTCTTTCTCCTTTATTCATTTAAACATAAAGTTTCATTCGTGAGTTATGATTTTGAGATTTGCATTTAGTTCTGGCTATGTTACATACAGCAGGCAGTTATACAGTACAAGTATATTTTACATGACAAGGCCTAGCAAATATTGATTTGCACCTTAAATGTTTTAATTTATTATAAATATTCTTATTTTACTAAAAGTTTTAATGTATCTAATAAATAAATGAATTAAGAAATGAATGCCCATAATATATAAATAAGCGTTTATTTTACTATAGAAAAAAGTAACTAATAATATTATTTTTTCTTTTATAATTGACTGGATACTCCGGACGAAGTAAATAGCTACACGGATGTCATTATAATCTAGATAAACGTTACGCATTTGTTGCTTTAACAAAGGCTTTTTCTACCTATGAGCGAAATTCTCTAAAAGATAGTAAAAATAAATACATACTCACTAGGTACTTAGCTCAAAATTGGAGATGTAAGTAGGTATATACAAACTAAGCGTCAGGCTCGACTATCAAACACAGATATTCTTTAAATTGAGTTTTTGTTTCATACTAATATTTAGAGACTGCATTGAAAATACAGTACAATCTCACTAATCCGGCACTATTAAAAACCAAAGGGTGCCGGATTACTGGAATGTTCGGATTACTGGATTATAAAGGAAAAATAAAATAAAATAAAGCATTTCATAGAGAGAGTACACATAATGTATTAAATTAACATGTACATAGCGTGAGCGGAGGGTGCCGGATTACTGGACGTGCCGGTCTATTGAAGTGCCGGATTAGCGAGATTATACTGTATATGGCTAATCTACTTAATTAGCCGAAAAAATAATACATCGCATCGTATGGGCGACTGGCTAGGTACTTAGTTTAAATTAAATACCTACATAATCGTTTGTGCTGACTGACTATCAACCATCTATAAACGCACAGCCAAAACTATGTCCAAAAGCTATAACATAAGCATGGAAAGGCTTTTTGAAAAATTCACTTCCGTACGAAGCCAGGGGAGGGTCTAGTCTATAATATAAAAATGAATCCCTAAATGTGTTGCTAAGCGCAAAACTCGTGAACGGGTGGACCGATTTTAATTCTGTCTTCACTCATTGGTAGAGGGATTAGATAATCAGGGAAGGTTTTTACGTAAAAAAAATGCACACCGGGCGAAGCCGAGAGCGGACCAAATAAAAGAAAATTTTATGTTATCATAAAGATTTTAACGTTATAATAATCAATGAGTAATTGTGTAAAAATGTGCGTACTGCGCGAACAATGGGGTAAAAACACGTTATTATTGTCGCACATCTACCATTCCTGATATTGTAGGTATCGAACAGAAATCGCGTACTAGTATACTAGTGCAAGCTCGCCGAATGCGTCTCCGCTTTCCGCCTCCACGTTCAGGTGCATGCGTGCGCTCTCGCCTCTCGGACAGGGCGAAGGGGAAGAGAGTGTCCCCTATCTGCCCTCTGCCCCTTCACCCTTCCCTCATACCCTCGTTGCCGTTCACTTGTTGCTACGTTCGTTCGTCGCGCGAAATCGCGATCGCTCGCCTCCCCCCTCCCGCCCCTTTCCCACACACCGCCACCCGCCGCCACTTCCCCCGCCCCGCTTTCCAGCCAGTCCTTTGTGCGCCGTCGAGGATTGAACTCGTCCTAACAGTTGTGTACTCTACAACCGAATATAATAAGAAAAATATAACGTGATCTCTTATAACATCTCGACTTGTGAATTGGTAGCGTGTGTGAAAGTGAAAAACATTGTCACTTTAGAAGACGTACACGGCGCAAGGATTTACATCTGCATTCATTAGGAGCTTGCATTTCTCAAGAGGAGTTTTTTAATATATTTGAAAATTATAGTATTGTGATTTGTTTTGTTGAAAAGGAATTTCTAATTGTGTTCATGTTATACATAATTTTGTGAATATTTATTGTGATTGTGATACCACGGCAAATTTTTATGATACATCGTTTCATCTGAGGAATTACAATTTTTACAACACCTTTTTAAAAAGTGAGTTTTTTATATTTATCATATCATTTATACCTATCATTAAATAGTAATTAGCAGCGTTAATGTAAACTTAAATTTAAAATAAAATTGTTTTTAAAGACGTATCTAAACTATTAATAGTGGTTAAAAGATAACATCTATACATAGTATAATATAAAATAAAGTCGTATCCCGCCGTCTGTCCCTATGTAGGTATGATTTAATTTTTAATGCCATTTTCACAAATGGAAAGAGCATTAATTAGAATATTATGTTCCACGTAATATTCTAACTATACAAAAACGTATTATTAACAAAATATTTATACAAATATGTACTGCGAAAAATGCGTTTAATTAATTTTTTAATTATGTACCTCAAATCTCACATAAAATATTTACTTTTAGCTAACTATGATGACTGCTATTATTATTACGTGTTGTCATTGTTAAGTGACCTTTATAGTGTTATCTGCTAATAAATACTTCCTAAGTGTGCACAGTGAACGTAAACAGAAAGTTGTTATCGTGCCGACTCTTATCAGCATAGTTTCATTGTTTATTGTACCTACTATCGGCTGACCCATTAGCAGTTTGAAACGTGGGGGGGCTTCAGAGGATGGCTCGAGATTAACAATTCCAGTCACGAACGATCGGAACGTGTCGTGAGATGCTAGGGAGATTACCAGTTACCACCCGCCCGCCTCCGTGCGCTTTCAATAGCACATTGCGCAATTTACTGCACGCGTCGCTGCACTCTCGTCGTGAACAACGCTACACCCATATCTCAAAGGTGCTATTGCATTTGTAGTCACGACAACCGATGCGCTCATGCACCTTGTACGGCCGCAACCGGTCCGCGTAATTGCCGGTCATACGCATATTCACCGGCTAATGAGCGAATAACTGGATTGACATTTCAACAGCGATGATACCTACTGTACCGTGAAATTTTTGCTTCATTAGTTAGAAAGTGAGGTCAAACCGCGCATTACAGCAATTTGCGGTAGCGCCATTCATTTTTACACTTCATATTTCCACCGGTACATAGTAAGTGTTTTTGTTACATAAGTTAATGTCGACTTAATTGCTTTACGAGTGCAGAGAAAGCGTCCGTCGTCTGCTTAAATGTCCTTTTAACGGTTATTGTCCGAGGTTGGTGTTTCATTACACGCTCGGCGAGGTGACACGCTCTACTGGTTTTAACGAGATGTCTTTGTTTGACAAGCGAGCAGATAACTCACAACTGATTCAATAGTTTTATTAAACACTAGCTATTGCACGCGGCTTCGCCCTCGTAACTTTATAAAATATAGCTTATGTTACTCACTGATAATATAGCTTCCCAACAGTGAAAGAATTTTTCAAATCTCTCCAGTAGTTTTGGAGCCTATTCAATGCAAGCAACCCAAACGTGACGGTGTCGTCAAACCTGAGGAAATTTGCGACCTTTATGCATATATCATCCGGATGCTGAATAGTTCCTACCTATATAATTCAGGCGATACTTTCTATCATTTACAAGTAGGTTATAATACAAATGGCTCGCGGCTATGAGCTTTAGAAGCCACTAATTAAAATTATAAGCTAACCCCGACTTTCCTATTGAGCCCAAATCACGCTATACTAGATGCTGCAGCATCCGGTTAAGGTTACCACATTGAAACACTGCCGAAGTAACAGTACCTACACCAAATTAACAGTACCTACACCTACACATTAATCGAATCTGTGGAAGTTTGTCAAATCCCTTCGTCAACTAGTAAATGGGCAAATTGTCTTCAAACGTCTTCTTAAATTATAGCTAAGAACGATCCCGATCACGTCCGCTTTCAAACAAAAGAAACCGGATCAAAATTGGTCTATTGGTCCAAACACACACGTCAAACTTATAACACCGTAAAGATTCCAGAACTTAACCTAATTATTTCCAGTACAAATAAGTCTTGTAAACACATTTTGTAATAAATACACTTTTTTTTTTCAATAATTACCAGTATCTATTCCGGGTGCGTAGACTCCTAGATTCAAAACCCAACCCAACGAAATGATTTAAGCAGGTCTTTGTTTTTATTAAACTGTGGCTTCATAATTTTTTGTTTATACAGTCACTCATTTAAGATTACGTAACATCATTTTGCTGAGTTGTGTTATTAAATAAACTAATAGTCGACTCAATAAAACAGTTTCACATTGTTTTAAATGAGTAAAGTAGGTTTATAAGAAATGTAACAATGTTTTGTCAACGAGGAAAATAATAAAACATGATTCATTGGCTATTATTAATAAACATGCGTTTAATTTTATTATTACTTATGATAGCACTACAATTTTATTGCTTCTTATACCTACATACTTTTTAATTTTGTTCAGTGCGTATTATCCTCAGAGGTAATTTAAGGCAGGATCCGATCCGATCGCGACTGGTTTCATCCCGTCGCATCGATCACACAACACATTACACGTACATGGATGCAAAAAAAAAAAATGGCTGCCGACTCATCGCAACTAACGCATCGCATTAGCATTATCATATCATTATCTCAAACAACTCTCGCCGCGAGCGAATAATAACCAGCTGTACGCATACAGCTCTGAATCGTCGGCTTCTTCTGTTTATGTTTATTATGAATAATTATTTATGCGATTATGTAAATCCGCATTCTTGTTAACGGCTCTCTCATTAAAATTCCATTGTGTGTGGCACACTCACTCTTGTCCGTTGTGGGTGTATGTCGTATAGAATTCTGTACTACATCGGCTCTACCTACCTGTTTTATGATAATTAACGTAATTTACTATTCCTTTCTGTTTTGCTAATTAAATGCTACCTCCTTATAAAAATATTACTCGTGTTTATTGCAAAAACTTATTGTTTAGTGGGTGAAGTCGATTATAATATGATTTGAAACAATAGAAAACCAAAACATTACAAATTTTAATTACCAATACGAAAGCTTTGTAAACGTATTTAAAAATAAAATACAATAATTATATATGCAAGCATGGTTATTCTAATTCAGTTTATTTTAATTGTTGCAAATTGTTTATGTACAGTTTTTTTTAAATAGGTCAACATAAATTAGTTACACAGACTAAGCCAACAACGCAACTTTGGAAAGACAAGGTCAGCGAGAAGACAATGTCATTGTAATGCATTTAAAATTTATAACCTACTAGCTGGTGCCCACGACTTTGTCCGCGATGAAAAATATTAAGTAGCCTAACCTGTGTCCTGTACGTCCAAATGTTTATCTACGAAGTTTCATGAAAATCAGTTAATTCGTTTCAGTTATGGAGGAATCTAAAAATCGTCAATTTAGTTTCAGTATCATGTATAGAGCCTATAAACACGATATATCTGAAAAAAAAAGTAACTTACTCCATGACCGACCCTTACAGATTTATTATTAGTATTGATAAATAAACATGGTAGCTGGCTTAAAACAGTCATTTTATTTTATTAGGTCATTATAGTACGAGATACGGCATTAGAAATATATACCCTCATCTGTTATTTAATGATGGCTAAGTACAATATATCTGGTCGATGATACCTACTTACATTGATAAATTGCGAATGGGTTGCCTAAATAAATCCGGTGCCGCGATGCTGTTAAATAAAATAAATTATAATTAACTCGCCATCCCTTTCTGTCACATGGAGTAGAGCACGCAACGCTTGTCACTCCACGCTGGCGCCGAAAACTTATTTTTTTATTACGAGTATAAAAAATTCAAAAGTAAATAATTAAGTAAGTAATTAAATAATATTTAACAACATCGGCACCGGATTTAATTAGGCAAATCTTTGCCACCATTAAATAACAGATGAGGGTGTATATATTTCTAATGCCGTATCAGACTATTAGATAGCGTTGACTTACACATTATGAATTTCGTTAATTGTTAATGTTTAATGAGAACAATACAAGTCTACATGAAATGCGTGCTAGTTTAAATAGCTCTTGATCAATTTTGACGCCAAATTTTGGTAGTCAACAGTTGGATCCTGGCCAATCGTCATTCACTTGTGGCAAAATGCCCTGGGCAACCATGCCAAGCATACTGGATATCACTCTGCGGATCTTGTTCCATTGTTCCGGTCTGTGACACTTGTAACTGATAATTATGACGCAAAGAACGTGCATCTAATAAATGCGATTTGTTACGGCATCGGCACTTGAACTCAGGGTCGAATCGGTTATGAACTCTTAATTACCTACGCTTTAGTCTATTTTTGTTATACCTGCCACTATTTTGTAATGTTTGTTAATGTAGATTTTAATTGGGAATTTTGTTTTAAACTTCCACTGTTCTATTTTTTTGATTGAGTACTTAATATTCCTTAAAAAAAAGCCTGCTTTGAAAACGTGTTATGTACAAACGACTGAGATTTATTATATTGATTTTCTGTCATCCGCATACGGCGCATTCTTGTTTTTGTGGGCGTAGTGAATGGGCCAAGTTTTGGCTTTAACCCAAACGTGTCAACGGCTGCGGACGGAATACTGACGTCATTCAGGAAACTGACAATTGATAAGTGACAGTTGCTACTTTACGAGACCTTGCCACATTTTTCGAAGGACACTTTCAATTTACACACATTTAGCTTAAAGTGCATCAATTTCTAACTGCCCTAATAGATTTTGACGACTCATTTATTATTTATTTATAGCTGCAAAATACTATTATGATTACCAAAGTAATTTTAGCTTTGTCCTTCGAATATAATCGAATACCCACGAATAATATAAATTGAAGTCGCTGTTCGCGATTGTCTGTTTCTCAGTTAATTTCTGTTTAACGGATTTTGATACCGTTTTTACTAATGGAAAGAAAATTGCATCTGTGCAAAACCGGGAGGCGGGCCGGTAAAATTATAATATTTACAGAATATGTATAGGACATTTATTTAACAAGGAACTTTTAAGCAAATAATCTTTCTCTTGATCATAATTATTAAATTCAGACAATCTTTGAAAAGAACATGGACCTCCCCGATAATTTTCCAAAAGTACCGGTCAGAAGCAGCCTGGATCCACCGTCAACCCACGGCCCTTATTACTTATTAGATTGTCTGGCCACCTTATGGGTGGAGCGCTTTCCGGTCCGTGGTTTCCACTCGAGAAACTTCCGGCCCCAGCGGCCTTCGGGTTATGAAGAATATAATAATAATAATAATAATGATTTATTTGCTGAATATAGGTTACAATAATGGTTTCATAAAAGATATTTCTCACTACATTCTACCCTTCGAGGGTGTGCAAATATTTTAAGTACACTACATAAGAATAAAACTAATTAATATTGCTAATTATTACATTGAATTGTCAGACATATAATCTTTAACACTATAATAACATTTTTCGACGAGTAATTTCTTCATTTTCTTCTTTAATAAATTAATATTGAGTTCTTTAATGGTGTTTGGAATTTTATTATATATAACTGGCGCTTGACAAAAAACACTTTTATGCATCAGGGCTGTATGAGCTTTTCGAATACATAATCTATTGGGATCTCTTTGTGCTCTTTTACTATTGTCAGAGACTCGCTTAAATAGGTTAGGGTTGGCTTTAACATAAACAACGACCTCATATATAAAGAGCGAGGGAAGTGTCAGAATTTTATGCTTTTTGAAAAAAGGCATACAACTATCTATAACATTTAATTTAAACATGGCTCTAATACACCTCTTTTGTGCTTTAAAAACAAAATTTCTGTCTGTCGAGTTGCCCCAGAATAGAAGCCCATACCTTAACACAGATTCAACAAGTCCATAATATGCTAATAAGAGTGCGTCAACGCTTAAAGTGTTACTTAATTCATGCAGGGCATATGCTTGTTTGCTTAAACGTTTTCTGACACTTTCTATATGGCATTTCCAATTTAATCTATTATCGATTTCTAACCCCAGAAATTTCGTTGCTTGAATTTCTTTTATAATTTGGTCATCATAATGTATGTCCTGGTATGGCATGGCAGGTACCCTTTGACTGAAGTGCATGATATTCGTTTTCAGCAAATTAATTCTTAAATTATTATTATTTAACCAATTTATAATCCTTGTCAAAGCAATACTAATGTCATTAGAATAAGTATCTTTTTCTTTACATTTTATTACCATAGTGCTATCATCGGCAAAAAGACACATGGGGTGCTCAACTGCTCTTGGCAGATCATTAATGTACGCTATAAACAATAATGGCCCCAAAACACTGCCTTGTGGGACACCATAAATCAGAGTTCGTTCCCTAGATAAGAATATTTCGTGTGTATTATTCTCTTTATTCACTCGAGCAATCTCTGTAATTTGTTTTCTGTTGCATAGGTAAGATTTCATTAGACTTAGTATATTACCTCTTATTCCATAGCCTTCAAGTTTTTTAAGAAGAATTTTATGGTCTACATGGTCAAATGCTTGTGTCATATCCATGTACACAGCACATATAGGGGATTTTGTATCTACATTTGTCATAATTAAATCTAAGAATTTGAAGAGTGCTCCATTTATTGTTTTATTTTTCCTATATCCGTATTGTTCATCGGCTAAAATATTGTATTTTTCCATATAGTTACTTATTTCTTTATATATGTATTTTTCAAATATTTTTGAGAAAACTGAGAGCCGAGCTATAGGTCTATAATTTATCAAAAGGTTCCTGTCCCCTTTATTTTTATATATAGGTGTTATAACTGCTTTCTTTAATTTTTCGGGATACAGCCCTTCACTAATACAGAGATTTATGATATGGCTAAGATGACCCGCAATATTGTTTATTGTGTATTTTACTACTTTTGTAACAATGCCATCACAACCAACACTATTTGTGTTTTTTAGTGTCTTAACTATATTGTTTATATCTATTGGAGTACAAGGATTTATAAAGATAGAGTTATTTCTTAAGGTTGAGTTAAAGGTCGATGGTTTTATACTTGTAAATGGTTTAATTTTATCTATAAAATAATCATTGAAAATATTAGTCATAATTCGAGGATCAGATATTATTTTGTTTTCCTGACTAATTTCTTTAATAGTTTCTCTGGGTCGATCTACTTTTACTCTGTTGATAATTTTCCAGGCTGTTTTATTTTTATTGTGAGCATTTATGATAGCATAATTGTTTTGTGACTTTTTAGTTAACCTAATGATTTTCTTAAATAATGATGAATAATTTTTATATTTATTTTTATTTGTCTCATTCGAACTTCTTCGATAAATTTCTAACAATTTCCTTTTCTTCTTACTACATAGTTTCAAGCCTTTTGATAACCATTTGATTTTATAGTTCATTCTTATTGTTACTAGCTTGAAAGGAAAACAAAGTTCATAAAGCAGTTTATAATTATCAATAAATATATCATAAGCCATATTTGGATCATCCGTAGTATATATTTCTGAAAAATTCCAATCTTCAATATATTTGTAGAACTTTGCTAAATTTTCTTTACAGAAATCCCTTTTTTTAAAACGCCAAAAATTACATAAGTTGATTGGTTCAACTGGAGTATTTAATATTTGAGCAGTGTGATCAGACATTGCTAGATCTATTACTTCAGACTTACATTTGTTTAGGTCATGAATAAAATTATCTATACAGGTATTACTTTCCAATCTTGTTGGTTGTCTTATTTCTAGTTTAAGACCAAAACTAAGCAACAGACATTGGAGCTCGGATGTAGTATTATTATTTTTAAGAATATCTATATTAAAATCTCCTGCAATAACAACATTTTTCTTTTTTATGTTATGTAAATAAGTTAAAAGTTGCTCAAGTTTTTCAAAGAAAATGTTTATATTTGTTGATTTTGGGACTCTGTAAATGCATATAACTATTATTTTGTAATCAAGAAGTTCTATTGCACAGCATTCAAAAATGCCTGAAATAGAAAATTTTTCTATTTGTTTAAGTTCTCTATAAGGATAGTGCCTCTTTATGAAAATACATGCTCCACCTCTTTTAACATTTTTGCGACTATAACAGGCAGCCATGGTATAATTAGGTATGCTGCAAAGTGTTTCATATCCGACCTCCATAAAATGTTCTGTTAGACATAATACGTCAATACTTTTACCACAATCTGTAAGTTCTTGTAGATTTATAACAAGAAAGTCTGTTTTATTGAGGATACTAAATATCCTGTCTGTTTTATTAGTTTACTAAATATTCGTTTTGATGTTGTTTCAGGTGTAACGGAAAGTGCGAGTAGTGATGTGGGCGTTGACAAGTGCGTGAAGCAGGAATCTGTGAATAGTGAGTGTGGTGCAGTGATCGGCGCGGATGGTGTGGGCAGCGCCGTGGCCTCCGAGGAGGACGACTGTGTGATAGTGTGCGCGCGCGATGCGGACGATCGGTCCGACTCCGGCGTGAGCGGGGTTCGCTCGGGCGGGTCCGCGAGCTCGGTGGAGGAGCGGGAGTGGCGCGCGATGGCCCACGGATACGGCGGCGGCCCACCACCGCCGCTGCTGCACCTCGCGCCGCCCTCGACCGCGCTCTACGCCAACGAGCTGCTCTGGAAGCAGCGCTACCAGCCACCGCTACACGGCCCTTTACACCATGCCATCGCCGACGATTACCTGGCGGCCACTTACGACCGAGAGAGACACGAAAGACTGCTACGGTGAGTTTCAAATAGTCGGAATAACATCCAATCGTTTTTAGAATTTATTGGTAAAAAAATTACCATCAATGTATAGAATAATAAATTTGCTCAATACAAGCGAATTTATTCTATAAATATTCTCAAAAGCGACCATTTATAATTATTATGTGAATTCATTTATTTGTTATCTAATTTGTTACGAAAATAACATCCAAATTTAATCGTTATGTCATTAAAATTAACATAAATATACCGATCAAAATATTCATAAAAGAAAACTAGTTAATTAGATACCAATATTAATCTGCCGCCTAAAAATAACACACGGCAAGCATTATCATAATG
This sequence comes from Synanthedon andrenaeformis, assembly GCA_936446665.2. Classification (NCBI taxonomy): domain Eukaryota; kingdom Metazoa; phylum Arthropoda; class Insecta; order Lepidoptera; family Sesiidae; genus Synanthedon; species Synanthedon andrenaeformis. The sequence goes on along the minus strand of OW387786.2, from coordinate 3,834,464 downwards.
ATTAGCATTTTAACGATTATTACAGACAGCTGTGGGAGGTATTATTGTAGTTTATTATTTAAACAAACAACATTTAAACTCTAGTCAGCATTTCGTTTACGATTATAATATAGTTAATTGCATTTGATTATACAATAGAATAACATAATGAAGACTACGTACTGATTATTCCGAGACAATAAATAACTAGTTTATTACTCTATTTTTTATTGAACGATTACACATTGTTCGTTTAATATGAAATTTATAAAATACTAGCTGTTGCACGCGACTTCGCCCGCGTAACTTTATAAAATATAGCCTATGTTACTCGCTATCTCGGGATCTGTTTGACATACAGAACTGCGGTTGCTCTCAAATTGTAGCTAATTTTGTCTATTTTAAGAGTGTGTAGATGACTTTTTCATAGAATGCACTTTTCAGAAGTTATAAGCCAAAAACTGAAAAAAGTGAAAATTTCGAGCTTTTTCGGGCACCGTGCAGTTAGCACAGGTCTTTCGAAACTGAAAACTTGGTTTTAGACTATTGGTATCTATCGTAAAAACATTCCAAAAAATTAAAATAGTGCAATTTTTTGCGAGCTAAACCTAGTCTTCAGTGACTGGCCTACATTGAAAGTGCCGCTGCCGGCGCCCCCTACAACGCTGCGCCCGTGTGCACCGCACACCCTGCACACATAGTTAAGACGCCTCTGATAAATAATGCTACTCCGAAAGATAAAAGTCAGAAATACTTTATTTCCTAACAATTTGCACATTATATGTAATCTAATTATTTTCTATTATTATTAGTAGATTTTTACATGTCATTTTTAATAAATACAGTCACAATTTAAAATACTACTAGTGGCCCGCTCCCGGTTTCGCCTGGGGTGCTTTTTTGCAATCCAGCCGATAAATTACTTTAAACCGCCATCTGTGAGAACCTTATGGAACTCACAGATAAATAATTTCTGTATTGAATAAGTATCAACGGATGGCGCTATGTTATGATATTATTAAATTTGCAAAAAAATAATAAACAAAATGAGATATAAACTATCCTATCTTTTAAGTTGGACCAAATTACATATAGTTACGAAATTTTATCAAAGTCGGTTCAGTAGTTTCAGAGTTTATTGCGAACATAAAAAACGTAACACGAGATTTTTATATATATAGATAGAGAAGATAGAGATTTAGTATCTTGTTATACCTACCTGTAATGCCGGAATTTTAATATCTGAAAAGTGGAATGATAATTCAGCTACAGTGACAGCTAATTCAGCTACACAACTACAGCGAATAAAATTTCCTCTCTTGCAACTGGTTAGGTAATTTCATTCACGAACATGGATGAAGGCGATACATATGGTTTATTTATTTATTACTAGCTGGTGCCCACGACTTCGTCCGCGTTGAAAAATATTAATTAGCCTATCCTGTGTCCCGTACGTCCAAATGTTTATCTACCAAGTTTCATGAAAATCAGTTAATTCGTTTCACAGTTATGGAGGAACATACATACATACAGAAAAAAATTCTAAAAATCGTCAATTTAGTTTCAGGATCATGTATAGAGCCTATAAACACGATATCTCTGAAAACAAAGTAACTTACTCCATAACCGACCCTTACAGATTTATTATTAGTATTGATTAGGGAAAAGTATGTTTAAAATATCAGGATATCTTCATGATTACTAATATGTGCTTTTAGTAGGTATTACTAATTTTTAATCATTAGTAAAATCACATTTATGATGCAATTTAGGCAATATAGGCGCTCAGGACAGGATGACCTCGAGGGGCGAGTTGTCTTTGGAAGTAAACTTTTTATAAATTCATGACATAGAATTCTTTTGATATATATTTTTTGGTAATATGTCTTTGGTGAAATTTCAGAGCGCTTTTTCTATGAATTCTTGGCTTACAATTCTTTTGTTTTTCTTTGTTTACTAAAAATTCTTTGTTTACTAAAAAAAATGGTTCAATTTGTTTTTATTGTCCCCCCTTTTTTGTTGCACTAAGCATTCAAATACTACGACAAAGCCAAGGTCGTCTACAGTCGAAAGGGAATAAATAACATCAACATTGAATAATAGCAATAATGCCCCTGGGCAGAAAACAAGTAAACTGAATGGAATAAAAACACACTACAAACAAGTATTTTGTTTGCAGTGTGTGAAAAATTAGTAATTTAAACAACCTACTGATACCTATGTTTTTTTTTAGAAATTTTGTTCCTGTTTTTTTTTCGATTATGTTTTGTTTGATAGGTCATTCTTCAGGGGTGGTCCTATATAAATGTTATCGAAATTGATTGGCGGTTTTTTTTTTGAAAAATCAAAAATAATAATTTTGTATATTTTGTCACGCGATTATTCCGCCAATTATGAATAAACATTATTAAAATACAATTACTTCCCACTAAAAATGAAAAAATAAAATTAATTTTATAAAAAAATCATAATAAAAAAGACTTCTGAAGTCGAAAATATTTTAAATACTTAAAAGCAAAGAGCATTAAAGGACAATCAACGAAGTTATTGATCTTTATAATACCTATTTACAATTTATAATCAGTTAATTTTGGAGGTGGAGGAAAAATTAAACTATCCTTTGCTGGGAAATTAAATTATTCTGATCTTTTAATTTACCGATGAAATCATGGAATTGAATTTAGAAAATATGATTTAGCTTGTAATTTAACAAGGAATGTCTGGCCAATAAACGACAAAATAGATTTATTGATTGTAGCCTGTAACGTGTGATATGCTACGGTGATATGTGATATTCGATTTTACTCCCATAAATTTTCATACCCGGGCTTATATATGAAAATCGATTCTTAAAGAGTAAACTCCAAAAATTAAAATATTTAATTGATGTAATGTGCAAAGTAACTGTATTTCGTGAATACCGTCTAAGATTTAACACTCATTTGCATTGGCCAATCAGATCGTATAAACAAAACGCCCTGATTTGTTTTTTTTTTCCAAAATGTATGAAAGTTAACTAACGTAACACGAACCAACATAAAAAGCAATTTCCAAAAGAGACTAAAATTTTGTGTTACGAAACAAATTTAATCTCATCATCTTGCTGGTTTAGTTCCCAAGCTTTGTTTCAATCCACGTAATTTTTCTGGAGCTGAGTTTCTCATTTAATTGTTGAATTCCACCGCATGTTTCTCTTTCTTTTTTCATGCTTTATTTATATCATGCTTTATTTATAGATACGCGGACGAAATCGTGGGATAAAGATCTGAACTTAAATTCGACCTATTTTACGAGGGCTAACTATTTTTATACTATTTCATTATAACTGGTACATGTAATTATACTTATTCATTGTTTAGTTTATTGGAGCATTTTAACATTTTACTCTAGTTAATTTCTTGAATAAATTATGTGTAAATTATAATAAAATAAATTATGCGCACAAGGAATAATATATTTTATTTTTAATGTCGCCCTATTGTTGGATTAACCCATAATAACCCTACTAATTATACTGTGACCTAAATTCTCTCCGAACTTTAAACATAATCGAGTGCTCGATTGATTTTAATAATGCAGCGTCAGTTGACACGTAGTCAATTGTGTCGTTCTGTTTTTGTTGTGATGCGGTGGAATTCGTTCAAGGTCGTCAATTACGTCATACTTGGAAAGTCGCTCCGTGTCAAGGTCGGTTACATTCAGCTGATGCATGTAGATTACAATTACAAGATACTCAATGCAACTTTAGTTGTTATGAATTCTTTGCTATGGAATCACTTTATTCTTCTTCTTAATTTTTGATTCCTTTTATACTGTGGCTAAAAATTGTATTTTTGAACTACAAGTTATTGATAAATGCCAACATTATCTTGATACGAACATTTATTTTATCTTATCTTATCTTGAATACCTTGACTTCTATTCTATGTAGGTATTACATCCTTCGTCAATTACAACGAAATTATATCTTTCAACTAAAGCTGAATAATTTGATAAATTAATTGAATTAATAATCAATACTAATCAAAAATATATTTTCTTAGCACCCGCCTACTCTTCACAAACTAACTTGTGAGCAAAGTTCATGCATGCTAAGCAAAACTACTAGTTTTTGTGATTTCCTGATTAAACAGCGAGTGAGTGGTACCTTATTGCATGGAGTCCATATTATCAAATACATAATAATAGGATAGAGAGAGTGCAGAAGAAATTTTTACGACACCTAGGATACAAGGACAAAGTATTAAAAATATAAATACAAAACATCCATGACTCAGGTACAAAGGTAAAATGTTAACACATAAACATTTGCCCCTAGCAGGATTCGAACCCGCGACCGTTTGGTTAACAGCTAGGGTCACTAGCCACTAGACCAAACGTGTCGTCCATATTAAGAACAGGCTAACGTTCAGACCTAGAATCATTAAAACTTACCTAGGCGGAGCCGCTCAATTGCGCAGATTTAGACAGATAACAGATTGATTAGGGCTAACTACAGGCATGGATATTTTTCGTTGTTCTGCAGCATCTTTTAAAAAAAAGTCAGAAAGTTTCTGTCATCAGGTACTGCTTGATAGTCGTTTTTAGTTTGTGTTTTGTTAATTATATGGTGCACGAATGGGTGTATACAAAAAGTGTGTGTCTATTTGTATACTACTAGGTTTTGCCCGACACTTCGTCCGCGTCCGAACGCTACCAAACTTCACAGGGTTACCCGCTGGACTAATCTAAAGATTCTCTGATAATTTCATCAAAATCGGTTCAGCGGTTTTGGAGTCTATAGGGAACATACATACATACACACATTGCCTTTTATATATATAGATTACTAGGTTTGCCCGCGACTTCGTCCGCGTCCGATCGCTACCAAATTTCACAGGATTACCCGCTGGACGAATCTGAAGATTGGATTAAAATTTCATCAAAATCGTAAAATAAAATTATTCGTTTTTATAGTGCGTAGATTCTACTACTTTGAATATTGATTCAAACAAGTAGCAGTTGTAAAACAATGGATAATTACGAGATTAGCTCGAACAAAGATTGTGATGGCAACAAGGCAATAATGTTTACCAACAAGTAGGAAATATTAACACCTCCCTCGCTTACAAAAGATTACCACCATTGTTTCGGTTCTTGAGTGACGGATGCGTGACGTGATCCTATTCCTTTATTCTGACCTTGCTCATTACTCAATTTTATATCAGGACTGGTGTTACTTGTGTGAAAGTAGATGAATACTGTCTTATACGATAAATAGATCTACTATTTATCATATAAAATCAAGCGGTCAAAGTTTTATTGCATTTGCATACATAAACAGTAATCATAATTTACCAGATCAAATTTTGTTTTTCACTCTGGATAAATAATTAAGTAAGAAATCTAATGCAATATAAAGATAATTTAAGAATGTCCTACTATTATGAACCTAACTTTTTTAGTATAGGTGTGACGCCAAACGTTTTATTGATTATTTTATTGTTATGTTTTATTGTTTATAGGTTATGAATGATGAACTAAAATAATGCTGTTGTTAACTATGTAAACGGAAAGTACCTATCTGACTACTTTTGAAATGCTTTTAATTTCACTACTTTTAACTTGTCAAAATAAATTTAATTACAACTGGACAATCTTATCTTTGATTATCTTATCATTGTCATAAATTATCTTTGATACAAATTTCTCCCCGAGGTGTTTGCGCTACGCTACGCTACTACAATGTACTCAATGTACAGTAGGTACAATGTACAATGATCGTGAAATATTAATAGATCGTCAAACATGAAAGTTTGATCCATTGGACCATGTAACTATTTTTCCAGACTTTTTTTTCCGAATGTTACAGTCGAACCACGACGACCGTTTACTAGGTCAGATTGTCCAATGAATTTAACTATGAGGAACAGTGGGACTCTTTTAGTGTACATACTGGACTAAAAATAAATTCAAACCATACAATTTTATTTTATCTTATAATTATTAATAAAATTAAAATAAAAACTTGCAACTATAAATTCAATTTCTTTTGCCTCCAGTGTGAAATTAAAAAAGTCCCTCTGCTAATAGGGAAACTATTATCATTAGTGCAATACGGCTAGACTTTTCTAAATTTTAACTATATTTGCCACTGGTTTGATTTATTAAGTATGGGGTTAATCCTGCCAAAAAGGCAGGAAGAAGAAAATCCAGAGGCGCGTACGAAGTCGTGGGCAAAAAGGACTCGAATTTTTCTTAGTCCGACCTATTGGTAGGAGAGCCCAACTATACTAAATTTGGAGTCACTCGAGCGTCGTGGGGACCTATTGGATTTTGAAGATTGGGTTGTAAGAAGAAAAAAAGGTTATATGAAATTTTTCATTTCAACGGCGGTATGAGCGTCTACACCTACAGGCTTTCAAAAATGGAAAAAAAATCTCACATGGACATACTCGAGCGCGTCAGATATTAATAATGTATATGCCCCACATGTCCCTGATGACGGATTATGTTAATCTGACGGTTTGGATGGTGGGTTCTCCCGTACGGAAGCGTTTATAATGAAAAAAAAAATGTATCTACTCCAGCGCGTCAGATATCCAGAGGGGATTTTAAATGAACCCAAACAGCTCCCATTCAAAAAACTGACGATTCGGATGTGACGCAAGCTCGTGGCAGCTTTTTGAAAATGCAAAAAAAATTGCCATGTTAACACACTTGAGCGCGTCAGATTTTCATACAGACGGTTCAGCTTAAATTCCTGGTTGTTCTGTTTCTTAATCTGACAATTATATGGAAGAGTTTTCTTAATCTGACGACTTTCACTGAATGTGATAAATAAAATGCTTGGAAAATAGCATACAAATAAAAACAAATAATAAAGCATTTTTTCATTAGTTCCGGTGTTAATTTTACAATTTTTTGAGGTTATTTTGCCAAAAAAAACATACTTGAAAATACCGTAAGTAGTTGTAGCCGATATTAAATTTGCACAATTTAATTCGTAGAACTTAAAAATCAACAAACCAGCCAGAGCGCTGTACATATAATACCACGAGTGCTGTTATCAGCTGTAACGGCAACGTGGCCTCATGGCTGGTGTGTGGGTATGGTGCGAAAGTGAAAAATAGAGAAATAGCGAAAGGGAGAGAGAGAAAGCGGAGTATGAGCTAAACTTTATTAACGCTCAAATCGTCAGACTATTAATATGCACACTTTTCAGCATGTAATTAACCCACCATACCTTAATCTGACGCGCTTGAGAACGTCAAGATGACGATTTTTTTTGCAACTTTGTGACCTTCCCATTTCCTTTCGTCTTTCGTCACGCTCAAATCGTCAGATTATTAAAATGCACATTTTTTAGCATGTAATTACTCTACCATACCTTAATCTGACGCGCTACTATATACCTATTCAAAAAGTAATCAAATCCTGTTTAGAAAATGTCAATTGATAGTTGTCAAGTTTATTCATAACATAGAGCGTAAAAAAGACCGTAAAGAGAGAAAGAGAGAGATAAAGAACATATTTTCGATTAGGTAGATATATTTAAGTAGATCTTAAGAAAATGAATATTTTTATTCAAGAAATGGTCAGTATAGACAAACGACATTTAAATTTTTAAAATTTATAATAATAATTAACATTTGGTTACTAATCGTCTGCATTTCCGATCGAACCAAGTGGCATTAAACAGTAAGATCCTCGTGGTTCTACTTATAATCGGACTAACTACAGGAATAAGTCTAGTTTTGAGAAATCATGCTTTTGAGAAATCGAACCACGGCGCCACAGCCAATAAATATCTACCACTAGTTCAGAAAACTGTTTCTATGGAAGAAACAGAAACAAGCCTTTTGTACTTATTGTTCGTTCAATGTCAATATGTCAATACAGTAACATTGTGAACATAACAATTTAATATCTACGCAAGATTAGCAGATAAATTTTTCAACGCATTAGTGGGCCTTAGTAGTCAATTTTCTTTTAATTACTAGCTGCTGACTAGCTGGTAAAGGAAACATATAACACCTTAGCAAATATCTGACATCTTTATCACTGTGACGATGGTGGCGTTCGCCTCGGCGACAGTGGCGCCCATTTTTTTTTATATTTCAAAAGATAACAAGTATTATGTTAATCCAGGTAATCAAATCCAGCCCCTTTGGAAGCTAAGCTATAAGAAACTAAGCTCGTTTCTCTTCGACTGCTACCGCGTCTTTACTTGGGTTCATATGGCAGACAGAGCTAAACGACGTCTGCGATCACACTTGTGAAATGCCGCCCCTCGCGCGAGGATGACCAGAGGGCCACCTTATAGCATGGCTGTCCGTTACACACTCATTTCCAGTGTGAATCCATTTCGCTTGGCGAAACAAACCTCGTTTAGCCATGCCGGATAGACAAAAATTCAGCAAAGTTCAAAATTCAGTCATGAATTTCAATGGTTTCCGTTGGCACAGAACACGGTGCGCTTATAATGGATTATATTACAGCGGGCATTTGTAAAATAGGTTCTGAACAACAAAGACATTTTTTGTTATTTTTTTGTTATTTTGTTAATTGTATTTACGTTTGAAATGCATTACAAATTTTACAGAAAAGTAAAAAAAAAAAACTGCACTAACCACCAAAAGGGCCGATCAAAATAGAAATTACGGTTTCTATAAACTTTTTTTCTCTTGGAATTGTCAAGAGAAAAAAAGAGGTTTAAATTTATAATACTGTTCCTTTGACTATTGGATGACATGTTTAAATGGATCTAATAAAATGTAATAAAATAAAAATCATGTGAATATGTGAAAAAACATCAAGTGCATAGTTCTTGTACGACAAGGATGCATCTCATCGCCATTACTCTTCAACACCTACACAGAGTATATTATGCGCATTGTCTTGGGGGATTGGGACAAGGGAATATCTGTTGGGGGACGCATGATAAATAATCTCAGATACGCTGATGATACTACCCTTCTCGCACAGACTAGAGAAGACATGGAAAATTTTCTAACCCGTCTAGAAAGTACCAGTCTCCAGTTCGGACTTGCTATCAACCGAGACAAGACGAAGATGATGATAGTGGACCGGGCCGAACAAATTAGAACCAACGTACACAATATAGCCAACTGTGAAGTGGTACAGAATTATATTTACCTCGGTTCTACTATATCAAATACTGGAGGATGTGGCGACGAGATCAGACGACGGTGCGCCATCACCAGGTCTGCAGTGGAACGACTGGGAAAGATTTGGGGGGATGGGAGGATTACCAAGAAGACTAAGGTCAGATTGATGAAATGCCTTGTGTTTCCAATCTTTCTCTATGGAGCCGAAACTTGGTCTCTGAGACTGCAGGATCGCCGTAAAATCGATGCATTAGAGATGTGGTGCTGGAGACGCCTCCTAAAGATCCCGTGGACGGCATTTCGCACCAATGTATCCATCCTCACAGAGCTTCGTGTTAAAGAGAGACTATCATCAACTGTGCAACTACGAATACTGAAGTTCTTTGGTCACGTCTTTAGAAATGAGAACTCGATGGAGAGACTGGTAGTTCAGGGCCAGGTAGAAGGCAAGAGAGGACGCGGTCGATCGCCAACTCGCTGGATAGACGCCATCACAAAGGCAACTGAGTCCACCATGGTCCAGTGTACTCGCGACGCCTCTAACCGAAAAAAATGGAAGCACATCGTCGGGAGAGCTACCCTCGAAAATGAAATCGACCCACCGAACACCCCACCGTGTACCTCGTCAGCGCAACCACGACCACTCTGACAAGAGTGTCCGACTGAGAAGAAGGCATAGTTCTTATGATTTTATGACAATCATCCCCGTTTTCACCAACACTCACCTAGAGTTTGGGAACACATAAAGCCGCCTATTCACGGCAGTCACATTCACTATCCTGCATGAAGTGCCGAACTGCAAGGCGGACTGCCGTGAATGGTCGGCCTAAGTAGTAGTTAGGTGTTCCCTAACTCTAGGTGTCTGTTGGTGAAAACGGGCATAAGTGTAATTATATTTTTTTAAATAACTTCAGGTTGGTTACGGTATTGCTGGTAATTGCTTGTAATCTGGTAGCTGTTAATACAAGGAAAACAAACTTATAGGTGATACGAATTTTTGCTGATAAGGCTAAGGACTGATGGGACATTTTTATATTTATTTCCGTTTATACTTACTGATTGCGGTCTTAGAATGTCGGATACACTATCGTTTTGTCTACTCGTATAGATTGACGCTCAGTTTAAATTTGTGAATATTTTATTATAAAATTGGAAAATAGCTTTCCCATATTTCAAAATATTCTTATTGCATACTAGCGATCCGTTCCCGGCTTCGCACGGGTGCAATTTTTTTCTGCAAATTAAATGTAGAAACCTTCCTCGTTTAACGCTCTTCCCATTAATGAAAACAGTATAAAAATCCGTTCGGTAGTTTTTGAGAATCGCAAACATACAGACAGACAGACGCGGCGGGGGGACTTTGTTTTATAATATTAAAAAACGTGAGCGAATTGATTTTTGTTTAATTGTGCGTAACTTTGTCTTTTTCCTGTGTATATTAGTTCAACTGAGATAAGAGAACGCAGTTCGGCGAAATATGGGTATATTCTATCTCAAAACTTCGATGATGAATACTAAAGCTGTCTATCAAGCTGAGTGATGATCGTTAGGCAGAAAAGATAAATGATTCAACTTATTCGTGTACATAGACTTTTCGAGTTTAATGAGAATGATGCTTATGCATTAAGATAGCCTCACTCTACTTCCTTCGAAATAAATATAACAAATCACCCATCAGGTTTAACAAATTTTTAAATTACTAAAAATTTTGACGATGTTCTGAAATTACAAAAAATCTTATTAAATTATCTGAAAAAGTGAAGAAAGTTTTCATATATGCGAGAATTTTCTAGAAACTTCTGAAATTTTCAAGAAACTTCTAGAATTTTCTAAAAACTTCTAGAATTTTCTATAAACATCTAGAATTTTCTATAAACATCTAGAATTTTCTAGAATGTTAGCGAAAAAAAAATCCGTTCCTATTAATAATACATAATGAGCGACTCAGCCAAAGAAAAGATATGCCGCAAGGAGAACTCATCGTATTGCATGATCCTTCGTTTCAGTTGTTAACAACAAATGCAATTGTTATGAACGAAAAAATTCTTTTTTTTTATTGTCACAGGGTTAGTAACTTTTTTCAATAAAAGAAAAAATATCGCGTTTGAAAAACTCGAATATATTGCATAGATCCCGTTTTTTATTGTTTATAACGCTTGGAGAACCCTCTGGAAACTAAAGGAAGGGCGAAGAATGGAAGCAAACAAACAATCTGTGCGAGCAAATTCTAGAACACCTTTTTAACACGTGTACATAGACTTTTCGAGTTTAATGAGAATGATGCTTATGCATTAAGATAGCCTCACTCTACTTCCTTCGAAATAAATATAACAAATCACCCATCAGGTTTAACAAATTTTTAAATTTCTAAAAATTTTGACGATGTTCTGAAATTTCAAAAAATCTTATTAAATTATCTGAAAAAGTTAAGAAAGTTTTCATAGAATTTTCTAGAAACTTCTGGAATTTTCTAGAAACTTCTGAAATTTTCGAGAAACTTCTAGAATTTTCGAGAAACTTCTAGAATTTTCTATAAACATCTAGAATTTTCTAGAATGTTAGCGAAAAAAAATCCGTTCCTATTAATAATACATAATGAGCGACTCAGCCAAAGAAAAGATACGCCGCAAGGAGAACTCATCGTATTGCATGAACCTTCGTTTCAGTTGTTAACAACAAATGCAATTGTTATGAACGAAAAAATTCTTTTTTTTTTGTTGTCACAGGGTTAGTAACTTTTTTTCAGTAAAAGAAAAAATATCGCGTTTGAAAAACTCGAATATATTGCATAGATCCCGTTTTTTATTGTTTATAGCGGCCCGCTCCCGGCTTCGTCCGGGGTGTATTTTTTCTAAAATAAACGTAGCCTAAGTTACTCCTTATTACATCAGCTACCTGCCAATAAAAGTCCCGTCAAAATCGGTCTAGCTATTTCAGAGATTAGCCGGAACAAACAGACAGACAGACAAAAATTGTAAAAAATGTTATTTTGGTGTATGTACCGCAATTTACATAAACAAAAAGTAGCCTATGTTACTCCTGACGACCCCCTCTTCATGTCTGCAAAGTTTCATCGAAATCGCTTCAGCCGTTTCTGAGATTACCCCGGACAGACAGACAGACAAAAATTCTAAAAAAAGTTATTTACGTTTTAACAGCATGCGAATGACTCTCTAAGCTTAGTTTGAGGCAGTTTTTCGCAAATCACAGACAGACACTCCGATTTTATTTATATAGATATCGGTATGAATTCGAATATAACACGTTTTTTTTTCATTACATTTTACATTAGATTATCTTAGGTTTATTAGCTAACTATATATTTTCAAAGCTTATTAATTAGTAATTATGTTAGAATTTAAATTTATGTCTTAAATACAATAAATTTACACAAAGTTCTTAAATGAGCTTTAAAATATCTCGCGAGCCGATTCAATTCCAAATCGTACTGTTCCCAAACAAGAGAATATCGTAGTAAATTTTAACTGAAAGGATATCGTTCAAAACCAGGCCATTGTTTATTTACTTACACTTTGGAGAATTTAGTAATAAGTCTTTCTTAATTTCAGGAATTTCCTGTGAATATTTCACATTTATAAAATTCAGATTATAAACACAGATTTCAAACTTAAATATATCTATGAGACCCCATTACCAAATTACACAATACTTTCCCAGTAGTCTAATAACTCATTTCTTCTTACCTAATGGTACATGTTTCAACTGTTAAAACGAAAATAAACTGATGGCCTCATTTTCATACAAAACTGATTGATCTATTATCTTATTGACCGTTCTAGAAACAATGATGTTGTTTACATCGTTTACATCACATCACACAACAAAGTATGACCTTAATAGTAATAAGTTCTAGCTTGATGTTGTGTAATACCTATACAATCTACATAATTATACTATGTTTTATCTTAACGTTCCACATAGTATACAGTTCTTTGACGATTTCATTGCTTTTATTACCTTAGACTGCATCATAGTTACTTAGTTATCATATTAGTTCAGTTGCATCATACTTTGTTATCATATAATGTGAATATTGAGATTGGTTTTATTTTTAGTAGTTATTGATTTTTTTGGGGTATATTTTACACTGAGTTTATGGGATAAAATATATTGCATAGGTAAATAGATATTATATCAAATGCACTATTTTGCACACCATAATGCTAACTGCAAAAGTCTACAATGGTAGATAAGTACTGAATACACTCGTGTCTTCAGACATTGCTAATAATCGCAACTATAAATAGCCGAATAAGATAAGATTATTTTGTTTAGTATTATAATGTATAATATAACTCTAGTTAATTGCGAGATAATTTTATTATCAATAGGTACGTTTACAAGCGTTATATTTTTACTAGACAATAAATGGAGACAGAAAACTACACACTCAAAATAGAATAGAAAAAAAAACCCACGATATTATTACAAGTTTGGTTTCACAATTCATCACGTCCATATACTGATACGATGTTTGTGAAAACTTTTGAAGTTAATAAGGGAAATGAGAGTATTGAATCTATTATTCGAATAATCGGATTTCAAGGTAATGTTTTATTGCCATGTGGTTTATCTTACATAGTGTCTAAGCCATACATTTAATTAAAAAGTTTTTTTTATCGTATAGCAGTATAGCAATATATCGTATATTAGTATAGCAGAGCTGTGTAAATTTCATTATTCAGCTGTAATAAGTCTTCTTATTCTCTTGTTACAGAGACCGAAGGGAACAGGAGCAAAGAGAGCTGTTGGATAAACAGCAAAAAGAAAAGGAGAGAGAACGGATAGAGCGCGAACGGGAGAGGGAGAGAGAAAGGGATAGAGAACGGGAAAAACAGGAGAGAGAAGAAAAAGAGAGGAGAGAACAGGATGCTGCTTCGAAATTAGTATCGAGGCACTTCGAGGAATCTCTCAGGCTAGCGAACCAAAAGGTTGGTAAATAAATTCTTGTTTTTCTTAATGCCGAATCAATATGTATGGACTATTTAGGTTAGTGACATAATAATGTTAGTGAAAGTTGGACAATAGACAGCACTTTATTTCACTTGTTTACCGAAATATACGGTTTAATTTGAAATATTTTTATTAGCGAATAATAGCGACTAAGCATTAAATAAGGACCGCATGTCTATCTATCTCAGAGTTCCAGTTATAACTCTTAGATCTAATAATTTAATTTACCTGCCGTTAGCATCAACCAATTATAGACAGAACAGAATACTTATATTTGGCGTGCGAGCAACATGTTCAATATCTTAAGTAATGAAAACGAACTTAATCTTGATTTATTTAACACTAGCGTGGTGTCGGCGAGGCGTTTGTTGGCGCAAAAATTTTTTGAAGGCTAGTCTGGTTTTATGTATTTCCTTATCCTAACGTTACCCTTGCAAATTTGTGATTTTATTTTCATTTTTTTTTGATTTTTTTTTGTTACTTTTGTCTGTGAACGCTGTACTGTTTATATATTTAGTTTATTTCTATAGGTGAAAATCTTTAATTGGTTTTATGTTTTTAGACTTAGTTATTATCTTATTTTTGTTAATTGTTGATTTTCCAAATAGAATAAAATAAAAAAAATAAAAAAAAATAAAAAAATGTCGACGCTGGATCCGGGTTGCTTCTGACCGGTCCTATTGAAAAATTATGGGGGAAGCTTATGTCCAGCAGTGGACGGACGATCCACGGTCGAGATGAACGCAGTGAAGACTGCGTACCATTTATAGTCGTCATAAAATTGTAAATATTTTCAGCGGGAACGAACTGCGTGGGCACTACTGAACCAGATGGGTCCCAGCCGCGGCGGAGCGGGGCCAGAACACGAGCGACTACGTGCGCCGCCACCCGACCGCGCCTACTATTCCCCTCCTGGCCACCCGCCCGTATCTCGCGCATCTCAGGACTACTGTCCTCCGCACGGGCGCCTTACTATTCCTTCTAAGCCTGAAAAAACCCCCTCTCACTCATCTTTACCAAAAGGTGAACCCAATTTCGCGCCATATAATTATACCGGATATCGTACCTACGACAAGCTCAAAGATCCTCATCTCCCGGCTCCGCCGCCCCTAGTCCCCGAAAAAAATTCTGTGATAGTAAAGCACGACGCCAAACAAATCCACTTGGAACAGAAACACCCATACCCGAGTAAACCTCGGAGTGAACCGTCCCCACACTATTTACCCTCCCGACCCTATCGGACGGGACTGTCGCCGCATGCGCCGCCACATCCGCACCCCGTGATGCAGACCTCTCCGCATGCGGCTCTGCCGGCGCAGGACAAGAACAACCGGCGGATATATCAACCGCCGCCACCGCAGCGATCCCCGGCGGCGTACTACCAAACGCCACCAGCAAAACCTAAAGTATCGAGTCCGGCGCCTCCCCACATTTACGGAAAGCCCGGAAACTCGCCTAGTCCTGCTCATTACGCCGTCGCCGTCGAACCTCCACTACAACTCACCAAAGCGGAACCACCGCCAGTACCGTACCCTCCCCCGTCCGCTTACTCGCCCGCGCTGCGTACGCGACCTCCACCGGTCACGATGTCGCGGACGCCTGAGCCTCGACCTCCGCCCAGGGCGCACGGTGACGCGTCCGCGCCCTCACCGTGTCAAACGCAGCCGCTCGATCTCGGCGTCGCCAGGGATGACCCGGACAGGCTTTCTCCTAGAAGACGATGTCCCTTCGAACCCTCAGACGCTGACTCAAAGCGACGGCGCCTTGAGGAACACCCTGCTCCGGAACCTCTCATAGCGAGTGCTGTAGCGAGTACAGGTCGAACGCCGCACGGCTCGGAACCCGCGCCGCAAGCGCCCGGTCCTCCCTGCGACGTACGCGTACCTTCCGCCGACGGCAGCATAGAAACTCCGGAAAAAGCGGCGGGCGCCTCACCCGCACCGCAAGTCACACCTTCGGCAAGTCCCGCGCCCGCCACTCCAATTCCGCCCGTAGCATCGTCACCACCGGCACCGGCGCCGACGCCTCCCGGGCCTCCCATGACGCCGCCCGTGACGCCGGTGGCCGACGCCGACACACCTGCGAAGGTCGCATCGCCGACTCCACGCGACGGGTCGGCGCCGGTCAGACATCTCGGGAAAAAGGCCTGGCTCCAGCGACACGAGACGGCGCCGATCGGGGAGGGAGACTGCTCCGGCGGCGGTGGCACCTGCATCACTCTTCCGATGACCATAACCAGAGCCTCCGAGCCCGAGGACTCCAGCTCCAACATTGTCGTTCCAGTCGCAGCAAAGTCAATTCAGCGGTCGAGTACCGCCAACAGGTAATAAATATGCCTGTTTGATTTTTCATATTTGACACTCCGACCACATTATGCTATTTCCTGTAACTTAATTAATTACATTAGACTCGATTATATGTTGTATATCGACAGTGTTATTCTGGATAAAGTCTACAAATCAAATGAATTCTGCTGACAAAAGCATAATAAAAAGAAATATTATAATAAAACTATCTTTTATTGAATTTTTCATTTTAAACCTACTTGGAACCCCTGGAAAGAAAAATTTGGTTTTTGAGGTTTATCGAGTTTTAGAACAGTTATGATTGTAAACAAACAGTATAGTATTTATATCAAAAGTTTGGAATAGACAGATAAAATATTCCATTTTATGTATGTATATAAAAAAAAGAAGGTAAATTATGAATTATGAAATTATGAAGGTTAATAATAAACCTTTTTCTTCACAGTTGCCTTTCTTTACCGTTTCTTGGGACACTATTTTTCCACTACATTTAAAGTTCACAATAAAATATGGTACGCACCTACAATTGTTTAATACTTTTTTCTTTTCGTACCTCGCTGCACTTGGTCGCTTGTTATCCGCCCCGTCTTGTGAACGTCGCTGCAATTGCTGTCGTATAGTTGTCAGCTTTCAGCTTTGTGTAGACTCGTCCCTGGTCCCTGGTCCCTCGTCCCTCGTCCCGTACAGCGATCCGCTGCCAAGGGCTCGAAGGTAGTCCCGTTCTGTTGTCTGGGCCGATCTTTCACCCTATACCGAAACGGATCCCGCTTGGTTGGATGTTATTGGTTTGGATCACTAAAATGGTTAATTTTTTACCCATATATGACTGAAATTAAATTACTCCAATGTAATCACAGTATCGGCTCCCGAGAGAAATGCGAGCAAAATCTGGGTCACCTGTATATATTTTTTTTAAATTTCTGTAAGAAAAAAAATTTTTGGCCAAATTTGCCGCCTCCAAAAATCTGTCGCCCTAGGCTCCAGCCTACTCAGCCTATTGGTAAATTCGCCACTGATACAAGCACATATGCCAAACAAACGAAAACTAACGATACCGGGTTCAAAACATGTAAGGCGACATCTAGTCACAACTTTCATTAGTACTGTTCATAATAGGCTACTAACGCCATCTAGTGAAGTTATCATTAAAGCAATAATATTATTGGCTATAATACTGTTCACAGAGGTCTATCCCATTTAAATAAAAAACTTTACTTTCAAAAGGTCAGATTTTCAAAAGGACAGATTTTCAGATAGTCAGTTTTTCAAATCGTCAGAATTACAAATGGTCAGTTTAGTACAGTCTACTAAAATTACAAGTGTAATTTTATCAAGGAATCAATCGTGAATTTTATTATAACAATTTATCTAGTCTTAATTTACTTGTTGTCACGTGCCAAACATACTAACGTGAGTTTTTTTAAATCAGAGAAACACCTACGTGTCTACGTTGTTTCCTTGTGGGTAGTTCAATCTGCTTAAGGCCTGAAACACATGAACAGGTCGATACTGTATGTTTGTAGAACTTGTACCGCGCGGTTATGTAGAGACAAGGAACACTGTTTAGTTTGATCTTGTACCGCGCGGGTCATCTGAACTTAGCCTAAGTTAATTTCCCTAACATGCTTTATATCCCGGCTTTTCTCTGTTAATTCATGACAAAGCTGTTGGTGTGTTACAAATAAATAAATCTTCCATTTTCAAAAAACAAAACATTTTTTATGAACACTTAATTTCTTTTGGTAGGTAGTTAATTGTCAAAATTCCATTTACACACTTGATAGGAGTCCATTTACACACTTAACAGGCTCCCGCTTAAAAGTTGTCTTCAATGACAGGTTTATATTGTAAATGAGTTTTCTCTCAGTAAATTTTTTATTTACACTTACATCACAACAGATTCACAACAACACTTTTAGTGTAAACCAAACACAACAGATTGATCAGGTAAGATATAGAATTGAAAATATTAGATAATAGAATCTAAAATCTAAATTGGATCCAATCTGTTCTAACTGCGATTACACCTTCCGATTTCCTAAATTGGTTTCCTACAAATTGAATAGTGTAATAACCGCTTTATTGTCATCGTACGTGCCCAGGTAGGTGAGGGGAGGGGTGGACAAAACTTACAAATCAATCCAGTCAGTCAGTCTCAGTCGTTCTGAATCACTCACCGCTCCTGCTTGTGTTCCGTCATTAATTCAGTATTTTAGTACACGTCACGTTTTAAGGTTATAATTTGGTTTTACATGTGTTTGAGTTATAAATGTTTTTTTTTTTTGCTTGAAAGGTAGATGTAGTTTAATTAAAAGCACTAAAATTATGACGTAAATGGTGTTATTTTGGTAAATGTGTTTTGTTTGGTAAAAACGTAAAACTACAATTAGGTAATTAATACGATTAAATACTTCGTATTAAGTATTAAAAGAAACAGTGAAATAAGACTTTATCCAGAATAAGACTCTATTGTCATACTACACGGTACAATATATGGTGGAAGATAGTTTTGACGAAATTACTGTGACGAAGTTTCTCCTACAACTTTTTTAGCAGTGGAACTTATTACACAATTAAATTAGTTTTTATATTTATTTATAACATCAGAGTAACATCATCACTCAAAAACGGCATGACCGATTTTGTTGTTTTTTTTTTGTTGTGTTTGTAATTAATAGTTTTTATTGACAGAAAATTGACAGAGCAACGACTGTCGGTTCAGTTAGCTCATGAAATACAATATATGTAGTTACAAGCATAGTTAGCTATGCCCCAAAGTTTTTGACAATACTTGTTTGTTTATAGCAAGCACCCTATTGTTGAAGTTTTTTTAATGTAAACAGATGATAGTCTAATTCTGGCTCTCACCGAAGGAACTTCATATACTCATGCACAACTCTTCATTTTTCAGAAAGGCCTCTAAGACGAGAAAGCCGAAAGAAATGAACGGGCGCGTTGACGACGCGGAGGAGGATAGCTCGAGTTCGGAGAGAGAGGTCACCTCGCCGCCCAAACGGAAACCGCCGAAAGCGAAGCGGAAAAAGGGCGCCGGGCTACGAAAGGCGACCGGAGAGGAACCCAAGAAGAAGAAGACTTCAGAGAGCGGAAGCGAGAGCGACAAGGAGAGCGACGACAAAGACTCGGACTCTGGCGGGAGCGGAAGTGGCAGCACGTCGAGCAAGCGCGGTGGAGGGGGTCGTGCGCGGGGTCGAAGGGCTCGTGGCGGTGGCGCCGGCGGGGGTCGCGGCGGGCCCCGGCGAACTCCCTCGGGGGTTCGTCCGAGAACTACCACCGCTCCCGCTGAGTCGTTTCTTCAGAGTGGACCTTGCTTCGAGGTAGCCCCGCGGCTCGCCAAGTGCCGTGAGTGCCGCTGGTCACCCGCGCAGCGCGACAAGGATATGCCGAACATATTCTGCCGTTTTTACGCTTTCCGAAGACTGAAATACGCTAAGAACAGACAACTGGCCATCGCCGGTTTTTCGGATCCCTATAAGGATGCCGAAGAGGTAAATATTTCTTTCGCTCGGTTTAGTTGCAAAGAACGATTTTAGTGTTGTCTTAATATTTTCTTTTATTGGTTATAGGAAGACAAAAAGCTTTGGTTGTCGTCGTCGGCGGGAGCGACCGAACTTGATATAGAGATGAGCTGCTTCCTGCTACAAGAGATCGGCGATCAGTTTTGTGAGCTTCTACAACAGGAGAAAGAGGCTGAATCGCATCACCTTAATGACGGTAAATAATATCAATTTTGTTTTCTTAATACAAAATTTTCAGTTATTGTCTTGGTTACTTATTGTTTCGATGTTTACTTACAGAAGACAATCTCTTCATTGCAGTTAAAAACGTTGAGACGATCTTGTATTTAAAGAAATTTTAAAGTTTGTTTCCTTTACAGATAAGACCATAGCGTGGAAACGCGTCGTTCAGGGGGTTCGAGAGATGTGCGATGTGTGCGAAACTACTTTATTCAATTTCCACTGGACTTGTGGCAAATGTGGATTCGTCGTTTGCTTAGATTGCTATAAGGTGTGTTTACAATGATATTTATTGAGTCACAAAATGATTTTTGTCCGATGCGCTTCTATTGTCTTTTATAATACATTCATTAAACTAGAACATTGAGCATCTGTTTCTAAATTGTAAAATCCAATTGTTTTAATGCTAACTTGTTTCTCGCAGACTCGAACATCGGTCAATTCAACGAGTGAATCTAGTAATTCGTCAACAACTACTGGAGAGAGAGATTCATTTGGGTAAGTTATTACTTTTTTTCTGGTTTTAAAGTTAGATTAATTGTTTAATTTAGTTTGTCTCTGTTAGAATAACACAACCACTAAATTACACTGACTTCTAATTTAATAATAAGAACATAAAAAGCCCTTTTCATTTTCATACGTGAGAATGCATTGACAGACTGAAAGTGTTAGTGTTAACGTGATATTGTTAGAAAGCTGACGTGATCGGGATCATGTTCTATATTATGTTTAGTTGTTTGAAAACCACAATTCTACAGGTGTGTGAAAACCATCAGCCCATTTCCCAGTTGACGAAGGGATTTTACTAATTTCCACATGTTGAATTGATGTGAAGTTTGGTATACCATTGCTTCAGTGGTATTTCCATGAAATGGTAACCTTAAACCGGTGCTGTTGCATCAAGTAGTCTGCGGAATAACTATCTCCTCAGAAACTTACAGCAGATACAGCGTGTTTGTGCTCAATAGAAAGTCGGTGGTTAGTTTATAGCTTGAATATAATAATAATAGTGATTGTATTGTGGCAGATGGTTGACGTGCACATCGGGAGGAGCGCATCCGGCGAGACGTTTGCTGCTGACGCAGATCGCGGCAGGAGGCGCGCTGGCAGCGGTGAGTGCGCGCGCGCACGCGGCGCGCTCGCTGTGGCGACTGAGCACGTGCGCGTGTGGTGCCGCTCCCCCCTCCCCCGCACCCACACCCGCAGAGCGAGCGCGAGCGCGACGGCTGCTCCAAGAGGCGATGCAGAAGGTACACCATCCTATAACTTAAAGGGCTATTACACTTTACAATTTCAAGGATTCCAATCTAGGAAATTGTAAAGTGTAATCGCAGTTAGAATAGATTGGATCCCATTTAGATTTTATCTATCTTCAACTCTATGTCTTCTATTTAGAAATCAATTTTGTGTAGTGTGATCACTAGGTTCACTACTTAGGTACCTAAATTGGAATCCTTGAAATTGTAAAATGTAATAAGCCCTTTACGCAACAAACTGATCATTTTTCCGGTGCGGGTTTAGCCAATCAGTTTACGATTCGAGAAGATACCTTGACGAACGAAAGTTACGGACAGATTAGTAAGTTGAAGTGGTAGTGGCCAAGGCACATAGTACGGAAGGTTCTCGAGGAGACGACCTGATAATGACCGCGGGGCAACGGTGGACCCAGGCTGCTTCTAACCGGTCTTTTCGGAAAAAATCTTTTCGGACTATGCATATATTAACTACCTGATGTATTAAAACAAATACATCAATTATAAATACCGCTACTGAAAACGCACTAAGCTACCTCAGAGACAACATGCGAAGAATACATTCTTTTAAATGCTATTTGAAATTTAACTCAAAATTCTTATAACATAATATGCATATTGTTATTAAGGTTTTAAATGTAGTTTCTGTTTATTCTTGTAGCATAGCATCTAACTAAGCTGTCAGTTTCATGTAAAATTTTATGTCTAACTAGACTAAAATAGTTATAAATTTTCTATACCAAAAACAAAAAAAACTATTGTTTTTTCTTCTTCTACAGAACATCAAAAAGGAAGACGTCAAGGACGAGAACAGTCCCACGAATGGAACCTCCCCGGTGAAGTCGGAGAACGGCAAAACTAACACGTCGGTCGTCAGTTGGCTGTCCGACATACCGCTCAAGACGGAAGCCAAGGAAGAGAAGTCCGACTCGAGTTCGTCCGACTCGGAGGAGGGCGGGAACTTTTCGACCCTCCGCGAGCTTCTCATTCGACCGGCTCCCGAGGGTGGGGAGACGCAGCCGAAGAAGAAGCAGAAGAAGAACAAGAGCGACATCCTCGACGACGTAATATCGAGCGTGGTCGACGAAAAGAAGGATGAAGACGGGGAGGTGAAGCCGTTCGCTCTATCGAATGTGGTGAAGCGTTACGACCGAGGGGGTCGCGGCCGAGACGACACTCCCATCCGCATAATGACCCTGACGGAGTCGAAGCTGCTCTATCCGGACGTGCCGCACGCGTGGCTGTGCGACGGCAAGCTGCTGCATCTCACGGATCCTGTCCATCCTGGCAATTACAAGCCATTCCAGGTGAGACACGAATTCCAGTTCTGTAATAATCTCCCTTAGAAACTTGAAACCCTCTATTAGTATTTAAAAAAGGTTTATACTCCTATCTCGGCACCCACGAATTTATATCATAATTATTGTTAGGTACAGTCATCGAAATAATAGAAACACTTATTTAGATAACTATCTATTTAGATGACCAGATTATTTATTAAGTTAAATTATTATTATTATTAGAGATCTAAAAAATCTACGCGTGCTGTGCTCAAGTCACTGTGCACAGACATTTTGCCCAGTCTGCAACATATACATTATGTTTCAGGACCAATGGAAACGCGGTCAACCAGTACTAGTATCTGACGTGTCGAGTTTACTCGACCAGAATCTGTGGAGTCCTGAGAGTTTTTCGCGGGACTTTGGCGACACCCGTGTGGACCTAGTCAACTGCGCCTCGGGGCTAGTCGTGCCGAATCAGCCCGCTAGGAAGTTTTGGGATGGATTCGACTTAGCCTCGAAGCGCTTGCGAGACGAGAGAGGCGCTCCGATGGTGCTCAAACTGAAGGACTGGCCGCCCGGCGAAGACTTCTCGGAGTTGCTGCCGACCCGGTTTGACGATTTGATGCGAGCGTTACCCTTGAGCGAGTACACATCGCGCAACGGGAAGTTGAATTTAGCAGCTCGGTTGCCCGAATGCTTCGTGCGGCCGGATTTGGGCCCAAAAATGTATACAGCGTACGGGGGCGCAGGTGGCACCACTAACTTACACTTGGATGTGAGCGACGCCGTCAATGTAATGGTGCACGCGAGCGCGCCGGCTGACGCCGCTGAACGAGCGCGCGAAGCTGCACGCGCTGCCGACGAAGCCGGAGTCGACGTGCTATCGCGTCGGCGCGCGCGACTCAAACCGCCCGCTGCGCTGTGGCACATCTACGCGGCGCGCGACGCCGACAAGATCCGCGACTTCCTCGTGCGCGCTGAGTTAGAGCGCGGCGCTCGACCGCGCGCTCAACACGATCCAGTGCACGATCAGACGTGGTACTTGGACGCGGCGCTGCGCGATCGCTTGTACCGCGAGTACGGTGTCGAGGGTTACGCGATAGTGCAGTGCCCCGGCGACGCCGTGTTCGTGCCGGCGGGCGCTCCGCACCAAGTGCGCAATCTGCTCGATTGCATCAAGGTCGCCGAGGACTTCGTGTCGCCGGAGAACGTGTCGCGCTGTTTCGAGTTGGCACAGCAGTTCCGACGATTGTCGCGCCAGCACTCCAACAAGGAGGACAAGCTGCAGATAAAGAACATCGTGTACCACGCGGTGAAGGACTCGCTCTGTTGCCTGGAGGAGGCTCTCGCGCGCGCCGACTAGCCTCCTCTAGCTTCGCCCCTTTGATCTCAACTTCGCAAGTAAAGTAATTCGCTAAGTTCCGCATTTAAGTAAGAGTCGGTCGTGTCGAGTGGATCGTGTACCAGTTTTGTGTGTAAATGTACTCATATTGTGATTTAGTCCGCGATGTCGTCGGAATCTGTGCAATGTAAATTAGTCTGAATCGTGGTGATATCGTCGAGATGTGGATATGTTTTATGTTCCTTTTTGAAAATACAAATAAAACTTTTCAAGTAACAGCTTAAACGTAGTGGATAGTGTTTATGTATGTATGTAATGTGTAAATTTTTAATTCGAATTCCATCGAGTACACGTAAGAATTTTATAATTTAAGTTATTGTATTGAGTAAAAACTAAAAACGTATTCGCTCGAAGCATTGTACATTTAAACACGGCGTGTAGATAAGTTTCTCCTATACTTATTAGATTTCTCATATTGATTAGTATGTTACAAAATAATAGTTGAAGAATGTGACAATTTTATTTTGTCCTTATGCTGTATTAGGCGAAAGCATGTTTCTTTTGTACTGTGTATATTATGTATGGTTATAAGTTGGAATAAAAAAAAAGATGTTTATATTAAATGTGTATTTAATGAAACTTTACCCTCGTCCTTAATTCTATTATGGCCAGAAGCCTTCAAGGAAGAAAGGAAATGAGTTAAAAAGTAAGTATATTATCACAGAATGGAAAAGTCTACAAAAAAACGTCAGAAAGATTCCAAACTCCATGGGATAGATTTAGGGAACAAGGTGGGGATAGCGAACAAAGAGTATATAATCACTACGTTACAAGAGACGGGACTCCCATACAATGAAAATGAAATTCACTATTCTATGCCAGCGACGAAGTGCTCCAGTACCAATCTAACCAAAATTAAAAAGTACGATGCTGCCAACATAACGAACAAAAAATAAGGATGTGCTATTGTTTCGATAAATGAGGTAGATAGTATAATTGACTCTATAGTCTATGGTTTATGAAAATCCCAAAAAAAGCCCTTACATAGTTTTAAATATTATTTAATGACAAATAAAAAATCAAATAATTACAATCATTGCTTTATTACTATCATACAGTTTACGGTTATCGCCGATTAGCACCCAGCTCCCTAGCCACAAGAGTAACTTCACATAAAATTTTTGAGGACTGCAGGATCTATTTATTTTTAAGTTAATTACGGCAGTATCCAAGGTCGACTTTGAAGGTTCTGTAACACACATAAAAATTGGATTATGTCATGTATAACGTATTAATAATTTCATAAAGTAATTCAATGGATTGGCCGGATACATGGAACAGCATTTCATTTGTTGTTTGTACAGGATTTTTAGCAATATGGAGCGTAAATTCACTGAAAACTTCATCGTTCAATGGATTGGCAGATATTCCGTTACATGGAACAACATTTCATTTATTGTTTGTACAGCTGTTTTTTTTTCTTTTCAGTCTTGCCTGCACCTAGAAAGTAAATAAATAATAAATGTTATTTTTAGTTAAATGTACATATAAATAAAAAAGAAAGGCAAAATAAAACTAAAATAAACCAAATGGTACATTGAGGTGTATGCATGTGTACATCTCTTCAGGGCCGTCTTTACCCGGGGGTGCAAGGGGTGCGGTGCACCCGGGCGCAGAGCGCCCGGGGGCGCCTTGCCGAACCCTGAATATTTAGATATTTCATTGAATTTAACGCCATTGCACAGTTTAATATACTTGTTACGACAAATACGTATGCCCAAAAGTAAATATAAAAAAAATAGTCATCAAAAATAATCATTGTTTTACTTTTATTACGCTTTCGGCGCTTGTCATACCGCTCATGATGTGCAAGCTAAAATGACTCTTATTACTACACAAATAAAAATTTTATTTAATACAACACGCGCGCGGCAAAATCTCTAATCCAAAGAGAGTGTATAAAACTTGGCACATTGCCGCCCGGTCGCCCGCACTTGAAGCAAAATGATCTCTAAGTCAATAAAGTGTGAGTTCATTTGAAATGGGCGCACGGCGGCGGAGCGGCACCTATGCGTCTGTCATAGGCGAGTAATTGCTCCCTTTGATATAGCCGCCCGGGCGCTCGCACTTGAAGCAAAATGATCTCTAAGTCAATAAAGTGTAAGTTCATTTGAAATGGGCGCACGGCGGCGGAGCGGCACCTGTGCGTCTTTCGTAGGCGAGTAATTGCTCCCTTTGATATAGCCGTCCGAGCGCTCGCACTTAAAGAGAAATGATCTCTAAATCACTACAATTAGGTGTAAGTTCATTTGAATTTACAGCGCGGCGCGCGGCGCCTATGTAGTGTCGGTCAGTGATTGATCTGATATCTTCTTTTTAAGTAATTAAATTCGTTAGCTCATTTCATTTGCGACAACCGCCGAATTAGCACAGAAGATCTTAGTGCAGAAATTATTGAGATTTTGTGTAAGTTGTAAATGCATGGAATAAATGAAATTTCTTCGTCATAAATAAGAGAAAAAATATCAAGGTAAGTCAATTTTATTTTTTAAGTGTTAGGTCAATCATTATCATCGTAGCCACCTATCACCCACTCCTGGACATAGGTTTCTCCAAACGACAGCACGCAGTTCTCGACCATCCTCATCCAACTAATACCTAGGCGCCTACCGACTATGTTCGTCGGTCCAGCGGTGGGCTGGAGGGGCGTCCGAAGCTACGTACGTTCGTTCGTTCGTGGACAGTGGTTTCCACTCGAGAACTCGTCGGTTAAAATTAAAATACAATACATAGGTACAATACCGATACCCAAAAGTACTCATACCTAGCTAGAAAAATACATCATTGTTGACGCCATCGTGTTGGAACGAATGGTCCTGCTTGGTTCGAATCCTGGGTTAGGGAACAATTTTTTTGTAGTATTTGTTTATGAGAGAGAGTCATGATTGTTTATTTGTTTATAATCGCAAAAATACAAATTCTTAAGGGCGTGCAGCGCGAACGAAAATCTTCACTTCCAAAAACACTTTAAACGTGTGTAAATACAAAATTTATAACACAGCTGACTTGATACCTCATGACGTCATGCCATACGACAAATAAGTGCGCCTAGTGATTTTATTAGAGCAATTTTTTTGTTTGCAAAACCATCAGGCGTTTGGATTAAAAATTGAAAATTCTTAATAATTTCCTATTTATATTTTTATAATCAATATTAAGAAGAGGGTGCTCTGCGGAATATCAATACAAACTTAGCTATTATAAGTATAGAATCCAAAATTAATATAAAAATAAATGATTTAATTAAAATCTTTGCCGACTCAAAAGCAAGAAAAATTGAGTTTGTTTGATGTATGTACATACAATAAATAGATATTTAGCAATTAAATAATAATATAAACGAGAGTTGGAACTTGGATTGCTGGTGTTTTTCGCCATTACAATCACTGTTAATTGTAATTAACTCATAATTCTATTGATTTCTCAACTAACAGGTTCCTTCTTTTCTTTGTTTTTGCATCATGTTCTTTTTCATGTTAAAATAAAAGTATAATTCTTCACTTTTTTGAAAAAGTAGGTACCTTTTCTAGAGTGTTAATTCCAGAAACTGGACATAATGTCTCGAATGGAGAATAGTTTTGTTTTTTATTTGTATAATTGGGTTTAATTTGTATAATTTAAGTTTAATTTTAGTTTTGTATTTTAGAAAAATAAACAAATTATCAAAATTACGTGTATTGTGTTTTCTTGGTTGACTAGGACCCCTTTCATACTGCAGTGTGTCGTCGGTCGCGTGCCACGCTGCAGTGTAAAAGAAAACGAGGGCGCAGGCTGAGCCCCGCACCCCGGCGCCGAATAGACTTAAGACGGCACTGCATCTCTTACAGCATTTTTAGCAATATGGAGCGGGAATTCACTAAAAACCTCATCGTTCAATTAATTGGCAGAGATTCCGATACATGGAACAGCATTTCATTTGTTGTTTTTTTTCTTTTCAGTCTCGCCTGCACCTAGAAAGTAAATGAATAATAAATGTTATTTTTTAGTAAAACATACATATAAATAAAAAAGAAAGGCAAAATAAAACTAAAACAAACCAATTGGTACATTGGGGTGTATGCATGTGTTCATTTCTTATCATTCAGTGCAATAAAATAAAAAGAAATTTTTGCCGATTGTCGATAAAAAATGGCACTGCACTATTGTTTACATGCACTACAATTTTATTCGAGAATTTGAACTAAAGTCCCAATAAATTATATTATACATGGTTTTAGAACAGCAGCAAGATATAATATGTACTAACCTATCTTCATCCAGCGGGAATTGGGCCAAAAATATTCGTTTTTTATTATCAATGCGACTCGTTCTTAGGCCACATATTTCGCAGCTTACTTTCGGCATCTAGAACACTAAACACGATACACCAAATATAACACTACGAAGAAAGAGTATTTAAACACTAAAATTTTGGTAAGTTTTATAAAAATCAATACTCTGCTTGCCGAAAAATCCGAAAATAAACAACAAACAAACACAGTTGAAATGAAAGACGCCATATTGCAACACATCAATATGGCGCCGATGGTTGTTTGTGGTTTTGATGTATAATACGGCCAAACTAGAGAATCGGCGATGTCTAATAACTTATAGAGGGAGAGCTAGCTACGGAAATAGGTTTGCAATTTATAGAACAATGAAATCCCTCTAGTTAGGATGTCGTACTATCATTATTAATTAATTCGAGCGCCTGGCAGCAGTTCAGCGGTGGATGTGAGAGTGGATGGGCAACAAAGGGGTTGTAAAATCCATTGAACGTGTGCAATTTATAGAGCTCTGAGTTTGGTGTGATATAATAGCTAATTATGTATTTAATTCGAATATAGCAATGCCAGGCGTTTTAATTGGGGGAAAAGTAGTGCCAGGTGACATACAAGGTGCGGGAAAAAGTGCCAAAGTCGTCTCATTTATAGACGACTAGGCCTATACTTTTTAATTAGAGTGAACCTTCAGAATCGTGTGTGCAAAAATACAGGCGCGAATATTCAGTCGATCAACCCACCAGGCGACGACAAAACGCAACTGGTTCCAACTCGCGCCGGCCGCTTGCGTCGCGTCGCCTGCGCGCCCCGCGTTGACCGCGCGCTACCCCCGCCCGCCGAGTCAGTCATACGATGTCGATCAAATGTCGATGTCCGTGTCCGCACGTCGTCGCCCGGTCGCTCATCGCTTGACTAACGCTTAGTAATAAGGTCCCGTTTTCACCCTTTGGGTAACGAAACACGATAAAATTTGACCCAGTAAATGAGAGGACTGAGCACTTTTTCGCGCATATTGGATGTCACCTGGCACTACTTTTCCCCCAATTAAAACGCCTGGCATTGTTATATTCAAATTAAATACATAATTAGCTATAATATCACACTAAACACAGAGCTCTATAAATTGCACACCTTCAATTGATTTTACAACCCCTTTGTTGCTCATTCACTCTCACACCCACCGCTAAACAGCTGCCAGGCGCCCGGATTAATTAATAATGATAGTATGGCCTACTAACAAGGGGGATTTCGTTGCTCTATAAATTGCAAACCTATTTCCGTAGCTAGCTCTTAGACTATTAATAGGTTTCGCAATCGCCTTGACTTAGTCGGGTTATTCCGCCATTAAAAATTTCCCCCGGTTCATACATCATTTTCTTTCCTTTGAGTTGCGCCTGCCTGATAGCGAATGTGGTAAAAAGCTAATTGGAAGAATGGCGTCAAACCCATTCAGAATGAGCATGAGATGAATTCTGCTAGCATTAACAAAATGCGAAGAAATTAAAATTAGATTTTTTTTCTTTCAATATTTACATATTTACTAAATCCAATGATAAAAGATAACTACAATAAATAGACTGAATTTACCAACCCATACTCGATGTCAATACGTGTACGCTTGTTGACACAATTTCCATGGAATTTTTCAATTTTCGATAGTTGCTCCCTCTGTTGACACGATCTTGCGTCATAATATTTCTTTAACGACAATACAAACTTTCTATTATTTCTGTACCACTTCTATTATTTCTTCGCTACAAATTGTATAAATTTGATTGCATAATTCTTTGTAAGGTGGGGATGCTTTTTCTGCAAATTATTTATATACACACAAACTTTCCTTGTTGCTCCTATTGCTCTTTCCATGAGTAAAAACCATTGGTGCATTAGTTTAGAAAAAGTTGGCGAAGAAACGGACAAAAGCGAACAGCGACTATATTTTACAATATGAATTTTGTTTAGTATATAGATAGAGAATATATTACCAACCATAATACTTCATTATTCATTATATTACCTTATGTAACGCCATCTAGAATACAATAGCATTCTTATTTCTTCTTATTCGCCACTACAATACTAACAAATTTCATCTATTGAAACTTTCCCAACTTACTAATAGATGGCACTTTTGTGTAGTAAATTACAATAGCCATTTAATATGCTATACTAGCTGGTGCTCGCGATTTTGTCCGCGTTGAATGTAACGCCTGACGTTATTGTTGTGACGACAGTGGTGCCGCAATTTCTTCTATTTTTAGATCATCCCGCCGGATCACTACTTTTATTCTGGATGAAAGGTACTGTATTTTCTGTATCCGACAGACAACTTTCACATTTATAATATAATATTAGTATGGATAGTGTTTGCAAAGGGGAATGCCCACTTCCCATTAGTGTTTTGGCCACATGTTAATTGTGCTGAACAAAAATGATTCTTACACGAATGTGATCTTTAAAATAGATTATAAACAAAATATTTTGTATTTCTTGAATTAAAGATGGGAAAACGTTGCAATACTTAAATATTGTTTGACCACATTTTGAGGTTATATTTCGATATTTAGAGAGGCAACTATTATTATTATTGTTAAATATCTATGTTTTTAATTAGGATGTACATATTTGTTTTGTTATATCTATGTAACAATAGCAAATCATGACTTTGCAGCTTTGTCGTGTCGTCATATTGACACGACAAAGCTGCAAAGTAAACTTGATTAAAAAAAACGAAAACGAACGAAATCACAACCACAGATTAAAAGAGTAGTACGTTCACACAGACTATAATAATTAAATCAAAGACAAAAGAATCACAGAGCCAATCTGGTTCTAGGTGTTTGAGCCGTTTTGTGTCTTTTTATTCTTTTGATACATTTTACAGTATTTTTTAAGTTTTACTTGATAAAATAAAAATTCATTTGTTACGTGTTTGTACCAATAAATTCGTGACTATCAACTAAATTACGAGTATTATAAAAATATCGCAAGATATAAACAACATTCACCAATAATTCAAAGAAATAAGAGAATTATATTAATGAAACATAATTATTTAATACATAACCAATATTAGATAACTCAATTCTATCTATATAACCAGGAACTTACCACAGATTCAAATTGCACCACAGAGTTATTTTTGGTTACAGAGGACGCTCGAATCAGTTGACAAAAGATACGGAAATCATGAGTAATACTATTATTATTAATAAAATTATTCCCATCTTTATTTCTTTTAGTATATAGCAAAATATTACATAAAAAATAGTACTTTTTTTTTCAAATAAGAATGATTACTGTTCATGTTACTTTATAAGTGGCCAAAAATGGGCATTGCCCTTTCATGATGACCTGTTTAAGAGTTAAGGCGTGAAAAGGTAACAGACAGACAAGTTGCTTTCACATTTATGATATTAGTATGGATTGTAAATTGTCATTTCTTACCGTGCAACTGTTATGCAAAGGCTAAGATAGTTCACTTTTTACTTTAATACTAGACTACTTTACGAAAGACAAATTGAATCCTAAACCATGCAACGGATTGCGGTTTTCACCATCAGTTAAATAACTTTTCATGGAATTTTTATATATCAATGTTGGTAACTTTGCCTATTGAGGTGACTTGTTGAGAATACAATATTATTCCGAAACTATGCATAAAATATTTATCTACAAATTGTGAATATCTGACATAGCTTCGAAATAATATTGTTTTCTCCAACAAGTCACCTCAATAGGCAAAGTTTGTTGACCAGGCAAAGTTACCAACATTGACGGTCCTATAATAAAACTTGGTAAGTAGTAAGCGAAGCCTGAAGCTGAAGCGGGTCGCTAGTTAAGTATAATCATAACTATAAATGATAAAGTAAGTTTGTTTGTTACGCTATCACAAGCCTTACTTATAAAGGACATAGGGTACCTTTCATCCAGAACAAAAAACTGTTTCCGAGGTATTATCTAAAATAGTATAAATGGAAAGTGAATTTGTTAGTTCTATTGTTATGATTTCACGCCTTAACTACTCAGCCAAAGGTTACCTTTGATTCAGGAAAAAGGACAGTTCCCCTTTCCAAGGAATCATCTAAAGTTAAATTAAAAACACCTGATGAAATCATATGAGCAATAAAGATGGAAAATAGTATATTTTTGCTGGACGTGGTAGTTCATCGTCAACTATTTGAGAATAGTCAACTCAAAATTTGCTTTTTTAGTAGCATGAAATAGTTGGCGAATGGAAACAATGAGTCTCATCAAAGTGAATGTGTATTTATAAAAAAATAATCTATAGGTATCTATATCTATAGATATATGACCCTAACTGACCACACCTCGACGCATAAAACGATTTTATCGACACCTCTACAGCAATTCGTACTTCATTGCTGTTTCTCTTAAACGTATTTAAATAACGTTTTCAAGCTGCGAGTCAATGAACACTAACCTTTTATACCTAGCGAATTTTAGTCATTATACAAAGCCTAGTGTGGTCTGTGCCCCCACGCCCCACGCAGACGTATTATAAAGAATCAAATCCTGCCTCTTATAAACCAGTTTGTTTTCTGTTTGCGAAACGCGTACATGACCAACCATGAAGGGTAGCACTTTCCTTGTTTTTGGTAAGCGGATTCAACTATTTTTTATTAAAAAACAATATTATTTACGATGTAATCTTGTCACAAGTTTTGTGTTCTTGTAGGGTTTTTAGTTGTAGTTTTCGTGTAATGTGATTAAAAAATAGAAATTAAAAATGATTATATTCATCATTTTTACATTCAACTGATCAAACATTATTACTTGCAATGATGCCGACCTATGTAATAACAAACTTAGCTTAAATGCTATATTCAATACATGCATTTTTTCCTCAATGAGTATATTAAGATTCATAATATACTAATATCATGTACCTATTTGTTGTTAATGTCGTTGTTCTTATTAGGTATGCCTTGATAGCAGCACATACAAATACAAATACAAATACATGGTTTAAAAGTCATTGAAATCATAAATTCCTACATCGCAGTCAGAGTGCTTGTTCTGACATGACTAGGTAAACAGTGAAACGCCTTTATAGCAAACTTTATTTTATCAGAATTTTATACCTACTTCCTAGGTAATATATGTATTTTATGATTATTTTTATTTCTTCACTAGAAGAAGGTGTTAAGCAAGTAGTTAGATTGGACGAAGTAGCATTGAAATGAGTATAATGTCGGCATCAAATTGCTCCGTCTTCCTGCCATTATCTGATGGACTTTTATGACCTTAGTGTTCTATTATGATGTTTCTTACTTACAAACACACATACATATGTACTACATCATTTACTCTTTTATGTTCGCTCGATAAAATATTATTGAAACAGAAAAAATAAAGCATATTTTGTTTACTGTAAAAAGCAATAAACAATCAAAATTAAATTAATTTTTTTTTTAAATTTAAACCAACGGTAAATAATGCAAAATTTGTACTTAAGACATATAGTTATTTTGTCATAGTATGTTTGTAGTTAAGTTGCTTCCATGTTCTCTGTTAGCCTGTTAAAAGGCAGACTTTAACAACTTCTTTATACCTAACCAATCTGTTTTCCGTCCCAATTTTTTCAGACGAAGCTGAGATTTTACTTGTTTGGATGATTCATATTTAGTTTTGTCTTGCTATCTTAGATATATTAGCCCGACTATCTCTAGAATTAATATAAATAAGTATTTGCTTTAATATTTTTTTTTTAATAAATAAAATAATAATCATGTATCTTACAGTGGCCTTAATCGTCGCCGTCTCGTGTCGTCCTGACAAAACTGACTTGAAGCAGTTAAAGGCGGAAGCTGCGCGTAAGAAGGCATGTCTTCATGATTGTACCGGTGTCAAATTCGAGCCGGTCTGTGGTGGCAAGCAAGGTGAAAAGCCGAAGTCATTCGGGAACGAATGTGTCATGAACAATTACAACTGCGAACATAAAGACGGTAAGGAACATTTTAATATTAATATATTCAATATATTTCCAGTCCATTGAGATTTACACAGATTAAGCATAAAATGCACAACCTCATAAATTCCTGTGGAGATGGAGAGATCTACTATTAGTGGACCCCCATAACATTAAATACTTGGATACTTATTTGGAAGTATATAGGAAATATCTGTAAAAAATAAATAAATAAATGACTGCGGAACGCAATGTGCCCTGCCACTATACCTAAGCTTTTATTTTCGTAATATATAACGTTAAAAAAGAAAACAATGAATGTAATGATCCACAGAATTGTTATGTGAAAATGACATTGTTGCTTATGGCGAACAAACACGGTTTTTCATTGGAGTTCATCCGCGTGTGACAATGGAATGATGTTAACTGTTTTTGTATTCCTTTGTGTGTTTCGGTGTGTGTAATGGAAACGCATATTGTTGTCTGACAAACCGGAACACGATTCACGTTCTGGTGTTAACTGCATGTTTTTGTGTTGCCTAAATTTTGATTAGTGTTATTTGAGGAAAACCAGAATTGTGATTGTTGTTAGGTGACTAAAGGCTATTTCACAGTTAAGTTGTTATAAAAAGAAGGAACAAAATCTACGACTAGTTGTGCGCTTTGGCTTTTAGCCCACATTGGTGAGTGGCGCTCTGTCTCAAGGCTCCCGGGTTCGATTCTGGGCAGGGCCAGGCGTTTCGCAGTCATTTGTGCAGCCCATCTGGCTTACAACTGTACAAGTACAGTAAAATAACAGTCTTAATACCCAATACTAGTAATACTGTGACAGTAACATTCCCCTTACAGAAAGTCCCTGCGAAATAAGAGAATGTTGTGTTTTGGTTATCACTTAACGAAACCGTAAGGCAGACCAGATTCCATTACCTTATCATTTTCTACATCCCTTATCCTTAATATGGTTACCATCAAGTGAACCGTAAGATTGTTTAACGACCCATACATAAAAAAATCTATGGAATTGTAGTAGAAAACATTTTATTAAAAAGTTTAAAAAACTAGGAAACATGATTTTTTTTCTATAATTTTATAGAACTTCATGAATTCTTTCATGATTTTTTTAATATCCAGCAGTGGGCATATTCGACAGCCCGTTTATGCCTACTGTTCCAGATTCCACATAGTACTACATAGTTTTTTATAATTGTCATTATTATAATCACATTATTGACATTTTTTTTCAGCACTGAAGAAGATAAGCAAAGGCGAATGCGCTGGATCAGATGGAATCCGTCTCTCCTAGAATTTGAAGACTTGCTTATAGATTACTATACATATTGTATACTATTTCTGTTCATCTATTTTTCTGCTTTACTGAAAAGAATGTACCAGTTAAAATATCAGATCATCTGAAAATTCTTTTTTAAAAATATTATTAAAATACTCTATATTAATATTTGATTTTTATTGGGGAACGTTTGCACTGATGCCATAAGTAGAAACTTTATCCAATCTCACTCCATCTTTTTCCCACACACATAAGTACACGCAACAGCCCGTATATCTGTAAAAATATGGTTTACTGGTAAAACTTAGGATTTACCGAGTAGTGGTAGGAGTTCCAAATTAACGATAAGTTGACGAGACCGTTGGATGAGTGGTTTGGGTGTCTGCCTTAAAGCTGTGTTCCAGGGTTCCCAGGTTTGATTCCCGGCAGGGTTTCGCAGTTATTTGGGCAGCCCCTCACAGAAGACCACGGTGAAATAACAGCATGTGTGCTGTTGTGTTTCGGTAAGTCAGTAAGGGATGCCAGAGTCCATTTCTCTATCCATTCCCAATCCCATATCCTTAATCCTACTGTACTCGGCACCTGTGGCGTTGCTTTGTTATTGGTGACAGTAGCCACCTACCATCAAGTAGACAGCCAGCCTGTCTGCCGCCCTCAACATAAAAAAATCCCACATCTTTTACATGCCTATTATTAAAATGATTTTTTAATTTGTATTAACTTCCTAAGAAAGAATATCTTATTTTCGAAACCAACTATAATCTCATAGTAACTTTTCTTTCGTCAGTATTAGGTAGTGCTATGCTAATGACAGGAAACATACTATATTTATTATGAATAAAAACAGACGTATAAGTTAATTGTGCTTTATTTGAAGAATTCGTCTACAACGAAGACAGTAAAAACTAAAGCAGAAAATATTATCTAGTCTAAACATTTCGTACTTTGTACAATAAATAGAACTTAACAAATATTGTACCATTTAATACTAGGAGCTGTAATATGTTGCTTTGATGTTTATTAAATATATATTATTTTATCAATATGTGTATAAGTATAATTATATAAGTATTGTCTGTTACAATCTGTTATAGTTGAAAATGTAAGAAGTGCAAACACCGGTTTAACAATGAAACAAACAACAAAAGCATTTTCTGTACGCATAAATTTATACAGTCTGAATACTTCAATTTACGCGCTACAACATTTTTTATGTAAGTAAACAATAGATGGCGTTAACTAAGATAATTTGTTACAAGTTTAAATTAAAATTGTGGATATAATATTATCTTGAAGGAATAACCATGAATCGGAAGTAGATTGTTTATTTAAAGTATTAAATCAATAAATGAAGCCAAACAATTACATACAAGTGAGATTTTTACCGTATTTACATACTTAATATATTTATTTATGTATTTTACAAATAAATTTTGAATTTAGGAATTCATTTTTGGAATTGATTTCGGGAAACAAAAATAGAATTAATTCTAAAATTAAATACGTTATAGAAAACAGTAATCTTCTTGTAACTCTCCTTAATTACTTAGTAATAGTAAAACTACAATTTTATTGTGCAAATGCTCATTTTACCTATTCACAGCAATTATTTTACTATAGTTTTCAATGTAATAATATAGGTAATTTACATAGGTGTACATACGAAAGTAACTATTATTTAAACATGGTTAACTTAACTGGTTATATGGTAAAGTAAACTTAAAATAGTTTTATAGGACAGATATAAGTAATGCATTTATTTATTTATTTATTTTAAAATCATTATTTTCCATGATAGTTGATTTACTATTACCACTGGTAATAGTAAATCAACTATTGTCAACTATTTCTAATGAAAATATTATTATACTTATAAATAATTTTAATGAATACAAATTTTAATTAGGTATAAAAATATAGATATTTTAAAATAAAATTCGCTAAATGACAAGTTTCTTGACAATTTAAGCAAATTTTACAATTTTGTAATGAATGATCCTTACTCGTAGACATTAGATCTAATTAATGATAAAAACACACGGGGTGTAATATCAACCAGTTATTTTCTAATCACTGCTCTTCAACACTCGCCCAGACTTGTGATCGCGTAATCTGAAACATCACAAGTTATTCAAATTTAGGATTGTTATATTAAAAATGAATCTGGAATCCCACATAACCCTCTGCAGATTTGCATTGCATGCGGCATATGTTCATAGTGTGTCTTTCAGAAGATTTACCACAACATCTTGGATTTAACGGGACTGAGGCCCTAGTCAAAGTAACCATTTAAAATGATAACGAAGTTCGAAAGAATAAAATGTATGGGATGTATCACGTGACTTATCATATGTCAATTTCATACATTTTATTGTTTTCGAACTTCATTATCGTTTTAAATTGTTACTTTTACATCTTAGCCTAGTTTAACACAATGCTTGCTAAAAATGCCTGCCTTATTATTTTGTTTTTAAGATTATCCTTGTCCATAGACTAAAAATCTAAGGTGACTACTAAACACGAAACAGGATTTTGTAAAGAGGGTGCTCTGAAGGCTAGTAAAATACTCACATGTACTCTCGCGACACGAAACAGCTTCTAGTTCACATAGTGTAGCAAAAGTGCGTGCCGTGCCTGTGGCGTCGAACGCGCAGACAGGTCCCCTCGGCGGCGAAGCACATCTTCCTGCGCAAAGGGGCGGAGGCACTCCCTCGCGGACTCTGGCGCGCATCACTTCAGGAGGCAAAGGCATCGCTGCCACTTCGTTCCCTCCTTCGCTCACATCTATGCGATTTAGCCTCGGGAACGGAAGGCTGGCTGATTGTGCCTCACGCCACACTGAAATTATACAAAAAAACCTGTATATATTTTTTATGACTTATTTATAACAAAAGGAAACTTTATTTAAATTAAGATTGTCAGCAACACCACAGGTTTACAATTGCGCTGCCGACAACAGTAGGGTTCCAGCACTAGACCAAAGTTGACCCTGCCGGGATTCGAACCACGGTCCCCTAGAAAAGAGCGTCACCTAGGGCAAGCATCTTAACCACTCACCCAATGGGCTCGTCAAATCCATTACGATATGTGTAGGTACGAGTGTATATAACTAGCGTTATATATAGAATATTAGAAATATATAAATTATATAATAAGCGTTATATAATATTAGAAAGTGATAACTAGCGTCAGTTTGTGTTAATTTTTATTTTACTTTTTGTTTTTTGTATAATATGTAACATAATTTAGTTCATAATTTTTAAAAACTATGGACACAAATGTCTGAAATAAAGTTATTATTATTATTATTATTATATATTCATATTCCTACGTGTGTGTCGGCATATAATTTTTCTTCCTTTCGTTAGATTTCAGCCACAATTTTTTTGAAAAAATATTGGGAAGGTAATGCGTTTAACAAAATAAAAAAAACATTTGTAACTTTCTTCTATCAGCGGCCATTTAATTAATATATGTAAAGATAATTAATGGGGACATAAATGTAGTTTAATAATTGTTTCTTGTTTTATTCCACTATTGTTTCAACGCTACTCGAGATTATTCCACGACATTTTGTGACCTTACGTAATCTAATCAGTTTTATTTATTCAACTAAACTCTCCTGTGATCTCATCCCTATTACGCATGTGTATACAAACATATAGTCACATATCTACTTTTGTTTCATTTATAACACTGTAAACTTTATACAGTTGCACACGCAATCGCCCCATTGACCGCGACAAGTTTTTGTTTATTTTTTTATAATAATAATGACTCCAAACTACCATCCTTACATAGTATAAATTGAAGTCGATCTCCGCGACTATCTGTCTGTATATGCGTTAACTCCTCCTAAACGACGCAACGGATTTTGATGTGGTTTTCACCATCAGTTAGGTAATTTTTCATGGAAGGTTTATGTGTATAATAAAACCTAAATAAGTTTTTATGTAAGTAAAAAAAAAATTGCAACCAAGTTGCCGAAATTGTTCCTGTCTGTTTGTTTCTCCGCTATCTACTTAACACTTTAACGGTTAAGTATTAATTTACTATTTAAGTAATTTATATAAAATGACTGAACTGTACAATTTCTTTACAGTTTTTGCCATTGACAAAATCTGCCGATACAAGAATATGCCATTTAACGAATGAAAGTTTTCCAAATTTGGTATTAAAATCACTAAGAGCACAGAAACCTCTTTTTTCGGTAATTCCTTGAGAATATCTGAGAGCGAATTATAGAAGCTCTTTAAGTATATCTGCCCCATCGTATGTCGAAGTATGCACCTGCAGTAAGTTGAAGAAGCTATGTTTTGAGGGGGCTTGTATCCTGCAACTTGTCTGTCCATCTTCGATGGTACAATAAAGGCTACACCTTTTTTACACCTTTCACCTTTTAACAAACTTTAGGCGCCTGACAATTACACCTTTTAGTTCTCACTAAAAATAACCAGAGTCACTCCAATGTGCTTTACTGATAGGTACCAAATACAGACACATAGGGTAAGGTTGCGTAAGTCGCACCACAGCCTAAGTCGTACCCCAACAATATCTCGTCTGATACTTATAAATATCGTATTGTCAACTCAACTTTTTAGTCGAGTGAGCAAACGTAAACAATTAGACCGCCGCCGCCGGCTGTCTTCGTGAAGCAAAGATATTTAAAAAGTAAGTTTATATAGTTTTTATTAAAAATTTTTATTCATTCGTAAGCTTTTTATGGCAGTATTGTGATATTGATTATTTTTTATTTATATCAATTTGAAACACTCATTTGGCAATCGTTTAGGGGTATTCAAACGGTCGAACTTTTTGAGGTTATTTCAGTGTTTTAGTTTTAAACTTACAAGTCCCAGCTGCTTAAGTCGTACCTGTACAAAATTCCTTACTCTTACCGGTACGACTTAGGAATTAAGAAAATTGTTTTACAATTTAGGTTATTGTTTATCAGGTAAATAATAAATATAAATATAATAATAATAAGAAAAACAAAAAAATAAAAGTTAAAGAATCGTGATTGTGTCAACTATGTAAGGAAGATCGTGAAGAAAACATGATACAGTGTACAAAATGTAAGGTTTTTAGCTTCGATTTTATACCTAACAAAAAAAAAAAATTGATCTCAGACTAAATTGTTTGTAGTTTTAGTTGTTCATGTGATCTCTGATTATTAAGTGATTTTCTTTATAGTTTTTAATATGTTTACTAACATTTGTTTTCTAAGTACGACTAAGGCTATACGTGGTACGAATTAGGCGACTAGGTGCCTTAATCTTACCGAAGGTATGTTTTTGAAAAACAATAAAATACCAATTTTCATTAAAGAATTTCAAGTTTTTATAATTGTTAATTGAAAACCAATTAAATAAAGATTTAGTAAGTGTTAAAGATTTTGTTTTATTTTAATTGCAGTGAATATTACAGCGTAATTTCCTTAGGGGGTACGACTTGAGCACCCTTACCCTACTATCTATCCATCTTCTCCTCCACGGTTCGCAGTTCGCAGTTCGCAGTTAGATTTAAGCCATGTATATTGCACGTTCCATTTGAATTCAGCGAAGCGTTCTGATTGGTTCGTAATCACCAGTAGCATTGTTCCCATTCACCATCCGGTGAGTGCATTTTATACCACCATACGCGGAGCTGGAGCGTATGATATGTCTAAGTCATCTGCCTGACTTGAAGAAGTTTGAAGCTATCGTAACTTTTGTGGAAAAAAGTGCAGTAGTTTACGTTGCAATCTTCACCAGACATTTTAGGGATTGAACGCCTGTTATGGAATTGACGCAACTGTAACCGATATTATCTTATGACCATCGCTTTAATCAATACTAATAATAAATCTGTAAGGGTCGGTCATGGAGTAAGTTACTTTGTTTTCAGAGATATCGTGTTTATAGGCTCTATACATGGTACTGAAACTAAATTGACGATTTTTAGAAACTTGGTAGATAAACATTTGGACGTACGGGACACAGGATGGCTACTTAATATTTTTCAACGCGGACGAAGTCGTGGGCACCAGCTTGTTATAAATGAAATCATGCTATTATGAAAAGTTGCAAGTTGTTACATAATTATTGAAACTTGGATAATGATATTTAACAAGACCTATATTGGAGATAAGTAGAACAGTTATTGTAAGCCGGATCCTCGAAATAAATATTTACATGTTGTTCATATAAGTCAGCAAGTATATATGTAGGTCTAGTAACTGCGCATTTGTTGTGAGTGTTAGGCTAATGACGCATCCCGCAGGGTTCTACGCTTTACTGGCGACCTCGTTTCCAGAAAACCCGAACTAGATAGAACACTTCCTTGAATGAATCATGTCAGGATATGCGAGCAGTATTATCAATTAGTCCCCACGCACAGTGGGACGAAAATCGGCTTTCATAGACATAGGAATGTTAATTCTTAAATATCGCTGTTTTTGTTGGATATGGCTTCTGTTTACAGTAACTAAGCCTAAATATGTAAAAAAAAGTAATTTGGTATTTATACGAATGTTTTATATTTTTTTTGAGAAAAAATTGTATGGAGTTCTCTAGATAAATCCGATTTTCTACGGACCTGCACGTCAAACCGTAATATCCTTCTAAAGAGTGTTACTACTAATTATTTGTCATTTTTTGACATACCACATATAACGGTTACTGCTGCAGAATTTTTTTTAAAAATCTTTAAATATAATGGATATTTTTTATTTAGTTTAAAGCTTTATTTTTCGGCATCAACTCTAAATACTCTCTAAATAAGTGATAACAATTATGTATTATCATTTTGTAATAGCATGCAACCCAGACACGGTGTACAGTTAATAAGTTCTGAGAAGTGAGGAAAGTAAATAATTATGCTATTGTTCATTTAAAAATATCATATATTGTTGCTAGCTTATTAAATTATTTAAATGAGCATAAATATCAAATACTATGACAAAAAATAATCAAAAATATTATAAGTAACACTTGATTAAAAAAAATTAAAAAAATGTATACTATATAAAATATTTCTATACAACATTCAAATAAAGAATAAATAACTATTAATAAAAAATCAAACACTGCTACTACACACTACTTATGTATGATAATACTATACAAAACAATACAAGAAATAAATAAATAAAAATTTTATCTACACAAACAAGGCCTCTTAAAGATTAGTTACAAAAGAAAAAAATAACATTACTAAAGTTTGTGGGCGCTGATGAAAGTCAACAGACTCCGTGTTTTGTGATCAAAAAAATTAGTACAGTGCAATATAAAATGAGGACAATATAATGTACAGGAGACAGGAAAATATAAGGAGAAATGATAAAAAAATGTATAAAAAAAACACAACAAGCACTTATCTACTAATTAATCAAAATCGCTTTCATCTGATTCCAATTCAGAATCAGGTTCCAAATTGGACACATCTACAACTTCAAATGGAGATTCTGGAAACTTGATCAATTCTAAAGTTTCAGCAAAGAAATTCTTACCTTTTTTAGTTTCTAATTTCGGTCTTTGAGAAGAGATTAATGGATCAGACGAAAGAATCAGCATATTTAATATATCGGCATTTGAAGCTTGCCTGGACATTTTTTGCGAATTATGTTCCCGAAATCTCCTAAAGTCTTTGTTGCGGGCCTCTGAGGCTTCTTCTGAAAGGATACCTATCGGAACAATATCATTATTAGCGATTATGTCTGCACCATGTATCAGTAGCTTATGAACGGTCGATGACATGTGGTACCAATCATATAACTCCACGTATCTTTCAGCAGTTTTACGTGCATATTCTTTAAATTTTATAACCTCAATTACCTCTCCAGATGTTATTGCTTGAAGAATAACAGCAAATCTTCTGACTAGCTCTTCATCCAACCCAGTGATGGCTGCAGTTATATCGGGGAACTCGAAGAACCTTCTTGCTGTATTC
The DNA here is from genome assembly GCA_936446665.2 of Synanthedon andrenaeformis. Taxonomy (NCBI): domain Eukaryota; kingdom Metazoa; phylum Arthropoda; class Insecta; order Lepidoptera; family Sesiidae; genus Synanthedon; species Synanthedon andrenaeformis. The sequence goes on along the minus strand of OW387786.2, from coordinate 3,790,991 downwards.
CCATCATTTGTTGTCCCTGAGCCTTGTTTTACAATATCAATCAATAGATTGAGTTCGTCTTTGAATTTATTTTGAATTATTTTTTTTCGATTCTCTAGCAAAGCCTTGTGTTCTTCTCCTCGAGCAGCCCACTTTTTGAAGTCCAGTCTGTATGCAATATGTAAAAGGCATTCCATCGTATTTATACGAGCGTGTAACGATGATAGTCCAAATTCGTATACATCACTGTTCACTGATTTTGACGTTGCAATATCTAAGCGGTTCATCTCTGTAGGCTTAGCTAAGCAAAGATAGCACGATGCATTCGATCTAGCTTCCGAAAGATACGGACAAATTTTAGCATCAATCATTGTCATCTTAAGTTGATGGCTCACCTTGTTTCTGTTGTAATCAGTGGGGATAAGCAACTTAATTTCGTCATCCATTTGCTTTTTGTGATTGATGACCACTTTTTCACTTCACTGGACGACAATATAACGCAGAGCATGGCTTGGGATTCAACCACAAAATGTCGTCTCCATCAGTCAGGCTTAATGGCACCAAGGACGTCATAAATATGCTTGAATCTTCTTGTTGTCCATCCATTTTCTGTTTATAACGACTTTGGTTGGAAGCACCATCAAAGCCCCACTTAGATATTAACTTTAAGTCCTTATTTTGCACACTTTCAGGAAGACTTTCCAGGATCCTCTTCACTGTGATGTCAAGCAATGCTTGAAGCGTAATTCTTGCAGATGAATCCGTTACAGTCACTGATTGCTCATTAGAATAACACTGTTTTTTTACTTGTTGTAATTTATAATATGACGGGTAAATGTCAGTTGCACCCTCTCGGAAGGTAGTCTCTCTCAGCGTCATATATTGCCACTTTGATAATTTTAGCGAAAGAAGCAATCCTAGTGCTTTTTCTGGAGTAAAGATAACTCTTTTAACTGGTTTTTTAATCATTTCGTTTAATTTTGTTGCTGCTTCTGGGTTTTTCAACATATGTTCGATAACAGATGCGATATCCTCACGACCTTCTTCCTTTAAAAGAACTGCAGCGTAATATGCCAATTCATTTGGATCTTCATTTTTGTGATCATCAGACCTCCTCTTCTTTTGTTTTCTTCCAAGATCTTCAAATGCTTTCCTTGATGTTTTTGTCATTGTCCCAACAGATGATGTTGATGGTCCTGGACAGATTGAAAGTGCACTAGGTCCTGGCTGTTCTTCTTCACTGGATTGTGGCATGACCATACTGATTGGCACGCAACTTGGCCAATCGACATTAGACATAAGCCAATTTTCGTACTGCTTTCTGAATGTATCCAGAATGCGGTGAGATTTTTGCCATCTTTGTGATGCAGCACGTGTGAATCGTCGACAAAATTCCTTAAGTGTCACCCGATTCTCGTCCGAAATGTTATCACCAAGTTGATTTACAACTGCACTAAACAATACTTCGTGATTGAATGAAGTACCTTCACTTCTCAACAAAACGAACAAGTCTAAATTGGTACGCAGACTTTCCATTTTAAATATTTTAAAGTTCGGGATTTCAATTTAATGTTAACAGCACAAAAGTTTGAAATAAACTGAATTATGTGTTAAAAATATTGTTCATTTATAGTTGTTATAGGACTGATTTTAAGTGATCAGCAAATTGCCGATTTCTTAATTACTCTCTAATAATAGCTAATTGGTGCTCATATCTTTACTTCTTTATTATTACTAGAATTCATTCCTCATTAGCCAATCACTTTTCAGAACAAACTAATTACCTAATCACTTTTCAGAACAAACTAATTACTTAATCACTTTTCAGAATAAAATAACAATAACAATTGTTTTGGTATGTTCTATTAGAAAATATCATTGTTTATTTAGTTAATATCACTTATTCACACCAGAAAGGTAATAAAATGTAATTGGTACTTTGTGTTTAAAAAATTAAATTAAATTAAAAAAAATAACACAACTATTAATTTTTTAAAAAAATTCTGCAGCAATAACCGTTGTATGTAATATGTCAAAAAATGACAAATAATTAGTAGTAACACTATCTAGAAGGATATTACGGTTTGACTTGCAGGTCCGTAGAAAATGGGATTTTTCAAGAAAGCTCCATACGACTTATTCTCCAAAAAAAAAAAAATTCTTCGCAGAAATGCCCAATTACTTTTTTTTACATATTTAGGCATAGTTACTGTAAACAAAAACCATATCCAACAAAAACAGCGATATTTAAGAATTAACATTCCTATGTCTATGAAAGCCGATTTTCGTCCCACTGTGCCACGCTACACAATGTTATAAACCACGAAGGAAATTTAAAAAAAAGCAACCGGAATACGATTACGTATTTTGATTCAAAAACCGATTTTAATAAAATGCTAAAGAATTTTTATTAGTCAGTCTTCATTCTTTCTTCTTTTCTTTTCCTTTTAACAGGATCCGAAGAGAGGTCGTCCTTCACCTACATATCTGGCTATCGGTTTACCCTAGGAAAAGTATATTTTATCAATTGTTATCTATGAGAAAATAAATCGCATTAGAATATGCTCACGGATATCCATAATAAAATTAAAAAAAACCAAAAAACACTATTATTCTGCGTCTTTCTCTATTACACTGCACAGTATGCTTAATCGGGGAGCCCACGATGCTAAATGTGGAGTTACTCGAGCGTCGTGGGGACTTACTGGATTTTGAAGATTGGATGGTGAGAAGAAAAAAAGGTTATAAGAAGTTTTTCATTTCAACGGTGGGGTGAGCGTCTAGAGGCTTTCAAAAATGTAAAAAAAATCCGTCACATGGACTTACTTGAGCGACATGTACCAGAGGGCCTAGTGCGAGTTTTACTCGATAAAACGCGACGAACACGTAAATGTCAATTTGTATGGGAATGAAGCAGACCTACATGTGAGCCACCAGGTGGCGCTGCTTCATTCCCATACAAATTGACATTTACTTGTTCGTCGCGTTTGATCGAGTAAAACTCGCACTAGGCCCTCTGATGACGGGTAAATGTTAATCTGCCGATTTGGATGGAATAGAAATCGTTAAAAAGGAAAAAAATGTATTTACTCGAGCGCGTCAGATATTCAGAGGGGATGTTAAGTGAACCCAAATTAAGCTCCCATTCAAAAGACTGACGATTCGGATGTGACCAGCTCGTGGCAGCTATTTGAAAAGGCAAAAAAAACACCATGTTGACTTCGTCGGGACCGTCAGACTTTCATACAGACGGTTCAGCTTATATTCCTGATTGTGCTGATTCTTAATCTGATGATTAAAAATAATAATATTTCTTGCCTGCCAAAACCTGCCAGAGCACTGTACATATAATACCACGAGTACTGTTATCAGCTGTAAGGCCCATTTCCTTTCGTCACGCTCAAATCGTCAGATTATTAAAATGCACACTTTTCAGCATGTAATTAATAATAATAATAATAACAATAAATCATTTATTAGATGTAAGTTTTTTACAAAACATTTACCCTCGTCAACATTATTTTACATTCCACCGGTTCGGAAAGCTACTTCTAGGGGGAAGAACTCGGCAAGAAATCCCCTAGTTGCTCTTTTCATAAATCAATGAATCAATTTACAACAACATGTAACAATACTTAGCAATCTATATAACACCATATTCAACTCCAAGGACGTTCATCATTTATATAATCTAATATTCTATAATAACCCTTTTTGCAAAGGGTTTTCTTAATATAAACTTTAAATTTATTCGTAGATAATTGTTGTATATTAGCAGGAAGCCTGTTGTAGAAGCGTATACATTGTCCCATAAAAGAGTTGCTAACCTTGTGAAGACGAGTTTTATGCAATTGAAGCCTATGCTTGTTTCTAGTATTCAAACTATGAACATCACTATTTCTACTGAAAGTGCTAATATTTCTGTGAGCAAACAAAAGATTTTCAAAAATGTATTATGAGGCTACAGTAAGTACATTTATTTCCCTAAACTTATCTATTAGCGAGACCCTGGGACCGAGCTTGTAGATGGCACGAATAGCCCTTTTCTGTAACACAAATATAGTGTTTATATCCGCAGCATTACCCCAAAGTAAAATACCGTACGTCATTACACTTTGAAAATTAATCTATCATACCTTAATCTGACGCGCTCGAGTAAATCCCCTCTTGAGCTACTATAATGCTTCTCTGTTGCGCGTCTCTGCTTGCTCCGATTTTCAAATTATAAAATTATAGCTTCGATAGTATATAGTTGCCTGCGAAAATGCGTTCATGAATTTCTTTTGCAAGGCTTTGAAGCTTCATACCTTTCTTTTTATTTTTTATCAGATAGTACGAAATAACAGGCGACCCGCCTCCGGATTTGCATGGATGCTATTTTCCAGGCAATATTTCAAATTTTTCCTTCATAAGAACCTTCCCCGGACTTCAATGAATATTTGAAAATAAAAAGCAACACATTCAGCTATTATTTTTTTTGCATATAAGTGGGAAGATAATTTTAATCCATTTAAGTTCCAATCCCCACTAAGGTAAAAAAATCTGTGAAAACCTATGCAAAATTGCCTATTGTTTTGAAGTATGCACATTATTACTCAGATCCAATAATATAATCATTACTCGCCCCGAGTGACCGCGTGCTGTCACTAGTCAGTGGGCGTGTTGTTGATAACCTGAAGATCATGTCGCCAAACGGTCTCATAATTATTGTACGATTATACTTGTGTGTATAACTACATTGATTAATACTAGATTAGACACTCGAGTTATACGGCGGGGTAGCGAGCATTTAACTAAAATAAATTTTCGTCATAAAAAAGATTAACTCTTAGTTTTATGCAAGTTAAAATAAAAGCTAATAAAGTAAACTTTAGTTCAAAGTTAAAAACTGAAGATTATTTAAACAGAATGCGAAGCAACACATTCGCAGCACTTATTGAATCGCTAAAATAATTATAACATACGCCAGCAATTGATAGGTTTTGAGGGTTTTTATTGTTCCTACGACGCGTTTCTTGGATATTTGATTTTTTTACCTCTATAGTACAATTAGTCCTTTGGCTATACAGTCCAATGCTCAAATGGGGAAAAAATGAATTCTTCTATTTTTTTTTTGTAGGTATAAATTATCCAGAGTGAGGGGCTATTTTGACACAGTATTGTAATGCACTGCAAGTCAAAGTAATCGCTTAAAAGCTTACAATGATAAGCTTTCTACAAAAATAAGAAGCAATATTCATCATTTTGAGTGAAAATTTTATGAAAATTGAATAAAAAAAAGGCTTATTATTCCTTATAATAAGCCTTTTTTCGTAACATTTCTTTATTAGGAACCATATTTTTTTCGTAACAATAGGAGTTTTAAGAAATTAACTTAGGAATAGAGATTCTTACAGTAATAACGAACAATTAAAATTACGGTTACATTAAAGTACTTGCAAAGTAAACGAATCACAGAAATGATCAAAAAAAATAATCAACTAAACTTAACTTCAAAGATATAATTTGTCTTCTATGCAATAATTATTATCACGAGTATTACAATCAAAGCGATAAAATATTAACTTAGTCATTCCAAATGAGTCGGATTTTTCAAAAACTTCACACTCAAACATTGGATTTTTGGATCTGTTACAGATTCCAGATTTGTTTCAATTCAAATTTTCATATGCTATAGTGAGAATTATCTCAGAAACGATATAGTGAGAATTATCTTATGAGTATAATCATGGAATGGGAGTGGGAACACTTCTTTTTTCCATTCCAATTTCATTCCATTCCATTTCATTCCACTACCAATTCCATTTTCTAAATTAGGTTAATGTCTTTTAATATTTTTGTATGTACTGATTTCAGTTATATAATAGTTCATTATGTAATTCAGTTATGCAACTGACACATCCCAAACGTATGAAAAATGTTATCAATTTTTTTAGTGAAACTTGTTCAGCGCCATCTATTAATGTGTATCGTTGTAATGGTTTTGAAGTTAGGTCATAAGCTCAGAGGAAACATAATAGCTTGCTTATGTTTCCTCTGAGTTCATAAGCTATTTAAACTGTAATAATTTTCGTCATCTATATAAATCTTGAAGTAACGAGCAACGATTTTGTATGGGAACACGTACAAAAGTATGATATCTCAGTCAACTTACTACAATAATTATAAATAATTAACAAAAAATTAAAACTTGAATTAATTCTGCTGTCCATTTTAATTAAACCTTTCTTTCGTAAGTAGTTAAGAAAAAAACGAGTTATAAAAATATTTCATTCGATTTTCCAATTTGAAAGTTAGAAAGAGTGGAGCCATTAAGTTAAAAAGTTAATGGAGTTACCATTAACAGACTAACTTGTATCACTTGGTAGCATTACATATATCACTCTATATATTTTATTTAAATAATAATAGCCTGAAAACTGTTTTCAGCTTTATCTGAAAACTGCTTAATTCATACTAAGTACATAATAAGCTAATCCAATTGTAGTTATAATAATTTTTAACTTAACTCACCAGCTAATAAAACCACGCACACTAAAACCCTCCCGCTTAACATTTCCACCTAATTGTCTTTTAATTATTGAACTGTTTCACCGCAAAATCCTTTCACTCGCGATATATCTGTGCAACTTTTGAACGAGTGATCGGTACTTTGTTCGGGCCTCTTTTGTTAATTATCGTTAACTGATGTTGCTACTCGTGAAATTTTCGCTTCACTAGTGCATCGTATCGTCTGTTCGGTGAGCCAGGATGGCGGGAGGGTGCAAGAGGGGAGGGTGGTGGGAATTGATAACCTCTACCTACCTCGGCCGGAGGACGAACCGATAACGACAGAGTTTTGATGAGAGCGACCATTCTTTGCTACATGGACGCAATGCGTCAGCGATAAGCATTCACCAAAAGCTGCGATTTTTATCTATGGAACCATTGTCTTCTCTACATACATATTATAAATTGAAGTCTTCGTTCGCGTCTGTCTGTTTCTTCGATAACTTATTCTAAACCACACAACGGTTTTCATTAATGGAAATTGCGATCAACTAAAAAGATTTGTGTATATAATTAGCAGAAAAAATTGCATCTGTGCGAATGAAAGGGATGAAATGAGAGGGAAGACCTAGTACAGTCAAATTAAGCCGAAAATCAGGGGAAATAATTCGTGTAGTATTGAAAAGTGGTGGAAAATATCTTGGTTTCCACTTTCCCTTTTCCTGGCTTGACAAGGAATATTTGCTAGTGGTGATAGAACCATTAGAAGAATACTAAATCCACGTCTTCCCAACAACAGCATCTTACACAACTTTCTCTGTTAACTTACACAGCCTGTAGCTTCTAAAGTAGAGCAAAAATGAATATGTATATCTATTTTATGTAGAATTTTTTTTTGTAGAAACTTTTGTCAGAAGTAATCATAATGCTATTTGTAGAGATATTAGCGATATGAGCAAAAACCTGAAAAAAGCGTACCCTCAGCACCCTTGAGGACTTTTAGTATGTTCATCTGGATACTGCAAGGTATAACTGTACAAATTTTCAAAACTACACGAATTAATTTTACTGGGCTAACCAGTCCTTAGTATTCAATTTATGCAGTCTTAAATGAAGGTCATTTTTCTTAAAAAACGATACAATTGACATTCGTGCACTTAGTTAAATGAAATGACAAATGTTTATGTAATGTAATGACTAAGAGAAGTGATCTCACTTTGTCACTGCGGTTGATATAGCTTAAACATTAAAAATAGTAATTATCTGCAGCAATTATCTTCCGCAGTGACAAACTGGGCAGCCCATTTGGCTGCTGGCTCTTACAGAAGACCACCGTAAAACAATAGTATGTAAGGTAAGGTTGCGTAAGTCGTACCACAGCCTAAGTCGTACCCCAGCAATATCTCGTCTGATTCTTATAAAAATTGATCTCAGACTAAATTGCTTGTAGCTTTTAGTTATTCATGTGATCTCTGATTATTAAGTGTTTTCCTTTATAGTTTTTAATATGTTTACTAACATTTGTTTTCTAAGTACGACTAAGGCTATAGGTGGTAAGAATTAGGCGACTAGGTGCCTTAATCAATAAAAACAATAAAATACCAATTTTCATTAAAGAATTTCAAGTTTTTATAATTGTTAATTGAAAACCAATTAAATAAAGATTTAGTAAGTGTTAAAGATTTTGTTTTATTTTAATTGCAGTGAATATTACAGTGTAATTTCCTTAGGGGGTACGACTTGAGCACCCTTACCTTATGGTTGTGTTTCATGTAGCACGCAAGAAAATAATATGTGTGCGAGATGACTACAAAAATATATTTAAAGTTGGCTTTTCGTACATTTTGTACGAAATAACATCGTGCGAGATGACAACTAAACCGTTTCTATGAGTGAGTGAAGAATCATCCCCTATTTTTCCAAATTCCTATTATTCTCCTATTCCTTAACTTAAGGCGAGGACTTAGCACAAAAACGTTATTTTTGTCTGCTAATTTGACTTCTTAGAGTAAAATTTAAACTTTTACTATTCTTTTTTTGTTTTTGTAGCTTATTTATTTATTTATCACAAAATCCACAGCTCTCAACATAAAATTTACAAACAAAAACAAAAACATACCATACAACCAATTACAGATATACAATTAGAAGAAAATATTACTGGTTAAAGTACTATTTTCTCTATGCTACCACTCACATAGAACTGCCAAAGTGCTCACTGTCTTAAAAAATTATAACATAAACACAAACATAATCAATGTAATCGCTAGTCTGCAAGAATGTTGCCAATGCTATTCCTGAAAGCACCGACGAACAGAACAAGTCTGCCGAGGAAAATTTGTCATTGTACGATTTCTGAAAACGGCGCAAGACTGAATTTTGAGGATAATTACTATGGACGAACCTACAATTGAAAAGTCTCGAGCGTCTTGTTCCGATCGCTGGAGCCCACACCAGGTCAGTGCTGTCAACCATGCCATTGCAGATTTTATACAAGATCATCATATCAAGGAGAGTACGTCTATCCTCAAGCGACATTACTCGGTATATGACTCGGTCCGAATATGAGCGAAAGCTGCGGTAGCACATTTGCTTGAGAAACTTTCGCTGTATTTTCTCTATTCCATGTATATGCGAAAAATATAGAGGATTCCATATGCTACTGTTGATACTGTAATTAAATTTTATAGGCTTTAGTTTCCGACTGAAGGTTATGAAGGAGCATTTATTGACATTAATCCTGTTTTCATTATAGTACTCACTCAATCTATCTAAATCATCCTGTATGGCGCTACATCTCTCCAAGAAGCTACATAAATCTACACTAAATAAAACAGCGGGCGTGTTAATAAATTTTATGTTCAAATTTAATTAAAAAATTAGAAAATATCCATTGAAACGTATGTAAAAAACATCTGACTAATTGATAGGCTACATATGGATTGTAAAACTGTTCCATAGGTCATGAATTCATAATGGTAATAAGGACGCCTGCACATATAATAATAGCAATATTTCACATCATATTACTTTTGCCCATGGAGCACGCTAGGCACCTGTCATACCTATACCACAGTATTACAATATAATATTTTGTTAAACTGGGCCTATACAGTTTGATTTATTATAAGAATCTTTGAAAGTACAAAGTACAAAAGCCTTGCGTCATTTCATCACGCTACAGTCATGTTAATTTGATAATGTATGTTTTCAGCACAAAATATCACTATTAGCAAGTAAAACTGAATAATTAAATTCATATTTTTAAAGCATCTACAATAGTAGATTTGCCTTTGAAAATATGATATCTAGTAATTATGTGACATATGAAATTGTGGGTCGGAAAGAAATAATTATCACCACATTTACTATACACATTTATATTAATAAAACACAAATGCACATTATATACAATTGTACACATTATATACAATATACAATTGTACATTATATACAATATACAATCGTATTTACATATTATGTGGCGAGAAAGCGCGTTTTCATATGCCGAGTCGGATGTACACTGCCAAGTTTCCGTGGTTTTTTATTAAAAAGAATTACAACTAAAACTAAACTAAAATTAAACAGCGAAATAAAACATGTAAGTACTCGTACTTTTATTTCTTTTAGTGGTATTTATACACAGACGAGCAGTCAAGTAGGTATATGATTTCGGAACGAATACTTTAGCAAGCTACCATTGCCACTAAAGTTTATATTAAAGCATCAAAAAAGTTAATACGTACTGTAAATAGGACGCACTGTCAACCAACGAGCTAATTACCGTTTTTTAAATTTTCTTTTTCTCTGGAGTAAACAAAGGTAACAATGTTAGTAAAATAACTGAACGGGGAATTCTCTTCAAATCAATTATGGGAAAGCCAATAATGTTTGAAAGCTTATGAACAAGCGTAAATAGTTACTCAAGTAAATAGTTTGTGGGGCATTTTCCATGTCTCAAATAGGAAATGACTAATACAAGGTGCGACTTCGTCTAAAGTCTTAGTTAGTAACACCTGTTTTTATAATAAAGCAAATATTTTCTTAGCTCTTATACCGAGGTAAGCATTTATCTACTTATTCGGATCATAGACTACAAAAACTGTCAAAAGCAATAGCTGATTGGATAAACAATCAAAAAATCCAAAAAATAAGTACATATCTAGGTACTTTTGGTACATTAGGTTAAGTTCACATAACCGCGCGGTACAAGTTCTACAAACATGTATCGGACCACGCGGTCCTGTGTTTCAGGCCTTATGCTACATGATATAAGGCACAGGAGTTATTTTCGAATAACTTCCGGCTTCGCACGGAGTTTTTCAAAAATCCTTAGTTAGCGGATATACTTACTTAGCGCATCTATAGAGTATACGCAGTTACCTTAACCTAATCATAATGCTCCAAAGTGCTTATAGAGATGTAGCAATCCAGTTACAATACATAATCAATGAATTTCATTATCGCTAAATTGTCGGTTATCAGTCATTATATGTCTTGGTACAGGGTACTGTACTCCGTCTGGACACGTTATGTCTGTAGTAGTACATTGCTGGCTCGATTAATTTTGTGAGAACAGTAAATTTGTTTTTCATTTTAATTAATTGAAACCATTTGGAATTAATATTATTACAGGACACATATAAAGAGAGAAGATTTGTATTTTTGTTTGTAATGAATAAACTTAATAACTATTGGACCGATTTTAAAAATTCTTTCACCCATAGAAAGCACATAAATATGTAATCCATAATTTTATGAGCGAGTAACATAGGCTATACTTAACAAAGTTACGCGGACGAAGTCGCGTGCAACAGCTAGTACGTTACAAAATAAAATTGAACTTCACGTTATAAAATATGACTTGAATCACCCCTTAAGCACAGTTCTTTAAGCCACTATACTTAACCATCGTATTAAAATTCTTTTGGGGAAAAATAAAAACTAATAAACACTAAGTAAAGTTATAATATAGTCATAATTTTGTAAAGTTTGACAGGTTATATTATACCTTTATACCTTCTCAAAGAGTTCCTATATTAAAAAAGAATTATGTGTTTATTTATTTATATGACTGCACAAGGAAAATATTGTACGGGATTTTACGGGTCGATCGGGAGTACCGCTTAATCTCAAAAGGAAATTACTGCTAACGAGTGATGTGACTAAATGTCTATTCGATTTTACAATGTGACATGACATTAGTATAATGTGTAAAATTCTCTAAAAACCCACAAAAATTTTCGAAGATGGAAGCAAAAGGAGAGTTACTACTCAGTTTTCGCCAATGGACCTTATATACTGACTGAGTCCATTGAAGTTAGTATCATACAGTTGTTCAAATAACATTGTCCTGCATAAACGTGATATTGAATTACAGACAGAGTATTTGTCGGTTTTTGTGAAAAAATTTAAATGTATTTGTCGACTCTCTATTATTACACGTGTTCGATGTTAAAGCTGTAGTTGTGGGGATGTGTATAGTTTTATGTAGCCCATTTATCGATTACGTAATCTAAGAACGTACTGTATCTTTCTTTTTCCTTCCATCTACGATTATACTACTCAAGAATAGAGATTAGTATCCATTAGTATCCATTAGTAAATTATTTTTTAGAATGCTTTCCACATGGAATTAATATCCTCTTACAGAATACCACAATGAAATCACTGCACGCCTGCTGTCATATTTGAATGTGCGAGTATGAGAACAAATTCATGTCGGCGGCACACTTGCACCCTTATGGATGCTGTTGCTTGTGTAATTGACAACGATGGCCACCTGCCATCAAGTGTACCCTCAGCTTGTTAGTCGACTTTTTCATAAAAATAAAACGATTCTTTAGTTTCATTACTACTTATAAACAAACATACAAATATTATGTGTGTATAATATAATATTAGTAGATATTAGTTATACAATTTCTAAGTAATGTGTGTGTCACAGCACTAATGGTTTATATATTCTTATTGGAAGCACAGTATAGGACAAGTTGCGTCCAGCCGCGTTTGTTTATAAAATAAATCTGCGCCGATCTTGACGACAGTTAACAGTGGAGAGCCAACTTTTGCAGTTGTGTGATTACTTGTTTTGTTTTTGTTTTTAACTAATTTTGCTGTAATGATGCATAAGCTATTTGTATTATTTTTTGTTGGTAAGTATTTATTTTTTGTGGTTTTTGCTAATTTAAAGGTTTTTTAGCTGTTTTTTTTTTATTTACTTCATAAATATCTATTTCTTTTTTAATGTTAAGGTCGACAGACAGGCTGACGGTCCACTTGATGGTACCGACGCCTTATAACATAAGCAACTTCACAGTTGCTGCGGACCTTAGTGTGATTAAGGATAAGGGTTTAAGAAGGGATAAGGGGAAATGGGCTCTGTAATCCCTTACTCACTCACCCAAACATATCAATAGATGTCAATAGACATAGGCGAAAATATTTCACGCAGGGGAAGCCGCGGGCATCATCTATTTCAAAATAAAGGTCCAAAGCTTGGTAAAAGTATAATGTCAGGCGTTATATTGCTTTATATATTTTTCAAGCATTAAGTATTATCTTTTACTTTTTGAAGCGGAAGAAGTCGCGGGCATCAGCTAGTACATTATACAAATGTACAAACTTTGATCTATAAACTGAACCATGACGTATACCTGTAAGTTTGTAAACATATTATAAAAAGCATACTAATAAACAAAATAAAAGTATATCTTTAAATTATGACGTTAAATGTAGTGTTAATAAACTAATTCATTAATTAAGCGTAAAAAGTCCGGTTTGATGAAAGGTCATATTGATAATCAAAACTTGATTTGAAAACATATTTCATGCTAATCAGTATTTCGAAAATGAAAGACATTTTTTTTTTAAAGAATATTCTTGACATACCAATGGAATTTAGATGAAGTTTACTTCGTAGAAGTCGTTCGTATTAGCTTCAAAAATTTTTGAATTTTCAAAGTACGTGCTGAGACGAACCATTGGAAATATAAGTAGCCCATCATAAATATATTATCTAATATGATAGCATAAAATTTTTGGAGTTTACTCCTTAAGAATCGATTTGCATATCCATGAATCTGATATTTATTTATTTATTAATTATTTAAATTATATTTATTTTATTTTATTTTTTAAAATCGTAGGAGTAAACTCCAGTCGTGCGTCGGAGCTGACACACACACACACACACACACACATTTTTATATAAATTACTGTATTTCAGACTTCGTCTGTATTCGTCCAATTCTAGACATTTTTTTTTATTCTTGCTTCTGGGAAGAATCAAACTACTTTAATCTCTGGTGATAACGCAGTCTTATTATTTTCGCTTTTTTTAGACCACATAGTGCCATGATTTTCTTCGGCAACAGTCTTACAATGTAGATAAGAAATTTCTCACTTCTTCTTTAAAAATGTATACTTGTTCAACTCCATCGTTGGATGCTAACTGTTGTTTTTACGATGGGACGAATGGCCAATCTAAACAATTAAATTTAAAAACTAAGATTTACTATCGAAGTCGTTGACCTTATACTTATAGTGTTGTTAAGATTGTAGCACTCTTGTAGATTCCAAACATTGGTTTTTCCAAAAGAGTTATCCGGCTAGCGACACATGCTTGGTTATGTCATTTAAGAAACGCAGTAGAGGTCATCGACTATGTCACTGAAGAATGCGGTCTAAAAGTTTTTTTGTTCGAACTACGATTGTAGTAGGCTCATAATTATTTAAAATAAAAGTTATTTTTACATTTTAAATTAAGAAGGAAAACTAGACTTTACAAAATTATATAAATTTATTTATGGTTTATAAGGAATACAATTCTTACAGGAAAATATGACTAACAGGCTTTGCGTGTCAGCAAAACATTAGATAATTAGTACCTACTACGTAGTCGTATGTCAAGTATAAGTTTAACGCCAACGCTTAGTTTTATGAGGAAATCCTTATACTTATTTGTTGCTACATTACGCCATCGTATTTAAAATAACAAGAAAATAATATTAAGTTGACAATATAATTGACAACTTTTAAAATGATTCAGATAAAGGGATTTCTACAATGTTATTGGCGAGAGAAAGGTTATCAGGCGTTCACGATACCCAAGGTCTTGTAATATTTTTTAATTAGGGAAATAACAAATATAGATTAAGTACTTACATTATGTACATAGATTTACTGTAGATATAGTTCGTAACATTTTAAAAGTAAGGAAAACACTAATGGAATTAAGTAGTGGCATTGCATTTGGGCAGCCCGTCTGGCGGCAGTAACCACCTCCTTACTGAAGACCGCCGTGAAATAAAATGTGTTTCCAAGAGTAAGAGATGCCAGAGCCAATTTTCCTTCCCTTCCTAATCCCTTTTAATTTAATCCTACTACTACGGTCGGCAGCGCTACTGCGGCACCTGTGGCGTTGCTTGTGTTATAGGTAACGATAGCTAACTACCATCAAGTGGACCGTCAGCCTGTTTGTCTATCTATACTCTATACTTACTATTATATAAAGCTGAAGAGTTTGTTTGTTTGTTTGGTTGAATGCGCTAATCTCAGGAACTACTGGTTCTAATTGAAAAATTCCTTTTGTTTTGGATAGTCCATTTATGGAGGAAGGCTTTATATATCTATAATTTTAGTATAAATTTTATTATAACTCTAACGCCATCTGTCAGTGAATAGTGACATTAACTGGCAGACTGCAGTGACAAAGTCTATTTTCATCCCAACAGATGAGATTTTCTAAATTTGTTTTTGCGATATCTCATCGTACAGTAATTATTACTGATATATTTTCATTTTCAAAATAAAAGAATAATCACATACTTACCCATTTACTTAAAACGAAACGTCTCCTTTCTATTTTACAGCTGCCTTAGCGAGCGAATCACTAGGCATGAACTTAAGGATACGTCGTCAATCGAATACTGATGATAGTGATGATCAACTCGAGGATAGATATTTTCTGGAAAGAGGCAGACAGCAGCGTCCTGTTCGACCGTTCCCAAATGGTGGCCGGTTCCCGAATGGTAACACCGGTATTCTACCACCATGGCTTCAGCAGCAACAACAACAACAATCTTCAACTACGCCAGCACCTAATGGGTATGTTCACACAAATTATTATGAAAATCTGATAAAGACAATCTACAGATATATCCCCTGACTCAGGCGTAGCTACCGCTGTATCAATTATATGGGACCTCCGTGCCACAGGGGTGACGTGTATATTCGTATAATGTTACGTAAATCATGATTCCCAAGGCTCGCCATCAGGCACGGTCTTCTTTCATTCGCATTCAGTCGCTTCCCGCGAAACCTTTCAGGTCGTCTGTCCACATGGATGACGCAGAGCGTCCTACACTGCGCTTTCTAATTCCGAGAACTCTTCTACCTCATCGGTTAAATATCCGCTCTGCGACACATGTGACCTGCCCATTGCCACTTCAACTTGTTGATTCTCTTGGCTATGTCGACAACTTTGTTTCTTCGGCGAATTGACAACGTATACTAAAGAAACACCCAGCATAGCTCGCTCCGAGAAAGCTTACGTGATAGGCATAGTTCTTAGCTATAATTTATAAAGATCTTTTCAGGCGTTTGATCACCATCCGCCCATTTCCTAGTTGACGTAGGGATTTCACTAACTTGCACAGTTTCGATTGATGTAAAATTTGGCATACTGTTACTTCGGTTGTATTTCCATGACATATTAACCTTGACCCGATGCTGCAGCATCAAGTAGTTTGCGGGATATCCAACTCCTTAACAACTCAGAGTAGATATAGCGAGTTAGGTCTCAATAGAAAGTCGGGGTTTCATAATTTTAATTAATATAAGGTGACCAACTGTACTCATTTACTGAGTTTTGTACTCTTTTTTCGCAAACCGTACTCTTTTCAAATCCTGTACTCTGGAAGTACTCATTTGTATACTTTTATACTCATTTGTATTTCTAAAACATTTTTTTAGATTATTTTATTTCAATTTTATAAGCAAACACCAGACATGATTTTGACAGTGATTTGAATTTCGCATTTTTCGGCATTTTAGAGTAGAACATATCCCACATAAAAATTTAAAAGTTTTAATAGAAATTTCCTTATGTTGTCCAGGCACTAATGCTGCTGTTGAAAGGGTATTTTCACTAGGGAATGATTATTGGAGCAGTGAGAAGTCGCAATTTTCTGTAAAAACATTATCTGCCGTCTTAACAGTCAAATTTAATATGCAAAATGAAAGTTGTTCGGATGTGGCTACATTATTAGACGAACATCCTCATTTAGCAAAAAAAAATCCACTCCGAAGAAAAATATGTTTTTAAAAGAAAATAAAAAATTTATCGTTTTTTCTTCTTTTTTTTTTCACCTATGAAATACTTGCAAAGTGTACTCTTTTTGAACAAAAAATAGTTGGTCACCTTAATTAATAGGTAAATATTCTTTTTTCCAGGAGCACCACACAATCGGCGGCCATTCAGGAATGTATTCGGTCGTGTCCCGTGACGCCTGAATACAATCCGGTGTGTGGTTCCAACTCCGTCACGTACAATAATCCTGGAAGACTGATATGTGCTCAGGCGTGCGGTGTCAGTGAGTATCCACATCATTATTACATGGCCAGACGAAAAGCTAAAACCAGACTCTACTCTTTCTCAGCATTTAAAAAAACCATCTATACCTACACAAAATTTCATTAAAATAGCTTGGCTGCTTTTAAAATAGCGATATTTATTTTAAAGATAAAGTATAAGTATATCAGTTTTGTGAAAAATTTATTTAAAATTGTAAATATCTTCATAAATATAAAATATATTTCTAAATTATAAATAAAAAATAAAATGTATGATATCTAAAAGAATTAGCGCCATCTACTTGACGACTATACAAAATGTAATGCAACAATCACCCTTATTTTTTATCATTATGAATCACTATAAATAACGCAACCGTTATGAGATATTTTAAAGGTTAATATGTCTATAACGGTTGCGTTATTCATAAAGTGAATGATACAAAATAAGGGTGAATGTCGCAAGATTAATAACGTAATACATATATGAGGAAAAATCAGACTTTTCCTACAAAATGGCATAAATATAATAATTGAAGATAAATATCGATAATTAAAACAAATCGTTGTCTCTCTTCAAACGAAGAAACAATATTGTATTTGTTTTCTTATGCTAGGTAAGAATTTAATTAATGCGGTTGTATAGGCTTAAATCACTATATTACTCATGCATCTGAATTGCCTTTTTATTTAGGGGAAGTACGTGGCAAATAACCCAAAAAATAATTATTATGTTGACGTCACTTTTATTGAACTGACATGGCATACTTATTAGCATTTTTTTGAAATAATATGAAGTTTAACAAATTAAGCTACATATACAAATAAATTTAAATATAATATTCAAACGACGACTGATAGATAATACATAACATCAAAACCCTTATTCTGAATGTAAAAAGAAAAACGTTATATGAAGCAGTCCTAAATGAGATCTGTTATGTTTGAGGAGATTTTTTTAATATTTAGGTCGACAGGCAGGATTACTGTGCACTTGGCGGTAGGTGGTTACCGTCGCCATTGTATAAACTTGTTTTATTCAAACGTAGTTATAGATTACGAAAGAAATTTATCTTAAAAAAGGTAGCATAATAGTTTAATATCACTGTTTATTTATACCATAGATAATGAACCAAAATATCAAAACAACGAAAGTGAGTTTACATAGCCTTTTTTTATTTTATCTTACTATGTAAAGTCGCCAGACAAGCTCTACTTGATGGTAAGTGGCTACCGTCGCTATAACACAAGTAATGCTATGGGTGTTGCAATTGCGCTGCCGACTATAGGATTAAGGATAAGAGATTAGGAAGGGACAGAGAATGGGGTGTGGCATCTCTTACTCACTCACCGAAACACAACCGCACACGTGCTGTTAATTTACGACGATCGACGATGTCGACGTTAGCGGGTGGTTACTGCCACCTGACTCATGTGACTGCGAAACGCATTGTACCCTGCCACTAGTTGCCAGATCCAGACAAGAGCCAACTTTGAAAAATTCATTTCTAAAGTTTGTCCTGCCGGTTATCGAACATGGGACCCCTGAAACAGAGGCAAGTAGGTTCCCGGCCAAGGGCTCGTCAAAATCTCAAAAATATAATGAAATTAATATAATATTTTCTTAATTTCAGCCGTAAATCTACTGAGATCATCGCCCTGCCCGGCAGCTACCACTCCTGCACCAAATTAAATTAACATTAAGATAACATTAATTTAAAATTACAATAAATTATATATATTACATTTTAATTAAGCATTTTATTTGAATTTAACTAATTTTAAGATAACGATTCTCAGACCGAACACAATTTTTACTTATTATAATCTATACGAATAAATAAAGCTGAAGAGTTGCTGTACGCGCTAATCTCAGGAACTACTGGTTTGAACTGAAAAAATCTTTTTGTGTTGGATAGTCCATTTATCGAGGAAGGGTTTAGGCTATATAACATCACGCTTATATAGGTATATCTATAATTTTAGTATAATTTCGATTTGCGTCAACGCTAGCGCCATCTGTCAGTGAGTAGTGACAATAAATACGATACTGGCAGACTGCAGTGACAAAAAGTCTTATTTTCATCCCATCAGATGGCGCAAATAGCAACTGACATTTTAAATTTATTTTTGCGATATCTCATCGTATAATAATTACTCATACATATATTTTCTTTTTCAAAGCGAACGAAGTCGCGGGCACCCAGCTTGCATAATAATATAATCATGATTATAATAATTATCTTAACAAATTTGTGTAGCTTCTCGGAGATAAACGAACAGATATTTGTTTTATAAAGATTGAACAAATGTTTTAACACCTAACACAAGCTATAACTAAAATTATAAACTATCTCCGACTTTATATTGAGCCCAATACGCGATATCTGCTTTAAGTTGCTGAGAAGTTGGATGATCGCTGAGAAGACTAAGTTGCTGTAGCGTCAGATCGAGGTTAACCTTGACATGAAATATCACTTCCACATCTCACAGTATACTTATATTATGGTTATTGTTTATTTCTCTAAGTACTTGCCGGTCAAATCGATCTCTTTAATTTCTTTTCTATAAGTGTTGAAATTAAGTAATTTAAGTAATAAGGTGTTGAAATACCATGGAAGGGAGATTGTTCCAAAGTTCGCTCGTTCCGGGATAAAGTTTCTATTCATCCGGACTGTAGGCAGCGGCACTTTATCCAAGTAATGCGCTTGAACTCCACGTCTATGGCGGGAAATATTGTGGTAAAATCTCGGGCTAGACATTAATTGGAACAACTCATTAAAGCACACTATTGTACAGCCGGTAGAACACACAAAGCGAGGCTAAATCTCCTCTTAAACTTAAAACGGATTCTATCCATTGTCGTGTGAGAATTATTGGATCATCAACAATTTGAATGATTCGACGCTGCAAGGTGTCAAAGGGAAGTATAAGATTTTCTATAGCACTTCTCATTCATGATTTGAGTCTTTCCATGCTGCGCACTACACCGCGCGCGCGAGGCATCCGTTGGGAAGGGCTATAACGAGGAAACTGTGAATATTATAATTTGGAGAATAAAATTGCCAAGCCGGGGATGGGTTATTATATCTAGTAAGTTTACTTCCATATGCAGTTGTCTGCTTAGTACATTATGTTACATTACATTACCTAACAGGTCGCGAGTTCAATGGTTTTTTCCCATCTCAAAAATGCCCAACGCGCCTAAAGAAGTTTTCACTTTATTATCACTTTATTTATCGAAGCAATTACTGAAATAACTTATTAGTTATTTTATTAAATACTTCAATAATTAAATTTTGGGTGTAGGTATATTGTTTACCTATATAAATTGTTAAAAATTTATTGCATCTGTAATGTCCCACTTAGTAGTTTTTGCCGCCTATGAGGTTGACTGCGGACCGCAGTGTACACCAGTGGAAAAATATGAATAAAAGGTAAGTTCCCTCCACAATGTTACTCACACAACGGTGACAAGAATATCCGATTGCTATGAAACAACAAATTTCTATGGAGTCCACACAAACCCGTTAAGAACTACGACTACGGAAACATATACTTAATACAAATCAATAAATATCTTTAAATAATTTGAAAACTAGATAATGGGATCTGAACCAGTTTTATATGAGGAAAAAAACTAAAAAAATAATTCCATCTTCATGAGTCATCGCTTTAAATATACTAATTAATGTGCAATTAATAAAGGACGTGAATATAATTTTTAATTATATTTCACCATTAATAACCTAAGACTTAAATAAGTTAAATTGCATTAATGTGAGAATGGTTTAGTAGTAGTCTCGCACAATTTTGTTTCGTAAGAATTGTGGGAAGAGCCAACTTGGTTACAAAAACTGATTGGAATCAAACAATAAATAAATTTTAAATATGAACCTGATAATGATTTATTCCTTGTTAAAAAAAGGAGTGACAAAGAAAGGAGTGTTAAAAAAAGTTCATGTGAAAGCTAACTCGCCTCTCTGAAGCTTCGTCATCAAATTGGCAGAATTACTGAAACAATGTCACATCACTGCGGTAGATATTAGGATAAAGAAAACTTTACTGTACGAGTCACTTAAATAGATACAATACAAACTGTTGCCAGTTCTTGGTTCACGCATACATTCATAGCTCTTTAAAGCACTTCCCATTAGTGAAAATCGTATCAAAATCTGTTAGGGAATTTAGAAGAAGTTTGTGGACAAACAGACATAGAGGCGGACGGCGAATTATTATGTTATTTAAGTCGAACATAACAAATAGTTAAAAACCCTAAATTACAAAGAAAGGTTCAACGATTATATAATAGGATACGAATTTACGTAATAAAATGCAACTATGAAATGTTAAATATTTCGTAATATTATATTACATAAATGACGTAGCTCCCATTCCTGGAAAACTTGTGTCGAAATAATTGCAAGAAAAACATCCTAAGAACTCCAAAGCTACACAATAAAAATGTGTTTTGGAATAATATAAAATTCATAAATTGTTTGCATAACTGTGTATGAGTGTTCCAATTGGGGACAGGGACCGGACAGGGACCGGCTCTGTCAAGGAAGAGGTCAGGAAGTTGACAGCTAACCTTCAAGACTGAAGAGACACAAGGAGAGATAGAGAGAGAGAGAGAGAGAGAGAGAGAGAGTGAGACAGAGAGAGAGCGAGAGAGAGAGAGAGTATGACTGTATCTGTGCATCTGTCTGTGCAATCGTGGCTCCCAAACGGATGGACTGATTTGAATCCGTTTCTTTTGTTTAAATATGAATTTATGAAGTTCATGCCTAGTTGACGATCATTTCACTATTAGTATTGTTAAACTCATTTGTAAATGAATAATATTGGAGTAAGATACGATGAATCAGTGGGCGGGCGCTGGGCTGGAGCAAAATTGTGATGATCTTGGGGTTTTCGGTGGTCAGTGAGCGAAAGGTTTCCCTGTATACAAAAAGCGAGGTCACTCCGGGTCTGTGATTCGAGATGGCCTTGTCATAACAATAATTTGATTATTTACTACTAAGCTTTATCTACCTGTCCATTATTATTGTCCATTATGATATCCACTATGCTAACAAGCTTTAAACAATTGTAATTGAACTATTAATCGTTGTGGTGTCGCTTTAAGTATCCTCGGGACAAAAGCAATAGAACACCTTTATATTATAAAAAAAAACATACGGTATACCAGGCGATGTTGTTATATACCTGTTAAAATATATCCCTGTAATGGTCTTGGTTATATCATCCTCATGGGTACCTATATATCACAACATATTATAAAAAAAAGTCCTCCACCGCGTCTGTCTGTCTGTCTGTTCGCGATAAACTCAAAAACTACTGCGCCGATTTTCATGCTGTTTTCACCATTGGATAGAGTGGTTCTCGAGGAAGGTTAAAGTATATAATTTGCAAAGTTACGCGGGCGAAGTCGCGGGCACCAGCTAGTATATTTATAATACATAAGCCTACCAATTCGTTCTCTTAATTTGTCATTATTGTAAAGGACACAAAGCGAAAGTGTAAAACCTTGTGTTTAAGGCGTTATGATTCACATTATTACCTCCTTACTATAAATCTGTCAAATCATTTATTACTAGCGACCGGCTCCCGGCTTCGCACGGGTGAGATTTTTTTCTGAAACCTTCCTCGTTTAACGCTATTTTCACTAGAGAAAACTGCATTAAAATTCGTTGCGTAGTTTAAAAGATCTGCGTCCATACAGAGGGACAGACGGCGGGAAGCGACTTTATTTTATACTAATGTAAAGATGATCACTTATATGTATTGTTTATGTAATATAAAACTATATATCAAACTATATAAAAGTTTTAAAAAACTAGTCGATGCCCACGACTTCGTTCGTATGGACTTCATCTTAAGATATGAACATATAATTTTCTAAACAACTAATATTATAAAGAAGGTAAACAAAAAATAAAATGTGTAAGTATAACTTAATAATATACTATAAGTAAGAGTTTTCGCTCAAATCGCGACATTTTTTTTTTTACTTTTTGTATTTTTATACCCATTTGTAACTTCTAAACGAAAGGTCTGATTCGAATAATTTAAAGAGGAAATTACATTTACATAATCAATCTTGGTTATGAAACTACTTATTTAGTTGGTTATAAAAACGGTTATTCTGACTACTACAAACTTCGATCAAATATTTGATCGAAGACTACAAAACAATGGTTAGACATTATTACCTCGGGATTTTTTTTGTAGCCAAATGTATCATCAATTGTTTACTGCTAACAATGATTTTAGTAATATATACCTAAGTCAATGACTGCTAAACAATTGACCAATTTAAATTACAAACAAACATACAAAAATACAATATATTTTTTCTCTATAATATCCTATAGATGTAGATGAACGACTTTCATAACCTTGTACTTCCGATATCGATATTCGCTCATTTGATACATAAACCAATAGTATGTGATTCACCCTTACAGACGAAGAACGAGTTATATGAGGATAGACGCATAGTCCTACCTATAGACACATATAAATATAAACATAAATATAGTTAACAATACCGTCATTCCATAAACTGAAGTGGCCACGCGCGGGCCAGTCGGTGAATCAAATAAAAAACAATTGTTTTTAAAATTATAAAGTTATTGTTTGTGTTCAAAATGGACAAGTGCCATATAATTTTGGGTGAGTCATAGACGTTCTAAGTGTTGTCGATTTATTGACAAAAACTTGTAACGGAGACATATTATTTACTAACAAAAATGAGTCTAATTAATGCAGTTTAACTACATAACGTTCTATGATGATATATCAAATCTAATTGAGATTTAAAAAAAAAGTGTTTACAACAGATTTTCCTTCTGTCTTCTTCATAGCTACTAAATTTAAAGTATTGTCGGGTGTTTTGCTAACTAGTTTTTCAACGGCGACAGATGGCTCTTAGCAACTAAGCTTCCAATAAAAACACTTCAAGTTTTCGAGTTATTTCTAAATACGGTTAAGGTCACAGACTAGAAAATGCCTGAATAGACACGACATATGGTTTAATTTTTAGTGCATTATAAATGTTTTAATATAGTAAATAAGGCGTTCAAAAGATGCTTACAATTATTTTAATGATATATTTATTTAGTTTAACTTTCATTTGACTTTTACGTGAGGTCATCAGAATAGATTAGAATAAACATCGGTTTAAATCTTGCAGGATTTTCTGATATTATTTTAACTAACGTAAAACTGACACTCCCTTCGAGACCACATGGGCGTTAATACGAGTACTATTAGTCTTGTAGTTAACATTACTTTTGGGATAGTATTTATTAATTTTTATGTAAAAATCGGTAGTCAGGGGAAAGGTCCCTTATCTGTGGATTACCAACAAGATAAGGGGATAAGGGAATACATAGTCACCGGAACACAACAAGGGTTGTTTCTGTCCATAGAATTTTGCTCGCGAATCTTTATTGCTCATATTGTATATTCTTGTCACGCGTTGAATTTTCCTTTTCTGTATCCCTGAAAACGTTTTTGCAAAATTTCAAGTTATTCGATTGAGTAATTAAGACGCAAAAGCGTAACAAACAAACCAACTCACTTTCTCAAATATAATATTACTTAGTTAGGTTAAAAAAACCAAATGAAAAAATTCTTATCAAATTAAAGAAAACATCTTTAAAAAGTCATGCAAAATCTAGTTCTTATTAAATTCAAAATCATAAAAATACATACTTAGTTTAATATAGGTATTTTCTAATATGGACATTGTATTATTAATTCGCCACAAAATAATTTCGCCACTAAAAACACATAAATTCCAGCGAGAACTAGTCTAGTAACTCATAAGAAGAATAAAATCGTATTTTTTTTCTATTTCACAGTAACGACAAATTCAATATTTTGTTATTTCAGTAATATTAGCGTTATTTTACGCTGTAACTGCCAGAAGCTATCACGAATATCCGGCGAACCCCCAATACCCCCAATACCCCCAATACCATGGCGGTCAAGAAAATAATTTTGGAAAACCTGGCTGGGGATACCCTCAAGGTCATGGCTACTTCCAAGGCCATCATGGTCACGGTTATCCACACGGTCACGGTTCTGACTGCAACAATGGTTACAGACACCATGAACATTATCCTTGGCAAGAACAGGACAGCGGTGAAAACAGTGATTACTCTAGTTGGGGAGACTCATCGGAAAATTCATGGAATTCGAATGGCGGATACTGGTCACTACCAAATCAAGGCGGAAGACCTTCGTCTCCAAGGTATCAATGCCTATTTTATTATGCATTAGACTGATGCTTCGCCCGGATGCAATTAGGTGGATTAGTAATATATACTTACCCTATGTTCATCTGGAATAATGTACCTTTCAAATAATGAAAGAATTTTTTAAATGTATGCAATAGTTCCACAGATTACCCTTCACATATAAACAAACATGAAAAACCCGCCTTCTTTTTCTATAATATTAGTATAAATAACCTTTGATTTTCTTATATTACTGCTGGGCTCTCGAGCATCAAGCTCGGTCCTCATGCTAGAAGCTTCTAGGACACTAGTCTTATAAGACACTAGAACACGGAGATTTTCCCATGATATTTCATTCATAGTTATGGCAATGTGATCATTAGATATAGAAAAATACAGAGAGCAATCAAAATCATAAATAAGTATAGCGTCATATTCAATGTTTTTCCTCGTTTAAATAAATAGTATCTATTGGAGTAATAAATTTTATTCTTTTGTAAGCAGACAAAACACTCTTTGAATAATAATGGGTAGGATACTCATGGCTCCGGTTGCATAAAACGTATTACCTACTTATAATCTTGGTATAGATGAAAAAATGATTTATTAAATAATTTTTCAGACCTAGGACTACGAATAGTCCAGCTGCAACGCCTGACCCGTCTTCACAACCCTCAACTCTAGACATCGTGCAGTGCATGAGAACGTGTCCCGTGACACCTGAGTACAATCCGGTTTGTGGTACTAATAACGTTACGTACAATAACCCTGGCAGACTTCAGTGCGCTAAAAATTGTGGAGTCGGTAAGCATGATACATTATATGATATTTTTTATATTTTCATTATGTATCTCACTTGTTTTTTTAATACAAGTCAGATATTAAAAAATAATTTCTATTTACATTCTTATATCTATTTAATTAATGATATTTTAAAATGTACCTATGTACAAAATACCGTTTGTGCCAAAAAATTATTTAATAATGCAAATTAATATTTTGCGCTACTATCATTTTTAATAATAAAAATATGTTATAATTAGAAACAATTTTTATTTAATACTCAAATTTTAATATAAATACTATTTAACAAATTCGGCTCATTAAATATACTGAGACACGGATTTTGTGTTCAATATAACAAAACAAGCATATTTACCGAGACCCGATGATTTTCAAAATAAATAAATATACGATTGTAAACTGTTAAAGTAGCCGGAGTTTACATATTGAGTTAACGATATCCGAACTCAATACGTTTTCCTTTTATCGACGCAATTAGGATAAAATATTCTAATAAAGATTGTTGTTGAATATTGTCTACAATGAAACATGAGAATGTTCTATAGGTACCTGTTTTTCTCTAATACATATGTTTTTTGTGCAAGTCTTGCAAAAAATTACTACCAATCTTATAAAAGGGAAATAGTAATTAATAATATTTTTTTTTAATTTTGTGGTATATATACTTATGAAGATATTAAAATACAGATTAATTCTATCAAAAATACAGTAGATACCTACATGTTGTATTTTATGTAACTTGGTTATTGTAATTTTTTTTTCCATTCTTAGTTAAATAAAACTTTCGCATCTCTTACAATATAGGTAATTCTTTCTGCATTTTTTGCTTTGCGAATTGCATTTTTTTTAATCTAAAAACAATAATAATAATAATATCTTTTTTGTGCAGATGTGAACGTAATGAAAAGAGTGTCATGCGCTGCCCCGGACCCAGCGAATGCCGTTCCAGAGAGTTCAGCTTCATCTAGCAACACAATCCAGCCAACTAGACTCACAACCATAGACCTAAGTTCTTTAAATTTTAACGCAAATACTCCTTCACCTCAACAAAGCGATGTCAGTATCCCTGATAATGTATTGGCTAGTGCCTTTCCTCAAGTACCTGATGAAGAAGACCCCGAAGTCATTAATATCGATGTGAGAATTAAGGAAGAAAATGCAACTGCAACAAATTAGCAATTCTATTATTTTTTAAATAGATGCTTTAACAACGCTCGTTTATTCGTAACTTATTAAGACTTATATGAAAAGCAGTAGTTAATCTGCGAACTGGTGGTTAAGACTGTACATAAGTTATTAGTATGAACTAAGATTTAATATGCATATAAAAATATTTCAGTCACCAAATTGTTCTTTTTTCTTTAACTAATTTTGCAAATTAAACCAGAAAAATATTCCTTGTCAAGCCAGGAAAAAGGAAAGTGGGAAAACAATATATTATTTTTGTCACAAGAACTCCAACACTCACTTTGTTGTTCTATTCTTTTCTAGCCATTCTCGAGTTTTTGAAGTGTACACGCACCAACTTAACATTTTTATATATAAACTAGATGACCCGGCAAACGTTGTTTTTATCAAAAAAAAAAATGGGGTGGGCCACCCTTTTATGACTTATAAAAAAAATAGTTTACGACCTATTCTCAGACCTACCGAATCTACACACAAATATTTATAAAATCGGTCAGCCTTTTTGGAGGAGTTTGGTTGCAAACACTGTGACACGAGAATTTTATATATATAAGAATTTCCCTTTAATAATTTACTTTCTACAATATTTATAGAGAGAAAATAGAAGAAACAGTTTAAAACAAGGGTGGTGGGTTCGGACATCTTTTGCTCACACACCGAAACAATTCTATGAACCCTAGTTACTGCTAAATTATTGTCCCCATATTGTAATAAATTGAAATTAACAGAAAACTTGAAGATTAACCTTGCTTTCGGCGTGTTACCGAAGGTTGTAAGGAATAATTACAATGCAAGCCACATTTTTGAGGGTCGAGTCAGATACAGAATAACTTAATTAAAGGAAACCCCGGAATAAGTGAATAGGTACCGGAAAGTTTTTTTTAATATATAATATAATTTCAATACCTATTTATTTTAAGTATGTGGCTAACCTTCTGTCTGTTATTTGTAAAAACCATATTTTTACAAATGCTACTTAAATGTATTTTTTTATTTATTTAAAAAAAGTAACTAATTTTTTAGATGCGTGTGTGTGTTTGCTCATCTATTAAAAGTTTAAACGATAATAATTTGTGTGATTATGTTATTTATTCCATCAACCGCGATTACGTTTTTATTTAAATTTTATTACAAGCACTTGATATCATCATCTCAGCCATAGGATGTCCACTGCTGGGGACATAGGCCTCCTCCACAATTTTCCATAAGTATCGGCCAGAAGTGCCTGGGTCCATCGTCGACCCGCAGTCCTCATCAGATCGTCTGTCCACCTTGTGGGTGGACGTCCTACGCTGGACTTGCTGGTCCATGGCCTCCACTCGACAACCTTCCGGCCTGAAGTATTCCTTTAATGAATATTAAAAAACAATCTTAATTGGCAGCAGATAATTCAAAAAAGACAACTGAAATCCGATCGTCACCACAATTGCAAACGCATGTAATATATGTACATTGTTATTACAATTATATTAATGAAATTACTTAAGCAATTACTTTAATGAAATATTGTTTTATTGATCTAGGAAACTTCAGACATGAGGAATGGAAATAGAAAACAATAACCATAATGAATTTACCTACGACACGTAATTAAAACGTCAGTAACTGCGACATATTCTCGCAGAATAGTCTTCATAGTAGATTGAATATTCATATTTTTGTCATGACTACAATCAAAGTAAAGAGCAAAAAAAGTGGCAAAACCAAACCGAAAAAACCTAACACTCTCGATAATGTCATGTCTGTTGTTAAGCCGGCATTAATTTATGAAAACATATTTGGAATATTCCGGTTTCGTTTCAAAAGTGGCAAATTGGTGGCGAATAATAAAATAAATAAATTATTCGGTTGTGTTATGGTGTGTGTTTTTACGCTATTATTTTCTATGTACACTAACCTACCAGATGCTTTAACTGGAACAAAAAATCCTGTTAAAATTATGGACCAAGCCCCTCCAGTGGCGATTTTGCTACAATATATTGCGGCTACGATAACTACATCTGTTCTGTTTAGTGAAAAGAACATAATAATCATGAAAGAAATCGCGAAAACCGACGACATTCTAAAGATAAACGGGAACGTGGATTTCTACAAAAAATCACGTATAGCGACAATAAGGCTTCTAATTTTTCTAACAATTTATCATATAATTTTGAGCACACTTGATGTTATAACAGAAGATGATAAATACATATTCATTGATTTTGTAGTTTTGGTAATACTTTTGGAACAAGATCTAGAAATATTGGTGTTTTACATAATGATAAATATGATCAAATCCAGATTGGAAATTATAAATAATCACCTAACTAAGTTTCGGAGTGAAAGGGGTGACAATGATGCAATATTCACACTTTACAAGAAGGATAGAGTTGTAAATCAAAATATTAGTAACGTCAATCTAAACGAATTAGCGACCGCTTATAATATTTTAGGAATAGTCTGTGGTACAATAAACAAAGTATTTAACTTTCAACTGTTTATGACTCTTGTTTCTACTCTCATATACATTATAATTACGATATGGACATCGCTGTATTATTTTCGATTCCCCGAATACATGTCCGATTCTTTAGTAACAATTATAATATGGGCCATCATTGCTATTACAACCGTGGCCCTTATGTGTTTCGCATGTGAAAGATTGCGATCCGTAAGAAACGAAACAAGAATATTGGCCAATGAAGTTATTATGGACTACGATTTTCCTAAACCAGTTAGAGTACAAGCTAAGGCGTTTATGAAGTTAATCGACTCATGGCCTTTGCGTATATATGTTTATGATATGTTTTCGGTTGACATAACCTTAATGTTAAAATTCATAAGTGTTGCGACTACTTATTTAATTGTAATCATACAAATATCTCATTTTTTTTAAAATCAAAAAAGTTTTTCGAAATTATTTAGGCACCATGTGAGTGAGTGTAGTTTGCAAGAAAACAATATTATTATAATATAAAAGCTTTCAGATTAATATATTAAGCTTTCAGAAGTCACTATTTATAATATATATATACCTAAGCTTTCAGGCGAGCTTGTTCGCTTGGTATTGGTTATTGTGTTAGCTCTTCAAGCCAAGTTATTGTTTTGATAGGATTTGAAAATATGAAATTTAATAATAAATAAAAAGCCGAACAAGTTACAGTAATGTAGGAACTCGAAAAAGGTACATTATTATCATAATTATAATAAAGTAATTACATTACATTAATGAAATGTTGTTTTATTAATCAACGAAATTTCAAACATGAAAAATAGAAAATACAATATGTTTAATGAATTTACTTTTAAAACATCAGTAACTGCGACATATTCTTCCAGGACAGCCAGTCTTGTAGTAGATTAAATCTTCATATTTTTGTCATGACTAAAATTACATTTAAGAACAAAGAAAGTGGCAAAGTAAAATCGAATAATACAAGCACCCTTGATAATGTTGTTTCTGTTATTAAGCCGGCATTAATTTATGAAAACATATTTGGAACATTTCGGTTTCGTTTCAAAAATGGGGAATTGGTGGCGAATAATAAGATAATTAAACTATTCGGTTGTGTTATGATGTTTTTACGTTATTATTTTTTATGTACAGTAATCTACCAGATGCTTTATCTGGAAAGGAAAATCTTTTTGACATCATGGATAAAGCGATTCAAATAGTGGTTTGGCTACAACACATTGGGGCTATGATAACTACATCTGTTCTGTTTAGTGAAAAGAACATAATAATCATGAAAGAAATCGCAAAAACCGACGACATTCTAAAGATAAACGGGAACGTGGATTTCTACAAAAAATAACGTATAGCGACTGTAGGGCTTCTAATTTTTCTAACAATTTATCATACAATTTTGAGCACACTTGATGTTATAACAGATGATGATATTATACATGTCCATTGATTTTGTGGTTTTGGTAATACTTTTGGAACAAGATCTAGAAATATTAGTGTTTTACATAATGATAAGTATGATCAAATCCAGATTGGAAATTATAAATAATCACCTAACTAAGTTTCGGAGTGAAAGGGGTGACAATGATGCAATATTCACACTTTACAAGAAGGATAGAGTTGTAAATCAAAATATTATCTAGTAACGTCAATCTAAACGATTTAGCGACCGCTTATAATATTTTAGGAATAGTCTGTGGTACAATAAACAAAGTATTTAACTTTCAACTGTTTACGACTCTTGTTTCTACTCTCATATACATTATAATTACGATATGGATATCGCTGTATTATTTTCGATTCCCCAAATATATGTCCGATTCTTTAGTAACAATTATAATATGGGCCATCATTGCTATTACAACCGTGGCCCTTTGTTTCGCATGTGAAAGATTGCGATCCGTAAGAAACGAAACAAGAATATTGGCCAATGAAGTTATTATGGCCTACGATTTTCCTAAACCAGTTAGAGTACAAGCTAAGGCGTTTATGAAGTTAATCGATTCATGGCCTTTGCGTATATATGTTTACGAAATGTTTTCGGTTGACATAACCTTAATGTTAAAATTCATAAATGTTGCGACTACTTATTTAATTGTAATCATACAAATATCTCATTTTCTTTAAAATCAAAAAAGTTTTTCGAAATTATTTAGGCACCATGTGAGTGAGTGTAGTTTGCAGGAAAAATATATTATTATAATATACAACCTTTCAGATTAATATATTAAGCTTTCAAGAGTCACTATTTTTAATATATAAGCTTTCAGGCGAGCTCGTTCGCTTGGTATTGGTTATTGTGTTAGCTCTTCGAGCCAAGTTATTGTTTTGTTAGATGGCTGGGTCAAGGGACAGATACAGAAGGCGGTACTTCTTGATACGGCACGAATTGTCAGGAGGTTCCTCACTGCAGCCCTAACCGCCGGTATCGTGGGCCTTGCCTCGCTACCTGCGGCCCTCTAGTTTTAATTTTTTTTAAAATATTTATTGTTTTTTTAAAAAAAATTTAAGATTAAGAGAGAAAATAAATATGTATGAATAATAATAATAATCTCCCCCATTTTTAAGGTTATTTCCCCCTCATTTTGGCTTTTGTGATAATACCCTCATTTCCTTATGATAATGTCATATTTTTCCAAAAATCTAAAACAAAAACGAAAAATTGCTACTTTACACCCTCCGTAACTCTGGAACCGTTCACTTTAGCAAGATTATGCTTTAGACCGTTTTTGTTCGCAATTCAAACCCCCCAAACCCGACGCTAAAATGGTGTAACTTTTTACCAAACAATATGTGGACTGTATAGAACAATTTGGAGCTGGAATGATACTTTTACTTTGGATGTTGAGGTTAGGCCGAATTTTGGGCTAATTGCTCCGTACTATATATATTTACTGAAAAATTTATTGATATAAAGGTTTAGTCAAACAGTGATACATTCTGGATTTTTGATTGCAACTGGCCAGTATTCTTCTTAAATATCAACAATATAACATTGAACAAATTAACATCGAAATAATATTATCTTTGCAAATTAAACCAATCAGGCCCAAACGGAGTAAGAACGCTCTACCCATAGGATTATTACTGTTATTCATATGATACTAATGTTTAACCTAATATTAATTGTTATTTTAATTAAATATATATTTACTTCGTAGTAAATTAAATATTGTATTGAATATTGCTTTTTATTTCTTTAACAAATGAATTTTAATATCGCTTCTGGACTATTAAAACATGCTCCCATTAACGATATATTTGAATGAGCTTGCCTTAACGCTCTCTCTCCGGGGTCAACTTTGGATATGAAGTTTTCAAAGTAGGCTCTGGTCTGTATTTGGAAAGTGGCGACAGGGCACGCTGCATTTTCGCATTCATTTGGGAAGCCCGTCTGGCGGCAATAACCACTCCCTTACAGAAGACCACCGTGAAATAATAGCAGCTCGTGCTCTTGTGTTTCAGTGGGTGAGAGGTGCCAGAACCCTATTTTCCTATTCCTTTCTAATCCCTATCCCTATCCACTTGCAGCACCAGTGGCGTTGCTTGTGTTAAGGGTGCGGTAGCCATCTACCATTGCTTATCACCAAACTATCGCACCTTTAACCCCGGTCACTGACATGCGTGCAAACATTCTTACATTGTACGAATCTTTGCACGCATGTGAAGGAACGTGACATTCATTCGCAAACTCAGCGAGTATGCGAATGGGTTCGCATACTCATTTGCGAATGCGTTGAAGGTGAAGATGATTTTAGTGCAGTTTAGTGTTTGTCCAATCCATGATCAAATTCAATTTACGCCACTCAGTACACGATACGAACTCTGAAAATGGTAAACGAGATGTCCGTTACCTACGCAATCAATACGCAATCGTACGCGAAATTGGTCGCACGAATGCTTGCGAGACTACGCGAAGGTTTGAGGTTCGCGCACTTTGATGTGCGTTAAAAACCGACACTGCACGGAAAAGCGCGAATGTAGCAAAAACTTCGCATAGTCATTTGCAAATGTCGTCCTACACTTGCGGGTTCGCGTATTCGCGCGAATGTGAGTGACCGGCATAAAGCGCACAGAAATCGAGAAAACTTGCAGTTACTAATAATTATCTAACGTCTTATAGCGCCATCTAGGAACGACTGGCAAAATCTTTTTGAAAATTAATTTCGTGGTTAATACTGTAAGATTTTTAATAATTCATATTGTTGGTTTTTTTTTTTTTTTTAAATAAAATTAATATTACTTAATTATAATATTATAAATGTGAACGTGAGTTTGTTTGTAACCTTTCATGCCTAAATTACTCGCCTTAACCGAAAAGGACAAAAGGTTTCCTTTTATCCAGAAAAAAGTATTGTTCCCATGGTGGTGAAGTTTCGGGAAAAAGATAGTTATTTGTAATTATTTACTAATTTTAATAAGCTAGTTGATCACGCCAAATATGTATAGGTTATCTTTGATTGTGTAATAAATGGACTGTTTTTTAATTACGGTACGTGCAATCAAAGGGGCGAGAGAAACGAGAAAAACAAAGAGGCCGATGGAGATTGGGGACTGGATCAATTTTTCCCCTATATATTATAATACTCTTTGATCAATTTGTTGAAGTTACAAAAGCACAATTCTTTAGCGTTATACGGTTGACGGCGCGGCGTTATATACACGAGTGTTTCGTTTTACACAGTAATCACTAGATGGCGACTACTCAGCGTACGGTGAGTAGGTAGCGTACGGTATGTGAAATAGGGTAACGGAACGTACCATCGTAAATTAATGTGATAATAAGTTGACTTATTTTTATATTAAGGTCGGCGGACGGGTTGACGGTCCACTTGATGGTAAGTGGCTATCATTGCCGCCACAGGTGCTGCAAGTGTGTAAAACAGTAGGTTTAAGGAAAAGGGATTGGAAAGGGATAGGGAAATGGGCTCCGGCATCCCTTACTCACTCACCGAAACACAACAGGTCACATGCTGTTATTTCACGGTGGTCTTCTGGAAGAGGGGTGATTCCTGCTGCCAATCAGGCTGCCCAAATGACTGAAACTGAAATAACCCAAATAACCGGCTGATGTATTTAGCAAGCTTCCCGTAAAGCGAAGAGTAGGTATATTATTTTGTATGTTCCTGTAACATTTGGTGTATGATTCATTCCAATTGTTTTTGTTTACAAACAAAAAATATATACCCAATACAGCAACCAATACGAAAACCGCGTGCGAATTTACATGCACAGCTAGTACATATTTTTATAAACTAGTATAAAAGCGGAAGTTTGTCTGTCTGTCTCTTACGTTTTCACGCCTGTATCGCTGAACCAATTTTGATGAATTTTGGTACTGAGATAGGACGGGGCCTTGGAGAAAGACACATTATATGGTTATTTGTTAACATACACATGGACATTGATCCAAAAATAAAAATTGAAGGGGGTAAAAAAGGGGATGACTTTTTTATGGAAACATTAATATGAAATTTGTATTAGTTTTTGAACCATACAAAATATAGATAAGTAAACTAACTAACCATACTTATGACTAAACACCTAAACATTTAGAAATGTCCGAGTTTGGTTAAATGTCCCGGACTCCCAAGTCTCCCACTGAACGATGCGAATTAACCTGCGCTGCGCCCGCTGTATCGACCGACCCCGACTTTTAGGTAAGTTCTACTTTAGGTTATCGATATCGACAAAAACAGTGTTTTTCAATTTTTCACCACTTCAAATTGATATCACAATAATTAAATTGGGCATACATTGTTAAAAAAAGTGTATTTTAATTGTTGATTTTTGAACTATAATGCTAATTAATGTAAGTAGATTTCAGAGTGTTACCTACCCAACGGATTATTTTAAGAAATTTTATTATTTTAGTCAATTCTTTGAGGGTTTAGTTTTTTCCTTTACTTATTTATTCAGTTTTATTGTTCTTAGTTTATTTTATTTATATAATATTAGCGACCTGCATTCGGCTTCACACAAATGCATTTTGGCTGCAAATTATGTACACAATTAAACCTTTCTCGGTCCTTTCATTAGTGAAAAATGTATCGAAATCCGCAGGATGGTGTGGAGAAACAGACAAAGACGGAGAGCAACTTTATTTTATAATATTTATAACTGTAATACAGTGTTTCTATTTATAGTTTTTCTATTTATTTCATATATTTTTAAATTAAAAAGCTCTAATCAGATGTATCGATCGACAGAGACTACAACCCTAGTAACCAGAAGGTTGTGTGGAAGTTGAACCATCGCGCCAGTAGACCCGCGACTGACAGGCGGGCGGCTGCTCACAGCGGCTAAGCCGCTGGCCAGTGAGGGCCCATTTGCAACTGACGTCTGTCACCGTCAACATGGGCCAAACAGCTGGCGCAGAGAGCGCTGTTGGTGACGACGACGAAGAACCACGCATCCATGTTAATCCAACTAACACTTCTCTTGTGAGTAATAAAACTACCATTTTTATACATCTAATGACTAAAACTGCTATTTAGACTACTATTGCCAACTTTAAAAATGTACATTTTTGTCGATTTTGGTTTTTTTGTCGTTTTTATTACCCTATCGTGTGAATAAAGAAGACCAAAACTATTAAAAAAAAAAACGCCTGATGATAAACGTGTGGCAAACAAGAGTCAGACGATTTGAAAGGCACGCCTATTTTTTTTAATGCAAAGTGTCATTGAAAGCGATTAGGTAATTTCAACTAAGTATTATGTAATTTTTTTTTACTTCTAATTACCATAGTTGACAATTAATTCTACATACAATTGCCTATGTACTTAAATTATCAAGTCTTTAATATTTGGAGAATACAATATGCTGTATTAAAATAATGAAACATCAATTAAATTAAACGTTCGCGCTGCGAATCTTGGCGCGCAAAGCAGCGTACGTGATTGTGGCATGATTGGGGCTTCATACCTTATCCATATTTTCTTTATTTTGTTTGACAGTTGTCGGCCTGTCGGCGCATAGAGAGGTTCGCAGTGAATGATTAGTTTTTGCACGGAACGTTTGTTGTGGTTCTACAACTGTCAAGTTGATTTTAATTCAATATTCGATTTTAAAAAAAGAATTACTTTTAATTTACGGGTTTTATTATGTCTCGTTTAGTTAAAATGGTTAATTAGATGTACTGGTAGCTTTATATTTTATTTTATAAATACTTTAGTTAGTTACTTGACCGTGATTTTGTGCTTGATATAGATGGTGTTGTGCAATTGCCATTGGTTCGTGTCAAATTAAACCTTTTGTTTTGTTTATTTAGTTAAAACCTAAATAAGAATTGACTTGTTTCATGTTATGTATATTTTTAACAAGAACTTGTGATTATAAAAGTGTAAGACGTTCTGTGCCAACGCAGTAAAGTTGTCTGAAATCTATTTTTTGCTCTGTTCATATAAAATAAAGACTGTTTAGGAAAATAGAGGAAAATGTCTAAAGTTTCTCTGAGTAATATTCCGTCAAATCCTCGTATTAATCGTCTGAGGACGTTTTCCAGGGTAAGTCAAAGAAATTATTTTTATTCATACCATTCCATTATATAGCAATGTTTCTTTAGTTATGTGCATCTAAAATTAGAATCTTTTGAGGTTACGTTGAATTGTTCCTTTGTTTTTACGCTTCGCCTAAAACTAAATGATCTTTAATCAATCGAATTTCTAATGTGAGTGTCTATTTGTAAGTAGTTTATGTTACATTGAAATTATTAACTGTGTTTTATGTACATGGCTGATATATCTATAATGGATGTCTAGATAGTTTTTTAAATAACTTCTTTTAATAATAATAAAGAGTATATGTACGGTACGGAAGTAGCAAAAATACATTTACTTGTCTGCCTAATCTTTGTGCTGCAAATGATCTCATTATGGTATTATTACACTTTTTATACTACAGCTATGAAAATGTTTTTGAAATGAAAACTATTGTTTTTGAGTTACCTTTAATGCCCTTAGTTTTTATACTTAGTTATGTAGGTACCTACCTATTTATTTTAATATCCAGAACACTGGCCAAAATTTCAAATTAATGATGCACTTATTAAGTGATAGGCTAGCAATATTATGCTAGAAAAAAAATAAAAATAAAAAAAACGAGGAAAAGACTAGGTATACCTATGAAGCTTTATTAAATTAAAGTCAATAGACAGATAGACGCTCTACTTGTTGGTTGGTGGCTACCAACACCTATAACACAAGCAACGCCATAGGATAGAGATTGGGAAGGCACATTGATCCTAGAAAGTAATATATAATATGTGTCAATGGGAAGGCATAGGTTTTTGTGAAGGTTGGCAGACAAACTGACCATTCACTTAATGATAGGTGGTTACCGTCACCTATACTATAAGCAACGCCACATGTTGCCATAATGGGATTAAGGATAAGGGATTGGGAAGGAAAGGATTAGTTACTGAAACACAACAGCACACATGCTGTTATATATCATGGTGGTCTTCTGTAAGGAGACGGTTACTGCCGGCAGATGGGCTGCCCCAAAAACTACACAAATTGTCAATATAACCCCCCCACAATGTTTGTTCTGTGGAAAGAATATTTTGATAAGAGATCATTGGAAAGAGGTATCTGGTATAAGACCATTGAGCCACATCCTCTAGACATATCATGGTGTGTTAATGCTCCGCTGGGCAGACATGACGTTGTGACAGCTATGAGACTGCGTTCTGGACACATTCCTTCAAACAAATTTGGACACCTGATGCGAAAAGTGGCAACGCTGAAATGTATTGAGTGCAACATTGTGGAGGATGTGTACCATATTGTTAAGGAATGTGTCCGGAACGAGAGGGTGCGTAGGCTGGGCTTCAGTGGCCAATTTAGGTTGCAAGTAGGTGACGTGAACAGCGCCCTGGCTTTCCCGTTATCTGATGATGCCAGGGATCTGTACAATATTTACCATTCTAGATTTAGTGTTTAGTAATAGATTAGTATAGTAGTATCTAGTATAGTTTAGACCTTGCCCAATGAGGTGACATGTCCCTAAGGGAAAAGCCTTAAATAAAGATTAAAAAAGAAAAAAAAAGCAATGTTTGTTACTTCTTAGTTAATCTATATAAATAAAATCAGTGTGTCTGTCTGTGATTTGCGAAAAACTGCCTCAAACTAAGCTTAGAGAGTCATTCGCATGCTGTTAAGACGTAAATAACATTTTTTAGAATTTTTGTCTGTCTGTCTGTCTGTCTGTCTGTCTGTCTGTCTGTCTGTCTGTCTGTCTGTCTGTCTGTCTGTCTGTCTGTCTGTCTGTCTGTCTGTCTGTCTGTCTGTCTGTCTGTCTGTCTGTCTGTCTGTCTGTCTGTCTGTCTGTCTGTCTGTCTGTCTGTCTGTCTGTCTGTCTGTCTGTCTGTCTGTCTGTCTGTCTGTCTGTCTGTCTGTCTGTCTGTCTGTCTGTCTGTCTGTCTGTCTGTCTGTCTGTCTGTCTGTCTGTCTGTCTGTCTGTCTGTCTGTCTGTCTGTCTGTCTGTCTGTCTGTCTGTCTGTCTGTCTGTCTGTCTGTCTGTCTGTCTGTCTGTCTGTCTGTCTGTCTGTCTGTCTGTCTGTCTGTCTGTCTGTCTGTCTGTCTGTCTGTCTGTCTGTCTGTCTGTCTGTCTGTCTGTCTGTCTGTCTGTCTGTCTGTCTGTCTGTCTGTCTGTCTGTCTGTCTGTCTGTCTGTCTGTCTGTCTGTCTGGGGTAATCTCAGAAACGGCTGAAGCGATTTCGATGAAACTTTGCAGACATGAAAAGGGGGTCGTCAGGAGTAACATAGGCTACTTTTTGTTTATGTAAATTGCGGTACATACACCAAAATAACATTTTTTACAATTTTTGTCTGTCTGTCTGTCTGTTTGTTCCGGCTAATCTCTGAAATAGCTAGACTGATTTTGACGGGACTTTTATTGGCAGGTAGCTGATGTAATAAGGAGTAACTTAGGCTACGTTTATTTTAGAAAAAATACACCCCGGACGAAGCCGGGAGCGGGCCGCTAAATGTATTGCTCGAGCGCTAAATGTAAGCGCAAAACTCGAGAACGGGTGGACCGATTTTAATTCTGTCTTCACTCATGGACAGAGGGATAATCAGGGAAGGTTTTTACGTTAAAAAAAATGCACCTCGGGCGAAGCCGGGAGCGGACCGCTAGTTGGATAATAAAGCAAAAAGAAATATTAGCAAGTTAAATATTTTTATTTTAAACATGAAAAACTTAAAAAGAAAACAATTTTGTTTCTGTTGCCATTGAGACAACTCGAATGCACCACCAACCTTTACTAGAGATTTTCCTTTTATAAAGATCTCCAATTCGCTTTTGAAATTTGAAATGATTTTGTCACACCAAACCAAAGAGTTAGTTAGCTACTTCATTCATCTACTTATATTTCGTTCTCATTTTTTAACATAGATTGAGACAGAGTGTTAAAGCAGGCACCTTAATCACTCAACTCAGGTGCTCGTCAGTAATTTATAAGAATGAACTAAGCAGTTAAATGAGAATTGAAACAATTATTGCTTAAAGCAGTCTAAAATTTTTATTAAATAGATCTATGGTCAATGTGAATTTAAATGCCTCATTACCATTTTTGTTTACAATACAATTACATAATTATTTGTTAGTACTGTAAACAGTGTGTCCTAAACAAACTAGGAGCAGATTTGGTTATGAGAGGAGTGTAAGTGGCTTGAGTGTATTCTTCAATTCCAAAAATGGTGGCAATCGAAATAATCGTTCCTTATAAAATACAGCCTATCTATCTATAAAACCAGCACGCCACCGGACCACCGTGGATGCGCATTCCTTGTAGCGATATGCGTTTTGCTGACGCTAGGTCTACGCGGTGGCCAACGTCGTTCGAGTTCGACTGAGTCACTCGATAAGTAGATAAGTACACTTAATAAAGTGTTACTTTATTCAAATTAGATTTTGTATTTTTAAAAAGAGAAAACTCCCACCTCCGAGTTAACTAACTATTAGCATATTAGCATAATAATATTTGTAAATAAAAGTAAAGGAACCTTTCATTACTTACTTGAATGTCCTTCGACTTCCTAGCTATATATCTCTTAATATGCTAACGATATACCTACACATTTGGTCATGTTTTTTTTAAAACTTAATAATATGGATACTATGTGTAATGTTACATTGTTCACATTGTGATACTTAATGAACATTATAACTTGCTAGTAAGCAAACTATTAGTTGGTTGCCCTAATATTTTTATACCTTGGAAGCCGGATCCACTGAACGAATTTTTATACTGAAAACCTTTTGGAATGTGTTTTTGATACTTAAATTTACCCATTAATGTTTGCCAATCTAAATTTTTTTTCCTTTATCCTATTCAATATTATAAATAAGAAAGTTTGTGAGAATGGAAGTACATATTGTGATGTTTGTTACTCTTGCAATGGTTAAGCTTTTAACAATGCAATAGAAAAGGTTTTACGAAAATCCATTTAGTGGAACCAATTTCCGAGGTTTTTACATTTTTATGTCTTAAAGCACTCGACTATATAGTTATTTTAAATATAGTTTCTACTGAGTTCGGGTTAGTTCTGTATTCTGAAATATACTTCATACAATAACGGAGTGAAAATTTAGCTCCATTGTAATAATTAATTAATTAAAATTAAATTAATATAATTTGACCATTAGAGGTCTGTAATGAGGATATGACAACATTTTGCTCAATTTAGTCAACAACACTCATTAATTTATGAATTCTAATTATAATAGATAATGAAGGCTGTAATGAAGGTGTCATTTTTAATCATTGTTAAGTAGGAACCATTTGGTAACACAATAGTCAATTATTTTTTATTAAATTTATTCTTACCAGAAATATTAAACAGAAACAAGTCCAGAGAGATATTATCATTTATGTACCTAATCACATGATTTGTTTTTAATGTACCTAATTGTTATTTTTCCACTGATTTAAACTGTACAATTTTAGAGTCAATTTTATTTATACCTATGTAAGTACTAGTAGTTATTACTGAAGTATTTAGTTAGTATTTTTTTATTGCAGTAGTCTAAATGAAATAATAATTTGTTAGATTTAATTTATTAGGGTTTATATTAATGACTATTGGTATACAAAAGTTTCCCAACAGCATTGTTTGAAGACAATATTTGGACACTTTTTAAATATAATTTTGTGATATTTTATTCATAATTATTTTTATACTTATTATTCTCATGCTTATGCTTATTTTTCACACTTCTGTCTCCACGTCAGTTTTGTTTAAAAAAAAAACGATTTTATTTAACAAACATACATGGTTTTTTATTGAGACATTTTATCACCAATAGAAAAGGCAAGTGTAATAAAATGATTACAACACGTAATGGTGTCTGGTATGCGTATGTCAGTAATTGACGCAAACTGATGTGCGGTCACTATTTCATCAATGATCTGCCTGGCCTGCCCGACGCCAACGGCGCCGCAGACATCCGCAAATTTCAACTGTTCTAATACATTGGAATACAAATTGAGTAGTTTCATATATATAGTTGTTCGCATATAGTACTACAGTCTAGGAACTTGTAATAGATTATATTATTCATCATACATTGTTAACTGCTATTAGATAACGTCATTAAATTAAACATGCAGGAAGGACTTTATCGTTTTATGACATGAATAGATTAAGTTGTGCAAAGTACAATAATATTAATATACTTGTATTGTATTTAGGTACGTACAGATAACTATACCCTAATTTGCTAGTATAGAAATTTGCCCTTTTGTTCACGTTGAATGAACACTGCATCTGGTGATAAATATAATTCTGTTCTTGCTTACAATAATCACTCATTTCATTGCGATTATTGGTTGGTGTTCGAAAATGTATTTGAACACCTACAATAAATGAATGATATAGTTAGTTATTTTATTTCTCCTTATTAAATGATCATCTCATCTGATAAGACAAACACATTTTCACGTGGGTTCAATTTGGTCGTTCATTTATCAATTTCGATTTCTTTCGTCTTCAAATTTTAACTACGAAATTAAATCTAAGAACCACGACGTTTTCAATACACTTGAACCCTTTAGGAGGTCCATTGTGCTTCATTAATGCATTGGGTTCACAAATATTCGGATTATCTTTTGATCGCTTAGTTAGTATCTTAGACAATGGATACTTAGTATTCTCTTCGTAGTTTGCATTAAGGTGTAGAAATTCCATTATATCTAAACGAGGGTAACTATATTTTTCTGAGCATGCATATGTTTTCATTATAACTAAGTAAGTTATTCAAACATTAGTGTGCATAAAATGCATAATTTGAAGTGTTTTCCATTCCAGATATCTCACATCACAAATGTTAACCGCGAAGAGTAGTGAGACGACTTAGCTTCTATGATAGTGGAGTAGGTATATGTGTGGTAGGTACCCTTTTTTTCGGTAAAGCGTAAACATTTAAGCTAAGTTTTATATGCATTTTTTTTTAAATATATTTATTGGTTGCACACCATCATGTTAATTTATTTGATAAAAATCTTAGAGAACATATCTGTAAGATGACTTGTAATATTAATTACATTAACTTTTAAAACGTTGAGATATTATTATTGTAGAGTAATGTATTATTGTTATTTTTATATCTGTAAACATGAATGTCTTTGACAGTGGCCTTTTTCCTGCACAAGGCTGTACCGGAACCTTCGCTGAGGGCTTGATATTGATATATTCAAGGTTCTTCGTGACATGAATTATTTCACGTATTTGTTATAATGAAATACGACTTATCGCCATGGTATAAAGTTTCAAGTTAAATAACCAACACATTTGATATACAAAAGTATATCTACAATATAGTATTCACGATTGTTGAATATTTAAAATGTATCGACGAAGTTCTACATTACTAACATGTCATTGACTTGACAAAGGTTTTGTTGCAAGAAGTTTAACAATGGATACCTAGTTCTAGTTTTATTAAGTTCTAGTCCTTAATGAAATCCTAACTTTAAAACAGCAATAGTTACACCACAATACATTTTCATTTTCTTTTCTGAAATTGGTAACCGAATACTGAATAATAACTATACTTTATAAAAATCTAATTAGTAATCGATACAAACTTGTAAAATCGTTTGTCTTGCTTGATAATTTTA
Organism: Synanthedon andrenaeformis; assembly: GCA_936446665.2. Classification (NCBI taxonomy): domain Eukaryota; kingdom Metazoa; phylum Arthropoda; class Insecta; order Lepidoptera; family Sesiidae; genus Synanthedon; species Synanthedon andrenaeformis. Next base: position 3,747,130 of record OW387786.2, on the reverse strand, counting down.
TTATCAATCCACAGGTAAAACTACTAAGTTTAGAAAGCTGAATTTGGAACATAGGTTATTTTATAATGTAAGCATCCGATAAGAAAAAATTTTTTAAAATTTCAACTGTGCGAATCCGGGGGCGAGTCGCTAATAATATGCGACACCTAGCCTGTCATAGACACCAAGCTTTTACTTATTAGGCTAGAAATTTTATTGGTACTAAATTAAAAAAATAATTTTATCGCCTAATTCTTATATTCTCTTACTAGCTGGACCCGGCCACGCTTCGCTGCGGCGGCGGCACTGCGTTTTTTTTTCTAAAATAAAAACTGCTTAAGTTACTTCCGTCAAAATCGGTCCAGCCGCACAAGCCGTAACCGGAACAGACAGACAAAAAATTTAAAAATTGTTTTCTTTGTTATAGGTACCGTATATACTTTGATATACATTTATTAAAAAACAGTTATTTTGACACTAGAAACAGACACTTCAATTTTATTTTTTAGTACTATCTAGCTAGTTGAATATTTTGTTCACCGCCATAAGAAATTGTAACTAATTTCGCTTTCGCAACATAAACGATACGTACACCTACTCATAAAAGCATCATGAACGACACGGTTAATTGTGATAAAGTTCACTTGTAAAGTGCCTCTTTAAATAGCATAGCCCTAATGTTCCCATTAAACACTTTAGTTGTGAAAATTACTCTACAGTTATTCGTGTCAAGCGCATTTTTATCATCTTTATTATCTGTCTTCAATTGTGGGCCAACGCGTTCACGGATTGCGTCCTAAGGAACTTAAATAAAATTAAAATGTGTCTCTGTCTTGAATAGAAAAAGTATACATTATTGATAGTAACTTATGATGAAAAAAAGCCTTTCCAAAAAGCATTTCATCAGTAATCAATTATAGTAGGTTTTTCGTATTTTAATACTTACTAAATTGTTGTGTAGATTTTGAGGTTTTTGAGGAAGTGTACACTACTTTTATTAGGGTCTCAGGAAATAATAATATGTATTTAGCCAATTTTCGAGTTTTATTTGGTTAGAGAATAGTATACTACAGCATAACAGACAATAGGCAATCACAAATCATAATCACTACCACAGTTTAATCTAATATTACATAAAAGTTGCTGACATCGTAGCGATTTTTGCTAAACTTTTACACCTGGGGGGTCATATAGGATAACTGCCTTTTAATGTAAGGAAAGGAAATATACTCAAGCAGCAGGCTTGTTGTATAAAAAAAAATTGTTGTCTAAAATGACTCTTGTGTTCTTTTTAAACTGATTCTGGATTCAATAAGTAATATAACATGAAAGAAATAAATTAAAATACACACAATTGAAGATTTATTTTTATACTCGTTTGGATGGAATAATTGGAAAGCGATGGAGCTTCAATTTCTTTTTGTTGCTCGGTTTCATGTCGGGCTTCTTTGCGTAGCTAAAGTCAGAAATATTGTTTAGTTAATACTAGTGAAATATATTCAAATTAATATTCACGTCGAATAAAATATCTAATATTAGGGGTTAAAGTATGAAATTGCCGATTTGTACTGATAAATAAAAATTCTTTTTTTTTTTAATTTAACATATTTATTTAATCAAAATAATTACCATTATTATCTATACATTGCTGCCATCTAATAGGAAGCTCATTTATGCCTTTGCGATAGAACTCTGGTGATCTAGATTCGACAAACTGTGTGAAAGCATTTTGCACTGCCTCCTGAGAAGAAAACTTTTTATCACGCAGAAAATTGTCCAAATCACGAAAAAAATGGTAGTCCGTTGGAGCAAGGTCTGGCGAATACGGAGGGTGACGAATCATGGAGCAATAATGGTGAAGATCGATTCATAAGTCGGGGCTGTTTCACTGCTAGTTTCGCTATCATTGTTCGGAGTTCGGCGCAGTAGACATCTGCCGTTATTGCTTGACCAGATCGGAGAAAGCTATAGTGAATAACACCACGCTGAGACCACCAAACAGTTACCATTACCTTTTTATTGGTAAGCTTTGCTTTAGGACACTGTTGCGGCGTTTGACCTGGGGTCAGCCATTGCATTTTCCGCTTACGATTATCGTAAAGAATCCATTTTTCATCACATGTCACAATTCGATCCAATATTCCTTCATTTCTGTATCGATTCAACACGGCAACGCAAGTTTCAACACGCGTTTCTTTCTGCAGATCAGTCAAATCATGAGGCACCCATTTTTCATATTTTTTTATTTTATTGAATTGACGCAAATGAGTCAATATTGTTGGTAAGGTAACGTTAAACCATGCCGCTAATTCCTGGGTAGTTTGGCTCGGATCGGCTTCCACCATCTCTTTCAAATCATTGTTATTCACCTGTGTGGGCGGTCTTCCACGTGGTTCGTTCTTCAAATCGAAGTTTCCATCACGAAAGCGTTTAAACCAAAATCGCACAGTGCGTTTATTAGCAGTCCCCTCTCCAAACGCAACATTAATATTGCGAGCTGTTTCTGCCGCGTTAGTTCCGCGTCGGAACTCGTATTCAAAAATCACACGAATTTTCGAAGTATCCATCTTTATTGTCTAAGCTGAATAAAAAAAACAACTGAAAGTTGATAATCGAATGTTGCACATTTTTTAAAAGAAGAACTACATAGGTACCGTATGAAAAAAGTTTCACTCAAAAATCTCAAACCATGAAGGTTCTATGTCAATTCGAAGTACCTATTACAATAAAACGGCAATTTCATACTTTAACCCCTATTATTTACGTAACAATATGACCTATTGTAATAATAATTGATTCCTTTATAAATGTTAGTATAATATTTGCGTTTAAATTTTCGTTGACTTGAATTAACGACTTACATTACAGGTTATATTTCTTTATAAAAAATTAAAGTTTGTTTGATTTGTTTGGTTGATCGCTTAAACTCTGAAACTGCTAGTCGGATTTTAAACATTTAATAGCTTTATAGCAATTTTTAACATATAGCTTATATGTTTTTCTATAAAAATCGGCATGGTCATATATTCGAATTTTTATAATCTGTAAATGAAGTCGTACATATTGCACTTTTCCTATAGTTGCTATTTTCTGAGGCATTAGGTGAGCCATATCAAATTAAATAAAATTAAAGGCAACCGAAGCCATGGAGCACAGTAGAGCATGCAACAATTAAATTAATGTAAATGCAACTATTTGTTTTTGGTGGACTGATTGACTGGACTGATTTTGATAAAATGTAATTAAATGGGATAGTTTGGTCCCTTCGGATATTATGTACTTGGTACTACTTAACTAGGCTACTTTACAACTTTTACATCGCAGCGAAGCATCGGGCAAATGTTGAAAAGACCGTACACTTAACTCTTAATCCCCTTTATCGCTTCATAGGTTATGAATATTTTATTGCCTGCATTTATTTATAATAATTGTCTTTATTGTTCGAGCATTGCGATTGCATTTCGCAAACTGTATAGAAGTATATAGTCATGCTCTGTCCTTGAAGACACCTTCATATACTTTAATAACCTCACAAAAATATGCTTTGTAATTGTATGTCATTTTTTATTAATATGAATATCACATTTTCCTAGGCATGTAAATATTTGCACGATATTGCAGATATTTGCACGTGTTATTGTAAAAAGCATTCAGTTGTGTTAACGGTTAACGTATATAATCCTATAAAGTTATAAATTTGTATTATTCACACTTTTCAATGTAATCGATCTTAGTCATGCAATGTACACCATATTAGTTCTCCTCTATCGTACGTTAGGCGTGATTGAATTTAATTTATTTGCTTTATCATGTCAGTCGCAGGACGTCCACTGCTGCCCCTTCCATAATTTCCCAATAGGCCTGGTCAGAAGAAGCCTGCATCCACGGGAGCTGAACTGAGCTGATGTGATTTGCGGCATTTAACGTTATTTTTTGCTCGAATAGGAGTTCGAATAGGAGATTCTACCTAACGTCCTACAGAAGGTATCTACGAATTTCCAGAATTTTTGGATATTGCTGAAACTTAGAATGAAGTCAAAATCGCGTGTTTCGTACTGTCACAGAAGTGTGATGCTGTCCCAATTATTTTCGTGATTAATTATAAACGGATATATATATTTTTTTCTAGTTGGGGCCCGATACTCTGTACAGCCCTGAGATTTAATACCTATGACCGTAGCGCCGGCCGCCAGTTTCAACTCCCTCTGGATCCACCGTCGACCGGCGGCCCTTATCAGGTCGTCTGTCCTACCCACAGCCACTCCAATTTACTGATCTGCAGGCTTATGTCGGTAACTTTCGTACTTCTACGGATCGACTCATTTTGATTCGATCTCACACTGTAACCCCGAGCAGCTCTCTTCATAGCTCGTTGAGTGACGTTAAGCTTTCTTACGAGGTTCATGTTGGAGACCACGTTTCAGCGCCATATACATGCTGCATAAGTATGTCATCACTGGCAACATACATTGGTCGAAAACATTATATTATTTGCTTACTGTTATGAAATGTTATATTTGCTTACTCTTGCTCTCTAAAAATGCAACCTACTATTTAGTTTATTAAATTGTAATTACTTAATTATTTTATACAGTAAAATGCTTCAATTGCTTTTTATTATTATCAAAGATGATTCATTGTATGTACGATATGAATTATCTACTTGACGACCATAACTGACTTATTGTTCAACTGAATCAGACGGAGTGATTATTCTGTGTAAATTAATTGTATTGTGTTTTATTTATTTTTAATATGGCAAGAATAACTTAATTTTATACCATTATGACCTTAGTAATTTTAAGGAAATTAATAAGGACTCTCAAGAATATATTAATTGTTCCTTAATTTATGAGTAAACGTGTTCATTTTCTTCGCCTACTTGAGTATAAAAATCCCAGGCCCCTCAGACATAACTTGAATGGTCTTAATACAAATTACGCCGGCCGCGTGTGCACGCTATCTCACCCGATAGCTGGCTTTTTACCTAACCTACCAGATACCCATGTGCCCATGCATTGAAAGTACATAGGAACACTACTCGACACATTTTGTTCTTTAGAAATTATGTCTGGGGGGTCTGGGATCTTGGCCATACTATATTACTCGTGCGGTACTAATCAATTGAAGGCAATTCATGCATTTGTATAGCGAAACTATCACGTTGCAACTGATATCACACTGCAACTGATGAAACACCATGTGTTGCATGCTGCTTGTATTAATAACTTAGCTATTTATTTAAAATATGCCGACTTACATTTAGCTTATGTTGCAAATTATGCTATAATTAGTTACATATAAGCTTTCATATTGTGCGAGAAGCGCTGGCCGCTTGTATCGCCACAGCACTATTAATGATTTGGTCCGTCGCTCGCTTGCCACTGTCTCTGTGCCTGCGATCCTTGAACCCATGCGAATGGCGAGAGCCGATGGCAAACGTCCCGATGGTGCCACATTAGTGCCGTGGAATTTAGGAAAGCTCTGGTGTAGGACGCAACGTGCGTAAGAAACCTTCGCACAGTCCCACATCAAAGCGACCCGCACACGGGCTGGCGCTGTTGCTGATCAGGCCCAGATTCTCAAGCGCCGCAAATACTCATCCTTACTCAAGGACTACGAGCTTGCGGCGCTCGCAATAGAGACACTGGACCCCTGGTCAGCTGACATGAAGAAATTTGTAAGGGTATTGTCGGCACGGCTGGTCGACTCTACAGGGGACCCCAGGGCTGACATTTACTTCTCTCAGCGCATAGCTCTGGCAGTACAGAGAGGTATCGTTGCAAGCATAATGGGGTCCATGCCGCAGGCGGATCTTTTAGACGGTTTTTTTTTGTATTTAAGGTTTAATGTTAATTTTGTTATTATAATGTTTTATTTGTATATATCGAGGGTTTACTGCGAAAACCTGCTAAGTGACATTTTTTCAAAAAATGCGTTAAATACACTAAGATACTTGTTTTCTTGAGCTCTATATACTGGTAAAACCGGCTAAGCGCTATGTTAAATAGTTTGGAAGTTATTTCATGGCAAAAGCAGATAAATGAAACAAATTAGCCAATATTCCATCGCTAAAATAGCATAAACGCCCAAAACAATTATTTCCCGACGAATGTTTCCTGAAAAAAAGGTATAAGTATTCTTAGTTTCTTTTTCTGTGTGTTATTCTTACAAAAAGTTCTTACACACATTCCGTAAATAAAGAGTAAATATACTTAAATGTATTAAGCAGAAAATTTTTGTTGGTTTTATCATTAATACTTTACTGCAAAAACCTGCTATATAACTATAAAAACTATTGCTTGTACTAAAATATTAAAATTATACCGATCGTTATCATGTAAAACCGATTAAGTGACACTAGCTCGTTTATGCAATACAAATTTATTATATCGACAGTGTGATACGGTAGTAGATAAAAAAGAATATATACATTCAACATGTTTTGACAGGACTTCACGGCATCAGTTCGCTGTCGGTTTTCACTGCGTAACTACTGCAAATACGTTTCTGGGATAGTTTTATTAATATTTTATATTATCAATAATTTATATTTTATTACATAAGCGGTGTGACAGATTACTAGTAGAAAAATGTCATCGAGATCTAAAAAAATACTGTCTTTGGTGGTTAAAAATAATGGTAAGTTTTTGAGATTGTTTTCAAACTTTAAACTTTTAATTGCTATTTTTTTAATATGGCGTGTATTCCGGATATGAAAGTTAGTATATAAATATTAGGTTATTTGGTTATATGTGGTTAAATTTGCTATATACCAGATCTGCAAAATTCTTGTGTTTTTGATGTTTTGTTGCCTATTGTTTCACATGGTCAGAAGTAAATGGGAGGAAAGGTAGTTCGGAAATTGGATCTATACTATTACACTATCTTTCGAATTGTGTCCCTGATAATGTCGAAGAAATTAGTTTATTTTCAGATACTTGTGGCGGTCAAAATCGTAACCAATTCGTGGCCGCCTTACTCCTTGGGGCCGTTCAAAAAATTGACCATCTTAAAGTAATATGGAAGCAGATTCTATGCATAGCGCTATAGAATCTGCTAAAAAGAATACCGCTGTTTATTCCATGTTGAAATGGATTTCTATTTTTAAACGAGCTAGACGCAGACAAATTATAAAAGCTGATGGGAAAAAAATGACAAGAGAACCATACCGTGTAAAAGAGTTTAAGTATAACGAGTTCCTTGACCTGAAAAAACTTGCCCATGATATTATGAAGAACAGAACGAGGGATGAAAAAGCAAAAAAAAGTACAATGGCTGAAGATAAAGCGTATAAGGTATGTAAAAGGAGAGTACACAAAAATTTACTTTAATTATGACATGAGTGAAAATTTCAATGTTATAGAGATTGGAATTCCATCTACTTCCCAATCCCATAGTTTGCCGAATCACTCTTACTGGACGCGAAAGAAGACAAGGCCTACTGAAGAATGTTCAACTATAATTTGAGCATCAACTTCCTGACCGACTAGATCGCCTCTATGAAGAACCTCTCAAAATAAGTGAAACAAAAAAAAAGATTTAATTAATTTATGTAAGAAAGTTATTATACCTGAATGGTATAATAACACGGGTGGTTTGAAAAGTTAAAAACGGACAAACAGTTAGCTGATAAATTACCTGAACCAGCAGTTGATGAAAGTGAAAGTGAAGAAGAAGAATGATTACTTTAATGTTAAACTTAAGTGAATAAATTAAATAGTTTTGGACCCTTTCATTTTGTAATAAATAATACATGTTAACAATTAGTAAATATTTACAGGTAAAACCAGCTAACTTTTTTCTTTCAAAGATTACACTAATATGTTAACCTTTTTAAGACTATTTAGTCAAATAAAATACAGTAATTTATCAACATCTAGTCGGCAACATACAGAAATGATGTAAAACATCAGTAATTTCGGTAGATCTGAATTCTGTCAATTTACACGTAAAACCGACTAAATGCACGACCTTAGTTGCATATTCCCTTATTAAAAGATTTTAGTCACATATATTTACTAAAACTACATAATAATACAATTTTGTAAGCATATTCTAGCTTATAACCGCTAAAGTATGCAGGGCCTACTGATATTTTAGTGATTTAATTACGTGTAAACTTTTAAGACGCAATATCTCAAAACTGATTAGAGTGCGTTTAGCAGGTTTTGGCAGTAAACCCTCGATATAGATGTTATTAGTCTGTTAATTATTTTGTTATAGATAAATAATTAAATAACCAATAAGCACAAAAAAATATAGTCTTATTGTGTAGGTCTACACTGACACGAGATATATGTTGAATCGAAAATTTCATATTTTTTTTGATTCATACGATTTGTTTGTTTTCTTATTTATTTTCTTATAGGCCGATGAACGGCGCCAGTTCGTTGGAATCACACCACACATTATTGATCCGAAAAGGCTAATGACATAGCAATTATATTTACATACTTGTACGTACATACCTACATATAAATGTATTACATTGAAAAAGTTCATTAACATTAATGTCATTCCATGCAAATATTGGAAACATCTATCTATATTATACTTAGGTAAATATAATAAGATTGTAAACGAACTGTGTCTGTATATTAAATATTTTTGAAATAAAAATGAATCGCTAAATGTGTTGCTAAGCGCAAACCTCGAGAACGGTTGGGCCGATTCGGCTGAATATTTTTTCAAATATTCGTTGAAGTCCGAGGAAGGTTTTTAATAAGAGAAAAATTTAAAAAATATCCCGAAAAATGTAATTTGTGCGAGCGAGACCGGAGGCGAGTCGCAAGTTATTAATATTTCCTTGTCAGCTTTTCCTCTAACGGGATGCAGTTACTAAGAGTTAGAATTGTCCGTGATAGTATTGTAATAACAACAACGACACAATTAATTGTATTGTTGGTTAAGTAAGATCCTTTGTTCAATGCACACGCGCAACGATAGTGATTATTATTATTAGTGATAACGACACTACTTAACTATATGGGATAAAATTATATTCTGTCCAAAGTGTTATATGACCCTCAACTGCAAGCGTGGAATCAGTCAGAGAGACAATAGCTGCGTGCACATGTTCCTCCGCACTGTTATATGGTCCTCAACTCCAAGCGTGGAATCAGAGAGACAATAGCTACGTGCACATGTTCGTCCAGCACCATTCCGCCACCCATAGCCCATAAATCTTAGTTTTTATATAAGTTTCTCAAGTTTATATAAGTAACTAGCAGAGACACATTCAGGCATTCAATTCTCGGACTCCATACTTACAACATCGCATCCTTCTATATTAAATTATAACTTAAGTCAGTATCTAAACCTTTAATTTGTATTTAAGACTATAATAAACCAATAATAAGTGCAATAACGAGTTTTGACTACGACCACGTAACAAAAGTCAATCCATATAATATCAATTTATGTAATGCATACATGTTCCTTGAACACTGTTATCGTATCCTCCGAAAGCGCCTTAAGAGTGTGGTTTTATGCAAAATGTTATTGAAATTTGTCTATAAACATATAACTTTTGTCTTACAAAAAAAAATTACATAGGCTTCTTTCTTTCGTTTATTTGTTCTTATGATGTGGTGTTGTGATTATCTCTTTTCTGTCCTCTTACTTTTAAATATCTGTGTTATATATATTTTCTCAATTTAAACGACAATAATCTGAAAAGGTACCGATCTATTATAATATGTTAACAATTATAATTATAATCACTACTGCAGACACGTCTGTGGCGTAAACATCAGCAAGGTCGAATATACCGGTCTTTGTTGTTTTGATACAATAACAATCTGCTTTAATATCGTAGATAATCCCAACCGTTCCGCAATACGACTATAAATACACATAGTTTGCATTTTTTGTTGTTTCCATAGCTTGCTTTGAAAACACCCACTCTTAATGATTGTTATGATGTTCGCCCTTTTTTTTTTTTTTTTTTTTATTTTTTTTAAGGAGGGGAAATAACGTTTACGCACTATCCCTCGAGGGGGAGTGTGGGACTCGCCCGGTGAAATGACAACACCGGGAATACCCACTAAAACCCCCCCGGATTCCACCATCAGCGGTGATGTGCGGGTCCGAGTTCACAGCGAGGCCTTATCCTCGGATCCCCACACACCGCTGCGTTCTCTTCGAACCCAGCTCACTTTAAATATGGCGGCCACTGGAATACCGTGAGCCGCCACGCGTCCTTTTTGGGTGCTTCAGGGCGTCAGACACGTCCCCTTCTGACGCCTTGAGGTTGTCACGCGACGTGCGCCGCGGCATACGCCCGGGCACGTCGGCCGGCTCTTCGACGCCTGAGTGGATCAGCCTGGGGGTCCGCCTCGCGGGCCCGCTCATTGGCCTCTTTTCCACTCAGGGCCGCTTCACAAAACTTCTTGACGGCATTCCAGCCGTCAAGACTTTCAATCATTGCCCTGACGACAGCGGGTAAAGACAAGTCTTGTCCCACGACAGACTGTGCTTACGGGGCATCCATGCCCCGTAAGCACCTGCACAAGCCGGAAGGAGAGCGAGCCGGCCCGCCTGCTTACCCATTCCATCAGCACCGGTGCGATCGCAGACGTGGTGCGGTAGCCCCAGCCCGGCTGCATTGCCTCTTCGCGCCATCTCTCGAGTGCCTCCTCCTGAGCCTCTCTTCTCCATCGTGCTACCTCTTCTGGTAGTGGACTAGCGCCGCCAGCCCTTGCATTTGCTGTCTGATGGTAAACAGCCGCAAGGACCTCGGCATCCAACTCCCAGGGAAGTGTCCCTGCGACCACGCATGCCGCCCTCCACGAGGTGGTGCGATATGCCCTGATGATCCTGGTCGCCATGACCCGCTGCGGTCTTCGCAGCAGGGCCAAATTATAGGCGGACAAGGAGTTGACCCATATGGGCGCCCCATACAGGGTCATCGAGCGCACCACGCCCGCATGATGTTCGCCCTGGCTTCGCACGAATGTGGATGAATGAAGCTATCTTTAATGCCATACTGCGTTTCGCAGTCATAAATTGGGATCCCGCGTGGTGGCAATAACCACTTTTGTGCTGTTGTGTTTCGTAAAATGAATAATGAACGCCAAAACCCTTTATTTTATTTATCCTCTACTCTAGTAAGGCAGACGATAGGCAGCGAACTTGCGGCACCTGTAGCATTTCTTCTGTTAATAGGCGTCTGTAGCCACATACCATCAAGTGGGCCGTCACCCAACCTGATTACCACTACATAAAATGAAATCCTAAGGCAACTTTCAAGAGAGACCGCTTGTGTTGGCAGTAAATAGAGCAAACCATTGTAGGCATAAACGATCCTCGGGTGAGGAAGAAGATTTTTGGGAGAAGAAACCATTCACTATTTCATTATAGTTATTAGGTACGTTACTTAGTCACTGGGTAGTGTGAGGCCGTTGACGGTCGGAGGGCGGCCAAATAAGGCTTAAAATCGCCTGTAAATGGTTTGTTTTGACATTTTGATTACAAAATAAGGACCGTTTCTCTGCTATTTATAACATTAATAACAATTACATACATTATACAACTAAACTATCTATAATCTCTAAACAGTTATGAAAACTGTAACTAACGACTTAATTATACTATAGCTACTAGCGATCCGTCCGGCTCAATTTTATATACACAAACCTTCCTCATTTATTGTCGTTCTTTCCTTTAGTAAAAACGGTTTCATAATGCGTTGCAGCGTGGCTTAGAAGAAGTAAGATAGAGACGGTAGGAGGCTAGAACAGAGTTGAGTCAGGAACCGCTGTATTGAATTACTTACAATTTAATACAAAATTTATTCGCCTCGTGACTGATTGTCATTTAATTTTTGAAGTCGTTACAATCATAGCGAACGTCACATATAAATTCCTGCGGGAGCACAAAGGAGCGAGATAAATTATTATTATTGGTTTGACGCGATAAGTTTAGTTTATATGCGCCTTATAATTGACAAGCGGCGGTACAAAGAAACGATAAAGTTGCAATGAAATACAGCTTCTACTGTTGCATTATAATGGTGAATAACGCGACGGCTATGGCAGACGACAATATATGTGAGATCATCTCATTAAAAACAAGCTTATCAATTATTTTAATAAAATGTTTTTCTGTTCGTGTGTTTAAACCTAAAGGTCAAATTGACAAATGCTTACAAATCTATCAGTCAATGATCTGTATCGGACACCAAACAATCATGTTATGCTCGGCTGGTACAATTCAATCAGCATCTACTAAAGATATTTGTGTACTATACTTGAATAGTAAGTCGCCACAAGTAAGTATACGAAATACGAAAGTCGCCTATTTTGCTTGCAAAAAAAAAATTCTTCTCTTGCAACTGGTTGGGTAATTTCAGTTACGAACATGGATGAAGGAAATTTTTCACATGTCATCTGATCTAATTTGACGAATCAAAGATTTGACGAGTGTGTAATTTGACAAATCAAATATTTAACAAGTGTCTGCGTAATCGATTGTGGGCTGGCGAAGGATCCACTTGATGGTAGGTGGCTACCATCAAGGGGGTTGAAGGTGCGCTACAGACTCTGCAATTAGCTTACAGTTTCCTTAAATAGGTGTTTATGTTATGCTATTCACCAACAGCAAGTTAGATCAAAGATTTTTGTATGATTATGCTTCTATTGCTCTTCTATACTAATATTATAAAAAGAAAAATTGTATTTTTGTTTGTAATGAATAAACTCAAAAAATACTGAAACGATTTTAAAAATTCTTTCACCTATAGAAAGCTACGTTAGCAGTGAGTAACATAGGCTATATATTATAAAGTTAAGCTGACGAGGTCGCCTGCAACAGATAGTATTAAACAATGATTTCTATGTTATGGTATTAAATGAAATTTAAATGGTATAGTTTCACGATTACTAACACTTGCAACGAATCAGAGCATAGCTTTATTTAGAAAATAAAGATACGATTGGTATACGATTAATGAACGACGTAAAACACACGTGGTAAACGACGCCTCGTTCTTTATTATGACAACGACTTTGACAATGACCATGAAACCAATCGAGCGAGAAACTAAGCGAGTATGATTCCATTACGTATATTAGTATAAAAAGTTTACGCTAAGTATAGTTGTAGTTCTTGTTTTTCATTACTGCTTAATAAATGCATTAATGTTTCAACTTTTATGTTAGGATTATATAAAATCTAAAAAGGGTTAAGTATCTTAAATTGTTTTCAAGCAGTTGATAACAATTTTAGCAGGGTTGTTTTATGAGCTCTTAATTGTACAGTAAAATTACAGCGTTTACAGCTAATATTGAACTTATTTAATAAAATGTAATTTAAAACAAATTTTCCATGTAGGTTTTTCACAACGGCCCGATAAGATGTATTGTAAAGGGAATAATTAAATTTTTACTGTAAATTGACTGGAATCATGCTATATAACTACACCCCCACGATTTGCTCTACAAGAAAACACTAAAATATATAATAGTTCTTACTCTTTCTTTTTATTTTAGTAAACGTTTTTGTATTTATTTAGCTTGGTTCTCCGCACACGTTTGTTTTCAAAATATACTTACAATGCCAACAATGCGTTCACTAGTATCATTTGGAAAATTTTCTGAATTCTCTATTATAATTGCCCCAATTCAGTTCACGATCTGCAGTTTTATTGTCCACAATAAAAGCTCAAAAGCATTCATGTGAGCTTTATGTGACAAGCAGTAAATATTCTATTTCTTGTCCATAATCAACAGTACCGAAAATAGAAAATGATCTTTATGATAAGCGACAATAAAAGTGTTGGTACTAAATATCATAATGACGAGATGGGTCATAACGGAATGCTTTCAAAATTAACGACTCATTAATTTTAATATGATGGAGTATAAAGTTCGTGTATTGTTTTAACGGTGTGAGGAATAAATTATATCTGTTACTATGTAAGACTCATTGTTTATTAATCAATTCCAACGAATAAAACGCCCCCAATGAACTCAATTGCGCCACCTCCCTCACGTATCACAGTTTTATGCCAAATACTTCACAATAAACCTTAAGAATAAATTTATGTTTGTTCTGCCTTGATAGATTGCTTGCCTTGCCTTGGTCAAGTTTATTTTAAGAAAACGAGAGATTGATTATGGAAAACTAAATTCACGTGAATTGAAAATTCGTTTGCTTTTTCTTTCTTGATCTACTATATTGTGTTAATATTTAACTATAAGTAAGTTATTTATGATTTTAGTTACATAATATAAATTTATTTAAGGGTTCATTAAAATCAAAAATACCTACGTAAGTATAGAAACCATGTTTTCTTTAAGGCTTATAATTCTATAGTTTTCACAATATAATAACTATATCTAATGAGATGAACAAACATTTAAAGCCGTTTGCAGAAATTGTGGCAAACAACGAAACAAGAAGTTTAAATAACATTAATACAGGCTTTACATAATCTTTGTGGTATTTTCTATGATCAAATAAAGTTTTAATTCGGTACAATTATTCTGTAATCACAAAAAAATTCCACAAAATTATCAACTATTATAATTATTAGCCCTATCTCTATTTTAGCTTCCACAAGACACTCGTATAATTATGGTAAAATTTTAAAAAATCCCGTGTAAAATTTGATTTTTACAAAATAATTTATTGATTAAAATAAACAACCTCGCCAGAATGTCATACTCATAAATCTTCAAATAGAAAACAAAAATTGTGAAGTATAACTTAAACTTATTGTTGCCCTATTTTTAACATTTATTTTTGGTATTAGTATATATATTTAAATTGTTACAGACCGAAAGTGAAACGTCCTGTGAAGAAGCAGCAAGATTGACAGCGGAAGGAGCTGCTGCAGACGCAGATGATGATGATGCTTACGACTTTGGTACCATCCCTCCTCCACCTGATGGAGGATATGGCTGGGTGGTGGTGTTCGCCTCGTTTATGTGCAACCTTATTGTGGACGGGATAGCCTATACTTTTGGTATATTTTTGCCTGAACTTGTTACCTTCTTTGGCGAAGGCAAAGGCACAGTGGCATGGGTTGGAAGTCTTCTTTCCGGAGTGTATCTTGCGGCCGGTAAGTTATTTAATTTTTATAGTGTGTAAAGAAGATATTTAATAAACATTTATAGTTTGTGTAGTATGTTAAGTAAGATACCTATACTAATGATTATTGTTATTTGACATAGAATTTGCAATGGTAAGCTAATAGATAATTCACGCGGCTCGAATTCTACAAAGTAACATGCATTAAAAAAATTAAGGAATTAATTATTTCCTCTACTAAATTACGAGGATGGACGAAGGAAGTGTACAATTCATTATTTCCTTCTAGTCGTTCGGAGAATAAATTGTGGCTATAAGGAAATTGATCCCAGATGACGGTGTTTAGAAATATATGTGCCACTAAACTTGACCTATCTCGTTTTTCATTAATCGAGCATAGAAAATTGTCCATTTCCGTTTAATTTAGGTCACGTCGCTTGCACCATGTTGTGTGGCTGGTTCATTAATACGATATTGTATCACGTGGTCTTCAAAGTGTATACACTTGCGGCTTTACGTGCATATTGAACCGTCAGTCATTACAGTAAATATTATCTTTGTTTTATATAATTTGTAATTGCAAATGAGTACTTATCAAGTCAGGTTGTATGTTTAATTTATTGTGCATTAATAAATATTATTAAGTAATAATAGATTTATCAGTTTTAGTATGAATTTATACATAAGATGATTAACCGCTTCCTTAGGTTTTAGGTAGGTATATTATTAAAAAATATTTTCGGGCATTCAAGTCACGTCTTTTATTTGAAGTTGATGTAATAGGTACACATAATTAAGAAAGTCAAAATTTTTTGTCATTTACAAAAGTTATTTACTTGTTTTTATTTTAAAACAATTCATAGAAAAAAGTATTATTAAATGTAAATCTGAAGTATTTTACCTAACTTAAGTCTCGGAATGATCACGTGAACCCAACAAACAGGGACGACATCTGTATGAATTTGAATCCTGCCGCACAAAAATACGGTTGTCATGAAAGTGAGTTGTCCCGAAGATTAATTAAAATCCTTACGAGTTAATCCATTTATGTCTGTTTCAGTATTAAAGAAAGGTTCACTTATAGTAATTCCATTTTAGTGAAAATTGCCCAAATTCTTTGCCACCATAATTATATGTAGTATGATTTTTGCTGTCAACTATCAGGCTTGAATTTTTATAGATTTGTGAGGTCAGTTTTGTACAAATTAATTTTGGTCTAACATTAAATTCAAATTTTTCAAATTCAAATTCGTTTATATAAAAGAAAAAGTAATGTTTAAAAAGTCATTTAATGAAAAAATTTCCACTAGATATTTGAATGGCTTTAATTACGTTAGATATACGTCCCCAAGGAAGTTGAACAAACAAAAGTTGTAAATAGAATCAAGGCACACTGACCCCTGCACCGTACATTCATTTGTTATCAAAAGTGTTTGAACTGTAATTTGGGTTAGATAAATTTCGCATTTCATGATAATTGTTATATGAAGCGTACAGTGGGTTAAATTTATTATGCATTGGAATTTATTTTTATTGCTTTTATTCTTATTATTTATCTTAATGTGAATTTATAATTTGTATACTACATATAGGTTGTTTTTGATAACAATCGCGTTGTATAAATTTGGCATCTGTAGCCTATGCATTTCTAATAGGGGTTAAAGTATGAAATTGCCGTTTTATTGTAATAGGTACTTCGAATTGACATAGAACCTTCATGGTTTGAGATTTTTGAGTGAAACTTTTTTCATACGGTACCTATGTAGTCCTTCTTTTAAAAAATGTGCAACATTCGATTATCAACTTTCAGTTGTTTTTTTTATTCAGCTTAGACAATAAAGATGGATACTTCGAAAATTCGTGTGATTTTTGAATACGAGTTCCGACGCGGAACTAACGCGGCAGAAACAGCTCGCAATATTAATGTTGCGTTTGGAGAGGGGACTGCTAATGAACGCACTGTGCGATTTTGGTTTAAACGCTTTCGTGATGGAAACTTCGATTTGAAGAACGAACCACGTGGAAGACCGCCCACACAGGTGAATAATAATGATTTGAAAGAGATGGTGGAAGCCGATCCGAGCCAAACTACCCAGGAATTAGCGGCATGGTTTAACGTTACCTTACCAACAATATTGACTCATTTGCGTCAAATCAATAAAATAAAAATATATGAAAAATGGGTGCCTCATGATTTGACTGATCTGCAGACTCTACAGGAACTGCAATTAGAAACCATTCGTCACCCTCCGTATTCGCCAGACCTTGCTCCAACGGACTACCATTTTTTTCGTGATTTGGACAATTTTCTGCGTGATAAAAAGTTTTCTTCTCAGGAGGCAGTGCAAAATGCTTTCACGCAGTTTGTCGAATCTAGATCACCAGAGTTCTATCGCAAAGGCATAAATGAGCTTCCTATTAGATGGCAGCAATGTATAGATAATAATGGTAATTATTTTGATTAAATAAATATGTTAAATTAAAAAAAAAAACGAATTTTTATTTTTCAGTACAAATCGGCAATTTCATACTTTAACCCCTAATATTTGTTTAAGATTATGCTGTGATACATATATTTATTTTTATAAATAAGGAAATCTGTAGGAGACCTACAACCGCAGTTTGTGCAAATTTGTGTTAGCAAGCTGAAGAAATAGGCTATTCTTTGTAACCGAAGAAGGTGGGGAAAGCATGGTTCTCGAGTGGACTGGACTACGCTCGACGGTAAATTTAGACTGTCCTGTGGGTCTACCACTAGGTGGTTTGACGACATATTAAAATTAGAGGGAAATATTTGAATCTTTGGATATTAAAGTCGGGGCTCCAGCAGCGGACGTTTGTCGTCTGTTTGATTGTTAATTGGTTATGGATTGTTATTGTGATAATGATAACCATCTGCATGTGATTTACAATGTTAGCATCATTTTAGTGACATTATCACCTTAAAATTACTTTAATCTTCTATGATTATTGACACAAATTTAAATTGATTTTTTTTTAAATAACATGTAACTATAGGTATCTTTAAAAATTTTGCAAGAATATGGCAAGAATCGTTAGTAGTCGTCTAGTTTAAATATATCATCAGTATTCTTTGGTTCCCTTAAACTAGTATGCCAAATATATATAGCACATTAATATCGCATGAAGTGGACAGAAATGAAGTTTGTTTTTTGGGTTTTAGCACAAGGCTTATGTATTTATTAAATCGTTAAGGCTTTGTTGTTCCGAAGGTGAGATAATGCATAATTACGTTATTAGGATTTCATTTATACCATTGAAGGCTATTTGCCACAGGCTCTTGTTGACGCAAACACTTGATTCTTTTTTATTATGTCCCCATTTTATGATTCTCAATAATATTTCAACGCTTTTATGGAGAACAAATATTTTGAACTAAATAAACGCAGCAAAAAGGATTATCTAATGTTTATCAGTACAAATGTTTAAGCATCTTTACAAAATCGATTATTGGGTCTCAGAATTGAATCTTATTCTGTTATCTTCAGGTCCGATAGTATCGGCGCTGTGCAACAAATTCGGTTGCCGAGCGGTGTGCATCTCCGGATCCTTGGTGGCGACACTTGCCTTCATTCTGTCTACGTTTAGCAAAAGCGTTACTGTGATGATGCTCACCTATGGACTATTAGGCGGTAAGTGATCCTTTATTTTCTAACTAATAAATTCAAGAAAAAACCCGTAAAATTTAACTTAACGAAGAGAAATATAATGATTCATATGTGCTGTATGTTTTATTGAGTGTCGACATTTCATTGTCGCTTGGTTTTGAACACCTAGTATGATGTTTTATCTTTTCTAATAGTAATTTTTATGGTGTAAATTTTATAGTTTTTTTTTGGGGAATTTAATTCAGTACATCGAACATTACCGCCCCTTTTTTGGTTCACTGACGCAGAATCGTATACAAGTCATAAATAATATAATAAACATTACATTGAGGTTGTTATTGAATTTCAGCCTTAATAATTGATTACTATCAATATTAATAATTAATTTTTAAATTAAAACTAAAAGTTAAAATTAATTTAGTTGTCTCTATTTATACATATATAGGAAATATAGGCATACACCACGCTTTAAGTACAAACATGAATTCAAAGTTCGTTTTACAATATTAAATTTATGAATTTATATCTGGCAAATATTATGCAGCTGATGACCTAATTTCCTCGCACTGCATGTAATTTGTTTGTGATTAAAGCCATGTTTAAATGGCAATTTTATTCAGTTGTGATCGACTAGTTTATTTGAAATTAAATCATTTTTCTTTTTGAACTATTTAATTCCAATTCAATGTCATAAACTCGTGTCCACTATTTATTACCATTAATAGTTTTTGTTAATCTTTTTTTCACGTGTATGCCGTTGAACAAAAATTATTAATAATAACCTACTTACTCCTGTTTATAATTTATATATTTAATAAACCTTATGGCTTTGGTAATCTCAAATAGAAGGTAGTAAATAAGCATTTAATATTTATTGCAATGCTGACAAACGTTGTAAAAAAATAAACTCATAAACGATTCCTTCCTTGTTTTCCTGATTATAATGCATGTTTTCCGGATTGTGCACATACATCACAATGTCGATTGTATGAACTGAATTTGTTTTTAGTATTGGTCTGTTATTGTCGAACTTTAATTAGAAGCGCATTGGCGTTGCTGGGAAAAGCGTTTACATAAGCGATTTTGTAACAGCGGTCAGCCATTACCGCCAGTAGTGGCAACAGGGCCTGCGTTGCGGGAACGTGAGAATTATGTAAATGTGCACGTTGCCCGGCGGCCTTGGCACATTGGCATCAATACGCGTGCCGAATAGAGCGGCGCGGCGACGAGACGCCAACACTAACGTCCTTCGGTTTTGTATCTATGCAAAATACATCGATTTATAGCGACAATTACTATCAGTTCTTTTATATACTCGTAGTAATAATTGTAGTCCACGGGCACAGTGGGTTCAGTAATTCATAAACCTGGCAACTTTTCTACATCGATGTATACTTCTCTAGCAGTAGAGCAACAGTAGGTACTCAAGACTACCTTGTTGTAAAACAGTGTAGTTATTTTACAGTGGTTCTGCTGCTGAACTTTATTGTAAATTATTCAGTTACAATGGGTTCTCTTTGACAATATTTCTATAATGAGACCAAAACGTAGAAATCGATAGGTGTTTGTTTGGTTACAGCTTATATAAAGGTGATATATCATTGTTGAAAAGTGTCCTAAACGCCTTTTACTTTAGGAAATTATATCGAACCTATACATTACAAACTAACGTATATATAGTGATTGTGACAAATCTAGTTGGCAAGTTATATTTGAATTTTAATGTCGTATGCGAAATTAGACTGTCTAATGGAGCACTTAAATGGTAGGTGGCTACCGTCGCTTATTACAAATGGAATAGTGTATGATGGTTAAAGAATGAGCTCTGGCATCCCTTACCCACGGAAACAGGGAAACACCAGCAATTTATTTCACGGTGCTCTGTAAGGGGTTGATTTCTGCTGACAGATGGGTCGACCGGTTTATGAATGCGGAACGCAATGCATTGTCATTACCAGTGCCACTGCATGCCTGATGGGGATGAATGAAAGGCGACATATAAAAACATAGTCGTAGAATAGACGGTCAGTTTTTCTTTAGTGATTCAATTATTTATCAAGATATACATACGTATGTGACCTATAGCTTAGTGAAAATGGGAATTACCACACATGACCCTAATCACTTGTAGAACCGTAGGGGTATCCTCGAGTTTCCCTCGTAATTATAGTTCACTGGCAACCCTCCGGGAAATTCCTAGTGGAGTATTGACATCGATAGCAATTGATTAACAGACAGATTATTATACCTCCATGAAAGAGATACTTACATTATATTGGTTTAAAAAAATATAATTTCATACAAATTTAATTTTCAACTGGCATTTTGTATTAGTTTTAGATTTCATAAATATAGAGATCCTTTTAGACTACAGAGGTGCAAAAAGGGTGCAAAAATGAGGCATTTAATTTCAAACTTTTATTCGTGTTACCTTTGTAAGTTAGTATTACGTGTAATTTTTAAGTGAAATATACGCTAAGTTATAATATAATAATGGTTTTACGACTTCTTTCCGTGACTAAAAACCCCAACCATAAAACTAATCATTCAAATCTGATTGAGTTTTATTGTCCAATCTTGCAATATGCGATGTTGCACTTTATCAAATTAAGTGCAGTTCAACATGAAAAGCGTTTCAATTAGTTCTTTGTTCAGACATAACTATAAGAGGTGGCAATGGCAATTCACTGGGCTTGAGTCGGTTTGGATATTTGCCAACGCGCAATGACGCAAATTAGTAGTGTTTATATTACTGGTTTATGCGGAAGGGTTTCGATTTCGAAAATTCTTCGATGAGTACTAAATCACATTTTAACCTCAGCCTGTAAGGTTTGTATTCGATTGTAATAAAATTATAAAACTAGTAAATTACTTTAATGCTGGTCGACATGCAATGCGATGGTTTTTCCACGTGTGATTATATTAGTGGTGTGTACAATCCCCTATAAACTCAAGTAAAAAATTTTTAGTGCCATCAAAAAAAGTCATCTATACCGCCATTATAAAAAATAATATCGTGAGCAATGGAAGTGAAAGTGAGCAAGGTTACATTTGTCGCATTTGTGACGGGATATGGGGGGGAAACGTAAGAATATCATCTGAATTGTAATTGAGAGTAGACAGTAGACAAGATGAACGGAAGATATTGTTAATGAGACGACAACAACAATGTCTTGTTGAAACAATGAACTGTGTTAACATAAGGAAATCTGTATGAGAACAGTTGTTAGTTATTAGTTGTTTCAAGCAAATTTTGAAGGTCGTGTAGTGTCCCGTGCAAGTGTTGGCATAACTCCAGCAACTGTAGACATTGCGGCGCCGAATGGGCTTCACGACAAAAGGCAGCCATGTTCTTATCAGTTACGTGCAAAGATAAAAAATAATACTTATCAGTCAAACGATTAATTAATGTAGTACCTAATTTATTTATTTTAATGTTGAAGTCGGAAGACTGGCCGAAGGTTTACAGTAGGTGACTACCATCAAGGATTGAGAAGGGATAGAGAAATGGGCTCTGACATGCCTCTCACTCACCGAAATACATCAGCGCTAATGAGTTCCTTCAAATCTGTAATTTAATATATTAAATAACTAATATAAATTCTATGCTAAAGACCTAGTTAAGAATTTGTTAGAAAGAGTACTATGTTAAAATATTGAGAAGTTTTATTTAAGAATTTTTTCAATATTGAAAACATAAATAAACATATATTTTAATTACGTCAACTCCAGCTTAAGTATGTCATTTGCTTAAGAATGTATAGTTAATTTTTTGCTTATTATGCGTTCCACTTGGTAAACAAATAAAGTGAAAATAATGATATTTGAAGTGAAAACTTCTTAGGCGCGTTTTAGATGGGAAAAACCGTGTTACCGACATCTCTATATATTAGTATTTACTTTCCTGACAATTAAAAAAATACACACGTAATTGTTCAAGTTTTCACTTATGTCAGCACTATTGGGGTTATGGGAAGCAATGAAAGATGGAATTTATATGAAATGATATTATTTAATAGTATCTTTTAGTATATCAGGAAGGTGTGTTCGTATCTACTACTAAGGGGCGCAGTTTGAATAGAACTAACTCTGAAGCTCAAAGTCAAACGTATAAGACTCTTGTATGAAACAAAGAGCTATTGTAATAAACCTTATGTTTATATGTGTAAAGGAGAAAGACTCTCAATCTACTTGTTAGAGTGAGACAGATTAATTTTGATATATTCCAACATGCCCCCTCAAAATAAATCCTCTTTCTCCAAAAACTTAATATCTTATCAAAAATTATACAATACAAATTATCACACCTTCCTTTGTCTGGGAGTACAATCTTTTGAACTTATACGGTCCAACATTCGTTGCGCAGGATTAGGGAAAACCCAGAAAAACCTAATCAGACCAGTTCAAATCTAATATTCAATCTAATATCTAATTCAAGGTAAAGTAGTAATATTTAATTTTATTTTTATTTCTAATATTTATCTCTACACTAAGTTGAGCTTGTTTCTCATTTGAGAAAAACGTTGATTTGGCAATGATTTTGTCAATATATCAGCCAACTGGTCACCTGTGGAAAGATAAAACATTTTAATAACCTTTTTCTCGACTTGTTCCCTTAAAAAGTGATATTTAATATCAATATGCTTTGATCTCTTGTGACTAGTAGGGTTATTTGCAATGCTTATACATCCATTATTATCCTCATAAACGGGAATTGGACAGGATATTTCCACATGTATGCTGGTAACTAATGATTTTAACCACAGAGCTTCTTTCACGGCTTCATATAAAGCCATATACTCGGCTTCAGTAGATGATGCCGCCACTATTAGTTGCCTCTTTGTTTGCCAGCATATTGTGCATTGTTCAAATAATATAAACAAATAACCTGTGGTACTTTTTCGGTCCACTTCAAAACTTTCCTAATCGGAATAAACAAAGCCATCACTAAAGCTACAAAATTTATTATTGTGATTGCGTCTAGTGTCGGTTTAACTTTAAACAAATATAATATTTTACTTTTTAAGTATGACTAAACTGTATACCTTTGTTCACAAATCCACTCAAGAGATTAACAGAAAAATCCAAATCGGGTCGAATGCATATCATTATACATTAAACAACCTAAGAGGTTCATACAAGGGGCCTTTGTTGTTTCAATTGAATTTAAGGCGTCATAATCTACTTTGGTTTCTAGAGGAGTGCTGACAGTTTTACAGTCACTCATGTTAAACTTTTCAAAACTGTTTTTATGTACAACTCTTGGTCCAATGTAATTTTATCATGATTCCGTTCAACTCTTATTCCTAAGAAACATTTTATTTCATTTAAGTCTACCATTTTAAACTCGTTCATTAAGTATCTTTTAAAATAATTCATGGTATTTATATTTGCTGTACAGATTACAAGGTCATCAACATAAAGTACAACATATATGTTTTTCAAGATATTACCTGCATCAAAAACATAAACGCATCGATCAGCTGATGAGTATCGAAAACCCTTTTTAATTAAGGCCTGTTCAAACATTTGAAACCAACAGCGTGCAGATTGTTTCAAACCATACAAGGCTTTATTTAATTTACAAAGTTTATTATTATTATTTGGGATTCTTTCAGAAATTTCCATATATATTTCTTCCTTTAATTTCCCATTTAAAAATGCCGTTTTCACGTCCATATGATGGACAAGCAAGTTGGATTGATTCGCAAAAACTAATACGAATCTGAAACTTGAGATTCTTGCAACAGGTGCAATAGTTTCATTATAGTCAATCAAATATTCCTGACTAAATCCACGAGCTACTAAACGCGCTTTGTATTTAAGGGGTTTTCCAAACTCATCATTTTTAATAGTGAATACCCATTTGCAGTCTACAATATTTCTGTGTATTGGTTTCGGTACAAGTGACCATGTATTATTTTCAGTTAATGACTGAATTTCCTCTTTAATAGCCGTTAACCATAAGTTTTTATCACTCCTAGACTCAATTTCGTAATATGATGAAGGTATTTTGCACATTAAAGAATAAGCATATAATAAATAGTTAACAGACTTATCAGATTAGTTTTCATTATATGACATGCAGGGCAAGTTTTTAATTCTTTCACTTCTTCTGAGATTATGTGAAGTCAATCCATTTTGAGATGAAGTCATTGTATTTTGAAATGAAGAGCCATCTGTTTCACTTACAGATTTATTAGGTGGTGGACCTAATGATACAGGTATTCCGTCAGTTTGTTTAAAATTATCTGATTTAGACTTATCAGATTTACACGTCCTTTTTACGGAGTGCTGATCAGAGGTACTAGAATTTTCTATTAAAATTCCTTCAGACTTAGGCCTGCTAGCCAAAAAATTGATCTCATCAATTATTACATCTCTGACCCTTACAAACTTTTTATTTACCACATCCCACACCTTATAGCAATTCGGTTCATAACCAATTAAAATACCTTTTAAGGACTTTTCGTCGAATTTGGTTTTCCTGGTTTTATTTAAATAATAAACCGTTGAACCGAAAATTTTTAAGTATTTTAGTTGTGGTTTTTTATTATGCCACAATTCAAATGGTGTGTTAGCTGATTTTAGTGCTTTTGTGGGGCTGATATTTATTAAGTATGTAGTAGTAAGCACAGCCTCACCCCAGAACGTCTTGTCTAATTTGGCGCCAGATACCATGGCACGACTTCGCTCTGTTATTGTCCTTATCATTCGTTCAGCAATCCCATTCAAAGCAGGGGTATGCGGCACTGTTAAATGGTAGCTTATACCTTTTCGCACGCAATGCTCTTTCATTTCTTTCGATAAATATTCACCACCATTGTCACAATACAAATTGACTATTCTCAAATTGAAATGAACTTCACACTTAGCAACATAATCTTGAAACACAGAAAAAACATCTGATTTATGGGCTATTAAGTAGGTCACACAGTAGTGGGTATACTCATCAACAAAAAGGACAAAATAGTTTTTTGCCGTCAATACTTGAAGGAGTGATCGGACCACACACATCTGTATGCACATTAAAAAGCGGTCTTTTTATAATTTTACTCTTTGTTTTATTAAATGGTAAACATGCTTGTTTTCCATTTATGCAAGCTTCACATAGATTGTTACTTGGAGTAACATTTTTTTTTTTTATGTCAGAAAACATTTGCTTGCTTTTTATTTGCATAAATTTAGATTTACCAATGTGGCCCAATCTTTGATGCCATAATTCGTAATTATTATTTACGGATCTGTTTGTTGAGTTATTCACTACTAAAGCTTGTATATCGTACACAAAATTAATTGCGATTAAATTGTTCAAAGACTTACCACATGATACGATTTTACCTTCGTTGTATATTTTCACACCACCATCGACGCCGTCAAAAACGACAGTCATGCCAGCATCTTGCATCTTCTTAACAGACAGTAAATTGTAGGGAATTTCTGAGCAGAAAAGAACATCCCGTAGCACCCCTTTTAAGCCTGTATTGCTGATTACTTGGAGATTTCCTTTCTTTGTTGCACTTACAAATGTGCCTTTTTTTTTGCTACAGAAATATTTATTGGTTTTTTTAAAGTTATGAACCCTCGTGCCAGCTCCTCTTTGTTGATAATATGATCAGACGCACCTGAGTCCAAAATGAACGTTATGCTATTTTGATTGTTATTTTCTTGTTCGAAGTCGCCTGCCATAAAGGCAAATCCCGATACGTCTGGTTTCTCGGAATCAGTTATGGTCTGAACTGTTCTAATATTTTCAGGACGTTGGTTTTTCTTGTAGAAACAATTCCTTTGAAAATGACCCCGTTTTCCGCAGAAATGACATTTTAAGATTTTTATTTTTTTTATTTTTTGATTTAAATTGAAATTTATAAAATTGTCCTCCTTTTAATTTTCTATTGTTATTGAAATTTCCATTGTAAGCTTTTGATGACGCAGTTTGAGTTTTTATTGTTTCGGCCTGAAGCACTTTCAAGCTCGTATCTCTTCTTTCATGTACCAATTTTATTTCGTGGTCTAAAAGTCTTGTTTTGACAAATGTTAAAGTCAAGTTATCTTCCGCTAATGTTTCAATAGCTGTAATGACACCATCATAGCAGATGGAAGGGTCATGAATAAATGTGTAATTTTATCGGCCTCTTCCAATTTTGCACCCGCAGCTAATAATTCGATAATTAACTAATTCATGAATAATTAATAACAATAATCTCTTGTAAGTATGTACTATGTAATTAAAATTTCGAATTGTTGGAATTTCAAATTTAATATACGTTTTCGCAAAGCCAGTTGCGTCGCGACGCTTTTTCTTTCATATATAGAATCCAGTTTCTTAAAGATTTCTTTTGGAGTAATTTCTTCGTTAGTTAAGCCTAGCAAAGAATCGGATAAATATTCAATAATTATGTTCTTTGCAATTTTCTGCTTTTGATGCCACTGATTATCAGGTTCCGCAGGAGGTTCTTCATATATTAAGTTCATTTAATAAATTTCTTATTCTTAGCTTCCACACACTATATTTGTCCCCGTCAAACGGTTTAATATTTCGCTTTAATTTTGAATTGTCCATTTCATTTAAACCACAAATTCACTTAGTTTATTTTAAATTATACGTTAATTAAAGTATTATTTTAATAGTCCGTTTTCTATGTTTATACAATTATTATTCTATTTTATTTATTAAAATTTATTTCACTTATATTTTATTATAGTCTTATTTCATATTTCACTAGAAAGTTTTTATTTCACTGGGAAGCTTTCATTTGCTGGGCCCATAACCTATTGGGGTTATGGGAAGCAATGAAAGATGGAATTTATATGAAATGATATTATTTAATAGTATCTTTTAGTATATCAGGAAGGTGTGTTCGTATCTACTACTAAGGGGCGCAGTTTGAATAGAACTAACTCTGAAGCTCAAAGTCAAACGTATAAGACTCTTGTATGAAACAAAGAGCTATTGTAATAAACCTTATGTTTATATGTGTAAAGGAGAAAGACTCTCAATCTACTTGTTAGAGTGAGACAGATTAATTTTGATATATTCCAACAAGCACTCCCGGAGTGCCACTGTTTTTTTTTTCGCTTACCAATTCGTGATCTACTATTTATTATTAAAATGATGACAATAACAAGAGTCTCTAATATTGCAATGACTTCCCCGTAAGTACAGTAAAATTTGAACGTTTATCTGTTAGCACATACGATTAGTACAATTGTCGAGGACTAGCCCAGTTGGCTGCCAGAAGTGAGATCATCAACTCAATGTCGTCGATTGTTACGCTCTTTCGCTGCATTGTGTCTTTTTGAATTTAGAAGTGTATTGTTTCTCCTTTTAACAATAAACGATTATAGAAGATCTATGGATCTACAAACATAGAATATGAGTTCAATACGCAGAAAGTACAAAACATTAGCCCATCGAATTTAAAACACGCAATGTCCAATCAATGCTTATCTATATCTATGTTTTAATTACATTCCCTAATTTATTAAGAAGACTTAAGAAGACAATTTTCATTAACAACTACCATGGAGGCGTTACAACCAAAATTTGGACAGACAGACGTTCTGTATGTTTATATTAAACAATTAACAAATAAAATTAATTTATATCTCATTTTTTATATACTATTATTAACATAGCGCTATCTGTTGGATACTGTTGGTAATTTATCGGCTGGATTGAATAAAAAAATTGCACCCGTGCGAAGCCGGGAGCGGGCCACTAGTTATAGGTATATAAAAATTTATCTAATTGATGGTGATAACCGCATCAAAATCCGTTATGTGGCGTAGGAGGAGTTCCGTGTCTGTGTGTATCAGACGCGGAAAGCGACTTCAAATTACTATGTAGATAGAACAAACATTATCAGCGTCATTCTATTTGTCCACTGTAGTCATGAGGTTTTTATGGTCATAGAAAATTTCGTCTGGGAGATATAGATACTTATAGAATACATAATCCAAGTAGGTAGTAGAAGAATAGGATTTAAAAATAGTCAATTTCAGTCGTTTTTTACTGTTTACGCTTGCTTAACCTTAATTACTTTGCTTATTAGATTACAAATGCTCTTTATTAAATCGCGCCCGTTAGGAGACTCCGGGTACACAAAGAAATCTTTTCGCTTCATATAACTATGTAGGTACTTCAATTACATATTATAACGATTGAACTGTTTACATGGAACAATTCGTAATGATGTCAAATATTTGGTTACGATCCAAACGCTCGGTATGATGCCGAATGAGTAATGGCTTTTTTGCTTAGTTCGTCTTTCGTTCGTCTGCTTTCATTTTAACACAAGTTAATGTACTTGTGAATACAAATATGCAGCAATCCCTTTATTCTTTAGACAACATAAGTTGAGCGACTTCAGGCACGACCTAAATTAAAACTAAATTAATATAAACTGGAGTTCGTCCGTCAATTCTGAAAACTTGTGCCTGTCCTGGGCCAGAGGGAACATTATGTTCTACACTGGAGATCAGGGAATGGATTGGAGATAGCTGTCCATTCCCTGATTTTTTTCCGCCTATTTCTTTTATTTTCAAAACACATCACAGATAATAAATATAAATATTTAATTTATTTTAAATTATATTAAGTATATAAAATACATATGTATATCCTTTATACTACAGTTTTTAAAATTATAGAAAAATATGAAGTATTTTGATGAAGAATATTGTCTCCATTTCAACATTCCCTTTGTTTCTGAATATCTCTGAACGAAATTGAAGATCATTTTAAAAAGTGGGTCACTGTAAGTCGCGTGATCGTTATCTGGAGCGGAACGTATCATTCAAAAAATTTAATTGAGTGCATATAGCTCGGTCAAGGAATTAAAACTACAATATTGAAGACAATGCGCCTATAAGTAGTCATTATTAATAAATTTCCTTTTAAGCCTTAGAGAAAGGACGTGAGGTAATGCAGTGATGTACTGACCTCATTGCACACTCCCAGTTTTTTTTCGATTCCTTAACAAAATTGCAACGTAGAATGACATAAAGAAACTGAGGAAAATTCGATAGGATAAATAGGAAGCTATACAGCCAACGATAGCACTATCCCCTCTAGTACTTTACAAAAAGATAGAACATTTTTTCAGCTAAAGTTGGGACACTCAACTGGTTTGTTAAGTGACGACATAAGTACGTTTATGCACAATGGAATGTCATTAGTCATCAGAAGTAAAATTGCAGACGGGCGGTATTTATATTGTGAACACGAGCACATTGGATGCGCGACATTTATTGTTTTTGTATATTAACACTTTTCCTTTTTCTGTGTAAGTATATTTCGTATTTAGAGCCCAATTGCGGATGAACATTCGTACACAAACCAAGTATTAATGATCCATTTATCCATTTATTGGTATAAGAAAAAATTAACATCTATTTTTTGTTTGTTTTAAACCCACTTTGATGTACATTGTATGTTAATTGCTAATTTAAAAACAGAAAATAATATGGGCCGCAATGTGACGCATCACAATGAAATAATGCCGATGACCTCTGTTCGCAACAGTCCATCTGTTCCTTTGTGCTTCCTCTGCTTTGCCAACAAAAATATTGACTCATGTTTTATGAAATCAGTATTTATTTTAATCAAGTATTTTTATTAAAAAAAAATTAAATATGTTAAATATTACAAGATATTTAGTACAAAGTATTTCAATTGTACAGAATAATAAACATTATTTAAAATTACTTCAAGTATGTCGAGTATACAGAGGGTTTAATCTAGCTTCTTCTATATCAGTCGATTTTGATTCTGTTTTCACTTATGAAAAGAGGGATATAAACATAAACATTTCACCCCGGGCGAAGCCGGGAGCGGGTCACTGGTGTATCTATAGTTTAAATAAAAATTAATCGCTAAGTGTGTTGCTAAACCAAAAGCTCGAGAACTTTTTTCTCAGTTCTCAAAAACTCGAGGTTTCAAAGAATATTTTTTCAAATATTTGTTGAAGGTTCTTATGAGAAAGTTCGTATCTGGACATTTAATTTATGTTCTATGATGTGAATGTACGATCGTATGCAGGCTCAACTTACACACATACCACATACTATATCCGCTAATTTTAAAGGTTATAATCATTTATTTATACTAATCGGAATGTTCGAATTATGTTATCTATCTCACAAAATAATGTAGTTGTCAAGTGGGTGCTTAATAAATAAAATCTGAATGTGGTATACTTATACACGTAACGTTGAAAACTCATAGAACATTCCTCTCTACTTGTAAATTAGTCAAAGTTCCCTGTCATCTGGCCTCTTGCCAAATTGGCATTAAATTTGACGAAACACACGAATCTCGTTTCACGCAATCACCGCTATTGAAACTACTCATGTGTGTTCGTAGTTTCGTTCTAGCTAGTGTACAGTCCGTACCCTTTGTATAATTTATCTTATTATGTAGAATTGTAGACTGAGTACTCCTCTATCGTGCATGAGCTCGCTCTACCATAATATGTACATCCTTTTGCACTGAGTTCGTCAAGGTTCTTCTATGTTAAGACAATCAGACAGGCTGATGGTGCTGCAAGTGCGCTGGTCACCATAGAAGAATTAAAACCATAGAAACATTTTATTTTATCTCAGATTTTTATCTAAGATTTTAGAATTCTTGACGTATCTGTCATTTTTTTCGCGAATTCAATAAGTGCTTGGCATGTCTTGCGTCGCTTTCTGGCTTCGGTTATTGAAGACAAGTAAATTCTTAAATGAACATTTTTAATCATTAACAAATAAGACACTTTTTTATTAAATGCTTAATTGATTTATTATTTGATGGTAAACAAATGCGTTGCCAATCTAGAAGGATAACAAAAAGCAGTATAAGGAGGGATATGAGAATGAATTCTGGCATCTATCAACTTAAAGAAACACAACAACATATTCACGGGGTTGTTTCACGGGTGGGATACTGCCGCCAGATGAGAGTCCTAGTTTATGACTGCGGATCGCAGAGTATAAAAAATAATTTTGTGTGTGTCAGCTCCGACACACGACTGGAGTTTACTCCTTACGAACGATAAAATATCAATATTCACAATTCGAACACGCCGAAAGAATAAACATTGTTCTTTTTTTAATAATATTGTGTAGATGGCGCAATATCTATGAAACTTCAGATTTTCTAAAATATTTTTAAAAAAAAATAGAACGTAACTATAACGCATAACATAACGCATTCGTGTAACAATAATTTTGATTTTACTCCTATAAATTTTCATACCACGGGCTTATATAAATATATGTATATGCAAATCGATACTTAAGGAGTAAACTCCAATAAATGAAATGGAAATATAAACAATGCATTTTCGGCAAAAAAATCTAGAAAAACTAGAAATCTTTGACCCTTACTGAGGAGTTTTAGTCCAATGTAATCGTGTCTGATAGCGTAACGTTTGTATTTAATTCCAGGTATTGGCTTCGGCATGATTTATCTACCTTCGGTAGTCGCGGTGGGCTACTACTTCGAGACCCGTCGCTCCCTCGCCACAGGAATCGCGGTGTGTGGCTCGGGTGTGGGAACATTTAGCTTTGCGCCACTGGCCACTATTTTATTAAGGGAATTCGGCTCGTGGCAGAATGCGAATCTGTTATTGGCCGGTTTAATATTGAACTGTGCTGTATTCGGTGCTTTGATGAGGCCTCTCGTTTACCCTAAGGTAAGATTTGTGGTCTCGTAGAGAATGATTAATTAGTTAGTTAACAGTATTATCTAATGAGAAATTGATGTTAATTTCAGACGTCAGGGGAAAAGCCGCTGTTGCAGCGTATGGCTGAAGAAAAAAGACTGCAAATGGAGCGCGGATCAATCGGTGGGTCGTACTTCGTAGTTCAATTACCAGACGGCACCATGGAGAAGAGATTGAAGGTAAAATAATACTGCGACCATTTCAAATTGTTAAGTGGGTTAAAATAAGAGTGATACGAGATATATATAATACTAGCGTTTGCCCGCGACTTCGTCCGCGCCGCTTTATCTTAGGTGTTAAAACATTTGTTCGATCTTTATTGTTTGTATATTTTTGTCCGGCGTTTAATTTTTTAATTTTAATTATTAAAAGCACTTTTTACTGGAGGAAAGGTACCCAATGACTTATTCTGGATCTGTGACAACGTGTATGCAAAATTTCATGCAGATCGGTTGAGTGGTTAAGGCGTGAAATCGTAACTAATAAACAAATTCTCTTCCGCATTTATGGTATTCTATGCTGTCTATGCTAAAAGGTTTTAAGTGGCAGGGCTCACTGTGTATCCCAGTTGCAAACTATTTGCTTGGCAACAGTAATTACCCCAATACCGAATATCAAAGCCACTGTAACCCACCTTGAGTCTTAATATTTCTCGTTTCAATATAACTTCGTCCGCGTTGAAAAATGAAAAATATAACACCTGAGAAAATATATAAGTGTTATAACGCCTGACATCTTTATAGCTTTGACTTATTATATTTATAGACGATCCTTCGGGAACCTAACTACATCCATCCTCACAAACTTTCGCATTTATAATATTAGTTGGAAGATATTAAATATTAATTTAAAATACAATACGCTGCCTTTGACATTGAAGTCCAAGGCCATTGACATTGAAGTGAAGGACGAAACACTTTTTATAATGCTGGTATTTAATTATAAGCAGCGGCTCCGCCTCGTGCAATAAGATTGTATTGCGACTCCACAGAAGAAGTGCTTCATTTCGTCCGCTTTGGAAAAAGAAAAATATAACACCTTTCGTTATAGTAAGGTGTCATGAAATCACTTCCAAATCCCTTAATCTACTAAATAATTTTATCCCTTACTTAAATCCTAAGTGTCACATAACTCCCAATATTGCGATGTAATTGAATATGGTTCGCAAAGCAAATTTTGGTTTTCTCTGTGCACGAAATATTATTCTGTTTGTATGTAGGTAATATGACCTAATGTTGGCACCCCTCTAATTTATTGGCACTCTAAACTTTTCCCTAAAAAATAAGTAGACTATTCCATAAACTGTATTCTTAGGTTATAAATCTTAGGTTTGTGATCTTTATGAATTGCTAAATCTAAACAGTCAGATGATTTAAACTTTCAAACTTCATTTGAGTCGCAACGACTTTTCTGTTGTGCGGGGAGTTTCTTAAGATTTTGTTTAAATTGTTTATGTGATAAATTATTGTGATTTTCCATGACTGTTTCTAGTTCTGTATAGTTGAAGCTACGTATTTTTGTTGGCATTTTGCAGCTTTGACTGTTAGTTTTTAATTTATTGCTATGCCAATAATTGGTTTTACAATAAAACCTAATTCTAATTTTTTGTTACAATGCCAATAATTTGGATTCTTTTATTATACAATTTTTTCTTGTATTTTGCACCTTATTTTCATAAACATATAATATTTGTTACATTTAAATCTATTTATAGAAATTAACGTGTTTTTGATAAGATTTCCAATTGTTGGCACCATGCTAATAGTGAAAACACAATTATAGACAGTAATGCTAATAATTAGTAATAGCATAATGGGTTTTAAGAATTGAAGAAACCAGCTTTTTTAGCTGGTATTTTGGGAGAGGGGTGCAACGACGATATATAAAAATTATATGAGGATTTTCTGTATCGTATTGCTTAAAGTGCAATAATTGGGTAGTTTCCCTTATCCTTGAAGAAAACTTTTTTCAACTTATAATTGAGGTTTAAGAGCGTTCATCAATTAAAATCACACTGGAGTCAAAATTTATGATTTCAGTAGTTTCAGATGTTTTAGTTTGCAGATAAGATGTTAACGTCATATTATTTGTAGTTGTATAATCTAGTAAATATCTGAAAAATATTTTAAAGTGAATTTTCATTAGAACATTTTTAAACAGCCCTTTTTTTAAACTAGCGGTCGACGGCCTACGCAGATAAATATACAAGTTATTAAAAAAATTATAACACAATCTTTTAGAACATTAATGACTTCACATACTAGGTCCAAGATAAAACAGAAATATCTCAAATTTGATCCTAAAATAACACGTTTAATATCGCGAAAAATTACTAAAAGTGACACTTTTGATTATACTTTTCTTGAATGAAAATTTACAGAAGTCGTATGTTTTTTTCGACTATTATTTAATAAATGATATGAATTTTTGGAAAATCAATATTTTTATAATTTGTCACATATAATTTTACTAATATCTCGCTTCTGCGTCGACCATCGACCGCTAATTTTAAAAAAGGGTTGCTTAAAATCAGCTCTAATGAGAAAAGTATCCCAATATTTTAAAATATTTTTCGACTATTATCTAGATTATAAAACTACAAATAATATGACGTTAATATCTTATCTGCAAACTAAACACATCATGGCATTATGATCCGCCGGGAACCATAAATTACTGATTCTAACTGTAACGGCCTTAAGTAGAGGTTGAGACAACCATGCGCAATGACACAATGCAACACATTGGATATAGTGTGTAAATGTAGCCCTAGGCTATAAAGGAATGATGTTTGTTAACTATTCCAGGCACCACTCAACATAGATCCGGGCGTTCACTCCTCCCTGAACCTGGAGGCGTTGGCTCGTGTGCCCACTGTGCCCAACATGCCCGGAGTGCCCACATTGCCTGCGTTGCCCACCATTACGGAAGCGAAAGTAGTCGATGACACTAACGGAGAGATAAAGGTACTGAAGGACTACTTAGAACTATTACTATATTGTTATTTATTTATTATTTTTTATTATTATTATCGATATCAATATGACGTCTTAATATGGCTCGCTGCTATCTTTTCTTCTGACTTATGATACTAATGCACCGTTCTGTATCAACAAGTTAGTCGCTTTATATACCTTTAGATATATACCCACAGAGCCCTAAGAGCCTCAAAACTCAAGTTACGAACCGTAGAAATGGTATCGTAGCAAAAAACGAAGGTACTAAGTAAGATACTGACTGCCCTTAACACTTTGTCAACCGTTGATGAGTACAGAACGAGAACGGGTCGGCACTGCATCCGCCGTCGGGTCCGATGTCCCGCAACGTGTCGTCGCCGGCCTTCTCGGCGACAGCCCCGGGCCTGCCCAAGAACGGCTCCGTGCCATTCTTCGACCGCCAGCGCAAGCACAGCACCGGCGACAGGTTAGACCCCAACACCTGTGCCACTAAAACGTTAGTACTCACTTAGAATATCGCCAAAAATATTCACCAACTAATCACTCTCATATGAATTTACAGTATTGCTACTAAAAATATCTATCCACTAATATTACTCGCTTATTAGACTTTACGCATCAACAGCATTTATGGGATTTTGAACTCGCTAGCAATATCACTCACTAACAGGTTTGTTTAACTAGCTATATTCCTTCCGGCCCTTAACTTCCAAGCAATACAATTCGCTAACAATAAAGCACAAAATTTCCGGAATTGTGAATTCGTGAGGAATTAATTGGTCCTCGCAAGCAATGCATGCTTCACTATACGCTTCGGCCATTTGAACTTACTAGAAATAAACTGTTCAATATATATTTAAAACTATTAAAAGTAACCAGCAGTAACAGTACCACATCCTGAAAGGTTGATTTTCTTTTATAAAGTTGTTTGAGATATTATTTCGTACCAAATTTCATGTAATGTAAGATTTAAAGTAATCAGTAATTATGTTTTTAGTTTCTGCTTCTTTCTTTTTCGTTCGTACATTTCATTGAGTTTTTCGTTTTGAATTCAAGTAGTGGTAATTGTGGTTTATGTTTTATCATTAATCATAAGTTTGTTATTTTTTTGCCATTTTGTTGTTATACGGTTTTTTATCACGTTACAGATTCAAGCCGTCCTTAGCTGCAATTAAAGCGTCGTCCAAAACTTCCATGAACAGTCAATACAGAGACGTAAGTTATGAATACAACTAAATATTATTGAACTGATAGGTTCTCATTTTACATGTGGTGTATCTTATCTGTATTTTATTTTTAAGAATACGCTTTGATTAGTTTCGTCAGTACGTACAACACAGATATTTTACAAACGTATGCATGAACATGACAATAATTGTTTCGGGATAATGCTGTCAGATATAATTCTTATTTGCCCTAATATTATTTAATAAATGCGATTTTTAATCGCCGTATTAGACCACCTTAATCATTGTGACGCATGTAACGCATGTTTGATATTAGGGCGACGCGGAGAGCATGATGACGTCGAAGCTGTCTGTATCGGGACCGGCGCGGGAAGCCTCGCGCATGGTGCGACCGATGTCTCGCAAGGACATCTTCTACTCGGGCTCCGTGCTCAACCTACCTCAGTACCAGAGTCAGAAGTCACTACAAGGCTACCGGAATTCCGTGCTTAGTCTACCGCACAGTCGCCACACAGGAGACTTGGAACGCCACGAGGAGCAATACGACCTGTGCCCGTGCCTAGCGCTGCCGAACTCGTTCAAATCGGCGCTGGCGTCGATGTTGGACGTGTCCCTACTGCGCGACCCCGCCTTCATGCTCATCGGCGTGTCCAACGTGTTCGGCATGGCAGGACTCTACGTGCCCTTCGTGTACCTCGTCGACGCCGCCACACTTAACGTAAAGTTCACTTAAAGCTTAGGGAGTAACTACGCTTAATTAGCTCAATTTGCGTTTCATAGGATGATTATGGTTGCACTTATACAGTTCCTCTTCTGTCAGCCGCGTATTTTTATTATAATATAAATATAACGGTTTTATAAATATGTGACTTAAGACAATATAAATGTTTTCAATGTGTATCAATTGAATTTTTATTTCTAACATTAGCATTATCACTACATGCACGTGACACCGTATATTTGTTTTATCATATTTATATTACAATAAAAGTACGCGGCTGATAGGAGCGGAACTGTTATAAGTGTAACCGAAATCGTCAAGCGAAACGCGAATGAAGCTAAATGAGTGTAATTACGCCCTGAATGTTGCACTATTAAGGTTTTAGAATAGAAAAGGTCGTATGTGCAGGGCGTGGAGGCGTCGCAAGCGTCCTTCCTGCTCTCGATCATCGGCATCACGAACACGTTCGGCCGTATAGCGTGCGGGTGGGTAGCTGACTTCCCCTGGATGGACTCTCTGCTGCTCAACAACATCTGTCTCGTCATTGCAACGGTCAGTTCTAATGAGTAGATTAAAATTACCTTATTCCTATAATACTATGCAGTGTGTAACAAGCCTGAAATTGTGTTTTTTTTTAACCACCGACGTCCGATGCAAAAGCGATGTGTGTGTGTGGAATCATAGCTTCCATACGGATGGACCTATTTTGATCCAATTTTTTTTTGAAAGCTATCGTTCTTAGTTATGAAGCTATGTTCAGACGTTTGAAGATAATTTCTTAATTGACGAAGGAATTTCACTAACTTCCACATGTTCGATTGATGTGAAATTTGCTCATAGAAAATCGGAGGTAAATTGATAATTTTTAATAATAGCTTGCGTTAATGTTGATTGTTTCAGATATCTGTAGCGGTTACGCCGTTCTGCTACTCGTACGCGGCGTACGTGGCCGTCTCCATAGCATTCGGAATCGCCATATGTAAGTATGAGCATTGATAAATAATATTGTGTTGAAGTGTGAGACAAACAGTCCAGTTAGGTACATCCGACTTCGAGAAGGAGGTCAATCGTCGAATCCAGCTCGGATGGGCATCGTTCAGGAAGCTCCAAAACACTCCTTGTTCAAAATTCCTCAGTGCCTCAAAACAAAAGTTCTCTTAACTATGGGCCTCGTAAGAAAGCTCAACGTCGCTCAACGAACTACAGAGAGGCCTGTACTCGGGGTTACACTGCGAGGTAGAATCTGGAATGAGGAGATCAGTAGACGAACGGCAATGAGAACACACGGTACGGAGAGCCTTGGGCCGCTGGGGCCGGAAGGCCACGGACCGTCTAGCGCAGCGTAGCGTGGACAGACTGTCTAACAAGGGCTGTGTCCTGCAGTGGACGTATGAGTTGTAACGGTGTGCGCATTGTGTGTTGCAGCGGGGTACATCTCGCTGACGTCGATAATCTTGGTGGACCTGCTGGGGCTGGACCGGCTGACGAACGCGTTCGGCCTGCTTATCCTGTTCCGCGGGGCGGCGGCCATCGTGGGCTCCCCGCTGGCGGGCGCCGTGTATGACGCCACCCAAAACTACGACGCCTCCTTCTACATGGCGGCCTCCTTCTTCCTCGTCTCCACTATCACCTCTTTCGCCGCGCCGCTCTTCCGCAGGTATCACTAACTATCAATACTTACTATGAACGTTAAGACCCTAAGCATGACATTTTGTTAGCAATTTAGAAGTAGAACGCACCTTATGAATTTGGAATGAATTTTATAAATCTCTTAAAGTTTCACATCTTTCTGTACATGAAATGTGTTGTGAACCGTTTCAGGAAGCAAGAGGAGTTGATCCAACCCGTGGACATTCTGACTCCCATCGACGAGGACCTGGAGGAGGGAGACGAGGAGGACCCGGACGATACTCCGATCACTATGGGAGCAACTTTGGCGCCAAGGGCCCCCGCCATCACCAGGACGGCGGCCTCTCCCTCCGATCCCCCCTCGCCCACTTCCCCCACCTCCACCACCTCCCCCGCTTCCGACGAACGCGCTCAGAGGGAGAGCGTTCTCTAAGCTGTCTTCCCGGCGTATTCGATGCGTCACTCAGACCACAGACTTAGGGCTTGAATATTGATCATAAGTTCAGCGTAAACGGGCTAGACAGAGCT
Organism: Synanthedon andrenaeformis; assembly: GCA_936446665.2. Taxonomy (NCBI): domain Eukaryota; kingdom Metazoa; phylum Arthropoda; class Insecta; order Lepidoptera; family Sesiidae; genus Synanthedon; species Synanthedon andrenaeformis. Next base: position 3,707,752 of record OW387786.2, on the reverse strand, counting down.
CTCGTTCGAGTACTCGGTGCGTATATACATTGCACCGAGCGCTCGACCGAACAGGGCGGCGAGACGTTCTACCTGCTAGGCCGAAAACCCACCCTCCCGCGTCCCCGCTCTGTCTCACTCGCTCACTCGACAGGTCTGGGCTGTGTTCCTGCACTCAAGACAAGATTTGATCATACGCGTTCCGGGCGACCTGTCAGAGCTAATTAAGCTTAGCCAAAACGCAGATAATTATTTTCTACCTTTTGAGTCAGCCAAATCTTGGCCAGCTGACAAATGTGACAGATTTTATAACGCAATTAATACTGTTGTGAAACTTTAATTCTTACAGTAGCTAGTAGCAGTTCTTAAAGGACTGCTAGTGCACAGCCCAGGAATACGCACTGTCTCACCACTGAGTCGCATGGTAGTTGCCGGTGTATTGTTTTCTTGTGCTAAGAATTGAACCGACTGTGCGGATTTCAAAACATGAACATGAACAGCTACTCGTTCATATCACTGCCTCGGCCGAGAAGCAATTTACTGTCTCGCTGCTTTACTCGGTTCGTGTAATCAAGGGGGCATGAGAAAATATATAATACTTTGCCGTGCCGTCCTACAACTTGCGCCGACTCTTATTGTAACAGAAGAAACACGATGAACAAACACAGAGAAAAAGTTATTAGTATTATTTTCTAAGCATAACGGTACTAAAATCTGTCGCTGTTCGTGTTGCCTCTTCTATTGTTTATAAGTCTGTGGTCATATCTTCTATATAACTGAGAAATCCATTGACCATGGCGTCCAATATGAACCCTAGAAAATTTTAAACCTCCACTAAACAGACAGTATATAAATTGGGTATTCTTAATTTTAAAAATCATATATGTATAATTTTTCACAAGTAGAAGAGTTCTTAATATATTTAAACCGTTTAAAACTTCAACAAATCGTTAATTTATTCCAAATAGAATAATTAGTATTTTTAAGTGATCTCATGATTTGGATGACATACAAAAGATTTTTTGAAATTTTGAACTCTTTAATTAAAAAAAAAACTTGTAATTATAGCGAATAAAACCAGAAGCGTGTGAAAAAGTACAACCGTGTAAGTAATTAAGTCTGTTTAATTGTAATATAATGTAACGGGAATTTAAAGAGGTACTTACTCTAAGAAGTTATCACCTTAAATTGACTGCGAGCAATAAAATTGTATAAATTGCACTAACAATATTATTGAAAACTTAACATTTGTTTACAATGTGCCATAAAATACTATATATAATAAAAATTGCATTGTTTATGTCGGTTCGTATGTCTATAGTATTCTATAATTCTATATATTCTATAATCTAATAGAAAGTGTCACATATAAAAAGAAAAATGGAATGTGGTTGTGTTTCGTGGATACGTGTACGTTGCGACTAATATTTTTTTTTGAGTATATTATACGTTTATATCCAACGAATTCGTATATGTCATAATATATTTCGAAAAAAATAATCTTCGATCTTTTAGCTAACGTGTGGTATAATTAAATTTTGAATGTAAATGATAGATAATGTTGTATACCCCGATTTTGTTATAATATTTCTAAATTGCCTGCCGCATTGGAATTAAATTCAAAGACGTATTCAAGTCAAGATATTATATTGAAAGGACTTTTTTTTTCGATTACAAACTCGACCGAAAGATAACATACAGAAAGATTAGCACATGTGATTGTGTATGTCTGTCCATCCACGTGTTGTTACCACTAAAAAGAAAATAATTTTTACGTTGAAGTTAATATCGTACAGACAAAATTTTTATTTGCATGTCAAAAATGGACAATAATTCTAAATTTTGGTCTTAAAAATATGCCTAAAAACATTATTATTTTTTTTAATTTATATTAATTTTTTAATTGAGAAGCTACTTTTTATGGATGCATAAAACTTGTGTACAATATTTGTAGGAATTTAACAAACAGTGCACTGTTGTAAATATACACGAAATAGATAGAAAAAAAAAAAAAAACTATAAAATAATATTACATTTCTTTTTTCAATACATTATAGTATGTTCTACAAGAAATAGTTAACCTACATTTATTTTAATTTTTTAAAACAACACTATCGTGTCTGTTTTCTCTTTGTAGATAATTTTTTTTTGCTCATACCAAAACTGGTTACTTAGACGCGACAAAAAGCTTATTATAGGTATAATACATTTTCATGAAATAAAGTATGATTTTGAACTTGATTACTAAAATGAAGTAAAAGAGTTCACAGGTCTTTACTTACTCGATAAATAATTTTAATACTCTATCTTTAGTCCTCAAATAGAACTATAAAACACCAAGCCATTTTAAAATAGACCTTGTCTCTTAAACTTAAGGTGCTTATAGCATTTTGTCCACTGAAAAAAAAAAGTTTAAAATCTTCACACGCTTTCCAGTATTTGAATTTTGTACATAAATTCGTAAGCTTATACAACATATTATAAAATATAATATGTACCCTTTAATGCGATTTCCAGCTACATTATGTGCCATGCCTAAGAACAATTTTGTGTAAATAACCTAAGTAATAAGGTAGCGATTTTAAATAGTATATATCTATTATAATAGTGCAAAGAAAGTCAATTTTTTGTGCATCTGTACCGAAATTACATTTGGCTTTACACGGCCATCGATATATACTTGCCAGTTGGTATATACACTGTGTATTAATTGTATATATACCTACAATATACGCATATTCATACAATGTATCTGAAATTGTAAGATTACAGTTATAATCTATATACATATATGTATAAATAAAAATCAATGTAATTATGTTTGTCCTCTATGGACTCCAAAAATGCTGATCTGATTTTAATTAGGTTGTCACTTATGAAAAGAGAAAAAAGGTATAATAAAAGATAAAAATAAAAAAGATAATCGGAGCTTTCATGTTTCAACTTCCAACTTATAAGTAATAATTATTATCATATAATGATAATATTTACTTAATAATTAATTAATAGTAATTATTATCATATAATATAATCATATAATGATAATAATTACTTAAGTGAGTAGATGTCAAATTAAAATCTGCTATGCGCAAAAAGTATACTTTTAAAGGTTCCCTGAAAAATTTAGCATGAAGGTTTATTTAAAAAAAAAAAAAAAGTATTTTATATTATTTGAAACTTAGAGTTGTTATTCTTTAACTCATTTGTCTTATAAACAAGAAAACTTAATAGTTTATTCATTATTTTGATAATATAGTAAATTTTTCACATAATAGATTCAAGTTAATTTTTATTCATATGTATTTTATGGTTTTCATTTAATTGCAATATATTTGTGTACTTAATTAAATTACAATAAAATAAATAAATAAGTTGTTGCTAGCATATTTTATTATAAGTTTTTTTATACGATAGATAAGGCAATTAACTATTCATCAAGGTTAAAATTTTGGAATTTCAAAAGAGTGCAAATAGCAGATTTTGGTTTGACAACGATTTATGAAGTTTCAGGTACACTGTGTAGTATTAAATTTATTGTATTAAATATGTATTTCCATATTGATATTTTTTTCTTTTGTCAAATATTATGTTAAATAATTTAGACGTAGGAATGAATATTGTGATGAATGTTTAGAAACATGAAATTATAATAAAAAAATATATAATAAATTCGCAATGTTGCAAAAAGACTGTGAATTCAGTAAGTAATATTGTCAAAAAAATAAACAATTAATGTCACATTAATTGTTTATTTTTTATGGATTTATTGAATGCGTTAATAAATATTTCTTGGCTTATAAAGGAAATAATATTTTTATTATTTTTATAACAGTATTTCTGCAACATTGCCACCCATGTAAAAGGTATTATTAATCGATTTATTTTTTAAAACAAATCCTATTTTATTATGAATTTATATTTTATGTAATAATGTGCTTATAAATAAATAAATAATGTTAGCATGTATTAAGGTTTATGTTGTTAAGAGTAAATATAAAATCAATGGTACTTTCGTGTTAGGGATTGTTTTTAGGAGTTATCGTGTAACGTTGAAGTTGTTATAGCTTTATGTGAAAAACCAAAAGTTTATTAGATATGTTTTTAAGGATATATTTTACTCGAAATATTTGTCGATGTGAAATTTTTTTACACTCAAAAATAAAAGCAGAAGTGTAATTACGGGGTAATAATAACATAAAAAACACGCGATTGTTCACCGTATCCTTCAGGGAAAAAGCCTCTAAATAAAGATAAAAAAAGAATGATTCGGGATATAATTTATCGAATCTATAAAACAAATAATCGTTTCGAATGAAGAATCTTTTATTGAAAGTGAAATTGACCTTCGTTTTAGTTCATTGATTTTATAAAAACTAAATAGTAACAACATATTTGTATGATTTGCAAATATATTCCACATATTTGTTTAAAAAGACATAAAAAGTCCACAGCTTGCACTCGCTTTTATTCTAAAAACCAAAAAGGTAAATAATAGCTCAACAATAGCACATTTTGTGTTACACTCAGTATTGGCTCAAAGTATTTTGTAATGAAATTGTGTGAAAAAGCCTTTTATATACACATTTATACGAAATATGTTGTCTGGTAGTCTGTTTCAAAATGTTCAAAATGTCACAAGAGTTGATGTTAAAACAGAAATACATTCTGAAATATTACAATGTTATCGATTGAACAACTAATCATTAAAATAGTATTGATTTCAAACTAAAATTTTACGTTTAATAATATCAAAAGATATGAATATATTTTTGAATATTGAATATGAACAAAAGTATCAATATAAACTTTGGGTTTGTGTTGTATTACTTACTGTTCTTTTAATCTAATAACTAAAAAACAATGAGATGTTCGTTTCGATATTAATAAATAAAGTATGTTTCCGTGTAAATGTATATTTAAAAGGCATAATTATTTGAGAGATGTATTTTCGGAGCTATAGAGAGATTTCATTCTAAGTTACCTGTTAACAATGTCCACCGAAGTTTTTTGTAAATAAAACCGATCATTAAAGTGATAATGACGACTGATATTTTGTTGTTTATTTTTTTCCTTAATATATTAACAGTTTCATGTCATGTCTAGATCTAAATTAAATAGATGAACTAATATAACAAAATTCGCATGCAACTATATAAATAATGCACACACGTTAGTTGCGGGTATTGCCTCTGGTCCACTTTGTCCACCTGGATGGACTATGGGCAATAAAAAAATCTTTTTTTTATTGCCATAGTACGACTATCATACATGCAGGCCTACTCAAAATGGTATCTTCAACGCTGTTCGGAAACTTACCAATATAAGAGGAAACTAAGTACATAATATATAAAAAGCCAGTTTGTACCGACATATATTTTATTATTGTAATATTTTAATGTAAAGATCGACAGGTAGGCAAACAATCCACTTGATGGTACGTGGTTTTCGTCGTCTATTGACATAAGCAGCTTAGTAGCTGGATACGCTGCATTTCGCAGCTAGTCTGGCTGCCCTTTACAAAAGACTGTGTGCTGTTGTATTTCGGTAAGTGAGTAAGTGATACTAGAGCCCCTATCCCTTCCTAAATCTTAATATCCTACTGTGGTTGGCAGTGCAATAGGCATGATGACGGTGTTAAAAAATCACAGAAGAAATAATTTTAGAGAAAAATATACTTTAAAAGAGTTTCAAAAAATTGCGTAATTTTAATATAAACATTACGATTAATAAGATTTTCAATAAAATAAAAGTATAAAATGCAGCAATCGGCCATGTTAACTGAAACACCAATCAGATCGAATGACGTCATACCTATGTAGATCTCACAGAGGCCCTTATTAATATATTTTACTTTACTCTATGCTATATATATTACTTTACTCCATAGAGTAACTTATTATATACCACAGAACACTATTACTCTATGCCCATTCGTAATTTTATTAGTTGCGTAATTTTATTAGTTGTTGTTTCGAACACAGACCTAAATATTTTTACATAGGTGTGACGTCACAAGCGGACGCCATGACACCTATGAGCGTTTTCGCGCTAAAATTAAAAATATATAGAAAAAAATGCAATAATTTGCGTTAAAAGTTAGTTTATTGCTGAAATATTGTTTTTTTCGGAAATAGTAAATATGTACCTACGTAATGGAAAAGAATTTCAAAATCAGTCATCATGCCTATTGTAGCACTATTGGCGTTGCATATGTCATAGGCGACGGTAGCCACTTACCGTTTAGTCTAATGGAAAATCAGCCTGTGGCGACCTCCTTTGAATGACCTACATATTTGGGAATTTATTTGTTAGTTGCCGTGTCATTCTTTTAAATGAAGAAGCACGGGAACCAGAGACAGTCCAGACAGTCGGCCCAAAGAGAATATAATCACTACGTTACAAGTCGGCCTCCAACACTGCTACAGAAAGCACGCGCTTTCTCGCCACTCGTCATCACCACAAACGCCCATCGTGCGTCTCCACACATAATGTAAACGTGCCTTTGCTCAATTGTAAATATGTGTAATATATAAATATGTATATATCTATGTGGAGTTCATAATTTTTACCACAAGCCTGTTAATCGAGTTTAACATAAAAAAGCAACGCCATAGGAATAGGCGCACTTGCCTGCCAACTGTGATAGGTGGTAATGTAAGTGATAAGGAGGGGTAATGGACTCGGCCATCCCTTCCTCGCTGCTATTATTTCATGGTGGTCGTCTATATTACGCAGTCAAATAATGACTGAAACACAGTGTGCCCTGCTATTACTAAAAATAACATGATTAATTAAATCTTATCATTAACAATAAACCGCCCGCACCTCGGCTTCGCACATATGTTAAATTTTTACAATATTTTTCTTCATAAAAACATTTTTAAAAAATAAGGCGAATTGGTAAAGCCGTTCTCGAGTTTTGAATTTAGAAACACATTAAATTTATGTATTAATTTTTCATTAATTTTTTTTAAAAGATTTATTAGATTGTAGTTGTAGATAACTACAATTACCTAATACATCGTTGCGAATTCGGTAATAATATAATAAATATTATGAAGATATTTATATTTAAATACTTTAAGAAAATTTCGTAGAACAAGATATTTTTACTTATTTACATATCTGTATAGACTTTGACAGTTATTTATACATCGTTAAATACGATAAAATAAATAAATTAACCTACTAACGTATCTAATGTTTATTTTAATATAAAAAGTTATTTTATATATTGAAATTTCAATATAAAATAAAAATCTATATATTAAAAGTACATTTATACTTTAATCTGATATCTAAATTTAAATTCCATGTTTACCCGATATATATACATGTAGTTGTAACATGATTACGTTCAAACGTGATCAACCACTTTAATAGATAAAATTGTATAGTGTAGGCACTCAGCTTCATTCCTAATTAGTCTGTCAGGCGAGTATAGTGCCTCACGATATCTTTTCCTTTGATCTCTTTAACGCGTGATGTGATCTTAACTCGTCTAAGTAAACTTTGTTTTCGTTGTCACGACGCCAAAATATTTTTTTTTATTATTATTAACAATGAAAAATTAATTTTACTATTTTAGATAAATATATTTGCTAACCTCTGCCGGTCTTTATTGATATTTAAATAATAAAAAAAAAAACACGTGAATGACGGCTTTACCTAATTACCGTTTGTTCTTATCAAAGATGGTTTATTAAGGATAAGTGTGATATGAATTATTATATACTAGACAGCCACAACTGGTTCATTGTGCGACCGAAGTACACGAAGTGTGATCGTTAAGAGTAAATTTATTTTATTCTTTTGATATGGTACGTAATTTTTTTTTTATTATGAAATAGTTAATTACAAATTTGTATAGCATATAATAATAAATTGGCAATGAATAACGAGTGGCAATGAATAAACAGGTGTAGCCATTTCGGCTACACTCCTGTTATTATTTACAACCTATTGCCCACAAATAGTCGTTGTAAAATGAAGTTATAATTACCTATTATGATAATACTATTCGTTAATGCCAGTAAATTAACCTCTCTCTCCAGTTTTGTGTTTTATATAAGCCAGGTTTATCAAACAGGGCTTAACCACAGGAACGGATTAAGGTCTTCTATACTCTTTTCCTATTTTTTGCTAAACTTTTTGCTAAAGAAATCTTAACTAACACAGCAATTAGGTACGTAGTAGGTATATTATTTAAGATTAGTTTACCTATAATCCACAAAACATTACTTTAACTTGTAACAAACAAAAAAAAAACAAGAACATATAATTAATAAAAAGATGAATATTTAGAAGACATATTCAAACTTAATAAGTGTTTTACTTTATTAAAACTATTAATTTTACCAAAGTAGCTAGGACAAATAAAATCGCAACTATTGAAAAATTTCGAACCTCAAACGAGTGTAAATAACTCTTTCGATTAATAAAAATGTGTAAATAGTAATAATAGTTACAAATTAATATTTCTATGTTCCAAAAAAAAATCGTAGGGTAGACTGCGCCAAATAAAAAAGGAGTGTCAGGGCACAATGCGTTTCGCAGTTAAATTGGAAAGACCATCTGGCGACAGTAACCAAAAACAGTGAAAATAAGAGATTTTAGGAAATAGAAAAAACATTCTTTAAATTTTAAAGTGCGTCCCTACCTATAAGGAAATTAAAAAGTACTTAATTTTGAAATCCACAATAGGTAATTCCTATTTGCGTCGTAAAGGGACGTAATTATATAAAGAACTAGTTACCCGCTTCCGGCTTCGCCTGGGGTGCAATTTTTTGTACAAACCTTGAGTTTTTGAGGGAATTTCAAATATTTGAGAACGCAAGGCGATTGATTTTTTTATATAAAGAAGATATATAATATTTTCAGACTGAAAGCGAAACATCCTACGAAGAAGCAGCAAGATTGACGGCGGAAGGGGAAACTGTTGACGATGATGATGACGAGGCTTACGATTTTGAAGCCATCCCTCCTCCACCTGATGGTGGATACGGCTGGGTGGTTGTGTTCGCATCTTTCATGTGCAATCTTATTGTAGACGGCATAGGGTACAGTTTTGGTATATTCCTGCCTGAATTTGTGGCCTTCTTCGGCGAAGGTAAAGGAACTGTTGCATGGGTTGGCAGTCTTCTATCGGGAATGTTGCTTGCCACTGGTAAGTTATATTAAGTATGTCTTATTCTTATATTAGATACCTATATGGATGCTTGAATTTCATTGCTTGATATCGCTCTCTGATATGTCCACAAATTAAGAAATCTTATATTAATTGAATTTCTTAAAATTATCGTGATATTTTATGCAGGCATTAAAAGCACCCCTTAATAACCAATTAGAACACAGCCAAATATTAAAGCATTACCTATTCTAAATTCGACAATTAGTGACCAGAGGGAAAAATTGGCAGGAGAAGATGTGATATAATTGTAATCCCAAAACTGTCACAAGAAATAGATAGCGACTAGCAAGGTTATCTCATACAACGGTGTTCGTAAACCTTTTAATAGAATTTGTCATAGGCCACACGTGTATTTATCAGATATGATTCTAAATTTACTTAATAGATACTACACTGAGTTACCACTAATAACTTCCTAGGTCTATATAAGCTGATTGCATTATCGGAAGGTCTGTTTGGCTTCTCTTTTCCCACGTCTTTCGTAATTCATCCCCATATCTCGAAATCTTTCATTGTTCTTTTATCTACCTGAAGCTTTTACCATCATACTGCTCGCCATAGATGCAAAGTTCATCCGCATTACTTGGATAAGGTCCCACAGGAGCTTTATCCCGCGGACGCGCGAACTTTGGGACAATTTCCACCGTGCCGTAAGCAAATTTTTGCAGAGTGAGCACGCACTTGTACCCCCTGGTGTTGCTTGTGTCCTTAGGCGACGGTAGCCACCAACTATCAAGTGACCCGTCAGCTTGCCTGGTACCTCTTAATAATATAAAAAAAGAAATATTCTCCATTCATTTAAATTGATTCTATACGACCTGCAGACATAGATATATTTTATCACTGTCATGTAAAGATATCGACAAGAAAAAATTACATACACATGAATTAGAATTTTACTATAAATTGTGTGAGATGGATGATTCTAAATGACTAATTATGATTGGTGCTTTTAGAAGGTAAGTTAGTATAAATGCAAAGTAAATAATTTTATTGGTAGACATATCAATTACTAGACCTTGAAGTTTTAGCAATCTTATCTAGAAGCGATTTTGATGTGGATTTTTACTCCGACAAACCTGATATACCTAGTATAAAATACTAGCTAGTGCCTGCGATTTCGTCCGTGTTAAAAAATAAAAGATATACTTCTGACAAAATATGTAAAGCAATTTGACGCCTGAAATTATACTTTTGCCAAGGATATCTTTATTTTTAGTTAACTGATTCCTGCGGTATCGCCTGCATGGAATATTTAGTCTATGTCGATTCCGAAATTCTATTCTATTGTTGAAAGAATCTTTGAAATCGATAAGTAATTTCGAAGATTACCTCCTACATACAAATAAAACATAAATAGGTACAACCTTTACAGCTTTATAATATTAGTATAGATTAAATTGATATCTCCCGTATTTATCGAATAGCAACATAATTACTTTAACCCAAAATGTTTTGAAACCGATAAACAATTAGTATCATAAAGATTGCTTTACATGACGATAAATTGTTAAAAATATTTTTTAATTCCACTATGATTAACATGGTCATCATGTTTTCGGGTATCGTAGGTAATTCATCATCATCATCATTATCAGCCCATAAGAGTTTTGTTGGATACCACCTTACTCGATCTTTCACCTTCCTGTGGATTTTGAGTAAATGTATAAATAAATAAATAAATAAAGGTAAAGACAAAACAGATGACCATTTCATTATATTTCAACCAGTATTCTTTATTTCCCTTGAACTAGTATGTTTGACATAGCATATAAATATCACATGAAGTGGATAGAAGTGAAGTTTGTTATTTAGGTTTTAGCACAAGGATTACTTATATATTTATTAAATCGTTAAGGTTATGTTGTTCCGAAGGCGAGATACTGCATAATTACGTCATTAGGATTTCATTTATACGAGCAATTTGCCACAGGCTGTTGTTGACGCAAACACTTGATTCGTTTTTATTAGGTCCCATTTTATGATTCTTAATATATTTCATCGCTTTTATGGAGAGCAAATATATTAAACTAAACAAACACGAAAAATCTTTTTATAGAATTTCCTTACGTACAAAATTGTTTTGAGTCTTTGAATTGAATCTTATTCTGTCATCTTCAGGTCCGATAGTATCGGCGCTGTGCAACAAATTCGGCTGCCGAGCGGTGTGCATCTCCGGATCATTGGTGGCTACATTTGCTTTCGTTCTTTCTACGTTTAGCAAAAGCGTTACTGTGATGATGGTCACCTATGGACTGTTAGGAGGTGAGTACCTACCTACTTTTTTCCATACTAAAACTAAACTAAAAATATCAAGAGAAACAAATAAATTTATAGCTGCTGGTTTTACCAATTTTTCAATCTTGGAAAAATATCATATAATTAAATATATCAGATTGTTGTTTAAAATCTTAACTAACGTAATGAGTGAGTTTAAAGTTATGCAAAAAAAAGAAATAAAAATGGACTTTCTTGCACATCAGGCAACCTTGGATTTTAAAAGCTTCTGGTATTCTGCAAGATTTTTTGTAATAATATTAAGTTAAGCGTACGAAAGTATGGTGCCTTTTGCCGTCGTTTTCCGTGGAATCAAGTTGCTGCATGAGTGTTACACCGCCTATAAATAAATTAGGAAATCAGTTACATAGTTTTCAAAGCAAGTACTAAATAACATTAGTTTCTTAATCTACAGTACACTAACTTAACATTCTAAGCACTAGATATTCGATGACATAAGGAAAGGCTTAATTATGCAAAGAAAACATTTCAGTTCATGTGAAACAGTGTTAAAATTATAATCTGTACTTTGTTGGTTCCATGCATTACTGTACTCGGGCAGTCTTTGGTTCAGATACTTTTCGTCCATATCCCATCCCTTGTTAAGAAGCCTTGATTCGAAGGATCCTTATATAATAAGCACAAATTTTGGTTATATTTTCAGGTATTGGGTGCGGTATGATTTACCTACCTTCAGTCGTTGCGGTAGGATACTACTTCGAGACCCGTCGCTCCCTCGCCACGGGAATAGCGGTGTGTGGCTCGGGTGTGGGAACATTTACCTTTGCGCCACTAGCTGCATTATTATTAAGGGAATTCGGCTCGTGGCAGAACGCGAATCTCATACTGGCTGGTTTAATATTGAACTGTGTAGTATTCGGAGCACTGATGAGACCGCTCCTGTATCCTAAGGTGAAATTTCTCGACTTTTAATCAATATTTAATAATAAAGAGGAGTATATATCTAAATTAAATTAAAAATATAATTCAAGAAGAATATCGTTAAGAATGCAAAACGCTATTGAGAAGGACTTTTGCGTGATTCTATGGTCAGAACGTAGAATCATAAAAAGCCATTTCATATCGAAATGGTTAAAGGATTGCATTGGTTTCAGACGTCAAAGAAGAAGCCGCTGTTAGAGCGTATGGCTGAAGAGAAAAGACTGCAAATGGAGAGTGGCTCAATCGGAGGGTCGTACTTCGTTGTCCAATTACCAGATGGTACCACAGAGAAGAGATTAAAAGTAAAGTTCCTTAATAAATATCCTGCAAAATAATTTATTTCTAAAAAGTATCGCCAAACTATGTGATTATTATTAGTTTAAATTGTACACTTTGTTTTTTAATTTCTTTCAATGGAAAATTAAGAATAGTTCTTTATAAGACGTATAAAGGAATGATGTATGGTAAAATTCCAGGCACCACTGAACGCAGAACCTGGTGTTCACTCCTCTCTGAACCTGGAAGCTTTCGCTAGTGTGCCCACTGTTCCTGCGTTACCTCCTATTTCAGAAGCAAAAATGGTCGAGAACACCAAAAGAGGGAAAAAGGTATTTTGTTTCTTACAAATTTAAGAATATAAGAAAGTATTTTGAACAGTGACGTAATATTATGACCTATATTTTTGGGGAATACAGATTGAGGAGTCTGTTGGGCAACAGACATCATCTGGTCCGATGTCTCGCAACGTGTCATCGCCTGCTTTTTCGGTCAACAACCCAGGCCTTCCCAAGAACGGCTCCGTACCCTTCTTCGATCGCCAGCCCAAGCACACTGTCGCTGACAGGTCAGCAACTAGCAATTATATATTCGTCATTTATATACAACAACAATTTAGCAATAATATCATTCAGAAAAATTACACTTGCCAAGAATGTTAGTGGTAAAAATTCCCTAAATAGTTCTTACCAGCAATATTATACACACCAACTATGTATATCACAAATACATACATGACTCATCAATTGTATCAACAATTATAACGTTTAACTTCGCCAGCAACATCACTGACCATCCATCCTGAAACATAAAGGGAATCGCACCTCCGTTATTACCTTTCTAGGTAATAACTTATAAATGGAGTCTAGGTGTAAGGATGCTGCGCAATGTCATATTACATGTACATTGTATATACGTCCATTAAAATTTTCTTAATTTGCTTGTCAATTACTGTACATTAGAATTATTAGTAATATAATGAACCATTTTTTCTTATACGAAATTTAAGTCTCTGGACCAAGATCAATATTCTTAAACAACTTTTGAAAATTTCTTTTATCATTAATTTTTTTTCGGTTTTCAGATTCAAGTCATCCTTGGCTGCGATAAAATCATCGTCTAGAGCTTCCATGAATAGTCAATACAGAGACGTAAGTTGTTATTTACATGAATATATTTCAAATATTTATATAATATTCCTCAAATTTCAACTACACATTAAATTGTCAGTATTTTTTATTTACTTTTCATTTATTTATTGCTTACTCTCACAAGATCCTTATCAGCATTTTGTATGGAGCAATAATTTAATATAGTAGTTACTGCACGATTAATAGAGCGAAGTTGAATTATGTACAAGTTGTGTCGGTCGTAGGGTGACGTGGAGAGCATGATGCAGTCGAAGATGTCGATGTCAGGGGGTCGGGAGGCACGCATGGTTCGACCTATGTCGCGCAAGGACATCTTCTACTCGGGCTCCGTGCTGAACCTACCTCAGTACCAGAGTCAGAAGTCACTACAGGGCTACCGGAATTCCGTGCTTAGTCTACCGCACAGTCGCCACACAGGAGACTTGGAACGCCACGAGGAGCAGAAAGACTTGTGCCCGTGCCTGCCGAACTCATTCAAGTCGGCGCTGGCGTCGATGTTGGACGTATCGTTGCTGCGCGACCCCGCCTTCATGCTCATCGGCGTGTCCAACATGTTCGGCATGGCGGGACTCTACGTGCCATTCGTCTACTTGGTAGACGCTGCCACACTCAGCGTAACGTTCACTTTTACCTTTAATCTTTTACTATAAGGATACAGAATAGAGAGGAGAGTTAGAAAGGGCATTTGTGCAGGGTGTGGAGGCGTCGCAAGCGTCGTTCCTGCTCTCGATCATCGGTATCACTAACACAGTAGGACGTATAGCGTGTGGGTGGATGGCAGACTTCCCGTGGATGGACGCGCTGCTTCTCAACAATATCTGTCTCGTCATTGCAACGGTCAGTTCTAATAAGTATATAAAATATTCTCATTCCTAATATGCAGTGTGTAAGAAGGGGATCGGTCTAACTAACGCGTCAGATTGATAGAAACCTTGGTCCTGTACTCTTAATGTTAAGTGATTTTTCATTGATCCAAAAGGTATTTCTGTTTTAGTAAACTCAAACAACTACAGATTTCAGACAAATTTCAGACAGCTTACTGCTATTTTAAGTTAAATTTTTAAGCTGAGAATTGCGTTTTTAACACAAAATACAACGCATAGGTCTACCATAACCATAACCATATATCTTAACATAACCAACCATGTCAGTAAAATTATTGTGTAAAAACAGTAAAAATGTAAAAACAATCACTGTAGATAGATATTGTTCATTACACATAATCAAAAGCAATCTCTAATTTTATTTAACACATTTAGTATTATGTATCATGCATTTTTTTCAGATGGAATCTCGTTTAGCTACAAATTTGTTTCAGATATCTGTTGTGGCAGCCCCTTTCTGTTCCTCTTACGCGGCGTATGTAGCTGTCGCTGTTGCTTTTGGAATTGCCATTTGTAAGTAAAATTAGCTCTGATATATGGTAAGACTTAGTACAGAGAGCCGACGGCCGCTGGAGCTGGAAGGTTCTCGAGGTGGATTCAGCCTTCTTCTGACTAGTCCTATTGAAAAATTATGGCCTTTTTCCAGCAGTATACTTCTTACGACTGAGATTAAGTTGATGAGTAAATTACTGTTGAATTGGTTGATAATAATTTATAACGAAATATTTAAAAATTTTGGTATAATTTGAGCCCAAAAATGTTTTTGTAGTGCTTCATTTATACATAAGTCTCTATTATTTCGTTTTTAATTATTACTTTTATTATTTAAAATAATAGCGGGCTACATATCACTGACATCGATAATCCTGGTGGACCTGCTGGGACTAGACCGACTGACGAACGCGTTCGGTCTGCTGATTCTGTTCCGTGGCACAGCAGCCTTCGTGGGTTCGCCTTTGGCAGGCGCCATGTACGACGCCACGCATAATTATGACGCCTCCTTCTATATGGCGGCCACTTTCTTCCTCATCTCCAGCCTCGCCTCCTTCGCGGCTCCGCGGTTTCGAAGGTGAGCCTTATTCATTTCGAAAACTTTCCGTTGACATCTTGTAAGTTTTACAAACTTTTTACAATCTTATAAGTTTTGTGATCTCTTTAAATTCTTGTAAATTTTATAAACTTTTTACAATCTTGTAAGTTTTGTGATCTCTTTAAATTCTTGTAAATTTTATAAACTTTTTACAATCTTCGAAGTTTTGTGATCTCTTTAAATTCTTGTAAATTTTATAAACTTTTTACAATCTTGTAAGTTTTTAGAATCTTGTAAATTGCCCCAGTAACTTTTTTTTACTACAGCCCATAAAAAGGATAACTTTTACCCCTTTTATGGGCACCGCTTGCTTCTCATTAAACCTATAAGGTGTTCTTTACTCAAACATGTGAAAATTTAAAAATTAAATTTTCTTTCAAATTACTATGCATTAAAATTGATCAAAATTTAGAACATGAATTTTATCCAAAACCGTATCTTCAAATATCTCCAATGACCTTTTATTAAACATTTGATCTATAACTATTTCAGAAAACAGGAGGAGTCGTTTCAACCGGTGGATGTTTTGACTCCCATTGACGAGGATTTGGAGGAAGGAGGTGAGGAGGACCCTGAAGACTCTCCCATAACTATGGGAACTGCTTTGGCTCCTGCCACCTCCCCACAGTATCCCACCTCCCTATCCTCGGCTTCCCAATGAATGCTCTCAAAAAGAGACTTAGAGTTGAGTATGTTAAAAAATTAAAAAATAATTTTTATACATACCTTCAGTGTTAACAGTTTAAAAGTCCGAGAAGTCGTTTATTTATTCCAAATAGATTTAGTATTATGAAATGATCTCATGATTTGGATAGTCTACTAAAGATTTCTTGAACTTTAAAACTGTTTCAATATTAAAACGGTTAATTTGTAAAATAAAAAGGGCACGTGTTTGCTACATTAACTTCCATAGGTGGCGTTCTCAAAAATTATAATAAAACTAATATTATTATTTTTTATTATAAAAATAATACTAGGCAAACATTGTAGAACTACTATGATTGCGGTGGCTATTGGCAACTCGGTATCTACTGAAGTTGACACTTCTTATTTAGATATTTTTTTAATTTTTACTTACTTATTGCGGGCTGTGAAATAATAATTACTTCCTCAGAGTTTAAATCGGAATACGCTATTTTTATTTGTATGTCTAATATTTTGGTCTTAATAATATTAATGGAAAACTTTAAATTTAGTTTTAAAAAATGTGTATTCATTTTTTTATGTACATATTTTTTTTTATTAAAAATGCATATATGCAAATGTTTCATAGTTTTTAAAAAGTGTAACAAATAACAATTCTCTAATATAAGTCATAAGTATTATAAATAAGTATTATAATTCATAGTTTTGAATGTACAAGAAAAAGATATAAATTTTAAAAATGTATTAGCAAGAAGTAATATCTAGCTATATAGTAGTTGTTATAACGTAAAAGTTATGAAAAGGTAATTTATTGTTTAAATAAAAATTTTATAACATATACACCAATATCGGTGTCACTTAAAAATAATATGACATAATTTATATGGGTGATTATACAAAAGTTGGGTAACTTTTGAGGATATTTTGTTTACTATAGTTTTTAAGTCAAATTTCTATAAATTCGGGTGTTTAAGATAGCTAATCTAATGAATATATTGTTCCAAATCGGGCCAGTCACTTTTTTTAGTAGATTGTGAGATATTTCAAAATTTCAGAATTTGACTGCCAGGGGACTGACGAGGGTAACATAGTACTGATAAAATACACAATTTCATAAGAATTGTAATAGAATTTAATAAAACTCACTACAAATCTCTTAGGATTTAATAATGGCACATGTCTTTTAAGTATTAAAATCATTTAGTAACAATCAGAAATATTTATTAATGTAACCTACTGGAAGAAAATACTATTTCAATCTTCAAAACAGCCTTTTGACAACGTAACGTTATTCACTTAACTTGTACTACATTGAGTTAGTTTTACTTAACAGTATACATTTTCTAAGTAATCAACAAACAATAGACACAAAATATCTAAAAATATTTACCTTAAAAGTACCTACTAATTATGATCATCATGAAATTAAGAACAATTTCAATGTAATACTTTGAAAATCAACTATCCCAGTCTTCATAACAGCCTTTCGACGTTTTAATAATGTTATATTTCTTAACCTTAAAATTAAGGTTACCTTTGAGGTAATTTTACTTAACAGTGTGTATTTTCTAATAAATCAAGTAAATATAATGAATTTTGCCTTAAAGGCATCAACAAGAAATAGTAATAATTAAAATAAAATGAGATCTTTTTCTCCACAAAAAACTAAAAATAATGCTTCAAAATAGTGCAACAATAAAAAAATAATTTTGAGCTGTATATGGGCTTACAGTCAATAATATTAAAATAGAACTTAATTAGTGCCAGTTGGGACAACTAGCCTAACAAGTCTAATAAAATCTTAAAATTAACTTATCCTAACTTAACCTAAGTCTCTGTACATTAACCAGAACCCAAACTCGGGTTTTTGGTCCCGAGATACCCCAGAAGAGGTTTGGAGAGAAGGGGGTAGCCAAATAAGGGCCTTCTTCACTAATTCTTTCTATTTAGTTATATCTTCACTCTTGTCTTCAATTCTGGTCTTTGGCGTTTATTCAACAGATTTTATTACTTTTTTTAACTGCTTTTTAACTCGTTTATATTGTTACGCGCAGGGTAAGTTAAAATGCCGTTTAGGGGTATAGGAACACGATTTATTATCACAGACCAAGATGACTTCCAATATTACAGAGCTTCTCCAATCAAACCGTAAAACTTGCCAAAAGTCGTCGCTAATTCACTCTACGTCTCAATTATGCACTGTCGCAAATGTCTTCGTAAAAGCTCCCAAGTGTTGTTAACGTATCGCTAGTTATCGCAGAACTGTTCTCTCGAGCGACCGCACCCGTATTTATACTCGCGCAGAAAGTTGTGGAAATTACTGGAAACTTTAAAAGTCGTAAACAAGTTTATTAAAGCTTCTCGAAGGCTATTGGTGTTCTAAAACATAGTGCTCTAAAACAAAAAAACATCAGTCCATGGAAACACGTCAATCTTTTTAGTGCAATACCTGACAAAGGACTGACGCCAACGGACTGACGAAAAAGATAAATTTGAGTTTATAATTAGAACTAATGTTTCTTTTGGTAATATCGAATATCAACAAGCTACATTTTCACAAATCTTAGTTAACTATGTATAAATCAAAATAAACCTCAAGTTAACAAAAAAATAACGACTCACCAACATTGATCCCAGAAAGTCAAAATCAAAATCAAAATATTTATTTATCAATTAGGTTTCTCACGAAACTCTTATGATCGTTATTATAAATTTAAATTTACTAGGGTTAAAAAAGCCAAAATGACGATCCTGAGAAGAAACCCCGAAAGAAACTCAGGATACTATTCTTTTTGTCATCTTTAAAATATAAAAATTACAATTAAGTACACTTAATACAAACATAAAGTTCATATACAATACTAAGCAAAACATAGTATGAGCTCCGGATCCAAGCTCTAAATCCAGGCTTCATTGTCACTTAAATAATCAGTGACCTTATAGTAGCCTTTCGAGAGAAGTTTGGCTTTAATGACACCTTTAAATTTATTTATAGATAAGGCTCTTATCATCTCAAGTAGTTTATTATAAAACCGTATACATTGACCCATAAAAGAATTACTTATCTTGTGGAGTCGCGTCTTATGTAAATCTAAATTATTTTTGAACCTAGTATTTATATTGTGTACATCACATTTTTTATTAAACTGACTAATATTTTTATGAGCGTAAATTAAATTTTCATAAATATACTGACATGTAACAGTTAAAATCTTTATTTCTTTGAACTTTTCTCTGAGAGAACACTGCGGATCTAGTTGATAGATGGCTCTAATGGCCCTTTTTTTGTAAAATAAAAATAGTATTTATGTCCGTAGCGTTACCCCAAAGAAGAATCCCATAACACATTATACTGTGGAAGTAACTAAAATAGACAATCCTAGCTGTATCGACATCTGTTAGACGTCGAATCTGTTTAACTGCATAAGCTGCAGAGCTAAGCCTTTTACTTAATTTCTCAATATGAGGACCCCATTGTAATTTCGAATCTACGGTAATACTTAAAAATACTGTTGATTCCACAGGCTCCAATTTTTCACTACCCAAAATCACATTCGTTCCAATATTTTTAACGTTCGGGGTACTGAATTTAACAAGTTTAGTTTTTGTGGCATTTAAAAGGAGATTATTAACACTAAACCAATGCACTACGTTAGAAAGTGCATAATTTATCTCATTAAAGCACCCAAGTTGCCTTTTAATCTTAATATTAATGAAGTGTCATCAGCAAACAAGACAATACTGTGCTTATTCACAGAATGAGGTAAATCATTAATATAAACTAGGAACAAAAACGAACGAACGAACGAAACCGAGAATCGAGCCTTGAGGGACGCCCATTTTAACTAAAGAACCCAGAGATTTCCTACCATTAACATCGACCTTCTGAATTCTATGGCTCAGATAAGAAGTCAGAAGATCGAGAGCCTTATTCTTAATTCCATAGTGACACAATTTCCTTAAGTGTCATGCTGGACACAGTCAAAGGCTTTGGACAAATCGCAAAAAATACCAAGAGCATCCTGCGAGTTCTCCCATGCCTCAAATATATTTTTCAATAGTTCAACACCTGCGTCCGTAGTTGAACGCCCCTTTGTGAAACCAAACTGCTTATTAAAAAGTAAATTATGGTCATTGAAATGTTTAAGTAATTGACTCAAAATAATTTTTTCAAGTCAATGCTCACCAAAAAGCTGAAATTTGGACTGGATCAGCATGTGTATACAAGGTAAACACAACTCTAGCACTGGTACAGCAATGACGGCCATCAAATGGTGCGGTCTGCAGCTAACTTCATTACCAACTTTAAAATTCAAATAGAGATTTGACCTTGAGTCGGTGATATTTGGCGCGAATTTCAAATTTAAACAACACACAACGGACTGACTAATGAAACTAAACACAAAGTTTCTTATTTTTTAAAAAATAAAGTGGAGAATATTAAATTATGAAAGTTGTAAAAGTATACATTACTATGTACGTCACAGATTGTAGTGAATTAGTATGATAATGTTTAATGTGTTTAATAGACAGTCACTTGATTGCTGGTTTTCGGGATTGTGACATGCCAAAGCACTGACGTTTTAAGCATTTATTGTGTTTTTTTACTAACTTTTATTTAAAATAAAGAGCTGAAATTGGGTGTCCAAATAAAGGACTTTTGATTGTTTTAAAATAAAATGTAATATCAATAAAATATAATAATACTTCGTATCTATTGGCTGGTGACATTGAGTTACCCAATTTTTGTATATTCACCTATATACCTATTTATTATTTATACGATATGTATATTATAAATAAAGTCGCTAACAGCCTCTGTCTTCTAACGTTAGACATTTTACGTTAGGTAACAAAATTAAAGTCTATAAAGAGATTAAGGTTTGATATTATAAATAAATAATATGATTATTTTGTTAAAAGTAAATAAACACTGCATAGAATTAATAATACTTAGGGTTTGTTTTATTAATTTTATGGTTTTCTTTATAGTTATTGTTTAGCTTTTCGGTTTTATGAACTAAAATCTATTTCCGTTTTATGAATATATTACTATTTATATATTTTTTTACGTTTAGTTAATATATTTTTTAATCAATACTACCAATAAAGGTAATTAGTAAAATATGTTTACATTTATACTGTTTTCTTTTTTACAGTTATTTCTCATCTCATTACCTGCTAGTTAGTATAGCAAAAGGTTATAGTGACTTAGTTAATGTCTTCTGTTGTATATTTGTTTAAATAATGATATATAAGGCGTTTACGTCAACAATTAATTAATTTCTAAGATGAACAAAAGGTAACAGTTTTATTCTAAATTATTGTTTAGAATGTTGCTATAAGTGTAAAATGTGATTTATCAATATTATAATAAAATTGTATAAATATGTTTTGCGTTTTATTTCTTACACTACTTTGGCTTTAATCTAATGATTATTAAAAACCGTTGATGGAATAAATTAGTGATTCAGTATTCGCTCATGGACCTTAAGTATGATTATGTATTCTTGATCACATCATACTAGGTATATCCCATCAATTTGACCTCATATATTGAGCCTAATTTGTTAAACTACAAATAAAAAATAAAATCCCAATAAAAACACACTTGGGAAATCCATACTTATAGGTGAACTCGGATGTGAAAGCGGAATTTCAAAAGAATACATGAATGTTTGAATTTTTGATAGTGGTAATAACATTGAAATATTACAGGATTAAAATAGAATGAGATCGCAACTGCGCCATATTGTGACGTCACCGATTTTCTACTTCTTTATTAAATAAAATAGAAACATCAAATTAACAATTTTGTTAATTGTATATTGTATAGACAAGTCAAAATATTAGGCGCGAATATAAGTTTATAGGTTTTTGACATCTTAAAAAAAAACTAATCAAAACAATAAATAGGTATTTGCAAGAATAAATCCAAAGATGTATCCTGGAATTAGCGCTGCACATATGTAAATTATAGATAATCTTTTTACATATGTGATATTTTGGTTATATTATTTAAAATAATAAAAGTTAATCTTAAATTTCGCATTTATCCAATACAAAACGATCCTCCCTGAACAAGGTGAAGATCACTTTGTGGCAAATACTGAAAATGCGTCAGTCAGGCGGGGCCTGTTGCCAAGAAAGTACCCTCCGTATATCGTGCGTCGCACCGTGTTAAGACATTACCGCGTTTTGCGATCTTGGCTTGTCTCGATTTTGTTTCCTTTACATCAGACCACCATGCCGGGACACTACTGTTGTGAATACTGGTTTTTGAAAACAAAATTCAGACCAAAAAAAGTGATGAAAAATTTTAAAAAGTGATTTTTACTAAAGACTAAAAGTGATATACTTAGGTATGTATTGCGTATGCATTTTTGTGATGACAAGTTGATGATGTTTTCAAGCTGAAATTTTTTTATGATCAAAGATTAATAAGTCATTTAATTATTATTGCTAAGAATAGAGCTTTTCTGACCTTTCTGAAACATTTATATTGTTTATGTATCGAATCACCAAACATTAAATAACGAGAACATTACTGCGTTTGATACAACTCGTATGCGTATGATTTGAGATTTGTTTGTAAATGTAATCTCAGAATTCAAGAGCGGTGCTTGCTACTCACTAGACTACAACTTCATATTAAGTATTGTATTAATTCTCAGTTCTTACCTAATTCAATGGACTAATATTGACCCCTTTATGACCAGCTCACTTACCCAAACCTTTGCTGAATGTTTAATGAAACCGATTGCAAAAAAAGAAACAAAAAAAATTACAATTCAACATTTTGAATTGAAAAACAGTTTAATTCGCATATTTTTTTTACAATTTCTTCTCTGCTAACAAGTTTTATTAGTTTCAATCAGTGCGATGTTAGATTCTTATATATAGTCATTGTTAGATTCGATATCGCCAGTTGACTATAACGTAGGTAATATTCACTGAACAAAGAATATATGTCTCTGCTAACTCTAAAGTTTACGTACTTAAACTACAACTAAAATTATACAATAGCAGAGCTAAAGTTCTTTCGAATTAAATTGTAATATTGTTTTTTATATCATAGTAGCCAGTTGCAGCATCTTTTTGACTTCACGTAGTATATAGATTTTCCTTTTCCTTAAATAATAATAATCTGAATAAAGCCGTGTTAGTTGGACGTAGGTAATATCTTTTTTCTTTATTTTTCTACTCTTTAATTAACTATTAACAGATTTATATTAATTAAACATTATTAAGTTTAAAACTATTAAACTTTCAATAGTTACACTCAATAGTTCATTAGTTATCTTAAATTGTCAGTGCAAACAAATGAAATGTTTAGAATAATCACAAACGAACATTCTTCTAATATAAAATGTAATTTATATTTATATACAAAAATATTAAGTTGGTTTGTGTATGCTTCAAAAACTCGAAAACGAATAGACCGTTTTAAATTTGGTCTTCACATGTGGAAAGAAGCGTTTTTTATCTACTACAAATTGCACCCCGGGCAAAGCCTGGGGCGGGTCGCTAGTTCTTATATAAATAAATGTTTTGATAATATATTTTGTCATTATGAACGCATAAAATCTACTGTAACCGATTTTATAGATTTCTGTTAAATTTAAAAATGCGAAGGAAATGCTTTAATTGCTGTTCGTCGTTATCAAAATTGTTATTTAGGATATGTGTGATATGAATTATCTATACTTTCCGACCATAAACGGCTTAATTTTCAGCCGAAGTAGACGAAAACTGAACTATTATCTAATATTTTGTGTAAATTTATTTTATTGTTGCGTTGATATGGTAAGTAGATTTTTGTACAGACATAAAAGTATTTTTACTGTAATAATTATAATGAACAAATTTTCTCGGAGAAGAAAAATAGAGTTGAAAACTGGAATGCAGTTGTAGTCAGGTGAATTCTAAGTGCTGCTAATTCGCGGTAGAAACATTCTGTAAACAGAATTTGCAAATTTCTGTTACAGAATAATCCGTTCTGTGCCCAATTCAAGCAGTATCCTACTAATATTATGAATGCGAAAGTAGGATGGTTTTATGGTTTTATGGATTTATGGATTATGGATGGATGTTTGTTACCCTTTCACGCAAAAACGGCTGAACGGATTTGAATGAAATTTGACACACATATAGTTTATTACCTGGATTAATATATACAATACTTTTTATCCTGGAAAAATGTTAGGTTTCCGAGGGATCATCTAAAAAAATTAAAAAAATGGGCTCCACTGTCGCTGTGGCGGCGCTACCGTCGTCACAGCGATAAATATGTCAGTCGTTATATATTTTTTTTCAACTTGGTGATCCGAACTATTTGAAAATTCTGCTTTATAAATACAAAAACATTTTACACTAGTTTATGATCACGGCCTCAGCATAACAGTCATCACCAGCATAACAGACATTAACTCGAAACTTGGCACTTTATCAATAACGAAACAAATGATCATTATACAATGCCGATTTTGTATTGTCTAGTGACAATAGTAACCAAAGTGTTACTAACCCAAAAATATCTACTGAAAATACTTATGAAAAAATCTAGAATGCCTTGGGTTTTTGGCTCTTGTAAATTTTCAAATATTCTCACCTGTGTTCCACCTAACTCTGCTAAATTATTATTGGTATCCCTATTGCTAGGGATACCAATACTTTTCGAAAATTCAAAAAAATATTATAAAGTAGCATTGATAAGTGTTTTAAGAGCTGTCAAAATATCCAAATACTCGTGTCAAACTGAATGATGCATTTTGTAGATAAACAACTAAAAAATATTATTTCAATCATTACTGCACATCAGTTTTCCTCGTGTATAATCAGAAAATAATATTAAAGACGAAAATAATGACAACTTGAAAATTTAAAACAAGTATTAAATGAATGACAAGTGGTGTTTAATATTAATCCCCCTCTTGCTGCAAGTGGGGGACAGAAATATGCTAAAACTAAAGTTATTTGTTATTTGTTTGTTATTTGTTGTTATTTTGAAATAAATTTCTTTATTCTTTATTCTTCTTATTCTTTAATTGTTTTATGACGAGTATTAATTGTTTTAAACGAATGAGCCAACCTTTTTAAGACGAAAGAGTATTTGAAAACATAAACATTATAATTATATTGATTACAGACTGAAAGTGAAACAACCTATGAAGAAGAAGCCAGATTGACAATGGAAGGAACAACTGCTGACGCCGATGATGATGAAGCTAATGACTATGGAACCATCCCTCCTCCACCTGATGGAGGGTATGGTTGGGTTATTGTATTCGCCTCGTTTATGTGCAACCTTATTGTAGACGGTGTAGGGTATAGTTTTGGTATATTTCTGCCTGAATTTGTGAATTTTTTTGGTGAAGGCAAAGGGACAGTTGCATGGGTTGGAAGTATTCTATCTGGAATGTTATTTTCAACAGGTAAGATAAAAAACAAATAACGATTACGCCACTTTCTCAATTCAAATTTAACTACATCAAAAGTCGCGCTACGAATATTACTTAAGTAAGCATTGACTTCTTCTTTTAGTAAAAGGTTATTGATTTGGCTAATATTTCCTTCGGGTGGATATACATCGAACTATTTCGAAAAGTAATGGTGTTTGGACTAACTGCACTAATTTTGAAAATTTATGTATTCCTGAAACATTTTAATCCTTTAATCCTTATTTATCAAGATTGGAGTTTTCCCAAATTTATCTAGTAAATCTGCACTTACATATCGCAACATTATATTTTATTCCACCAAAATACAAAAAATACCGGGGATCCCGTTCGAACTTAATCACGGCTATTTCCACTGTTTTATAATGTCGACCTACTTATATGACATAATTATATGTTTGTTTAAAATACTCTCCTTCTTGATGCATGGTGAAGACACAAAAATCTTCCTATATTATACAATGAGGCGTACTTGAAGTTGAAGTTGAATGATGATCAACAACATCTTGCTGGATATTATTCAGACAATTAATTAGTTACAACGCAAAAATACTAAATCGCACTTACTTTTTACACTATTAAAGATACAAATAAACAAAAGTGGAAGTTGTACGAGATCTTAGCCGTTCGTTGGGTCTTGAATCTTATTCTGTCATCTTCAGGTCCGATAGTATCGGCGCTGTGCAACAAATTCGGCTGCCGAGCGGTGTGTATCGCCGGATCCTTAGTGGCAGCGCTTGCCTTCATTCTGTCTACGTTTAGCAAAAGCGTTACTATGATGATGCTCACCTATGGACTAATGGGAGGTAAGTGATTCAGAATGCAAGAGACGCAAGTTCTATGAAAAAGTAAGTTTTATTTATTGCCATTTATATTGACTTTCATATTCATAACAATAACTTAGCTAAGTTAACTTGTTGAAGATTCCAGCTTAGATATAAAATGGCGAAGGAGACTTTTATTTAAAGAGGTTTTCGAATTTGTAATTGTAATTTTATCGCATAAACTTGGCTTTTTTTCCAGGTATTGGCTTCGGTATGATTTATTTGCCTTCGGTAGTCGCTGTGGGCTACTATTTCGAGACCCGTCGCTCCCTCGCCACGGGAATTGCAGTATGTGGGACAGGTGTAGGAACATTTACTTTGGCGCCACTAGCCACTATATTGTTAAGGGAGTTCGGCTCATGGCAAAGTGCGAATCTCATACTGGCTGGTTTAATATTGAACTGTGCTATATTCGGTGCCCTAATGAGGCCGCTCGTATACCCGAAGGTAAGTTTTTAAATTAAGCTTCTATGTGAAAGTTATCGACTTAAGTGATAAGTAATATGGGAGCGACTTAAGCGAATGCGGAAATTACTTACTTTCAATTATATACAACAGCGATAGACGATTAAATATAAAATGCAATTACATACTCACATAATCTTATTATAAAACGATGTTATTTTCAGTCATCACGGAAAAAGCCGTTGTTACAGCGTATGGCGGAAGAGAAAAAAAGGCAAATGCAACGTGGATCTATTGGAGGGTCATACTTTGTGGTACAATTACCAGACGGCACCATGGAGAAAAGATTAAAGGTATAATATTTTGCGAATATTAAAAAATATATTTGCTAAAATATGTACCAAAACATGGAATTATTACCAGAACTTTACTATTTCTTACTATACTAACTTTACTATACTTACATCAGGGATAAGTATTGTATCGATCTTATAATTTCTGCAAGAATGAATCACATTTGAAAATAACATTTAAAAACTCAACAAAGCCAGTAAAAAAGAAGCACACAATGAAAGTTTCTATCTCTTCTGATACTAAGGAGTTAATATCCGAGTAAGGGCGAGGAAAGTAGATACGCTGTGTGGAGTAAAAAAATAAGAATTATTGAACTTAATACAAGTAAATGTTTTTTCTCAATTACTTATTTATTTTCTTTTTAAATATAATCAAACATCTAATTGCTGACCATGGACTCAATTTCGATGATTATTGTAAACTTTAGTTCGGAAATTTTGCAGCACAGAATCATTTTTCTAAATTCATACCTAATCTTTCTCTCAGTCTGATTTATGATTTTATTTTATTGTATATATGAACATTTATTTTAAAGTCTGTATTGAAATTTAGTCATAATTCGCTACACAATTATTTTGCTGCTTCGACCATTGGTAGCAATCAATAAGTATTTATAATGTTATAAGCAGCCTAAGTTTATAAAGAAATGATGTTTGTTACCTATTCCAGGTACCACTGAATATAGAACCAGGCGTACACTCCTCCCTGAACCTGGAGGCATTGCATCGTGATCCCACTGTACCCAACATGCACGGTGTTCCCACTGCATCTATGTTGCCTACCATTAAAGAAGTTAAAACTATCCAGACTACCAGCGCAGATAAAAAGGTTTAATGGATTACATACAGAAGTTTAATAACTCTTATCTTTATAAGTTTATGCTAAAGTTAGTTGGGGCAAAATTGACAATTTAAACATACATATAAAGCAGAAAACTAATAATGTTAAACTATTAATACAATCTTTGTAATTTGTGAGTTTAGAACGAGGAGTCGCTTGCGTCGCAGACGCGAACGGGTCCGATGTCTCGCAATGTTTCCTCGCCAGCCTTCTCGGTGATCGCACCAGGTCTGCCCAAAAATGGGTCCGTACCCTTCTTCGATCGCCACCCCAAGCACATGGTCACCGACAGGTTAGTCTATACAAAGAATTATCACCCATTCCAAATTTAACTATAACATAACTCGCCAGTAGCTAATTTCAGTTGCCCTTTTGAGCTTACCACTTTTGCCAGCAATATTACACATTTACTTAACAACAATAACGCATACCTATAATATTACTCACATGAAATATCATTCGCTGACATCTAAAAGCAATCGCCCCTTCCATACAGAAAATCTTGAATTCAGTATTTCCCAATATTTTTCATTAGCATTTATGTTTGTATTTTATTTAAACGGTGAAAACTTTACTCATACTTTTTAATCCTCTCATGATTAATTTTTATCACGTTTCAGATTCAAATCGTCATTAGCTGCAATAAAAGCATCGTCTAAAGCTTCCATGAGCAGTCAATACAGAGATGTAAGTTGTTATTTACAAGAGCATGTCAAGTTGCTAGTATACGGTCAGTACATTTTGAATTACATACTTCTTTATTTACTGCATAGTCTAAAAGGCCAAGATTTGCATTGGAATTTAGATTCCAGAAAAAATTGGGTTTATATTATTCAGTTACGTTATTCAATGTATAACATAATCAATTTAATGACTTACGAATGTAGTTCTTAATATATATATATATATAATCGTATCTATTAATGAGCTAATATAAACTAAAAGATATGCTACAATATAAATGAAGTGTTGACTCCGTCAATAGCAATTTCTTTTATTGATACTTATATAATTTTAATTAAAATTACTTTGCAATAGTTTCGTTCTTATTGAAAACTGTATTTATATTAGTCAGATTTTGTATGTAAACTTTGCAGGCATGTGAATTTAATTTTAATCTAATATGAAATAGACATCCTTGAACTTTATTACCACTCACACATGCCACTGCCGATTCACCACACCGTGGCAAGTCGCCAACTTCTAATATTTGCTGGTGCTGCTTCAACTGTTTGTTATTTTTCTAATTAAGATCCAATTATTAAGACGTTTTATTCCGTATTCGTTCTGGAAACAGCATATAGCATAGTCAGGTTAGGTGTCATCAATCTAAACGGGTGCGATGGCAAGATCTTGCCATAAAGATAAAAAGTAAAGTGTTTAAATAAAATAATATCAAACATTTGTAAAATTTATCCATCATCATAAATTTTATACGCGCAATTTGTGGGTCAACTATGTGAAGAATACGAACAGCGCCTTGCGAATCCAGTAGAGAAATGTAATCTCCTTTCTGCAGATTACTGGTCTAAAGTACTACCGGTATATCAATTTTCATAATTATCTTTGTTGGTTGTAGGGTGACGTAGAGAGCATAACGCAGTCGAAGCAGTCGATGTCAGGTGGTCGGGAGGCGCGCATGGTGCGGCCGATGTCGCGCAAAGACATCTTCTACTCGGGTTCAGTTCTGAACCTGCCACAGTACCAGAGTCAGAAGTCGCTGCAGGGTTACCGCAATTCCGTGCTCAGTCTGCCGCACAGTCGCCACATGGGCGAATTAGAGCGCCAAGAGGAGCAGAATCTGTGCTCGTGCCTAGCCCTGCCAAACTCAATCAAGTCGGCGCTGGGGTCGATGCTGGACGTGTCGCTGCTACGCGATCCCGCCTTTATGCTTGTCGGCGTATCCAATTTGTTCGGCATGGCGGGACTCTACGTGCCCTTCGTGTACCTCGTCGACGCTGCCAGACTAAATGTAACGTTATATTAATCTTGCATTATGAAGGTTTCAGAGTAGAAAAGAGAGTTAGAAAAGGGCGTATTTGCAGGGCGTGGAGGCGTCGCAAGCGTCATTCTTGCTGTCAATTATCGGCATCACGAACACAGTCGGACGTATAGCGTGCGGGTGGGTGGCTGACTTCCCCTGGATGGACTCTCTGCTGCTTAACAATATCTGTCTCGTCATTGCAACGGTCAGTTCTAATGAGTATATTGAAATTATCTTATTTCTACTATGCAGGGTGTACGTATTTAACCTACATAACTATTTAACCTAGCTCATATTTATGTAATAATACACTACCTAAATTTATTGATCTTTTTTCCCCATGATACATTGGCCTTCATATCTATCAATCAAGGACACTACATCAAAACTAATCTAAACCAGATATGTAGGCACTTCAATATATAAAATTACAGCACCTATAAGCCTTTTTAATAGTCTGTACATCGAATGATCCACAACGGATTGCCGTTGATCAAAAAAAAGTAATCGAAGTTATCAAAGGACAACTATTGACTTATCAATCTTAAACAATATTTTCTGTTAGGAATTCATATATTTAACATATTTGTTTAGATATCCGTTGGGCTTGCGCCGTTCTGTAAGTCGTATGCGGCGTACATAGCTGTGGCCATTGCCTTTGGAATTGCTGTTTGTAAGTGGTACCGATTTGTTTTACTTTACGGAATTTGTATTAAGGTCGGTAGACAGGCTAACGGTCCACTTGATGGTAGGTGGTTACCGTTGCCTATAACACATGCAATGCCACAGGTGCTGCAAGTGCGCTGCCGACTACAGTAGAATTAAGGATAAGGAATTGGGAAGGGATAGGGAAATGGGCTCTGTCATCCCTTACCGCCGAAACACAATAGCACACATGCTGTTATGACGCGGTGATCTTCTGTAAGGGTGTGGTTACTGCTGCCAGACGTGCTGCCCAAATGACTATGAAATGCAGTGTGTAACAATATTATAACCAAGGAATAAAATGACTTGCATTATTCGCTTAAATTTGAACGAATAGCGGGATTCATATCGCTGACGTCAATCATCCTGGTGGACCTGCTGGGACTGGATCGACTGACCAATGCTTTCGGGCTGCTGATCCTGTTTCGTGGCGCTGCGGCCTTCGTGGGCTCCCCACTGGCTGGCACTGTGTACGACGCCACGCAAAGCTACGACGCCTCCTTCTATATGGCGGCTGCCTTCTTCCTCATCTCCAGCCTCTCCTCCTTTGCGGCACCACTATTCCGCAGGTGAATTTCCATGTCTTTCACAATCTCTAGCGCCTTTCACTAATATCACTTCAGTAGTTTCTTAAATTTTGTATTTATTCACAAACAATAATTAAATCACCTAAAAAGTTAGTGTTAATTTAGTTAAGTCTAAATGAAGAGGCACTTAATCATTTTTATTTCATTTATGTCCCGTTAGAGCTGTTTGTGAGATACGAAAAAAATATTTTTCTATAACGATCCAAAAGTTAACAGAATATTGTTGTAAAAAAAACCTAAAATAGTACCAGTAATGTCGATATTTTAGGAAACAAGAGGAGTTTGTCCAGCCGTTGGACGTTTTGACACCCATTGACGAAGACTTGGAGGAAGTAGATGAGGAGGATCCCGAAGACACTCCGATCACTATGGGAGTCCCACACTCTGCGTCCTCGCCAGCTTCCAATGAACGCGCTCAAAGGGAGAGCGTTCTCTAACACCAGGCCGTGAAATAATGCCAACATTTTATCACTTTATTATCCAGCAATTACACCTTTGAAAAATCCATTCACCATAATGTATAATGCTCAAGCTCAAGCATTGTAGATAAACCTTCAGTAACCTTAATATATCAAAGAAAGTAAATCTTTTACTTCTTTTAATGGCCCGAGGTGCTAGGCCTGCCAGACATATAACTTATCTTCTAAAAGACAAAATGTGTTCACAGAATAGCGCTCCTATGTATTTTGAAAGTATCTGCTAAGTTGGGTATATGGCTAATTTAGAGCTAAATCAGGTGGGAAAGGTAAGTAAAAATAAAACAAACCACTAATTTTCATCGTCAGTCAGCACAATAAATCGCTTATTTTTTATTTTTATATATGTTTTGTAGAACAATATTACAAAATAATATTCAGCACTGCCAGACAGTTCCCGTGGGCATAACTTTTGCCAGACGCTTTAAGAACCCTTTCATTGTGTAGCGTGTATGTAGCGGCGCAGCGCTAAATAAGTTATTTTTCTGGCAAGCCTAGGATCAAGTGGTAATTCACTTGAAATTGTTGCCACACAATGTTTGTTATAAGTTTGTTCGTTAAGTTGTTCGTTGTTTTTAGATATTGTTTTAAGAAAATAAAAATAAATAAAATATTTATTTAAATAACTAAATACCTAGTTCATATAGAATTAATATTTTTAAGTGATCTCATGATTTGGTTACGAAAAATATATACTAAACGATTTCTTGAAATTTTAAACGGCTTTAATAGTTTAAGCATGTAATTTTATAAAAAAAATACAAAATGAGTGTGTAAAAAAAGTAGATACAATGGAGAAAATACCTAGTATAAGTTGATAAGACATCGAGTAGAAGTTCTATGGAAAATTTTTCATCAAATTTCAATCGTAATAAGTAATTTTTTTTTACAATATTTTTTGTTTATGTAAAAACAAGTGACATATTGTCTATTAGCTACACAAACTTTTGATTTGTTTAACTTTATTTTTAATTGTACAAGGGTCCAGTTCGTTATAAACAGTAAACAACCTCTAGAATGTTATGCTAAATAAGTATGTATATGTTTTGTATAATACATTTTTGAACAGTGGGGATATGTGGAAAAGTATCCCTACTGGTAGGGATAAGTGGAAAAAAATTCCCTACTAGGGGAGATACTTATATTATAGATACTTATTAGTAGGGATAGGTGGAACCGGCGAATTTAATAATTTAATGTAATGGTTGTCAGTGTAATATATAGATCAGTACCAAAATAAGTCTTGGCTTTACTTTACCATTGCTGTATTACGTTTTTTTTTACAAGAGGAATCCATCATGGATACCCACCGGCCTGGGGACAGACCGGTGGGTTATGTCGGACTCCCGCCCCGAGATGGTATTGGGGTAGACCTACCGACTAAAACTCTTGGCGTCCTCCGCGTCCACTATAAGGCGAAGTTGCGAGGTCGAACGAACACTCTTCCGCAACACCGCCGCGGGTGTCCGTAACCGGACATTGCTCATTGGGACGGCGGCGCACCCGAACTGCCAAAGTGCGTCGTGCCTCTCAGGATGAAGCGGGCGGTAGAGTCCCCATCTACCGCCCTAGTCCTGTCATGGATCCAGGTGGCGAGCGTACGCCAGCCGCCTGCGTCCAGCCAGTTCGTAGGCGACGGAGGGGATGAGACAAGACGTCGTTCTCCCGTTCATGCTGTATTACCTACAAGTTGGCGTTTCATCTTTCTCTATAGGTAATAGGTACCTAAGTATTACTAAGTAAGTATAAAATAAAGACGTGTTAGTTACACCATCATTATTAAATCTAGAACGGCGAGACCGATTTTGAACTTGTTGAATTTGTTTCCGTCCCGATATGCTATTAGAAAAATCTGAAAAATTCACGAAAAAAAATTGTGTATAGAATACATTTTCAGGTTTTTATTCTGAGACCGTACGAAGTTCGCCTTAGGTACAAACACACTGTGGTTCTAAAAGGCAGTTTCTAAATAATTTGCCTAGTAAAAATAAATTAAAATTAAAAAAAAAAAACAAGATTTTTTAGCTACTTATTTTAGCTAAAACGCACTTGCAGAACCTTTTACTTGTGGCATAGCTTGTATTATAGACGACGGTAGCCACCTACCATCAAGTGTCTTACTGTCTTGTAAATCTTGTATAAATCTCGACTTTTACTTCTATTTCTGTTTCTTCTAAACTTTTTCATAGCATTCACTTTACATAGCTATGTATAACTTCATATAAACATTCATAAAAATTAAAATCACCTGGCTTACATTTGTAAAAAACCCCTTCGTATGTTTCTTAAATTTTACACCAGGGTTTAAAATTGAAAAGCTCTTAACAGAAAAAATTACGATTCAAAAAATAAATGAAAACGGCAACTTGAAAATAAAACTGCAATTGAGCGCCTACCAATACTTAAGGTGTTAGATTGCTGCTATTATAATTTAGAAGGAATCGATTATTTTATTTTTGAACTTTTTTTTGGAGCTTCTATGTATATGTTTTTAATAAAAGCGTGACCTCACTATCGGCTCTAACGGAAGACCAGCTTTTTACAACCTGCATTATGCTGAGTATGGAGCCGGTTTGTGGCGTTTGTATTTGTCTTTTTATATGTTACCAGCTGACGCCAAAAACATTTTACCAAAAAATTGCGGTATAACTAAAAGTTAACAACCTATTCTCAAACCTACCAAGTATACACAAAAAATTCCATAAAAATCGGTCAAGCCGTTTCGGAGGAGTTTTGTTACAAGCACTGTGACACGAGAATTTTATATATAAGATTATTTCTTTATATATAAGAAGAATCATATCCAAAATCTTATTTTATATATAAGATCTATGTATGTTTTTTAACTTATAAAATGTAGCCTAATGTGATTTGCTGATGATGCAGCTTTTTATTGTTGAAATAGGTATTTTTTAAAATCACTCCAGTAGTTTTTGTATTTATTCATTATACAAACAAAAAATTTCAAATATTTTCTCTTAATAATATTTGTATAGATTTTTTGGTCCTATAAACTATTCGGTGAACATAACGTCACTGATATTATCATAATAGGGGTTAAAGTATGAAATTGCCGTTTTATTGTAATAGGTACTTCGAATTGACATAGAACTTTCATGGTTTGAGATTTTTGAGTGAAACTTTTTTCATACGGTACCTATGTAGTTCTTCTTTTAAAAAATGTGCAACATTCGATTATCAACTTTCAGTTGTTTTTTTTATTCAGGTTAGACAATAAAGATGGATACTTCGAAAATTCGTGTGATTTTTGAATACGAGTTCCGACGCGGAACTAACGCGGCAGAAACAGCTCGCAATATTAATGTTGCGTTTGGAGAGGGGACTGCTAATGAACGCACTGTGCGATTTTGGTTTAAACGCTTTCGTGATGGAAACTTCGATTTGAAGAACGAACCACGTGGAAGACCGCCCACACAGGTGAATAACAATGATTTGAAAGAGATGGTGGAAGCCGATCCGAGCCAAACTACCCAGGAATTAGCGGCATGGTTTAACGTTACCTTACCAACAATATTGACTCATTTGCGTCAAATCAATAAAATAAAAATATATGAAAAATGGGTGCCTCATGATTTGACTGATCTGCAGAAAGAAACGCGTGTTGAAACTTGCGTTGCCTTGTTGAATCGATACAGAAATGAAGGAATATTGGATCGAATTGTGACATGTGATGAAAAATGGATTCTTTACGATAATCGTAAGCGGAAAATGCAATGGCTGACCCCAGGTCAAACGCCGCAACAGTGTCCTAAAGCAAAGCTTACCAATAAAAAGGTAATGGTAACTGTTTGGTGGTCTCAGCGTGGTGTTATTCACTATAGCTTTCTCCGATCTGGTCAAGCAATAACGGCAGATGTCTACTGCGCCGAACTCCGAACAATGATAGCGAAACTAGCAGTGAAACAGCCCCGACTTATGAATCGATCTTCACCATTATTGCTCCATGATAACGCGAGACCTCATACAGCACGAGAAACCGTTTTAACTCTACAGGAACTGCAATTAGAAACCATTCGTCACCCTCCGTATTCGCCAGACCTTGCTCCAACGAACTACCATTTTTTTCGTGATTTGGACAATTTTCTGCGTGATAAAAAGTTTTCATCTCAGGAGGCAGTGCAAAATGCTTTCACACAGTTTGTCGAATCTAGATAACCAGAGTTCTATCGCAAAGGCATAAATGAGCTTCCTATTA
The DNA here is from genome assembly GCA_936446665.2 of Synanthedon andrenaeformis. Classification (NCBI taxonomy): domain Eukaryota; kingdom Metazoa; phylum Arthropoda; class Insecta; order Lepidoptera; family Sesiidae; genus Synanthedon; species Synanthedon andrenaeformis. The sequence continues at coordinate 3,671,469 of OW387786.2, read as the reverse complement.
GATGGCAGCAATGTATAGATAGTAATGGTAATTATTTTGATTAAATAAATATGTTAAATTTAAAAAAAAACGAATTTTTATTTTTCAGTACAAATCGGCAATTTCATACTTTAACCCCTAATATTAGTCTATTTGAGTTTCAATGGTGCAGACGTGCACAACCGCCTGTGCAAGTCTCGATGAATCATCGCCTTGACCGACTTACCCACTCCATTGGAAAAATCTTCAACTATTTACACAGACCCGTTAGAAAAATGCATGATGCGGTCGTTTACAGACGAAAGTATCAATTTCAATTGCATGTCAACCATAATTTAAGTAATTATAATTTGTATCTAGGCAAGGAAAATTAAGGCGCAAGGAAATACAATATGATAAGGTAATAAATCAGTGTCCAATTGATATTAAGATATTAAGATTATATATTATATTATAAATTATATCTCATCAGATATTAAGACAGTGTTTCAGGCTCTGTTCTAAGGTTCCCTGATTTGATTCCCGGTAGGGTCAACTTTAGAGATAAACTTTTCAAAGTTTTAGCTCTGAAAAGAAGCTACATTTTGTTTCGCAACCATTTGGGCAGCCCGTCTGGAGGAAGTAACCACCCGTTTACAGAATACCACCGTGAAATAAAAACACGTGTGCCGTTTGTGTTTCGGTGAGTGTACACAAATGTACAAAAATCAATTAGGTATAAGAATGCCAGCCATAGATGATTCGCGAGGAGCTGTGCTGACAGTGGCGGGGATCATCATATTCATAATCAACAGGCATCCGGAGTTATTGGACTACTGGCGGACAATTAAATCGCGTAAATCATATAAACCTAGACTAAGAAGCAAACCTAACCGCAGCTCGGATTTACTTTCTGCGACATTTTACTACCTATTTAATCGAATATCTTCAGGGGATGAATCCAGGTTCTTCCTCCATGTCAGGCAGTAAAAACGGTTGTCGACTATTATCAACTAGCTAATATAATGTATAGGGCTATATAAAAATTGAGAATGTCCAAAAAGTTAATAAAACGTACGCTATTTTACATAAATTTATATTAATACTGTAATTGTAATAAGTTTATAGCATAATGTTAAATACATTATTTGTGTAAACATGTTTAAATTTTAGACATTAAAAATCAGCCACATCATATATTATAATGGATATAAAAATATATATGAATATTTTACAAAATAATATAAATATTTTAGGTCATAGAAAGAGAAAAAAAAAAGGAGCAAGTCTTTTGAAATATCAAAAATCGAGTAATTAGTGTACATTTTAAATTCAGGTAATTTGTAATATTCAGTAACAGTATTTTTTAATACTTAATTAGTACGGTGCTAGAGAATTCCAAAAATTCATAAAATTCCCTAAAATCTCTAGCTGTGAGAAAATGCAATGTTTATTGTAATATTCAAGGCTTTTCAATAGTACCGATAATACTGCTAAGATAAGCAGTAAGCTATACTCGTACCTACACTTAATTGAAAAATGCCTCATTAAGTAGTTTACCCAGTAATTATTGTAAATAATGGGAAAACGGTAATTTTAAACTTATAAACAACCGTATGCGTCACAGCATATAAATATATATTAAAACTGTGGTTGACGTCAAACTTTTTTTTTGTCATAATTATCGTTTAATTTCCTTTTGTCTACTTGCTCGTAAATTGAATTTCAGACCAATTATAATACAATCACTAGACACATTCGTAGCAATTTTTTTTATGGCCGTGCCTATAAGTAGTTGAAGGTTTTCAATGGCAGTGCAGCGTATCGTTATAGTTACATTTTTTTATTGACAAATGTTTCTTTTACAAGAATTCGTCTGGCGCAAGTCTGCACAGTGTTACATCATTCTTATGCATCGCTTGCGTAGCGATAGTTTTGGTTGGCACTTTTCATTGCTGGCTGCTTTCAAATTGCGGTGCGTGCTTTGGTATCGATCACGCAATCGATTGGGTTATCGAGGGATTTTCGTTATTCATCTTTGACGAAGTCAACGGTAACTCGTGCATATATTCCATTAATATGTAGCCGTACGTACCTAATTCACCGGCGATTGGCAGGGGATCGTGTCTCACGGTGTCATTATACAGTTACTGTTGACTGCACTGCGGAATTTATTGCTTGTCATTTTATTACTGAAACATATTATTAGGTATCACATGATAAGCCATGATCTTGGGCTGTGACATATGAGGAAATGTGGGCGACGCAAAAGAGGTTTTTATTTTAGAGCAAGTTTGTATAGCACAATAATTAAATCAATTAAAAGTAAATTTATACCAAACGATTTGTTACATATAAATCGTTGGGTATAAATTTATTTTTGTGTTGAACAAACAAAAGTTGAACTCTTGTGAAGACTAATAACGAAAGATATAACTCAGTATGCCGTTTTATCTTTTGTCAGAACTTCTTAGAATTACTTCTATTTTTTATATATAACAAACTTACTTCTAAACCAAAATACTTTTCATAGGTTTTTCATAGGCTAGGTTTGAAATTTGAATTCAATTTTCGCAAATTGTAGTCAACAATTTAAAAAGAATCATCACAATTAATTATAGTAATTATAATTTTAAATATGGCCTCTAATTTGCAGTCACAATAGGTTGTTTACATATTCGTGTAGTTATCCGCGAAAAATCTTCAAAAGGATACATAGGTACAGATATAATACATAATTGTGATCTAAACTAATTTTAAGGACCTTGTAAAACCGATTTAGCTAAAAGGAAAACCTAATAAGAGGTTGATGTAATTTAGTTGTAAAATTGCGTTGCATTTCTGCTTAGTAATTTGGTCCGATAAAAAATTATCTACAATAAAACAACTAAACAATTTTCTGTTGGTACAGGATACCTATTTCGACTTAAAGAATTATATTTTGTCTATTTTTTTCTTATTAGATATATATCAAATACATGCAGATTATACGTCGTTAGAAACGTATTTCTTAAGTAGCATTTAAATGTTTTAAGTGTTTTTATTACAAACTGAATACTAGAGGAGATATAAGCATATAAGTTACTTTTAATTATATAAAAAAATGATCAAAATATACTAAATATGGAATAAAACAACCATAAGTCTTTTTGCAACATACAATATGAAAGATTGTGATTGTATTTTTGCAATAAAACATTTTTGTATTTTTTTGATTTGTGGTACTATTGAATTGAAGCAGCGATATGTTGCGTATGCTTGCAAAATAATCGACATAATGCTTTAAAATATTCAATGTCACAGGATGATGTTAGGGTGACCATACATTTTTAGGATAAATTATTAATTTATTATTTTATTTTTTAATATACATTTAACAGTGCATACACACAGTAATGTATAGATTCCCTTGCATCGATAGTAATATTAATTTTAAAATATATTTTGCAAAAGCTTTTTTCTTTCTTAATTACAAAATGTTTTAAATTCCTTTTTAATTGCAACCGACGACCATAAATCTATAAGTGTCCTCGTCTCTCTAATCGGAATTATTGCACGTACTTCCGATAAAAAGGCGTTTACAGGAAATATAAGTCATTCAACAAGCTGTTTCTACCAGCGCTGGGCAAAGCGTCGCAAATCGGCATTGTTCCGTGTCGGGCAAGGTCAGCTGGCGTAATGTACGCTACTATTGCATCAGACGGCGCGGTCAAAGACCTTGCATTACATGCGCCGTTCATCGACAAACTAAAAACATGGTCACCGTAATATGTATTTAACCTGCATTTTAACGGTAATTCGTCTCAAGATAAACATTTTTTTTGTTCATTATTCCTATAATGGCGGGTAGGCGTTAATGGTAGCGTGTAAGTGAGGAATGCTAAAGCAAATTCCTTTATCTTCTGCTTACACCTTACCCATTATTCTATTAGCATATCTCATTCCTCGTAGTTATTCGTGGTTATTAGATGACGACAATCACGTAGCATCAAATAGATTATTATGAGCTTGTCTGCAGAAATTCTAAATAAAAATAGTAAAAATAGTAATATATTATGTTATGTTATTAAAATACCTACTATGTACATATGATCAACAAATAAATTATTATTATTATTAAAATAATTCATTTGCCAATTTATTATTTATTTTAAATTATATATTTCTTCATACAAATCATGTTCCTAAATATTATATTATATACAAAAAATATTATATTACTTACCTAATACTTATAATGTGAATGCGAAAAAATCTAGGTTCCTACTTTTAAATTTAATATACCTAGGGGATAACAATATTTTTATTTATTTATTAAATCTTCATAGGAGTCTTCAAATATTTTCATTAGTTTGTTATATGAAACTATCTATAATAGCTAATTTAAAATCTAAGTGAAAATAAGTATATATAAATGAAAGTTATGTAACATTTATAAGGTTTAATAACATTAAAATACATTCTAAATCTATAAAACACCTAGTAAATGTAGGTTTCCTTGCTACCCGGAAGGAGCTACCCGGAACTTAAATAATTAATAAGATTACTTAGTGAACACATCAGTCTCGGTAAACACTGTAATTATGGACACAGTAACAGACTAACACTATCGCGAAATATAATATATTTTCGGAACTGAAAAGATAAGAATGGAATGTAATTATTGAAACGTGGCTACCCCGTAAGGTCTTTGGGAACAATTATTGAAAGCGTTGAACTACTGATGTAATAAGTCGACCTGTTACAGCAGCTCAACAGTTTGTTGAGTTCAATTGTTGATGATTTTGTACATTGTTAGATTTGTTAGATGTGTTAAGTCTGCCCCAGACTGTTAATTGACGTGGCCAATTTTTTTTTTGCGAATGAATAAGTGCTTATGTAAGTCAGTAGTGGCTCCTGACACACTGCTTTTTTTCAGACTGCCGCCCATCGTTAGGTCCATCGTTATGACACGAAAGTAGAGTCATGTCTCCACTCCACTTTCGTGTCATAATGTCCCCGCGACCACGCCCATCATCGGCCGTTCCCAATATTAAAAAATTACACTGCTTTTCGCAACCATAATTTTTTCCATTTTCTAGCCCTTTCTAATCCTACTAAGGTCGGCAGCGCTCTTGCAGTACCGTGGCGTTCCACCATCAAATATAATGGTCGCCAATCTAACGACCTTTACATAAAAATAAATGATTTTGTTAACTCCAATCTTCTAATTCATCTTATGTGCTGCCGACCCTGATAAGGCCAAATAAAGTAAAAACCAGATAAGGATAGTAGAAACTGTCGCTAAATCCTTATGTCAACAGCCTACTGGTGACTTAAGGATTTAGGGTTATGATTCCGAATCGCCGACCAAAATACGATTTGCGCCTCTTTGTTTTTCGGTTTCATGTATGAATCTGAAACATATTATATAAATTGAACAATCATCAAAAGGAATCTCTGCAATACTTAATGATCTAGCATGTATCTGCGCTGCCGTCGCCTATAACACAAGCAACGCCACAAGTACCTACTCCAAGTAAGCTGCCAGCCATAGTGGGATTGAAGGTAAGGGATAGGGAAATGGGCACTGGCGTCCCTTACTCACTCACCGAAACACAACAGCACACATACTTTTATTTCACAGTGGTTTCTGCCGCCAGACAGGCTGCTCTAATGACTGTAAAACGCGGTGTGCCCTGGCACTATACTTGAATTACAGGAAATTGCAGAAATTTTAAATGTGTCTGGAGATTCCTTTAAACTAAACACATTCACTTTGATAAATGACGTGGTACATACCGTCGCCGTACTATTAGTAAGTATCGTCTAGCTAATAATAATTGTTTATTCAAGTCATTGTAGTACGTAGTAATAATGAATGAATGAATGAATGTTTTCATATACCTACCTATTGCTTGAATAATGTCGAAGAGATTACGTCACCCTCTCACACCTCCCAATGGAGCTTTTTTTAGGCTTTGAGACTTTTTTTTCAATATTATTTGGTCATATATTTCTGTGAATCGTAAGATATTATTTTTCGTTTTTATAGATCATCCTTCGGGAACAAAAATTTTTTCCGAAGGATCATCTAAAAACGCTACAACGAACGTTTTGCTAAACGAACATTAATTTTTATATAAATTACTAACGACCCGGTCCCGGCTTTGACCCGGTGCAATCTTCCCGTTTATCCCTTTTTCCATACGTGAAAACCGATTTAAAACCGGTCTCGAGTTTTTGAAGCGTACACAAACCAGCTTAAAAATTTTATACATATATTTAAAAAAAAGATAATATATAAACTTATAACTTTACACTATATATCTATAATATAAAAATTACGTGTCACGTTGTTTGACGCCAATGAACTCCTAAACTAATGGACCGATTTTGATAAAACTTGGTAACTATGTGTGATTTGGTCCAACTTAAAAGATAGAGATTTCTTACCTTATTCAATACTTTTTATCCTCCTATCAAGATCAGGCCTGCTTGCAACTCCTATGGCGTCATTTCTGATTATAGGAGATGATAGAAATACCATTGTATAAAAAGGTTTTTTACTTATTTAAATATCTAAAGGGGAAGTACCTGTTGCAAATAATACAAGGAAAAAGCACCTTAGTTATCTTACTCAAGTATAAATTTTCCTTATTATAATAAATCTCCTTGACCTAGGTCTAAAGTCATCTTCGCGTAATGTGTTATTCACCCATAAGCAAAGTTTATCTATTTTTATAATATTATAATCATTTTTAAAAATAAATTTACACCGAGTAAGTATTTTATCATTCAAAATTATAAAGGCCTAGCTGTTGCCCGCGAATTTGTCCGCGTTCAAAATGTTATATAGCCTAAAGCCTTTCTCGATAAATGGACTATCCAACACAAAAATAATTTTTCAATTCGACCCAAGAGGTTCCTGAGATTAATGCGTTCAATCAAACAAACTTTAGCTTCTCTCAAACTCTTTCCTTAAGTTGTAATAAATGTGTTTAATTTAAATCTAATAGAATCTACGTAAAGTGACGAGCCATCAGCCAGTTAAACGAAAACATAATCATTAAACCAAGGTATTTGTGTCAAAGATAAGTTAAAATACTTAAGCAATTAATTTTTTCTTATCTCTAACCGTGTAAATCTATTGCATCATTAATTTCATCCTTCAATTCATCCAATAATGATTTTTAAGGTTACATTCCATTTCTAACGAATCATACAAATTCCAACGAACAGTTATTTACAAGTTGTATATTGTGATTCTTATTTACAAGGCGTTAAAGTACATTCCTAATTTTTAACTGCGATTAGGTAAAATCTAATTTGATTTCCATTGTATACTTACATGTAATACAATAATTTTATTTATGTAGGTAATATAAACAAAACTTAATTACTATCGGCTAGTAATAAAATAGAAACAAATAATAATTATTGATTAATTAACTGAGAAACGATTAAGTTTTAAATTTATATAATTTGAGTAGAAATTATCTACTATTATTATCTACCTAGAGTGACTAGGCGTATAGGCGAATAGGCTGTAGGGAAGAGCAGAACATCATTCAGCAGATCATTCTGAAATAATTTCACGTGCCTGTCTTTTTTCTTTCTTATTTACAGGTCGTCAAACAGGCTGATGGTGAACTTGATGGTAGATGCTTACAGTCGCCTATAACACAAGAAAACAACCTTGGAATTAGGAAGGGATACCTTGGAATTACCAACCTTAGGATTTAGGAAGGGATAAGGAAATGGACTCTTGCATTACTCACTGACCGTAACACAACAAATGGATGTGGATACTGTAAGGGGGTGGTTACAGCCGCCAGACGGGCTGTCCAAATAACTGTGCTTGCAACTAATTGCCAGATCGACACCATTTACTATGAAGTCCATTTTCTAAGTTGGCCCTGCTGTGAATCGAACCCCATACACTAAAACCACTTGACCAAGGGGCTGTTGTTTATGGGATGCCAAAACCGAAAAATCGTAAGCTACAGTATAGTCACTTGCTATAAAATGGACTGCCAGCCCGTCTGCCACTCTTAACTATAAAAAAGTCAAAAGAAATTGATTTAATGTAAGAATCGGCCATCGATCCTTTTTTATCGTCCTCGGTTGACAACTCATCGGATCAATATTAATTTAATTTCCGCGACACTTGTATAGTACAAGTGAGGAAATGTAATCGTCTTCATTATGAGAATACCAATTGACGTGGACGGACACGCCTTGACATGTTTTGTTTGCCAAAGGACGACATTTCCGCAAACAACAGTAGAAATTTAAATTATAAATAATGGCCTTTTCAATGGTGATCATAAATTTCGCGGAGACAGGTTTCACCTTCGTTTTTTACCGCAAGATTCTACCCGGTGTAAAAAATTTACGTAAACTCTTATTACATATAGGTATACTGAACGTACACTATCTACGATATAAGTATAATAAAATGCGGTTTTCGACTATGTATTGTAGCAAGCTTACCGTAACATTTAGTGTTTGTTTGATTCTAATCGGTTTACAAACAAAAATGTTATACCGAAATAACAAGCGCATGAAAACAAGTAGAGGCCAGAGCTATTTACTTTATTTAGTATTGGAACTTTAACTTATGAAAAGGTTATCTCATTGTGATAGGTATTTGTAAGAAATGTATCTATTGAGGGAAACTACGATACATCTATGCGGAATCTCCAGTAATAATGGTTTCCGACATCTACGGGAATCTAAAAGTATTGTGAGCGGACATTTTGTACGATTAAATTTATTTAAACAATTTAAGGAAAAATGTTAGATTTTTTAGTGCAAGTACACTAATATCTAAATAACTTTTGTGGTTAACTTGGAAACGTGTTATTGTGGTTTTATGGTTTACTTATGGCCACATGGACCATCAATTTATTTCTTTGCATTGTTAATTAGGTATTTTTTTGTATTTTTAGTATTATATCAAATTGCAAGAGCATTTGATCTAACGAAGACCTAACCATGGTAAATGGTAAAGTCTCCTCCAAATCAATGTCGACCAGAGGTCTCGTACGTAGGTACTTCATACTCGTGACAGTATCCCATCAATATTCCATTGGCAAAACATTTGTTAACAATTGAATCACAGTAAACAAAATGGTAATTTTCAATTAAATTTATTCTACAATAATTGTTTTGTTTATCTTTGTATATACTCGTCATCAATGTTAGATACAATTTGTAGGCGTTATGCTATGGAAAGTCCATATCATGCTCACGGTGCTCTGGGCTTACTCTAAACATGATAATGTCTTTATTACTTAGTATAGTTTATTAATTCATATCAAATCAAATTTTAGAAAGGGCTCAATAATTATTCTTTAATTTCTGTAAAAAGTATGTGAAGTTTTTGACACAAAAAATCGTTTTAAAGCATTTTTTCATCATTTGTATTATCTTTTTCATCCTTTCTAAATTAGTATTTACTAATTTAGAAAGGATGAAAATAAGTTTTATTATAATGATATAAAACATATTTAAGGAAACACTGTACCTACAGTATGACTTCAAAATTAAAGGTATTGTGAATAAAATGTTTGAAATTATTGAACTTTTACTTTGGAACCCCTGAGGAACATAAATTTACGTATTTTTATATTAAAAATTTTCATTACTTTTTCGCTACCACAAATTATACGTATATATTCATATAAAACTATCCCCTTTGAGATATTTAATTTACATTTACTTGTTTTTCGCTGTAACCAAAATAAGGATAAATATATTAAATAATACTTGACATGGTCACATTATCTAATAGAATTACGAATAAATATGTAAGCGTTGTTCATGGCTAATTGTTAACCATGATAGTCGCGCTTCGTAGTAAGTACATGTACAATCGAAAACAAAAGTAATCTTGTCAAATAAATTAAATGCTTCAATTTAAGGCTTATCCTTCCAAAAAATTGAATTTTTGCAACATTTTGTAACAATGTTATTCATTATATATACGCCTTTTCTTCATCGAAAAAAATATATGTTTATCTACAAGATATGAGGAATGATTTGTTGGGATTAAAATTTTTATTTTATTGAAATTGATTCAGGAAAAAAATTCTAAACTCACCCCTTTTATTTTCAGTTATAACAATCTCACTTCTACAATATTTATCAAAAGATTATGAAATTTTCTACACTTATGAAGATAACAATGTAGCATGATTTGTTGAAAGCGCTTTTTGAAAATTCGTAAAATTGAATTTTATATAATGTTTTTATCAAAAATATTTCCCCACTTACTCAGCGCTAGCCCGTTCTCGTCCATAAAATCAGTGCGGGGCGAGTCGTGATGCTAGACGGACATGTGCCGCGTTGCACCTCATCAAATTATTAATTTTTACGTAATAAACAAAGAATAACCATTTTAGTGGCAGAACAGACAGTGCATGATAGTGTATATAATACTTTAATAGGTTTTCTTTTTTGCCTTACTAGGTAATTAAATCTTTAAAAAACGAAATATAAATTATTTTGTAATATAATATTCAATTTATTAATAATCTGAAATATTCAATTTTAATATTCAATTAATAATTATTCATCTGTATATATACTTGTTATCTAAATTTAATAAAGATAGGAAGTAAGCAAAGGAGGCAAAAGCGTAATATATCAAAAATAAACCAAAAGAGGAAGGAAAGTTTTCATGAATTTTAATTAATTAAATAATTAAATTAATTAATATTAATAATAATTAATTATTAATTAATACAATATAAATTAATAAGCCTAATAAATAAATAAATAATTAATAAAGCCACTATAAAGCCGGATTCCCACTCACGTATCTAGTGACTCATCGAATTGTTCTCCTAGAAGGAGCGGTGGGGGGTTTCCCTATTGTAGGTGGTGACATAGGGGACGCCCCCGTGACCTCCAGAAAAATCCGATATCCTCGATACACCGTTATCACTGGTAAAAAGTTGATGAGCGGTTCTCGGAAACTATGAGGGATAGAAGGGTGGCGTTTGCGGAATGTCATAGAGGGTGATCGGTAGTCACCAAGGAAAGTGTCATCCGGTCTACCGGGGCACCAACAATTTTTAACAGCCCCCTCCTTGGACCCCCCGACCGTAACTCGGAAACGGCGCGTCACAGCCGGGTCGTGTTTGGGCTCATCGGGGACGTCTGGACGAGATAAAAAATTTGACGCCCCCCTCGGACCCCCCCCGACCGTAACTCGGAAACAGCGCGTCACAGCCGGGTCGTGTTTGGGCTCATCGGGACGTCTCGACGAGATAAAAAATTTGACGCCCCCTTCGGACCCCCCCGGCCGAAACTCGGAAACGGCGCGTCACAGCCGGGTCGTATTTGGGCTCATCGGAGACGTCTCGACGAGATAAAAAATTTGAAAATTTTTGAAAGTTGACAATTTTTGTCTGTCTGTCTGTTTGTTTGTTCCGGCTAATCTCTGAAATGGCTGGACCGATTTTGACGGGACTTTTGTTGGCAGGTAGCTGATGTAATAAGTAGTAACTTAGGCTACGTTTATTTTAGAAAAAATACACCCCGGGCGAAGCCGGGAGCGCGCCGCTATACACTCTTAAAACATAACCCTCGTTGTGGCGCAGACGGGTAAAAATTTTTACTAGGTAACATAATTTACTACCTAAATAACAAAACACGCTTCATTGTTACTGAATTATCCCTCTACATTGTAAATAATTATAAATTTGTAGGTATTTGCAGTAAAGTAGGCTCAGTCGACTATGTCGTACCTTTGTCGTCTAGTCTCCATACTACTCTTTGCCATCTCTGTGCGGTCGATCTCTTGTAGAGGTGGCGCGGGGAAATCAGCCTAATAATTCAAGGCCAAATCGGCGTTATACACCTTAATACACTCATTGGCTAATAGCACTGATAGTTTTACTGACTTAGCTTTGAATCTCAATTGGAGCTTCAATTTTTTTTTTATTTCATATGATAATTAGAAATAATTTTCAATTACTTGAACTGTTAAGGAAAACAACGCAAGGTAAACAGGTTATTTAAAGGCATAATAATGTTACTTACTGTATATTAATATATGTTAGTGGCAAGAAACATACATGACACAATACATTCCGCATTCATAAACTGAATAGTTTATCTGGTAGCAGCAACTCTTACAGAAGTAAATATACTTTTAATAATATTAAAGAAATCTTTAACGAATGTATGTTTTCTGAAATGAAAATTAAGTTTTATTTTTATAAAAGAATATAATAATTAAATATTGTTACTTTACCTTTAATGAAATATTAGAATACCTATTAAATTAGAACTGGTCTGATTAAGTTTTTCTTGGCTTTCCCCTAATCTTGCGCAACGAATGTTGGATCGAATAAAGTTCAAAATATGTATTTTACAAAAAAAAGGTGTTTCAATTTGTATTGTTTATATAATTTTTGATGACAATAAAATATGAGTTAAGATAAGTAAGCATAATTTTATCAACTACAGAAGATATTATGAAGTAAGAGTGCAATGAATTTGGATAAACAATTAGGGTTTGCCAGAGCCCATTCCGCCTTCTTATTTATTAAACTTTATCCATAGCAACCTTCCATCAAGTGAAAACTGCCTACCGACCTTAACATAATGTAAATCCGAGAACATCCGAGAATATACTTTTTTTTAAATATCATTGTAGAAACAATGATACTCTAATAAACTGATTGATCATAATAACGCATTTATCTTAAAGTAATGGTTTTTCAAAAAATAAAACTTTTGATTTCCTTTTCGACTGTACTTTCTTAATGTTCATCGTTTATAGATGGGCTTCGTAGTAGAGTTAGTGGTTGTCTGTGCTAACACGTGAATACTAAAGTAACTTTAGTCTATTAAAATTACTACCACTGAACTATATATCTGAGAATAGAAAATACTAAGATTAATTTACATGCGTCGAAAGAGTACCCTGTACACGACATTAATGTTGTCCATGGTGACGCAGGGATTTCAGACAACATTTTATCATTATCATCTCAGCTGTGGGAAGCCCACTGCTGGACATAAGCCTTCCTCATAATTTTCCAATAGGACCGGTCAGAATCAGCCTGGATCCACCGTCGACCATCTGCACACTTGACTGTCTGCCAAGCGTGGCATTTCCCCCTATGACTACAACTAGGTATACTAAAGCGACCAGAGCTCCAGATTCCGACAATATCGCTGCTAATGGCTACGGTAGCCGCCAAGCTAACGGCGGGTCAGGGGGTGCTAAGAATCAACGGACAACATTTAATATTTTATAATTACTTCCGATTTGTGATTTGTAAAATCTTTCAGTCTAACATAAGTCATAACATAAACACACATTGTTTGAATATTTGGGTGAAAAAAAAAATATGACATAGGTAACCCAATGTATACATAGGTATATGTAATAGAATATTTTCATTGTTTACCAAATATTTATAGAACATTTGCGCTGATTAAATCTCGTCACGGTATGAACATACATACAAAGAATTGTTAGTTACTGTGGTTTTTTATTATTAAATGTTTATGACAAGTAATTTTTTTTCTATAGGAAGAGTAACTAAATTGTGGTATTGTTATCTTTATTGTTTTAGTGATTATAAAAAATATTACCTATATACCTAATATGGATTTGAGACCTAAAAATTAATGTAGTAACAGAAAATTCTAAAATTTTTTGCAATATAGATATTAAAGTTTGATATGTTCCTGCCAAGACAAAGATAATATGGCCCCCAATGAGATCGATTTAAGGTACATAATGTTTTTAACATAAGAAAAGAAGAAGAATAAACGAATCATAACAAAACTTAACTTACATGACCATCCGGTGTGAGTTTTTAACATTTAAAGCACATTTTACATATTGTAAACAAACACAAAAAGCTGACGCATCCGCTTTAATTCATGTTGATTGACTGAATATCTACTGACAGAGAAAGTGTCCACCTACATATTTTGATTTCAAAAAACGAGTCCAATGTTTTTGAGCGAATGCCGTGACATTGAATCATGACCTAGTTCACTAATCAAACACCTGTAATTAGTATTGAATTCGCTTCTGGTATAAACGTAAGAGTAATACCGCGCGCTCATTCGCTACATAGTCCATCGAATAAACACATAAATTAGATATTGGTTTGACTAAAAAATTACGAACTAATTATTTTATGTTTTTAAATGAAGATGAAATTCATGGTAAAGATATGTGTTAGAGATATGACATTAACTAACATCAATATCATATTATATGTATATTGTTGGAAACAGAGAGCACAATTTTGTATGTTTATTTGGAGAGTAATTTTCGGAACCACTATTTGAAATTACAGCCCCTATCTAAAAAAATATATATAAAATAAAGTCTCTCTCCGCTTCTATCTGTTTCTCCGCTGACTTCTTCTAAACCACATCCAAACAGCCACATAAACATGGTATCAAGATCAAAGATAGGGTTTTCACCATGTTTTCACTAATATCAAGGACGTTAAACACTGTAGGTTTGTTAATTACAAGGGCGGATCCAGGGGGGGGGGGTCATGGGGGTCATGACATTGAAACATTGAACATACATGATACTGAAACTAAATTGATTTTTAGAATTTTTTTCTGTATGTATGTTATGTATGTTTGTATGTTCCTCCATAACTCTGAAACGAATTAACTGATTTTTATAAAACTTGGTAGATAAACATTTGGACGTACGGGACACAGGATAGGCTACTTTTTTCTTTTTCAACGCGGACAAATTTGTTTTTATTATCTGTAGTTCCACAAAAATCTAACAGATGGCGGAGCACGGGTACAGTAATTACTCATATATTTTCTTTTTCAACGCGGACGAAGTCGCGGGCAACAGCTAGTTTATTAATAAAATACCTACCTACTTTTTACTTGTATCTATACTTCGCACAAAAATTAAAGGAGCAAAAAATATCCAAATTTTTAGGTTATTTTCAACAGGCTATAACTTGAAGAGAAATTGTCGTAGAGTATATTTTTAAAAAAAGCAAATTGTTGCTTCAAGTGTCTAGTTTTTGGATCTGACCTTCAAAATGTTTTTTCTGAATTTTTCTTTGAGTTATTTTGAGAAAACGACCGACAAAAAAAATTCAAAAATTTTGTTGGTTTTCTTTGGTATCTACGGACTTAGAATTTTTTTTTGTCTTAACCATCATATGGACCAGATAACTTGTTCATTCAGCTTCAATTTGCTTTTTTTAAGATCTTGATACGACCATTTTTCGCTGAGATATCGGTCTTTAAATGGAAAAGGATCATTTCGTCTTTGACCATCAATATCTCAGCAACCTAAGGTTGCACAGAAAATTCAAGGTGAGTTTTGAAAACTTGAATAAATTCTCTACAAGAATTTTTCATTGTCTTTTTTGAAAAAAATATTTTTCCATACTTTATATGATTTTTAAAAATCATAAAAAAGGGCTTTTGATAGCTTTTTGAACAATTAAGAGCATTCATAAATTAGAATCACGCTGGAGTCAAAATTTATGATTTCAGTAGTTTCAGATGTTTTAGTTTGCAGATAAGATGTTAACGTCATATTATTTGTAGTTGTATAATCTAGTAAATAGCTGAAAAATATTTTAAAGTGAATTTTCATTAGAACATTTTTAAACAGCCCTTTTTTTAAACTAGCGGTCGACGGCCTACGCAGATAAATATACAAGTTATTAAAAAAATTATAACACAATCTTTTAGAACATTAATGACTTCACATACTAGGTCCAAGAAAAAACAGAAATATTTCAAATTTGATCCTAAAATAACACGTTTAATATCACGAAAAATTACTAAAAGTGACACTTTTGATTATACTTTTCTTGAATGAAAATTTACAGAAATCGTATGTTTTTTCGACTATTATCTAATAAATGATATGAATTTTTGGAAAATCAATATTTTTATAATTTGTCGCATACAATTTTACTAATATCTCGCTTCTGCGTCGACCGTCGACCGCTAGTTTTAAAAAAGGGTTCCTTAAAAACTGTTCTAATGAGAAAAGTATCCCAATATTTTAAAATATTTTTCGTTTATTATCTAGATTATAAAACCTACAAATAATATGACGTTAATATCTTATCTGCAAACTAAACACATCATGGCATTATGATCCGCCGGGAATCATAAATTTCTGATTCTGACTCTGTAACGCTCTTAAGCGCAGAATCAAAAATATGGAGAAAATCATAAATGTTAAGTGTGCGTTTTACAGTTCAATATACCCAAAAAAAACCCCACAGAGTCTCAATTTAATCCACTCAGCCGTTTTTTTGTCCCAGTCGATTGAATTTTTGAAAAAAATTGATTGATTTTATTTTTCAAATTCACCAAGTGAGTGAAGTGATGCGGAATTGAGACAAAAAGTGTTTTTTTTTTTCATTTTGATAAAGATTACGAACTATTTAGAGCGAAAATCTTGCTCCTTCAATTTTTTCAAAAATTCAAACGAGTGGGACAAAAAACGGCTGAGTGGTTTAAATTGAAACTGTGGGGCTTTTGGGTATATTGAACTGTAAAAGGCACACTTAACATTTTTGATTTTCTCCATATTTTTGATTCAGCGCTTGATTTTTCAAAAAGCTCTCAAAAGCCCTTTTTATGATTTTTAAAATTCATGTAAAGTATAAAAAAAAATTTTTTTCAAAAAAAAAACAATAAAAGTTCTTGTAGAGAATTTATTCAAGTTTTCAAAACCCACCTTGAATTTTCGATTCAATCTTAGGTTGCTGAGATATTGATGGTCAAAGACAAAATGATTCTTTTCCATTCAAAGACCGATATCTCAGCGAAAAATTATCGTATCAAGATCTTAAAAAAAGCAAATTGAAGCTGAATGAACAAGTTATCTGGTTCATATGATGGTTAAGACCAAAAAAATTTTTACAAGTCCGTAGATACAAAGAAAACCAACAAAATTTTCGAATTTTTTTTGTCGGTCGTTTTCTCAAGATTACTCGAAGAAAACGTTAGAACAAAAATTTTTGAAGATCAGATCCAAAAACTACACACTTGGAGCAACAATTTACTTTTTTTAAATATACTCTACGACAATATGTATTCAAGTTACAGCCTGTTGAAAATAACCTAAAAATTTGGTTATTTTTTTCCTTCTTTAATTTTTGTGCGAAGTATATTATTATCAAAATTAAATTATAACTTCTTGTGACTTGACCACGACTATGTGACCCCTCCCTGGCGCCAAAGCTGGATCCGCCCTTGGTTAATTACATAGTTTATAGAAAAATATTTTAATAAATGATTATTAAAATATTTTTCTGTTAGAACAGAAAAACATTTTAACAGTCTTATCACGTCGTTTGTATGATGTTTAGTGAATACGAATAGCAGCTACACGTATATTGAAACGGTAGATATTTCAAAGTGTATCTTTTGCGCTCCAATACCTAAAGCGGCATAAAAATGTCAAATTTAAATTTTACAAATTATTTGTCATTTTCTGATTAGAACGGGTGACAGTTTTAAAGTGACAGACATTTTTAAAAACGTCTTTTTTGCGTTCCACATCTCATATATAAATGTAAGATTTTTTTTAAAATTATTTGCTTGAGTACTGGTTTTGGAATTAAAAATTCTGATTTTGGTTACCGTGTAGGTCTTAGATCCAATAATAATTATGTACTACTAGCTAGTATAACTTAAGCAACTCACTATAAAAGATTGTCAAATGATTAATGAAATATAGTATATTTAGTTTTAAACATTGCACTTTTTTGTTTAATAGACAAATTACATAAAAAATCAGTCTTCAAAGAAAATTTGAAAATAAAAAAATGAAAAAGAAAGTAGCCGAATCGATTCTCGAATTTAGCTTTTAGCGATTAATTACATAATTTTTATTTGTAAGATAATTACATAGAGAACAAATAATCCATGAAACAAATCGAATTATCAGTTTTTTATTTAATTTTAAAGAATAACTAATTGATTGTTTTTTGAAATTTAAGGCAATGTTATGAACGTGTGTTTTAAAATGCAGAATTATAATTACATATGTATATCTATTAATGGATGACTTAATATCACACCAAATTCTTATTCCCTTTGTCGGTCAGTTCACATTTGACTTAAGTGTATTAAAAATATTAAAGCTACATTGTATTTCTTAAGTTAACCGTGCCGTGTTATTTAATCCTCATGTTACACATTTAAATTAACACTGGTGACGAAACCGTGGGAATTTTAAATCTTTCGTAATACTCGAGATGAAATCTTTTGGTGGAATGCCGGGACATTCTGGGAAGGATTACAAAATATTACCCACATAACACACAAAAACTTCATCAAGTTCCGCCTAGTCGTTTAGGAGGTCTTCAGTCACATACACGGCAGAACAGACATATATACATTGTATATCTTTATATATACAATGTATATATAAAGATAAAGATGAATATTACTCATCGTATATTCACTATTCAATACATTTTCACATTATTTTATTTTACACACGTGTCAATATTTCTTTTGTCCTATTGTTTATAGTTATTCAAAAACTTCTGTGCATTTATCATTGTGAGCAATATGTTCTGTTATGAGGGTTTTTAAGTCACAGTGTATTTATAATATTAATTACTTACTCTTTGATATTAATTATGCATTTTTTCTTTTTTTTAAATCTAATGTTAGTATTTAAATGTTTATGTTTTTGAGTTGACATATGAATATTAAATTTTAAATTTCAAAAAAAAACTCTCACATTGGATGAGACAAATACGACAAAGTCGCTATGGAGAATCTTTGATAGTTCAAAATATAATTTTAAATGCAAATCTAAAGAAATTCCTACTGATTTATAAGGACGGTATATATCTACTATTAGCAAAGTATCTACTATTGTCACAAGTAGCAAGTAAATTGTAAAGTTTTTGTTTTATTTTAAGACATTCGTAGATTCGTACACATTATAAGTATACTATTCAAACGAAGTCAAAGGAAAAAAACAAAGATACTAGTCAATATGACTATATTATATAGATGTAAGAGGTTGTCTCTCAAGAGGTAACATCGAGTTTGTTTTCAAGCTAACAATTACTAAATGTATTTGTTTTCTATAGGTTACTATGGGTACTATAGGTTTTTATACTAATATATTGAAAAAAAAAATAGGTTTTCTGAGTTTGTTTATTATTGCAGGATAATCTCCTCACTATACCTATTTGAGAAATTGTTTCAATATTCCAAAATTATTTCAGAATCAACCTGTTTTCTCTTTAGATGTTTTCGTTTAGAACAGAACGCCAACGTAGCAAAGCAAGATCCATTTCGTTTCTAAGAATAAAGCTCTAGCTAAATGCACCTGCGTGATCTAATTTCACGTGCCAAGCTATAGAAAAGTAACTATTTAATTTGTTCACTGGTGGCAGATATAAAGTTTTTTTTTTTTATAAAATAAGTTACATTAAAGTCATTTTATAAAATCACTATAATTAAATATAAAATTTCACAGCTTTACTGCATTGATGAGAATGCATTCACTCAACCACTCCCAAATTATTAATTTTAATTTACAATATTGTTTAGTTCGCATTATAAAAAAAATAGCGAACTAAAACTTAATTTGCAATTAATACCCAGATATAGGTACTACATCGACCAGGAATGTGCTTTATACCCTAAGATTGAACATTCTTTGTTTGTTGCAGAATGATTAGGTCTGTTTTCTTTTGAAAGTTCAGTGAGAATTTCTAATGCTATCTTTGTCATATCGTGTACGACATTACATTAATTTTATTTTAAATACATTTCGAAATTAAATGATACCTCTTCGTCTAACTAAAGGGTGTGTGCTCATCTAGTGTTTGAATCGAAGTGACCAAATCGCTCCATAGCTTATGTCCATGAAAATGTACTACTAAATCAAAACTTGGGATCCTTAGGGGAATTTTGAATATAAGTTTCTAGAATATATGTAATATCGATGGGTGAAAGAAATTTTCGATTCCAACTTGTAGAAGGTGTTAAATTTAATTTTAGCAAAAATAGTTCCTTATGTAAATATTTTTATGTAAAACCAAATTCTTTACATTTGTCTGAAACTTTTTTTTACTCTTACCATTTTTATATAATTTAAGGATTTAAAAAAAAAAATATTTTTTCCACCCCTTCTACAAGTTGTATTCGAAAATTTCTTTCATCCATCTGATATTACAGGTATTCTACAAACTTATATCAAAATTCCCATAAGGAGTTGAACACTAAAATAAAAAGCATGAATTACTTACTAAGAGCATTTCTAATGTAAATATTTGTTTAACCTGAATTATATTAGAACTATGTTGCTATAGCACATTAAACCGGGTGATTCATCACGTTGGGTCAACATGAGTAAGAACTAGGCACCTACATTTTTTATTGAAAAAAAAAAAAAAAAACAGTTAAGTCAGAAATAGGTAAGAAGGAAAAAAATATAGTGACTGTATATCCACTGTTGGACATAGGACCGTTCAGAAGCAGCTTGAACCAAGCTGCGACCCTCACTAGGTTGTTAGTTCATCTTGTGCGTGGAAGTTCTATGCTGTGCTTGCCGGTCTCCGCTCGAAAAAATTCCGGTCCTAGACCATAGGTCGTCGTTTCTCCCGCTCCATATAAATATTCTGCCCATTCCCATTTCTTACTATTGTAATACGCCAAAAATATGTTAGTGATTTTCGTTAATCTACGGAGCTCCACATTCCTGATTCGATCTTTTACGCTCTTTGTAGCTTCTTAAACGACGTTAAGCTTTTTAAAAAGACCCATAAATTACTTATTACAGTGGCCATAATTATTTTTTACACAAAAAAAACTCAATATTTCCTGTCGTCATATTGTATTCTCTAAAACAATAGTAATTAAATTGTTTTTTGTATACACGCGGGCCCTACGCGTCGGGTTTATGTATAAACAAATGCGCTGAAATCGTAACAATATATTTTTTATCAAACTAACCGCGGCGTTCCTTAAACATGGCCGACTACTGTCGGCGCCACTCAGTTAACTCGCAACATTCGCGCCGTTGACACGCTTCGACACCTCCGTAGTTCAAATTAAGAATCGAATTGAATAGTAATATCAAGTAATATAAAAAGTTTAGAATGTGCCCAACAGGATTTTAGTTCGAATTTTAAAAGTTTCTAGTGTTCAAATTTAAATTAAGCGCGCCAGTGAAATTAGTCGCGTTCACGTGGTCAATGTCTAGCCGGCTCTTGCGAACCATTCAAGATTCGAATTGGTCAAGGTCCCATAAAGAGATTGGCGGATTGGAATAATTTTCAGCCAGTTAGTGCATACGGGTGAGTGACATCTTCAGTTACAGATTTTATTTTTACATTGCATTAGGGTTTCGTTTGCGGAATGCTCACGCGCGACTATATTTAGTTCACAAAACGAACTAATCGGCGTACTGACTTCTCTATTCCTAACTGCATTCTCGGATTACAGTGATACGAAAAATAAATTCTGATTTAAATATTTTTTTTACAGAATTTTGAACAGAACTTTTTAACAAATTTTAACTCTTGTGAAACTAAATGAAACTTTTATTTCAAACCAACTTTTGCTTGCAACTTTGTTCGCGTATCTTTATAAATTAAAGCCTATATATATTCTGATGTATAAACTATGTTACTATATGTATCATCCATACATATCCGTCCTCGTCAACTTGCGCATTTAAAAAAGTGTAATGGAGATTTACTTTTTATTTCGTTGTTTCTTTACTTTAAAAACAAAGGATTGTTTTAATTTTAAATATTTATTTAATTGAAATCCGTTAAAGTTGATAAGTTAAATATAGCTATTGTTCCTACGTAAGCGCAATTTGACATTTTTATACTTAATCTTAAATTTATTCCTAACAAAATTTTATACCTTCTATTTATTATTATTGATATTGTGGCTTGGTTTAATTATTGTATTAATTGTGTTACAAGCGGAGCGCCCCCGGCTTGCACAGATGTTTTTCTGCAAATTAATATAAGTAACAAACCTTCCCCGTCGATCAATCTTTCCATTAATGAAAATCGCATGAAAATCTGTTGGGAGGTTTAGAGAAGAAGTTAGCTAAGAAACAGACAGACGCGAACAGCGAGTTTAATAAAATTTATAAATGTAAAGATAAATAATTATGTTTATTAGAAAAATCTTATTATTAATTTCTTAATAAATAAACGCAGATTTGAGTTTATTATTTTATTTTGACTTTTTTGTGTTTTGACTTACTTAGTACCTAGAATATTCTTTGCATAATTTAGGAAACTGTACCTAAGTATTGAATTGTAATTTTTTATTCTTGTTATTATTTTTGGTTTAATGTGTGTGTCTGTCTTTTAATAAAAGAAAATAAATTATTTAGGTATCATGACATACCTATTTCTCTACCAAATCAAATCAATAGTGTAGGAAATGCATTAATCAAAAATGGCAAGAGACATGTTTGAACACTTATTGGATTTTTAGGTTTTCTTTTCATTTGCCCTGGTCGACATTTAGGTATATAACAAGAATATTGCTGCCCGTGTCAACGATCTTTTAGCATTCAGAGATTCAGACGGGGTCAGCTCGGTGAAAGTTCATTTTCAATTGGTTGAGACATTAAAATTAAAAAGTGCTACTGTATGTAAACATTCACTACACTATATGAGACACTAACTAAACAAACTAGTCGACGCGACTCCTAAGTTAATCAGCCTATTTACATAATCCTTACCTATATATATATAAATTTCGTGTCACGTTGTTTGTCCGCGATGAACTCCCAAACTACTGAACCGATTTTGATAAAATTTCGTGACTATATGTAATTTGGTCCAACTTAAAAGATAGGATAGTTTATATCTCATTTTGTTTATTATTTTTTTGCAAATTATAATTATAATATTATTAACATAGCGCCATCTGTTGATACCTATTCAATCCAGCAATTGTTTATCTGTGAGTTCCATAAGAATCTAACAGATGGCGGTGTAAGGTAATTTATGGGCTGGATTGAATAAAAAATTGCACCCGTGCGAAGCCGGGAGCTGGCCACTAGTATGTATATAAAAATGGATAGACCGATTTTAATTCGATTTTTACATATAGAAAGAGGGATAAACGGAGAAGGTTCGTATATAAAAAATTGCATCGGTGAGCGGGTCGCTAGTCTATAAACTAGTCTATAAAGAGCTAGTCTATAAAGAGAGAAGATATTAAGTATTTTTGTATGTTTGTAATGAATAAACTAAAAAACTACTGTACGGATTTTGAAAATTCTTTCACATATAGAAAGCTACATTATCAGCGAGTAACATAGGCTATATTTTATAAAGTTACGCGGGCGAAGTTGTGTACAACAGCTAGTATACTTACTATATTTTGTAAGTGGTTGTATCACAAATATCAGTCTTATCTGTCTGCCAATATCCATCGAAACCCGCGCAAAGTTTACTAAAAAACAATTAACAATTTACTTACCCACGCATCTTAACAAAATTTCACATTTCTTTTAAGTTTTAAGTAGTAACAGTTGCTTTGAGAATTAAGATTATGGTAGGGGAGCCCACGATGCTAAATGTGGAGTTACTCGAACGTCGCGTCGCGTCGTGGGGACCTATTGGATTTTGAAGATTAGATGTGGGTTGGAACGTCGATGTTATATGGTAAGAAGAAAAAAAAGTTATAGCATCTACAGGCTTTCAAAAATGTAAAAAAAATCTGTCACGGACATACTCGAGCGCGTCAGATATTGATAATGTATATGCCCCACATATCCCTGATGACGGATGTATGTGGGATCTCCCGTACGGAAGCGTTAAAAATGGAAAAAAATGGATGTTAAGTGAACCCAAACTAAGCTCACATTCAAAAGATTGACGATAAGAATTGAAGCCTATCCAAGCTAACTCCTACTAATTAATATACTCAGTTTGTGAAGATAGATGTTTCTTATTTTTCCTCGCAAAAACGCGCTAACGGATTTGGATGAAATTTGGCACACAGATAGTTTACTATTTGGATTAACTATAGGATACCTTTTATCCTGTAGAAATGTTAGGTTCATGTGAAATTTTCTAAAAACCAACTATAGCGCATACGAAGTCGCGGTCACAGCTAGTTTTTTTATGAATTTAATCATTTGATTAACACAGATTTTGATTTAACACAAACATATGTATTCCATATATATATTTAGTTTTTTTAGCCTTGAGGTAAAAAAAAAACTAGTTTTCCAGTGAACGCAAGTACTAAACATGTTATAAACTTGTACTACATATGAGTGACCTTTCGGTGTCTCGTGCGCAGATTGTATTATAATTTACGCCTAAAGATATAACTGTGGTAGCCTTTTCTGGTGCGTGTGAAATACGTGACGCATTCTTTTAAGGCCAGGCCCTGTGAAACTAAGGGAACTTTAAATAAATGTGCTGAGTCAACCACATATCTGATCAATGTGGAATTTACATATATATATTTTGAGACCTTTATCTGTAGATTATCAAGTCAGAAACATAATTAGGTGATTTTCATTCGATACATTTTTTGATCGAAATCGGCGCCTTTTCCGGAGAATATTACATTTTTCTACTAAACGGCTTGAGTTATATCGCCAAAAAACTGCTCGTAGCAAGGAAACATTGTTTACCAGTGATTGTCAAAATAAAATAAACTTAGGTTTATTTTTACTCCTATAATTAACGAAAACAATTTTGAGACTTACGTTGTTTAGTTCCGAGCTAGTGCACACCAAATCATGCTTCAAATAATGTACGCAATATTCAACCTTACGTAAGCTGTATCTTGCGATATATTAAAAAAAATCCTAGAGAGCCGCCGAGCAACTTGTAACTCTCGGGTGGCGGGACGTGGGCGGAGCGAGCGTAGGAATTTTTTTCGTGGGGCCTGCTCTTAACAAATAAAATATAAAAACATTATCTCGGCCATTCGGAACACAGGCAACTTGTTCAGAGGATTAGCCTTGGAGGCCTTCAATGTATATTGAACGTAGAAGTTTTTTTTTAGTGAAAATACAATAATAGACTGCTGTTTCCATTTTTAAAACTTTTTTTTAAAGTTTGTGATGAAACTTTGCAAGAAATTAGATTATTTTATAGTAACCTTTACCGGCGACCTTTTCCGTGTGGAAAATATACGAGCAATGATTTATTCAATCTTTATTGCTGTTATATTTGATTTACAAGGCATTGATTTTTTTTATATTATCCTTTGGGTTCAGTCCTTTTTTTCCGCATGAAAGGTAACCTGTGTCCATTTCTGTATCCCTGACAATGTGTATGTACAATTTTATGATGATCGGTTGAAAGCGTAAGGAACAGTTACTTTCACATTTATAATAATATATTACAGTACTCGTTTTTTTTTAATGAGAAAGAGTGGTAGGTTATGTCGGACTTCTGCCCCGAGATGATATTGGGGAAGACCTACCAACTAAACCTCTTGGCGTCCTTCGTATCCTTCGTGTATTTCTGATCTGCGTTATTTCTGTTTTTTATTTCTTATTTGGTATGACCCTTTATGCGGCCTCAGCATCCGGAAAGAACATTTTTGCTCTCTCAGCAGTCTCTGATTATTTATACATCTTGCTCTAAAGGGCTATAATTCTTGGCTATCATAGATTTTGCTAGCAAGCGATTTGGCCTTTTTAGAAATTTCGTCTTCACAATCTCCGACTACCACATTTGCACGAGAAAATCCTTAATCACGAGATAAAACCGGATCTCTTGTTAAACAGGCAGTGTCCACAATGATCTCATAATTTTGTAAATAAAACAAAAATAGAGTTTAATGACCCAGCTAAACATCTGGAAAGACTTTAATCGCCTTAAACGTATTAAGATTTATTAAGTACCAGCAATTATTGATATCGATAGGTATTGACTCACAGAGATAACACAATTTCGTAATCACTAATATAAATATCTATAAAATTATTTTTTTAATTGAATTAATAATAAGAAATAAAATTGTTGCTATGTAAGCTATAATATAAAAATGAATCCCTAAATGTGCTGCTAAGCGCAAAACTCGAGAACGGCTGGGCCGATTTTAATTCTGTCTTCACTCATGGATAGAGGGATAATCAGGGAAGGTTTTTACGGGGAAAGTTTTTGCACCCGGGCGAAGCCGGGAACGAGTCGCTAGTTATTAATTTAACTCGGAACCTCGATAAGTCGGAACACCTTGAAAACTCGAAAAAATATATTGTTTCGTTCCCTTTAAGTCTCTAAAACCTCCATTACTCTACTCGAAATTACCACCCCAATGTAGGTCGAAATAATTAATTAGTGAGTCCTGTACAAGTATTTTCCTCCATATCTCGAAAAAATAAATTAGATCTCGGTATCTCAAACATAACAATGTTTGATTTAAAATCTTTACAACTCGATCGTTAGAATGAATCTTAACCTCTCCCCAAGTTAAAATCCAAAATCTGCCATAAGTCAAAATATTATCCTTCAGAAGTTTAAAACTCTGTGCCTACTTCGAGTTTTTTGACGTCTCCCTTGAAGTTAGATATATAATCAAAATTATTGCTTCAAGCATAATGTCATATTATTTATAATTTAAATATAACTTGTAAACTAATTCTTAATTGCACCCCGCGTGTGCGAATAAAATAAGCCTAATTTATTCCACTTTAAGGTTCAAATTTATCTACTTACCTAAACTAAATCAGTCCAGTTATTCACCTGACAAAACATAATAGTTGGACCTTAGCATTTATTTTAATATGAATCAATGTTACAATATCATGTAATGCCTATTATATCTGATTCTTGATACATTATCATGAATTATTGTTCTTGAATTTGTATGTAAAAAATGCATCAATCTACTACAACCAGAATGTCACATTTTACAAAACTGGGATCTGCCTGACGTCTAGTGTGCTAAAATGAAAGAGGTTGCAGCCGTCTCGCTCGCACGCAAAGTTGGCCGGCACACGGTCCCGTGAAGAGGGACGGCACTAGTTGCATCGCACGCTACACGGAGCCGTGTGGTAACGGTATCGATTAATGCCTCGTCGGCGCTTCGGAAGCGAGCACGTGTTGTGCATCGGCTTGTCTGTTACAGTAAATAAATAATACAAGTTACATTTTGATTTGAGAACCGTTAAGATCCGTTAAGAAACATGAGTGATAACGATTACGAAGCGGGACCTTCAAAACCCAAGCTGAAACGTTTAAACGATAGTGATGTGAATGCATATATTGAATTAAAGCTACAAGAACATAATAACTCCAGTTTAGTTGTTGTGAATATTTCGCCGCAACCGACCGATTACGAGTCGAGTGACGATGATGTTATCAATGCAACAATCGCGCCCTCGTTGGTTTCTTCTTCACATATTACCCTAAACCCGGTTAACGATGAACACGGCGATAACATAAAAACGACCAAAAATAACATGCTAAATTTTGAATTTGCCGCGGCACAAGACCTTTTGGTAAACCCGCCTCTCAAAAATCCGATAGATTATTTCATGTCGATTGTCGATAACGATTTTTTGACAAATCTCACCGACAAAACTAATAAGAATGCTGCTTCGTCTCAGGACATGTCGAAGAAAGGACCCAAATGGAAGAAAGTGACGCTGTCTGAAATGAAGAAGTTCATAGGTCTCCTATTGCACACAGGCACCATCCAAATGAGTAGACTCGGAGATTATTGGAAGAAGCATTATCTTTTTAATTTATCTTGTTTCTCCAATTTTATGTCGCGCAATCGTTTTTGTTCAATACTTCGGTATTTGTCTTTTGGTGAATTAGATGATTTTGAAAATCAAAGCCTGAACAAGATTGGCTTTGTGCTTGACTATTTTAACAATAACATGAACCGTATTTACTATCCTGGGAGACAGCTCATTTTGGATGAGTCAGTTGTATTGTGGCGGAGACAGATGACGCTTTGCCAAAATAAAAAGGGCAAAAGACACAGAGAAGGACTTAGGCTGTACGCGTTAAAGGAACCCGATGGCACGGTAATAAAATTCCATTTGACTGCAGAGAAGAACGAAGCTACAGAAAACATGGTCAAGATTGCTTCAAAATTATTAGAAGGTAAACTGGATAAGGGGCATGCCGTATTTATGAATGAATGTTTCAGCCTAAGTGATTTGGCCGTGATTCTACTAAAACGGTACACGTATAGTACCGGTCTGATGAATAAAAATGAAGAAAATATTCCCGCCTTGGTGGAGACAGCAGAACTTAAGAAGAATGAGAACAAATCAAAGATTATTGATGGTGTCCATTACGGTATATTTAGAGACGGACGCAACGTTAAAACTAAATACATTTCTACTCAAT
Organism: Synanthedon andrenaeformis; assembly: GCA_936446665.2. Classification (NCBI taxonomy): domain Eukaryota; kingdom Metazoa; phylum Arthropoda; class Insecta; order Lepidoptera; family Sesiidae; genus Synanthedon; species Synanthedon andrenaeformis. The sequence continues at coordinate 3,643,195 of OW387786.2, read as the reverse complement.
ACGGCGAATCATTTACGGATTTCACTACAAAGAATGGAGAAAAGGTATCAAAACCTACGGCTCTTGTGGAATTCAACAAATACTTCCGTGACAACGATCAACAAGAGGACATCATGGCTTACTATCCTTGTAACAGGAAAAATTTGTTTTGGCATAAGAAAATGTTCATTCACGTTCTTCAAATGTCAATGGTCAATAGTTATTTGCTATACAACAAGTATTCGGGTCAAAATATTCCATTGTACAATTTTCGTTTTGCTGTTTTGGAAGCGCTCTTGCCGGAGAAGCAAGTACCTAAGGTCCCGTTCATACATAGATTGAGTAAAATAGAGAATATTAAGATTAGACAGAAGAAAGACAACGATACTTACAGGACAATTACAGAGATCGTTCGCAAAGAGTGCAGGAATTGTAGAAATAATAAAAAAGTTCGATGTTCCACCGTATTTGAGTGTAAAAGTTGCGAAGACTCGCCGGGATATTGCGTCGAGTGTTTTTTTGCGTGTCATTAATTGCTTTTTCTACCTTGTCCTATTCGTCATTAAGTGATTTTGGTTTAATAAATAAAACTATAATGGCAATTAAAATTATAGAATATTTACATTGAATTATTTTTATATTTTTCATTATAGTTTAGTCCAATCCAAATCCAATACGTGGATAGGTACTTACCTAATAAATAATTTGTATATCGTGTTTGGTAACTGTGTATGGTTTAAGGAATTAAATTTATTGTCAACTTTCAGTCTAGAAATATTAAAGAATTAATAGGTGTTACAGATTTTAATAATAATATCAATTAATAATAAGTAATAACGTATTAGCCAAGCAATATTTACAAACATAAAAATGATAAATTTATTTCAATAATATTTTCAATAAAAATATTTTTTTATTTACATGAGAACATACCTAATTGTTAGAACATAATATTTACTACGCAAATTGATTAGGTATACTGTGAGCTAACAACTTTTTAATTAGTCTCCTGAAGGTATTTTTAATATATTTTTTAAGACTGACACAAAATAATATGTTAAGTACCTATTTTATTCCGAGAATACTATCACAGACCTATAAATACAAGAAGCGACAGCCCATATATTTTTATAATCCAGAGTTGCCCAAAGCGCCCAGGTTTTTGGCGACAGTAGCCATCTACAACCATGTAGGCTACATGTTGTCTACCACATTTGAAAAAATATTCTAATTTTATTTTAGATAATATTAAAACATTATCTAAAATAAAATTGTACAGAGAAAAGAATACTTATATTTAGGTATATTAATACGCAGAAAAAGTAAAAAAAAAATATTTTTGACAATTTGTTTGTTCGTCGCTAAGCAACTCTTTTTACGGCGCATGAAGGTCGACGACGGAGGCGCCGCCATATTTAAAAAAAAAATTTTTTAGATGATCCTCAAAAACTAATCCTGTATGAAAAACATAAATATCTATAAAAATATTTTTTAATTGAATTAATAATAAGAAATAAAATTGTTGCTATGTAATCTATAATATAAAAATGAATCCCTAAATGTGTTGCTAAGCGCAAAACTCGTGAACGGCTGGGCCGATTTTAATTCTGTCTTCACTCATGGATAGAGGGATAATCAGGGAAGGTTTTTACGGGGAAAGTTTTTGCACCCGGGCGAAGCCGGGAACGAGTCGCTAGTGTATAATATAAAGAGAAGTATTAATCTGCATGGCAAGCGTTAATGACAAGTGTTTTTATTTTTAATTTAAACATTGAAGTAAATTCACACATAAAATTTTCCCATCGCAATAATTCTTTCTAACGCCGACAAATAAATCAATAATAGACGGTTTATAAAAAAGAAAGCAAAAAATCGTGGACGTTTAGAGACTATTTATCAAACATGTGAAAAAGAGGCGCCGCTTCATTCATACGTTTTGGTTTGACTATTATGATGAGATTAGAAGCTTTATTGCCTTTTTTCTGCTTTTCTGCGTATTCCCATTCTTTATAGACGAGGTGGACCCTATTTCTCAGTAAAGTTGTAAAAAAAAACAGTGTGGATAGTGGTTAGTTAGTTCACAGGAACAGATTTCATTTACAATAACAGACGAAATGGTACGGCAAATAAAAAAAAACTTCATTGTTTTCTCTGGGATTTCGTGATATAATCAAAGATTTAAATCAATAAGATGCACTATCAAACTAATTATCATTGTTCTTTCTTTATTCCAATGGCAATCCAGTTCAAAGTGGGATGTTTTGGGTAAAGTAATTTTATGTCAACTGCATATTTTATATTTTTTTCTCGCGCTCAATGGAAAATTTATAACATTTGGAATATTTTCGTTGAGTATTTTGTTTTCTTTATACCCAGTTATACGAGTTTGGAAGATAAGAGAAATATAAGAGCGGATGAAATGAGTTGTATGGGTGATTTATTAAGTAATAATATGAAAACATAACATTTTTTTTCTAATTGGCTAATTCTACTAATTTAACTCGGAACCTCGATAAGTCGGAACACCTTCAAAACTCGAAAAAATATATTGTTCCGTTCCCTTTAAGTCTCCAAAACCTCCATTACTCTACTCGAAATTACCACCCCAATGTAGGTCGAAATAATTAATTAGTGAGTCTGTACAAGTATTTTCCTCCATATCTCGAAAAAATAAATTAGATCTCGGTATCTCAAACATAATGTTTGATTTAAAATCTTTATAACTCGATCGTTAGAATGAATCTTAACCTCTCCCCAAGTTAAAATCCAAAATCTGCCATAAGTCAAAATATTATCCTTCAAAAGTTTAAAACTCTGTGCCTACCTCGAGTTTTTGACGTCTCCCTTGAAGTTAGATGTATAATCAAAATTATTGCTTCAAGCATAATGTCATATTATTTATAATTTAAATATAACTTGTAAACTAATTCTTAATTGCACCCCGCGTGTGCGAATAAAATAAGCCTAATTTATTCCACTTTAAGGTTCAAATTTATCTACTTACCTAAACTAAATCAGTTCAGTTATTCACCTGACAAAACATAATAGTTGGACCTTAGCATTTATTTTAATATGAATCAATGTTACAATATCATGTAATGCCTATTATATCTGATTCTTGATACATTATAATGAATTATTGTTCTTGAATTTGTATGTAAAAAATGCATCAGTCTACTACAACCAGAATGTCACATTTTACAAAAATGGGCTCTGCCTGACATCTAGTGTGCTAGAAAGAGGTTGCAGCCGTCTCGCTCGCACGCAAAGTTGGCCGGCACACGGTCCCGTGAAGAGGGACAGCACTAGTTGCATCGCACGCTACACGGAGCCGTGTGGTAACGGTATCGATTAATGCCTCGTCGGCGCTTCGGAAGCGAGCACGTGCTGTGCATCGGCTTGTCTGTTACAGTAAATAATACAAGTTACATTTTGATTTGAGAACCGATAAGTTCCGTTAAGAAACATGAGTAATAACGATTACGAAGCGGGACCTTCAAAACCCAAGCTGAAACGTTTAAACGATAGTGATGTGAATGCATATATTGAATTAAAGCTACAAGAACATAATAACTCCAGTTTAGTTGTTATGAATATTTCGCCGCAACCGACCGATTACGAGTCGTGTGACGATGATGTTATCAATGCAACAATCGCGCCCTCGTTGGTTTCTTCTTCACATATTACCCTAAACCCGGTTAACGATGAACACGGCGATAACATAAAAACGACCAAAAATAACATGCTAAATTTTGAATTTGCCGCGGCACAAGACCTTTTGGTAAACCCGCCTCCCAAAAATCCGATAGATTATTTCATGTCGATTGTCGATAACGATTTTTTGACAAATCTCACCGATAAAACTAATAAGAATGCTGCTTCGTCTCAGGACATGTCGAAGAAAGGACCCAAATGGAAGAAAGTGACGCTGTCTGAAATGAAGAAGTTCATAGGTCTCCTATTGCACACAGGCACCATCCAAATGAGTAGACTCGGAGATTATTGGAAGAAGCATTATTTTTTTAATTTATCTTGTTTCACCAATTTTATGTCGCGCAATCGTTTTTGTTCAATACTTCGGTATTTGTCTTTTGGTGAATTAGATGATTTTGAAAATCAAAGCCTGAACAAGATTGGCTTTGTGCTCGACTATTTTAACAATAACATGAATCGTATTTACTATCCTGAGAGACAGCTCATTTTGGATGAGTCTGTTGTATTGTGGCGGAGACAGATGACGCTTTGCCAAAATAAAAAGGGCAAAAGACACAGAGAAGGACTTAGGTTGTACGCGTTAAAGGAACCCGATGGCACAGTAATAAAATTCCATTTGACTGCAGAGAAGAACGAAGCTACAGAAAACATGATCAAGATTGCTTCAAAATTATTAGAAGGTAAACTGGATAAGGGACATGCCGTATTTATGAATGAATGTTTCAGCCTAAGTGATTTGGCCGTGATTCTACTAAAACGGTACACGTATAGTACCGGTCTGATGAATAAAAATGAAGAAAATATTCCCGCCTTGGTGGAGACAGCAGAACTTAAGAAGAATGAGAACAAATCAAAGATTATTGATGGTGTCCATTACGGTATATTTAGAGACGGACGCAACGTTAAAACTAAATACATTTCTACTCAATACGGCGAATCATTTACGGATTTCACTACAAAGAATGGAGAAAAGGTATCAAAACCTACGGCTCTTGTGGAATTCAACAAATACTTCCGTGACAACGACCAACAAGAGGACATCATGGCTTACTATCCTTGTAACAGGAAAAATTTGTTTTGGCATAAGAAAATGTTCATTCACGTACTTCAAATGTCAATGGTCAACAGTTATTTGCTATACAACAAGTATTCGGGTCAAAATATTCCATTGTACAATTTTCGTTTTGCTGTTTTGGAAGCGCTCTTGCCGGAGAAGCAAGTACCTAAGGTCCCGGTCATACATAGATTGAGTAAAATAGAGGAGAATATTAAGATTAGAGAGAAGAAAGACAACGATACTTACAGGATCATTACAGAGATCATTCGCAAAGAGTGCAGAAATTGTAGAAATAATAAAAAAGTTCGATGTTCCACCGTATTTGAGTGTAAAAGTTGCGAAGACTCGCCGGGATATTGCGTTGAGTGTTTTTTTGCGTGTCATTAAGAGCAGGCCCCACGAAAAAAATTCCTACGCTCGCTCCGCCCTACGTCCCGCCACCCGAGAGTTACAAGTTGCTCGGCGGCTCTCTAGAATTTTTTTAATATATCGCAAGATACAGCTTACGTAAGGTTGAATATTGCGTACATTATTTGAAGCATGATTTGGTATGCACTAGCTCGGAACTAAACAACGTAAGTCTCAAAATTGTTTTCGTTAATTATAGGAGTAAAAATAAACCTAAGTTTATTTTATTTTGACAGTCACTGGTAAACAATGTTTCCTTGCTACGAGCAGTTTTTTGGCGATATAACTCAAGCCGTTTAGTAGAAAAATGTAATATTCTCCGGAAAAGGCGCCGATTTCGATCAAAAAATGTATCGAATGAAAATCACCTAATTATGTTTCTGACTTGATAATCTACAGATAAAGGTCTCAATATATATATATATGTAAATTCCACATTGATCAGATATGTGGTTGACTCAGCACATTTATTTAAAGTTCCCTTAGTTTCACAGGGCCTGGCCTTAATTGCTTTTTCTATCTTGTCCTATTCGTCATTAAGTGATTTGGGTTTAATAAATAAAACTATAATGGCAATTAAAATTATAGAATACTTACATTGAATTATTTTTATATTTTTCATTATAGTTTAGTCCAATCCAAATCCAATACGTGGATGGTAATAACCTAATAATGTGTATATCGTGTGTCGTAACTGTGTATGGTTTAAGGAATTAAATTTATTGTTCAAATTTCAGTCTAGAAATATTAAAGAATTAATAGGTGTTAATTAGTCTCCTGAAGGTATTTTTAATATATTTTTTAAGACTGACAAAATACCTATTTTATTCCGAGAATACTATCACAGACCTATAAATACATGGCGTTTGATAATTTTAGCGAGGCATAAACCAATATTATAAAAATTGGGATGCCTGTACGTATAAATATTTAATATAATAATCATTGACTTTTTACGATATTAACCATTAATTCTATTCTTATTTTTATTATAAGTAAATAAATATAAAACTACATTTAAACCTGTTTTTTTTTTATAAAAATAAAATAAAAAATAAACGATAACAAGAAGCGACAGCCCATATATTTTTATCCGTAATCCAGAGTTGCCCAAAGCACCCAGGTTTTTGGCGATAGTAGCCATCTACAACCATGTAGGCTACATGTTGTCTACCACATTTGAAAAAATAATCTCATTTTATTTTAAATAATATTAAAACATTATCTAAAATAAAATTGTACAGAGAAAAGAATACTTATATTTAGGTATATTAATACGCAGAAAAAGTAAAAAAAAATATTTATGACAATTTGTTTGTTCGTCGCTAAGCAACTCTTTTTACGGCGCATGAAGGTCGACGACGGAGGCGCCGCCATATTTAAAAAAAAAATTTTTTAGATGATCCTCAAGGAACAGTAGGTAATTTTTTCAGTATTCTATTTCTGTATCCCTGACAACGTGTATGGAAAAATTCATGGTTAAAGTTGCTTGAAAGCGTAACAAACAAACTCACTTTTGCATTTATAATGTTAGTTACTATTGCACAATAATACGTAAGATTGAATAAAATAAATAAAGTTTTAATATAAACCTTTATAAGCCCGTTCCGAGAACCTGATATACTCGTCACTTATTATTTGAATGACATAGAACTTGAAAATTTACATAAATATTTAATGTTCCTTATAAACATTCTCTCGATACCTATGTAGTTCAGTTACTGATTAGCCTCCACACAATTCGTTTCTTTATTAAAAATATTGTCGGTTGTGTTATCAACTTCACATTTGAACAAACTTCTGAAGGTAAGGATCGGATTTCGTCATTATTATACTTAATTTTATTACTACAATAATTTTCCTATGGTTTCCTTTTAATCTTGAGTATTTTGTAATTATATAATACAAAGTACCTATATAATGATATCATTATATAATTAAAAATATTCTATTATAAACTACTGGTATTGAACCAAGATTGAACGAAGCCGGAGCGCGTCGGTTTGTTTTTTATATTATGACCTCAATAGAAATAGCCTGTTTAGTTTTATTAGAATAAGCGGAGTATTTTTATGGGGTTTTTCTAAACATGTCATTTTTAAGATGTTTTTTAATTTGTTACCAATTTGTAAATTATGCGTAAAAATTGTAAAAATATTTGCTTCTGTTTACATGGTTCGGTAGATAAAGTTAAGTTACCTCGAGTATAATAAATGAATCATCTGTTATCAGCCCTTCGAACTTGGAACTAATGAGATCTTTATTCTGAGTATTCATTATGGAACTTGGTGAATAGAACCTAGTGATCATACGCATGGATTCAGTCGCTTGGGTGTTATTTAATGCAATTTAACTTCGTCCGCGTAACTTTATAAAATATAATAGCCTACGTTACTCCCTGATAATGTAGCTTTCTATAGGTGAAAGGAATTTTAAAATCGGTCCAGTAGTTTTTGAGTTTAATCCTTACAAACTTACAAATCTTTATCTTCTATCTTTATAATATTAAGTAGGTATAGAATATAACTATTAAAATTATAATATGTAATAACGAAGTCATGTTAGTTTTCCAACAAATATAATTATGGCAGTCATATGCAGTCATCTAATAAGTTCACATTTATCGAGAGACATTTACCGAAGAAATCCACATTTACCGAAGAAAGAAGACTTTATTGGACGAGATAAAATTGTAGGTTTGTCAATTTCACCGACAGGCGAGCGGGACGTCATCGCTGTAGCATTTATAAAAATAAATGATACAGCGTTGAGGGAGGCGTGTCGAAATTGAAATAAGTTATTCAGAGAGGTCTACAGTGTTTTGATGATTGAAATTATAGCCAATGTCAACAGATAAGGCGCGACCGATAACCTATGACTTCGGTTCGCATGACATATAAACGCAATAACATGATGCGTTACACTGTGACCATGACAGTAATAAATGCTATTACAGTAATAAACAAAATATGCAAATGAGTTGTTCACTTTCATGAAATCTGATCATATACTTGTGATCATCATACAATCCTGTTCTCTGTTTTAATCCGTACTAATTAATATATATTTTTATTTATTTATTATTTAGGTCTGATTTTATAAGTTGTCTTTATCTTTAAGAACCACTAAACCTATTTGATTTTTTTTTTTCATTATTTGAGAGGCCAGGGCGCGTCGGTCTATTAGTGTGTTACAGACAGACGATAATAGTCTATATTTACTTTAGTGTCATTTACTTTACCTGATTTACACGAATATTGGAAGTGGCTCTCATTTTTTATCTTTTTCGTGTTCTCTTTTATGAACTGATAAAAATAGTCATGGTAAAGTCACTCCTAATCCATAAAGTCCAATGGCAAACTGGCAGACACAAATTTATCAGTTATCTAAATTTATCAGTAGGTAACAGCTTTACACATTGGTTCAATGCACGACTATGAAAGCTTTTTGATTGGAAGTTTTTATACGTTGAATGATATGTGGTTATTACTCTGTCGTTTAATAACCACATATCATTTTATTTGCTTAACATTGAAAGCAGATCTTATGATCTGTACCTACATTGAAAGTGTATTTATGGTTTAGTATGATATTCTATTTATCTTATATTAACACTGTATGTATAGAAATATTGTTTTATGTGAAGAGATGCAGGCTACTTTTTGGTATGCCACCGTCGCCACAGGTGCTGCAAGCGCGCTGCCAACCTTAGTAGAATAAAGAATAAGAGAATAGGAGAAGTTGGGAGAATGAGAAAGGACAAGAATAATAGAAATAATAAGGACTCATTCAATGAAAAACAACAGCACAAATGCTGTTATTTCACGGCGGTCTCTAGTTAGGTTAATATTTACTCTGCATTATTGAAAACAGTACCAAAATCCGTTAAATTTTATGAAACTTTATATAAAATAAATGTAAGGGTTTTAATTTGATACATATTGCGGTTAAAAGTTCGGTCATTATCGCTCCATTATCAGTTTTGTTCCATTCTGTGCGTTCATGAATTATATGTTGGGCCACGAAGTCACTTAAGTCACACGGTCGTCGATCTATAAAACATCGATCCACCCAAATAATAAGCATTTACGTCCGTCTTGTGTATTAGTTATTTTAATTATATCAATTATATTTAAATGTGCCAAGGTGACACTTGAAAAATTCATAAATCAGATGCTAAAAATTCACATTATCCATAATCCACAGATTAAAATGTAGCTCTAATTTCTAGTAAAAATATTGTCAAAGCTTGTATATTATTTACACAATTGCTAAGAAGACCCTCTTACAATGTACTCGCAACAAGAGTCATATTACAAATATGTAATAATTACATCATCGTCATTATGTTGACCTTAGAAATTAATATCGAGCGTATTACATTGTCAAGACAGTTAAAGTAGTGCATAATTCGACTCCACTTAGTGTTGAACAAAGTTTACAACTTATTTTTTGTTTGACAAATGGCTCATGTTAATAAAGTTAACAACAATAAAAATATATACAATATCATGTCTCCTAAAGTCGCTGTTTTATTTATATTTAAAACTTGCGTCATCATAACTTAATGAATGCATTGTATTGAATGTTATACTTATTTTGTTGAAGTGTACAGCTGAATCTATATAATATAAAAGGCAATGTGTGTATGAATGTGTGTATGTTTAACCGATATTGATGAAATTTTCAGTCAACCTTCAGATTAGTCCAGCGGGTGATTCCGTGAAGTTTGGTAGCGATCGGACGCGGACGAAGTCGCTGGCAAAATGCTATAATATTCCGGATGTAGCTTTAGTCATAAATTAAATAATAATTACTGTTCTCGCGTAATAAATTCTAAAACTCTGATATCATTTGTACAATGCTAAATTGTTAATTTTTTTGTGTACTATTTTTTGTGTTTTAATTGTGTACCGCGATTTCGTGGACACCCTCTTTTTTAGGCGTTAAAATATTTATTGAATCTTTATTGCTCATATATATTTTCTATTTTTAGATTATCACTAGAGAAAAACACTTTTTTCGAAATGAAATATACCTTATGTCCTTTTCTGTCCTAACAGCGTCCCTATGTCCTTAACAGCGTATGCAATATTTCATGGTATACCTAGTTGCCAGCGACTTCGTCCGTGCCCCTCGCCTGAAGAAATATATGATCTTTAGACGATCCCTCGGAAGCATTACTTTTTTCTTAGTATAGGCACCCTATGTCCATAGGACGTCCTAAATTCACGACAAAATTTATGCAAAATTTCATGATGATCAAATGAGTCGTTACGCGTGAAAGCGTAACAAACAAACAAACTTCACTTTCGCATTTATAAAATTAGGATGTACGAGTAGACCGTTTCCAACAGTTCACGTGGCTAAAATTAAACAATACTGTTATTTGTTTCAGAAAAAGCACGATGGTTGTAAGAGTGGCAACAGATGAGCGGCCTTTAGAAACGCCGTCATCGGACGAGAGCGGTATGGGCAGGAGTTGTGATTCACCGAGCGACGACTCGGAACCGGAAGCAGCTTTAGTGAGTTTTCTTTGGTTATAATTAAATTTTAAACAAATGCGGCTTTATTTTTGCCTTCTGAACACTGATGCCGAAAGATGATTCACAATTTAAACAATGCCTTTTTACAATATATTTTATCATCATCATTATATAAGCCATAAAACTGTTGTGCATAGACGTCCTCCATAATTTTAAAGTTTACCCTTCCTCTCTCCATCCTTCGTCATTCAGAAGAACTGGTCTGAAGCATCCTGAAACCAGAGGCGACACGAGGCCCCTATTATGTCGCCTGTACATATTGTGAGTGGACGCTAAAATAATAGGGGTTAAAGTATGAAATTGCCGTTTTATTGTAATAGGTACTTCGAATTGATATAGAACCTTCATGGTTTGAGATTTTTGAGTGAAACTTTTTTCATACGGTACCTATGTAGTTCTTCTTTTAAAAAATGTGCAACATTCGATTATCAACTTTCAGTTGTTTTTTTTATTCAGCTTAGACAATAAAGATGGATACTTCGAAAATTCGTGTGATTTTTGAATACGAGTTCCGACGCGGAACTAACGCGGCAGAAACAGCTCGCAATATTAATGTTGCGTTTGGAGAGGGGACTGCTAATGAACGCACTGTGCGATTTTGGTTTAAACGCTTTCGTGATGGAAACTTCGATTTGAAGAACGAACCACGTGGAAGACCGCCCACACAGGTGAATAACAATGATTTGAAAGAGATGGTGGAAGCCGATCCGAGCCAAACTACCCAGGAATTAGCGGCATGGTTTAACGTTACCTTACCAACAATATTGACTCATTTGCGTCAAATCAATAAAATAAAAAAATATGAAAAATGGGTGCCTCATGATTTGACTGATCTGCAGAAAGAAACGCGTGTTGAAACTTGCGTTGCCTTTTTGAATCGATACAGAAATGAAGGAATATTGGATCGAATTGTGACATGTGATGAAAAATGGATTCTTTACGATAATCGTAAGCGGAAAATGCAATGGCTGACCCCAGGTCAAACGCCGCAACAGGGTCCTAAAGCAAAGCTTACCAATAAAAAGGTAATGGTAACTGTTTGGTGGTCTCAGCGTGGTGTTATTCACTATAGCTTTCTCCGATCTGGTCAAGCAATAACGGCAGATGTCTACTGCGCCGAACTCCGAACAATGATAGCGAAACTAGCAGTGAAACAGCCCCGACTTATGAATCGATCTTCACCATTATTGCTCCATGATAACGCGAGACCTCATACAGCACGAGAAACCGTTTTAACTCTACAGGAACTGCAATTAGAAACCATTCGTCACCCTCCGTATTCGCCAGACCTTGCTCCAACGGACTACCATTTTTTTCGTGATTTGGACAATTTTCTGCGTGATAAAAAGTTTTCTTCTCAGGAGGCAGTGCAAAATGCTTTCACACAGTTTGTCGAATCTAGATCACCAGAGTTCTATCGCAAAGGCATAAATGAGCTTCCTATTAGATGGCAGCAATGTATAGATAATAATGGTAATTATTTTGATTAAATAAATATGTTAAATTAAAAAAAAACGAATTTTTATTTTTCAGTACAAATCGGCAATTTCATACTTTAACCCCTAATATATTGAGCAATATTTAATCAATATTGAAAATTTATTTTTTAAAGCATTTTCATTCAACAAAACTAGTTATAGTAAAATGTATTAGAAAACATTTTTAAACAAATGAAACAATCATTATTTTTTAAATACAATAAAAATTTAAAGAACAATTGAACGCAAAATTGTACAATTCCAAAACCATGACCAACTTGAATAAGGTTCGTATTGACGCGGTTGATGCATAGATTTTGTTTTTTTTTTAGTTTTGACATACAATTTGACATAATATAAGAAAAGACAGCTTCCAACAAATGATTCTAAAATAAATTGTACAGTAATGCATTTAACAGTTAATAATAAATTATTCAGTATTTAATAGAAATGGCTACAATGTGCAACGTGTTTTACCTCGGCTATGAAATATGAGACAACAATTAGCATACTAACAGTCGTTGTCGTGGGTTACCATATAAATTCTGTTATATACAATTTTGAAAAAATCAGCTTTAAAACTCTTAAGCAGAATGTTCCCGTAGAGAAAGACGTGGCGGTACAGACTGACGATATCGAGAAGAAAAGCGAATGCGTCGTAACTTGCACGTGTAAGGACACAAACAAAAAAGGTCAGAATGATAAGAAAATTCAAAATTGAAATGTACAAATATAAGACAGAAACATTGAATCTATAAACAATGGCTGCAGCATACAAAAAATTAAAGAGAAAACAGCTAATTTGCAGGATTACGCAGAATATAGTAAACTTCTTTCTCCTAACAACTATAACTATAGCATTTGCGGAAATATCATTTACAATACTCCTGTTGATGCTATAGAGAAATTATTATTATAAAGAGAAGAAGATCATGGCATTTAGAAGACTCTGGCAAAGAAGAGATTCATTGACTGCGAAGACTGGAGAGTTTGTAATAGATGCTTTAGCTTGGGCTCTCTTTATATTTGGAACGTATATTTTATTCTTGTTATAATTGATGAAATATGAGTAAAATTCAATATGTTTACAAACATTATGGAAAAATCGCCAGGATCCAAATGTAAAAAGAGGAAGTTGACAAAAAATAATGAAAAAATTATAAAATAAAAAATTGTCTATTCGTTAAAGCAACATAAAATATTGTTTATAAAACAGTTCATAATAAAGATATACTTTTATATTGATTTTTGTAAATTCTAATACATTTTATTTCACTAATTTGTTGTCTTATTGTTATCAAGTCAGCAAAATTTTCCAAAGGTCATTTTCACTTGTAACAACAATTAGTTAATTGAATGACCAATAGGGGTTGATCTAATTTGTCAATAATAAGAACTTGACTTGGATACAACTTATATCACGTATCAAGGTTTAGTGACGTCAGTATACGAAAAGGCCTTTACGTGTTGTAATTTTCCAAATTAATTAGTTTTAGACATTATTCGATATTACATTTTTAAAATATTGCAGTCTAATTTTATCCTTTACTTTCAAAAGGTCAAATTTTCAAAAGGACAGACTCAGTTTTCAAATCAGATGGTCAGTTTTTCTAATCGTCAGACTTACAAATCACATAAAAATAAAAGTATTTAAAAAAAAAACTAAACAACTAAAATAAAATAAAAAATTAAATATTAATTTCTGAAGATTTGTAATCTAGGTGCTGCGGCCGTGAAATACTTTTGTTCCCGCTAGTTTATTACCTGGGCTGTGTTCCAGCAGTCCTTTGGATATATATTGCACCAATGTCAGAATTTGAGTTTGACAGCAGTATTTTTAGGCGCTAAAATTAATTAATTATCAAAAGACTAGATTAAATCTTGTCTGGGTCAAATTATGCTCGAATGGAGCATAATTGGAACGACGACGGTTATAGCAAAATTACCCTTGAAATAATTTTTGAATTTGTTAAACATTTTTAGCCTTCACATAAATCCAATACCACTTCAAAAATATTCGTTTCTGGTAATAACTGAATTTGACTAAAATTACGCAATTTAAATGTTAATGTTAAGTTTATTAGTTTTAAATTGTTAATTTAAAATTAATAAGAGAAAGAAAAGTATCTATAATCCAATCATGTAGGTTTCTTACCGGTTTCCTCCGCATATAAAATCGGGTCGCATTCCGAAACGATGGTATTCATAATGACATCAAATATAACATATTTCTTAGTACATATGTTTTAAAAGAGCTATTTCGGATAAGTGAACTAATCCGATATTAACCAATAAAATTAAGATTAAAGATTATTTATTATTATGTGCAATTTAAGATTTATGTATTCGTGAAGTGTTTTTCTGGCCTGTAATCTACAAAAAGTATTAATACTTCATAAATAAAATACAATAAAGATGCCAGGTTCTGCGTTTTTTAATAAATTTAATCAATTAATTAAAAAATAGTCCTAATATCTGAGACCTGAACTCTTAAAGGTCTAAGTATTGATCTTTTGCCTAACACAAAACCTTATTTTATAAGGTAGTTAGATTCGGAGGTGGGTTTAGTAGTTAGTTACAGAGTTTAAGCTTACCTCTTTATGATTTGTGATATAAAACTATGATATATTCCTCATTCGTCCCGATATTTTGTCCCACATTCCAAAAATTTCCCCGTTCGTCCCATAACAATATTAAATTCCTGTTTCGTTCCAAAAACTTAACAAGTGTGAAGTACAGTTAATAAAAATAAAGCTACACAATATTTTATTTATTCATTTTGTTTTTCAAATTACGTTTCACCTTCAAATTCTAACCGTATTATTTGATGCAGGTAGTTCCGCCGGACGGAGGATGGGGTTGGGTCGTGGTTGCAGCCTCGTTCATGTGCAATGTACTTGTAGACGGTATCATTTTCTCTGTTGGCTCATTGCTGGAGCCGATTCAGGAGGAGTTTCATGTGAGTATTTTTCTATAGCTCTTCGATTACATTTTATAGCAGACTTCGAAGCCTATTCAATGCAAAGAAACAAACAAATCTTTCCTCTATAATATTAGCAGGTATAGACTAGCCGATAACCGCAACCTTGTTCGCGTGGACTTCATCTTAGATTAACATTATAGGATACTTATTACCCTGGAAAAATGTAAAATCCCGAAAGATTGTATAAAAATATAAAAAAGAGGGCGCCACCGTCGCAGTGACAAAGATGATAGGACGTTATTATAATATGTACTCATATATGTGTTATATTTTTCATTTTCCAACGCGGTTGAAGTCGTGGGCATCATAAGAATAAGAAGCTGTTAAACATGAACATATCGAAATGTCGACTTTAATTAGGACAACTTTATTGTAAACAAATTGTTGTTGTGTGGGTTGTACGCGTAAATACCCTCATTAGGTTACGGAAATAACTACATTGATAACATTTGACCTTAGATCCGGATACGCAACAGTTGCAATGCAATCTTTGTTTTTATGAAATCAAAGCTACGAATGTACTTAACAAGCGACCGAAACCTGGCTTCGCACGGATGCTTTTTCTTTTTTCATTTTATCGCTTTTTAAAACCCGTATTAAAATAAGCTGGTAGTTTAGAAGAAATTGCGAAGAAACAAACAAAGAAGGCTTATGTTATAATAATTATGTGCAGACTGCAGATATATATTTTATTTTTATTTTATTTATATTAGGGAAACAAACAATATCTCGCTACACATTATACATTTACATACAAGAAGAACATAAATCAGCAAAGTTTCCACTATATTACTAAAACATATAAATTACAAGTCACTACGAGCTAGGAGAAAACACAAAAAAGGCAAATACCATATAACATACAAAATAAACAAATAAACTGGCCGTAACAAAAAGGAGACTACACAACTATATAGATAGATATAGATATAAAATAGAAGATACACAAGATATGTATTGTCTTATATTACGTTTACATACTCGTATCCTACTAATATTATAAATTCGAAATGTGAGGATGAATGTATGGATGTTTGTTAAACTTTCACGCATAAGATGTAGCAAAGATTTATTTGCTCTTTATAGTAGATACTCTCAGACCAACTGTTTTTTTTTCATCTGTGAATGTTATATTTAGCATTCACGTGCGTCTCACGCACAATATATTTTAGTCATACTGCCACAGCCACACCCTCCCACATTTATAGTATCTTGATTCTTGCGTCATTGGCGTGCCTCCGTTTTAAAATTCATAACCAGCTAACTAGGATCCTTGATCAAACACATTTTCAAACAAGTAATATAATGTAAAATTGAAAAATACAAGAAAAATCGTGGGTCTTAGTGTGTGGTTGTTTTCTCGTACAACGTCATAACTTTTAGGAATAACACGGTTTTAGTGCATTTCAAAGAACTGGAAAAAGGCCAACATATTACAATAACTTTGCATCCCAATAGAATTATTATATTGTGTCAATACACTTTGGAAAAGACTTTATCTTCTTATGTTATAGAACATAGTCATTATATTTATTACTATAGCTGATTCCCGCTGCTTCACCCGCGCGGAATATTTAGCCTATGTCCATCCTGAAAACTATTGGTGAAAGAATTTTTTATCGGGAGAGTTGTCTCGATGTTTACCTCCTACATAAATCTGTGTCCAAGCTCATATAACCTAAATCTTTTTAAAGTTCGATTGAAAAGATGTCAGCACGTCTAGATGCTGAAAGACTTTTTACTTCTGTAAGCGGGTGTGGTTACTGCCACCAGACAAGATGCCCAGTTCATGAAAGCGGATTGCACTGTGTCTCTCTACTAATAAATTACCTAGTTATAATCAACATTATTCACTGACATATCCTTCATTTTCTATTTTTTAATTAACTCATTAATTAAATAGATCCTTATTAACAAAATAGATAAATAGATTAGATCGCTCATTAAGCCAGTCATTATTTAAGATTTCAATACTTCCAATAAATTAACAAAAACATGAAAGTCAAAACTTAATTTAGCTTAGCTTAATGCGATTTAAACTTGTACTTAATAAAGACTTAAGTACTAATTAAATTGATATCGATGAAACTTGATGCAGCAGGTGAAAGGCAAGTCAAGTTAATAATATCTAATTATATATATTAATGGCGTTGTCTTTGACCGATTAATTAAATTTCTAATCTTAATGGTAGGAATTTCTTAGGGTGGGTTGCACCATCTAACTTTAACGGTAACCATATCCAAACCAGCCGTTAAATCTTCGGTTAAGGATAATATGCGTTGCACCATTTTTACAACGGTAAAATGACGTCATTACTTAACGATAACCGTAACCGCTCGATATTGGCCGGTCAATGTTATTGTTACGGTTAAGTCAACTGTCAACTTCAGTATTTTGTTTTTGTGTGAAAATTTTGATATCATGTCTTTAGTCCGTGATATACTATGGGAATCTAGTTCTTCTGATGATGATAGTGAATACAATATAGTGGCCGAAATGCGAAAGAAAAAAGTTTATCAACCTCGAATTGATCGATTCCGAAAATGTATACATTTTTGTGTTTATCCAATGTCCACAATTATTTGAAGTCTATTAACTTCTTCCTTGCGTTCTCTAAAACCCAATAATGTAAAACAATGAGTAGAGTAGATGTACCGGATTATGAAGGTACGTAATATGTCTGTGTGCAATATAGTATATTAATGTATTTTATTGTAAATTAAATACAGCTGGTGTATTAAGATCGATTTATAATTAGGTATTTATAATAAAGCTTATAATAAAGCTACAACTTAGTACACGTGGCGTTTATTGCACTCATATCTAAAGTAAGTAAATAAATCTAGTTAACCAAGGTCTATCACATTAGAAAAATGTAGGTAAACTTACTTTAAGCGGTAATCTGCCATAATAATTTCATCGGTGCTCGATCCGGCACGGTCCATTATTTTGATGTACAAAATAAAATGCTTTATTTACTCCTTCAACACGTTAAAAACACAAAACCTCAAATATTCGAATTTGTTTTGTGACAGGTGACTGAATGTTGCCATAATAAAAAAATTATTATCACAACAACTTACGAAAATTATATGTTTTTATAATGGTAACCCCTTTAACTTTGACAGTGATGAACAATATCATGGTGCAACATGCGATGGTTAATTTCGACTGTCACCGTTAAAGTCACCGCTAAAGTTTGTTTTGACTTTAACAATAACCAAGCCTACGGTGCAATCCACCCTTAGTGTCGGCAAAATAGCAAAGTATATTTTACGTGAGGACATTCATTAATAAGTTTTTTTAAATTAATTTATTAACTAGCACTTATTATGCCTCGGTTGGTACATGAATTTATTGTAATACTAGCTGTTGCACGCGACTTCGTCCGCGTAACTTTATAAAATATAGCCTATATTGCTCGCTGATAATCCGTACTAATTCGTCCGTACTTTATATTTATAATATTATAAATGCGATAGTTTGATTGTATGGATGTATGGATGTTTGTTACTCTTTTACGCAAAAACTACTGAACCGATCACCATGAAATTTTGCATACACGTTGTCTGGGACACCAGAAAGGACATAGGGTACCTTTCATACAGAAAAAAGGACTTCCCGGGGGATCATCTAAAATTAAAGAAACTAACTCATGGCTAAGTGTAATAGCAATAACGATGTCAGGCGATATATTGCTTTTTCAACGCGGACGAAGTCGCGGGCACCATAATAAGTGTAATAATAATATAATATAATAGATGATAATAGCTTTCTTATAGGTTAAAGAATTTTTGAAATCAGTCCAGTAGTTTTTGACTTTATTCATTACAAACTTACAAATCTTTTCTCTTTATAATACCTATTATACATTATGTCATAAATTGTAAAATGTATAAAATCGATTCCCAACAGGGCCAACTTTGAAAATCAGTGTAATTCGAAAAACGAAGTGATTACTACCCTTTGTACATATTAACTTCACGCCACTAATATTAAGTTATTCTGCGGCAACCCTACTTTATATTTCAATTAGTTTAACATTCGCCGTCAATTAGTCGTTCGCAGCCTTTCGAGAGCTTCTATGACGTCAACAGATCACACCACTTGCAAAACCAGATCGATTGTAGGTAGGTAGGTATATTCAAGACAAACAATTGCTTTTTACATGTAAACAACAATGTTTTATAATGAAGTTTACCTAGAGCTAAACTACGCAATGCAGAATTAATTATTTATTGCCCTTAAACATTCCATTAATGATGTTATGCTTAGATACACGCATTTCACTTTATTTTATCTACATATTAATACGTAGTGAAACCTTGGGATCACTTTTTTAAGAAAAATTCACCTACGGAGAAGTATGAAATTTGATACACCTAAGTTTATATGAAAAATAACAGAAGAAAGTTAGTATTTTTATATAATATGCATTACAAATACATTAAAATAATTAAAATAAAATTCATTACCAGGTGTTTAACACACCAACACATATTTGACACACGCACACATGTTTGACATTACATATGTATAACGCGTTTCTTTCTTTACTTGTTTCTTTAGAATTTTAAATTGAAATCTTCATACTATAGATAGGTACTGTTTTCTTACAAAAACTTGTCTTTTAATGATCTTGTTGAAAACTCTTGTCCACTGACAAAAAATACAAAAAAAAAATACTTAATCAATCTTAAATGTAATTAAACACCATCACAATAGAGTTGTTAATTACGCAACAAACAGACAATGTAATACGTTATATATGAATGGCGTGGTTTCTGTAAGCGACGAGGTTAAGACCTTGGCCTTAACATTATGGTAATACAAACACTGAATGTCGACAGTATTACTCTCGATTGCAATATTGCATTTTGTGCGCCATTCAGTTGCACTCATTAAGATTTGATTCATTTTTAATATGTACCGACTTTTGTTAACAATGAATTAGAAAACATCGAAAATTAGATCATGTTAATTCATTCTAATTGTACCAAATTTTATTTACTTAACATCATAAAGGAGTTCTAAAGATTGAATATATGGAAAATTCAGAGAACAGTGGTATAGGAGTGAAGCTGAACAAGCCATATTAAAACATGCTCCAATAAAATAAAATATCGCACTTTATACATTCTTCGTTTTCTTATAATTGTGTATTTTATGTCAACAATCATTCAATCTCTTCAATTAAATTACCTATTTAAAAACGAGATTCTCATTGTTCTTTAAAGTCAAACATTCTCAGAAATTTTCACATTGAAGATAATATTAATGCATGCTGCTACATCATTATGCTCGTTCGTTCTATAACTTAATCACTACATTATTCATGCTTGACTTGGGATAACAAACCACGTGTAAGTGAAATTTCAGTCGTCTCGCAAACAATTTCATGTTGTACCAGGGCGAGAAAATGTCATGGAAAATTACTGAAGAAAGTGCAATCACCTCACATGCGCTACAGTCTAGCATATCATATTATGAGTGCAACGAACTTCGATGGCCTACAAGAGCCTTACAGATTCTGACCGCTAAGCATTCTTGGCAACTGCATACTTTGCTATGAGAGTTGGATTCTCTACAATCTAAAGCTCATTACCAACCAAAAGGCCATAGCTAAACACTATAAATATTTGTGAGTAGTATACATAATAGATATTATAACAATTCGCTTGTGCAATATGTCGTCTCGTCTCGTCTTGTAGTGTAACGCAATGTGCGTATAAATAACAACCTGGTAATGTGCCAAAATCTAGAAAAAGATATACGATTACGAAACATTGTAAATGTTTTGCAGGTTGACTGTCCGTTGTAAAAAAAAATTACAGGCTTAATATATAATAGGTGCAACTTTTTTTTTCTTTTGAATCTTTTGGACGCAAAATTTAAAAGGTATTTAACTAAGTTTAGGGACTATTCAAGTGAAATATACCTATCAGTAATGAGTGATTAAGTATTGAACAGAAACATTCATAAATTAGCCTTGTAACAGAGTTTAAAAGTTCAATCAAAACCGCTAAACGTTATAATGTTTATAACGTTATCAGCGTAATATTACAACGGCGCGTAACAATGTGGAGATATAATTCTTGCCAAATAAATTTCTGCGATTGAACTATACCCACAAAACGTTGGGATAGATTTACGTATTTTATTAGATATAGGATCAGATACCTACAGAAGCTTCTAAAATTACTCAGCGTTCTATTGCATTACAAGTTTCGTTATGGTGAAAGATGGAAAAGTCAAAATAAAATAAAGACGGAAAACAACGTAGCACATGATTATTAAAAGCTGAAATGACAATGGCTAAGCTATGTAGTTTTTTGAAAACATTTACCGGTGAGAAAGAAAGCAATTAGAGGAAAAGATATTCTCATCTAGATAGTCTTCTTCTGACCATCCATGCTTTATAGCAGCTAATAGTGGAGTGAAGGTCTATATATCCAAGAGAGGAAAGCTTCAAGTTTGAAATAATGACGCTGATGATGATCAGAAATTATACAAACGTTCTGGTCTATGCACATTATAATTTCTAATAAGACCATTTCATATTTATATTATATTTTGAATAGTGTAATATGAAGAAAACCCAAAAACGAAACCAAAGTAATAAAACAAGTTTCTTAATTCGTATTAGAACTAATACATATTACGTGTAAAATTATTATTATTCATGTAAATGTTAATGACAAAACTTGTTAATTTATTCGGAAAATTTTCCTACCTCTTACATAGGTACTTACCTACTACGAAATGAATTAGTAGGAGCGTAGGAATAAAATTACCTGTTCATAAAAATTGGGCGATAGGACTTTGTCGTAACCGGGCTTTTTGTTAGAGTGCACAAGTTTGGAAATAACTTTTGGTATTTATGTCGTTTCTCATAAGTTCATATTCTATTTCGGTATGCTTTTAGTAATTTTGCACCGTCTAAATCTGTTAGCATTTCCGACTGTTTTAAAAATTATTGCATTCAATAATCTAGCTGTAATGAAGATCTCGTTTAAAGAGTAAATATCACGCGATCATGATTAATGGCAACCAGTCTAATCGGTAATTACACGATGGCCTATTTTATAATTGATTATTAAGCGGCAAATTAATTTTAAAACTCATAAACGTTGGTCATAGTATATTTTGATGTGTTTGTAATTTAAAAAGTAAAATAAATTGTCCCCTAGACAATAATATTTGATTAATATAGTCCAAAATTTTTGTGGTGTGTTGGCGAGTACCTACTGCAAAAAGCAATGGCTAAGTATTTGATGCCCATGACTGAGTTACTGCATAACAAACAAAATTATATTCGTAACATTTTCTCAATTATAAATATGTAGCCCCCGCCATCAAGTGGACCGTCGGCCTTCCTGGCGACCTTCACTCACATATATTTAAAAAAAAAATAACAAATATTTCAAGCACATCTTGCTTTTATAATTTCCCTCGAGCAGTAATTCTTAAGCAGTTAGTTAATACAAAGCAATAGTTTAGCAACCGTTATTTTATTAACTACCGACTCGCCCCCGGCTTCGCACGGATAAACATTCCTCGTTTATCGCTCTTTCCATTATTAAAGATGACAAAAAGAATTCTTTTGAGTTGAGTTGAGAAAACCTGAGTTTCTTTCGGGGTTTCTTCTCAGGATCGTCATTATGTTGACTCTTTTCTTCGAAATCCTGGTAAATTTAAATTTATAATGACGGTCGTAAGAGTTTCTTGGAGAAAGCTAGTTGATAAATATTTTGATTTTGATTTAGTGAAACCCTACCAAAATCCATTGGGTGTTTTAGAATTTAGCGGAGAAGCAGACAGAGGTGGACAGCGACTTAACAAAATATTGGAGAAAATTTGTTAAACACCAGTCATCATAAATACATATAAGTCGAACAAGTCCCGTTAGTAAGTAAACGTCTATGCAAATAGTAAATAGGACCACACATGAACTAGCAGACATGTCTAGAACATACAACTTAGTGCACCTGTTTACGGTACTATCTGAAAGTGTAGGCACCGCATAGTTTAATAGGTAGTTGGTTCATACTTACACAATAGGCCAATGGCTGACAATACTTTACAAAATACCAAGAAAATGTACAATAGAAAAATTAGACAGGGGTCATAATTATGGTAGTTAGTAATTGAGTAGGTCAGTAGTTTTCTAAATACTCGTACAATAGCGGGAAATGCGCAGAAAGTTTTTTTAATAGAAAATAAGGTAAGTATTGTAAAGCTATGTCATAAAATACAAGCAAAGAACTTTAAACGATAAGAATAAAATAGCTATGAATCGTTTTTACGTATTTAATTTCGAGGAATAGTCACATTCAGCCTTACCTATAAACGTTACTTAAATTTTAACTAATACTTAGGAACCACTTAAGAATTTTTTTTACTTATAAACGTTGCTTAACTTTAATTTGTTGCTTAGCAATGTCTTAATGAACTGTCAAACACAACTTAAGAAGATAAGTAGTGATTAGTTAATACGATGCTAAGAAGATGATTAGTTGATTTTTATAAGTAAGACAGTGTCTGAATTAAACTGAATTAAACAGTTTATGTAATGAATACGAATGAATAATATATAATGTTGCTAAATACAGAAGCGAAACTGTTTTGATCCTGACCAAAGGTGCAGAATAATACCTACTCAAGATGTCGTATTTGGAATTACGCTGCCAGGGCTGTATTTGAAAGTATAATGAATACAAATTCTCATTAAGTTATACAGAATTTAAACATTCATAATATAAAATAAATGTATGTTTCAATACGACTTCAATGTACACATTGATCATAATACATACATGATACGAATAAAGTTTAGATACTCACCGTGGACTAGAATATTTTTACGCGGTTGAAAACTTACTACGTAATATGTTTCAAATGTTGTTAATACGCCCAAAATTTGAATTTGCTATACCACAGTTTGTAATTAATTTTATATAAGTAACTCTACAAATTGAATTTGGGCAAATTATCTACACTGTATCCGTCTACACTGCTTATAATGAGAATAGTGCTGTAAGCAAAACACTTGACATAATAAATTAATAATCTTTTACTGTATTGGGTACCATAAAGCTGCACATTCATAAGGCGGATTCACAAAAACTATTGTACCCAATTTTTGGTGCTAGTCATTCGGTTGGACGCATGCCTATGAACCGGCATAATGAAACACAATGATAATTTTTGTTGCTGTGTCACCTATTTCATTTGTCTCGTAGAAAATGCATGTGTGGGCCTCTTTTTATGGGAAATGTTAGTGTATTACATTTTTGTTATGTTATTTTGTAGTCCTATTTTAAATTAGGTATTGTTTATGCGATTCGCCCCGCCATCGCCATTGTTTACACTTGCTACAGCGCTACTGAAGCGACGCAAATGCATTGGCAATGGCATACCTACTACTTAAACAAGTTTCGGCCGCATTAGTCTAGTTCATTAGCTGTCACAAAATGTTGTTTCACTGGAGCGAAGAAACAACTTAAATTTGTTTCTAAATATGTACAAAATGAAAGCTTCTCGAATGTTGAGTCGCCACAATATAAAACCAAACAAATGAAGCATTTATTATCTACTTCTTATTCTTATACTTATTGCGTGGTGCAAAGCTTAAGTTTCAATCGATCTGTTTAGTGTAAGGTTAACAAAATATTAAGTTTACGTTTTTTAATACAACGAATTAGGTATGTTTGTGATTACATTATTTTCATAATTATTTGCACCCATATATATACCAGCGCGTTCTAGATGCATGTTTAAGAAACGGGCGCGAATTATAGTACAGTCAATATGTCATAAAATAAATAGGTTGACTACTTTCACCCATCCGCAAATTTTTTCACTTATTCGTACCTATTGTTCGAAGTTGCTCTTCTATACGTAGCGTATTTATTATTCTTTCTTACGTTAGCGCACATATCGCTTACTCATTCTTTGCATTTGAATCGAGACCACTTAAGCTAATTTTGTTCTCCTTGTTATTTCAATTATTTATCTTTGAATATGATATTGCTTCCATTACTTAATATTCGAACAATGCCAAGCGAACTTATGAATGTCAAATCTATATTACACGGTTACTCTTTTACAAAGAATGGAAATAAAATTTTTTATTAAACTATTTTACAAATAAAGGTTCGTACAGCCTCCGACACGCTGTGCGAATACACAGACTAGGTGTTTCGAATTCAGTATTCAAGATACCTAGTATTTTAGATTTTAGTAACTAAATGAACGCACTTTTGAATTGGATAAGGAAAATACAATTAAAAATTATTAGGATTAAGGAAAATTTAAGGAATTAATTTTCCCTCATAAATTAAAAATTCTAATTATATTTCTAGAATATATTTCATTAAAAATAAATTCATTAAATAAAGGCTCAAACATTTTACTCCTGAATTTTCTGTGTGGGATTATAGTGGAAATGTCAATAACCATGCGTGGTTTCAAAAATATTAAATTAAGAATAAGGCACCTAATATACTTGAACATATAAATTCTTATATGCTAGTAAATTTACAAGTACGTATATTTATAATTTTATCATATAATTCATGTTTTATCCTGTCTTGAGGTTTCCAGGAAATTTATGGTTTCCAGTATATATTTAATTCATTAATAAAACATTGTACGACTTGAACATTATTATTTTATTATATTATATTTTATTAAAAGTATTATTTTAAAGGTTTAAATGAACTCATATGTTATTAAAAAAATATTAAGCAGACGTTAGCTAACGAGCTAACAAGTTGCGCTTACATTTCCTGTCCGCATGTGAGATAACACATTTATTTAATTCTATTAATAGTACTCTAGTTTTTTTAAAGTACAATTGTAAAGGTGCGTTTACAATCGTGTAAAAAGCTAACTTTTATTAACTTTTGTTGTATTAAACATTCACGTTATATAAACAACGCAAGATCATAGTGGACTATCAACCCGAATCATATATATGTATATTAATCATTTACTTTAGATATCTTACTGTAATCTTAAAACTGATAGTTAGTCATAAAATTATTTAATTATCAATAGACAGGTTATAAATACGGAAATTAATTTATAAGGAATCTCAGAACCAGACAAACAAGTTTATTAGACATTGTCCTCAGAATTATGCTGCCACTACCCGGCGCAATGTTCAGTAGACATACCTCTCGTTTGCACGTGATCCCACAAATAAGACATTACTGGCACCAGAATTGTGTACCAAAGTGTGGTAAATAGGATTAATAATACATAATTAAATTATTGTCTACCTTGTTTCAGGCTAGCAAAGCACAAGTAGCTCCAGTGAACTCCCTGTTAGCTGGATTTTATCTCCTAGCTGGACCCTTCGTGTCAGCTTTGGCAAACAAGTAAGTTTTTATACTTTTAAAAACATCTTTATCAATTATAATTTGTAATTATTATTCTGTGGTTCCTATTCAAAATTGTTTACTCAGCGGTAGCCATAGGCTGACGAACGACTTCATAGCTATACCTAACACAACACCTGTAATACCAGTGCAAGTGCACTGCCGTCCCTAAATAGGATGACCGATAGAATATAAAGGGCAAGGTGGCGGTAGAGTAATGAAACCTGGGAACACTTCCTCACAGGAAAGCAGATACTTCACGGTCTTCTCTGTAAGGGGGATGGTTCTGCCGCCAGACAGACTGCTCAGTTCATGACTGCGTAACTCACACTGCGTTCTAAATAAATTAATAAAATATTCCTTACTGCACACTGCACAGGACTACTTTAATTTTAGTTACTTAGGTATATAATTTACACATTTTAATGTGTAGATTAATACATATACCCTAGGTTTGGAATGCAGTTTCGATGAAACTGAACACGGCAAGAAACTTCATAGATTCTTCCCTTGAATCATAACACACAAAAACAGTATGTTTTTCTGTTTCCAGATATGGCTTCCGAGTTGTAACCATTATTGGCAGTATCATAACAAGTGTAGCATTCGGTCTCTCGTATTTTGCGAGTAGTGTCATGTATTTGTACCTCGTTTATGGAATTCTTGGAGGTAGGTATCATCGTTTATGGAATACCTTGTAAAATCGAATCTGAGTTCCCAATTTTTCTTTTTACAACAAAGTTAATGCATGTCGCTCTTTCAGGCATTGGATTCTGCATGGTGTACATGCCGGCAGTGTTGACTGTGGGCTTCTACTTTGAGAGATGGCGCGCGCTTGCAACTGGACTCGCACTGTGCGGTTCTGGAGTGGGAACCTTTGTTTTCTCTCCCCTAACCAACAAGCTTCTATCTCAATATGGATGGAGACAAACAGTTCTAATTCATGCCGGTTCGTTAATGATCAAACCTATTCTTAATCGTCATATCGTTATTGTTAATCGTTCTGGATTCTAAATTGTTTTAATTATGTTGCAGGTTTCGTTCTCTTAAATGTTATCTGTGGTGCTATGTTCCGTCCTATAAAACCCGTCCGAGTAACTCTCGCAGACCAACAAGTCGAAGAAGATAACTCTCGCCGTCACGAAGAAGCCGTAGAGAAACTCAATTCTATGCTCAAATTACAAAGCAAATTAGATTCTGGTATTTCAATGACACCAGAAATGAAATTCACAAACAAGATAAGTCCACATACATGGATGGGAGTAGCTAACAATACTCGCTATCCTACTGCAGAAGAAGTATTCCGCGGAAGCAATTCTCATCTAAGTAGACGTTCTTCAGCAAATGCAGGCACAATAAAGAATTCTTTAGGGAATAAACCCCTTTTCATCGCAGTTCCAGTGGTAGAAAAAGACGAACAAGAAGATTCAAACAGCAATATAGACAATACTGAACCACTCATTGCTTCATCCATAAAAGTTGTGCCTAGAGAATCGAAGCCTCGCCGTTCCCATGCTGATTTGGTTGCCAGGCCTCTTTATCGTGACGACATATTTTTCGGTGCTAGTTTAAATAGGCTTCCACAATATACGTCAAGATCTTCTCTAGCCTACCATTTGGCCGTAACTCACGTTCCTACGCAAGAAGATGCTCGCGAGGAGACTTCTGGAAAATGCAAACTTTGCCCTGAAGCTGTACGAAGAACATTGGCCACTATGTTAGATGTTAGTTTATTACGATCACCTACTTTCATGATTTTGGCTGTGAGCGGTTTTTTCACAATGCTGGGATTCTTTGTTCCTTACATGTACGTTCAATCTAGAGCCATGAAGAACGGAATGAGTGAGTTCTATTGCGGATTATTAGTTTCTGCGATTGGGGTGGCTAACATAATAGGCCGTATTACTTGCGGGCTTGTGTCTTCAATGCCAAAGGTGTCACCCTTGTGGTTAAATAATATTGCTGTGTCTGCGGGAGGAATCGCAACAATGTTCAGTGGTCTCTACTACTACGAGGTCTATCAATTTGGATATTGTGCAGTATTTGGGCTTGCAGTAGGTGAGTGTTATATGGCTTTGTTATTTAATTAATTGTGGTTGACTGTTCTTCCATTAATTTTATTGAAAACTTCCATTAACTTGATGCAAATGCAACTTGATGCATACTTAGACTTGTAAACTGTGGTAAATTTCACAAAAAAATCTAGGCAAAGAGAAAATATTCATAGGCGTTAAAGAAGATTTGGCTGAAACCTAAACTTTTACATGTGCAAAAAACAACACAATTCCACTCACATAATAAGTTCTCTATAAATCTGACCCTCTAATGACTTTTGTTTATTTTTCAGCTTGTTTTGCATCTCTTCGCTCTATCCTAGTAGTAGAGTACATTGGATTGGAGCAGCTAACGAATTGCTTCGGTCTCTTTCTGCTCTTCCAAGGTTTCGGCGCGTTATTGGGTCCACCAATTGCTGGTAAGAATCAGCTTCTATATTTAGATCATCCATCCATCTTATTTAAAGAATCGTTAAAAGATTACACATGAAATCAAAACAATGTCTTGTCATAGTCGAGTCGCAATAAATTCTTAGAAACAACTAACAGTTTATTAATTGCAATGATAATTAACACATACTTGCATAAATTGTGACCCGGTTATCTCGGCGCCTTGGTCGCGTGACTTGTTTATTAAGGCACAGTGCCAAATTCCTACCTTGATGGATCCCGCATAGTAAATATTTGCAACGAGAGTATTATTGAGACTATATATTATTTATAATCGTAGTATGCACTGCTATTTACATAATTATTCTATAATTAGAACTGTTCTATAACCACTAGTTAATATTAAAATTGAAAAGTTTTTTGAAAATGTTTAGTTGCTACGATTACGAATTTGAAATTTTGAATTTGAAACGAAATGCATTGAACCGCACGTACGTATCGTACTGTACTTAGCCCATAAGGCCAATACAAATAATTGATTTGGTGGTATTATCATGACTATATCCTGATTTTATGTTTAATTTTCAAAGGTGCCTTAATGGACTTATATGGTGACAATGTCGCGTTCTACGTCTCCGGGGGCTTCATGTTGTTCTCTGCTCTTCTCTGCTATCCCGTCGACTACATCAGCAGATGGGAGAAAACCCGCAACAAACTTAATCCTGCCCCAGAAGTCTGAAGTCTTTAACACTATAAATTATGATAACGAATTTACTGTTGCTGTTTAGGTAATGATTTGAATTACCTATGTTTAGAGATTGGGTCGAGACTGATGCTTAAGTAGATATTTTAAGTGGAACTTATCCTAACATTCTGAAATAGTGTCCTGAAAGATGTGTTCAGTTAATTGAATCTCAATCGGTTCTATGAATACGATACATGATACCTAAGTTAGGTACCAATATGTAACAATGTTTACATATAAATTTTAAAAAAAGTTAATAACTCAAAAAAACTCGTTTTTCGAGGTGCTTTTTTTTGATTTGATTCTGTACGTATTACCTTAATGGGTGGGGGTTTATAACTCCAATTCTAAATTTATAATTAGAAACATTCCCATAGACAAAACTGCCCAGATATTATATTCGCTATGACTCTGATAAGTCAGTTAATGCATTTAAAAAAGAATAGGTTTAAGTGTTTTACAAGTACAAAGACTCGAAATAATGTTTTAGTTTGGTTTAATTACGGCCAGAAAATTTGCTAAAAATATTTAATGAAACCAAAATGTACATTAATAATATTATTGTAGCTCTTAATGATTTTCTAACATGCTCTTATATTTAGTATTCAAATGGTGCGCTAATTTAAGACTTTAGCTTACATATCTATGTACCTAACTTGAATTGAACTTAATTAGCATAATGGTAAATAATTTCAATAATTGTGAGATTTGTGAGTGCCTTACGCAATAGAGTAAGTACGTTAGTACTTATACTTTTCATACTTATTTCTTTTCTAACAATTTTAAGCTTTTTTTATCAATGTGGACTTGTTCACATTGATAAAAAGGAGAGTCTTCCCAATTTTATATAAAGTACTTTAGGTATATGGATGTACCCACTACTTAAATAAAATTAATGTTTCTGAAACAAATAGGTTAAGATTAACAACAATTTACTGTGGCTGTGGTCTTTTAGTATATTAGAGTCAGAAATTTAAAATATTTGTTAATTACTTTTATGTGTCTACAATTAATTTACTTAGTCAAAGTGTCAGTTGAAAACTTTAGAAAATTTACAATGGATGTTAATAGGAAACAATTCATAAGCATTGAGAGAATTTCTTGTTAAATGGGACCTAAAAATTCGAAAAATATAAAATATATTTCATATAAATGGTGCAAAAATTAAACTAACATCGAAGTTATTTGCTATTATTATCATTCATAAACGAAATCCACTGTGTTTTCATTTTATATTTATTCTTATTATTATTCATTTCTGTTTATTGTTATGGACAAGAATAATGTAAAATAATTTATATTGGTATTAACTTTGAATTGTGTTTCCGAACAAACGTAATTAATTTAAGGTAGGTACAAATTTAATTGATTGCAATCTTACAATAGCGAGATTGCATCTCAATATCTGGTTAAATTATTACAACAGTCTTACAATTTTTTTATATGTATAGGTGCCCAAACTACTTATAAAAACGTAGGGTACTTATTTTTGGTAATTTTGTTGATACATATATACTTACCTACCTATTTTATTTGGTAGGTAAGTTTAATTGTAATCGCATTAGTATGTAAGTACCTATTTAAATAATTAAATTATGTGTGAACTATGACTATGATTTTTTTGTGTTTTCTAATTTTTAGTTAGAATGCCACAGTGCCATTAAAAATATTGTATACTATAGGTACATATATTTTTTAATATTATTGTATAAAATGTAATATTACAAGTCTTCCATGACCAACCATTGAAACTCGTGGTATCTATCTAAGTACTAATGTACTATATACATTTAATAGTGTATGTACAAAAAACTTTAGTACAATATAACTATAACTATCTATTGTACAGATATGATCATTATCAGTGTATCAACACTGCTAGATAAATGAACAGCTTTGTAAATATTTTTTCAACAGATAAATTTATATCGTAATACATATTTAGGTAAAAGCTTGGTCAATAAGTTTATGAAAGTTATTTTTTTGTACAGACTTTAAATGTTATAATTTAAGGTTGGTGTTAAGTTTTTATCAAGAATCTGTTAAAACACCTCCCATGCGGATGCGGTTCTAGTGCTTAGAAATTTTACCTTTTAATTTAATGCAACAAGACTGAAAACAATGGGATGGCTAAGTTATCAAAAACAAATCACATAAGTACTTACTTATTAAATCTTATCAAGTAGACATAGTTTGCTTCAGTTTTTTATTTATTTGTTTATTACACTTTTTTTCCTTTTTCCCCAATTTTTTTCCAAATAAAATACAAATACATGTAATCACAAAAAGGTTGGTAAAAATATAATTTAGTATTCTTTTTTGTAGCCAAAGTCCCCGAGACCACAGAACGATTGTTTTGTGGACTTGTTGTTTTTTTTCTACTCCTTTTGACCAAGTTATACTTAATTATAAGAACTTTTATTCAAATTTTAAAATGGACCCAACCCAACGGGCCATGGCCATAACTTTGTATAACTTAAAACATACAGTTTTCGGAAATTATATTAAATTTAGTTTATAATAAGTATAATTTAATATTCAGTTATGTATGTGTGTGTGCTATTCCTAGACTAGAGTTTATGAGACGTTTACATTGAATAAACTTTGTTGAGAATTTTGTTGATGTTTTTATTTTAAATATGTTTTAATTTATGTTTATGTTATTGTCGATAGATAGGTTGACGGTTCACTTGATGGTAGGTGGCTACCGTCGCCTATAACACAAACAACGCCAAAAGTAGTGCAAGTGCGCTGCCGAGTGCCGACCATGGGATTGAATTTTTTTTTATTTAAACTATTTCAATTGAATTGTTTCTGCATTAAAAATTTAATCAATTATCACTATTATCATAAAAGTGATTTGGTTATGGTTCCTTGAGTGAGACGTGTTTTTTGAAATATTTTATAATTTTGTTGCAATGACAAACTTTTAAATTTGTTCATTGTGAACCCCTTTTTTTAATGCGAATCATCCAGACTATTCAAAAAAGACATTTAAAGCGTAGGGTATTTCTGAAAATTGCCATAACACGAAAATAAAACAACTCGTTAATCTATAATATAAAAATGAATCCCAAAATGTGTTGCTAAGCGCAAAACTCGAGAACGGGTGGATCGATTTTAATTCTGTCTTCACTCATGGATAGAGGGATAATCAGTGAAGGTTTTTACGTAAAAAAAAATGCACCCCGGGCGAAGTCGGGAGCGGACCGCTAGTTTCATAATCAAATATTGACTAAACTTATTTTGCTAGTCAACTGACGCCTATTCCTTGTACTAGCAGTATGCGCTCATTCTCTGTCTTTCTTGCCCTGCAAATCTATACTGTGCTATGCTACGCATAGCCTTAAAGCACAGTATAATAAAGAGTACTAGCATACTTAAGGTGCTCCTCACCGGGAGCATTCACGTGTAATGTAACATTATAGATTGGACTTTGAGCATTACATTACAATACTACCTCCCTGACTGACGAGCATTCACGTGTAATGTAACATTATAGATTTGACTTTGCGAGTATTCACGTGTAACTTAGTTGATTCCACAAGTGAAGCGCATTGATGTTACAAGTTGTATCAAGATATTACACATTGTATCATTACAAGGTGCGTTTTGTAATGCTCGGTTCTCCTCCTTCACTTATGTAATGTTCGAATCTGTAACGTTACATTACATGTGAATGCTCCCGGTGAGGAGCACTTTAAAATTTGATTTTTTTTTATAGTTTTCAAATTAGCTAAATAACATAGGATAGTTATTGACAAATTGTATAGTAGAATAATTCGAATTTTGACAGAAGCTGCTATTGACACACAATCTGATGTAAAAATAATAAAAAAGAGTTACATAACTGGTTGGAATAAATATGTAAAGGAGGCACATAGGGAAGCGAGGTCGAAGTTCAAGTTATGGTTGCAATACGGTAAGCCATGTGTAGGAGCAGTTTATAATGATATGTATGAGAGTCGAAAAGCTTTTAAAAACAAATTAAAATGGTGTCAAAACCACCAGGATCAGATAAAAATGGACTTGCTTGCTACACATCATACTAATAAAGATTTCAAAAATTTCTGGAAGGCTACTAATAGTGCCAATATACGACCTGGCTTGCCTATGAGTGTTGATGGTTTAAATCAACCTAAAGAAATTGCTGCGACATTTAAACAGCACTTTGGTATATCTTCTTCACTGGGACCATCCCGGGGGGTGTTCGATACTGGGCTCCATGGATGTAGTGAGTTCTCTCGATTTACAGTCAAAGAAGTAAAAAAAGTGATTCGCTTCATGGTTCGAGGTAAATCACCGGGTCATGACAGCCTTAGTGTTGAACACCTTCAAAATGCGGGTGTACATATACCAAGTGTATTAGCTATGTTTTACACGTTTTGTGTTAGGCATTCTTATTTACCGACAGATTTGACAAAAACGTTGGTTGTACCAATACTGAAGAATAGAACTAGTGATAAATCCAATAAAGATAATTACAGGCCCATTTCACTTGCTACTATTTTAGCTAAAGTACTTGACGGCTTGTTGGATGCCCGCCTTGAAGAACACTTAAAATTGCATGACGCACAGTTTGGATTTAGGAAGGGACTATCTACTGAGACCGCAGTGTTTAGTTTAAAGCATACCGTTAGGTACTATACAGATAGAGGAACTCCAGTATATGCTTGCTTTTTAGACTTATCTAAGGCTTTTGATACGGTATCTTATGATATCTTGTGGCACAAATTAATAAAAACCGGTGCTCCTTATGAATTGCTGAATATTCTTCAATTTTGGTACAGCAATCAAACAAATTACTTGAAATGGGGTGATACATTGTCCAAACCGTATAGGATGGAATGTGGAGTAAGACAGGGGGGGCTCACTTCACCTAGACTTTTTAATCTTTACATTAACGATTTGATAGAGAAGCTCAGCAGCATGCATGCAGGTTGCTATATAGACGGTACTTGTATTAATAACATTAGTTATGCAGATGACATGGTGCTGCTGAGCCCCTCGATTAATGGCCTGAGGAGATTGCTGAAAGTGTGTCAAGAGTATGCGAATTGTCATGGTTTAAAATATAATCCTAATAAAAGTGAGATCATGGTATTTCGGTCCAGGGGATGTGCCCTCGATTATGTACCTCCAGTTGTACTGAATGGTAATATACTGAAACGAGTACATAAATTTAAATACTTGGGACACATTGTCACTGAAGACCTTAAAGATGATCTTGATTTAGACAGGGAGCGTAGGGCATTATCAGTACGTTCTAACATGATTGCCCGCAGATTTGCTCGTTGTAATAATAAAGTTAAAATTACTCTATTTAAGGCATATTGTCAAGTATTTTACACGAGCAGTCTGTGGGTGTCTTATACTCAAAGAGCGTACAATGCACTACGCATTCAATATAATAATGCCTTCAGGATGTTATTGAGGCTGCCACGCTATTGTAGTGCTTCAGAAATGTTTGCCCAAAATCACACAGATGATTTTTACGCCATAAGACGAAAGAGGGTGGCGTCCCTATGGCACAAGATACGTGGCAGTACCAATACCATTCTGAAAACAATTATAGATAAGGTAGACTGTCCCATACAATCATTTTGGATGGGACTAAATATGACATATAGCAAAATTAATAAATGAATAGAATATTTTTGCAGCATCAGTGAATTTCAAATACCTATTTTAATTTCGCTTGTAAATATAGTATTATAATAATAATTATTACCTTTTTATTATTATTTAATATAATTTTTATTATACTACATGGATGTAAAATATTATTATTATTATTATTTTGTTAATAGATAATATGGATATACTTATCTGAAATAAATTATTATTATTATAGCCAAAAAATCACAGGTACCAGCCATCGTGTTATAGCATATGGTATGGCAGAGTTTGGAAGGTGGTAACAGCTTTCAGGGTCGTCTTGATCATAAAATTAAATAAAAAATCTATTTGGTATTGGATTAATAAAACTAATTTTTGGTGCAAATAATAATTATATTTGCATTTTATTTACATAAAATTTATTTAGGAGTTGGAGTTGGGTCCACGACGACGGCCGAATGTCTGAACTACGTTCACAAACCTGTCAAAAAAAAAACCACATTATAAACAATGAAAATAAACAAAATTTGTTCATAAGAATTTTTGTTTTTTTTGAGCTATCTGCTTGTATTCAATCAGGTTCGTTTATTTAACAAACCTATTTTTATTTGTAAATAATCTTTTCATGTCTTTTGAACCAAATTAGTCATTTAAAAAATAACATTTTCACAAAACACATGATCCCAATAATTATTTTTTTTCTTATTTAACATAAACTTTTAGTTATTTTATAAATTTAAATCTTCCTAAATTGACTCCAGATTGTTTACAAAATAAGTAACTGAAGAAAAGTAAGTTTAAATGAGGCATACCGTCTGTTGTACTGGATCCTGCGCTTGGCACGGCCAGTCCTCTTCTTCTTTTTCTGCTGTTTCTCCACTTTGGGAGTCTGACCCTTTACCTTTCCTGAAAATATTACTCTGCATTACTTAATTATCTTTCACACAATATAGGAGGTGTCAATAATGACACACCTCACTCAAGTACCCCACTTGGATGTCACTATTACTTGGTATATATTAACATACTTATGTGTGAATTTTTGATTTTCATTCTTAAAAGCAAGTATATTTTGAGTATAAATCCTAGTAAGGCTAGGATTTGTGGAGTATTAATGTATCTGCCCATACATCTTTAATAACTAAAATACATACATATTTATTTTGTAATAAAAATACAATAATGTATGTATTCATATTACTAGTTCCTTCGACCTTGTCTGACCCATTTGGTCTAACATTTACTCCTTTGTGATTTTGCACATCAGCAACTAATCGGCTCTTTCTTTACTTTTTTTTATTCAAACAAAAAAAAATATACAAAAATAGCTACTTTTATATGCTCAAAGACTATTAAATAATCTTAAATGATTAACAGAAAACAGTCAAATAGCTTATTGTTTATAGTTACTTTAATCTTTCTGAACAAGTGAAAGAACTTACCGGCACGAGCCAACGATCCGTGGACTTTACCACCGAGCAATGGCACCGTGAGGTCCAACTCCACACTTGACAGTTCACTGACGAGGCAAGAGTCTTCAAGGGGAGCTCCACATAGGGACAGAGTCAAATCCTCATCTGTGACTCCAGTGAGAGTGCGGATTCGATCCTAAAAAAGAAATTAAAAGGTCAAAATTATGATGCAAACAATCTTATTGTATAGGATAATTATTGAGCAGCTACTTTCCAGATTAAAAAGTTTTGAAAGATATATACAAATTAATTTTAATAATTCCTATTATATCATTTATTATATTTTTATATAATTTAATATAAGTACAACTAGGTATACAAACACAAAAACCATACAAAAAAAAAGGAAGTACCTAATAAAGCAAAATTTAAGAAAATAAAATAAAAAAACTGTTAAATAAGATATGACATACTACTAAGAAAAGAAGAATTATCTATTGCTTAAAATCATAGTTAAGCATTTTCTATTGCATTATTATTTTTTAAATTTCTTTTTATAGGTACTTACTTTTTAATTTATGATTTTTTATAACTGTAACATGTCAAAATTTAATATTTTCAAGTGTGTAGACTGCTATAAGCTGATAGGTTTGATATTACTTAAATAAATAAACTGCCTGTTTTATTAATACCAATAGTTACAAGGTCACAGTATGATATTACGACAACATTAAATGCAACGTACCTCTTCATTTTCACAATTAATAAGTAATATAATTTATTTGTTCAAATATTAAATTAACCTAACCTAAAAAGTCGGGAGGGAAGGTATTTAGGTTTACCATAGTTTTTATTATTTGAAAACACAAACGAAATGAAGAAGAAATATTTGTTAAGATGTTAATTAAATATGTACCTAATACAAATACCTACTTATATTTGTGGAGCAAAACACATTGTAGAAGCACTGTTCAACGATATTCTTAATTTATTAAAAATAAAACATAGGCACCTTAATTTGACCAATAGATTCTTGTCCTTCGACATCCAGGACATGGGTAGACTGCCCTCTAATATGCAGCTGCATTTTGGCGATTCTGTAAGACAAAATCCATTCATATTACATATGGCAACGGCATGCGTGGTAACTTGAAAAAGCTTAAATTAAAATGTATTATTAATTTATCTATTATATACAATTT
Source organism: Synanthedon andrenaeformis (assembly GCA_936446665.2). NCBI lineage: Eukaryota > Metazoa > Arthropoda > Insecta > Lepidoptera > Sesiidae > Synanthedon > Synanthedon andrenaeformis. Next base: position 3,605,223 of record OW387786.2, on the reverse strand, counting down.
CAAAGTGTAATTTAACACACACATAATCCTTTGATAAAAAATTTAACACGAAATATTTACTAAGGCCTATAAATAATTTATAAAAACAAGAAATAAATTTTTCCTAACCTCTTCAAAAGAAACCAGACAGTAAAAGAAATAAACAAAGATGGCGCAGTTGGGCGCAGGCGACAGGGCAACTGATAGAATTGCCAGTGGTTAATTTTCAATTGCCGTATCTTTTTGTGGCTTTTTGAAGTTTGTAGGCTTCAAATCATTTTGACTATTGTTAATCTGTTTTAATTGTTTTGGAATTCTTATTCCACTCTTTATTGCAATAGAAGAAGTATATACTAGAGTAGTAGAAAAATTAAACAACACATTCAAACACAAAAATTACTGTGGTTTTCTTGGCCACTTCCCAGACGTTTGCGTTGAAAAACTCACAATCACAAGGAACTGCTGTTCAAAATTCGTAAAAAATTGCCAATAAGTATTCTAATGAAGTCCAACCTGAGCAAGAGAAACTTTTTTGTATAAAATACAGCGATTGTCAAAAGTATTTACGAATTAAGAGCACCGTTATTTACCATTACCACAGAATAAATAGTAGTACTTCAAGGCTAGGTTTACGTTTTACCAGATCACAACGATGCAAAAAAAACCATGGCAATTGCCGACATTAACGGAGCAATGGCAACCCTGTGGGTAATCATAGACAAGTCTTAAAAGACAGGAAGCGGAAAGACATTTCAGGCTATCAGAAATCACTACGTTCATTTTAAGGATGTCTGGAATTTGAAATATTTAATTTATAGTAACCTCTAAGTTTGGAATAAATAGTATTGGTAAATTTTAATAGTATTCTTAAAACTTCGAAAAGTTAAGTTTTACATTCGAAGAATGTAAATTTAAATTTATTTTTATATATGTTTATGTTGGTACAACTGTTTGTTTGTACACCTTCTGCCTCGTGATTGGTCGGGTGAATAAAAAAACGGCTGTCGACTAGCCGTGTGATCTGTCACAGATTTGTGATGATTATTTTTCTATCATTTGGAGTTTTTTTAATGTTCACAATGATTAAATAAGTTATTACTATATATTATTTATTTATAAGACTGTCCGAATATGCTTTCCCGATTTTTAAGGCAGATTCTTTTTAAATTTGTACATTTAGTTGCGTGTTTACTTGTTGCTGTTCAAAATGTGTATCGCCGGTTTTGGATTAAAATACACAGAAAATCCAAGGGAAATGGCGAGAATAATGATATCAAGATGATACTAGAAGATGTGCCAAAGCTGTGTAAAAGGCTGAAGCATTTAGTGGTGTTGGTGGACATGGACAGACACATGATGAGTGACCTTGCTCACTTGGTGATTTGGAGCCTCGTAGCGGGAGTGCCGTACGTTAGTTTTCACGATATCACAGGTACATCCTATTTAGTTATTGTAATGTATTAATATATATGAAAATTCTCATGAAATTATTGTTTTGCAATAATGTGTTAATATTACACCATGTCAGCTACAGCAGCCTAATCTTCATTAAAAGCTAAAGCTTGCTAAAACACATCAGTGAACATTGTTACTGATATGTTGTAGCAAGCTTCCTGTAACCTTTGGACAGTAAATAATCAAAGCCCATAAACATTTTGTGTGGTTTCATTCCAATTGGTTTACAAACAAAAAAGTTCTGTTCTGAATACCACTCATATGGAGATGCAGGCACAGCTACTATAAAATATACTTTTTTCTATAATTATGTATAGAGTTAAAGTTTGTATGCTCGGGGGGAATCCGTAAACCTACTCATCTGATTTAAAAAATCTTTCCACCAATAGAATACGAATTCAAGACTGCGTTCACCAACTATCTAAAAATAAAGATCACACGTTTGGCAAATGTTAATTTATAATAGGTATCAGGCATTATATTGCTTTACATATTTTGTCAGTCATTTTTCAACATGTACAAAGTCATGGGCACTGGCTAGTATTAATTAAAAATTACCATTGACAAGGCAAGGTTTGTTCACTGCTGCATATAACTTTAATAACTTACTCTTATTAATAACATTTTTTTTTATAATTATTAATTTCAATTTTCAGGAAAGTTAAAGAAGAATGAAGAGAAACTTTTCTATGAAATAAAGCAGAGTAAAAAAGGTGTACCCGGGTGTATTAAGTGTCCCAATAAACCAGATCTAAATGGATACACGAATGGAATTCAGGCGCACACATTAATAGTTAATATTTTCGACAGTAATGATGGCAGACCGAAACTTGCCGAATGTCTGCGTAGAATAGCTACCGGTGAAATAAATTGTGATAAGAATTCTAGTGAATTTACAGCTCAGGAGCTAGATAAGGCGATTTCTTTGTTGTACCCTCCCATTCCCGACCCAGATATAATTTTATATACGGGTCCCTCTTGTTGTTTACATGGTTTCCTGCCATGGCAAATAAGACTAACAGAATTCATACAACTGTCTTTAGACCATAGTATAGACATAAATGGTTATTTAGGTGCTTTATACAAATATAACAAAATTGATCAAAGATTTGGTAAATAATCAAATAGTACACTAGGCCTAAGAAATAATAAAAATAGAGAAAATACGTATTTTTTAATTTATTATCATTATTCATTACCATGCATTTAATAGGAATTGTCAGTTTGTGTGAATGGTATTTATTGTAAAGTGGTAAGATTGTCAGATACAGTGAAAAGTTATTTATATACTTAACTAGTGGCCTGCTCCCAGCTTCAAAATAAAAACTATCCTATCTTTTAAGTTGGGCCAAATTACACATAGTTACGAAAGTTTTATCATAATCGGTTCAGTAGTTTAGGGAGTTCATCAGCGACAAACGTGTGACACGAAATTTTTATATACTATAGTCATAGATTTTCTTTCCTCAATAAAAATGTTGTTACTATTTGTCCATATAAAGGGTTTATTTCTGCTGTTCTCCACCTCAACATTTTTATGGAAATGAACTCAACGTTTTTATATATAAAAAAAAGACCTACCATCAAGTGGACCATTAGCCTGTCTGACAATCTTACCATAAAAGAAATTACTTTTAACAAATTATGGGTTTTGTGGTTGATGATAACTAGACATTTATATTTATTTAAAATGCTGTTTTATGTAATAAGAAGCATTTTTATAGTTCCAGTAATAGTGGCTAAAAGAATTATATTTAATAAAATTTCCAAAATTATAATCTCTTCATAAGAACCTTCCTCAGACTTCAATGAACATTTGAAAAAGGAAAAGTAAGAAGTCAGTTTTGAGTTTTGCAATTAGCAAAACGTTTGTTTATGTATATGTAGATTTGTAAGCAATTAATATGGTTGGCAAGGCAGCAGGAATAAATACGATATATGAGATATATATATATATATAAATGTTTTTCATTCATTTTAAATGAAACAAAGAATATTTTAAGATGTCAAGGCATTATCTTTATTTTATTTTTGTTTTCTATTAGTGCATTTTTAAGAAATAAATGGTTACAAAAAAAAACAATAACAATCTTTGCATATTATTACTGTTAGTCCATATCAAACTATCGACATCGGAAGTCGTGCCCTTTTTGTTTAATTAATTCTTTTAAAATAAACAAATGGATTTATTTCTAATTTCCTTCATTTCACCTTGCATATTTTAGTAGGTATATACAACTATGTTTTTTAGTGTTTTTCTTGAAGTTAATTATGTATTCAAACGTGAATTCTTTATCTCTTTTCTTTTTATATAATGCATAAAAGCAAAGGTGATAAATAAAACATAAAATGCAGTAGATATTGAAATTTTATTGCTAATTTACACTAAAACTCATAAGGTATGTACACGAATACTAATAAAATATTTACAACTGATGCAAAAAATCATCCTCAGCAAAACCTGCAAAAGAAAAAACTTAAATATATCACAGTCTTATTTATCATCTAAAACTTGTATTAGAATTATTCTGAACTAAATAAATTAATTGTAAATATTATTAATTATGTAGATTATGCCACAAAAAATCTGAATTTATAGGATTACATCTAAATAACTTGATTTATTAAAAAATATATACATGGTGTGGCCTGTAATAAGTGCAATAAATTTAAACGATGATTCTATAGAGTATACGCAGTTACCTTAACATAATCATAATGTTCCAAAGTGCTTATACTCAGAGATATAGCAATCCAAAGTTACAATACATAATCAATAAATTACATGATCGCTAAATTGTCGGTTATCAGTCGTCAGATGTCTTGGTATGGGGTACTGGGGCGAGAATGATCGTAAATGTCAATGTCAAGTACTATTACTGGACACATTATGTTTGTAGTAGTACATTGCTGGCTCGATTAATTTTGTTAGAAAAGTTAGAAAACAGTAAAAAAAATTTCATTTTAATTAATTGAAACCATTTGGAATTAATTACTGATTCGTTAAAGGGTCTATATTTTATTTTATTGCTCTTATTACAGGCCACATCTGTATAGATATTTCCAATTTCAACAACACACTGTGTTTTAAGCAACCATGTGATTTAATAATATATCATATTATTCCATAAATTTATTAATCCTTTGACGACTATTGACAAAATCGATGTGTTTCAGACTTCCCAAAAAAAATTGCCAAACCAAATAATATTATATTCAGGAAAGGGTTAGGAAATTGATTTTGTTAGGGTTAGGAAAACCAATAGATCTCGATAAAATGCTTATAATATATTCTTTAAAACGTTATTAAGGTATACATAGGCGACGAAGTCGTGGGCTGGTGCCCAATCAGTAGTTACGATATCAGTCCAACGAAAAACCGATGCCGGTAATGGTACGGCTATCGGCAATGTTTTTAAATGGCCATCGTAGCCTAAATAACGATTTTAATAAAAACCAGTACAGTTTGTAGAACTTCTTTATTACACGGTTGTAAGATATTCTTTGCGTAAGATAACTCTTAAAATATTGTCGTCAATAAGGTTGTTTTCTTTAACTTTTTTAAAAATAATTAAGGGTAGAGAGTTTGTAGTAGGCACTTTATAATATAATGCTATAAATGCTAAAATAACTTTAAAATATAATACAATTTTACCCAAAATAATTGCCACAGATATGTCTGCCTAAATCATTAAATGTATACTCATAATAGTAGGGGAGCCCACGATGCTAAATGTGGAGTCACTCGAGCGTCGTGGGGACCTATTGGATTTTGAAGATTAGATGCTCTGTATGGACCATCTGTATGAAAACCTGACGCTCTAGAGTATTTTAAAATGGCAATCGCATAAAATCTTTTTTGCATTTTCAAAAAGCTGCCACGAGCTTGCGTTACATCCGAATCGTCTGTATTTTAAATGGAAGCTTAGTTTTGGTCCACTTAATATCTCCTCTGAAAATCTGACGCGCTCGAGTAGTATTTTAATTTTCACCCCAACCCCCACCAACCCCTTCATCCAAACCGGCAGATTAACACATACATCTGTTATCGGAGACACGTTGTGAATATATTGGCAATATCTGACGCGCTCGAGTAAATCCCGAAATCCCCTCTTGAGCTCCCCTACTATAATAAGTTATCCTTATCTGTAAGTAAATGATTTGATATTCGTTTATAAGACGTATCAGTGATTGATAATAACGAGTCACGATACAAAATATTTAAAAATGTTGCAAAATATTTACTTTTAATTCTTAAATTTCTTATGACAGTTTTTTTTGTACCGAAATATGAAAAGATAAAGATATAAGCCCACCATTCCTCTATTTTGCTTTTTGATAGTAGTGTTATCTTGCAACTGAATTCCAGAATCATTTTGTATTTTTTTCTTGGTTTTTACTTACCTAAACCTAAAAGTTAATTCCAGTAGCTTGACTTCATGACTTCATTACAACATCCATACTAATATTATAAATGTGAAAGTAACTGTCTGACTGTCTGTCACCTTATTCACGCCTTAACTATTCAACCGATCGTCATGAAATTTTGCATATATGTACCTACATTGTCAAGGATACAAGAAAGCACATGGGGTACCTTTCATCCAGAAAAAAGTACTGTTCCCAAGGGATCAACTAAAAGAAAAAAAGGCCACCTTTCACCCAGAAAAAAGTACTGTTCCTCAGGGATCAACTAAAATAAAAAAAGGCCTGGCCAAAGTGTTATAGCAACAAGAGGTTAAGCGTCATATTGCTTATATTTTATTTTTCAACGCGGACGAAGTCGCGGGCAACAGCTAGTAGTTAATAAAAAAAATCTTCGTTTTATTATGACGCTATTAATGCCCCAAATATTTTATTAATACTCAAATATCACAGTCTAGAACTTTTTTTAAAAAAGTATGGAGAAATTTAAGTTTTTCTTAATGGAAATGCGTTTACTTGCAAAATACTTTCAACTAAGTCATTGGCTTCAACAATAGACTGTTACTTTACTGGTGTATGCAAGATGACATTTTGAAATGAACTGAAATAGAGAAAGAGCGGTGAGTGTGATGTAAATAAACGAAATGTACAACCTGTTGTGTGTTCGTGACGTCACCTGGAGTGATGACGTCAGTGCGCGCGTCGATGTCGCGACCTGCTGCGCGTGCGCGAGCGTCGCCTCGAGTGAGTCCCACCCCGCTCATACCTATCGTACTTGTATCGTGGCGTCTCGTACCGCGACTCGTGACTCACGTGCCTCGACTCACGACTCACGGACCGCGACCGACGCGACTTCGACCTCTCCTCCCTGTGCCTATCTCTGTGCGACCGCTCGTAGTCCCTCCTAGAAGATTTCGACTTGTAGTAGTCGTCCTTCTTTCTTCTCGATTTCTCTCTCTCATACTCGTTTGTGTGCCGCGATTTCGTCTCCTTTGACTCTTTCGGCTTCGACTCTTTAGAGTCTTTGTGCGATTTCTCCTTTTTCTTCTTCGACTTTCTGCGGGAGTCGATCGAACTGGACCTGCGACGCTTTTTCTTCTCTCGTCTATCCCTGCCGCCCCTCTCCGACTCTGAAGACTTACTTTCGCTGGACGACGAGTCCTCCTCGGAATCGTAAGAGGAAGCCGAATGAGCTCTGTGATTTGCTCTCTGCGGACTGGTAGAATGTCTCTTACTAGATTTTCTATGTTTCTCTTCCGGTACGCTATCCACTTTTCTTACACCGTCGATTTTGTCCGAAGTTTTTTGGTGACTCCTCTTATCCCTGGCTGCGCGACGATCCGACATGTCCGATCTTTCGGCTTCCGCTGGCGGCGGTGTATCTGAAGCACCTGGAATATTAAATTATAAATGTTATCAAACATTGTGGTTAATTAATAAATGAGACAGTTTACAATGCGAGAGGAAACTCGGAAATGTTTTAAATGAAATAAATAAATAAACCTTTTTACTATATTTAAGTTCTATTCGTTTATTACATGTCAAGAACTTTTAGACACATTTTTTGCCTTCAATATCCAATATAGGCCATTTTAGCGAGTTGTTATTAGAAAACTGTCCCTCCGAGACTTTTCTCTCAAGCTAGAGCATAAGCATAAGCTGGACGACGGCGATCCCACCGTCGTCACTAGCCAGCCACTTACGGAGGGGCACACTGAAATGATCGGGAATAGAATATTTCGGATTGAGTTACAATAAAACCTTTTTTAGAATTTGAATACTGGCCTCTTAGAATCTTAATGACATTCAAACAATTAAAAAAAAATTATTAAAAACAAAAACTATGTTGGTTTAAAGTTGACATGTCGTTAACAGAAATGGAGCTCACGCATGAACATTTCCGTGCCATAATTTATCACAATTTTCGTCGCGGCTTATCTCAAGATAAATGTCTCAGCGAACTTGTTTCGATTTATGATGTTGAAGCACCGAGTCAAACGACAATATACCGCTGGTATGCCGAGTTCCGACGCGGTCGTGTGTCGCTCAGCACTGTTTCTTCTGCAGGTCGACCAAGAACAGCGGTCACGCCTGAGAACATCGCAGCTGTGCGAACTATTATATTAGATGACCGTCATGTGACACACGAGCAGATTCGGGCTGTTATCAGTATCGGAATGACTGCAATTCAGTCGATATTACATAATGAGCTGTGTGTAAGAAAGCTAGTTTCCCGCTGAGTTCCCAACAATTTGTCCGAAGAGCAAAAGGCGGCTCGTGTAGATTGGTGCCGGAATACTCTGCAACGCTGCAACGGAGGGAAGTCAAATGCCGTTTATAATATCGTCTCAGGTGACGAATCATGGATTTATTCATACGAACCTGAAAGAAAACATCAGTCAGCAGTTTGGGTCTTCGAAGACGAGGTCAAACCAACGAAAGTGGTTCGCTCCCGCAGCGTGTCAAAGAAAATGGTCGCTACATTTGTCTCGAAAAAGGGGCATGTTGTTACAATTCCTTTACAGGAACGCAGAACGGTTACCGCCGAGTGGTATATCACGTTTTGTTTGCCAGAAATGATAGCCGAACTCCGAAAAAATAACCCGAAACGTCGCCTCATCTTACATCACGATAATGCGAGCTCCCATAAGGCTCGGAAGACAAATGATTTTTTAAAGCAGGAAAACGTTGAGCTGATGAGCCATCCTCCGTACAGTCCTGACCTGAGCCCAAACGATTTCTTTACATTCCCTAGAATGAAAGATTTATTACGCGGTCAACGGTTTGAAGGTTTGAAGACCCCGAAGCAGCTGTGGAAGCGTACAAATCAGCCATTTTGTCAACATCAACTTCAGACTGGAATTACTGTTTTAATGATTGGTTTGCACGAATGGAAAAGTGCATTAAGTTGAACGGAGAATACTTCGAAAAACAATAAAATACAATTTAGCTATACCGTGCATGTGGTTTTTCTTATTCCCGATCATTTCAGTGTGCCCCTCGTAAACATAGAGTAAACCGTAAATATTGGGCAAGTATTATCTTACGCGAATGCTGTGGCGTAGCGGGGTTGTCGTGGGGCGTAGCGGGCTGGGCGGGGGTGCGCGGGGTGGCGGGGGAGGCGACGGAGCTCTCGGGCGACCCCTCCCCCTCCCTCAGTTCCGCTCGCCTCACCTCCGCTTCGATGTCACGCGATGTTCGCTCGAACTCCAACCGCTTGCGTTTTATTATCTCCTGGTACCAGTGCGTATTAAATACGATTAACCTCATACCAGTGAATTCTTAACCATGGAGAACAGAGGTAAAGATAACGTATACGGGTGTTAAACTGAAAGACTGTCAAGCTACAACCATAAATTAAATGGTTCATAAATTGGTCAGAACCAGAATGGACTGGATATGATTCTCATTCTATAGGCTTTTAGAATCCTTATTGCTATCAATTTACTATGACGATAATACCAAACAATTTGGGATTCATAGAAAATTGCAAAGTAGGCAGGTAAGATTTGACTTGGGGTATTTGTTGGGGCTTAGTTTCGTATGGGAAATTGCATCTAGCATGTAAATTAGACAATACCTGTAGTTGATGGTCAGTGAGGTCATCTGGATGGTCATCAGCGTCGCTGTCGTCGCTGCTGCTCTCGTAGGCGGCAAGACCTGGATGTACGCGACCACATACCGTCAATGACTCGCATATTTCAACTCGAACTAATTTATGTAGATATTTAACCCGTTTGTATTGTACAATTTACATATTGTAATGTCACAGTTCGAGATTCTATCGTCACTATGTTTTGAGGTGGATAAATAATTTCGTGTCAGTCTTTGTCACCATAAAACACAAAAATTAAGATTTTGAAATAGAACAAACGTTTGCTCAGAGAATACTTATACACACAATGTATATTGACTCGAAATAACATCTAAATAATAAAATTCATTAATTTCTTACCAATTGGTCCCCTAAAATTGGTTTACGTATTCAAACACTGTTGCAAAATGTTGCCATAATTACGGTCAACATAAATACAAAATTACGTTGGAGACAGTCTGAAATAGAATGGACACAGAACATGCATGATGGTTACGATTTCAAATAATAAAAGATTCATTTAAATATTAACTAACGCGAGTGTTATTTTGTACAGCTTTTTTTTAAATTTTAACCTTTATGCATTAAAAAAAAAACCATCACACATGCTTTTGCAAACGACGCGCAAACTTTTTTTCTTTGAATATACTGAAATCCCGGTTACGCGTGATTTGAGCTCGTTTAATTTTCGATTCGGCACGAATAAGTTGGCGTGTAGTTTGCGGGCAAGTTTACTAGGAGAGTGACTCACCGAGGCCAGTGGCGATAGCAGCGAATGCCTTCGACTTGCCCGCCTTCATGGCGTTGAGGCGCGTAGCTTTTACCATATAAATAAAACGCAACATTAATCACACACTGGGGGAACATCTGTAATAAGACTTTATTAGCGTGTAAACACAAACGGCCCGTGAGGCCGTAGAGCACATAAATATGAATGAAACAGAGTTTATTGTAGTCTGTGGCGCGCGCACTGTGGCGTGGGCGTGTGCGCATACCTTGTGCGGCGGCATACCGAGCCACCTCCTCCCGCGCCACCGTTACCACCTCGAGGTCCGTCACCTCCAGCAGAATCTCCGTCAGCGAGCGACGCACCGCCAGCATCTACGGACACATCCATCAGTTACTTTGGTCACATCTCCCTCCGTAAATTAGTCATTATGGGCAAGGTCGAAGGAAAGACACCGATCATCTAACCGTTGGTGTGACTGAGTTGAGAAATAATTTATTAACCATCAAATTAAAAATAGGTCTTGTCAAGACATATAAGACTACATTGTGACGAAAGTATGTAGCAAGGTATTAGATTTTTCGTACATTTTATTTTGAATGTGGAGAAGTAGCGAAAGGTACCATCTGTTGTACTTGTTAAACCTATTTGTCATGTAATAACTTTTCATTCTAAGTAAAAATTTGAAACAAAAATATAGTTCGTATTTTGAAAAAATATGCTTTCTTTTTTATCACCACAGAAATAAAATAAAATATATCAAAGCTATAAATTCTTGTACGCAGGTGAATTGTATAACGTTATCAAAAGGTTAAGAGTAGTTAAGACTAATTACGGCATTCTCCGCAATTAGTCTTGTGACCTTTGTGGTTCTTAGTAGTTAGTATGTCTTACATTACAAGTACATATGAGACACACAGGACACTTCCTGATCTTTGCTCCCAGTGGGCAATATTATGGTAATGGCAATAGTTGGGATTTAAAGCAACAGCAATTAATTTAAGGGATTTTTGGCAGGCAAACATTCATCCCATTAAGTAAACAATGCATTCACCATTTTTGCAAACATCATAGAAAATGTAGATACTGGTACATGTAAAAGATTTTTATGTAATAAAAGTCGGTACTCACAACTTCCTGCATGATCTCTTCCTTGCTTTTGATGCCGAGCGTTTCTGTGTCGCTCTTTTGTCTTTGATTATCCGTCTCCTCTTTCACTGTTCGCGGGGAATCATTGCGTTCTTCTTTATCGGAGTTTTCTTCTTCCGAATCCGAATCCTGCAAATAAGTTTCCATATAACAGTTTTAAAATCTATCTGAAATAACATACTCAGGAATTTATGGAAAAAATAAAATTAGCTATTAGTGAAAAAATTATTATTAGCAGCACAATGTAACTAACTGACTGATACAGCCCACATAATGCCCGAACGATATGTTATTTTGGAACCAAATAAAAGAATAAATACGAAAGTTTGTACAGACAGATGAATGTATGAATGTTTGTTACTCCATAGTCCATACACCCATCACACAAAAGCTACTGTATGGTTACTGTTATTAATCAGAATAACGCATAGGCTACAATTTGTAAAGATAAGCGTACAAAAGAAAGGGAAAAATCTAGTCTTTATATATAAAAAATCAATCACCGTGCGAGTCTCGCAAAAACTCAAGAATGGCTAGACCGATTTCAATTCGGTTTTCACTTATGGAAGGAGGGATAAACGGGTAAGCTTTTCTTCATATGTTAAATTTGCACCATGGGCAAAGCTGGGAGTTGGCCACTAGTAATTCATAGAAGAAACTTACAAATTTGCTCTTAGGTGGTAAAAAGGGTTGACCGGCCGCCTCAGCCTTGAGCCGCTCCAACTCTTGCTCTTCCAATTTCTTCTTCTCTTTCTCCGCTTCCTCTCTCGCCTTGTTCTCTTGTTCTCTCTCGATAGCCTTTTGCTTTTCACGCTCCATTTTCTCTAAACCTGTAAACATTTACAATTCTCTAAACCTGTAACCTTACATAACACCCCTTTGCATAACACGACATGCCAAACATCGCGTGGCATGATGTGGAACGCTACGTCCTCCTAGTATTGAAATATAGGAGTGCGAGTGCTAAAATCATTGGAATAATATGTGCAGGAAAAAATCCTTTGCCATGTAGTGCTGTACCATATAGTCAGACCTAAAAGTACAAATATCCAAATAGTCCAAATGTGATCCAACTGACTAAAAATTTAACTGACATAAAACAAGACTAAGTAGATTCACCTTCTCTAATCCAAGCAGGTAGTTGTCGTCTTTTTGCTGCATCTATAGTAGCTGTAACACCAGGAGCCGGCATCATGGGTATGGGTTCAATCACCGGTGGTAAAATTGGACCCTTTTCTCTAAAATGCAATCACTGTTTCAATAAAGTCCCAATAGATTTGAAAATACCCCAAGTTATTCTCTACAAAACAATTTATTGCAAATTATTAATTGCAATACACTTTTGTAACTGAGTTGTTATAAATACACTCTAAAGCAACCTGTTCATTAGATAAAACAAGAAACAGAGAAATCCACCTCAGTTATTATCATCATCATCAGCCTGTGTTCCTCCACTGCTGCATGTAGGTCTCTCCCAAGGCTCGCCACTACATACGGCACTTTCAAATTTGTGGCCTCAATTCGAGAACTCTTCTTCCCCATCGGTTATCTGCTCTGCGACAGATGTGACCGGTCCGTTGTCACTTCAACTTGCCAATTCTCTTGGCTATGTCGATAACCTTGCTTCTTTGGCGAATTTCAGAATTTCTGATCCCATCTAAGTATCCACCAAAGAAACTCCAGCAAGCTCACTGTATGGCCCGCTGAGCAAACTTAAACTTTTGGATCAGTCTTGCCGTTAGAAAACCTCAAACTAATAATTAAATAAATTATTATAAATTTAGCTAATTTTTACACTAGATAGTGTATACCTTGGTTGTCTGGGCCTCGTGATTTTATCCCTATTTTTACTTTTTGATCTTCGGTCTTGGTTGTTGTTCTGGTTGCCAATTTGATCCGTTTGAGGGGCTGTCCAGTAACCATGTTGGAATGTTGAAGTCTGAACCGTCCCTGCTGACGTATAACTAAAATGATATAAAGGACAGTGTTGAAGCACCATTTACTAACTAAAATTTAAAAAACATTAAACATTTATTTAAATATTATATATTAAACAATTTTATGCTATTTATCATTTAAACACATCAACTCAACCTTTATATACACAGCTCACACAATTCAACCTTTTCACTCAGGAATAGATTTGGTTCTGAACAAAGTAATTAATTGATCTCATAGCATATTTATTTTTGTCTTTCTAAATATTGAACAAGTAAAAAACTTAAATTAAATTTTTATGAAACTTGTTCCAACAAAAGTTATGGTGATTCAGTACTAATTTTACTATTTATTATTTAGTTATTTTGTCAGATGTTAAAATATGTTTTTAATAAATATAGGACCTTTCAATGAAAATAGGTGTCTCTCATGCATATTTAAATTTAAATTAACAATTTTTAAATTGTGTAGTTTGTTTTTACAATATCAGATAATATGAAAATAATAACTGTTCATACCCTGGCATTGTTGTAGTAACATCATTGGCCACAGGATAGCTGTCCAACATTGGTGGAATGGTCATTGAGGGTTCAGAATTTATTTTTGGTTCAACAGGACCAGAGCCAGACCAACCCCAACCTAAGAAAAAATTACAAAAAGCATTATCCTATTTGTAACTACATATACGGGTGATTCTACGATAAGAGGTAACTTGTGTGGCAATCAGTTTAAAACAGTTTTTTTATTCTATTTGTTGCTATTTTTTACAATGAATCACATCATCTCAATGTACTTTATTAAATGACATCACGATTGATTGCCTAACGAAAACACATTTTTCTGAAATTCCTTGCAAAGTCTAAAAATGTCTCTACCCTGGTCTGTCCCCTTGCCGGTTTCAATTTAATTTTCAGACAATACATATCTTTTTTGTAACTGATGCTTAACTAAAGTATGTTTATCCGGAATTTAAATAAATATACTTAAGTATTAATAAATAAAAAATAAAATAATTTTGCTTATTTCAAATAAATTTTAAAATTAACTTTTGTCCCGCTTTTTTTGTGTATCTACCCTGCCAAAATTTATTCCGCTAATACAAACATAAATTCAAGGACGGCCATATTGGAAATAGCGCTCAAGGACATCTATCGGCGTGAAGTTAGCAATAGTAATCGCGCAAGCCGCTTGAGCGCCGCCATTTTTTAATTTTTGCGACGCAACCGTGCAGTGTAGTGGTTTCGCAAGGTGATTGTGTCTCTCCACTGGTCAGTCATAAAACTTATAATATTAATTTAATTTATTTGCATTTACTGCCCTAATTTAACAATACTGTGATAATTAAAGTGAGATATACAATTAACCCAAAAAATAATTCAGTCAGTTAAAACAATTGAATATGTCATGAAAACGTCTCTCCCCTGCCGTATATCCCCTGTCAACACAACTGCCAGGGGAGAGAGTCACTGACCAGGGGAGATAATGTAACGGATCAATACATTCTCACGTAAAGCGTAAAAACAAAGAAACTCACGTAAACTTAGAAAAATAAATTGTAATTCATATTTGTCTCAGTGTATTTTATTTTATTGTGTCATTAAAAGCTGACACAAGAACTGTACAAAAATAGGTAAACAAGTATGGCTCAGGGGTTGGTTATTGTTTGAGACCAACGTGTGAAAGAAAAAAAAGTATTCATTCTCACCTAAACCTTAAAAACAAAGAAACAAAGGAATTCACGTAAACTTAGAAAAAATCGTTATTCATATTTGTCTCAGTAGTGGCCACATGCCGGTGGTATAAAATAGAATAAAAATAAAAAAGGAGAATAAAATACATTTAATGGGGAGTCGTTTCTTTATTTGACAATCGGGCGTTGTTTGGTTTTATTGGCGTTGACTAAGCCAGGAGCATTGTTTTGCATTACCAAACATGAAACGTGACAATAGTGTCGGCATTAGCAAAGGAACATTTCGACAGTTGGCAAACAGATGTGGCCATCTTCTTTGTGTTCTTAACATGGACACGTGGGAATATTTTGGGGGTGTACGCAGAGGGACGAGGGATAGATTCGCAAGAGGGTATAAAAAGGTTGGCAAGGAAGAGTGCGGGGATCATTTTGTCTGAGGTTCTTTTCGAACGTTTGCCTCGAGATTTCGCAAGTAATACTTGTTGATTATACACTTTTATTAGAGTTTCGCGTCGCGAGTGTAGGAGAGCGCCAGTGCTGCAAGACGAGTTCAGCTGAAAGTGTAGCGGTAAGATAGCTGTGGTTAAGGTAAGTGAGCATGATTCATTAGTCATAGGGCCAGATTTTTATTACGTTTTGAGTGTCAATTCATTCATTATAATTACAATAAGTTAATGTACTTAGTAATTTTATTCTGAATTTCTTTGGTTTTGTGTTTTACAGGTGCTTTATTTTGTTTTATGTGTGTTTTTTTTACTGTAATTTAGGTTAAATTAGTAAATTAGGTTAATTAAGTAATCAAAGGACTAGGTTTTATTACGCTTTGAGTTATTTAATTTCCATTCATCAAATCTTTGTTTAGTTACGGTAGAGATTGGTAGTGATATAGCTAACTTCTATCAACTTCAGTTTTAAATGATTATTGTAAATGAAAATTGTAATGTTAAAAAAAATTAAAGGAGGTTCTTAGTTCGTATTGTTATTATATTATTTTCATTATTACAGATTATGGCACCACGGAAAAAGTTAACACGTGAAGAAAGATTACAAAAGAAACGTGAAGCAGAAAGGCTAAGATATCAAAAGATTAAAAATGATCCAGAAAAGTATGAATTACAAAAGCAAAAAGAAAAGGAAAAATATTTAAAAAAGAAGGAGAAAGGAATCATTAAAAATGTCGAACAAATGACTCCTAGAGAGCATCGTGAGGCAAAAAAGATATGGAAAAAAAAAGCAAGAGAGCGTAGGCAACGACTTGCTCTTCAAAATTCTGTTCCAGCAACACCATCAATTTCAGGTGTTGATCATCAGATGCCGCAAAGTAATTTCCGTAGAAGAGTTATAGCCAAAGTTAAATCAGACCGAGCTAGAAGACAAAGATATTTAATTAATAAAAAAAAAGATGAGACTATAAATAAACTAAAGACTAAATTAGCGCGTTACAAAAAAAGGTTACAAAGATTACGAAAGCCTGAAAAACTTACACCTAACAGCAAAGTAGAACAAGTGATGAATTGTCCAAGTGCCAGAGACTCAGTGAAGAAAAATTTGCTGTTTGCAGAAGTCCTCAATCAACAATTAAAAGAAAATTATTCTGCTCTCCCAAACGAAAAAGAAAAAAGAATTTTCAAAAGAATAATAAGCGGGAAACTGGTGCAAAAATATGGTATACTACAGAATGAGAAAAATTTGAAACCTTTGAGAAAATTTGGAAAAGTACAATTAATAGAAAATAAAAGGAAAGCCAAAGCAAGTTATGAAGTAATGAAGAATAAAATTATACATTTTCTTGAAGATGACTCTAATACGAGGTTATGTGCCGGCAAAAGAGATTATGTGACAAAGAAAGGAGACCGGAAACAAAAAAGAGTTCTTTTGGATACTCTAAGAAATCTCCACAAATCTTTCATGAAGAAGTACAATATCACGATCTCATATTCCCTATTCTGTCGCTTAAAGCCATTTTGGATAGTACAATCGTTTTGTGACAAACGTGACACTTGTTTGTGCGTTACACATGCTAATATGGATTTGATTCTTAGGGCTCTATTCCAAACCAATGTTATATCTATATCAAAGCATCAAAATCTGCTTCATATAATTTGTTGCAATAGATATAGCGAACAGTGTCTTTCCCGAGAATGTGCAACTTGTAAAAATAAAGGACTCGAATACAAGGAATTTGATAATAGTATTCAAATTGGCTACAGAAAGTGGGAATCCGTCTCTACCAACATAACTGATCCGAAAACGTTTAAGGCAAGAAAGGTGACTAAATATTTAAAAAAGTCGATCCAGATTTATCCTCGTGATTTGATTATGCAGTTAGAATGTAATTTGGAATATTTCCTTCACCATGAACTGAACATAGTCCACCAGCACTGCTTTTAAAATTAAAAAGACAAATTTAACAGAAAATGAAGCTATAATTCATATGGATTTCAGTGAGAATTACTTAACGAAATACGCAGAAGAGATTCAGGCATTCCATTTTGGAGGTTCGCGTCAACAGATAAGTCTGCATACGGTTGTAACTTACACAAAAGAAGATCCATCAGGTGAAGTAAAGACTACATCCTATTGTTCGATGTCAGAAAATTTGTTACATTCGCCTCCAGCTATATGGGCACACTTACAGCCAATTTTGAACCGCTTACCACCCAAAGTAGAGATCCTCCATTTTTGGAGCGATGGACCCGTAACACAATATCGCAACAAATACATGTTTTACTTTCTTGTCAATCATTTAACAGAATTCTACTCAAACCTTGAACACTTTACTTGGAATTACCATGAAGCTGGAC
Source organism: Synanthedon andrenaeformis (assembly GCA_936446665.2). Taxonomy (NCBI): domain Eukaryota; kingdom Metazoa; phylum Arthropoda; class Insecta; order Lepidoptera; family Sesiidae; genus Synanthedon; species Synanthedon andrenaeformis. The sequence continues at coordinate 3,587,461 of OW387786.2, read as the reverse complement.
ACGGTAAGGGGGCTCCTGATGGTGTCGGTGCTGTTTGCAAGAGAACAGCTGACCGATTGGTGGCTAGTGGCAAAGATATAGCATCTCTGAGCGATTTGTCAGATGCTATTCAGAAAAACTGTCCTAGCATCAATGTTTTCGTTATTGACGACAAAAATATCCTAGAAAAAGAAGCTTTGCTTGCTAGTGCTAAAGAACACATAAAGGCTTTTCCCGGTACTTTGCGTGTCCATCAGGTGTCATGGAATATTGGAGATCAAAAAATAATTAAAATGAAGTCTTTAAGCTGCTTTTGCAATGAAAGTATAAATTGTGATCATTTCAAAATTGGTGTCATGACATACTCGTCTAATAAAAAATCTCGTCTCCGGGTCGAGGATATTTATGGACCGGTCTCAGAGTCCGAGAACGAGAATTCATCTGGCAATGAACATATTAATACACCAAAAGGCGGCAAACACCAGACAGAGGATGAAGAACAACCGTCGACATCCAAAAAAACATTCAAGAAAGGCGACTTTATTCTTGTCACACTATCATCAAAAACAACAGAGTATCGTTACGTTGCTATGTGTACGGGTTTGGAAGAGGATGGCGAGATACAGGTAGTTTTCTGTAAAATAGTAGACAAAACCGGAAAATTATTTAAAATTGATGAACAAGATATTTCATTCATCTCAGAAGATCAGGTTGTCCAGACACTCCCTATGCCAAATCTTATTTTGAAAGGGCAGAGGATGTTTTACTCTTTTAAAAAGTCGGTAAATGTGTTTGAGAAAGCTTAAGAATTTTAATTTTATTTTTTGTTCTTGTAGGCAGTAGACTGCCTTTAATTTTTTATGTTATTTTTCATTTTATAATAATATTAAAACATGTTCATTTAATGAAACGTATACAGATTGTGGCCGAAGCGCATAGGTATAGGCAATATGAAAATTATCCTGATTATCCAAGTCTGATTATCACTTAAGAAGCGCTAGTCTACTTAATTAGTATTAATGATTAATGATTAATATAATAGTATGATTATATGTTAAGAACAATGTTTAATAAAAGTTGATTTTAATTATGTTATTGTGTCAAATTCTTTCCCCTGGTGAAATAAGTATCTACCCTGATCTTGATGTCTCTCCCCTGCCAGGTGTATTTACCCTGGTCTTCGAAAAAGTAATAAAATACGTATAAAGTGACTTGCCCTTAAGTGAAAAGGTAAATAATCGGGACAAAAATCATAATATAAAGGTTTCATAAAAAAACTCCAACTTTTCTCCTTGGCCGTTTCCTCTATGAACTTGAAACCTCTTATCGTAGAATCACCCATACAAAGAAAATACAGGTAGGATTAATTAAAGACAGAACTGGGAGCGAAATTAACACTGCCAACTGTGAATACCTCCTTCAAAACTCTTTGTTGTATGAACTTAGCCTTAATGATTTTATTGATCAATAGCTGAACCGATAGATGTCATTCTGTCAATAGCTATTGGACTGTGGCAGCTGATGAGTAATTCAAACAAAAAAAATATTCCAGACAAATTTTCTCTTTATAAGAACCTTCCTCAGACTTCAACAAATATTAAAAAATAATAATTTTAGACCCACACAGTCACTATAATTTTCTATACTTTTGAAATGCCTGTTGAATTATAATCTAGTTTACAACTAAGTTTACAGGCGTTAGTTAGTACTTGCAACTAAGAACTCAAATAATTTGAACAATCATTCAACAATATGGAACTAGTATGTGGGTACTACATTAGCTTACCCCATTCATTCCAGCCACTGTTCCATGTATTTGAATTGGAATTCCAATCGCCAGACCCATCATTGTTGGTATCTGGATTTTCAACTTCCATAGGAGCTTCACCTTCCTCTATGTCGATTTTTGGTGGAGGTGGAGCCGGTGCAGATACAATCACCGCAGCTTCTTTCATAGCAATCCATTGTTGAGCCAAGGCAGCCCAATCGACATGATTACTATCTATATTTTGATATGCTGAAGGATTCAGAGCCCACTGCGTGGGATATGAAGGGTTTGGTGCATCCTTTCCCGAGTACATTATGACTCCGGCAAAGTTATTCACATAATAGTATATTCAAAAATACGTATGACGTGCAAAAGAGTATATATATACACAATGTTGGTTTGAGTTTAAACTATATATCATTGAAATACAGATAAATCAAATTTCAAAAATATTAAATCTACTGCAGTGCACCAAGTGAACACCGCACCGCACCGCAAACCCACAGAATAATAAATGAAATGAACTGACAGTTCAGTATATAGTGTTCTGTGGCTAAATCAGTACACAGGCCACAAAGATTTATTTATCATAACTGATCATAACAATAGGGCTATTACATGTTAGTCAAGTAGCTGTTGATTTTTAAAATAAAAATAAAATAAAATAGTGAATAAATATGTGCAACGAACTCATTTAAAACGGTATAGTGAAGTTTATTGCCAATCAAATGGGTCATTTACAAAATGTTTATGAAACATAAACAAATGCATGTAATTAATTATTAATTAGAAATTATTAACACCAACCAATACTTTTTCTACATTATCTTAATTTAATTCTTCATTCTTATATACAGGATGTCCCATCATTATGGATAACCTTGCACGTACCTGTAGACAAAGGTAAAGTACCCATATAAAATGCTTTTATTTTTTTTGTTTGCACAGCATTTTGAGTTATACTGTTTTTAATCTTTTTTTTTTTTTCAATAAATCCACTTTTTATCATAGTTTTGCATACCACAGTCGTAAACTGTATATTATTTCTTATTTTCTCTGTAACTATTTTACAATAGTGGATCTGATGATACCACACATATCACAATATTTAAGATAGACACAGTTTTTAAAAAACTACTTTGAAAAATAGAAAAAACAGCGGCTCACATCACATTTAACTACAAAGTTTGAGCACCTCTGGTCTAAAAAAATGCATGAGTACGTACTGATAGCGCGCGCGTTGAATGCAGAGCTCAGGAATGCGATAGTGCTGTGACCTAATTAGAATTAAAGATGACAATATGTCGATAATTTTCAACATTGTTTTAAGTTTAACATTTTAAGTTTTGAAATAAAACAATGTAAACGGTCTTTGATGCCTCACGTTGCGCGCCACTTGTAAAAGACCCTTCATGGCCCCATTTTTTTTGGCATTCATTTTTACGGGAACATTTTTTTGTAACAATTTAATAAAATCTCGCTTTTTTGAACTTGATTGACTCAGATCAGACATTATTAAAAACTTAAATAACACGCGGCTGCAACTTGAATATTAACGCGATAACACAGTAAGCGTATGATAGTAGTCGAGGACAGCACGCACAACACTACACTACAGGCGTGCGAGACGCGACGGGGGGAGATGCTCCCGCCCTTCACCTCAGGCCCCGACTGCATTCAACTCGCGCGCTTACAATAAGTGGCAACTCTGCTCAAAGTTGGCCTTTTAACTGGAGATTCTAAAATGGTAAAATACATGGTGCTTATTATTCATAATAAAAAGTTATTGTTACATGTGTTATGTCAGCCTCTTTTACCATACAGGAAAAAATATTTAATTTGAAGATGAGACTGAGTGATGACTTCATGGATTCCATATTACTTGTTTATGTGCCTGCCTAGTATTTCTAGGCAGGTATCTTTGTCTACAAGTACGTGCAAGGCTTAGAGCATTAAACCAACCGGAGACGCCACTGCCAGGCGTTCCCCTCTGCCTTGGTACGAGACCGGCGGTCATACGGGTTTTATAAAACTAGTTTCCGTGCGACGCGTGCCATTCTATAAGTGACTACGCTCGCGGAACGACGTCAACTAAAAATGCCGAATTGCAGGGTGTTTTCGTGTAAAAAGAGATCAGAATCATCTAGTGTTCAAAAGGATAACGTTACTTTCCATCTGTAAGTATTATTTTATATAAATATTATCAAATAATGCCCGAAATTTCCAAATATCCAAAAAATATTATTAGTCCAAAAGTGTTGCCGTGTTATTGTACAAGATCTAATTCTGCATAATTTTAAAAGTTGAATGAACCAACATTTAATAAAAATTTTGTAATAGTTAATAATACCATTTAGTACTGCAAATCCGTAATCAATTAAGAATAGATTACTGTTTGTATACTTTTTTAATTTATTATTATATACTTTTTTAATAATTTTTCACTGTGTCCATTTTTATTGTAAGATATTTACCGTAAGTGTCAGAATATTCAACTTATCAGAAAGATAATAATAAACTGAAGTCGTGACTTATTGCGAAAATAGAAACTAGGCAGTTTTTATATAAATACATTGGCAACACTGCAGCAAAGTTAGTGCTGGGTCAGAACAAAAACAAATATCGATATCGATGTGTTATTCTGGATATTATTTAGATTATCCGTATTAAATAAGTATCATGAAACTGTTAAGTTTTTCAGTTTCTGCTGATTGGAGAAACATGTCAGTCAGTCAAGTTTATTTGTCTTCATATTATTAGGATACCCTTGAGTTTAAGAATTAACTATACTGTATTTACATCATAATGACATCAATCAAAAGTTCTGCCTTAACCATTAGGGAAAGGCTGAATTAAAAAAAAAATGTTTTGACTTTGTCATAATGATTGGAAGATTTCATCGACAATGAAATATCGATAGTGTCAAGCACTACCATTGTTTACTTAAAAATGACGTCATCTCATATACGGACAGGTAGTCAACTGTGTGAGAATGGATATGTGTGCGTAAAGTTTATGCTAGTGTTTAATAATATGGTCGTGTGCGTGCGTAGCGACGAGATCGAGAAATGCGTTAGTGTTAACAGTTTTTGTGTGAGATGCCTCGTCCCCCGCGCAGAAAGTGACAGACTTCTTTGCATAGAATTTATTGCGCGTGACGTCTCCGGTTGGTTTAATGCTCTAAGGTGCAAGGTTATCCATTAATGATGGGATATTCTGTATATAATAAACAAAAAAAGAACACAATATAAAAAAACAATGAAAATTCGTCATTATAAAATAGTTTTGTTTATTTAATTCATAAGCCTTGAATTACTTTATTTATATACATTTTACTCGGTTATCTCTATACTATACAGATAAGATAATTATAGATATCTAAAGTAGGTACATACCTATTTACCGAAATGATTTTTTTAAAGTATATGCATTGCATTTTGAAGTGCAAACTACTTTTGGTTACGGTGTAACAAACCAATCGTAATAAAGAGATTCAGCTAAAACGGCTTTTTCACTGATAGATGGCGCTGCTGCTTGAAAAAGAGAAGCGACATGTTTTTATTTTAATATTATTCTTGCATGTACGTTTTATCAGATTGCTTTTAAATTCATATTAAAATTAGGATATTATTTATTTTATTATATATGTATATTTAATAGGAGAATATTAGCTTCGAAAATTTATTAGTAGTATTGCTTGTTGACACAAGATGGCAGAAGTCAGCCAGACTTGCGAGTATTCGTCATACATAACTACCTAGTCACGTGATCACCGTAAAGCTTTTTGTACATAAAGGCATAAAGCGTTTGCGCGATCAATCGCGATTGATAATATTTACGTGATTGAAGATAAGGACCAATTGAAGGTATATCATTCGCGCATGGCTCAGTCGTTTTGAATTGTGTTGAGAAAAAGTAGCGTCGCTCAAAATCGTCCTTGCTCATTAAATATGATTTCAAAGGCAGACATGGCTTTTCTTGCAATATTAGGAAAAAAAAAGAAAAGAGCCGGACGTTGGTCCAAGGAGTGGTATAAATTGAGATAATATATAGGTTTTTTATATATTTACTCATTAACATTTAAACAAACAATTGTCATTTGGCATCTTTGGCTGTCAATATACAGAGCGTTAATTAAAATTTTTGTCATTTGCTGTCAATACCGTGGCAATATTGACAATCGCTTCATTTGCATGATGTAAACTATCAATTTTTGTATCAATTAGCGCCAATCACGTAATTATTGTCAATCGTAATTAATCATTTCCCGGACCCTTTAATGATTATAAAAAGATAACTAAATCTAAAACTAAAAGATAAATATAGTTTGAGTAAGTAGGTATTTCTATTATTTTGCAGATTATAGGCCATTTATTGTCTATTAATATCGTGTAAAAACAAACATCAGAGAAATACTGGTTGTTTCGTTAATTTTTTTCTAACTTGGAGTTTTCACCAACAGGCGAACTACTAACAGGTAGGTTGATGGTAGGTATAATTTGATGGTATGTGACCTAAATACATAAGTGTAAACTTACGACTTTTGTCTTTGTTGTGACTATGACGATAGTACCTACTTCATAGTGAAGAAGATAGTACCAACCTACCTATCTAAGTATTTGTGACGATATAAAATATTTCAGGAGCTAGCTCAAAAATTAGTCAAATCCAAATGACTAGATTTTTTTTACTACAAATGACGAGTGTTACCTATGGTGGGTGACGGTCGACGGTGTTAATCTTTCACCTAATGGAAAATATGAATATGTCGAAGAAGTACCAACTCCCATGCAAGAAAGAAGAAGCGGCATGAATTCGCTTAATTCTTCTATTCTCACCGAGAAGCACAAAAGCAATAATAATTTTTTTAACTGCATGTAGTTTCCAGGCAGGAAGAGTGAACCAAATTTGAAGTGTGTTTTGAAATATTTTTTTTATTTTTTACGAAAGAACTGGCCAGAACTCATAGTCATTTGAAGTGATACCACATTCGATAGGTCTCTGAAATAATAATAATAATATATATTTTTTTCACTCAATAGATTGATGACGTCATAACTGGAAAATGTACCAGGTGATGGATATTTAATCAAGTCTAAAATACTTACTGAGACTCCTACTAAACTTTCCTGAAAAAAAAAATCTCCATACGCGAACTTTCTCATAGGACTACAGTCAGATCCTGGATGAATAGATCAGTTTGTTTGAAAATATGTATGCCCTTTTCTATAATAATACAGCTTGTTGACTATGCATAGTTAAAGCTACAAAGGGAAAATAAAAATATGAGCTGGTAACTTAAAATATTAATTTATTATTCGTCTTATGTTTCTAATTCTACACACATCCACTGAAACATTCATTCGTCTCGCGTTCATTTCGACTTACACAACTTGACCACAAACAGTGCTTATATAAAATGAAGTTTAGACAGTGAACTCCTTTCGTCAGATTTCGGCTGACGTCGCATGTCACATACCGTATTCCTACTAGCACTTCAATCACTTACGCAACGCAAGTCTCTATATGTATATCACTGGTTTAACTTAACGCTAATAAAGGTTCTTCTGCGTCGTGCTTCTGGCTTAAGTACTTCGAGTTTGTCTTTTTCCATTGTTCTTTCTTGTTGAGCATTTTTTGTTTCGTTGCTTCCAATTTCGCCTTAGTCTTCGACAGCTTCGATGGAGTCTTAGGTTTTTCTAGACTCTGTAATGTTTCAAATATATTTTTAGGTTTCGTCAAAACTCTTCTAGTCTCTTCGCTGATCTCATCCACCGTGGCGTTTTTATTAGCATATACGACTACGTAATGTGAATACGCAGAGTTCGAAGGTGAGTTGATATCAGCGAAATCTCTAAAGTTTGCAAACTGGTCTTGGTTGTAATTGGGTCTCGGGTTCGCTATGTATCCAACTCCAAGCGAAGGCCGTCCGTGGCCGTTGTTGTAGAACGAGTTGAAGCCGTCACCACCGAATTCCGATTCTTCATCATTCTGGGCAAAGAATGTTCCTCCTTTAATTATGCCAAAATTTCCGGAGCCCAGTAAGCTCGAGCTAGCATCGACGAGAGGTGCTGATGACGCGGTGCTTTGCTTTCCAAAATTATCAATACTCCTGTAGTTACCAAACAAGGGATAATTAAGCAAGGATCTGTAGGAATTTGGTCGTTGACTGTAAGCAGCTTCCGGGTTGCCGAAGTCGAGTCTGTAGTTGTTCTGCTGTCTCGGTTCGAAGAGGTTTGCGAATGATGGGAAAAATGTTTGTGAGCCGCCAACTAGCTCAACAGAGTGATCTGCTAGTCCTGTCGCTGCAGCCGTATCTAGTTCTTCTTCTTTGTCTTCTAGATTAGTAGGAGCCGCTACTGCTTCAGGTACGATTTCTGATGATTCCGCGCTGAGATCCCTTGTGCCATCTGAAAAAGAAGATAAATGGCTTATTACACTTTGTGTTTATTAATTTTAGTAATTTTAGTTATAGAGATTTATTTTTTACTTATACACTTTAATAAAGTTTAAAAGTTTTACTTTTAAACGATCTTGCAACCTAGCATAATATTCAAGCACGGTTGGATTTTGTAGACAGAGGAATGATATCCCAGAAATATTCAGAAATTAAATCGTCGCTATTGCTCAAAAGTTTAACGATAACGAAATTTTGATTACAAAATAACTGCTGGTGGTTATACATTATTATATATGGTATTTGCCTGTCATAGAAAATAATAATAAAATAAAATTGTTCTAAAGTTATGGAATACGAGTAGGTAGAGATATTAAATTTAGGGTAAGCACCTAAGCAAGTTACGTATATGTTTTTATGGTTTAGAAATATGAGATTTTTTTTAAAAACCTCCAAAATGTTTAGCTATAATTCTAATTTGTTAAATAATTATTTTACTTATAATAATGATGATTAGAAGAATAATCTTAGATGAAGATAGAAGAATGATCATATTTATATGATAAGGTAGTATCATTATACTTATATCTTCTTCTTAAGATCATTCTTCTTCTGTATATATTACCAAAACTGTATACTCTCTAACAAGTAAGTTTACCACCAAACACAATCAACAAATGAGTGGTTTTTGCATTTGTTGATAAGTGGTCTCTGTACTCAAATAAATAATGGTAAACAGTACATATTACCTAATATAAATGGAGACCTTGATGATAATATTTGTACGCAGCATTTCAAGTAATTATAACTCGATAATAACTTAGCAGACGTTGCGTTTTGTTTTCATAAATTATGCATCAAAGTATTTGCGTTTATTACACTTGTAAATAACTTTTATTTCACATATTGGTGGACAGAAAGTGTAGTTAATATGATTTGACATGAGCACTTCATCATAATAACATATGTCATGTGTTATGACGTAAGGCAATGTCCTAGAACGAAATTAGCTACCGCATTATAGACAATGTATTTCCTGATATCAATGAATAATGCATGTCTAATAAAGTCATGTCTAATAAACATTGATATGAAGATTATGAGGCGGCAATGACTGACAGCAACATCGTATGTATGCTTAGTAGACGAAACGTTCCATGTCTTTCTGTGAATGGTTTATATAAAATATCAATAATATATAAAAAGTCAACAGTTATGGTCGAATATTAATTTTAAGTAGTGGCAGGACACACTGCGTTTCGCATCTGACGCATCAATTGGGCAGCCCAACTGGCAGCAGTAACCACCGCCTTACAGAAGTCCATCGTGACCACAACAGCATGTATGCTGTTGTGTTTCTTTATCCTTAGTTCTACTATGGTCGGCATCGCAATTGCAGCACCTGTGGCGTTACTTGCGTTATGGGTGACGGAAGCCACTTACCATCATAAATTATAATATAAACTAAAATAAAAGCCTTGACATAAAATAAAAACTTAATTGTTAAACTCCGATCAATAAGAAACCCTCTATATTTTAAATGGACAAACCTTATCATTCGAAAGGCTATAAAAATCAATTAACAACATATTGACGAACAAAATTCGTGTGAACCTTCTCTTTAGATTGGTTTTACCCTGTGAAAATGCTAGAATATCACCTGATCTAAACCTATAAGTATGCCTTTGTCAATTTATAAATTAAGCGGCGTGTGAAACCGCGGGACACAGCTAGTAGATAATACAGTAACTACGTCAATGGTCTGATGTGTAAAATAAAAATCAAAAACTCAATATATTTTTATGTAAAGATGTGTTAAATTGAGGATTGTGGAAGCGTTGTTTCATCATAACAATGCCGTAATAATCGGTAAAGTTGGTTTGTCGTATAATAAATTGAGAAATGACTACCGCCAAATGTACCAACACAATCAGATTGTCGTGGTTTTAGATATGTAATGGTTAAGTAGTAAGATTCGTTCGTTCCAATTATAACGCTTTTTTGCTTCTTGTGTAGTGTATATTCTTGTTAATTTTATCTGTATACGTTTTTTACTAAGTTATCGAATCATTCGTGTACAGGATGTCCAAACTCGGAAAGAAAGTACAGAGTACTTATATTACTTTACTTTTATGTTTACGTTAAAGATCGACAGACAGGCTGACGATCCACTTGATTATAGGTGGCAGCTGTCACCAATTAACACGAGCATCGCAATAGGTGCTACAAGTGCTCTGCGGACTTAAATAGGATGAAGGATTAGGAGAAGAAAAGGAAATGTGGGCTCTGGGATCCCTTTACTCACTCAACAAAACATGATTGCACGCATGCTGTTATTTTACAATGGCCTTCTGTTCAGACAGACAGGGAAACGCAGAGTGCCCCTTTTTTAACGTTGGGAAATCTTCGACATCCGCTAAATGTTATGTGTTTTTTTTCTAAATCAAGGCAGCGCTTGACCACAATCTCACCTGATGTAAGGTGCAGTTAAGGCCGAAGGTGGACAACGCTTGCCTTGTAATGCCCATTAACTTTAGTTTTGAAGAAACCGAGGTTATAGTTTTAAGGAAACACAGACGCAGGCAATGAGTTCCACCCCCCCCTAGGTGGGCCACGACCTTGACGTGGTGGGGGGGCTTACCCTCGCCAGTTCTTCGCCTGGCGAGGGGACCAAGAAGGCCCACACGGAGGAGAGTGCAAACCTCGGCGGCTGGGGCGGGACAAGTATCCCTCCCCTCTGCTTTCTCGCCAGCTGTCGTCGGGGGGGTGAGTCAGGGATCCTGAGAAACCCGGGGGGTGGACCCAGGTTCCTGCTCACCTGCCGGAGGTGTTACCGATGTCTGGGTCAGAGAAGGGGTCTGTGGGCTACGGTTCCGGCGACCGCACGGTGTCGTACGTGCGGCTCCCGGGTAAATCGGCCCCCAAAGACTGCCTCACACAGCATCGAAGAGCCGGTATACGTCGCTGTGGCGGCGTCGTCCGGCTGTTCCGGGCGCCGGAGCAGGGATCTGGCGTCCGGGACTTGAGGAGGTTGCAGCGTAGCTGCTGAGAGGTGTGGTGGCCCATTGATGTTCCTGTGGGTCGCCACAGGGAGGTGAGTCCGCAAGGACACGGCGGCGATTATGGGGCCCGGAGATAAGGCCTCGCTGTTTTTCCGGGTCTCATATAAGCCGCCGATGGTGGAACATGGGGGGGTTTTAGTGCGGTAGTGCCCGGTGATGGAGCATGTCGCCGGGCGAGTCCCATATACCCCTTCGTCGACTGCCCTAGTCGGCGAAGGGCAATCCGTAAACAGTGATTTCCCCCCTCAACAAAAAAAAAAAAAAAAGGCAATGAGTTCCACTCCTTAGCAGTTCGGACAAGGACGGAAGGAAGGTTTCATTCTTTTGTTAATGTTAATAACCCTCAAGTGATTATGAATACAGATAGTACTAAGTAAATCAGGCGTCTCATTAAATGACTTAACATCAATTAAATATTGCGTGCTTGGACTTGTTAGTCGGTTACATATGACAACGTACGCACAGCTGTCACAGTTTGTCGCGCTTTCCGCACGACCGAACTCACTAAACCACTTCGGTTTGTGCGGAGAAAACGAATCCCATTATGTCATGTGTTAGGTACTGTGGAGAAAACAAATCCACATTCAAAAAATGGAAATACTCAATTTTATTTATTACTAACACGCCGCTCCCGACTGCACGGATTTTTTTCTGCCAATTAAGTATATATAGAAACCTTCCTCCCTTAACGCTCTTTCCATTAGTGAAAACCGCATTAAAATCCGTTGCGTAATTTAAAAGAATTAAGAGTACATACAGAGGGACAGAATGCGGGAAGCGACTTTGTTTTATACTATGTAAAGAAGATTTAAGAGTTTAAGAGGGTCCGTTTTCTTTTAAAGAAATATGCACGATTTCATACTTTAATATTAATAAGTCACAATGAAAATATCCATAGACTTATAGAGTAACAATTACTTAGTAGCTCTTTGGCAATAGATATAGTTATACCGATTTTACTTACATCGATGAAGAAATGAATTAGCAGTAAGTAATTATTGCTACTAGCTGCTAGTGATGTAATACACTCAGTATCAAAATTAAATAAATGTTATCTACAATATAAAACGTGAACGGACAGAATTAAAAGGACTACAATAAAAAGGCATTTTACATATTTCAATGATGTTAGAAGTGTCAGACTTTTCAACGATAAATCTATGTAAATAATTAAAAATGAATCGCTATCTACATATAATTTGAAGTCGCTTCCGCAACTGTCTGTCTGAATAAAATAACCGCTAACTCCTCCGAAACCAAGCAACTGATTTTGATGCGGTTTTCACCGCATAATAAAAAGGAAATAAGTTTTTATGTCAATAGAAAAATTAATTTACGTGGCTTATTGTTAGGTACGTAGGCTAAACCTTAAGAGATAGAACATAAAAATGATGTACCAGAGAACAGTAGTTCTTCTAAAATCCTAAAGAAAACTCCGCGATGGCATGTCTGTTGCGGTTGACTTATAATAACCATTTCTTTCATTAGAACTGTCGCTGTCGACGTCTGTCTGTTTTTCCACTAACTAACCAACCAACGGTTTTGATAGGGTTTTCAATAATGGAAAAAAAATATTAATGACTTCCACATGTTTGTGTTTATAAATTCCAGAACAAGTTGCATCCGTGCGAGGCCGTAGGCGGGCCGCTAGTAAAACTCAAGAACTGCTGGGATCCTTGTAAAGAGTAAAATTAAAATAAAAAAAAGAGTGCCCGGAAAAACGTAAAACCCCCACTTGTTTTACTAAATGTAATAACTAAATTTGAAAATTTAATTTTTAGTCAAGGTATCCACAATAGTTTCATGAATTGCCCTGTTTCCATATAACTATGGTACCTGAAAGATTTTACAGTGTGTTAATAAATAACCACTAACTAATACCTACACAATATTGTTTATATAATAATAATGAAATATTACGATATTTATAGATTTCATATACCTAATTTAAAAGAAATAATTGATAAGAATTTAAAACAACGTAATATTTAAAAAAATCGGCCTCACATTACTTAATGTCAAAAATAGCAAAATATAATTGCGTAAATTCATTACAAAATTAATATTAAGAATGTTGTTGCCATAATTTGATATAAAACCCATAATTTAATCTTATAAATGTTACGTAGGATCAATAATAAGTAGATGAATGTTTAATCGTATTGGTAACCCTACTAACCTCTGGCCCGGTTGTCGAAAAAATCTACATTTTTTATGAAAAACAAACTTCGATAACGTTTCAAAAGTATGCCATAGGTCAATAGAAAGTTCGGGTTACATGTATTTAGAATGAAACATGTGTTCTGTGACGAGATAGTATTACAGTGTTGACGACACATTTTGATTAAATCACGTAATACTTAATGAATTAATGCAACTTTTGTTCTAAATCTGTTTTTCGAACAAGTAATAATAAATTGATATATTGACTTTTTTTCTGTCCTTTTAACCTGTGGACTAACATGTCAATCGTATTTGGAACGGTGATAATTATAATGTTATTAATTATGCGACAACTTTTGACACTTTCATTGGTGTCGATTAAATTTGTTTTGACGGGGGTTAAGTGTCATATTAAGCAATAATAAGTTTAAATTAAATGATATTACCATCTTTTTATATGGTTTTAATTTAACTCACATAAATTATAGCTCTATATTACCTATTTTCAATTAAAAAATCTAAAATTAAGATGTGTAGGTTTTACAGTCATTTTTGTATTATATCTACCAATTTCGACAGTGCACTAGCCTATGACTAGCCTAGCCCAGACATTGCACAGTGCAAATAAGTAAATAGTATAGAATCTAGGCTTTTTGGTTTGAGCAAGCACTCCCCTAAATACTTCAAAAGTAGTAAAAAAATAATAATAGTAATATACGGGAACGTGTCTTAAAATCCCAATAGCTTTGATTTATAGCGTTTCGCTGACACAATTCAGCTTTTGTTTACCGGAAATGTTCTTAGTGGTTTCATTATTTTGTTCCTCATCAACAGTTTTATTTGAATGTCATATAGTGATATGACTTGTAAATGAGATAGAAAACAAAACATCATAACTATGCCATTAACTGCAAAACAAACTTTCTTCTGTATTAAGGTGCGGAAAGGAGCTAGTTAATGTGAACATTCCTAGATAAGGCGAGTAATATTTTTGGAGGGAAAGCTAGGGTTTGACCAAACACGTCTGACCTCGTTAAAAGTTATAAAAAGATTCAAATCTATTTTTCGTCACAGTGCTTTAGAATAATAGGTTACTTGAATTTTGAAACAAAATCTTTTTTTGCAAAGATTACATCAAACAATTTAAACATTTATAATTGTCGAATTCATTATAAAACGTTAAATATTTCACTTAATTTAGTGCCATTATTATCATCTCAGCTGTACTACGTCTACTGCTGAACATAGGCCTCCCCATAATTTTCCAAAAGAAGCCGGTCAGAAGCAGCCTGTGTCCAACAATGACCCGCGGCCCTTATTACGTCGTCAGATCATCTTGTGGGCGGACGTCCTACGCTGCGCTGCGCTTGCCAGTTGCCTGTCCGTGGTCTTCATTTATTTCGGCCCATATGTTCTGCCATTGCCACTTCAACTTACTAATTCGCCGGGCTATATATGTCGTTGACTTTTGTTGTCTACAGATCTTCTCATTCCCGATTCAATTTCGCATAGTAGGTAACCCCGAGGATAGTCCTCTCAATGAACATAGCATAACAAGTTACATATTATGTGAGCGACATTGAGCTTTTTTACGAGGCTCATAGTTAAAAAAATTAGTGTATTTTAGCTAAAAATAGCATAAATTGTTACTAAAAATGAAATTCCAGTTTATTGAAAAATTACCTAAGTTAAATTTATAAACAGAGAGATCACAGTATCATTAATTTTAGTCATTATCTTTAATCTTACAGTAATATATAATATGTAATTATTTTCCGTGTTATGACATATTCGATATTTACTTTACTATCTAATGTTGAATGTGGCAGCAAATGAATTATACCTAATCATATTGCGATAGAAATCTGGGTTAAATAAGTATGGTTTTAATGTATATTACCTATGTATTGCAACTTGTGTTCAGTGTTGTATGTAATATATCACATAGTATAATCATCGAAACATAAATGCGGTAACGCGTATCATATAATGGGAAACAATTTTTTGTTTGTTTCTGTGTAGGTAGGTACATATGTATCTCGAAACATGTGTGTGACTGTTTGTTTGTCCGGAATAGCATCCCAATGGGTTTTATTTAGTTTGACTGTACATTTTATACTTTTCCTTTGTTTTATAGTAACGGGTCAGAAAGATACCAAAAATAAACAAATAATGTTAATAACATTTTGTTTTCACTCATAGTGGGTCATATAGACATTTCTATTAATTTTGTCAAAACTTGTGGCGTCTATTATGATTTTTTTGGTAGGTAGCAGAGATTTATTTGATACTAGCTGGTGCCCATGACTTCGTCCGCGTTGAAAAATATTAAGTAGCCTATCCTATGTCCCGTCCGTCCAAATGTTTATCTACCAAGTTTCATGAAAATCAGTTATTTCGTTTCAGAGTTATGGAGGAACATACATACGTACATACATACGTACATACATACATACATACAGAAAAAAAATCTAAAAATCGTCAATTTAGTTTCAGTATCATGTATAGAGCCTATAAACACGATATGTCTGAAAACAAAGTAACTTACTCCATGACCGACCCTTACAGATTTATTATTAGTATTGATTTTTTGACAGGGTACTATTATCTCGTAAACATTTTGAATAAAAATGATTTATGTCACAAATAACAATGATTGGCAAGTAGGTAAGTTGTTGGAAGACTTCCGTGGCGTAGCTATCGCAATGATCATGTCTTCCTGACAGCCTCGGGTAATAGAAATAAACGTTTCCAGCTAAATTATTATCTTGTAATTTCCGTTTGCAGTTACGTATTTTATCAGCCACATAGAAAAACAATGGCTTAATGCTCATAATTTCGAAGCGGGGCTAACTAATCTATACTTATAAAATCGTTTGTCTCGACTATCAACGCAAGACGTAAGAAACGTAAGAAAGGATTTTTGACAATTTCAACTCGGTGCAAAGCCGTAGTATAATATGTAATCAATAATATGACTTTATTTTACTGCGAGCTGTAGTTGCGAAGTTTATCTTGCCGCAGCACACAGTTCGGATGATTAAAACGCTCGAACTTTAGAACAATCCTCTTCTGAGGTATTTCCATCTAGCTACGATATGGGCTTCTTCAAGCGTGCAGTAAAAAAAATCCTGCAGAGTAGGTAGCGCACTTGTCACCCTTGTCACTGGTGTTGCTTGTGTCTTTAGGCGACGGTAGTGTCTGTAGCCACCTACCATCAAGTGAACCGTCAGCCTGCCTGCCACTCTTAATAATATAAAAAAAACATGTATAGATAAAGATATATGTAGTTATAGAAGTAGGTACGGTTTAGTTAAGCCACAGGCAGGAAATGCTTTTTGCGTTATATATACCTAATTATACGTATACGTCAATTACAGCGTGTTGCATAACGGTAGTCGAATTGAATAGTGTCTCTTTCTACGTCAACACACAATGAATGACACTTCAAATATTACACGAGTGGATGGATGTTGTAGTGCTTTTCTTGTTACGTATACTGCGTGATACATTGCACTGGCTTTAAAAAAAATACTACAGCAAACAAATATGTAGATAACTTGTGTGATGTAATTGAAAACGATTTTATTATTCGAGATGTAGAACTACTGCAAATAGTCAATTTATTATTTCGTAATAGCGTTTGGCTGCGGTTTTTATATAAAAAAGCATATTCTAATTTTGAAAGTAACGTGATCTTTAATTTCGAGAAATCGTCTTATATTTCCGAAATACCGTCTTCTATCCTTTTCTAATTACTTATCCTTAATCCTACTTTTCTCGGCAGCGAGTTTGCGTTGCTTGTGCAATAGTAGGCGACTGTAGCCACATACCATTAAGGCTTATCCTTCCAAAAAATTAAATTTTTGCAACATTTTGTAACAGTATTATTCATTATATATACGCCTTTTCTTCAGCGAAAAAAATATATGTTTATCTACAAGATATGAGGAATGATTTGTTGGGATTAAAAATTTTATTTTATTGAAATTGATTCAGGAAAAAAATTCTAAACTCACCCCTTTTATTTTCAGTTATAACCATCTCACTTCTACAATATTTATCAAAAGATTATGAAATTTTGTACACTTATGAAGATAACAATGTAGCATGATTTGTTGAAAGCGCTTTTTGAAAATTCGTAAAATTGAATTTTATATAATGTTTTTATCAAAAATATTTCCCCACTTACTCAGCGCTAACCCGTTCTCGTCCATAAAATCAGTGCGGGGCGAGTCGTGATGCTAGACGGACCTGTGTCGCGTTGCGCCTCATCAAATTATTAATTTTTACGTAATAAACAAAGAATAAACATTTTAGTGGCAGAACAGACAGTGCATGATAGTGTATATAATACTTTAATAGGTTTTCTTTTTTGTCTTTTTAATTAAATCTTTAAAAAACTAAATATAAATTATGTTGTAATATAATATTCAATTTATTAATAATCTGAAATATTCAATTTGAATATTCAATTAATAATTCATCTGTATATATACTTGTTATCTAAATTTAATAAAGATAGGAAGTAAGCAAAGGAGGCAAAAGCGTAATATATCAAAAATAAACCAAACGAGAAAGGAAAGTTTCAGGAATTTTAATTAATTAATATTAATAATTATTAATTATTAATTAATACATATAAATTAATAAGCCTAATATAAATAAATAATAAAGCCACTATAAAGCCGGATTCCCACTCACGTATCTAGTAACTCATCGAATTGTTCTCCTAGAAGGAGCGGTGGGGGGTTTCCCTATTGTAGGTGGTCGCGTAGGGGACGCCCCCGTGACCTCCAGAAAAATCCGATATCCTCGGTACACCGTTCTGGTAAAAAGTTGGTGAGCGGTTCTCGGAAACTATGAGGGATAGAAGGGTGGCGTTTGCAGAAGGTCATAGAGGGTGATCGGTAGTCACCAAGGAAAGTGTCATCCGGTCTACCGGGGCAAAAAAAAAAAAACCCCCTCCTTGGACCCCCCCGACCATAACTCGGAAACGGCGCGTCACAGCCGTGTCGTGTTTGGGCTCATCGGGAACGTCTCGACGAGATAAAAAATTTGACGCCCCCCTCGGACCCCCCGACCGTAACTCGAAAACGGCGCGTCACAGCCGGGTCGTGTTTGGGCTCATAGGGGACGTCTGGACGAGATAAAAAAATTGACCCCCCCCCCCCCCCCCGCGGACCCCCCGACCGTAACTCGGAAACGGCGCGTCACAGCCGGGTCGTGTTTGGGCTCATCGGGGAAGTCTGGACGAGATAAAAAATTTGGCGCCCCCCTCGGACCTCCCCGACCTTAACTCGGAAACGGCGCGTCACAGCCGTGTCGTGTTTGGGCTCATCGGGGACGTCTCGACGAGATAAAAAGTTTGACACCCCCGCGGACCCCCCGACCGTAACTCGGAAACGGCGCGTCACAGCCGTGTCGTGTTTGGGCTCATCGGGGACGTCTCGACGAGATAAAAAGTTTGACGCCCCCTTCCTTTAAAATTACACAATTAATAATAATAAGACCCAAAACCAAACCAAAACAATTAGACATGGGCAAAAGACAAGACAAAACGAAAACAAAACGAAAACGTGAATAAATTTTCTACAAGCATTTGTTTTTTTTTTTTTTTTTTTTTAATTCTATTGACATGAATTTTAAAAATTATAAAAAAGGGCTTTTGATAGCTTTTAGAAAAATCAAGCGCTGAATCAAAAATATGGAGAAAATAATAAATGTTAAGTGTGCCTTTTACAGTTCAATATACCCTAAAAAGCCCCACAGAGTTTCCATTTAATCCACTCAGCCGCTTTTTTGTCCCACTCGATAGATTTTTTGAAAAAATTGAAGAAACAAGATTCTCGCTCTAAAAAGTTCGTAATCTTTATCAAAATGAAAAATAAAAAAACATTTTTTGTCTCAATTTATTGTCACTTCACTCACTTGGTGAATTTGAAAAAAAATATCAAAATTAAAAAAAAAATTATTACCGCCGGCATTAGCGTTACCCAAACAAAACGTACTACGCGAAGTTTGCACGGTTGGTGCAAAAACTCAATTGTTTTTACTGAAAATTAAAAAATTTGTTAGTTTTGATAAAAACTTTTGTTTGGCTCTTTTACCATATATTTTATATTCGTATAAAGAAATATACATACATCTATACATATAAATAAAATTGGAGTGTCTGTTTGTAATATTGAAATAACCGTTTTTTACTACATGCATATGAATATATATACGTACATACACCATATATGAGTACATACACCAAAATAAACCAACCACATAACCAAACCAAATTTTTATCTGTCTGGGTGTCTGTTTGTTCCGGCTAATCTCTGAAATGGCTGAACCGATTTTGACGGAACTTTTATTGGCAGGTAGCTGATTTAATGAGGAGTAACTTAGGCTACGTTTATTTTAGAAAAAATCCAAAATAACATCCAAAATAACATTTTTTACAATTTTTGTGTGTCTGTCTGTTTGTTTGTTCCGGCTAATCTCTGAAATGGCTGGACCGATTTTGACGGGACTTTTATTGGCAGGTAGCTGATGTAATAAGGAGTAACTTAGGCTACGTTTATTTTAGAAAAAATACACCCCGGGCCAAGCCGGGAGCGCGCCGCTATACACTCTAAAAACATAACCCTCGTTGTGGCGCAGACGGGTAAAAATTTTTACTAGGTAACATAATTTACTACCTAAATAACAAAACACGCTTCATTGTTACTGAATTATCCCTCTACATCGTAAATAATTATAAATTTGTAGTATGTATTTGCAGTAAAGTAGGCTCAGTCGACTATGTCGTGCCTTTGTCGTCTAGTCTCCATACTACTCTTTGCCATCTCTGTGCGGTCGATCTCTTGTAGAGGGTGGCGCGGGGAAATTAGCCTAATAATTCAAGGCCAAATCGGCGTTATACACCTTAAGTGGACTATTAGCCTGTCTTAGAATAAAAACAAAAAATAAACAAATAAAATTAAAGGACGTAGCTTAAAAATGATTAAAGTGTGTTTAAAAACATATGAACATTTATTATATACAATAAAATATTATTCACATAGAACTAGGTAGGTATCCTGTGATATTATGTTATGTGAAAGTTTTAATGTATCCAAGGATGTTAATTAGAGGTAAATGTTTGTGATGTTATTCACTTTTTTTTCAAATGTTAGTCCAAAATCGAAATATCTTTGCTAGATTATGCAAATTGAAAACGTATTGTCTGCGAAAATAGAAAAAAAAAATCATTGCCTCTCGCAATTTCTCAAGGGATACGAAAATGACCGTTCTCCTTTAATTTAAAGTACATTTCTTTGTTTTGTCGGTACACATTTGCATAACAAGTATGAAGTAACTCATAGTGTAGTGTCATTAGGAGAAAACCTTTCAAGAGTTCGTTTTTATACTGTACAGTCATTAACATAAATGTGTATATAGTTAATGAGCAGGTATTGAGAATAATATACGTAAATTTAAAAACAAACAAATATTTATCTATATACACTTTTATAATCTATGTATTTGTATAATTATTTCAATTATCGTCAACACAACAAATGAATCTACTATCTGTTCGGAAAGCTTGTTCGGGGAAGAAACGGAAACAATTCTCGGTAGTTGCTCTTTTTAAATAAATCTTGAATAAACAAATGAAATGGAAATAATTTATATTCACATGCATTTTTTATGAGAAGTTTTTTGGTACGCTGAAACAGGCCTTATAACATAAACTTTATTTTTCATAAATGATTTAAATTTAGTTATTGATAAGTTGTTGATACTTTTTTTTTTTTTTGATTTCTACGTACGCTTTATTATACATACTTCCAATCTGCTAATGCTAAATATATTACCTACATACCTACTTAGTACATATGAGACATACTAAGTAGGTATGTCTCATATATATCTATTTTCTAAAATATAATAACAATGAATTATTTTTAAACGAAAATTAAAACATGTATTGTTTTCACACTTTTGTGTCTGATTATATGTAAACATTTAAGATGGTGTAACTTCTTTCTATTTCTCAATGAGCTCGGCTAAAATTTCCTCTTACTTATTTGCTGACTAATATTAGTGTGTGTTTGAAAAAAAAAATTGACCACAAAGAGCAAGCATGGCGATATTGTATGCCGTAATAATATGTTACTCTTAAATGTATAGTTACAGAAGATAACGTGTTGACGCATCAATGTTGTAACATTCTTTTTTTTAAATTTCAATAATTTTTTTTAAATATTTTATTTGACGTCATCATATAAGAGAAATTGAAAGATAAAAACGACTCAGAAAAGAGATTAACAATAATGAAATAATATGGAAATAATACAATGACGAGAATCGATAGTTATGTCATTTTGACAATGAAAAATTAATTTTATTAATATAAAATATATAAATTGTGGTACATTATGTGATTACTTGTGACATATTTCTTGCATATATAAAAAAATATGAAATAATTACTATTTAAATGGATTTGTGATAAGGCTATTAGTGAGACTAACGGTTGATGCCGACTTCTTATCCTGAGTCTTTTCTTGACTTCTTGTATGTATCCTATCACCTATGTAATATTATAAATGCGAAAGTGAGTTTTTAGTTTGTATCGCTTTCACGCCTTAACTACTCAAACGATCATCATGAATTTTGTTCGGTTTAGTAGTCTTCTCGCATTTTGTCAGGGGTAGGTACACGAAGACATAGGGTGTTTTTCATACCGAAAAAAAAAGTTAAAAAATAGTTTCCGAGGGAGGGTCTAACTCACAGGCAAAAGCTAGTTAGAAATAATTATTACTAATAATAAGGTAATAACTGTTTGTTTAAATAAAGAAATCAAATACTAACAACAACTTTTTTTATTAGAGTAAAATAAAAATATTAAAAAAAGAAGGCGATGCGATGTTGTCGACTGAAGTACGAGAAAAAGAAATAGAATTGAAAAGCAAGTTAACGGATTGTTAAACTTCATTTATATGCAAAAAGCGGTAAATCGTGAGTCAGCCGTGATTTATAATGATCACACAACAAAGCGGGTTAACGATCACTATTGACGGCTGTTTATTCATACGTCATTATTGTCCCATCAAAGTTATTAGAGAGGTTCTAGCTCAAGGCTTTGAACAACGAATTCCGTATAAGATACACTAATCTTGAATTAACGCATACGAAACTTGACAATACTTTGGGATGGGTCAAATTTATTGATAAGAAAACGACTTTATTGATACACCTTTCTAAACATACCAATACATATATAAAATTGAAGCGTCTGTTATGTAAAAAGCTGTAAAAAAGTGTATACGGTATCAATTATAATAAAAAAAATTTTTTCGTCTGTTTCGGCTCATCTCCAAAACGGCTGGATCGATTTTGATGGGACTTTAGTGGCAGATTTCAGATGCTATAAGGAGTAACTTAAGCTACTTTTATTTTAGAAACAAAAATATTTTTTCATGACACACGCCGCAACGAAGCGTGGCCGGATTTAGCTAGTCTCAACTAATATTAATAAAATAAAATGCGAATGTGAATTTGTTTGTTACTTATTTCACGCTTTATTATAACTTACTAAACTGATTTATCATAAAATTTTACATACATATTTTGTTAGGGATGGAGAAAAGAACTATTAAAAGATTAATAGTACTTTTATCTGTTATTAGACAATAAAAATATAATTCAATGCCAGACTTAGCCGTATACTTATAAGCAGTAAAGATTGAAAAAATGTTTTAATACCTAAGCGTAACAAACATCTAATATTATAAAAAAAACATTTATAATATATTAGTTAGGATAATAATTATCGCTCAAGATATAAAGTGACATGAAATTTTTCAATATCATTTCATAACATGTGCGCAATGAGGTTTTGTTTTAATCTAACCATTTGATCTGATTTTGTAATTACATGAATATGACACAATATTCGACTTACTAAGTTCAAGTGAAACTTACGGTACATTGTATAGCAATGATGTTTTACTTCCTTATTACATAATTTCACGGTATAAGTAATTGGTTCCATTTATCAAATCATTAAGCATTGCTCTCATAATG
Source organism: Synanthedon andrenaeformis (assembly GCA_936446665.2). Classification (NCBI taxonomy): domain Eukaryota; kingdom Metazoa; phylum Arthropoda; class Insecta; order Lepidoptera; family Sesiidae; genus Synanthedon; species Synanthedon andrenaeformis. The sequence goes on along the minus strand of OW387786.2, from coordinate 3,564,027 downwards.
TCAGGTAATGAATGAGCTAGCATCAGAGAGAAGCGTCTTGCAAATAACGCTGAGACAAGATTTATTTAAGGCTGAGTAGCTCTTTAGCTCTTCGCGTTATTGCATTGTCCATATTATTACAAACTTTTGGAAAGTAAGAAGTAAACATATAATAGAATGCTATAGGTACAACTAGGAACAAGGAACAATGAAACACAAAGCAACACATTTTTCATAACTAGACTTAACTTCTATTGAAACTTTTCTCTTGTTAAAAGCAGGAAAGCTGGCAACTTTATGATACGTGGCTACCGTTTCCTACATGATGGTAGTATGTGGTGTGGTTTATCTTGAGAGGACGCAAAAGCGTATAAAGGATTGGGATTAAGAGGGATAAGTTAAGGCGACGCCAGCCCCTAATGATAAAAAAATCCACTTATTTGTAACCATTTTCCTTTTAAATTATCATAATAATTACAATTTAAAAAATACTCAATTCATCTGCAGGATATATGAAAGCGGATCATCTTTATTATTTTTTAAATTATATTTAAATATATATATTAAAAAAATGACAAAGTTGGGGTCTAATATCGATGTTGTAACCGTGCGATTTGCTTAATAATCAATATTTTAAAGAGCTATTTTTTTTAATAAATACTACGATCCTCTATCTAACGGCTCATCAAAAGAAAAATTTGAATTATACTTTATTTAATTTTTAAATAGATATTTTCGAGATTTGCAAGTACGGCGGGTAGCGACTCCCCCTGAGCAGTCCTGTCAATTCAGTGCGGGACGAGTCGTGGTGCAAGGTGGACGTGTGTCGCTTTTCTCCGCTACGTACTTACCGTTTAACAAAGATCAATTGAGTCGTCGCAGAGGGTATAACTCATTTAATTTAAACTAATATAAGTAACGTGTAGTAGTGGTAAGGTTTTATTTGTGTGAAAATGGGATATAAAAAAGGGCGTAAAAAGCGTGGATTGAAAAGACTATATAAAAATAGAATACAGTTCCTTACCGGAAGAAAGTTGTAAGTACTTTTTTTTTGTCCCAAATTAATATTCTATAATTCTATATTTTATAGTTTCGCTTAAATATTTTTTTAAATCATCTCTCATCAAAACATTTTACACACATAATACAAAATTCAACAATCATTATAAACTCTAGAACAAACTATCATATTTTATTTTGCCGTTATTCCTTTTATCGTACATTACAACTGACTAGCGCATTTATTTATTTTTGTCTTTTGCCACTAGTCTGACTTTTTGAATTTGTCTCTTACCTACTAATGATTACGTTCCATACTTGGTAAACAATTCGAATTCTTGAATGGTTGATTTATATTAGTTGCTCTTAGCTAAAAATCTTGTGCCCAACTTAATAACTAATGAAATCAAATTACATAGGTACCTGCTATTACCTACAATAATTTTTGTTTGGCGTGTCTGTTGCTGCTGTTGTATACTCTATGACAAAAAACGCGTTATGCGATAATAGTATGCGGGGGAAATCTCGCTGCGGGTTGCCGGGGGTAATTACGGAATTTTTGTTCGCGGCTGGAGTCGCCTTAAGGGAATACGTTATTTTCACAACTTTACATACATATCAAAAAATTATAAAGGGGAAATTAAGAGGGATTAGGGGCGGGGTGTTCCCACCCCTAATCCCTGTTAATCCCTCTTAAGTTCAGTTATTTCACGGTCGTTAGGGGGTGGGTACTGACCTGAAATTTTGCTGGTATAAAAGTCTTGTAAGTAATAAAAAAATTAATATGTTAATTCCAGATAAAAAAAATAGTAACGAGATAGCTATATATGACTAAGGTAAGGTACACACAAATCTTACTTTCTAATCACATAATTTTTTGCCACTTGAAAAAATTATATAAGTATATTATATCTACATATTATTATAAAATAAATTCGTTGTCACCTTTAGTCTGTTTCATCGCTAATTTCTAAACCACTGAACGGATTTTGATACAATGTTCAACTAATGGCAAGAGCGATAAATGTGGAAGGTTTGTGTATAAAATTATGTATATAAGTGTGAAGCCGCAAGCGGGTCTCTAGTTAAATATAGGTAAATACACGTATTTCAGAGTATTAAACAATAAAACAATTAGTGTAGACAAAAAGCAATACAATTTCCCTTGTAAATGTCTAGCTAAAATGCGACCTACCTATCTAATTAAATTTTTGACCTCTCAAAGTGGAAATATTTTTCCGCTATCTTCGCTTTCAAATTAAAGTGCAATCAGTTGCTAAAGCTGTACATAAATAATAGCATTATCTGTCATGTCACAAATGTGTTGAAGTGTTGGCGGTAGAGAAACGTTTCCATTTTGCCTTTTGTTGTTTTATTACTTGTTACATAAATCATGACACGAAAGATACGCATTCGACCTCTGATACCCTTCATTCGAAGCCGCGGTTCACACGAGTCAGGTGAAAATTTATTATTGTGGGCGTGTCAAAACAAAAGGCGTAGGTGTAGTAAAACCGTTATATAAACATTTTAAATGGCATTTGTTGTTTATTGCGCAAACAATCATAATGATGAGCGCATTAAATGCTATTTGGCGCCAACCACGAAGCGAATGCAAAATTTTTCTATTTTTAAAGGCTGTATTGCATGTTTCTGTTATCTTTGAGAAGTGTTATTCCAGTGGACATTTGTAAATAAAAAAATTAATGGTAGCCTCAAGAAAGGCCACATATTATAAGGTGTATATTTTTCTTCACTTAATGATACTAATTTACCAAAACTATTTTTATTGTAAAAAATATTTTTGTACAACTCAAACAAATATATAAAAATTTAATTTTAACAGCAGAAATCTAAACGTATAAATACAGAGAGAAAGACGTCAGGAACGTACTATTATACTATACTCTTTAAATAGTATAGTGTTTTATACTATTTAAAGAAGCAGAATATTACGCACCCAAGAGATATTGTGTGCTCGCTGTCGAACACCATGATTATTTTAGGCTCGCTGGATTTGTAAAATTTCCTGCTGGTTACTCAACAAGTGCAATAAATTCCAAGAATGTACTTGAGTCTTTATATGTAGTACGTGCAACATACCGCACCTATTTAATTCATAAAAGGAGGCAACATAAGACACATGCTATACGTAATACTACTTTCTCTTAGTGAGATTACGGATTAAAATACGAGTAAACTAAGTATTGAATTAAACATAGCATCTGTTCTATCTAATTCTTGTCTTAACTGAATATTTAACATATTAACATAAATATTAACAAAATATATTCAAAATAAATTCAAAACGTTCCATACAAAGTATGTGAGAAAATGAATTTTATGATTTTATTGAGAAAATGAATAGTTTTCTTGATCTTTGATATGTTTAAGACAAATTAAACAAATCGATCATAATAATCGATCCAGCGCAACCGTTATAAATGGTGTAAATAATTAACACAATTAACAATTTGAAGATATAGATATAGATAACAGTACGTATGTGAAGCAAACAAAGATAAAAGCCAGATTTTGAAGTGTAAACTACTTTAGGCGCGTTTGAAATAGGAAAAAACTATTGAACTCGCGACCTGTTACCGTAATCGTGTAACCAATTAATTTAAAAAAAAGAACAATTTTTGAGATGGGAAAAACCATCGAACTCGCGACTTGTTACTAACCGTTTAAAAAATCTGTGTACTTTCCAGACGATTCAAAAAATACACACGTAACTGTTCAAGTTTTCACTTCTGTCGGCACTCCCGGAGTACAACTGTTTTTTTTTATTTTTGTATAAATATTAGCAATGGCAAGAATTATTGTCGGTAAGCAATTATTGCACCGAATACATAACGAAGTTTCTACAAAATATCCTTGAAAGCAACACACAATTTCCGTATAGTGTGGTTGGCAACCACTACGGCCAATGTTGTTTTAATTATCGCACAGTTCAGTAATATCTACAAGCACAGGAATCATTCTTTATGAACAATTTTAATTTAACTTCTAATTAATAACTTCGTGTTTTATAATAACTACACTGGATGAGGTTCATCCCACTTAATCCCCACTTTATTATTTACCTACACAATAGTATTTTTAGTTGACCAGACGTCGTTCTGTCAATGAATAAAATGGACTGGCAGCTGATGTGTAATTGTCAGCCAAGAACACTGTATGGCAAAAAGAAAAATGAGATTTTTTGTTTTCCACACAAGTTTTCTCTTCATAAGAACCTGTCTCATATTTTAAATAGCCGAATTGTTCCAAACGTATAATAAAATCGTAAATAATATTCATGGCCGCGTAGTGTTTTGGAGTAAGTTTAATATAATAATGTGCTTATTAGAGCATAGAGACATTGGAAAAAAAATATTACGCGAGTTGTACTATATTTTCATTGTGCTTTTGGCATTGTTGATTTCAAGTACATACTCGTATGTATAAATTAAATCAGTAAAAAACAATTAAACAGAATAGCAAATAAATAGACGAGCCCCTTGGGTGAGTGGTTAAGGTGCTTGCCTTAACGCTCCGTCTCATGAACTGAAAATGAACTTTTCAAAGTTGGCTCTGGTCTGGATTTGGAAAGTAGTAGAAGGGCACATTGCGTTTTGCATTCATTTTGGCAGCCCGTCTGGCGACAGTAATCACCCCCTTACAGAAGACCCCCGTAAAATAACAGCAGGTGTGCTGTTGTATTTCAGTGAGTGAGTAGGGATGCCATAGTAGCCCATTTCCCTTCCTAATAACTTATCCTTAATCCTTAATAATTGTTACGAAATTTACAAGTATACGGAAAGGTAGTAGGTATCATCTTCAGAACAGTAATTGTATATTTTCTATAACATATATTTAAAAATACCAACAATTGTTCTTAGGTATTGTAGGTAAATGAATGATGACTCATACTTACATACAAAGACATTTATCGAAAACAAGATACTTGAAAAACATTCATATTCGCCATCACATTACTGTCGCAGTCACTCGTATTGTAGAAGTAATCTCAAGGAAGTGACTATAGGAAGTGCATCCCACGTTTTTCCTTTCAAATCAATTAAAACAGTAGAAATTCAATTCAGGAAGCGGAATAATAAAATGATTCGTATCGCATCTCTGCCGTTATACAAATTTATGTTCTATGTTATGCATGAACATTGCGATGTTAATAATATAATATATTGTATTAATTAAGATCTAACTACCTTGTGTATTATAGGTGTATAGGAAAACGGTTTATTAAATTATCGAGGGGTTGTTGTTTAACATGATCTCAATTTTTGAGTTATTATAGATAGTCCTCAGTTTTACCTTATTGTTGAAGGAATAGTCGAAAAATTCAAACACTGGTTAATTGTTTTTTATGCTAGACAGACAAGCTGACGGCTCACTTGATGGTAGTTGGCTACCGTCGCCTATAACACAAACAACGCCACTGGGGTGCAAGTGCGTTGCCGACCATAGTTGGTAAAATAACACAATGAGGGTTTCGTTAAGAGAATAAGGGATGCTAAAGCCTATTTCTCTATCCCCTATTCTCTATCCTTATCCCTTATCGTAATAAGATCCTAATAAGATCGGCAAAAGACTTGCAGTATTTATGGCGCTGCTTTTGTTAACCTAAGTACCATTAAGTGAAACTTTAGAATGTCCACCGTAACATAAAAAAAAAATCCAAAAAAAGTCTTAAAATTAAAAAAGCAATGTTTACATCTACAGATTAATAATATTAAAATTTTGCACTATTTCTCATATTAATTTTGATTATAAACTCCCTTTATAAACATAATTTTCTTTCTTTGTTTTCTTGTTGAACAATATTAAAGATATTAAAAGAAATAAAAAAATAATATACAAGTTAGTTAACAAATAACGTACGCTAATAAATTTGTTATAATTAACAGCATGTTAGGTATAGTTTATTGTTAAATAATTCTTCAAACTAATGATGCTAAGTTTACTTACATAATTGTTTACGTAATAGAAGTTAGAGTTTGACTAACGAGATTTATAGCCTAACGTTGAGTATTCGTGTATTGTTTCTAATTAAAATCAAATTCTTTTTCCTATTTAAATATTATGAATATTTATATATACTTACCTATATAATTTGTAGTCGCTTTTCGCGTCTGTCTGTCTGTATATCAGCTAACTCCACCTAAACCACGCAACGGATTTTGATGCGGTTTTCAGCATCAGTTAAATAATTTTTAGCGCAAGTTTATAATTTATTTTTATAATTTATTATAATTTATTTATAATTTAGTAAATACACATAAGACATTCATATCATCTCAACTTTGACCCTATTGTATAACACTTATAAAAGTCATAAAAATGTAGGTTAATGTTACAATATTAACATCGTTTATTTAAAACAATCCTGTTTAGGTTATAATATGGGCGGATATTACAATCAGCCATTATAATAAATTAATTATTAATTATTTGTTATATAATTATTACATGACTCCGATTACCTATTGCTTACCTAAATATAATATCAACAAAGTGCCCCAGATTAGCAGGCTTGATTTATAAATAACTGAATAGAAATGATGTTCGATAATGGTCTAGTTAATAAGCCTTTCAGAATTAACTCTGATCACTTTACTATCATTTAAAATATTTAAATGATAGTAAAAACCGCATCAAAGTGCCTTGTACAGTTTAGAACACAAACAAACTAACGCTTGTTTTGTATAATTTATAGCTAAAATTTAAATAGTTTTATATAGGTAATTATTATGTAATTATTTATAATAATTATATAATATATAATTATCATTTTGCTATTTTTTCCAGATAAATAAATTATTATTAAACTTTTCATTCGTTCAATTAATTTTTTTCTGAAATATTAAACCAAGAATATCGTCATTAGATGATGACGAAATACTGTTGTAAAGGTTTTTAAATATAATTGTGTAATTCTTTATAATCTGTATAACGCAAAAGACATTAGAAAAAGGTTAATTTAAGAAAGTTAAGGGCAAACAGTGTTTTAAGTAAGTTGGTACATCATCAAAACTACTTCCGGCTTGGAGTCAATGACCACTATTACGTGTATATATGTACTATATCAATTAGCTTACTCAGGGACACTTGGCAACACAAAGGTTAACAGCTGTCATGTCAATAAGTAGCAAAGCATTGTGTTAAGAATTGTACTTTCCCTTTTATAAATAAGTAAGTAGTATTGTTATTATAATCAGATGTCTCCTTTTCGGTTTATTGTAATGTATTTATCATATCGTTGACTGTGACTGTCGCTTTTTTACGACGAAGTTAATTTTTTTGTAGATTTTATGTCATTTCTGGTGATAAAGTATTCTTTATTTCAGAGTCGCACAATAATAAATATTTCTTTATTTTTATTACGAGTACGCACGCGGGAGCATATTTATAAATTTACTATAATCCGTACGTACATCCATAGCCACAAACCTTTGCATTTATATATCTAATATTATACTAGGATTAGGATTTTTTTTAATTTAATTATTTTTAATTTTAAGTATTTTTAATTTTAATAATTCTATTTAAATATCGCAAAGAATGAAGAAAGTTATATAATACATTTAAAGTGTAACCAGTACAGTTGGCTTGAAGATCACAGCTCGCAAAGCTTTTAAATTTTGTAGATATAAAGTCATAGGTAATAACTTATGTTTTTGCTCTATAAATTTATGAATCGTCGACAAATCCCGTTCTACAATAACAAAAAGTAGGTAATTTTATATTATTAAGTCTTCATATTGTCAGCAATTAGTAATGTTATAAATATGACCACAATTTAAACTGCACCGTGGTTTATGTTTAATTGTGATATAATTGCATGTAATAACACTACAACTACTGATAAATTGCACTTAATTATAATAAATATAAATAATTATTTAATTGCGTTATTTAGTGTCATTCCTCTAGCTAGTAGTTTCACGCTTTTGAACGCATCTTTCTAACAATAAGAAAAAGATGTCTTATTTAATTGTTCAATCGAGAATTTGTTTTTCTGCAAGTAATCTTAAAAACAGCAATAGGATAAGGCGTAAGTTTATCTTTTTTTTGTCCTTACATAGACAAAAAAGTAAAAGATTTCACATTAAAATATTATATAACCCACTAATTGATCAAATTATTTTATAAAATTATAATAAATCTTAAAATTGACGACGAAATAATATATCATCAGGTATTTCCCCTCTTCATTAATCATCTTTGGATTAAATATAATTTAATTCCAATCTCATCTTATTAATTACTTGTTTGTTACTGTTTTATTGTGTTAAAATGATTTCGACCTTGTTTCATTGTATCGTCAGTCACCTGAACGCCTTTGGCTTGACTCCCCGCTGCGTAGAAGATGAGGACAAATGGTGAGTTCAAATAAACACTAATGCAGTTGTGAAATTTAAGTATGTTAAACTATACACAATCTTCACTCGTCCTACTTTCTTAATGTATTATAAGTTTATTGGTATCTTAAAATAGTTGTAAAACTGAAGATGAAAAACTTAGATAAGCCGTTATACGTATAAAATATCATCATGACGAGCCCATTGTGCTTGCCATAGAGCTCTGACTCAGGTCCAGAGTTCGATTCCCGGGAGGGCCAACTTTGTAAATGAACTTTTCATCCGTCTAAAAACATCCGTTTATATACCTTCATAATAAGAACTAGCCAATTACATATTCACTTTATTAGATTTTTTTGTTTAATTTTACCATAGATAAATTCCGCCGATGTGAAATAGAAATCATTCATTAAATATTGTATTGTTAAGGTAGCTACACTACGGTACAGTTATTCCATCGACCTCAAATGTCGTTTTAATATCATCAAGTCAAGGAGACCGCGCCTAGTCTGAACTATTTCGCTTGAACTTCCTGGACACACGGTCACAAAGTTCACACAACATTTTTTTTACATGAAAAATGTTACAATCGTCACACGGATAAGGTAGCTTTTACACGAGAGATGATCCTGATTCCTGACAATGTAACGGGTAAAGAATAAAGAAAACTGTTTTTTTATTTGGTGGTAGTTATCGTTATCGGGTTTTGTTGGGTTAGTTTTTTATTAACTGACTAGATGTAGCACGCTATTTCGCTCGAGTATCTTTATAAAATATAGTCTATTTTACTCGCTAATGATGTCTTTCTATAGAAGAATTTTTAAAATCGGTCCAGTAGTTTTTGTCTTTATTCATTACAAACAAAAATAAAAAATACAAATCTTTTCCCTTTATAATATTAGTATATATATCTATGTTTGTAGTTCTTTACAACCATATGTACACACGTATCAAGTGTAACTTTGGTGCATTTACGGTACCATTGTTAGCTCCGTGATGCTGACTTAAGAAATCACTCTACAAGGCTGCTGCTTAGCAACCGTTGCCTTTTTTTTTTTCGAAACACAGTAGGTCACAGTTTACGACACTGAGCTTCACGCTTTGATGGGTTGACTAGCAAACGATACACTGATAAGCGGTTCCGATGTTTATATAGATTATAACGTGTTTGTGGTTAAAAAAATGCAGTAATTCGGCAATAGTTCGTCGGAAATGACTTAATATAGAACAGTATAAAATCACATAGTTTGGTTTACATAATATATACAGTAATGAGTCTTATAAACGATATGATTAACATAAATTATATTATTAAATATTATTATAATAAATTTAATAAATTTGTGATTTTTGAACAGCCAGTGCAAGTGCGCTAACTAAGGGTATGGGATTAGGAAGGGATAGGAAAATGGACTCTTTTATCCCTAACTCACTCAATGAAATACAGCAGCACGCATGCTGTTTTCTCACGGTGGTCTTCTGTTAGAGGATGGTTACTGCCGCCAGACGGGCTGTCCAACTGACTGCGAAACGCAGTGTGTCCTGCCACTATTTTCCAAATCCAAACTTTGAAAAGTTCATTTCCAAAGTTGACCTTGCCAGCAATCGAACCCGGGAAAAGAGTGTTAAGGCAAGCACCCTAATCACTCATCCAACTAGCTCGTCAATTATATGTAATTATTGTTAATAGTCTTATTTATTGGAAAATCAAATAATATTTTCTAATCTAACTCGTAGGTATATCATACATTTAAAAAGTACACTGAAGTAATACCTACTTTAATTTTAAGTAAAAAACTAAATTAAACAAGACGAGGTCACATTGAGAAATAGAACGGAAAGACAAGTTTTAATTTTAAAAACCTTTTGTAATAGGTCTGCACTTTACGGGATCCTAAGTTTCCTAAGAGCATGGGAACTGCAATTTCGTAACTCCGCAACAGTTGCCCTGTGACTGTGACCTATTGTTTGAATTTAATATAATTTTTAATATCAACAACAATGAAATACGGCGTTCATTCATCGTTAATGTGATTTAATTGAATTCCAAGGTTGTTACCGTTTTGACATTCGAAATGAAATAGAGAAATAAAACATCCGGGCGAAACCAGGATGTGCCTTTAAAGATTTTAAAAGCGTTTAGTATAATTTGATATTAATCTCCTATCAAAGCATCAAGGAATTAATAGTATGGTGAGCAAAGTCTCAAATTTATTAATTCTTTTTCGTTAGATAGTTATTAATAATATTAAATAATATATTAATATACTAGCTGGTACCCACGACTTCGTCCGCGTTGAAAAATATTAAGTAGCCTATCCTGTGTCCCGTACGTCCAAATGTTTATCTACCAAGTTTCATGAAAATCAGTTAATTCGTTTCAGAGTTATGGAGGAAAAAACAAATTATGCAAATGTTGACAAATAGGCAATAAGCAATTATTATTGACAATGGGATATTATTGATATCAGCATATATTATTGGTTTTAAATGAGTTAATGTATGCAGATTTTAGATACCTTCCAAAAGAAGTATCATTTTTAGCTATGGCCACGTTTTCGAAAACTGTTTGAACTAGCTGCAATTACGATGACGTCACACAGCGATATCCTTCGTTTATGCTTTTGTGTTGCGATTAAAATACTTAACCCATCGCAACCATAATGATTGAATTAACTTTCTGAGCACTTAATAAACGCCCATAAATAATCTGATGGGGTTTCCAAAAACCAACTAAGTAATTAGCCTTGATGGTAGGTGGCTACCGTCGCCTATAACATAAGAAACGTCACAGGTGCTGTTAACCATAGTAGGGTTAAGGATAAGGGTTAGAGGAATGGACTCCGGCGTCCCTTAATCACTCATCGAAACACAACATCACACATCCTGTTTTTTCACGGTGGTCTTCTGTAAGACTATAAGCCGCAAGACGGGCTGTCTAAATTACTGTTTTGCCGGATTTTGGAGATATATTCGTTAGGTTCCCTATGGATGCACAAAGGCAATCTATATAATTCAGTAAAAAATGATGCTTGATCAGCTCATTTACTAAAACTAACCCAGATAAACCAGTCATACAAAACTTCGCATATTGCAGTGACTATTAAACTTATTTATGTGGTACATATTCTAGTTTTCATATTATATATTTCGCACAAATAAATCTGTAGAAAATTAATAGTCATGTCGATAGAGTTAATGTGTGATAAACGAAATACAAAGCTCTTCGGCACGTTGCGATAGGTCAGGCACGAATGAATGTCGCGGCGATCACGCGTTTGTACTTCGATACACAATTTCAAATGTCATTATAGAATAACAACAATGAACTTAATAGTCAGTAAAATATGGATATGAGGGGTCTAAATGCAAATTCGTCATTGTCCAGTTTTTAAAAAATTTCACTGTAGTTGGAAAAAGTCGAACTCGTCGGAAGAGTGCGAGTAAAGTTTAAATGAAGAGAAAATTTGGAAAATGGTACCCTAGTATTTCATAAAGATAGCAAAAGTTTACTTTGATTAAAGTAAGTTGTGTTAAAAAAAAATGTTCTATTGTAACAGGCATTTACTCAGATAATAATAGAAATGATAAATTGAAAAAGTAAATAAAAGAAGTTAAAAAGGAAATTTAAAAAAGCATTTAATTAGAAAAACAGCCGAGACTTTTTATTAAATTAAGGCTTTTTTTTGCTCTGATCACCTCTTAGTAACATTTAGATTTTGAATTAAAATATAATTGTACATTGAAGGTGATTTTTGTACTTTTGCGATTATTAGGCATCCGTTCCGTTTAATGTCAATCGATTTATCGTATTAACGCATTATTGTATAATCGATTTGTGAATCCTTGAACTATTTGTATGTAACAGTTACAACAAACATGCTTGTTAACTTTATAGTAGTTCAAAAGCGTTGAGTTATATCTCAACTACTACATCTAAAGTATAGACACATTATCCTCATATCTACGGTGGATCTAGACTGTTTCGTACCGGTCTAACTGAAAAATTATGGGGAAGTCTATGTCTAGCAGTGGACATACTTTAGCTGAGATGATGATTTTATGCTAATCCTAATAATAATGAATGCAAAAGTATGTTTGGATGTTTGTTCCTCAATAATGCAAAAACGGCTCAACAGATTTGGATGAAATTTGGAACACGTATATATATAAAAATCGGCGCTACCTACTGTCGTCACAGTACACATGTCACATGTTATATTTTTCATGTTTCAACGCAGACGAATAATTTAAGAAAATTATTTAAACAATTACTTGATTTTTTTGTCATTTACTAAAAATGTTATTCTTTATAAATAAATCACTTACACACAATATAAAACATTAAAAGAGAAAAGGAGGCTGCTTCCGACTGACATTATTAGGAACATACTCATTTTAACATTATTAGGAAGGCTTGACGTCCTGCGGCTGATATCATGATGATTCACATTTTTAATGTTTCTCCAGTGTTTCATGGAAAAGAACTTTATGATGTTCATAAAATATACGAACAGAAGATGAGAATGAAACCGCGTGTATTTCTTTAGAGTGAAATATTTATGAGCATTACAAAAACGTGTACTGAAAAGACCGAGCAGTGACAGAATCGGAATAGCAATTACTCAGTGTTCCGGCACAAAAATTTTTTCTTCAAAGGCTACAAACAAAGTACAGGTGGTTGCGGAATGGCGCGTGCGGTAAATTAGTCACGCCAATTTTTTAACAACATTTTTAACGCTCCGTTCAGTAACCTTGTACTAATTACTGAAAGAGTTTCCAATTATTAGTTAACATTGTGTTTAAACAGTATAATGTATATACTAATATTATAGAGTTTAAAATTTATATGTTTTTTTGTTTGTAGGAGGTAATCTTCGAAACTACTAATCCGACTTAAAAAATTCTTTTCCGAATAGTGAGAATGGAATTTCAAGATGGACATAGGCTAAATATTCGATGCGGGCGAAGCCGCGGAAACTACCTATCTAAGAATTAAGATCCAACGCATGGCAAAAGTATATAATGTCAGGCGTTTTTCAACGCAGACGAACCTTTCATTTCATATACTAGCTGTGTCTCGCGGTTTCATCAGAGCGGTTAAATTTTCGATAAATTTATATTAGGTAAGCACCTTTCAGCTTTTCGTTTTTGCTCAGTGTTCTTTCTGCCTTTTATTCTGTTTTCTTGGCTCGCACACAAAAAATAAAATAAAAAAAAACTTTTCAGATTTCTTGCTTAATATACCTATATAAATAAAAATCTCTTGCCACGATTTCCATTCAAGCTATTTTCCAAAACGGTACATCCGATTTAAAAGAAATTTTGTGAATTTGCGTGATTAGTTTCACCCAATATAGTAAGTATTTATGCGCGGCCTCCCTCCACGTGGCTTACCAGTAAAATATAGTTTCATATAGATTTAAAGGAAAATAAATGCTGTCATCTTGTCACGGTAAGCCAAACAGTTGTAGGAGGTTCGAATTCTAAAGTAACATTATACGATAGTTAAGTAGTAATCGAATATAACTTAATTGTGTGGTTGATAACTTGTTTTTTATGTTAAGATCGGCAGACTGGCTGACTCACTTGATAGGAAGTAGCTATCAGTAAACGTAATCGGAGTTGCATTGCGCTATGGAATATGATAAAATAAAGGATGGGGTTACCTCTAGCTAGTTATTAACAGAAACTCAACAGCACACTGGTTTCTATTATGACTACTGTACCTATGTAACATTATGTACCTACGGGTATAGTCCTATAATATGCTTTATGTAACACAACGAATATTTAATATTTCTACTTAATTAATTATATATAAAAGTAAATCAATATTTACCTCATGTCTTTCAGTCCAGCCTTGCGCTATAAAATATTAAAAAAGACAATGCGTTGCTTCGTTGCATGGGAATATTTCAATAGTGTTTTATAGTCATGCACATTTTAAGTAATCTTGTATTATTAATGAAATAATCACTGTAGTAACATTACGAGTGCATCAAATGAGGATACACACAACAACAAACATATACATCTACCAGTTCGTTCAAACAGAACTTTCTTAGAAGTAGTTTAATATTCTGTGATATGCAGGTTTTCACACATGGTATCGAACTAGAGGTCTACCAGAATCTCATGGCAATTGAGGAAATAAAAAATTGTAGAGTACAATACACGCAAATAACTAACTGTCTTAAATAATATGTCCCTAATACGAGTCGGCACATTAAGTATTAGTATACGAAGTTTAAATATGTTAATTATGATTTTAAACATTTTATTATTATTTTTTAATGCCATCGGATTCTAGTATTCTTAAGAATTGCAGGACTGACTGGATTTTGACCTTGAGTCTACATGCTGTCGTAACTGTATATAGTTTTATATAATCTATATTTCATGACTTATTAGTTTTTTATCGTATATAGCTAAAATCTGCTAAAACACTGGTATCTCTCCAACAAGAACACTAAAAGAATTCTCTAACAATAAACACCAAATAGAAATTCTCCTCAACCTAAAAACAGTAGCCTTAATTTGATGACTAATTAAAGCTTAACTATGTCAAATCCAAGGATGAATTGACAAAATAAAGTGAGGAAACTTTAACCAATGGATAAAATTGCTTGAAACTAATTTGTTAGTAATTAAAACGGTGCGTGGGTTGGATGATTGATGTGTGTTGTGGTGGTAGAGGTAATAAAAAGGTAAAAGCGAGTGTGCGCGTGCGCAGTGGCCTTGACCGCAAGTCAAACAATGGGTGGCGTGCAAAGATGCCTCTACCTCATAACTCACTGTGGGAACTTGCGATTTGCTAATCACTATTTACGACATATTAGTAAACATTTCGTTGTCTATTTAAGCTTACTTTCTTAAGAGCAAATTTACTGTATGGCATTAATGGCTTTAGTGACGGGATGCCAGAGCTCATGTATCTATTTTCTTCTTGTTACTTTCTTTGCGAGTGATCACTACTGCGTAATCTCCGTCGCATGTTTTGAAAACCTCGTGGTTGTAGTTTTAAGGAAACAGACGCAGGCAATGAGTTCCACTCCTTAGCAGTTCGGACAAGGAAGGTGGAACTGTAACGAGGAACAACAATCACGAAGGGATGAAACTCCTGTCCATTCGGTTCCGGTTGGATAAATTAGTGATTAGATGTTTTGTGTAAAAGAATAATATGCTGCTTCAATCAAAAGTAGTATTGCAATTAAGTTAAGGAATGTTTCAGTGAAGTAACGGTAAACGTGATTCAATAGAATTAGAATCGAGCAAGATAGATGATGCGGCAAATGTGTTTGTGAATAATTCATTCAGCCGTAGTCCAAAGCACAAATCTCGTAACTGTGTCAAGCAGATATACTCCATGTCATGTACATTCAATTTGCTATTTGTAAGTGGTAACACGTTATAGTCACCATCACTCATCTAAGAGTAATGATGGTATAATAATTGTATGAATCGGCTAACAGTATTTTGGCATTTATTTGGGTGTAGCGGTATTTCATGTTTCATTGACTCGACTTAGTTACTAAATTTTACTTTCCTATTAAAGAATCACAATGAATATCAATGCAATAGTTATCGTTAATGCATAAAATTCTTATGTTGCTTGTGGTTATTGATTTCAATAAATAAACTATTGTAAATATTTATACAACATAAATGCACACATTCACACATCATCTAATCTAAATTAAAATTATTAGAAGAAAAAAGATTTTATTTTTTAAATAAACCCAAAAATTACTTAGATATAACAGATTTTAAATAATCTTTCACATATAGAAAGCTACTTACTTAGGCAGTTGTCCCACCGCCGGCGAGGAAGCGACTAACTATCGATTATTTTCTCGCTCAAGAAACGTACAATAAGATATACATTCCGTATAAACAAAAGCGAAGCTTATATTGATAGTTGATCGCTGACTGTTTACACTGCCGGCGAGGACTCGCTCCTCAGTTCGTCGCTGAGAAATAAAACTGTCAATGACAACGTATTCGCTCAGCGATGCTCGCTTGGCGATCAGGGGGCCTAGCCAAGATGTACATTAAAGAAACGCTCCCTAGCGAACTTTACGAAGCGAACAAAATAAAGCCCGGTGATTGGTTGTTGTAACGCCCACATAAAATTTTGACCAATCACAAAGCTTTGTCCGTAGCGTAGCGTAGCGTTTACGACTGTAGAAAGCACTGCGTTTGCATCTTGGCTAGGGCCCCAGGGGGCCTAACCAAGATGTACATTAAAGAAAACGCTCCCTAGCGAACTTTACGAAGCGAACAAACCGGTGATTGGTTGTTGTAAGGCCCACATAAAATTAAGACCAATCACAAAGCTTTGTCCGTAGCGTAGCGTAGCGTTTATGACTGTAGAAAGCACTGCGTTTGCATCTTGGCTAGGGCCCCAGGACTCGCCGAGATACCAACCACCGCAGCGGTCATTTCTATCTAGAGTGCGGATCTATTATTAGAACTATCATTGTTGTCTAGTTCAGACGACGAGGATGATGTATTTCATAATAGAATTTAAAACATGTACGTAGCTCGTGCAGTGTTGTGTAGGACTAACCTGCTAGCCGCCCCGAGGAGTGGTGCGAGTAATAGCCCGTCGCACAAGAACACTCGCTTATAGCCGAGCGATAAAACTATCGAAACGACACACTCGCTTCCGCTGCTCGCCAACTCGTCTCTAGTTTCTAGCTCTAATCGCTTCTCGTTCATCGTCGGCGGTGGGACAACTGACTTAGCTACATTTTACTTATATATTATTTAAAAAAAAACTAAAATTAAAAAATTATAAATTAACACCTGACACTATTGATACCGTTCTAATGAGCCCAAACACGCTATATCTGCCCTAAGTTGCTAAAGAGTTCGGTATCCCGCAGACTACTTGATGCTGCAGCATCAGGTCAAGGTTACCATTACATGTAAATACTACTGAAGTAACATTACATAATTCGCAAAAAAAAACTGCATCCGTGCGAAGCCGAGACCTAGTCGCAAGTATGTTAATAAGCGACAGTCATCCTACCTGATGAACTTTACATTAAAATCTGATTTTGTATTTCACGTGTCTTGTTTAATAAGAAAATATCAACGAATATTGTTTTGATAGGATTAGAGACATAGCGGTTTACCAAACAGTTAATCAGATGCTAGCAATATTTTATGCAACGATTTTTGCCAAACAATGAGTCAGTCAGTGATGTTTGTTAGAAATGTTATTGCCGGCGATCGTTGACATTGCAAATTTGTGGTTTGGAGTTTATCGCACTCTTTCATTATTGACATGTGCAAATAGTATTTGTTTATTGTTTAGTAATACCAAATACGGTATCATGATACCGTATTTATGTTTTAACACTATATTTATATAATAAATGCGTTCTACAACAGTCTTTGAATGAGAAATTTCTTATAGAGGGCCCTACATTTCTATTAGAAATTTCGAAGTATATTGTTTTGTTAAGTATAAGTAGTTGATTCCTCTTCCTGATAAAAGTTGCTCTGCGTATAAAGTGGGTTGCTCATTACATTACATACTCGTTTGCCCTCAGATGAATATAAATTATGATTAGTTTCACGTAATACGTGAGGGCTAACTAGTAATGCTTCCTTAGTGGTTACAGTAAGTACGATTCGCTTCCTTTTGACTTTGTATATTGCTTATAACGTTCACTTTCCCCTCTTAATTTAATTATTATATTCTCCCTAGATAAAACGCTCCCTAGACATTCGCGCAACGAATGTCTAAATTGAAATAAATTCTTTAGGTTATAGGCTCGATAACTCATAAAATCTGTAACTCTTCTTGGTTAAAAGTTCATAAAATAAAGAGTTTTTGCAGGAGGTTCCAAGGTTTAGATAGCCATGATGGTTATCCACCTTCATAGAGAAGTGGCACATTAAGAAGAAGATGGAAAATATAATTAAGGTTGTAAGGCAATGGATAGGTTTCAGAATAGTTTTTCTATCCACTAAACGGCTTTAAATAAAAGGGAAGAATAAAAATCTTTAAATGAGAAAAAAAAAACAAATCTCGTTTAGGCTTTACCTATGTGACGAATAAGTACGATACTCAAATTTAGTTGTTCTGAATGCGAATTTCTACTTTTCTAATTTCAAATATCTAAATTTAACATCTCAACAGATTGCAAATAAAGAGAAAAACAAAATAAAAAATATTACATATATTACCGTTATTATTATTAACGTTGAATGTAAAATTCCCACTTATATCATTAAATTTATGTCAACATTAAATTGATATTTATTACGTAAATTAAGTAACAGTATGTAATAAAACATCAGGTAAATTGATGTAATGTGTCTCTCAATAAATTTTATGAGTAACTGGTACTTTGAATGTAAACGAAATTCTATGTGCAACGATATGGAATTATGAAAATGGTAAGATAAATTAAATACATAAAATTTGTTTTTATAAAAAATATTCTAGATCCAGCCTGATTTTCAAATAAGTCATTATAATAAATATTAACATACATTTAAGTATTAAGCGGTTATCACACTTTACAATTTGAAGGATTCCAATTTAGGAAATTGGAAAGTGTAATCGCAGTTAGAACAGATTGGATCCAATTAAAATTTTATCTATTTTCAATTCTATGTCTTCGATTTAGAAATCAATTTAGTGTAGTGTGATCACTAGGTTCACTACTTATGTACCTAAATTGGATTCCTTCAAATTGT
Source organism: Synanthedon andrenaeformis (assembly GCA_936446665.2). Lineage (NCBI taxonomy): Eukaryota > Metazoa > Arthropoda > Insecta > Lepidoptera > Sesiidae > Synanthedon > Synanthedon andrenaeformis. Next base: position 3,544,966 of record OW387786.2, on the reverse strand, counting down.
AAAGTGTGATAACCGTTTAACGAAAATATTGCTTAGCAATAAGTTGTACAAACAAAACAAATATTTGTAAACCTAAAATACCAAGTTAAATACCTAGTGAATTATTTAAATTAAAATGTAATCATCGCATATAATTAAAAGCAATTTTTTTTTGCGCGAGTTTGAGTGGTTACATAATGTGTAGTGAATATATTAATTATTTTTTAAATAAATTCAATAATTTAATTAAAAAGTATTAAAAGGTAGATTTCTTAATTCTAGAAAGACATATTTGCTAGAAAAGGTCAGTGTAATAGTTGGCTGACTGCAGCGTGCGCATCGTGACAATGCAGTTGCAAAATTATACTTAATTAAAATTATTTATTTAAATAACTTAACACGTTGTTTATTTATTATGTAAAAATGATGTCGTAGTCTTTATTAGATGTCCGTTGTTTATAAATATCCTTTATATACATATTATTAGTATTCTACCACATTTTATTTAATTTTCTAAAATTTAAATTTTTTACAATACAAATAAAAACAATAAATGTTATATAAAAAAACTTACTTAAACCTAGAGTGCCGCAGATAGCGAGACAAGGCCCTGGTGGTTCAGAACTGCAGCGTGAGGAACCTCCTGACGATACCAGCCATCTATCAGTCTCTTAAGATGTTGGTCGAGACTCTTCGCTGCCTTTCGCTAACCACCGAGATTATATTTATATAGTGTATTACGGTGAAACTGTCAAATTACAAATTTTTCATTCATAAGTAATGGTATTAACTTATTGTCTACTATGTGAGCGGAGAAGGGAGTTTGCCTTTACCTCCTTTCTTCCTCAGGGAATAACTTAATTCAACATTATTATGTCTAATGCTCTCACTACGAGTAAGCTCTGTATTCTGAGTATTCTGTAAGCTCAAAAGATTCTTTGGCGAACTATTGCATAGCGATGGTAGCAAGTAATTAATTAATTATTACATACAGCTGCATACGATGCAATTATTCTTTTAGAGCATGACGTTCACTGCGGAAATTATCTTCTACAGTTTGCTAAGTTAATCAAGTATAGATCATGTTTACATAATATATGGAGGCTACACGAAAACCATTTAAACTAAAATAAATAATAATAAGATGGCTCTTTATGAACCATTAATCAATTGTTATATATTTAACTGTTTTGCAATATCTCTCACAGAGTTGCATGCCATTCAACTATGGCTTTCATTTTGTCATCATCAACTTCAGAAGGTCGACCAAAACGTTGCTCAATGAAAAATCTTCAGAACGAAATTTTTGAAACCAATTCTGACACGCACATTCTGTTAAACAATCAACAGCCTAAACTTCACCACTTGATGAGCTTCAGCGACTTTCTTGTCTTTATGAAAATAAAAAAGTAAATGTGACGAAAATGCTTACTTTGCACTCCATGTTAAATTGTCCCTGAACTGACAGATGTAAACTAAATTACACGGAATTCATTTTTATAGCAACTTAAAGTTATCGACTACCAAATATGAAAGAAATAAAAATTTAAAGTTGACAAAAGAATAACGAAACAAACTTCACTATCTACTAGTGCAAACTGAAAGAACTTTCTTGCTAAGATGTTAAATCAACCAATTAATTTAAACCTAACATAAACGGAAAAATTATACTTTTTGTATATTTTTAAAAGCTATTATTGTTTCCTAACGTGTAAATTTACTTTTCAGACAATTAATTCATCTGTAAAAGGCTGAACGACCATTTATGTCCGGTACCCGTACGTCATTAGCAATGGTGTTGTGTTATTGAGTTGACCAACAAGATTTACCGCGAAGTTTTCGATATCGTTTGGAAATTTAATTGTAATTTCGCCCATGTAAACTTACACTTAATTCTTTAAAGCCTTAGGTTCAGTTTTGTTTGTCAAAACAAAATATTTTTGTAATAATAAGGAAGAAGTAACCTGCAGTCAATTTTAATTAATATTAACATTACGATATATTTCTCAATTTGTTTTGTCATCTCAATCGTATTTTTAGTAAAAAGCATTAAATTGAATGCAAAAGTTTATTAAATAAAAATAATTGTTTTATACAGAATGATCCTTAATTATAAAAATCCTCTTCAAATATTATTAGTTCATTATAATGAACTAATATGATACAATATTATCAACTTGTCATAAAATTGTAGATATTTCTGTTTATTATTATTTATATAATGTTTCGTAGTAAAATTTATTCCTTATGACTCACACTCAACTGAAGTAATCAAAATAATTGCGATTTTTTTTACAAAGATTGGTCAGACCAGCTTATTCTTAATTCAAAAATCGAAGAAATTACACAAATTACAATTATACAATAATAAAATTATTATTATATTATACAATAAAAGTAAATTTAGTGATATGATTATTAGATACAAACGTCAACAACGCACACGCATTTATGATACAATTTAACATGGAATTCCAATTATCAGAGCAACACAATCATCCATGTTAATTACGAGACAGGTTCGTGATCCTGCTGTTATTATTTTATTATTTACAACTAAAGCCACAGTTGAATCATTCATTTGTAATTTCAATTATATCTAATGCAACTAAACTGTTTGGTTCAGAGGCTAAGTGTCGATATGATGGAATTAATAGTTATATTCAACTGGTGTCCTCAGGTAACAGGTAACGGACATTTGATATTTATTTATTTATGTGTATAAACTTTATTAGTATTTACAGATATTCAAATACAATAAAATTATATTAACCCAGAATCGACAGTTGTTTCTATGGGAAAGAACTCATTTCAAATAAAATTTTCAATTAACACAAATTTATTAAATAATCAATCTACATTCAGTGGCATTGTGAATTAAAACAATTTTTTTACACGCTCTTTTGCCATAAACTTACTTTCTACACTATAATATGCCTTAGTAGACCACTTTATTTTGATAAGTAATTTAAATTTTGTTTTAGATAGTTGCTGTGCATAGTACATATATGGTAACTCATCGGAGTACTGTACCTAGATTGCCAAATGTATCATTATTAGTATTTAGAATATGAAGGAGATAGAGATGTTAAATAAGAACCAAGATTGAGTCCAAGTTAAGTAGCTAGACAAAAGAAAGATAATTACAATCTACGGTAAGAGATTACGTGTTATAATACAAGATATTTATCACAAAAAAGTCGAGAGAAATGTTGCGGAAGTTGGCAAAGATAATGTTATAAAGGAGTTTTAGCGTGCCAGATGTAGGAAGAAAGATACAGTTGAAGTTACGAGACTGTGTGAAAAAGCAATTACAAATATGATGTAAGGCAATGGAGTAGATAGTTGCGCGCCTTGAGCGGAGATATGATCGACCGCCGCCGGACACTGCATACAAAAGATTCAACTCGTTTTTATGTGAATCTACAAAAGATTAGAATAATCCAACTCTCCAAGTAGGCCAAGAGTGATGGTAAATCTTATTAATGCATTGCTGACAAAATTATGACGAATATTTATCTATTGAATCTCTTGATGGCTGTTGACAGCTTTGAAATTGAATAATTTTCTATTGTATTCAGAGAAAATTGAATATTACATAAATAAGCAATTAGACTCGTTCCATTAGAGAGATTGAGAGTGTGTGACGAACAATATAAGCGGAATTTATCAAATTGTTGGGAGATTGCAAAATAATGTATTAATTAAATTAAAAAAATATTTTGGCATATTATTGAAATGAAATATATGCATTTGTTTCTATAGTAAATATATTTATATATCTTATGTAAGAATTTTATGTTAGGATGCTTAGCTTTTAAATATATCTATTATTTGACTAATTATTTTCACTATAAAGTGTTAGTCTAGATTATTCTCTAAAAAGTGAAAAAAGAGTCCTATTAAGTTCGGTTTAGCATTAGGGTTTTAAATAATTAGGCTCTATAACGGAGAGGCAGCAAAAGTTAGAAAGCATAAAATAAAAATTAAAACTTATGTTTTGAAATTACAATTATTTTATTTATTTTTAGTTATTATATTTTATTTATTTGATATTTTTTTATTTTCGTTTACACTTTCGTTCATTATTTATTATGAACGACTAAGGTTTTTATTTCCTTACTTACATTAGGTTTCGCTTCATTCTCAGCTTAAATTTGTCATTAACTTTTCCATGTACATAGGTTTAACTTAAGAGATCTTTAATTACCTACTTAGCCCAAATAAATGGTTATTACTTGTATGTTATCTGTGCTTCTACGAAGCAATCGAATTCCTACATAGTCATGATACCGTCTGAGACCTTATAAAAAAAATTCTAAGTATTCAGGTTTCCGACTTTTGACGTGAAGCTATTCGGTTACACACGGATAGGTTTAAAATTGACCAATCGGTGAATAAAAATAGAATCTTATTATGGGCGACAATCTCCTTTGTCTGATTTACTTTTGTAATCTCTTTTTTTTAATATTTTTATTTTATGGAATTTAGACAAATTACATATCCTTATATAAGAATCAATTGTCACTATGTCCGTTCACTGTAATCCCCAAGAATTGGGTTTAATTAAATTCTGTTAATGCGTATAGTTGATTCTAGCTGGAAAAACAGGAAGATTGATTCTAAATTATAAAAATATATGTGGCCGAAGTCGCGAGTAAAAGTTAGCATTCTTATCTATACTTACTATAATAGTATCATAAAAGTGAAACTGAAGTTGTTTATTTTTTAACAATGAAATGTTACACGTTGTAAGTATATGTATCTTTTTTTAAAAAAAAAGAGGGATCATCTTAAAAAAATACGACGCGGATGAAGTCGCGAATGAAAGCTAGTCCCGTAGTAGTAAACGATCCGGATCTGTACATTAAATATAATAAAAAAATGTACACGTTGTATTTATGTTACCGAGGTCAAGAAATAGTTTTTAGAAAATTTGTCTGTTTGTCTGTGCACGCTAGTCTCAGAAACGACTTAACAGATTCGGATGAAATTAACATATAGGATACTTTTTATCCGAGAAAAATGTTAGGTTTCTGTAGGATTTTCAAAAAACGAACTACTTACAACGCGTACCAAGTCGCAGGAATCAGCTAGTTTCACAATAAGTGAAGGTGTTATTACTACAAGTCACAGTCAAAAATTCTATTACATATTAACTTTTATTTCTTTACCTTTATTTTTTAATTCTCGAATTTAAAGTTTTTTTTTATTGCGGAAGTTGTCCGAAGTACCTATATATTCTTTGGAAGAATATATTCTAATAATAATATTATAAATGTTAAAGTTTGTATGTTTGGTGCTTGTGGGATTTTCAAAAAACGAACCATACGAAGTCGCGAGCACAGCTAGTAATTTTATATTTTTATAAACATTATACACCTATTATATCAAAATATACGCACATGTATTTATAGTGTCATTTTATAATCAGATTTTACATTCACCTATTTTTTGTCCGTGCAATTAGTGACCGATTTCCTTATTTTTTTTTATGGTAAATCATGTAATAAAATATGATAATGTATTAGATCGTGTGATTACAGATAGAATGTCGGCGGTGCTAATTGGCGACGAGTGATTTATGAGAACCAACTTTGACGAGAAGTGACAGCGACAATATCAATGTCAAGTTTACGTTTACTTTACAAACATGTCAATTTTTTTGTTGGAGACTAAAATATTTTGTAATATAAGTTGGCTTTATTCATATAAATGTCAGTAGACACAAGCAAAGAGGAAGGACGTTATTTTTTTATGTTATCCAACATGTGAACGTGTGAACGTCAGACAGGCTGACGGTCCACTTGACGGCAGATGGCTACCATCGCTTATAACACAAGCAACGGTATACCGTCAAACGGGGTTAATTTGACAGGTTTTTGAGGTTTTCTTTTGTTCCTACGACGCGTTTCTGCAATATTTTATCTTTTTTTATCTCTATAGTACAATTAGTCCTTTGGCTGTACAGTCCAATGTGAGGACAAAAATGAATTCTTCTATTTTTTTTTGTGGGTTTAAAAGTTACCCAGAGCATGGGGCTATTTTGAAATAGCATTGAAATGCACTGCAAGTCAAAGTAATCGCTTAAAAGCTTACTTTGATAAGCTTTCTAGAAAAATAAGAAGCAATATTCATCGTTTTGAGTGAAAATTTTATGAAAATTGAATAAAAAAGGCCAAAATAATCAACATTTCTTTGTTAGGAACCAATTTTTTTTTTCGTAGCAATCGGAACTTTAAGAAATTAACTTAGGTATAGAGATTTCTACAGTAATAACGAACAATTAAAGGTACAGTTACTTACATTAAAGTACTGAATACTTGCCTAAACATTTTTTTAATCATTAAAAGTAAAGAAACACAAAGTAAACGAATCACAGAGACGATCAAAAAAAATAATCAGCTAAACTTAACTTCTAAAATATAATTTATCTTCTATGCAATAATTATTATCACGAGTATTACAATCACAGCGATAAAATAATAACTTAGTCATCTAAATCAGTCGGATTTCTCACAAACTTCACACTCAAACATCTTATTTTTGGATGTGTTACAGATTCCACACACCCATTTCTTGCAAGTGACACATTGGATAAATTCCTTGCGAAGCCGATAGAAACGATAGTAGCATTTGCATATAGAACAGTAGCTGGTGCCCGCGACTTCGTCCGCGTTCAAAATGTTATATAGCCTAAAGCCTTTCTTGATAAATGGACTATCCAACACAAAAAGAATTTTTCAATTAGAACCAGTAGTTCCCGAGATTACCGCGTTCAACCAAGCAAACTCTTCAACTTTATAATATTAAGTATAGATTATAATATTAGTATAGATAAGTTCGAATTATCCTTCTTTGCCAGCTCAATCAATGGAACTTATAAAGACACCAACAGACCTGTTCTAACCCACTGTTAATTTAGCCCCAAAATCTGTCAATGTTCCCCTGGAAATCAAAGTAACCTCGTTTGACGGTAGTTGATGCAAGTGCGGTGCCGACAATAGGACGGTTAAGAACAACGAACGCACTTCATACATAAATCGAATCAAAATTGAATTAGGGGTGAAGAACCTAGACAAAAAAAAAATTCTCGCATCAATAAAGTTGGTGCTTAATTTAGCAATTTATCGACACCTCAGCGAAACATCAAACACTACTTAAGCGCTATTATAGTTTGACCTAAATGCATCGTTAATAATATTTGCCGCTGTTCGATAATGACAGGGAATTGCCTGTGTAATGATATAATAATGGGTGAGTCACAATTTTATTATTATATGCAAAAAATATACGAATAGTTCATCGAACGTGAGGTCACCGAGATGCGACCTCAGGTCAAACCGACTTTGCTCTTGGAAACATTTGCATGCGTAGATAACGAATCCATTGTGCAGGAAGAATAACGATTATGTATATACATTATATCGTTATCGTTATCATTATCGTTACAAGATAAATGGTAAACGCTTCCTGCTTTCCGTTTTTAAATTTCTCTAAATGTAGTTAGTGTATTTTTTTTTGTGATTTTGATTTCCTTTAAGGGTGCTAAATAATTACGTAACTCTTTTTCTCCGTTTTACTTTCCGCTTGTCTTGGAGTCAATAAGATTAATTAGCTCCAATTTTCTGATGAACGTTGAAACCATTTTCAGGTCCATAAAATCTAAAAATATTAATATTTTTTTTGTAAAATATCGGCATTGACTTGGATTTTGATTTTTATGTATAAAGATAGCAAAGAGCCTTATATAGACAAATACTGGTAAGAAACAAATTTGAATATTTATTGTTTGAAATCACTGCTCATTTTCCTATTCATATTATAACGCCTCTGTCGTCAGCCTCTGTCTGTTACTATGCTAACATTTTCTAAATTACCCAATGGATTTTCATACGGTTTTTTTTTATGGAAAGAACGATAACGAGGAAGGTTTGTATAGATATTCTCAGAAAAAAAAATGCATGTGTACGCAGCCGGGGGCGGGTCGCAAGTAATTAATAAATTACTACAATGGATACGAATAACATATAAGTATATTAAAATATTACAACGAAGAATGGATTTACAATATCTTCTCTTCGTTAGGGTTTTGTTTTTGTTTGATAGCTGGTTACGCAAAAATAATAACCGCCAAAACAGCTTGTCGAAACTTTTGTTTTTGATAAAGTTTTTAATTATTCCAATCAATAATAAAAGAAAGTTGACGTTTTGAGGACGCACAAACCAATAAGAGTAAACTTGTTATCCAATACAACCATGATGGAAGTCTTTAACAATATTACTTTTAAGCTTTCGTAGTGAAATTTACTTGCGTAAATATTTTAATATTTCATGTTTTCCTGATATATTATCTGTACTCATACCTATGTATGTTAAGATTAAAAAAAAAACACACACGCGATCAGCTATGCTAAGACAACATAGGTTTATGTATAAAGTTTAATTTATTATGAAATGTGTTGAGTCTATGACTTTTTAGATTATATTTTCATCGTTATTGTCATTAACAGCTCAGCCCATAAGCGTTCCCATTTGAACATAGATCTTTTTAATAAGTGCCACCACTTTTGATATTTTGCATCTCCTATTCAATGTCCAGCCGCTTTCTTGAGATCATCGATTCATGGACCACATTCTCTACTATAAGACTCGTCTACCTCATAATCCATGCGACCATTTTTAATTATCTTTTTATTTTATCCCATTAAAATATCCCATGTAGTCTACAATTAGTCGAAGCGAACAATAATGCAGCTATAATTGCATTATAGCTGTGGTGAACAATGGTGCCCAACCTTGATCAAATGGCATTTAACTCCACTGGTGTCAATCACACCGTGTTGATATGTTATGCTTTCGCCGGCAATGATCGCGTGCGCATTTTTTTGTGAATGGATCCGTCAGATGTTTTGACATTTAGTATTATAAAAGTGGGTCAAGATTAACAAACAATAAAACTATTTCGTTACGGTTTTTTTTTGCGATTGACTAATAAAGAGAAAAGAGAAAATTGTATACATAAATACAGTGGTCTGATAACATTTTTTTTAACATATTTAGTGAAATATTTGGAACGATTGTTTATTGTGTTGATTTATAAATAAGTTTTTATTTTGGTTTGATTGCTTTTATTAAGTAATAACGACTCGCCCCTGGCTTCGCATGGATGGAATAATTTTGATCCCTGCACAAACCATTCCTTGCTTTTCGCTCGTTCCATTAATAAAAACCCGTTGATTGGTTTAGAAAGAGTTAGCGGAGAAGCAGAGTGAAAATAAAAAGGCCTTTATTTTATAACTAGCTGGTGCCCGCGCCTTCGCCCTCGTTGAAAAATAAAAGACATACATTGACACCTGACATTACATTTTTACCAAGCGTTGGATCTTTGTTTTTAGATAACTGGTGCCCACGGCTTCGCTTTCGTGGAATATTTAGCCCATGTCCACCCTGAAATTCTATTCTAACTATTAGTGAAATCATTTTTTAAATCGGGTGAGTAGTTTCAAAGTTTACGAACAAACAAACATACAATCTTTACCTCCTTAGAATATTAAGTAGGTATAGATTTATGTATAAATAGATTAGCTTTCAAATAGTTGTAATTTATACAAAAATAAATTGTATGTTTTTTTTATATATATACTTACTAATAAATGCAAGATATCATTATATCAAAATTAACTTAATTCTTTAAAATAAATTCACTTATTTGGTAAGTGTAAGTTATTTTATATTTTACATAATCCAATAAAGGTTTACAATTACATCATGTTTCGACATACTTCCGTAAAACATTTCGCATTCCTAAACGCAAAATGAAAACATCAAAAACACGAAAAGCGGCAATCGATTATACCGGTTCCGAATTTAGATCGATGTCGAATGCGAATGGAGTAGGTATTCGAAACATTAACGGAACAAATGAAACAGTATGGAGCCTTCATTTAAACGACTTAATACAACGACTTAGTACCCAAAGACTCCTACTTATTAGTTATAGTAGATTTTTTGGAAATATACTTACCTACATGATTGTACAAAATAAATAATGTTATATATCTTATAATCGTTTAATTTGTATGCAAAGTTACTTAATAATTAATTTTTATTGTAAATACATATTTGTAAACTATAGGAAATAATGACCCATCCTGTCCGGCTGTTGAGACTACTAATGTAAGTATGCAATGTTACGCAATATACGCATCGGTTATTCACAAACAAAACACTATTGAGAATTAAGATTCCTCACTGTTATACGAAGACTACTATGTATGTAAAGTGGACGACATACTGAGCGGTGAAACTGTAACTCACGCGAAAGTGAAACTTGGTATATTCAACGCTATGTCTCGCACATTATGTAATCTATCGGCACATATTGAGAATTGAGATACATGCCGCGATTACACGATTCAATATATTATGTTTATTCCGGTAAAAACCGTGCGTGGAATTATTTCTTTACTTGTCAAAAGTAATAAATAAGCGATTAGCACTTGTTAACATTTACAGACATTTACAGATTGTTACAGACATACGTTACATAGAGAAAATCAGACACTTTTATAATAGGCATTGCTCTACTGCAGTTCTTTCTAGTAACATAATTTACTATGTTGTAAAAATGCTTGCGTCATAATAAGTAAATAGTCAAGTGAGTACTTCAATAACTGCCTAGGAAAATTCCGTCAAAATCAATTTTCTTTAATTAAAGGTCGCCTACATGATGGTCTACTTAATGATAGGTGGCTACCGTAGCCTAGAACACAAGCAAAGTCACAGATGCTGCAAGTGTGCTGCTGACTATAGTAGGATAAGTGATTAGGAAGTGAACCTCCCTCCAAGCGACAAAAAAAAAAACCTTATCTTAGTAGCGTTGTATAATTTCTTGAATACGTTCTTGTATAATATAATTTTTACGTGTGAAGTAATAACTCGCACTTAGACTCGAATCATTAATTGCAGACTCAGTGTTCATTTTTCATAAATCTATACTAATATTACAGAGAGGTAAAGTTTGTATGTGGGTGGTAATCTTCAAAACTACTCAACCTATTTAAAAAAAAATTCACCAATAGTGAGAATAGAATTTCAGGATGGAAATATCCAATAGAGCACCAGCTATTTAAAAATAAAGATCCAACGCTTGGAAAAAGTATAATTATCAGACGTCAATGTATGTCAGGCGTTATAGGTATCTTTTATTTTTCAAAGCGGACGTAGTCGCGGACACCGGCTAGTGTGGTAATAAAAAGCATCAATTTTGCCATGTGTTGCCATAATTGAAATTGTTACACTTGATAATTTTGTTTACATATAAATAGCCAGTTACACGTGTTCGAAACGCACTTAACTAGTTATCAAAACGATTTGCAATATTCATATGCAATTGGGGCCTACTAAATGGTAATTTGGTAAATATTTGTTTTATGAATGTGAATTACACATTCATATAACAAATGCGCGAAAGGTAGTGGAATAGTATACCTGCGTTCCTACTATTAGATATACTTATACAGATATTTCTGAATTGCAAGCCTTTAAAGTATACAGGTTAGTTGAAGTACATCACTCACCACAAGTTTAGTTTTTAAAGATGACTTCAATAAGTACGTACCTATCATTAATTTATACAACGTATAGGTATAATGTATATGATTGATTTAAAACACATTGAGTATTGTTTGGGAATTGGTATGTGTGGCAATACAGTAATAGTAATAATAATAAATCCCATAAATCGAGATATCTATTGCAATGGTTCAACCAGCTGCAACTCAATTTTATTGACACATTCTCATTGTTGTTAATGTATTCAATAACTTATGGAAACTGAACCTTGAAACTGGAAATCGTAATCTATTCAAGAAGCTTTAAGCATTATACTAGCTTTTTATATAATGGCAAAATATAAATTTGGAGCCTCTTTTTTACTTACCAATTGTGAAGAATCTTTTCAAGGAAAATAATATTATATCGCCGTCTGTCCCTCTTTATGTACGCTTAGTTATACTACACAACGAATTTTTAATGCGGTTTTTACCATCACCATGGAAAGAGCGTTAAAGGAGCAAGGTTTTTATATATAATTTGCAGAAAAAAAATCTAATCCGTGCGAAGCCGGGGCAGGTCGCTATTATAAGTATAAATTAAAAAAAGAAAAAAAACTTAAATGCACATTACATCATATTTTTGTAATTAAATAATTTATCTCTGGATTGTTGGACGGCTAACCTCCAAAACAATTAGATAAATTTTGAGGGACAAAAACGAGAGAAAAATGTCTTTATCCCTCTCAAATTGTAGTAAACGTTTACTATGAAGTGGACTATCAGCTTAGCTATGAACCATTACTATAAAAAAATGCATTCACATATTCATAAATCTAATGTAGACGTTTTATAGCTTTGATTTCTAAGACTCTCATTCTAACACATCTTGATGAATAACTCTATTATCAACACTGCGCAACATAGAACTGTTCGCGTCAAAGAACTATTGAACATCATTGCTTGTTAGTATGCATAAATAATGTAAACTTTACAGCAGGTTGTTGTAAAAGTTTATGATGTAAAAATAAAGCACCAGACTCTGCATGTCAACATGATGAAACTAGTATCACAGCGACAATTGCGTCTAATGCACTTACAACAGCTAGAATAACAGTTGAGATTTATAAATACCTACCATTATGAACTAAACAGACATGTTTCGAAATCGCCCGTTTCAAACTAGTTCAGTTTGGGTGTGTATTGCTAATTTGCCTACGCCGGCTAACAAAGAAGTTCTGCAATTGAGCATGCGAAACTGCAATGTAAAGGTGATTCATTTAGAGGTACTTTTTTGTCTATGGATTTTTTGACAGATGAAGCGTGAGTCGTGATAACCTTTTATGGTATTTTTGTTCTGTATAGTTTGACATTTCATCATGGAAAGACTTAGCCCCGCACAGCGTCTACAAATAATACAGCTGTATTACGAAAATCAGCGTTCAGCGAGGAATGTGTTTCGTGCACTTAGAGAAACTTATGGTCCACATAATCGGCCTACCGAACGCACGATTCGCCATACCATCCAAAAATTTGAGAGCCAATTTACTTTAATAGATAATACACGACCAAAAAGACCACATCCAGCACGTAGCGAAGAAAATATTGCGGCGGTAGCTGAGAGTGTACGCGATGACCGCAAAGAATCGATCCGGCGCCGTTCGCAACAACTTGGCTTGTCATATGCAACGACTTGGCGTATTTTACGTAAGGATCTTGGTTTCAAAGCTTACAAAATTCAACTAGTGCAAGAATTGAAGCCGACTGACCTACCAAATCGTCACCAATTCAGTCTTTGGGCTCTTGAAAAGCTTAAAGAAAATCCACTGTTTTCGTCAAAAATTTTGTTTAGTGATGAGGCACATTTCTGGCTTAACGGATATGTCAACAAACAAAATTGCCGTATTTGGTCCGAAGAGCAACCTGAAGAGATTCAAGCGCTGCCATTACATCCAGACAAAACAACGGTTTGGTGTGGTTTATGGGCCGGTGGAATCATCGGTCCATATTTCTTCAAAAACGAGGCCGGCCAGAACGTAACTGTCAATGGTGACCGTTATCGTGCCATGATAACAGACTATTTGTTTCCTGAAATTGAAGCCCGTGATCTTCAGGACATTTGGTACCAACAAGACGGCGCCACTTGCCACACAGCACGTGAAACCATGGCTTTATTGCGTGAACAATTTGGTGAACAGTTAATTTCGCGCTTCGGACCGGTGAGTTGGCCGCCTAGATCCTGTGATATCACACCCCTAGACTTTTTCCTTTGGGGCTATGTAAAGTCCAAAGTCTATATTGATAAGCCAGGTACGATTGAGCAACTGGAAGCCAACATTACTCGCGTTATTCGCCAAATACCAATCGAAATGCTTAGACGCGTCATCGAAAATTGGAACTGCAGAATGGACTATGTTAACCGGAGTAACGGCCAACATTTGAAAGAAATAATCTTTAAATAATAAATGTAAAGAATAGTTCTTTTGTATAATAATAAAAATTACCCGATAAATTTGTTTTTATTAATATATTTTTTTGTTTTGAAAAAGTACCTCCAAATGAATCACCCCTTATAATGATCAAGGTCTCAACGGTTGCAATAAGTCTCGTGGCGGTTTCTCGGTCGATTGACATACACTTCGTTTCCTATGTCAAAGTGTTGAATGTCTTGAATCTAATCTTATGGGAAAACATTTTGAGTAAACGCATGTAAATAGGAGAGGAGAATACTGTTACCAGCAGTAGAAAGAAATGTGCAAACAGGATAATACCTACTTTTTATATGAGGATCACCAGACAGGCTGACGGGCCACTTGATGGTAAGTGGCTACCGTTGCTTATAACGCAACCAACGCAATATAGGTTCTGCAAGTGCGCAGTGCTGCAACACCTGCTGTGCATCACCTTTTCTGAACACATTTGAAACCGAAACATGATTAACTATTACTTAAACCACTTAATATACCTATATGTTTGGTTTCAAACGGTTTAAGAGGTAAGTACTCAACACAAACAGCAAGCAAACAAAAAATAATTATTTATTTTTTATAAAAGTATCAAAATATAACTTGTTTTGTTTATATAATAATAAAGATTAGCTATAATATAACTACTAATATTATAAATATGCTGATTTAAAATCCACAATACTAAGAAGTGCTATAGCCTATCTGCTTTGTATACGTGTCACAGGGTTATTGTAAAAGCCGTATAATATAAATGTTCCATCGTCTTATACGCTACAGGGTCAAATTCTCCAATCTCAATCGGGAATGAGAGATTTGGGTGTTTTTCACGATTACAAATTGCATTTCAGCCTGCATATAGACCAGATTATTTCGAATGCAACTAAAGCGTTAGGGTTTGTTATGCGCAATACTGCTGAGTTTACTAGGGCTAAAACCCTGAAAATATTATATTGTGCTTTCGTTCGAAGTAAGCTGGAGTATGCATCGCAGATTTGGAATCCCTGTTATCAAATACACATTGACAGGCTTGAGAGGGTTCAGAAAAGGTTTGTTAAATTCTTATGCTATAGATTGTATCAACCTTATAACTCTAATGACTACCGTGACATGTGTAAGCGACATCATTTGATACCCCTTAATATACGCCGTGAAATTTCTGACATTTCTTATTTAATCAATATTATTAATGGTCGTGTGGACTGCCCTGATATTCTCTCCCTGATTAATTTTAATGTGCCCACTAGGTCGGTTAGGTCATACAACCCAATTTCAATATCAATTGCTAGTTCAAATTATCGGCAGAATAGTTTTCTTTGGCGGGCTAGTAGGAACCTCAACATGTTGTTCGGCGGGCTGGGTGCTGATATTGATATTGATATATTTAATTGTAAATCGGCGGAAGTTAAGAATAAATTGACGGCTATGCTGTTTAGCTGAGCGGTTTTCTTTTCTTTTCATTTTTTCTTTCCTTTTGTTATGATTTTATTTTAATATAATTTAAGTTATGTTTCGGTTTTAATATTGATTGTTTAGTTGCTATGCGTTTGTTATCGTTCGTCTTAATTTCTAGTTTGTAGTCTATCTGTGTATACCTTAAAATTGCCTTGTGTTGCCTATATATATTGTAAGTTTATTGTTTGTGCTGTTGGTGTACCTTTGAAAATAAATAAATAAATAAATAAATATAATTACTCAAAATCTTGTCAATCGCGACCACTTAGACCAATCATGCGCTCCTTTTAGTATGCGTAATTTCTTTAGATTTTCATGGCTTTCAGACTGTGAGATAGTTCCTTAATGGTCCGTTTTCAATGCCAATATTGTTAGTGATTCGATCAATCAAAACCATCGAGGCTTTACACTTCATTCTGTTAATTAGGCTACTTACAATGTCACGGATTGTCCCCAGGGAGATTATAAAAGATTGTCCCTTAAATCATTAATATAGTATGAGACGGAGACGAATGACAAAGGTCCGTACAAATATTATATATACATATATATAAAAATTATGTATGCAATTATATGTATTTTAATAAAGATATTTATTATGAAGCTTGAAATTTAACATTGTAAGTGGATGTACGTTTATTTGTTTAACCCAAGTTTAACCACAAATGAATGAGGGTTTTGAAATAAGCGAACCAACAAATAAAGCAATGCGTTAATAAGTATGTAAATTGGTGAATCATAATTCTTTAAAGTCTTTTCCTCTGACCTGCAATATTTATACATTTGTGCGTGAAAGGTCATTTCACGCAGCAGTGACATTCTACGAAAGAAGTGTAAAACAAAAATGAATACGTGAACGTTTTTTAACTTAAGCATTATGCATATTATTTTTCACAATCATAATCAACATCTTAATCTCAGTACAAGCTGGACATAGGTGTCCCCTATAATTTTCCAGTAGAATCAGTCAGAAGTAGCATGCATCCAGCGTCAAGCTGTGGCCCTTATAAGGTCATAATTCCATCATGTGGGCAGACGTCCTACGCTGCGCTCGATGTATTTTGATACATTAATTTTATACTAATACTAGCTGGTGCCCACGACTTCGTCTGCGTTGAAAAATATTAAGTAGCCTATCATGTGTCCCGTACGTCCAAATGTTTATCTACCAAGTTTCATGAAAATCAGTTAATTTGTTTCAGAGTTATGGAGGAACATACACACAGAAAAAAATTCTAAAAATCGTCAATTTAGTTTCAGTATCATGTATAGAGCCTATAAACACGATATCTCTGAAAACAAAGTAACTTACTCCATGACCGACCCTTACAGATTTATTATTAGTATTGATTATAAAGAGGTAAAGTGTGTATGTTTGTAATATATATAGGGGGAAATCTTCGAAACTACTTATCCGATTTAAAAAAAAGTGACCCATAGTTAGAATAGAATTCTAACTATCGGGATGGACTTAGGCTAACTATAACCACGTGGGAGAAGCCTTGGGCATTAATAGTTTCTAACAATTAACTATAGACAGATTTAATATGAATTTTTAGCTAAGAATTGTGAAAAAATTAGTAGGTCTACTTACAAAAAATGTAACTAAATTAATATAGACAGACATAAATTCCTTTACAAAATGTTGTCAACATTACAATCAATGATTAGACAAAATTCATTGAACACTCGTTCTAAATTCCCAGTTCGCTCGTATAACGTTAATTTCTATTGACAATTTTGAACAATTGAATGGCACACAGATAATTGGCCATTTTCGATTACGCTTCAAGCGTCGCGTCGCATTGAAATAATGAGGATTTAGAGAATCTTAGTGATTGCTGGTTGCGTTACTGTAGGGACGAACAGTCACGATTTTTCGGTACGAAGTAGTTGAAACTGTCAGCGGGTAATGGTTTTGTTTAGTAACTTCGTTATTATGTTTATTAACTAACAATTTGTTTTTACTTTTACGACAGAAATTTAAAACACAGATAGCAAAGAACATTGTTTTAGCTAAAAGAATGGTTGCCAATTAAATTAACCGAGAAAATCGAAAATTATCGAATACTAGTTATGGTGCCTGCGACATTTATTTTTAGACAATCCCTCGAAAACCTAACATTTTTAACATTAAAGTATCCTATACGTTAATCCAGGTATTGTGTGCTAAATTTTATCCAAATCCGTTCAGCCGTTTTTTCGTTATTGAGGCACAAACATACAAACTTTTGCATTTATAATATTTATAGGGTATATTACTATTAACAATTCATTTTGATCTATTATAATTTAAGAATCTTGCTGCAGGTGTTCCTCTGATAGCCTATGCATTTATAATAAGAGGCGTATCATCTATTGTGCTGGTGCACAGTATTGCATTTTACACTGTTGCATTATGATCGCATGATGCAACTGCATGCCACCGTACCCTTAAGGCTTATGAGATGTTCAGACAGAAATTATTACGAATGACATTTCAAATGAGAGTTGCATTAAATATTGCTGCAATTTCACTAACGTTGCGACAAATGAAAGCGTAATCTTATAAATATTTTTAATGATAAAAAAAACGCAGGCAGGCGAATGTTTTCAATTGTGTTTCCCAAGTTGGTAGGAAAGGGAAATCTGTGGTGTTATTTCATGGTTTGTAATTCGGAATCTCTAAGGTATATCTCTAGGTATATAGACTGTTTTTCCAGATTGTAAATAATGAAAATTAGATTCATCTCTATAGAGTGGCTTTTCGACTGTAGAGTGGCTGGAAATTCTGAGCAACGAAGTAAGTAATCCACTTGGGTATATAAAAACCATGTCAATTAAAATAAATATAATAAATAATATCCTGAAGTCATTTTTATTTAACCAATTATAATAATGTCAATTGAACTACCGAGACTAAAAAGTCCCACTAGTTCAATCAATTGAAGTCCCAATTGAACTAGTGAAAATAGACCAGTAATAGGTATAATAAGAGTTTAATTCAAAAAATTTATTGATATTTTAAGGGACAAAATATATTAAAATTAAGATTAAGATTTTAAGGGACGACTTGTATTAATTTGCATTCAACGTTATTCAAAACTCACTCATGTATATTGCAGCATAATATCCTGCCACTACTAATTTTATTATTTGGCTGAATTAATTTTTAATTACCTAGTTTAAATAAAACAATGTGTTCTACATTCTTATTATGTAATCTACTTCATCAAATAATTAATTTATCATTGTGCGTGGCAATAAGAACGTAGAAACTATTAAGTCATACAATATTTAACCTTATTTTACACGAGAGTATTTCTGTTCTCCTTTTCTTGTTTATGTCGCAGGAGAAAAAAATCTATAGAATGTAAAATAAAACAAACAGTTCGTATTTGAATGGTTTACTTTCCTTTTCGTTCACTTTCACTTTCTTTACCTTGAGTTGCGAAGGCATTGACCTGCAAATACATGCCGTATCATGCGATGAGCAGAAACCCTTTAATTAGGGTTGAGTTAGATAGGTTATCAGGCCACAACATATAAAAGTACTTTTTAATATTCTTGTTTTAAGACTGTTTATAATTGAAAATAAAGATATAGCATATTTTACGTATTATATAATGTTTAGAAAGTGGATGGCAAGAGGTCTCGTTGTCGGTCTCCTAACCGATGGACAAAGGCTCTTGACCATAGCCCCTATCCCTCCATTATTTAGATATACGTATTATACAAACTTAATAAGGTTAAAAGGGTGAAAGGTAAGATGAGGACCCACTTGATGACTTGTCCGAATGCTGCCGATGCTGAATAGGGTCCAAGTTAGCAACACGTAAACTTAAATGCAGTGTTCCTAAGCTACCACTAAATAAATATGGTTAAAGTCCTCAACACTGCGACTCACTTTATGTCTCGTTCTTCATGTAGGGTCCAATTCAGCAACTCGTAAATATTTTGTTATAAAATTTTTAATTAATTTTCGCTTATAATTGACACTTGTTTGAGGGGAACGACCTATTAAAATCACGCTTAAAATTTAACGAAAATATGTTTAAAATTGATTTGAGCTCATAATTCACAGAAAAAACAGTGGTTTTTGTAGACTTCGAATGCGTACAGTGTTAAATCAAAAATGCAATTTCGGCACAGCTTAGATTCGACGATAAAATTTATTTATGTTGACACATAATTTATTAATGGTTTGAAGTCTCTATTTTATTAAAACTTTATTTTTTAAATATTTTTACTCAAAGTGTAATAAATAAGCTTTCATGAAGTTCAAGGTTTATCTTGTATCAATATATGTGGGAATAATTTTATATATAATAATAATAAAACTAGGTGTTGCGTGCGACTTCGCCTGCGTAACTTTATAAAATATAGATTATGTGACTCGCTGATAATGTAGCTTTCTATAGGTTGAAAGAACTTTCAAAATCGGTCCAGTAGGTTTCGTGGTTCTTCATTACAAACATACAAATACAAATCTTCTCTCTTTATAATATTAGAATAGATAATTAAAATTATACAATTCTATTCAATGTAAGATTTTGTAATGTAGAAAAATATTTAATTTACATATTTATTGATTTATAGATACATCTTTCACCACTATCACCACTATTTCTAGTCTAGTTCTAATATCTATCAGTTAATCATGTCTTGATATGTTTATCTAAATATCTATCTGAATACGCCAAGTTTGATATAGATAATCTATTTACGTGGAGGTCAACATAATATTCCTGATGTTCAACATTGAATGCAGCTTTTACAACTTTATTCAAAACTCATAATATGAATCACATCCATAAAGATACATCAAGACGAGTAAGTTAAAAAACAAATCTACTTCTACTTCTTCAGTCAGGCTTTAGATGCTAACTGAATGTTCGATTTTTTTCAAGATAAGGTATTTATCTCCACAAATATTATAACTTATTACTATTTGAATATTACGTCATTGTTTACATTAATAAGTGTTGTGAAAAGGGTTAGTAGTCTTGTGAAACGAATCAATTCAAATTAGTAATGATTGCGGCAGCGATTGTTGCAGAACAAAGCCAATGATAAAATTGAAGCTAAATAAACTGATACGACATGAATGATGTTGGACGTGACCAATCTGTAATGTAGTTACCATCTGATTTGCAACATAAACAATGCCACCTGTTAATCTCTTTTTAATAATACGAATAAGAGCGTTGATGGAGTATATACATAGATAAGCGAGAGAGGCTATTCTTTCACGAAGGCCAGTTGTATCTATATGAATAAAAATCGATTGAATGGAGTAGATATGAATGTACGACCGCTTTTGATGATTTTTCTGCTGTTCTGTTCGTAATTGTCAAAAGAGTAAAATTATGTATTATACTCTTTTGCACCCGAAACCAAATCAGTTAAGGTATACTACTAGTAGTACCTACCTAAATCCCTCAGAGTACTGAGAGCAACTAAATCATGCAATACATGCCAATTACATAGTACTTTTAACGAACTCACTAAACTAAAAAATAAAAAATCTTTGAAATGGAACAGCTGTACTTGTATAATAAAAATACTAAGGGTAAAATAGTTTGTGATAGTTGTCCTTCTTATGCTGATTTTAGCTTATTCTATAGTTTTGTTAATTAGTATTTTTTAATGTATACATTTAATGATATATGTATATAGTGTATAATATAGAGTGCTTAGCAATCAATTCCTTTGAAGATTTCATTTGCGTTAATTCTAAACTGCGATAAATTTTATTTTTATTCTTTAAAGTACGAGTGTTTTCAGAAGGTTATCTCCTACCTGAGTGTTGGCACGCGTTCCCTCACAGTTCATTACCCCACAATGTCGTCTGACATACCAATATTGACAATGTGTACTGACATTTACGGTTTAGCGCTAACTTCCAATTTCATTCCATCGTTTATAAGTATAAGTTATTCGAAAAAATGTGGCCCACGACCCACGGCTCATTTTTTCGATGCGACTGTGGTTTTTAAGTATAATGCAGATATAAATTTAGAAACGCTGTGTTAAGTAAATAAATTGCTGTTATTTTCTTCATTTAAACTTTAAGTGAAATGCTGAATGATGACTGTATTTATTTAAAAAACTTTGTATAAAATTTTTGGGTCTGCGGTTTTCGCTGCGCCGACAAAGACAAAACAAGTTCTTTAACTATATTGAGTGTATTGCGTAGCCAGCCATAAATTATAAATAATTCTTATATTATAAATAAACAATATCAAAACGCAAAGTTTCCTCAAAATGCGTTCAGTAATTTTTGTGTTCAGGAACCAAAAAACATTTATTATTATTAGTGCGACTAATTTAAAAGTAAAAATTAGCTAACTCTTTCAATTATTTTTTACTGCTTCCAAATTAGGTACCTACTCCAAATTATTTCAATAATTATAATAATTCAATGAATAAAATAAAACATATAAAGTGTACATTTGTATAATTTGTTTAATTGAATTAAGTACAAGTGATAAATCGGGTTATTAATTGTTAATTTCTATCTACTTTATTCAATTGGTATTTGCTGTAAATATTCCTGAATAAAATTAAACCTGTTCAATACTCTTTAATATTAACCTCTATTATTAAACCTTAAAACTTAACATTGCAAATTACCTTTTTGATTAATGTGAAAGTTTGTGATATAATTATAAATAAATAATTATAAATGTGAAAGTTTGTGATGATGGATGAATTGTATTGATGTTTGTTACTAATTCAGGCAAAAATTACTTAATTTGACACACAGATAGTTTATTACCTGGATATATATCATATATAGAGTACTTTTTATCCTGAAAAAAATTTAAAAGTATATAAAATAATGGGCGCCACCGTCGTCATAACGATAAAGGTGTCGGGCGTTATAACACTCATATATTTTCTCAGGTGTTATATTTCTAATTTTTCAACACAAACGAAGTCGCCGGCAGCAGCTAGTGTTAGATAATAGTTTAACAAAATTAAAAGTGAGTTTAAATAATCACACGGACGCTCGTAAGTTGCACAAGAAAGTTAGCGCGGTCCTCGGAAGTGAATGGTTCCGGTAATGACAGAGCAAACAATGGTGTTGAAGAAACTATCTAGCTTACCATTAAGCATTAGTAGCATTCAGCAAAGAGCCTTGTTCAACTACCATTGTTGCACGAGGTTAAAACAATTAGACAGTCTTAGGAGAGAACGAATTTACGAAAGAAATACCCTTGGATTATGAGCATAAATGATGAGTCCATCTTATGTGAGGTCTCATTTTAATATTTTGTTTTTAGCGTGTTTTGTCCGGGTAAAATACTAACTAAAAACTATAAATGAATTTCGTTTTTAGCGAAAAATTTCAAGTTGGTCGGATCAACAGACAGATTCAGAAAGCAATAAGTAGGTACTTCGTTATATAATTAAGTACGTTTATTGTCGGGGAGTTCCTCAAAATTATTCTGGCGTAAACCTCGCTATCAGTGACCTTTTTTTTGTAAATGAACATTTAAGTACTTACTCTTTTGCACTGATATTAAAAATACTACCATATTAATATTTTAATGACAGAGAGAAGAGGGATTGTTTAGATTTTTTAAGTTTGCTTATAAATGGAGTTTAATCTCCAGAACTAATCATTGAAAAATCCAGATAAATTATTCCAGATTTATCTGGAAAATAACTTATTCCAGATGGAATAGGCTATCGCTTAATGTCTTGCTAAGCGCAAAACCCGAGAACTGCATGAGCAGTTTGGCTATACTTTTTTGAAATCAGGGGAACGTTCTTATGAAGAGAAATATTTGAAAAATTGCTCAAAAAATTGCATCCAAGCGAAGCCGGGGGCGGATCGCTAGTAAACAATAAATATCAAATTAAATGCTTTTAATTATTTGATAGAATCACTTACGAAGTAGTAAATGAAAAATTAGAGCATAAAATACTTAGATAGCCTTTGCAAAAGGCAGATTAGGATCGGAATAGAACCACTCTAGAATAATATGACAAACAAAGACAGTAATGCAATAGCTTGCAAAAAGTCTGTTATATACAATGCAATTCATACAATTCTTTCCGGAGAATTGGGACATTATGTGATAAACAAAGGAAATTGAGACTTGAGTTCCGCTGTTTGCGGAGATTTTTCTTTGCTCACAATCTCACTGGTTCGCGTGTCGGTGAGATTTCGTCGATTCTTTACGGTGTTATCAAATATTAATTTGCTAAACCACGATAAATTAACTGGGTCAAATCGTCTATTGAATAAGATGCGGCAAGAAAATACGTAGTAGGTGATAAATTGGGTAGCCCGTCTGGCGGCAGTGACCTGCCTTAAAGAATAACAGCATGTAAGGTTTTGGTGAGTGAGTAAGGGATGCCAAGGCCTAATCCCATTACCCCCTAATCTTTTATATTATCTTTCTAATCTCGGTAGCGCACTAACAACACCTATGGCGTTGATTGCATAGTTAGGTCCCCAAAAACTTATGCAGTACCCTGCCTACACTTAAATAACAAAGACAATTTTATTGTACCAGTAGTATCACACACAGATATTTTTTTATTTGGGTTTTAGCAGCGAACTTTAATTTAATTTCTCGTCCTAATTTTGACAAAAAAAAAAACAACATAAAAACAACATGGCAGTGACAGTTTGTAAAAACATCTAAAACAAGGAACAAGATGAGGAAACTGTGTTAGTAAGTACAGAAAAGAAAAAACTGCAAAAAATATTTTTAATATTGTATTCCGAATGGCTAACAAGTCAATCTTTAAACTAATGATTAATTTTCAAAATTTTATGTAAACGACCCGCGAAGTCTGATTACAGTAGGTCATTGTCAATCGTAACCCCGCAATGAATACTGTTCACCGTGAAATTTTGTTGTAAAAGTTTATCGCTGCTTTTGCAACTAAGTTCGGGTTCGTGAAACAAATTGCACAATTTTTTTGTGCGTTTTCGACGACAACGACCTTTATTAGACACTTTTGTGCAGACGTAGTATTATTAATCTGTCAACATTTTCATTCGAACAAAAGTTTTAAATGACGGAATATATATGTATATTCAATAACAACTAAAAGTGTGAGCTGAACATCTGCTTAGACATTTTTGTCATTAAAAAACTCTGCACCGGCGCAGACCAAGTTATTATTACGCTACTCCAAAATGCAGTTAATAATTACAGGTTAATAAAATTAATAAATATTGAAACTAAATGCATTGCAATTAAATTTAATAAAATTGGACAAATCACTTAGAATATATTCGAATGTGTTCAAAACGGTTAAGCCTTTTCTCAAATTAGCGTGCATAAACGCACAATCAAGTAGCTGTGTTTGCGAGCAAAATCAAATCAAATCAAATCAAATTTGATTACTCAAATCTCATAATATAACCCAAATCTCTTCAAAGTTCGCATCTTCTGGGTGAGCTCGCTCTATTATTGTTGATTGTCTTGCCTTGTCAGCCTTGTCTTTGCTACACAGCTGGATGCTGGCCAAGAGCAAACTCATATTTAATAAAAAAAAGATCTCAGAAATTACAAAACGAGTTTTCATTCAGTTTTCACTAATGGAAAGAGCGTCAAACGAGGAAAGTTTTTTATATATATCTTGCAGAAAAAATGGCACCTGTACGAAGCCTACTATAGATAATATAAGTCAACAAAGCATCGTGAAATTTAAAGATTCAATTGAATGGAGATGATCAGTGAACTTTATGCACGGAATGTAATTACAATATTCATATTAGGTATTGTGCATGATGATAACTGCCCACATCATCACTTAATTAGCACTCTGGTGTCCTCCTACGATTAAGATTACAATGTGTCAGATGTAATTATTGTTGTGCTTTTATTATAGTGCTATGATATAAGAAGATTTTTTCCAATACAATAAAACAAAATAAGGGCTTTATACGTCAATGACCTTAAGAAATTTATTACCCTAAGATAATTTGGTAACGAAAGTGTTTCAATTCAAACAGTGGCTACCTGGCGTTTAAGATTATCAGTTTCTTTTATGATAAAATGCGCAAGTATTATATGGTAATTAAATATGGGCTTTTTTTAAAATTTATATAAAAAACATACAGTTATAAGAGTTGAATAAAATGAGTTTATTTTTAAATAAGACATTTAAAGAAAGTCATAAAAGCTTAACTTCACATATAAGCATATATTACTCGTACTTTTCATAGAAAATAATCATAAAATATTTTTGGAAAAAAATTGGTATTACAAAATTTCTAAATAGTATTAAAAAAGATTTTTTATATGGTAACGTAGGTATTCAACGTTTAGTTTTATTTAAAATATTTTGCAATAATAAAAAATACAATATTTTTCACACTTTTATCAACTCCAAATTATTATCAATTATATTAAAAAAAAAATAGTATACGATACGTGTTATTAGTTCAATTATGTTAAAATTTTAGCTATTAATTAATTAAAAAAAAAAGTTTAAAAAATACTTGCCATTTTCCATGAGCGCTTTCCTGGGCTCTGTAGGGACAGCTGTTACAGCAGAAATCAGTAGAAACATGAAGGTAATCCTTGCACTGGCACCCATATTGATATGTTACACGCTAATGTTCCGATTCAAAAAAGTGTATGGTAATGTCACAACAAAACAGACGCAACTATTATCCGCGTGCGATCGGTAACATTTGCGTCGGCCGCACGACTGGCACAGCCCGCTTACTGTTAACGACTAATCCGACAAAGGCACTTTCTATCACCTTTATGCGCAAGCGCAGCTTCTGATGCATTTAAGCACCATTGTCCTTTATCGTTTTCATGAAACTGTGTTGGTGTTTTTTTTTTACAGAACAGCAGTACCAAGAGCAAAGAAAAGGCGCAGCCGAATCTCATAAGATCTTCCTTGAGATGGGGAAATAGGCTCTGATATTACATTCTTATGCACCGAAACGCAGACGGGAATCAAACGGATTGTACCAGCGCAATTATTAATTACTAACTCGTGCCCGCAACTTCGTCCGCGTTGAAATAGAAAACGAGTAATATAATTACCTAACACCTAACATCTTTATCGCTGTGCCACAACGACAGTAGCGCCATTTCTTATATTTTTAGACAACCCCTTGGGAACCAAACATTTTTACACGATAAAAATCCCGTATGCTAATCCAGGTATATAAGCTATCAGTGTCTCAAATATCATCTAAATCCGTTCAGTAATTTTTACGCGAAAGAGTAACAAACATCCATAACACAACACAATCCATCGTCATAAAGTTTCGCGTTTATAATATTAGTAGGATTATTATATATTTTTTAATGTTACAATTAATCTTTACAGGCATTATAGGTTAAGGAATAAGGTTTAAACTATATATGAAAGACTAATAACTAACCACAAAATAAATCTATCTATATATCTTCTATATATATATATATAAATCTCGTGTCACGATGTATGTTCGCGATAAACTCTGAAACTACTGAACCGACTTTGATCAAATTTCATAAGTATCTGTTATTTGGTCCAACTTAAAAAATAGGATAGTTTATATCTCATTTTGTTTATTATTTTTTTGCAAATTATATAATATTATTAACATAGCGCCATCTGTTGATACTTATTCAATACAGCAATTATTTATCTGTGAGTTCCATAAGGTTCTCACAGATGGCGGTTTAAAGTAATTTATCGGCTGGATTGCAAAAAAGCACCCCGGGAGAAGCCGGGAGCGGGCCACTAGTAATATATAAAAAACATATATAGCTATTTAAATAAATAATTCTCAAATTATTTTTTATTTGCTTTTTTATTTTGATACTGTATTTCTTATTCAAACCGTACTTAGCGTAGACTCGCGACTTCAGCGATACCTAATTGTTACGATCGACATTTAGAAAAATATCTATATCGTATTCTTCTGTGTAACCACATTTCAAACGCTTCCAACCGGTTCATGGTGTTTAATCTTAAGGTCCACACTTCCGAGCCATATAAAAAGACAGACCAAATGTAGCACAACACTATTGAAGGCAATTTTTGCTATCTCTATTCTGCGTTATAGAATCTAATGTAGGTAATGCGTTCTGCGCTAAGTTGGTAGGTATTTAAAGTGATACTTGTATCTAAATAGAGTAACAAAATTAAAACAATTTGTAAACAATAAAGCGTTGTTTAACAATTTACAAACATAATTTAAATAATAAACAGAGCGTGTTCAAGAATATTGGAAAGAAAACTTTGCTATTAACCTGCTTTTCATGGATAAATGAGCGATGAATAATATTAAGAATTAAGAGAAATAAAGAGAATAATAATAATATTAAAAACAAATTTTCTATATGCGTTATAAACATAATTTTTTTGACAATTTTTTTATAATATAAACTATGTATTTTTTTGCTAAGGTCCTTTACTGCCATCTGGTGTTTGGTAGCTAAATGAACTTATATGTATATAGAACATTGTAGGTTAATAACGAGTTTTTGTGAGCTGAGCAAGTGAGCACACACACTGACCACTGACTTGACACTGACCACACTGACACTAATGACAGCTAAATTGTGACATTTGACTTTACAACCATAACCAATTTTCTTTTTTTAGCGAAAGTTTAGTGAAGTTTTAGCGAAAAATTCGGCACAACGATCGTTATTATAGTGTTACCATTAGCTAGGAAATTGTTTTCGTTAACTCACAAACTTAATATCAAATCGCTTCGGAGCGAGCGAATGCCACTTGTCTTTAAGGCTTCTGTTACTAGAATTATTATATATATTAATAATAGTGACAGTGGCGTAAGTTGGACAGTTTTATTGCTGAAATTTATTATTAAGGACTTTTACTGCCATGTGGTGTTTGGTAGTTGAATTAACTTATTAAAAGATCATTTTCTACTAAAATTGTAGTAGCACATTATATTAGTTACAATATAATTACAACAGATGGCGTACGTGCAAACGTTTCTTTATAGACATCTAGTGTTTAATAGCGTAACTAATTGAAATTATATTTCATTAATTATAAGACTATTTCTTTAGACACAAGATGGCGTATGTACAGACGTTTCTCTATAGCCATCTAGTGTTAAATAGCTTAACTAATTGAAATAATATTTCATTTATTAGAAGACTATTTCTTATTCGGAAACAGATGTCGCCGCTATTAACCCTTTTTTCAAGAAGCTGAATATATAGTTTCAGCTATATTTTTAGTCTCCCTGGCATTATGAATTGTGTTTTGCATCTTCAATTTCTAATATATTTTCACAATTAAAAGTTACGATTTATTTATGTAATACTTTGTTGTTAATTACGATTTAATCATCAATCAATCATCAATACTAATAATAAATCTGTAAGTGTAGGTATTGTATGTATGTATGTATGTATGTATGTATGTATGTATGTATGTTCCTCCATAACTCTAAAACGAATTAACTGATTTTCATGAAACTTGGTAGATAAACATTTGGACGTACGGGACAAGGGATAGGCTACTTAACATTTTTCAACGCGGACGAAGTCGTGGGCACCAGCTAGTATTAAATAAATCTAAATCATTTACACAAATAAGCTAATTTTAAAAATTTAAATTTATAAATGAAATAAGTATGTATAAAAAACTTTGTCAAACTTGACAAAATATTATTTTGTCATTGTTTCTATAGTTTAAAACACTTCTAAATTAAGATACTTGTGTCATGGAGCCGATACCTTAACCACTTGACCAACAGCTATTTAGAAGTGATTTGATTACTGTTATATAGTTATAGAGTAAATTTTAATAGTACTTAACCAGTACCTACTAGTATTAGTACGTAACTAGTATTACAGTGTGAACATTGCGCATATATCGTCAAATTAATTCACTTCTTATCGAGATATTATATAATTTAAAAAGTAAACTTGCATTTATTTTAATCGGTGTTTCATGCCACGACTATCTATTAAGATTTATTCATTCAATATTATTATTTTGTATAGCTATTTTTAATATTTATGATTTTATATTTTTATAATAACTGAAGTATGCAAGATTTTATTATTTATTTATTAATTATTATTTTTCATAATAAATTATAAATTAAAAAGCTCTAATGAGTTATATATTATTTTACAGAAGTAGTGTATTATAGTAATTTTTAAAATCGTAATCAAAAATTTATGTGTCTGACTATACTTGCTTCTAATTTATATACGGAGGTGAGTTTTGGCATAGAGTAAATAGAGTTTTGGTAAAGAAACAACGTGGGTATAGGTAAGTTACTGGATTAGAGGTGAAATTTTGGTGAGGGTTGTACCCAATAATCTTCACACATCTTCATAAGTAGGTCGGTAGGTAGGTAGGTAGGTAGGTAGGTAGGTAGGTAGGTAGGTAGGTAGGTAGGTAGGATAAATGTCTGACTGCGAATAAAAGAAGATGTATACGCAAATGAACAAAATTTATTTCATAAAATTATTAAGGCAATTCACTCTTGCATCATCCATTTTAAAACACATTCTTACAATTTCATATACATTACAATACAATAATCAAATTATTTACACATCAAAAATACAATAATCCACACGGTATCAGTTCGTTTATTTTAAATAACTAATGATACATAAAATTTACACATTAATCATAAATAAGCAAAATTATCTACTAATTCAATTAAAAAGTCTTTCTTGGTTAAAAATGGCATTATGCCTTCTTAAGAAAACGAAACAGTTACATAAATTACTTATTGAATAAATTAATTTATGACCGTATAATACTTTCGAGAAGACTACACTGGCAAGACATACGCCATTTTACATGTATTTTACACATAAAAATTACGTTCACTGGTATCAGTAAATTAATAAGAAAAAAAAACATAAAAAAGGACAGATTCACAATGAATGAAAAGTAAGATGAAATCAAAATGCTTAAATAAATAGAAGAAAATAAATATAAAGTAGAGAGAAAAATAAATAATTGTATTGTCTTCGTTAAAGAAAAAAAAAGAGCACTAGTCAACGGCATAGGTACCTATCTACATTAAGTACAGAGGAACTAATTAAAAATTCTTAAAATCTAAATTAAATAAATTAAATTAATGTCTAACAAAATACTAAATATCACAGAGAAATTACCCATTACTTAATTAACAATAACTGTTTCGTCAAGCACTTTATAATTCCATCTCACAAGTTAAAGAGAGCTCATAGATCTTCAAGGGAGATGACCGCGAGAAAGTTATTCATCAAAACAGATTTCAACTGACTGGTAGTGTATCAAATAACCACTTATAGCTTCCTCGCGATCAAAAATATAAAATAAATAAGTAAAAAGCTAAAAAGTTTACTTAGAGAAAAGTAATAAATATAGTCCAAGCGAGTTTAAATTATGTCAATTTATAAAAAAGTGGCTTATCTAAGCTAATTTCTTCTCCCTTTTCTTGGTCTTCTGCTATCTTTCTTTTTCTTTAGTTGCGCCTCGTACGCTCTGCACCTAACGTTTATTTTCCCCTTGACTTTACCCCGTGGACATCTTAGTTCTGAGTTCCAATTGTTCAGGAGATTCCCATAGCCCCTCAATGCGATGTAATCCTGCTTTAAGCATTCGGATGCGTTGACATCTTTGTCAAAGGACTCTAATCCCATTTGGCTCTCATCGAAGTCAGGTAGGGAGAGATTAACTTCGACCATTCTCTCAACCACCTCTGATATGAAAGTAATTAATTTATTTAGAGTTTTTTGTATTACGTCCTTCCTTATTTCGGTGTAATCGTAGAACTTGCCGTCTGTATAGTGTATAGTAACGTTTTGCAGAAGTTCTAGAATCACTTTGTATTCTCTGAGTGATTTGTATAATCTCGGTATTAGGTACGAAAACTGAAACAAAAAGAAAAAAAAAAGTTAAATTAAATGTCTATTACAGTTAATTAAATGAAGTTTAGACCAAGGAAATCAAAATAAGAATCGTTTGATGAAAAGTCGCTTGGAGGTAGTTATTTGATATTAAAAGAATTAGTGTTTTTAAGAGATTCCTTAGGAAAACTGAGAGGTTCTCACATAACTACCTACATATCGAGTGTCTAATTGCTATGAATGTCTCAACGTACGCCAAAGCTCTAAAGGTTCAGAAGATTTATGCGATGCATTGCATACACACTGAAGTATAAACAGTACCAAACGCAAGTAACTGCGTTAATATCGTGGATATTTTACGGCGCGAGTAATTTGTGTCGAGGTCTCATATTCTGTAATTGTGATCGGTGTGACTATTCAATGATGTTATTGTCACTTCTCAAAGCTAAGGACATAGTTGTATCGATATTAACAGTGACTTCATCAAGCTCCTTAATACATGTACTTGGTCAATTAATATTATCTCTTGATAGTTTAATGTCAGTAGACTTTGGGGTTTAATTATTATGTTAATATAAGCTATTGTAGATTGGCTGAAGCATACTTTTCATGTATGCTTCATAATATGCAGAGAAAACAATAAAATTTGAAGGCTATATATAATATTGTACAAGCATTTCCTTGTATAGAAAAAGTTTCATGTAATTAAAATAACTAAGTACTCAGTAAAGCTTTGAAACTATAATAGGAAATCCTTTGAGGTGTATCCGAAGTTGGAAATGAAAAAAAATTTGGGTCGCCAAAGAATGCGATAAAACATGAAGATTGAATAGAAAAGTCTAACATTCTATAAATTATCTTTTTACAGACTATAGGCATATTCAAACTTGATATATCGCTTCGCAGGGTTGCAATTTTTTTATGTAAATTATATACAGAAACTTTCTTCGATTATCCCTCTTTCCCATAGTGAAAAGCGTGTCAAAATCCGTTGGGTGGTTTAGAAGAATATAGCGGAGAAACATACGCAGGACAGCGATTTTATTTTATAATATTTATTGATAAATTGTGTTATTCTCCATAGACGTAAGTCTGGTTTCTTCGTCACATGAACAACCTTGACTAGGGCATAACTAAGTGCATTTACAACTAACAGTTACACTGTTGTATTGTCTGTAGTATTACCAATATATCTTATATTAACTGTTGTGATTACAATCGAGATTTATTTGTATTATACTCGTAGTTCGATTCTGTCACGTCTTTAATCAAAACTAACATTACGGTAATGTTCACCGTTGTCTTGTTTACAATAATCACTGTTTTATATTAATATGCAACAATCTGAATATTTTATGATGTCAATAAAATTTTGTAATTTTAGCAAAACTAGGATATTGATTTTTTCTACAAAATTTAAAATTTTTATTGTGTCTTTTCAATACAAATGCAATTGTAATTACTTTTGAGCTTTAAAATTATTTTTTCAATATTTATAAGTTAGTATCAATAGGAATATATTATCGATTTATCTAAAAGGGTCTTACATTTTTGATATTTGTAGTGCTTTAGATTATTGACGGCACTAATAGAGAACTAATAACCTTTTTTTAGAGAGCCTAAAAAATTTTAATCCAAAAAAGCGTATATCCTGCGACATGTTACTGACCATTATTATTTATATATATTAACAACAATGATGGACATAAAGGCAGTATGTAGGTATGTAATGTAAATACCACGATCCGGTTTGCCTCGCCGTTTGTAACTGATCTCTGCATTTATTGTCTTTTAAAAATGTCTCCTCTTGTTTTGTTTTAAAGGAACAACACAAGTAAAAATCTTTCGACTTTCCATTTTCTTAAATGATTTTTTAAATCTTTATTTAACTTGATATCTGAGATTTAAATGTCTGTGCTTGAGCTTACTGTGTTTATTTTAATCAGTAGATACAAGTCAACAAATACATTGTCTCTCACGAAAAGCTAATAAATGTCGCTATCAATAACAAGAACCTTTCCTTTAAAATAACAATTATTTTCTCATTGACATTATTGGTCGTCTGGTTCACGACCGTTCCAGTTATGTCACCGTCTGCTAACTATTCATGCGTTACGTTAATTTAACAAGGAAAATATTACTATTTCAGTGACTAATAACATTTGAAATGAGTGTGAATCTATGAATGAATTCATCTGGCCCGTGTTCAGTCATTCTTCCAGGAATGGCCAATTAATCGTAACCTCTGACAGACGGACGCCATTGAGTGTTTTGTTTATGTAGAATAGGAATCGTATGTCACCGCGGGTGCTTCCTTTCTTTAATGAATCATGTGTATGTATGGGTGCTGTTTAGATTACGAGTATAATACAGAACATGATTTGCAATACGATTCGCTTTCAATGTTGATCCCAAATTTTGTATGTTTTTTTCAGTATGTCTTTTAATGTTATTGTCCTTTTGAATAGAATATAATAATGTTATTGTCTTTTTGTTCAAAACTTTGTTTACAGAAAGGAATTTACTTCGTTTTTAGTTTCCTGTTACGACTAATGGTAATGGAAAATAATACATTTTTATGGCTAATCTTGGTTTAGGTGTAGGTGTAGATTTTTCTCTACTGTTCACATCAATTGTGGTTTCTGAATATTTATTTATTAATTTAAATAAATATTGATGACAAAGCAATGCGCCATTTAGAGTTAGTGCTGGTTTAAAATAATCAACCCTAACATTAACTAATATTTTACGGTAATGAAACTATTTAGAAGTGTTTTCTCGGCTATTGTTAATGGAATTCTTGGGTCGAGGAATTGTCGTTTTAAGAGTTAATAAAATCGTGGTGAGTCGGGGTTAACAAATATGGTGTGGCGGAATATTAAAGCTGAAACCCCGACAATAAGCCGTATATTTGCGTTAAACGGCAAGACTTAACCTGCAAAACGTGTTGGAGACAAACGCGGCACTACACGACAATCGTAAGCCCACATTCGTCGCACTCGGACAAATAATGTGTTTTTAACATTTCATGTTGTTTTGTTAAATCATAAATACTGGATAAACACTAATGCTCGAGGGACCGCTACGGCACGACGCGACATCTCCGTTCGACATGCTCTCTGAATCCCGTTCAAGACCTTCTCTTAGTTCCTAATATATCCCTTAAGGGGTAAATAATGCCTTAGGTCCCTTAAATATTAAGTTTTAAATTAATTATTCAAGTAAGTAATGAAATCCTAATAAAACGCGAAATTTAAGCGTTAATTTAAATACACACCTAAACTCATCCACTGCAGGACATTTTCCGCCACAATTTTCCAATAGCAATATTACATACAGACTAACTTGAAAAGTTCATTCAGGTTGTTGAGCTTGCTAGTTAAAGAATTTGGGATCTTGGTGTCATTCTCAAATCTTTAAACTCAAGCACTTTTCTCAACGTTATACAATAAGACTACAATAATCAGTTACTGCTTTGCTTATACCAAATCACAAAATGGTAAGTGCTGTTAAAAATATGTACAAAGTAGGTATAAAGAATTAGGAAAGTATAGGGAAATTACAAACTTAAATTAGCAGCTATTCAATCTTTTAAAGTTTAAATTTGAACCATACGAAATGAATCCACATTATTCTTTCTACGATCTTCGCCCTGTTTTAACGTTTCATTTGAGTCGTATTTAATTTTTAAATTGTTCATAAGTCAACTAAGACCCGAACATGTTGAGATCACTTGAATTCTAACGCTTTCCTTCGCCCAATGCTCAAATATTTGAAGAAGTTAAGTGGCCATCCATTGATGAACTGTCCAAGTGCGTCATTACTATTGAAGGTGCACCTACGGTCACTCGGCGACTGCATTCTATATTGTTGGAGAATGGTTTTTGTCAACGATGTGCTAGACGCTATGTGCGTCGGACATCGGACACTCCGTAAGCACACACATTTATCGTCTCGTGTCGCATTAACTTTTGTACACTAATTAGTGAGTGTATATGTATTACGAATACATTATAGAAAGTCACGGTCCAGATGTGTGTTCGGTAAATATGATTATTTCACAGTTGACACCCCGCTCGATGCATTCAGTTTCTATTACAGTGTTAACTTATCGTTATTGTTTTATGCTAAATACAAAACAGGTATTTGTCATAAAAGGCTTAAAAGAACCTTCAGATAAAAGCTTTGTGCTGAGCAACTTTAGCACTGTTTTTATGAAGGAATATAAAAAAATCTGAATATTAAGTTTAATTTTCATATTTTGTAATCAAGTAATAGAATTTCAGATTTTTTTTTAAATTCACGTACCTAAACTTATTATTTATTCGTTAATTTAAACACTCGACAATAAATGCGGCAGCTTAAATTTAGCTAATAGTTTTTTAATTTTAAATATTGCCATGTTTTCCTGGTAAGTAGCCATTATTATGTTTAATATTATTACAAATAAAATGGTATAATAAAATAAAAGGTCAACTGATCCCTTATTTTTGGAGAAATGTCCAACAGAATCAGATATAACTTATTATTATTAGAACATACAAGTAGCTTTGTATAATAAGATTTGTTATTAAAAAGAAAAAACGGAATTCTAATCTTGCAAACAATGAAGATTTGATTAAATTTTTACAAAGTTTGGCGGCAAGAACAGTCATTGTATCAAAAGCAATAATTAACATATTTTAAAAAAGGCCATAAACCATGTCCGCCGCAAGAACTCAGTTCGTTCGGATGCTGCGCTACGAATCGCGTGAGCATTTCAAAATCACTCTCGGTTCATCTATGCAAATTTCCTCGAAACATTTAACTGGTTTCTTTGTTTGTACGAGTCCCATAACTTCACCGTAAGCTAAGGTCCCTCGTAGCAATTTTTATTAGATTTTATTCATTGCATAATTTATTTATTTTGCTGCTATTGAATCAGGGCGATAAATTTACACTTTTATTATAAAAAGCTAATGTAATTTTGCTTGTGGGAGGCATATTCTGGCACTTTAATCAATTTATAAAATTATTTCATCAACATTTTTAGATTTTATCTTATAAAATAAGATTCATACTTCACAATAAGAGTTCATAATAAAAGAAAATGTTCTCAAAGATAGGATTGAGTGTTGAAATTAAGAAATGCAAGTTGATCATATCGAGGTGGCACAAGCAAGTGTTCATAATTACATCAATTTCCAAGCGAAAAGCGGTACTGGAAATTAAGGACTCGCACTCCTATTTATTGCCCTTAAGTACGATCCGAAGTAAACAAACGTGGCGGGGTAGGCCGGCCACATGTAATTTCGTCTGGCAAAACCTCATTTTAAGTTGCAACGGTGTGCCTCGAGCGGGGCTAATGTGCGCGGGAATCTTTGTCTTAAATAAAGCGAAAATAAATTAAAAAGTAATGTAAAAACATTAAGTTTAAAACAAAAAAGTCACGGGCGAGCCGCGTCGTACGTACGACCACCGTCATTGTAATTATGCTTGTAACTCCGCAAAATTACTTCGGATGTTGCTAATATATTATTTATGTTGGAAATTGAAAGATTCTCTTAATGGGTTTTCGTTTGCGTTTTGGATTATAAGTTCAACCAATCAATCTTTATTGCTTTCTATGGATGTCACAAAATACTTGTATGTAACAGGCCGTCTCGGGTATAGAAATTTAAAGAAATTTTATTAGATTTATTTGTATTAATCTAAATTATTTGTATATTATTATTCTTAAGTATAAATTTATTTTAAATAATTTTAATCTTAATATATTTTTTCAATTTTCTTTATTCACTTTTTTTTGTTCAATTTTTTTTATTATCAACTAGATCCCGCTCCCGGCTTCGCCCGGGGTGCATTTTTTTTACGTAAAAACCTTCCCTGGTTATCCCTCTGTCCATGAGTGAAGACAGAATTAAAATCGGTCCAGCCGTTCTCGAGTTTTGCGCTTAGCAACACATTTAGGAATTCATTTTTATATTATAGATAATGTATTTTTACCCTAGTAGTTTCTCTGTGACAGAAAATATATTATTGGCATTGTTTGGTTGGAGTTGGTTCATCAATGTACATTGATCCGTTCAACATATCCAATATTTAAATATAAATTTGGTATTTGAATAAAACACTTACTTTTCTTTTTGCAATCGACCCATTCCTAGTACTTGAGTAATTGTGATCGTGGATGTCCACAAAATTGACTTTTGGCAACCAGCTAGGATTGCCATCTCTATGCTCCTTCGCCTCATTCAGAACCCTCTTGTCCTGATTGAAAAACCTTCTCGTGTTCTTTAATATCCTCATTATTTTTCTTAACGAGGTTTTATAGTGATCAGGTGGGTTTCTAGTTGGTTCTTTGGTGTGCTTGAGGGCTATGTTTCCTGATTGCCGCCTGTGGTGTCGTACCCTGTGTTCTACGGAGCGACCTTCGGCGGGCATGAGGCAAGTCGATAGTACTATTACTACAGATACAGCCACCAAAAGCTTTTTGGGGAAACCTGTAACAATAGAATTGGCCATTCTTAGTTTGCAATCTCATATATTTCACATTAATTCTAACTCCCATAGAAGCAATTGAGTTGGTTCGGCATAAGACACTCCTGTTGGGAAAATTTTAAATATTAACTTAAGTATTTATGAAATTTTTGAGTAATGTTATCCGGTATGCAAACTTAAACTAAGGCGATTGATATGGCACTCTGAAACTAAAGTTGCTTAAATACATTATACAATATGACAAATATATTTGCATTCTTCCTAGCAATGCGGTCTTAGCCATGCTACATTTAAATATTATTTTTTAAAGATTTTATATCCTAGAAACTTTCTGTAACTTTATAGCTACTAATATAATCAATCCACTTTGATATAGCTAACATTTCGTTTTCCTAACCACTAACTGTTGTAAATCGTTAAACGATAGTCATATTGTTAACTTAAGTTTTTAAAATTTTAGTTAAGCTAGTTTTGTTTTAACTTCAGTTGGGTTACAGACAGCTAAGAACGTTCAAATAACTTTGTTTTTGTATACGCCTGTTCACACGCTTTTAGTGTTGGGAGCAAAGAGGTCACATAAAAAATAATAAGCTGCCTTATTATCTGATATTGTTGTAACAGCGTATGCACTATATGCTTGTCTGTTTGTTCATCTCCGGCTTTCTCAACGACTCGATATGCACGTACAAAATACCGCCTTGGGAACAAAATTCTAGTTTTATTAAGCTAACCGCCTTCTGCGCTTTCATAGTTAATTTTTTTTAAACATTTGTGTAAATATAGTACCATTACTATGACTTTGTTTTTATCGCATATTATATTCACAAAAATATCAGAAATTATTTTTTGTTAATTTCACTGTGAAAATATCTATCACGATAATTTAAATTTTTATGTATAATTCGTAGTCTAGCTAAGTTTTTTGGAAATTAGGGAGGCCTCATGTCCAGCAGTGGACGTCCTATGGCAGAGATGATGATGAAGTTACGTTTAAGTTACGGGAAATATATTAACTAAATATATAAAACTCAGCCTGTCTGCCGATATTTTCATAAAAAAGCAATTTTACTGAATGCTTAATATTAGGGGTTAAAGTATGAAATTGCCGATTTGTACTGAAAAATAAAAATTCGTTTTTTTTTAATTTAACATATTTATTTAATCAAAATAATTACCATTATTATCTATATATTGCTGCCATCTAATAGGAAGCTCATTTATGCCTTTGCGATAGAACTCTGGTGATCTAGATTCGACAAACTGTGTGAAAGCATTTTGCACTGCCTCCTGAGAAGAAAACTTTTTATCACGCAGAAAATTGTCCAAATCACGAAAAAAATGGTAGTCCGTTGGAGCAAGGTCTGGCGAATACGGAGGGTGACCAATGGTTTCTAATTGCAGTTCCTGTAGAGTCTGCAGATCAGTCAAATCATGAGGCACCCATTTTTCATATTTTTTTATTTTATTGATTTGACGCAAATGAGTCAATATTGTTGGTAAGGTAACGTTAAACCATGCCGCTAATTCCTGGGTAGTTTGGCTCGGATCGGCTTCCACCATCTCTTTCAAATCATTGTTATTCACCTGTGTGGGCGGTCTTCCACGTGGTTCGTTCTTCAAATCGAAGTTTCCATCACGAAAGCGTTTAAACCAAAATCGCACAGTGCGTTCATTAGCAGTCCCCTCTCCAAACGCAACATTAATATTGCGAGCTGTTTCTGCCGCGTTAGTTCCGCGTCGGAACTCGTATTCAAAAATCACACGAATTTTCGAAGTATCCATCTTTATTGTCCAAGCTGAATAAAAAAAACAACTGAAAGTTGATAATCGAATGTTGCACATTTTTTAAAAGAAGAACTACATAGGTACCGTATGAAAAAAGTTTCACTCAAAAATCTCAAACCATGAAGGTTCTATGTCAATTCGAAGTACCTATTACAATAAAACGGCAATTTCATACTTTAACCCCTATTATTTAGGTATAAGGCATTCAGTAACACTTACGCAAAAGGCACAACATAATATTTTTCTTATTATCCCTAGTGTTGGAAGTATTGTATAGAACCGATGTAGGTAAATGCCACGCCCGTGCAAATGGCAATATATTTGCACAAAAATGTCCACCAAGTTTTCATGTTATTGAAGGTTTTTGATGTTTCGCGCCGCTGTCATAAAACGTATTTTATGTTCGAACGAAGCCTCGCAATTCTGACGGAACGTTTCCCAACTTTTAAAATGCAACACCTATACTAACTTTGAAGAGCTTTTGTTCACATTGCGCACTAAACAGTAGAAAGTTTGGTATACTTGTTTAGTAAAATCTCCTGTTCTCTTCAGGCGTTTGAAGACCTTCAGCCCATTTCCTAGATCACACCACAGAACATTTGTATTGTACTCCAAGTGAGCGATTACTGTACATACATTGCAATTTCAAAATATATTACATACTTTCTTATTATTTTCTATTAATTAATTGTTATTGACATCATGTAACCGTAATTCTTACAAAACATGTTTTAGCATGTCAGAAAAAATGTTTCTTGAAGATAGAGATACGAATGATTAAAATTAAAACATGTGCTGACATGTTATCTATCTATATACCTATATACTTGACCGATAACGATAATAAATAGATTAATATTTGATGATTAATATATAGATAATTTGTATAGATTAAAATGTTCTCATATGTGATGAAAAATAGGTCAGGAATAAAAAATAAATAAATAATGTCGTCGAACGCGCAATTTGAATAAATTTTTTTTTTCATTTTATTTTCTTTCTTATTTATTTAATTTTTATAATTCTCGGTATATTATATGTATAATGTTACGACATGTGTAGATTTTAATGTAATTTGGTAAAAAATAATTTGGAAAAGCACATAGCTTTGGGAAAAGCTCGTACGAGTACAAGGAAAATCGAAGTACGAATTATCGAATAAATTTGTTACACAATCTATCTAAAATATGACTGATATAGTATTTTTCATGTATTTTTAGGCACTTTTTTCAAGATTACTTTACCTTAAAGTAAGAGCCGTCGTAATCACATCAAGATGTATGGTAGAAACAATGGAATAAAACAAAACATTTATAATACATTAATTCAGATAGCATTGTGCATTAAATATGAATGAGACTTTAGTGGGCTCGACATTGTCCCGTTTCAGTGAACTTCACAATGTTACGTCAAATGAGGATAAAGTGTACTTTATGGTCAGTGAATCATTAGGTCAATTCGTGTCGTTGTTAAACAAATGTGTGTTAAGCAAACCAGACACATAGTCCAAAATAAAATACATGCATCAGTTGTGTACTCTGCTATTAGACGCTGTGTTCGGTTTGCTATTTTTTTAAGCTATGGACAATCACGACCGTATTTAATGTGTATGTCGAATGCATTAAAGGGATCAAACAATGATTAAGCGCGCCCATAATACCGCGAAAAACGAATTGTGATTATATTAACACCTTTAAATAAATGTGTTACAGTGGTTTTCCCGTTTTTGACGTTTTGCGATCGTGATGATTTTCCGCATCTGACTTACTAATACAGAAGTATCAAAGGGAATTTGGATACAGATGAAAATTTAATTCCAAATAGACTTAGAGGAATTTGTTAAGCGTATACAAATCATAACATAAACCTATATTTATATTTTGAGCATTGGTAACACACAATATATTTCCTTCCTGACTTTTTAAACGGCCCTAGCGGGATTCGAATCCGGTACGGCCGTTTAAAAAGTCAATATATTACCATAATATATATTGTGACAGTCCAGTGAGGTTGTAGATTGTAAGGTTAGCTGCCGTTACAGTAAATGCAAGTTCAAAATCAGGCAGGGTCTGCTCTTTCTGAGTCTTTTCTTGCTTCTTCTCACACAGAGAAGGCTATGGCCAGCCAAATGAGGCGTAATATAATGTAAAAAAATATATACGTATAACATTCGCTATTATGAACTATTTCCTAAATTTGTAATATATGAGTAAACGTAACATTTAGAATATTTAATTAAATTATTAAATACGAAACAATACTCTGGATATGATGTAGCCTGTGTTGAAAAGTCAATAGCAAGAAAATAAAAGTTAATAAGAAGACGAAGAAAGTCAATGGCCCTGTACTTGCTTAAACCTGTGCTTGATTTCATGAAATTCACAATGAGCTTATCTCTTCAGAGGTTGTCCAGTTTATAATGACTAATCTTTTATTGACGGATTATATCTTATAGATTTATACGTTACTAGCGACCCACTCATTCTCATCTTCGCACGGTGTTGAAATTTTCAAAATCATTTCTTAATACATATTATAAAGTGAAGTCGCTGTTCGCGTCTGTCTGTTTCTCCGCTAACTACTTCTAAACCACTCAACATATTTTAATACGGTTTTCACTAAAAAAAAAAGGAATGATAAACGAGGAAGGTTGTGTATATAAATTGCAGAAAAAAAATCGCGTCCGTATTCATAAAGTTATTATTAAAATTATAAATGTATTTATAACAGGACATCAGCAATAAGAGAAATATAAAAAAAAACGTATGAGAAATTTAAAATGTACCTTGCAACTAAATTGGTAACAAATTAATTAAAGCAAATTCGATTATAATTGATATGACAAAAAATCGGGCATCCGTCGTGTGCTACGAATTTGGTATACAATGACATAGTTGAGATTTCAGCGAAAAATCTCTTTGACAGATTGCCGACGGACAAATGTTGTTCATTCCCACACGAACCATCTTAATTATATTATGTGCACGTATCTTCTCAATTAGTATTGTCCAAAACCAAAACAAATTTAAAACAAACTCGCCGACAACGGTCCCGTTGAAGGCTCCCAATGTTTTTCTTATTAATTTTGATTAATATTTCTTGGAAATAATTTTTTTATCACTATAATTATTACTGTAATTAATTAATACCTAATATTATTAATTTGTCATGTTTTTTATCATATTTTTAAATCAAACAAAAATACTAACACACATTATGATTGTAAACACAGTACTTACGTTATGCAAATTTAGACAAATTTAAAGTTACATATATCTACCCACACATATCACTCGAATATAATTCCTTGAATTTTTTTTTAAATAAATTTTTTAAAGATAATTAAAAAAAAGACACACACCAGTTAAAAAGACATCCATGAACAATGCATTGATGTAGCTCCTTTGGGCAAGTCCATTTCATTTGTTATTTTCGCAAACGACCGAAAGGGCTTTAGGCAAATATCACTGAAAAACAACACTCGCGGGTATACGGAGCTCAGTTCGGTACATTATGACTTATTCAAAATTTATATTTAAAGTTTGCACTCGAATTAATGTATGTGTGTTCGGCACTAGTGCGTGCGCCGCGATAGTAGTACGAGAGGCGAGTGTGCGACACCGGCGCTCGATCAGGCTTTCAAGCGTTGAATGGGATACCGAAATGCGGCACCGTATATGAAATAGCCGGTCAAACACTGCGAAAACCCTTACCCGAACCGCGGACAGCGAACTTCGACCCTTACGGAGACGTCAAACGTTTCATCTTATATAATTTCATTAATCTTAAATTTAATGAAGAAACAATTTTTAAAAGAAAACTGTTTTATTAATTTTATGTTTCTCAGATTTATTGACATTAATTTTTAAATAATACTACCTCATAAAAAAATTATAACTCCAATTAATACATCGAGACCTCCTTACGGCGAAAAAGATTTGAGTAATTAACGCTATTTATAACTTGCGTCATAAGTAATTCCTAGTTTAAAACATTACATATTTAACACAGGAAATATAGGTGACTACGTGTTAGTGTTTTAGTTTTCCTTAAATGTTCACATTAAATTTGTTAATGAGTGGACGTTAATTGTATAAATGTTTTTTTTTAAATGGTGTCATCTCCTCACCATTCGCTTTCCACATCTTGTGCAAGCGAACAATTATTCGGTTAGAGCACGACGGTGAATCATCGATGAGTCTATATCCTAAACTTTTTATCGGACGTTCTCGCGTCGCGTCGCGTTAGTCGCGGCAATACGAAATAGCACGTGTTACGTGATTTACCTAAACAGTATAACGTTAAGAGGCAATGTGTAACAATATTTGATAATATTATTTTTATTATCAAACATATTATCGAGTCTAGTAACAATTTTTATTAGAAACTTCCGGAAAATTCACATTTTTTTGAAGTGACAGTTATTTACGCGCGATAACTTGATCAAGGTCGTATCTTGTGTGACGCTACAGTGTAACGATCACGTGATGCTCCTTGTAACGATTTCCGCACGATATTTACCGCTTAGGTATATTTGTAGCCAAAGAAGTTTACTTTTGAACGCGTAGGTACCTACTCTGGACATAGGCATGTTTTTTTTTATTTAGGCTAACGGTCTAAAATAGTCTGACATAAATTAAGTACTCTCTAGTAGTGTAAAGGATAAGGGATTAGAATGGAAAAGAAT
This sequence comes from Synanthedon andrenaeformis, assembly GCA_936446665.2. Lineage (NCBI taxonomy): Eukaryota > Metazoa > Arthropoda > Insecta > Lepidoptera > Sesiidae > Synanthedon > Synanthedon andrenaeformis. The sequence goes on along the minus strand of OW387786.2, from coordinate 3,500,760 downwards.
GGAGTTTACGTTTACGCAATTCTACTAGGTAGGTACATATTTTTAAAACACAAATTCCCGCATTAATTCCAAAAGTGAAAGTCGACTATGCCTAGATGAAATTCTGTGTATATTTTTTCGTTTAATTGATTAATTAAATTCCAATTGCGAATATTGTCAATATTTTACACAACAATTTTACAATATTTTAACATGTTATTATTAGGTATTCGAAATGCTTAATCAGTATCGAGCGATAAGATAAATGTGATAATACCTAAATATACTTAATTGCTATGAAAAATCGTTGACTAGATTTTTGTAAGTTTGTAGTCATTTCGCTCAATATTAGCTTAGAGATGTCGAGGTTAAGCGATGAAAAGGTTTAAGACTGTGTTTAGTTTATATTTATGGCAACACAAATTATGACTTTCGTTTTCTTTAATGTCAATGTCCACTGTCTTTCCATGCGGTTGACACATTGACCAACACCATGCGAAACACAACTAAAAACGAAAGCAAACTTAGTAAAAAAAAGTTACTGTAAGCCTGGGAAAGGAGCGGCTGTGACACGAATCATCCAATTCACCTACGTACAGACAAGTCGACATGGAATTCTTCGTTCAGGATACGCTCCCAAGGTACCACAGAACAACTAATACTACCGAAACTTCATAATACAAATTATGCACTGGCTATCTGCTGTCCAAGTCTGGTTTGACATTTTCTTGTATGTGATCCACTGTACTAAATATTTGAACGAGCATCTCGTCTGTTTACATTGACACATTTTTTTTGTTCCGTGGTTAACAAGGCGATGCCATTGTACGCGGCTCGCTTATTGATAGTGTCAATAGGAGATTATTATGTTCGTGATTAATAATACTTCTCGCACGTCGCATTTATTTTATTTTTGTTCTATTATTGTATTTGTTATACTTACATATTTTGTTTGGAAGCCGTTAAAACTGTCGCGTGGGAGGTCGAACTTTCATTTAGATTAAATTACTTACTTACATTTTATTATTGTTTTAAATAATAGTATTATTCATTTCTAACATCTACAGTGACCAATTACTACCAAGAAGTTTATGAACACAGTACGCGGACATCTGAAACTTTAAAAATAGAAGATTCAGCATAATTATAGAGATGAAAATTAAAAACTGTAGATATTTTTCACTGTAGATTAGAAAAAAAAACTATTAATAAAACCTACATATGTTATTTTGTTACGAAAATTGTAGTAATTAAAAATATATAACTACATATATTGTTGCTGAGAATGAAATCTCTCAATTATTATCTATATATCCGTAATTATACCAATTGACCTCGATTAATCATTCGCTAACAAAATATCATAAATATCTAACTAGCGTCTAAGCTCCGGCTTCGTACGGATGCATTTTTTCTGCAAATTATATACATAAACTTTCCTCGTTTATAGCTCATTCTATTAGTAAAAACTGAATCCAAATCTATTGAATGGCTTAGAAGAGGCTATCGGAGAAATAGAAGCGGACAGCGACTTTATTTAATTTAATAATAATATATATGTACATATCTGCTGTATTATTTACACAATACAAATCATTTGTGAAATGACATTTTTAATCACAATGATAAACTGAAAAAAGCTGGATAGCGATTCTGGAGTAGGTAATTAACCGCGATAAGGCTGTATCACAAATTTATCGAGTAACTATCGTGAGTACAATCGCATTTTTCCTCGTAAAACGAAGGAGATTCCCAGCATTTCGCTCGTAACTAGTGACATAATAACACGGCTTTCCTTAATTAGACGTTTTTTGCCGTTGTGTAGTAGTGAAATTAAAGTGTCGGCTTTTCCTGCCATCTCATCGGTGAGTCACGGCTTTTCCGAATTTTCGCGTAGTTTTCGTGGGCGGCGGAACGTGGCCGAAAGCCTACAAAAACGGTGTCAGATCACTATTACTCATCCCTGACTAAGTAAGCGTATATTTATTTCATTTGGGGGTTTAAAAGAAACAGTTTTCTAAAAATAAAATGACTAAAATTATCTCAATCAAAAATTGGAAATAAAGATTTGCGCCTCGAATGAATTTTAATCCAGAGCGTTTTCAGAGAAACTTGTAATGTTTAACATATTTAGACCAATATGATTCACTTTACAAAATCAGTTTTTATGAAACGGGTATATATAAAGACCTTTCTTGCCTAACGCTTTTCCTTTAGTGAAAACCGCATGAAAATCCGTTTAGTCATATTTAAGATTATCGCGAACATACATACAGACAGACTCGCCGGGGGACTTTGCTTTATTATACAATATGTTAAGATGTCCACTACAGCTTGAAAAGCTTGTTCTGTGAAGTTTATACTTTTCTCTAGAACCTACCAGGTTTCTATCTTCACTGTAAACTGGCTGGAACTTAAAATCAACCCATATAACTAAGTTTATATTATAAACTAGCTGGTGCCCACGACTTCGTTCGCGTTGAAAAATATTAAGTAGCCTATCCTGTGTCCCATACGTCCAAATGTTTATCTACCAAGTTTCATGAAAATCAGTTAATTTGTTTCAAAGTTATGGAGGAACATACATACGTACATACAGATTTTTTTTTTAAATCGTCAATTTAGTTTCAGTATCATGTATAGAGCCTATAAACACGATATCTCTGAAAACAAAGTAACTTACTCCATAACCGACCCTTACAGATTTATTATTAGTATTGATTTTGCCTCTATTGATATGTCGGGCACCTTAAATGATTACTTTAGTATGTCGCCATCCAAGTGTGTAGTAGGTATACCATCTTTAACAAAGTGTAAAATTACATTTACCGTAAACAAACTAGCTTCCGTGCCGGTATCCGCTTGCGGCCGCCTAGACACAGCCAATACGCAAAATGGCATTGTTCAAGAGCCGCAATATAAATCATTCCCTTGCCGTGAACAATTTCAATGCTTTTACTTCTAATATATGTGCGCATATATTTATCAGAGTTTACTTATTAAAACATTAATTAATTTCAATATACCTAGTGATAATTTTATTAAAATTTATTAAATACTATAGTGACCCGCTCCCGGTTTCGCCCGGAGTGCAATTTTTATATAATACGTACCTTTCCCGTTTATCTCTCTTTTCATAAGTAAAAACCTAACGAAAACCGGTCTAGCCATTCTTGAATTTTTGCGGAACCATTGATTTTTATATATATAAAGATTTAAATGTAGATTTTTTTATTTTTATTTTTTATATTAAGGTCGACAAAAAGTCTGACGGTCCACTTGATGGTAGGTGGTTACCGTCGCCTATAACAGAAGCAACTCCACAGTCCACATTGCAAGTGCGCTGCCGACCAAAGCAGGATGAAGAATACTCCGACCATAATAGGAACTTAAAAACATGTTAATGTTGTACTAGCTTATTCTAATCTTAGCTTTGTTTTATGTTTTGCAAGCTAAAATAAGCTTGAAAAGCTTATCTAGAGATTATTAAATTGTTATTATAATTATTAACCAAAGGCTTCGACCTAATTAATTAAAAAACAAACAAAACCTTATTAAAGTTATTTTTGAAGTGTTAATTGAAACACGAAACATAAACGGTTAAAAATTTCGCGTAGGTTTGAATTGAGAATGTTACTTGAATGAGTCACAATCACAATATCGCCTTTAGATATCATTTGAATATTAATGGTGTGAAAATATCCAAAAAAAGACTAGGTACGTTACAAACTCGCAAATGAAAGAAAGTTGCTAAAACTTATAATATTCTTAACATCTCACACGTAATATTTAAATATAATCTGATTGTGTCGTTAATTTTTTTTAATAATAATTGAATCTTAATCTATGTTTTATGAGTCATACTATCGATAATTGCACAATAAATTTTTAAATTAATTATTTGGGTCATTTTGATATACACAAGTAATGCCAAAACCAAGCGATAAGAATGATAAGTTATCATTCTTATCGCTTTATGATTATTACATTACATCATTTAATGGCAATCACATTATTATCTTATGAGACAATAATACTAAGGAATCTTTAATTGTTTAAGATTAAACGGTTAATTCACTTACCGTTTGAGTTACTCCTCATTCTTTTCATCTGCGGAGAACAAACACAGTTGCACTCACAAATATTTATTTCCATTTTTTTAAAAAAGTTTATCACAGGGGCGGCAATACACACCAAGGGGGATGAACACGAACATCCGCACGACCACAACCACTCTGACAAGAGTGTGCGACTTGATATATATTATATATTATCACAGATCAATAATCTTTGGTATTGTCACACAGGGCCACAGTGAAAAAAAATAGTCACGCACAAAAATTCAAATTTGGAACTTAAACTGTTTTTTAAAAATGGAATCGTTATCGTCCGAGGATCGCGGTCGTAGTTTAATGCAGGAGGCGGACTCACGGGCGGATAATGCGTTCTGTTTTGCCGCGTTACGAATAATGTGTGTCCTGAACGTTTTCTACGGCTTTATGTAGCCGGCCGGCCGCTCCCGTGATAAAGGGTGCAAAAAACGGATTGTTTGCATTAACAGGGTCTATTGCGTCACGGATACGACGTCGCTCGCGGTTATCACGTAAGTAAAGCACATGCTCTAACGCAATCGCTTGTCCAAATAAATACCATATGTTACCGAACAGGATCCTGTAGGTGATTGTGTGAACATTTTTATTTGTCTACCAGTGTAGTACGCTGTTCCAGTGAAATGCCTCTAGGATACCATGTATTTGATTTTCGTCCTCAGTATTAAGTAATTTAAAAAATGAATTAGAATTGTATGAAAAATAATATCATAGAATCTTTTTACTTCTTTAAGTAATGTTTTCTTTTAAATGTGACGTATGTATATACATAGTGTATAAGAAGTTAGTTTTTTTAAAAACAATTTAATGTCCTCAGGATGAGTCTTTTATATTATAAAAGTTTAAACAAATGAACCAAGAAATATAAATTGATATCTTTATTATCATAAAATTTTTAACTTCAAAAATAGCATTTTTTCTTAATTATCTGATAGTTTTTCTCTCCGCATCTGAAATTCAGATCTACTTTCTAACAATAACTATTTTATATTTCCTTTTGGAGTAATTCGTGTATAAATATATTATGTACGTGTATAATATAATGCTTTATGTTATGCGTTATAGTTACGTTTTTAACTCAGTCTTGCTCAAAATTTCAGAATTTTTTATTATATTCTGAGCTAAAACTTATGGTTATCTATACCGAAGTGGGGATTAGTAGTTTTCAGTAGTGATTTGCGGAGGGGAGAGGGACACCTGCAATTTTATCTGAATGTTTTGCAAATTACTTAACAATATTGAAAATGGCAGAATGCTTCTTTATATCTTAATATCAATTATATTTTAAATGCGAAGAAGAAGAAAAAGACGTTTCTACTTACTGTAGTTCTAAATTGGTTTTTTTTTTAAATTAGTTCTAGCTGATTCTAAAAAACTAAGTTGTTGCTGAAAATTTTGTATTAAAAAAAAACATGGTTACGCATGGTGCACGTCAGAGAATCATTGCAAATTGAGTATTTTGTAGGTGTTGCGTAACTTCATCCCGCCTCCACCAATCCGCCCATCAACCTCATTCCCAAAATAGTTACAATTTGATTGGTTGCTCTGGATAAACCCTTGGCCTATTACGCGATTTTAAGTAATTTCACAACAGTCGATTCACGTCACGTGCGAAGCCCGAAAAGAGCTTTTGAGTATTTGTTAAAAAAAAAAACTAAGACCGAATTGCTCGTTATAAATTTTGTATAAATTCGTTCCAAATATTATGCTTACCTAACCTAAAGACGCGGAAATGAAGTTTATACTATACTATAAAAATACTAACTATACTATATAATCTTATAAAAGATTTTATATTAAAAATATAGACTAACTATATAAAATCTTGCCAAATTTTACCCAGTTATTGTGCCTTACTAGCTAAGCAATTAATATTTTTTAGTTAATACTACTTATTTTTTAAATTATTCACTCTTATTTAATAATACAAAATAATACAAATTTTTGGCGAATACTTGTCATATCATAATTTGATAATCATTGTCCAAATTGTGACAGCGCTTTCCTATTGACACTGTCTATTGTCGGACTATTGTCCGGAAGTGTCGTAATCCAAACACGTAATAATTGTGAGTAATATCGGACAAATTTGAAGAATCGAGGATAATTTGTTTAAATAAAACCGTGGAATTTAAATATGAATTATAATATTTTCATGACAAATAACTTAAATATTGCATAATTTCCATAAGTGAGCATTTTATTTAATTGCGTATATAGAAAATCACAAATGCAATGTTATATTTATATAGGTAATGTCTCATCCTGTAATAACGTGGACTGTGCTCCCGAAGCTTTCTTGTCTCATGTTATACTCGTACTATTATAGTTTATGTACTATTATAGTTTATGTACTATTATACTAGCTACCCGCCCGAGCTAGCTATCAGTGTACGAGTATATATGTAGATGAAGATTTTATTTCCTCGTTATTAGATAATTGCGTCCCTATAAGTTTTATTATTCTCGAATTTATTTTACAACTGATATTTTTATTATTAGGTCAACTTGAATAATGAATATAATCTTTAAAATAATAACTACGATAATCAACGTCTGCGTCTTAATTTTTTTGGCTTGAATGTCTTTTGAAATTATATTTTTTTAAAATAAAAGTAAATTAATTTATTTCAATTATAAAATAATTCATATAAATATAAATTTTAAAACTCAATGAAATAAATTGGAGTTTCATAATTAAACATATAATTTTCAGGCGCTTAAAATGCATTCTGAATAAAAAATCTTTTTTTTTATTTGTTCTTAAAATACTTAGTGGTAAAATTTAATATTTAATCGGTGGCATACTTGTATAACTGGAGCTGATCTATTTACTTAATTTATATATATATCAGATCAAAAGTCCACAATATTTACAATAGATTGTCCAGTGGCCCAGTGATTCAGGATCATTATTATCATTAAGAGATTTTGTAAAGGTTATCGAAGTTTTCTTTTAAGAACTTTGCACTTGACGACTACGGTACAAATGTCCACGCATCTCGTGACAGGGCGCATTGTTTAAGCAATAATTGCTACGTATAACCACGCTTCACTACAAATACGAACAAAAGAGCTAATTACGTATTAGAGTTCGTATCACACCGTATCATATTTTTATATTGGTATGCAAATACCAATAAACGTATGTAATAGCTTTATGCAAAAACAGTTACATTTATTTTTGGATAAGGCGTAGACAAGAGTTTCTGATTTTAATTACGTATTAACTACAATTATTAAGTAAATTAATCTCAATGAATTCAGCAAGAGCAAAATAAAAACTGGTTTCTCAAATGGTACAATTAAAAATTATGCAGCAATATATCGATATTTTGTCGTTGGAGGGACATGAAGCAAGGGAGAAACCATAATTAATTTTGTCGCTAAAACAGCCGTAATTTTGTATCTGGCACACAAAATTTATACAGGTAATAAAGCCGGATAAGTACGAGAATCGGCAAATTTCAAGCACAAACAGAATACTGTTGTTTGTTAAGTATCATGCCTGAAAAAGTGAAACATTTTCATTTTTAACTCATCAAAACCGTGGACACAAGCCGGTCACTAAATTATTAATTTTATAATTATTATTATGTAACGGTGTGATTGCAGCAATGGAGAATATGCAAAAAAATGAGTATTTCATAGGGAATTTTAAAATTATTCGCGTAATTTTTAATGAATTCAATCTGTGGGGTTATTTCGAACATCCTGATATGTAACGATTACATGGAACTATTTGTGTTTGGACGGTGAAAATCCCCATGTAACGTTAACTCATTGTTTATGCAAATCCGCTTATTCTATGGCAATGCTGTCATATCCGATTGTTGTATTTGAGTTCTTGTACAATGTTTGAACATTTCAATATTTGTTGAAGAGTACAACTTATTGAAATAATGTACACTTATAACCTTCGTAGGTCGAGTTTTCATAAGAAAACTATTTTATGCGTTATGATTTAATTCTCTTGATTCTCATCAATAAATTTTTGTCAATAATGTAAGTTGAAATCATGTTATTACTATTATCTATTAAAAATGTTGATGTTACATAATTAAGTTGCGATTTTTCATAGATGTGTCAAGTTACGCGCAGATGGGCATAATTATATTTTTGGTTAATTAATCAACTGAAATCAATACAAATTAGTCCGAATAAAGTAAATTTTAGAAGGCATTTAACTTCATTCTAAAAATTATGACAAGTTATCAATCAATATAACTTACAGAACAATATAACCACGCCCTTACAGTTTACCCCGTAAAATAACAGTATTCTGTGTTTCAATGAGTGAGTGAGACATGCCAGAGCCCATTTTCCTATCCCTTCTCAATCTCTTCTCTTTAATCCTATTGTGGCCGACAGCGCACTTGCAGTATATGTGGCATCGCTTGTTTCATAAGTTATCCGACTTTAACCGATAACATTATTTAAATAATAAACTATTATTTAAATAATGTTATTTTTTAGAAATTGCAAAACGCAAGTGCAAGTCGCTATTTGACCTTGCGAAATAAGAGTTTGCGGATCAAAATTTCATACGCAATCTCTAATCGTGCAAGGTCAATTTCGTATCGTCGATGACTAAGTGAGTTATTACAGCACCATTGTAACTAAATCGTTCTCGGAAGGCGGTATCTCACAGGTAGTGGATACATAATGCTGTTAGAGGAAATGCCAACATACATATTTGAAATGAACGAACTAAATTAGACTGATACGTACGAGTAATGCAACATGCAAGTATTGCTTATTTCCTGTTAAGAAAATGCATAATTTCCTCTACCTAATGTCACGTTGTGATTTCTCCAATGGTGGTAACCTGCACTCTAGAAGAACAGAATAAGCATACTATGGAGATTCGCGAGAAAGATAAATGAAGTAAATTTATTAATTTTGTTTAAAGTTTGAAGAAGCTCAGTTTAGGTATATAAATATTTAACACTAAATGATGATTTTTAATAAATGTTAATAGATTAATAAGCCAGTTATGGGCTAGGTCATGCCCATAAAACTGGCTTCCATACTTATGTATGTTTTTTTTTCTTTTCTTTGTACCTGATTTATTATTTATTTTCAATCTGGTTTATTGTAAATACTTGTAAAGCTGTTGAGGTGTTAATATTTGTATAAATAAGTTTATATAAAACGAAAGCTGTCACGGCCTATCAACACTTTTTATCAACAAATGTGTAAAATATTAACATGAATTATTTATAAAAAAATATTCTCATAAGTAATCTTCAGGACAGACGGGTTTCTTATTACATGGATCTAATAATTAATTTAGATTAATTTACCGTTTAAGTGAATTGATATTAGGTAATTAAATAAGTAAAACAAATTGTTCATCATCGCCTGTGTCTCAATTTAAGACGAAGTCTAAAAATTATCTTATTAAATATTTATTTACTTTTCTAATTTTAATTCGATGAGCTAAAGTATCTGCTCAGAATCAGAACGTATTAAGTTATTGTTCACTGTTGGCAACATATGCCAAAAAGATTGCGAAATTCATACTTGAATAGTTGCACTGCAAGTCTTTGTTGTTAGATAGTTGCATATGATCGAAGCTTACTAAAAATGACAAAGACTCATTTGAATATACGCCGCGTACTTGCAATGCAATTATTCTAATCACGTTCCATCGGAATCATTTAAATCGCAGCCAATCTTCTTACATTACCGGAAAAACTGGAAAGTTTTTCCGATTATTTTTCTCTAGCGATTTGAATATGGTACGCTCCCACGGTCGTCTACTTTGAGAATTGTAGCATTTATCTTAACACAATTATTATTGTCAATTACATGATAAAAAGGTTTTGTCTACTCATAATTTACCTACTTACACAGAAACGGCGTGACTGTGACCTATGTAAATAAGGATTGTTAAGGCTACACCACTATAAATTGTAAGAGGTTATTGAAAGTGTGTTTTGTACCTATATGGAAGCATTTTTGTTTTTATCGCATACATATATGCTTAGTGACAAGACACACTCGTTTAGCAGTTTACATTTTCGGTTGCTGAAGCGATTAAGCGACTATTCTGTCGCTAGAGCTTTTTTTTTTAAATTAAATTAAATTTAATAATTAGAAATTTAACTCAATTTCCCTTTTAAAATCAGTTGCTGACAAGAACGATCGTTCAAGCTTCTGTGCAGTTTTTTATTTATTTTTTATGTTAAGGTCGACAGACAGGCTGACGGTGCACTTGATGGTAGGCGTTTATAACACAAGGAACCCATAGGTGCTGCTAGTATGCCGCCCACCATAGAAGGACCACGTAAGGGCTCTGGGATCTCACCAAAACACAACAGCATACATGCTGTTATTTCACGGTGATCTTCTGTATGGGGTGGTTACTGCCGCCAGAATGTCTGTGAACGCAGTGCAGTTGCGAAGTTGTAGCAAGCAACAATGAAAGGCGAACCCAACTACAAGCATCTTGGGCTTACAAGACATAGGTTACTTATTATGACTTCGATAATAGAGGATATTTATGGCGTGTGGTCAGAACCTGTACAACCAATTTGTCCACCGTCTTCGTAAGGAAAAACATTTTACGTATATTCTCAATAATTCCCAATTTGAGCAGGTAATTTAATAAGTTACTTTAATGAGCGCTCACTGTGTTATTTATGGCTTATCTATACATATTATAAGATAAAGTCACTGTCCGCTTCGGTCTGCTTTATGCCAATACGGTTTCATCCTTCCATACCAAATTAATTTGAATTAATCATTCCAATTAATTTAAACTGTAGTCGGCAGCGCACTCTCCTTGCAGTACCTATGGTAGTAGCCAATGCGGATAGATAGTAGCCAATGTGCGACCTCCTTTGGGCAGCCCGTCTGGTGGTAGTAACCACCCAACTACAGAAGACCACTATGAAATAACAGCATGTGTGCTGTTATGTTTCCGTAAGTGAGTAAGCATTGCCATAGCCCATTTCCTTATTTCTTCCTAATCCAGTTTTCTTTAAAAAAAAGTATCTACTTTGCAACAAAAAGAAACACGCAATGTGTTTTCTAATCAATGGGAAATTGAAAAACTATGAAGCGATCAATTGTAATGCTACAAGAACACATCAAGAATCTGAGAGGCGCACAAAAACAGCGGACGGAACGGCTGCTTACATAAAACACCTATATCTAGAAAAAAAGCTAATTCCTCACGACAAGCCGGCTAATGATCACCGGCCATCGCTTACACGTCCAGTATTTCCTGTTTTCTAGTTGTTACGCAAAATTGCTCTCTTAAATTCCACCATACTACTTGCCTATTGTGATCTGTAAATCGATTCCAAGACCTCGCTTTATATATCAATTCATGGTCTCATTATGTTTTAAACTAACTATAAATATACTTACATCATTGTCAATTATATTATCAAGTTTAATACTTATTTCATTAAACATTAATTAACTACTGACTTTAACAATCTAGTGAAAGGATATTTATGGTTAATTAAGAGTATGTAACTTAAGTTCACGCTAACTAACAAAGCGGATTCACATACATAGGTGCTTGGGCATTTAAGGCACATATATTATATAGTATTTGATTTAAGGTAAATAGGAGAGAAAATAGAATTTTTGAAGACTGTTAGAAAATTTCTATTTTTGACCACCGACGCATAATGCAAATAAAGGGCATCTGTGTATCTCTGTACCTATGTGTCTATCTGAGGCATCATAGCTCCCAAATGCACCCGGATGCAACGATTTTGATCCGGTTTTTTGACTTCAGTTACTTTAGTGGTATTTCCATTACATGATAATCTTGACCTGATGCTTTATAAATATTTTTTCGATGCATTGGTATTCATATTCCTGTTATAAAAAAAGCCAAAGGGCTCGAATGATTCATGAATTGTCTCATACTAATAACTCATCACATTCACGATGCGTTCATCATTCTTTTTGTTCAATATTTAGGCACTGATTGCTTCCCGCGATCAATGCCGAACGCCGACTAATTTGTACCTTGCGTTATGTGTAGGTGATGTATATTGTTAACTATTTATTGAAGTAAATTATAAAATAACGAAAACGTCCGTTCCATCTATCCCTACTAAGTAGGTACTGGTAGAGATAAATAAAATGTAGGATGAAATACGAAAATGTATACAGGGCAAATTAACTTCTATAGTACCTACCTACCTATATAGTAGATGGAAACACATGGTCGTTTCATAAGAATTAGTTAGGACTAGTTTTGGGATTTGCAAAATTTCATGATGTCGCTTTGTACAGTTAAGTAAAAAAAAAATCACTTTCCCATTAAAAGTAAAAGTATTATGATATTTTTATCTTAACTTTGTAATTATTAATTAGAAAACATGAATCAACTATAAATATTCTTTCAAAATAATTATAAGGATCTTTAATTTTTTTGTAAAGTAACAATCTGTTTTTATATTATTTCTTTTGTAGTAACTCTTCAGAAGATTAAAGTTGCTTTACATTTATTAAAACTCCTTAATATGATGCAATGTAAAACCACTTATGACTATCGTACGAAGTTATTGTCAGTGCGATTCGGTTACAAAGAAGATAGTAACCAAACCCGGATTAAAGTCAACATCCGTTTAAACGCTTAACATTATAATGTAATCAACATGTAGACAAATATACATAAACAAACCGTTTGACGGTTCTAGAATTTCAGGTCTCATTAAACCTCTGACCACTCTCATGGGAACTAATCCGTTGAAAATTATAAATTAGAATGGATTCGTTACATTGTTTCTTTGTACTTTTCCTGTGTCAGGAAATTCAGTTCATTAAGCTTCTTTGGCTTCTAATTTTTGTGAAGTAAATATACAACGACGTATTTATTATATTGTGAAAGATTCAATATGTTCTTGATAAAATCGTCAATACAAATGGTCTTTATAAATGACTATAATTTGTTCAACAAATTTTTAATTTAACATGACTATTATTTTAATCATTTAGTTAATGTTTCGCACCTACGTATTCCTTTTACGTTATGCGTGGGACGTTTCACAGTTATTTGTTAATTTTTTTTTGCAATTTTTTTTTAAATTACATATTTTAATTATTGTGCATGTAGATTGTATGCCATACAGTTTTAATAAATCCATAGAATAACATTGTTTCCCGTTAAGAGAGGGTTCACAGGGTTAAGGCTAAGGTCATAGTATAATTAAACCTTGACACAATACATATGATCGATTAGAGGTGAAGGTTACCGGAACCAGGAACTATGGACGATATTCCTCATTACGTTTTCCTGAAATCTATTTTCTTTACACTTTTTCCTCTCGAAGAAAAAATAGAGTTTAATAACGCTAGATGGAATCGACCTATCAATATAATTTTTATTGCTAATAACAGGAACTTTTTAGAAATATTACATTATAGAAATTTTACACCTCTTTAATTTTATTTATTCATTAATAGATATTTTGTCGTCAAATAATTCACAAGCGTAGTAGTGTTAGGCTTCGCCACACTAACGCCTTTTTATGTTAATGTCGTCAGACAGGCAGACGGTCCACTTGTTGGTACGTTTGTGGTTACCGTTACCTATAACAAGCAACGCCATAGGTGCTGCAAGTCTGCTGCCGATCATAAAAGGATTGCGGATAAGGGATTAGGAAAGGATGGTCAAATTAGCTCTGGCATCCCTTATTCACTAACTGAAACACAAACAGCACACATGCTGTTATTTAAAAGGGGTGATTACTCCCGCCAGACGGGGTGCCCAAATGACTACGAAACGTACTGCGAACTGCCACCACTTACCAGACCCATACCGGACCGAACTATGAAAATTTCATTTCCAAAGTTGGACTCGGGACTGTCATAATTGATATAAAGTTGATCAGAAATATATTTTAGAATGTTAGAAAAATATCCATTCTTTTGATGTGAATTACGTGTTTTACTTCCATAGTGGGAGGCAATTCAGAAGACTGATGATAACGAAATCGGTGTACAGTTTGATGCTGTAGCTACATCAAAAATTTAGTTACACTACTCCATAGCTAAAGGATTAAATATTTTTTTGGTATATATTCTAAGTCGCTGAATATATATACATATAATACGCTCAAAGAAAATATTACTTGACGCGAAAAAGTATTCACGTAAAACAAACCCACACCAAATTTTTTCTGCTCCTATGTGGTTACAAGAGATTTTAGTTTTCTTACTTTTTAAAGTAGCTAATCTTAAACAAAGATTCAAATGCGACAAATAAATCACACAACCTACCTCAATAGACGCATAAACATCACCAATGTCTAATTACAGACGCAATTATGATCCGTAAATTTATATGCATTTGATTCGTTATCAACCTACGCCGTCCTAGCCTTGTCGCCAGCGAAACATTACTTATGATTTTATAATTGAAGTTTAATTGTAATAAGATAAAATATATGTGATGAATCAAGTCGTAATATCATCGTTTCAATTTGACAGGTGGATATAAAAACTAAGGACAATGGCCGTATTTTACACGCTTGTTTTAATTTGACAAGCTTTTTTACATAAACTAATCATTCATCATAAACTAATTCAATTCCAACTTATGTTAAAAATTATAATATTAAAAAAAAAACCTTTATTTTAGGCTAGTGTCCATTTTTGGCCGTGTCAAATTTTCATACAGACGGTGTAGCTTAAATTCCTAATCGTGCTAATTCATAACAGGCTTTTGAAAGCCCGTAGATGCTTCCGCCACCGGTGAAAAGGTATAACCATGGTATAACCTTTTTTACTTTCTACTATTGCATCTTCAAAATCCAACGGGATCCACGACGCTCGAGTAACTCCACGTTTAGCATCGTTGGCTCCCCTAGCACGGGCCGAGGGCGGCAATCCGACTAGAAACGCACATTGTCGAGAAGTGCTGAAATGTGCATGCCCTTCTCAATTTAAATTAAACGGCGGATGAAATCGCGGAACACAATTGATTTTTGAGACTTTGAGAATTTGACTTGTCAAGCATCAGACGACAGGCCAATGCCTTTGCGTTTGAAGAGCTCATGTTTTATTCGTATATTACTAATTGCCGTGACATATTCGTACGGGCGTCGTCGCATTGAACCGGAACAACAAAACAGCCGATTTTGAATGAGGTTGCAATAAAATCGATAAAATATTTTATTAAGTTGCAAAACGACTGGAATTTAGCCTCTCAGTACTTTTATTTCCCATCGATATAGGCTTTCACAGCCGTTTGCGTAAACATGTAGTGGCCGTTAATAAAACGATCAACGACGTGTCGGCAATTCTCAAGTGCATGTTTTAACCATTCGCGAGTGCAAAATGGAGCAGAATGATGTCACACTTGGTCTTTAAATATTCTTAAGGCTCTGCGCAGACGAGGACTTTTGTTAGGGGAAGACAAAAATCCCCGAAGCGTGGAAAAAATATATAGCTTACAACTGTAACAAATTCTGCGTATTAAAATAACCCGACATCGAGAGACAAAAGTACGCACATGTTCCCGAAAAATCACCCGAACACGTTACCACACATAGCGATATTAAGTCCGCGTTGACTTATTTGACAGTATGCGTTGAATTTGAGAGTAAGTTGAAAAAACTCCTTTATAGCTGCCTTTATAGGTATTATACGTCAAGAAAAGAGTATCATGAACGAAGTTGAGTCCGCCGCGGCGAGTTTTTTCTGGCGATTTTTTTCTCTCGCGGATAAAACTTCCACACTTCGAGGATTATCGTCATCCGCTAATAAGGTGAAAAGTCCCTCATCTGCGCTGGCCCTTAAGAACAAGTATTTTTATGGCGGCACATATACAATTATCTAAATTGTGTATATGTGACTTTGTTAAAATTTATTACTTTCCAGCTTCTAACGGTCATAGCGCGATGATAAATAGCACATAATTTTTCTCAATCATTTGACTACCCATTCAAGATTTTTTTTAGGTTCTGGAGTATAACGCGTTCAACCAAACAAACTTGTGGGCTTTATTATTATATTAGTACTAGTTAAACCCGGCCACGCTTCGCTTTAGCTTGCTGTTTTTTATTTCTACCTACCATCAAGTGTAACTAAGTTTTAATAATTAGTTTCAGCATTACCTATTATATATTACGACTATAATAAAAAAAAATCAGTATGAAATTTCAATGTAAAATTGACTAAAAATTTAAGTGTTAAAAATAGAAATTTATAATGTAATTAATTATAAAAATGAACACAATGCGGTACCATCACATAACCCATACATACCAGTTTACCGCCCACGTGCGTTATGGAAATCAGTAGGTCACTGGGAGCCACTTTAATGTGAGACTATGTTACGCTAGATTTGCGCATTGATTCATGTGTGATGTGGGCGAAACACCGGCGTAAGGTCGATGTACTCAAATTTGCGGTACCTTAAAGGTGCCATCTCACTTGAGGGAAGGTGCCAGTTAACTACATATCCACATTTTCAGATCACTTTCTAAATTTTTTATATATTATTGTTTTCGGTTGGGAAAAAATGCAGTTATTTTACGTTTTAATTAATGTGTTATTAGTGTTTTAGATTGAAAGTTATAAAGCTTTCAAAACTACAACTTAAACCTTGAAAATTCAGTAAATTTCAATAAACTCAAATTCAGTAATTGAAATAAATATGTATATTTCTATATTTCAGTAAATATAGAAAAGTGTCAGTGTTTACATGAAATATAGAAGAAACATTCGGACATACAATATGTACAATAATAATAGTCCACATGTAAAACCACAAATTTCATATAATTTTAAATATTCTTGTAGAAATTACAAAATAATAATAAAAAATGAATGTTAATCAATATCAATACTTTACTTGCACACAGCATACGGCCGCAATTAAGAAGGAGCTTTAGAACTTGTGCTTAAAGTTCGTCTTGCCGTCACATACGAAGTGTCGCTACGAAGTATGTAAATTGTACAATATTCTTTATTTGCATATCCGGAGGTCAGACTAGAAAAAAGTGACACCATTAGATGGTTTGATGTGGTGGTGCAAATCGGTATCAAGGCCACCGTTCTGCTCTCTCCTTGCGTTACTGGGTAAGTGTACCGCCTAAAATCAACTTTGCTTATGATAAATTACTTATTGTAAGTGAGATAAGTGTAGTTTATTTGAGTGGTTTCCTCTGTCGGCTAAGTGAAAGTTCGTTTGTATTACTGATGTGTCATTAGGATCTTGGATATTGATTGCTTTGGCACGCGTGTCCTCCTTCATTATGACCTAAGTTGTATGTTGTGTACTTAAACATATTAAGTAATAGCGCACAACCAGACACTTTTATTACTTCTTCAGAACATTTTATGTTGAAGTCAAGCTTGACAATTCCTATGGCTAAGGGATAGGAAAATGGGTTCTGGCATCCCTTACTCACCGAAACACAAAAGCACACATTCAGTTATTTTATGGTGGTCAGTAAGGATGGTTACTACTGCCACCAGACGGCACTGCCACTACTGTTTATTGCATGCATTTATTTGCACCAACCAGCGTAATAAGGCTGCGAAATCCGTTTTCGCAAACAGTCTCATTAAGGAACAGCCAATTTGTTGGAAAGGTACAAGTAAGCTCAATTCACAGATTACTTGGTTCCGTGCCGATTTCAGCATGCCGAAAGGATAATAGCAATAATTGATATTTATTATAATGATAATGAGCATTTTCGACGTACTTTAACGAGTGCGTGTCACAAAGCAATTAGTGTACTTCGTAATTTGTACGAATTATATTGAATTTTGGCGACAGGAAAATAAGCATTTTTTAAATTTGAAATTACGATTTTTTCAGTCACGCTAAGGATAATTGTAATTTTTAGTCCTGTTCTAATAACTTTGTTTATTACTTCTTTATTTTTATGTCTATTGATTAAAAGAGTCATATCAGCCTTATCACCATAACACTTCAGCCTGAGTCTAAGGCTGGTCAAAGGCCTTCGCCATAATTTTTCAAATTAGTCTTACAAAATGATTATCTATTATTAAAAATACTAGTTAGAATTAAAATACAGAATATATATAATCACTGAGCTGTTATTTGATTGTATATATGTTAAGTCACAATAAATCTTATAGCTATAATATACAAATTAAGTATATTATTTATATCATATTACATTCAAGGGCTCCTATTGTTTTAAATGAATAATTGGCGTGACGAAATACCTTCGATTAGACAATCAAAGGGCTCACTAAAATAGAATTAATATGGTGATAATTAATTTCACTTTCAACACAAGGTCAGACAATAGTGACGCCTACTACAATCCTACGCTGATTGTTGCTAACTTAGCGTTTATTATAATAAGAAAAAGTATGAGGCGACAGTTACTAATTTGCGAAAGTCATGTCGCACGATGAGCAATGGTGACGACACCTGAAATAAAGAATTTTATGAATGTCGCCAGTAATAGCCCTTAATGCATGACATAATTTGCATGCATTAGTCATAATACTGTTAACCTCGATTTTTTTAAGGAAATTGGAGCTGTTGAGATGTGTGAGATTTGTTCGAAGTAATGCTTATCCTGAGATTTTACTTGCACTTAACTTGATTTTAGTTTACACCATAAATATGTAGTTCATACCGGATAATGACATGACGTTTAGAAGAAACTTCATCCAACAGATGCGCGAACAATCTCCCTTCTGAGCCTAGCTACAAAATAGGCTTCTTCAACTCATTCAGGGTTGGCAGCGCTTTTGTACTTTTGTCCTGCGACAACAGCAGCAACCTACCATTTTTGAACCTAAATTAGACCATCGCCCTGTCTGTTACATTTTTATGTAAAAATCATGTCTGCTTGTCCATAGTGGACTTATTTAATTATAGCGGCTACTTATCGTTAGATTCCTCTGAGAGATTACTGTAACTATGACATCACGACAGTTCTGAGTTTTATATCTGTACAATTCAATGTTCGTAGAACGTTTTCTCATGAAACTAGCTTATTACTTATATGTTATAAGCTAGTTTCATTTATTATTAATATTCATTAATTAGAAAGAATTTCCGCAAAAAGAAGAAATACGAAGAGGTGTAGGTATAATTCAGCTTGCTGTGTCCTACGACATCGAAAACAACGAGAATAAAACTTAAATGTATTATTTTTTTTAAGAAACCGGTTAATTGGTGTAAGCCTTAGTTATATTATTGAATTTTTTTTGCCATCAATTGTATTGTTCGTACGTACAACTCGCAATTATTTCACGGTGCAAGATTTGTTGCTGAAATTACAATGTATGCATAACAGCAATTATGTATGTATGTGGTTGTCATAAATATGTGTTATAAGTACACAACAATGGTAACCTTAGCAAGAATTACAGACGAGACACTTTCACGATACGCCTACATGTCTCGGCTCATTCCTACACATGATCGACTGACCAAGTTTCAGTGAAATTTATTCGGGTCAATTATTTTTAGCATAAACCATCCGCTCGGGTGGATATTGTAAATTGATCTTTATTATCGTAATTATAGTGTTAAGCTTTTGAATCTCTTACATACTCACGGAAACAGAAAAACATACTTTTATTACTGCACTTTTATTTTTTTATGCTAATCTAAGACAGGTTAATGGTATCACTTGATGGCAGTGGTGGCGCCTATAACACAATCAACGCCATATAGGTGCTACAAGATTAAGAATGGTGATAAGGAAGGGATAAAGAAATGGACTCTGGCATCCTTTACTCACTCAAAGAAAATCAATAGCACACATGCTATTATTTCACCGTGGTTTTTGTAAGGGGTGCTTACCTTACTGCCGCCAGACGGGCTGCTAATGTACATATAAATATTCAATTCAATTCAATTAATTTATTGCGAAACCATAATGTATAAAGAAAGATGTTAAAAAATATATAAAAGACCAGTGTGATGGACCCTGTCGGTCTAAGGTATTATTACTCGTTTATCCAATGTGCTTTAGTGATGGGATATCAATTAAATTTATCATTTTATTAAACGATCAACATACCAAAAAGAGTCAACAGAAGCAGTAAAAAAATTTCGAACTTAAGATAAGCATAATTCTTATTGCCTTTCAATTTACACCAACTTTTTTAATTAATTGAACATTCATGTATCAACGTACGTGTTAAAAAAATCCATATCAAATGGCGTATCGTTAACTGAGTTAGTAAGGTGATGTCCAATAATGAGATACCTTTTACGTTTTATGATTCATTTAATTTAAAAGTATATATTTTTAGACAGTTGGAGAATGATTAGGCTGATTTTGAATTTGGGTAAATTTTCTTAATATTATTATTAGTTAATAATATTAAGACTACTAAATGGACTACTAATTAGACTCAAAAATTATCAAATTGACGATATATAAAATTTGCCCCACCTGAATAAAGTAATGAAATATTTGGGTATTCTTATTATATTTTTCAAAATTATACTTCTTCAAAGTATAATTTTTAATTAAATTAAAGATTATTGAAAATTATATAAAAATAAAACGCTAGGCTTTTGTTCAAAGTATTGAACGTTAAGAATAGCTTTAAAAATAGCGTAGCTTCTGTTTTTTTTTTTTAAATTATTTAGTTTGTAAATAAAGACATTTTGTCGTTAAAAAATATGCTGAAAATCGCCTGTTAACACAAGAGACTTCAGAAGGGCATGACCCAGGTTATTATTATTGCCTATGAAACTTTGGACTAGTTTTACTGGGAAGGAATGAAAATTACACTGCTATACATTAGAAAATACTAATACTTCTATTTCATACACAAATAAAAGTGTTAAATTTTGCAAGAGGACCTATTTATTTTATGTGTACCTTGCCCACACTAAAAATTGTTGATAATATCTGATTTGACATATATTCATACATGAACTTCTAAACGATTTGCTAAATCTATAAATCATTTTAAACGCATGAGCTGACAGAGTCCTAATAGACATAAGGAATAATTAGAAATGATATATTTGCTATCGCAAATGTGTAATACTTACATACAAACTGTTAATAATTTACGGAAACCCATGACCGTCTATGGTCTCAAGTGTGTGTGTATATACGATATTACGTCAAAGCAAGGAAACGCTCAAACGACTTGAGCATGTTTCTATGATAACATTCGATAAATCATCATGATAATTCCGCACGCGTCGGTGTTACCAGATGATTTGTCAATGGCCAAAATAGGCGAAGCTAGTCACTCACTAGACAAACACGCGACCTTTGATGACGTCGTTTCATGACATTATGAAATGTCCAAACGCCCACTGAAATAGTGTATGAATCAAGTTTCAGCCTCTCAAAACGGCGAGGTTGCGACAAGTGAGTGCAAATGAAGATTGATGAATACACGCGGATACAGTTATATGGTAATAGTGACGTGTATGATACCATAATTTATTGTATATATTAGATGCCAACGGATTTGCTCGTGCTATTAGAATGCAATGTTGTGTTAATATTACCGAACAGTAAAATTACAACAAACGATTTTTTATTTGAATAGTGTTTTTTCAAATATTTTATTAACCTGATCTTATTCATATTAAATACTACTTGTTGCACGCGACTTCATCCGTGTAACTTTATAAAATACCTATAGCTTATGTTACTCGCTGATAATGTAGCTTTTTTTAGGTGAAAGAATTTTTTAAATCGGTCCAGTTTTTGAGTTTATTCAATTACAAACAAAAAATTCTGCTTCTGCCGGTCCTTCTGAAAGTGGACGTCTTGTGGCTGAGAAGATGATCATATTTTTGATTTTCTTTTTATATTTTAATTTAAAACAAAATCATACAGTATATATTATATTAATAAAATAAGAAACGTGAATGCATTTTGAGAGTATTGAATATATAAATAAATAATTGATTGCAACGGCGCTCAAAATATTACCTTCCAGTGAGCAGATTAAGGATTAGTTGATTACTAACTTGTCACCTCGCCCACTTCAATAAAAATCAGAAACAGAATGACAACGGCACTTATTGTAACAGGTTTCAACATATATAAATCCAATGTGCGCTTTTTTAATTACGTAAAATATAATGCGATACTGCAACAACACAGTAAAATGTGTACTTTTATTTCTAAAAACAATTTATTAAGATCCCACAGGAACCCAATATTTTTTCAGGATATAAAGTATCCAATAGTTTAATCCAGGCAATCATCAAAACACCAGTGAAAACCGCATTCAAATCGGATAAGCCGTTTCTGAGATTAGCGTGCACAAACACTCAAATGCACAAACAAACAAGCAACAGACAAAAATTCTAAAAACTATATTTTTTGACATCGGTAACATAAGTAGGTAGGTACGTGCACATTTTTTTTTTAAATTTTAATATATGATGTTTATTTATTTTTAAATAGACAAGTCTCGTTTACGATTATTTTATGTATGTACTCGTATATAGATTTTCAATTATACCAGGCTGGGATAAACGGATCGATTTGTTAACATATTAAATTGTTAACTGCTCCTTTGTTTCCGTTCTGATTGTTTTTCTTCATACACTTCAATAACTGGGGACAATATCTCCATTTCATTGCTGCAAATCGCATCAGCGTTAGTGACACGCGTTTAAATAGCGTCAAATGAGCGGTTGTAACCGCAAATAATGGCCACTAAACGCAGTTACGAGTGTTATATTTTATTTATAAACATTTCTCGTCCCACGCTGATTCTATATCTTGTGTTTGGTAATGCGAATAAAGGTAATAAAGGGTTCAACATGGATCTTCCGTATTAAAATTAGGTTGGACAAAATAAATGTGATATATATATATTCATCATCACAGTTAACTGTTATTTGCATTCTACCAGGTATAAGATTTGAAAGTCCATAATGGACGGAGATCAATTATATCTATTTGATATAAAATTCACTCTTCATTTAACAATTCTTAGATTATTATCCTAATACTTATTATAAATGCGAAAGTGTATGAGGAAGAATGTATGGATGTTTGTTTTGTTCCCTTTCACGTAAAAACGGTTTATCGGATTTGGATGAAATTAAATTATTTATTATTAACATATAAGATACTTTTTTTACTGAAAAATGTTAGGTGCCCGAGCGATCGTCTAAAAATATAAAAAAATTGGGCGCTACTGTCGTCGATAGTGATTAGATAAAGCGATAAGATAATTCAGGCGTTATATCAGGTGTTTACAGTTTTTATTTTTCAACGCGGACGAAGCCAGCCAGTAAACTAAGAAAATCAAGTGTTAGTCTTTATCACCAGTTTATTATGCATCCACAAAGCAATTCCGATATTTATGAAAAACTCCAATTACCTCTAACAAAACTTCACACTGGTTGAATGATCATAATTTAAAAATATTTTTTTCTAAAACTAAAGTAATAACTTTTCATCCTCACCAAAAAGCTGCATTAAATTTAAAACTCGATTACAATGGCACAACTTTAGAATATGTGAAATAATTTAGATTGCTCGGTATAGATATAGACACCCACTTGAATTGGAAAGCGCATATCCATAGAATGAAGTCTAAACTATCGAGCTTCTCATATGCATTACGCGAAATTAAAAAGACTACGAACGTAGGAACAGTAATAACAACATATTATGCATATGCGCACGCCTGGCTAACAATAAGTTATGGTGTTATTCTGTGGGGTAACAGTACAGATGTAGCCTCTTTATTCACTCTTCAAAAAAAGTTAGGTAATTAGAATCATAGCAAATATAGAACAGTGATAGCTGTAGACCATACTTTCTCGAATATAAAATATTAACTCTGCCCAGCTTATATATTTTGGAAATGTGTAAATTTGTCCGAAAATATAAACAATTTTATACAAAACGTGAAGACTTACGGCTTACCATACAAGTATACACGAAGTATATACGAAAATTATTTTTATATACCTATGTAGTTTACGCTTCCTCTCTCCTAGTCCCTTAAGTTGCATGCCCGACAGGGTCCATAACACTGGTCTTTTATATATTTTTTAACATCTATGTTTATACATTATGGTTTCGCAATAAATGAATTGAATTGAATTATTTATTGGTCGCATTCCATTTTGGCCGGGTTCAGTCCAAAATACTAATAATTTCAATACAAGGAGAATTCTTGTTAAGAAAAGAGAAATACTTTCTATGCAATTGATTTTATTTTCAGATCAATTTATTTCATGTTGGCTGACGCAAGCTTTCTTTGTCAGCGTAAATATGTGTTCAACGTTGTTCCGTTTTACAAGGTCTTCAGACTATATTTCGTCGCTCACACTTATGTAAATTTTAATACTTTGCTCTTTCATTTCCTGTTCCGACCGTCTTTGGTGCTTCGTAATTATATTTTCCTCAGTTTTCTTTTGCAAGATATCTAAAGCAAGTTTTTTCGATTGCTACGACGACCTAATTCCATATTTGGTATTAAGGAAGACTGTGCACACCTTCCTTAAGACGTAGTGTGCTCTCCTATTAATTACCAGATCCAGATCATGATCATTTCCGAAGCTGGCCCTGCCGGGAATCGACCCCGGGAACCCTAACACAAAGGCACGTGACGTCCACAAAAGAGAATCCATAAAAACTAATATATTAATTAAAGAGGTAATAAAATAAGTTAACAAAATATTTATGATAATAAAATAAGTTAACAAAAATAAGAAAAAAAAAGTAAATTTTTCAATAATAAATTAATGCCTTGACTAAAAAATTGCATTGTTTTATTAGGACAAATAGAGGTTATGTTATTCAAAGATCTAAATAATAATGTATATTGGATCTATCATTTAAAGATTAAATGATAGATGCACTTGAAATTTGGAGTAACTAATGAAGTTTTTAAATAGACATATTTCTAGATTCCAATAAGAAGTTTACTTATGCATAAGAGCGAAATTCTAGCTTCAATACAATATTTTTTCATTGTTTTTAATGTTTGTTTAAGTTTAGTATACATCAGATTGAGTAAAACAAGTTTTATCAGATATATTTCAAACATGATCGCGAAATGTAATAGCCGTAAAGTGCGACATATAACCCGCCATAGATTTACGGTGTCCTCTGGCACGCGCGTAAACTGAACCGATCGAGAAAACAAGACTTTTACAACTAGTCGTGACAAACTATGCCCAACAAACGACATGTGCGGTTTATGCTTTATTTTAGCGAACATCATTGTCGCTGGATATCCCGTATGATTGCGAAATTTATATTATTTTATTAAAATTATATAAACTCTGTGAAAAAGTTCATTTCCAAAGTGGACGCTGCCGGGAATCGAACCCGAAAACCCTACTAGAACAGAGGGTTAAGGCAAGCACCCTATCCACTTATGCAACGGGGTCTTAAGTGTCTGAAAAAATTATATAATAATATTTGATTTCCAGTGACAATGATGTTCGCTAAAATAAAGCATAAAAATAGTGGAAGCTTCAATGTCCTCTTTAAATAGTGTTTTATTATTACCAGGGCCGTCTTTACCCGGGGGTGCAAGGGGTGCGGTGCACCCGGGCGCAGAGCGCCCGGGGGCGCCTTGCCGAACCCTGAATATTTAGATATTTCATTGAATTTAACGCCATTGCACAGTTTAATATACTTGTTACGACAAATACGTATGCCCAAAAGTAAATATAAAAAAAATAGTCATCAAAAATAATCATTGTTTTACTTTTATTACGCTTTCGGCGCTTGTCATACCGCTCATGATGTGCAAGCTAAAATGACTCTTATTACTACACAAATAAAAATTTTATTTAATACAACACGCGCGCGGCAAAATCTCTAATCCAAAGAGAGTGTATAAAACTTGGCACATTGCCGCCCGGTCGCCCGCACTTGAAGCAAAATGATCTCTAAGTCAATAAAGTGTGAGTTCATTTGAAATGGGCGCACGGCGGCGGAGCGGCACCTATGCGTCTGTCATAGGCGAGTAATTGCTCCCTTTGATATAGCCGCCCGGGCGCTCGCACTTGAAGCAAAATGATCTCTAAGTCAATAAAGTGTAAGTTCATTTGAAATGGGCGCACGGCGGCGGAGCGGCACCTGTGCGTCTTTCGTAGGCGAGTAATTGCTCCCTTTGATATAGCCGTCCGAGCGCTCGCACTTAAAGAGAAATGATCTCTAAATCACTACAATTAGGTGTAAGTTCATTTGAATTTACAGCGCGGCGCGCGGCGCCTATGTAGTGTCGGTCAGTGATTGATCTGATATCTTCTTTTTAAGTAATTAAATTCGTTAGCTCATTTCATTTGCGACAACCGCCGAATTAGCACAGAAGATCTTAGTGCAGAAATTATTGAGATTTTGTGTAAGTTGTAAATGCATGGAATAAATGAAATTTCTTCGTCATAAATAAGAGAAAAAATATCAAGGTAAGTCAATTTTATTTTTTAAGTGTTAGGTCAATCATTATCATCGTAGCCACCTATCACCCACTCCTGGACATAGGTTTCTCCAAACGACAGCACGCAGTTCTCGACCATCCTCATCCAACTAATACCTAGGCGCCTACCGACTATGTTCGTCGGTCCAGCGGTGGGCTGGAGGGGCGTCCGAAGCTACGTACGTTCGTTCGTTCGTGGACAGTGGTTTCCACTCGAGAACTCGTCGGTTAAAATTAAAATACAATACATAGGTACAATACCGATACCCAAAAGTACTCATACCTAGCTAGAAAAATACATCATTGTTGACGCCATCGTGTTGGAACGAATGGTCCTGCTTGGTTCGAATCCTGGGTTAGGGAACAATTTTTTTGTAGTATTTGTTTATGAGAGAGAGTCATGATTGTTTATTTGTTTATAATCGCAAAAATACAAATTCTTAAGGGCGTGCAGCGCGAACGAAAATCTTCACTTCCAAAAACACTTTAAACGTGTGTAAATACAAAATTTATAACACAGCTGACTTGATACCTCATGACGTCATGCCATACGACAAATAAGTGCGCCTAGTGATTTTATTAGAAAAAGAAAAAGACATTTTGATTACGAGGCTGCAGATGAGCCCATTTTAGACCCAACCAACAAATTTAAAGTATGTTTTTATTTTTTTATACTGGACACTGCTATCTCTAAATTAAATGAGAGATTCGATTTGCTGACGGAACACAATTCAGTTTTTTCACTCTTCCAAAACATTGAATGCTGGAGGAAATTAGAGTTGCATGAAAAAAAATCTCAATGTTCTCGGCTCCAACAAAAACTAACATTTAAAAATAGATTTGATATTGACGGGGAGGATTTATATAATGAATTAGAATTGTTACCAATGTTTTTTCCCAATGCATCAACAAGCACTCCCACTAATATTTTAAGCTATATATATTCTAATAATTTAATCTCCTCATTTCCTAATATCTCAACATCTCTACGTATATATTTAACACTGCCTGTTACAGTAGCTGAAGGTGAACGATCCTTTTCAAAATTAAAATTAATAAAAAATTATCTTCGGTCAACCATGACCCAAGACAGACTGACAAACTTAGCTATTATAAGTATAGAATCCAAAATTAATATAAAAATAAATGATTTAATTAAAATCTTTGCCGACTCAAAAGCAAGAAAAATTGAGTTTGTTTGATGTATGTACATACAATAAATAGATATTTAGCAATTAAATAATAATATAAACGAGAGTTGGAACTTGGATTGCTGGTGTTTTTCGCCATTACAATCACTGTTAATTGTAATTAACTCATAATTCTATTGATTTCTCAACTAACAGGTTCCTTCTTTTCTTTGTTTTTGCATCATGTTCTTTTTCATGTTAAAATAAAAGTATAATTCTTCACTTTTTTGAAAAAGTAGGTACCTTTTCTAGAGTGTTAATTCCAGAAACTGGACATAATGTCTCGAATGGAGAATAGTTTTGTTTTTTATTTGTATAATTGGGTTTAATTTGTATAATTTAAGTTTAATTTTAGTTTTGTATTTTAGAAAAATAAACAAATTATCAAAATTACGTGTATTGTGTTTTCTTGGTTGACTAGGACCCCTTTCATACTGCAGTGTGTCGTCGGTCGCGTGCCACGCTGCAGTGTAAAAGAAAACGAGGGCGCAGGCTGAGCCCCGCACCCCGGCGCCGAATAGACTTAAGACGGCACTGATTATTACTATTGTTACTCAAGTGTACCTATGACACATAGTTTGGTAAGCAAATCTTATTATAAACATAATTAATTGTTAATAATTGTCTCAGTAACTGTGTAAGCAAACGATTGTTTACATTCACATATTCAGTAAGTATTCACCTGTTAAACAACGTATAAACAAAAGCCACTTAAGTAGCCGTTTGAGTGAAGTGCCTTTGGAAGTGTTTAATCCTTATCTTCTTTATTACATAGTATAATTTGAAGTCAGTCTTCACTCATGAAGACTTATGAAGGTTTTCAATTTAAAACAAGTAGATGAGAAAATTGTAACCTTGAATTTAATTTATAGTTCTAAGTTTATAGTTTATTTGTCATCAATATGTCCTGGTAATAAAGGACTGGTCTCATCATCACTATATGTGCCTGCTGGACAATGAATTATTGTAAAGTGACATGTAAAGGCTGTGTTTCGCATTAAACGACTTTGCTTTGCTTGCTTTGCTTTGCTTTGCTTTGCTTTGCTTTGCTTTGCTCTACTTGGCTTCATTGCGCTGTATTATAGCCACCCAACTGTTATCGTTCAGTTCTTCCGACACTCGACAGACAGCCAACGGTCCACTTGATGGAAGTTGGCTACCATAGTAAGCAATCATTTTACTATGCTCTTCTGACCATAGTAAAATTAATGATAGGTATAGGAAAAGGGCTCTAGCATCCTTTACTCACTCACCGAAACGCACCAGCACACATGCTATTATTTCACGGTAGTCTTCTGTAAGGAGGTGGTAATGTCACTGCTGCACTTTCCAAATCGACTTTGAAAACTTTGAGCCAACTTTGAAATGTTCATTTCCAACGAGCTCGTCAAAAATCTAAAATAAAAAAGAACTCATAACGCTCCCTAATAGAATTCTCTATCTATTTTTACATTACTTTCGTCTATAAAGATTTTATAAAAAGCATCTTTTACAGGTTTTCGTGACTTTTCAAAAGTCGACGTTAATATATAAGTAGCAGGATTCATTTTCGTGTGTGAGGATTCTAATATTTTCAATGTAGTACCACAATAAACCCGATTGTCCACAGAGTAACAAAGTGAATATTCCTTCGCCATTCTCCGACGTTTATTGAATGAGAGGAAGCTATGACAGTGCTTTCGTTTAGTTTGTCCCATGAATGGACTATAACCATACAATAAAATATTTTCTAGAGTTGTCAGGTAATTCTTACGTTGACTTTCCATGTTTTCGATAAAAATTGAGTTAAAATTAGTTTAAGTTAAGGTCTGTTTAAAAGTATTTTAAGTTTGTAATTAATTGTTTTTTTATGTTAATTAAGTCTTGTCAATATTATAAACGTGAAAGTTTGGCACCCTTTGACGCAAAAACTAATCAGCTCAATGGATTTTGATGAAACCCTAACATAGTATATACATCAGAATAATACATGGTTATCTACAGTATTATTATAAAGAGGTAAAGTTTGTCTGTTTGTTTGTATGTAGGAGGTAATCTTCGAAACTACTCATTTGAATTAAAAAATATTTCACCAATAGAAGGAATATAATTTCAAGATGGACATAGGTTAATATTCCACGCGGGCTAAGTCACGGGCATTAGCTATCTAAAAATAAATATCCAACGCTTGGCAAAAGTATAATGTCAGGCGTCAATGTAGATATGTTAGGCATTATATTGCTTTACATATTTTGTCAGGCGTTATAGCTTTTATTTTTCAACGGAGACGAAGTCGCGGGCATCAGCTAGTGGATTGTAATTTATAGATATACGAGGACTAGAACTTTATGTCAAGGGCTAAAGCTAGTATCCAATAGATTAATGTTTAGTGACTAAACCCTTAGCTTATATAAAAGTTCTAATAATCCAATTGTAACAACTCTATATAGATGTACTGGTTGCTAGCAGCAATCTCGAGGAACGACGGTCGCCGACGACAATTACTCAACGGCTGATGGATGCGCGGCGCTACTGCGACCCACGACACCACGCCCACCGAATCAACTTTTCTATACGAGCGGTCGAACGCGGGCGGCTGAAACGCTGGAAAATTGTATTTTTTTTTTATTAAAATTACTATTAAAATATCAGTTAAAGCTCAGTGGGAAGAGTTCCTGCTGGCGAAACGGCAGGCATATTAAGCTTCAAATCTATACTAATATTATAGAGCTGAAGAGTTTGTTTGGTTGAACGCGTTAATCTCAGGTACTACTGGTTCGAATTGAAAAATTCTTTTTAAGTTGGATAGTCCATTTATCGAGGAAGGCTTTAGGCTATATAACATTTTGAACGCCGACGAAGTCGCGGGCACCAGCTAGTCTTGTATATACCACCAGGTGAGATTGAGGTCAATGGCTTTCCCGTATACAAATAAAAAAATAACGAATTAATAAAGACAGATATGATTTTATTATTAATACTCGTATTTTAGTAGTGATGCGATGAAGACAGAATCTATTATCAAGCCTTGTTATTAATCAATATATACACAATATATATAAATAGGTTTATACCTACCGCCAATAAAATTGAAATTTACACTGAATCAGGTCATGTAATATCCTCTTGCGAAGTTAACGTAATAATATGTGTGCATAAAAGTGAATTACGCAAAAATGTTGAGATATTGTTTATCAATTGAACTTAGAAATAGACAACGTTAATGATAACAAAATGGGTCTAACCTCGGGGAAGTACCTACGAGGTCTAACCTCGTAGGTACTTTCCCGCAGTTATCGGTTTTATAATATTTGCAAAGAGTTTACTCATGTGTTTACACAATTACGTTGCATCGATCATGCAGATAATGCATTTTTTTATATCGATCCTTTTAGATTACAAATGTTCATACCCAGATAGAACCGGATTTCTTATACACCTGAGGTCAAATTTTTTTTCTGTTACCACGAAAAATTCAAAAATTTTCATTTCATATTAAGTCGCGATCGATAAACATTAAATTATTATTTTTTTGGGTTAACGGAGTAAAACTTTATATAAACTTTAAAGATATTTATTTTTTATTTGAGTAAATACATATACATACTTAAATGTTATTTGAATTAAATGTAAGCGAACGCATTTAACTTACCACAGTAGCAAATAACTATCTTTCGTGTTTCGTAAAAGTACTTTTTAAATTAATAACTACTATGTGTATTATGATAGTATTTCGAAGGCCACGAAGGACTGGTCAAAATGAAAAACATCCAAAAATACAAATAATTTTGTTTCTCAATTTAATCTGTCTGGGAGCTATGATGCCACAGACAGATACACAGATACTCAGGTGAAACTTATAATTTTTTTTTTGCGCGATTGACAAGCGTCCTACACAAAGGAGGGTCTTATGAGTCGGGCGCTTGTCAATCGCTTGTCTGCAAACACCATTACTTATATGCGAAATTCAATAAACACAGCAATGTACAAGAGGACAATAACCTGCCAGTCAAATTGTCGTCCGTATATGATAATGTAGCAGACAGAAAGCACCTACGACGTACAAGCGAACTGCACTCTTGCGCAATAGTGGTAACTGAGATTAACATCTAATGTGGGCTGCTAGCCGAACCGCCTCGGTAGCGGCTGCGTACTATCACGTATTTAACTAAACAAATAGGGTTGACAAGACAAAAACTTTCCATTAAATATATTAGAGTAGTAAAAGCCTTTTACTAAACTTATTGTTGGTTTATCTACACGAGGAATTGAACATTTTTGATCCGAAGACTAATTATATCAGAAACTAGAGACCCTATCCCAATTTTTTTATATACACAAACCTATCCTCGATTATCCCTCTTTCCATAAAGTGAAAACCGAATTAAAATCCTTTGGGTGGTTTAGAAGTAGAGTTAGCGGAGAAACAGACACGGACAGTTGCGGCGACTTGGTTGCAATAAATATATGTATATATTTTTTTAAATAATTTTTTAAATATATTTTTTTCTACTTTTTACATAAAAACTTAATTGGGTTTTATTTTGTTCGGTTTTAAATTAAACCTTTAGTGAAAAATTATCAAACAAATGGTGAAAACCGCATCAAAATCCATTGAGGTTTAGGAGGAGTTAGCGGAGAGAGACGCGGAAACTTCAATTTATACTATGTATAAGAATCTTGAATATAACAATTATTGTTTGTTAACAGTTCCGGTCATGACTTACGATGACAAATCCTAATTATATTGTATATTGTTAATGGGGAGTACATTAAAATTTCTTTTTAGTCACTCGGGCTTAATTTAGTTTATAAGCATTTTGTGAAGTGATGTTAACAAAATTTGATTATTCAAGTGTTTAATGATATGATATTATAGGGGTTTAATGATGATATGATATTATAACTTAATGGGACTGGAGGATTCATTAGATAAATATACTTTACTTTCCCGATTAAACGACATTTTGACTTTGCATTTTTTTTAATAGTTCATCCCTTATTTGAACTTTTACCTAGTAATACGTTAGTGCACATAAAACAGAAAAGAAATAGCAAACTAGATCTATACCTATGTATACATTTGACCCAAATATTGTTCACAAATTTAGGTTACATAATAAGCGACATTGGTTCTTTGTTTGCTCAGATAATGTTATGACAATCAGTACAGACAACACACAAACCACGTTTATCACTTTCCCAGAATTTGCTTTAAAAATATGGGTGTCTGTACAGTAATATAGTGTTCTCTAGCGCCTCGGTTCCGCGCGCATGCGTCATCAACTCATCGCTTTGACGCAATCAGTCGAGAACGCCGCCTCTCCAACCGTGTGACTACGCCAAATATTTGACAGATACGGTGGCTATGTACTGAGAATTTTGCCAATAACAATCCATTTTTGTTATGTTTGCAGATTGATATGTTGTTAGCGTTCGAATGTAGTTAGGCATTCTATTCGAAAAGTGGAAGTATAGGCGCATGCTGTCCATTAGCTAGACCGAAAAGTTGATCAACGCAAAAGTCCTGCGAATGATTGGCTAAAAACTAAACCTCATTGACAGACAGGCTGACGATCCACTTGATGGTGGCTACCGTCGCCTATAACGCAAGCAACGCCACAGGTGTTGCAAGTGCGCTATCGGCCATAGTAACATTAAGGATAAGGGATTAGGAAGTGAGAAGGAAATGGGCTCTGGAATCTAAGGAGTAAGGACTCAATCACAAAAAAACCTCTCCTACCTGGGTCATATTCTTAGACATGAACGATACAACCTGTCTCAGCTGGTGATGATGAGCTACGCGCTGGAAAGAGAAAAGTGATGAAAAGTCTTTGAAGGACAGCTAACGCAGTAACGATGTTCCGACGAACCAAAGACAAGGAGAACTGTTCCAAGCTGATCGTCAGCCTTCTCTAGTTGGAGAGGAACAGCAAGAAGAAGATAGATATTGTTATGTTGCTTAATAGATTCAACACAATGTCAAATGGGTGCGTGTAGGTTATATACGAGTATCTAGTGAGTATTGTAACATAATTTATTTGACGGTTGACTTGATTAACAATACCTAGTTGATGTACGGTTTTAGCATAAGTTAGTGAGTTATGCAAAGTTTATAATAATCGACGATTAACATTAACCAAAATGTTTTTTACTTTTTCTATATACGAATTTAATAATGTTAAAAATAATTGCGAATGGTCCCCATAATAACAAAATCCATATATAATCAATATGTTTTTATGGAAATATAAATCAGATCTCATGTTGATTCCATCACGCTATAATTTTTTGAAAAATTTGGTGCTGCAACGGAAACATTGTATTGTAAACTTTTGTAAACGGAAACATTATGATTTGTAGTCATAGAGCATATGGTACAAGGAGAAACCCATGTCGTCAAAGATCCTATAAAGTGATTCATTATTCGACGTGGGACGAATGATACGATTTTTATCTTGATGAAAATCTCTTATGCGGTTTACGGATGTAAGATACCAGCACTAGAAAAATGTATACGCGTGGATTATATAACGTTTAGACACAACCTTTGAATACCTTTGAACATCAAAATTTAACCTTTGAATATCAAAATTTAAATGGAATTTAATTAATTTTGTGAAACTATTATTTTATAAATAAATAACAGTTAATCTGTTTTTTATATTCCACTACCAGAGTTCCGCGGCTTCGCCCGCCATGAAATTGAACAGCATCGAACCTTCTTCATGAACTAATATAAATATAGTAATATGTTCATGCCAACTTATCCATCAAACCATCATTTCTTTATAATTTGTTATATTTTCCTTATACTGTTGTAATTTCCTTTATACAAGAGGCTAAATATTCTTGCCTTACCATATATAATATTAGTAAGTGAACGTACAAGGGTATAGCAATACAAAAGAACTGAAACACATATATTACAAAAGTACAAAAACACGCAGTTTTATTTTATTATATTAACTTTTCCTTAATTAACAGTTTCATTAACTTCGCATCTATACATCGACCCATCGATGTATAAATGCGGAAAAGATAGTTTATGTCTGTCGGTATGTTTTTGGTATAAATGTTATGTATACCCCTACCATTGGTTTTATAACTCGATTTTTTAACCAGTCCACAATGAGTCTGACCGATAGGTTTGAAGATGACAATAAAACATACATAACATGAGAGCTTATGGTTATGTAAATGTCAGTGGTTTTTGTTTCATCAAAATCGATGCAGTATTTCCAAAGTTATTAGCGCCGAAATTGGCGGTCGTTATTTAAATTTTCAAGTACGCGCGCGCCAAGCGGATGACGTCACACATCGATAGGAGCACAGAACTGACGAAGTAGGTACGTCGTGCCTCGCGCGCGCGACTTCTCGCTCTGTCGATTTGTGACGTCATCAACGCTCGCGAGTCAGTTTGAAAAATGTGGGCGGCGCGCTAACTTTGAACGCTTATAACTCTGTCATTTTTTAAGATATCAATGAAATAAAAACACTGTAGTAATATTCTAGTGACCAGTATTCTGGTGATATGTTTAACAAAACTCATTGGTCAGACTCATTATCTCGCAGAAACTGCAAAACAATATTAATTAAAGACTTATTCAATATTCTATATTCTCATTCAAACAAGTCTTTATACAGCATGTGAATAGAAAATCTGTTAATTTATTGACGCCAGACGTTTGCCAAGAGTTGGATTTTTATTTTTAGATAGGTGGTGCCTCCGGTTTTTAGCCGGCTTTTAGCCCCCGGACATAGGCTATTTAGCATATGTCCATTTTGAAATTCTATTCTAACTATTGTTGAAATATATTTTAAATAGGATGAGTAGTTTCGAAGATTACTTCCTACATACAAACAAACATACAAACTGTACTTTTTTATAATATTACTATAGATATGATGCTACAGGAACTTATATTTAATTTAATTTGACATTAAATAGTGACGTAGAGCAAATTTTTGTAAGTTGTGCTCATTTGTGGCGACAATCGATAATGAAAGTGTAAACACTAGTAGGGGTATCGTGTTTGATCATTCACACATTTAGTGAATGAAAGAATTCATTGTGGTGTGATAAGTAGTGTACGTAATATATTTCAATTGACGTTATAACAGTCAAACATTATCAGATAAATTCAACACCTTTGACTGATATCTTGTTTGTTGTGCCAAACCAAAATAATATTATTGTATCGTCTACTGATAAGATTTTTTTTATTTGTATTCAATTTAAAAATTTTCTAAAAATAACTTCGAAGGGCAAAAGCATGTATACACACATGTATTTTCATTATTTGGTATTTGGGGCAATAAATTGTAAACATGCAAACATTCACAAATTATGCCTACTTTGCCATGGGCAAGAATATATATAATATACATTAGTACATATAAATAAATAAATTGTTTATTTACTGTATTTTTAAAATTGTTTTTTAAATCCCTCTGTTTTTAATCCAAAACAAGTGTCAAAAATGATACTTATTAAGTAATTTCGACATTAAAAATTAAGTTCAAAATTAACATCGAGCTTTCGAACATGTCTTAACACTCACGCCCTGGAAGAGAATTAAATGGCAGGTATCAGCAACTTTTAACCGTCCTAATGTTTCGAATTATCCACACTTGTTCTTTATCCTGATAAAAATAACGTGGTCAAGTATCATCCGACAATAGCCGGGATGTCTTGGGTGTTTTGCGTGGGTAGAGAGACAACCCTGGTGAGCAAATGAACAATAAAATATACCAACGCTATCGGAACTGATCGTTACGACACATACTAAATGGCGAGATAAATATAATCCTATTACGCGATTACGTTTCGTTTAGTCAAAATGAAGCGTGAAAGTCATGAAAGATTAAAGTAATAAATATTATATTGAAACTTCTAATTTCTTAAATTTCATGATCTCATATTGAAAAAAATTTAATTGAAGTGAACGTATCCGATTCATACTTCGAACTTGTGACCTCGCATCCTGACCAGATTTTTTTTTTTTTTTTTCTCTCGCCGATACAATGAAAAGCTCGCTACTGTCAATGCAGCGCTTGGTACAGTCTTTATTAATTGCCCTAATGGTAGAGTAATACATTTTTGCCTAGGGACCCCAGCTCCCGCGGGAAAAGGAGTACTGGGGTCCGAGAATTGCTACTAATCTAGAATTGTCTATTTATTATTTTAACTATATTAATGGTACAGGAATTATTAGCCAACCTACAACTATCTTAAGCTTATACTAACCTAATTCTAACTACTCTAACCAGGGTGTACACAGCTTAAACTAACTTACTAATAGAAGGTCGAGTTTGCACATTGCTAGCATTAATTAATATTATGGGTAACAGACAAAGGCAACAGCAACATGGTGCCCGGTACACAGTCTATTATCAGCCTCCCATAACTTGCAACTCTGTTACAAACTGTGGGAGGCCAACCAGGGACCCCAGCACCCGCGGGAAAGGGGGTACTGGGGCCCGAGATTTGCTATTATCTAGAGTTGTTTAATTATTATTTTAACTTATATTAATGGCATATGGAATTCTTAGCTAACTAAAACCATCTTTAAACTTATACTAACTCAATACTAACTGACTAACCATGGTATATACAACTTAAACTAACTTGCTAATAGATGCTCGAGTTTGTACATTGCTAGCTTAAATTAATATTATGGGTAACTAGCCCATTCGATAAGGCAGAACAGACGGAGGCAACGGTGACGATGCCCAGTACACAGTCCATTAAGAATCAACCTTCCACAGTTTATAACTATGTTAAGGCTGGCTTTACATAAATTCACAGTGACCAAAACTATGAGGCTGACACATCAACTATACAAGATCAAGCCGGACATTATATCTTTACATGTTTAACATTGAGACCCATAGTTTGCCATTACGTACATGTATTAACATTTAACTAGATTTAACTGCTGTGTTGGTGGACATGTATTTAGAGTTAAACTTTCGAGCCGTTTCCTCGGGCGACAAGCGTAACGATCTTGTCAGCGAACCCGAGGAAACGGCTCCGGGTGTCCTTATGACCAATCAGCTTGGGGATCGAAGTCAGGTCCAGCCGACAGCCCAGCTCTATCTCTAGGTCGACCCTGTCCACCGCGTGGATCGGGCATTCCAACAATATGTGCAGAACGGTCTGCTCGGACACGTCGTCACACGGGCAGGCCGGGCTGTCCGCCAGGCCAAATCTATGCAAGTAGGACTTGAAACCCCCGTGACCGGTAAGGAGTTGAGCTCTCAAGTTCGTGGCGGGCCGCATGGCTCTAATTATTGGGTAGGCAGTACGGACGTCGGGGAAGAATACGCGGGTGACCTCACCAGTTTTCGCCGCTGCGTATTCGAACTGCCATTCTCTGACCGTTGTATCCCTGATGAGGCGCTTCGCCATGGACAGCGGGAACCTGTCGTAGCATGGAGCCCTTTTACTACGAGTCGCCGCTTCCTTGGCCAAAGTGTCTGCGCGCTCATTGCCTTTATGCCCCACGTGTGCCTTTATCCAATAAAGTTCCCTCACTCTTCCAGCCTGAGCAGCAGCTGACAGCAATTTCCTAATGTCTAGCACCAGCGGATTCAGGGAGGTCCCAGAGCAAATGGCATCCAGCGAGGATCTAGAGTCCGATAAAATTTGGCATCTATCCAGACTCGCGATTCTCGACAGGGATTCCCTGACGGCAGCCCCGTCCGCAGCCCCTTGAACCGCAGCCCCAACCTTCCCCTCTATCTTGCTGCCGTCAGTAAACACCTGAATTGCACCAGAGTCTGTCAAAATGCTCAGGTCTTCGTCCGTTGTGATCAGGCCGTACTCAATCTTCTTTATATTTGAGGGGTGGCCCAAATCTGTCGCTCTACCCATAGTCTGCAGCTCACTGGATGGCAGCTCGTCCAAAGAATGTCCACATTTTGTAAGATACAGGCGGCGAACTTCACGGGCCCTGAAGTCCAGAGGGAGGAGACCTGCCAGCAGCACGGCGGCATCCTGACCAGTTAGGACTACTTAGGAATACTTCCAGCTTCATAAGTTGATTCAATATATAGGATACGAATAATATTATGTATAAATATCAGAATTGAGGTTTTATGTTACTTGGACTGATAAATCTCATGGTCGTGCAATATGCAGACGGCAGAAAGGCCGGAAAGGCCTGTGTGTCTACGTAAGAAGCGCGATACAAGTCACGTAGATCTTTGCGGATGTAATTTTGAGTGGTGTGAATTTTGAATCATAAGAGAGTGGGTCAGTAAATAAGAACGAATATACAGAACAATTTATTAAAGCCTATCTTGACAATTTTTCTGTCTTTTATGAAAGATGACTGATTATTTTCTAGCCTCATTCAGCATATCATTTTGTTTGATAAATATTTATTTTAAATATATTAAAAGTAAAATTAACAAAATTTTCAAATACAAATTAAAAAGAAAGCACCTATGCATTTGTACAGTTTTCATATTTAGAAGAGGTGATGCTCTTGTTATGTGAGCACTTTATGTTGCGCAAGAAAACGGCAGAGAGGCATCGGGAAGAGTATTCCCTCTCCTATTCCATCCGCCGGAAGAAATTTGAGTTCAGGCGGCTAGCCTATGTCAGCCACTTTACCCTTCGACCGGTACTTGGGCGGTAGTTTTAGGGAAGACTACCACCCGTCGTAAGACCTCCCGAGATGGTCGGCGTACCTTGCGTATGTAGTCGTGTCACAACGTTCGTGCAACCCCGCACATCTACGGCCGCGGTAGAAAGTCATTGGGTTTTAGCCGGTAGGAGTATGGCATAATCCCGCACCATCTACGCAGCTATCGGGTATCCACGAGGATTTGGCAACGTTAACAAAATGGGCAGCCGTATGGCGACAGTAACCATACCTAAACAGAAGATCACCGTGTAGGTAATAACTGCATGTGTGTTATGTTATTGTTACCTGTTAAAGGTATAGGAGGGCATACGTAGGTATAACTGGTATGGCGTTGGTTGTGTTGTTAAGCGACGGTTACCAGCTACCATATTGCCTGCCGATTTTTATATAAAAAATAATAACAGGGATTTTTTAAATTTCATTAAATTTTCGACGAAACTTCTTTTATCCGTCGGTACAGGGGGAAAAACTATGCGCTTACTAACATTGCAAGTCATATTACACGGTACTTCTTATAAATTCATTTGCACATCCTGTAATTCATTTGTTAAAGTTGAAGTTGTTTAAAGCAGAGATTTTAGTCGTCAACCGTCACCGCAAGCGCAATTGTCTCCCTAATTGGAAACGAGTGAATCAATAACAATTGCAGCAAAAATTATCTAAGCATTACTGAACTATTAAAATTTAATCGCGGTATACATCGAGCAATCTCTATCGAGTAATTGATTATTATAAAATGTAAATATTAAATCCAATGTAAAATTTTGTTCTTCATATTAATAAAAAACAAATTAAGTTTCATCAATTAGTTACTAAGCACACTTATTCAGAAATGCAAAACGTGTAGGTAATAATATCAGATTGTCCAATGATGTAACACCTATATAAGTATCAATAAAAAATATTTGGACCAAAATTATAAACATGGCACAGATGCGTCATTGCAATCAAAAAACCGTCTCGACTGTCAAATGTATTAAACAGGCAATTAGTTACAGATATCAATCAAACGTCAAACCGGCTCGTTGGAGCCGTCAATCATTTGTCAATCCCAAAGTTGTTAATCACATATTAACACCTTATCGATTGTGTACGTATCTGAATAAATTGATTAAGTCATCAGTCTAGCGAGTTAGAATTCAACAATTTAATAAATGATATTATTTTCAGAACATTATGGTATTATTCCTTATGCATTTCATAGAGAATATCCGGATACATTTCTAGTTGACACAAAATTACTGTAGGTACCCATTTCTACATTTTTAGTTTTGTCTCTAATTAGCGTGTGATTTTATTGAGTTGCTTGTGAAAGAATAGGTGTACATTCTCTTTTCAGCTTTTCTACTTTGGATTGCGGGAATACGCCAAAGCCCAGGTTTTGGTGACCATTAAGTTATTTATAAGATGTGTCGCTGGAGGAGGTTTCTAGGGGTATTGGTTGGTGAAGTTCCATACGAATGATTCTATACTACAGGATCTTTGTATCACGCAACGACTGTTATCTGTCGTTCAGGCCCGTCTCCTCACATATTTCGAGCACATATCTGAGCGCCACGAACCGTCGAACTTAGGGCAGAGTCTAGGCAGTCAGCGAGGGGCTTTACTCCTGAAGCACCCCATAACCCCTAACCTGAGCATTCGCATTTTCTCCACTGCGAGAGGGAGAATGAGTGGCTTGTGCCGCTTAACCCCGGAGGTGGGGACATAGGGCCAGAATGGTTGTTTTATTACTTTAAGCTCTAGCTCTTAATTAGGTATATTTTACTCTTTTATATGTATTGGATACATTATTCGTTACAATAAACAATAAAGCAACTTTCAATTGCATGTAATTAAATTGCTAACTGTACTCATTAGCAGGCTTTTAGGACGGCCCGTTAATAAATACTTACTTTCCAATGTCTTTATTATTTACAGTGTTTTTGTAAGCTTTTACTGAGATGTTCCCACCCACGGTGTTTTTACTGGCGGTTGTACTAAATACGTTAATTTGGTGAGACATAAACAGACAATGCCGATATTGAGAGGGAACGAAAGGCGCTGTCCATAATGGCGAATATGCTAGCTAGCATAGGATTGCGCGATGTTCCAAAAATATAAAGCTGTTATTATTTAAAGCGTATTGTACATCGCTGATACTTGTCATTTATGAGCAAATTACACACAAATATGTTACAGCGCCCTTCGTGTTCAAATTTAACAAGGTATCCAGGGCAATTTTGGGGGTACCCCGCATCTATAATGCTTCAGGGATGTTTGTAATGACGAGCATTGATTGCTTATTTGTTAATATGCGTAAGTAATGTGCATCACTCGTTAGGCGAGTGCGGGCCAGCACTACAGGATATTATAATAGTACAAGCCAGCACTCATCTGGTGGCAATAATTACCATAAAAAACTCTCGTATTGTAAGCTTGCCTGTCTTCTTCTATCACAAAAAAGCCATAAATGTGAATAATGTTTTGTAAAATAACATTTACAGGGAACAAATATAAAAAGCTACAACTAGTTAAATATTGTATTCAATGTTTTAGCAGTGTAAGTAACTATTATTCAACTACAATAATCATTAGATAAATTATTGTTTCTCTATGTTTGTCACGTTTTATATGTGTCGATGTACAAAATAAATATTCACGTATGTACTTGTCACATGTGTGAACACGTAAAATTTTATTTTGTAGCATTTTTTGAGTTTTTATTTCATAAGATTTTTTTTTAACGATGTACCCTACTAGCGGTGTAGCGGGAATGGAATACAAAGGCTGTATACTTAACGCTTCAATAGAAAATGTGGTGGTTTTATATTAATTTAACTATATTTCCAATCATCAAAATCACAACAAATATTAACTGCTTTGTGGCGACTTTTATGTAAGTACAGGAGAGTTCAGCAGGATGCCTTCGGAGTATAATGGGTTTCAGCGTTCCTGCTAACACATCAATTCTTTTCAAATAACCATTTTCATTTGCAAATTTGATATTTGGCATAAATAGATCATGACTGCTTCATATTAGTGCAGTTTTAAAGGATCTAAATGATGAATTTAGTTTGTGGTAGATACCGCAAAACTTAACATGAAAATATACCAATCTGATAATGTTTTTTATTAAAAAGAATTCAATTACGGACACAGAATATATCTTTTTGAAATAAAAGATAAATAAGCAGTCAATTAAAACAGTTTTAGTATCTCCTATAGTTGAAAACTTGAATTAATTAATCTCCAGGCTGGTCCCAATTGTCTGGTATTGCATGACAAAGCCTTTTGTAAGCATGCTTTATTAGTTTTATAGTACTAGTTCTCACGGCAAACTTGAATTACTGCACGTTTGTAAGTAACGATATTTCTACAGTCGACTCATTTCTATTAATAGAAACGAATTTCAGAATATATTGAACATTATAAATTTTCAATCAAATTTAACTAATTTGACAGTTGTTTATTGCATTTGACAAAATGATAGATGCTGTAAATTAATGTTTATGTGAGCTCAATGAACTAGTCAAATTTAACTGAAGAAAAGTTCCACTAATAAACCTTTTATTTCTTTGTTAAACTAAGCTTTTGTCTTTGAATATAAGATATAAGTATATCTTCTAAAATTCAGATTGAAAACATTAATCAATATTTCTATTTTAAATATTTTACTTACATATATACTTATTACATAGAAAACCTCTGTATTACAAGTTATACGCCTATAAAAAGAACAAAAGAAAATGCTGGAAATAGGTTGAAGGGTAAGCTGATGGTTTTGGAATGGGTATCGAATTGGAAAGCGCACCTTGAGATCCAGCAGTGGAGAGACACAGGCTGATTATGATGATGACAATGATAATGATGATGATGATCATATGTGTTATCAAACGACGGTGAACCGTTTCAAATAAAATACCAAGAGCCCAAAATGTTTCTAGCAATTTAAAAGGCTTACACAATTCATCACAGAAAAATTACTTCAAAAGTTTTAACATCAAGTTTTTTAACCGATGACAGCTTTTAGAGAATAATATGCAAATGTTTACTCAAAACAAAACACAGACATGTGACACCCGAGCCTCGGCGTGGAGTGGTCAGTCCGATAGTGCAGTTCTAGCCATCAATTTATTTTACAACCAGTTTAGACTGAAATATGGGCTTAACACAACAAAACTAGGTATTTGAAAGAGACGTTCTGTTTTTCAAGTGGCTAAAATGTACCATTTATTGTTATTGTATTATTATTATTATTACATATTATAGTTTATTCACTACATTTGTTATTATAAAAGAAATTTACGTATTGACATAATTGTATTTACATATTAAAGAATTAACGAATAAGTCTTAGATACCTTATAATATTTTAGTTATTAAACATTTTCAATAAAATTGCATTACAGGTTTAATGCAGGTACCTACACCGAGTTTTGTTTTAACTCTTCATTTGCTTGTTTTATTTAATTGCAGAACTTCTCGGTATTTTTTTAAATAAAGATGTTTGTGAATAGTAAATAAATAATAGAAAATATTTAAAAAATAATATTTTCGATAATTCCGAAAGTAACATTAATTAAAAGTATAAGTATATAAAATATTTCAAAAAACAAAATAGAACAAAACTTGTTATAAAATTAACAACATTTTTTTTAATTAAACACGAATTCATTAGAGTATATTAAGTCATTGCCTTTAGACAAGACTGATGGTAGACAGATAAAGTGTAATATTTATGAGTTTAGTCATCGTCTACTTCTCATGTAAGGTATGCATAACATATGTGAGTGAGAATCGTCCTGTTAGCTGTTTTATTAAGGCCCGGGTCTCCTAAAAATTTGTGTTCTT
Source organism: Synanthedon andrenaeformis (assembly GCA_936446665.2). NCBI lineage: Eukaryota > Metazoa > Arthropoda > Insecta > Lepidoptera > Sesiidae > Synanthedon > Synanthedon andrenaeformis. Next base: position 3,456,654 of record OW387786.2, on the reverse strand, counting down.
GCTTAATTTACAGAAAGTAAATATTTTTTTATACTTACTAAAAAAGGAATAAATGAAATATATTTTATATTTACTTGAAGTTTTGGATTTGAACTTTCCAAAACACTTTTTTAATTTTATTTTGATGCACATTTTAATAGCTCTATTAGGCGTTAAACATGCCTATATTTAGGCAAAACGTGTTGAAGGTCTCATTGAAGCACATGCTACGTAAAAATTATAACAAAAACACGAAATGTATCAAATTTACATTTATTACTATATCGTTGACAATAATCTAAATTTGTTACTTTTTTGAGAAATGTTTTAGTTTTCTTAATCAGCGTGCTTTAAAAGTTGTATTTTCACGAATTTTACCACTGCAAACATAGTGGTTTTTTTTTATTAAAAACTTTTTTTAGCGCAGATTCTATAAAACCCCTTAAAAAGGAACTATTTTTTAGTAAATTAATTTAAAAAAAAATACGAAAATAAATGTTTGTGCATTTCTTTAAACTATTGAAACTTATAACCAAAAGATTCGTGAAATTTCCCTCAGTTCCGCTGGGACTTCTCGGCGTTCAGACGTGTCTTGTGTAGCTCAATGTTATTTTGCCTCTCGCTCGCACGATAATCTCTTTCCCTCGCGTAGCTCTTATGACAAAGATCGAGCGTATCGTGAAAGTTGTTCTACTTCAATTCTTTTTATTTACTTGTATAACTTCGTATATTAGTTTCGTACATTGACTTACATTTAGTGAATTATAATTTATTGTCAAATAAATAAACGATTATGGATGGAAAAAGGAAGAAATATCCGTGTGTCAGAAAAAAGTATAGTAGTATAATATAGTACTCTCTTTGTCATTGTGTGTCAGGGTCATATAATTATTTATTGTATTACTTGCGATAAATATTAAATAATTAAAATGCCGAGGAATTTAAGTATTCACGAAAGAGCGAAATAACAATTTACGGTCAGATTTTTTTGCCTTATTTTCTATGGCTTCAATGATATATGGAGGATCTTTGATTGGCATTGAACGTTCAAGACGGGAATCGATCAACTCAGGTAGTACAGTTAAAAAAAATTTACTTCATGATTCTACCATTTTGTTCTGCCAGAATGTAGTATCTCTTTTTATATATTCTACTTTTATATAATTATTGGTCTACTCCATTCCATATGGCAAACAAGCAGGTATCCATTTCTGTTATATTTATTTGTCCTTGAATTTGGTAATAATTATCATGGTTTTTGTCAATAGTGAAGGTATTACTTTTTTATTGAATTTCCAAAATTTTATTTTTTCTCTATTATGGCTTTAAAAATTTAATTAAAAATTATTTACTTAATTTTTAATTTGATTTTTTATTTAAATTTTTTATTTTTTATTTTTTTTTATTTAATCTAATTTGATTTTTTATTTATTATTTTATTTAATTTTTAACTTATTTTTAATTTAATCTCTTAATTAATTTTTAATTTAATATTTTATTTAATATCTTAATTAATTTTTAATTTATTATCAAATAAATTTTTAATTTAATTTTTAATTTTTTTTACTATTTAATTTTTAATTTAATTTTTAATTTAATCTTTAATTTGATTTTTTATTTATTATTTTATTTAATTTTTAATTTATTATTAATTTAATTTTTAATTTAATCTTTGATTTGATTTTATCTATCATTTTATTTAATTTTTAATTTATTTTTAATTTAATATCTTAATTAATTTTTAATTTATTTAGGTAAATTTTTAATTTAATTTTTAATTTTTTTTACTATTTAATTTATAATTTAATTTTTAATTTGATTTTTTATTTATTATCTTATTTAATTTTTAATTTATTTTTAATTTATTTTTAATTTAATCTAATTTGATTTTTTATTTATTATTTTATTTTATTTTTAATTTATTTTTAATTTAATATCTTAATTAATTTTTAATTTAGTATTTAATTTAATATCTTAATTAATTTTTAATTTATTAGGTAAATTTTTAATTTAATTTTTAATTTTTTTTACTATTTAATTTTTAATTTAATCTAATTTGATTTTTTATTTATTCTTTTATTTAATTTTTAATTTAATTTTAATTTAATTTTTTATTTAATATCTTAATTAATTTTTAATTTAATATTTTATTTAATATCTTAATTAATTTTTAATTTAATATTTTATTTAATATCTTAATTAATTTTTAATTTATTCAGGTTAATTTTTAATTTTTTTTACTATTTAATTTTTAATTTAATTTTTAATTTAATCTTTAATTTGATTTTTTATTTATTATTTTATTTAATTTTTAATTTAATCTTTAATTTGATTTTTTATTTATTATTTTATTTAATTTTTAATTTATTTTTAATTTAATATCTTAATTAATTTTTAATTTAATTTTTAACTTAATATTTAATTTAATTTTTATTTTAATTTTTAATTTAATTTTTAATTTAATGGACGTCTTTCGGCTGATATGATGATGATGATGATATTTTCCTCTAATTTTTCTGTTTTTCGTAAATGTTTGAGTATTTTCCAGCAGGTGCTTTGAATATGCATTTACGGAGAGCATTGATCGGTTTTTTGGCATTGAAAGATATGGCTGCAGCGGAACATCTTTCTTGATATGAATTCCTTAGCGTGTAATTAATTCTTTTGCCTCCTACAAAAAACGTAAAAATTTAACACGGAGCACACCTCTGAACGCAACGACCGCTCAGCGGTCACTGAGGAGTTTTGGTTGCCGGTATTTTCTTATCAATAAAAGATTCAAATGTAGTGCATTGGTTTAGTGTAAATAATCTCCTTTTAAATGCTACGAAAACTAAACTTATTAAATTCAGTACCCCTAATGTTAAAGATATTGGGACGAATGTGATTTTGGGTAATGAAAAATTGAAGCCCGTAGAATCGACAGTGTTCTTAGGTATTACTGTAGATTCTAAATTACAATGGGGTCCTCATATTGCAAAACTAAGTAAAAGGCTTAGTTCTGCGGCTTATGCCGTTAAACAGATTAGACACCTAACAGATGTCGATACAGATAGAATGGTCTATTTCAGCTACTTTCATAGCATAATGTGTTATGGGATTCTTCTTTGGGGCAACGCTGCGGACATAAATACTATCTTTATTCTTCAAAAAAGGGCCATTAGAGCCATCTATCAAATGGGTCCGCAGTCTTCCCTCAGAAAAAAATTCAAGGAAATAAAGATTTTTAACTGTTACTTGTCAGTATATATATGAAAACAAACTGCAAAGATCCAACAAATACTTGGGACTAATTTTGGATAATAGATTAACTTTCAGGGCACATATAGAATACATTCGCAATAAAATAATTCCTCTAACTGGAGCATTAAGAAACATTGCAAAGTGTGTCCCATGTAAATTACGGTATTCTATATACAATACACTTGTAAAACCACATTTAGAATATCTAATTCAAGTCTGGGGACAAACGGCAAAGACTAATCTTCGTTTATTAGAAACAAATCAAAATAAAATTATTAAAGTTCTTTTTAATTACGACTACTTAACATCTACAAAATATATTATGATAAAACTAAATTTTTTAATTTAAAACAGTTATATAATTATTCGATATGTATGTTAATTAGAAAAATTGAAACAAATAATATAAATTCCCAAATCACTTTTCAAAAAAGACAACAAACAACACTAGAAATAGAAATAAAATTGAATTGCCTAAAATTAGAACACAATATGGTAAAAAAAAAATTTTGTATGAGGGAGCACAGATATACAATGGATTACCTGAGAGTGTAAAAAATTGTAGTAGCATGCATAGCTTTAAACACAAATTGAAAGAATATATATGGACTAACGTTGGAAATAACTAATTTATCTCCGATGGATTATGTATTTATGTAGTTATTAAGTTCTCATAGTTTAAGTGGACAAATTGTTCTTTTTTATGAGAATAAAAATTCTTTAAACCGAAAATTTAATTTATGTGCATAAAAATATTAGTCAATTTAATAAAAAATGTGATACTCATAATATCAATACTAGATTTAAAAATGATATTAATTTACACAAGACGCGACTCCATAAAATAAGTAATTCCTTCATGGGTCAATGTATACGGTTTTGTTTTGTTTTGATAATTGCCCTTGTGCAAGCAAATGTCGACTTTTAGGTGACGAACCTAAGTATTATAACTGTGACGTTACAATATTGCACCACTCGAAAGACATTACCTCACTTTTAGTGCAGTCTAAAAAACTAACGACAAATAAATCTTTGTACTCCTTAGTTTTTTTTTTTTACGTTTTTTTTTTTTACAAAGTCCGTATTGTTTATTTCTCTAAAACATACCAAATTTTGTAATTTACAGACAGAACTAATTTTTATTAAAAATAAAAATAAGTTTTTAATAAAATTAATTATTTATTGAAGTAGAGCAACCTTCACGTACAGCTCTAACGCGTAAATGCGGGGCTACCCAGGGCTAGAAAAGTAAAGTCGGCGCAGCCAGACTGCAGCCTTAACGTAATGTGTTTTGTTGAATTGTAGAAAATAACCATAAAAGGTTTCGTGAAAAAGATTTGACCGATAAATGACGTGGATAACGGTCAAAGATTGATTACTTGTTATGTTGTTTTAAGTAAAAAATTGAGAGAATTTTATATATAATCCACCACGCTAGCACATTGCGCTTTGGCGAGACTTTTCTTTCTCTGTTTGATAATTTTAAATCTACAGAGAAATAGCAAAAGATTTGTGGCCACACTATGGGTAACAAATGCTTCATCATAGTCAGCTCAGTTGCAGGACATACACTGCTGCCTCATAATTTTACAGTTGAACCGGCCATTTAATGGTTTTTTATACCCAGCGTCGACCTGTGACCCTTACTGGGCGTCTGTAAGGGGTAAGTCTGTAAGTCAATAAGTGAGGGGAAGTCCTATGCTTCGCTTGCCGGTCCGTAGTCTCCACACGATAACTCCCACATATATAGGAATAGAAATTTAATTACATTTACGCTAAATAACGCAAGTAAGCTAGACTTTCAAAATAAAATTAATGCTTAATTTATCTATATAAATAAAATCAGAGTGTCTGTCTGTGATTTGCGAAAAACTGCCTCAAACTAAGCTTAGAGAGTCATTCGCATGCTGTTAAAACGTAAATAACTTTTTTTAGAATTTTTGTCTGTCTGTCTGTCTGTCTGTCCGGGGTAATCTCAGAAACGGCTGAAGCGATTTCGGCATAATGAGCGACTCAGCCAAAGAAAAGATATGCCGCAAGGAGAACTCATCGTATTGCATGAACCTTCGTTTCAGTTGTTAACAACAAATGCAATTGTTATGAACGAAAAAAAAACTTTTTTTTTTATTGTCACAGGGTTAGTAACTTTTTTTCAGTAAAAGAAAAAATATCGCGTTTGAAAAACTCGAATATATTACATAGATCCCGTTTTTTATTGTTTATAGCGGCCCGCTCCCGGCTTCGTCCGGGGTGTATTTTTTCTGAAATAAACGTAGCCTAAGTTACTCCTTATTACATCAGCTACCTGCCAATAAAAGTCCCGTCAAAATCGGTCTGGCTATTTCAGAGATTAGCCGGAACAAACAGACAGACAGACAAAAATTGTAAAAAATGTTATTTTGGTGTATGTACCGCAATTTACATAAACAAAAAGTAGCCTATGTTACTCCTGACGACCCCCTCTTCATGTCTGCAAAGTTTCATCGAAATCGCTTCAGCCGTTTCTGAGATTACCCCGGACAGACAGACAGACAGACAAAAATTCTAAAAAAGTTATTTACGTTTTAACAGCATGCGAATGACTCTCTAAGCTTAGTTTGAGGCAGTTTTTCGCAAATCACAGACAGACACTCTGATTTTATTTATATAGATTAATAGGAACGGATTTTTTTTCGCTAACATTCTAGAAAATTCTAGATGTTTATAGAAAATTCTAGAAGTATTTAGAAAATTCTAGAAGTTTCTCGAAAATTCTAGAAGTTTCTCGAAAATTTCAGAAGTTTCTAGAAAATTCTATGAAAACTTTCTTCACTTTTTCAGATAATTTAATAAGATTTTTTGAAATTTCAGAACATCGTCAAAATTTTTAGAAATTTAAAAATTTGTTAAACCTGATGGGTGATTTGTTATATTTATTTCGAAGGAAGTAGAGTGAGGCTATCTTAATGCATAAGCATCATTCTCATTAAACTCGAAAAGTCTATGTACACGAATAAGTTGAAACATTTATCTTTTCTGCCTAACGATCATCACTCAGCTTGATAGACAGCTTTAGTATTCATCATCGAAGTTTTGAGATAGAATATACCCATATTTCGCCGAACTGCGTTCTCTTATCTCAGTTGAACTAATATACACAGGAAAAAGACAAAGTTACGCACAATTAAACAAAAATCAATTCGCTCACGCAGACAACATTATTAAATTTACGTTTTTTAATATTATAAAACAAAGTCCCCCCGCCGCGTCTGTCTGTCTGTATGTTTGCGATTCTCAAAAACTACCGAACGGATTTTTATACTGTTTTCATTAATGGGAAGAGCGTTAAACGAGGAAGGTTTCTACATTTAATTTGCAGAAAAAAATTGCACCCGTGCGAAGCCGGGAACGGATCGCTAGTTCTTAAATATAAAGCTTTTATTGTATTGATATGTAACTTATTCATTTAAGATTTAATTCTGTGTTTCAGTGAGTGAGTATGAGATGCCAGAGCCTATTCTCCTAATTTGTCCATTTTTCTTTATCCTTTCAGGTTCTGCGGCCCACTTACATCTCATTTTTCTGGTGTTTTATAGATAATTATAGTCATATTGGGAGGACATTATAATATCTTTAGATTTTATAATCTAAAGACTTTATCTGAAAGATTTTAGGATCATTAAATTAAAAAAAAATGCTTGCTTAGCATGCGAACAAGAATTTATAAAAAAAAACGGTTATATCTAATCTTGTAGACAATTTTATACTATCTTTGAAGAATATGCGACATATCGACCCAGTTGTTATTTATTTTTTTGGTTCACAAATAAACGTTACTGGGTGCATAGAAGGTTACCATGTTCAGTGACTTGAATACTTATTACTTTGCTGTTTTGAATACTGTTTCTAAGCCTATTTGCATGTATGAAGACTCATCTCTTTTGGCATCCTTTTATAGTAATTTGGTTAAAATTATATTATTATCAATGATTCATAGAGTTACGTTAGTCAATCTATTTATAGAACAGACTACTCATAACATCATCTGCGGTTTAATATCACGTAACAGTTCTTTGTAATAAACTATTTTTTGTTAACAAAAACAACATTATTTAATTTGTTTCAATATAATAGGAAAGAAAGGTATAAACCAGTTTAGCGATTAGTAACTACTGTATTAGTAACTGCTGTTGCAAAATGATTTCGCTTAGTACACTTTCTTTTTATTATTCTTTTTAAATAAAAAAGCCAAGAGCTCTGCAATATTAACTATATAGCTTTTATTGCTTGTGGTACAAAAGGCTGAAGAATAAATATTACCTACATGAATTTATTTCTTTAAATATGGTCCTCAGTCCTCACCCTTCGCTTACATAATTCTAGATGTTTCTGTAGATTTTTCTATAGTTCTTCTGACCGATCCTTTTGGAAAATTATGGGGGAGGCATGGGGGAGGTCTATGTCCTACGTCTGGGGGACGTCCTACGTCTGAAATGATGATAATGATACAAAACTAGATTGTGGTTCACACCAATTGGTACGCCCGATTAACGTTGTTGTGTTATGTCTGATCGGTATAGCGGATTTCCTATTTGTCTAGAATTAGAAGAACAAAAACTGTCGAAATTGTTCATAATAAATTAAATTAAGCCGTCGCAAATTTATATTGTTATACAAATTGGAGGGAATCCCGCTGATGACGCGAGTCTATAGCAACTAGGATTTTTTGTCAATTGAGTCAATATACCTTTGACAGGTCGTACAAATGGACGCCTTTATGCAATCACCCTGAAGTAAAATTTATTTAGACAATATTTATACAATGTTGATACTTTTAAATAGCTGTTTAAAACTCGCTTAAACAACTATTTAAAAGCTGTTCATCATCATCATCGCATTGTAAAAATACATAAACAAATAAATAAATTGTATCAATGGCGTATATAAAACAAGTAAACAGTGGCGTAGCTTCTATTTTAGCTTGTATTTAATTGTTAGCCCTGACTGACTTCAACGCATAACTAAAACCACTAGTCTAGAAAGCTGAAATTTGCAACATAGGTTTATTTTACAACGTAACCATCCGCTAAGAAAATGTTTTTTAAAATTTCAACTCCGTGCGAAGTCGGGGGTGGGTCGCTAGATAAATTAGAGTAACGTGTTAGTGAATTTTAAAAGATATTACATTTTTTAATTATGAAAAAAAAAATGCAATTGCATAAATTTTACTGGCTCGTTATAAAAGAGTCGTGATAATGTATCTAAATTATTACTCCCGGATTTAGGAAATGAAAGGCACGAATGGAAGCTAAATGACGGACGCCATAGACAATGGCTTCGTCATGGTTTTAGACTCGTTGATCTGTTGAACTCTTTACAGACCAATGAGTCAATTAAAACGATAACTCAGTTATAATTAATTAACTATTACTATTAATAGTACAGTCATTAATAATACACTCGGTGACAAATGTATAAGTGTTTGTATTAAAATTGTTTCCGTTATAAATAATAAATAATGGATTCTTTTTTTTTTCTTTAACCCTAACAACATTGTATGCAAAAAATTTCATAATGATCGGTTGAGTAGTTAAGGCGTGAAACAAACTCACTTTCGCATTTATAATATAAGTTAGGACATGTTAATTAGTCTAACTATATTGATGTGATTTGAATAATTGTGAATAGTTAATTTATTTTCTAAGCAAGACATCACTGCGGATAATGCAAACCATGTTGCACCGTAGTGACAACTAGAACCAAATAAGTATGGTGCGGACAAAATAATAAGGCACTGCGTCGATATCGTAACAAGTAATAAACGGTAATTTGACACGACAAGTCAATTATGAGCCGACATAAACACGTATCGGCTTCGACGGAAATTCACTTTACCAAAGAGGTATTTTAAAACTATTAAAGTATTAACTTTTTATTTATTTATCTTAAAAAATATTTGTAGCGAATACTGTTGAGAATATCTGAAGTCTGTAAAAAAGCAGATTTAATGGGGACAAGCTTTTGCTCGCGACAAAGCACTTAAGAAAGTTCAAAACACTTTTGTAAAAGTGTGGTTACTGCCGCTGTACTGCCGCTGGTATTACACTTAATTCGATAGAAATATGTTGCTTGAACTGACCATGTAAATTGAACTAAACATTTAGAAACAAATATAACAATAACTGCTGTTCAAATGAAAAAAAATATCATATTCGGTCCCAGCAAAATTTCTCCATTGAGGACTTTTAGCTCATTACGTCCATATCAACACATACTCCGCTAATAGATATATAATCATCCGTATTATTTAAATTGCTTGACAAATTACACGTCGGTACTCGCTCACTTGTCGGGTGCGTTTCGAGTTGCAGACTGCAGCGCTTACAGCCTCTCATACATTGTTCGTATCTGTATTGAGCTGACACAACAGCATTTTGAATGCAAATAAAATTCTGTTCTGACAGCACACAATGTGCATTTCGCAGTTATAAACCGGGCAGCTCATCTAGAGTTTTTTAATGTTATGGTCGTCAGACAGGCTGATGGTAAGTGGCTATCGTCGCCTATAACACCAGCAATTGAATAGCACCTTGGGTTCACAAGCCATTGCTTAAATCATTTATAGAAAAGTTCTCGTCGTTTAAATTCCTGTGATTGTTAATAGCGAAAGCTCTATCACACCCTCAAAATGTCAGCCTTGACAAAGAGGTGTAAAAAAAAGAAATGAATACATTTGTTTGTCCAATTCATAAAGACTAACTTTTATTTAGGATTTAGCAAGACTTCGGGGTTCCCCAACAAATCAAGGTGAGTATTTCATCATCATATCAGCCGCAGGACGTCCCCCATAACTTTCCAATAGAACCAGTCAGAAGCAGCATGGATCCAATGTCGACCCGCGGCCATTATCAGGTCGTCTTATCAGGCCCTTATAACAGGGGCGTATTTATTGTTTGTAAAATTACAGTAAATAAATGTTTAGTATATTCAATACTTTCTTGGTAATAAATGAAAAAAATAAAATACTAGTTATAGTAGTATCATGTCGTGGACACGCCTTAAACCAATGCCCCAGTGAAACTCTATATATTTATTCATTCAACCTTTAGTTCGCAGACACGAGTCTTCAATTAGTGCTGCGTACTAAAGGAAAATGTGGCTGCCGGGTAATATTACCAGACTTGCTCATACTGTATTCATTTAAGTACACTTGTAGAGGTATATTATTAATAATATATATCTGCACGTACGAGTGGTACCCACCCACCCAGTTCTCAGTTCTCACTTTCGAACGAAACTCGACAATTGCGAGTGAAAATCATGTTCTTAATTTCTTTTAAATTACCCACATCTTAATTTTGTGTGATTGTTAAATTTCTTGTTGAGCCCTTATAGAACATTTAAAATAATATTTTAATATCGTCGAGTTTTATTATGTAATTAAGTCAACAAAAATCACAGGATAGATTCATGACTGATGTTCACCATACCATTGTATTGTACTACTTATTCTGTGACCATACAAAAAGTTCAAATAGTAATAAACAAAGTCGATATCTTTGCTTGGCTATTTCTTCTCTCAGTTATCTTTTAAATTACAAAAGGGATTTTTATGCAGTTACCATTTCTTCCTTGAGCTTTACACAGAATTTAACAAAATCGATTTTTGGTAATAGCTGACCAAAATAAACATTTTCTGGTGCTTTAAGATAAACTTTAAGGTTCCTTACACAAATGAATATGGGAGTTCGGTATATTGAAAATGTGACCTTTGGCCGCGCTGTTGAAGAATTACTAAAATTTGTATAATATACAAACAGAGTTTTCACTAACATACAATATTTTAATTTTTATTTAAATTGATATTGCATCATAAGGTATCGTATTGATACTTAAAAGTGTATAAACCTCAAAAGACTTGATAAATTTTTATACCACATGCCGAGACGTCGACGCGTATCCTGCATTTTACAAATTACTTGCAACTTTAGGATTGCAGTTTGAGTTTCATTCCTCATACATTTAGCAACTATGCGACATTTGGCCTTTAAGAGTAGTCATTATTGGCAATAAATAATTATGAAGTATTAGTGTTAATTAAACAGGTATATACAGGTTTAGAAAACCATTTAACTCATGATTAATTGTAAGAAAAATTATCTTTCAGATAGATAAATTGGAATAAATTAGATACATACAGTCGAAGTGTTGTTTATTAACTGAATAGCTAATCCATTTATCTATTGGGAAAATTGGAATCGCTTGTTACCAAATTGTCCATAAATAATACTTTTTTGTATTTGTCTTTTTTGTATTTACTTTTTTGTCTGTTTCTGAACTTTTTTCAATTTTATTTGAAACTTTGTCTTTTAAATATGAAAATTTCATAGGATATTTATTGTTTTGATAGAGTAAAATTTACACATTGCAGATTCTAGCTGCTGCACATAGAATATTTTATGAAGAGGTTGTAGTTCGACAAATAGTGCTCATAAGTATTTGGCAGTTTTTTATACGATAGATAGAACAGTGAACTATTCACTAAAGTTAAAATGCTGGAATCTTAAAAAAGTCCACATAGTAGATTTTGGTTTGACAACGACGATACGTTATTCAAATTTTAACGAAAAATACGAATCTGATATCTATTAATTACTCATCCTTGGCCAATTCTTACATTTCTTATATGAGGGCGGCCTTATCTTCAATTACAGTATTGTCAATTGTCTGTTTTTATAGACGCAGTAGATGACAATGAAAATTAGCATCCAATCCTATTGTTGAGATCAATAACGCTACTTTGGCACAATTGACACCTATCTATTAATCTCTTAAAGCAAATACTTTGTCGTGCTCTGTTTCATCATCACGATGTATGAAACGATTTTCCATAATGTAACAAGAGAAATTACCTACAATTGAATGTAGACTTTTTGTTACTGAAAGTATAGTTTAAAATTGAATATGACAAGAATTCATTCAAGAATGTAAATGCGAATATCGAATTGGCACCTGCGAGTCTGGTGAGGCAGTGACGTCACACCAGTTGAAATGTAACCCAAATCATTAAGCCACCAATCAAGAAGCCGACGTCGTGTTTTTGCAGCATCAACCGGTGTCATATTAAATTTGTTTTGATTAACATACGATTACATTTTAAGAGACGATGTGGACATTTTCCATCTGGTGCCGGTTTTATCGTTGTCACTACGGTGTAAAGGACGCATGATGTCACTGGAGTGTGTCCACTTTAGTATAAAATTTATATTTCGTTTATGTCTTGTCTTGCATCGTAATAAGCATAACATTGGTTTTGAAGGGCATTTATACAAATTTGATAAAACGTTTATAAATTTGTTTTTTGTTATGTCACCAATGGACCAATGGACAGAGTTCGATGATCGAAGGTAAATCTTTGATCGAGAAAAGTTTTGATGGAGGTAGTTTACAACAGCAAAATAAATTTGAATTGATTGGGACATGAATTGATGGTAATTACTATAGCCGTTTTTGTGAAATAATAATTAAAAATTATTGACAAAGGAATATTACTGGACACTGAGGAAATGTCTCGTCTACAAGTTGCACGTAACTCAACGAGCTATGGAGAGGACAATGCTTGTTATTTTTTTGATTCGAAATAGATTCGAAGATCTGTTGAAGAACAAATGTGGACGACTTTGTCTAAAGAATTAGATATTGTTGAAGTAGGAATGACATGTCTTTCGTCATCACATTTTTTCGGATGGAAGTTGATGATGATAAGTCTTGGCTTGGAAACCTCGAAGCCTGCTCGCTAGACCGGTGACCTTAAGAGAGCGGCTGGTAGTTGACGAGTGTGGAAGGCGATGACGGAGTTTCGTGGTGCTCAAATATTAAAAGCCTAAGGACAAGTGTAGGCAAGTGTAGGACAACTTTCTGGGCTAACGATGATGATAAACCCACAGACAAGTTGCGAGTAAGATTTTCCTATAAGATTTTCTTTAGCTTGGGTTTATTTTAAGCAGAGTTGGACTACTAGAGCCTTCCAAGAATAGATTAATGGAAGACCAACATGAAACAGGGTCCGCAATTTAGACTCAAAGTGGTAAATTTCTTGGTAAAGTGTAAGTAACTAACTGTCGAAGAAATTGTCTAGCCCGTTAGCTGAGGTTAAAGTGACTTAGTGACCTGACTTAGCTTAGGCGGACAATATTGTAAGCTTGTAAGCTTAAGATAATATTGTCCTAGGAGAAACTATAATTAATATAGACTACATTGGGTTAGTTTTAGATGAGGACCTTAAATATTGAGAAATTTTTTAAAAGTAAATTAAATTATTTTTAATAAGTATGAAATTTAATTTATAAGAAGTAAATATAGTTAAACTATCTATGCTTCCGTTTGTAATGTTGCCCAAAATTAAATGTGGACTTATTGCAAAGCTGCCATTAATTAAAGATGCTAATATTGGAAAAATATTATTTTAGCCATATGGATATGAAAAAACTTTATTTAACTTCAAAATCATTTCTTTCAAGATCTCCGAGATCTCCGAGATTTCCGAGACACAACTGGGGATTATTTCTATTAGCCAATTTTGGAGCTGCCATGCTTTCTCCAAAATTGGCTATCACCATTCTATAAATATATATTTATATAGCAATTGAACCCACATTATACTGATCAAGATACAAGGGCATTTGAAATTCATAAATTCATACTCGTTAGATATTTCCTATTGCGGTGCATTTATGTAATATTTATGCTAATACAAGAATACCGCACCTCGTTAATATCGCTGCATATTATTTCGGTTTAACTTGAAGTTTGTCACCAGACGTAGCGTTCACGGAAATGGCGAAAGGCTTACGTAAATAGAGATAAATATGTTGCCTACATAAATTTTATGACAATACTAGCTTGTGATTGTGGCTTCAGCCACGTATCTATATTTCATCCAAATCGGTTCGACAATTTTTTTATGTAATGGTTGTCACACAAGCTGATAGTCCACTTGATGGTCGTCGACTAACCATCTCCTATTAACACAAAGAACGCTTCAGGTGTTGTAAGTGCGCTGCCGACCTTAGTAGATTATGAATACCAATAGAAACGACCATTGAATCATAATTTCAGACGCACTGCTGGACATAGCCCTCTCCAATAATTTTCCAATAGGACCGGTCAGAAACAACATGGATCCACCGTAGACTTGCGGCCCTTATCAGATCGTCTTTCCACTTTTGCCGGTCAGAGGTCTCCACTCGCGAAACTGGCGGTCCAAGCGGCCGTCGGCTCTCCGCACTATGTGTCTTGCCCACTGCCTCTTCAACTTACTGTACCATCGCTACGGTCTCTGTCTACGGATCTCCTCTTTCCTGATTCGATTTCGCAGTGTGACTCCTAGCATATCCCTTTCCATAGTTCGTTAAGCGAGTTTGGGTATTTATTACGAGGTGCATAGTTAAGACCAAGTTTCAGCGCTATATGTTATTATTACTGGTAACACACATTGGTTGAAAACTTTTGGGCAGACTGGAGTTTTGGGCGAGAAGATGCCCCTTTGTACAAAGAATAATAGTTTAGTACGAGAGTAGAGCAACCTGGTCTGGTATAATTCTCGTTGTTTTATTAATAAGTTTTTTTTTACAAAACTAACAACTACTACTCACTACCTTTTGTATTTAAAAAAAAGATAAGTCTATATACTTCATTTAATTAAATCGCAAATTATTTTTAAACAAATATTTTGAGCGCTTTCCTCTTATCTAAAATGAACCTCTTAAACCCATATTAAAATTGATGAAGGCCTGCACGCATTTATCAATGAACACCATGCAAACGATGTTGGGGCTTCAATAATTATATTATGGTATGTAAAATTTACGATAAAATCAATCTTTGTTTGATTTTTTTAAATTCTTTTTCTTTTTTTTTGTTACTTTGTTTTCTTTGAGAAAGCTTTTTGATGAATGAAATATTTTTTGTAAATGAATGAAAAACATGGCAATGAAAATTTTTAAGTTTTTTATAAGAACTAAACTAAATAACATATTTTTAAACTAAATTTAAGCCCAGTATTAATGTTAACTATATGAATAAATAAAGAAAAAAAAATTTTGAGCTTTCTAATGATATTTATTAAGGAACTATTTTTACATGGAATATATTAGAATTCCATAGTAGTAATTTTATTAAACTAAAATAAAATTTAAATATTTTTATATGCAAATTGTAAGTCGACCACTGGTCGTCCTTAAAAGTAAATAATTGTATAAAATTTGTCTAGCCTTACCAGCGAGCGAGATACGTGCTATGTGAATCAGATTACATCACTGGTGACGTCATGACTAAGTAATTCCAATTAATATTCGAGACAACGCTAACGCAAACGAGAAATTCAAATATTCCCTTCAACCATTATGTCATTTTAATTGAATTAAAATAAGGTCCTTTGTCATGACCAGTTAATTGTTATCACGTAATATCACGACGTGTAACTTGATGCAGTTTGATCATAAATTATACCGACCTGCACGTTCAACAGTCAAGTTGACAGTCCACTTGATGGTAGGTGGTGCTGCTGACCATAGAAGGATTTATATTAATTATTATTTATTACTATTGTTTTTTTATGTTCATGTTTATAAACTTTAATTTGACTTAATGAATCCAAATATTAGAAAGTGGCAAGGATTAAGTGTCCTGCAGCAATAATCAAAATAACCCCCTTTCGAGATGAATATTGTGAAATTATTAGCACTTGTGCTGTAGTGTTTCTGTGAGTGAGGGTTATTTACCTATCCTCACCTTGTCTTCTGACCTATATATTTATCTCTAAATTCCCTGTACCTTTTTAGCCTGATCGGTTCGTATAAAAATAAATTAAAGTCTAATTTTGGGCATATTATTTTAAATACGAGTATAACAATTAATTACATCCCGTAGTCTCGAAGACAAGCCAATAAATCCTCTGAAGGGAGTGTTTACAGTTTGAAACTAGACATTACAAAGACATTACAATTAACATAATAATTAATAAGTTCATAACAGCTACACGTTTAAACTTATAGATAAATCAAGCGAAACTTTACTAACAAATTTATTTAACAACAAATAATAATACATAAAATAAATCATGGCTGATAAATTTATCTATGTTTTAGCAAATGTTTATAGTTGAAGTTATAGTGTAACAATTTTATTAGCCACGTATATGACAATCTACTTCATGTACCACAAACCGGACATTTCTAGTTTGTCTTCAATAATTTTGAATATACAATATATTATTCTTATAAGATTCTCGTGTCACAGTGTTTATAATAAAACTCCTCCGAAACGGCTTGACCTTATAAGTCATAAAAATCGATTATTTTTTTGTGTATATTCAGTAGATCTGAGAATAGGTCAATTAGCGTTACTTGAAAAGTAACTAATCAACATTTTACTTGTAGTTGGTGAAAGAGGCCCTTAATATAGCATCTGAAAATAAGTATTGATAATTTAACTACCTATCAGTATCACGTCAATTATTTCAGGTTTATATAATACATATATAGAACTAGCAGTTCCCGCAATTTCGTATGCGTTTATAGAATAGCGCATATATAGATTGGAACTTGCCACAATACCTATATAAGTGAAAAACCCTTCGAAGATTATCGTCTACAAACGCACAAACAGAAATATTCTAAAAACTTATTTTGGCTTCGGTAACATAAGCAGACATGGTTCTTTTACGATTTTATTATATTGATTTAAAAGTAACACTTAAAGGTTATTAATACCTTTACTTTTTGACTATTTAATTATGAAGTTTTTGTATAATCAACATTTGATTATTTGAACATAGCAAAAAAAATATATTAATTAAGTTACCATAATTGTATAAAGCGAACACTTCTATAAATAATAATGTGATTGACTGACCGCCGACGTTTATTAGTCATCGAGAAATCGTTAGACAAATCAATCAAATAACTACCGGATTAACACAGCGCTACGTAACTTTAATATAACTAAACATGTTTCCACCAACATAAGATTGTTAACAAGTCGATAAATCTGATCGCGTCATAACCATTACGCGGTTAATCCATATTTAATGTGTTCGGAACTAAGCCCACCTCTCACGGTTAAATTTAATGTGATCCTTAACTCTGTTTAAAATATTATTTAATATGCGAACTACTAATAGTGGGCTGAAAATGATGTTTTGTTGAATATTGCTTGAAGGTGTAATATCAGTTACTTAGCGCGGCTATACAAATGTGTGATAATCGTAAAATTTTAAAACAACATCAAATCAATATAATAACTAAAAATCAAATCAAAATAGGATGTAGTTTACAATGTCTATTTTATCAATTGAGGTCTATTTTATGGTAGAAGCACACAGTCTTTCGTATTTTACGATGTTATGTCAAAACGTTCCCGCGACCCCACCCATCTACGTAGCTTAAGGTTAAATTAAGGTTAACTTTAGGTGCTGCCATGTATTTATTTTTGAATATAGGATTAGGTAAATAAGTAGTGGTTGAGACCCTTCGCAGTCGCATAACAGAAGATCAGATTTTACAGAAGATCACCCTAAAATATGGGCTGTTGTGTTTCAGCGAATATAAGGGATGCCAGAGCCCATATCACTTGTGTAATCTCTTATCTTTAATTCTTTAATTCTACTATAGTCGACAGCGCTCTTGCTGCACCTGTGGCGATGTTTGTGTTATAATCGACGGTAGCCGCCTTCCATCTAATGGACCGTCAGCCTGTCTGACAACTTCAATATTTAAAAAAATGGTGATGTCGAATAAGTTGTCTTTTTTTTATTTTTATTATCTTTTGTTATTTAGGGGCTTTTACCTTAGAAAGGCATGTCAGCCCCATCATCCCCTAAACTAGTTAATATAAAATTAAACCTAATTAACCTAACATAACCTATAAGTTGTCTTGTGGGTGGTCTAGTCATATACTTTAAATGTTATCTACATCTACCTATTTTTCCTAAATACTAACATGATCATAATTTTACTTCTCAACAATTAGAGAAAAACGTATATAAGAAAGTCAATAATATAACTTTGCTTGTTGGCTTGTGATGTCACGAAATAGCATTACATTTTCCTTTTAGCTTTTGTCTACTGTCATTGTACAAGGATTAAGTCTGTGGTTGCGCATTAATTACTTTTGCGGCTGCAGAGTGTTAATTGTGTCGAAATAATTTATGTGTAGCAGTAGCTATCAATTTCATATGCGTTGAATACATTATAGTATTGCAAACGTATTCTAAACAGTGCCTACACTGGACTCAGGCATCTACATAAGTCTCTATTCTAGGACGAATAACATTTAATAGTTCTTGCTCTTACCTATATTTATTTTCTAACTTTATATTATCTAAATATAGAATTTTTGTAGGTAAATATAATTTTTAAATATCCAATATTTCTGTATGTTATGGACCAAATTAATAACCACTGTTCTATTAATCATTTGGTCCGTGACATTATCTATACTTATCTACAAATAAAGTCGTTGTCCCACTTAAATATATGATTTAAATATATAATTTAACTTTTGGTTTAAATAGTCACTCAATAGATAGTGTAAGCAGTTATAACTTTATAATAGAGATATTTTAAAATGTTTATTTTAAACAAAAAAAAATAGACTATTATATATGGACGACATAATTATATCATGCTATATAAGTACATTGCATTTGTAAATATATATTTGATTCTGAATTTTAACATGTAAAACCAAATTCGAGGTAATCTATGGGGTAGTATGGCAAAATTTATTAAGGAAATACATACACTCAAAATGATAATCGTCATTGCAACATTTTATGAATATTAAATAAGTTTGTATGTCTTTTAACAATACATATATATTCAAAGCGATACCATCTTAAGGCGAAGATTACATCGGCGAAGAAATTACATGTATAAGCTGCACTTGAAAATGTAGAATTACCCGAGAACATTTCGAGGACTGTGCGTGTAGGATGAACAAGGACAACTCAATGACTGGATTAGAAGTTAAAAAGAAATTAACTATGAACTTTCATTATCAGCCTGTGTCTTCACTGCTGGATGTAGGTCTCTCCCAAGGCTCGCCATCACGCACTGTCTTCTGTCCTTCTCATCGCATTAATCTATAAAAGAAGTGCATTGCAAATTGCTTCTCTCTATACTCTTCATCTAAAATTACCATTATTTAATAATCTTAAAATAATAAATTTATCTTATTAAAATATTTTTACTATTAAATAGAATATAAGAAGATTTTGTCAATTATTATGTTATTTAAAATAACTAATCCAGTATTATGAAGTCCTTGTACTTGAGGGCTTTTGTTTTAAGTTTATGTAAACAAATTAGAATGCAAGCTGAGGTTGTTCGAAAGCTAAAGCTGAATGTTACTTTCAATTTGTTAGGCCAGTCACTGTAACGGTACATATAAAGTGCAATCACTAATTGTTTAAATAAGATGATCACAAGTCATACTTTTTATACTCATTGTTTACTCTTTGATCACAAATATTATACATAATATACGCCTAACTAAAATGCCTCACACATTTTGAATAATATTTCATTTACAAAAAGTAACACAGTTTGTGATTTTATATTCTATTATTTAATTTTTAAGAGAGAATTAATATTAGTCAAGTTGCAAGTAGAGTTGCAAATGCACTCCTACCTTGATAATGTACGCTGGTTACATTATCAAGGTTTTACCCTTCTTTTGTATATAAAATAAATGATTTCCTGTAACTACATGGTTTTCACAGGATAAAAAAACACAAAGTTAAATGTAATTAACTTTTTTTTTGTAAACGTGACTTTAATTAAGACTATCAAACGCTTTTGAAAATTACAATTTGATAAAAGAAATGAAAAAAAAAATATATATTCGATAACTGCAGAATTGATTCGTTTGTCCAATCCCATACTACACTAGGAAGTTTGATGGTATCCTCTTAAAAACAAAGCACAAATTTTTAACATTATCAATTAAAGTAACTTGAAGGATTAAATACTCGTAGCAATTGAGGCGGTGGTTGGATTGAGTTACCAAAGTGGTTTATAAAGAATTCTGTATTCAAAATTACATTACATTCTGTATACAAAATGTAAGTACGTCTACTTACATTTTGTATAGTTTTTTTAAAAATACTATGCAAATAATTTATTTCTAAAATAAATAATGTATTGAAACGAACTAACTATTTGATACAATATGATGAAAAATAAAACACTTTTATGATAAAAGTCCGTTCTGTTATCCGATACATGACTTAATAAACGTACCATTACGACCACCCATATTCCCTATTTAAAGACAGACTGCCCTCACAAATACACCTCGTTTATTTGAGGAAATAAACTGACAATTTTATAACGAAACAAAGCTATGGATTTTCTATGAACGAAAGCGCGTGGGCGCTTATACCATATATGGAACGAGAATTCTATTAAAGATTGAACCGTATATTTGTGAGCCAAAGTGCAATTTAACTTAGCCTTGCTGCTTAGTGATTCTATAATTGAAACTGAACTTAATATGCAATGCAATAAGTTTAAATTTGTCTGACAGAGTGATTCCTGAAGAACATTATTAACGATATCATAGTTGGAACAGGTGGCAACGCTTTAGTAGATTTGCTCACTGTAATTGCTCATTCTAAAGACGGTGTCGCGATAGGAGAGGTGACTTAAATGAAATATGAAGGCATTCCTACAAGAAAACTGGCTCCGCTATTGAATCATTACAGTTTTATTGGAGCTCTTGATATTATGTTTTAATGCTTTAAACTTAGAGTAGCTTATTGAATAAAAAGTACAAGTTAGTATTACTTCCAATGTATTGGAGATGAATGAATCACTGAGTAGGACGAAATTGTGTAGTAAGAGCGGAGTTAACATCTCCAATTTAAAACCCATTTGTTTTCATAATTTTATTAGGTTTGGATAAGTCTAAATTTATTATAATATAAAATAGGGATTTATGTTAGAATGATATTTAAAGTTTTTATTTATTCATGTGAAAATGTAATGTATTTATTAATTACAAATATTTTTTTTTAGTTAAACATATACAGCTTCAAATGAATTCAGTTTAAGTATTAGATTTCAACGCGCTCTGTTCTGTTTTAAATTATCTCTTGAGTAAGCTACTTGTTTAAATAATTTAATTTAAATATTTTGTAATGGTTTATTGCTTACGTCAGATCACCGTGAAATAAAAAACTGTATTTTGTATTCTGTAACTGAAATAAAAAAGTCAATTTCACTATCCCTTATCCTTAATCACTTATCCTTTATCCTGTTAGGGTGGCAGCACACTTAGAATCTTTATTGCGTAGCTTTAAATGATTTGTGTCAATAGACGACAGTACTCACATAACCCACCACCAAGGTGTTCGTTAGTGTGTCTGCTAATTTAGCATTTGTCATACGGTTTCTCTCATCACGTTTTTAAAAATAATAAAATCATATCGTGTATCAAATACAATATTACTTAGATTTTACTAGTGAATTCTTAGTGATGAAAATCAGGCTATTGGTGGGTGTCGGATACCGCCCACACACAGCCGACCCTTCCGGTTGCATTTTGCAGAAAGGAAATTATCCTCGCATCAGAGTATAATGCCTTCATCTGAGGGTACTCAATTTAATATAACCGTAGAATAATGTAGGTTAGTAATAATAGAGGTTGGACATTTTCTTGCAATGAAAAAGAAAGTTTCTATAGTTCATACACGACTCTTTTATATTTAGATAGGTTTAAGAGATTATATATGTAGGTGGGTCGACAAAAATTCAGAATTAAAATTACTTTCATCTATACTTATATGTAGCAGTGACAGGGCACACTGCATTTGTAGAAGATTCCTTCTCCCAGCCAATCCGTCAAAAGAGGCTCGGGCGGGAGCGACTGGCCTATGTCCGCACCTTTCCCTTTGACCGGGCAATAATCTTAGGGGAGACTATCGCCTGTCCTGAGGCCCCCAAGATTATGAGGTACCGACTTCGGGTACTCTGAAGTACCGACAGGGAGCGCAGTCCTCGCCGCGCTGGACAGCCGTGGCGGGTCGCGAATTCCATGCCACAATGTTTCGCGACCAAGCCCACCTACACTCGTGCTAGAAAGTCATTGTGTTTTAGCCGGTAGGAGTCTGGCATAACTCCGCAGAGTTCCCTACGCTGCCGGATATCTATGAGGATTTCTCTCCGTTAAAAAAAGGCACATTGCCTTTCGTAGTCATAAATTGGGCGGCATGTTTGGCAGAAATCCTTACAGAAGACGGTGTTGTGTTTCAGAGAGTGAGTGTGCCGCCAAAGGACCATTTTCTTTACCATAAGGTCGGCAGTTTACTAGCAGCACCTTTGGCCGGCTCACGTACATCAATATTTATAACGATGAACTTCGCTTGCGTGGCCACACTACCTACAGTTCATGCGACGCAACGCCTTCACACACATTGCACGTGTAAACTAAACCTAAATCAGAACAAGTATCAAATATTATATAGGCGTCCATAAAATATATCCTAAGTGATGACTTCCATAAAATATATAGCGACCGCATCGTCCATTTGGACTGCTTCGCGATAAAACAAGGACTGTACGCAACAAGGATGTAATATAATCATGTATTTAGACGTACGCCGCAAGACGAAGCTTTTTCGCACTAATATCATCGTGATGTATGAATATCGAGATAGAGGAACGGCTGCGACTGGCCTGGAAACACCAGTCTGGCTGCCCAGTTTATGAATGCGATATGTCGTGCACCTTGCGACTAATAAATACTTTCGTATTATTATATTATAAAATAAAGTCCCCTGCCGCGTCTGTCTGTCTGTACCTATGTATGGAAATAGCGTTAAGGAATTCATATATATATAATTTGCAAAAAAATTGCGCCCTAGCAAGCCGGGAGCGGATCGCTAGTTAAATAAAGGTCATCTGAAGTGAAAAATAAATAAAAATACCTATCTATAATATACGATAAAAATGAATCCCTAAATGTGTTGCTAAGCGCAAAACTCGAGAACGGGTGGACCGATTTTAATTCTGTCTTCACTCATGGATAGAGGGATAATCAGGGAAGGTTTTTACTTTAAAAAAAAACGCACCCCGGGCGAAGCCGGGAGCGGATCGCTAGTAATACATAAAAATTTTATTCACTTTACACGATTTTCAACTAATTGCACATAGCAAAATGTATCCTTCATACAAAAAGAACAAAAATAAATCTCTGTAAATATCTGATGACTGGACGTCGCGTCTCGTCGCATTTATCTTCGCACGTGGATCGTACCTCGCTGACTTGTTAATATCTGCGGGCGCATCATCTCCCGTATAGCGCGCATTTGTTTCTTTACTTATTGTTTACAAGACTGATCATATTTTACTGCTTACAACATTTATTTTCTTTAAATATTAGTTGTTGTAACGTTATTAGCGAGCTTTACAACTATAGCAGAACTTTAGTTCTAGTGTTTACAACATTTATTGTCTTTAAAATGACAAAGATTAGGTATTATAAATGTCATGTTGAATTAGCGACCTTTATTAGGCTGTCATAAAGTGGCAGTGACCATCACCTTACAGAAAACCACCGTGAAGTAATAGCATGTTGTGTTTCTGTGAATGAAGTGAGCCCATTCTCCTATACCCGTCTTGTCTTTATCAAGATCAGCACTTACTCGCACCTCTTGACGTTTCTTGTGTTTACATAATCGATTGCCATTTTTTATTATAATTTTTTTATTAAGTACTTATTATTAAATCACCTACTGAAAGGCGGACCAAGTTAATCTAGGTATATAAATAAAAATAAATCACCTATAGACCAATTCGGCATTTTTTTTATCAAATATGCGTCAAAGTCCGAGTAAAATTGTTATAAGAGAAGAATTGGAAAAATTGCTCAAAAAAATGCATCCATGCGAAGCCCGGGTAATTCGCTAGTCTAGAATAAAAGCATTAGCTTTTATTCTATGTAATACGTGTTTATTACATGCACAATATCATAAATTTTATGAAATATCACACTGACACGAATGTGAAGCCAGTATTTATATATCACCATATAACAACAGAGATAATAAGATTTTAAAAAAGGTATTGTAAGGATGTCCGCAATAAAGAAATTGATAGGTCATGCAAATTGAAAAAATGTTATTAATGTCATTGTTACTTGTATGTCTTAAGCCATAAACATTAACGTTCGATTATTCACCACACATTGCTACGTTTATTTTTACATCAACCAAAGGGCATTAAATTTGTATGACAATTCTGGGTTATTCTCGTTTCGTCAGTTTCATTTTGTAAATTTTTTAGAATTATATCTTAGATGTTAAGATCGACAGTCAGGGTGACGGTCCACTTGGATACCGTCGCTTATAACACAAGCAACTCCACAGGTGTTGCAAGTGCGCTTCCGACTATAAAAATATTAAGAATAAGGCATCATAAGGGATCGAGCAATGGGCTCTGGCAACTCTTACTCATTAACCAAACGAACGAAACGAAGAATTCACCTGTTCTTTTGAAAATATACGAGTATATCCAATAAGCGTGTAATATAGTGTGTATATATATATCAATACTAATAATAAATCTGTAAGTGTAGGTATTGTATGTATGTATGTATGTTCCTCCATAACTCTTAAACGAATTAACTGATTTTCATGAAACTTGGTAGATAAACATTTGGACGTACGGGACACAGGATAGGCTACTTAATATTTTTCAAAGCGGACGAAGTCGCGGGCGCTAGCTAGTTATAAAATAAAGTCGTTATCCCATTCTCCCTGTTTTTCCGCTAACATCTTCACAAAAACCCAACGCATTTTGATGCTGCTTTCACTAATGGAAAGTATGATAAACGAGGAAATAAATTATAGAAAAATATTGCATCCGTGCAAAGCGGGAAACAGTTTATTTCACATTCGAAATAATTATACTTGAATTTAGAACTGAGTACTTAAGATTGTATTTTTCACAATAAAGAGAAAGACAGTAAAATATAAAATAGAAAGCTTCAGAAAATGAACGAATCGGAAATAACCCTTGACAACGCACATGACCACCTCTAGCAATCGCAACAAAGAGTACAAAGGTTCACCTTTTAGCATATAAAATAATAAAACATCATAAAGAAATAAAGTTTTACAGCCGGTAACAAAATCTGTACACTGAGACAAGATAGCTATATGTACGCTAAACGTAACATTATCTGAGGTAAAATTTATACTGCACTAGTTTCGCTGTAGTTAAAGTAAACTATTGCGAAGTGGTTCGTATTTACGAACGTCTGGACAACATCAATTTTATTGGGAAAATAATAATTTACGATATTTTTTTTATAGAGACATATTTGTTTTTTTATTTCCATTTTTCTTTGCTTGCACAAAGATTTTAAATGTTTATCTAAATGTAAATTTATTTCTAAGTATTTCTACAATAATACAATCTACAATCTAATTTATTTCTAAGCTTTCATCCGTGGGTAAATATTAAAAAATATATATTTTCTATATTTTTTAAATTATAATTAAGGCTGTGTATTATAAAAACATTATTCAATAGAAAATCTATCTCCTTTTGAGTTAGTCTATCTTTGTTATTTGTATGATATTTATGAAAGCTCTTTATGCTTTATGCTGACTCTTTAATGATATAAGATTTTCAGACGCAATTTAAAACCACTATAATCTATGAATATAAATAAAAAGGTTGTTGTTTTTATTTTATTTTTTATTTCCCTGAGGGTTACACCAGCCTCGTGGGCCATTTATTTTGTAAGAAATATAATTCCTTTCGTAACTTACAGTATCATTATATTATGAATTCTTATCAGCATAACCAAAAGTTCAACGAGACGTGGGCTAAAAGAGTTGAAATGCTAACTCCCTTTGAATAATATTTTTTTTGAAAGACAAATAAAACGTTTTTTCTTTCGTATTAAGTAGGACATTAAATAGGAAACTAAATTGGTAAAATAGGAACTAAAATAGGAAACTATTGGTATAACTAAATAGTATTTTTATATTATATTCTTTTTTACATTTTACCTAATGAATTATGCTTTCATGAAATTACAGCAAAAAATGGCATTTCTCAATTTTTAATTTTTAAAGACTGGGCTACAATGTAGGCCAATGGAAGGCTTAGTAAAGGAACTACGAAATAATCCAACAATTTACAAGTAAACAAGCAATTTGAAAATGCAATATAATAAATTTTATTTCCTTATCACGTTTTAGTTTACAATATGTAATTTATTGTTCGAGGCAATAACATTTTAAATTTCGTCCCACAAGTTAACACGAGAGAGTTGAATATTGCGGGTTCTCATCCACAATCTTACGCGTCGAATCTAGCCGCACTTAAACTAAGATCCTAGGCTCGTCTAGACTTATGAATGAAATGAAAACCTGAATGAAACCGGTACCCGGCCATAACTCACCGGCGACGTATCACCGAGGCCTACCGCAATAACTCATGCCGTTTGCGAAATATTACTGATTCAATTCAGCCATCTTGGCAACTAGGAATAGACGGTTGACATTTTAACTCGGAATTCGTGCCATCCAAAGTAAGTGGCGATTGTACAGTAATTTCCATAGTATTTAAAGACTAACTGTTAGTCTTTAAATACTATATAAATGAGGCTCGGGCGCTCAAATAGATAATTTATGTGTGTAATACGAGATTAAATTTTTACGACGTGTTAAGGAAATCAAAGGTATAGTACTCATTGATGGTGGACGACGACCTAATAAAGGCCGCGGGTCGACGCTGGATTCTGCGGCTGATATGATAATGATGAATAAAATATTATTTATAGCATAAATATAGACTTCATTTATTTGATTTAGGTAATTTTTCAATACTTCTACTCCTACATTTAATTCTGTGTATTTTTGTCACGTTTTTTCTATAAGTCCCACACTTTTTTTACCCTTTTTATGTAAGGTCGACAGGAAGGCTCACGGTTCCCTTAAAGGTTTACGTTGATGGTAGCATATTAACACAAGCAACACCAAAGGGGTTCCTTGATAGAACAAATAGGTTAAGGGAATGAGATCTCGGCGGAGTTGCGGAAGAGTGTTCATTCGAGCTCGCAACTTCGCCTATAGCAGACGCGGAGGACGCCAAGAGGTTTAGTCGGTGGGTATACCATCTCGGGGCGGCAGTCCAAAATAACCCACCGGTCTGTCCCCAGGCCGGTAGGTATCTATGATGGATTCCTCATGTAAAGAGATCTAACAGTCCTTACTCACTCACCGAAACATGACAACACACAAGATGATATTTCATTGTGCCCTTCTGTATGAGGGTGGTTACTGCGCCAGACAGGTTTTCAAGTTTATAATTGTAGAACCTAGTGTGATTATCAATGTTTAGAACAAATGCCTTTATTCCTAAATTTTTAATAAACTGCTATATAAGTATACCTAATTACCTATATTTAATTTTTTTCTGTTTCAAATCGCTAAAGTTCTTTATAAAGTTAATTTTCTAAACAACACAAATAAATCATGTTTAAATTCTTATATTTTATCGTATCGCGTTTAAAGCCTACATTTAAGTGAACAATTTAACACAGAGCCAATAAAGTCTCGTAAGGACAAGTCGAGCCGACATGTTGTAGAGGAAATAGCGGCTCGAATAACAATAAATATTATGTTTATTGAGTTGTACACTGGTTTACGTTCTCGATGTGTGCAAATAGCACTTTCTTCGCTGCTTCTATCAGACAGTTATACCTATTTATAGCGACTGGAGTATTGAAATCATGATGCCAGCCGCACTCGTCACAATGGTCGTCCAACTTGGAGCCGACTTCTATTGTGCGCTCTCCAAAGAAATCAAGATATACGTTATTGTAACACCAAGCATTAACTTCGTTGAGAACTTAATATTTTAATCTTATCTCCTTACGTGTACACGTTAGGAACATTGTTCAGGGCTCTTTGACTTTTTAACAGCCCCTTATATCAATGCTAAACTTTCAATGTTCGGCTAACTGGCAACACGCGAGATCGCCGCGAGATACTCGTATGTAACCTCTTTGTCAGTAAATAAATTAAAAATTGAAAAACGAACACGGACGGGAGGCGAGCCTCAGTTATGACGTCATAATTAAGGGGCCCAACGTTGAAATCCGAGCGAAGTGAGTCAGTGGACCCGGTCGTCTCACCGTGAGAAAAACGTATGCAATAAAAAAGTAAAAGTGCTTTCTTTGTATAAAGAGGTACGCGAAATTGAAGTTCGATTATCGGCCACTTATTTCGGGGTATATGATTCATTTTGGTGAGAGGTATTAAAATTTAAAGGGGCACGTTGAGAATTTCGATTAGCGAGATGATGTATGCACGTAACGGCATATAACAACAATGAGAAGAGTACATACTTAGTCAGATGTTTATGTCGTGCATCAAAAGCTCCCAAACTTAACAGAATTATTGAATATATCATGATTTAGGTCAAACACTCGACGCATTGTGATAAATCGAGTTGACATTGTTCTCGATACGATACCGAATGTATCGAATGAATTGTTGAGTGGCAAGATGCGTCATTTAATTGTGCTGCAACCAGCAAGACCGTTAGCGCATTCGAATTTAAAAATTTATAATTAACGGTACAAGTAACGGGTCGGAGGGCAAATTGAACAAATGTTTGATATGTCTTTATGTTTTTTGGAACATAAGTAAATCCGAACGGCTGGCAATAACCAAGTAGGTAAGCGTGCTAAGTAGGTATATAAATTTATAATATATATCTGGAACATAAGTAAGTATTTATCTATACTTCGGGACGCGGGCGGGGGTTTCATCCCTTCGTGGTTGATGTTCTTCGGTTACGCATGAAGCGTTACAGTTCCACCTTCCTTGTCCGAACTGCTAAGGAGTGGAACTCATTGCCTGCGTCTGTGTTTCCTCAAAATTACAACCTCGGGGTCTTCAAACCTAGGGTAAATGGGCACTTACTAGGTATGCGTGGTCTACCTTCGGCTACATCTGCACCTTTACATCAAGTGAGCGCTGCCTCCTAAACTACTGGACCGATTTAAAAAATTCTTTCACTGTTGGGAAGCTATATTATCAGCAAGTAACATAGGCTATATTTTATAAAGTTACGCGGGCGAAGCCGCGTGCAACAGCTAGAAAACCTAAGAAAAGGGGCGCTGGTAAAAGCCAGTTTTTATTAAACCGTGTCCACACAATAAGTGACTGAGATCGAAGGCAAAACAAGCTTGCGTACGCGAGTTAGTGTCTATTACGTATAGAAAACAATACTTAACAGGCTATTAAACAGTAGCTAAAACAAGTTTAGTTATTAATTATTAATTCTACTTTCTAATATCCTGCTACATGGAGCGCTAGTAAAATTTATTATTAAGATAAGTGCGGAACCGTTGGTGTGTAAGTAGCCAATAAACGGCGAACGAGTTATGCGTGGGCGGGGTCGCACTGTTCCAATTGTGACAAATGCTACCCGGATTACATTACCTACTGGAACGGTTTTTAACAAACATAACGTATGTTGTTACTGATTAGAAATCTATCATTAAAAATACTGTTACTCTAGAGTTGCTATTGTTGCTTGAAGTTTCGTTTATCAATCATTGAAATTTGATATTTATTGTACAACTAGATCTTTTCTTTGACCGTGATAATCGTGAGAGAGAGTTTAGGGTCAGGATAGACATAAATCTTTATACTGTATCTATGAAGTGTGTAAACACAAATTTTTACCCAAATTTTAAAATAGAAAGATCTTTTCATAGATTATTTCAGTGACATGCATGAAACAATAATTGACATTGCTATTTCTAAAAGTAGTAACTGACACTGTGACTCTATTAAAGGTTAATTAACAGTGTACAAATAAAAAAAATTACATAATTAAGATGTTCTTTATTATTTTATTTTATTTTAAAGATAACAAAAAGGATTTTGTCAACTTAATTTTTTAAGATGACAAAAAGAATCCTGAAAAAGAATCCCGAAAAAGAATTTCGGGGTTTCTTCTCAGGATCGTCATCATCTTGGCTTTTTTCCGAAACTCTGATAAATTTAATTTTATAATGACTATCATAAGAGTTTCGAGAAACCAAATTGATAAATAAATATTTTGATTTTGATGATGCATTATGTAAACAACTTTCAGCATGAAGTTGCTGAAACTTACCTGGGACTCTAGAACTTAGATTATTCAGTGTGTTGCTAAGATCTTTTATACGTCTTATTTGTAATTGATTAAGTTACTTGACTTAAGTTCAAGTCAAAACATAGGTAAATAGGTACGGCTGTCATTTATATAGTTCAGCATGAGTTCAGCATGTTAATATATACCTACTACTGAGTGTTTCATTATAAATTGTTTTTTCATTTAAAAAAAGGAATATTAGTCTGACAATAAGAACAATACTATTAATGACTAATACTAACTATGACAATAAGAACTATACTATTAAGTAGTATTGCATTATAATAATACAATATAATGCAATACTACTTAGAGTATATTATTTAATGTTTTTATGGTTTTTTAAAATTATTTTTTCCAGGGTCTAATATTTCCTAGGCTCTAAAAAAAGCAGCCAGTCATATAACATGAAAAACTAAGAAATAAAATTTATTTTTTTATTTCATATCCAGTTTTTAATGACACAAAACAAATGTCGAAGTATTAAAATGTCTACGGTATTAAGATAACTTATATATAATGCATTACTTCTTTGCATAATTAAATAGTTCTCTTAATAGACTTTCACTTGATCAAAACTGGACCGTTCTCAGAGCTTCTGATGTCATTCTTACCTAATTAGTCTACCATTAAGCATCAATATACAAGAACATGATTTTGCTTACTGTTTTGTATGCATTAATTAATTAAGTTTACGATTTTTATAATGTAATAAACCTATAAAAGGAGTTTATTATTATGTCTTGATAGTAAATTTAAAATACATATGTGTTTTGTACAGCCACAGACGTCTGACAGGCTACGCTCCTTGCAAAGATATAGGTATTTTTTCAATGCTACGCTCAACTCGTGGATACCGTTACCTAGTGACACAAACAACGACAGGACAAATACTAGTGTGAAGACTTCGCAACAGATTATGACAACCCCACTGAAGAATTCCATTATCAACTCAAACATGATCTTTCTATGTAAAAATCGTCAGACAGTCTACAGATACCCCAAGTGCGCTGCCGACTTAGTACTTACGAGTAGTAATAGGGAAATGCGCTCCGGCATTCTTGACTCATTCACCGAAACACAACAGCAGCGTGAGTCGTAAAAGTTATTTAATATTTTGTATAAGTAATCTTTTGGGGATAGTTAGAAGTCAAGTATGAAATATCATTTTGGGGCTGTTTGGATTCGGGACAATCAGGGCCACGCCTAAACGCCAGTTGAAAAATATAAATATATATATTAGAACATTTTGTCTCACCAAGACGTGATCAAAGTAAAACATTTCTGAATTCTGATTTAATTTTGGCAAAGAAAGCGGCAAAAACCAAAAATCAATTTGCGACGAATTTCGCATAACTAATTTCGTGGCGAGTTTAATGCGGCAAAAATACGAGAAAAGGTTGCGTGTGTGTCACGTTAATGACAATAAATGCAGTACAAACGAGAGAGCCAGTCTGACAATTTGGGAAACAGGGTCGTTCGAGCGGGCAACACTCATTAGGCTCCCTACGGTGTCAGCACTCTTTATACTCCACGTGTACACATTTATCCTCAAATTATTCTTCAGAGAAACCGGTGGACCGGTCACAAAGAACCTCGCAGCGTTCTTATATCAAACGGTAAGCACCCAAAGCTAAATCAGTTCTCGACAATATAAATTTCGCATTGACACACATCGGGCCAGTCATAAATATCGATATTGTTTTGTTTTCTACAAACATTTTTATGTGGACAACTTCAAAAAAATACTTCCCAAATAACTTTGGACGTGAATAAATAAAGCGGTCTGGTAGTAAATGTCAATAATATGCAAAATAATGGATGTTAATCTTGACTGTATTTGTGATTTGCGAGCGGACGCGCTTCAAAGATTAGCCGCCCGGTTGTTATAATATTGTAAGTTATTTCTGTCAAGGTACACGTACCTTTACGAGGTATAACTAAAATATTATTAAATTCTTTTATACTATCTATATAGAAAATATGTTTCCTGTTGTGTTACTGGATTTATAATTGGATAAAAGCAGATTAATTATATTCAGATTGGCTATATTTAATCTATATTTTTATTTTACTGTAAAAGCCTGCTTACCAGTATATCCTAGGGTAAATCTTAGGATTTGCTTGCATAGGTTGGTAATGTTGAAATTTTTATACAAAAGATTTTTTTTGTGATATTATATAATAATGGTCTTTCCGCTACCTTCTTCTAAACCACTCAACAGGTTTTGATTCAGTTTTCACTAATTAACAGAGCGGTAAATGAAAAAGGTTTGTGTAGGTATATAACTTGCAGAAAAATATTGTTCGTGCGAAGCTAGGGGCGGATCGCTAGTAATTTATATTTCAATTGTGAAATTATTGGACTTATTAATTTTATTTACTAGGTACATAGACGATAGACGCAGGTTTATTTACCTGCGATAAGTAACCTCTAAGTAACCTTAGAGAGTGAACTCGTGTGAAGCGGTTATGTTGTGTTGACATTACAACGCGGCTGATATTTTTCTAATTAAAACACTAATAGTCCAGGAAAATTTAATACCAAATTGAAATTTGAGATCCTTAGGGGAAATTTTGAAATATGTTTCTAGAATATATGTAATATCAGATGAATGAAAGAAATTTTCGAATAAAATCCAAGGGGTGGAAAAAATAATTTTAAAAAATCCTCAAATTAGGTATATATAAATGGAAAGATAACTCCGTTTTTTTTTCAGACAAATGTAGAGAATTTGGTTTTACATTAAAATGTTTATATAAGGAACTATTTATGGTCCTTATATAAACATATATAAGGACCTTATATAAATATATTTCTTTCACCCATCGATATTACATATATTCTAGAAACTTATATCCAAGTTTTGATTTAGTAGTAAATTTTCCTGGACATAGGCTCTATTGAGCGATTTGGTCGCTTCGATTCAAACACTAGATGTGCACACACCCTTTAGACGAAGTGATATCATTTAATTTCGAAATGTGTATCTAGTTCAAATAAAATTAATGTAATGTCAATAATGTTATGCACGATATGACAAAGAGGATAGCAATAGAATTTGTCACTTTGAACATTCAAAGGAAAACATACCTTATCCTTTAGCAACATACAAAGAATGTTCAATTTTAGGGTGATAAAGCACTACTGGTCGAGCATACAATTTTATTGTAAACATGTAACGTAACTACAACATAGTTTAATAATAACTTTATTAGATTTTATCCAAATTAATGACATAACTAGAGATCCATTCAACTGAAAAAGTGAGTTGTATGTATGAAAGTTCGATGACAATAAAGATGTATTTCAATTTCGGCTGCAGACTAAACGTAGGCACGTAGGTTATAAAGTACAATACATATAAGTCTACCTTTCGCCCACGAGCATCCTGTTGACAGGATGTGCGGATCTCGCCTGTAATTGCCCTAATTGCTGTGTTCGATCTAATTTGCGCGTGCCTTTATCAACGTAGGTGTGTTAATATTTCCATCTCATTGGGTGTTACAATTCACGTGGAGCCATCGCTGTAGATTATTATTTTATACTTTAGGCAATTTAGGTAATAGAACTTTACTCACTTAAAAGGTTAATGCATTTAGAAAGCTTAGTCTTAATAGGATAAAAATTATATTATTAGATTGTCTATGGTTCTCTTAATGTATGGTTCTTTAATGTATTCAAGAATTCTGAAATAAATAAAACTGAGTGTATGTTTGACTGTTTGTTCGTCTGGAATAATATACAAAGTTAATGAAACCCATTTAAATCACATCTATATTTTCATTGGCAGGCAAAAGACGTATGAAAGTTACTTGATCATAGACAGTATTAATTTATATTGAAGATTGTAAGACTTATAGGTATAGGTGTTATGTCACTAAAATGTATTATATCACTAAAATAGTGCTAAATTAATATATTACTACAGATAATCATTAATTGAAGTTGAAATGGTCAACCCCTTTTAAACGTAAAATAAACTTTTACAGATCTTAACTTTTTTGTATAGGTACATGGATATACATATTACAGATCATATAAACCTCTCCAATAAAGAGGAATGCCTTTAGAAGTTATTGAACTTTTAAACAATAAGGATTTTTGCCTTATAACAGACAGTTATAAGGAAAAAGCTATTATTCTAGAGTAATTTAGCTATTATTTCTAACCACATAATGTTGTATTAAAAGAAAAATACTTAAAAGTATTCCAGCGAAGGGGATTTAAACTAGTGTTTGCACTGGCATCCTGCTCGTAAATCCTTTAAAAAAATACATATAATTTTCTTTTTGAAAACCATTTATACTCTCACTACTTTACTACAAACATAAAGACAGTCAGTACAATTTAATCGCGAAGGATATATTGAACAGCCATGTACATCTCATATTGTGTAAAAAGTGATCACATTCAAGAGTAATCGTACAATTTGCATCGAAATTACTAACATTGAAGTGTCTGCGACACGTACTCATGTGTAAATGGACAAATAATTGATTCTAATGATAAATGCGACGAGCGACGTCGCTTTAAAATGCACTTAACGTGTGCCAAGCATTCGCAGATACATAACATTATAGGTGATGGAGCAAAAAAATGAGAACAAACTTTAATTTCTGTGTTTACTCGATATATACGGCGATCTGTTTGTATTTGCAGTGATTACTGACTGATGTCTTGCTTAATGGAGACATTTCAACATTGCACAGGCTCGTGACTCACACTACAATTTGCACAAGAAATTATATCCAACATTAAGAAAATTCAAATATTTTATTAATATAAAAATAAATATGTAGTTTTTTTTTTAAGTTATTTCAACAAATTTAATTTTGAATGAAAAAGAAAAGTATATAAATAAATATTTACGTAATGATATAAACTAATATTTTAATGTTTTTATAAGATATATAATGATTTGTTTATATATGTTTATCTATATCGATACTAATATTATAAAGAGAGAAGATTTGTATGTATGTAATGAATAAACGCAAAAACTACTGGGGCCCTAGTCAAAGTAACAATTTAAAACGACATAAACGAAAAGATAACGAAGTTCGAAAACAATAAAATGTATGAAATTGACATAATATGCCGTCGCTAAATCACGTGATACATCCCATACATTTTATTCTTTCAAACTTTGTTATCGTTTTTAAAATGTTACCTTGACTATTTTTATAAGGCCCCTGGACCGATTTTAAAAATTCTTTCACCTATAAAAAGCTACATTATAAGCGAGTAACGTAGTACATACTTTATAAAGTTACGCGGGCGAAGTGGCGTGCAACATCTAGTAGGTATAATAGCGAGTATAGATTAGTAAGTTGAAGTGCAAATTTCTTGTGTGGAGACAACGGACAGGCAAGCGCAGCGTCAGAGAACATGATACTAAATACTACGCCAGTACCTAGAAGTTACTGGTGGTTTCAGTGAGTAAACAAAAAAAAAACGCCAGTAACGTCATCATCATCTATATCTCACATGTAGGATGTCCACTGCTGGGCATATTATAAGCTTCACCCATAATTTTACAGTAGGACCGGTCAAAGCAGCCTGAATCCATCCGCTGGATTATTAGGTCGTCTGTCCACCTTGTGGGTGGACGTCCTACGCTGCGCCTGTCGGCTCTCCGTGCTATGTGTGTACTCGTAAGTTGAATTGACAAGAGCAGGCTCTTTGCCACTTCAACTTACTGAACCGTCGGCTTATGTCAGTAAGTTTCGTACGTCTACGGATCTCCACATTCCTGACCCGATCTTGCAGTATAAACTCGAGCATAGATAGCCCTTTCCATAGCTCGTTGAGTAATGTTGAGCTTTCTCACGAAGCCCACAATTGAAGACTACGTTTCAGCGCCATATTATGTCATCACTGGCATTTTGGACGAGAAGATATCTCGGAGCTTCTCTAACACTGCCCATGCGTACATCCAATACAAAATATTTATTAATTTTATTAACGAGGAAGGACTCAACAAGAAACCTCATCTATAAACTTTATCTACGTATTGGCAGCGTAGTTCCCCAGTGCGTAGATAATACAAAAAATTGAGGAAATTTTTGTAAATTTTACTTTTCCCTAAAATAACAACGAATATCTTTAACATCAGTGTTAGTAACTGTATTACATTTTGATTTATCTCGAATCTAAAATGTTCTTACGTAGGAGATGGTAAACTCTGATACCAATCTTTTTCCCTTATATGTCCGTCTGCGCTTAGCCCTCGTCTCATAATCTGTCAAAACCGAATATTATTTTTACATTGAATTAATAACTTACTGGAATACATTTCTGAAAGGTGAGCTTTAATACGGTCCTTCAAGATTGCGTATCAGAGTTAGACATCAGCCTACACTTTCTCAAAAAATCACTAAGATTAGCGTTAACACGTATAACCAGACAAACAACACAATCTGTTTGAATCATTAGTTTATTTAACTTAATTAATACATATATTCTATAAAATACATTTGTACCTATATATACTTTAATTTGAAAATTATTTGATGTAATGGTTTTAAAGTGTTACATTTTGGAGAATATAAGAAATATTCTATGGTTCACTTGGCGCTTCCAGTCAAATAATTGTTGTCAGTTCATTGTTTTGTGTGGTACGTTTTGAAGAAGTGGCGATGCATGTGTAGACACGTGGGGGCGTAACTTTTAACAACAGCCTTAGGTATAGCTCTTCATACATAAAATCAAGTTTCATCGGCTGTCACATTATAAGGAGTGAAAGATCCTCAATTTATTTAAATTTTGTGTACAGTATAAACAAGATATCTTAATAGATAAAAACTTCTTTCAAATGTGAGTGAGTTAATACAATAATTATGATACCTACCTTAGCGCTCAGGTGAAATTAGATATTTCAACTAAATATGTATAATGCAAGACACAACCTTATAATAATATTAGGTATAAGTTTGTTTCTTTGTATGTTACAAACATAATAGGTAATTTCAAAATTATTCAACTTAAAAAATTCTTTCACCAATAGTTAGAATAGAATTTCATTATGGATATAGGCTAAATATTCCAATAATACTTATCTAAAAATAAAGATCCAACGCTTAGCAAAAGTCAGGCGTCAATGTATGACATATTTTGTCAGGCTTAGTTTATTTTATAAATATCACTTTTATAAAATACCTACTAGCGACCCGCTCCCCACTTCGCCCAGGAAAAAACTTAATTAGGTTTTAATACATGCCTATATAAAAGTTCCGTGAAAAAATATTTAACTGATGGTGAAAATCGCATCAAAATCCGTTGCGTGGTTTAGGAGGATACAGCGGCCAGACAGACAGACGCGGAAAGCGACTTCAAATTACACTATGTAAAGAAGTGTCTATTTTAATAGATAAAAATTTAACGTTGTATTTTTACATAAAACTAGAGAACCAGATTTTGATTACTCGTAACCGATGATGTGTGAGTATTTACATAGCCTTTAATCAAAAAATTGTTAAGAAACGATTTCGAAACGATTTTTTAATACTTTCATAATTATCCATACTATCCATACTAATATTATAAATGCGAAAGTAACTGTCTGTCTGCTACCCTTTCACGCCTTAACTACTCAACCGCATACTTAACTACCATCATGAAATTTTGGATACAGAGCGATACAAGAAAGAACATAGGAGGTACCTTTCATCCAGAAAAAAGTACTGTTCCCGAATGATCGTCTAAAAATACAAAGAATTGTGCGCCACTGTTGCGTGGTGGCGCCACCGTCGTCACGGCAATAAGGATGTCAACGAACTCATATATTTTCTTTTTCAAAGCGGACGAAGTCGCGGGCACCAGGTAGTAGATTATAAGTAAGTGAATATTTTCGGCGGTGTTTTATTCGCTGAGAGACATTCAGAAACAAAACTTCTACGCCCCACATATCAGTTCAAACACATCTAAAATAGCTGTATTTATAACTAACGATCCGAACATCGGAGATTGTATGAAAGTACGAAGCGTAGCTATTCCTAGCGTAGCGTATAAAATAATGTTTTGCCAAAATTATTAATATTGTCTTTTGAGTTCACTACATTTGGAGTTAATAATATTAATTTAATTTATTATTTAATTATTAACATTCATTCATCAATGTTATATCAGTAAGTCATAAAAGTTTTCATGAAGAACGAGTGATCTAATTGATGTCACTGAAAGAGATTAGTTCAGAGGCTAGTATCTAGATCTAGCATAATTATTTTGGTCTTGATTTTGGTCTTTGTTATTTGTTTGCTTTCAGTTATTTATTGTTTAGTTGCTATGCGTGTGATATCGATTTCAATTTCTAGTTTGTAGTTTATCTGTATATGCCTTAAAATTGCCTTATGTTACCTACTATATTTATAGTAAGTTTTTTGTTTGTGCTATTGATGTACCTTTTGGGAAATAAATAAATAAATAAATAAATAAATAATTAAAATACCTATTTCCTTTCAAAATCCAACGTTCATAAGTTTGATAGATAGTAACTGAATATATTATATTACATATTAAATTGTATTCCCGTTATTATTTCAAGGTTCTGTAAAGGGGTGGTTACTGCTGCCAGACTAAGTCATACACTTTTCATTTTATAATAGAGTGGACAGTAGCTTTTCTCTGAAATTAAATTAAAGTAGCATAAGTTACTCCTTATAACATCAGCTATCTGCCAATAAAAGTCCCATCAAAACACCCATTTTTATAGCCGTTTCGGAGATTAGCCGGAACAAACATACAGACATTCAAAAATTTTTATTTTTTATTTTTTCTTATAAATTATATATTATGATATATAATAAATCTAATAAAAAACAATTACCAAAAGATACTTAAATTTGATTAATTTTTCGAAACATATCGTCTGCACTAAAAGCGATTGAAATTCAGAGACGCCGTCACAGCACCCGCTAGGCGCCGCCAGTAACCAAATGTAATCTTTTTAGTTTTTCTTTTTACAATCTTCTGGAGGTCTTGGGGCGTTGTTTTTTTAATGAATCGGTGTTAACCTTCAAATGGAACGAATAACAGGGTGCCGATTGGAGATAAACGTCTTTTTTTAAAGGTAAAACAGTAGAAATGGCAGGATGTGCCGCGTGCTCTTTTGCTGTCTCGAGATAGCTATCTATACGGACACGATTCTGTATAAAGGTTTTCAAATTAAACTCTCGACCACTTCGAGATTCTCAATTATGGTGTTATGGAGCATTAATATGTGGTAATTAAGTCAATAGTTTTTGGGCATGATGTTCGTATCGCGTGGGTTCTTGTGTTGTCATCCCAATTAAAAATTAACGGTCACAAATTTGTATTAACATAATCATGTGAAACTTATAGTATGTGTTTATCGGTTTTATAACACGTTACGTTAACATTATTAATGATTTGTATTACAAGGTGTCTCAGTGTCTTATTATTATAGGATCATCAGCGCCATCTGTAGTTTTCATTAATAAAAGTAACCCTTATAATAAAAATGTTTCTATAGCGATAAAATAATAGTAAAATCATAAATTTCGTTATTCATCAGAGATTTCATAGTTTATATATTTAATATAGTTGATTAGATAGTTAATATTGTTTAAAAATGCAATATGTCAATACAGATCAATGCAAATTGAAGAATCTCAGCTACTCGCCGCTAGATGGCGAGACAGTGCGCAAATGCGAATGGGACTTTTTCCAATATATATGTAATATTACAATAATTAATTGCCGATATTTTCTAAATTAATTTCTCACTCTGTTCCATAAGAAATTAATATATATAATATTTTATCTCATATGCAGCGATTTATATATACTTATACAATAGATTTCTGTGTACCTTATTTAGTTTAACTCCGACATTTCTACGGTGGGTATATAAGCACAGTGTCACTTTTAAAGACGAACAGAATCGAATTGTAAATATAAATTGTGCATATAAACTAGCGGTACGTATTCGCATTGTTTGAACAAGATCTTAAATTAATTTTATTATCTCAATCCTGTAGCGAACCTTAATTGAGGCCAATAATTAAGCAAATCATTCTCTAATATAATAGCAAATAGCTTAAATGCACAATTATCACCTTATTATAAAACTATAATTTAAGAAACGGGACTCCATTGAGGAATATTTAATAAAAAAAATTTGATTCAATGGAATTAAGTATTATACTAATTAATTAAATCACTAGAAATTTATTAATTACAACATATACGGGTTCATATTGTTTTGAAACAGTGATACCTAATTGTAAAAATCATAATTCTATAAACATTTTTGTTTAAAGTTTTTAAGCTAAAAGAAAAGCTATATCCCAATAGAATTGAATGCTTAAATATGGACACCGTCTATTGTAATAAAAAAAAATAACAGGCGCCAACGTCTAAAAATAAAATTTTAAAACATCCGGTCATTAGTTGCAAAGAGAATAAATAAACGTATAGAATTTTCATCGTTTAGCCGTCATAACAGTCTTTATTCATTCAGAAAATTTAAGTTGACTGCAATTTGCACTGTCAAAGACGAAACAAGGTTCTAAATCGTTTGAGATTTATTGCTAATCCTGGCTTAGGGGTGTTCCATACAGTCGGCGTTTGTTTCATCCTAACGCAGGGTATTAGAACTGACCGTTCGTTAACTACTCTTTATTAACTAAACATCTATGAGCTTAGCGCCACCGGATGTGGGCGGTTCGAAATTCGAATTGGCCCGCTTTGTCGGCTGAGTTTAACTCGTTTTGTTCTTTTCAAAATTTTTCTTTTCAGCGGTGGCCAGTTTCTTCGAAATTTCAATTCGGAATATATGATTCAAACGGTTTCGTACGGGTCGTTAACTAATTTTAACAAATGTTTGCGGTTTTACGTTTTCAAACGTGATCCGTGATATACCGGCGCCTTTTAATTAAGTGTGGTCTACCGATCTAGAGGCCAGATTTTACTTACATTAGTCACGTCTAATACACAAGTGGCGTTTTAATACAAATGTATATGTAGGTAGTTACTTACATAGGTATATATTATTTTACTACTGCATTGATTAACTGATTAACAATCTGACACAGCGGGGGAGTGTGTTTTATAATATTTAAGGATTAGAAAGTTAATTACGAAATTGCCGTTTTGTTAAATTGTCCATTTTCTACTTCTTCTTTATTTACAAATATTTTGGCTTCATCAGATTTTCTCCGATGTAAAAATAGCAATATGTAAATCATAAAATTATCAAAAGATCTTAGCAGTAGCAGATCCCGAATCAATTATCACGCCATGTTGAATCGTTGGTAATATCTCATTGTTCATTTTCATCTGTAATCCTATGGTTTGACATGGTATTACATGGAATAAATAGTTGGATTGTATCACTTTATATCACATTCGTAATATCTTCACAGTCTGCCAACTAGCCACTATTTACTAATAATGGCTTTCTTGAGCTCATTGGTCTAAAAAGCGGGTGGTCTGGGAGCACAGAAAAAATAGAAAAGAGTTTGCTGTTAATTTACCGTTAATGATTACTTTAGCTTTTTGTCAAGAAAGTTAACAATAGTTTTTGTTAAGTTAAAAAAGTTAACAATTAAAGCCACAATAACAAAATAATGATTATAGACAAAGCTTAACCTAGGGTAGAGATAACGGTAATCCGTTGTAAATAACATTGCAAAGACAAAAAAAGGATCACCTTTTTCCTTAAAACACTAGTTGAATTACACGTGTCAAAACTGGCTTAACAAAACAAGACAATGGAGCAAAACACTGCTAACAAAATGGACAAAACAATTTAATTACTTAAATTAAGGCCAGGAAACTAAAATAAATCAATAATAAAGTGTGTATTATTTTTTAAAAATTTATATAGTTGGATATAAAATTGTTAAAAAATTTGACTGTATTAACAACTTTTTGATTAATTTTTTTAATGTGAATCGCAGTATGCTCTGGTACATACTAAATTGATTTTTCTTTTCACTGATTGATAAAGTGGATAATTTTATCTTATTTATAACATATTAATTTATTAATATCTATTGATGCGATCTATGTTATGCCAGCTATACGATCATGCTGATTGGACGATAGGCTCGATTGTGTATGGCTGGCATTATAAACATAACAAAAACATCCAAGAATTACCGGGTTTAAAATCAAAACCCTCATTTTCGGATTGTCATATTCCAAAAAAAAAATTGATGGTTAAACGTTCACACATTGTTTCACTGATAAACATCTGTATGTTTAAACTCAGTGAAACTAACTGTATCTGTCTAAAGAGTTTGTTAATACCATGTTGTGGCACAAAAGAATTAATCCGTTAAAGTAGCCGACCGAAAATAATCACATTCACAATTGTCCATTACAAACAAAATATAGAGAAGGATGCATATTATTTGTTGACAAAAGGGGTTTAAATAAATTCTCGGGTTTTGTTGGCAGCCAGTGACGTTACAGCAGTTTGACACGTTGACGCTTCTGCACAAGGAACAATAATGCGTGCAGTGATGCAAACTGAAACGAATTTGTGAAGATTGAGTAGTAAGGCATATACATCCGGATTAGAGGACATTGGGAAGGCTTGCGTCTTTTCTGAACTGATGGGTAACGGCAATGTATCATTCATTCTTTGTCTATTGAGAACTTTTATATACGTAAGTAATCATACGGAAAAGTCATTTTCGTATAATTTAAAAATATCTATGTGGCAATTTCTTTAGGAATCGATTGAACCATTTTAAAGTAAAATTGGCAGGCTAATCAATTAGCCTTTGTGAAACGCGGTCACCTTTCTCCAAAGAGCCTTAATTTATAGTAGTATAAGCAAGAAGATTTCGCGATAATTCACGTATCAGTAAGATAAGAACAATTTCTATCTGATCTAATACTAATCTTCATAATTTGTTTTCTCTTTTGTTTGTTCTCACAAAATTTTTAATTCAGTAATTAACAATATTCTTTGTTAAATCGATAGTAAAAATGGAAAATGTGGAAACTTATAAAAACATGGAACGCTACACGATTTTGCTGTAATTATTCTAATTTCTTAACTTTTTAGTTGCATTTCCTCAGCTAGTTCCTTTCTGAAACCCTATCAGGGTAGAGAAAATAGCCTGACGATTAAAAATGTTTTTCTTTAAAAACCAAATTTTATGAGTCAAATACTTTTTGAGGGAACGCATTGTAAAATCTAATTTGTATGTAAAAAAACTATTTGGTTTGCCGGCAAAATTCAAATTCAAAATACCTAACACATAAAGTGTTAGGTAATTTTGTATAAACGCAACGCTCGTAATATCTCAATTTCGGGAACAGACCTACATCTTGCAGCAAACACACCGCCCCCGAAGATATCCTACTGAGTTAACGCAGGTGCTTCGCGGCTGACGAGTCGTCACTTAATTGCAGTCGTTCGCT
This sequence comes from Synanthedon andrenaeformis, assembly GCA_936446665.2. Taxonomy (NCBI): domain Eukaryota; kingdom Metazoa; phylum Arthropoda; class Insecta; order Lepidoptera; family Sesiidae; genus Synanthedon; species Synanthedon andrenaeformis. The sequence continues at coordinate 3,412,821 of OW387786.2, read as the reverse complement.
GCAATAAATTAATTACGTGACAACACAACAGTGAGAAGTTGGGAAGTTGGTACTTGTTCGCACAGTGGGTGCGACGGAAAACGTATCGGGCCTGCCTCCCGCTGAGACAGGACCTCACCGAGCGGTGGGTACACACTGTCACATCACACCGCCTTTTGTTCGTCCGAATTCGCCCATCCTCTTTCGCCTGTTGAAACTGAATGAGCAAAAAAGAGAGGACCAATCGGCGGTGAAGCCTTTGCACATCTCTCATCATTTTTCATGTCTTACTCAATAACTTGCACGCATAGTCGTCGAGATAGTGATCGAGTTTTGAAATATTTCGGTGGGAGAGCGTCACATTCCCAAGGATATGGTGTTACTTTGCGTGCAGAACATTTTTAAGTGCAGACTAATTCTTGTTGATTGTAAGGGAAGTGAGACACAATTTTGAGCCATCTCTTTGTTGATACGTAGGATCAAAAATTTGTGTATTCTTACTAGCTAGTAATGTTTCGATAACAAACTAATTCTATTCTCATTCTCTCACCCCTTATCCATACCAGTTGGCTTAGTTTGTGCTTTTGGTCAATTGTAACTTTGGTCAATGGCAAGATCAAATGAACCATGAGACAGTATATACAGTTTGTGTGCTATATCAATAATTTCAAATGACTTTAATTCAGATTACGTATCATTTGTGCAGTATTGACGAATCATCACTACATCGCCTCGAAACTCCAAAAGAACTGCGAAGGTAATATTGAAGATTGGAGACAGATTGTTTAACCTTAAAGAGATCGAAGTGAAACAGTATATCACAAAATAACATTTTATGCCTTCCCTGCCGTTCATAAAATTTTGCACGCTTTGTCTTACTTAGTTCTTTAGACTTATTGCATATAAGTAAATTAAGTTTGTAGAATACTAGTTAAATAACTGTGAACAGATTTTTTTATTAGATTTGCAATTAATTGATCAGGCATTTTTGTGCCTTGGAAAACCATACAATTTGAAATGACGTTCTATAAAAATATACTAATATATAATAATTATATTAATAAATATTTTGAAATAATAAAATAAATATAAATAATATAATAAAATAAAATAATATATACTCACAATAAAAATGTTTGTATAATTTATTACCAAAATAAAAATAATATATTATTATTATTGTAGAGATAAAAGAACCGAAATAAGAAGCTGAATAAAAGTAAGATCTTACTTATTTTTTGCTTGAAATATACGTAATGACAGAGGTCAGTGTAGCTGTGGGATAGTTCGTAATCGGACGTGGGGCCATCAACAGAGGACAACGCCCAAAACCAGTCCGCGAGAGAACGACACATCAGGCCGCTCCGGCCACCGCACCGTCTTGTCCTGACACATAATTGCGGTGTGCTATATAACATCTAATCTGATGTTATCATTACACACGGAAAATAAAGAATGGTCGAATTATCTACACTAAATAAAACGAGTGACAAAGATGGACAAAATTATATGCCAGAGATTTCCTTTAGTGTGTTGATGAACTTGTAGCTAGAGAAATTTATATGTTTTATTGTTTTTTTAATAACAACTTATATTGGTAGTGACAACATTGCGTTTGATAGTCCGAAATGGGCAGCCTGTCTGGCTGCAGTAACCATCAACCCCTTAGTAGATGAAAGCCGTGAAAAACAACACGTGTGCGTATGTGTTTTGGTGATTGAGTAGGGCCTGCCAGAAACAATTTCCGTATCTTTTCCTAATCCCTCAATCCTGCTAAAGTCGTCAGCCCACTTACAGCTCCTAAGAGTTTTTTAGTTCAAGACGTCTCGAGACAAATCGAGTGACTAAGTATCTACCTGTCTGACAAATGTTACATAAAAACCATCCCGTACTATTTCCTTACCCCTTCCTTTTATTGTTACAAATTCTGTAAAAATTCATGAAAACGCTATGCCTTTACTTGTGTTAAATGGAACGGTAGCGCAAGGGTCTGCCGAGCTACATAAAAATGTTTTATAACAAGTTAGTTTTTACTAGTTTAACAATTTTAAAGAATTGTTGAATCTCTTGGTCTCCAACAAATGCATTTCCAAAATATCCATAAACAACAATGATATAAATATACGAAATACTCCATAACGTGGCAAAAAGCTATAAACCGAAAAGCAGTCCGACACCACTGTGCCTATATATTTTCTTAAAAATATAGCATCGGAATATCTCAACACAAAACGTCCGGTTAAACTAAATCTCGAGTTATGTCCCTCACTGATATGAACCCCTCGGATGTGAAAGGTTTACTAATGCGCAATTTCATACTTTAGTGCCAATAAAACCGGGCGCGGTGAGGATATATGCACCATAAATAAGCATGTTTATATGACGATAATAGATCGAGTAATTTGGTGTAAAAACTCAATGGAGAAGCGTATGGTCGCCCTGTGTGAAAGACGCCGCGCCGACAATTTCAGAAGCCCTCATTGGTCGGATGCGAGCGGCGAACATTGTACATCATTTGTTAAGCCTTTTGTTAGATTCACACGAGACGAATTTTGTGGAAAATCATTGGCAATCAAACTTTAAGAGAAGTGATCTGTGGGGTGACGCATACAAAACGGAAAGCTCACATATTTGGAAAATAAGTAACTTATAAAGTACAAAGAATTTTAATAAACGCTACATTGAAACTGGTAATAGGAAATTATTGTTTTACTTTCAAAATGAATTTTCCTATTTAGATACAGAATAAATAATACGTAATAAAACTGGTAATAAACTATTTATAAGGTCAAATGTTAATTTTAATTTAAAAAAAAATATAAACTTGTGTTGATAAAAATTAAATTTATCTTCTAAACATTTTTCGTTTATATTTCACATTTACATTTGGTAACCTAATTTTTTTGACCAAACTTCACAGGATTACCCGCTGGACTAATCTGAAGGTTGTCTGAAAGTTTCATCAAAATCGGTTCAGCGGTTTTGGAGTCCATAGGGAACATACACACACACATCGCCTTTTATATATTAAAGATATATTTTATAATATTTTAAATATAATAAGCCAGACAACCATTTGATGGTCGTAAACTTTCGCGTCGTTTGTAGTTTAAATTAGACAGAATTAGGTGAATAAACCTGTAAAGAATTTCGCCCCGTGTGTGTGTCGGGGACACCGCGATGATTATCGCGCGTGATTAATGGACCGTGTCAAAATTTATTGTGGGCTCAGAGTCTACTATTGTCTCAATGAATGCTTTTTTATCGTCATAATATTATAAAGAGTGTCGTCTGACAAGTGGCGTTTGGGATTATGATGCATTTCTCTCAAATAACTGACTCTGTTATGACTTGCTAGAGTTATTTCTCGTTGGATCGTAAATTGATTTTGATGTCTTTTTTATTGTGAATTCAAATCGATTTTTGATTTGTATTGACGAGATGTTTTCATATGTTAATGTATTAGATTACACATTTAAAATATATACAGTGGTATTGCAATATTTATACATATTACCTACTTATGTCTTCATGAGAAAATGCCGAATGGTCGAATTCATACTGGTGAAGTGAGAAAGTGTTATACGGGCTGACAGTCCATTTTGGTGGCTATTCTCTTCAAAGAACACAAGCAAGATGTAAGAGAATTTTGAGACACAATTGTTCAGAACTTTGAGAACAATGAATTTTGAGACCCAGTTAAAATAAAAGTTACTGATGTTAATAGGTAAGATCGGGAACATTTAGGGCCAGTTTTATAAACGACATACCTTTTTCCCGTTCGTTACAGTGCTGGTAAGCGAACAGTTAACGGTCCGTCAATAACGTTTACTGACGGTGGTTCTATAAAAGAAATTAAACATTCGGTAGCTGCCCGTAAAAAATACGCCGAATTTTATGAATATTGTCGACGGTTTCGTTGTAGTCTGTCAAGAACTGTCAAGTTTCGCGTCGCAAACACATTTATTTACAAATATAACAAAATAAACGATACGTAAGATAAACCAACCCTATCATAGTCAGTAACGAGCCAGTAAACGCTAGCTGTCAAATTATACTGTTGACTAACGAATAGTTGTTTATAGTACACTATATTATACTATTAGATCATTTTTTCGTCTATTTGATATAAAATTTAACTAACGGATCGTTATAAAACTGGCCCTTAACAGTCCGACGCGATTGGGGGAGTTACTATACTTAATCTTTAGCCTATGTTCATCTGAAATAATGCACCTTTCTAATATTGAAACAAACTTTGCGACAGACTCTGTAAGATTACCCTCTACAACAATCAAATTAACAAAATACGCACTCTATATCTAACATTAAAATACATAAGGTATTTTGATTTTCAAACAAATCATAATAATATATGCTTTTCCTTTAAAAAACTTGTCAATTATCAAATTTATTATGAAAATCCAGCTTCAAATAGGTTAATTTTATTTTAGTTATTAATAATAAGAAAATAAAAATTACTTATACAATACTAGTGAGTAATAGTGCTGTTGTTTCGGTAAGGGATCCAGATCCCATTTCCCTATCCCTTTTCATTCCTTTTTCCTTGTTAATCGTAATAATAGTCGGCAGCGCACTTGCAGAACTTGTGACGTTCTTTGTGTTTACCTCAAGTGACTGTCAGCCTGTCTGTCAACTTTAACATAAACAAAAAAACCTTCACAGCCCTCCCCCTCTTTTTCCACTATTTTCTTTTCATTTTAGAATATACAAAAATTAAAATTAAAATCGTTAAACAAATTATGATATTAAGGTCTTGATATGTTTAATTTATGATAGGTACGGTTTATAACGTGTTGTTACGTGACGCGAGCTCTAAGGGGCCGCGAGCGTTTTAATTTTCGACTTAAAAAAAGTTTAAATGACGAACATGTCTTTTTATAACCCGTATACTGAATGAATACAAATGGGGTTTGCCGATTATACAACCTATATTTTACGTTATAATCGGTTTTATGATACTAAATATTTGGACAGGGGTTTTATTGGTATAGTAACATGATATTTTTGTGGCGATGCGCTTTTGTTTTGGCTTTTTATGGTTATTAAACTATGCACAGGGACTGCAAAAAATCGAATAATCTGAGGGAAACACGAATCATTGTTTCCTTTAGTTAATTCAATCCACGTCGGCCTACGTACAAGCTTATATTGACGACACGTTTGGTCTAGTGGCTAGTAACCCTAGCTGTTAACCAAACGGTCGCGGGTTCGAATCCCGCTAGGGGCAAATGTGTTAACATTTATCTTTGTACCTGAGTCATGGATGTTTGTATGTATAATATGTATGTATTTACAAAAAAAAAAGTAATCTATGTATTATATCAACTGTCTGGTATCCATAATACAAGCATTAAGTTGCTTAGTGTGGAACTAGATGGTGCTGTGTGGAATGTGTGAAGATATTATTATTATTATTATTATTATTATTATTATTATATAAGCAAGAATTAAAATTACTTGCGATTTCTTTAATACTCGCGTAAATTAAAATTACTTAAGATATTTACGCAGGCGACAAAATAATTTGTGCCACTTAGTATTTCTAATAAATAGAGTCGTTTTTTATTTTTTCAAGTAAAGTTCGTCTGAGAGACTAACTTAAATTAATGGCTATCATCTCCTATAACCACAAGAAACACACCAAGAGCATGATGCATTGCCAACTTTAAGTGGATAAAGAAAGGATGATAAATAAAGAGGATAATGTATTTCTTTAACCATTAAGCCCCTTAACCACTGGAATAAGGAGTTTTAAAAAAAAATCTATTTTATTTTTCTATTTTAAATTTCTTTCTACATGAATTCTTTTTCTATATTTTTTGTTCGCACTATATCGTAACAGAAGCAGGCGTTTATTAAAATATTTACTCAGCTCTATGCTACATGTAAATCTGTTATTCAAATCGACGCTAGTTTTAAATAATAGTTTTAAACACACAAAAAAATTGGATTTAAAAAAACAGTCAGATTACGTGGGTATTGAAGAGCAGAACAGATGATTGCAAACAATCTGGTTGGTGGTTATTTGGCGACCATTAACAGCTGCGAAGTGCATGCGCGTGGACAGGTGTGACGACAAATGTTCGAACCGTGTCACTTTAAAACGATACCACATCAATATATCGATGTGGTATCAATGGTAATCAATATATTTATTTGAATTTATGTTTCTTTTTTTGCTACTTATAAGTTTTAATATAAGTATCATCTATGTATATTTTACATAACCTTTGAAAGTTTATTGTATAATTTCATTATTATAAATTAGAAAAGTATAATAACCATACTATTACAAGGAATATATTCTATTTATAGAAATACATATATATATATATAGACATAAAGAAATATGTATAGACATATTATAAATTAAAATTGGCTCTGTCTGTTTCTTCTCTAACTTATTCTGAATTTCCCAACGGATTTTTAAAAGTTTTTCACTAATGGATACAGCGATAAAGAAGAAAAGTTTGTGTGTTTATGATTTGCAGAAGAAATAGAATTAATAAGTGTATAAGAAAATGAAATTAAATATTTACCTAATAGTTACTTTATGAAATAATATAAATAATAATAACATTTATTTATTAATTAATTAAATATATTTTTTGCCACCTGCATAACGTTTAGTAGGTATGTAATACTAAACAGTGAGTGCCTTGCAAAATCATTTTCGAGCGATTCAAACATGTTTGATTTTTTGGAAATACTTAGTATGTGACATAAATGATATGAAAATTACATAAAAGACAAAATAGTATTTTAACAATCTATACTTAAAAATTATAAACTAACACTAAACATTCTATGAGCCTAAACATCTGCTGTATCTGCTGCAAGTTTCTGTGCAGTTGGATATTCCGCAGACTAACTGGATGGTGCAGCATCAGGTTAAGGTTACCAGGTCAATATGGAAGTTAGTGAAATCCCTTCGCCAACTAGGAAATGAGCTGATGGTCTTCAAACTCCAAAACAAATCTTCATTAATTATAGCTAGGAACCATTTCGATCATATCAGCTTTCAAACAAAAAATAGTGCATTAAAATCAGTCTATCAGTCACAGAATTAGATTAGAAGTCAAAATTACAACACCCCTCTTGTGTCGGGCGTCGTGGTTAACATAGGTTTCATTGCGCATGCTCCATTCGAATTTATTAAATTTTGTAATACAACCTGGTGATATATTTTGAATCATTTGTATGAAACAGATTTTCATAATGCATAATCAATAACAATATAAAAAATAAGATAATAAGATAAAAAATAATATATAAAAATGTCCCTACAGTGTGCTTTTATAGTTAACATCTTTAGCAGTTAAGATACTGTACGGTGTTAACTTCTACACACTTGCGCGCGTTGATGTCTTTTGGTTGCGAGCATTTTGTATACTTTCGCGTAAACTGTGAAGCTACATATTAAGTATAATTTAGAAAATTATTAAGTTTCTATATCCATATAAATATAAAGAAGGAAAGTAATTATTACATAAAATTATATCCATTATAAATATTATATAATGATATAGAAATTATTTTGTAAAAGTACGTTTTAAGCTATTTACTCCCATTCACTTTATAATATAATGTTACGTAAGTAACAATAATGTTACTATATTCATATCTTACATATATCTATTCATTAAAGGTACAAAGGTTAATACCTAAACCGTGATTAATTAGTACAGGCAAAATACAGGTGCCTTACATACCCATCTTTTTACGACTGACACAAAACAGTTGCTACGTCGAACATAATATGCGTTATATATAACATAAATATAGAATTATATCACTTCTTGGTTACTTCTATATAAATATATGTATTCTCTTTTGTAACATTCAAAATGATAATATAGCAGGCCATCAAACTAAGAACTGGACTTATATTATGGTAGCTACGACTTCAACTGTCTGGGGTTAAATTTCATGAAATACCGTCAGTCAGCAATCGAATCCGGAACCATTCATTCAGAGAAATAAATACCTTAAACCATCGCTCAACTGACTCATCAATATTTTCAATTAAATTTCACACTCTTATGACATATTTATAAACTTAAAGTTATTAACGGAAATACCAGTATTCGGCCACCGGCGAGACTCCGTCCATTCTCATCAAAGCCGCCGCGAATTCCTATCCACATTGTATAGAAGGCTGTCATGTCATAAATAACCGTGCAATGATCGTCGCTCGTACAAAAAATAGAATTGACATCTGAATTATTGCAAGTAATGGGCAGTTTCAGCAACCGAGTGCCGCCCAATCCGCACAACAAACCGCCCCTCACCCTGCTGCCCGAGGAACAGACAGATGAACAGCAATGCGAATAACCAACAAAAGGAACAGAAAATAATACATCAGATAAAAGAATTTTCAAAACAAACTCAAAATACTAAAGCGTTTGACACGAGCATCCGCTCGGCCGCAAAAAAGGCGAGCCAACGGAACGAATTGCATGTGTAAACTGCACCTTATGTCAATATTTAGAGGGGCGATTTCGTCATGGCAATCCGATATGCTTTGATCCCGCGATAGATCTCAATAGCGGTGATTAAAGGCGCCTGTGATTTTAGTTGAATGCTTTTTTTTTCAACCGATCCTGCCTTCATCGGCTGCACAATATAAACGCATACTAACACTACTGTAAAAGAATGTACAATTATTGGGTTTTGAATGGGTACAGCGGGGGCGAAGTGCCCATAAATTTGTTTTTTTTTTTTACATTTGGACGTATGTTGAAAATCTTTTAAAAATCATAAACGGCCTTTGTTGCAGATCAATTTATTGTCGATGTGTCGAGGAGGTGTAAAATTTTTATTGTGTTGTGTTCCGACCGAACTGATATGCCCATTTGTTAATTATATGTACAATTATATACTAATGCTGTCTTTTTGTCTGCGGCATCACTTGCATGAAAAATTTACAGTAGTTAATTGGGGACGGAGGTTAGCCAGAATTAATTGGTTGTTTAGTTAGTGTTTATTTGGTTTGACCTTTCAGAAAATACGAGTATGTTTGTCATAGATTGGGATGATTTTTTTTGGTAAGAGATAACGACTTTCTGATATACAGAGGTTAATATAAAAAATATTCTATTTTAAGATTTTACTACTAAAACTACTGTTATATATAACAATTGTTACTAAACTGATTGACTCCAGGGAAGGTTACTGACTCCATTGCTATACATAATTAAATCCGACGAAGTCGCAGTCAAAAAAAAATTCAGGTGAACCCGCACAATATAGGTAACAGAAAAAAAGTATTTTCACGATTTTTATCAAGTGTATGACTATTTTTTAAAGTTTATAGTTTATGTCGGCATAGGAAAGCTGACGGTCCACTTGATGGTAGAATACAGACACCTATTAGGATAAGTCATTAGGAGGGATAAGGGGGTCTTTTGTAAAGAGGTGGTTACGATCGCCTTACGGGGTGACCAGTTACGGGTCGACTGCGGAATGCAGTGTTACCACTACAAAAATAAATATTAAATTTACAATATCAAAACGTGCTTAAAAAACAGCACTTATAAAACGTGTGTAGCTTTATTTTTAATTTTATCTAACCTCTTTATGCATATTAAGTTAATTTATTAGGTAAGGTCAACGAACATGTTGATGACACATTCAAATAAAACAAAATGAAATGAACTGAATAGCTTAGATGAAACATGCCATTAAAATTCTAACTTCGAATATATTTTGTAATAAAAAATATTTTTAATAAAAAAAATTTAATAATAATTTAGTTAAACATAGTAAATAAATATTAGTTTTCTTAATATGATGGAATATTTGATTAGTACCACAATAATCAGTCGCCGAATGCTGTTGTGGTCATAGACCATACCTTATAGAACCAATAGCTACGAGTAGAAACCGCAACTACATATATCTGAAATAACTTGGTCTCAGATACAATTGTTACGAGTATTTTCAAGGACATCTTTTGATTTCGTAGCTGTTGAAAAAGATAATAATTTTCTAGTTCATATAAATTATTTATTTAGTTCATGTAAAACAGAAATTACAGTTAACTAGTCTGTTGTTGCTACATTTTTTTTAGAAAACAATAGTTTTGAACAAAATTTGACGGTGTTATACTACACTGAATAAGTCATTCATTCCAATTTGTTGTAGCACCGAATGAGTCAGGCTAAGGTAACATCTTCATTGAACATGTCAAGGTGTTAATAGTTGTGCTGATGCTTATTATGTGTGTGCGAGATGCGATCGTAAATTTTGGTTCTTCAAGGCCGCCTAACAAAAGGACCAAAGTGTCGTTCAATCCCAAAGTCGATTTTACAAGAGGCTGCCTGGGCCGCGCGTGTGGGCCTTTGATTAGTTAGAAAATTATGGACATCTCGATGCATTTAATACATTTATAAAGAGCTCGTATGTGTTACATTCCCTTGATAAAAGCTCAATATTGTTTGTAGATAGGTGACGCCTTACTTGGAATGGAGTCAATTAGACTTTTCCAAGGTTTACAATAGCATAGTTGATCTCCCAAGATAGATAAACTGCAATGAACAAGATGTAAATAGAGAAATAGACTATGGCATTCCACATATAACACAACGTCACTTGTGCTGTTATTTTGTGAGAGAGTGCTCTGTCATTTTTATTTGAAACTCAGTAAAATCGCGAGACCCTCTTATGGTACTAAAGTACACTGAGAACTTTAATGCCATAGTTAAATATGTATTTAGCTGACATGGATATAAAGTATCTGTTTATTTTTTATTATCATCTCAGCCGTATGATGTACACTGCTGAACATAGGTCTCCCCCATAATTGTCCAATAAGACCGGGCAGACGAAGCCTGAATATACCGTCGACCCGCGGCCCTTATAAGATCGTCTGTCCACCTTGTAGGTGGACGTCATACGCTGCGTTTGCCGGTCCGTAGCCTCCACTCGAGAACCTTCCGGTCCCAGCGGCCGAAAAAAGAGAAGATATTTTAGTAAAGTAATATTAAATGCAATCATGTCCACGCTATGCTATCGAGCTCGCATCTCAATAGGTCACCAATGTCCTCATGAATGGGTGGCATCGTCGGGGGCTCTTTACAACGCGCGTTTTGTACGGAATGTTGTAACAAAAAAGCTTTAGATACACACCACAACAATCTCGAAAACTTTCCTCTATTTAAATTTGAACCCTATCTTGAGCGCGATACAGATGTGATTTTTTTACACGAAAACAAAGAAAATTGTTTTAGTGAAACAAATAATCGTACATACAAGATCGGTCGGGAGCTGGGAGGAGTCTGTTTTAGACGCTTTATTAATTATGTTCAATTAATTTCGAGACGGTTCGTCTGACGCCATTTTCGCGATACGGTGGGTCTGAGGATTGTCGTGTTTTTTTTTCGGTTTTGCTCCTAAATGTGTTTATTAACAAAGAATGTGACGAGTTTGTTCTTTTATAAAATACAATTTCTTTTCTTAATTTTTAACCACGTAAATTGGCAAAGAATTACTTTAAATTTAATACTCATCAATATGAAATATTCAATATACTTATCTTTAATATTGAAGCCCAATAGCTGTATCATCAACATCCGTTGGCCTTGCACAGCACGTGTTGAATTGGAGAATCTTATCGTAATGGTACAAAAAAGCCGTCAAATCTTGTTATTAGTAGTATGTAATACTTATTCGAAAAAATAGTTATTGCATCCATACAATAACGATTTAAAAGATAGCAAGAGGTAATGTTGTTTGTTTGTTAGTTGGTTTGTACCTATGTAGGAGGTAATCTGCGAAACTACTCATCCGATTTAAAAACACTTTACTATTATCTGTCCTGGGCCAATAGTTAGAAATTATTCACGCGGGCGAAGCCGCAGGCACCAGCTATCAAAAATAAATATCCAACGCTTGGCTAAAGTGTAATGGCAAGCCGCAATGTATGTCAGGTGTTATATCAGGCGTTTTTTTTTCAACGCGGACGAAATAGCGGACACCAGCTAGTATTCATATTTATGACTTTGGATTGTATAATATTTATGGCTCTGGTATATGTAGCTTTACACGGTGTTTTAAAGTTTAAATTTTAAAGTGTTACACTGTGGGCAAGACACGAAATCTATATAAAGGTGAGGTCAGACTACATAAGAAATTATGTTATAAAGCAAAGATATAACATAGCATGTTTTATGTATAATGTGGACGATGCATATTAATAAAACAAAGTTATATAATATATCATGTTTTATATATTATGTGGACGATGCTTGTTAATAAAACAAAGTTATATAACATTGTTTTATTATATAAGTTACACCATGAGTTACACCATACGTAAGGCGAGATGTTGGATAACATGGTTATAATTCACTGTTATTTTAATGTGTACAGTATTGTTTTATGTTGCAATGTTAATAATGTGGTCGTGTTATGTTGCGCACCTCAATACAATCGTTTAATTAAGCTCTTATTCCTATGTAATCCTAATCTCAATGATATCGGCAGTAAACTTGATTATTTCTTTATATTTGTGTTTACAGACGACAGTACCCATTATGAAGCGAAAACTGACTGACGGCTGCCATAAATTAACAAAAATATTTTTCATATATTATTATTATTCTGACACATAATCTAAAATAGATCTTAGATATCTGAGACATAATGAATCTAAGAAATAATCTAACATAGAAAATTTTGACAACAGTGATAGATATTGAAATGTGTTTAACTAAATAATCACGACTTCAATTTAAAGGCTAAGAAAAATTGTATTTAATATTTACGACCCGAGTATTAAAATGGGTCACTTAAAGGAACCTTTTTATGTTTTTTTTTTGACAAAAGGCGACAGGCAGGCTGCTTGAATATTAAGACGGTATGTTGCTACCAACGAACAGTAACAGGTATGAGAACAGAAGCAAAACCAGTGGCTTACTAATAGGCTGTTTTTAATCTACTTATAGAAGAAATTTCTAGGAGTCTATGGCTCTGATACGAATACTTGTCAGGCGTTAATATCTTTCATTTTTCAACGCGGACGAAGTCACGGGTACCAGCTAGTATATTTGTTGGACCATGTAATGCTTCATAAATTATTTAATATTTTTTTTAAAATTCCATCTTGAATATAAAATTATTTCAAGATAACTAATCGTTTTTTTAAGTTTTCTATTTTTAAATTTTTTTATGCGGAATTCTCTTTTCCAATTATTAGTTATAATCTATTATCCTATTCAATATTCAACTTAACTTTACCTGCTTCAGTTTGTTAATAGTCTTTTATAAAAATATTATATTAATCAGTCTACTTCTCAATTTTTTGTCACAACTATGTCACTCCTTTTTCACACGTCACAAATATATTTATATGTTTTTATTTCTCATGGTATAGTAGCAAAGCGATCGTCAAGTCGGCGCCGGCGCATCCGATTATGTTATTGTTAAAAGACGGAATTCTTTTATTTGACCTACACGACGTTCCTGTAAGGAATTCTGTGTTTTGCGGCTTCGCGACTTGATCTGATTTTAAAAGGGATTTTAGATTTTGATGATACATTGAGATCTATTTTTAAAATATTAATTGTGTTTCGTAGCTTCGTTCACTTTCAAATTTTATAAAGTAATGTGGCAGTAAGGTTTTTTACTGTAATTACAGAAAAAAACCTTACTGCCAAATACTTGATTACTTAGAAGATTATACTTACTAAGATCAGTTTATGAATTTCTCGATTTCAGCTATATGTATACGTACCTATACTTTTATTGATATATTAGATATTTAGATCTATAACTGCTTCGGATTTAATTTACCTTTTAAGTACTTAAGGACTTATAAAGATTTAAGGACTTAGTTCCTAAGTGACTAAAAAGAAGACGTGGCGTCCACGTATCAAGAGAAGTTACACTGAACTGGTACCATTATATAGGTTACCGGCTTACTGAGGATTTATTTATTTTAGTATTTTCCGAAATTCGATGGTCTTAAGGTGAAATCTAAGAATATGTTAAGTAGTTGACATTTCTCTAACATTTCTAAATCTTTACATACTATAAAACAAACAAAATCTTAGATCTTTTAAACTACTCAACGGATTATAATGCGTTAAACAGCGTTAAACGAGGAAGGTTTTTATATATAATTTGCAGAAAAAATCGCACCCAAGCAAAGCCTAGAGCGGGTCGCTAGTTTCATTAGCAATCTAAGCTTATCTTTTTTAGGAGAGGAGAAATCTTCAAAAGAACCCTATGACAATGACAAGTGCCGCATGTAATGCAAATGTCGTAGGGTTATGTGGAACTTTCACCGCACTAAACACCCCTCGAGATGGGCGTGGTTCTAGTCCTTAGGGGACTTTGGAATCGACACCGGTAGCCGGGGGTAAACCTAAGCCTGACGGAATAAATTTACCGAATATTGCATGAAAATCTGACTTTGTTTTATTTTAATAAGACACTGAAAATTTTTTGTTTATTTTTTATCAAAATATTCCACAAATGTAATGACTCGCTAATAATCCTGGCAAATTAAAATTGGTCGGGTCCGGAAAGTAATGCGATATTATAAATACGCAAGGATTGTTTTTTGCATGAATAAACACTCGCCGACAATTGAAGTACCTATTTATATTTTGGGTTTAATATCGAGTTACAAGCAACTAGGCTTTTTAATGGTTCTACAAAATGTCCATATATTTTATTCAATGTTGTAAAATGAATGGCGCTTTAAAAGTGATTTTGTTTCTAATTCAATACTTAGTTCAATAGTTTTTTGAAGTGAAAACTTCTTTAGCCGCGTTGGGCATTTTTGAGATGGGAAAAAACCACCGACACTGTCATGTAACGTAACCGTAAATGACATCTCTGTATATTTTCAGATATTAATTTAAAATAATTTAATAAAGAACAATTTTTGAGATGGGAAAATCATTGAACTCGCGACACTGTCATGTAATGTAACCGTTTAACTGACAGCTCTGTATATAAGTACTAAGCAGACTACTGCATATGAAAGTAAACTTACTAGATATGATAACAAGGATCAATATGGTATACACATCTGACCAATAATTTAGTTGCATATCAACATCAAACCTTTTTAATGGTGTCTCATTATGAAGTTCATGTTAAATAATTATGTTCTATTAATTGTCATTGTGTCAGTGGCATATATTTTCTCTTGTATTTCTTGCGATCAATAATAATCGTATTTACCTAAATCGATAATGTCAAGAAATTTAAATATCATACAATTATTTTTGTGAAGCTACGTTTTCACTTCCAGTCAAACATGTTTTTTTTTTATAAACTTTAGGTACTGCATTGAGCATTGTGTAAAAATAAACACTAAATAACTAGGTTTAATGTAGACTAGACTTTTTTATTTTGTGGTTTAACAATATGTTGTTGTTATAGTGAATTTTGATTTTTAAAATTACCTTTTAATACTTTTTTTAATAAAATACAAATTGAATATAAAATATGCCATATTTTGATGGCATTGGTCAATAAGATTTCTTTCTGTTCAATGTTTCATTGTTAGACTGTTCAATGTTCATTGTTATACTTTCGATTACAACTAGGGTATACTACACTAAAATATTTATTCAAAATTTCTATGGTCGTAATCGCAATTGGTCGAAGTCGAACGACAAATAAAGGGGCCAGTGAAACGCCAAAACTACAAACGGCAGCCTAACAAAACAACAAGATCGGTAACGCTTTCCAAACCTTCAAGTAAATAAAATGAATAGTGTTAAAATCAACAAATGTTGTCATAGAGACAGCACATTCACACGATCACAGATTACGAATCAATTAACGCGGTCAAAACAAACTCCATCCATGGGAACGTACCCCGTGTTCAGGAATTTATTCTTGACACGAGTGACCATTTTTTTTGACTTGCATAGCACAATATAAAATCAATACAGAAGAACACGGTTATGGCCCTTAAATATGTGTACAATTTGCAGGATCTCAATTAATATTTATATATAAAAAAAATATTTCATAATCTTTTCAAATATTTAATTAATTCTTGGTATTTTATATAAATTGCTAAGCACAAAACTCAAGAACGGTTGTATAAAAAATCAGCTTTTTTTAAATATTATTTTATTTATTTTTTTCAAATTATGGAGGAAGGTTCTTATAAATAGAAAATTCTGAAAAAAAATCCATGCGCTTGAATGCGAATGCTTGATGCGGGGGGCGGGTATTTTCCCATTTTACTTACTATAAAATAGGTACTATATTACTATAAATACTATAAAAATATAAATTACTATAAAAATTGACGACACGTTTGGTCTAGTGGTTAGTAACCTAGCTATTAACCAAACGGTCGCGGGTTCGAATCCCACTAGGGGCAAATGTTTATGTGTTAACATTTACCTTTGTACCTGAGTCATGGATGTTTGTATTTATAATATGTATGTATTTACAAAAAAAAAGTAATGTATGTATTATATCAACTGTCTGGTATCCATAATACAAGCATTAAGTTGCTTAGTGTGGAACTAGATGGTGCTGTGTAGAATGTGTGAAGATATATTATATATTATTATTATAATAGGTAGGGCTATAAAATATTTACTCAGATATAATAAATCGTTATTACATCTGAGCTAATTTATTTATTAATTAAGTTTTTGTATATTAACTTAATAAAGTTTTAATAATTTCATTAAGTTTTAAAAAAAAACGGATATCTACGAAAATTACAACAATGTAACACAAGGTATAAAAAATTTGCCAATAAAAGTTATTATTTGGCGTGCGCTGCGAAAACCATTGATGATCCATAAAATAATGTACTGGGTGTTTAGAGTGCTCATTCATTAGCCACAAAAAATTTCGCGACGCTATATGTCTAACATTAATAGTCACAATACAAATTTTTTGTTCAAATTAGTCAATCAAAACACGAGTAGAAGTTGGCGAACATACGAATCATATGTTATTAAATCCGTATCCAACTAAATATTTTCGTAATCAATGTGGGTTATGTATAATAATATGTATACCTTATAATTATATACCTTATTTTTTTATAGATTTGTTAATAAATAAAAATATTTTTATAATATTAAAATATTATATATATAAATAAAATAATATAAAAATAAATAAATTAAATAAATAAATTATTATGTAAATTCCTCTTTAAATGATTCGTTAAGAAATTACGACGAGCGAACAGCCCCTACACAAAATGTGTATTTAAGGTTTAGTTTATAATTTGGTTTTGGTTTATAAAATTGTAATTCATAAGCATGCGCGGACGAAGTCCCATGCAACAGCTAGTATATTAAATCAATGCGACGGATTATAATAATGGATATAAAATATATTCACAATTTATAAGAAACGAAATTTCATAATAAGAATGTGACAATTAAAAACGAAAATGGTTTACAAGTATACTAGCTGTTGCACGCCACTTCGTCTGCGTCATTTTGTAAAATATAGCCTATGTTACTGCCCGATAATGTAGTTTTCAATAGGTGAAAGAATTTTTTAAATCGGGCCAGTAGTTTTTGAGTTAGTTCGTTACAAACAAAAATACAAAAAATACAAATCATCTCTCTATTTATTAGTCTTAGGTCTTATAGACGCTAGTATATTATACATATATTTCGAGCTTATAGCTAGGCGCTACAATTGTTTTCATGATAACGTATTGATACATTTGTTCGGTTAATTGGCCATCACAACCTATTACCTTCACACTATCTTCAGGCGTTGATACTCTATACTGTATAGTTCTCACCAAAACAGATTTGTAATTTTATTGACTATACATTGTCAAGTGGGTACTACTACGAGTACAACAGAATTAAGATACAGGTGAATCTCTTGAGGTGAATCACTGGAGTGGTCGTAAATGAATCATGATTCAGAGAACTGCGTAAGTATGATTTGGTTGTATCATGGGAACCATTCTTATATGCAAACTACATTGCATTATTAATTGGAGCATCGGTGTACTTAAATAATATTTAATGAAATTAAATGCAATTTCATTTAAATATCCTATATTATTAAAAAACAAAAAATACTAAATAACCTATAAATATAGTTACATTTTTACAGATGCGGTTTTTTTTTCTGCAAAATATATATACAAACCTTTTCCGTTTACGCTCTTTCCATTGGTGAAAGCAGTATCAAAATCTGTTGGGTGGTTTAAAAGAAGTTAGAAGCAGGCAGTAACTTAATTTTATAATAGGTACCTGTAGATATAGATTAACTGATAAGAGTTCACACTATTACAAAAAGTCTTTATATTAATTAGTAGTCTTTAAAGTAAGTAGTAATTAGTAAGTAAGTAGAAGCATTAATAGTTTAACCGGACTCAATGATTCATTTTTACTAGGGACCTGACCTTGACCGAAGGTCAACTACAGTTATTTACTTATTTATTTTATGTAACGGTCAACAAGCAGACCAACGATCTACTTGACGGTAGGTGGCTACCGTCGCCTATTAACACAAGTAACGCTATGAATAAAAGTTGCAATTACGCTGCCAACCTTAGTGGGATAAAGGATAGGGAACGGATAGTGTTATTTGACATACAATTAGCACACGTACTTTATTATTTCATTTTGGTTCTCTGTAAAGATGTCCTAACTGCACCCAGACAGGCTGTCCAATTTTTGCATTTTATTTTTTAATTATAACATTTTTTTACGATTATAATTGAATATTTCACTGAAAAAGTATTTTTTATTTTACCTCGTACATTGTATATTAACAAATTATCGTATAATAAAATGTGCCTCCTCATTCACCGCTGTTAGATATGGTCCGTTTCGGTAATTATAAGCAATGAACACTTGTTTGGACTGCATATAAAATCAGGGGTAGTCAACTTTTGAGCTTCATAATTTAGTTTTAGAATCCTACACATGCTGTTACTTTAGTGTCCGTTTGTAAAAAATGCAAGCAGTGCCTCTAATATATCCCTAATCCCTATACACTATCTGTTTTTCATCTATAAATATTGTATACATTTAATTTTATAAATAAACTTATTTATATTACGTGTGAAATTAAATAAAAATATTAGTAGTTTTATCCCTCGGTTCCGCTTGCATTATTTATTGATAAATAATGGAAATAAAGGAATATTCACTTAGTTTTTTTGCCAATGTAGTTTTTTTAAATGAATGAAGGTTCGGTTGAAATTAAAATTTTGAATAATATAAAAAAAAATGTCAAAAATTTAACGAATCTAAAATTATAATATTAACCTGCTTAATATCCATCATTTTTTTCATTAACATATAAAAATTACAAGTCACTGAAAATATCCAAAGGTTTGTGATACCTGGCGATAGGTATGCGCTCGCTTCCTGTCATAGTTTCGAGAGCTGTGTCACAATAACTGGAGATAAACGCCTTATGTCAATACGCAAACATTAAGACTTACGTCGTTTTGCATCAGCAATGCCGGTGTAAGGTCGTGGTGCGTAAACGGAACGTGTATATGACCTTAAAGACGAAAAGATAATTACTAACAATCACTGGCTATCGTTAGTCTGGCTTTTAATTTAGATACATATCCATTAATTATATGATGTATGTTTATTAAAGTCATTTTGGCAGATCACCACTAACGGATTAGTCAGAGTTAATTAACAATTAATAGTTTATTTAAGTGTCGGATTTAGTTAAGCTCAGGATGTGATAAACAGCTCAGGCTACGCATAAATTTTTTACATTGATGTAGTGACATTATGTGTTAGTCAGGGTTTTACAGTGAAGTGGCTACACCTGGTTTGGCAGTATGTCCGCGGTAGTCATAAACTGGGCGGACAGTTTAGTCCTAGGCTTTAGAGTCGGCAGCGCATTCGCACCTATATAAAATCAAAGAAGTTATTTATCACAAAATTAAAAATGACCTCAAATCATTTGCTTCGAATCATTACCATTAGATATTGGAAAAAATAGAACAATGTTTGACGAGTTTCTTGGACGAGTGGACTTTAACACTGTCTCAGGGGTTCGATTCCCGGTCAACTTTGGTAATGAAGTTGTCATAGTATACACAAATCATTGTAGTATATATAATAATAAACATAGTATGAACTAATCAAAAATTTTGGATTTTACTCCTTAAGAATCGATTTGCATATATATGTGTTTGCACTATATAAAGTTTGCAATATATAAAGTTCGCTCTCCTTGGTACGTATTGCCGCCCCTGCGATGCTTCTCCACTCTCGCCTATTTGCGGCGTCACGAGCACACGGTAGATTTGGTTGCGCACTTTATCACGTCTGTCCAGCGGGTAGGCGATCTACCTCTTGGGCGTTTGCCCTCCACCCGACCCTGAACCACAAGCCGTTCCATTGAATTTTCCTTCCTGGAGATGTGGCCAAAGAACTTCAGTATTCGTAATAGCACAATCGACGAAAGCCTGTCGACGGTATGAAAATTTATGGGAGTAAAATCAAAATTGTCACACGGAATGCGAGCACGAATGCGTTATATTCTATTTTTTTAATATTTTATTGCGCCATGTACACGATATTATTTAAAAAAAGAACAATGTTGTTCTTTCGGCGTGTTCGAATTGTGAAAATTTTAATTTTATAATCGTTCGTAAGGAGCAAACTCCAGTCGTGTGTCGGAGCTGACACAATTTTTTTTACAAGCTTTTATTTACCTTTTTCTATAATATATAAGTAATAACCTTACATTGTAATTTTTTTAGTATTGAGATTGTAAATGTTTTTGCATGTAAATTACATTTTTATAAATACTTAGATTTTAAAAGGTCGTTAAAATATTGTGAATACTTACATGTTTTTTTTTTTTTTTTTTTTTATATATATAACGATGCTAAATATTAGTTAAAACACTTCGATAAAATCCTATTTGTCCTTTTCTTCTCCGTGTGAAGGTAAATTTAGTTTCGGTCACGGTTAACTTGTGGTTTTGCTCTTACGCAAATGGAGATCCTGATCAAAGTAAATCTTCTTTTTATAATCTTTAATAGGAATATCTCTAAATGGTCTTGCATATAATTATTATGAAATACCTACTCTTGAGTAAATAGCTCGTGGACCTGTAAAAAAAGACACATCGATGATGACTTCATTTTCAATTGTCTATCCATACTAATATTACAAAGGTGGAAGTAACTCTGACTGTCTGTCAGAGTTACTTTTTTTAACCTTTTCACGCCTTAACTATTTTACCGATCATCTAAAATCGTGAAATCTACCGATCACCGCCGGGCAAAATCATCTCTACTGCTCTGATGATAATATCTGATGACTCAAGCAAAAAATAGAGATTTTTTTTTATAAAAATAGAGAAAAAATTTTGTCAACAGAAAAGCGTAGTTTTTTTACCATAATAACGCCAGACCACGCACAATTTAAGCCACAGCAAATATTGAGAGTTTGGTTGGGAAGTGTAAATGCATCCACCATATAGCCCTGACCTTGCACTTTCAGATTTAGGTAGCGTGAGATTACCATCAAAAGAGGACTATCAGAACCACTTGTTTAATTTTTTTTTATCAGAAGTCTCAACATTTTATGTCACCTATTATAACAAGTTATTTTAATCAAATGTAAATAAACTACGATAAGAATTATTTTTAATTTATATACAGAATTCGAAAAAACTTTTCCCCCGATCTATAATATAATGATTTAGTTGGTTAATTGATTTGTACATACTTGAGCGATGAAAAAAGCGATTGTCACGTGCGAACATTCACATTAACATACCCCCTTTTTTCAACCCAGATTCGTGACACATCGTGTGCGAGCCCGCGGTAAATAATAAATCTTTCTAATAAATAAAACAAGGGAACGTGAGCAAGATAAAGAGCTCATGCGCGTTCGGTGAGCCCTAAACGTCATTGTGACCCGCCGACGAGTCGTTAAACGAATGTGAAAATATTTTGTGTCCCTTTTTAGGGGTCTGCAGTAAATATACGTATTTCGATTGCCCATTGATTCTGTACGATTGATTCGTTCGGGTCTAGGTATCTTAAAGCGATTGGGACTAAGTTGTAGGTTTTTTTTGTTTTTTTGCTCTCTGATTCGGTAATAATTACATTTCGCATATATTTCATTTAAAATGTGTTTACAAATACCTTAAATTTTTGTAAAAATATTTAAAAGATTTTACAAATATTTTTGAAGATATTGGACATTTATTTTGTGTTTAAACGAATTATTTAAGTAAACTCTAATATCCATTTCCCCATAATTTCCAATCCCTTTTCCTTAAACCTAATATATTCGGCAATGCACTTATAGCATCTGTGGTGTTGCTTGTGTTATAGGCAACGGTAGCCACGCCTATCATCAAGTGGAGCGTCATCCTGTCTGCCGACCTTAACATAAAAAATTACCACTAAAATTTGAATTAATTTTAGTTTCGTCTGTGTAGAGAAATATGAATAGTTTAGAGACCCAGTTCATACCTAATTCATTAATCATCCTAATTCATAATCAATTAGTATGTGTAGTTCTTTCTAAGCTAATTCTCGAAATTATAGTGGCTTTCTAAGCCACATGAAAATATATTGCGTAGTTTAGAAAAAAAAAGCAGACCACAGATCGCGATTTTATTTAGGTACTAGCTGGTGCCCACGACTTCGTCCGCGTTGAAAAATATTAAGTAGCCTATCCTGTGTCTCGTACGTCCAAATGTTAATCTACCAAGTTTCATGACAATCAGTTAATTCGTTTCAGAGTTATGGAGGAACATACATACATACAATACCTACACTTACAGATTTATTAGTATTGATGATTCCTCATATTTAGAGATCGAAAAATAATTGACAGAACCCATTTGGAATTTTGTAGAAATTCCAAATTTGGTTTCATTGTAAAAAAAAGTTTGACCCAGGTCGATACACAACGTGGTAGGTCATTCTCAATGAGAGCTGGTTATTAATGTGTAAATATGTATTTCACATTTACAAGGCGACACTTGTCTGGCTCGTCGGGGGGCCGACTTGCAAACCACCTAAGAAAATTATATTATTGATTCATTGCATTTGTCTTATTTTATTTTAACATGACTATTGCATTTTCAGAGTGTAAATGTAATGTAGGTTTTTAAAATAAATTACGTTTATTATGTTTTGCCAAGCAAATATTCTTATCACGCGGTATTAACATTTGATCTCCTTCCACGTGAAGTTCACATCTATCGACGTGAAGTTCCACGTGTAGTGTAAATTAATATTATAAAGTAAGTAAACCAATTAAAAGTAAAAATAAGCAATTTTAAGTTAAAAAGAAAATAATTTAACTACTTAACAAGACTAATTAAATATGGGTTTACCCATACATATTTGACGAGCCGATTGGTCCAGTGGTTCAATTTCTTGCCTTAGTGCTCTGTCTCAGTAGTTCCGGGTTTGCTTCCCGGCGTCACGTCAGATAGGCTAAAAACCCATCTGATGGTAGGAGACTACCGTCGCCTATAACACAAGCGGCGCCACATGTGTTGCAAAAGCGCTGCCGACCACAGTAGTATTATAAAGATAAGGGATAGGACAGAAGTAGGGAAATTTAATCTGGCATTGCATACTTTCACACCGAAACATAACAGCACACATGTTGTTATTTCACTGTGATCTTCTAAAAAGGTTCACTGTAGTTACTGCCGCCAAACGGACTGCCCAAATGTCTGCCAAAAGCACATAAAAACTAAAGTTGTAAACATGATTTGAGATTTTAATTAAAACTACCAATATACTAAGAAAAACATTAAATGTTCGCAAAATTTACACATGACTTCTTAGTAAGACTTGTTGGATTTTTATACCCAGTTGTTTTTTGAGACGAAAAGCTGCCGCTCGGTTTTGAAATTTTGTGAACTCCCGGCGACAATTATTACGTGGTGCCCTCTTCTAACTTATTAAACAAATATGGCGGCTAGCTTTTGTATCGGTAGCACAACCCAGGAATGTAACAACCCTTGTCGTTCTAATTTAGTCCTTAATCCACCGGTTTAAAGCAGTTTTGAATCCTTTTATTTTGCAGTGTTATGTTTGTCACTGTTTTTTATTATTTTTCAGCGTCAGCTCTAATTCGTCAGAGTGACCAAGTCACCAACGCAAATAAAGCGCTTTGTCGTGAATGTCTTGTGTAAAGATATGAATTTGTTTCCAGTTGCAGTCATGGGAACGACTTGGAGTCATCTATGAGGTTGGCAGCGCTTGTAAGGAGCGACATTGGAACTTGTTTCAAGTCTTGTTATTATGATGGCGTCAGTTAGCGCGTATGATCGCTGGCTCGAGTTATCTTGTTATATGTTATAAATTAGACTGCATAATTATTGTCTACTGTTGCTACGGGTTCGCTCTTTTTCAGTTTGTGATATACCTGATATTTCTTTACATAGTATAATTTGAAGTCTCTTTCGGCGTATGTATCTATATATGTCTTTATAACCGCTAACTCCTCATAAACCACGCAAGTGATTTTGATGCGGTTTGCTAATACGTTCGCTGCCATTACTTGCCAAATCCAGACCAGAACCGACTACGAAAAGTTCATTTCCAAAGTTTATCCTGCCGGGAATCGAACCCGGGATCCCTGAAACAGAGCGTTCGGAGCGAACCATTCGGACAAGGGGCTCGTCAAAATGGTTTATGGTTTAGATGTTTGGGTGTATCCCACTATTTCCACTGTTGGAAGTACTGGAACCATCTGTCCGACTATTTCCATTGCGATTTATAATGCTACTCATGTACAGTCAAACTAAGATTGACCAATACCAGGACGATTACGAAAACATTTACAAGTCTTTGGTTTAATGGATGAAGCTGATCGATCACTTTAGATGTTTCCTAATAGACATTCTAATTGATTCTTATCAGATGTCTACTGTTAACTGAGGTTGTAAAAGCATAACACCATTTTCAGGAATGTTCAGCTGATCCGCCCCGCCCAGAATATGGGCTGAATCTAGTGGTGCAATGCAAATGCAGTCCTTTCTCATTAATTGAGTTTCTAAGCTGGTAAGAATTGATCTAAATGAATGTTATTATTTCTATACTAGATAAAGACTTGTGTGGAAAGACTAAATTTTTTATAAGTTAAATTGTTATAAATTAGATATCAACTGTATATAACTACATTGTAGTTAGTGCTTAAAAACAGTAATAAATTTTATCTCCCTTAGCGACTTCTTTTCAGTTTCAACAGTGCCCTTTTATCGCCTTTTATGTTGCTTTTATTTGGCTGCCTGCCTACCTTTATCATAAAAAAAATACGCTTTTCAATTATTTAGCTCAAAGATATGTTTTTTATGAATAAATTAAGCAATTAGAAACTAAACATTGGTATATAAAATAGCGAAAGTATTGATAGCCAAGATCAATAAACAATGGATAGGTTTCATAATAGTGGGGTGTACAATTAAAACAATTAGCGAAATTTATAATAATTTATATTTACAAACAGAGAATTCACTTCCGTTCGAGTCATAAATAATATTCACTGTACATAATTACCTAATTCTTAAATACACTAGCTTCTTTTTTACATTAACATAATACTATTAAAGCTAGCCATATTTAATGGGATTTAACATTTATATAAATAGTTAACAAAGAATTAAGTAAATTAGTGAAATATTATATAGAGAAGCCTCATTTAGGAGTCTTGGGTACAATGTAAAAATTTTAGTTAGACATTAAATCGGTAAGTCTTGCAATACTGCCTTCAATTATTATTATTTTAAATAGTTAAATAATATATTTTTTTTATCAAATATTTATTTCTTGTTTGAATTTTTAATTAGAATTAAATATTCGTATGCGGCTTAAATAATCTTCGATTTTCTCGTTTAATGACGTCACTTATGTTCATAGATGTTCATAGTTCATAAATATGTAGCACATGTAACGTCATTCAGCGAGAAAATCAAGAAAAGCCAGAAATTAAAGCGGTGACAAACAAAGTAACGCAAGCGACTTGAGTCGAGTAGGTGAACTCAAAAAAAAATAATTTTGAAATTTTTTTATTGAAAATTTATTTCATGAAGATAGCAGTTACATTGTAAAACATTTTAAAACTGATGACGTTATTGCGGCGATTGATTAAATATTTGATTCTTTTTAAATATAGGAACATAACCAGTCAATTTTAAAACAATATCCAACACAGTTTCATATTTGTACGAAATATTTTCGAAAATAAAAATACAAAACATCCCCTTAAAACATGACACAGAATAAAAATATCCTCTCATGTCATGAGTGTGACACATCAAATCATACATTCATGGTGTAATTACATTCTAACGTTACTGCAAACATTAGAATATGTTTCAAGACATCATGCAGACAAGGATTAAGTTTTACATCAATACACATTTGCTAAAAAGTACAGATTGCAAGACCCTTTTTTTAAAATATAATTAAATTAACAACAAAAACGTTGTTATTGTCATTCATACATAATTAATTTAAAATTACACACACTAAAAAATGTCATACAAATTTTTCAATAAATAAATGGAAAATTGGAATGGAAACGTGATATTAGATTAAATTAAATAATAGAAAAAAAGGTGAGAATAATTAAATATACTACAATGACGAAATTATGTAATGACGAAAGTAATAAATAAAATTTATAACACCTTGACTAGGATAAATCGACATTACTAGGAAAATTTCAAATGTCAGATGTCAATCAATACTCGTAATAATAAATTCGTTATTATTTACACAACAATAGAGGAACATAATTTAATACCATATGGCAATTTAATGGCATTGAACAGGGAGCAACGTGAAACATTCAGAGTATTAATGGTCATCTTTAACAATCAGTATGAAATATTTTATTAATTATTTTATAAAATGACCTAAACGTTTCTAATGTGCAGGTTGATTACTATGTTTCAACATTATACTATCTATACAGCATGTTGAATCAACTGGCAGCTTATGTTGCAAGTAAAAAGTCACGAGGAAAGCACAAAAATCACTAAAAAAAATCCAAATTTTCATTACAGCCTGCGGTGATTGTCAATTATTTTCAATGCAGACTTCCATTATGTACTTCAATGTATAGTAATAGTAATACTGACGCGGTAAGACATTGAAGAGCTAGCTCTCTTTATATAAGATTGTCTATAAAAATGTACCGAAGTCCATTTTTTCAATATATAGTCGCCATCACTTTGTTATCAACCCGACGCCTCTTTGCCGGACAACCTATCAAAGACCTGGGCGAGGTATTCCAGGTAGTTCATAGTGTCCCTGTAGATGAGCAAACTATCGCCAAGCTTGTCGCCACTTAGCAAATCCGGAATCTCCGAATTCAGCACCGGCACTATCTCTAAGTTCTTTGACAGCATAATGTCCTGCAAAAAAAAAGAAAAAGTTATACTTAGCATTAAAATTGGTAGTGTTTACAGTTTTTATTTCTGATAACGATTTATGTAAACAATCTCAGTTATAATAATTCTTTGTTAGAAGAAATGACCATCCTACCAAGTTAGGGATGACATGATTTCTATCTTTATCGGTTATTAGTTAATGCCCGTGACTTCGTCTGCGTTAAAAATAAAAGATATAACGTCTGACATTATACCTTTGTCAAGTGTTGAATATTTAGCTTATGTACATTCTGAAATTCTATTGATGATTTTTTTTTTCAAATGCATGAGTAGTTTCGAAGATTACTTCCTTCATACAAACAAACAAGCATCTTTTTAATATTATTATTATTGGATTCATACTGTGCTAAGTTTCATAATTAATATTAGTAATATTAATAATACGATGTGTTGATGCAAAGGTCGGTTTACATGGAGCGAAAGTTTTCAATATTAATTTTAATTAATAATTATAACGAATTGAAAATACTTACATAGAAAAGGCAAAGTACACCGCGGACATCATGTTTTGTGTTAACAACCTTTTGTTTGAGACTCTCGTCAGCTGTGAAGATACTCTGGTTGAGTGCTTCTTCAGTCGCGTTTAAACCAGCCACTACCATCTTGAGGCCCTTATACATCCCCGGCAAGAATTTGTCAATGTCCTCCTATGAACAATTAAAAAGAAACATTATTAGGTTTTACTACGCGTTAGTGGGTATAACAATCTATTTTTACATAGTGAATTTCTAGTGACTTTTGAAAACATAAGTATATTATATATAGGTATATACTTCAAAAAAATTTAATACGAATTCACGAGTATGGTCGTGAATAGTTAAAGCGAGATTGACTATTATTAAATACTAGCTGGTGCCCGCGACTTCGTCCGCATTGAAAAATGAAAATGAAAAATAAAAATGAAAAATAATATAATATTAGCAGGACTGAAGAACATTTAGTAGCTTTGTAACGTTAAGCATAAGGTCGCCGAGGCCAAGCATAATTGGCCTCATTGGCCGACTAAAGTTAAAACATGTTGGTTCATGTAGAAATTAGAATTTACCATACACAGAAATACTGAAAACCGCATACTGTAGTTTAGAGGAACTGAGACGCATTATCTATGTACTTATAATTCACCGATCTCCATAAGATAATGAATTGAATGGGCAATGTTTACATTGATAACTCTCGCTTTGTCGACCAAGATGTCCACGTTGCAAATACATTGTATTCTCACGTAACCGATAGGTGACCGACAACAATGAGAGCCACCGACGTGGACGATTCTTCGAAATCAATTCAAAACCACATACGGATGCACGTTTTTGGCATCAGCGAATTCGCCGCTTCACTTCACGGACGACACTTACATAATCTCGATCGATAAAATAATTTTTACGTGATCCACTTGAAATATTTTTGTTCTTTGTTCGCAACCATTGTAAATCACTTGCTTTTCACGTGGATTCGCTCGCTTATTATATATAAAACCCAAAAATCCAAAATTCTCTTCAGAATGATGGAAAATAGGAGATCACGAATATGTCGTATCCGAATGTTTAAGCTTTATACGAAATACAATTGCAATAAAAAAAAACTGTATATTTATTTGCGCATTTAATTTGTTGATAAGCTTGAATAGATTTTTTTATGTCTTTAGTATTAAAAATATTTAAACATCATCATTCCTATCATCGCTGAACAAGTACCTACTCTTAAAACAGTCGGCACGAACGTTCTAGGACTACTCAGTTCTTTTTAACTGCGGAACCGATTTTGATGAGGTTATCACTATCATTTAGGGACTATACGAATAACATATGTAATAATAAATTTTTGTAACAGTAAAAATAGCTGCGTAGTAAGAACTTTTAGAGTCCCATTTAACTACCGTGGGCAATTTATATCATTAAGGAAAAGCAAGACCATAGTAACCACTCCCTTACAGAAGACCACCCACCGTGAAATAACAGCACGTTTGCTGTTATCTCCCATCTATGAACCTACTGGCTACTACTAAGCTTGTGTTAATAGAAGACGGTAGCCACCTACCAATCCTACCATCAAGTGGACCATTAACATATCTTTCTAACGACTTTCACACAAAAAAAGAAAAAGACAACATTCGTAATAAGAAATAATAGTTTCATAAAATAATACTTTAATTACCACTATCTTATCTAAGTCTTCCGTTGGCATCCTGTCACTCTCATTTCCCTCTTCGAGAATTTTCAGTTGCTCCCTTGGTAGCAGCTCTTTGTGAAACCAATCGAATTTCCGAAGCCACTGGGACTCCTTCCAGAATTCTAACAGTGCGTCGAAACTCTTAAAACTATGGAGGTCCTTCTGTAACAACAAACAACATTTAAATTAAACAAAAATCTTATTAGTTTATTTAAATTGCTCTGTCCAATAATGGCTAAATACTATACTTTAAAAAGTGGAAAACTGTTATGAAAGTTCCTCATAGCGAATAGTGAAGGTCAACATTGGTAATAAACTTTTCTAACCCCTTACAGAAATCCACCTTGAAATAACAGCATGAGTGCTGTTGTGTAACGTCCAGTAAGTAAGGTATGCCAGAGTCCATTCCTCCGTCTCTTAATTCTACTATGGTCCTGTGAAACCGCTTGTGTTAATAGGCGACAGTAACCAACTACCATCAAGTGGATCGTCAGCCTGTCTGACAAACTTTAACATATAAACATGGTGGTACCAATTTGTGAACAAATTAATGAATTGGACTGAACGTAAACAAAACGTATGAGTCAAACAGTAATCACGCGCAGTCCCGTTGACTTCTTTGAACCATATAAATAGATTATAGTGGCGTAGATTGATTTTCACGGAACCCCTCTATTGGAAGGAAGATGACCACTGGCCAGTGTCATACTGTTTCCTTTAATCACCACATATATAAGACTTTTGCAGTTTTTATGTAATCTTTGAACGCCGGAGCGCTTTCTAAAAGAGTAAGTAAATGATTTGAAATATTATTATAACCATTTCCTTCCTTTAGTAAACGTTTTCCTAATAAACAAAAATATTTTATTGCAAGCCCTAGGCTTTGCACGGAATTGAAATTTACTATCTGTTATGAATAAATAAACCATATGTATTGTTGTCTGTGTGGCGTGTATTTTTCGATAAAATGTATACGCAGGCCATCATGTGAGGAAGTGGCTACCGTCGCCTAGGAATACTAGCATTACTAGATATGCGAGAAGAGGCAAATAAAATAGGCAAATTAGCTCTGAAATCCCTTATGAGACAATATTAAACGTCCTTATAGATTACAATCCAAAACAATAGTCTTATTAATGACCATCGTAACCGAATCGACCAATTACATTCTACAAATTCATATTATGTCTGCAAACAGAAGCGTTCGAAACTAGTGCTTATTGCGAGGAAGTAGGACTTAAGGCTAGATACGATGGACCGCCATATACGAAGGTCGCGTGAAAGATGAGATATTGAAACTGGAAGAACGCAAGCGATGCCGCCAACACATAAAAAAATTCTATATTAAAATTTGACACTACGACCAGAGCTGTCATAAATCAATCGATTTTTTCCTTTATGGCGCACGCAATATAGATTAAAATCCCTTATCGACCTTGTGTGCTAGTAGCAGATGCAACCGCAGACGATGCAGTGATAGAAATTAGCCGTTTTGTTAATGGCGATATATTGGCGCAACATTGTTGTTTGACAATACAGCTAATTAAAATTGTTACAAACCCCCTCGAATCTATCGGAAACTGCAATATTCATAAATTTGTCTAATAATCTCAATAATGTACACCAGGTCTTAAAATAACTAATAGAATAAGTCTGTTGTACTTAAGATATTTAAAACGTAATAATATACTTTTTTTACATAATGATAAATAAAATTATCTAATATTTTATGTGAGCGTTAAAAAGTATTTTTAAAGCTAAATTGCGTTTTTAACGTTAATTGCTTGTAAATAATATTTACCTACTATTTAATTATTTGTTTACTCACATTGTAAACAATATTAATTATTCTAGAAATCGCACACAAAAAAAAATTACCTATTGAATACCAATTTTAGAAATGTGTCATTAAACACAACGATATATCAATATTAGTTTTAACTAAACAACAAAGACAACATATATTAATATTGTGAAGTAAATAAACACAACACTGGTAAGTCAATGTTTCAGCGTTATTTTAATGTTTATAAAACGTTTTTATGCCTTTAAACATTATTTTTATTACAAAACCTATTTTTAGAAAGTAATTTTTGAATTAATATTAATATTAAATATTATACTTGATATTATAGAAAACCATTTTATCATTAATAGGTTATGCCAATTTCACCAATATATATTTATATTGTTAGTTAGATTAGATTACCACCGTCTAGCTAGATTTCTAGAGTCTAGAGTAAGTCAACGGTAAACAAAGTTATATACATTTTTAAATATTAAATAATAATATATATTCAAGTCACAAGTATTGTTTATTTATTTAGAGTATAAAGTATATGAACTGAATGGAGACGAGAGCGTAGTTGTGAATTTATCATTAACTGTACCTTATCGTTAGGAATGTGCTGTCTCGCACATTAAGTTACATATGTGTGAGACAATCCGTCCGGTCCCAAACCCACCTTAGTCAATTAGTCATAATCGTAACAGGTGCTCATTGTTGAACGAATTTTATATGGTTGTATATTAGTATACTGTGGGAAAACAAATCCACTTCTATATTATGTATGCTTATTGTAGGTTTAGAATAGTCTCTTTTTAGTAAGTATCTATATAACCATTTGTCTTGGTGATACTAATCATTTGTTAATTAATCTATAATTTACTAATATTATAAAGAGAGTAGATTTGTATTTTTGTATATTTGTAATAAATAAATTCAAAAACTACTGGGCTGATTTTAAAAATTCTTACACATATAAAAAGGTAATATTATCATTGAGTAACATAGGCTATATTTTATAAAGTTACGTGGACGAAGTCGCGTGCAACAGCTAGTGAATTATAATTTCTGAATATGTGTTTAAAGTTAGGTTCTTTCACTCAAAGCCCCATAGGTTAAATACAAAATATAAATTTTCAATCTTAGCCACCTAGAGCAATCTAAGATGTACTGGATGAAAATTTTGTATTATTTAATAAGTAACTAATTTAATCATAACTAGACTTCGAGTTCCATAGAATATTACATTAATTTACATTATTTATTCAGATATAAAGAATTGTTTATGAATAAAAATACCCAAATGTCTTAAAAACTATGTACTTGAATTGCCCTTGAACGATCAAATGATATTTGCAATAACATTTAGTTTCATTGCATTTAACTTGAGGCAGTATGATTTTCACGCTATATGTTATTATTATTGAAATGTGAAAATAATTACAAAAATTTATGTGTTCGTGGGTGGGCAGTGAGCGCGCGGAAATTCTACGAAGTATGTAGGTAGAGCACCCATCAGATCAGAATGCCTAGTTCGAAACATCGGAAGCTTATCAAGTAAAAACACGCTCACACGTATTTATATAGCACACATACAAATTGAACCAACGCAGCAGACAGCCTGTCGCCTTGTGAGCAACGCTATCAAACTAAGTATGTAGTGTCTGTACCGAGTAATTCGATGTTTATACATTAACTAAAGTATGGCACGATAAGCGATGCATGCTGTACGGGACGTATGCACGCTCTGCCGCGGTCCAATCGCGGTACCTGATCGGATTACGTGCGATATACAATCGAGACCTCGCGCTGAAACGGTTCGGTTCACGATTTGGTCTAAAAGCGGAAGAAAAATTAAGGCATTCCAAGTTGAAATAATTTGACACCGACCCAAGTCAAGAGTGTATGTTACGACACATTCACACGGTGGCCGTAACGACTCACACAGTGCCAACGTGCAGGGTTCGTTGAATTTGTTATTGCGTTCTTAGTAACAAACCGGCCAGTTATTATTTTATACGAAACGAGCCGACCGCAGATGTGACACACCAAATATAATTTGTATATTGCCCCTTTATTACGGTCACTTTTCACTGGGTTGAAGGATTTTTAGTTTAGATAAAGAGGCTGCTAACATTTTATTTCAAACGCTAGAACCCAACCGAATGATGTTTCTTTAAGAGTTCGCTAGACTGCTTATCGGATGGATATTATTCCAGTCATTCTATTGTTTATCGCTAGACTGCTTATTGGACGAATCAGAGTATCATAACCTTTTATCGTTTTCATTTCTCTACTTAGATATTGGAAATAATTGTTTTAGTCAAGATTCATTGCTACTGTAATGTCAGTGGAGAAGTTTATTTTATCTTGAAAAATTAGAAAACATAATTTCTTATTTATTAAAAAAAAAGGTTTATGTTTCACAATAAAATTTAATTACTTGCCAGGAAACTAACTGTCTCACGAAGTCCAGATTTTAGATTTCTTACTCATAAGAAGCTATATCTGCTCATCTATACTCCTGTTACTGTCTAATGTGCTGTTTGGCTCGCATTGACAAAAGGAAAATATGATGAACTTAATCTTTATATGGGAGTCTGCACGCTGTATACTTGCTTACTTCTCTTAAGACAAAGACTTAGTTGACGACCTTGGGTGTTGGTAACAATGGCAGTTCATCGCCTCCTAGTTGCGTCTAAATCGCAATAAATATGATACATTAGTAGCGAATGACCGACATTAAGGGGGAGAGACAGAAAAAAAAATAGAGACATCGACGGGCAGGTGTGTCGCGCAATATTAATGCGCAATCAGTATTCGATGCGTACGCGCCCGTCCTGTACCTCGTTCCGGCTACTGTGTGTCGATGATAATGTCGTTTTACGATGGGGAGGCAGCGAACAGGACGTCGCCGTCGTTACGACCGCAGACCTATTACAATGCCACCATACTTCATACGAAAACATTACGCACTATAAAGTCGACGCATTCTTTAAATGCACGTGCACAGTCACTCTTCCATCGACCGTCGTGCACCCAATAGTCACGGGACGTTGTCAACAACACCGGAAATGTACGGACAACACAATCCACGGCAAATATCTCATAGTAGACACTGGTAAGGGGTCATCCATAAATGATGCGAGACGCGACGGTGACAACGCATTATTGCTCGCCGTTCGGGACCTTACTTCCGATTCGGAAATATATTCAGAGGAATGGAATGATAGAGCCATCATATGAATCGTTGTATTAACATGTCAAACGAATGTTTCTTGTTATTCGTGGATGAGTTATGAATTTATCGAATGTAGGTTGGGTTGATTTCTTAATTCCATTAAGAAATCAAGGCGAGAATCAAGAAGAGTGTTATCAAGGCGAGAATATCCGAGAGATTACTGTTTCTTTTTGGTTGAGTAAAAAACAACAGAAGTTTTTTGCTTCTGTCATCATCTTTTACCTTTATTCCTACACCCTTTCTGTATTTGTTTAATTATCTATATAAATATCCTAATCTCTATGTTGATTTAAAAAGTAAGAGAGACGTGTTAATGACCCATCAAATATATTTCATGTTAGATAACTAACTCAATATAAGGACACCGCATATATTTGAACTGCAATTTGAAACAAGTGCGAAATTATAATTAAAAGAAAGGAAATGGAAGAGGCCGGATGTTTAAACGCGAAACCGGCGCCCGATGCAATCTCTTCCACGCCATCCGATTCGGTGAGAAAACTGCGTTTAAGATGCGCACGACCTGAATTGTTAATGGGTCAAATTACCTTATACTAAACCCCTTTTACTAAACCGTCTCGAGCCGTTTCCATATATATTTTTTTGAATGTGAACTAATGAGCGAGTGTCTGTGGAAGTTTCACAAATCGATACCATCAATAGAATCCTAGAGGTATGGCGTCGACGTCCTTAGCTTTAGTTTTATTGGTATTGGCCGGCCGCAAGCTTCGTCCGTTCATTTAGGGCGACGCGGCGGGCATATCGATGCGGACGCGAGCAAATACTACGTAGGTTCGAGTCGATTGATTGAAATTGATCAATGAAATCAAAGGTACTTCGGAAACTGAATGAACAGTACTTACGAATTTGTCTTTGTATTCGGCCGCGTTCTTAGCAGCGCTTCTGGCCTGCCGTGAAACCGCTTCCGCAAGTCTAGGTGAGTATGTCGCAGGTGATTTAGTCTGTAAAAATAAAATAACGCGTTTGATATAAAACAAAACAATAAGTATACATACGACATGTGAATTATGATTTTCTAGGTGCAAGTGACTAGGGGCGCTTCACAAAATTATACTTATATCATTTCCGTCGACCAGATGGGGTTATGAAAGTCACTTCATTAAAAGAGTTATAGTTTAGAGAATAAAGTATGAGTAGGTACTGTATATATTACGTCCGAGGCCGAGGCTCTGTGCTGTTTGGGCGATAGGTAGGTATTTATTTCAGCCGACATACGAGTATGTCACATAACAATTACTGGACAGAGATCTCTCCTAGTTTTAGTAGATATGGGCCACAGTCCGCCACTATATTCTACACAGGTAGGTGAGTCAGGACAAGTGAGTTACGATTGCTACTCTTTTCAGATACGCAGGCAGGATTTCCACAATTGAGTTTACCGTAGTAACGCAACAAAAATATATTACAAGAAATAACCAAGTGTATGGATGACATACGTTTGGTCCAGTGTAGTCGCAAGGGTTGGCCCACAGCGGGTCTTCTTGCGTGTCTGAAAAACGCCGCTGTCTCTCCATGACGCCTCGGCCCCGATGCGATGCGGGTGCGGCCCAAGTTTGTGATATAAGACTCCCGATAAGCAGCACCAGGCAAACCTTAGCGCAAACGTCGACGTGTCCTGCAACAAAGCATTGTAACAGTTAATTTAACGGTGACAATTATAATAACAATAACACAGAATTCGATGAAGCAAGCAATCTCTTATGTGGCCACCACTTTGCGGTCATCAACCTGCTTGCAAAACTTCATCTGCTGAATTTGCTTGGTAGTCAAAATATTGCTGGCATGAATCAAGGTAAAGAGTGACTAAAAATCTTACAATATATTACAAGGGACGCCAGAATATATGAGTAGACGCCTATTAAATTAACACAGAACTTTTTTTTTCGGCAGTAGAGTGATTTAATTAATTTTGTATTTTAATATAATAGCCCATGTATGTTTAAATAACTAAATACAAAACATTTATTGCAAGTGAACTATAAACAATCACAATTGAACTCAGTGGTTTGAGAGTAAACTTTTTGAGCCTTTGGATGACCTCAAAGGTCACTTTTGGTGACCTATTTTGAATTTATATGGGTCAAATGTGAACAATTCGATCATATTATGTTCGAAAATGAACTTATCTTTAGCCGTAATGTAGTAAAGTTTCCATAGAATCTCGTGAATGAAACTGTCGAGTGTCCTGTACCGTCTGCGGCACACACGATACTATCGATTATGGTAATCGACGTACTTCCGATGAATAAATACATCGCGGCCCAGAGGTGGACAGCCTTTGCTAATTGGCCCGTGAACCTGTGTGAATCACTAATGTGGCATAATTTAACGGTTGCAAGTGCACGGAGAAATATTTATATCTTTTCTATGTATTCAAAAATTTTACTTTGATTTTTGCAAGTAATTTTGTGCAAACAATGAATGCTAGCCAATAAGAAAATTTACACATCCTGTTACGCAACGGAGAAGAAAAAATCTTTTTCGTAGCTGGTTACGTAAGCTCGTTAGGAGAATGTTATCAAAGGATACATTTTGGTAGAAAATAAAAACATTTGTTTTGCGTAAACAAAATCATAAATATTTGGCAAAGTTGATAAACGACCCCATGACGCGTTTAGCAAGATAATTACCCAATCGTCATTTAGTTGTTTTTTTTAATAAACATATTTTTGCTGATAAAATATTATAATTACTGACGTATAATTTGTCCATATATTTCAAGTGTTGATAGAATTTTATTGTAATTTACTTAATGAACAGATTCTGATGGAACCGAACCGCAGCAACAGCTATGTGTTTATATAACATATTAGCGACCCAATCCCGGATTCGCCCGAGGTGCAGTTTTTATAAATTTAAAACCTTCCCCGTTTATCCCTCTTTCCATATAGTAAAACCTAAATAAAATCGGTTTTGAAGGGTACGCAAATCAACAACATTTTTATATTATAAAGATTTACTTAAACTCCCTCTTGTCAATTAATTTCTAATGTCTCTACTTAAACTTAAAAGCGATAATTAGCATAATAATATAGTATATATAGATTTTTAAGTAATTACATGAAAAATCTTTAAAAAAAAATTAGGTCAACATAAATTCTGATCGGTCTAGTTCGAGATTATTGTTTCGTTACATTCTATTATTCTAAACGTGTTAACTACTAGTCATTCGATATAAGAAAATTGTCTATTTAACAGAGTATACAGAACAAGGTGTTACTCATGATGGGCATATTTGTTTTTTCAGTGTTTTGACTCAATATATGAATGACTCATTCTCGTAATATCTGTGACTAACGTTTAACAATCTTTAACGCTAATGTCTCCTTGAAATCTTTTGATCAATTTAAGCCGTTTCTTATAATTATGTAATGAAAAAACCAGTAGGATAAAACTTTCGCAAACACAACAAATAATCTATTTAAAGATACATTAAGTAATAAAATTATGACGTCAAGTTTGCCGTGTGTGAAAATTAGCACATACTGTGGTAACACGTCACTATATCTCATAGACTCTATTATGGTAACCGTTATATGGTACTGTTAAAAATGATGTAACACGTGATAATTGGAAGTTATTTTTGTTAGTATTATTGATTGATTATTTTATTAATTTATAGCGCTATAGTTTCTTTTTCGATGAGGTCATCAAAGACTAGACAAAATAAATAAATAATATAAGGTATTTAGCTTTGTTTTTGTTAACAGGAATGTATTATACTGTTATGGGAAGAAGAAAGAAATTTTTGGAATGCGGGACAAAAATATCGGGACGAACGAGACATAAAATCCAAATTTTAAGTGCAAACCAACATTGTTATAAAGCTATTACCTATATGTAATTTCGTTTTAAAAAGTAGAATGGGCCGTCATGTCATATTCTAATGTACCTACTTAACTTTATTAATCAATTGATGTGTAACATCAAAAGTTGCATTTTGCAACGTTTTGTATGACGTACAACATTTTAAGGGAATGATGAAAAGAGACCATTTTTTTTATATTAATGATCATTAATGATGCTACACTCAATATATATGAAAGTTAGACACGAAAGAAACATCCTAAATGCATTTAACATTCGTCAATAGGCAATATTGTAGAAATTAAGCAAGGATATTGTCTTTAAACATAATAGAATATCTATATTATATTACTGGAGAGCGTGCGAAAAAACCCAAAGTCAAATTCATCAATACACTCACACACAATTAGCACAAATGTGTGCGTGAGTATAGTTTTTTTCTTTTGCTCGCGTATCTCGTTAGCGAGTTTCGCAGTGATTTTGCTCCTTGGCCCTCGGGCTGGCGGTCAAATAAAAGCAAATTATAGTTATAGGGTGCCTCGCCGCTTATTATTTAACTAGGGCCTGTGAACTGATCCGGATTAATACGCCCATGTATTTAGAGAAGGAGAGAGAAGGACGAAGCGAGAACCCGGACACGATCTCTCACTTCGAAGACAAATTGGAAAATCTTGTATATTTAAATTTCATAAAGGAAAGGAATGCCCAAAATGTATTGATATTTTCACCACTTATAAAATTCAACGTCCACTAAAGTTATTTGGTGTTCTGTATAGAAAATTATAAAACCTTTTTTACCTCGTCACGCTCTAAATTAGTATGCTTGTTTGATTAGCATCCTCAATTTTCTAATTGATGGTATTAACAATTAGAGGCATTTAAAAAATGAGGGACAATATGTTCGCTGCGCCATTATTGTTAAACAAACTAATTAATTAATTAATTATTAAAATAATAATAACAATAATAAGTTGTTAATTAATGACTAGGCCAGATATTGGGTTTTATTGGACACTAATGGACTAATAACGTATCTAACTCTTTTAAAAATGTTATAAATTTGTTTGTCAATAAATACCTATTATAAAAATAAAATTAAGTGAAATACAAGATTTGCACCAAATAGTAAACGTGAATTTTCGGTGCAAGGGTTTCAATAACAGATGTATTTTTATGATACAACTAGCTGGTGACCGCGAATTCGTCCGCGTTGGAAACTAGTAGGAGTTATAATAACTAGTTCATTTATAATATAGTAATATAAAATATATAAATTTTTATCACATAAAAAAAATAAGGAATACAGCATGGACACTAACAGCCGGCGGGAACTTTATTACTCTCCAATAGCAAATAATTGTCACTGGCACCAAAGAGACGAGCACTTAGGTCTTATACCAGACATACTTATAGCATCGTATATATATATATATATATAAAATCTGAGATAATTTAATCGCTTGGCGATTAACGTTGACCGCCGGGTACTAACTAGGCACTATATGGGACTTTATTGCCCTCCAAATTGACACAATAATAATCTTGTTAACGATTACAAATACACAAGAGACCGCAGCCGATGTGGAGTCGGTAACGATAGTGTCAAAAGGAAGGTCCAACATACAACACGCGTTAAACACACGATCATAAGATTTTATTAGTGTGCCGGTCAAAAGCAACCGCGAGACTGCCGTCAAAAGTTCACCAAAAAAAAGAAAAGCTACAGGTCAGCTCGTAAAAGGCATAGAGTCACCTTAACACGGTAAAGTTGTATCATTTAAATATTATTTCAATTTGACACAAACATATTTATGAAACTCTATATATACCAAATAAAAATTTTTGTGCGCTCATTACTCGCTCTTAATTAAAATAACAAATTGCAATTATACAAAAGTAAAACGCGCGACCGATTCAGAAGAAAAGAAAAAAAGAAAAGCGCATTTTATACAAATGGGCACTAATTACTGACTTGTATTTTATCAATTTGTTTACAAGCATCTCGTATTACAAAGAATAAGAGATGCACAAACAATGTAGAGACTCGATCGGATTCCTTAGCCCATTGAAGAACTGACCGGGCGACCATAAAAAAAACTGTAGATACCTACACGTAATACATGGGTTTATAAGGGTTCATAAAAACACGCGAGACCGCGGCGGAGGTCGGCCCGACTACCCGAGAAACAAAGAGTTCGTTTATTTTTTAACAGCTCGCCCGTACACAAAAGGAGGCATCGCGGCACCAAAAACGAACCAAACGAGAGCATCTTGTTAACCTTTTTAAAAAGAAACCACGCGACCGCTAACTAGAAATTCGGACCGAAAACCGAGAAAAGTTCGCGCCATTCAAAATAACCCTTTAACACACTCGCATCAACGCCCCGGCGCCAATACCTATACAACCATTACGTAAATGAATTTTAACAGGTCGATGATACCATTTTTTTTTTTGGGGAAATATATCATTTTTAAAAATACAACGCTACGCTATATAGATAGTAACACAAAATGCTATTCCAATCTTTCTTAGGCTTATTGTATTCAATTACTCTATTTCTGGATTTCAAAGATGTATCCTTAAATTTTCTTTTGAACATTAAGACTATTTTGTTACTTTAATTTCGATACATTTAGTTATGAGAATAGTTCATTAGTTTAGCGTCAAATTTTGCGGATTTTCATTTAAACTTTAGTGGAGTTTATCCGCTACGGCGCGCTGCCTCACCGCGTGAGCCTATTATTTATTAGATAATATCATTATGGCTATAATCACGCTACTGTACAGCAATAGTTTTGAATAGTTTACTAATTTATTTGATGAAAAACAAACTAATCACAATCCTGTTCTATAAGTAAAATGTTTGAAAATACAGGGCTACTATAATACAATAGTTAGAATTACCGATAGCCACGATTACATGAGATGATCGAGACTATCTAGACTTTAAATCACTATATACTTTGATTTTATCTATACCTACATATAAATTAGAAAGTTTGGGATTTTTTCTGTTCAATACAGCTTTATCTGTTTCAACTGACAATGCTGTGGAAAACATACATAGATCTTTCTATAGATTGCTATACAATTAGAGGCAGGATAAACACACGACGTTAACCGAAATTTAAGGCCGGCGAAGCCGCTAGGGGCACAGAAGATATAATTTCCGTGTTACATGTCGGATGTGCGGTATCGTTTTTAGTTCGTGTGCATCTCGACAGGACTGAGCTAGGTCATTAACGGTACAACTTGTATATAGCTAATACCCATCCGCGTGACATTACATAGAAAAAGCGTCAAGTTTATCCATAATAGTGGTTTAATTTGAGTCGGTTCATCATTTTGTTAGTAGCGGCTAACAACCGATGCGCTCGTAAAATTTGACTGCACATAATAAGAGCGATTATCAAGTGGGGACGCGCGTGGCGGCTCGGAGGCTTCACAGGCAAAACATATGCGGTGATATCACGATACCACACTCTTCATTAACTGAAAACACTCTAAATGGTAATGGCGTGTACGCAAACTAACCATGTCCTCTTTCATTAATGTAATAACCATTTTTAAAATAAACTTAATAAGATGCGTTCACAAATAGCAAACAACGCGTTCATCGTTCATCATTTTCTGTAAACAGATTCAAGTTTCAATCTGAAAATATAATCTGTAACTTAATGTTACACGAGCAAATAAAATTCAATTTTATAACTTAATCCAGTAGTATATTATGTATCAAAATGTGACTGTCTCTAGCTAAATAAATAACTGAATAAACTCAAGGGATAAACAGATTCCTGCAGGGTCGGCAAGCGTACCAGCGAATATGGTGTTGTTTGTGTTCTTAGGCGACGGTAGCCACCTACCATCAAGTCAACCATCAGCCACCCTTCATTAATATGAAAAAAAAATCTGAAGAGAAACTGTTATCGATTAGACTTACTGAGAGAACTGTTATCGATCGCTATGAATATGCGAATGCATTGTCGCACTACATTGACTTACTTTGAGCGCTATCTACAGTTATTATTTGACGTGATTACGTTCACCTATTACGTGTGTATTTAAAAAATAATATCAATTTTCTTTTTAAAATAATCTAATGTAATTGTAGAAATTACTAAGCATTGCATTTTAAACATAAAAAAATATGACGTATTTTTTATAGTGTTTTCGATTTACACATAGACTAGAAATGACAATCACTTGCTCCAAATGTGAAGAAAAATATAATAAAGAAATCTAACAATGTCTTCAGGACATTTATTAACCTGCTAATATAAAGTAGGCTAGCGCAGTGTATCACGCATGAGAGTTGAGGGTGGTTAAGGTCTTTGCTCAGCTTTATTACATTATACATTATTTATAACACAGACTGATAAAGATATAGTAAATCATTTTCTTTACATTGACAATTTTCTATGCTCTCAATATCATACTTTACAACGTCGCCATTTCAGTACTTTAGCTCGTGTTTAGGAAAACTACACCCGCCGTTTTAAGACACGTCCTTGTCTGCAGTGTATCAGTGTCCTGCACTGATATAACTGTTTATAATTAGTGAGGTTTATTAAACGCTGTAGGTACACATACGGTACACGGCATTTTATGTGAAAATGTTGCTAATGAGTCTGTGGACCGTGGTACCTAATTATGCGGAAAAAATGAATGTCTTAATGATTTTTTTCATTGAGTTAATTTTTAAGATTAAGATTAAGGTATTAGGTGTAAATTAAAAATAAATTAAACTGTTATTTGAATTTGACTTCATTATTGTAATTTAAGAAATCTAATATCTGAATGTACCTACATATTTTAAAGACAATAAAAATGTTACAACTTTAAACAGTGATATAAGCTTGCACGAGCGCCCGAATGTATGAGATCATTACTTTTTCAATATGTGTTATGTGAAGATGTATCAAATAATAATCATTACAAAAAATGATGTGGCAATCAATTGAAGTTTACTTACTTAGCAGTTAATTATAAATTAATAATTAATTAAAGATTGCAAAAAAATACAATCAAATTTTTTTTTTGGGTGTTAAGGTAGGTTAACACCCAAAAAAGAAGGGATAGGAAAATGAGCCTTACTTCACTCCCTTACTCACTCATCGAAACACAACACAGCACAACACTCTGTTATTTCACGATGGCCTTCTGTAAGGGGGTGATTACTGCCGCCAGACGGGTGGCCCAAATAGCTGAGAAATGCAGTGCGCCCTGGCAATACAAATTTAAATTAATTAATTTAAATTTAATTTGCAAGGGAAAGGGGGTCCACGTAGAGATATGGTGTTTTTCTCGCATGACATTTAAATCATTTCTCGTCCGTATATAGAGAGTGGCTCAGCGATACTGGCAATTACGAAATGACCCCCGCGCGGTGTAACTGTATGTGTCTCTTTAAAGGATAGAAACATTTAGTAAGATATGTCATTCTTGTAACAGTACGCCAGTTTAATTACAGTTTAAGACTAGTTAGTTGGTTCTGATCGCCGTGTTTAACATTGTAGAGGCGAGACCGTGCCTAGTTTTTGTGTGTAATGAAATTGTAATCTCGATAGCTAAGCGGCGAGCGAGAGAAACGATTAGGCCGGATTCATATTGCAGTGTCGTGTCGTGTCGTGACATTCTTCCGTCGGTGTCTTCGTGCAAATTATGAACGTCACGTCACGTCACAGTACGACACTGTCTCGTAAAGAATTAGCACTCCTTTTATA
The DNA here is from genome assembly GCA_936446665.2 of Synanthedon andrenaeformis. Taxonomy (NCBI): domain Eukaryota; kingdom Metazoa; phylum Arthropoda; class Insecta; order Lepidoptera; family Sesiidae; genus Synanthedon; species Synanthedon andrenaeformis. The sequence continues at coordinate 3,368,680 of OW387786.2, read as the reverse complement.
TAAAAATAAATTTATATCTCCAATAGTCTGATGACGACGGATATGCTGACCGTCGACTTGATGGTAGTTGGCTACCGTCGCCTATAACACAAGCAACGCCACATGTGTTTGCAAGTGAGCTGCCGACCATACCACGATTAAGGACAAGGAATAGAGAAGGGATAGGATAATGAGCTCTGGCATTCTTATTTACTCGCCAAAACACAAAAGCACACATGCTGTTATTTCACAGTGGTTTTCTGTAAGGGGGTGGTTACTGCCGCCAGACGGGCTGCGCAAATAACTGCGAAACGCAGTGTGCACTGCCACTGCCGTAAGACATGGCAAAATAACATGCAAATAATATTATATAAACAATTAAATAACATGCACGTCATACAAAATATGTGATTACATTTGCCTTTTAATGTATAGCGTCATATATATTATAATCCACGGAAGGAAAGAAAGTTTAGCGTCGACAACGCCTCGATAACGTTATGACGTGTCACGATACGACACGACACTGTGCTCATATTATGAATCCAGATTTATTCCGAGTCGCTGATGCTTCGAATAGAGAATAATACTTCGACCCAACACCGGATATTTAGTTTATAAATAAACAACGTCGGAGGCTAATATCGTTATGAAGTTTATCACGATGGGAGAGATTTATTATAATCGATGCTTGATTGTTATTGTTAACACTTTGCTAATATTAATGTAAAGAATCATTGACTATATTTCATATGTAATTTATTTCAATAAAAATAGATTTTAATAAGAATTGGATATTTATAAGAAAAAACTAAATTGTATTTTGATTAGTATGTGTGGTGACCATTTTGTATTTAAATCTGTGTGTGCTATGAGTATGACATATAACATTTGTACCTACTTTTGGAAAACACTCATACTTGTTTCAATTTTTTGAACATATTATTATGACCTTATAAAAAGTCTTAATCTAGTCTTAGAGCAAATAATATTTGCCATAAAAAAAATTATATTCACAATTATTATTATTGTTTAAGAATAGAAAAAGAAATATAATATTAGAGAATAGAGAGTCTCTTTAAACAAAGTTAACTTAATATCCGTTGAAACAAATTAAATCAGTAAAATAAAATTACAAAAAAAAAAAATCGAAACAAGTTACTAATGCGTTATAGTTAATATGTTATATTAATATATATACCTAGTTAATATGACCTATAACAATAATTAGTATGGAAAGTTTTGCTTCATTCAAAAAGTTAACAATCAAATCAAAAAATCACATACGTCGACAATGACATAAAAAAATTAATTACCTAATAAAAAAGAGCTTTTTAATGTTATAATAAAAAAATCTTAAATTATAAATTTTTTAAAGTTGTTTCCATATATTTATTTTAGTAAAATTTTATCAAATTATGTACCTGCTAAGTATACTTATTATGTATATGTATGTAGGATATATATATATATATATATATATATATATGTAGGAATATATTCTAACTAAATAATATCTAAGTAAGAATTGATCATGTTAAGTTTATGTTATCAAAATAATATTATGCGACCATTTCCATCTTAATTAAAAATCAGTAAGTCACATAAATAGATGCATTAAATAATATATAAAAAATAATAATATGATATTATTGCATAATAAAAATGTTGTCAATCGCTTAAATTTTTTACAAAAAAAAATCGATTAGAAAAATTAATTAAAAAAAATATAAATGAAAAATGTCCCTAAAATAATTTTTAAAAAATACTCACTGCTCCTTGACGCTTTCTGGTTGTGTTTCTTCATTTGGCTGGTGAGTTTAGAAGTGTTCATACGAGCATCTTTATCACTGACACAATCACTATAATGTCTACTTAATCTGTTCCTAATGCAATATTTACAACGAACTATGTGGGATTCGGGACTCTGTGCGCCGGCCGAATCCAAAGTCTTTTCGCTAAAACAGCAACTCTCCCTCATATTGGTTCTAACTATCACAGTACCCATAAATCTATTGACAGCGCACGCCGGGATGTTACTGTACTCCATAGTAGCCGGGTATCGTTGATAGCATCCCCCAAATAATATTGTACAGTGTCGCACGCGTCGTGTCGAATGACTGACTAAATGAATTTGTGTGTGGACGCTCATGATAAACCCTAGTGTACACTTAGCACGTGGGGCTTAGCAGTGGGGGCGCACAGTGACGAATAGCCGGTGGGGCTCTCCCGCGTAATCGTCTCTCCGCCAATAACGTTCGGAGAAATTGAGGGCGGGGTCCCGATCCCACCCAGTAACAACTACCTTTATGTACCCGGTGGAGCCCGTGAAGCAAGGGATGAACACGGCGTTTAGAAAATTTTCCATGCGCCATTCTTATTCCTCGATGATTATTTTGCATCCTGGTTCGTTGGGACAATTTTAAAAGTATAGTGATATAAATAAATTAAAAAAAAAAAAAATTTTTTTCAATGTATTTAAGTTTGCTAACGCATTATGAAAAGCGTCCATAGCTTTTATAAAAACTAATTTAAAATTTTATAATAGATAACAAATCTAATTTAAAGTTACAAATATAAATATGTTGTCCACCTCATCAGTGTCGCAAAGAATTTATTTTTATTCTTAAAACTTTTAATGGAAGCATAATATTCTTTTACAAGAATTATTTAATATTATGGATCTTACATTTTTTTTTAAATTTTTTTATTGCAGTTTTGTTTAAATTATTTATTTTGTGAGTTAGGGCCTCTTTCATCAACTACAAGTAAAGTGTTGATTAGTTACTTTTCAAGTAGCGCTAATTGGCGAATAAATGTTACGAGTATCTTGTTTCAATTTCATTAAAATTACCCTTGAGTAATGCTACTCGAAAATGGTGAAACTCGTACGCTTTCTTACCGGTAACTTTAAATGGCGGTTAGCCTACTTGTCACTTTACTCAGAGATGGTGAAAGAGGCCACATAGAGTTAATCTGATAAATTATCAAGTAAGTACCTTAGATACTTTTTAAAACTTAAGAATAGTTATTGAAGAAGTGAAATAAAATACTTTAGTATGTTCTAATAATATAATTAAAATTACGTTAATTTAGATAAAATTAATATTTTTCGTCTAACTTTGTCTAGTAGGTAAGAGATGGACGCCCATATACGGGAAAGTATTAATCCGCTTTTGCAATTAAGTAGTCGGCAATAAGCAGTTACTTACTTTTTTAATCAAATCATCTTAAAATATTGTTTTCTGCAGATTATCATAGTTATCTGCAGAATTATACATTTTATCCATCTAAAGTAAATTAATAGAGTATGAGATAAAGCGACTCAAAATAAACTAAGTAGGTATACCTACATAATAAAATGGCCAGGCCCGAAAAAGACTTGAAAGCAGACCCAGGGGAGAAATGGAGGGCTGGAGGAAGGCTTATAACCAGAAAGGGTCCATGGTTTAACAAAATCTTGTAAAAATATACCTACACTGTATAAATTAGTTACGTATAGGCTATGGAAATAAAAGAAGTTTTATTATTATTATATTTTATAAAGGATAATAAATATAATAATTTAAAGACAATAATTTTATTTCTAAATATTAAAAAATCAAATTTAAATTTAAGATGTTTATTCGATATACTTAGGTAAGCAAAAACTTTAAGATCTTTGTTCAAGATTTCTCATCTCAAAAACGGAAAAACCCGTTGAGTCAATCGCCAATAAGTAATTAGAGAAAGTAGTACTTTAATCATCAGTTCTACGTCATTGTCGTGACTAGCTCAAGGCCCGCACCATGTATGACGTAGCAAAACTTATAAATAAAAACCATATCTTTGAAACAGTACCGATTCGGTTCCATTGCGTGCATTCATTGAAAATCTAAAACTCTAGTCACAGACGTTTCTAAGAAATATTTCTCAGAGGTCTTATCCCGCCTGATAACCGTAACCCTAGTTAATAACCAAATTGAAATAGAAGCACGTGTACCTACTGTTTGTTGCCTTTCGTAGTGAGAGTAAAGGATGCCCAAGTACGTTGTCCTATTCCTATATGAACCCTTATCCCTTACCCTTATCCCCATGGACTATAGCTCACATAAGTCCCCCTTACTGTCGCTCATGTTATTAATATGTGACTATGTATGTAATGTACCACCAAATAGGATGTCAAACCGCAGTGTATTTAATATGACCTTTAATACAAAAAAGTAGTGTTTTTTGTTTTTTTGAAAATAAACTCGATTTTTTGCATATTTTAATTGTTAAAAATTTGCTGCATTTACAAAAGGACACCCCATAAATTATCGTTACTACCTACCTGTTTGTTAAAATTTTATTGTCATTTTTGTACATATAGCAAAACAAAAACAATACTACAATTGAAAGTTTGACTAACACGAAAGGGTTTTCAAGTAGTTAAGGTGTTAGGCAACCCTAATCCATGCGGTTCGATTGCTGGCTACGTAAACTGCGCAAATGAACATTTCAAAACTCAAACTGCTGCTCAAAACTACACTATTTCGGGCATGTAACTTGAGGCGAAATATAATGTATTAACTAGCGGGGCAAAGAAAAATACAAGACAAATGTAGCACAGGGAGGAGCAAGACATCTCGGTTGAAGAATTTAAGAGAGCGGTTTGGCAGTTGCACCTGTGGCCTTGCTTGTGTTATAGGCGGCGGTAGCCACCTACCATAGTGGGCCATCAGCTTGTCTGCCGACAATTAGTGTGATCTCAAATCCAAATTTTGAGCCTAATATCTCAAATCCAAATTCAATTCAAATCAAATTCAAAAAATTAACAATTATTTTCGCTATTAAGTCAATTTTAGTGTAGTGTGATCGCTCCTTAACATCAATTTAAAATCGATCAAAAATCAACCATAAATCGGATTACATCACATGATCAGATACAAGTTTAACTAATCCAGAAAATAGATTTTTTTTTTTTTTATTTTCATACGCTTTCTGAATTTGAGTTGTGTATGTGTAAGGTAGCTTTTACCTCTATAATCACACATCATTAGTTCCTCTTGTCTTCCATATTAATTCATAGAAAAGTATATATTTTTATTATTTGCATAAATGATGCAAAAATATGGAGTTAGTTTTAAACACATCAATCAATCTATCTAACGACAACGTTTGGGTAATTATCATGGCGTTTCTTTTCAATGTAATCTGTTTACATAGAGTAAGGCCGTTTGGCAAATATTAAAATTTCTCCAGCAACATTTCAGATTGAGTCACACGAATACCTAACATTTTACATTTAGTCACGGCAGGAATTCACTTGACTCAGAAGTATTTTGTAAACTAAACAGATATTCTATCGGCTGATACGAGTATTCTAAATTTAATATCGAACACATTCTTCAAAGTTTTGTTTCGGTCTTTTTTGACACTCGCCCAAGCGATCGACGAACATTTAATAACACATTTCTGTTAACATAATCCAAAACAAACTTGTTTATATAACTAGTTAACTTATAAAATTACGTTTATAAACCCATGAACTGCAATAAATAATCCCTGTCCTATCATCATATTATTATGATGGAAGAACTACTTTATGATACTGTACAGTTTTTAGTGTTCTCGAATAGTTTTACAGAAGACCACTATGAAATTACATAACAGCATGTGTGCTGTTTATTTCGGTGAGTGAGTAAGGGATGCCAAAGCCCATTCCCATATCCTTTCCTATCCTTTCCTAATACCTTATCCTTAATTCTACTATGATCGATAGCGCAATTGAAACACCTGTCGCTTAGCTTGGGTTATAGGCGACGGGACCCATCTACCATCAAGAGGACCGTTAGCCTACTCTATCTGTTCAAAATGACATAAAAAATGATATGCACATATTGCAAACTGTTATTCTCTGGTCAAACCTATTACGTACACCTGCGGTGAGCAAGAGATTTTATTATCAAAGATATTAAACACATTAACCGGATGCATTGCGTCAGGCTTCAGTTCTATGAATGAATATCGTACCATAGTAGTCCACCTGCATTAAATGTTAGGAATATCCTGTCGATAACGTAAAATTTGATAAGCAAAATAATCTCCTATTGCACGCGAATAAAGTTCATTTCCATTGAAACGAAACTCTCAGTCGTCATACAGTCTAGCTAGTTGGTCTCATTAGCGGAACGCTGACACAAGAAATGCAATACTACCAAACAAACATTTCACATTAATTTTGTTACACGTGTGAAATAAATAATTTATACCTGCGATGATTTTAGATTACGAATAAGTACAATGTTTCACTATATATAGTTAGTGTATGAATCTTATAGGATTATTTTACTAAAATTTTATTAAAATTAAATAAGATTATTTTACTAACATTTTAATAGTAGTTATTGACTAAGGTACGTGCTTTTTTTATGTTAAGGTCGGCAGACAGGGTGACGGTCCACTTTTTTAAAAATTTTCCCCGGAAGTTACCCCACCCCCACGGGCCGAATTTTGGACCCCTGGAAGCATCCTACCGAGGTATGAAAACCAATGGATGGAATCCGATCCCCGTAGCTCCTCAACGGTGGCAGCTACCTATGCGATGCCTTCAGGGGATGGCAGTTTCTCCCCGAGGTCCATAAGCCGGGACCTTCACCCTAATTAATCCCGCCTCCATACAAAAGTGGGATTTTCGCCGATTCAAAACTCGACAACCGTCATTCGGGCCAAATGTTTTACAGACAACACTATATCATCGTGTTCGCAATTATCAACACATCGCAACACTATATTAGCGCTCATTTTGATATAAGATTTATTTATTAAACAAATAAGTGAAAGTAACTATTATCGATTCCCCTGGTTATACCTGCCAACCCAGCACAACTACTGGGTTGGCAGGTTGGCAGGCAGGCAGGCAGGAAAAAATAGACAACCCAACGTTTGTATGTTCTATAGGCTCCATACTTTCGGTTGGTATTAAAATTCGTTAAATTCATGAGTTGCAATATTTAATAAAAAGTCATTTTTCAAATTTATCTGGTCATTTTTAGTCTGGCCAGGAATTTTTTAGGCAACCCACTCGAAATATATTTTATAATATTATATTGAATTTGATATAAAATACTTTTCATCCTTTAAACAGATAGATGAAGGTCGTTACTAGGTCGGATCTTAGACTATATAGTAATTACTTCTCAGTGCTACTAATAGATTATTAGAGGATAAAGGATGTAAGATACCTATAACAACAAGGGGAATATAGCTCTATTTAGATTTATAAATATGATGACATATGAATACTTTATGGTACATAGTAATTTTTATTAATGTTATTATTCTCACTGCCTTTAGTATTTATGAACGATTTAAAGCGATCTAACTTAGGTATGGGCAAAAATCCGGGGACCGTTTCGGTAACTAAATAAAAAAGGTTCCTTTTTGTGAAAGAGTTATTGAAAAAATCCTTAGGATATTAGGTTACATTGTTGAATGGCTTAATTCAAACCCTTCGGAATGGGTCCTCAAACCCAATTGATTTACCCCGGGTACGTACCCCGAGATGGCTGAGATTCCGAGAGGATGCGCCCGCGCTTACGAGTAACAGCCGTGGCGGGTCGCGAACGTCGTATGCATCGTTCTCATGACCCCACCTATCTACGGCCACGTTAGAAAGCCTTTAGGACTCCGGCATAACCCCGCAGCGTTCCCTATGCTGCCAGGAATTCATGAGTATTTCCCAACTCCATATTATTCTTTAGCTCTTATTTTATTAGGTTTGCACTGGCATGTCTTCTTTATGAAACTATACAGTACCGTACTGCACACCAAAATTATCTCTTATCTTTTGTCTTGTTTGACTACATTTTCGTATGTAATGTGTCAGCGGATATAAAAATCAAGATTCACTCAGTTGAAATACCCGTATTTGGTCACCGCTTTTAATCAGAATCAATACAAAATCGGTACCGTCAGACGTCACACCACACCTCTTCACTTGTCATAGTTCGTCATATAAAACGTCATACATATACCTTATGAGTTTGCTTATATCTACGTAGGTAATGTACAATGTCTTCATAATATTGACAAAGTCTTAAAAGGTACCTTTACGCGCTTATATGTAATGAGCTATTTTTACATATTCCGTAACCAATTTTTTTGTAGTAACTTAAAAAGGCAGTTATTTTGAACTAGTTTTAAAAAGTTTCAGTGTTTAAAACTGCTAGAGTGCAATATACTAAAAGCAGTTTTAAATTTTATTAAGTGACAAGTTGTGTAAAAGTTTGAAAATCGTTTTCTGTTGTAGCAAGTAAAATTCATTCAAATTAAATTTTGAGATTTCCGTCAAAATTAAAAACCGTTGCGGATTTAGAGACAAGGAAAATAACTTTGTTTCTATGAGCACAAAAAGATTAGATGAGACCTCACGAATCGGTTCCCCAATAACCGAATGACTGTTACAATATACTTAGGTATATGCCGTTATTTTAATGTGGTCTTCTTGAAGAGGGTGGTATAGGAATGTGGTATTTGGCTTACCAGCTCAAATCAGCCCAATCCAAACTACAAGTAAATAATGCAATGTGTCATGCCTATACAATTATACGATTACGAAAGCGAATAACTAAGTAAATATACGCCAACCGTTTTTGACTTGTTTATGTTTAAGGTGACAGAAATATCCGCCGTTACAAAAATTTATAATAAGCGCTGTAATTATTATAGAGCAAACATAAACAATTATATCATAGATTGATAGAAATAATAAAGCCTTCACCTCTAACTGGCTTCCGTTCCCAAAGTGTAAGAGGACGTACGAAACTATTTTAAGAGATCCATGCAACAAAGGATGTAACGTCTGTACGCCTACGCCTCGGTAAGGTCTCGATTTACTCCCACATCAATCAATACTAATAATAAATCTGTAAGGGTCGGTCATGGAGTAAGTTACTTTGTTTTCAGAGATATCGTGTTTATAGGGTCTATACATGATACTGAAACTAAATTGACGATTTTTAGAATTTTTTTCTGTATGTATGTATGTTCCTCCATAACTCTGAAACGAATTAACTGATTTTCATGAAACTTGGTAGATAAACATTTGGACGTACGGGACACAGGATAGGCAACTTTTTTCTTTTTCAACGCGGACGAAGTTGCGGGCACCAGCTAGTTTATAATATTAATATAGTTTGGATCTACGTATTTCATTTTAAGTTTTCACAAATTCTGTATATTTTAAGGCTTTAATCCTTAATAATAAAATAAAGATTATTAAAGTATATCTTTAATAATCTTAGAATATGTACGTAGACATACAAAAAGTCGGCCACCCTGACGGTAAACAGGTTTCGTCCGATTGAATGGAGCACGGTACCTGCTGTGCAACACTTCATTTGAACTACAACGGAGAGAGACGACATTTATAGGTGCTGAGTACTAGTGTCTCTTTGAATTACTTGTCACTGAAAACCACTTTTTATTAAACTTCCAAGCCAGGCTTGTTAGCTATCACACATAACATGTAGATGAGAGAGTTAACAAATCAAGTTTACTATTAATTACTTTCGTTGCTGATATAAAATCGATAACAAGGTTAGGCCTTAGGCCTTATTCTAATTTTTGGAGCCTAAGCCTAATTTTTACAGTTTACGTCACATTTTTTTTTGATATAACAGCGTTTTCTAGTACTGAACCGCAAGAAAGACTTGTAAAAAAAATGAAAATACCGGAAAACATATGTACCTAAAAATATTTTAAAAAACTTCTGCAAAAAATGTACATTATTAAATACTATGGTCGTGTTATTAATTAATTAATACTAATAATAAATCTGTAAGGGTCGGTATGTATGTATGTATGTTCCTCCATAACTCTGAAACGAATTAACTGATTTTCGTGAAACTTGGTAGATGAACATTTGGACGTACGGGACACAGGATAGGCTACTTAATATATTTCAACGCGGACGAAGTCGTGGGCACCAGCTAGTTAGAAATATATTTTAAAAATTCAGAAATAATAACAATCTACAAAAAGCTTCAATCGAAGGCATATTTATTACAAAAAATTCCAATAAATTAACAGTATCAATTGTTGTAAAAATTAGGTAAATTGGTTACTATGGCATACTTACTTTAAAATACATATTTTTGACCACCGACGCCCGACGCAAAAGAGGAGTTTTATATATATATATATATATTATTTGACCTGTGTTTCTGTGTATCTATGTATCCGTCTGTGGCATCGTAGCTCTCAAAATTTGTCACGTTAACAGTTAACACATCGACAAACCAACTTTCACTACGTTATTTATATTGCGCAATAAACATTTTTATTGTCCTCTAATATTTGTTGTTTGACGCCCCAAATACGTTTGTACCCTAACGGTAGCCAAACATTGCTTTTAGGAGGTCCACAAAGGACCAATAAAAACAAGACGCGACTTTAAAAATTTCACTAACGCATTGTTTAATGGTTCACTTGTTTTCGGTCGGCCGTGTATAGACGACACACAAAGGAGGACAAAACAGTAACGCAAAACAATTAAAGCGCGTTACAATAAGATGCAACCGTGAAATTCCTCTTAGAAATGGCACCAGCGGTCGTATCATTGACTGTTGTTTGATAAATTACTACGCCAATAGAACGCCCTCTTGACAGCGACGGATACAATGTATAGAACTGTATCTAATGTAGTAGAAACCCCACAAAAAAAAATAGCACAAGAAGAATTTCACTTTTATTGAAAACCTAGTATTTGCCCGCGACTTCGTCCGCGTCCGATCGCTACCAAACTTCACAAGAACACCCGCTGTACTAATCTGAAGATTGTTTGAAAGTTTCATCAAAATCGGTTCCGCGGTTTTGGATTATTTCGAAAACGACTTATTGCGTGCATATGAATTCTACGCCGATGGATGTTAATGTCAGTTTAAATTTTTTTATTGTTTATTTTAAACTGTTCTAATTTAAACTGTTTTTACTGTTCTAATGGTAAAAACAAAAACCATAGGCGTTGGCGCTTGTATGAAACATTTCATATAAACGTCAATGTCATTTGCCTCAGTGAATCCCTTAAGAAAATGTATACAATTCCTTAGCTGTACCTTTTCGTTCAAAGACAAGTGGCGACACGGAACCGAAAAAATATTTGCACTATTCAAAATTCGACTTGATTATTTCAGATGAAAAAAAAAATCATACTAGGAAAGAGGTAAAAGAGAAAGTTAGAACGTAATTATTGTTTTGTTACGGGGTAGCTATTTGTCTCCGTTCCTCTATTCTCGGTAATAAAAATTTAAACTGTCCAAAACGGACCGACGATGTTCACGTTATTGTGGCAATCTATACAAATAACATGAAGAGAACTATTATTATTATACATTTATTCATTTATTTTTCTTAATTCTAGGTTTTTTACAATATATATATAAAAACAATAAATATTATAAAAAACTTAAAACTAGGTAGCCGCTGGTAGCGGGGCAAGGCCCAAGCTACCGGTGGTTAGGGCTGCAGACTGAGGAACCTCCTGACAATACGCGCCGTGTCAAGGAGTACCGCCTTCTGAATTTGTCCCTTGATCCAGCCATCTAGCGAGAGCCTCTTGAGGTGTTGGTCGAGGCTCTTCGCAATAAGACCGTTCGCCGAAACGACTATCGGTACGATGATTGTCGAATCGACATCCCACATGGCGGTCACCTCGTGAGCTAAGTCTAGGTATTTGGACAGCTTGTCCTTCTCGGCTTTCACAAGGTTTTCGTCATGCGGAACAGCAATGTCGACAAGCATCGTCCGCCGCTGGGATCGGTCAATAACCACGATGTCAGGCTTATTGGCGACAATAGTCCTGTCCGTGATTATCGAGCGGTCCCAGTAGAGCGTAGCATGACCATTTTCGAGAACGGGCGTAGGTACGTACTTGTAGTACGGCACCTCAGACTCGATAAGACCGTATCGAAGGGCAAGTTGCTGATGAATGATCCTGGCTACTTGGTTGTGTCTATGCAAATACTCGCCGTTAGCAAGATGACCACAACCGGAAATAATATGCCTGAGTGTTTCTCCAGGACGGCGGCATGCCCGACATATGTCGACCGTACCATCCTTCAGGATATATTTCCGGTAGTTGTTCGTCTTGATAACTTCGTCCGCAATTGCACAGACAAAACCTTCGGTTTCCCCAAACAGGTCACCGAAACGTAGCCAGTTCACCGACACGAGCGAGTCTACATCAGGTCCCGTCAGGGCCTTGTAGAATCGCCCATGCAGCTCCTTGCTCTTCCATATACCCTTACGATCTTCAGTGCTCAGAACTACTAGCCTACGCCAGTTCTCGTTTGCCAGAGATAGTGGCGTGAAGTTTTTGTCGATTGCTACAACGTCGCGTTGTATCCCACTCTCGTTGTTTAGGAAATATTCCCTAAGACTGTACACCTCACGGTTATGAAGGTTCTTGGTGCTTAAAAAACCGCGACCCCCTAATTTCCGTGGGATGTACAGTCTCATAACAGATGAGCGTGGGTGTAGCATGCGATGCGTTGTGAGCAATCGACGAACCCTCCTATCTAAGCCATCGAGCTCAGTTTGAGTCCACCTTAGTATGCCAAAGGAGTATGTGAGTAAGGGCATAACCCAGCCATTAAAGGCGCGTACCTTGTTACCTCCTGATAAAAGACTGTTAAGAACTTTTATCAGGCGATTAAAGAAACGTGTCTTTATTGTCTGTTTTACTTCCTTATCACTAATACCCAACGACTGTGACATACCAAGGTATTTGTATGTCTCAACTTCGGAGAGGGATCTAAAAGTCATTGCATTTGAAAGTTGTAAATTTGGAGAATTTACAACTTTCCCCTTCTGAACATGCATGACCGCGCACTTATCTACACCAAAATCCATCCTGATTGCGTTACTGAAACACTGAGTTGTTTTCAGTAACTCTAACAGGTCTTTGGGTTTTGGTGCAAATAGTTTAAGGTCGTCCATGTACAGAAGGTGAGAAATGACTTCACCCCCTCTTCGCAGTCTATAGCCTAGCTTTAAATTTCTCAGCAGAGTACTGAGAGGATTTAAAGCTAGGCTAAACCACAATGGACTCAAACTGTCGCCTTGGAAGATGCCTCGTTCTATCTTTATCGTGTCTCGCAGACCAGCGGCGCTTCCCCAATATCCAGGTTGACGAAGGACAGTGGTCCACTGCTCCATACACATAGCTAAGAAAGATCTTAGAGTCGTATCAATTTTATATAACTCTAATATCCTTCTCAGCCACGAGTGGGGCACCGAATCGTAGGCCTTCTTGTAGTCAATCCAGGCTACCGAGAGAGCCCCGCTGTTACGCCGGACACGCTGGCAAATGGTCATATCTATGAGGAGGAGCTCCTTAGTACCACGGGACCCAATCTTACATCCATTCTGAGCTGTGTCCAAAATTTTGTTTTCTAATATGTGTGAATTAATTTTTGTTCTCAGAATAGATGTAAGTAGTTTATAGATGGTGGGTAAACATGTGATAGGTCTGTAATTTTTGGTTTCCGTGGTACTACCAGATTTATAGAGTAGAGAGGTGATACCAGTTGTCAAAAAGATTGGGAGAGTACCTAACTCTAGTGCTTTTTGGAACTGCATTGCCAAGCATTCGTGCGAACATGGAAACATTTTAATCCAGAAATTGTGCAATCCGTCCGGTCCAGGGCTTTTCCAGTTCTGGGTAGAACGGACTGCACAACTTATGTCTAATTTGCTAAAAGTAATCGCCTTCATGGTTGTAATAGGTTCGCACGCTTGCTCGACAATGTGTATCCAGTCACCCTCAGTATGCTCGTCGGACGCCGACCAGATATTAGGCCAGAAGTTCAACATAACTTCTGGGTCAGGTGGGTGTCCGACGTTCATACTTTGGTCGGTCTTCTCCCAATCTCGGTATACCCTTCTTTGGTCACTTTGAAAGAGACGATTCTGTCGGTACCTATGCACCCGTTCTTTATATCGTCTCACACGGTTTGCCAACGCATAAACTTTTTGTTTATAATAGTCAATGCGTTCCGTTGTCGAGGCCAAGTAGTCTTTTGATTTTATATTTGTACCTACAAAGGCCTGGGCAACGAAACGCATGACTCGGGGTCTATGGTTTCCCCTACTAAAAGAAATTAATTTTGCAATGAGAGTCCTGAATGTACCAATACGTCGCTCGATTCGCACTTGCCATGCAGGGACATCCTCGACGTTACGCGTTGCCCCATCAGTGTTTAAAAATTTGACACGTGCAACGCGGCACGCCGCGATGGCCCCGCAGTACAAAATCGAGTGAGTATCGGTTAAGTCTCTGCTGGCCCTTATATAAGGGGTCAGCAGAGTGTTCAGGGCTCCCATCAGTGCAATATTATGTTTATGTGTTGGCAAACGTGGGAGATATGGTCTAATATTTGGTGTGGTGCGGTACTGCAAAACCGCCTCTTCCAAAGCCCTCCTCAATTGCTCTTTTATTTCGATACTTACATCCGTGTTTGCACTATCAATCTGCTCAATATTAGAGTCGGCAAGCAGCGCCGTCGATGTCAGGATGTCAGTCGAATCTGGTATCGATAGCGTAGCTGGTAGGTCCTGTATCGTTTCAGAGACTGTGCGAGCAGGTTGTCAGTCCAGGCGTAACCGATCAAGCGCAGACTCGTCCAACAACTTACATCGTTGGATAGCCCGCACCTGATCTGATAATCGTTGAGCGGTGACGGTGACGGTTGGTTCAAGGGCCTGAAACAGAGACAGCATCCTGACTCGGTATGCAGTCAGGTTAGTTCCCCCTTCTGTGGCCCCGTAATAGGCGCGCATGCAATTCTCATTTATGGTTTGAGTCCATCGCATGCGGCGCACTACACCACCGGTAGCGGGGGCCGGGCGCGAGGCAGCTTGCCTCGCAGGTCCCAAGCGTGCCGGCAGCGGAGGTCGTCCTCGTCGCGCGGGTCGTTGTGGCGGCGAAGACGGCGTCGGCCCGTCATCGTCACTCGACGTGCTCTTGTCGTCGGCGGTCAAAAATTCCTCCACCGATGAGCACGGAGATGACGAGACGGGCTGTGGTGGAGGGCGTGCGCTTTGTACTGCAGTTTTTGCTGATCTTAGTATCATAATATTGTAATATCCATGTCATTCCAATTCATTATCCGTTTTTTTGTTACTTTTATTATTATTTAATATCATTTGTGAAGAAAACTGTAGATTTTTGTTGGGATTTTGTTGACATATTTGACATTTTGATTTTGTTGAATATTTAGTATTTAATTGTGTTTATTTCACTGTAATTTTAGTTTGTGCACTATTGTTAAATATTTCTATTGTAAATAATATAAGTTGTAATAATAAAAACGAAGAAAAGTTAAATATTTACAATTTTATAGTAAAAATCACATCTGACGTGTGTCACTGTATTTCACTGTTTGTATTTTGTATTTAAAAACTGTAATTGATTTTATTTCACCTTGTTATTACTTTGTGCACTACAATTAAATGTTTCTGTTGTAAATAATAGGAGTTTTAATAAACAAATCGAATAAAAATTAAATATTTACAATTTTACAATAAAAATCATGTCTGACGCGTGTCACTGCTTTTTTTTTTTTATTATTATTATTATTATACACATTTATTCATTTATTTTTCTTAATTCTAGGTTTTTTACAATATATATATAAAAACAATAAATATTATAAAAAACTTAAAACTAGGTAGCCGCTGGTAGCGGGGCAAGGCCCAAGCTACCGGTGGTTAGGGCTGCAGACTGAGGAACCTCCTGACAATACGTGCCGTGTCAAGGAGTACCGCCTTCTGAATTTGTCCCTTGATCCAGCCATCTAGCGAGAGCCTCTTGAGGTGTTGGTCGAGGCTCTTCGCAATAAGACCGTTCGCCGAAACGACTATCGGTACGATGATTGTCGAATCGACATCCCACATGGCGGTCACCTCGTGAGCCAAGTCTAGGTATTTGGACAGCTTGTCCTTCTCGGCTTTCACGAGGTTTTCGTCATGCGGAACAGCAATGTCGACAAGCATCGTCCGCCGCTGGGATCGGTCAATAACCACGATGTCAGGCTTATTGGCGACAATAGTCCTGTCCGTGATTATCGAGCGGTCCCAGTAGAGTTTATTATTATTATTATTATTATTATTATTATTATTATACACATTTATTCATTTATTTTTCTTAATTCTAGGTTTTTTACAATATATATATAAAAACAATAAATATTATAAAAAACTTAAAACTAGGTAGCCGCTGGTAGCGGGGCAAGGCCCAAGCTACCGGTGGTTAGGGCTGCAGACTGAGGAACCTCCTGACAATACGCGCCGTGTCAAGGAGTACCGCCTTCTGAATTTGTCCCTTGATCCAGCCATCTAGCGAGAGCCTCTTGAGGTGTTGGTCGAGGCTCTTCGCAATAAGACCGTTCGCCGAAACGATTATCGGTACGATGATTGTCGAATCGACATCCCACATGGCGGTCACCTCGTGAGCCAAGTCTAGGTATTTGGACAGCTTGTCCTTCTCGGCTTTCACGAGGTTTTCGTCATGCGGAACAGCAATGTCGACAAGCATCGTCCGCCGCTGGGATCGGTCAATAACCACGATGTCAGGCTTATTGGCGACAATAGTCCTGTCCGTGATTATCGAGCGGTCCCAGTAGAGCGTAGCATGACCATTTTCGAGAACGGGCGTAGGTACGTACTTGTAGTACGGCACCTCAGACTCGATAAGACCGTATCGAAGGGCAAGTTGCTGATGAATGATCCTGGCTACTTGGTTGTGTCTATGCAAATACTCGCCGTTAGCAAGATGACCACAACCGGAAATAATATGCCTGAGTGTTTCTCCAGGACGGCGGCATGCCCGACATATGTCGACCGTACCGTCCTTCAGGATATATTTCCGGTAGTTGTTCGTCTTGATAACTTCGTCCGCAATTGCACAGACAAAACCTTCGGTTTCCCCAAACAGGTCACCGAAACGTAGCCAGTTCACCGACACGAGCGAGTCTACATCAGGTCCCGTCAGGGCCTTGTAGAATCGCCCATGCAGCTCCTTGCTCTTCCATATACCCTTACGATCTTCAGTGCTCAGAACTACTAGCCTACGCCAGTTCTCGTTTGCCAGAGATAGTGGCGTGAAGTTTTTGTCGATTGCTACAACGTCGCGTTGTATCCCACTCTCGTTGTTTAGGAAATATTCCCTAAGACTGTACACCTCACGGTTATGAAGGTTCTTGGTGCTTAAAAAACCGCGACCCCCTAATTTCCGTGGGATGTACAATCTCATAACAGATGAGCGTGGGTGTAGCATGCGATGCGTTGTGAGCAATCGACGAACCCTCCTATCTAAGCCATCGAGCTCAGTTTGAGTCCACCTTAGTATGCCAAAGGAGTATGTGAGTAAGGGCATAACCCAGCCATTAAAGGCGCGTACCTTGTTACCTCCTGATAAAAGACTGTTAAGAACTTTTATCAGGCGATTAAAGAAACGTGTCTTTATTGTCTGTTTTACTTCCTTATCACTAATACCCAACGACTGTGACATACCAAGGTATTTGTATGTCTCAACTTCGGAGAGGGATCTAAAAGTCATTGCATTTGAAAGTTGTAAATTTGGAGAATTTACAACTTTCCCCTTCTGAACATGCATGACCGCGCACTTATCTACACCAAAATCCATCCTGATTGCGTTACTGAAACACTGAGTTGTTTTCAGTAACTCTAACAGGTCTTTGGGTTTTGGTGCAAATAGTTTAAGGTCGTCCATGTACAGAAGGTGAGAAATGACTTCACCCCCTCTCCGCAGTCTATAGCCTAGCTTTAAATTTCTCAGTATAGTACTGAGAGGATTTAAAGCTAGGCTAAACCACAATGGACTCAAACTGTCGCCTTGGAAGATGCCTCGTTCTATCTTTATCGTGTCTCGCAGACCAGCGGCGCTTCCCCAATATCCAGGTTGACGAAGGACAGTGGTCCACTGCCCCATACACATAGCTAAGAAAGATCTTAGAGTCGTATCAATTTTATATAACTCTAATATCCTTCTCAGCCACGAGTGGGGCACCGAATCGTAGGCCTTCTTGTAGTCAATCCAGGCTACCGAGAGAGCCCCGCTGTTACGCCGGACACGTTGGCAAATGGTCATATCTATGAGGAGGAGCTCCTTAGTACCACGGGACCCAATCTTACATCCATTCTGAGCTGTGTCCAAAATTTTGTTTTCTAATATGTGTGAATTAATTTTTGTTCTCAGAATAGATGTAAGTAGTTTATAGATGGTGGGTAAACATGTGATAGGTCTGTAATTTTTGGCTTCCGTGGTACTACCAGATTTATAGAGTAGAGAGGTGATACCAGTTGTCAAAAAGATTGGGAGAGTACCTAACTCTAGTGCTTTTTGGAACTGCATTGCCAAGCATGCGTGTGAACATGGAAACATTTTAATCCAGAAATTGTGCAATTATTATTATTATTATTATTATTCTTGTCATTCCGTGTAAACAAATTGAATATTTAACTGTACATATAGTAGACCACTTAACCTTGTCAAGAAATGGGTTTATAAAGTTGTTGCAAAAAGAAAGCTATTCGCAAGACTATAATTAAAACTTTTAAAATTTTTAAATGTTTTAAATCTATTTTGAGACTTCAATCTCTGATCATATATTTAAATACGAGGCAGATTTTTTTTTACTATTTTTATTGAAATTTGAATAGCACATTTAGCTATGTGCTAGTAGCTAGTAAGATTGCAAGCCGAGCTACGACAATACTCGCTTGACGATGAAGGCATCATCGTGCCGTATGAAAGTACACACATTTTTCAAAATATTTGCAAGAAAAGTTAAATATGTTTTTTATAGTTTTTTATGTACCTATAGTAGTGTTGTTTGATGTGTGGTTTAAACATAATTAAGAGAATCCATTTAACACCCATTGGAACTTTTAAATATAAAGTCTGTTCGACTGTAAATAAATAAATCAAATTTCACTGTCAATTAATTTTAAACAAAAAAATTTAACAATTACTGTCAGTAATAATACACTCCGTATTGACTTATAGCCTAATCAGAATAATTAAAATTATAAACTAACCCCAACTTTCTATGGAACCCAAAAACGCTAATCTGCTGTAAGTTTCTGAGGAGTTGGGTGTCCCGCAGACCACTCGATGCTGCAACATCAGGTCAAGGTTACCGTGTCATGGAAATACTACCGGATTAACAGTACACTAAATTTCAAATCAATCGAACCTGTGGAAGTTAGGTAGATCCTTGTGTCATCTAGAAAATGATCTGCCGATCTTTAAATTCCTGAATGTATATCTTCATAAGTTGTAGCTAAGGATAATCTTGATCACATCAGCTTTCAAACTAAAAAAACCGGATCCAAATTGTTCCATCCGTTTGGAAGTTATGATGCCACAGACAGACACAAAGATACACAGACACACAGGTCAAACCTATAACACTCCTCTTTTGCGTCGGGCGTTAAAAAACCTTACTAAAGATGCAGATAACATCAAAATTAGAATATCGTTACTGCATCGGTCTCAAGTAGATAACGTATGTAATTATAGTAACATCGCATAACAAAAAGGATCAAGAAAAAAGAGAAACTAGATCTGTTACGCGCTTTATATAATTTCATTCAATGACGCTCGTATAGTAGTGTATCCATAGTTCCTGCACAGTGAACCACTTTTGTCCATACAAGTTATACAATGTTTTAAAGGTGTGTTACTCGTATTACGTTGCAATCGCTAATTACATGACCATTTACATAAATAATTCAATGAAGATATTATACATAATTTAAGACTTTTAAGCTTTCTATATCAATGGGGATTGTGTTATCCCTGTCTGTCTTACTTTAGCTTTGGCTTTATTATAACTTTGTCTATTTATTTTCAGATCGATTTATTCGATTTCTTGTAAGAATCGAATTCGAATCGAAGAAATTTGAATTCATTTACGAAGAAATTTGAATAAATTTAGCACATTAATTTCTCAAAATTTATGATTTAGCCCTAATGTTTATCAATACTAATAATAAATCTGTAAGTGTAGGTATTGTATGTATGTTTATATGTATGTATGTTCCTCCATAACTCTTAAACGAATTAACCGATTTTCATGAAACTTGGTAGATAAACATTTAGACATACAGGACACAGGATAGGCTACTTTTTTCTTTTTCAACGCGGACGAAGTCGCGGGCGCCAGCTTGTATTTCATAAAACTCATAAAACTACATCATGATTTAACTAAACAATGTACAAGTTAAACAAAGTGAATAATCTGTAATAATTATGATTGACGAAGATTAAAATAGACGAGCCAGGTACTATAAGATGACTCATTCACGTAGACCGGAATATTATCTGTCGTTTTACGATTACAACATACGTTTCGCGCGTATCTCACATTGTGATTGTTTCATTTACTTGTTTCACTTTCATTGCTTGTTGGAAAAGGAAACTTCAATGTGCATTAACGAGACAAAAAAGCAATGTAAACGTGGTAGCATGTAAGCAGAAGTTATTTCGCCTTTCATGACGTCAAGCAAATGGAGGTTGGTCTCGGTTGCTTAATTTAAAAGTTAAATACACATTTTTTCAATGAAAGGTGCAAATTGGTCAGAATCTAGTGACGTAATAAACGGATTCCCTGTTGCTGCAATGTATGGAAAATCATGATACTGTGACACTGAACATGTCAACGGACATTAAATGTATGTAGGTGGGTTGAGTAAGATTATTTGAACTTTGTTCTTGACTCTAGAGTCCATTAGTTAAATTAGTATTACGTTTCAATTGTTAACAGTTTGCGTTGTAGTCATATGATTTCCCCAACTTATGAATATTGTTTTAGATTTTTCTGTTCTAAGATTTTTGTGTAGGCATGGATACTTAATCACATTGATTCCAAGTATTTAAACAAAAAAATTTGAATATTTTAAATTTTCTGTCATAGCAGTGACTACTAATGACGAGATTTTTCTCACTGGCAACAATAGCAGTAGGTACCTGTATAGAATATATATAGATATAGATAAGGTATTGATTACAGCTGCCAGAAGGGTTACTTCCAAAAACAATACGGGGTGTTGAATGCTGTTGAAGATTATATCATCATCATCAGCAGCAGCAGCCTGTGTCTCTCTGCTGTTGGATATAGGCCTCTCTCAAGGCTCACCACCATATTACGGTCCTCTGCCCTTCGCATCCTGCCGATCCATGCTATGCCTTTCAGATCGTCCACGTGGCTGCAGAGCGTCCCGCGCTACGTCTTCCAAGTAGTGATTTACATTCAAGAACTAGTCTATCCCATAGTGCAACTGGCTCATTTCCACTTCAGCTTGCTAATACTCTTGGCTATGTCGACAACTTTTGTTCTTCGGCGAATTACAAAATTTAAAAAAAAATCCGAGAAAAGCCCACCTGTCTGTGCGACTTTGAAATTGTGGATCCGTCCTACCTTGCGTGACAAGTTTCAGCACCGTATGTCTTACGAATATTTTTATAGCAATTAAAAACAGAAATAAATAATATAATGCATTTGATACCTTTATCTTGGCAGACGACTTGCATAACTGTATTTTATAGTGTTACTCTATTAGCAACTTAAGGTAAATCAGCCAGCTCTAATAATCTAGCATTTAGATATTACTTTAGGAATGGAAGAAATCGTAAGTATATAATCATTGAAAACTTGTAACTGATGAAAATGTCAAGAAACTCTCAAAGAATTCACCAAGGGAGAAATCTCACTCGGGGTATCCACTTTGTTATGTATAAAACGGGCATAAACGTACCGCTATTAAACAAGATATAACAGCATAATTTCGTTTGATTTGACATGCCGAAACAATTTAATCATTATCTCTGTTGTAAAAATTAGTAGGGCGATGTCCGCTCAAATTTGAATTCCAAATTTAAGGGGGGACGGTTTAAAAGTGGCCAGCAACAGACGGTTGCATAAGACGTTTATTTGCAGCGGGAGATATGCGGAGGAATTGGCGGTATTCGTCAACGACCGTAGCGGAGCGGCAATGCAAGCCGGTATATCGAGCCGACTGGGTGGGCAGACCAGGGCGGTTGGCCCTTCCATTCTTTTTGTACGCCATTTTCACTATGCGCATCCAAAACCCTCTGCCTATAGGTATCTCTGCGTCAAATCTCACGCAATATATCCCACTCGCGAAATCTCCACTCTCGTATCTAATCCGCAATCATTCACCTAACGAGTACCCACATTTTGCACAACTGCGTATACAGATGATATAATAACTAAATAACCATCCTTAATTGGCAAGAAAGATAAAGAGAAGGGTGTACAATTAAAACATTACTTGGTCGTCGACAAATTAAGTCGTAATTAGCTGCACAATTAAAATCGAAGGTCATTAAGATGGTAAAAACTTAAATTAATGTGTTTTTGTCGAGTACGAGATCTGTTACAAACAGAAGGTATAAGTATAAACCAAATAATAAACGTTATAATACACAATATCGCGAAAAATTAATATGCAATATATAAGAGAAGACTTTTGTTTTTTGTCATAAAATAAAACTAGAAGTTTAAAATATGGTTATTGATAGGAAAAACTAAAAAAAAATCTAATAATTCAATGTTTTCATATTAATTATTAATATTTATTAATCAATATCTTAATGGCGGGAACAAAATAATAATAAAAATGTAATTATGGCAAATAATTATATCGGACCTCAAACAAAAGACATGATTAAAATATGGTATATTTTTTTAGTAAATGAATAGTAATATATTTAGAAATCTTGAACAGATCAAATAAAATCGTTAAATTTTTAAATCTTGCATAAAATTTCTTTTATCTATGGCTGTTATGACAATCTACTTAATCGTGACTGATTATGACTGACTGACTGAATGATATTACTGATTAGTTTACAATTAGGGCTGCCTTAGTTTATGCGAATGTAACAAACTTATACCTTTGTATATTTGCAGTATCTTTTGCGGTATTTTTATTCCTTGCCGAAAATGCACAGGTACTTACCTAACCTTTTTTTTAGCTTCTATATAGCACCTAAATTACAAAAAAAATCCAATACTGTCCGTTTTTAAGCCCGTTAGGTATTCATAAAAACCCAACTCTAATCGAAATGTGTTTTAGTTTTAAACTACTGATTCGTATATTCTTAATTGAAAAAAAAAGTTTAATTTAATTAAAATTAAATAACATATTTAATAGGATTTTATGAATAAAGACAGGTATAAAAATTTATATAAAAAAATTTATAGGTAAAAGAATTAAGTATCTAAATGATTTTTAAAGATATCAAATTTAAAGAAAATTGAATAAAAAATATTTTGTAAGATGATTAAGTGACCTTTTGAAGACAAAAATAACTTGATTATAATATCTCAAATATTATTCAAAATTTATATAAGTAGTTAATACCCTAAACAAAAACAAATATTCGCTGTGTTGCATACATAAATTTTCAGGCTTTTATAATACCTAAACATATCGTAAAACATTTTATTCTTCAGAATAGTGTCGTATGTATGCAATAAGATTATACCTAAATAACTACATATAAATAAAGATATTACTATCTGTTGGTTATTTAATCTTTGAGTGACAAGAAAAGAGGCTGTGTGAAAAGGCTCTTGTCAACATGACTGTGTGCCTTAATTAATGTAACGGTAAACAAATACAGAGAAAATACATTAAACTACAATTTAGTCATAATTGTTTCATTAAGCGGTCCTTGCGAGTATTTTAAAAGATTGATGCAGTACAAACAAGTGTTACTTCTTTTCCTCAAATAAAGTTTTTTTTTTTTTTTTTAATAATCTGATCGCATTAAAAGTCGTTTGATTATACATAAATATGTCATAAACTATTTTCAATGTTTATTTAAATTTAAATAAATTATATTTTTTTCACTCTTACTTCTAAAATGAACTTTTTAAAGTTGGCTCTCGTCTGGATCTCGAGAGTAGTTGCAAAAACGAACAATGGTACGAATTTGCGGGCACCAGCTAGTTCTTACATAAGAATCTGTGTTTATTAATCTAAACGTATACTGAATGTGTCTCACCTGAAATATCTTTGTTTGATTTTCTATTCTTCGATGAAACCATTCGTTTAACATGATGACGATACAACCGCTTCTTCTTCGCTCCTAACTAATAATTGGACGTTGAATTTAAACAACAATTTACACCACATGATATTCAAACATCACCTGACGTAAATAAATAATTTCTTCAAAAATATATTCACGAAAAATATTAAAAAATCGTTTCGAAATTTTACATTTACAAAGTGAACGCGCAAAGGCGGCGTTGATGTGTACGTAACTGTCAAAGTTACAGATTTGATTTCAATCAGTGTCAGAGACAATCTCGATGGTTTTAGAGAATTAAAAACATAATTAATTTGAAACCTCTATGTAAACAATATTCCAAATTTTCGAATGTCTTGAATTATACTCCAGTTCGTATTAAAGATTAAAATAAGGCGCTATCAGAGATGTAATTGAAAAATTAAAATATAAAAAAAACAAGAAGAATTTAAATTAGTCATTGAGTATAAAATAAAAAAAAGTATTCCTTTTTTTATTTCAAAGAGTTTCATTATGTTCATCAGAAGATAATAATTATATATATATTTGAAATCTGTTTAATGATTATTTCATTCCTAATTTTTATCTTTTTTTACCTGTGTGTAATGTGATTTTAAGAGTTTTTTTTGTTACCATTATATTAATATGAAAGGATGTATGTTTGGATGTTTGTTCCTTAATAACGCAAAAACGAGTAAATGAATTTGAATGATATTTGGCACACATATGTATAGTTTATTACCTGGATTAATATAATATAGGATACTTTTTACCCTGAAAAAATGTTAGGTATCCAAGGGATCGTCTTAAAACACCTCATCATAGCGATAAGGATATCAGGTGCACATCATATTATTTTGATTTTTCAACGCGTACAAAGAAGTCGCGGGCATAGCTAGATAATAAAAAAATACATAATAAAAGATTAAATTTCTCTTACCTTATAACTCGATGTTGTTGTGCGAATTTGGACTGCTCAAATTCTGTAACAAAAATATTTATTTTATACATAAATGGTAGAAGTTGGTCCATAACACAAAGTTGGAAGTTAATCAAATTTGAATTTAAATCATGTTAATTTGAAAGGAGTTTTTGCACCACTTATAAAGCCAGTCTGTTCATAATTTAGTGCTTTTAAGCTACATGGTTAAATCTGAGGCTCCGAGCAATGGTTTTCGTGAGCTAGATCTTTTTGAATACATGACTTATTTAATTGGATCCTCATATGGCACTGTATGTTATTCGAATTTTAACTAATATCGTCTAAAACGGTTCGGTTTTTAAGTCTATTTTCGGTTCCATAACATTTGAACGAACAGATCAATCCGAATTGGTTTTGGCGATCGAAATTACAACCTGTCATATTTCAGACACGATCATGAGGAGCCCAAGTGAAGGTTACAATAATAATAAATAATGAGTTATGGAAATTATAATCAGACCACTTAAATTTTGACACTGATTTTTTTAATACAAAACGCAAGGGTTTCTCAGTATACTGAACAGAGATGTAAGTACGGTATACAAAAATATATCAAACTAGCGACCCGCTCCCGACTTCGTACGGGATGCAATTTTTTATATACACAAATATTCCTCGCTTATTCCATATTCCATTACTGAAAACTTCATCAAAATCCGTTGGGTGGTTTAGAAGTAGTAAGCGCAGAAAAAGAAAGACGCGAACAGTTGCAAAATATTGTTCGCTTCACACGGCTGCAATTTTTCGGCCAATTTTGCCAATTTTCTCTTCATAAAAAAATCTCTCGAAATTTAAAAGACTTAGAAAAAAAAAATTCCCCAATTGGACCAGCCGTTTTCAAGTTTTGCGTTTAGCATCACATCTAGCGATTCATTTTTATTTATATAGATAAATAAACCTTCCGTGGAAAATTATCTACCTCATGGTGAAAACCGCATCAAACCGAGTTAGCGGATTTACCAACAAACAGACGCGGAAAGCGATTTTAAATTATGCTATGCATGGATAAAAAATATAACAACATTTGCCAGATGCTTTATTAACGCAAATCAAATAAATAATGTTATCTTTGACGTCATAATACCGATAACGCCCCCAATTGAGTAAAATCCGTGATGTTATTTTTATAGGCTGGAGACGTCTCTTGGTTACGCAGGCGTCAGTAAATTTGTGTAAACAGAGATTAAATTTCAATCTACTACATGAAATACCTATAGTAAGGGTAACCCCTTAACAGACGTAGGTAATCAAATTAAGCGATCGAAAATTGATTGGTTTAATTAATCAATGATAATCTATAGTGTACAGGCTAGGTACAAGTTTATATTTTTTTATCTACCAAACACACTCCTATAAATTTTAAAGTGAGCAATAAACTAGAGAATCGTGGTAATTATTATCACAACAATCAGCTGCTAGACATTTACTGCCCGACATACTCGTTATAGAATGATTATCCGCAGATTGCTGCTTCTAATTTCGCGGGACCATTTTTAAGTCTTATTCTAAAGTCTAATCTTAGGAAAAGGATCCAGGTAAGCATCAAGCTTAGTCTTAGACTTAATCCGGTACTTGGTAGTCATTTGAAGTTGAGGCCTTGCTCTGATATTTTGTCTTAATAATTCTAAAAACTTTATTAGTTAATATTTTACAATGTTCAATTTTATCACCATTAATATTGTTGTTCGAAGAAAATCGAAAGTGTGACTTAATGTTAGAATAAATTTAAAATTCGCAATACGATGATCTAATGACAATGTGTCTCAAATAGCATCGACTCTATTATCCCGTTAGATATCAAAATGTAAAGCAAGTGTGAAGGTGAACTTGAAAATGAACCAGGATTTCCGTCATGTCAATCGTTTGACATAACCAGAGCATGGTTTACGCGTAAAGCCGCTTTCTTACTTCGTCTTTGTTTTAAGCTAATTAATAAATTGGCCGGCAAAAAGTGAGTCCAAGAACCTGCTTACGGATCTTGCCGGAGTCGGTCGGTATGCCCATTTTGCCGTTGTCGTACTTGTCGCTTCCTATTCCGGCTATTGTTGTGCGTCCTGCCTGTTAGACGCATGTATGTATTGTACGCACCACGCACACTAACACCTCTTAACGCCAAGACATCATACAACACATCAAAATAATGTAGAGTATTTTTTATTATTAATTTTATAAAACATATTAGTAATTTAAAAAAGTAAGAAAAGTTTTAATAGATTAAAACAATTACATACAGATATTTGCATGCTCTTCTCATGTAAAACGTATTTTGTACCCTAACTGCTGTATAATATGAATAAGATCATGTAGACATGTGTTTGTGTAAATAAATATTTAATATTTAATTATTTCTTTGCAGTTTTTAGATACAATTGAAATTTTAATGAATTATGCAGATCCTACAATTAGATCTTCAGTTTATACCAGGTACTAAAAGCTCAAGCGACAAGTTGAAAACAAATTAAAGTTTAAACAAATGAGATATATTGTCACTATTTTCTTCAAAAAGTAATCAAAATAACACTGACTTATTATTAGGACTTTTCTATTGGGAAATATAATTAGACAACATTAATAGATTACAAGTCTCTTGGCGAACTATAGAGAGGGCAATTCTTGGTATTTCTCTGGAAGATGTAGTGCGAAATACGATGAATCGTCGGAGAATTAAGGTGGTAGACATAGCCTATTATAATTAGTTAGCTGAATTAGGAATCAGCGGGACATACATGTTATGAAACTAATTGGCGTTAAGTTATACAAGCCTTTAGCCTGATAAATTCGTTACTACTTGTTTGTTAAAATATTATAGACATTACAATATTGAGTTTTGTAGTCTCAGGGTACACTGCGTTTTGCAGTCACTCATGCAGAAGACTACCGTGAAATAAACAGCATGTGTGCTATTATGTTTCGGTGACCTATCCCTATTCCTAATACCTTATTCTTAATCCTAACTATGATCGGCAGCGCACATGCAGCACCTAGACCGTCAGCCTGTCTGCCGACCCTAACATAAAAAAGAAAAAGCCATCAAACAATTTTTACATGATTTGTTATTATTAATCTATAGGTTTCTTTTCTTTTTAAAGTTCGAGTGAATAGGCATTTTCTGGGTTAGCTCGCTCCATCGTCAGCCTCGTCTTTCCTGCACGGCAAGATGCTGGCCAAGAGAAAACCTATTATTAATAAAATAAAAATATATTAATTTTAATTTAAAATTTTAATTACAATAAATTTATAACATTGATTTATAATTTAAATAGATAGACGTAAAATGTGTAATTATAGATTTATAATAGATGTAAAATGCTGGTATGAATGATAATGTCAATGGCACACATAGAAATAGAAACCGTCACAATTTATTGATGTGGTCACTAACACATTCAAAGCAATATTTATATACGAGTGCACACACATGCGTAAACTCATCAATGAACGTATCGCTTGTAATGAATGAAGACCTTGACTGAGGTTGTTTCTCGCCAATGTTCGATATCGTTGATAGAGCAATGAACTTGGACGAGAAAAGCTATTGTGACATGTTATGACACGAGCTCGTTTTATTATCAATTTACGACCTTCGAGCAATGTAAGAGACATAAATACGTTTAAAAGATTATCGAGGTGTTAATTGCATCAAAGTTATGCTAAATATCATGGCCCCATTACCTATAGGTACAATTTTTGTTCGGGAAACGATGGATTATTTCAAAAGAATATGACATTTTTAATATGTTTCAATAGAATATGTAGATACACCTATGTATTATTTTTTATTTTGTATAAAGAATGTCAGACTGGCTGACTGTTCACTACTCACCTATTAATATAAGCAACATCTACTTACCATAAGTTCAGCATACTAAGATAAAGTATACAATAATAGGGGGTTTAGACAAATGGGCTCTGGTATCCTAAACTCACTCACTGAAACTCACATGGGATTATTTCATAGTGGCCTTCTGTAAAGTAGTGGTTGCTGTCGCCGGATGTGGCGCCCAGTTTAATGACTGCGAATCACAGTGCAACTTGCTAATGTTTATATTATGTAAGATATATATATATATATATCTCGACAATTATCTCTTCAATATTTTATCATTAGCGAAGAAAACATTGTGTGCTTTTCATATCTAAATCAATCAATCCATATTTCTTAAGGTTATAATACCTCGTTGAGAGCAGTAGGACATGTGAGTTGAAATGAAGAAAAACATCCAACCATTCACCGTTAACAAATCTACTCGTCCTATGATTCATTAAAATAAACAGACTAATAAAAGACAAACGCGAATGTACGCCATTCATTCAGTTCGTGATCGTAACTATGCGTAAACTTGAAAATATTTGAACAGTCAGTTGCGTTATTATACCATACATATGTACACCAAAGGTAGTTGTGTCTATAGATCAGTTTAGCAGGGTTTCGGATATGACGCAAAAGTTGTACAGTTCCTATAGGCGGATCCGGACGCCAAATCCGCATGGTTTGCCCCATGCTCTCTCATAGTTTACTTACACGTCAATAAACTGAGCCATATATAGTTGTGTAAACGCCTCGTCTCATGCGCACGCCGTTTTATTTACCAACACCGCTTTTAGATCTTTCAGGTAATTGTGGAACTAAGATAAACTGATGATAAGTATTACCTTAAACGCCACTCATTGATTACGCACGAAACGCTTTAGCAAGTTTGGTATGGGAAAAAGTTGTTCTCTTCGTGATCATTTAAAAAAAAATTAAACCATTTTTTTTTCTAATAACATATTCTAATAAAATAATATCTACAATATAATATATACTAAAAATATGTAGTATATGACTGATAAAAAGCGAAGACTTTTTATTAAATTCTAAATTACTTAATTTTATAGCTTAATGTTTTATTTAATTAAAACATATTTTGTATACACTGATTAAAACACTAGTCCATATTAATAAAAAAATCAGTTACCACATGTATTACGAAACCAACACTTGAGAACCGATATTGAGGTTTTTTTTTTGTTGTGTTCGTAATTATTGTCAGGACAAGGTTTGTATATGAAAGAAAGTTTTTGGAAAACCCACGGGAAAAGTCGGAAATTTTGATGGTATTTTTTTAATGAAATTAACACAGCAACTGATGTCAGGTCAGTTAGTTATTAAATACTATTAATTTTAAAAATACCTAATAGATATACTCGTATATTATTAACATAGTGTGTGTTTTTATAGTCAATAAACTAAATATATATATTCCTGTAAATCAATAAATAAATAATAATAATAATTTTTTTTAAAAAAACACAAAAGCCTATGAGGTTTAATCTTCTGCTATCATGGCAGACTAAACTTTAATAATAAAGTTTTTAAGTAATTATTCATACTAAATATTAAATTAATTTATATCTATGCATCTTAAAATACTTTTAAACGTTACAAGTATGTTGTTAACAATTTTATTTTCTGAAAACTACTATTTGTGTTTTTGCTTCCCTTTTTTTAACGTTAGGAATCCTCATAGATACCTACCCGTCAACGTGGGTTTTTTTTTTTAAGTTTACCCCCGAGGGTTACACCACCCCGAGGTTATAATCGCAGGCAAGGGGTAACTTGGAAAGTGAGGTACGCCGGCCATCTCAAGGACCACAAGATGGGCGGTAGTCTCCCCTAAGACTGCGTTTTTGCTTCCCTACTCAATTAAATGTAAACTTACATGTAACAACACCATTCTTAGTTCATGGTGACAGATTACTCCAATTAAGAAAAAATGGTTCCGTCTCTTAAATTTTGTTCCGCATTTAAATAAATTGTAGCATACGTCTTGAAGGATTCAGATATGAAACGTAATTTAAAAAGAATTTGAAGACTACTATGAAATTCAATCAATCTATTATTCTGAACAGTTCCGTTTCGCCAAATAACAAATGGAGATAAAAAAACATAAAATAGAAGTCAACAATGAGGAGGCGAATTTAGAATGACTTTTGCGTTACTCATACGTCATCTAAATTGGTTCAGAACTCAGATGACGCATAGTCCATGGGATCCGATAATGAGAGCAACATTGGAAATTCCGACAGACCACTCATTTAGAGGCTGATCGCAAATGAAGATTGCCAATGTGCATATTGAATGACAAATTTAATGGTATCTCATAGGCCACGAGTTTTTTTAACATACTTATGAAAATATTTGTAATATATTCTTATATACCTACTGTCTTATCATCAATTAATGATCCAGACCAGAGCCAACTTTCAAAGTTTATTTCCAAGTTGACGCTGCCGGAAGTCGCACCTGAGACAAAGCGTCAAGGCAAGCACCCTAACCACTCATCCAACGGGCTCGTCAAATCAATTTTCAACAGTACCTAGTTTAGATAATATTTATGTATATTTAAATACAATGTTATGTACAAATATTTCTATTGTTGTGAAAGAAATAATTGCGATTTCATATTTATTAACGTAATTTAGGTCATAGTTACAAAAGATATGAAAGATCGGAATTCGGATGCTGTACGCTACCTACATATCTCAGTGAAACAAAACTTGTAACGTCAGTGAGTCACACGATAAAAACTGTTTGTTTTGTCTGTCTGTGGCACGGCCAGCACACATGAAGGTCGCTTTCACTGTGACTCAGTTGAAGACCTATATTTAATATTGAATTTAATATATTATTCAAGAAATACTTCCTCTTAAGCTAAATTATAAACATTAGCCATGTGTTGCTATACTGAGAAATTAAGTAGAATTAAGTTAAATAAATATTGCTTGCTTTTTGTGAATAGGTTATAATTATAATAATGTATTCTTCCCAAAGTTCTTCACTGTAATTTAATACTTTCTTTGTGTGATATTTTCAGTATTAAAAGTTAGATGATAATGTTGCAACAAAACAATCAATTCAATAAAGATAATATGGATTCAATTTGTAGTGATTATGGAACAAAAAACCAGTATTCAATTATTATTTTTTTAAATATTCAGACCAGAAAAACAAAAAAAAAACAACATTTAATCATTATTATTCGTGATAGAAAATTATTATAATTTCCATGGACCTTTACAATATCAGAAATGTTACCGTAGATTATGAAGAAAACATCTCGCGGTATCTTTCAAGGATTTTATATCGAAAAACTTCAGAAAACTCTCTTCAAAACAATTTTTCTTATACGTAACTTTAGCGTTTAGTTATGTCATTAAAAGACAATAATTTTTATGCAAACTGTGCAATATAAGAACTATTCAGATAAGACTTTTAGTAAATATACCAATATCTCCC
Organism: Synanthedon andrenaeformis; assembly: GCA_936446665.2. Lineage (NCBI taxonomy): Eukaryota > Metazoa > Arthropoda > Insecta > Lepidoptera > Sesiidae > Synanthedon > Synanthedon andrenaeformis. The sequence goes on along the minus strand of OW387786.2, from coordinate 3,336,331 downwards.
CAGATAATAGTAGACTTAACCCAGAAGAAGGCATTACAAGTCCTAATAATCATCAGCTGATTTTCCGAGACTTTCACAAATCTCGTATTGTCGCCTATTAATACAAAAATAAATCTAATATTTTATTTAGTTATTAGGTTTAATAATTATTTAATTATTAATGATTAAGTAAAATTCCATATTATTAAAAATAACACGACTATCGTATTTAATAACAAGAAGAAGAAGAAGACCATCTTATTTAAAAAAAAAGAATAACAAATATTTTTTCTTCTTGGTGATTACTTTTGGTTCCCAGTATACACCTAAGTTTTAAAAAAAATTTTTTTTAGAAGTCTTTCTTGCGGTTCAGTACTAGAAAACGCTGTTATATAAAAAAAAATCTGAGGTAAACTGTAAAAATTACCAGAATCATTAAGTTTCTGGTAAGCATATTACATACATGCCAATTAGCCTTAATTAAATAAGCAAAACCTAGAAAAAGAAGGTTTTGCTTATTTAGGTACTACAAGTAATGGGATAAAGAAATATTTAATTATAAATATTACTTACTATAACAAGATTAATAAAAAAGTAATTCGTTTTAGATATACTTAGCTTAAAATTTTTGTTTGATGAAACAAGTAACTCGGTTCTCTTAAAAGAAATTTGCGTAAAAACGATTTAGTGCATCAGAGATAATAATTTTACAGTCTGCGGTTTGTCTATTACGGAAGAGTTTGAATGACTGTAAAACTTGTCACACGGGCGAAGCTACAAGCGAAAGCTTGTTTAGTTTGAGTGTTTTATATTCAACTAACTAGTCCGAGATTTCAAGGGAGCCTGGAAGAAATCCTATTTATTTCGAATTTTATTTTTGGTAGGTATTACTAAAACTTTCTTTGTGATAAACGACGGCAGACTAGGATTATTAGCAATTTTGACCTATCATTGCACATTTTACGACTCTAGGTGAGTCATTGTCACTGCAATAGGTGCACTCATCGAAACACAACAGCACACATGCGGTTATTTCACGATGGACGTCTGTAAGGGGGTGGTTACTGCTGCCAGACTTTCTGCCCAAATGACTGCGAAGAGCAACGTAACTGTCACTACTTAAACTACTTAACTATGTGATATGGGCTGCTCTAATCAGAGTAATGTAATGATTAGTAATTATATGCAATATGTTATATCGTGAAATATATCTAACAATGTAAGTCAAAGTTCATTCTATAATGCAAGATGAACGAGGATATTATTCAAGTGTGAGTTATGTTTAAAATATTTCGTGCTTATTTCGTGTGTTAAATAAAAAGTCGGTATTTCCAATATGTGAGTAAGACTTTAAGCATTTTACTTATACTGTGGTTTCTTAACTCATTTATTTATAAAGAATATCTAAGTAGCGCTATACAATATAATGTGAATTTTGTGTTAAAAGTGGAACACTTCAATTCAAATGATGATGATGAATTTGATTCGATTAAACAGGCGATTGACTAAGGGTGGATTGCACCGTAGGCTTGGTTATTGTTAAAGTCAAAACTAACTTTAGCGGTGACTTTAACGGTGACAGTCGAAATTAACAATCGCATGTTGCACCATGATATTGTTCGTCACTGTCAAAGTTAAAGGGGTTGCCATTATAAAAACATATAATTTTCGTAAGTTGTTGTGGTAATAATTTTTTTATTATGGCAACATTCAGTCACCTGTCACAAAACAAATTCGAATATTTGAGGTTTTGTGTTTTTAACGTGTTGAAGGAGTAAATAAAGCATTTTATTTTGTACATCAAAATAATGGACCGTGCCGGATCGAGCACCGATGAAATTATTATGGCAGACTACCGCTTAAAGTAAGTTTACCTACATTTTTCTAATGTGTTGAACCTTGATTAACTAGATTTATTTACTTACTTTGGATATGAGTGCAATAAACGCCACGCGTATTAAGTTGTAGCTTTATTATAAGCTTAATTATAAATTGATCTTAATACACCAGCTGTATTTAATTTACAATAAAATACATTAATATACTATATTGCACACAGACATATTACGTACCTTCATAATCCGGTACATCTACTCTACTCATTGTTTTACATTATTGGGTTTTAGAGAACGCAAGGAAGAAGTTAATAGACTTCAAATAATTGTGGACATTGGATAAACACAAAAATGTATACATTTTCGGAATCGATCAATTCGAGGTTGATAAACTTTTTTCTTTCGCATTTCGGCCACTATATTGTATTCACTGTCATCATCAGAAGAACTAGATTCCCATAGTATATCACGGACTAAAGACATGATATCAAAATTTTCAGACAAAAACTACTGAAGTTGACTTAACCGTAACAATAACATTGACCGGCCAATATCGAGCGGTTACGGTTATCGTTAAGTTATGACGTCATTTTTACCGTTGTAAAAATGGTGCAACGCATATTATGCTTAACCGAAGATTTAACGACTGGTTTGGATATGGTTACCGTTAGATGGTGCAACCCACCCTAAGTATTCGAGAGCTTTCCGAAGAATTGAACATCTCGTACAAAGCAAGTGCGTGCAAAGCATTTTGAACGAAAATTTGCAAATGAGACAGTGTGTGCGACATTTGTTCCCCGCTTTCTCAGCACTATGCTCTACACTTCGCTTCTGATAAGCGAGTTTTTGGTCAAGTATAAAGTTCCTGACAGCCACAGTCGACTTCTGGCTCTTCCCAAAAATAAAAACTGGATCAAATGCTACGAATCACGAATTGTTGCACTATCTTATCCCAAGATAAGTGCATCGCTAGCCAAGGAGAGTATTGACTGAGATTAATTCAAAGAGGTATGATTATTATTTTGTAAAAAAAAATACAACTCTTGTAAACGAGAATTCACAAATAGCAATTACTTATTGTTTAGTTTTTGTCGGTAAGAAGCAAACAAGGCTTACGCCTCTAATAAACTTACCGTAGTCTATTCTCTATGCAATTTTTTACAATTCACTTGACTTGTGTCTTACAATACAGTTTCGTTTTTGTCACACTACACCAAATAAGTCTTTCAAAAAGGTATTTTATGACCATTAACTGATAATCCTACTCTTAACAATAAGATTTTGCTGTTTTGGGATACGTTGCTTTCGGTAAGCTTATTCAACTCAATTATTTCAAACTCTTTGAATAGGGGAATTTACAAACATTATTTTGTTTTTGTAGGTAAAAATTACAAAACCGAACGGCTAGCTAATTTAAAAGGGTGAAAATACATTTTCGAACATAATAATGGCTCATGAGTAATTATTTTAGTTTGGACCAAGAGATTCTTTTGTTTTAATTTTTTAGACGGTTTTAAATGTACTTTTTATATGTGCTAATAACGATTTACTATATAAATTTGCCTTATTAGAAACGTTGTTATTATCTATATAGTATCTTTCTCGCCCAGAGGATTAAGTCATTCAGCGGGCAGTACTTACTGCTAACATTCTGGATATCCCTCATTCTGAATTTCATTGATTATCTAGGAAATCGCAGCGCCGCTCCGTGCGTGCTCTGTTTTGTCAGAGCTTGGTGTCGTGAGCGGTAAGCTCGTAAGCCCTTCGGGGAACAACCCTTCTCTCTAGAGGGACGGGGTCGCGAGGAAGACAACCTCTACAAAAAATTACATCCGGGGTCACGATGTTGGAATGCCACCATTGTGGCTGCGCGGTTGACCCTGCGCAACACACTTTGGCTGAATGCCCCGAACGGGCAGAGCAGGCCGCTCTGTTTCTCGTCGTGGGCGCCGATCTTTCGCTGCCGGCCGTCGTGAAATCGATGGTTGGCAGTGACCTTGCGTGGCAGGCGATGCTCACTTTCTGTGAGCTCGGTATGTCGCGCAAGGAAGCGGCGGAAAGGCAGCGGGAAGAGGATACCCTCTCCCAGCCAATCCGCCGAAGGAGGCTCGGGCGCACCACCCTGGCCGGGACCCGGGCGGTGGTCTTGGGAGAGATTGCCGCCCGTCGTAAGGTCCCCGAGATGGCCGGCGTACACCAACCATCATCATATCTGCGAAACCGCGTATCAAGCGATTCAAAGTAACATATATCTAATTACTATCTGCATAGTCTATATATACTTACATTTAAATTAAATCCCCCTTATTTATACTCAATTTATAAGGCTCAATGCACAGGCTTTTATACTCAATGTGAAGGTGTGTGTGAGCTTAGTCCCAACGCTAGGTCACTAGGTCTTACCAAGATCTATTACTGTTAGCCCGACTGAGTTCTCGGCTGGGATTCGAACCTGCGACTATCGTTTTCGGCAGTTATAACAATATAATGGTAAACATTCCAATATTTAACTATTACGCACAATGTTTGTGTTGGAACCAATTTTAGAAGCACATTCAACCGAAGCGTTCGCGCGTGGAAAAGAAAAACGTTGACATTTTTTTGGGAAAAAAAATTGGGGTCTAAAAAGGGCTGTAAAGCGGATTACCTATTAATTCGTATTTTAGGTGATCAATAAATCACTAAATTCTCGCATTGTTGTAGTAAATAATGAACCGTTTTCGGTGTTTACTATCTCACAAAATACTGTGTATTTAAAAATGTTCTAAATTAAAAATTAAACAAAAATCCTGTACAAAACCTTATACCTACAGGCCGCTTTCTCATTGTCATTTGGATGACTGTTTCGTTCGAATGATGTATTTTAAACATTATCATTGTCATCATTTTCATTTGAAATAATATGTAATTAATACAATTAATCAGAAAAATCAAAAAATCTGATACTATTTTTTTATCAGATATAATTAGTTCAAAATAATTCAGGAATATTTTATAATAAGTAAGGATTTGAAAATGCTGAAGCAGTTTTCACTAAAATGGTTAAGAGAAGGAAGGTTAACTAGAATGACGTAATATGCTCCAAACAAAAACTTTTCACGTATGTCGAATAAACGATTTTACGGTAGCCCATTCAAAAAGTGGAGATGAATGAATGAGTCACTAATAGAACTAAATGAGTCAGTGATACGCTTACAGGATCCGGAACTAGGTAATTTTATTACAAATTCATTCAGTTTAAAATAACTTATTGAAACTATGGAAAATCCGTCATGTGCGGAGTACTGAAATGGAAAAATTAAACAACATTTTTCCATCTATTAGAACATAATATGAGTAGCGGGCGCCGGAGTCGCGGGAATGCAGACGAGAAATGAATATATGACTAATGAGTAGGTTTACTTCGTATGTAATGGAAGATGTGTGGTACTTTACAATAGGAAATAGGATGAGAATGGCTCTCGATTGAAAATACAGTAAGTCAGCAAATAACTTAATTATTGGATAATGCAGAGTCCATAGGTAGGTATTATATTATATCTATAAATATAATAAAATCGCAAAGAAGACGTGTTGGTACAGAAAATATTTAAAAAAAAAACATATCACCGATTTAAAAAAATAATTATTAGAATTTTTGTCCGTTTGTCTGTACAATTATAGAATTTAATCAGCGAAGCTTCAAGCATTAAATGCTGATTAAATGTCGCTTGAGTGAAATATGTAAAAAACGACACACCAGCTATTAAAAAAAATTTGATTAAAAAACCTAGGTAAGTATTAGAATTATCTGTAGTGAGAATAAAATATAAATTAAATCCAACGCTATATCTAAAGATAAAATTTAAATGACACCTAATTAACAGCTACTACAGTCCATTCGAGACCATGGGCCTTCGGTTTTAATAATGTACCTAATTTAAATAAATAATGTAATTAGTAGAAAATCAATCAAATCTCCTATAGGTACGTTATAATGAAAAAAATATGTCCGGTATTGGGTGTGTAATTTTTTTGGTGTTCAAACTTTAATTATGAATTATGTATTACACAACATTGCACAAATTATTAAAGAGTCGATTACATTATTCACATAATTTGTTACGTTAAAACTTATACGGAAGAAAATGACCCTGGAATGGTTCCGTGGTCCGGCAGCCCAATTTATTAAGTCCGCTTTGATTAGCATATGTGTAAACGAATTCAAAATTCATATTGAACGGATTTTATTTTAACAATAGGAATATTATCTCCGATTATGCTAAGTGTCAGTTTAATGCTTCCAATCTCCGTTTCCCACTCTGGATGATAGATCTCACCCAAGGACAAGCAGTTGCAGAGGTAAATAATTTCATATGTGATTGTGTATCCTTGTTCATATATCGTAATTAATAAGATCGTACATAATAGGTACATCGTACATTGTTAACATTTCTACATATATTCAACTATGGCCCTTCTTGTCTATAAATTGATAGTTTAACTTATTAGGTATATTGTGCTTGTTTTTACACTTTTTTATTTTTATTTTCTCAAACGGAAAAAATTATAATTTTGGCAACACTTTTACAGTTCTTTTTTTCTTTTTCTTTTTAATAATGTTACAAATGAAAAAGTACAATTCTGTTGCGATTTTCATAAGTTTCGGTATGAAAAAAGTTTGAAACTAGTTGCAAGGACAATAAAATCACACACTTACTTTAAAACAATTAACGCGTAAAAGCTCATAGTAATAATTGTAATGACTAGGAAAGCTACAAGTTGAAAATGGTGATTATTATTATAATAACTTGAATGCGTATGAGTCACATGATTTTGTAGCGTATTATTGAACGAATGAATTCATTTTCCAGTGTTGAGTACGAGGTACCTTACCTGGTTCAAATGGATTTTTCCAACGGAAACTAGGAATTGCTTTAATTACCAATATTAGATCCTTTAGGAAAATTCAAGAAAATGTAAAACATGAGTCACAGCGGTATCAACTTTGTAAGCTTAGCATCCAGCTAAAACACATATGAATAGATATAGGTATTTCAAACTATAGATATATTATTAAATCGTAGAGATATTTTTATGCCAACCATTAAATAAATAGGGGGACTAAAAATATTCCTAACCTTCTACCTTACTCTATAGGCCAAATTTGTTTTCATTGTGTCTCTTAAAAAACAATCCATTAAAATGCCATATTATATAATGTTAGAAGGAAACTGACGTAGAAAATATACTTACAATTTTCCTGACATTCAAATAATAAAAATAAGTTGTATCCGAGCATTGACCTTTGTTACTTAACTTTTGTCATTTCTTAGTACTTAACTCTTACTAGGAAACTATATAAAAATACTTAACTTCACATAATCAATTTCTTTGTTATCTATCTATATCTATATTTAAAAAGTAATTGTCCGTCTCCCTCTATTTCTCCGCTAACTTCTTCTAAACCACCCAAACGGTTATACGGTTTTCACTAATGAAAAAAGCGATAATCGAGGAAGGTTTCTGAATATAATATGCAGTAAAAATTGCATCTGCTTGAGTGTTTGTCAGTCCTCTTAAGACAAATATATAATCATATTTATATAATATAATATATATTTTATTAATATTGTTCATATACTAATAAAATTGATTTCACTACGTTTAAAAAATGCAACAAGTTGAATAAATGGAGAAATATCACCAACATAATTTATAATATTATTATTGCAATACGCAACGGATTCTATAAATAAATACAATTATATAACATAACATAATCGGATTATGATAATGTTCCGTAATTCCGTTTACCACGCGAAGTGACCTTGTCTCGGTGCCGGCAACGTAGCGTGTGACGTCACACGGCGTGACGTTGCATCAACGTCATATTCACAGAACAGAGAAATCTACGTCCCATCGTTATCATGACGTGGAACACTAAATCAATTAATTGAACCCCCGATACTAAGAAGAAGCTGAATTCCCCACTGAATGTAAATTACATTTTCAAGAAGTTAATAAGACGATAACAAGAAAACGTTTGATCAGATTTTGAGTCATACGAAGGTTTCCTAAATATTTTTTGTTTTTCATTTTTTGCCAGATTTTAAAAGAGTGTTCAGACAAGACTATACCGCGTGTAGGTATTGAATACGATATATGTATTTAAAAAAAATCTTATTACGAATAGGAATAATTACTTCGTTATAGTTAGTAGTTAGCTTTACCCATTTTAAAATAATTTATGTAATGTTTATATATTTTCGCAATTTCTATGTAATGATTATTTACATATAAATATATTTTATTTAATTTTCTTAGATTTAAATTTTTTACAATATAAATATATTTATTATTATTTTTTTCAATAAATATGTACTCCAAAATCATCCCAGACTAATAATAATAAAGCTTATTAATAATAAAACGTATTATGAATAAGCTTATTAATATTATTGTTTTAAAAATTACAATAGATAACTAGTGCCATCTTGTGTAATTTTTAAACTAAAAGCTACAATTTGGAAGTATTCAGATTTGTCGCCATCTATTGTTGAGTAGCCAAATTATTATACATTCATTTTCATAGCAACTCCTGTGTTGTGAACGTGCCATCTATCAGGGAGTAGCCAAATTAAATAATAACAATGTAAGAAGAACCAATAAAGATTTTTATATATTTTTTAACATCTTTGTATATACATTATGGTTTAGCAATAAATGAATTGAATTGAAAGATTATCAGCAATTTTTTTTTCTACAAACAATGATACATTACTCAATCGATACTAACTAATAGAAAACGTACCATTCCGTACGTTAATTTAAAAGCATTTAATATTTTTTGCTTACTTGAAGCAATTATAACATCGATAAACTATTTTAACAAAAAAATTGAAATCGTGCTACGAGTTTAGAACCTCAACTCAAGGTTTGTTCGTGTTAAATAGGCGGAATAATTTCACGAATCCTGTATATTTGAAGTCTTTCAAAAAAACATTTATTGATTAATGGGCTGCCCACTGCCCAAATGACTGCGAAACGCAGTTTACCCTTTTTTTAAAAAATTGGAAAATCCTTTGGATACCCGGCATTGTATGCCAACTGCAGTTTACACTGCACACTGCAGGGTTATGCCGGATTCATACCAGCTAAACCTAAAGACTTTATAGCGGAGCCGTAGATGGGCAGGGTCGCGGGGAAGTTATGACAAGACAATCGGTGCCCAGCCACCAGCACGGCTATCCAGCGCGGAGAGGGCTACGTTCCTTGTCAGAAACTCGGCGTACCCGAAAGTGGAGGTACGCCGTCCAAAACGCAGTGAGCCATGTCACTACTAAAAGCAGCTTAGATAGATACTATTTCCCCCCCTAGGTGGGCCATGACCTTGTCGTGGTGGGGGGGTTTATATTATATTAATTTTAAATGTTGTAAATACCGACCGGCCTTTAACTATTGTACTTAACGCTGCATAGTAATTTAGATGCAATACTCAAAACACAATATTGGTTTATAGTAACAACATAATATTAGGTATGATTTGAGGTTTGATTCAATATTTTCTAAAAGAGATTCGCTGCTGACCATAGAAGGATCCTGCGCACTTCCAGAACAGAAACTATGGCGTTGCTTGTGTTATAGGTATAGGCGACGGTAGCTGCCTACCATCAAGTGGACCGTCAGCCTGTCTGTCGACCTTAACTTTAAAAAAGTTTCTGATATATTTAGGGTCGTTTTTGTAATAAATTAATTTTCTGTACTCAGTTTATATGTGAATTAACTATCACGGTTTTAAACTGAGTATTTAATTTTATTATAGTTTACCTAACACTGAACCACATTGTCTAAATCATTATTTGTTATTAATAATAATAATTAATAATTATTAATTACTATCAGTCAAACTTACTATAAACAAAACCTATCAGCCTGACTATATTAAAATACTGAAATGTATAACAATCTAGCAAACAGCGCCCAGCTTCGCACGGTTGCATTTTTTTTTTGTAAATTATGTATAAAACCTTTCTCGCTTTATGCTCTTTTCACAAGTGGAAACAGCATTAGTTTTAAAAGATCTAAGCGTACATACAGAGGGACAGACGGCGTGAAGTGACTATTACATATATACCTACTCTGTAAAGAAGATAAGGTATAGGTATCTAGTATACAACAACCTTAAAAATTAATTAAAATAATTAAACAAGTGTATATCAATTGCATGACTTTGCGTAATCCATTATTCATTAACCGAATATAGAAGTATGTTTTAAATACGTTGAGTAAATCCGATACGTTTATGTTACGCCTGACAACGCCTTCTATTGTTGATAGGGATGCTCATTGTATAGTTTTTTTATTAGTAATGAAAATAGCTTTTACCGTAACCTTTAATTATAAAATATATTTAAACATATAATTTTAATGATAAACTATAAAAATTACAAGCACAAAATGCTGTAGTAGATAGTGAACAATGGCAGACGGTAAGACTTACTATGCATTTTACTTATGTAAAATTCAATTCTTATCTTAATCCTACTAATACGATAAATGCGTAAGTTTGTAAGGATGTTTGATTTTTATCTTCTTTGCCACAAAAATGACCACAAATCTTTTTTGGAGTGAAATTTAGCACGCATATAAATACATACATTATTATCTGAATTAACATTTAGGTATTTTTATATCCTGAAAAAGTGTTACGTTCCTGTAGGATTTTCAAAACTAGAGCGTGTTCGTTTTAACATCAAAATGTAATGTTTTGAGTTTATTGTTAAGTATTATTTGTCATTACTATATTATATTATTAATAACCGTGAAACCCTGACGTTACCTACGTTATCAAAAAAGGCCACGACGTCAATGGCTAAAATCAAAAATTAGAAATACCGAGTAAATGCATACGAAAATTATGAAAGTGGCAACCCTACTGTGAGTGCAATTAATGCACGTTGCATTGATACCGGGCTATGACCTGTTATCATCGTTGCAATACTGATAACGGATCTACTAACAAGGCGTGTTTATATTGCAAATTGATATATGCATTTTCGCTTGATTCAAACCAAGAATCGAAGGAATCAACATAATCTTCATATTCAACAAAATATTGTAGAAGTATGAAAAATTTTTTTATTAAAGGGATCGGCTATGTGATAACTATATACCAAATCCTTTACGTAGTTTCCAAGTTTTGTGGACACAAACACACGGAAGCTCAATTTTTACATATAAAAATTAAGTAGGTTATACCTTGGCAGCCGCTCTGGCGATTGTAACCATCCCTATATCGAAAATAAACGTGAAACAACAGTTGCTATGGCTTCTGTTTATTGGCTATCGTAGATACTTAACATTAAGTAAACAGTCTGCCTAACTCTATCATAAAAAAGACTTAAATAGTGTTGAGCGTGAAGAAAATGTCGAAATAATTCCTCACAAAATAACAGGACAGATGATTGGAGCCTGCTGGATTAATAACTCGAAAAATTGCGATAAAATCTAGCATTGAGAGATAAAAAGTATAAGAAGCACTGTAAAAACTACATAACCTTGATCCAGGCGAACCCACTGAGAAACGATGCAACTTTTTTACCTGCCAACAACAATCAGCAATTTAAGATTGTGGCTTTGAATTTTTTGTGACTCTACAGTAAATTGTTTCGACGTTAGAAAATTAATTTACAAACATTATGACTTCCCACATAATATGTTTACAGAAACAACAACTTTTAAAACCTAAATAATAAATAAAATTTAGGAAGGGATAGGGAAATGGTATGATGTATAATGACAGCTATCAAATTTTAAATTAAAGCTTATTTACACGTACAAGAAACTACACGATCCTGTGACCTGTGTCTTTTTCTAGTGTTCCTCAGTTGTCAGCCTCTGTATGTTCCCCCGCTAACTTCTTCTAAAACACCTCAAAGGAATATTTCACTAATGGATAAATTGATACGGTTTTCACTAATGGAAATAGAAATAAACGAAGGTTTGTGTTCATAGTTTCATTCAACACACCACTATAGGCATACTATAAATTGTTAGAATGTCAACAATCTGTTGTCATTTTCTAAATTTTATAACATACCTAGGTTTTCTCGTGATATTTTATTTTACAATTAGATCAAATGATCATCACTTTCAATGCATAACTATATTTATCAACAAATAAAGTAGGTACCTACCTTCAAATTAATCGCTTCCAAATTCAAACACCACCTTTAAATGTTCCAAAATTCGCAATTTTTTCACTGTAAAAATCCACTAAAATTCAGTACTGTAACGAAACACAATATTATTAAGCGATTTGAATATTTCTAATCAGAAATGTTAGCGCGTCGTACGCCGGGCGTTATCGGATATACACTAAACACATTATTGGTGCATAAATTTACACCACCCGCTTATATATTTAAAATTATACAAATCTGCACAATCGTTACCTATATCGAGAGATCAAACCGGTTACTCTTTTTTTACTCGAGAGATTTTTTTGTTACGTAATGCTGTGTTCGCCTTCAATGAGACTTTCGCCTGAACTGACTACCGCCCGCCTACATTAGTGAGTTCGATTTATTTTCGTTGGGTACTAGCTATAACTATTATTACTGTAGTACAACCATAGCCATAGATGTGAGGTATGCCATGCCGCACGCGCTAATACATTGTGTAGTGCGACGTAGCCATTTTGAACTTCGCTTTTTCGGATCAATACCTTAGTTAGAAGTTTAAGGGTTTTTAAAGGTCTTTCTTTAAAATTGATAGGCGAAAACTTTTCTTGTATCAACTTCGTGTTTGTGTCTTTATAAATTATTATAGCCTATATATAAGTAATTTCAATATGTTAGCCCCTTCCACTTCGGGTGCATTAATTAAACCACTTTATTTTTAGTTTAAATACTTTTATCGTCCGGCCGATATATCATTACTATAATTCCAACTATACCTAAGATACGACGACGACCTCTCTTCACGAACGCGTTCGTTCAACTGTCTGATAAGTACCTTTTTAATATCATTCAATATCACACATTTTCAATCTCATCAAATGTATCTAAATGAATGAGCACCTCTTTTTGCAACGTCACAGAGCACTTTTCACTGTACTTTCCGCCTTAATCAATCAACTTCTGTCTACAAAAATAGCAGACGCTAACAAATGTTTTAGTTTTACATTTATAATATTAGTATTATATAAAAAGCCACCTATGCATCTCATGTTCGTATGTTTTGTGTTAGATATATATCGTATATCTAACACAAAACATAAAATACGTAAACGTAAAATATAAAGGACATTTTGAAGTATTTAAATGATAGTGAGTACAGATTCAGTCTCCTTTGTAACCTCAGACCAAATAAGAAGTAAAGACAGAATGTTGCGAACAACATAATGAAGCCGGTTTTAAAAACATGTGTACATAGGCCGGTGTTGTCCTAATAATACATAGATGTCAAATAATTAGTATATTAGCAAATAATCTACTGTCTTTCATACATATTACACAAAAACCACATACAATTTTGTCTATTTTGAACCGGAATTTCATAAGAAATAGATATGTTTAATACCTATAACAAAAAGTAATTTCCCCACATAAATTTTTGAATGGTTGCCAAAAGTAAGCCGAAGTTTAATAAATTGTTAACAGACGCATCTCAGACGTGGTTAAAAATAAACAGGTTGAATATATTCGTATGTTCTATCTGATTCATTTAGCTCATCGAATCTATAATTAATTGTTTTATACTATATTTTTTTTCTAAAGTTTTTGAAATTGATTAAAGATTATATGTTGAACTAAATCGCATAAGTGGTAAAATTTATTGCAAGTTGTAGGACTATTACTTTAGTAAACTTGAATTAATATAAAATTATACTACTATTATTACAACTACTAATTAATTATAGTTATTGTTAATGATAAAAGTGTTGAAGTCTTATATAACTATACATTGCTATTAAAACAATTTTATAGAAAAAGTAAATGCGTAAATGCGGAAATAAATGCGGAAGTTTGTATCTATGGATTTTAGTCGCAAAAACGGCTGAAGGAATTTGGATGAAAATTGGCACACAATTTACATGGATTAACATATAGGATTTTTTACACTGGGAAAACGTTAAGTTCCCGAGGGATCGTCTAAAAATTAAAAATAAATCGGCGCAAATATCGTTAGCGACGAAGTCACGGACACCAGCTAGTACAGAATAATAGACCCGTGGGGCATCGGTCTTGCATTTCAATATTTCGTTTAAAACATCCCCAGACTTTCATAGTGGAACAACATTCCATACTAGAACATAGTCAAAGTTGTTACCTAATGCAATGCTACAACTATAAATAAAATAATAAAAGAAAACTTCAAATAAAGTATCAAATATTTAAATCCCAATACACAGGTGATAATAAGACAAAGCAGAGACCGTACAAGGTCACGAAGCGAGGTTGTATTATGTATAATAAACCGAAACATAAAAATATACAAACTCATTATACTACATTTTATTTTAGTTATGATTAATTTTAAATAAATTTTATATAAGACCTTTTCCCTTTAAATATTATAAAGAGAAAAGATTTATACTTTTGTTTATATTATAATGAATAAACACATAAACTACTAGACCGAATTTAAAAAAAAACACATATAAAGTTACATTATCAGCGAGTAACATAGACTATATTTTATAAAGGACGAGGTCGCGTGCAACAGCTAGTATTAATGTAAGTCACATACTTACATATTTTGCGTGCCTAATGTCGGTATCGTCCCACGTAAATAATGTGCCAAATGTTATAACTATTGCTTTTAAAAATAATTTGACCGAATTCTTCGACGCTTGAAATATTTATTTTAAATTAATATTGTTGTAAGTTTTATTTATAAATAATAATAAATCTGTAAGTGTAGGTACTGTATGTATGTATGTATGTACGTATGTATGTTCCTCCATAACTCTGAAACGAATTAACTGATTTTCATGAAACTTGGTAGATAAACATTTGGACGTACGGGACACAGGATAGGCTACTTAATATTTTTCAACGCGGACGAAGTCGTGGGCACCAGCTAGTTTATAAATAAGTACCTATTATCCTATCTATTAATATTATAAATGCGAAAGTTAGTTTGCTTGTTACGCTTTCACGTATTAACTACGTATGAAATTTGGCACACGTTGTCAGGGATAAGGTCGCGAATAGTGCTTTCTTTTGTCAACCCCTGACAAAAGTATAGGAGCAATAAGGTTTGAAAAATGTTTTAACACCAATGTCTATATTTTAGTACACTTTCAAAATATTAATATTTACAATCTTTTAATCCAATGATAAAATTGTATGTATGGAAAATATTAAATATATATTTATTAAATAATACTAAATATATATTCAGTATTTTTATATACGTACCCTACGGACATCACACAAACTGGACTATCGACTTATCCTTACATATTTTCATAAAATATAAAAATGACGATGGAATATCAGTACTAATAATAAATCTGTAAGGGTCGGTCATGGAGTAAGTTACTTTGTTTTTAGAGATATCGTGTTTATAGGCTCTATACATGATACTGAAACTAAATTGACGATTTTTAGAATTTTTTTTTGTATGTATGTATGTTCCTCCATAACTCTGAAACGAATTAACTGATTTTCATGAAACTTGGTAGATAAACATTTGGACTTACGGGACACAGGATAGGCTACTTAATATTTTTCAACGCGAACGAAGTCGTGGGCACCAGCTAGTTAAAAATAAATATAAAGAAACATCATACAAAATAAAAATTGTGTAATAACTAGGCACATAATTATTCTATTCTATGTCGTGTTTAGATTTTTATCAGATAGTCAATGCAGTAGGCCATTAGCGACCTCAGGTCAGGTAACGGGGTCGACTATGGGTCACATGCTATCAGTAAAATACGAATCGATGTTGACTCAGCTAGAAACCAGTCGCATTTCACATACGAGTATTTTAGTTAGCAAGTGTGAGTGGAAAATTAACATTGACTCACTCAGTTAGCATATTTCGTTTCTATTGCTGCCCAATATCTTAAACGATGACCTTAAAGATCTTAAAGCAAGGGGCTTAATTTAAAAAGTATTTGCGAAATATCTATCGGGTACTTGATATATGAAAAGTATCTGCGAAATATCATATACAGTTCAATGATTGAAAAATAATTTTCAAACTGATTCAAGGCGGCATCTAGTTAATCATATAAAATGTGATCAGATAAATATACCTACTTAATCCCACTGAGATAGCCGGGCTTTGTCCTCATAATAGACAGTAATTGCTTTATACCTAATATTAATCAAATAATAAAAAATGTGGAATTATATACCTTTTAAGAATGTGGAATAAATTTTAAGAGATTTAAAAAAAAACAAAAAAAAATGGGCGTGGCTGTGTCGTGGACACGGCAGTATATTTTACGCGAATATGTGTAGGTATTTTAGAACTTGAATATACCATTTATACCAAAAAAATAATAAAAAATCCTTTAACTATCGAGTGGTGTAATTAAATTTTTCACATATAGATAAGGAGTAACAGCATCAAACTGTATTCCCCGATTTTGTTATAATCAGTTTTCTAAATTGGCTTCCACTATGGAAGCAAATATTCACGTTAATAGCATAAAACGTTTTCTTTTATTAATTCGCGATAAACCGGTGACCGGCGATAACGGTGACGCATAAATGTGAGCACGGTGGCGTACAGTTACGTATTTTATGACAATATCACACAAACAAGCCCGGAACTAAGAGAAAACATGACAAAACAATCAATCAAATTTATTGAACAATTGTGTAAACCGTACATTAATTTCATATTACTCTTAATATACGACACATTGAACGTATTTTGTCACATGAATATGTTTTTGCATTTTACTAAATAGACATGGGTACATTGGCGTGCTCATCACCGTCAATCGAAGATATAGATTGTGTATGACTATATCACTATAAATAGCTTCTGACTGTACCAAAAAACATATTCAGTACACACACACTGAACTAGTACAAAGCAGAGTGAATTTTAATTTATACAAAAAAATACAGTTGAAACTAAATTAAATAACTAAATTAATAATTAACTAAATATTTATACTATTAGAAAAAAATTAAGGTATAGATAAAAAAGAAACAACGACGCATATATTAGCGTTGTATGTTTGTTAATTTGCATTAATATTTTTATCTGTATTTTTCTGAGCGATATTTCATATTTAATTTAATTTATTAATTAGTGACAGAAAATTTAATAATGATAAATAAAATATATTTGGACTAAATAACCTTTTTTTCCCTTACCTCGACGTAGAATCCAAGTGTTTGTATAATTTTTTGACAAATTTCTGGTATAATTCAATTAATGCAATGTTTTTAACTTTTTATACTTTTAAAGTATATGCAAGTGAACTTATGAATCTCCACAATATACTTATATAGTCTTTGATCTCCACTAGCTATCACAGCTAGTCTACACTGCGGAGTAACGTCACTACGAAAATTTGTATTTTTTTATCCATTGATGATGCAATCATTTCTAAAAGTAATTCCGAGACCGCTGAGTCAGAGCGCTAATTATCATAAGGTAGGTACTCAACTCATATCTGAAAAAACTTATCAAGTTTGCCCCACGTTTTCAAACTAGGTAACACCCTTGTAAATTTATATAAGTAGTATATATAATAATTAAAAACATCAACAATTATGCCGTATGCATTTTAAGAAATGTCTACGTGTGTCTAGTGTGACCTTTCCAGAACGACCTTCACTTTATTTGACCTTTCATTTATAATACGGGCTAATAGAACAACTAATCGATAACTGCTCCACTGAATGACAGTACACTTTTGTTAAAATGTGTCAATCTATATTAAACTGGCTTTTACCCGCGACTTTGTTTCCTGCGCCCTTATCTTTTCTTTCTAGGATTTCACAAGCATGAAAAATATAATATCCTTATAATTATTCTTCCCTATCCATAGGATTCATTACTTACAAATTGCTCTGTATCGTTAGTAATATAAGCAGTTAGGTTCTAATACACTTTTTTAAATTGTTTAGACATATAAATATAAATAAATATAAATATCTTCACACATTCCACACAGCACCATCTAGTTCCACACTAAGCAATTTAATGCTTGTATTATGGATACCACACAGTTGATATAATACATAGATTACTTTTTTTTGTAAATACATACATATTATAAATACAAACATCCATGACTCAGGTACAAAGATAAATGTTAACACATAAACATTTGCCCCTAGCAGGATTCGAACCCACGACGGTTTGGTTAACAGCTAGGGTTACTAGCCACTAGACCAAACGTGTCGTCAAACCAAACATATAGTATTTAGAGATATAGTCTCATTTAGTTGTGGCCTATTAGTTAAAAACCTTTTAAGTATTCAGCTAAAAGTAATATTTACTGTTGCATGCGACTCCGTCCGCGTAATTTTATAAAATATAGCCTATGTTATTCGCTAATAATGTATTTTTCTATAGAATAAAAGAAAGGTGATAGAATTTTTACAAAAATACAAATCCTCTCTCTTATATAATAGTATCAGTACTGACAAAGCTTCTGTTTCCTTTGGTTTATTAAGTGCATTCAACTGTCATCATTTAACATAGCCGTCGTATTTATTCGCGTCAAAGAGCAAAATGTACAGGATGTAATAGCATCACACACTTTCCATCTCAAGTGACTGAAATTACAACAATTTAAGGCTATTAAGTCCAATTAAGGCCGTATCAAAGATCTATAAAAACAATCAGGGTACGCTGCTGCCATTAAAACCCTATTAACCATTTGAGTTTACCGAAGTATTCCCGGTCCTTGTTCTTCACTCGGTAATCTTGTTTTTAATTTTATGAGATCATAGTATGTTTTCTTGTGGCCGCTTGCCACTTAATAATGTGGACGTGAAATAGATACGCATTCTATATCAAATAACTACTCTTCAGTTTTATACACTTGTTTTTGCAAAAGGTGTGCTTTGAAATGTTTTATTAAACACCCATGTACACTTAAACTTTGCATATTTGAGTATTTCTAAAATTTGCTAAGTATTTTTTTATCTTGATTGCCACCTCAATTCAGTTTGGTATTAAAACTGAAAATGAAGTAGTGTCAAGGCAAACAGCCTTTCCAATTATTAAACTGGGCAGCTAATTAATGTTGATATATACGTGGGTGGTCTGAAAAGTTTTCGACTAGACATTTTTTTCTTAAAATTTATTTTTATTTTTCTAATAATAAACTTTTATAGTCTCCTTGTAACTAAACACACACTTCTCCCAGCGATGCTCCCCTCTCTTTAACCCGTCCAAATAGTACCTTTTGTCATTTATTTTAATATGATCTACTTTTACTTTTATTATTATTTATTATTAAGGCGGTCCACGAAATCCTACAAATAACTGTCAGACTCCTTTTCTCATAAAAGGTAATCTTTCTCATAAATGGTACTGCTTGCAATAAAGTTTTGCGATAATTTATTAATTTTATTTAATATTAATATTTAATTTATAACTCTGTTATAAGAAAGTTTACTGTGATATAGTTTATACATCAGAATAACGCATTTGATAATTATAATTTATAATTAATTAATTAATATGGACTATAATACGAGGACCAAGTCGCGGACGAAATCATCTTTGAACGAATTACCTTTTTAGGTACAATGGCTTTAGTTTCTAAAGTCATTGTGACTAAATTATGAAGGAACTCTTTTCTCTGAAAACTTATTTTAGATCAAATAACAGATCCCACGCAAGTGTATATTTCGTTTACTTTTTTTATATAATTTTACCTTTTTAAAGTTTCATTACTATCGCACTGATGAGACTTTTCTCTGATGAGCACTGATGAGTATATATTTTTTCGTTTTAGAGGCTAGACCGTGATATTACTGCACATATGCTTTTGTGTTTTGGTGTGTGACCAAACGTCAAAGGCTCAAATCCTGTTAATTAGACTATGGGAAAAATCCTAAGACGATTGGCAGCAGCACACAAGATAGGCGACCAAAGTCAGTAAAACTTAACTTCTCACTTGATATCGTAGTCAGCTAAACCAAGTAAACGCCTGCCTACGTTAAAAAAACTGAACTATGCTGATAACCCAAAAATTATTAACTTTACAAAATAACAACAACACACTGTTGGAAAACACAAAGTAACGGCTTATATAACAAATTTAATAAGATCCCTAGTCTCCAGATGTTCCAACAGTTTGACCTTCCAAGAATTAATAGAGCATAGATAATAGGTTTCTCAGAAGAATAGATTCATTTTCAATTGATGGCGTCAGGCTGTCTGTTTCGGCCACTCTCACTGACAACTAATAGTGAAAGTGAAATGGGTTTGGAGGTCACGTACGATTTGATTAATGGTTCTTCTATCGGTCTATTTGACAACTTCGAGTTTGATTAAATTAATTTTAGTTTTTTTTTAAAACTTAATTATAAAATAGTAGTCAATGTTAGAAATCTATTTTAAGCAACGTTTATTTAAAACTTATAATAAACTTTAATAATGAAGTTAATTAATAATTTTTTCCAATTTAAAAACGATTAATTTGTAATAGTTATCGTTGAAGATTAGCGTTGTAAATTTGTGATGAATGAGTAGTTTTTAAAAAAAACCTCGATATCATTTTCAAAAATGTAGACAATAGCTCGCATTTTCGATGCTTTATTTATTTACGATATATAAGTTGTATTGATTTTATTTTGTTCACAATTTTTTCAGAGTAATGTGTAAATGTTTCAAATGTTACCCGTAGTGGATGTAACTATTAAAGTTGTGCAGGATTACGTTAAGACCGGAACAACTATGAAGAATCTGTCTAGTTTTGGCTACATTCGGGAAGCTGTGTCATCTGTTCTCGTCACTACTGCTGCAATGTTATATAATTATTGCGTCCTGCCAGTGATGAAATGTGATACCGAAACGTGTCCTCTCACGCAGGACTAATTGATCCACAAGTTAAAAGTCGCTCAGAGAGCTACCGAGCAGTTGCTCGAAGTTTCTTTGGTGGATGTGATCAGAAATTCTGAAATTTGCCGACAACTTATGTCGACATATCCAAGAGAATGAGCAAGTTGAAGTGGCAATGGGCCGGTCATATCTGTCGCTTAGCGGATAACCGATGGGGTAGAAGTGTTCTTGAATGGAGGCCACGAATTGGAAAGCGCAGCGTGGGACTCTCTGCGGCCTGAAAGTTAAGGCCAGGCTCTATGAAACTAAGGGAACTTTAAATAAATGTGCTGAGTCAACCACATATCTGATCAATGTGGAATTTACATATATATATTTTGAGACCTTTATGTGTAGATTATCAAGTCAGAAACATAATTAGGTGATTTTCATTCGATACATTTTTTTATCGAAATCGGCGCCTTTTCCGGAGAATATTACATTTTTCTACTAAACGGCTTGAGTTATATCGCCAAAAAACTGCTCGTAGCAAGGAAACATTGTTTACCAGTGATTGTCAAAATAAAATAAACTTAGGTTTATTTTTACTCCTATAATTAACGAAAACAATTTTGAGACTTACGTTGTTTAGTTCCGAGCTAGTGCATACCAAATCATGCTTCAAATAATGTACGCAATATTCAACCTTACGTAAGCTGTATCTTGCGATATATTAAAAAAAATCCTAGAGAGCCGCCGAGCAACTTGTAACTCTCGGGTGGCGGGACGTGGGCGGAGCGAGCGTAGGAATTTTATTCGTGGAGCCTGCTCTTAAGCGTTTGGATACGAAGGACAGAAGACCGTGCGTAGTGGCGAGCCTTGGGAGAGGCATACATACAGCAGTGGAGAGACACAGGCTGCTGCTGCTGATGATGATGATGATGAGGTATATCCCCCGTAGTGTATTTGTCATAAAAATTTATAGTTTATAAAATGTGTTGTTAATATTTTCTCTCGATATACCGTTGCAATATAAGGCGTCCTATTGCCAGCAAGACAGTGTTCTAATGATGAGGACATGCAAGTCTAACCAACATTCCTCGCTCTGCGTGACTACAAAATGATTACAAGACACCGTAATTTACAAAATGACATTCCGACTGTCGATACATGTCATTAATGTCATTTGTGAACACAATTACTGTGGCAATTTACGATCGCCAGCAGGGTTGGGGCTGTTTCAAAGAGAAATGAACCAATAATAAAATACCAGGTTAATTACAAATCTCAGGCGAGTCGTGTGACTGACTGACTGAGTGTATACTAATGTTAGTAGATATCTAAGTATGGTTTTTATTTTACCCGGCAACCGCGAAATTCATGTTTTTCGGCGCAAAAATTCCCCAGTCTTCTTTTTTCTATCAAGACTTTCTTTTGCCATTTATTGTATCAAGACCTGGCCTTATTTGTGTTCCAATGCGGTCATATAAGTTCAAAAGAACTGTCAGACTGAAAGGCTACGAGAATTTATCTGTTACATTTAATAATATTTTGTTATAACATTTTGATTTTTTAAATGTATTAATTAATATATCATTTGGTACCTGGTTTAACATATAGGATAAGTATTTTTCATTTTTCAACGCTTAACAAATCGTGGGCACAGCTGGTAATAAATAATAAAATGATAAGACATGTCTAACAGTACCTAAACGTCTGCGCATTGACTTATTATATATTACTAGCGACTTATTATATATTACTAGCGTATGTCTTCCCGTTCCTATGGGGTAAAAGCCATTTGCGTGTAAGAGACAGACATACAAACATACATTTATTATGTATCAGTAAATAAGATTGGCAAAAACTCAAATGTTAGTCAAATAGATTTAATGTATTTGGTATTTCGCGTTATTGGATTTTGGCATTGTTACTGTTGGCGTGAATAAATGCCCTGTAGATATCAATTACAAATATATTGAAAATAAAGTAATTTGTAGTTTCCATTGAATAAAAATCTACCTCAAGTATTCTATAATGGAAATATATTCCATAGATAAATAAGTATAATTTGGATACAGTGTGGCAATAGCTCGGAGGGGTAATTTCGCATGTCATTATTGCATAGCGGCTGCGCGCACGCATTGGCTTAGCATACGGGGCGGTGCTGGGATCAAGATGGCGCCTTCAACCAATGCACCCATTGGTATTTCATAATTATAATTTATTTAATAATATTATTTGAATACTGTTACAACTGACAAATTAACGCCTCCATCAATCATATAGATAGGTACTGATCAAGATGATGCTTTCCTCCGATGTTAATTAATGTTCGGTTAAGTCGAAGATTTTTTATTATTTTCTGATGTACAACTTGATAGTCGGTGACTATAATCGCCTATAAAATAAACATAATCAACGACAAGAGGAGAAGCTAGTGTGTGATCTTTAGCAAGAAGTGGTTACTGCCTCCAGACTACCTAGTTTATGACTACGAAACGCAGTCACTAATTGAATGAAACATTAACGTAAGATAAGAAATACAAGCTCTTACAAGTTCTTACAATCAATTTGTGTTTATACGGAATAAAGAATATCTGCATGGGTTTATATTTTACTATACTAAGTACCGTCGTCACAACGATAAAGATGTTAGATATTTTCTCATGTGTTAAATTTTTCATTTTTTAAACGCGGACGAAGTCACGTGGACCACATAGTTCAAAATAATTGTATACTATACTATAAGTTAAAGGATAATCTTCTATAAAACATATCAAATGTTTAAGTAACCCCTCGCCGGTGTCCCACATACCCCCTCACATTTGATATTGGGGAAATGGACTGAACTCGAGACAACTCGAAATATGTACAAATGTGTGTGTGGGTGTATACACATACACTTAATTTAAATAAGTTAATCTTTAATAAAATAATTCATTTCTTGCTAAATTAATACCTTTTTTAATTCTTATCATAATTAAATAACTTAATTTTATTATATCTGTTATAAAATCTTGTACTGAAAATTTTAAATTTCGTACACACAGATACATCTAGCGTTGAGTAGCTAAACTAGTGAGCATAGTAAAAATCATAATGACTAAGCTATTTTATCATAAGCTATTTAAAAAGTTAAAAAGTGTTTTTGTTAAAAAAAATCACATTGTTTTGGAATTATTATAAATAATATAACAATTAAAACAGTTTAGTAAAATTGTTTAAATAAATGCTTTTAATTATATTTGCTTTCAGCGCCATCTTACGGAAACTATATTTACTACGTTGGTTTCAATTGCTCGAATACGCAAGTTTATAATTATAAAGCATGCCTTATAAATACTTAGATTGCTTACTAGATGGCGATAAAAACAAATATTTTAAAAATTATAATAAACAATTATTTTATTTTATTACTGCGCTTTGTGTTTGGAATATAATTATAGCAAGTTAGAAAAATTCTATCGAAGTCATTCGTAGATATATATTATATAATGATGGAAAGCATCGGTCATTGGAGCACTCCTCTGCCATCGAACTGTACTGCAGTTTATTTATTTATTTATACATAGATTAGCAATTTAATCTGTTGGATATATCTTTTTTGAACTCCTGAATATCTCAATCTATTATTATTATTATAGCTATCTCCTCCTACGGATTTGAATGCACTTTTCACTAATGTAAAGAGCGATCAACGAAACGGTTTAGGTTTTATATATAATTTCCAGAAAAAGCCCGTCCACAGCCGTTTGTTTATAAATATTATGAACATTAAAGAAACTAATGTAGTAAAGAGAATTATGCCCTCAAACTATATAGAGGATAGGTACTAACGTAACGTGTATTTATATGCTTTTGAATTTGAATTTATATTATGATTGAATTTATTTGGTTAAATTGTATTTCTAACAAGCGCCATCTGCACTTACAATAGTTGACTAAACAATTTTCTCCAAGCGCAAGTGGCGCCATCTTAAAACAATCACTTTACTTTCAATCTTTAATACTGTAGCGACTGTTGAGCGACTGCAAAGAGCGTTCGATATGTAGATATAGATACTCTTTGCGCGCGGGTTTTCAAAATAGATTAAGTTGTTTGTCACGGGTGACATACAATGATTGTCAGCTTGGTTTTTCTCATACAATGTTCTTTTTAGTTAATAAGTATTTTTATTGTAAATAATAAATAGTCTTTCTATTAAATTGTATATAGAGTTTGGTTTTTTAGCAATAAACCTACAATACTAACGCATACTAATCAGAGGGAGCTGATTTCGTTTTGAGCAAATTAAAAAATGCTTGTTTCTCCCAAAATTTACTTTACATTTAAATTCTTACTTCTGTATTTAAATATATCTAGTCTGCTATACAAACGGGATACATGATATCCAATTATACGATCTGGCAGTTCTGGAAAGAAGAAAGAATGAAGTTTTGATTGCGACGCTAGGCCAAACTCATGCGAAATGTTCAACGGTAGACTGTTGTTGTTAATAATTCCGAGCCATTTAATATTTATTTATTTCTCAATAAAATACTTAATTAAAAACTTAACAATTAATTTTATATGATTACACTTAGATTGTTACAGATTATCATGCCAAATACTTAATCAATTACAAATCTTGCCTAACAGAATTGTTCTATACCTGTTTGATCAGACGTCAACCACCAGATTAAGTTTCTGAGCAAACAATTTTGCAACTGAATTCTCTATAGGTTCGTGAAACACTGTTAATTGTTGGGAAATAGACAAGTCTGAAGCTTGTTATAATTGTACCCAATTCTCATAGCACAAGGGATACTAATATTATCAGTAAGTTAAGTTAACCTAATTGCTACATACACAATCAATGGTTGTAACTGTATGAGAGCCTGGTGCCCGTGGTAGGTATTAAAAATACCTGTGTTATACAGGTGACCAGGTCCCACTCCGCAGATTGCTTTACCCACAAATAGCAAGAAAACTAAGAAAATAGTAAGAACTGGAAAGTAGTGTCAGGGCACACTACGTTTTGGGCAGCCCGTCTGGCGGCAGTAGCCACCTCCTTACAGAATACCACCGTGAAATAACAGCATAAGTGCTGTTGTGTTTTGGTTAGTGAATAAGGAATGCCAGAGCCCTTTACCCCTTTCCTTCCCCACTTGGATGTGTTGCACTTGCACTGCACTATGGCGTTGCTTGTGTTAAAAGGAGATGGTAGCCACCTTAACATAAAAAATATATAATAAAGGCACTTTGGCATTATAATATTTTAAAAGACAGTTTTTTTTAAAGTTTCATTCATTAGTTAATCGCATTTGGCACAGACAACAAATAAAAGGATAAACTGTGACAGTATCAGCGAACAAGATATATTATTTCTATGATGCATACCTACTTATTTGTCTTAAAAATGCAAATTGCTAACTCGCTCTTCCTTCTTTGTGTAAACGTGGCTAGTTTAGTCAAATAGTACCTCTACGTATAATAATTTTTCCGTCACTCTCTATAATCGACATATAAGCTATTGGTTAAGCGGTTTTTGTTAGTTCTTGTTATTATTAATAATTTCAACATAAAACAAGGAAAATAGAAAGGCTGCTTAAAGTTTATTTATTTTTTTATAAAAATCCACAGACAGGCTATGGTCTACTTGATCGTATTCACCTATGAAAACCTGATAAAGGGTCAAAATATTGAATGGAATAGACAAGATCTCTTCGTACGCCAAAAGACAATAAATCACATGCACTCTGTGTTCTTGTGAGAGACCCAAAGAGGCTGTAAGACTACAAGCTTTACAAGACTTTAATAAACTATTACTGTAAGGCTCTTAAAAGGAAAAATTACGTAAAAATACAATGATCAATATTAACAAAACATCGTAGCTGTGAAACGGTCTAACATAAGTTCCCACCACATAAGACGAAATAAGATTAAAGTTTAACAGATGCGACTTCACGTGAAAAATGTTGCCAGTAAATAACTAGCTGCAAAAGCAGGGTGAAAATCTAAAAGCAGGAACACTCTCAAACGAAGTGTCTGTGCGGTGTCGGATTGCAAACTTCCGCCGCTAGCGAGATTATTCGACGGGATGATACTATCTCGCGCGAGCTTCCCCTCTTTTTAATACATCAAACTGTCATTTTAACCTCAACTTCTCGTCACGTCATGTAAAAGCGTATGTTATATTTTACAAAATAATGCAGATATCTATACTATCCATACTAATATTATAAATGTGAAAGTAACTGTCTGACTGTCTGTTACCTTTTCACGCCTTAACTACTCAACCGATCATCATGAAATTTTGCATACACATTGTCAGCG
Organism: Synanthedon andrenaeformis; assembly: GCA_936446665.2. Taxonomy (NCBI): domain Eukaryota; kingdom Metazoa; phylum Arthropoda; class Insecta; order Lepidoptera; family Sesiidae; genus Synanthedon; species Synanthedon andrenaeformis. Next base: position 3,309,235 of record OW387786.2, on the reverse strand, counting down.
ATACAAGAAAGGACATGCATAAGTACCTTCCTTCCAGAAAAAGTACTGTTCCCAACGGATCAACTAAAATAAAATAAAAAGCTAACGCCTGGCCAAAGTGTTATAGCAACAATAAGTGTTTTATGAAGTGATGAAGTTTTAATAGCACCTGTGCAAAGATAGGGACGAATTGCTAGTCACAAAATAATATAAATGACATAGAATTTAATGTTTTTTTTAAAAATAAATATGTACATTCATGACGATACTTCAAATTCCATACACCAGTTTGCCGGTTGTTACACTATAAAAAAGGTAGACTACAGTTGTTGAATAATTCATAAACCCTTATGTGGCGAAAATACAGGATATGACGCCAACGAACCGTACATTTGGTAAAGGAAAAACCCCAGGATGGCACACTTGACTTCTACAGAAAATATTTGATAAACTTCGAGGGTGTTAATAACAATCATTTATGCAAATACGAAAAATCTACCCAATAATTTTTTTGTTAGAACCAAGTACTTATTTACTGTTAATGTGAAAAAGTATCTTTATTCTTCATATAACTAATTTTCGCTTGTGTCGATACAAAGTCTAATACGTATCAAATCGTAGTCACAATCTGCTTTATTTTCAATATTAGACACTTATCATCTGCCTTCAAATGAATATGCATAGATAAATTATATCATAAAGTACGGACAGGCAACGCCACGCTTATAAATTTTCCACAATAAGCGTTACAATAAACGACTTGCTCCTTACTTTCATACTTCATAAGTATCTTATCGCGTAAATAAAACATAGTTACAATTTAATGTTTTACTACGAGCAACGCGCGTTCTGCCATAAGTTCCAAACAATGTGTGACAAAGTTGTATCATTGGAAATTTTTGATGGCATCCGTACTGATTACAATGTACGGTCACACCAATTTATTGCCCACTTATTACTGCCAAGTTGAGATATTCTTGTTCGTTGTACTTTAGATAAATAGACAGTATTTACTTGTAATAAGAACTAAAATTGAATGAACAATACCAGTAAGTCGTTATCCAATATATTACATATCGTAAAGAAGGTTTATTATTGAGTATGGTTATCTCGTTTAATTCTTTTATTATCAACCCCTTACAGATAATCACCACGAAATAAACAAAAAACAGACCTCTATGGTTTAGTAAGTGAGCAAACGATGTAGAATCTCTAACCTATTTTCTACCCCCACCTTTTTAGGGACCGTAGTGACAGTGAACTTACACTCCCCTTAGGTGTGGTTGTGTCCTTTGGCGACAGTAACCACCTACCATCAAGTGGTCCGTCAGCCTGTCTGGCACTCTTTATAATTATTAAAAAAACATTTTGTGAAATCGGCTCGTCGATTTCAAATTGAGATTTAGAAATACGTTTTCTTGCTAAACGTAATTTTAAAAATAACCTTTAATTAGTTTTTGTTTTAAATTCACCTGATAGTTTTTAAAAAAATCAAGTAAAAAAATACCCAATTCGATTTACTAGTTTTCATAGTTTATTCAAAGCAAGCACTCGCTATTTATTACTCTCAGTAATATGAATATATATTTGAATAATTCTTGCATTTCCTGCACTTTCATGGGAGTTTATTAGCAATTGTGAGAATTTATTGATAGAATCCTTTCATGAATAAACTTAAAATATAATAAGATAAAGAAAGAAGAAACTAAAATATTATGATTTATTAAATAATTTTCTTACATTACATTGTACATCGCACCATCTTTTCTGTGTTCTTGAAAACACAGCTTTTCTAACTTTTCTAGTTTTTCTAATTCGATTTTCAATGCTTAGCTAGCTAGGTAGCTCTTGAGTTTCTAATCGATAGCAATATACCAATTAAACTAAATTATAAGAGTAATTTATGAATAAAATAAAAGGCAAACACAGCGTAATGACATATTGTAACGTTTCTGTTAGGTTGTTAAATGTTTACTAAAGTCGCCATTACTATGAAATATGAATTAATGACCGCGGAGCGACGCTCCGGCGTCATCCGGTACATATAGAGATGTTTATAAAAACCATGGAGCCGTTTAACGTTATTTTTTTATAGGAAATTTATTTTCTACATTGTTATTAACTCTCTTTCATACATAGGCATAAAAAATAATGCAAAAACATGATTAGGTTCGTCAGTTTTAGGAAAAAATAATAATAATAGGTATTAGTCACACATTATATTTTGTGAATTAAATCCAGGCCGATTTTAAACCTGATTTTGAAAATGTTGAACCTAGATTATGGTTTGTGTTTATAATTTACAGAAAAAAGTTGCATACAAGTTGCAGTTGAAAAAGTCGGGAGCGGGACGCTAGTTATAAAAAAAATGATTTTATGTCAATCTTCAAATGTGCGACCTATCTATTCTTTCTGTTGTCATTATCGCAATTCAAGAATTCATAGGTAATATCCGAACATCGCTCTACGTTGGTCAAGCAGATTCAAATGACGCGCAATTCAAACAGATTTTTAACACTTTCAAACTTAAATATTTATTAAATTCCATTACCAAATTACACGAAATTTTCCCAGTAAAATTTCTTTTTACCTAATGGTACAAGTTTCAACCGTTAAAATGAAAATAAACTAGTGGCCTTATCTCCATAAAAACTGATTCTCCTTTACAAGTTTAATTGAATTAATTAGAATAACATTCAACACATGATAATAAAAATTAGAACATACCACATAAGGGAGTGGCACTAGTGTTGGACATGGTGCCAGTTAAGGAACACTTTTGTAATAAGTATAATAATGTTAAAATTTATAGCGTTTATATTTCTTTTTAAGATGTTCACCTGTTCACTTTTGACTGTCCAAATTTGGGTGTTCATAACTTGAGATGTGTCCAATATTGGATGCACATTACTGGTTTTTCATCTGTCCATCACTATTGCACTCACCTTGATACAAATTTATATACAAATTAAAATAATTTACCCTCTGAAATATGTATTGTATGAAATTCTAGAAATACATACAACACCAACGGTATACGTAAATAAAAATTAAAAATATTTCATTTCAACTCCACACCTCCCTTTTAACAAATGCGCATAACCAAGTAAGAGGAGACGGGTGGTTTATGATTGATTATGTCGTATTCTGTTACACGAACGTTCAGATCCGCGACGACTGCTCGTTGAACATTCCCCAATATCAGCGCCTGGCGTGTTACTTCACGCTCCAAGGATATGGCTAATCATAATAAAACACAGAGCTTCAAAATTTACAATCCGAACCAACAGGAAGAATTGAATAGAGGACAATTCACAGACAATAAAAATGATGACGATTTCAAAGGTACGAGTTCGTATGCAAATATTTCTAATAGTGAAGCAGTCGTGTGTTTTGACGTGGGTTGATTGGAAGATTCAAGAGGATTTCCATAATATTGAACTAAACAATGTACTTACATAGAATAATATAATATTCTAAATGTAGCAAGTGTGCGGACTGCTATTCAAATATGGCCAATTTTTCAAATGATCTTTTCATAGTTGGCTCTGGTCTGGATCTGGCAAGTAGTGGCATGGCACACTGCGTTTCACAGTCATTAGGACAACTCGTCTGGCGGTAGTAATCACCGTGAAATAACAGCATCTGTGCTCTGTTGTGTTTTGGTGAGTGAGTAAGGGATATGAGAGTCCATTTCCCTATCTCATTTCTTATGATCTCCTTTATGACCCTTGTAACTTATATTTAAAAAAAAAACTTTTCCCAAAACTTTACCAAATTGAAAATATACAAATCGTACCATAGTAGATTATGAAACATTAGCAGTGTTTATAAAGTATCAAAATAGATAAAGATGACATAATAGATTGATAATTTCACATTATGTAGCAAGCCCGATGGCAGTAATCACCTTTTATAGAAGCCACCATGAAATACCAACACTATGTATTGTTGTGTATCAATGAGTGGTGGCGGTGAGGTACCCCAAAAGATAGGGGATCCTTCTTCCCCTCCTTCCTCTATTCTATGAAGCATACTTGCAAGGGAAACCACCTACCGTCAAATTGCCTGCTAACATTTACTTAAAAATACTTATGTACCTAATGAAAATCCAAATCTTAGGTACCATGGTAGTTAAATATTTTATAAGGAATGAAGAGGTTCCTTATAATTATTATTCAAAATTAAGTTATTGAAGGGCAAATGCTATTAGTCCAATTAGGCGAAGTAATTCATGTGACGACTTATTCAATAACCAAAGTTAATAAAATTGTATGGTTTCTATTGAAAGCAGCAAAATAATTTTTGCTATTGAAAAATATCAATCAGTGAATTCAGCATTTCATTATAAAAATTGTGATTACTTATATTTTTTATGTGCCCAGAAAATATAGGTAAATAGATGTTATTTAAAAAAAATAAGTATGAAAAAATAGAAAGAAATAATTACTTTATACCAATATTGGAATTACTTAAGAAAAATTGGGTACACCCCGTTTGTTCCCCATTATAAAGATATATAGATCTATTGGGATATTCACTATGTCGAAAATTGTCCCAATTTCTCTATAGTTAGTACTACAGCATAACTTTCATCAATCAGAGTGAGTATTGAAAACGTAGCCCCACGTGAAATGGGGGCTACGCTTATAACATGAAATTCTTAATATTAGTGATCATTGGTGATGATAGGCTGTAAGAAAATATTGTGATTTATATGTTATATGTATATGTTGCACTATTACAATATTTACTTGGTAATGAGACCCAATTTACATTAAATAACTTTATTATTTTTATTTTTATAAATAGGTAAACAAAAATTGTCATTGTAACAATATATAATTACGATCATTCAACATAAAGAAACAAAATATATTAATTTTGATATTAAATTACGCGCAATCTACGATCCTAATTTTCATTTGACTTCCTTTACAATGCCAAATTAACGAAAAATGTTTTTACTTAGACTTATTTACTACTATAGGTATGTAGTGCAAATTGCCCTATACAAACAAAATAGTTCATTAACATTATCAACGACACTTTTTTTATATTATTGTCAAAAAATTATATTATTGTCCTAAATTTTTTTATAGAACAATAGGATGCACCCGAAAAATTATAGAATGTAAAAAAATCACAAATGTGGTTTACCTTTTACAAACCAAAAACAACTATCATCTATGTCATCAGTTAATTTTATATCAATTCTCAGGTTACGATGAAAAAGATCTTTATGGTCCGCAAATCACGGATAAGGATGGCGCCTTACTTGACCAACATGACAGCTTTTATATGACGACTAAAAGTTTACTGGTACTCTTTCAAATTATGGGCATCATGCCGATCATGAGAGTGCCTAAAGGTAAGTATTCCTTACTTTTATAAAATTATATCGCCAAATATAACACAAAACGATTGGAACCAAATATTTTACTGGATTTGGTACACGATTAGTACTTTGGATATAATGATGGCATAGAACACAGGTGTTGAATGAGCAGAAAAATATTTTACAGTAGAAATTTTAAAGTTGGATTATCTAGGCCATTTAGTGAAGATGTGGTATCTTCACTAAATGGCCTAGATATAATTTGCTTAAGTTGAGCTATAATTAATTAATCCTAACCGGTACACGGGATGCTTGCCACATTTGAGCATAACAAATTTTTTGTTACAAGGATAGATTTTGTGTACGTTTAACTCATTATTGAAAAAAAAGTACTTACCACATCTGTGGACTGCCACGATGAGATGACGATTATACATCTAGTTATCATTCTAGAAATAAAAAGTTAAAAGTTAGTTTTTTTTTAATAAAACCTATGATTGCAATACATGATTTATTAAAATTAATAGTGCTATAGCTCTGTTGTAAATATGAAGTAAAAATATTTAAATATTTTAATGAGTGAATTTTGAATCACTTATAGTATCTTTGTTTTTAGATAGATTATATAGATTGTTTGATATACCTTTTTCATAACCTGACGCTATAGTCCCACTGCTTAACGTATGTTTAACAAGTTTGTATGTATGAATATAACATGAAATTCTTGTATGTAAATAGGTACCTATTATGTATGGGCTAAGTCCATGATTGCTAGTTTTTAGTCTGAAAATGACATCACACATGAAGTAGGTTTTACGCAAAAACCAGTCATCATTTGAACTTAGCTGTTATTAATAAATAATTTACGATATTTATTATTATTTTAAAAAATTAACTTTCTTAACATAGATGCTCAAACTAGTAAACGTACAACATACAACTGGATATCAAAAGCTACATTGTGGGCTTACTTGGTATGGAGTCTGGAGTTAATAATGGTTTTGAAAGGTACACTTATATAATATTTTGTTTCAAAATTTTTTATATATCTATTGGCAACCATAGTATGCTAGAGCTCATTTCTTTTACTACTAAGTTATACTAAGCACCTGTGCCATTGCTTGTGTTATGCTTGCTTGCTTCTGTAGCCATTTACCACCAAGTAAAGTGCCGCCTGTCTGACGAACATTACTTTTTCATTAAAAAAAAATTACGTATAATTAGAAACTCTGCGAGAGAAGATTACACAATGCTTATAAAATTGTCTATTATAAATGGCCAATTTTAGAACCGTTAATTTAAATTAAACAGCTTTGTTTTCTTTTAATCAGTGGGCCGTGAGCGTCTGACAAATTTCCAGAAGAGTTCCAATAAACGTTTCGATGAAGTTATCTATAATATAATTTTCTTGAGCATACTCATACCGCATTTTCTAATTCCAATTGCGTCCTGGAGACACGGGCCTCAAGTGGCTATTTTCAAAAATATGTGGACACATTATCAGGTGAGAAAATTTAATTATATTCGTACTTTTTAGAATTCTATTCCTTAAAATTGGACTATTATTTTAGCGAATCGCTAGACATCACATTTTTAATAGAAGGTTAAAAACTAATAGAAGGTACTAAATTAGCCTTTGGAGCTGTAACACTAAGGAATAAACTCTAAAAACCGATTTTAAAAGTTCTTTATAAAGCTATAGAAAGCTACATTATCAGCGAGTAATACTTAATAGAGTATATTTTATAAAATTTACGCGAACAAGGTCGCGTACAACAACTAGTATTGCATAAAAGCTCACATGCATTTAATTATCCTGTCATATAGATCTAATTATTATCTAATCTCAAAATAATATCATAAGAATGATATCACTATTGGAAAAACCAGTATTAATGTTTGTTTTTTTAATATTAATATAGTGCTTTAACAAAACATAAATTTTAGGCACGCAATATTTAGAAAGTGTCTGCTTATAATCCAGAAACGTGTTCAAGCATAGAACACTTATATGTCACGTGTGTTTCAGCTAAAATACTTAAAGATTACTGGTAAACCGATTGTGTTCCCGAACCTTTACCTCTTAACGTGGGGTCTATGCATATTTTCGTGGGGTTTGAGCATCGCAGTGATATTGTCACAGCATTATTTGCAAGACGACTTCGAATTGTGGCACTCCTTCGCATATTATCATATTATTGCTATGCTCGATGGATTTTGTTCTTTATGGCAAGTATATTAATTTTTAAATTATTAAAATATATTTGTATAGATCATTATTTTGTAATGTCATAGCAAATCCTGGACAGCACGTCTAGCGGCAGTAAGTTACCATGGTATCATGGTTAAATTTAAAGGAACAACAAAAAACGGATCAAAATAATCCATCCGTTTGGTTCAAACTTATAACATCCCGTTTTACATCGGGCGTCGGGGGTTCAAAAAAAAAGGGAGAGAGACAGATTTTTTTGTAGTTTTTTATAAATAAATAACAAATAAATGAATAATAAATAACTCGTGAAATGTAAGAAGAAAAAATATTGACAGTATATTGTGTTCGTAATGTATTAACGTGATAATAGGGTCCGATCTTCGACAAAGTATACAGGAAACTTGTAATAAGTTTAGGTCCAAACAGAAAAGTTGTAAGAAAACATCAAATCAAATGAAACGGCACAAACCTTAATTTGCTGGGATACAATTTTAACTTATTTTCCTTTCGCTTGTATTTAATGAACATTTTCTTTTTATTTGTTCATTCTCCAAGCTTAATTCCTTTTACATTTCATTCAAGATATTCATTTAAGTAGTTATTTAACTTTAGTTACTAAGCATAGTTCAATAATATTTAACATTTACTATTAGATAATAATTTAACAGACATAAGTAAAAAGCGACTTCAAATTATACTATGTAAAAGTCAAAGCCTCCAGTCATAAAATTGATTTCACGTAATTTTTCTTGATGTTCTAATTGATGGCTAATTCATAATTTTTGTATGAGTTTTTTATATATAATTCAATATTTTGTTAGATGCTTTTTTAAAAAATATCTAAGGTATATAGTACGTAATTAATTAAGTAACTTAATGTTGGTTTAAATAAACACAGGTACATAAATTGCAACGCTTTTAGCACAGCCTCTAAGGGGCTCGCTGAAAATTTGCATATCGCGTTGCAAGCAGAGCAGCCGTCTTTAAAATTAGCACAATACCGACATCTATGGGTCGACCTTTCGCATATGATGCAGCAATTAGGTAAGAGATTGTGCTCATTTTATTTATTACTAGCTGGTGCCCACGACTTCGTCCGCGTTGAAAAATATTAAGTAGCCTATCCTGTGTCCCGTACGTCCAAATGTTTATCTACCAAGTTTCGTGAAAATCAGTTAATTCGTTTCAGAGTTATGGAGGAACATACATACATACATACATACAATACCTACACTTACAGATTTATTATTAGTATTGATGATTGATGATATGATATGATTGATTGATATTTTGCTCACTTTCTTTTGAATAGTAAAGTTTAGGTAAATTAAAGGTAACCAAAACAACTAAGTTCGATGCTCTACGCAGATACTGACGATACTCTACTCCAGTCCAGTGGTTCCCAATTATTTTTTACCACTTCAAGAATTACCTCGAATCCGCGTTACGCAAATTAATTTTTTTCACATTTATTACCGTCAAAATACACTTCCAAATCCCAATGGCGGTCAGAATCAGTTGAATTTGCAAAATTAACTTTGAACTTTAGATATGTTGTCAATTAATAAAAAAAAATCCGTTTGGACATTTTTTCATGACATGACATCCCTTTCAGAGTTATACGTAGTTTTTGTTCTATAAGCGTAACAATCGATACAATTAAAGAAGATCATTGCAAACAAATAAAAAGCAAATATTCATACTGCAATAAAATTTGTAGAAACAAACGCTAAAACTTAGGTAACATCCGAAACAAAGTTCAATTCACAGCAGGTGCTCTGTAATAAACAACAAGCCATTTGTAACATCTGTAAAGGGTACAAACATAGAATCTAATCCACAACTATGAAATTTTCACTCTTAATACTGACTAGCTTTTGGTGTTAATCATAGTGTTAATCTTTAGTAATTTCAGAGTACTACTAGCTTTTGCTCTTGACTTCGTCTTGTATCTTTATAAATTATATTTTCAAGCTGGTGGGTGGTACTATTTTCTCGTAACTATTCCTATTACAAAATAGGTAATGTGTTTTTTCTTTATATGTTTTATACACGAACATGGTTTTATATGTAGGTATATAAAAAAGGAAAAAAGTGGTTTTTTTTTTAAATTTAATATTAGTAAGTTTAAATTTTATTTTCATAAAAATATAGCCTTTTATGCGAATTTATAATTAGGTCATATTGTAAAACGGCTAACATGTGCGATTTTTTTATATGTGTGTACGAAGTACTTAATTTAATTAGTGCATGATTAAGTGTTTTAATATATAAAAATATCGCGAGCAATGCCTCAGAAAAAAAGATAAAGGAATAAGATATGGGGATCTGAACTCATGAATCTTATCTTTTACTCATGAAACAACAGCATAGCTGGTGCTGGTTGCAGTTTCCCTACGAGCTGCTGACTGATGTGACAAATTGTACTTTAAAATTATTTTAACTTTAAATTCTAACGAGAAATAACTCATTAGGTAAGTTTATGTTATTAGCATAGAAAATATTTACCTACATCTGAAACAGTAGATTTTGTTGTTAGGTGTTTATTGTGTGAACGATACGTGCACCATTTCCAGGTTACGACTTCGCGTAAAAAGGTGAAGTAGGTTGCTTGCATTGTTCTAGATTTCAGAGCGAGCACAGCGAAAGTTTATTTTCACAAAGTAATCTACTTCGAAATTAGATGAGTTGCCGTAAAATATGTTTGCCGAGAGGTGCCTATTCGCGTTTTACAATTGAAATAAGCAGTGACATTAACGTTCTCAATTTACATTTTAAATGTTTACGGCCCGTATTCATAACAGTTTATATTTTTAATAGTTTTATAACTAAACTATGACTTCTCTAAAGTATAAAAAGAACTTACTAAGCGGTTCAGTGACAACATAGGTTAACATCGGATATTAGCGTGTGGGTGTTGCATGAAAAAGGATCACATTTTCTCAATTCTTTATACGTATTATTTATTATATTATCATATAATAAATAATACCTGTAAAGCCCCGGCTTTACACGCATGCAAATTATTTCTGCAAATTATATTTACAAACCTTCCTCATTTATCGCTTAGTCAAAACTCTAACTAAATCCGTTGACTGGTTTAGAAGAACTTAGCGGAGGAATAGGCGGATAGCGAGTTTTTAGTATTATTCATTGTAAGGTTTACTTTCATTAAATAATATATAACAATTTTCATTTAAGACTATTTGTGACAGAAAATGGATTAAATATTTTGCCTTTGAATAAATATTTCCCATGAGGTCCAAAATTGTAAAGATATATTATTTCCCTTATATAATATTATAAACATTTAAAAATATGAACAATTTAAATAAAATTTATCTTTAATTTAAATTAAACTTTGTAATTTAATCAATTGTATTCTTCTTTCACCTCAGGTCGAGCCTATTCGAATATGTATGGAATATATTGTTTGGTTATTTTCTTTACTACAACAATATCTCTGTACGGTGCCCTAACAGAAATATTAGAGCATGGACTTAGTTATAAAGAGATGGGACTGTTCGTAATCGTTGGCTACTGCATGACATTGTTGTTCATCATTTGTAACGAAGCCTACCATGCTTCCAAGAAGGTATCATTGTGCAACATCTTATTATTTACAGACTGTGTTTAGAAACTATGTTAAGGTCAGTGTAGTTAATTGGAAATTATTAATTACAAAGATTGTCAGTAAAAGTAATAACTGTGTACAACTTTTATTAAATATAAAAATAATCATTTTTATAATCATAATTTCTAGTTAAAGTAATATTCGTTTCACTCATATTTTCATATACATTTGATAATTTTCAGGTGGGGCTTGAGTTTCAAATGCGTCTTCTAAATGTGAACCTTGCAGGTATCGACAGAAGTGCGCAGCGCGAAGTAGAAATGTTTCTTGTGGCGATCGCCAAAAATCCACCCATAATGAACTTAGATGGCTTTACGAACATTAACAGGGAATTGTTTACGGCTGTAAATATTTATCAGTTTTTATTTACCTAACCATCTATAAATAATAATAAAAAGAAACCAATTCAAAACCTTCGTAGCAAAATAAATAAGTAATAAATATTGAATAAATGTTTCAACGCCTTTTTAAGTAAATGGGACGTGGACGAAGTCACGGGCAAAAGATAGTAAATTAATAAGTATAGGCAAAAAATAGTCATTCATGTATCCACGAGTGAATTTCACTCACGAGACACCTAGGGCCTCTTTCACCATCTCTTAGTAAAGTGTCAAGTAGGCTAACTACCATTTAAAGTCACCGGTAAAAAAGCGTATATGCGTCTCACCATCTTCAAGTAGCATTACTCAAGGGTAATTTCAATGAAATTGAAACAAGATACTCGTAACATTTACACGCCAATTAGCGTTACTTGAAAAGTAACTAATCAACACTTTACTTGTGGTTGGTGAAAGTCACTTTACTAGAGTTATGGAACACATAGCTACTATTTAAGGTGTATAACGCCGATTTGGCCTTGAATTATTAGGCTGATATCCCCGCGCCACCCTCTACAAGAGATCGACCGCACAGAGATGGCAAAGAGTAGTATGGAGACTAGACGACAAAGGCACGACATAGTCAACTGAGCCTACTTTACTGCAAATACATACTACAAATTTATAATTATTTACAATGTAGAGGGATAATTCAGTAACAATGAAGCGTGTTTTGTTATTTAGGTAGTAAATTATGTTACCTAGTTAAAATTTTTACCCGTCTGCGCCACAACGAGGGTTATGTTTTTAGAGTGTATAGCGGCGCGCTCCCGGCTTGGCCCGGGGTGTATTTTTCTAAAATAAACGTAGCCTAAGTTACTCCTTATTACATCAGCTACCTGCCAATAAAAGTCCCGTCAAAATCGGTCCAGCCATTTCAGAGATTAGCCGGAACAAACAAACAGACAGACAGACAGACAAAAATTGTAAAAAATGTTATTTTGGATGTTATTTTGGATTTTTTCTAAAATAAACGTAGCCTAAGTTACTCCTTATTAAATCAGCTACCTGCCAATAAAAGTCCCGTCAAAATCGGTTCAGCCATTTCAGAGATTAGCCGGAACAAACAGACACCCAGACAGACAAAAATTTGGTTTGGTTATGTGGTTGGTTTATTTTGGTGTATGTACTCATATATGGTGTATGTACGTATATATATTCATATGCATGTAGTAAAAAACGGTTATTTCAATATTACAAACAGACACTCCAATTTTATTTATATGTATAGATGTATGTATATTTCTTTATACGAATATAAAATATATGGTAAAAGAGCCAAACAAAAGTTTTTATCAAAACTAACAAATTTTTTAATTTTCAGTAAAAACAATTGAGTTTTTGCACCAACCGTGCAAACTTCGCGTGGTACGTTTTGTTTGGGTAACGTTAATGCCGGCGGTAATAATTTTTTTTTTTAATTTTGATATTTTTTTTCAAATTCACCAAGTGAGTGAAGTGACAATAAATTGAGACAAAAAGTGTTTTTTTTTTTTCATTTTGATAACTTTTTTCATTTTGATTTTTAGAGCGAGAATCTTGCTTCTTCAATTTTTTCAAAAAATCTATCGAGTGGGACAACAAAGCGGCTGAGTGGATTAAATGGAAACTCTGTGGGGCTTTTTAGGGTATATTGAACTGTAAAAGGCACACTTAACATTTATTATTTTCTCCATATTTTTGATTCAGCGCTTGATTTTCCTAAAAGCTATCAAAAGCCCTTTTTTATAATTTTTAAAATTCATGTCAATAGAATTAAAAAAAAAAAACCCAAATCCTTGTAGAAAATTTATTCACGTTTTCATTTTGTTTTCGTTTTGTCTTGTCTTTTGCCATGTCTAATTGTTTTGGTTTGGTTTTGGTCTTATTATTATTAATTGTGTAATTTTAAAGGAGGGGGGGGAGTAAGGGGGGAGCAGAGGGGGGCTGGGAGGATGGTGTTGATAGATTACCCTCATCCTTTCAAATGATACCTAACATGGGGGGTCTATTTGTAACCGTTGACCATGGTTACGTCAAATTTTTTATCTCGTCGAGACGTCTCCGATGAACCCAAACACGACCCGGCTGTGACGCGCCGTTTCCGAGTTACGGTCGGGGGGGTCCGAGGGGGTGTCAAATTTTTTATCTCGTCGAGACGTCCCCGACGAGCCCAAACACGACACGGCTGTGACGCGCCGTTTCCGAGTTACGGTCGGGGGGGTCCGAGGGGGGCGCTAAATTTTTTATCTCGTCCAGACGTCCCCGATGAGCCCAAACACGACCCGGCTGTGACGCGCCGTTTCCGAGCTACGGTCGGGGGGTCCGCGGGGGGGGGGGGCAATTTTTTTATCTCGTCCAGACGTCCCCGATGAGCCCAAACACGACCCGGCTGTGATGCGCCGTTTCCGAGTTACGGTCGGGGGGGTCCGAGGGGGGCGTCAAATTTTTTATCTCGTCGAGACGTTCCCGATGAGCCCAAACACGACCCGGCTGTGATGCGCCGTTTCCGAGTTACGGTCGGGGGGGTCCGAGGGGGGCGTCAATTTTTTATCTCGTCGAGACGTTCCCGATGAGCCCAAACACGACACGGCTGTGACGCGCCGTTTCCGAGTTACGGTCGGGGGGGGGGGGGGTCCAAGGAGGGGGCGGTCAAAAATCTCGCTTTTTTTTGGTGTCCCGGTAGACCGGATGACACTTTCCTTGGTGACTACCGATCACCCTCTATGACCTTCCGCAAACGCCACCCTTCTATCCCTCATAGTTTCCGAGAACCGCTCACCAACTTTTTACCAGAACGGTGTACCGAGGATATCGGATTTTTCTGGAGGTCACGGGGGCGTCCCCTACGCGACCACCTACAATAGGGAAACCCCCCACCGCTCCTTCTAGGAGAACAATTCGATGAGTCACTAGATACGTGAGTGGGAATCCGGCTTTATAGTGGCTTTATTATTTATTTATTAGGCTTATTAATTTATATGTATTAATTAATAATTAATCATTATTAATATTAATTAATTTAATTAATTAATTAATTAATTAATTAAAATTCATGCAAACTTTCCTTCCTCGTTTGGTTTATTTTTGATATATTACGCTTTTGCCTCCTTTGCTTACTTCCTATCTTTATTAAATTTAGATAACAAGTATATATACAGATGAATTATTAATTGAATATTCAAATTGAATATTTCAGATTATTAATAAATTGAATATTATATTACAACATAATTTGTATTTAGTTTTTTAAAGATTTAATTAAAAAGACAAAAAAGAAAACCTATTAAAGTATTATATACACTATCATGCACTGTCTGTTCTGCCACTAAAATGTTTATTCTTTGTTTTGTTACGTAAAAATTAATAATTTGATGAAGCGCAACGCGGCACAGGTCCGTCTAGCATCACGACTCGCCCCGCACTGATTTTATGGACGAGAACGGGCTAGCGCTAAGTGGGGAAATATTTTTGATAAAAACATTATATAAAATTCAATTTTACGAATTTTCAAAAAGCGCTTTCAACAAATCATGCTACATTGTTATCTTCATAAGTGTACAAAATTTCATAATCTTTTGATAAATATTGTAGAAGTGAGATTGTTATAACTGAAAATAAAAGGGGTGAGTTTAGAATTTTTTTCCTAAATCAATTAAAATAAAATAAAAAATTTAATCCCAACAAATCATTCCTCATATCTTGTAGATAAACATATATTTTTTTCGCTGAAGAAAAGGCGTATATATAATGAATAAAACTGTTACAAAATGTTGCAAAAATTTAATTTTTTGGAAGGATAAGCCTTAAGCCGGCCATTCACAGCAGTCCGCCTTGCAGTCCGGCGCTTCATGGTCGGCTTAAGTAGCAGCTATGTGTTCCCTAACTCTAGGTGACTGTTGGTGATAACGGGCATAAGTGAAGTAAAATTGGAACATTATTTCCTATTATATCTATTATTTTCAGAACATTTCCTTTATGTCAACATATCTTATTGTATTAATGCAATTCAAGTTGACTCTACTTCGGAAAGGAGCAAGAAAAGCCATTAGGTCCGTTGTGAAAGCCATACTTAATGTTACTACAACTCTTGGATATGAAGATGATGAAGAGGAATATGATGATGAATAATTAAGTATATTTAAATATATCAAGTACAATGTATAAATTATAAAGTAAAAAAAAATAGAAATTAGAAAAAATATTATTAGTAAACTAATAATGCAAAAAAATATTGAAAATTCGTTGTAAAATTTAATTCTTCTCGCACATTTCAAATTGCATTAGTCACTAAACTTTAAATTTTCTAATTTAAAGGTGCTCCGGAAAAAATCAACTTTTTTCTAGTAAAATATTTTAAAACAATTCCTCAAATCACTTTTATATGCTCGCAAGACCTTCGAATTCCTCGCTTGTTCCAAATGGAAAAGTAGGAACACATAAGTCTTAATTACTTGTATTTCACTCGTGATAAGTAAGTATTGATTTATCTTCTTAAATAAAAATTGAGAGGAGGAAAATGCCATTGAAAAAAAAAGCGATATAACTGGAAAAGACAGAAAAAGTTATTGAAGCTATTTCGAAGAGCATCTATTACTTTTGTGGAAGATTTTTAAATGGTGGGTGACATGGTTTTGCTATCAAAACATGGTACCTCTGATTAAGAAACTCAAAATATATCCTATGATCTTCATCACTAGCATCTCAGCCCTGAAACGTCCACTGCTGGACATGTAATTTTCCAGAAGGATCGCTTAGAAACATTCTCGTTCGAGCATCGACCCTTTTAGGTCGTCTGTCCATCTTGTTAATTCAAGAACTTTCTGAAGCAAGCGAAAAGATGGTGATAACAACAATGAATAAATATAGAAGTACTCTTTGGTTACTTACACAATTAACGATAAATTGACAATTAAACTTGCAAAAGGACGTAGATTTACATAAAAACCGAAGAATAAATTGGTTTAACACGAATTAAGAATCAGCGTCCAATATTGAGGCAAGCAAAAAATCCCTTTTCAATGTTCAAAGAATGAATTGTGTAATTAAGTATAACTTAACTAATGGAAATTTTGCAATTCTATTAAATCATTGGAATAACTTTTCCAGTCATTTTTAGTCTTCAAAATGTTGATGCCGAAAATGTTCATGATTATAGTCGATAGACAAATGACAAGGCAGTTTTCGAGATACTAAGAAAATGTATAGAATTTTCCTGTACTTCAATTGAACTACTTTAAATATTACAGTATAATCGATAAGGTTTTGTGTATGTACAATATTTTGTAAATCAAATTGCATCCGTGCAAAGCCTTGGGCTACTTGTAGTATAGGTACTATTACTTATAGCTAGTATAATCTAGAAGTACATTTAACTTAAAATCAGGTCTCCACTGTAAGAGTAGGAAGTAATAAAGACTACCAACATGAATAGACACGTTATCTAAATATGTCGTTGGTTCATTGCAGAAGATCTCTTGCGGTGTAGTCTTCGGAAATTGTCTGTCCGGATATGCTTGCACTGCATTGCAGTGTTACCACATCGTTCTGAAACGATTGAATACTTAAATAACTTCCGGCGTGTATCGGATAAGTAGTGCTTCGTAAGTATTTTCGATATGGCATTTAAATATTTCTCACGACTGCTATAGATAGATAGATAGATAGATATACTTTATTGTACACAGAGTAACACAAAAAAAAAAAATGCAAAATATGACAATACTTTATTTCGAAACTAGTTTTTGCCTACGATTTTATCCGCGCCCCTTTTTGTTAAATAAACGCCTTACAAAAATATGTGATTAATAAAATTTATTCCATCTTTATTGTTCATATATTTTTGGCAACAGTTCTTTTTTTTGAAAACGTGTATGTAGGTATGTACGAATCCAATTAGTTATATTGGTTTATATAACTCATTGCTGTTTTTTTTTGTCTATTCTGTTATATCATATATCTTATTCCACATTTTGGCTAATAGAACTTGTTGGATGTTTTTCTTTATTTTGTTCTATTGTATAAATAAAGAATTAAGAATTCTTCTTATTCTTAATATAAATTAAAAATAGAAGAACAATTTGGATATGCTCTTTTAAAAATTTTCGATTCCAATCTGTCGAACTGCAATAGAACTATTTGGACTTTTTTGTCCAATTTGTTCTATCGTAGAACAAATAGCAGAACTATTTGAACTAACCCTAAATTTTTATGACAAACTTCCTTCCGCCTATATAATATTAGTTATGACTGGTTATCGTTGTATAGTAGTTGCAATGATTTAAGGAAAATCAAAAGAAGTTATTTAAAATCAATTCGGACTAAAATAAGAAAGGAATAACGAAAAATATAGAACACCAGGTAATGTGTCTTAACGGCTGAATGCTTATTAAATGTTTATTAACATACAAAATCATCAAATATACGACGTACGTCACTTTGTATAAATTGAGGTTGCCTTATGATTTTTTGAGGCAAATATTTTAAGAGGATTTTGAGTAGGACAACCGTAACATCTTTTTTTTTAATATTTGAACTGATTACGAATGAATATACTAGTGGTGTGAAAAATATTGGCAACAGATCAAAGAGATAAGAGCTGCACTTAGTGCACAATATATAAGATGTTGAGATGAGATGGTAACCATAGCAACAGGTTGTCTTCCTCCCAGAGTAGTACCTAGACGCTATTCGAAGCCAAGCTCAGCTTGAATTATAGCCTACGGCTTCTGTGTTCATTACACGTTGAAACGCTATAATTTTCTATACGTTTTATTGCAGACTTGATGTTCATTCGGCTTACTAATCAGAATTGTGATTATTCACAAAGAGCTCTTGTACATAATGTACGTCTTTATGTACACTCTTGTATTTGGTGGTAGGGCAAAGCGTTTCGTCTTTAGGGCAGCCCATTTGGCGGCAGAAACCATCCTCATACAGAAGACCACATTGAAAAAAACGTCATGTACATGTTGTTGTTGTTGTTGTACTTTGGTTGAGTCAGTAAAGAAGCCCTATCTTTAATCCTACTCATTATCAGATATTCGTATCATTGCAAAAAAAATTTAGAAATTTAAATTTTGTTGAAATTTTTAGTATATTTTTATGATTTTAAAAATTTCTAAAATATACTTATTCATATTCCATATTATTAATTATATAATAGATAGCGTGTAAATTGGTAAGGACTGCAGGAGGAATAGTTCCTGACAATCTACCATTTGAACGACTCTCAAAGTGTTGGTTGAGAGACGTTTAATATTTTATATTTGATTGGACTCATTAATCAACAATGAACATATAGGAGACGCAGTCAGAAGCTTATAAAGTAACAATAAATAATTACTAGATTAAATTCAAATTTAGGTAGACCAAAATGTAATTAGTATTTCTGGCGCAACTCTCCAAACAATTTGCGCAACTAGTTGAATGACACAGTGTAAGCTCCAATTCAATTAAGCGACCCATGCACAGATTTTGATTACAAACATTGTACTTTAAGTAGATTACAGCAATAGAACATGTAAAATTATATGTCACAATAGCATTACGCAAGTCACACTTGAGCCTTTATGACTCTTTGTATAATATAATCTGAAATTGCGAGCGGGTCATCAATTCATCCTGATATTATAAATGCGGAATTTAGTTATTTTGTTTGTTACGCTTGTCGAAATCCGTCTTTTTCGTCTTGGTCCGAAATAGAGGGATTTCGATGGTAACCAGCCGTATGTCTGAATGTCCGATGAGAGAAAGGGGAAGGCGGTATGAGCTTATGCAGCTCCTGAGCACTTGGTAGTCATTGCAACAGTGTGAAACGGATCCAAATTAATAAATTCCAATATACGCCTAACATTTCATTCCTTGACCTTTAAAAGCCTTTGATAAGGCACACTCTCCGAAGTACATCTTAATGTAGTTACCTACATTTAAAAATAGTTTTGTTTCATTTTCAATATCTTCCACCCAGTGGTTCAATAAAAATATCTTTGGTTCTTTAACAATACCTTCAAAAATACTTGTAGTTTCTCTGCGTTTAATTCACAATATTTTAAAAAAAACCACTTTAATACATTAATCTGGAGTCTCTAATTGGACACGGCGACGTAGCAATTTGTCTACCAAAGTAAACACCCGGTGACCAGGACTCATCCCATCGCCAAGAGATTCAATTAATTCAGGTAGCTAGCTCGTTGCATGTTCCTGCTTGACACACATGTACACCTCTATAGGTATATTATACTTCACTTCCTCAAATAATAAATACATATGAAAATAACTCGTATATTTCCCACGTCACAGTTATTTGATAAAAAGCGTAAGAAACAAACATTTCTAAGGGAAAATTACTATAACAACAATGACAAACATAACATCATCACCAATCACTACTTTAAACAAGCACTAACCTCAGACCGAACACAACTTTTATCAAAATAAGCGAAACCGCGTGTAGCAGCTAGTAATCTATAAATTAACGTGCAATATGGATGACAGGAAATTTATTTTTTAATTTATTATTTTATAGATATAGATATTGTCCGCTTCTGTCCGTTTCTCCGCGAACTTCTTTTAAATCTCCCAACGGATTTGATAACTAATGGAACTAGCGATAAACGAGGAAAGTTTGTAAAGCATAAAGCAATTCCGTTTCATAGTACAGCAGACTCGACATAACTTTATGAAAGTGCTTTCTACACATTGTTATTGAGAAACTTTGTATATAGAGTGATTAACTTTTAATAATAAAATGTAAGCAGAAATTTATTCCTATTAATATACAAACAGTTTCTATTTTAATATTCATAATTTGCAAAGTTAATTACAATATCTCTGCTATTTTGTATACGTACTGCGTATCAACGATCCGTATTCTGCGAATGTGAACTGTGCGACATTCACAATTAAGTTTGCACATAAACGAGTTGTTTAGTTTACATGAAGTATGGAAACGTTATTACTTGGTATATGAACTTAGTTATACGTATGTTAATTACTTACTTCATATGTATTTCAAGCTAAATTCTGTTTTCTACGTTAAAAATAGGACAAAAGATTAAATATTCTTTAAATTCAAGAAGGTATGTAATAATCTTTTACTCAGTTGGTTTTTGTAAAAAATGTAATTGGTTGACCAAAAAATCTGGACAGTTTTAGAATAAAAATAAAAATAAAACACTCTTCTGAATTGTTACTTTGTATTATTTAACACTAGCTCATGCCTGCAACTTAGTCCTCATTAAAAAAATATATATATAACACCAGACATTTTTACCGCTGTGACGACTTCGTATTTATAAAAATAGTAGGATTTTATGAAAACCATTTTTTTGTGAGGTCATAATTAAATTAATAAACCTCTTACAGAAGAGTATCAAGAAATTTAATAGGCCGCATATAAAGAAAGATGCGTAAACGCGGTGTACCCTCCCACTAAAACATCATGATAGTGTAACAAACCAGTACCTATATAACTATTATAGAAAAATTGTTAATGGAAAATCTGATAGATTAATTAGAGTTTTATATCAGTTTAATCACGAACGTATCAGTTTCAGCACGTAATAGATCCACAAACAAAATGTTCCAACAACCACATTGCTGATCTATAAATTACTGTGTTGTTAGCGACCAATATATATTACATTTAGATCTCACCTTAAGTAAATTATCATTATTGCAGTCGTAGTTACGCCCGCAAATATTTCCTTTCGGGTACCACCTTCTTCGAAACTTGGCTGTTCAGCGATCAATCAAAATCTCATTTGAACACGTCACTTTGCCGGGGATCGACGTTATCCATCTTGTCTAATTTTGCCATACATTATAACACGTTAGCCAGAACCATTTCAATCTATTGAAGTCTCAGATCACGGAGTTTGATGGAAATCGTTAGTGCAAACTTAAACTTTTTAGGTCTTATGTAAAATTGTATCACATTATTATTCATTTTTCCAGTACAGACAAATTACTTGAAGATACACTCAGTTCCTGGGTTTCGGCAGGGTCAAGTTTGGAAATGAACTTTTCAAATTTGCCTCTGTTCTGGATCTGGAAAGTAGTGGCAGGCACATTGAGTTTCGTTTACTATATTACTAGGAAGCTTTACATTTCCACAATGCACGCTATCTGTCTACAGTCATTTTGAGAATCTTTAAAGGCTTCTCTCAGACTTACTATAACCCTAACCCTAAGTACAGTATCGCTTAATATTGTATTATCTGAGTACAAAAAAGCCAATTCCATGTGTAAGGATTCATATTATACTTACTCATTTTCGTAAATTAAATTCACAAAATTTTTAAATATGTTTTTTACGAAAAATCGTAAGTAGAAATTGAGACGCTAGACTGTATTTTCGGTTCGTTAGACAAATGACTTGTCGTTCTCTGGTCATTTCCCCTGACGATTGTGACATTGATGTAAATGTTAGCTAGACAATAGATATTGTGTATTTTTGAAAATAATATTCTCTCTTTGGTTCAGTCTAGTGAATAATAAAGCTGGCGGGCCAGCGAATTTTAGGTAGTTTATTTATTTATAAACAAACTGTTACATTACAATGAAATGACCTGCATGAATACTATTAAATATCTTACCTTCTAAAACCATTCACGGGCCCACGAAAACACACACAAAAAATTTAATCAAAAATCAGTCCAGCTGTTTACACGAAAAGAAGAAATAAATTATACATAAAAAATTTTTTATTTTAACAATTTATTATTTTTTGTTGTAATTACTATTTTCAGTTTTATTTAAATAAATAAAAGTGTGCTTTTATATTTTTTAAATGTTGGTTGGTTGTACACCTTAATCCCTACAACGAAATGTATCTATAGCTACATTTCATACAGCTTATGACGCCATATGATTCGATATAGATAAACTATTCTTTATTTGTTCGTAGATGTTTATTTACAAACAAACCTAATGACCGCTTCAAAGTGCGTACCAACATGTAGCTTTTTATCAAGAAAATTGCTGAATACTATTATCCAGACAGTGATTTTAGTTTTTATTTCTTTAAAGGCAGTTTATATATATATAAACATACGACGATTAGCGACCTTGTTAAACTACTTTAGAGATTAGAGAAAACCTTAATCCGTACAAGGAAATATATATTTACTTTTCATACAGCTTATAGCGCCACATAGAGAACTGTTCTTTATTTGTCCGGAGAAAGGATATTTCGTTGGTTCGGAGACTTTTATTTACAAACAAACCTTAAGGTGACCGATACAATGTGCGTATACCTATAGCTTTTTATGAAGAAAATTGCTGAATAGCTATTACGCAGACAGTGGCGTCTATACGTAAAATTAGGTTGCGCGGCACTCGTCTAGGGCGGCGGCCCTATCTGCTGAGGGGTGGCGCGACGGGTGCCATAGCCGGTATCATAGCAACGGGCAGCATCCGTCCCTGCCAGTGTGGTACCGCTGGTCGTCCGGACCGCTTGTGTCCGCCCGAGATCCTTCCGCGTCTTGCCACGTCGAAAAAACACCGAATAATAACGTATGGTTAATAATTTTTTCTCCATTTGCACTGTTGATTTAACAATCACTAGTAAAATGTTCATTCTATTCATACTTCTCACTGTGTATTTGATAACGCTGTGTCACGGTTGACAATTGTTTTAAAAATATTTATATAAATAGAAGTGAGATGTGAGGCATTTTCTCGAACTATCCCCTGGAATGTATTATCATTTTTGAGAACGAATCGGTAAGTTTCACGTACGTATGTGGTCTTAATTTAATAGAGGTGTTATTCTCTAACAATTTCATATTCTAATGAGCAAACAATCTAGTTGATTGGTCTCTCTAGTAGAGCTCTATTAGAATTGTAAATTTTCTTAATTGACATTCTAATTGAATTACGCTTGAATAGTTTGCGTGTAAGATTATGTATTCACTACAGTTATTGAAATCCTTATACTTAATGCGCAATGAAATATGGCTTCAGGTTTTATAATATGTGTACATCGAAATTCAATGGAATTTTTTTCACAAATGCTAAAGCGGCACATAAAAAGTGCGCCTTTGGCAGAATCTTGGCGGACTCTTGCCTTCGCGCGTCAATGGTAAAAGGTAGTAACGGCCAACTTCTACTATTCATTTTAAACTCCATCATGTTGACATAAAGTCACATTTTCTTTAAATGACATATGTTTGGTTGGTTTTAAATGACAGTTCATGCTCTACTGATATGTCACTTTAAAATGGCACGCGGATTCCATGTTGTAGTAGTTTGATGCCTACGTATATTATTTACCTACGTATATTATTACTAATTGGCTCATTTAGAGAAATAATTTTATAGCTTGGTTCTTTCAGGCAGGGTTACAAGCATTCTAACTGCATTACAGAGATAATAGTAGCTCTGAAGGCACCGGCGATGCAGACCAAGTATTTTGCCAAAATGTCTAAAAAATAATATTAAACGCCATGGGACTCCGTAGTCTCGGAGATCTGTGGAATATGTAATTTCTCAAGTAGTTAAATAAAAATGAATGAAATATTGAACCTATATCGTATATTACTAATTTTATAAATGCGAAATTTTGACAAATTGAGAATATTTTTTCACACAAAAACTACTGAACGGATTTTGATGAAACTTTTCAGTAATTCTGATGTATTAATTTCTTATACAGCAGAATAACACGTAGGTTATAAAGATACGTGGACAAAGTCGTGTCCAAAAGCTAGTTTATAAATTTATTAACATCTTTGGTGCTGTATACTTAACATGGTGACGCTAACCGCAGTCATACCTAATGATACATTTGATAAATTTGATAAATTGTAATTAAATACGCCACCATAAACCCTCGGCGGTACAGACATTATAATGATTTTATGCCTCAAGGTTTTCCGTAGACTCATAAAATTGTCCCTTGAAATCACATCGGCAGCTAATAAAGGTACCTCATTAAACCTTATAACGCTCCCTTCTCCAATTACTAACTTTTTCATTGTTCCAGCGGTTTATTCATTGGGCACGATCGTTTTGACTTTAAACTTTGAGTTGAATAAAAGATAACCTCTTATTTATTATTACTTTGACTTTAGTCAAAGTGTTATTATTCAAGTCTTTACCGACATAACAAGCCATTAAGAGCAGCTTACCAATTCCATACTACATTCCATATTCCAAGATTACTCGTTAATTATTGGTCGTAGCAATACAAAAAAAAAACATGAAGTTTCTGAGATATGATAATATGAAGGTTTGGATGGAAACAAAAAATTGAAATAATTTCACATCTACATGGTATAATTAATTTCTAAAATTTGCAGAACTCGTGACATTTTGAAGGGTTGAATTCTTGTAATTACTGACTAAATTTCCATGAAAATATCGTAGCTACAATGTACATTTAAAATTGGTCAATAGTAAACACCTATAAAATGTTTTTCTAAAATATTGTAATTGCTGGCGTATGTTTTATTATTTTCGCGCGTTTGCATCTTGCGTCGCATTCTGTCTTCGGTTATTCGCATTACAGTAAATTGAGACAACAAATTCTCCCAAATACCTATTATTAACTTCACTCGTTCGTACAGCGTGTCCTTAATGGTTTTTATATTTATAAAGGCAATTGTATATGTATATAATGAAACCTAATAGCAATTCCACCGCTTTTTTTTGCAAAACAATCAGTTCATATAACAGATATTTAATATAAATTCTTCGTTTATTATTCGAGGTAAGGTTGTTGAAAGGAAATAACAGTGTCCCTTTAAAAAAGTAATCGACTCTTCTGAACCTGATATTTTCTAAATCAGAGCAGGAATTTAATATAATCGTTTTCCTTGTACAACTTTACAACCAAGTTACCAACTCAAAAGTTTACAGCGATCGAGTTTGACTTTTAATGAATATTTAAAATTATAAATATTTTAATTAAAGTGAGATATTATGAAACTAGCTGTGTCCTGCGATTTCACCTGCTTTAATTTAAATTGACATGGGCATGCACATTTTGTCTCTTCTCGGTAATGTTCGTTTTTTATTGGGCGGCGTACCTCGGCATCAGAGCAAACGCGTTGCATCCTTAGAGCATTAAACCAATGCTCTAAGGATGCATCCCACGGCACGTGAATTATATCAGCATTACTTTGTTTTTAAACCCCGACGCCCGACGCAAAAACGAGGTGTTATAAGTTTGATATGTGTGTCTGTGTATCTGTCTGTGGCATTGAAGATCCCAAACGGATGGACCGATTTTGTTCCGGTTTATTTTCCAAAGCTGACTTGATCGAGATTGTTCTTATCTATAATTTATGAAGATCTGTTCAAGCGTTTGAAGACTGGTGGTCTTCAAACTCTTGAACGCAATTTCCTAGTTAATGAAGGGATTGATATGAAATTTTGTATTTCCATGACATGGTAACAGCATATGGTCTAGCCTGATGCTGCCGGAACAAGTAGTTTTCGAGTTACCCGACTGCTCAGCAACATACAGCAGATAGCGTGTTTGGGCTCAATAGAAAGTCTGGGCAGGCCCCCGTCACTCGCGCCACGGAGCGTTTTAAATAACTACCGCTAAGTAGACGGCAGGCAGTCCGAACGACAGTAGGTTGCCGACCGCAAGACTGAGTGCGCACGTGCACGTTTCCCGCTCAAATCGCAGCGATACATATTTTATCATTAAATTATTGACTAATAAATTATTTACCTATGCATAAAGGTAGTAATAAAATGCAATGAAATCCCGTTAAAATAGTTTTTATATGTTTTGAACATTTGTATTGTAAAAGTTATTTTTATTATATGAGTTTTATAGTAGTGAGTTAGTAACAAATATAAATAACTTGCTACCTTATAATAAGGTTCTAATTAAATTATCTAACTGTTGTTATACCTAATGAAAAAAATAAAAAATAAAAATATAACACATTTAAATAATATAGAAAGTTATAGATATATTTTTTTATATAATAACTAGCTAATTATTTACATAATAGGTGATTTAATTTTATTACGTAATTACCAAAAGTTGCCAAAATTGTACATCTTTTTTATTTTAAACTTTTTTCTCTATTGTTAATATTTGCTGAGATTAGTCGATTAAAAAAAAACAAATTTTTGTTTTTGAGAAATATCTCGATAATTTTTGGAAATCGAAAAAAAATGATCATAGTGTAATAGAGCGAGAAATTTTCTACAATTTTTGTATGAAACTTTTTTTTGTAAAATCAATAGTTGCTGAGTTCCGTTGCTGTTTTTCTTTACTCGTCGGCAACTTTAATTGCGCTTGCGGCACTGACATAATCTAATCGAAAAATCAATTAGCAGGAGTTTTTGCAGACCGAATATCTAAAAATCTTGGACTAGTTAAGCCATTTTGTTTAATTTATATTCTTTGTAGATTTTGTACACCCCTAACGTTTTCGCTCGATGACGTAATCGCGCTGTGTACGCGGGAATCTCGATTCTCGGCGCGCGTTCGTAGAGTACGTTTCTTCTTGCAGCGTCTTTTGTAGGCTAATATAGCGTAGGTATTTTAGCTTTTGTATGGGAGTGACGCATCTGTTACGATAGTAACTCTTATTTTATCTGTGGTATGGGGTCTAATGAGCTTGTCGCTTAGAATTATTTCAACTCTATTTTTTATTGTGTTATTATTTATTATTATTTTCTTAAGTTTTTAGTGGGATGATATAACCTTCCTCAATAAGTGAACTATCAAATGCAATAAGATTTTTCTTTAATCCGACTAGTAGTTCCAAAGTTTACCGCATTCAACCAACCAAACAATCTTCGGTTTTATTATTTTAGTACTTAAATAGAGATTACGAACTCGATTGAGTAGGTAGTGAAATTTTGAAAAACCTGTGCCACTAAATATGTATACGTTACATGTAAACGTAGATCTATGCAATTAAATGTTATTAATACATCGCTGCTTAAATTCAAAAGTATCCTAAATCAAAAAATTCCAAAAATGTTTTTATTGCAAAAATACAATCACAATCCTTCATATTGTATGTTACAAAAAGACTTATGGTTGTTTTATTCCATATTTAGTATATTTTGATATTTTTTTTTATATTCAAAAGTAACTTATATGCTTATATCTCCTCTAGTATTCAGTTTATTATAAAAGTATTATACTTAAAACATTTAATGCTACTTAAAAATACGCTTCTAACGGTGTACTCGTATAATATGCATATTTTTTATATATATCTAATAAGATAAAAATGGCCAAAAAATAATTTATTTTTTTCAATTAGCTCTCCTGTAAAAAAGTGTAATTTTGATTTGTGGTACTTTGTGGCAAGCGCAGAGTAGGACTTCCACCCACAAGGTGGTAAGACCTGATAAGGGTCGCGGATCGCCGGTTGATCCAAGCTGCTACTGACCGGTCCTTTTGGAAAATTATAGGGAGACCCATGGTCAGCAGTGGACGTGCTACTCTCTTTTGCAATCAATAAAAAAAAGGTTTAATTCATAATTAGGTATTCGTGGAAATTGGTTTCAAAGTTTATTTTTACGTAGCAGTAGAGAATAGGAAAGTATGGCAGCGAGGAATAAATTATTCGAAGCAATTATTTCGTGACAGAGTGAGGCACAAATCAATTTAACTTTATTATCGTCAGCAGAGCGCCATTGATGGTAAATTTTTAAATAACATCGATGCAGACAGTTTCTATAGAAAATTCATTGTTCTAAATGGTTAAAAATGTATTTGCAGTGTAAATATAAAATTGTGTAAAATTGTTTGTCTGTGCGTTTGTCTCAATCTCAAAAACGACTTAACCGATTAGTTAGAGAGATTTGATCTTTATCTCTAGAATTGACCCTATCGATTGACGCCATAAAAGTACAGTCTGTTAGTTAATTGATGACATAAAGTAAAATTAATAAATGTTTCCTTATCCCTCTACCCTACCATGATCAATTACGCATTTGCACCGCTTTAGGTCACCTTTGGCAAAGGGATAGCCTTTGGATGAGACACTAAATCATTAGCCATTTGACTCATGGGTATCAATCAGATTCAATATAAACTCGTTTACATTTGTAAGTCAAGTTTAGTAAGATCTTAAGACGTACCAGGTTTTGCTACTAGAGCTTTTTGTGGTTCCAAAATACTATCTAGTGTTAAAAATTTGAAGGTTCAAAATGCTTTATTAACAACCCTCTATTCAAAAACAATTATGATGAATTATTAATGAAAATTATTTAAAAACAACAGCTTAAAATCGTCGAATCTCTGTAGTAGGTACTGGTAGCGGGTTAACCCCTGTTACAAATTAGCATACCTACTTTTAGTTAGTTTTCCGAGTAGTTGTTACGAATTTTAGCAATACTCATTAAAGTTAAGCATAGCATAGCATATACAAGCTAAATTATTACGTTTTTTTTATTGAAACAAGCAAAAACAGACAAAGTCACTACACAATATACAGTGAATCGTAATCGACTTTAATGTTATAGTTTCAATTATAGAATTACTTAACAAGATTAATATTAATCCGATAATTATTTTTAATCTCAAGGGAAATTTTTCTACATTTGTGTGACGTGACGATATATTTAATATTTTTTATATTATAAATTTTATATTACTTACTAGTGGCCCGCTCCCGGCTTCGCACGGGTGCAATTTTTTACTCAATCCAGCTGATAAAATTACCTTACATCGCCATCTGTTAGAATCTTTTGGAACTCACAGATGTTAATAATATTATATAATTTGCAAAAAAATAATAAACAAAATGAGATATAAACTATCCTGTCTTTTAAGTTGGACCAAATTACATATAGTTACGAAATTTTATCAAAATCGGTTCAGTAGTTTGGGAGTTCATCGCGGACAAACATGTGACACGTAATTTTTATATATATAAGGATTTATAATGTATAACGTAGTAAAACGGGCAAGAAGTAATAATATTCTAAGTGTAAAATTATTAAGATGACCGTAACAGCAACCGTATATGCTATTGTGTCAGTGAGTGAGTAGGGATGCCAGAGCCTATTTTCCTATCCCTTCCTAATTCCTTCTACGTCATCCTACTTAGGTCTGCAGCGGAGTTAATAGGCGCCTGTAGCCATTACTTTTCGTAATAATTCGGCACATTCGTGCAGTGGGGTTGACAATTTTTCACAGCGACACCCATAAAACGATTTTGATGAAAATTGTTATGATGTGGCACTCCACTTTTGACGAAATCCATTTAATACTAAAACAGCTACTTGTACAATATATTTCACCGAATATATTTAATCAAAACTGTTCCAGCGGTTTAGCCGGAGTTCACTGATGATCACACGTACAAAAATTTAAATAAAAATATAGTCTCAGAAATAATATGCATCTTTGCAATTAAAATTATTAAAACTAAAAAAAATGCAGCCAACTACAAAAGGAACAAAGGAAGTAGATGCCAAAAGATTTTAATTATTTAATTAAAGATTAATTAGAACCGAGTCTCTGAAGCTAAAGCTCTGGAAACTGGAATTATTATACGATGTTGTTGAATGTTAACAAGTTTTGAATATTGCTTTCAGATATAAAAATTATAACAGCTGCCGATTTTCAAATTTAAGTTGAAATATAGTGAAATAAAAACACTTTAACGACTAAGTAGTGACTGGGTAGCAGACATTCCGCTAATTTATAAACTTTTTGTGATAATAGTCCGCTCAATGGGACTTGCGGGCTGTCAGCCAACTTAATAGTCGGTGGGGCTACCGTTATCTTAGGAACAAAAAAGAACTCCCGATATAGTCCAGTCATTATATCCGAAAAAAAGGCAAAGAAATCAAAATGAACATAAAAAGCTGATGTTTGGATATTGTGTTCGGGGGGCTCAGAAAAGCTTAACTTCAAATTGTTGACCAAGATTTCCTATGAGCTTTCGCCGCCATCTTGAAAAAGGGGTAAATTTTTATTTTTTTAGCGATAACTCGGCTCTCCGTCATGATACGAAAATTTTGATGATATACTTTTTGGTTACTTTTTTTATGCTTTACAATTTAGGTCATTAGCATTTTTCCTTTATTGTTGATCGTTGTTGAGATATCGGACGAGAAAGTTTAAAATTGATATGTTGAAACTTGTTTTTTGCTATTCTTTTTTTTCTCGTAAAACATATAGAAAATATGTCTAATAGGACTAATAGGAATAGGATAAAGGAAGGTGGTACATCTATTGGTAGTATCAAATTTTAAATTATCTAAAACAAGCACTCACGTAAACTATAAAGAACTGTCGTAACGTCTTTTGATCTTTCCAAACATTCTCTTTTTAGCAAAGGCATCTACTAAACGACTCCTTTCCGGTCGTTATTTTTTAAAGTCGCGATATTCCTACGATATTTTCTAGCATTACTTACTTAACCATTTCAAGCATTATTTAATTAGTTCCATAAATACTTCTGCGGATACCATGGGTCAAGTGATTAATAGGCCACTATTCATCATTTCCGGATAATTTGAAAAATTCCCACTAGGGCGGCCTCAGACATCCGGAATGGCTCTCTGAATTCATGATCTGAATGCAAATTATTTAATTCCGTCGCCTTGCCTCACACATTTCTTAAAAATTCCGATTGATCAGTAGTCTCGTGATTCCCGGTACAAATAAACGTCTACATGGAAGAGGAGTTAATTCTTATCGCTTTGCTTTTGGCTCTACATTCATAATCTGATTCCAGTATGTGTGTGCCGCTCTATTGAAATGTATGGGAATACGCGCGTTATGAAATCATAATCTTAAATATTCCGATCCGGAATTCAGAACGCTCGTCAGTATCATTCTTACGGATCGATCTGAGAAATTCATAATCTGAAAAAATCAGAATGTGTGTGGAGCATACTGACATTGTATAGTGTTCCGGGCGTTCTGAATTAATAATATGAATTCAGATTATGAATTCAGAGAGCCATTCCGGATGTCTGAGGCCGCCCTAAGAAGGGCAGGAAGGTTAGTTAGGAGAAAAGAATGTCTTTCTTCTATAGCATGCCTTTTTATAGGGAATTATTAATAATGCCCTATCATTTTGGTCTGGTCCATAACATATACATTTAGTCTTTAGTTTTTATTTACTGAAGTCAAAGCTGTAGTTTCCTTTAGTACATATAAAATAAATTTCAAAGCTTTATTTATTTCATAAATAATTTTACAGGCTGTTCAAAATTCTTTCTTTGATGTTATGTAAATTTAGTTTTATTTTTGTAACGCAAGACTGAGTAATAAAAACAAAATAAGTCGTAATCCATTATTATTCTGGAATTAGTATGTTTAAGATTATGCTCCTTATGTTGTTAGTATTTAAACAAAATTTCAGTATGCATAATTTTACTGTAATTTTTTCAAACGATTACATCTGGTGACAAGATTCTCGTAACATTTTCTCGTAACAAGATAATATTATTCCTACATGTATAATTAATTTTATATTTTAGCGCCTAAAAGATGTATAAATTTGCCTTTATTTCGTAGTAATTACAATATGTTTGACACCCTGAAAGGTTTTCGAGAGATTATTGGATAATTTAAGCACATGAAAAGGCTTTACGGAGGCTTAGTACACATGAGTACATTTTCCAATCCATCATTGCTTTAACTGTTATTAGATATTAAGGGAAATCTTGTAACTCATCAATAATATTCAAGTGACAATTTTACGACACCTTTTTATTATCATAATATACAGAAAAGTGTTTAGTGTTTTATTACTTGTCTTGATAAACGTATTCAATTAATGGCATAAGCAAAAAATAAAACTTCAAAAGAAAAATGTCAATTTTTAAAATTTTCAAAATGACAAATGTCAAAAAATTTAATCCTGTTTCCACAATTTCTAAGAAAAACAAGTAATAAAATTTAATAAAATAAAATAAAGTAATAAAAGAAGTTCGTCTTATAACTTTTATCGTTTTACTCGTAATAGACGATAAAAGTGACCTCCAACCACGTCGTTATATTCAATCAATAATATTAGGATTCAATTAGGAACCGATTTCACTTTTTTATCTTAAACTCTACAGACAGGCTGACGGCCCACTTGATGGTAACTGCTTACCATAGTAGGATTAAGGATAGGGATTAGGAAGGGATAGGAAAATGGGCTCTGGCATCCCCCACTCAGTCACCGAAACACAACAGCACACATGCTATTATTTCATGGTGATCTTCTGTACGTCTTTGACAAATCTTTGACGAAGATAATTTTTTTTTAAACTTTTACATTGAATAAATGATTTATTATTATGCAAGGGGGTGATGGTTACTGCCGTCAGACGGGCTGCCCGAATGACTGTAAAATACAGAGTGATTTCCAAATCCAGACCAGAGCCAAACTTTGAAAAGCTTATTTCCAAATTTGACCCTGCCGGGAATCGAACCTGGGACCCCTAAGACAGAGCGTTAAGGCAAGCACCTTAACCACTCATGTCATTCAAGTGGCTCTTTCCAATCCAGGCTTTGATGATTGTCTATCGAGTATTTTGTGATATTTTCTTTC
Source organism: Synanthedon andrenaeformis (assembly GCA_936446665.2). Taxonomy (NCBI): domain Eukaryota; kingdom Metazoa; phylum Arthropoda; class Insecta; order Lepidoptera; family Sesiidae; genus Synanthedon; species Synanthedon andrenaeformis. The sequence goes on along the minus strand of OW387786.2, from coordinate 3,276,225 downwards.
ACAGTTAGAGTAAATAGTCAATAATTTGTAAACAATTCATTAAATAGATTAGACTCTCAAGGTGCTGACCTGAATTCTATAGCAGTGTGCTTTAATATTGCTCGAGAGTTCTACTAGGCTATTATTGTGTTAGGTTTTTATATACATACTAGTTGATTCCCGCGAATTTGTCCATGTTGAAAAAGAAAATATATGAGTAATATAATGCCTGACATATCGCTGTGACGACGCTGGCACCACCACTGCGACAGCAGATTTTTTATATTTTTAGACGATCCTTCGGGAATCAACATTTTTTTCACCATAAAAAGTATCCTATATGTTAATCCAGGTAATAAACTATCGGTGTGCCAAATTTAAACCAAATCCGTTTAGCAGTTTTTACGTGAAAGAGTAACAGACATCCATACATACATACATCCTCAAAAAATTTCGCAGAAGTTGGATACTAAAAATCGCCCAGTGGATGACAAGTATTCTACCGACTAAAGAAAACGCTTTGGTATTTCCTACTCTACTCACCGAAACACATCTCGTGGTTGTGTGATCTATCGTCTCTATTTGTACGCTGATAAAGGTGATTGCGACGAGACGTGATTTCTCGTGAAAACAAACTCATATAAATGTATGGGCGGTGGCCGCACTGCAGAAGCGACAAGCGCAATTTTTTACTTCATATCGTAAAGTAATTTCTATATATTAATGAAGGTTGTTTTTTTAAAGGAAAAAAAGTTATTTTTTTAATCCAAAGAAAAAAATTGTTGCCAAAATATAGGGACACTAGTGGCCCGCTCCCGGCTTCGCCCGGGGTGCTTTTTTGCAATCCAGCCGATAAATTACTTTAAACCGCCATCTGTAAGAACATTATGGAACTCACAGATAAATAATTGCTGTATTGAATAAGTATCAACAGATGGCGCTATGTTAATAATATTATATAATTTGCAAAAAAATAATAAACAAAATGAGATATAAACTATCCTATCTTTTAAGTTGGACCAAATAACAGATAGGTACTTATGAAGTTTGATCAAAGTCGGTTCAGTAATTTCAGAGTTTATCGCGAACATACATCGTGACACGAGATTTTTATATATATAGATATAGAAGTTGAAGATAAAAAGAAACTTCCATATGGAGCGCATGAAAAACACAACACTAACAAAAAAATTAAAAAATTGTTTACGAACGAGTCAGCGACACGTTATGCCTAGTCATCTGTACATTCAAGGACAAACTTTTTCACAGCTTGAATCAATCAATCTTTTTAGTCTCTCGCTAAAGTAGTATTATGAAAAAGCTATCGCTATTTTAATAGACATTTAGAGCCCTATTCCGTGTAATTCTCTAGGCCGTACGTCAACACTCACCTGGGCCTGCGTGCTAACAGCTCTGCAGTCCATTTTCACGCGCCCATCTCGTCTCCCCCTCGCATACTGAATCACGGGATTCGAAATAACCGTATATCTTCTTAATACAGTCAATTTAAACCAAATTAATTTTATCAGTTTTTATGATTTATGATAATTTACTATTAAATTTAATATTGCTCTGAATTTCCATGAATAATAACTACAAAAAATTCTTGTTGTAGTGTTCTTTTTATTTGATTAAATATATACATATCTTAATATAATCTATAAAAACAAATTGCTAAATGATTTGCTTGCTAAGCTAAGCGACTAAACTCAGGACTCAAGTTAAGCTAAACTAAATTAACATTGTATTATTTTCAAGGCTTACAACATACTCTACTATATTTGTTTACTGTTATTGACGAAGCAAAACCGTATCTTATTTTAAACACACTTTGCGAATCTCTCCTCGCTGAGTGTTTTCGAATAAAATCTCTCACGGCACAGGAAGCTTTTGCAAATTTGCTAATACGTTAGATTTCTATTTTTGGAACGAATTAACTTAGCACCATTAAAGACACCGTTGGTGCAGAGATTCAGATGCTTAAGCAGTGGTCAAGCACTCAAGAAGGTCAGCTAAAATAATGTAAAGTTTGCAAAAAAGAACTTGTAAATGACTAACTCATATTATACCTATTAGCTCTTTTTTTAATATAGGTTCTATTTTTATATAACATACAGCAGTTTACCTGAATTACAAAAAAGCATTTTATTTGACATATCATCGTATTATTTATTAAGTACAACATAATGAGATTAGCATTAGGATATTATTAGGATATTCGAATGCTACTCGGACAGTTATTTTGCTATGAGAATGAGCATTATCTATGCACGCTCTGGTTAATTTACGGTGCAGTATTTGTGATAACATTATCGTATTTTTGTACCTAAAGGAATTTATTTGTCTCTCATTAGAAGAAAAAAAGTAATGTAGTGTTGATGTATATTTTCGAATTATCTGTAGTACTAGTTTTGTTAAACAATGAGTTTATTTGTAGTGAATAATTTATTTGACGTAGAAAAGTATATAAATGATGAAAATAAATTGATAGGTGATTATTTATTTGATGTGCAATTAATAATATATTGATATCTGTTTTTAACCAAAGAATAATTTGCAAACGAATGAAGGTGAAATTAACTACATAAATGCGAAACGTTATTATTTATTTTAATATTATTATACACTAGCTGGTGCCCATGACTTCGTCCGCGTTGAAAAATATTAAGTAGCTTATCCTGTGTCCCGTACGTCCAAATGTTTATCTACCAAGTTTCATGAAAATCAGTTAATTCGTTTCAGAGTTATGGAGGAACATACATACATACATACAATACCTACACTTACAGATTTATTATTAGTATTTATAATAATTATTATTACTTAATTAGCTAATATTAGACTAATAATAATTTTGTTCCTACATACTCTGGAAGGAAGAGGATTGTTTTTAATAGTCAGAATTCAATTGATCCAAGATTATAAACGGTTTTTAATACATAAAAATCTACATCTATAGGTTTTACGTCAGTAAATGTGATCTTAATGACGTAAAAACCGACGTACACCTTTATTTTAGGTCAATTTTCGTGGGGTAATATCCAAAAACTGTTTCTTTTACCCAAGCCTAACTTCTAAATAAAGATAGATAAAGTTTTGATGATTTAGCCTTCTTCATTCCAAATTATAAGAATCGTTTGCCTTGGACATTTAACTTCAAATACAAAAAAGTTATGTATTTAAAAAAAAAAAGTTTCTCCTGAAAAGTCGGGTTTTGGTTCATACGACAATTGAACCCAAAGGTGTCGAATACATTATACATATACCATTTAATTAGACGAAAATTAGTTTTCCAAATAGTCCACACAAAATATTCTCATCTCACCACAAAAATATTATTAGATAATTTATCTGATCGTTTTGGCAGACAGCGAAATAGTATCACGATCGTTCAAATTTTGCCGTTAATTTATTCGTAGAAGTTGGGCAATTTATCAATCGCTTTGGACATTAAAATTTTCTGACAACCCATATTTCTACCGCTACATACAATGATTATGATTTATTTATTCGTTTGTAGGAATTATCGACAAGGTATAACTTTTGTTCACCAATATTATTTAAATAAAATATTAAGTAGAATTTATTTGTTTCTACATTTGCTTAAGATTATCATTTTTGTTGGCATTTTTTCTCCTGACGAGGCACAATACTTGAGAGAACTGAGGTTAATAGACCAATCTATTCTTCTTCTTAAGATGCCATTTCTCTAAGTAGGTTGGCGACTGTCATGGCAAACCCTGGAAGCTTGAACTTGGTCTTGACCTTTGAAGCTGTTGCACGAAACTTAGTATTAGAGAATTTTTTTATGGTTTAAATTTAAATTTAAAAAAGTTCAAAGATAAGCCCCGTTTGTTTAGAAAGGACTACACGAAGGTGCAACGTGATATTTATTCATGAAAATCAGTTCGAACTGTTATTGGACAGTACTGTTGGGTACGAAAAATGTTAAACCGAAACATGGATTGACTTTGTAAAGGGTAGGATTTAAAATAACCAGGCCAAACCAAATCGCATATACAAACAAAGTTAAAATTCGTCCGATAATCTGGGTATCACTTTTTTTATCGGATGTCTTATTTTATTTTCTTGATGTTAATTTCGGCTAAAGAGATGTAAAGCAGTCTGTCAGTACACTTACAAACATAAAAAATGCCAAGAGGGGATGCAAAAGTGCCACCGACTATGATATGATGGGAGTTAGGAGGGGATAGGGAAACACAGCAGCGTACGCGCTGTTATTTTACGGTGGTCCTTCTGACTTACTCCGCCTTAACGCTTTTAATCTCCGATGCCCGATGCAAAAACGGGTTTTTTTTAAGTTCAGCGGGTGTATCTGTGTATCTGTGATCTCTGTGTCTGTTTATGGAATCGTAGTCTATAGAACGTTAGTTCAGTAGAGAAGATCTTTCGACGGCGTTGTTAAATACAGTCAGATATACATATTTTATTGATTATAGTCGTATATTAAAATCTCAAAGGAAGATAACTGAAATCATACATCGGTGCTTTTTATAATAAATTACCATTGCAGTATAATTAAATCAAATAATGACGTAATGGACTTGGGCGGAACTCCGTGGAGTCATTATGAGTCCCAAAGGAACGTCAAAGCTGTTTGGCTTATCACGTACAAAATGAACAATAAATACAAAATGTACAAAAATAGCACATAATGGATTTGAGGTGAATCATTGGGACACGCACTGGCTCATAGAAAAATATATTCAGCACATGGAATTTTTTTTATGTTATGTTAAAGGTCGACTTAATGGTGGGTGGCTACCGTCGCCTATAATAAAAGCCACACCACGTGTGCAGCAACTGCCCTGCAGACCATACGATTAAGGATAAGAAATAAAGAAGGGATAAGATAATGAACTCTTTTACTCGAACAGCAGACACAACATCACACATGCTGTTATTTAACGGTGGTCTTCTGTTAGAAGTACTTACTTCTGACAAATATACATATATATTTATACGTAATGTATACGCTCGTAAACATATGTAATGCCTATAGGTACTGTATATACGTAACTTGATTCTCCGAAAAGATTATCCGGAACTTAGCTTTGAAACCACCCAGACATCTCAAATTGTTGATTGGTAGAGGAATGTTGTTCTAGCACTTAACAGCCGCGTATCGAAAACTACTTCGAAGAGCTTCGAAACATAACACTAGTGTGCAAATATTTCGCATTAAAAAAATATAAAATTAGCTTGGGAAATTCCATGTTAAGTTTACAGTTTTTATGTATATTTTATTTTTATATTGATTTGGTTAATTATTCTTGAAGAATCCAGCAGTACTCGCCTCTTAAAACTTTAGCAATCTATACCTCTATATCTATAGATACTTATTATAAAATAAAGTCGCTGACCGCTTGTATCTGTTTCTAAATTTTTATATGGTTTTCATTAAACCATATAAAAATTTACCATGATAAACTAGGAAGGTTTGTGTATACATAATTTCCAGAAACAGTTGCATCCGTACGAATCACGCTCAAATATTAAGTATTTGAGGCTTAATTATATTGGCATTAAGCATATTAGATAAAGAATTTTAAACAATTATGAAAAAAATTCTAACCCAGTCCCAATTTCAAATGTAAGTGACATAGTAGGTATGTCGAGAATTATATAGTCTCTTTTACCTCAAACTAAAACTTTTTCATTAGTAGACCACTACAACATTGAAACTCATTAGTTATCACAAGCTGGAATTATAAATCTTCTTTTTAAAAAAGCAAGGAACGCCCGACATTTCTACTTAACTATTTTCTAACAGCGCAACGTATTTCCTGCATTCACCTTCATAAGTCTTTCCATACTTATCTGGTTTTTACCGCCTCGAGCTTTTTCTTTGACGCTTTGCAACTTATCCTTTATGACACTTATGAAACGGAGTTTCTTATATCATTACTTCTCTGAACAGATTTTAGGAAAATTCTTTCTAACATATAAAAAAACTGTTCTTACTTTATTTCTTTAACTATATTTTCATTATTACTTAAAATTTCCAGATATTTTAAGTTTTTACATTACATTACATAAATTTAGATTATTTAGATTACATAAATTATTAGGTGTAATACATAAAATCCTTTGATTTCATATGTCCTATCGAATGAAATCCTACATTTACTCTTACATGCACCTGCAATAACAACGAAATACGTCACGATTTGCATTCTCATTTCACCAGCCTTCATTTACATAATTGCTTGATTCCATTTGTTGCGTACGAACAGATGGGTTTTGATGACTTATTTCTCATTTAAAACATTAACCTATTAGTTTCTTTCAATTTAAAATTAAATGAATTAGTTGTTCTTCATGAACTGTTCTAGGTAAATGTATAGATTATTTATGATTAAAAAGTGTATATATCTATCGTAGACTCTTATTTATACATACACGGCACTTTTTACAAAATCTCACGATTAGCCACAGCCCGCATCCTCTATTTTCCCGCAATCTAAAAGACGCATCACTTCACCTTGTTAAGAGTCAAGTTAGTAATTTTAGTTTCCCTGAGGATTTTGTCTCTAAGGAAATCATAAAGAGAAGTTATTGGTCGAAAGGTTTGATAGCAAACTTCGAGTCTTTTTCCCAGGCCAATAACGGAAATAACGTCCAACTTTATTCTGATTTTTGTTCCTTCATAAAATAATGTTATTAAGGTCATGACAGTGAAATAAGCATTGCCACCATCGGACTTATTCGTCCCTTTATTGTGTGCCCTAAAACGAGTCACTACAAGTCACGTTTCGCGCATCGAAAAATACACGCTCTCATATAAAATACATAACTTTGTAACGGTAACTCATCCATTTCACATGCGCTATATCAGCAAGTTCAGCAATAAAATTGCTTCAGTTCTGTCCCAAATATGTTCGTTTATTTGGTCTCTGTACACGACAAAAACATTTGTTCCACAAAAGAAATCATATCTCGAAGCTTCCCACGATTTCTGATAGGTTAATAAAATTATTGTACATAAATATATATATATTTTCTTTGTCAATTTAGGTAATCTTTATCCCATTATGTCCCTAGCGTGAATTGATTTTTCTGAAGAAAAGAATCAGGTTTCTGGTGCCGTATTAGACAAGGAAAATTTATAATGCAAAAATATTTAGTTTTCTGGAAGCACATAAAGTTAATTCTCATATAATAGCACCACCAAAGTTATTTCACAATAGCACAATAAAGTTAATTCTCATATAGTAGTTAAGTTTGAAATGTTAAACGTCAAAAGGTCAACTTACAAGAACCTGAAAAGTTAAGTAGCATTTAATGTTACATGAATATACTTACATTAATAGAATAGAGTTAGAATAGAATACATAATAGTAATACCCCTAGGACTTTTAATGTAAGTTTTGCTTTTGTACTAAACTCGAGACTGCTAAACAGGAATTTTTTTGACCAATGTGTGTTGCCAGTAATGACATAATATGGCGTGGAAACGTAGTATGCGCCTCGAACTCAACGAACTATGACGAGGGCTACGCTCGGAGTTACTCTACGGTTGAACTACGGTAGACTACGACAAGGGCCTTCAAACCGCGGCCCGTCGGCTAATTTCTTGCAGCCCCCGGTTGCTAAAGAAAATATTGTATCGCGCCGCGTCCGCAAACGGCTTTTTTCTCGTATGAATAACGTGAAGTCTAAAACAAGATGTCGAGTTACAGATGCACATCTGGAAGGCAGTTTGCGGGTTGCTACTACAAAAATAAAACCAAATATCGACACTTGTCAAAAATAAACATTGTTCAATCATCAATTGCATTGATTGATTGAACTTTTTAACCAATAAAGATTATTGAACTTTGAAATTATATGCTGTTTATTTTATTGATATTGTGGTAAAGTGACGTGGCTTTTTTATTCGATTTTAACTTGATCGGTTGACATTCGAATAGTAATAGACCACCTGAGTAATCTGCAGCATAAATTTTTTTTTGAAGTTAAAACTACTTTAGGCGCGTTGGGAATTTTTTAAAATTGGGAAAAAACCATTGAACTCGCGACACTGTAATGTAATGTAACCGAAATCTCTGTATATTTTCAGATATTGCGCTTAAATTTAATTTAATAAATTTTAAAAAGAACATTTTTAGAGATAGGAAAAACCCATTGAACTCGCGACACTGTCATGTAATGTAATGTTTTTTTGTGAACCTTAGTTTTCACTTCTGACGTGCAGTCCAACGACTGTCATTTTTTTTTATATTTCAAAGCTTCTAATCCCTCTCGCAGTTCTAACTACACAGACGTCGCATAAACTTGACTACAAAGTGAAATGCAGTTAAGCTGCTTGAACAAAGCTTCCTGTTCTAATGTAAGTTGTTAATTAACCTCTTGCTAATGGTAATGAAGCTGGCGCTGCTTGCAGTTTCAATATCACTTATGCAGTCTGCTTCTCTTCTTTAATTAAGAATAGGGCTTAAGATGGTTTTCCTATTATCACATTTACTTAGTTACTTATACTGATTTCAGCCTGTAGTTTATACATACAAACATGTTATTTAATTTCCATACAATACATGAATATTGTTTTTCTTAATTGACACTATGAAAATGTATATTTTTCAGTAGGTACTATACTAGTACTGCCTTAAAAAGTTAAATACACTATCTGAAATTGGACAATCATCATTGTTCAGTTGGAAATATTTGGAATAATATTTCCAATAATAATAATAATAATAATAAAAAGCCGAAAAAGATAAACTTAGTAAGTATATAGACTTGACTCACGAGGTGACCGCCATGTGGGATGTCAATTCGACCATCATCGTCCCGATAGTCGTATCTGCGAACGGTCTTATAGCGAAGAGCCTCGACCAACACCTCAAGCGGCTCTCACTAGATGGCGATGGCGATCAAGGGACAGATACAGAAGGCGGTACTTCTTGACACGGCACGAATTATCAGTAGGTTCCTCACTCTGCAGCCCTAACCACCGGTAGCTTGGGCCTTGCCCCGCCTACTTGCGGCACTCTAGGTTTAAGTTTTTTATAATATTTATTGCTTTTTACTTATATTGTAAAAAAATTAAATTAGAGAAAGAAAATAAATGCCTGAATAATAATAATAAATAAAAATAAAATAAAATCCAATAATAATAAAAAATGGAAAAAATAATTGGAAAAAACAAGTCTCAGTTGGAAACATTTTAAGAGACAATCAATTCAAGCGAAGTCCTCCCACTCCGTCCCACCGCTCCGCTCAATAAATCTGAGCACCACTTAAAACCGTGACAACTTCCCAAATAGTGCCCGATGTTATACTGCGATGATCCATCAAAGTCGTATCTTCGGAGCCAATGAAATTTTCGATGTAAATTTCGCTTAAATGCCTGTCCTATCACTTCTCATCCCCTTTAAGGAAATTGACGCCCAAATAATTCTGTTTAGTGTCAAACACCATTATTGTATAAATTGAACAATCTTTACGTTTTTTTATGTAATGGTCTCTCTCAGCTTACCCTGTCATTCATTATAGAATATAAAAAAGAATTTACATAGAAACAAAACACAAAAATTTACTTTAATTCACAAAAAAAAAACCTTTATGTTATTATAATTTAGCGTTACAAACAGTCTCGTTTAAATGTCATTGACTGAACAAAGTTTATATCTTATTTAACTTTGCACGTGTATTACAATTACAAGACCGCTCAAATAAAAGTTACCCCCGAAACTCTCACTCTTTCTCGTGAATTTGAATTCTGTTTGAAATTATTCGGTATGTAAGAAACAAGTAATAACAAGATCTTACCAAAGTTACTGTAAACAGATAGGATTAATATTTAAATAATATAATTTCATTTATTACGAAGTAATTACATTAATCGTCGAAGTTTTGGACAGTAAATTACATCCTGTAGAATGTACTAATTCTTCTTTAATTTTTTTACTACTGAATCGATTTTGATGACATTCGGCAAGATGTAGGTTAATACTTGGGGAGTGGTGATGTAGACTTCGATTTAACTTTTCTTAACGCAGAAGTCAGTTAACATATATTAAGAGATGTCTTCACTCAATGTTATTTAGAAATTGCACCTCCCCATAAGTATATACTTGGGCGGATGGCCCTAACTAGCTGTTAGGGAAATTGCCAACTCTTCCCTCGGGGGATAATACAACCTGTTCAGTATACACTGCGGCCTTAATTAGTCTCACGTTGAACATATAAATACGCTAACAGGGACGTGCACTCGAATGTTCAACAAATATCCACCGTTTGTACCACCGTTTGTAATTTATGTGTCTATCGCATTCTTTGTAGGTATCAGTGTGTTATTAATAGTTACAGTTCCACAATAAACTATAGTAATGTCAAAATTTGTATGTATGTACTGGTATGTACATAACGTGTACATACCGTTATGTTTCAATTTGAACAACTATTGACACTCTTTCAAATTAAGTTATTCAACAGATTCAACTGTACTATTTATTCAAGAACATAAATTTTTGAGCTGGTCTTATGAATTAGATATAATTTCCACCTATTTATTAGTACAGGATCAAAAGCAATATATCTTCATTGTGTACAAAACTCGAAAACTATAGCCTATGGATTGACTGAAACTTTTACCTTACATTTTAACAGAAGAGCTATAGCAAAGCGTGGCCGGGTTCAGCTAGTAATAATAGCAATTTACAACCAATAATTATTTTACAAATAACGTAAAATTTTCTAATAATATTGTCAGTATACAAATACAAGCCAGATATCAGTGTTTAATCCAATGTTTGCCCTCTCGATTACTTATATATTTCAATTTTTTTTTAATTATTGACACCATAACTCTCCATTACTGAACTGATCTTTCTTTATCTATTATTAGATTACTAGTGTAGTGACCCACTCTCGGCTTCGTCCGTGATGCAATTTGTTATATACACAAACCTTTCTCGTTCGTCCCTATTTCCATAAGTAAAAACCAAAATAAAATTGGTTGAGCGATTTTGGAGTCCATAGAGGACAAATATACTTAAATTGATTCCAATAAAATAAATGAGTAAACAACCAAATTCTCTATCCCTAGGAAGGTATAAATCCCTTTCCATAAGGAAAAACTATGCTATACATACTATATTTATATATCTATACTAATATTATGAAGAGGAAAGTTTTGATTGTTTTGTTTGCATTGAATAGGCTCCGAAACTACTAGACCGATTTGAAAAATTCTTTCACTGTATTATCAGCGAGTAATATATTATACTTTTCCATAGTATAAACTGTTAAAGTTGGCTAGGCCCGGATCTAGGAGGGGGCAAACCAGGGCACCTGCCCCGGGCGGCATAAAATCTATAATCTCAATTAATAGAAATGAATCACTAGCGTTTTTATAAGCGCAAAACATTGTAATAAAATTGACGGCAGTTCTGACCACTATGCTGTCATTCCCGTCGTGGCCCAACCGAACCGCCAGCTCAGAAAGCTACAGATCCGGGAATTGGGGGGGTTTTATCGGGAATTTCCCTCTCTTTAAGAATCTTTTTTCCGATTTTCATTTTCGCTTATAGTTTTTGGGTTATTAGAGAAAAGCTAGATGTCTTTTTCTTCTCATCTTAATTTGTTTACAAATTACTTATGCAATTTTTATGTACATACATATTAATACATTTTTCTCAACATAATTCGAAATTCAGTGAAATTTTTACGAGCTATTTCAAAATTTGACACCAATTTGAACTTGCTAACTACACTAAAGATTGAAGAAATGTCTTTTGTCTTTCCTGGTTAAATTTCCAATGTATTTAATTTTGTCACACAAATGAAACAAATATTAGCTAATAGGTAAAAAAAGAGTGCAAAATGTTCACCTATTACTTATTTGTGATTTTTTTTATACAATTTATCTTAAACGCTTGTGAGAGGGTGGCGTCATTATCAAGTTCCTAACCCGGTTCGAAAAATTCTTACATCCGGGGCTGAGGTTGGCAGCCCATTTACATGGCTATACGTCCATGGCTTCCCTTGTGAACGACGGTAACCATCTGCAATAAATTTTAAATAAAAAATATCTTAATAATTCTGATGGTTATAGCACAGGAAATACGTGAATAATATGGGAATGCTCATAAATTTAACGAATAATGATAATATTGAAACAAAAAAGATTTATTTGATACAGATATGCATTTAATTTTCAGTAAACGGATGCACGATTAAACACTCAGTTAAATTTTGCGACCAACAAATTATTGCGGTTAAAAAGTGCTTGCATTGTCTTTTATATTCACTCACGTTTCGTACTGGAAATCATATATATGGTGATAAATTAAATTGATATGAAACAGATTATTTTGCTGAAATTTTCAATCTGAGAAAAATCCTATTAAAAAGCATTTACTCTCCGATAAAGAAACTCTAAGCGATTTCGAGAGTAAAAAGCTGAAACCGGGTAAAAAAATATTACTCATTAAAATCCTACACATAATGAAAAATCCATCAAAATTTAGCGGATTATATCGTATATATAGCTCATGTACTAAGGTAGTGGAGTTACTTGTAAACTCCAATAAAACGTAGGTCTGGATAAAAATAACCTATTAGAAAAGATAAGTCAGGTAAAAAAAAATAACTATAATAATTTTCTAATATAGCCATGTTATTATTATAAATTAAAATCGATTCAATATTTTTTTTTACTTACCAATAAATACCAATTTAATGGTCGATTAATGACGTCATGTCTTATTAAGTTTTAATTGTTCAAATTTTGTCCACTAAGTTTTTTTAAGAGATTAACATGGTGTTACTAGTAAAAATAAAGTTCTGTCATGTCACATAAAACAGCAATTTAATGTTAGTTCTTTAATAATGCTAATGTACTTGAAGTTATTCATCAGCGGTAGCGTTTAATCGAAAGTGGGTTACATAAAACTTTCCCACCTGCACTCCGGTAATTGTGGCAGTAGTCTAGTGGAGAACATAATTGGGATTACTTGTGAGGTTTTAACGGAGCAATTGACCTCTAAATATACACGGGTGAGGTTAACAATGCTCATTACGGCCTCTGAACCCTAGCAGGCAAGGTAACTGTTGGAAATAACTGGAGTGAAAAGTACTACAACCATAAAACTATACTGTGAAATGACTGAAAACCTTGTTAAGGTTTGTCGTATCTATTTTTCTTATTTCAATTTTTTTTTTCTTATTGTATTTTTTTTATTTTTCTTTTTTCAGACTTTTTGAATTATTCATCTCGCAAAAAGACTCGTACGATCGTGTGACTTAACATTATTCGATTTTAGCTAATTAGCGGACAATACAAACATTTCAATCAAATATTGACGTCAAACACATCATTAATGAAATCTGCCAGATCTGTGTTCTAGCAGTCTTTTGGACAAATATTGCACGAGAAATAGATTTGTTCGATGGTGCTGGAATGACCTATAATATTTATCTACCTACTATCAGAATTTTAGTTTGACAGCAGTATTTTTGAGGAGGTAAAAGACGCAGGTAAAAGACGCACCATTGGACATAAAATCTATCACATTTGATAGCTGGCCAAGATTTGGCCGATTCAAAAGGTATAAGAAATTTTGCCAGGCAGAGCATAAATTAGCTCTGACAAGTTTCCCGTAACAGGTATGATCAAATCTTGTCCGGATCAAATTATGTTCGAATGAAGTACTGCTGGAACTTAGCCTTGGCCGAAGAAGTGCAAGATTACAACCCAAAGTCTTGGTTTTTGAAATTCTGACGGGTCAGCTAGTATTGCAACAAAATAGTTAAACAAAAACTACTCAAGATATATAATTTTATTCAATATTACGAAGTCGCAATTTCCTGGGAAACTCTTACACTTGTCTATAGTAAGTACGGGTGGTACGGGTGGCAATTCGTAAATCGGCTGTATTTGCCGCTCAGCAGAGATTCGTCGAGCATTCGGAGATGATCACTTGGCTCGCTGCCATACCGACCTCGGCTCACTTTCACACATATCTGTCTTAAACTACATGCCATGAGACGTGTTTATTATGATATACCTACTTTGTAACACAAGGTAGGTTTGGTGTGTGCAAATATTTATACGCCCATGACTTCGCAACATAGGTGAAATTTTTAACTTCTTTAACTTAACTTTTTAACTTTCACTTTTTTAAATGTTGCTCGACAGACAGGCTACGGTCCACTTGATACCTAGCCGTCACCTATAACAACAAGCAACGCCAGAGGCTCTCCAAGTAAGCTGCCAACCATAGTAAAATTAAGGATAGGAATTAGGAAGAGATCGAAAAATTGCCTCTAGCATCCCCTATACTCATTCACTGGAACACAACAGCGTACATGCTATTATTTTACGGTGGTCTTCTCATCTTCTGTAAGAGTAAGTTACTGCCGCCCCGGTTGGACTGCCGGAATGCTTCAAAAGGCAATGAGTGCGCCTTGCCAGTAGGTAATATAAAATATTTTTTATATAGATATGAAAAAAATGTGATGACTTTTTTGTTTCAGACACTACACAATAATGTGTGAAGCTATTAATGGTAAGCCTACATTATTAAAAGTGGTAACGATTTCGTTTTGTAACGAGTATTTATTCACATTTCACATATTCACATTCACATTTCTATAGAGAAATTCTTAATGATTATGTTTTTGTCGAACTTTAAAGTGAAATTAAGTAGGTGATGACAGTTCTCTAATTTTTCAATTTAAATTTTTTTTTAAGTAGTTTATACTATAGCAAAAGCAACAATAGTTACTTAGTCATACATTTTATTTGACGTGATCCACACGAATACGAACCATAATAAAATTTCCATTCCATACAATATGTAGATTTGGTGTTTACTTTGAGGGTAGCAATCTAACACAAAAGGTTTCGATGGCGCCCTTACTATGCTTCCTTTCAAAAGCCAATACGCCCTTGTCCTAAGTAAAGACTTTCTTCAAAATCGGAACCGTCTAGCTCACGCGTAATTGACTTTTTTGATACCAATATAGCTTAACAAAAGGAAGGAAAATTACACTTCGTTTTGAAAAGAATCTCATAAAACACTACACTAACACTTGTGGCAATATGAAAAAGTAAATTCTGCACTGGAAGTTGAAAATGTTTGTTTTTTTTTTATTATTAATGATGGGTTTGCTCTTGGCCATCATCTAACCGTGCAGCAAAGACGAGGCCGACGATGGAGCGAGCTCACCCAAAATATGCCTAGGTATTCACTCGAACACTCGAGCTCGGAGACATAGATGCCGGCACGGAGTTCCGATCCTTGGCAGTGCAATCATAAAATATTTTTTAAAGTATTTGGTCTGAAAAAGAGGGATTTTGAGAACATGAGGATGGTAGCCAGCCGTATGTCAGAATGTCCGAAGAAAGGGGAAGGTGGTATGAACTCATGCAGCTCCTGAGCACACTCTCCGAAATACATCTTATAGAAGACACACAGATAGGCTATTGCATGTCCATATGCCAGGCTCTGCAGCTTAGTTCTTAAAAGCGTACTTAAATGTTACTGAAATGTTGGGTTAAAATTAAAATAAACTAATTAAATTCGTGTATAAACATAATTTACCGGGTATAGGAGTTAGCGGCTATACAGACAAAAGTGGAAAGCTACTTCAAATTATATTATGTAAAGATATTGCACATCATTCTCATGTATATTATATTCCGATCACTTAACTCTGACCTGAAAATGGGATCAACAATCAAGGGTACAAAATCACTAGGGGTCGTAGCCCAAAAGTATATCGCTGACCGATTCCCAAGTTGTTTCTGCCAGGAATTTGCTAATGTAATTTATTACGGTGCCAATAAAAATGTCGTTGTAGCGATTTATCACCATTGTCTTGCGTTTAAGCACAACAGAACTAAAGCAGTAGGTAATGTTTATGGCTATTTCTGTAATCATTCCGATTTAGCACAAATTCTTTATTAGGTAAGTCAAAAATTTCGGTTACACACAACCCATTTAAGCCACATATTATTCCCCTATTGTGAGTTTTTTTTGCATTTATTATTTTAACAGGACAAAAAAATATTAACATAATAAGTCGATAATATGTAAATTTTCCTTGACAACTAAATATCTTTTCAAACTAACAAACTAAATACGGACAGGATCGTGTATAATCCAGCATATTAAAGATTACATTTGTTAGAAAGAGAAAGTAGTAATAACATTTGCTGGTCTGCATTTTCATGTATGTGACGTTTGTGCACATTCGGGTCTATCCACTCATTGTCATTGAGTATAAGTGGATAAAATGTAGAACAAATAAATACAACGTAAACATTTAATTAATGACCAATGTATGTAGACGTGGTTGAATTGTGTGTGTAAAATACAAGTGCATTATTTATCAATACGATTGGAAAGTATTTTCATAAAAGAAGTTAAAAAAAAGGTGGGTGTCAGCACCGACGCACGACTGGTGTTTACTCCTTACGAACGATTATAAAAAAATAAATTAAATAAATATAATTTAAATAGTTAATAAATTAATGAATAAATAAATAATTTAATAAATATAATTAAAACATATTAATATAATATATTATGTATTATATTAATATGTATTGAAGCATATTTTAGCCTGTAAAATATGCTTCAATACATTGACATGTGACATTTGATTTTACTCCCATAAATTTTCATACCCCGGGCCATTATTACGTAACATAATATTCTAGTTTCAGAGATATTGTGTAGATGGCGTTGAAATTTACACTAACGCGTAACAAAAAAGTGTGACAATTTTGATTTTACTCCCATAAATTTTTATACCCCGGGCTTATAAATATATGAAAATCAATTCTTAAGGAGTAAGCTCCAAAAATTGCCACTGTAATAGAAAGGATCCCTTAATCGTCCGTCAAACTTTCAGTCTCACCCAGCCGACGGTGACGATTGTCTTCACAAAAAAATATGTTTTCTCAATAATTTTATACGGAGATTGTTTACTGATTGACCTAAGTTTACTGTGTTTTAAGGTGGAGCAGATTGTCTGCTTAACTTTCTTTGTCTTTTTCGCCTTACGAGCATATTCGGGTTTCAGTTGATATGCGAAATTGATATTTATTGCATTGGGGATAAAAAGTGATGTCGTGTGTGCTGTCCATGCTTTTGCGTGAAAGGTCAACGGTGACGTCAAAGCAAAATTTTAGCCCTTCAGTCACAGTAGTAACTAATTATTGCTTACTAATTGTTTCGTTACAATTTGAAAAAGAAAATAT
This sequence comes from Synanthedon andrenaeformis, assembly GCA_936446665.2. Classification (NCBI taxonomy): domain Eukaryota; kingdom Metazoa; phylum Arthropoda; class Insecta; order Lepidoptera; family Sesiidae; genus Synanthedon; species Synanthedon andrenaeformis. Next base: position 3,259,007 of record OW387786.2, on the reverse strand, counting down.
CATTATTAATTAACCGTGTTTATTTGGATAGAAAATAGTTTCGCCATAAGGAATAAATCGCTTCTTGAGCATCATATAAATTGTACGCGACCGTTGGCCTCCCAGCAGGAATGCAGTGGAAGCGGAAAGATGTTCTCTCTTGTAGAGCAGCGGCCACGACAAAGTCCGCGTTACGCGGATCAGGGGGGGTTTTCCAGCCGCTTGGTTATCAACCTATGCCGACAGCCAAGAGTCCAGGTTATAAGCAAAATTACTTACCTAGTCCTCGTCTATTCTTCGTCCCTGGAACCTCGTCCGTCTCGTAGATGGTCCACGGCAGGGGAAATATATATCAATAGGGAGTCGGGAATACAGGTTAGGAAATACCGTGGTCTCCAGTCAACTGCTGGGTTCCCGACGCAGATTCCCCGTCACAAATTCACTCTCACCATAGATTCTCTCGACTTGGGAAAACAAGAAACTCGCTTTAACTCGCTTTCCACGCGGTTCACCGATGTCCTTTTGATTATATAAAGGATTAGCCAAAATAAGCTCAAAAAGCTCAAGAGCTCAAAAAATTACGCCGCGCGCGTCCCGATCAATACCGATGTTTTCATAGCAAAAATGAACCGATGCTCGAAACATTGCATCGGTTCCAAACATAAATAAATTAAATTAAAAAGTTTATTTGCGCGAACACAATATATTTACAGGATTTTAATTTACATACAGCAGACTTTTTTTTACTAGTTTTTTTTTTTTTCATAAAATACATAAGGTTGTGTGGTATTCGTAAGTTACTGGAAAACCCTCTCGTACATTGAAATGGTTCTGAATTCTGAATAAACCTAGGAACTGGCTAGGATACCGAAGTTCTCATAACGCCCGCGCGACCCCGCCCATCAACGGCCGCGCTATCGTTAGCCGGTTAGACACCTAGGTTCTTAGAAAATAGACACACTCTTAAATCTTAACTCAAAAATCATCTGAAATGACACTCCCATTATATCCTATATCTGAAATAATATACAGGGTGGAATAATAAGTCGGGCCCTGGAGGGAAACTACCTTAAATCCTTAAGTTGGCTCATTTTACATAAAGGAAACATTCCTTTATTTTTAAAAAGAAACAAAACTGCATTCAAAGATTTTCTAAAACTCGCTTGGCTCGCCCGGGACTCGAACCAACTAAAATTTAAAAAAACAAACACTCGCTATTTTATTATACTAATCGCTTGGATTATTATTCAGGATAAAATTTCTCTAACAAACATTTGGTCTTAAAAATCAAAATGAACGTAAAATCTAACATTACCTTTATTTTATTATCAATTTGTTATACTTAAATTATTTAACTGATAAATTGTTCGAAACCGTGCAAGAGCTAAGGGTTGCGGTAGAAAATGTTATTAGGGGCAACACTTTGCTGAAGGCTACAAGAAATCAATTTCAACGGAGACTAAATGTGTGTATCCGGAACGACGGGGCTCATTTTGAACAATTTATCAGTTAAATAATTTAAGTGTAACAAATTGATAATAAAATAAAGTTAATGTTAGATTTTACGATCATTTTTATTTTTAAGACCAAATGTTTGTTAGAGAAATTTTATCCTGAATAATAATCCTATCGATTAGTATAATAAAATAGCGAGTGTTTGTTTTTTTTAATTTTAGTCCCGAGTCCGAGTTCGAGTCCCGGGCGAGCCAAGCGAGTATTAGAAAATCTTTGAATGCAGTTTTGTTTCTTTTTAAAAATAAAGGAATGTCTCCTTTATGTAAAATGAGCCAACTTAAGGATTTAAGGTAGTTTCCCTCCAGAGCCCGACTTATTTTTCCACCCTGTATATACCTTTCAAATACTTTCAAAAAGATGCAATAGTCCCACAGTGATGCTTGGGTCCCACATATATATAAAAAATAACATACAAAATCCGTTCTCTTTATAATATTTGTGTATATATAGTATATAATTATATACATTAAAAAAGCATTAATCTTATTCTTGAAATTTTTTAAACAATATCGTAAATTAAATAAGCCAGATATCTCCACAATATCACTTAGGTAATGCCAAAGTCCTTCGTGCAATCACGTGTCAGAGACACTATTACTTGGTAGAACTAGAAATAGCCTTCGATTTTCTCTTTCAGTTTTCGTTCAAGTACCATCCGAGCTAGAAATTGCATTTGTCTAATATTTTTCAGGTTTTATCTATGAAAAGTTTACTTTGAAATAGCTTATATTTTTATCGTGTACGTCCTACTTGAGTGTTTACTGTTTTTACTTACGAACAATTTATGACACTGTATTATTTCATTTAAGTAATTCTCATAATTTCCATTAGTGTTTAAAAAAAATTAAATCTAAAATTATTTTAATAGGATTTTTTTAAAATAATTAATCCTGCCTGGTTTATACATACTAATACGTTTAGTACCAGAAAATCAAGACCTTTCTGTTTTAATATTAAATATTGCACAAGCAATCACTTACAAGAAAATATCAATTTCACATGCAATAACTTCGGTTTGAAAGGTAACATTGCATAGTAAACACTACGCAATCGCATCCAATATAAAATGTGAGTGGGTTGAGAATATTCTGAATGATAAATTGTATGAGGGCGTAGTTAATATTAGCTAATATTTAGGTTAATGTTTCTTTATTTTTGGCAGCGGCAGCGCGCTTGCATTACCTATGGGTTGCTTGTGGCGACGGTAGCCACCTACCATCAAGTGGACCGTCAGCATATCTGTCGACCTTAACATAAAAATATAAATATATTGCACATATTCAACAGGAGTTTATTTTTCATATTAACACTAATATGCAGATACAGTACCTACTTTGCCACTACAAACTCGGTTAACGTGAGTACCTACACTCATACCCATTACAGGGTGCATTAGTTTGTATTACTTTTCAGTGAGCGCGCTCGTAAACATCGCTAACCGAATTTTCGTCTGAATTCATTTTTGTACACTTTAATTTGAGTATCTACTTTCATTTCATTCATATATATATATATTATATGAATGTCTGTCTACAAGCGTCTAAAGCGATTTTCTTACGAAACGTACGTGACTTAATACCTGTTATGGTGTTTTCTTTATTTGTTCCACAAATTCGCCCCATTTAATAAATCTACATTAGCTTCAAAAATTGTTCTTAACTCCCCTCAAATTTTAAATTTATTTATTCTTCTTAATTAGTCCCGTAATTTTCTAAATCATCTGCAAAATGTTATATGTTGATACTGATCAACATATGATTATTAAATACTATTTATATCATTAAAAATACATTGAAATATTAAAATTATGAATGAGTACACGAAGACATACCAAGCATAATTCCCGGAGTAATAGCTCAAAAAATGAATGAATTTTTACTTGTGCATAAATTATGTAAAAACCATTGCACAAAATGGAAATGAAATTGAATTTAAGTAGGATATCTATAGTTTACTAAGCCTAATATTTATGAGGGGCATTATTAATAATGGCTTAAAGACGGTTCAAATGCAAATTAGGCATAAGTGAGAGAGCTGGCCCCCGGAATACATAATGTATATCGATTTTCATTAGCTAATATCACTTCGCTTACTTTAACCTACCTATGATTGTTATGGCCAGTTGCTGAGGGATTTTAGATACCGGCTCGTTTTAGATCCAACGGAGATCATCTCCTCTTATTTAATGAATTGCTTTGAGGGCTTATTTCAATGCTTTGATGTAGTATATATATATATTTTTCAATATACAAGTAGTTGAATTGCAGACACAATTCCTTAATACCTATAAATTTGATTTCTTTTTATGATTATTTCTTATCTGGTTATATTTCAGAATTTTCATTACTGAAATTTAGTAAGATGCTATCTATTAGATATTTAACTCAACCAATATACAGTTTTTTTTTCCAGTTCATAAGAAGGATGGCAAACTTCCTTCATTCTTATATTAACTAATCATAATCTATTTAAAGTTATAATTAGAAAAGGTAAGTATGTTTTCATAATTAATTAAAATTTGTGTAATTTGTAAGAAAATGATTATTTTGGAAAAGGTTTTTTGTAATCAATTTACAACCACTCCCATGTGAATGAGGGCCGGACCACTAGTATACCTATAAAATTTATAGCTCCTTATGAATAACTTGCCTTGCTTTGTGTATTAGTACAATACCGATTTAACCCGTTGACTCCAAATCCTGTCAACAGCCTCTATATACATCTATTTAAAGGAATCGATCGATAGAAAGGTTGAATTTCTCACAAAACGCCGCCAAACAAAAGTGGCAACAATAACGAGTTTTTTTTTTCTTTATTTTTCTCAAGGCCTCCCTTTTATTCTGCATGAAATGTAAATTCAGTAAAAGCCTGATCCGTAACCTCAGTAACTTGTGAATTATTTACATGCATACATTTCGCAGGCATAACTTAAATGCTTTATGTGTAGGAAAATAACCATTATTGTTCTTTATTTAAAAAGAAAAAAAAAACTTTTCCACTGCCCATGATTCGGTTATTTGGAAATAAACAAATTTATGTATACCTACTCAAATACTCAAATGTATTTTTTTTATTATGGTTATCAAAATATTTATCTATGTTATACTATTTATTATAGTACATAGAGCGCATTTTGTAACTTTATTTAAATGTAAATATAACTCTCTCCAATCGCAGCCGGGTGAAGCCCTAATATAGTCTAGTCTAATCTAATCTGCTTAGTCCTAATCTAGTCCTAAACCTAATATTATAAATGTGAATTTGTTTGTTGTGAGTTTGTTTGTTACGCTTTTCATATCCGATTATTTTTCAAATTTAGATTGAATAAATATTTTCAGTAGAACCCTCTGGCAAAAGCAAGTTTTAAATAAAGTTTTTGTTAAACACTAAGTCCTATGTTTGTAGAACGAATAAAAAAATTAAATCGTTTTACAAAAATACCTCGCCAACTTTACATTTATAGAGCCTCCGTTCCACATCTTTAGGTCGATACAGATTCAATTGTTTTAAGTGTGGCCTACTTACTAGAGGTCATATTAATCTATTCTTTATAAAACCCAATTAATTAATTGTGTTCCTACCCCTGTTATGGTTAGGGTCGGAATCGATAACATTCCATTCGCTTCCACGAACAAAGATGTTGCCAACCTGAAGCGCCCTTTCAAACATTAATCATGAATTTAGTTAATGGTAAAGCGAGACAATGTGTATCTCATTTATTAATTTAAAAATCCACTCTGAAATAACTCTTTACTTTGAGAGAATAATTAAAATAATATTAAAAACACATTAAGAGAAAAGCGGGCTCGACTTTCATCAAGATTTAAGTGAAAGTTTTAATTTCAAAACGTCCTCTCGTGAGTAATATTGATGAAAGATAAAAAGTATTACTTATTTTCAAAAAATAAATACACACTATTCATTATTTTACCAGTTATCTAACCGCTACTCCGCTACTTAGGAGAAGACGAGGCCTTAAATCTTTTATGTTATCCTACATATAGCAACGGGCCACAAGAAAGAAGAAATTGGCGATGCAGCGCACCTCACCTTCACACTGCTCTGTCATGCTGATGTAAACGTAAAGAAACCGACTTAAATACCAATGTTACCTCTACGTAATATTAGTATTAAAAAGATAAGCTTTCTTTATATAAACACCGTTTTGAAGTTGTTGAAATTACTTAATGATTTATTACTGTACTAAGGTATGATTACACCTGGAAATAAAAACATCATATTTCGCGATGAGAGTCACAAACGTCACATGTTGTGTCTCAATGATTGGTCAATTGGCCAACAATTGGCTTGCAACATACATAATATAAAATCAATCTAAATTGTTTCCACAAATACATGAAGCGAATTACGTCGCGTCTCATAAAATAAACTACAAGTTTGAATATCAAGTTTATATGTGAAAATCCTCGGCATTAATAAATGTCACGGAAATCTCTGCTAACCCTACGGTTTCAACGTGTATTATCAAGGCGTTGAAATACCACAATAAATTATTTAGTAGGTATGTAATCCTATATTTTGACATTGTTTATAAACTATAGCCACTTTAAAATGTATAAAAATAAGTCGCTATCAACGTGTCTTCTAGTACTAAGTTCTTCTATATTTCGAGGTATATTTTGATGTGAAATGCATTGCTGGAATTTTCAATTTAATTTAAAATTAATTTAAATTAAATAATAGAATATTGCTAAAAAACTTTAATTACCTTTAAATTAACAATATTTACTACTTCTGCCTACGGCCACCGCAGCTAGCACCAAATCCATCGTCAGCCTGACAACATTTCTATAATTTTGCCTACTTTACATGAAATGAATGAATCATTTGTACTCGTACGTACAATCGATTTATCAAGATTATTTGCCAAACTGCATTTTTCAAACCAACAATTGGAATAAAGATAGGAAATATTAAAACTTTTAGTATTCCCGATGCTTTTAAAACTAATTTCCCCAGAGCCCCGCCTTGGGCGTCACAATTATTGAAGCTTATACGATGAATGTTCTAAAAGGTTATATTGTATCGGTATTAATATTGATCAATTGCTATTATTATTTACATTCAAAGTAGAACACTGTGTACACAAACTAGGAATACAAGATACCGGAAAATGCATTTGTGTTCAGAGAATCTCCGTTGTGTTCAAGTCGTAATATGCATTTCAAATTTCACTGAATTGGAAAGACATTTAAGTCGTGGACTTTATTGCATGTAGTAGATTTCCTGTGCGAAATTCTGTCGAGAACCACTGAATGTATGAAGAACACTTTCTTTAAATGTACCTAATCAATAAATTACTAGATTTTTCCAGCGGATTTAATAAAAATAGCCCCAATAATTCTTCACGGTTGTCTAGAACTGACATACTTACAAATGAACCTAGCCGCCATCTAAGACATTGATGAAGTAGTAAGTTCCAAATAGATGTTAGGCTCCAAAGTGTCTAACTTTATAGTAAGTTTCTATGTTTTCCAAATCTGTTAAAGATACAAACATCTTCATAGTAAGAAAATAGGTAAGTACATAAAAATATTATTAGACAAGTGAAATATCAATACATCTAAATTTATGATAGATTTTTAGAAATGTAAATAAAATAAACATCGCATTGTAAATTAATAATATAAATAGTATTAGTTAAGTAAGTTTTATTAATCTAGATTACAAAATAGTTAATTCCAATGTTTCAATAGATTTTTGAGAATTTCTCTTATTTTTAAATTTAGACTCCATGGTCCAACGGGCGTCTAAACAAGTACGTATAAAGTGGCCTCCTCTTGTTGATCCTTGCGGTTGGGAGCTGTGAACCTTTGGGACGTGCGGTACACAGAGTCAACCGCATTTCTATTTCAACATGAACTATGTGATTATCATGAAGTAGATTTATTATTAGTCACACTACACTATACTTTTTTAAAGGTAGATAAGTGATTTCTGAGTTATTTGGAAATGTTATAATATTTTCATTTATTAAAATATTTCATGAAATGAGTGACGGTTGCCGGAAACCATTCTTATTATTATCATGTCTATACCCATACTATCAAGTAAACTTTCAGCTTTTCTGCTACCTTTTAATATATTATGTCCCGTCGCTGAGTACAAGACTTTTTGGCTATTTTTCTACCCATCCCATCCAGTTGAGATGTCGTGAGATTTGGTTCGACTCCTCCACCAATCTATGGTGTGATTTTCCAAAATGCGTTTTTAATCCGTGCTTGATTGCGTTGGATTCATTTAAAACTAGCTAGTGCCTTCGACTTAGCCCGCGTTGAAAAAAAAAATTAACGCCTACCAAACTTTATGAGCAATATATAACGCCTCGCATAAAGATGCTGTTATAGCATAAGATTGCTGTTAGAGCTTTGCCAGACGTTGGATTTTTATTTTTTAGTGATCCCTTGGGAAAGGTACCCTATGTCCTTTTCTGCATCCCTAACAACGTTTATGTAAAAAATCATGATGATCGACTGAGTAGTTAAGGAGTGAAAAGGTAATAGACAGACAGAGTTACTTCCATATTTAGATTTAATCAATACTAATAAAAAATCTGTAAGTGTAGGTATTGTATGTATGTATGTATGTATTCCGGCCGCTGGGGCCGGAAGGTTCTCGAGTGGAGGCCACGTACCAGCAAGCGCAGCGTAGGACGTCCACCCACAAGGTGGACAGACGACCTAATTAAGGCCGCTGGTCAACGGTGGATCCAGGCTGCTTCTGACCGGTCCTATTGGAGGACCTATTATGGGGGAGGCCTATGTCCAGCAGTGGACGTCCTGCGGCTGAAATGATGATGATGATCATGTATGTATGTTCCTCCATAACTCTTAAACGAATTAACTGATTTTCATGAAACTTGGTAGATAAACATTTACACGTACAGGACACAGGATAGGCTATTTTTTTCTTTTTCAACGCGAACGAAGTCGCAGGCGCCAGCTAGTATTATATAGAAGTATGTTTGGATACAAAATTTGCTTCATTATTTTTATTTTACAGTAGACAGTTAAGACTAGTATTTTAATACTTATTAGTACGTAGTCCTCTTACACAAACAAATACCCAGTTTTTTCTCTTAGTGTTATTATACTTGAAATTAAGTGATATTTGCAGACTCGTCCTCTCTCGCACGTAAAATTGGCTTGACTCCCAAAACGCTTCAGGTAATTAATGGACGTCAAGGACATCAAAGGTATTCACCCTCTCTTTCACTGAGAGCAAATTCTCATCATTTCTAATTCAAAATGAAATCGAAAAACAATCACATGTGCAGGCCCAACCGCGATTTCAGTAGCGTCTGTATTTTTGACAGCCGTGCGGTAGATTCACAGATATGTTGTGTGGGAAAAATATTTATTGATTCTTAGTAGCTTTGTAGTGTGTTTTGTATTACTGAAATTTTTATTTTTTTATTACTCACACGTTTTCGCCAATTAATCTAAATGTTTCATACTACCGCTGGTAATTAATTTGATTACAAGTTCCATTTGTGTAATTAAATTAACTAATTTCAAAGAGTATTTAAATACAGTGCGCTCTATGGTTATATTACTAAGCATTTTGTCATTTAAACCTGTGAAAGAAGTAAAAACTACTGAACTCCTAAACTACTGAACCGATTTTGATAAAACTTCGTAACTATGTCCAACTTAAAAGATAGGATAGTTTTTATTTTGAACCCGGGCGAAGCCGGGAGCGGGCCACTACTCCACTAGTATATTTATATGACATGACATAGGTATAATTACAAATCTGATACAATGGACTTATACCCTATGTTAAAAAGACGAACAGAACAAGACAGAAAACAATTATTAAAAATTTGATACCAAAAAGCGCAAAATTACTTAAATTGTTATTCTTAAATATTATATATTAAGATGCTATATTTATTAATACAATAATCTATAGGTATGCTATCAATAACCAATTTAAATTAGGCCTTGAGCTCCATTTGTCTAAATCGGCCTTCTGCATTTATTACATGTTAACTGGTGGCCGCGATTTCGTCCACATTGAAAAATAATGTCTCACAAAATATAATAGGGGTTAAAGTATGAAATTGCCGTTTTATTGTAATAGGTACTTCGAATTGACATAGAACCTTCATGGTTTGAGATTTTTGAGTGAAACTTTTTTCATACGGTACCTATGTAGTTCTTCTTTTAAAAAATGTGCAACATTCGATTATCAACTTTCAGTTGTTTATTTATTCAGCTTAGACAATAAAGATGGATACTTCGAAAATTCGTGTGATTTTTGAATACGAGTTCCGACGCGGAACTAACGCGGCAGAAACAGCTCGCAATATTAATGTTGCGTTTGGAGAGGGGACTGCTAATGAACGCACTGTGCGATTTTGGTTTAAACGCTTTCGTGATGGAAACTTCGATTTGAAGAACGAACCACGTGGAAGACCGCCCACACAGGTGAATAACAATGATTTGAAAGAGATGGTGGAAGCCGATCCGAGCCAAACTACCCAGGAATTAGCGGCATGGTTTAACGTTACCTTACCAACAATATTGACTCATTTGCGTCAAATCAATAAAATAAAAAAATATGAAAAATGGGTGCCTCATGATTTGACTGATCTGCAGAAAGAAACGCGTGTTGAAACTTGCGTTGCCTTGTTGAATCGATACAGAAATGAAGGAATATTGGATCGAATTGTGACATGTGATGAAAAATGGATTCTTTACGATAATCGTAAGCGGAAAATGCAATGGCTGACCCCAGGTCAAACGCCGCAACAGTGTCCTAAAGCAAAGCTTACCAATAAAAAGGTAATGGTAACTGTTTGGTGGTCTCAGCGTGGTGTTATTCACTATAGCTTTCTCCGATCTGGTCAAGCAATAACGGCAGATGTCTACTGCGCCGAACTCCGAACAATGATAGCGAAACTAGCAGTGAAACAGCCCCGACTTATGAATCGATCTTCACCATTATTGCTCCATGATAACGCGAGACCTCATACAGCACGAGAAACCGTTTTAACTCTACAGGAACTGCAATTAGAAACCATTCGTCACCCTCCGTATTCGCCAGACCTTGCTCCAACGGACTACCATTTTTTTCGTGATTTGGACAATTTTCTGCGTGATAAAAAGTTTTCTTCTCAGGAGGCAGTGCAAAATGCTTTCACACAGTTTGTCGAATCTAGATCACCAGAGTTCTATCGCAAAGGCATAAATGAGCTTCCTATTAGATGGCAGCAATGTATAGATAATAATGGTAATTATTTTGATTAAATAAATATGTTAAATTAAAAAAAAAAACAATTTTTATTTTTCAGTACAAATCGGCAATTTCATACTTTAACCCCTAATATTTGCTATAATTTATTTAATCTTTATCGCTGTTATAGTTTTACCAGGCCTTGGATTTTTATTTTTATGATCTCTCGAGAACTGTAGGTACAGTCAGCATCAGATATATCGGATCTGTCTAGGTACTCAAATAACACTACACACTTTGAAGACCGATTATATCTACACTCCAAAGTACTCTAATTAATGTGAACATTCAACGCGTCAAAAATATCTAAACAGTCGAATGTCATTATTTTCTATACGATCATATTTTCATAATTACCTAAGTTGTCAGATGTATCTAAATGTAATTGAGAAGTTATGAGCGAAAGATTTTTCAAATTTCGAATGGCCCTCGTGCTTTGTTTTAGGACGTGTGTTGGTGATCAATAGTATCTAAATATATTTATACTAAAAATAAAAAAAATAGGTTTAATAGTTTATTAATTCTTAATTACTGAACTAAAATTGACAAAACTTTACTATTTTTGGAATGGTAGACATGCTAACGGTCCACTTTATGGTAGGTGGCTACCGTCGCCTATAACAAGCAACGTCACAGGTGCCGCAAGTGCGCTGCCAACTACACTAGCATTAAGGATAAGGGATAGAGATTTTTTGAATGGCCCTCGTGCCATTCGAAAGTCGAAAAATCTCTATCCCTTTTGCAGCTAATTTCCAACTATATTTAAATACTTAGATACGGGTAATTTGACAAGTGACAATCGATCTGGCAACTTAGTTGTATACCTAATTATGAAAATAAGGTTGTACAGAAAATAATGACATTCGACTGGTAGTATCATGTTGGCTCCTTACAAATATGTACATACAAATATCCTTTGTTTTTGGCCAATGTTTCTGTGATGACTATCGGTAATGACAGTTAAAATATAGATTGAAGGTAGAATAATATTAAAGTCGTATTTGTTTTGATTTTTTTTTAAAAAGCGCTAAATCTATTTCGATAAAATTTATATGGGACCACCTCTGAAGTACGACTTAAGGCCAGGCCCTATGAAACTAAGGGAACTTTAAATAAATGTGCTGAGTCAACCACATATCTGATCAATGTGGAATTTACATATATATATTTTGAGACCTTTATCTGTAGATTATCAAGTCAGAAACATAATTAGGTGATTTTCATTCGATACATTTTTTGATCGAAATCGTCGCCTTTTCCGGAGAATATTACATTTTTCTACTAAACAGCTTGAGTTATATCGCCAAAAAACTGCTCGTAGCAGGGAAACATTGTTTACCAGTGATTGTCAAAATAAAATAAACTTAGGTTTATTTTTACTCCTATAATTAACGAAAACAATTTTGAGACTTACGTTGTTTAGTTCCGAGCTAGTGCATACCAAATCATGCTTCAAATAATGTACGCAATATTCAACCTTACGTAAGCTGTATCTTGCGATATATTAAAAAAAATCCTAGAGAGCCGCCGAGCAATTTGTAACTCTCGGGTGGCGGGACGTGGGCGGAGCGAGCGTAGGAATTTTTTTCGTAGGGCCTGCTCTTAAGTAAAAAGAATCATCAAAATCAATTTATAATTATAGTCAAATTGAGAACCTCTTCCTTTTTTGAATTCGGTTGAAAATAATTCCTCACTGATGTGTGCTGATGTCATTCAAGCGTATTATGAAAGACAATGTAAGTAGGCGATTATTAATATACAGAGACTTGAAAAGTTATTCCAAAAAATGTTGAGATATAATTGAACATTTTAGTACTTAGATACTTTTGGCGATCGGATTGTATACATAAGAGACTTTCCCTTTGTAATTAAATATATGACATATGGGTGTTTAGATATATTTGAATTCATAGAAGCTCACATAAATTTGAAATCTGTTGTTGCGTAGATGTTAATGAAAAATTAAATGCCAACAATTATTTGCCTACTTCAGATGCTCATCTACTTCTGACGCTGACTGTACACTTTGTTCTTTTTTTGTACTCCTGACAACGAAACTGATAGTGCAAAATTGAGTAGTTAAGGAGTGAAAGCGTAACAAACAAACAAACTCACTTTCGCCTTCAATACTAAGATAACAATATGCGAATTATGCGAAATTGTTCGTAATGTGTCTAATAAATAATTGTACACACACAGTATGTAGGTCCAAAGTTGGTTTATACATAGTAAAATCACGTAGTCAAACAATGATATCAGGTTTACACAAACCAAGTTAATGAATTACGTCTAGAATATCTAATTAAGTTGAACTGTTCACAATCAATCAGCCTATATAAACAAACGTCTATTCTATATAATGGCTATGAACTGGCACACTTGGTCACTGCGAATTAGTATTCTCACACTATCTGGAAGTCTTATTAAGAGTTATGACGAACCTGATAAATGAGTGGTTGCCCTAACTCTCTGTCTCAGGCATCCCGAGTTCGAAAGGAAATCCACGACTGGACTTTGGAAATGAACTTTGCAAAGTTGACTCAGGGCACACTGCGTTTCATAGTCATTTGAACAGCACATCTGGCGACAGTAATCACCCCACTAAGGACCACTGTACAATAACAGCCACCACTGTAAACATAAGATATGTTTCGATGAGTCAGTAAGGGATGCCACAGCCGATTTCTTTATCCCTTCGTAATCCCTATCCTTAATTCTACTATGGTCGGCAGCACGGTTGCAGCACCTGTGACGTTGCTTATGTTACCATCAAGTGGACCATCAGCCTGTCTGACGACCTTAACATAAGAAATAAAATATTAAATAAAACGCAACTACATGCAAATTTAAATTTAAATTTGATTCTGGCAAAAGTTTTCCCAGAGAAAGTTACAGGGACTTAATTCTCAGAAGCGAAATTCATTTCTCAGGTGGACCGTCAGCCTGTCTGACTACTTTAACATTGTAGTCTGAAGAGAATATATAATTAGGTTAAAATACTAACAATAGCTACAAAGAATAAGAGGAGCTACCATTTACTTACCTGTCCGAAACTTTTGTTACCGCCACACCTTTCTAAGGCGTTCATGCGAAGGTGTGGTGTCATTTAATACAGCCCTCTACTAATGGATTCCATAACTGTCCCCTATTGAATTTTCAGCGGCAGAAAACGTGTATTATTATGACAATTCTATTTGTGACATCCCTTTTGTAAACGAAATGTTATTATGCTCGGATAACACGATAGGTAGATTACGTGGGCCACAAAACGTGAACACAAAATATACGATAAATACAACAAAGGTTGCCCGACTGATGACAACTGGGCAGACGAATAATTGCGTCGCTTTCCGTATTTGAATTGGACGTATTACAAAAGCTTTTAGCTTCTAAATTGTTTATGACTTACCTATATGTTGCGTCTATATCTACCTATTTTATTATCAAATAGATTTTGTTGAGGAATTTGTTTGATAGATATCATTTATTTATCTATATATTTATTGAAAAGCAAACTTTACAGCATATATTACATTAGGTTCAACATAAAAAAATCACAAAGAATACTAGGTTTTTTTATGTCAAAGTTGACAGATAGGCTGACGGGACACTTGATGGTAGGTGGCTTGTATGCTGCATGTAGGATTAAGGATAAGGGATTAAGAACACTTGCTGTTATTTCACGGTGATCAACGTAATGTGTGGTTGTTGCCACCAGACATGCTAAAGAAATGACTATGAAACTCAATGTATACTGCCACTACTTGCCAGATCTAGACCAAAGCTAATTTCCATTTCCAAAGTTCATTTCCAAAGTTGGCCGATAATAGAATCCGGGACCCCCGAGACAGAACGTTATTAAGGCAAGCACCTTAATCTCTTGACCAAGGAATAAAAAACTCAACTAAGGAGCCGTTTTCTATTTCCATTGAGGACTATTCTATTTAGATCTATTGACGACTAAATTTTTAGGTTTATGCTTGACAAAGTTGCTTGCCAGTAACAGACTAATACTTGCTGTAGAGACAAATAGACTTTTTATTAGTTTTTACATGTACTTGTATCTAAATATTTATTTAGTCACACCAGCATCGCAATTTACTTTTGTGTATACTATATATTCTATTAATATTATATTATTTCAATGTGTGTCACATACATTTGTGCAAGATATAATCCCATTTGAGGTTCCAGTAACACAGATTCCAGTTAGACCGATACATGTTGATAATCAAGCTACGAGACAGTGGAAGCCATACCGTTATAGGCTAGAACATAGTCGAATGCCAATAGGTCGACGATAGAATATTCAATAAACGCATGTAAAGCAATCAACAGGTTTATTGGTATATGGGAAACCTAAGCAGTTAGAAATAAGGCTTACATTAGTGTAAGACATTATTAAAATGCAATTACAACGTTTGTTTTTATGTAAGCTTCACAGTGATTATAACGAAATAATATACGAGTACAATTCAAAAATTCAAAAGCTTTCTTTACTTCTTATATATTTCTATAAAATAAAACTCTTCAACCGTTAGGCACACTACCTTCTTTTTATTTTATTTCTAAATATATGACAACAATTTAGTATTCTTTATTTATTTTTTATGAATTTAAATTAATGTAGCTAAACCATACAAAGAATTTAGCAGACTAAACCAGACCAGTCAACTTTGAAAAGTTAAATTCCTTACTTGGCCTTGTCAGTGAATTAATCTAGAGTGCTAAGGCAAGCTTAGCATTAGATTATTATTTTTTTAATTAATTTATTTCTATAGTTTTTATATTACCCCTCATTTTTTATATTTATTTATTTATTTATAATTTGTAATGGTGTGTAAACACAAAAAAAAAAAATTGTCCTTGGAAGGAAACAGCGTCTAAGATACAGGCTCGGCCTGGTTTAGACGCTGGACTCGAAATAAATGAGTTGTATCTATGTTTATAACATGTAACTCAATTATATAGCTTATATGTTTATAGATTTGTAAAAATATGTAAAGTTATGTAAAGTTATGTAAATCTTATGTTGGTCAAGTGGTTAAGGTAATAATAATATGATATATTATTATTACCTTAACCACTTGACCAACATAAGATTTAAATCTTTGCAATAGTTTATCTTTAAAGTATCTTTTGTTAGTATTTCGATTCATAATTTCTAATACGTAGCAATTAGGCACAATGCAATACAGAGAATCATAAACTGGAAAGGTTATCTGGCGTAACCTGCTCTTTACAGAAGACCACCGTGAAGGAATGGCGTAGGTAAGTACTATTGTGTTTCGGTGGTTTGGGATGCTAGATTCTTTTTCCTTACGTATTAGCCCAAAATCTTTATTTTATTAAGGTTGGCAGTGCACTTGGCAGCACCTATGACGTTGCTTGTGTTAATAGGCTACCGTAACCTACCATCAAGTGGATCGTCATTCTGCCTATCGATCGTTACATTAAAAAAAAAAAAAAAAAACAGCACTAAGAATTATTGTAGTATTACTATAGTGATCGTAGAGCCCCAGAGTAGTAGTCAGCTCACAACCCATTGGCAAATAATCTCCAAAACAACCCACCCGACTAGGCAATTTAGATTAAGATAACATTTACTGTTTTCATATTATAATTTTTATATGATATTCTTTAATAGAGCCATTCCATTTATGCAAATCTTCCCGGTTAATATTTTTTCTTTGAGCTCTCACACGAATAATTATTTCGCCAAGGGTTCAGTGCCGTCACGATTGCGTTTACATTTTTATCGCTTCCCTTTTTAGAGAATTTTATATTTTTCCCGCTTTTGAATTTATGTTTTTATGTGAATTAGGTTAATTACTTGAAGGGTTAAATGATTAATGTGGCTCTTTAGAATGTTCGTCGCGCGAAAGGTATTAGAGGTCGTTAGTGTCAGAAGCGAAGCGAAAAAATGTCGCGTTCTTAGCACAGAGACAACAACATCGAGATTGGATTATGTTAAAAATATGGTTTATAATTTTATTAAAAAGAATATTAACCCTATTAGTATTCATCGAAGGGCTTCAAGTATTGAATTACTGTCCGAAAATATTATTTTGTTACTAAAATTTATACACAGGTATCCCTTTGGGTCATATAATATGTATAATATATATAATATGTATACATATTATATGACCCAAGGGATCACGATCGGCGAGAGATTCTTTTACAACTTTCTCTCACCTATGCCCCCGATATATGGCCATATAACTCGTTTCTTCGTGCTATAATAGGCTGCCCATTGCAACTTGCTAATTCTATATTATATGCTAAATAGGTGAGTTTAGTACTAGTGCGAATTTCGTTTTACTGATATTGTCAAGGGTCTTTCCGTAGCGCGTTGAACTGTCACAGCCATCGGTCACAGCCTAATAAATCATAACCCTTCCAACTACGATTTTAAAACAGTTTTTATAACTTGGTAGGACACCAAATGTTAAACGACAATGTTACTTGTATACTATACAAATATAGTTACTTTAGATTACGTTACTTTAGGACACCAAATGTTAAACGACAATGTTACTTGTATACTATACAAATATAGTTACTTTAGATTACAAAGTTAACATAAAAACTTAAAAACTAATTATTTTCAAAAAATACTTATAAACTAAATGTGCTTACAATTATGTACAATTTAATAATTTTAGTTAGTAAATACTGTCATGATTGGTTTATTTGTTCTTGCTTTGATACAGACGGACATTAATATGTAAAAAAAGTTTAGACAAGAACGAACCGAGGTCCATGATCAATATAAGTAATACAATAAGTTGCTATAAAAATGTTCGTTCTAAGATGTATTGCACTGTCCTAAATTGAGTTGTTGATTTAAAGTTAAGGATCTCCAGTGACAGCCTTACTGAAGTTCATTTATTTTGATTTATTCAGTCGACTGGTTGTGAGAAAAACACTCGACAGTATTAATGCATTTGTCCCACGAACAAAGGCTATTTACACTTCGCCAAATTTAAATTTTTAAGGTATAATATTTTATCATGGAAATATGTATTTTCCACTTTAATATATTTATTTTATTCAGGCATGTATAGTTAAGTTGTATATTAAGACAGTGAAAAAAAAGCAGCATACGTGCTGTTGTGTGTGATGTTTGACATTATGTCTGCCCATTGTCCAATCAGCCTCGCATCTCTTATCTTCATTATGATTTTTTTTTATAAGTTTAACAGCTTTTGCCCGCGACTTCATCTGCGCCCATCTTATAGTTATCACTAGCTGGTGCCAACGACTTCGTCCGCGTTGAAAAATATTAAGTAGCCTATCCTGTGTCCTATACGTCCGAATGTTTATCTACCAAGTTTCATGAAAATCAGTTAATTCGTTTC
Source organism: Synanthedon andrenaeformis (assembly GCA_936446665.2). Lineage (NCBI taxonomy): Eukaryota > Metazoa > Arthropoda > Insecta > Lepidoptera > Sesiidae > Synanthedon > Synanthedon andrenaeformis. Next base: position 3,240,888 of record OW387786.2, on the reverse strand, counting down.
AGAGTTATGGAGGAACATACATACATAAATACAGAAAAAAATTCTAAAAATCGTCAATTTAGTTTCAGTATCTATAAAAACGATATCTCTAAAAACAAAGTAACTTACTCCATGACCGACCCTTACAGATTTATTATTAGTATTGATTGATGATTGATGATGATGATAACATTTATTAAACTTAATTGTTCCTATGTTTATTGTTATATTTAGGTGATCTTTCGGCTCTTATGTTGTATCCTATATCCTTGACAACGTCCTTGACAAATGAATGAAAGCGTAACAATCTCACATTCGCATTTATAATATTAGGATAATAATTCCTGTGTTTGATGAGATTGCTTCTGACTGGTAAATTGGTCCCACTGGTAAATTATGTGGGTCATCTTACGACTTAGGTGACGATAATGATGAACTGTGATTTCTTGATTTTCTTGATAAAAATTTTAAAAGTACAATTAGAATAAGTGGAAAAATTTCCTTTTTTTGTATTACAATCACGTGTTTATAGTTAGTTCAATATGCGCTACGAAGCCCCAAGAGACGTATCTACGAGCATCGTAGCACTTTCTTAGCTACGCCATATAATAATAACGGAGCGCGTTGCCGTCAAATATTTCATTAACGCTCTTTACGCTGAGAAATTTACTCAACTGTTACGCAATAAGCGATTCATATATCTCAACTAATTAAAACTAAGGGATCATTATAATACTGTTACAAGCGAGCTTATAGCTTATAAACTTATATATCAGTCATATCTTAATCACTTTTGTACTGGTACATACAATATATAACTAGTACTTATATATAAGTAGATAAAAACAGTTCCTATTGGAACTGGAAGGTTATCGAAAGACAAAACACATGACTAGAGACAACAGGACTAAAATTATAACTGACCAACTGCCAAACACGAGATAAAAGAGGTATACAAATAAAATAAAATGTGAAAAAATGCAATTCATGTATTTTCATTGTTAATGAGGCTAAGTTAAGTATGGGTAATCCATACTATCCATACTAATATCCATACTTCCATACTATAATAATATATTATAAATGTGAAAGTAACTCTGTCTGTCTGTTATCTTTTCACGCCTTATCTACTCAATCTATCATCATGAAATTTTATATACAGGGATACAAGAAAGGACATAGGGAACCTATCATCCAGAAAAAAGTACTGTTTCCGAAGGGATCATCTAAAATAAAATAAAAAACTAACGCCTGGCCAAAGTGCAAGCTTTATATTGCTTACATTATTTTTATTTTTTTAACGCGGACGAAGTCGCGGGCACTAACTAGTCAAGTATAAATGATATATTTTTTAATATATTACACATAAATTTATAACCCGAAAAAAGGCCTTTCCTTTATTTCTAAACAAAATCCCAAAGGACTAACAGAAACAAAATCAGTGTGTAACTGAGCGTAAACCAGATCTAATCGAATAAATAACAGTAAAAATCCGCACCTAAATCGATATAAAATAAAAGGTGCCAAAGCTCCAACGAATATATTGAAAAAGTTAGTTGTGTAAGCGTTCACGTTTTCTTATCACGTGCCATCACCAACATTCACTTAAGATGTTTTGCAAATGAAAGCTTTTCCGACGAGTAATCGACTGGTCCTTTAATTGAACTTAATCAGTATCGTACGTAATATCGAAAAGCTAATTCAGAAGCGTTCATTTATATTTATTTTTTTAATTAAAAAGTAAATTTAATATATATAAATAACAAATTTCATGGAAGATATTTTCCCAGTGAAATCTAAAATTTCTTCTTACCTAATGTTACAAGTTTCAACCGTAAACTGATGATAGATCTCCATACAAAACTGATATATCCAAAATTCCTTAAAGAATATTTTTCTTTAATTAATATTGAAAATCACATTCATTTCATATACAGACAGATGATATATTTTTACTTAATTATTACTATTACTAAAATAAACCGTGCAAGAGCCAAGGGTTGCGGTAGAAAATGTTATTAGGGGCATACACCACAACACTTTGCTGAAGGCTACAAGAAATCAATTTCAACAGAGACTAAATGTGTGTATCCGGAACGAGGGGGCTCATTTCGAACAATTTATCAGTTAAATAATTTAAGTGTAAAAAATTGATAATAAAATAAAGTTAATGTTAGATTTTACGATCATTTTTATTTTTAAGACCAAATGTTTGTTAGAGAAATTTTATCCTGAATAATAATCCTATCAATTAGTATAATAAAATAGCGAGTGTTTGCTTTTTTTAATTTTAGTTGGTTCGTGTCCTGGGCGAGCCAAGCGAGTTTTAAAAAATCTTTGAATGCAGTTTTGTTTCTTTTTAAAAATAAAGGAATGTTTCCTTTATGTAAAATGAGCCAACTTAAGGATTTAAGGTAGTTTCCCTCCAGGGCCCGACTTATTTTTCCACCCTGTATAAAGTAAGCAGATGTAAAATAATATGTATACACAATGCAAATTGCCTAAGCAAAGAAATATTTATAAATGCCAGAGAGAATATGCTAATACAATACAATTCCTTCTTAGGTGTCTCGTACTATCCACAATAGCTGCGTGAAGCTGTCAGTAGGTATGTTTTTTTTTTTTTATGAAGGGTGACAGACAGATTGACGGTCCACTTGATGGTAGGTGGCTACCGTCGCCTAGGGACACAAGCAACACTAAATGCGTTGCTGGTGAGTATAGCCTAATAGCTTACAATTGTTTATAGCTCGCTTGGAAAAGCCCATATTGTAGCTAGGTACTAGGTGGAACCACCTCAAAAGAGAGATTGTTCTCGCGTTCTTAAAGTGCTTTTACTGGTGTTATAATAGCGAAAGTGAACGAATTTTGATTAACTTTGTTATAATATAGTTTATACGTCAAAATAATAATTAGGTTATAAATTAAAGCGACCAAAAAAGGAGAAAAAATATAAAAATGTTTCTATATGTACTAGATGAAAACAAACTTATTTGAATTTAATGAAATGAATGTGATTTTCAATATTAATAAAAGAAAAATATTCTTTAAGGTATTTTGGATATATATACATACACAGGGATTATAAACATTTTCTCAAATATCAAATATAAAAAAGTTTATTACCCTTTCTTTATAAAAGCACCCAACTTTGATACCACACTAAGTATATACAATATTTGGTAGTGAATTGAGTCCGGTGGTGGAAGCAAGGACGCCGGCCATCCGCTCTCGAGTTTATACGGTAATTTCGTTTCCGGCTTATATTTATCTCTGAGAACATGTCAAACCCATGTCACTTCTATATTATATTGAAAAAGTTATCATAGTTACTGTGGATATTGTTTCAATTCACCCTAAAAGTAACGGCCATCCTTTTACATTGGACTCTAATCTAGATTATGTTAATGCTAATTTCAAAGAAAAACGCACTTTTTATTTAATTCAACCAGAAATACAGAAACCAGAAACAGAAGTGTGTTCTAACTTACGAAGAGCGAAGATCATTATTCGTAGAAACATTTATTCTGAATAATTTTAATGATATTTTATTTAATAACATTTACTTTAAAAAACACAAGTATATACTTATAGTGATTATAAATGCAAATCCTCTAGAATTGTAAAGTAAATAAGAAAGAATCTTTTACATAATATATATTTATACAAAGGAAAAGATTGGAGTAAGTAACGACAAAACTCTGTCTAAGAAAGATTAAACAATGCGTAAGTTAGACATTAATCGTGGACGCTAAGCAAATCCTTTAATTCTTCTGATTGGTTGAAGGTTCGATCACGTGACTGAGCCCGACGACTATAAATCCGGATTAGGGTATTCTTTGTGCCTCCGCTGAATGAACTCGATATCGAGACTTAATTTATTACAGTCCACTGTCACCACCTGACTCCGACTCCAAGTTTGACGCAATGCATACTACATATAATATCGTATTACTTATGTTATATGATAGATATATTGCTATGTGAGGACTGAAGCTCAAAAAAGTCTTTCATTATTCTTATAATAAGGTCGTCAGACAGGCTGAAGGTCCACTTGATGGTACATGGCTACCGTCACCATGACACAAGTAACGCCACAGGTGCTGCAAATGCGCTACTTGCCAGATTCAGACCAGAGCCAACGGTGAAAAGTTTATTTCCAAAGAGCCTCTCGGGAATCGAACCTAGGCCCGTGAAACTCAGCATCTTAACCACAAGACCAAGGGGCTTAGTATTTTACATTTTAAAGACCGCACTTGAATTGATTACTTTTGCGTAGGCGCCACCTACTCAGCCATCATGAATATCTTTCGACAAGTATCTGTTTAATAAATATATATTTTTTAAATATGTTCAAACCTACGATTTGACGATCGGGAGAGAGCTGCCACGTGTAGGTACATAAAAACAACACATTGAACATTATTATGACAATACACCGCGCCGTCGTGGTGTGAAACTGAAAGCCAAACTCAAATAAATTCAGTTGTAACTTTTACGCGAAACGCAATAAACAAACCGATCGATTTGGCCACCAAACGATACTCACGTTGTGTACAGACGATTTTTATTTCGATTCGTTCCCGGGAAAAGTTCTAAATTCAGCAGTTCAACGTATATCGATCTCGGGCTTGGTGGACATTCGAAACAACAGAGCTGTTTGTTTCATTCGTTAAGAATTTGAGAAAGGATCGGCGCTCTTTTCTTTGCTTGCAGGATCTGGTACGTGCTTTTGCTCTATTTTAATACTGGTTTTTAAAGCTCTTTTATATCTTTGTTTTTTTCTCTCAATCCCAATTTCGTAAGTTCATACTATGTAACGTGGCAACAGTAAAATGAAACTCAAATATTATCTTAAATAACTTTAGCCCTTAGTTATATTAGATAACTATTAGCACATTAACCCAGGCCGGAAATAAAGCAAATGTCCGAGGCGTCAACCGAGGTCCTTTTACAACAAACGAGGCCGTCAATTGCAATTTCGGTCGAGATTTGTATAGGTAGTACTTTTCTCTCTTTCGACAAAATATTAGTTTGACAATTATAGCTGATCACTTGTGGCAGGTAAAAATCCATTTCTTCTGGTGAAGCCAATTTCATACGACTTTAAAAAATGAAATACTTTCGCAAATCATATAACTTGCTGAATAGCTTGTAATGTACTTATTAAATAAAAAGGAAAGAAAACATCTCAAGTTATTGGAGGACTTTACTGTTTTCGGTTACGTTGTCTGAAAAAAAAACCAAGATTCAAGGTTGGGAGTTATGGTGAATGATTTCTTCCTTGTAAGTTAAATATTGTTGAACATTGGTCAAAATAAAAAAATATAGTCCACTTATTTTGAAGGATAAAAGACTATAGTTAATTCCGCCAAAGCAATCGAATTTAGAATTGATGGAGAAATACACCTTAATTACAAAGTGAACCTTTATTTTTAATTCCTACCTAATATTTATAAAATATACTAAGTAATACCCCTTCAAACCAGAGATGATATTCATTGTAGCGACGACATAACATATGAAAATGGAATACACGAAATAGTAACTTACGAATGAACTCCACATAAATGACATAAACCCGCAAAGCATTTGGCATTGTATTGCATGTTGTTCCAGATATCAAAATGTTGTCACAACATGTCAATGATTTCAAATAAAACACCATTCAAAAATAAACTGTAACAACTGAGAAGAACGCACATTTTCACATAAGGCTACATTTATATTTCTATGTGTTAAGCTGGTATACAGTTGAATTGTAAATTTAATTTTATTTAACCACGCTTTGCTGTGGCTTTTTTTTTTTCGTTTTCTATAGAACTTTGGAATAAAAATCATACAGGAACACTCTTCTATTCTTCTATTCAAGCCAATGTTGAATAAAAATTTCAAGTCAATTCATAAATTGGTTTTCGAGTTTTGTGGACACAAACATACTAATGATAGTAAAAGCATTATTTTCTGATTGAACTAAATTTCATTATTATTAGTCCCGCGCATTCTGGAGACCTACGTCCAGTCTGTCAGCTATTTTGATATGTTAAATCTTTCAAATACTTATATGCAGACGCGAAAGCGACTTATTCTTCTTAATTCTTTAAACGCAGATAAGTCGTTATTCATTTGCGATTAATCTATGTCTATAACTGTTACATATTGTAAAATAAAATCATCTGTTTCTCCACTAATTTCTTTTAAGTAAGCCACCCAAATTAAAGTTATTTTTATTAAGAAATTTGTTTCAATGTTGACAACTCACAATAATTTCGGATTCATTTCCATGTAGGTAATACTTCGCATTTCGTCCAGAAAATATTCATGCCGAACAATTTGCAATGTAAATTCAATACACATTCTCATTTCGTATGTAGTTGCGTGTAAATTTTTTATCATTAATGTACTGTAGTGTAAAATCACTACGTTTGTATATTAATATTAAAAATATTTATGAAATTTTACACTAGTGATACATTTTAATTATTCCATTGAACGAGTTTTATTAAAAAAATATACTTTGATACTTATTAAGTGGAATTTCGATAGCGTCAGTGGCGCCGCGTTAGTGACGTCGCAACAGACTGGCAGATAATGCACTGTGCAAATGTATGGAACGTGATTGGAACGCAGTGTCACTGGCGCCGCGTCATTGTTTCTTCATCTATGACGTCGGACGCCATGTTTGTGGTTACGCTGAATCTCACTTGTATTTAGAGGTTTTTTATTCCCACATAATATTTTATTCATAATTTATTAACATGAATTTTTTATATCTTTCGTCACATTTCTAGTGTACAGTCTGAAAAGAGTGATTTTCAGACTGTACATTTTTCTCTTTAAAAGTAAGATTCATTTTTATAAGAAAAGCTTTACATTTTTCAAGCTCCTTTTAGCCGCTAATTACTAATAACCGACCTTGTCAACGTCTGTCTGAATTAGAATAGGTCTCCTAGATAAGATAAGACAAGCTTGGCTATCCTGAGTTTCTATTGTTCGAGTGCGTAGTACGAACCAAGAACATGAGGGCACTGCCTTAGTTTCATAGCTTATCTTGTTAGAAGCTATTTCTGGATCGTTTCCAACCGATTTGAGTTTCTCTATAACTGTACAGAAAAGATTTTAATCAGGTTTTCTATTTCATATCTTATCTATTTCAATTATCAATCAAAATAAAAAAATTAAAAAAAATATTGCAAGACCTAATGTCATTGGCATAAGATAAGATCATAATTTAACTCAACAAGACACGAGATTCTGATGAAGTTCTAATGCCATATTTTTGAGTGATCTTCGATTTTGTATACGATTCGATCCGTTGGATGAGTGGATGAGCGCTTGCCTCTGTTCCAGGGATCTCTGGTTTGATTCTTGGGTGGGTCAAAGTTGCGTTCGCTGCGTTTCGAAAGCATTTGGGCAGCCCGTCTGACGGCAGAAGCCACCTCCTTACAGAAACCCCCCGTGAAGTAACAGTTTCTGTGAGTGAGTAAGGTATGCCAGAGCCCATTTTATCCTTCCCTTCCCAATCCTTATCCTTCATCCTACTGAAGTCGGCAGCCCGCTTGCAGCACCAGTGACGTTGCTTGTGTTATGTGCAGCCTATCTGTCGACCTTAACATAAAAACAAACTGACGGTCCACTTGACATTAGGAGGCTGCCGTCGTCTATTAAGACTAGCAATGAGTAACGCTGCATTCGAAAAAAAAACATCGCTATTGCCAAACGCTGTTTTCATGAGAATAATTAGTGCTTTTTCTAATTAGGTACCAATTTGTGACACTAAAATTGCAGACTTGTTGGCTGTCTGAGTAATTTAAAAAGCGAATTGAAAAACTCTGTAGAAAAAATTGCCTTTGATGCCAACGTGAATATTGTAGACACTAAATATTGCACAAAGACTCTCGTTTGCGGTATCTCGGGTTAGCGATAAATGCTTCCATTGTGCAAGAAGGCCTTTGTCAGCTATGCAGTACAGTTGACCGCTTCGCCGCAAGCCAACTCTGAAACATTGAAGAAAGTATAAGTAAACTGAACTGCTGTTAACATCCAAGATGTTTTACTATTATAATTTCTAACACAACAAAAAACACATTCTAAAACAATTTTGTATGGGCGGGCACACTGCTTTGCGCAGTCATAAATTGTGCAGCCCACACCTTACAGACCACTGTGATTTTGTTATTTCACGTGAATTTATTCATGCACTAGCTGGTGCCGGCGACTTCGTCCGCGTTGAAAAATTAAAAAAATTAACACCTGCGAAAATATCTGAGACAATTTCTCGAGAACCAATTCAACAAAATGGTTTGAAAATTCAAATAAATTTGGCTTGTTGCTTGCCTAGTATATAACTGCGGAACGCATTTTAGCTTGCTACTACAATAACGCAAATTTCAATGAATTAGAAAAACCAGGGATTAATAAAAGTACACTGCTGACTAAAAACATGTAAAAATCTAAACACATTGTTATTAGGTGAATTTATCTCATTGGACTTAGGGTTATTTGCTCGGCAATTCCATCTTCAAGTTAAGGCCAGGCCCTATGAAACTAAGGGAACTTTAAATAAATGTGCTGAGTCAACCACATATCTGATCAATGTGGAATTTACATATATATATTTTGAGACCTTTATCTGTAGATTATCAAGTCAGAAACATAATTAGGTGATTTTCATTCGATACATTTTTTGATCGAAATCGGCGCCTTTTCCGGAGAATATTACATTTTTCTACTAAACGGCTTGAGTTATATCGCCAAAAAACTGCTCGTAGCAAGGAAACATTGTTTACCAGTGATTGTCAAAATAAAATAAACTTAGGTTTATTTTTACTCCTATAATTAACGAAAACAATTTTGAGACTTACGTTGTTTAGTTCCGAGCTAGTGCATACCAAATCATGCTTCAAATAATGTACGCAATATTCAACCTTACGTAAGCTGTATCTTGCGATATATTAAAAAAAATCCTAGAGAGCCGCCGAGCAACTTGTAACTCTCGGGTGGCGAGACGTGGGCGGAGCGAGCGTAGGAATTTTTTTCGTGGGGCCTGCTCTTAAACAAACTTTTGCTTCTCAGAAAATCTAGTGTCCGAAGGTAGACACTTGTGTACTATTTCTTTACATTTCCAGTGCTCCCAGTGCGCTCATTATTGAAACCACTTGTAACCTACATCCAGAAGTTGTCTTCACACGGTGTTCAACTTCCGAGAGAAATATTAAACTGAGTTAACATTATTTGGAAAGTTAACTAACTAGAACCTACAATATAATACCTAGAATAGTTAGTTGGTTATGCATTAACTACTAAGGGACACAAAAATAATTTGTTTCTATCAACGTACATTCTATTCTTCTAATATTATAAATGCGAAAGTATGTAAGCGATGTTTGTTACTCTTTCACGCAAAAACAAATAAACGTATTTTGATGAAATATTACAGTATTATAGTTTAAACACCAGAATAACTCGTAAGCAGTGTTATATAATCATTTATATAATTATAATTAATAATATGTAATATAATATAATAAAGCTGAAGAATTTGTTTTTCTGCTTATTATGTGTTGACGCCCCAAGTAATCGACCGATTACCATGAAATTTTGGATACCCACGTTATCAGCGGAACAGAAAAAAATGGACGTAGGGTTATCCTAAAATTATACTAAAATTGGTGCAGGGATCCTCTAAAAATAAAAAATATTATAAAAAAATCAACATTAAATAAATGTTTCAACCTGTTCAACCATTAAATAAGGTGCGGGCGAAACGGTTAGTCAAACTAGTTCTACGATAGAACAGATTGGAAAAAAAATCCAAGTAGTTCTACTGCAGAGTATGACAGATTGGACTCGAATAATTAAAAAAAAATTCAATAAGTTCGGCGGAAAAACGCTGGTAATTTATAAATATGCGGAAAAAATTGCGGGCAAAAGCTAGTAAAAATGTATCCATACTAATATTACAAATGTGAAATTAACTTTGTCTGTCTGTCACCTTTTCACGCCTTAACTTAATCGAACATCGTGAAATTTTGCATACACATTGTCAGAGATACGGGAAAGAGGTGCCTTTCATTCAGGAAAAAGTAATATTCCTGAGGAATTTCCTAAAATTAAAAATCCATCGCCTAGCAAAAGTAAAGCAGCAATAAAGATGTCAGGCGCTACATTGCTCATATATATTTTCAGGCGTTAAATTCTTCTTTTCGTATGTCATTTATGTGAAAATTCTGCGAAAATTCAAGTATTAACTGTGAAAATTAAGTAATAAACAAATTATTTGACTAACATACCTTGTATGTACTCGTATATGCATGATACAGTAGCAATAAAACATGTTAATGTGAACGAGATCTTACCTAACCATAAATCGCTGACAAAGGTCCGGTGCGAGGAAAATGGCCATTGTGTTTAACCAATGAACGTTCATTCGGTTACCGTCCGATTGAACACGGGAAAATGCATTTTAGCAAATGCATTAGCCATCGACGATAGCCCACCACCAGTGGCTTAATCGTCGTACTCGTATATTGCTTTGATCGAAACTTCAATTGGTTATCAATAAATTCACGGCATTACCTTCTGTTCTGTTTAATCTCTTTTATAGACATAGTGCTAGTTCAATCTATAGACCATAGATTTATTTTGATTGTCGTGACTGCGGAAGGTAGTATGTGCTAAATAGTTTTTATTATCAAATTTCAATCAAATCCAACCAAAAAATCTTAAATCTTAATCTTTTTTACTCAACAGTAAAAAATTGAGTAAAAAATTGCACCCGTGCGAAGCCGGGAGCGGGCCACTAGTATTATATATAAAAAGTACGGATAAACACATTCTTGAAAACAATTAATAAATATATTGGAGATTTATTAATTGTTTATTGTTTTCAAGGACATTGGAGACAATAAACAAAATTACTTTGGTAACAAAACAAACAAGTTAAAAAGTTTTATACAGTATTCAGTAACAAAGACCGCCCCTAAGTTGGTTCGATACGTCAAACAATACTGTTAAGAAACTCTGTCTACAAACTTGGGATGTTGCTTTATGTCTTAGCCTTAGTAACAGTGAATAGTTTATTTCTTAGTTTATCTGATCCTGATTACGTAATATCATTTCAATCACGTCTTATTCCAATTTTTTTTTGTTAAATACTGGGCAAACCCCCTGGAGGCAGTAACCACTCCATTACAGGAGATGTCAGACCCTTCTTTACCTCCTCTCCTGCTCTATCAAGGTTGGCAACGCACTTGCTTGTTTGTGTATCATATCATACACATTATGTACACATAAGTTCATCTGACGGGTTAATGAGCAATGCTCATATGCTGAACAAAAACCATTTCGCATTTTTGTTCGTAAAGTGGAAAGTGTTCAGCGTAGGGGCGTTATAATGAGAAAAGTTATATGTTTATGTTACAACCCTCACATTTTATTGAGGGAAATCGCTGTGGTGTAATTAAACAATGAAACTGCTACTTTTTAGTTAAGATAGTTTCTTAAATAAATGCCTGCTAAAATTTTGTTTGCAGACAAATGCAAAGACATACAGACATAAATTCTAAATTCTAAACTATTTCTTTGACCTCATAACGTAAGTGCTATGTGTACAAATTGCAATTTTTTTTTTTAAATACTTTATGTATAGATACGATTACGAAATCTGTTGAAAGTTCGGCCAAAGACCCTAGAGCCAAATTAACCCGACACTACACCGAGGATATCCCGGACATCAGTCTGTATGAGATAGCAATGGCTCTGAAACAGCTGAGGAATAACAAGGCACCCGGTGATGTCGGAATCACGTCGGAGCTTCTGAAAGCGGGTGGAAAACCGATACTTAAAGTCCTTCAGCGGCTCTTCAATTCCGTCCTACTCGGCGGTATAACGCCAGAAGCATGGAACAGGGGCGTGGTGGTGCTGTTCTTCAAAAAGGGTGATAAAACCCTATTGAAGAATTATAGACCCATCACGCTTCTGAGCCATATTTACAAGCTGTATTCAAGGGTTATTGCAAATCGTCTAGAGCGCAGATTTGATGACTTCCAGCCTCCCGAACAAGCCGGTTTTCGCAAAGGTTATAGTACCATAGACCACATCCATACGTTACGCCAAGTTATACAGAAAACCGAAGAGTATAACCTTCCACTATGTCTGGCGTTTGTGGACAATGAGAAGGCCTTCGATTCGATCGAAACATGGGCAGTGCTCGAGGCTCTGCAGCGATGTCGCATTGAACATCGGTATATCGAGGTATTGAAGTGTTTATACAATAAAGCCACCATGTCGGTTCGAGTACAGGAGCACAGCACACAGACCATTCCATTGTGTAGAGGTGTGAGACAGGGAGATGTAATCTCTCAGAAACTGTTCACTGCCGCTTTGGAAGATGCATTTAAGCTCCTGGAATGGCAAGGACTTGGCATCAACGTTAACGGCGAGTATATCACTCACCTTCGATTTGCCGATGATATTGTGATCTTAGCGGGGTCAATGAGAGACCTCGGCACGATGCTCGAAGACCTCAACCGAGTTTCTCAAAGGGTGGGCCTTAAGATGAATATGGACAAGACGAAAGTTATGTCTAATGTCCATGTTGTGCCTACCCCAGTAACAGTTGGAAACTCAACTCTCGAAGTTGTTGACGAGTACATATACTTGGGACACACAGTCCAGTTAGGTAGAGCCAACTTCGAGAGGGAGGTCAATCGTCGAATCCAGCTCGGATGGGCTGCGTTCGGGAAGCTCCGAGACATCTTCTCGTCCAAAATTCCTCAGTGTCTCAAGACAAAGGTTTTTGACCAATGTGTGTTGCCGGTGATGACATATGGCGCTGAAACGTGGTCTCTAACTATGGGCCTCGTAAGGAAGCTCAATGTCGCTCAACGAGCTATGGAAAGGGCTATGCTCGGGGTTACACTGCGAGATCGAATCAGAAATGAGGAGATCCGTAGACGTACGAAAGTTACCGACATAAGCCTGCGGATCAGTAAGTTGAAGTGGCAATGGGCAGGGCATATAGTACGGAGAGCCGACGGCCGCTGGGGCCGGAAAGTTCTCGAGTGGAGGCCACGTACCAGCAAGCGCAGCGTAGGACGTCCACCCACAAGGTGGACAGACGACCTAATTAAGGCCGCGGGTCAACGGTGGATCCAGGCTGCTTCTGACCGGTCCTATTGGAGAGTTATGGGGGAGGCCTATGTCCAGCAGTGGACGTCCTGCGGCTGAAATGATGATGATGATGATGATGATGTATAGATACGGCTCGTTTCTAGAAATAGTACGTACGAGTATAATGGGTGATTCTAATCTGCATGCTAAACACAGCAATGCTATTTTTATGAAATGTTACCAATTTCCATGGTACAACTAAAATTATAAACTAACCCGTAGGGGGTTTCTATTGAGCCCAAAAACGCTATATCTGCCGTTATGTAAGCTACCTAGGATTTGGGTGTCTCGCAGACTACTTGATGTTCCGGCATCATGCAACTACCACCGAAGTAACAGTATACTGAATTTCACATCAATTAAAGTTACTGAAATCCCTTCAGCAACTAGGAAATTGGCTATTGTCCTTCAAAAACTATGGCGAAGAACCAACTCGATCATGTCAGCTTTCAAACAAAACAAAAAACGGATCAAAATCGATCCATCCGTTTGGGAGCTAGAATTCCATAACAGACACACAGATACACAAACACACACGTTAAACTTATAACACCCCGTTTTTGCGTCAGTGGTTAAATAAATACTTAATGTAGTAAAGATGGCATATCATACCATCGATCGGCGAGTATAATTTATGTTATTTTATGCACGGTTTTCGTACTAATGAGTGCGAGCATACTAATTCTATAATATTAGCGTTCTGTTAATACAACGGTTGATTTAATTTAATGATTGGACGGTTTGACCTATATTTAGTTTGATAGTTTAGGTCATTCTAAACAGACAAAATTACTGCACTGCATATTGGTTTTTTATTTATTTATTTATTTATTTATTTATTTATGTATAGGTTACTGACTGACGGTCCACTTAATGGTAGGTGACTACAGTCTCCTATTAACACAAACAACGTCACAGATCCTCGTTATAAACTCAGTAATTTTGGCTGTGCGTTGATAGTCAGTGACAAAAAAATAGATAATATGTTGTTATATACCTATTTCGCTTAAAGAAGCCCATATTGTAGCTGAAAGTTTTGCCATTTTCAGTACTTTAACAGTTAAAGTTATTTATAAACAATCAAAGCATATCCCTCGAGTGTACTTTGCTTGTGAGTGGAGGTAATAAATTTCCAATAATTTCGATAACAGAGGTCAATTGCTTTTAATTAATCAATCGAACAGAAAGCCGGTGGCCATTGGTAAATGGATTATCTCTAGAGGTTCAACGTATACATAGCGAAGTAATATTTTCTCCAGTAATAACATTTAGTTTCAACCTAGCCTTCAATGTAGCTTAGTAAAAGCAACTATGTCTCGCGCTAGAGTCTCGTCCAAGTGCCTTAATGTGAAGCCCGTAAAGTTCAATATGTTCCGAGAGAAAATTGCTCATCTCTCACAATAGATTTTTTAAGACTATTTGACGAGCTTTTAGAGATAACTGTCTTGAAACGTTTCCTTTGTCCTATTTATTCATTGTTTCCGTAGAATTGTGAAATATACGAACACTCTTATTTTTGCAACAAATAATAACTGTTGCCTTTTCAAAAATTCTGTTAGAACAGAATTTTTAAACATTTTTGTGGTAAACTGGCATGTAGGTATTTGTGATTGTAATAATGAATACTGTTTTTTTCATACAAGCCCATACAAATTCATACAAATTGCTGATGCGCTTGGCCGCCATTTTGGTGACGTAATCTCGTGACACATTCGGGCGAGTTGTCCATTAACTCCTTCTGTTTTGTTATCTGTGTTTTTTAATTACGGATGACGTCTCAAGAGGTTAATGTGTTAATGTGACAAGGTTTCTGCCCATTACCGATTTGCAGGAATATATATTATATATCTGAGTATATCTCCGAATATTCTTTTAAAAATAAATGTTTTAAATTTACTCAAATACTCAAATGTTAAAAAGTATTTCTTTAAATTTTTTCTATGCGAAAACACAGGATAGCTGTGATTATTTGACAAGCCTATGTCTATAAACTAAAACTTAACCAACATTTATAGAACATGAATAGATACATCTTATTCATTGATATAATTTATTACAATGATGATAAAATAATTACAATTAAAAATTAAAAACTATTTGATAAAAAATTGTATAATAAATCGAAAATAACCATATCATTATATAAATAAAATATTTATCTTAATTATTATAGAACTATAATAAACTTAATAACTACCTAATTTTATGATATTCAAAATGATGTTTCTAAGATTAGAAACATGGGTTAATTACCCTTTTAGAACATGGGTAAATAAATTAAATGAACTAATAATAACTGTGCTAACCATAAAAGAATAGAATATTTATTTTAAATGTTTGAAATAATGTTTTACAACGAACAAATCACGAAACAGTGTATGAAATGGTAGCTAAACAAAGGGCTTTTAAAACAACTCCAATGTATCGTTAACCGTTATGTTTAATTCGTGTCTCACGCTGTATCCTAAAAACGGGCTTTTTCCGAAAATACACTTTTTTTTTCAAAGAAATCGTTGGCTACAATTCCGCTCTGCTGGGTGTCAAAGCGAAATAATATGTTGAAAACAGTTCGGAACATATTTCATAACGAACATTATGACACGTTTGAAAGCTCTTGTGATATTTAAAAAATGTGTACAAAGTTTTAACAAATAACTGATTTAAGACGAATTTATGCCTGAAAACTGTAGTTTCACTGAACACTGCATTCTGTAGTCTAAAAACTTATCTGGCGTCTATATCCACCCTCTTTTAGAAGACTGCCGTGACTGTTGTGTTTCGGTGAGTAAGTAAGGGATGCCAGCCCATTTCTCTATGCCCTACTTCATCCCCTGTCATCCCTTCCCTAATCCACACCTTATTATATTATAGTCTATTATCATTATTTAGTATATTATAATAGGATTTTAGTATATTATAGTCGCCAACAAACTTTTTGGATTGGCAGTGCTTGTGTTTGTCATTTTCACATCAGTTTCAATATTATTTATGTGTATAGATACATTTATTTTATTTACTCAAGTTATCTTCATTTCCTTTATGGTGTAAATTGCGTGCTATGTTGAAGAAATTAACGTCTTCCCAAAAGAAAGCTTCTTTAAGTCACATGACCTGTAGATGAAGTAAATCTAAAAAACTTGACTAGAATACAGTTTGTTCTGTGCGTACATTTTCAAAATATTTTTAACATCTGTTATACGAAATAACCACAAATGCAAATCATATCGGCTTTACACGTCATTCGATTCATTCCCTAAACCATTTGCAAAATTAATTCTATATTCCAAAGCAATTAACAGTCAATCGAGGTCGAAAATGAACCACAAATTCCCAACAATTAACATAATATAATCTAATTGGTGTTTTACAAACCATTTACATCCTTTTCAACATTTTTAGATTTTTTCCTTGCGATTATTCAGATCAGAAAAAAAAACAACGTTTTTAACTTTTCTACCAGTTCAAACATAACACCCTATATCTATTACTTATTAAACAAATAACTTTTTAAAATTAATTATACTCATTATATTATTAATTTAAGTTAATGACACTTTTTTAATGCACAGGTAGCTACGCCATAGGTGCTGCAAGTGCATTGCCAAACATAGTAGGAACCATTGGATAGGGATTAGGAATGGATAGGGATATGAGCTCCGGCAATTCTTACTCACTCACCGAAATACAACAGCCCACATGCCATTATTTCACGTTGGTCTTCTGTATGGGGGTGGTTACTGCCGCCAGGCGGGCTCCCCAAATGGCTGCGAAATGCAGCGTGCCGTACCACTACTTAAATAATAAATACGCTAATATATGATCCAATGAATGCATTTATAGTAATCCGTAAATGTCTGTTTTCATATTTCCTACTTCCCCCAGTGCCTGTTCAGTCTTGATGGTTGGCCGTCAACTCTCTGAACCTGTCAAGGGTCAACTGGAACCATTGTTCGGCTGAGGTGATTCCAGTCGACGCCCTACTGTTTCGCAACCACGACTTCCTTCTTCCTACGCCCAGCTCACATCCTCCCTTCCACCTTACCATCATGATTGAAATATCAAAGTTTAATGTTTGAATTATGTTAAACAAGTAAGTTTGTTTGTTTAATAACGCTTTAACACCTAACTACTCAATCGTTCACTGTGTTATTTTGTATACACGTTGTCAGGGGTACTGGAAAGGACATGGGGAACTTCAGAAAAAGGTGCTTTTCCCGAGGGATCGCCTAAAAATAAAAGAAATTCAATTTAACATGACCCTGAATCTAGCGGACATCCGACAAAAAAAAGTTTCGCAATAGAAATTTCTTTTCTTTTTTTTTTTGCAATAATTTTTTTTTATTGTGAAAAAAAAGAAAAAACCACATGTAGTTTTAAGTATAAGTAAAAGTGGAATTTTGATTTTTTTTTTTAATATTTTTTTTTCTAGTCAATATCCGTAATCAAAATTTTTTAAATTTTTTGTTTTTGAATATTTGAAAAAAATAAAAAAATAAAAATAACCACATGTAGATTTTGAAAAAATCTTCAAATTTCTTTTTTTGAATTTATTTTTAAGTGATTTTTCATGTAGATATCTCTTATCAAAAATCTGAAACAAATTACAAAAAATTAAAAACAACCACATTTAAAGAGTCGATTTATAATTACTACAAGTAAATCGAAATTAATTTTTAATAATTCAATAATCTTAGAGAGCTAATACAAAATTATTTTTGATTATAAAAAAATATTTATCAAAAAAAAATTTGAAATTAACCACATGAAGATGTCGAGTCAACGAACATCCATTTTTAACATTTGCAGTAACTTTATTTTTTCTCTAGATATCCCTAGGCAAACTTTTTTTTTGTCAGATGTCCGCTAGATTCAGGATCACAATTTAACGCCTTTGAAAAAGGGACGCGGTCGAAGTCGCGGGCAAAAACTAGTTACAAATAATAATCAAATCTTATTTGGTACTCACCTAAAAAACGTTGCGTGACATTTACTATAGTTGGGTATTAATTTCAAATTTAAAATTGAGTTAAGACAATAAGCAATGTCGCATACGAATACTTAACAAAAATAACTTTACCCATAATATTAAATTACACGTAAAATAATATTTACAAATTCTGTGAAATGTGTGTTAGAGTGGGCTGTAGGGTAAGTAAGTGAAAAATTGCCCACATTACCTTGATACAGTAATGCACTCAACACGATGTAGGCACTTGTAGCAAATGAGCAGTTTTATTTCCACCCCTTGGTGGTTTTATAAGTAATATTAGTTGATATTTCCCATTTACGTATCTGTATGAGATGCACATTATCTGTATTGAAATAGAATTT
This sequence comes from Synanthedon andrenaeformis, assembly GCA_936446665.2. Classification (NCBI taxonomy): domain Eukaryota; kingdom Metazoa; phylum Arthropoda; class Insecta; order Lepidoptera; family Sesiidae; genus Synanthedon; species Synanthedon andrenaeformis. The sequence goes on along the minus strand of OW387786.2, from coordinate 3,222,405 downwards.
TTAGTGTGAAAAGGACATAATAGTATTTATCTCCTTTTAACACTCCTTCCTTTACATTTATTCCTTTGTTGAATAGTCTTAAATATTCGTTACTTTCGTAGTCCGAAGCAATTTTTCAGTACGAAATCCGAAGTAGTATTCATCTCATTCTGATCAACTTTCAATGGCTACAAATTACGAAAATATCATGAATCAAGAAGCTAAAATCATCATTTTTACGCCTTAATTACTCAATGAATCATGAAATTTTGCATACACGTTGTCAGGTATACAAGAAAGGACATAGGGTGCCTTCCATCCAGCCAAAAAGTACTGTCCCCAAGGGATCATCTAAAATAAATTAAAAAACTAACGCCTGGTCAAAGTATTATAGTATCAAGAGGTTAAGCGTTTTTTTTTACTTGAATCCCTCCAGCACTATGCTGAAGCCTATATCTGCAATTTCTCATCCATACCAGTTCTCGCTCTCTTTCCTCTCGCACTTTCATTCTTCATACTTTATCTTTCTTTTATTCGTCATCTTTCATTCCATTACGGGTGGGATGCCCGTCTGTCATTTCCTACTCTAACTTACTTATAATATTATAACTATTGCCTTGCTTTATTTGCGGTGTTTGGGTATTTAAGGGTAAATAATTGTGCAGAGGGTAAGCGTTAGACGACGAGCAGGCACCAGCTAGTTTTATTTCAATGTGTCTGATAAAGAGTGAAAATATAATTAAGGAAATAAAGCAGTTTGATAACGTTTTTCCATTTACTTATAAAACAAGTTTTATGTCACCAATACCTTTCTCCGCAACTAATAGTGAAAAGTCTAGGCGACATGTGGGACAGTTCTAATTTAAAACTCACGCGAGGTACCTACTCGTCCAACTAAATTCGTTAAAAGTTTACGAATTTAAAAAGTTAAATTAAAATTGAGCACATCCTTTGCGACGTCGATTGATGAGTGGGCCATTTCTGTTTGCACTCAGCCACTTCAGTTCCACACGTTCGAGTAACTAAGTACTTAATAATAGTGATGCGCAATATTTGTTCAGTTGATCGATGCTTTAACAATTCCGAGACACAAATTATGTTGGTGATAGTATACTACATTGTATTACGTTTGTACGTCGTAACTAGTAAACATTATCTAAAAACAATTATTTTTTATTAGTTGTTGTAGATAATCTTTATTCGTAATCTCGCTCTCTCAGTGCCTCTTCAGACCTGAAGGTTGGTCGTAAAATTCTTAAACCTGTTTCTATTAAGAGCCAACTGGAACTGGAGGCAATTCCATTCCACTCCCGGATGTTTCGTAGCCTTCTTCGCCATAGCGCCTCTCTTCCCTTCCACGTTATTTGTGATGAGTTTACCAATGATATTATAAAACTATCATGCGAAAGGGCTAATATTTTTATTTTTCTTAAATAAACGTAACCTAAGTTATTCTTTATGCCATCAGCTATATATCAGTGAAAGTCCCGTCTAAATCAGTCCAGTCGTTTCGGAGATTAAACGGAACAAACAGACAGGCAGGCAAAAAGTTAAATATATATACAGGGTTTTTCAACAAGAACTTTGTTTTGTAAATCAAAATAAAACAATGAATTTAGATGACAATGATTAAAATTTTTATTGTATTAAAAAAAGTAAGGTTTGGAAATTAGGAATGAAATATAATATCTGATAAATGTCCACCACGGCCACGGTTACAGATGTTGATTCTTTCATCAAAGTTTTTAATAACTTTTTAGCAAAATGGCGGGTCTATTTCGTTAATCACTCCACGAATTTTAAGTTTTAAGGCTGCAACCGATTCTATTGGTTCCGTATAGACTCTGTCTTTAACATAACCCCACAAAAAATAATCCAGCGGGGTTAAATCACATGATCGAGCTGGCCACTTAACAGCTGAATTTCGTGAAATTATGCGATCGGGAAATTTGGTTTGCAATAAATTCATTGTTTCGGTGGCTATGTGACTTGTGGCACCGTCTTGTTGGAACCACGTGTCCATGATATCCATATTATCAATAATAGGCCAAAATTGAGTTGTTAACATCTCTCGATAGCGTAATCCATTGACCGTAACCGCATTTCCAGCCGAATTTTCGAAAAAAAACGGCCCAATCATGCCTCCAGACCACATAGCGCACCATACAGTGACTAGTTCAATATGTAAAGGCTTCTCAACAATCTGTCTTGGATTTTCAGAAGCCCAAATGCGACAATTTTGCTTGTTGACGTAGCCTGACAAATGAAAATGGGCTTCGTCTGAAAAAAAGATTTTTTCAGAAAAACCAGCGGGTAGTTCTTGAATAAATTGAGCGAATCTACGGCGATCTACGGATCGCTCCGATGATCGTCCGGCTTCAATTGTTGCACTAGTTGCACCTTGTAAGGCTTTAAAGCCAAATCCTTACGCAGAATTCGCCATGTGGTTGTTGTGGATAACCTCAATTGTTGAGAACGTCGAGGAATTGACAAATTCGGATCTTCTTCAACACTGTGGCTCACGGCTGCGATGTTTTTACTTGAACGACCCGGTCGAACACGCGTTGGTGTTGGCACATTATGTACCGAGCCTGTCGACTCAAATTTATTGAGCAAATTCTTAATAGCGGTCTCAGAAGGACGATTATGTTGACCGAAAATATGACGAATTTTACGAAATGTAACTTTTACAGAACCACCATTTTCATAGTGAATTTTTATTATTTTAATGCGATTTTCGAGTGAAATTGAATTCATTGTAACAATTGCCCAAGCTTCTACTACAGATATGTCAAAAAACGGAATGTCAAAACTGTCATTTAGTTCCGGTGTGACCATATTGAAAAACAAAGTTCTTGTTGAAAAACCCTTTATAAGCAGTTATATATATATATAAAAATCTCGTGTCACGATGTATGTTCGCGATAAACTCTGAAACTACTGAACCGACTTTGATCAAACTTCATAAGTATCTGTTGTTTGGTCCAACTTAAAAGATAGGATAGTTTATATCTCAATTTATAGTATTTTTTTATTGCAAATTATTTGTTTATTATATGCGAGTTAAAAATTACCTTACACCGCCATCTGTGAGAATGTTATGGAACTCACAGCTGTTGTTATGGAACTTATTTTAAAAGTTATCTGTGAGTTCCATAGGATTCTCACAGATGGCGGTGTAAGGTAATTTATCGGCTGGATTGCAAAATTGCACCCCGGGCGAAGCCGGGAGCGGGCCACTAGTATATGTAAGCAGTTATTTTGACATTACAAACATACATTTCTATCTTATTTATCAGTATAGATTATTGAACGAATAAACGCGTTTACGTTAAAATTTTATCGATAAATTAAATTTGACTTCGCTTCCCTATTGTATTAAAGGCATACATTGTGAAATCCGCATTTCTATTTACACAATGCTATCTACCATTACCACCCGCTGTCGGCACGTGAAAAAAAAAAAAAAAAAAACGTGAAAAAAAAAAAAAAAAACCACACTCGTACTGCATTTGCAAACACATACATTCCTCTTCACCTAGGCTCAGAGTGAAATATTGTGTCTACTCTCTATGAATTCTGCATTAATCATTTTGTTCTATTGTTCAGTCGGAGCAGCTCACCGGTTCACTTAGTTTTATTGCAATGACTGCGTTGAGTTTTGTTTTAGCTAATATGTTTACTTAGTTTTTATCGTTTTGCTATCAAAATAACCTTTCTGTATTATGTATCATGTATACTAGTAATATCATGGAGATTAGTGGTGTCATCACACTGTGGATGTATTAAAAAATATTAATCATCAGGATTAATATGTATTATACTGGCAAAATTAGTTGTGAATATAGCTGTATTACATAATATGTAATATTTATTTTGAATAACTGCGTGTAGACTTAATTTACTGCATTTTACGTATTTTATGTACTTACCTACCTATATTTGAAAATCAAACCATATTATTTGGACATTATATGGTAACAACTTAATAGCAACGAATGTGAAATGTGAAATTAATTGAAACATTTACGCACATCTATATATGATAATTACCTTAAAAGTTATGTTCTTAAAGTTTTTATTTAATTTTATGCAATAAAAATAAAAATAATTCCTACCTGCAGAAAATATACGTTTAATTTTTTGAAAAACAAATAAGAAAATACAAGTTTTGATTAGTCAGTGTCAAACCCAGTCGAAGTTCGCATTAAGTCAAGTCTCCAGTCTCAAGGGTGAGCTCTCAAACGAGCCACGACAAAGAACTGTGGTAAACTCTATGACTTTCCAACTCACTACATGTCGAGTACCTACTAACGGCTTTGTACGCTCCACGCCGGTCGAATATAGGGAATAACATAGCACTTGTAATTTGCGCTTCTAGTTCCAATTAGTCTATAATAAACAGTCTCCCGTCCATGTAGACGGGAATTAGTAGTGGCGACTCGACGACCTAATTGCAATGTTCTATGCATTTGATATCGGATGTAGAGCCTTCCATCACTATACCACACGTTTCAAATACCTACATAATATAACTATAAGCGTATAAAATCAATGGACGTATAAAGTAATAACCATCGCATCCAAATAAATTCAGCTGTATAACTAAGAGACAATAGATACATGTATATACACCCAACCATTCATATTAATATAGTAGTTGTACTGATTGTAATTTTTCTTCACATGGCCAATATAATTATAGCCTATTATATACATGTGAATGCCGCAGAATAAAGAAAAAATGAGAAGAGCGTCTAAGAGAAATTATTTAATAAAATAAGATGCCGCCTACATTACTATACAATTTACTGATCATTTTGTAAATAAAATAAACAATAATAATAACATGGGTGATTAACAAAAAATAATAATTAGTAAATAATATTTATGAAGTACTTCATATATTTTAGAATACATACCTACCCATGAATGACTCTTCGCAGATATTGGAAAAAAATTATATCATAGGAAAAACTAAATATGGCGAAAGTCAGACATATTATTTCGATGCGTAAGTCAAATAAAACAAACTAGCTGGTGCCCGCGACTTCTAACGCGTTAAAAAATAAAAGATGAGTGTCAGCGGGTATCAGTGTTTTGTGAAGTCTTTAGTAGGCTGTGTGTGACGACCAGACATTGGACTCTGATGATCTCTTTAAGATATTGAGAAAATAGATTTTGAAGTAAAACTCAGATGTTTCTTATGTAACAAAAACGGCTTACTTCGAACAAACATAGCCTTAGCGGTCACTCGCGTCGAGCGCCCTCAGTCGTCTTCATATTATTTCCTCTTGTTTGATCATGTCAAGGTCGCCAATGTAATAATGGTTTATTGATAATATTACGACTCCAAGTTGCGTGTATTAAATAAAAGGAAGGGTGACTGATCACAAAGGATTTGCTGTTACTGAGTTACAAATATACAATTAAATAGAAGAAAAAGGTAAGAACGGAACGGCGTAAGGAAGACGACTGAGGGTGCTTACCGCGAGTGATCGCTAACGCTACGTTTTGTGCGGAGTATATCGTGTTCATTACATTTCCAAGGTCTCGTACATTCATACATAATGAATCTGTCACGATTCTGATGTTGCTCAGAGTAAGCCATTTTCTTTTCCTGGATCACTTTTTCCGGTTAGCAGTACTAACAACCGCTTACAGAATTCTAAGTGTATTTTGTTGAGTGCATAAGGAATACTGGAGCATATTCCGCCCCATCCACACTATGGCCTATCCTATCAAAGTGAGTTGAACAAATGAATACTTTGGTATAGCTTTAATTTATAGGCATGATATCCGTACACCTTCAAGTCGCCTGAGCCTAAGAGGATTAAAGAGAAGTTTATAGTCTACTCAACTTTTTGAAATTTGAGGGTAGCGGATTGTGCTTTGCGGCCAGAATGCTAAGCGCAGAGGTAGAGAGACATAGTAGAGATGACGACGATGACGACGACGATGATGATGATGAACAGCCACAACACAAACAGCCTTGTTGATTTTCTATAAGTCATTAGTCTACTATTGCCAGTCCATTTGCCCAATTTTTGACGGCGAAGCTCAGCGTGTCTGGACACTACGATTTAGTTATATTAATATAATTTAACCACTTTACAAATGTCTGTCAAATGCGTGTTAACTTCTATGAAAATCGGGTCATAGCGTGTAACGTGAAGAGGAAATTCGTAGAACATTTAATTTAACAAGAAACAAAGCGGTTTGTCAAGTATGTAGGCACTTGAAGCAAGCGTGCATGTGACTAAAGCTCCGTCGCCTCCGCAACGAGAACCCATATCGTGTTATAATGAATATTTACTGTAATATGTACTAAGGCTACGTACTATAATATTTAAGAATAGGTACTTGTACTGTGTAATATTATTAGTGATCCTCTTTGGGTTCTTTGAGGCGGCAATATCGCACAATGAGGCAGGCAGTTCTATTTCAAGAAATAAAATGTGAGTTATTTCCTTTCCATTGAAATTGGCGCTTATACCATTTTAATATTGATTGAAAGTTTAAAAGACGTAATAAAATTAAATGTAACTAAAAATTTAGCTCTGTTTGATAAAGTGCATTGGAAATTTTCACATTGTTTCAACATTCTATTAATTATGGTTAAAATTTAAAGATATATACTAATATAATAGAGATTAAAGAGTTTGTTCGTTTAAACTCTGGAAGTATCCATCGAATGTAAATAATTCTTTTTTACATTTCATAACCTAATTCTTGAGGCTATGAAATGCATTTATATAGGCATATAATTTTTTTTCTCGTTTAACGTTCCTTTCATTAGTGAAAACCTGCATGAAAATCCGTTCAGTAGTTTTTGATATTATCGCGAACATACAGACACACAGACGCGGCGGAGACTTTGTTTTATAACAAGGATAAGCATTAAGTGAGGCATAAGATTATTACGATATAATATTAATAATGGTAATATAAAATGGTAAAATTTGTTAGTAAAATATCTAAAAACAAACAAAAAATAATCATTAAAAAACTGTGCAGGTGTGAATTTTTGTAAAAATGGCTATTTTGAGATTGTACCATTATTTTCGTAGTACTTAGAACAGAGCTCGCGAAGTAATTTGTGGGTCGTAGGTGCTTGAGAGTTTCAGAAGTCGCTTGACACAAATACGGCTGCATTTCCGCGTTGGAAACACATTTTGTTAAGTTTTATATTATACAATACACCTTTCGACCCTTGACAATACTTCTCATCTATGTACCATTGATATGGAAGTATGGATATAAAAAAGTGCAGTTTTTCAACCTTTAACGAATATTTGTTTCCTGTTAAATGTTATTTATAGTGATTTAAAAATATATTTCAGCTCATACATTAGAAATAGGCAAGAATTTTTTTTTAAATTTTATAAAAGACTAGCTTTTGTCCGAGTCTTTTTTCGCATATCTCGGGGACTTTACTATTTTTCTGGGTGAAAGGTACAACTATGTCCATATACACCTGTGGATCGTGAACAAAACAGTCTTTAAATCAAATCCTAATTATATAATGAGAATTGGAAAAGATTGTTAACATATGCTGATGATCGATGTTAATTTAGATACAGTTATTCGCGCAGAACTAAATTCATAAAAAGCTAAATATTTCAATATAGGATCATTTCAAAAAAGACTTACTAATTATTCCACAAAACTAGTCTATCTATACTAATTTAGTTGTTTGTTTATATGTAGGTACTTAAAAAATTCTTACACCAATATTTAGAATAAAATTTCAACATGTTAAATGTTCCATATGGGCAATAGCTATCTAAAAATAAAGATCCAATGCTTGGCAAAGTAATATCAGGCGTCAATGTATATTAGGCGTTATATTGCTTTACAAATTTTGTCAGGCTTTTATATTTTATTTATCAACGTGGACAAAGCCGCGGCTAGTTAATATTATTACCACTGCAACAATCATTTGTATAATGCTGAGAAGTAATAAAAATCAATCTGTTTTAATATCACGCTGTGTTTGTTTCAGATACAAAAACCACCGCCAATGAGCTCCAAGTTTCTTGATTGTACGTATATAATTTTAATTCACGATTACAGCGACGAAACATCGAAAGCAATAATTCTCTGATTCATTCAGACAAAGCAAAAAGAATTCTTTGTCAACCAGCTAGTTGAAAGATCAACATTCAAATTAGTCGTAACTTTTGCTACTGTGCCATAATTACTTGGCTAATAAATATAAACTTGCTTTATGTATATAAAGAGAGAAGATTTGTACAATATGTTTGTAATGAATAAACTCCAAAACTACTGGACCGATTTTAAAATTTCTTTCACCTCTTTATATAATATACACATTACACCTATACGATGTATTTGCAGTAGACTCCCACGATACAAGCATAGCTTAGTGTGGGGGTCAACGATAACTAGTTGCCATTGTATTTAAATTGTTTGGAAATAAATTATTAATATATATAGTATATATGTGTTCCGTGATATTTCCATGATATGGTAATCTTGACCTGATGCTGCAGCATCAAGTACTCTGCCCTTTAGCTATCTATCTAAAGTGTACTTATAAATATTCATAAACATTAACTATGCAAACAATAATAATATAAATAGATGTATTCAATAACTTAAGGAATTCTTAATAAGATAGATATAAGAAAAAAAAATTTTGTTTCAAAGAATCTTTTTCAGAGATCCGAGTGGCTGACCTTAATCCCAATTTTACGCAAACATTTTTGTTTGTTTACCTCGTAAATTGGCAACTGGAAATAATTTATTTGCCAGTTGTTACGCGAAAAGTCAAATTTGAGATACAATAAATCAGCTCCAAATGTAATCCTGGATCTAAATGAATCCGTTCCCCACGTGGCTGTTCAATAAATCTTGCATTTTTTTCACTCCGAAAAGGGTCGTTGTAACAGGGAATTAATTGTAACAAGGGTTTTATTCTGTACAACGTCCCTGATACCAATTACCTTATCCCTACTTACAGTTACTTAATTTGCCACATTTGTAGATTATAATTAACTCGTTCAGAAGCTTTTGTTTGGCCTTTAAAATTTTAATGGAATATAAAAATGACCGATATATTACCGTGTATAGGTTACGATAATATAATATATAATTTTCGCAGGGACACCTTTCTATTTTCGGTTAGCCCGTAAATCTGTGTCTCAAATCTGTAAACGCTCATAAATATTCAACATCGTGGCTAGTTTACAGCATATTGACATATTTCTTTAAAAGTTGCTAGTCTTTATTGGAGAACCTATATGTTTTTACATTATATTTACGTATACTGCTTCAGTATATATTTAAAAAAAATATTAATTCTAAAACAATAAATATGAAAAGAAAAGAATTTTAAGAATTTATGTTTCTTAAGAAATAATTTGTATTAAACACAAAGATATATAATTTCGGTGGGTGGAAACCTGTACACGCTAATTTAAAAAATAAAAAAACCTATTCAGTATAGGCGTAATATAAGTGACATTTGCTATTTGATGAAAATTGCAAAGGGTTTAGTTGATTCATCTGAACTATTATCCAAATTATATTTAAATGTCCCTCATACTAATTTGAGAAATCGCTCTTTGCTGCATGTAGCTCTTAGTAAGACTAATTATAGAAAAAATACATTCATGTCTCGTTCATGTAGACTTTTTAATGAAATTTTATTAGAGGATACAGATGTTGACTTGTTCCACAGTTCCATAGTTAAAACGAAAAATATTATAGCCGATAAATTCTTCAATGGCCTACTATAATATTATCGTTATAATATTATCGTTCTATAATTTGAAATCTATAAGTGGAAATTTTTTATTAGGTTTAAGCTATTTACTCTCTGATTATTATTATTTATTTGTACCTGTAAATTTCCCTAAAATAAAATAAATAAATAAATAAATGAGCTAACAAACTTTAACTTTCTCTTATAGAAAATACATAATCGTAGATAAATTATACCTACATAAGCGTTTTGAAATGAGACACCCAAGTAGACGTCCCTTTAGAAGTAGATGTCCCCCACCCAAGTAGAAAGGGTGCGCTCTTTTGCTATAGACTGCAAGATTATATTTTTATCCCTATTTTAATTTTAAAAAAATTGTGTGTCAGCTCCGACACACGACTGGAGTTTACTCCTTACGAACGATTATATAATTTAAATTTTCACAATTCGAACACGCCGAAATAACATTCTTTTTTAAAGAATATATATATGTATATATACAGGGTGGAAAAATAAGTCGGGCCCTGGAGGGAAACTACCTTAAATCCTTAAGTTAGCTCATTTTACATAAAGGAGACATTCATTTATTTTTAAAAAGAAACAAAACTGCATTTAAAGATTTTCTAAAACTCGCTTGGCTCGCCCGGGACTCGAACCAACTAAAATTAAAAAAAAACAAACACTCGCTATTTTATTATATTAATCGATAGGATTATTATTAAGGATAAAATTTCTCTAACAAACATTTGGTCTTAAAAATAAAAATCAATTAACAATATCAATATCAATTTGTTACACTTAAATTATTTAACTGATAAATTGTTCCAAATGAACCCCCTCGTTCCGGATACACAAATTTAGTCTCCGTTGAAATTCATTTCTTGTAGCCTTCAGCAAAGTGTTGTAGTGTATGCCCCTAATAACATTTTCTACAACCCTTAGCTCTTGCACGGTGTCATAACAGGTTTCATAAATAACATTTTTTACATGACGTTCATTAAAGAACTTGTGTACTAAATAGGTATTCTTCATGGATATCTTGTACGACAGACGAGAGTAAGACCAAATGTTTGTTAGAGAAATAGCGAGTGTTTGTTTTTTTAATTTTAGTTGGTTCGAGTCCCGGGCGAGCCAAGCGAGTTTTAGGAAATCTTTGAATGCAGTTTTGTTTCTTTTTAAAAATAAAGGAATGTTTCCTTTATGTAAAATGAGCTAACTTAAGGATTTAAGGTAGTTTCCCTCCAGGGCCCGACTTATTTTTCCACCCTGTATATATGCAAATCGATTCTTTAGTAGTAAACTCCAAAAATTCAAAATAGTGAGAACATCTGTAGTAAAAATGTTTTTACTGTAGAGACGGAAACAATTCATTAAAGAATTCCTCAAGTTGCAGTCGGCAAATCAAGCAAAAAAAAAGTTCGACAGTCCAAGCTCAGCTCACTGAGGCACCGTTGATATCTAAAAAAAAAAACGTTAAATGCAGATTAGGATAGAAATCTATACTCGGACATTCCTTTCTAATGTACTGAAATAAAATTTCAGTAATAAACCATTACACATTTGTAGATTGCTCAGCAGCTTATGGCATTCTTTTGGCTCTATGTGAAAAATTACTAACTTTACAACTTCTATACATTGGATAATTTTATATGAAAATTGCATACAACTCTTCTGAGATATCTGTACAAGGAGTAAGCATGATATCATAACGTTATCGCGTTCATAATTCCGATGGGACTTGAGTTACACGTGCTTGGGTTGCACTACTGCATCCGATAACTAGAACTGGATCTTGAACAAGTGTATATTCAAAGAACAACTGTATGTTTTAAATATGTATAAGTAACCATTACGTTAAAGGTAAAAGAAAAAGTAACTGCAAATTTTAAGAATTTCCGAAAAACAGCATAAGAAATAAGTTATACGAATATAAATAACAATAGTGTTGAATTTTGGAAAATTTTGATTCGAAATATAAATTTATTTATTTATTTTTAATTTCTTGATTTCACTCTGATATCCCACGAAGCGAACCAGAACAGCACAAATGCTTATATTTTACGGTAGTCTTCTTTAAGAGGTTTTTTACTTCGTCTACGCCCTTTTTTCTTAGGTGTTAAAATATTCACTCAATCTTTATTGCTCATATGTTTAAATCAGGCGGTTTTTTTAGACTTTTTTTGATCTAGGATACGGTCCTTTTTTTCTGGGCGAAAGGTATCCTATGTCCTTCTCTGTATCCCTGACAACATGTATGCAGTTTCATGGCGATAAGTTGAGCAGTTAAAGCCTAAAAACGTAACTAACAAACAAATTAAAAGAACATTTACCTTTAATCACAAGAATAATTCTTGCTTTACATCGTATACGTACAGCTACAAGGTATAATTCAGTTTATTTTCCACTATCTACAAAAGCCTTTAAAGTAAAGGTAAGCATTAGACGTTTCCCTCTTAAGTACGAACAAATTGAGAGCTTGCTATGTGCCCGAGGGTTTACAGCACATCTATCAGGAAAGCTTGGTAAAGTTCTCTAATGCTCTAAAGAAAGCTTTTAAAATAAATATAGGGTATAAACTTCTTATGTGAAAATAGCCTTTGAGATAACATGGTTTATCACCGACAACCGCTTTTAGATTTATAGGAAAATGGAATACACATACCTATAGACAGAACCTATAGAATCTATAGCTACTACTAAAACATGTTATTTATAATAATTTTAATTCAATTTCAAATCTTTCTTAATGAGTGTAATTATTATTTTTATATAAATTTAACCTCTATATTTATGTTTACTAGATTTTGCTCGTTTCTTTTTCTTAGTTGTTAAAACAGAATTATTGTAAGTACAGGTGTTGAATTTTTATTTTTTATTTTTGATGATCTATGGGGAATTAAAATCCTTTACTGGATGTCCTTTTTTATGCCTCTGACAACTTGTTTGCAAAATTTCGTAATAACTTTGGCATTTATAATTTTCTTATTTTATGCAAATTTTATTTTTATTCTATGAACATATTCAATGCCTTATTATTATTCAATTCAATTCCTGCCCTATTTCAACAATTTTCAACACTTATTTTTGTAATTCCAGTAAAAAAGAACACTTTGCATGTAATAGCGACCTGCCTCCGGCTTTGCACGGAGTTGAAATTTTCGAAAATCCTTCCTCAGCGGATGCTTACTTTATAAAATAAACCTATGCTCCAAATTTCAGCTTTCTAAAATTTCTAGTTTTGGCTGTGCGTTGATAGCCAGGACAAACGATTTTATAAGTATAGATTATTCATAAACACCTGTAAAAATGTGTAAGTCTATAAAAGTAGTTCGTCTAATTTTTTATATTCGGTCAAACGAAAGTCAGATAGAAATATAGAAAACTGACAGAATTCCAACACTAATAACTTCAAATAAACCGAAACAGGTTCGTACATTTTATTGACGCCAATAAAAACTTACCCTTTATTATGATCAGTAAACTTTTGACAATTTATTAGACCGAAGGTCATTTAAATTTTATCACCTATCTAGATGTTACCGCGACCACACAGTGCCTTACTTTTATGTTTCAAGAAAAAAGACGAACTTTGTCTTTGCATTTAAATGTCAAATAGCCGAACATTAGGTTCTCGTATCTCCTCCGCTCAGAACATTAACCGCAAACGTAAAATGTTTTACGACGACAAATTATATTACATTTCAAGTTGTTTGAATAAAATTTTTGTTACTCTACCGTCAGGGTGCTGATACTAAAATTATTCGCACGGAAAACCCGAAATTATGCAAATTATTCTACATCGTATATAATTGTTGTCATATGTTACACGTATCTATATATTATACTACATATTAGAAAATTTGCTGTGCCCCAACTTCGTACGCTTGGTTCCGGTATTCGGTATTCTTTTCTGTTTGTAAACCGATTGAAATGAAACAAACACTAAATATCACTAAAAATCACATTCAAATCGGGTAAGCTGTTTCTGAGATAAGCGTCCACAAACGCACAAGCAAACAGACGAAAACTCTTAAAACTCAAGTAGGTTGACATAAAGGTGACAGACGGCACGTCAGCCTGTCTGCCACGCACTAAGTACTACGCTACGCTAAGTACTCTTTATTATACTGTGCTGACGGTCCACTTAAAGGTAGGTAGTTAACCTCGCCTAAGGACACAAGCAACACCAAGTGTTGTGCAGGTGCGCTGCCGACCTGAGAAATAGTAAACATTTCGCTTCATATGAAGTTTAATATGAAGCAATTTATTTTACAGCGCGGACATAACTCTGTAACGCCCCTGATGAAACGTGCATTTTCTGAACTGAGCGGTCATCAAGTGTTCATTTCACCGGTTATTACCGCATCCCTTCCTTTTCTCGCGGACTGACATTGACGTATAGTTTAATTTATGAAGCCGCATGCCCTGCAAAGCCACTGGAAACAATATTATTCTATCGCACATAAGGTCCATTGTCCCATAGCTTTGGAGCGGTGAAAAGTTTTTAAGTCTGCATGACACTTCCCCGGCCTATTGTCCCCGTGGAAATAAAACCGCGACTTTAACAGACTTTTGCTTTTTCGTAAGTTTTATTCTGCGATTTATAAGAGGAAGTGTTTGAGTACGCCGCTCTTAGAAGTTATTCTTAAATGTGATATATTTTTATTGAGTCCAGTGAGTGCAATGACGGAAGTTATTTTGTTTATTTACATTATTTTATGCTGTAAGTTATATTTTGTATATGTAATAACTTCTACTCTAAATTATATTTTATACACGTAATAACTAAACACTAAGTCAGGAAAACATACAATCAGTATTTGTGTAATCACAATATGTTGTAATTTGTATATAAATAACAAACAAAAGACGAAATATTCGTTCATAAGTCGCTCAAAAGTAATTTTTTTTGGCTTTCCTTTAACACACAGTTTATAATTTTATTTACCTTAATAATTTAATTAATAACAAATTATATGTACATTTTAGTGAATTACAACCGAGCAAATCCACAGCGATTTGCTGTATAGTTGGGACTAGCTGTTGCACGCGATTTCGTCCGCATAACTTTATAAAATATAGCCTATTTTACTCGCTGATAATGTAGCTTTCTATAGGTGAGAGAATTTTTGAAATCGGTCCAGTAGTTTTTGAGTTTATTCATTACAAACAAAAATACAAATATTTTCTCTTTATATTAGTAGCATAGATTAGCATAAAGAGAAAGCGAACGAGGCATATATGGGCAACAACTCTAAAGGCGTAGCACCTTATTGCTTCGTAGCACCGTGCTACGAAGCTACGCTAGATTGCTACATTAAACAAACTTTGCTTACTACACCTACGTAGGAAAGTCATTGTATACGTTTATTAAATACTAGCGATCCGTTCCGGGCTTCGCACGGGTGCAATTTTTTTCTGCAAATTAAATGTAGAAACCTTCCTCGTTTAACGCTCTTCCCATTAATGAAAACAGTATAAAAATCCGTTTGGTAGTTTTTGAGAATCGCAAACATACAAACAGACAGACGCGGCGGGGGGACTTTGTTTTATAATATTAAAAAACGTAAATTTAATAATGTTGTCTGCGTGAGCGAATTGATTTTTGTTTCATTGTGCGTAACTTTGTCTTTTTCCTGTGTATATTAGTTCAACTGAGATAAGAGAACGCAGTTCGGCGAAATATGGGTATATTCTATCTCAAAACTTCGATTATGAATACTAAAGCTGTCTATCAAGCTGAGTGATAATCGTTAGGCAGAAAAGATAAATGTTTCAACTTATTCGTGTACATAGACTTTTCGAGTTTAATGAGAATGATGCTTATGCATTAAGATAGCCTCACTCTACTTCCTTCGAAATAAATATAACAAATCACCCATCAGGTTTAACAAATTTTTAAATTTCTAAAAATTTTGACGATGTTCTGAAATTTCAAAAAATCTTATTAAATTATCTGAAAAAGTGAAGAAAGTTTTCATAGAATTTTCTAGAAACTTCTGGAATTTTCTAGAAACTTCTTAAATTTTCGAGAAACTTCTAGAATTTTCTAAAAACTTCTAGAATTTTCTATAAACATCTAGAATTTTCTAGAATGTTAGCGAAAAAAAATCTGTTCCTATTAATAATACATAATGAGCGACTCAGCCAAAGAAAAGATATGCCGCAAGGAGAAATCGTATTGCATGAACCTTCGTTTCAGTTGTTAACAACAAATGCAATTGTTATGAACGAAAAAAATCTTTTTTTTTATTGTCACAGGGTTAGTAACTTTTTTTCAGTAAAAGAAAAAATATCGCGTTTGAAAAACTCGAATATATTGCATAGATCCCGTTTTTTATTGTTTATAGCGGCCCGCTCCCGGCTTCGTCCGGGGTGTATTTTTTCTAAAATAAACGTAGCCTAAGTTACTCCTTATTACATCAGCTACCTGCCAATAAAAGTCCCGTCAAAATCGGTCCAGCTATTTCAGAGATTAGCCGGAACAAACAGACAGACAGACAAAAATTGTAAAAAATGTTATTTTGGTATATGTACCGCAATTTACATAAACAAAAAGTAGCCTATGTTACTCCTGACGACCCCCTCTTCATGTCTGCAAAGTTTCATCGAAATCGCTTCAGCCGTTTCTGAGATTACCCCGGACAGACAGACAGACAGACAGACAGACAGACAGACAGACAGACAGACAGACAGACAGACAGACAAAAATTCTAAAAAAAAGTTATTTACGTTTTAACAGCATGCGAATGACTCTCTAAGCTTAGTTTGAGGCAGTTTTTCGCAAATCACAGACAGACACTCTGATTTTATTTATATAGATTAAAGCTACCAGTAATAGGCTCGGAGCTTGTTCGCAATAAAACAACACTTTAATAATATTACAGCCAATAACAAAGTCAATTAACAAACAAAGTTAAATGTTACGAATTCATGGCCTAGTCAGGTAATTGGTAGGGTGTATTGGCTCAGCAGGTAATTAAATTTTTAATTTATATTGTTTAATATAACGGCACATGAATATTTATGAGCAGTATTTTCTGTTAACTTTTGTTTTACGTTTGTAAATGTAATTATTAATATTATTGTGATTTATTAGTTATAATGTATCGTTGTACACAACATATAAGTAAATGAAGGTAAAGGGAAGCAAATGAATTAAAAATATGTTTAATTCATTTATTTCCCCTATAGGATAGGTGAAGCCTAGTGTGGGGATAGAAAACTGATTTCCGACATTTTTTTTCTTAATATTTTATATTTTCTTACATTTACTTATTTTATATTTTCTTTAACCCTTTTTTCTAAAATTGCTTACTTATTTGGTTTATTTCTATATAGATAGATTGTTATACGTGGTTATATTATGATAAAAGTTATCAAACGACAAAAACTTATTTGTATATTTATTGCATTGCACGTGCATGATTTTGTTTCATCGAGACGAGAGGTAAACGATAGAGGTGAATTTTATTAAAGACATAGTCTATACTAACTAATATTATAAAGAGAGAAGATTTGTATTTTTGTATGTTTGTAATGAATAAACTCAAAAACTACTGGACCGATTTTAAAATTTCTTTCACTTATAGAAAACTATATTATCGCAAGTAACATAGGCTATAATTTATAAAGTTACGCGGACAAAGTCGCGTGCAACAGCTAGTATAAAATAAAGCTCCAGCCGTCTGTCGCTCCGTATACATGTACGCTTAGATCTACACTAGAAACTACGCAACGGATTGTAATGTGATTTCCACTAGTGGAATTAGCATTAAACGAGGAAGGTTTCTATATATAATTTGCAGAAAAAAATTGCATGCGAAGCTCGGAGCGGGTCACTGGTAAAAAATAAATGTATTTTTTTAAAAGATTAGTTTACTTTTGAAACTAATAGTGTAATGAAATTAAATAAAAAGAAATTTCTTTTTTAACGTTAGCTCGGAATCGAAATTTGAATTTAAAATTGTCGATTCACGTACGAATGCATTCGAACAATAGGCGAACAATCAAAATGTTAGTTGTTAACCAGTACCACCTGAATTTTTAGCGCAAACCACATTTGCATGGAGCTCGCCGTATCCAATTCTAATGCAAATCTCCGGCAAATAGCGAACGAGCGCCGCCTTACTCATGACTAACTACACCCAAATTAAACTCTCTCAAGTTTACATTCCCAAGTTTTCACTTCGCCCTTTGAATAGGATTAAGCTTCAAACTTAAGCCCAAAATTAAACCTTTAATATTGCGTCAACTGTATTACAATATACATTTTCACACTTAACTTATTAGGTACCTAACCGGTTCATTGTTCTTTAGAATTTCTCACACTGCATTAATATTCAAATATTTACGTATATTTACTTGACGACACGTTTGGTTTAGTGGCTAGTAACCCTAGCTGTTAACCAAACGGTCGCGGGTTCGAATCCCGCTAGGGGCAAATGTTTATGTGTTAACATTTACCTTTGTACCTGAGTCATGGATGTTTGTATTTATAATATGTATGTATTTACAAAAAAAAAAGAAGTAATCTATGTATTATATCAACTGTCTGAGTATCCATAATACAAGCATTAAGTTGCTTAGTGTGGAACTAGATGGTGCTGTGTGGAATGTGTGAAGATATTTATTATTATTTACTAAATAAGAAAATAAATAATTTTCGTCATTACAGTTTAATGTAGATTAGTATACGTTCGTTCACTGGTCGAAATGAGATCATATTTGTTTCGTAGATGTAGAATGACCGCCTTCTATTATTTATTTTTATTAATGTCACTAAATTCGTTATAGCTATTGATTAAAAAAATATCTGTAAACAAATCAACCGCACTTAACTCTTTATTATTTACGTAATAAACTTGTGCCGGCTGAAAATTGTTGAATAATTGAAAACCAGAATTTCATATGTGGTTTATACATTTTCATGCTAGTTTTTGTCTTTGGTTCGATTAAGTGAAGAAAATCCATTTAAATTATTATAATCGAAAAAGTTTTATACTTTTGGGATGAGACGTCATGAGATAGTGTGGAACAACCTCTCTTTTATCTTTATATGGGTAAAGACAAAACAGTTATATTATCATAAATATATCGAATATCTAATAATTCGATAATGAAATTTTATATTTGCTGTTTAATTAAATTCCTGCATCCCTATTCTTTAACCTCTTGTGCTTGAATTATAGGCAACGGTAGCCACTTGACATCAAGTGGACCGTCAGCCTGTCTGTCGACCTTAACATAAAAAACGTTCAGGTATTCTTTTCATTTAAAATAACACAAAAGGAAAAACAAATTTAGACTGCGTTTAGAAGTTAGTAGTATCTAAGAAGAAAGCTTGTCACCTCCTTGTATAACACGAAACTAATTTTCCACCTCCCTCCAACTAACAAGTACTAACAAGTGTCCTCTCTTTGTTCGCAGATACCCGACTTCCTGCATCTCTCCGATTCGCCGTCTGCTTGATTGAAAAACTTACCCAAGAAGAAGTGTCCGCTTGAAAGTTAATTATTGTTTTAATTGTTTGCAGTTCAAACGGTGATTACGACTCGATAGAGTTATTAAGCGCGCTTTTAGTCACAAAAAAAATATCTGAAGATACTTCCTATAAGTTTTAATGCGTTTCAATTGAAGCGCATTATTGTTTATGCATTTAGACTTTTTACAATTTCTGAAAAACTAAGTTTAAGTGACAAATATATTGTGTTGTTAAGTGTAGAGAAGTGTTCAGTGTAAACGATGCATGTGAGTGGTGTATCGGTTGGACGTGATAAGGGTGTGGTTTCAGTGGAAGCGTTCGAATTCGCGTAAAGCTGGGTGCGCGACGCCACGGCGTCGTCGGTGGAGGGTCGCGGGGGTGCGGGCGAAGAGGAGCCCGCGCCCTCGTCCGTGCCCGACGCAGAAGCGCCTGTGCGCCGCCGCCGACCCCAACGCCCGCTCTATCGCCGCCTCTTCCACTATGTCCGCACAGCATGGACAGGCGTCAAGTTCGCTTTAGGTAATATCTATGTCTCCGCAGTGACTTATCATTCCATAGAAATCATGTTAGACATTTTTTCAAGACTGCATATACATACAGTCATATACGTACCGTTTTTCATGTCATATACAGTTTTTTTAAGATATACAGGGTGTGGCCTGTAATAAGAGCAATAAATTAAAATATAGACACTTTAACGAATCAGTAATTAATTCTAAATGGTTTCAATTAAATAAAATTAAAAACAAATTTACTGTTATTTTCTAACAAAATTAATCGAGCCAGCAATGTACTTCTACAGACATAATGTGTCCAGGCGGAGTACTTGACATTGACATTTACGATCATTCTCGCTCCAGTACCCTGTACCAAGACATCTAACGACTGATAACCGACCATTTAGCGATCGTGAAAAACATTGATTATGTATTGTAACTTTGAATTTGAATTGATATATATCTAAGTATAAGCACGTTGGAGCGTTATGATGAGGTTAAGGTAACTGCGTATACTCTATGGAATCATCGTTTAAATTTATTGCTCTTATTACAGGCCACACCCCATATATATAATATTATACCTATTTTGTGATATACAGTAAGCCTAAAGTGTACTGATGCTTTAAAGAACATAGTCAGATAATATATTAACAACAGTAGGTAATATCTACAGTTCATTCTACAGTTTATCTTCAGTTTTTCAGTGTTTCAGTGAATACTTATTTTACTGGCGACTAATAATGGACTAAGAAAGTTTGAAGTTTATTCGAATAACAAATACACACAATGTCTAACAAATACACATATTTTAATTTTTAAATTAATTACGAGACATTTCAACCATTTTCGAACCATATTACAAATAATATAAACTTCGAACTACTGCGTTTGCAAAATCACCATAACTAACACATTGAATGTTAAGGTGAAAACTGTGATTTCGTGCGTACCTACATAAACACCTTAAGTGTAGGTGTGTCTGAACAAAGGTTAAATTAAAGCAAAGTTACGACCCCAAATGAAGTAATATAATAACTTTCTATATTGGGCGTCCGTTCGCTATTTTCATCAATGCTACATTAGGCCCTCATAATCGTAAAAAGAAACTGAGGTGCTAACATTAATAGTAAATTTTGCGGTGAGCTCGGGTCGTATCCACATAATTCTATGTGTGATCATAATTTTTAATATTACCCACCATTATATTATTAATAAGACAGTATAAAGTGTCTGTTCACATTATGCGATGGAAAGTCATAACAATAAAATTGATAACAGTCTCTACAAAGTTATCTTTTTCCAATACCTACATTTCTTTGCACACTCTTTAAATCGCTAAAAGAAATCGTCATAAAACTCTATATTATATCGATATTATTTATATCTATATATTTATATACATTCGTTAGAAACGATGAAGTCCACAACGTACTTAGGATGAATACAGTCAAGGAAGAAATCGTAGCATTGGCAGCCTCTCCTAGAATCAGACTTAAAAACCATCCCAACCAGTTGGCTACAAAGCTAATAAGACCGGACCATGTAATACGTTTAAAGAGACGTCACTTCCTCACCCTTATAGTTAATATAAACTGAGAGTACTTATACATATAGGGAATCTTCTTTGGAAGACTTTCCCTCCTCGACATGACTGCAAACCATCTGCTTAAAGTTGACAACTGATTGCAGATTTGACTGAGGATAAAAAAAAATATTATTTATATTATCACTGTTAATTATTTCCTTAATTTCTCTACAATAAAACATAGTATTAATATGTAAAAAAATAAATTTGGCCTCAAATGCTATAGTATACGAAAATCTTATTCTGACTTTAATTACTTACTAAATGATTTATTAAACTTTATTAAACAACTAGCGATCCGTTCCCGGCTTTGCACGGGTGCAATTTTTTTCTGCAAATTAAACGTAGAAATCTTCCTCGTTTAACGCTCTTACCATTAATGAAAACAGTATAAAAATCCGTTCGGTAGTTTTTGAGAATCGCAAACATACAGACAGACAGATGCGGCGGGGGGACTTTGTTTTATAATATTAAAAAACGTAAATTTAATAATGTTGTTTGCGTGAGCGAATTGATTTTTGTTTAATTGTGCGTAACTTTGTGTTTTTCCTGTGTATATTAGTTCAACTGAGATAAGAGAACGCAGTTCGGCAAAATATGGGTATATTCTATCTCAAAACTTCGATGATGAATACTAAAGCTGTATATCAAGCTGAGTGATGATCGTTAGGCAGAAAAGATAAATGTTTCAACTTATTCGTGTACATAGACTTTTCGAGTTTAATGAGAATGATGCTTATGCATTAAGATAGCCTCACTCTACTTCCTTCGAAATAAATATAACAAATCACCCATCAGGTTTAATAAATTTTTAAATTTCTAAAAATTTTGACGATGTTCTGAAATTTCAAAAAATCTTATTAAATTATCTGAAAAAGTGAAGAAAGTTTTCATAGAATTTTCTAGAAACTTCTAGAATTTTCTAAAAACTTCTAGAATTTTCTATAAACATCTAGAATTTTCTAGAATGTTAGCGAAAAAAAATCCGTTCCTATTAATAATACATAATGAGCGACTCAGCCAAAGAAAAGATATGCCGCAAGGAGAACTCATCGTATTGCATGAACCTTCGTTTCAGTTGTTAACAACAAATGCAATTGTTTGAACGAAAAAAATCTTTTTTTTTTATTGTCACAGGGTTAGTAACTTTTTTTCAGTAAAAGAAAAAATATCGCGTTTGAAAAACTCGAATATATTGCATAGATCCCGTTTTTTATTGTTTATGACGCTTGGAGAACCCTCTGGAAACTAAAGGAAGGGCGAAGAATGGAAGCAAACAAACAATCTGTGCGAGCAAATTCTAGAACACCTTTTTTAACACGTGTACATAGACTTTCGAGTTTAATGAGAATGATGCTTATGCATTAAGATAGCCTCACTCTACTTCCTTCGAAATAAATATAACAAATCACCCATCAGGTTTAACAAATTTTTAAATTTCTAAAAATTTTGACGATGTTCTGAAATTTCAAAAAATCTTATTAAATTATCTGAAAAAGTGAAGAAAGTTTTCATAGAATTTTCTAGAAACTTCTGGAATTTTCTAGAAACTTCTGAAATTTTCGAGAAACTTCTAGAATTTTCGAGAAACTTCTAGAATTTTCTATAAACATCTAGAATTTTCTAGAATGTTAGCGAAAAAAAATCCGTTCCTAATAATAATACATAATGAGCGACTCAGCCAAAGAAAAGATATGCATGCCGCAAGGAGAACTCATCGTATTGCATGAACCTTCGTTTCAGTTGTTAACAACAAATGCAATTGTTATGAACGAAAAAATTCTTTTTTTTTTATTGTCACAGGGTTAGTAACTTTTTTCAGTAAAAGAAAAAATATCGCGTTTGAAAAACTCGAATATATTGCATAGATCCCGTTTTTTATTGTTTATAGCGGCCCGCTCCCGGCTTCGTCCGGGGTGTATTTTTTCTAAAATAAACGTAGCCTAAGTTACTCCTTATTACATCAGCTACCTGCCAATAAAAGTCCCGTCAAAATCGGTCCAGCTATTTCAGAGATTAGCCGGAACAAACAGACAGACAAAAATTGTAAAAAATGTTATTTTGGTGTATGTACCGCAATTTACATAAACAAAAAGTAGCCTATGTTACTCCTGACGACCTCCTCTTCATGTCTGCAAAGTTTCATCGAAATCGCTTCAGCCGTTTCTGAGATTACCCCGGACAGACAGACAGACAGACAGACAGACAGACAGACAGACAGACAGACAGACAGACAGACAGACAGACAAAAATTCTAAAAAAAGTTATTTACGTTTTAACAGCATGCGAATGACTCTCTAAGCTTAGTTTGAGGCAGTTTTTCGCAAATCACAGACAGACACTCTGATTTTATTTATATAGATATTAAGGCGAAGAAAATAAAGGCGAAATTGACTTTGAAATGAGGTAAATTTATAAGGCGCTTTGTCCGAATCAGCACTTTTCCTAACCTCGCGTCACCTTACTTAATTTACGAACTTTATTACAGCCTCGAACCACTCGACTCACCACAAACACAGTGTATGAAATACCTCCGTAGGAAAACTTCTTAAGAATAATATAGCTATTATTATTATTATCCTATAGATTAAGTTGAAAGAAAAGTATAAAAAAAACCAGAACAATATATTTAGGACAAGTACAAATATGTAGATACCAAAAGCGATACTGAATCTTACAACAATAAAATTGTTCCTTTGATGCTGTTGAGGAATGGATTGTATGAAATGAAAGAAAGGATGAATTCAAATTACAATATATACTACAGCTCACTGACAAGGCAACTCTGCAACAACTGGGGCCCTAGCCAAGAACCAAACCAATGCAAACGTTTCGTTGCGTTCTTACGAAACGAAAGAAATAAAGCCCGGTGATTGGTTGTTGTAACGCCCACCTAAAATATTGACCAATCACTGGGCTTTATTTCTTTCGTTTCGTAAGAACGCAACGAAACGTTTGCTTTGGTTTGGTTCTTGGCTAGGGCCCCTGACGCGTTCTAATTTTATACGTATTTGTGGCACTAAACAGCCAGTTACCAACAGATATAGTGACATTGATATAATGTTCAATATCTTTCATCATCAATATAAATTGCAAGATTGACGCATTTGGTAGTTTTTATATATTGCATTATACCTACACTCCTAAGCTGAAATATCTAATAGATTAGAATTCAATATTAACCAAAATTAGTGATTGTTGATTCCAAGTTCTAAGTTCTAAATTAGCAACATAATAAAATTATTCACATAATACAAAAATTATATAATACATAATTTCTGTTCTTAAGTAAATTTGTTCCAAGTTTTATTTTCATATACCTAACTTAGAATACTGCATCTGAGCATGGTGTCCCTAAAACTTGGTACTAATGATAAATTGCTCTTACACCGACTATTCCGTAATTGCCTGTTATTAATGCTAACGAATACAACACTGTTAAGGACAAACCTTAATTTGTTAAATTGTCAAAAGACAATTGTTGTACTAGACAAAGAGAAAATAACAGATTTTCAAAATAACTTAGTAAAAGCATCTCAATAACTTAATTTACAAATTCAAACAATAAAATATTTTATTAATATGAGTGCTGCACTTGAAAATTTAGAATTGTTATTGTTAATCTAATAAATTAATTAACCAAATTAAAAGGTTATTTTCTGTTATAATTACACATTATTTTTGAATCCCGTTCGGATGGGCAGCGTTCGGAAATCTGTTTAGAATCTTATAATTCTTACATTATATTTGATTTAATTGATTGTAGCTAAGGCAAGTGAAAACGAAATCAAAATGTCAGATGAATTAACCGAAGAAGGTTTGAACAAATTCAAAGTGTATTTTATTTCATTCAATAGAAACCGATGTATTTATTGATTTATTTTTACTTTTGAAACACTCACGAGTTAATTGCAAAATATATTACCTACTTTTACGAATTATATTTTCGCATTAAATCAAAAGCATTCAAATGAAAGCCTCAATAATATTGCAATACGTCAGACATTTCAACATCATCGATTGATTCTAAGCCACGCTTACCGAAGCTCGAAATACATTCAATGCTAATAGAGAAAATTTGCATTTTAGCAAATTCTAAAACTACAAGATAAATGTCAAGACTGGAATTGTGGTGGATAAATATAGATAAAAATGTTAATTCTTTATCAATTATTAGTGAAATCATCTTACAATCAAAAGTTTTATGATAACCCTTAACCGAAGGAACGTATACTAAAATAAATCAAAAGTTGTTTTTGTCGTCCATAAATGTTTGTAAATTAGGCATTTGAATTCATATAAACTTTTTATATAAGTAGGAAAAAAAAAACAATATTTTGCAACTAAGTCGCCGAAACTCTCCACGTCCTCTTCGCTAACTACTTCTAAATCATCCAACGCATTTTATTTCGGTTTCACTTATGAAAAAAGGGGATAAACGAGGAAGGTTTGTGTGTATAAAAAATTGCATCCCGGTCGAAGCCAGAAGCGCTAGTTGCTAGTGTTTTATAAAATTGTTAAATAAAGATTATTATTGTTATAGTCGTTGCACAAGTTAAAGTTAAAAAAGTTAATTTGGAAATATTGTTTTGTGTTCTTTTCACCTAAGTATCAAACGGGCTTAAGTATATTCCTTAAACATTTCGACTGTAATGGTTAGAATCATTTTACCCAAAAGTTACTGAATCCCTCAAACTCTGAGCGATCGTTAGGGAACAGATAATTTTCACTTGAATTGGATGAGTCTTCGAAAATAGATTCGAGGGATTTCTAAAATTATTCTTCAGTAATTTCGCCGTCTCGTTCCTGTATGTTTGCTGTTGCGTTTCTATGAGAGAGTATTAGCTGCCAGGACCTACACCTTATGCTTTATCCTAAAATGATCGATAGCGCACTTCATCCCGTCATAGTATTGATTTTGTTTATAGGTAGCATACTAATATTAAATGGAAAATTAGCCTGCCATTCGACCTCTATATAAAATATAAAAGTTTCATTCATATAACTTATTGTCAACATTTAAGAAATTAGGAATCCATTACAGGGGGCCTAGCCAAGATGCAACGCTTCGTTGCGTACTTCGGAAACAAAGAGAGAACGCTAAGAGAAAGCTTGGTGATTGGTTGTTGTAACGTCAAAATAAAATTTTGACCAATCACAAAGTTTTCTCTTATCGTATCGTAGTGTAAACGACTGTAGAAAGCACACATGGCTACGGGCCCAGTAATCCATACAGTATTATAAAATATCACTAACTTTTGTCAGCAACTTCGTACGTTCCCTTTTTTCTTAGGTGTTAAAATATTTTTTCAATCTTTATAGCTCATATATTTTTTGCCAGGTATCGAATTTTTATTTTATTTTTGAATCATATTGCGGTAATAGTACTTACTTTTTTTTAAAGCCTTCTATATAATTTTCATTTCAATTAAATAGGTAACTAGGTTGTAGGAATATATTGCATATGATAATAAACAGTAACTAAGAACAACCATAAACTAATACCCCGTTTACATTATAGCCCATTTCCACGGCAATGAGCAAGGACATGGGAAATAAAATTGGCAACGCGAGTATGTAAACAGATCGCTTCCCTTGCCGCTGCCGTTGCCGCTTGCGTTGCCTGTCTATCCCTTAATTGGCGGTTTTACGCTTATATAATTAAATAAACTAAAAAGGTAGAACCTCGATGCTGCAATAATTTCCACGTGCTCCACTGCCAAGAGTCGAATTGGAAAGAAATGTGAAGCGGCAATGTAAACACTCATTGTCCTTGACGTTGTCACAGCAGTATTGAGGGAAATAAATACGACAACGCGAGCGGCAATGTCAATGGCCATAATATTGTATTGAATCGAGGAAAAGAATAAACTAAGAGTACATGCAAAAGCAATGTAAATATACGTATCTATTACCAAGTAATATGAGGTGTTTTAGCAAACAAAGCATTGCAACAAGCGCATAGAATGTAACATTCAACTTTCGCCTTTACCTAAACTATTTTAAGGTTCTTACAACTACCAGCAGTCAGCTCGGTTGACATCGTAATTACAGTTGAATTTTGTATTTAATGCAAATCGTTTACAAACAGACGCATAGTCCTGTGAGTTCATTATATTATATTATTAAGCTGTATAGCAGTGTTTGTTTGTTCGTGTACTTGCCAAATATTTGATTTGGATAGCATCAATGCAATCACGTATTCCGAAAATATCGTAAATACATATATCACAGTCATCTATTAGTCCGGTAAATTTAGCCCAAAAATAGGGGTAAGGTTACAAGAATTCTCATAGAGCTAAAAATTGGTACGAATGTTCGGAACACCATTATAAATGAAATGTGAGAAGTCGCCATCGATCCCACATCTGTAAAAAAATTTATTCAAGGTCAAAGTTCGCAAAAATTGAATAGCAAAGTCTCTGTCCGTTTCTGTCTGTTTTCCCGCTATTTTTTCTAAACCATCCAACAAGTTTTGATGATGGACACTAATGGAAATAGCGATAAACGAGAATGGTTTTTGTATAAAAAATAATTTGCAGAAAAAAATGGCATCCGTGCCAAACCGGTGGCCGTTCGTTTGTTGATTAATAATTTCGTCGTAGATTTAAAATAAAAATCCTTTTTTTAACCCTTTCTATTAAGTATTTTTTATACGTAAACCTAATCGGGCTAATAATTAATAGCGTTATATAAATAAAATAGATACAGTAATAAAATAGATAAGTAAACACTTTGAAAATTAATTCATTTACAACGTATATTTCCGCTCGCGTTTAATTAGATATATTTGTAGCCAACAAATCAGGTCAGTTTATAATTGGATTGCATCTAAATTGTCCCTTAATAAAGCTTGGCGTACAACCAAATTTATAGCTACTCATATCACGTATTTATATTTCCTGGGTATTTTGAACAAGAAAAAAAATTAATTAATGTTGTATAATGTTTTTGTTAATTATATTAAAGGTCATATATCATAGAACTTACATATTGTTACACGATTGTAATATTTTAAACACTAACATTTGCTTTAACATAAACATACAACATCCTTATTTATAGTATTGTAAATCTTATTGATTTAACATGTAATATCTAACGAAATGCAATCTCTCTTTTGTAATTACCTATATACTTAAGAGGCAAAAAGCCCAAATAAAAAACTTTAACAAAAAAAATCTTGTCAATTTTCAGTTTTATCTAAACTTTAATAATGTTATTATTATAAGATATTTGTTTTAACTAAGTTAGATTTAGTTAAGACTATATTAAGACTCTCTTCAAGCGAGCTATAAACATATTCCTACAGGGTAGGAAGCGCACCGGCACCCCCCTAGTATTGCTTGTGCGCTTAGGCGACGGTAGCCACCTACCATCAAGTAGACCGTCAGCCTTTCTGCCACCCTTTATAATATATATTTATAAAGAAAAACTTTGATTGAAACATATTTTACTTAACATGAAATCATAAGACATGTCTTCAACGTATTATGAGTACCATTTCTTATTAGCACATACGCAATTAATGTACGGAACACAGATGATAATGAAAATTTAAAAGTTGAAACAAAGCCAAGTGTCGTCTAGACGCGTAGTATTACAAACGAACGCGTCTATAGCAGTGCTGTATACGTTTACAAGCACGGAGCTTAAAGATAGATTAAAATCGAATGTCAAAATAAGACCTCTAGATTTGAGTGATAAACAAATGGTCAAAAATGTAGATAATAGGCAGACTAAAACCGTTAACGTTAGAAATGTAGTTGAGTCTTCTGTGAGTACAAGTGACAGTTCCAAACAGAGTAGTGAATCTACAGTTGAAGTTAAAATAGTGAAATCAAGTTTAGTGAATAGAGAAATAAATGTGAAAAAGAATAGAAGGAAGTCAAAGAAAAAAGTAAGGTTTTCAGACTCGCCACAAGAAGGGACACCTTTCTGGGAGCGTTTTGTTAATTTTTTACATTTATTTTGGAATTGCACTAAGACAACAGTAAAAACAGCTTTGAGTAAGTTTTTTTAATTCTTTTCTTACTTGACTTTCTGCTACGGATTCAGTTTTGCGTTAAGTTTCTTTAACCTTTGGTAAAGTTTAAAAAATGTTTAAGCGAAAACAATTTCGTTATTCACGCTCCACGTCTTAAAGTTAACTCGCTTATTATTTATTATCGTTTTATTTTTTTGCTTTTCACCTTCCACGTTATTATTTCCGTCGGATTTTATAAATACACTTTTATTTTATTAAACTGGTTCAGTTTTTCAATTTTGAATTTCAAATATTGAATTACATAATAATAATAATAATAATAATAATAATGCTGTCAGTGACAAACGTGATTTTGTGTTTTCATTTATAATATTTTATGTTTTTCATCGGTTTTTCATAAATTTTCCTTTCATTTATACCATATACTACACAAATAATATGCAATATAATAAAATAATAAATAATTAAAAGTGTGAAACCCGAAAATAAAATAAAAATATGGAAAACTGCAATTCAACTTTCAGTGACATTGCAAATTTATATAGACAGTTTGGATTTGTTTGGATCAATATTTTACAGAAATGAATACAAAATAAAACATGGATAAATAAAACTGATAAATGAAACATGGAGTTACGAAAAAGAGCAGCAAAACGGAGCGCACACCCACCACCACCGCCCGTATCGTCGTCTCCGTGCTCTTCGGCGGAGGAATTTTTAACCGCCGACGACAAGAGCACGTCGAGCAACGAGGACGGGCCGACGCCGTCTTCGCCGCCAACAAGACCTGCGCGACGAGGACGACCCCCACTGCCGGCACGCTTGGGGCCTGCGAGGCATTCCGCCTTGCGCCCGGCCCTCGCTACCGGTGGTGTAGTGCGACGCATGCGATGGACTCAGACAATGAATGAGAACTGCATGCGGGCCTATTACGGGGCAACAGAGGGGGGAACTAACCTGACGGCGTACCGTGCCAGGATGCTGTCTCTGTTTCAGGACCTTGAACCAGCTGTCACCGTCACCGCTCAACGGCTGTCGGATCAGGTGCGGGCTATCCAACGGTGCCAACTGTTGGACCAGTCTGCACTTGATAGGCTGCGCCTGGACTCACAGCCTGTTCGTGCGACTTCTGTGACGTCACAGATCTTATCAACTGCGGTGGCGAATGCGGAACCAACCGCCCATCCGCTGCTTATAGATCCTGTTGACGGCGAGGAAGATTGTGCGAGCGAGTTAGTAAGTACCGAGGCTTATGAGCAATTGAGGAGGACTCTGGAGGAGACGATTTTGAGATACCGTTCCACAAGTGAACTTAAACCGCGGTTACCACGTTTGCCCGCGAATAGGCGTAGCTTTGTTTTAATGGAAGCCGTAAACGCTTTGCTGTCGCCATACATACAGGACAGCAAAGACTTAACCGATACGCACTCGATACTGTACTGTGGAGCTATTGCGGTGTGTCGCGTTGCCAATATTAGATTTTTAAGAACTAATCAAACATCAAAGGATATCACGCACACCCCAATGTGGCAGATACGTATCGAGAAGCGTATCGCTACGTTTAGGACTCTCATTGCAAAGTTACTCTGCTTCAAGAACGGCAATAATCGTCCGCGTGTCATGCGATTCGTGACTCAGGCTTTTCTAGGAACTGGTATCAGACCTAGAGACTACATGGCCTGTGTCACGGAACGTGTTGATTTCTTGAAGCAGAAAATCTATGCGTGGGCAAACAGAATACGTCGCTATAGGGAACGTGTGAACAGATTTCATCAGAATCGCCTCTTCCAAAGTGACCAAAGAAAGGTTTACAGAGATTGGGAGAAGACCGACCTAAGTGTGAACGTCGGACATCCACCTGACCCAGAAGTTATGTTGAACTTTTGGCGTAATATCTGGTCGGTGTCCGACGAGCATACCGAGGGTGACTGGATATCCATTGTTGAGCAAGCGTGCGAACCAATAACAGCAATGAAGGCAATCATCATCAGTCCTTCAGATGTAAGTTGTGCAGTCCGTTCTACCCAGAACTGGAAAAGTCCTGGACTGGACGGATTGCACAACTTCTGGCTTAAAATGTTTACTTGTTCGCACGGGTGCTTGGCAATGCAATTCCAAAACGCCCTAGAATTAGGTACTCTCCCAACCTTTATGACAACCGGTATCACCTTTCTGCTCCATAAATCAGGTAGTACCACGGAGGCTAAAAACTACAGACCAATTACGTGCTTACCCACCATCTACAAGTTACTTACGTCTATTCTGAGAGCAAAAATTAATTCACATATTTTTGAAAACAATATTTTGGACACTGCTCAGAATGGATGTAAGATTGGGTCCCGTGGTACTAAGGAGCTCCTCCTCATAGACATGACTATTTGCCAGCGTGTCCGGCGCAACAGTGGCGCCCTCTCGGTAGCTTGGATTGATTACCAGAAGGCCTATGATTCAGTGCCCCATTCTTGGCTGAGAAGGATATTAGAGTTATATAAAATAGATACAACTCTGAGATCCTTCTTAGCTATGTGTATGGGGCAATGGACCACAGTCCTGAGTCAACCAGGAAATCGTGGAGGCGCCGTTGATCCGCGGGACATGGTAAAGATAGAACGCGGGATCTTCCAGGGCGACAGTTTGAGTCCGTTATGGTTTAGCCTGGCTTTAAATCCTCTCAGCACTCTGCTGAGAAATTTAAAGCTGGGCTATCGTCTGCGGAGGGGGGGTGAAGTCATTTCACACCTACTTTACATGGACGACCTTAAACTATTTGCACCGAAACCCAAAGACCTGTTAGAGTTACTGAAAATAACTCAATGTTTCAGTAACGCAATAAGGATGGATTTTGGTGTCGATAAGTGCGCGGTCATGCATGTAAAGAAGGGAAAAGTTGTAAATTCTCCAAATTTACAACTTTCAAATGAAATGACTTTTAGATCCCTCTCCGAAGTTGAGACATACAAATACCTTGGTATGTCACAGTCGTTGGGTATTAGTGATAAGGATATAAAACAGACAGTGAGAACACGTTTCTTTCGACGCCTGATAAAAGTTCTTAAAAGTCTTTTATCAGGAGGTAACAAGGTGCGCGCTTTCAATGGCTGGGTTATACCTTTACTCACATACTCCTTTGGCATACTAAGGTGGACTCAAACTGAGCTCGATGGTTTAGATAGGAAGGTTCGTCGATTGCTCACGGCGCATCGCATGCTACACCCACGCTCATCGGTAATGAGACTGTACATACCACGGAAATTGGGGGGTCGCGGTTTTTTATGTGCCAAGAACCTCCATAACCGTGAGGTGTACAGTCTTAGGGAATATTTCCTGCATAATGAGAGTGGTGTACATCGAGACGTCGTAGCAATCGACAAAAACCTCACTCCTCTATCTCTGGCTAACGAGAATTGGCGTAAGCCTGTAGTGTTAAGCACCGAAGACCGAAAGAACGTATGGAAGGGCAAGGAGCTGCACGGGCGGTTCTACAAGGCCCTGACGGGTCCTGATGTAGACTCGCTCATGTCAGTGAACTGGCTACGTTTTGGTGACCTCTTTGGGGAAACCGAAGGCTTTGTCTGTGCAATTGCGGACGAAGTTATTAAGACGAACAATTACCGGAAATATATCCTGAAGGACGGTACGGTCGACATCTGTCGGGCATGCCACCGTCCTGGAGAGACACTCAGGCATATTATTTCCGGTTGTGCTCATCTTTCTAACGGCGAGTATTTGCACAGACATAACCAAGTAGCCAGGATCATACATCAACAACTTGCCCTTCGATACGGTCTTATTGAATCTGAGGTGCCGTACTACAAGTACGTGCCTACGCCCATTCTCGAAAATAGTCGTGCCACGCTCTACTGGGACCGCTCTATAATCACGGACAGGACTATTGTTGCCAATAAGCCTGACATCGTGGTTGTCGATCGATCTCAGCGCCAGACGATGCTTGTTGACATCACTGTCCCACATGACGAAAACCTCGTGAAAGCCGAAAAAGATAAGCTAAGTAAATATTTAGACTTGGCTCACGAGGTGACCGCCATGTGGGATGTTGATTCGACCATCATCGTCCCGATAGTCGTGTCGGCGAACGGTCTTATAGCGAAGAGCCTCGACCAATACCTTAAGAGGCTCTCACTAGATGGCTGGGTCAAGGGACAGATACAGAAGGCGGTACTTCTTGACACGGCACGAATTGTCAGGAGGTTCCTCACTCTGCAGCCCTAACCACCGGTAGCTTGGGCCTTGCCCCGCTACCTGTGGAGTTCTAGTTTTAGGTTTTTTACGATATTTATTGTTTTTTAATATTTATATTGTAAAAAATTTAGAATTAAGAGATGAAAATAAATATGTAAATAATAATAATAATAATAATTTATTTGCAGAATATAGGTACATTATAATGTTTTTACACTAAATAAGGCTCGCTACATTCTACCCTTTGGGGTGTGCAAATATTTTGAAAACACTACATAACAAACTAATTTTTCAATCACCACCATCGACTAAGTTGTCAGACATAAAATCTTTTAAATCATAATAACATTTATTAACTAATAATTCCTTAATTTTCTTCTTAAATATATTAATATTGAGCTGCTTAATATTGTTCGGGATTTTATTATAAATGACTGGTGCCAGACAAAAAACACTTTTGTGCATAAGAGCTGTGTGTGCTTTACGAATACACAGCTTATTGGGATCCCTTTGAGCTCTTTTACTATGCTCTGAAACTCGTCTAAATATGATAGGGTTCGCTTTTACATAAACCAGAACCTCATATATACTTTATAAATATACATATAATATACATACTTTATAAATATTGAGCACATAACATATTATGCTTTCCTCTCCTCAAAGCAGGATTTCCACTGATAAATTTCTATAGTACGATTCGATTTCGACTACAAAATCGCCTTATGAGGTCTCACCATCTTCACAATTTACACCATTTTAGGTTTTCGTGTCAACCTGACTACAATTTATGACTAAATGTCTGAGATTGATCATATACTGCTGATTTTAGTTACATGTTGCACATGACCTGATTTAACCTTGATTTTGATTTTTATTTGTTACCTTGTGATTTAAGGCTAGCGATTTTAGTCACTTAAGGCTTAATTGTATTCCTGTTCATAGGGTCGGTTTTAGTATTGCAGAACTAAATCGCTAATATTATAGGTATTTTTTTAATAGTTTTTGCGTAGAAACTAGAACTGCGTCTTATTAAATAAATAGTTACTATGTTTTGCACGCTCTTAGGTAACCATACCATTAAAAAGTTATTAATATTATCGTATACTTATCTATAAAAACCAGTTACATGATATGGCACGTTTTTGCGCACAAATTCGTCGGAAAGGGTAAAAAAATATGAACAAGTTTTATTTAATGATATCCTCCAGCGAAAATCCTCGCAACTTTTCAAATTAATTGCGTATCCGACTTTGAACGCGACCACACATAATGATTGTTGGATCAATTTGATCAACAATTTCGGACAGTTCGTTGCCGAAACATTTTGCGGGTCAACTTTTACTGACAAACTCCACTTGCGACGCGAGGCAAATCGATTACATTACTGACTCTAGTGGCTCTCAACTAATGAATAGTTTGGAAACACTTTACGAAATTTTCAATTACCTAAAAAGTGCACTCTGGGCTATTGTTGGTCGTAAATGAATGTCTGTTAAAATATTTCGCTGTTAGTCATACTGCCCAATTTATAAATAAAACATTAAGACCAGAGCTAACTTTGAATCAAATCCGAGTGTCCTGAGTATGAGCCCTAAAGCAGCAGTACCTAAATATCTCGACCACAAGGAACATTTCCTGACAAGGAATGGTTTTTATTATGTAAAAACAACAGATTTTTAAAATTTATACTAGAAATCCGCTAGAATTCATATTCCTCTTTCACTCATTCACTCAAAAATCTGTACTTGTATCAAAAATATAC
This sequence comes from Synanthedon andrenaeformis, assembly GCA_936446665.2. Lineage (NCBI taxonomy): Eukaryota > Metazoa > Arthropoda > Insecta > Lepidoptera > Sesiidae > Synanthedon > Synanthedon andrenaeformis. The sequence continues at coordinate 3,187,175 of OW387786.2, read as the reverse complement.
AAGACTTTATTAAATTCTCCTTCACCACTCGCTATAATAAATGATAAAGTGTCAGCGGAAATTTCTCTATTCATAGCATGTCATTTTAATGATTCTGTAGATTTTTATAACTTAAAATGAATCGGGTTATGAGACTTTTTAAAATAAAACTTATGAGAAAACTTAATATTTTAATTCATATACCTGTGGCCAATTGGATACACTCCATAACAAATGATATTTTCATTAGAAACAATGATTTTGGACGAGCTAATAATTATTCAAATTCAAAAAGGTGCCGACGGGCTTGAAGTTAACAATAATATTATATAATAATAATAATGTCTCTTTAAGACACCTAGTGTCCATATAGTGTTAGTAATACAAACAAAAAAACTTAATATCTATGTTAGTGATGGTATTTACAACACGAAAGTGTAGTTTGTGTCCACATTTTTTTTAAATGGCAATCTCAGCCCATCGATATTGTATTCAGGAAGCTGTTAGAGCTGCCCCACGTTCGTTCCATCAACAAGGCAATCCTCTTACGTATTATAGCCTGGAAACTGCCCCTGTTCTAGCTATCATAAACATCCCCGATGCGCTACAGTGTCGCAGCAGCGCCAACAGCACCTTAAATCCATTGTTATATTGCACCCTAAGAGCGTTTTATGCCTTCTCCGAATAGCCGACCACAGACCGCACGTGTACATAGGTTGACAGTACGCTTTAAATAATGTAATTTTCACCTGTTCCGCACAACGTGCGAATCTGCCAAAATTTTAATGAAATCCTTTAATTGTTTGTCTAAACAGAGACCAACCTTCAGATATATACATACAAGCGGTTACGTTCCAACGTTTAGTCTATTATGCGGTTATTGGTAAAAGGTCTGGCCCACACTTGAGAGATCCAATGGAGTCATAATCATAAACTCGCTTCAGACAAGCCAATAAATGCGGATGGAGTAGGTCACGTCGCTTGACCCTTACCTACCTCGTAAAGTTTCAACCCGCAACGAAGACACGCTCCAAACAATATTACGTGGTCTGAAAATTTACACTAGAATTTATACTTTCGATATGAGTTTAGTTTTGCATTCTTATAACTTAAAGCATCTCTAATTATTCACTTATTACTGCAATATAATTTTATTCTTTACGATTTGAACTTACTAACAACATATATTAGTTATAATTTAATTATTAATTTACCATAAAAGTTAAACTGTATTTTCTGTATTTAACTGTTTAACTGTTCGTGCTGTATGTGCCATTGAAGTGCCTTAAAGTTAAGAACTTTTCAATAGTATATTAATTAGTAAGCAATAGTAAACGTTTAATAATTTACTGAAGATATTTATTATTTTAAAAAAATAATCGTCAAACTAATTAGAGATATTTCTTTTAACAACTCCTACTTGGTTATAAATTTTGTGTTATTGAAAAAAAAATTAAAGGATAGTGTTAAAGTTCTAAGTAAAATACCACATCTTACATAAATTAACTTTATCAATCAATGAAAACGGTTTTTTTTTCTTACGAAAACCATTCTTAGTTCGTTTTTCGTTGCTTAAAAGTCATATTACTAGTCAGTTATTATACAGTTACCCCCAAAGTCCCAAGACTGTAACGAAATCCAATACATATGGGTAATTTAACGCAGTGCAATTCGTTGTGGTCCAATCTAATTAGACGTGAAGAGACGTATCGTGTTGCGTCAATAATACGACTAATGAAGCTATTACATGTTAAATTACATCGATTACACGCAGACCTATACATACCTCATGTAAACTCTATACATAAGTATAAAGAGAACAAGTTATGTAGTCTTATTTTGTGATATCTTGCCGACTTTGTGTTTTTACTACCGCAGTTTCAAGCAGTTCTCATCACTTCAGTTTTGGATGTATGTTATCTCACATCACATACATATTACTTATGTTTTCGTTTCGTCGAACAAAGCAGAATAACTGTTAATTAAGTCTATAGAAAAGGCAGTTTCATATATGATAATCTGCCCTTAATACAATGGTATTTTTATGCTCGTCAACTTAAATTACTTAGAAATAATAAATAATTGTTTATATTAATTTCAGTAGGCTCAAGCTTGCTTTTAAAAGGTATCTGAAATTTGCCACAATAAAGAAATAAATAAAAAATTAAATGGCATGTTCTTGTAATGTGGATATAACTATATAAAATTAAAAAAGGCGTTTATTTTGAAATTGTGTACGGAGACTTTTATTTTCCAAAATAATAAGGCATTTAACTATTTGGAATGATATCTGCTTGGGGTGCCTAATGTGTAATGGTAGTATGGTGGTGCCAGCTGCCTACCATTTCCAACCGCAAATGCTAACAACGCGAATAACCAACAGATTTGTGATGGTTTAAATTTTAACAAAATTCAGTTTAATAATAATTCATTATTTGAATAATGTTTTTCATATAATATTCGCGACATTTCTAGATGTTTGTTTTAAAAAATTACAATTTTTTAGTTATTGAGTATTATTTTTTTGCAAAGCAAGCAAAACCGTGACTTATACTGTATAAAAATAATTCTATTTTTATTTTTATTTTTTCATAAAGTATATTTTTAGAATCTATTTCTTTCCGCATTTTTTTTATCAGCATAACTGCAGACAAGCTGATAATTCACTTGATCATAAGTAGCTTTAAACACGCTGTAAGGACTGAAAATGCGCCCCTGACCTTAGTATTGTTAAGGATAACGGATAAGGATGAACTCTGGCAAAACTTTACTTACTTGCCAAAACACAACATCACACGTGCTTTTATGTTACGGTGATCTTCTGTAAGAGGGGGGATGATTGTCGCCAGATGGGGTGCCCAGTTTGTAATTGCGAAATTCAGTGTACTCTTTTAATATTAATACCTACAGAAATTTTAAAAAAAGAATTATTATTTTTATTTACTTTATATACTTGTTTTTATTCTACAAAACTTCTCTACTAAGATAAGGGGCCGTTCAAGTATTACGTAAGCACTATGGGGGTGGGGGGGGATCTTTGCTTTGCTTATTTTGGATGACATGGGGGGTAGGGGAGTCTACATGATGATTACGTCATCGGTAGTTATTTACTTTTTTACACGAATGGCAACCCTCACATTGTCTTTGCTTGAAAACGAAACGCATTTTCGGGGATTCCCGCAACTCTATGTTGAATACCATATCAGTAAAATCTAATTGCTATGCTAAATCTATTTTCTTATTTTAAAAATTATAACTATAACATTATAATCATAATATTAAAAAAAACAATACATTAATTGAAAAATGTTTACGTAAGCATGGGGGGAGGGGGTAAGAGCTTTGCTTACTTTTGCTGACAAGGGGGATGGGGGGGTCAATAATTGTAATATATCTGCTTACGTAATACTTGAACGGCCCCTAAGTGAAAGTAAAATTGAAACTATTTTTTTAATATTTAAAAAGAAATTTTTATTTATAATATATAAATTTTCTATTCATTTTCTATTTATTATATAAATAATGTAACTTTTAAAATAAAATTTCTTATATTTGATAAATTTCTTATAAAGATCTCATACAAACACAATTTCACTACTTGTTATGACTTTACTCATACTTTTCTTGCTTGTTAGGAACAATTTTCTATCAATATAATATGTCAAAGTTATGAAGTTGAGACGAATTTTCACTGTAACACATTTATTTATAACCCATCTCTTCTTACAAACTTTACCTGTTTATATTATAGTATGAGTATAATCTTCCTTTATTCGTGTAGCTCTAGCCTTTCAAACTTAACAAAGAAAATTTCAATTCAAACACCCGAAGCAACTATAACAAAAGTAATGTGTTTCATAAACGCAGCTTTACTACTCATTAACATATATAGAACATTCCTTCAATACATATTTTACTGTAGTCGTTAAAGAGAACAATACGCCGCATTATTTATGCTGCGAATAATCTCATTACAAATTTCAACTCTACATGAGTTAATAATAAGAATCATTTTTCACAAACAAAAATTAACGTACACAATGCGAATTTAAAATAACCATAACTTTTGTAAAGAGAAATATTAAAACGATTGTGAAGGCGTCACGAATTTAGTGCTATTTAAATTTTGTCAGTTTTTTTCTTATGTAAATTACAAATTATACGTGTTGAATTTTTGAGAAAAATGTTTTGTATTTTCAGATAGTCTAGTATAAAATTTATCAATAGAAAAAAGAGATAACTTCTTAGCAAACTTAATTATGCATAGTCCAGTTTGTTCACCTTGTAAAGTTATTATGACTAGGTAAATAAAAATATTTTTTAAATCGCAAAATATTTGATATTATTTTAAATATTATAAATGAAATTTAAAATTATAATATAAGTATTAAATTTGATATTAAAAATTAAATTTGATATTAAAATATTAAATTTGATTTCGTCTCAGATAAAGGGTTTTACAAGCATAAATAAAATTAAACTGAATTAAATTCTTACATAATTGTATTTACATAAATCACAAATAAATACAAGCAACGCAAAAGGTCCTGCAAGTGCGATGCGATGCAGATCCTTATTCTTAATGATTAGGAAATTCTTAATGATTAGGATAAATGATTAGGAATGTAATGGATACCGAAATGGGCTCTGGCATACCTTACTCACTCACCGAAATGGTGGTCTTCTGTAAGGAGGTGGTTACTGCTGCCAAATAGGCTGCTCAATTTCTAACTGCGATAAGGCAGTCTGCTATGTTGCTAATAATTAATTACCATTTGGGACTCAAGTTGGTCTGCAAAGGTGGATTTACGTGAGACACATTTTTGCCCAGCGCAGCACATATAAATTAAGACAAATTAAGGCTTTGTCATATTAACGAAAATTATGATAATTTAATGACCGAGCAGGCTAACATTAAAAATTTACGATCTTAAAACTCGTATACAGGTTTCCCTTGTATTTTAATTAATTATCCCTGATTAATTATTACATTGTATTGACTTAGCCGATTTATAACTTTACGTCTCCAAGGATTTACCTAAGATTGGTAGTGCATATAATTTCAATACATTCAATAATTGAAAAATTATTGATAATAATATTATAAGATTCTTCCACAGTCTTGTTCGAACTTACAGAAGGAAAACAAGGAGTTTTTTTTAAGTATAAATGAATAAAATGTTTCAGTTTGAGTAAAAATCTATTTGCCTTTCTTGATTAAAGGAAACTATATCTATACAATAGCCCCTGCAACTTCTCCTAAACCAACAACGGAGTGATTTCTGTAGGAATGAAACAGGTTTCTGGAGGTATATAATATGCAGAAAAAAAATCATTCGTGGGATGCTGAGGACGGCTAGCCAAAAGGACGGCTTTTCTTTTTAAAAAGAGAGGAATATAATAATTGTGTTTTAAAAAGTAGATCACGATATAAGCAGCGTAAGTGTTCGTTTTGTTAACGAACCTGAGATAGTACGGCTGTGATTATAAGAATAGAAGAGTTTGTTTACTGTGGGTAGCAGGTACGTCCGCGCCGCGTTGTATGGCGCAGCGCACGCGTCGGTTTTCGATAAATAGGCCTTAAATTCATCAGGTGTTAATTTACGTGGAACAAAGGCTTAAGTAGAGTCAACTTACGCCATTTTTACTACACATATTTTTTCTATATTTTTGTATGAACATGTCTCTAATATTTTATCTATATTAATATTATAATAAGGTAAAGGTTGTATGTTTGTTTGTTTGTATGGAAGAGGTAATCTTCGAAACGACTTATCCGATTAAAAAAAATGTTAGAACAGAATTAATTTAAGGATGGACATAGGCTAAATAAACCACACGGGTGAGGCCACCGGCACCTACTATATAAAAATAAAAATTCAACGCTTGGCAAAAGTATAATGTCAGGCGTAATATTGCTTTACATATTTTGTCAGGCGTTATAGCTTTTATTTTTCAACGCGGACGGTACCAGCTAGTCTTAAATATTCTGATTTTGCAAGATATATTATTTCGCTGATTCCGATTTATCTAATTTTCCAAATTTTTTTAAAGCATAAAGCGTATTTAATTCCTTAAGTTACTGTTAAAATAATTTTTGTCTTATTAGTTTATTTATATATTTATTAAAAAAACTTAATATTTGTTCATCATTACACCCATACACACATATTGTGCCTGCCTTTTAATATGATAACTTTAGATATTATACTCCTGTAGATATTATACTCGTATGTAAACTAGCGACACGCTCCCAACTTTTTCTGCAATTTTTTCTGCAAATTATATATAAAAACCTTCCTCGTCTAACTATTTGCCCATTAGTGAAATTCCATCCAGTAGTTTTTGAGATCATATACCTACAGACAGACAGAGAGAGAGACGCGGCGGGGGTCTCATAATATAAAATTTAATGTAAACATTTTAATTTAAATAAATGTATCTGGTCTTGTCCACGCCTATCTGTGTTCTACATGAGAAGTAAATAACCGCTGATATTCGCAAAGCTCGTATAGATACGATACCGGCCCCAACTGATATGCATTCACTGGCAGTATATTCTCGGCGGTCGCGCATAAAAGGTATTCAGAACGCACCGCACAAAGAACTAATAAATAATTCAACGTCAACACGTGCTATAAGGAAATAGTGTTTGTTATAAACAATGTCCGTGAATATTGACATGGACAATTTCACAGCGAAAAAGAATTTGAGACGCAAAACACTGAACACACTGAAATCTGCCGTTTCGGCGCTCAGACAAATCGCCAGTAAGTGCCTTCTGTCCTGTTTTCATTCACTAAAATAACCGTTACATTTACAACGGTGCACATAAATTTGTTGCACTCAATACTGCGAAGTTTACAAGTATGGAATCCAACATTCAATAAATAAGAGTAGATATTCTAGCGAATACAAAGTAGGTTTTAAAAATTCAAAATCTACGTTTGTAGATTCGTAACAGTTTTGAAAATTTGTAAGCTACTATCTCTTAACTCAAAGCAAGGTTTAGATAACTTTTATATACCTATTCACTACAGCATCCTTAATAGTAAACCCAACAGTCACACACACCTGGTAGTGCCTAGCAAGTCTGATAACATTGATTACTTATATTTAATCTCCCTATCCACGTTCCCTATCACAAGTGCGTTGCTGATCTTGACAGGATAAAGGTGGGTATGTCTTTTATCCTGTCAAGATCAGTCAAGATGTAATGCGTCACGTTATCACGTGACTAGGAGTTTACCACTGAGTGGACAGTTCTGTTGGTCTTTACATAAATTAAAAAATATGTCAAACCAGCCACAAATTAATTATTTATTTTATTTAAAGATTTTTATGTAAATATCAGCGGGCTCTGACGGTTCATTTGAAGGTAGCTAGATAGCTACTGCCACGTATTAACTAATACAAGAAACGCCATAGGCAGTGCGCTACCGATTTTAGTACGAAAGAGGATAAATGCATAGGATGGGACATAGAAATGGGCTCTACCATCCCTTACCAAACCACAACAACACACCTGTTGCTATCTCATGGTAGTAAGTTGTAAAGGGTGGTTACTGTCGCCGGTTGAAGTGGCCAATTTATTACTACGACAAGCAGTGTGCAATAAAATTAAATTATCGTAGTCCAACATATCACTTCTTATAACATAACATTTGGATTAGTGTAGGTAAAAAAACAAATGTATTCAATGTAATTAAATTACTTGAATCCCTGCAGATAATTCTTAGTCGAGGACATAACTTAAAGCGATGAATAGCGCGCGTACATTCATAACACTTGAAGGGAGCTGGAAACAATTCGCGGAGTATTTGCGAAACGTCACCAGCCATAATAAAGGTGTCATTTAGGCGCTTTAGGAAGGCTATTGTGCTTGCCTGTCGCGGCGACCCTCTCCAAAACATTAGGCTTCGTCACTCTTCGAGCAAGCATCTTGTTTGTTCGAAAACAGGATTCATTTGTTTGACGCCATCCGTCAAAATATAAGTCTTCTTCGAAAAGTGTTCGAACACCACATAATAAATTTCTACGTATTATTTATTCAACTACATTACTAACTCACTGTATAGCTATTAAATTTATATAGGTATAATGTGTTGAACTGGTGCAAATTGGGAATTAATTAAATTATTTTTATATGAATTTGTAACGGTTAGATCGTTACAAATTTCAATTAGGTATGTTATTTCAATATTATAATACAAATCCAAAAACTAATTACAAATTAGATGTTACCTAACGATATATCACCGTCACATAAGTTGGTAACTACAAAGTGTAAGGCGTTATTTCATAATAATTATATGATAATAAATGATAATATTGCCAGAGCCAGTATTACAATGGCATCGCCATGGTGTTGCTTATTTCTTAGGCGATATCGATCAGAAATTACCACAACTCAACTCGGGCGCACGTCTAACTGAACTTTTCAGTCAGTCTGGTAAGGCCACATTCGCGTATAGAGAAGACAAAATTTAAACATGGAACTTATTAATAATGCAATGCTCATTGAAAGCTTTTAGTTGTTAAATCATTCTCGCAGAGCCACAAATCATTTGAAGCTGACGCTCCCCGATGCTTCGTGGGAAGACACAAAAGCGTGCGGCTGCACTCCATTAATTCACATCACCAGATTTTGACACGCATTCAACGTCCTACTTATCATTGGACTAATGTTATTTAATAATTTGTTAAATTCTTCTTTTGATTACTTTAGAAGCGATGACTCGGTTCAGATATTTCTCCAGGTCTACCTCGTAGTATTAACTTAAGTAGTGGCAGAACATTCTGTGTTTCTAATAACACGCTCTGGCGTCCCAACTCTCTACAGAAAAACAACAGCACATATGCTGGTTACTGGCTAGTGGTGCCAAACGGGCTGCCCAAATAACCTTGAAATCAGAGCCATCTATCAGAAGTTCATTTCCAATGTTTGCTCTACCGGGAATCGACCCTAGGACCCTTGAGACAGAGCATTAAAGCAAGCACCTTTACATCTCGACAAAAGGGCAAGTCAAACAACAATGTTTAGTGAAAAGCTTTTTAGAATAATTCTTTAGAAGAATTTTGAAGATTTTTTTTTTCAATAAATTTCTGAGTTTCTGTAGTTGATATTTTTTTTGGTAATTTTTTAGTCTAATGTAATTTCTACTTGAAAGATTCAATATTAAATTAGTTTTTCAGTATTTCATTAAGTCTGAAATGAGTCAGTCTAATGTAATTTCTACTTGAAAGATTCAATATTAAATTAGTTTTTCAGTATTTCATTAAGTCTGAAAGGAGTCAGTCTAATGTAATTTCTACTTGAAAGATTCAATATTAAATTAGTTTTTCAGTATTTCATTAAGTCTAAAAGTCCATTGACATTTAAAGGTAAAGCTGAAAGTGATTGAGTGGTGACAGCAAAATTATGTTTACACACGTTACAGTGTCGTGAATTCGGTGGTGGTGTGTAAATCGAGTTGGAAACAATCACAAATGGGTAAACCTTGGTGGTGGAGAGTTAACGCAAACTTTACAAAGCGGCACAATTGTACCCTCTACAATTGTTACTGTTTCAATTTAAACATGTTCGTAGCTGCTTTGAATCAGAACGAGATTTAATTATACTTTTTTTAGTTTTTATCAGCAAACAGTACTATTATTTATTTTATTAAATTTATTTTCAATATTGGAAGGACACACTCCGTTTCGTAGTCATTTCTGGCAGCACGTCTGGCGGCAGTAATCTCCGGAACCACTGCAACTATCACAACATTGAACTATTTAAAAAGACATACGCTAATACTAACACATTCTATTGGACCTACCTTTTTTTTTTTTGTCGAGGAGAAATCCTTTTATTGATCCCCTGCCGCTTGCTAGGCGACAGGGGTATGTGGGGGTCGACAGTATACTCCGCGTTGCTCACGTAGCAGGCGGAACTGCCCCTACCCACTAAAACTCCCCGGTGTCTCCTTGCCCGTGAGTGGGGAGTGGACGGGCTCTGGCGAACCAACTGCTCCGACCCACCCCCCTCGGGCAGCCTAGCCATTGCTGGCTAGGCGACCGCCAACAGGGGGATTGCCCGGAGACACCCGAGCAATCCCCAGACGTAGGGGACCCGTGCAGGCACACACAGCTAGCTACTGTGTGCGCAGGTCCCCTAGGACATTTGAAGACGGGCTGATGCCCGCCTTCTCCTGCCCGGCCGTCTGCATGATGTTAATGGGGGACTCAATGGACACCGCAATGTCCATTGGTTCCCCCACCGCCAAAGTGGGCGGGACAAGTCCCGCCCGACCGCCAACTAGAGCAGGGGACCAGGGGCCACCCTCCATGGCTCCCTGTTCCCCTGAACTCAACAAAAAGGAAAGAAAAGACAACACATTACAATAAAAACAGAACCAACAAAAGCCCTGGCGACAGGGGCGAGAAGGGCAGAGAGAGAGATACCAATCCCGTCCCGGTCGCCAGGGGAACGCCGATGAGGCGCCCTACCTCAACAAGAGCAGGGGACCAGGGGCCACCCTAAGTGCCTCCCTGTTCCCCTGGACTCCGTAAAAACCCTGAGGGGAACCTCAGGTGTGCGCTCCGCCACGGGCTTGGTATCTCAAGCCCGCTCGGAGCGCACGGTGTGGGCCTTCTTGGTCCCCTCGCCAAGAACTGGCGAGGGTAAGCCCCCCCACCACGTCAAGGTCGTGGCCCACCTAGGGGCGGTAGGCGGACCTACCTAATGAATGAAATTCGTATCAAAATCCATACAAGCTCAACCACATCTAGTTTTAAATAAAACAGTTAACTTAATAATATATTGTGTGCTTATTATAATTGATGCCCAAAGACCATACAAAACAGTTTATAAGAAGTTAGCGGAGAAACTGACAGCGACTTTATTTTCTAACATTTATAAATTTGATGTTATTAAATGCAATGAATACCTACCATCAAACATTAAGTAGAGATAAATGAAATAAAAGTAAAAGCAATTTTTCGACCAAATAAAACACTCGTATCTGCAATCCATTGTGTAAGTCGCCATGTGAATAGCTGGTGAATCGAGGCTGTACAGTAAAGCTGTCCTGACCCTTTTAATTCTCGATTTGGTCCCGCAATTATGTGTGCCTCGTGTAACACGGCGGAGATTAAATCGATGTACAATCGTCAGGTTAACAACTAACAACAAAACAAACGAAATTAGATTTTATTTCTAAAGCAATAAAGTCGTGTGAACAACACGTTCATTGTACGATTACGCGTGTCCAACACTTCGTAGAGATCTGACCGACGTAAAAAAGGCTATTGTTGGTTATGAAACGTATTTTTAGGTTGATGTAATTATTTTTCATAAAGAAAGGTAAAATAATATTCATTATTCTTTCGAGAATTAGTATTTTACATTTTTTTTATATTACATTATTTTACCTGTATATTACAAAATCTGCAAACACACCATTTGAAGCTTATTTTTAGAAGAAGTAGTTCAATATCTCATTGTTTGTAAACATAATATTTTAATTACTTAATTACATGTGTAAAATGTGACTAACAATTATAAATTACTTGCCGCCACTTCGTCCGTTTTGAAAAATAAAATTTATCCTTGACAAAATAATTATTTTATGTAAATCAATATAATTCCTGACATACATTGACGCCTAACATTATACTTTTGCCAAGCGATGGATTTTTATTTTTCATAGCTGTTGCCCATGACTTCGTCCGCGTGGAATATTTAGCCTATGTCTATCCCGAAATTCTCATCTAACATTAAAATATTGCTTATATTTATTTTTGTGTCGTTGAATTTTTTGTCATTATTCAAAGCTTAAGAAAAATGGGTGCGAAGTCGCCGGCAGAAGCTAGTTAATAAAAAAGTGTGTTAAGCTTGGGCCACATTTTGATATGTAAAAAGTAATAAAAACTCCAGAGTGTTATAACATGTCGCTTGTTCCGCTATGCGCCATTTTAATCTAGCGTCAAGTTTTAAAAGCGACGTCCAGAATTTCAGCTCTATTTGTACAGGGTCCGTAGAGAACCAATTAAAAAGCAACCGTTGCGCATTGGGATACACCGTCCAATTCGCAGATACCCTAGCAATTTGTTTTGATCGATTTGCTTTACGATTATTAAAAAGAGAATTTGCAGGCTGAAAGCCCACATGGTGAAAAGTTTATCAACAATGTAACTTTCCAATAACAACACTGCTTCAAACTTTCCAGCTTAGCGCCTCCTTTTTATGACTCGAAATGGTGTCGAACCCTTTGGACCCAAAAGTTCTGACCCTAGCTACGAAAAAGTGCCTGTTGGACCCGCTAGTTTTTTTATGTCCCGTTTGACCCGCTGTTATAAAAGGTACAGTCTAACTGTCTATCTAGCATTTTAGTCGATATGATACTCGTTACATTAAAACTGTGAAAGGAAAAAAAAACCTCTAAGATGTGTTGTTGAGCGTAATATTAGTCTCTACATTAAGTTCTAATATTAGCTTTTCCTACTGCTCCGAGTGTCTAAGAAATTTCTTAATTCTATTGTGCTACTATTATTATGAAATTTTTTATAAATCAAATATCAAATCAAAAAATATTTATTTGCAACTTAAAAAATACGCAAATTAATAAAAATAAATTACAAAATTGCCTCCACTCAGCATTTTGTTGCCACAGGCCAGCGATGATCCCTTTTTTTTTTTTTACAAGGGGAAATTCATCATGAATACCCATAGGCCTGGGGTGGCCAGTGGGTTATGTCGGACTCCTACCGACTAAAACCACCTTGGCGTTCCTACGCGCTGCCTGTTGTGGTGGGGACAGGGGAAGTGAGATTACGTCCATCCGAGCCCCACGGCAGTTGTCCGAAGTCGGACTCGTCGCGGAGAGCTTTGCTCTCTATTTGTGAAGCTTAACGGTGTACCCGGAACAGCCACAGGTACGCCGTGCATACGCAGGGACCTCAAACGGGCGATAGTTACCCCAAACTATCAAACCCAGGTGTCCCCTTCAGGGGAGTTGTTGGCGGTCGCCCGCCAACCGCCTCCGTCCTGTTCTTTACGGCGGATTGACTGAGAAGAGGGATCAAGCTCTCCTAGCCCCTCCGCCGTCTCCTTCTGCCGCATTACATGCTCGCAGAAGGAGAGCATAGCCGTCCACGGCCTCTCGCTGTAGACTATAGCCTCGACTACAGTCGGGAGCGAGAGGTCGGACCCCAGTGTGCCGACTAGTTCGGCGCATTGCGCCGACCAGCCACTGCACTCGGCCAGAGTATGTTGTGCAGTATCCTCACCACTGGGACAGTGGTGACAAGCAGGCGTTGGTTCTCTTCCCACGACGCCACGCAGGTACTTCCCAAAGCACGCCTTGTGAGCACCCGCGCGAGACAGAATGAGAGAGAGCCGTGTCTTCTCGACACCCACCGCTCCAGTACAGGCAAAACCGCTTCAGCAGTACGGTGACCGGCTTTGGTATCGGCCAGCTTTTTGGAGAGATGTAGACTCCAATTACGATGCCCCTCACCCGAACGGCTACGTAGCCGTCGCCCCTCTCGGTGGTTTCAGGCGGGGAGCCACCACCGGTCGGAACCACGTAGAGCTCCGACACGATCGTTACGTCAATCAACCACTGCGCCATGCTTTGTAGAAATAAATCTTGAGCACGTGCGCAATGGTTAATGTTCGCCTGGAGGAATCGAAGCGCCATTATTGGGCTCCGATTTCCATGGCCGCCGCATTCGCCTCCGGAGTGGGGCGACAGGTCCGCTGCGAGGGGGCCTTGGGGCCATCGCAGGTGTCTTTTGTCGTATTTTTGCGAACTGTTTTGGTACAGACGCTGTGCTCCGCGGCTTTGTTCGCTGCCGCGCAGCGAAAGCAGTGTGGCTTGTTTGTACAGTTAGCCGCCCTGTGGCCCGTTTGTCCGCAGCGGTAGCACTGCTCGCTGCGATCTTCAGCAGCAGTGCACTGCGTCTTCGTGTGCCCGGGTTCCAGGCACCGGAAGCATTTTAGTGTTCTGGGTTCGAGCAGCTTTACCTGGGCTGAGACCCATCCCACTAGAAGGCGACCCGCCTTACTTATTTTCTTCGCTGCTTCCACAGGGCAGCGAAGCCATGCTGTTCCGGGGCCCGAGGAACCTCGGCGAATTTCGCCGCAGCGGATGAATTCCAGCGGGCAGCCTCCTGCACAGGCCACAGCCTTCGCCACTTCGGCAGGAACGACCGAGTCGTCCAGACCCGAGATGCGCATGTCTGCGCATTTCTCAGGTCTTGCGACCCGGGCGATCTCCAGTCCGAGTGATTGCTTGATCTTTTCGGCGAGGGCGTCTGCCTTCTCGCCTTTGTTCAAGCCTGGGATTTGGAGAAGCCGCCCACCAGAGCGGGCCTCTCTGAAGCGCAGGTGATCGATCCCCAGCGCGGCCAAATCAATCTTGTCCTTCATTTCTGAAAGGACCTGACTATATGTGACCCCGCCTTCAACCGCCTCCGGCTGTAATGTGATCATTACAGCCGCTGTGTTCGGGGTTCTAAGCTTAATGGAGCGCTTTGCCTTTTTGGGCGGCACGTTCCTTTTTAAGCTTGCCACCTGCGGCTTCTGTTTTAGACCTTTTTTAACAACTTTGGTCCAGCTTTCCTCCATGCTCTTAGGAGCAGGGGGAAGCGGACGCGGTGTTGTCTCAGCCATGGTGGTCTTGTGGGCCTTCTTCTTTCCACCGCGGCTTTTCGCCGCAGTAGTGGAAGCGGGCCCACTGGCACTGACGACGGGAGACACAGTCGCAGTCTGAGCCGTGCTCTTATTACTGGCCGGCGTCTTCGCCTTCTCGTGAGCCACGAGAGGGCGGTGCACCGGCGCAGGGTTCAAGCGCGGCTCAATTTCTTTGAGGCGCAGACTAAGCCGCTCGCTGAGACGGCTTATCATCCGCTCCTCAAATTCCTCTAGTGAAGACGGCAGGACGACTTCACGAGGTGTACTCGCGTTGGTGACGGGAGGTTGCGTCGTCTGTTCGACGCGCGCTTTCACCACAGCGAGCTCCTTCCGGAGCTCGTCCATCTCGGAGCGCAGCTTGGCATTCTCCCGTCTCAGCACGAGCGTGTCCTCGTTGATGAGTCGGTCCGACAGCATCATCGCATCCTCCGATATCGCGTCGATCGCCTCTCTCTGAGCCTTAACATAGGTGCCTTTAAGTCTCTTAGAGGTGTCAGCGATTTTCGTCAACACGGATATGCTGGACATGATCCGCGATAACAGCTGTTGGGATGACTCAGCATCGTCGTCCACATTCGTCCCGTTGGCTTGAGCGCGAGACGTTCGAGTCTTGGATACCAAGGCGAGCAGATCCTGCTCCGCCTTCAGATCCTTCTCGGCCCTCTCCATCCTGACTGCGTCGGCCTTCGCCTTCGCGCCGTCAATGAATTCTCCCGTGGTCAGCAGGTGACCACGGGTCCTCTTCTTGGAAGCGGAGGACCGATTAGACCCTTCGCGCTCGCTTTCAGACGTGTCCGTCTCAGGTGGACGCATCCGACTCTTACGCCAAAAACGCCTTTGCCTGTTCGCGTCTGATCCGTCCGACCCGGAACAAACGGTCATCAGGCTAGCCGAGGAGTCGGAAGGCACATCCGACCTTGACTGGGCGTTGCCTCCTCGTTGCAACTCGGCAGGACTCTCCTGCCCACCTTTCGCGACAGACGCCGAAGACGTCCGTCGCTCAGACGACCGGTCGAGTTGCGCGACCGGCTGTCTCCCCTTAGTGACGTCAGATGGTTTTTTAAAGTATTCCATGTGCGTCCCACGAGTATGGCGGAAATAAATCGTCCGTCCGGGCAGTGCCCCCTGTACCCGGATAAGCCTAGAATACCCGCTCATGGTATCGGCAGGTACCACAGCGGGGGTGAGCACTAGCGACCGCTCCGCCCAGCGGCCATGCATCCCCTCACGGTGCGCCGCCGCTTGGGATTGGGGTGATTTTTTATAGAGGCTTTCTTCCTCGCGGTCCAGCCGGTTAAGGCAAGACCCTCGGTTCTCTCCAGGCCGCTAGACATGATCAACGACACCTGGAGCGAATTACGAGTTTGGCAGCGGTTCAGCCACGCTGTGTCCAGCTGCGCATTAAAGCACCCACTGGACCCGCTGTCGTGGGCCTTCTTTGTCCCCACCGATCAATCCGATAGGACCGCAAGGAGGCCGATGGAACGAGGCCATCGGCCACCGCGGTCCCCGGATCGTCGGGGGTAAGCCCCCCCACCACGACAAGGTCATGGCCCACATAGGGGGGGAGGCCAGCGATGATCCCTTAGTTAACCTAGTTATTCAAAAACTTAATTCTGAATTAGTACTGAACTTCAAGTCGTCTATAATGCTAATTCTCTGGTGATGAATGTAGAAAGGTTCATCAACATAGTTTCTAGCTTTCTCACTTAAGGGTCTTGAATTCGATTCTTGGTATTTTTGGTAGCTATATTTGTCGATTATTATTTCTTTGTAGATGACCGTTTTCATTCAATATAAATTCACAAAGCATAGTTTTTATTAAGCAGAGAGCTTCGAAGAATCTTTTCACAATAAATTCTAAAAGATTCGAGTAGTTATCGAGAGAATTTTTACGCAACCCTAGTTCACACCGCTTGCCTTGCCCTGCAGCCATTTCAATTACGGACGAGTGAAAGTTGACGTGAGGAATTTTAAGCTATTTTCGGCTTGACCGCTTTGAGCCTTCAACGGCCCACTGATGCGTTATAAATGATCTTGAAAACCGTTTTATACTTTACGCTAATTGGTTTAACCTTCTGCTAAATTTGAAGACATTTTTGAAGTCTCTGCAAACGGTCTTGTGTCAAATTTTCATATATGAATAATATATTTTGTTCCAAAACTGAGAACATAGTTCTCCCAACATATATACATAATAACATACAATATATAAATAGCAACAAAAACTGACCACATAGTTACTATGTCATAGTTTATTGCAGGATTGCAGATTGCTTGTCTTTTGCGGACATCTTCAACACCTGACAGCTTTAGAATTAGACCGGTGTAACATATATAGGCGACGTTAGTCTAATTGTTACTATCAAGTGAGCCGTTAGCCTGTCTGTCAACTTTTCACATAAATAGGTTTAATTTTCAAAAAAAAAAAAATTAATAGAATTCTTCCTTGGGATAATAATAGATTCTAATAGTATTTATGTGTGTGTGTGTGTGTATATATAAGTTTATGTTTAAGTTCTTGATGTGTAAGAGCCCGTCTAAGATCAGTAAAAGTTATTTTTTCGTAATCATGTTTGTATAAAATTTAGATTTCCCTAATAAAATTATTTCAATTGCGAAAATTCATGTAGCATTATACCTACGTTTAAATTGGAACAAGATATCTGGTTTTAAAATTTACTACGCGACCACACGTTTACAACTTAATCGAAGTCTCATAAAAAATTGAAATTATCTAATACTCTACGTTTTATGGTGTAATTAAAATCTCTAATATATTTTAACTCGATTATAGTGTCATCGATTTTATTTGCTATCGTACTACAAAACAACAACAGATTTTTATTTTTTGTTATAAATATATTACGTGCGGTCTTTTATGTCTCATTATTTAAATGTTATTAATACTTAACCCGTTTTTTTTATGTTACTCTCTCCAGACAGGCTGCCCAAATGACTGCGAAACGCAGTATGCCAGTGCTAAGTCAGTTGATTTGTTGCTTATTGTATTATTATTTTTTTGAGTTTAATAATACAATAAAAATAAATACAAGCGATACTATTAAGATATATTCTATTTGTGCTTTTAACAATTCAATCTCTTTTATGTCAGCCTTGCAACGTTAGCGTATTGTACACAATCGTACAATCGTCGACCACTCCAGAATTCATTCTATTTATATGTTAATTTAAATTTTACATTTTATGTTTAGTGTGGAACTATATGGTGCTGTGTTATTATTTATTTATTTATCATCTACATCCAAAATTTTATTAACTACATACTTAACTAACATATTATATTATAATCCTAAGTTAAATATATTTACACATTAAATAATATAAAGCATCGGTCCCTTTGGAAGGGTCCCAAGCATGCTGGCTGCATTACCTCGTTGTATGGCAATGCTAATTTGTTGCCCGAGGTAATGGCCAGCTCTATTATCGCCGGTTATGTCGACCAAACGTTTCGACAAGATGTTAAAAAATTTAAGCGCGTTGGGACCCCACGGACCCAGAGATTCGACACCGAAGGGAATGAATATGTAGCCGGTGCCGATATCTCTGTATTTTTGAATTTTCCGCTTTTCGGCCGCCTCCGCAGCAGCACCAGCTGTAGTAAGTGTTCCATGAAGGTGGGACGGTGCCAAAGTGTCGACGCAGGTGGCATCGATTATATTTATTAATTATATTTGTTTATTTTTAAGAATTCTTGTAAAATATATAATATTTACAAAGCATAACTGTATGATTTGACAAATAACATTTGAAAACATGAATATTCAAATAACATTGATAAACTTATTCATTGCATATGTGCGGTCTTGCTTATAGAGTAAGTAAGAGTAATTAGTGTATCTCTGCCTTTGATAAATAATACAATTTCTGCAATCTCCTTCTTCTAAAAATAAATCGTTAAATGTGTCGCTAAGGGCAAAACTCAAAAACGGCTGGAAATTTTTTATTTTCAAATATTTATTAAAGACCGAGGAATATTCCAATGAAGAGATAATTTGGATTTTTTTTTTCAATTAAGAATTTCTTTAAAATTTGGAATTTTATTTGCTAGGATCGAATACAGTCCTTACAGAAAGTAAGGACTTTACATTTACATTAAGCAAGCCTTAGAAAAAAAAAGTTTAACCTTTTTAGCAAGGCTACAGAGAGATTTAGTGGCGACGTTAATATTTGAGTGTTTAATTAATTATTAGTTACTCTATTTAGTTACTTATAAAAGCATATTAAAATATATATAAAATTGTAAAATCAAATAAAATAAAATAAAATAAACGTCTTAATAAAATGCATAACGGATATATGATATTCACTATAATTTAGCGAATATCTCTAAATTGTGAAATCTATTAATGAAATTTATAGAAACTGTTTTCTGGCCATAATCCTACACATCACAAATTCAATCATACTCACAGTATGATTAAATACAGAATTTAACTTAATTTTTATATTGCGCTAACGCGTTACTGGTTATTTTATTAATTTTTAATTTAAAAAAAAATTTAACTTCTTCTTGCGTGAAATATCAATAAAAACATTTTCATAAGTTCATATATATTTACAAAATTTCTAATTTATTGCGACTTGAATATTGAAAAGCAGCTCCCCGGAATTTTCCAAAACTAAGACTCCATACCAGAAAATATTAATCCATACCAGAGGAAAAACAGTTTAGAATGTCATTGAAACAGCGAAGCAAATGAACAACTCATCCAAATAATGATTCCCATAACCATTGCATATGGAAATGCTATGACATCAAACTACGCTGGATGTGTTTACCTATACACACATATCTGCATGTATGAATATGCAATATTACATTTCCATCTAGATATCCAGCAATGTTGATTAGCAATTTTAATATTATTTTCTTATCCAGCTTATAAGCACAGAATATCTAGTCGTCCATTTTCCCACACTTGAATAATTAATAACCAAAAATAAGTTCCTGGTTATATCTATACATAAAGTAGCTGCCCATCTCTTCCTGTTTCTTTCAAGATATTTTCTCAGAATCGTCATCATCTTGGCTATTTTTTTCCGAAACCGTTTTACAGTTTGCATTTTGCAATGATTGAAATATGTAGTTGGTACGCTAGCATATAGAGTGAAAAATACTTAGGTATTTTGTGATACAATCTAATATCTTGAAATTTGGCAATCATTTCCAAATTTCAAGAGAGAGAGAGAAAATGAGAAAATTGGATGAGGTGGATATTAAATACAGATATGTAATATTATACATATAACAATATTTGTTATGTTGTAACTTTGTAAAGACGTGATTTCAACTGTTTATAAAATATGGCTAAGCTTGATTTTGGATGAAAGTGCGTCTCATTTCTGTTTTGTTTTATTCTGTAAGTGAAAGCAACACTGTTTTGTTTTGGACATGCTGTGTAGGTACACATGCTTTGGGCTACTGTCTAGATCTATTCTATATATTCAATGTAAGTGTGCTGTTTTGTGTGCCTTATTAAATAAAATAAAATATATGAACTATATGTCACAAAAGTGACATGTGTGTGTGTGTGTTTGTGTGTGCGACTATGTGAACCTTAATGCAGTTTCATGTTTCAAAATCCTAGTATCAAGTTTGATCGGTTCGTAGCCTTTATCGGTGCACGATGTTTCCACGAAGTTACGGAAACTACATTATAGATATTCCACGAAATTCAATAACCGCACTGTGAAAATGTTATCACAGTATAAATAGGTCACAGTGTTACAAATCTTCACAACTAGTACGTAAGTTCCAGTTATAGATCATAAAAAGCTAGCAATATACTTATCGCCACATTCTTTTAAAATTCTATCAAAATGTTTCTGATGCTTTCGTTTCCCTACAATTAACAAATATTAACTCACGTCAAGTACTTGCATCCACAGACTAATAAATAACAGTACTGTCATCGTCATTTAATCTATCTATAGATAGCGAATAGTAATCAGGGTTTCTGATATATATAATCTATACGAATTAAAAAACAAAGGTGCAATTCGGTTTTATATTTTTCTTTGCTAACTACTTCTAAGCCTCATTTATAGAGCGATAAAGGAAAAATATGACATTTTCTTACCTTTTTACGAAACGTTGGTTATTTACTGGTGGATACTGTGAACAAAGTTTCGTGGTCGAACCGATCTGGCGTTACATTCCCGTCCTTTCTAGCATATTTGTACCAAAATCTACACAATGACAAAGTACAAGTGATAAGAAGACGACACACACAATCTCTTTTGTGTATATGTAACTAGCTGCTGCTCGCGACTTCGTCCGTGTTCAAAATGTTATATAGCCTAACAGGGCCGGCTTTAGGGGGGGGGGCGACCGGGGCGGCTGCCCGGGGCGCCAGGTAATACAGGGCGCCGCGCGCGCCAGCTCAACTTAACCACTTAATTTGAATACTTATCGATCTAAAGGAAAACTAGACTCAACGTATTAACCACAGACTATTGAGTAGATGCTAGCGTATGTATTAACTTTTATAGACTTATCTCGTAGGAGTGAGTATGAGTATTCTATGTCTAACAAACACGACCTGTTATTTTGTCGCTTATTATCGCATTTCTCAATAAATAATGTAGAACGAAATAGAGGCAACAGGCGAGAAATTACAACTCGTATTAGGCCCCCTGCATTATACCATAGATATTATACCATAGAAGGCAGCACTTCTAAAGCGATTGCGGGGAAATCCCAATAAATATTTTTTTGAAGTGATTACTCGATTAGTTTGTAAGTTGTTATGGAATGAATGCAATGGTTTCATTACACTTCTAAACATTAGCTGGCATGGTTCAGTAAGTAGTAACGTAGAGAGTGGTGATAAATAATACATAGTGTATAAAGAAATAACACTTAGACTCTGAAGCGAGTGTCGTGGCTTTTGACTGTGATATTATTCTTGATTTTTTGGTAAGTCCGAACAATTTTTGATCTTTTAATTTGGTATATTCTAATTTTTTTTCTAATTACATTTACTAACAGTTATTTTATTTGTTATAGATATAATATACCTAAGATTGTGATCGTGAAATAGAGCAGTGAACTTACTTGAATTATGGCAGAAAATAAAGAAATAATTAAAAAAAAGCTTTCTAGTTCAGAAAATCGTAAAAGAAAAGCTGAAAAAGACAAAGTTTTTGAGCAAACTAAAAAACATATGAATATTAATAAATACTTCAAAGAAATTTCTAAGGCGAGTACTTCAAATATCGAACCCGATACATCAGAATCCGAAAGCCAAGTAACTGACAATATTTCTTTAGATTCTAAACAATTAGGCACTAAAAAAACGCACTCATCTGTTCAAGGTGACCAAATTGACCAGGTTGACCAGCCCATAAAGTCCTTGCATGAATCGTCCGATTTGTCTACAAGTCAAATTCAAGATATGACTTGTTTGGCTGATAAAAGTATCAACATACATGGAATAAAAGAATACAATATTTCTGATGTAGCTACGTGGCCAAAAGTACTTAATGCGAGCAAAATAGATCACATTATTTTGTGTGGACCCTCACAAGTACAACTAAATTCTTTTCCGAAAGATAAAAATGGGCGTCATTTCTCTTCAACTCATTACTCAAGGATGCTTTCAAACGAAGAAACTATCAGACGTCGGTGGTTAGTTTATTCAATATCAAACGATAGTGTCTTTTGCTTTTGTTGTCGACTGTTTGATTTACAGTCAACTACAAAGTTGACCTCTACTGAAGGCTTTAAAAATTGGAAACATTTAAGTGAAGCTTTGAAAATGCATGAAAATAGTCCTGCACATAAAAAAGCATTTATCCAATGGACAGAAGCTGAAATCAGGTTCAAAGCTGGTTCAACTATTGACAAAGAAGAACAGAAGGTAATTTCTAAAGAAAGATTACGATGGAACAATGTACTTCAAAGATTGATGCACATAACCTTGTATTTGGCTAAAAACAACATGGCATTTAGAGGATCATCCGATAAATTATTTACTCCTAACAACGGAAAATTCTTAGGCCTTGTACAATTATTGGCAAAGTTTGACCCCGTCATGGAAGAGCATGTCAGATTAGCATCGAACGGTGACTTAGCTGACCATTATTGTGGCAAAAATATTCAAAACGAATTAATAGAACTTATGGCATCAAAAGTTATATCTTCAATAGTATCCCGCATAAAGGATTCAAAGTATTATGCAATCATAGCTGATTGTACTCCTGATATAAGTCATAAAGAGCAACTTTCAATCACATTAAGATGCGCCGACATAACAGAGGATACCGTAAGCATAAAAGAACATTTTATTTCATTTTTGCAAATAGATGATACAACGGGTGCAGGTCTCACAGAAAACATTTTAAAAACATTAACTGATCACGGCCTTAACATTAATAACTGCAGAGGACAGGGTTATGATAATGGCGCGAATATGAAGGGGAAAAATAAAGGAGTACAGAAAAGAATTACGAATATGAATTCGCTAGCTTTTTTTGTACCATGTGGATGTCATAGTTATAATTTAGTATTATGCGATGCGGCAAAATCTTCTGTAAAATCCTTTACCCTGTTCGGAATTTTACAAAAAATGTTTAATTTATTCGCAGGATCGGTAAATAGATGGAAAATTTTGACTGATCATTTGAAAATATATACTCTCAAAAATTTAAGTGACACGCGCTGGGAAGCTCGTATTGAAAGCGTCAAAGCGGTTCGTTATCAGCTATGTGAAATGCATGATGCTTTGGTTTCCTTAGCCGATCTTACCGAACAAAGCGATGCTGCGACGTCACACGAAGCGAACACATTGGCAGGACAAATAAAAGATTTTTGCTTTATTGTTTCTCTTATAACATGGTATGATGTTCTTTTTCAAATTAACGTTGTGAGCAAAGCCAGTCAGTCACCTACAATCAATTTTGTCGAGTTTACTGAAATGCTTGACAAATGTTGCTCTTATTTGAAAACATATAGACAAACAGGTTTCGAACAAGCTATTGTAGCAGCAACTGAATTAGCATCCGAACTTAATACGCAGCCAATTTTCAAACCACAAACGCGACTAAGACGCATCAAACGTAGACCTAGTGAAAAGGCAACTGATGAACCAATAAGTGATAATAAAAAAAAGTTTGAAGTCGAGTTTTTTAATACTCTTTTGGATACCGTGCTTATATCTATGGAGGAAAGATTTCAACAGATGCAAGACTTTTCTATCACATGGAATTTCTTGTTTAACATAAAAAATAATCAAAATAAAGAGGAACTAATGCGTCATTGCTCTTTACTGCAAGAAAAGTTAACGGTCAATTTTAAATCTGATATTGATGGAGATTTGTTGTGTGATGAAATTTTAGGTTTGCAACACTATCTCGAAGACAGTCAGGCTACTCCAATCGAAACATTAAACTTTATCAAAAAACACAATCTTCAAGAGTTATATCCCAACATTTGGATATCGCTGCGTATTCTGTTAACAATACCAGTGACTGTTGCAAGTGGCGAACGAAGTTTTTCTAAACTAAAATTGATAAAAACTTATTTGCGGTCTACAATGTCTCAAACAAGATTGACTAGTTTGGCCGCGTTATCAATTGAAAATCAAGTTGCAGAAAATCTAGATTTTGCCAGTCTTATCAGAGAATTTGCTGACAAAAAAGCTAGAAAAATAAGATTTTAATTTTTTTAATGGTTATATTTAAGTAAGAATTTAATTTTTTTTAATGGTTCGTGACGTGAATAGCTAAGGTGCATTGTTTAGAGAATTAATGGTTAAAATATGTTATTATTAATATGTAGTAATGAATACATGTGATGTTTGTAGTTTTCTATTAATTCAATTAAAGATGTGGTAGAAATTAAAAACAAGTTTTTTAAATTGTAATGAAATAAATAAGTATATAATATCTAAAAGGGCGCCAAAGGCATGACTCGCCCGGGGCGCCTACATGACTAAGGCCGGCCCTGTAGCCTAAAGCCTTTCTAGATAAATGGACTATCCAACACAAAAAGAATTTTCAATTCGAACCAGTAGTTTCTGAGATTAACGCGTTCAACCAATCAAACAAACCAACTCTTCGGCTTTATAATACTAGTATAGATTTTTAAACTGACAATGCATTTTAATAATCAACAATTAGCAATGAAAAATAATAAAAAAAACTGTATAAGCAATATACCTAACGCTTGACCTCTTGACAGGCGTTAGTTTTTTATTATATTTTAAATGATCCCTCTGGAACAGTACTTTTTTAGTTAAAGCGTGAAAAGGTAAGACAGACAGACAGTTACTTTCACGTTTATTATATTAGTATGAGTAGATTTATAACATTACACATTATTTAAGCTAAACTGAGCAATTTACCATAATACCGTTGAGGGAATAAATAGAAACAAGCAGATACATACTCGTAGTGGGGTTAAGTTTGAAGAGTCTCTCGTCCCATTCGCGACATTTAAATGAACCCCGGATGGCTCTATCAGCTTTTTACACGTCATCAGTTTTCAGAGCACCCTTCATTTCTCTCCGATGGAAATTCCCTTACGGGGTACATCGAACCTCCCTCTCCCTTGTATTTGCTGACAAAACGTTTTGCGTCACTAAAATATGCCGCGACCTGGTTCATTGACGTTTAGGTAACATAACCAATAAGCACTTTTCCCATGTAATCATTGTTTTATATCTTGTTCGCGATTTTTTTTTTATAAAAGACTAGCTTTTGTCCGCGACTTAATCTGTGCCTCTCTTCTAAGATACTAAAAAACTTATAAATTTTCGTACGTGACTTCTTCGTACGTGCTGTAGTTCGTTTTTTGATAATCTAATAGAAGCCTAAAATAAATCAAAACACTTTATATTCAGGTAACAAAAAAACTGTAAAATAAAAAGGTGGTTAGTAATAAAATTAATTTATTATTTCTTAACATTGTCTTAGCAGAGTGTGAGACGGTAGTATCGTAACCGCTGGCAGTTGGTCCCTTTTTTAATTATCTGCTCCATTAAAAGAAATTATTAACGGACGAAAAGAAAAATTCGAGGTTTTTCGGGAATAGATATGAAAGTGAAACGTTATTTGGAAACTTTTAATGTAAAAATCAGAATTTTTTGCATTTTGATTAAAATAAATATTAAAACGCTTAATTATAAGGATAAAGTAACAAGAAAATATTATTTTCTATACCTACTTATCTTACTTAAATTGTGAACAAAATGACTTGTCTGTTTAATGAAAAACGACATATGATGATAGGGGGTGCGTATGAATTCATATAAAAATTCGTTGGTTATAAAAATTAAGTGGACCAAAGATTGTATATTAAATATTTATGTAAAAAAAAATTTAAAAATTTTACTTAATAATAGTTTTAAATTCGTTTGTCATAAAAGCCTGTGTCTTTATTTAAACAATATATGTAGTTAGGTTTTACTGTATTAACAATTAAAAAAAATCATATATTGTCTTCTCTTATAAAAGTATCATAAAAGTTATCGAACGGCGCTACGCCATCTTTTGACTCATTTCAGTAATAATAATATATATTAGTAATATTATTCGGAAAAACATTCTGTATCTATATCACGTTAAATATATTGCATCCCACTGCTGAGCTATCACACGAGCACCCATGTATATATGTGACTAATTTTAATCTAATAAATGCAAAGATGTCTTCATTGGTTATTAATTTGAAATCTTTTGGAAATTAATATGATACAAATAAAAATTACAATATATATTTTTTACTATTTTAGATAAAAGAATGTTATATATTATATTATTAATAAAAAGATTGTTAACAAAACAAGTCCAGAATGATGTGGTATAAATGAAATGATAAATATTTCTAATACCCTATACGAAATGAACTAATCCTGCATTAAAGCAATAAGTTAACATAATTGAGCGATAATTCCCGGAACCAATTTTATTGTGAATTAACTCACGCAGCATCCATAATATTAATCCAATTTCAAATGTTGCCAGCTGCAAATAATGCTTTGTCTTATAATATATAGGTCTATGTAGATAGAACATGTTTGTACTGAAAATTTAGGGACGTTAATATAATACATCACCGTCACTTTTATGCACGTCACTTTTTTATAGGTATACTAGTTATTGCACGCGACTTCGCCCGCGTAACTTTATAAAATATAGGCTATGTAACTCGCTGATAATGTAGCTTTCTATAGGTGAAAGAATTTTTAAAATCGGTCCAGTAGTTTGAGTCTATTCATTACAAACATACAAAGGTTCGATCTTTATAATATTAGTAATATAAATATAGATATAAATAAGTATTATAAAATATATTGTCTTATAAGAAAAGAATGAAAAATACTAAGCATTAATATTTTCCAAATTCCTTTCAATACATTAGATACGAGGATATAACGAGTCATTTGGAGTATATAGAAATATTCATTCATCTGTTTCCTATCAGGAAGATCGCAAACTCAACATTTTTTACGATACAACTGGCTGAAATGTAATGGTGTGATATATTTTTGAAATCAACTCATCGGGCCCTTGATCATTTGATAGATATTAAAAAAAAATATTTCATCAAAAAATTGCTACCTTTTTGACATTCTTCAAAAAACACCCCTCTTTTGAGTCGGGCGTCGCGGGTTAAAAAGGCATAGGTCCAGCAGTGGATGCTTATGGGCTTATATTGATGATCCCACTGCTCACCCATCATTACATGAAGATTTTCTGTATCATGGTTGTTTCTGCCTCTAAACGAGACTGCCCAGTATACGACTGCATGACACAGTTTGCCCTGCCACTAGAGATTTTCACTGAATCTGTCTTGAATTCAGTTGTAAAACCAGAAACAAGAAAATGCCTCTAACAAACGGCAATGCTTCCTAACCGCTCATACATTACGTCTGATACGCGAACATTCTCCTTTATGGCTCTCCCACAGCCGCACTTAAAGGTCCCACAATATTTAGATTGTCGGAAAGTTACCATCGGGCTATAAAAGGGAGTATAAATTCTACAGTTCATAAAGCTGTTCACGAGACGATATCTAGTGGAAGATTCCACGATAGTACACATTCACAATTATACCAACATAATTACTCCTTAACATTAAAGGACTCTTTATAGCATCATTCTACATAATCTGTAAGAGAAATTAACATTTTCTTTATTTTATTGGAATAATAAATTTGAAACGATCGTCGGATGAATGTTGAATAATAAATACGAACTATATAATGTTATAAATGCGAAAGTTAGTTTGTTTGTTTGTTACACTTTCACGCCTTAACTACTTAACCATTATCATGAAGTTTTGAATACACATCAGTGATACAGAAATATACATAAAGCAGGTACATTACATCCAGAGAGCACTGTTCAAA
The DNA here is from genome assembly GCA_936446665.2 of Synanthedon andrenaeformis. NCBI lineage: Eukaryota > Metazoa > Arthropoda > Insecta > Lepidoptera > Sesiidae > Synanthedon > Synanthedon andrenaeformis. Next base: position 3,159,137 of record OW387786.2, on the reverse strand, counting down.
AGAGATTATCTAAAAATTAAAATTAAAATTCAACGCCTGATAAAGATCGTAAAGCACACAGGGAACTTAAAAAAGCTTAACAAAAGAAAAAGTATACACAATTACACACGTATACAGATGTAAACATACACAGCTATGCAATAAAATCCCTTCAACCTTGTTTAATTCGCTAGTAAGACTTGCACAAATCCACGCCACATACATAAATCGTTCGACAACCCTCGAAAAACATATACAAAAGAAAATGAAAATGGATTTAGCAAGAAAGCAAAATGTGATAAGTCACGGCCGCCCGTAAAAGGTATGTTCACGTATGGAGGGGCTTTTTGACATATTGCCCTAATAATTCTACACGAATGCCACTTGTTTAATAGTAAAAACCTTAGCGTGCTTTAAATTTAGAAGACTGGCAAGACTGTTGCAATTGTCTTGGTTTTTATTATTTTTCTTTCGATGCAGAGCACTTAAACTGGGTATATGACTCGTTGACATTTTACTTAAAGGTTTATTTTTAAAAAAAAAGTTTTCTTATTTGAAACTTAAAGTTGTCATACTGTCGTGAAGCGACAGTTAAAATAAAAAAAATGAAAATTATTTACAGATATATTTTTGAAAATATTTACAAATAATATATATATAAAAAAATGGATGAATTTCGAAAGTTGTGTAGAGTGTTATGAATGAAGTATGTACAGGTGATTAAATAAAGATTAAAAAAAAAAAACAGCGTCTGGGGTGCAGTGGTGAAGTGCGTCCGGGGTCTCCGCACTGACTCCCGGAACGATACGATGCAGACGGGCAGCGGCGATGGGTGCGTCCGGAGCTCTGCACAGACTCACAGAACGACACGAAGTGAAGCGTGCAGTGGTGAAGTGCGTCCGGGGTCTCAGCACCGACTCCCGGAACGACACGATGCAAACGGGCAGCGGCGATGGGGCGTCCGGAGTCTATGCACAGACTCACGGAACGACACGAAGTGAAGCGTGCAGTGGTGAAGTGCGTCCGGGGTTTCAGCACCGACTCCCGGAACGACACGATGCAGACGAAAAGCGGAGATGGGTGCGTCCGGAGTCTCTGTGCCGACTCACGGAACGACGCGAAGTGAAATTTGCTGTAGTGAAGTGCGTCCGGAGTCTCAGCACCGACTTCCGGAATGACACGAAGCAGATAGAGGCAAGACAGGCCAAATTTTAATGTTGTATCGCAGAGAGGAGCGACAACACACCCATTGATTTTCATCAGTCTAGCCGGCTGGAAAACCTTCGAAATAATATTTTGAAAATTAAATTTAGAAAATAATAAATATATATGGCCAGGACATTTCGAATTTAGAGGTGAGGTTGTATATAAAAAGGAATAAAAAATGAGCGAGAAAGCAACAATGTAGTGAGAAAGCATGATGTCAAAATACTATGGGAACTATGGCGACGAAATAAATAAACAAAGAGATTATGTCAAAAATATATAAATTTGCGTTTTTGAAATTATATGATGACTAAATGCATGTAAAACGTATGAGAAAATGTAGGAAAAAGTATAGCAGACATTCTGAAAACAGGCTGTCGGTAAGATAATAAGGAAACAAGGGAAAAATGTGATGTAAATGATACGTGAATGACATGTAGGCCGAAAAATATATAAAATACAGGATCTGAGGCGTTATCCAGGTTAGTAGCGCATCCAGGAGTGATGTATGAAGTGTATGAACACGCTACAATACGTAACCTTATTTGTAATTTATACATGAAAATTTAATAGTTTATTTATTATTTTGATAATGGAGTAAATTTTGCATATAACACATTCCAGCCGCTCTTAATAAAATATGCACATGGCATATTTTATTAAAAGATCATAAGTTCGACAAATAGTGTTCATAAGCACTTAACAGTTGATTATACAATAGATAGGGCTGTGAACTATTCAGTAAAGTCAAAATGTTGGAATCTCAACAAAATGCAATTAGCTCTTTTGGTTTGACAACGACGATATATTGTTTAATCTTGACGCATCTTAAACCTGCGTTCACCAAGTCTACAGTAAATCGTTCATTCCAAAATCTATTTGATTTTTTTCCAGAATTAATTTAATACATATAAGCATTACAGCGAAACCTGGTCAGTGACAAAACTGATTAACGGTCATTGTTTACCGACAGATGTTTTTAATTGCTTCAAATGATTCCGAGCACTTGAAGTGGCGACTGGTCCGTGTGGGACGTGATTAATGAACAAATGTATGGTACTTGATGTATTGGCATGGAACCCGACACTGCCGCAACGCGGTTGTGATTGATTGCGTGTATTCATCAATATTTTCTTATATCATTGTTATGCCGAATAATATTTCATGATCGTGGTGGCGATTACGCCGCAGCCGCTCGGTGCCATGCACCCGACGTGTTGTTGATACTGACAACGTATATTTCACACGAAAAGTATTTTTATTCAACGGCCAATACGTTTCATTCATTTCTTATTCATACTTTACCGCTATTGTACTGAGTACACTTTGAAGCCTTCATAAAATATTATCACAATTTTAAATATTAAGCCAATTTTAAATTAATACTGACATTTATTAACACCATAAAGACTCCATAATCTCTAGGCCACTATTAACACTTGGGTTAGACTGCCGCCCGCCGTAAGGTCTCCCGAGATGGCCGGCGTACCTCCACTTTCGGGTACGCCGAGGTTCTGGCAGGGAGCGTAACCCTCCCCAAGCTGGATAGCCGTGGCGGGGCACCGATGGGTCGTGTCAAATCGTGTCAATGGGTCACGAAAGTCGTTGGGTTTTAGCCGGTATGAATCCGGCATAACCCCGCAGTGTCCCTTACACTGTGGGATATCCAACAGAATTTCACAACGTTAAAAATGACCTCTATTAGCACTAAACAATCATCATTATCCTATTTTTAAGGAATACTTTGTACTAACATAACTAACGTTTCAATATATTTCCCAGGTCTTACAACGCAATCCGAAAGTAAGCGAGATTCAATTAGCATGTGTTTATAGTAGATCACTTGGATTCTGCTTTACGAAATGAAATCGAATTATACTTCACTAATAGAATTCATAAATTCTTCATAATTACATTTGTAGATAACGATATAGATTGTAATAGTTCAACTCGACATTTAGTTGCAAGTTGGCAATAAACTGTTTTCTAATAAATACTTATAATAAATAGTTTATTTGGCTACCATTGTTTTTTAATTCATTGTTTTATTAGGAACTACATTTTGTAATGAATAAATAGAACAAGATCTCATTATAAATGATGTGATACAGTTGTTTGATGGAAATATGTATAATATATTTTAAAAATTTAATCAAATATCACATTACATTTAATTTATTTTTTTGTAGATTTATATACCTACATAACTAAAAATGTGACTTCACTACTCAGGAATTATTATTATCAATAATAAAATCAGCGTAAGAAAAAAATAAAAATTGTAATAATGATTATTAATTATTATTATTTTTCTTATTTATTAAATTAGTAAATTTAATATTTAAAATCAAATTAAACTGATTTTAAGAGTGACATCTAAATTTTAAGACAAGTTCTTATTTATTTTGAATGGAGTCAAATAGCTTAATACCAAGTCAAATGGTCTTGCAACTAAATGCGTATTAATAGTATTTTTTAATACAAACCTTATCATCTATTTAGAAACCCATTTCAGAATAACCATCACGTAGTGTAGACCCCACCTTTATAAAAGTATATAGATAGCTATTCTTAGATAATACATATAAACGCTATATACATTACTAGTGATTTTTTAAAACAAAAACCTTTCAAATAAAACACACACAACTCTTAGAATAGAAATAGTTCATTTTGTTGTGTTTAGTAGTAGAATTTGTTCGCAGCTCGAACGACGATTTCAAAATGGATACAAGCAGGGTAAGTATTTGTGAATTGTAATCGTATTGGATTCTGATGTAATAATCGTATTGCCAGTACTTCATAGACAAAGTCGTTTGGACTTTTATAATTTTCTTTGTATGACGTTTAACTTTGTTAGTTTGTAAGCGTTATTAAGATTTGCAGTATCAATATCTCCAAACGGATTTTGTACGATTTTCACTAATGGAAAGAGCGACAAACGAAGAAGGAATTAGGAGATAAAAATAGTATCCTTGCAAAGCTGGATGTTATGTAAAAAAGAAACAAATTGTCCAACTTTAGTAGTTTGTCAAGTAGTGGCAGGACACATTGCGTTTCGCAGTCTTTTGGTTACCGTGAAACAACAGCATATGTGCTGTTGCAACACCTGTGGTTTAGCTTGTGTTATAGGCGACGGTCGCGACCTGCCATCAAGTGAACCGTCAGCCTGTCTGCCGACCTTAAAATACGAAAAAATAAAAAAATAAACATGTCAGTAGTAGGACTGCACGTCAGAAGTGAAAACGTAGCTTCACAAAAATAATTGTATGTTATTTAAATTCCTTGGTATTATCGAATTAGGTAAATACGATTATTATTGATCGTAAGAAATACGAGAGAAAATATATTACACTGACATGGAAATTAAATAGAACATAATTATTTAACATGAACTTCAGACCATTACAAAGGTTTAATGTTGATATGCAACTAGATTATTGGTCAGATGTGTAGGGGAGGGAGGGGGAATAACGCTCACTGGGTAATGGCGCTCACCTCTGTAATTCTGTCAAAATAAAACGTAGCAACATGCCAAGTCGCATGAAGCGTGAGGTGAGGGGGCCTCTAACAGACAGCGATGCAAACGGACAGTCAGCTCGCGTCATGTGACCGTGAAGTGCGTTTCTTCGTTTGTGGCCGCGCTGATCTAATTTTTGGTTAGGTGTTTTTTGTCGGTAAGTCCGAAACTTTAATGCTTATTTAATTATTAATTTTACTTTTCTGACAATAAAACTATTCTATTTTGTGATAATGCAATCAATTTTCAACAATTGTTTATGATTTTTTTTTTAATACTAAGGGGTAATACCGCTCATCTGAGCGCCATTACCCCTTAGTGACTAATTTTTTTATTGTTGTAGATATGCCAAGAAATTGTCAAAGGACCACCGCTAAAGCGGCTTGAACCGAAGAAAACCTTATATCTGCTAAAACTGCGATTGAAGGAGGTTTATCCAAAAGAAAAGCCGCAAAACAATATAACATACCAGTTACTACTTTGGCAGATCGAATTAAAAAAATTACAAGTTCTTCAGAGAGTGAAGATGAAGAGCATCTTTGCGACGATGACAGTGATGACGAAATAAATGTGGATGATGAAAATTATAACAAATGCATTATTTGCGAGGAATTTGGAAAAAATAACGAGTTGTGGTATCGCTGCACCATCTGCGGACTGTGGGTTCAAGCTATATGTTCAGGATGGGATTCGGCAGATGGATGCATCTGTGATTTATGTGTCAAAAAATAAAATATTATTATTTCTAATTTGTCTTACCTCTAATAATAATTATTATTTGATATTACATTATAATAATTGAAGTTGATTTGACATAAAAGACTTTACTATATTTGTTAAATTGAAAAAGGCTAATCTTACGTACAAATGGGGATAATTGATGCTAATTTGTGATTGTAGACTACTTTTATTGTATAAAAAGGTTGATCTCATTAATATTTCTTTGATTAAAATGTATCTTTCTTGTTGTATTCAAAAAAACATGTTTGAGCGTCATTACCCCGTACCCTGAGCGGTATTACCCAAAGTCAGGGGCAATGCCGCTCAAACGTGTTTTTTTTATAATGTTTTCCTACTACTAGTAGGTCAAAGATATATGCTTTTATTGTTAAAATAGTTGATTACTCAATAAATAAAGACTTTACTATTTTTCTTAATTTTGATTTATAATCAATAATTTAAAAAATAAACCATGTTTTCCTTAAGTGAACGCCATTCCCCCTCCCTCCCCTATACCATATTACCATATTGCAGTTGTCTGCTTATTGTTCTTTTTTAAAATTATTTTTAATTAATATCAGCTACATCAATGCTTACATTATATTACATGACACTGTCGCGAGTTCAATGATTTTATCCCATCTCAAATATGCCCAAGAAGAAGAAGTTTTCACTTCAAAAATACTTCTTGTAGCCCACAAAAAATAAAATATAAATTTTGATGACCCCCTCCTAGTGTAGTCGTTTGTATTCATTATATGTTAGTAAAGTCACATTATAATGCGAAGAAGCTGACATCAAGGGCCTGAAAGTCACAAAGAGTAGTTAGCGAAACAGGTCCAAATCTCGACGGAAACAAATTAAACTTGCGTAAGTTTCATTGAATTACATTACGTCAGCTTTTGGACCATTTCGCTTTGATGACGACACGCTCTGCCTGGGATTTAATGGTAAAACTGATGACAAAATTAAATTTACTTTGGTATCCGTTATTGCTTTATTAATTATTCATACCGTCCGCACCCTTTTAATTCGCGAAATGAAAATTAAATATAAATTGACATAATCGTTCAGTTCTTTCAACCGTGAATATTGGTTTTTATTCTATAAACGCTTTAATGATTATTTTTAGACAATAAAATATTTTATCAAATACTAGCTGTTGCAAGCGACTTAGTCCGCATAACTTTATAAAATATAGCCTATGTTACTCCCTGATAATATAGCTTTCTATATGTGAAAGAATCTTTAAAATCGGTCCAGTAGTTTTTTAATTAATATAAAAATACCAATTTTTCTCTTTATAATATTAGTATAGACAAGTTAACAACGAGACTGCTTCCTCACGAATTGTGTGATTCGAAATTAACTTAAATTATATTTCTACAGTATAGTTTTAATTACATATTATTAATGGTCAAGGTGCTTGCCTCACGCTCTCAATTGTTCTGGGTTCGTTTCTATGATCAATCATACCACCCAACTCATTCAAGAAGAAATTTCCCTTATTAAAGTATATTTAATCTGAGTATATCTCTATCTATACATTTTTTATGTTAAGGTCGTCAGACAGGCTTACTGTTCACTTGGTGGTAGGTTTGATACTAGTATTTCACGGTGGTCTTCTGTGAGGGGGTGGTTACTGCCGCAAGACAGGCTGCCCAAATAACTACAGAACGCATTGTGGACTCTGCCACTATTTTCCAAATCCAGACCAAAGCCAACTTTGAAAATTTTAATTTCAAAGTTGGAATCGAACCGGGAATCGAACTCGGGACCCCTGGAACACAGCGTTGAAGCGAGCACCCTAACCACTCATCCATCGGACTTTACTATTCTTATGCTAAACTCTAGTCTCGTCATCCGTGAACTTTATTTGAATATACAAATTAGAGTCTGCGCTTTCTTCCCGAGTTCGTTGAAAGAAATCCGGCGATTACTCCCTTTATATTTTCATCGGGATCCCAGAGCGGCGAGGCGTTGACTGAAATTTTCATACTAACAGTTTATTACGCAAATTCTGCTGTTGCCCCAATGCCCAACAAAAGTAGGATAATCTTCGCGAAAGTTCATGAATTATTCGGTTATCACTGGACAAAGTTTCTTTAAAACATTCCACCAAAATTAATATCAGTTTTGGTGTTGTTACTTGTTAAAAATAAATCGAATTTTTAATTTAAGGTCGCTCCTTCATCCATCAAATAATAATGCGAAAGCATGCACAATTAAATGTGTATATATTCTTATTATTATTTTTTGGTTTTTTTTTTCTGTCCGCAGGCTAAAAGACAAAAGATGGTTGATGGTAAATGGCTATACGCACAAGCAACGCCACAGGTGCTGCAAATACGCAGCCGACCTTAGTAGAAGCCGACCTTTTGTAAACCTCAGTAAGACATTAGAAAAGAATATGGAAATGCATCCCTTATTCACCCACCGAACTCACATGATGTTATTTCATGGTGGTCTTTTGTAAGGAAGTGGTCACTGCCGCCAGATAGGCCGGGCATATGACTACGAAACGCAGTGTTATAAACTCCACCTATGAACACACGTACAAGTTGAAAGTTAAGCTACTTCAACTTTCAACTTCAACTTGAAATTGAGGCTGCAAAACCTTAATAGGATAAAGTGTAAAGGAATAATTAAATGATAGGTTCTAATGCCTCCAAACACAACAAAACAGCGCACACGCAGTTTTTTTTTTCACAGTGACTGTGAGGGAATGGTTACTGCTGCCAAATTGTCTGCCCAGTTATGTTTGATTGCGGAACGCAGTAGGTATATACGCAGTACGCCAATGATATAAAAACGCCTTAAAATTAATTTAATTAATCTTAAATTAAATTCAAATTCATTTAAGTTAATTATGATCACGGTTACAGTAATAAATTAAAATTTAAGAGCGTTACAGAGTCCGAATCAGAAATTAATGATTCCCGGCGGATCATAATGCCATGATGTGTTTAGTTTTCAGATAAGATATTAACGTTATATTATTTGTAGTATTATACTCTAGATAATTGTCGAAAAATATTTTAAAATATTGGGATACTTTTCTCATTAGACCAGTTTTTAAGCAACCCTTTTTTAAAACTAGCGGTCGACGGTCGACGCAGAAGAAAGATATTAGTAAAATTATATGCGACAAATTATAAAAATATTGATTTTCCAAAAATTCATATCATTTATTAGATAATAGTCGAAAAAAACATTCGATTTCTGTAAATTTTCATTCAAGAAAAGTATAATCAAAAGTGTCACTTTTAGTAATTTTTCCTGATATTAATTGTGTTATTTTAGGATCAAATTTGAGATATTTCTGTTTTTTCTTGGACCTAGTATGTGAAGTCATTAATGTTCTAAAAGATTGTGTTATAATTTTTTTAATAACTTGTATATTTATCTGCGTAGGCCGTCGACCGCTAGTTTAAAAAAAGGGCTGTTTATAAATGTTCTAATGAAAATTCACTTTAAAATATTTTTCATCTATTTACTACATTATACAACTACAATTAATATGACGTTAACATCTTATCTGCAAACTAAAACATCTGAAACTACTGAAATCATAAATTTTGACTCCAGCATGATTCTAATTGATGAGTGCTCTTAAAATATAATAAAATAAAAATGAAATTTTATTTTACATTTTATTAAATATAATTTTAATTTTCCTGGCACAGTTAATATCTTATTTTATTATTGAATAAAAAAATTCTCTATTTAGACCGTGATTTGATATGAAAAACTCGACCTTTTGGAACGAAAATTACCTTTTTTCTAAAGAAAGAAAAACACGGTAATAGCTTTCACAGACAATTTCTAAAGTAGACGGGCGAATGCTTAACTTTTCTTAATTTAAAATATAAAAGTCTTATTTTAACTAAGCTCTTAGGTGCATTTCAAAGCAATATACCTTAATTATGCAATATTATATCATTTAATACGTAGCGACTTTTAGAGTAAATGATTTTACACGTAATTACCATTTTGAATAATTTTGTTAATTACTAGCGACCAGCCCCCGATTTCGCACGGATGTAATTTTTGCTCTAATTTTGCACAAACCTTCCTTTTTTGTCTGTCTTTCCATTAATGAAAACAGTATCAAAATCGGTTGAGTAGTTTAGAAGCAGAGATATAGATAGAAGTGAATAGCGAATATATTTCATGATATCTATAGACGTACTCTTAGATGTAGATATTTTATCCTGTTAGTTATTATCATTAAATCCTACTAACTCAATTTGTTTTGCATTCATGCATAGTAAAAATACAGTATACGAAAATATATTATATTTCAAGGCTCTCCATACGATGCCGCGTTAAATTTGTTAACTCTATTTCAGAGGAGTTGTTAAAGTTTTAATGAGATGTGAAATGCTGAGAAGCCGGCGTGAATAGTATGCAAATAATGCGAACTTACATTGTGTTTTTAATATAAAATTATTACACAAGAGTTGAATATATTAAGTAATAATAATGATAAAAACTCAATAAGTACATACATAAACTTGGCTCATGAGGTGACCGCCATGTGAGAAAAGAAAATTGAATTGAAATGAAGTTAAAAGATATAAATTTTTTTAAAGAATTTTAAAGAAATTTTAAATAAAATAAGTTTTAATTAAAATTTAAATTTAATTTATAATTTAATTACCGTATGAATTCCCGTTTAACTAGCGACCCGCTCCCGGATTCGTACGTATGTATTTTTTTCTACAAATTATATGCAGAAACCTTCTTCATTTATCGCTCTATCCATTAGTGTAAACCGTATCAAAATCCGTTGGGTGGTTTAGAAGAAGTTAAACTAGAAACATAGAAACGGGCAGCGACTTTATTGTATAATTTCACCGAGCACTTAACCGGTTGAGTGTACTAGCGAAACGCCCCCGGCTTTGCTCCGGTTGCATGTTCTTTAATACCTTTTTTTTTTTTTTTGACGCGGGGAAATCAGCGACCCTGATTCACTGCCAGCAATGGGGCGCTGGCAGGATATGTGGGATTTCTACCCACTAAAACCCCGCGGTGTTCCTTTACCACGCGCGCATGGGACGGGAGAGAGGTGTCAGCGCGAGCATTTCGTCCTGCTCTCCCGTCAGCGTTCGCCCGATCGGGCGCCAACAAAATTTCATCGGTAGGAGGAGGGCGGTAGACTCCCTCCTCCCCGAATGGCTGGGTGTGGGAAGACGTGCCGGAACACGAACACGTCTTTCCCCGGAGCCGGGTTGGTAGGTGAACGGATCCCCATATCCGCTCACCCTCCGGCTGATCACGGGGGCGCTTGGAGTCGGCCGTACAGCCTCCTCCGCCTCCCGGATCGTTTACGACGGATGTCGTTGGCGAGGGCGGCATCCTCCCTCGCCCGCTCCGCCGCCTCCTTCAGCGAGAGGACTTCCTCGCTGAAGGAGATCATAGCTTGCCAGGCCTCTCTGCTGCCGACCATGGACAGAGCCACGGCCGGCAGCGAGAGGTCTACACCTACAACGGGCGTAAGGTCGCCCCGTTGCTGGTCCCATGACGGGCATTCTGCTAACGTGTGGTGCGCCGTATCCTCCGGGCCACCGCAGTGGTGGCAGGAGGGTGTCTGCTCGCGTCTTGCGACGTTGCACAGATATCTGCCGAAGCAGCCATGCCCCGACAGAATCTGTGCAAGTCTAAAGGTGATCACACCCTTCCTGCGCCTGCACCACTGCTCCAGGACTGGAGCGATGGCCCGGATGGTGTGAGCGCCGGCAGTTGGCTCGGCGAGCCTCTCGGCCCACCGCGCCAGTGCGACTCGCTGCGCCGTGCGGCGCACTTCCTCCGGCAAGGGACCAGCAACGCCCCGAGTGCGAGCTGCCGCTCGACTTTCATAGACCGAGGACAGAACCTCGGCCTCCAGGTCCCACGGGGGGGTACCCGCCATAACACAGGCGGCGTCGCACGAGATTGTGCGGTAACCACGTATCACCCTGGTCGCCATCACTCGCTGAGATCTTCTCAGCAGAGTGATGTTGTGGCGATCCAGGGCGTCCGCCCACACAGGCGCGCCGTAAAGCGCCATGGAGCGCACCACCCCCGTGAAAAGACGACGGCAGCCGACACTCGGTCCTCCCAGGTTTGGCAGGAGGCCACCCAACGCCGAGGTGGCCCCGATCAGCTTAGGGCTGAGCCGTCGGAAGTGCTCATGGAATCGCCACCTGGAGTCCAAGGTGAGCCCCAGGTAGCGCATGTGCACTCCGACGGCGACGTCCACATTACCGACTTTAATGTGGGCCTGCTGCGGTGGACCCTTCCGGGGACCATGGAAAAGCATGGCCTCGGATTTGTCGGGTGCCACCCGCAGGCCCAACAACTCGATACGCTTGGCCACGAGAGCGACGCTCACCGTAGCCAAGCTCGTCACTGCCTTGTAGTCGTCTGCACACGCGACGACCAGCGTGTCGTCGGCGTAGCAGACGACGTGCACGTCCGGTGGTAGGGCGCCTCTCAGCGCCCAGTCGAATCCAATGTTCCACAGGAGCGGTCCTAGGACCGACCCCTGTGGAACGCCGCAGGACATTGTCCTCTCCAGGACGGACCCGTCTCGGCGGGGACAAAGAATCTTCCGATCCCTCAGATAATCTCCGACAATCAGCCGGAGATACGCGGGCAATCGGTGGAACCGAAGCGCCTCCGTGATACAGCTGAAGGGGAGGGTGTTGAAGGCGTTGGAGATGTCCAAAGACACCGCCAGTGCCACTCCTCCCCTTTCTACGGTTTCCTGCGCGATGTTCTTGAGGCGCAGGATGGCGTCGATCGTGGATCGACCGGCGCGAAATCCGAACTGATTGTCGGAGAGATCTGGCCCCGCCGAGTTCAACAATCCGATTATACGGCGGGCAATTATTCTTTCGAACAATTTGCCCGCCTCGTCGAGAAGCACAATTGGCCTGTATCCAGAAGGAGAGTCCGCGGGACGTCCCTCCTTCCTTAACAGGACCAATTTGCCCTCCTTCCAGATGCGAGGAAAGGACCCCGCTCGCAGGGCAGCGTCAAACACGGCCCGCCAGCGGTCCCCCAACTCGCCCGACGCCAAGACCCAGGCACGACCGGGTATCCCGTCCGGACCGGGGATGTTCTTTAATACCTACACCAACCATACTCATTTATCCTTCTTTTCATAAGTGAAAATCGATATGTAACATTGAATATAATATATATTTTACTTAGTTTACTAACACCATAAAAAGTTAACAGCAAGGAAGTTAAAGTACAAACCGAAACCGCCCATTGTTATGTCTTATAATCATGGTAATTTAAAAGTAACTTAATTAAAAGTTGGCTAAACCAACTGAAATTTTCATATGCAATTTCCTAAATGTGGAAAGGATAAAGACGGATTAGAAATCCCTTACCGCTTCTAATTGAAAACAATTATAATTACTTAGTTATTATATTTTACAATTCACCATGAAAATAAGGAAATTATAAGATAAGTACTAGGAACCCACTCCCGGCTTTGCCCAGGAAAATTTTAATTATAAACTTTTAATTTAAAAATCGAAATCCGTTGCCTGGTTTAGGAGTTAGCAACTATATACCTATATATGTAAAACTAATAATATATATTAGTCGGTCAAATTTAAACTAATAAGGCCATGACTCTAAAAGCAGAAAATTACTTGAATATTCTACTAGAATCTAGGTTCGTTACCGAACTATATACTCGTATATTTATACTAATAATATAAAGAGAAAATTTGTATTTATTTATGAATAAACTCAAAAAATATGGGGCCGATTTTAAAAATTCTTTCACCTATAGAAAGCTATATTATCAGTGAGTAACATGGGCTATATTTTATAAAGGAACACGGGTGAAGTCGCGTGAAATGGATAGTCTTCTATGAGTTTAATATTTACTATAAGAATTACTACGTTCGCTCATTAATTTGAAAATAGATATAATCAATAATAGTTCTAAATCTATTTATTATTTATTTTAAAATTAAGTCGCTGTCCGCCTGTGTCTCTTTCTCCGTTAAATATGCAATAAACTAGGAATTTTTGCGTATATAATTTTCTAAAATTAAAGCCGAAAGCCTGGGGCAGGTCTCTATTATTGTCACGCCTTTTCCAGCTACGTGCGTGGACAAGCAGACAACATTAAAAAGGTGTAAAAAAAGAGAAATAAAATAAAAGTCGTTCTAGACTACAATATGTATTTTATTTAATGAGAATATATATATAAAAAACTGAGCAATATAAAAATTAAATAAAATACTACACTAACGATCGAATCTATTATAAAAAAATGGGAAAAGAAGCTACGTAAAAAATATTGGCATAGGGAGAACGCCACGCGTCTACCCTTAGGTCTGAAAATTCTGGAAATTAGGAAATCAATTAGGATGGTTACCGAATTTTAGTGGGAGGTTTATTTGAACTATCGAGCTTTGATTACAATAGAATTGATAAGAGTGACAATGAACAAAAAAAACTAGACATTGTTAAATAAAATTTCGAAAAGGTAGCTCGACAAGGAAAAATCGGCACATTTCTCACGTGCACTTCCAAGGTGATTTGACCGGTGTAAAGGGCAGATGGCCCTTTGCACGTTGCTTTTGTTAACTATGAAATTTCCAGAGCGTTCCCTACTCAAAAAAGATGCCATAGCTAAAACTATGACATAGAAAAACTTTGAATTACAGGCTCACTGGACTTGGTTACAAGGGGTGAAACCTAAACGGAAAGGTACGCAGAGCAGTATACGAGTAACTCCCACAGTCCACAATTACCTGTTTGATCAATGCATAGAATAATAACTAAAGCTTTAGTTATTATTCTATGGATCAATGGGTTTGACAGAGAACTACAACTACTTATCAGCTGTGCGAACTGTGATTGAAAAAGAGAAAAAATAAATGTAACATTATAATAAAATAATGTGCATTCTAAATTTCAACTACAAAAGTTTCTCACTGGTTATTTTAAAGTTTTAGAATGCATCATCAATTGGAAAGTCCATTTTGACAAGAACACTTTGATATGGATCGAGTAAATCACTAAATATTTCCCTCCACCGACACTACACTGCAGTGGAGTTAATTTTTCAACCCGGACAGCAATCTCGACCACAGATAAATTACGCCTTGCTTTGACTGCGGCGAATTGACTTCATAACTCTTTGACACAATAACTTACTCATAAATATTTTTAAGTTTTATTTTTCCATCATGTATTCAAACATTTGAGCTTGTTAAGTTTATAATTAGAAATGGGCTACATGTATATAATGTATTGGTTAAGTTTTATATATTGAATTATCATACGATGAAAGATGTAAATTCTGGAAAAAAAAAATTCTCTACGTGTTACTAGTTTGAAAAAGTCGAAAAGATCGTTTTTTTTGTGCCTTTAGGGCACTTATACCGAAACTTTATGGCCGAAAACAGTATTTATTTATAATTCAAACTTTTCCGCCTGTTCTCTTCTCTAAAAGTTGAATTTGCAACTCTTAAATCTCTTCAATTCCTTTCAGGACACTGATACTGAAACTGAACTCTAAACTGTATTCGAAATATCTTCGCGATCTCTATCAATTTTTCTGAACCGTGACGGTACCATACTATGGTGCGTTCAATACAGTATGCATGAGCTAGTATATAATATACTTTACCCCGTATTCATATTTTGTGTTCTCTACACTGGTTAAGTTAGCAGGAGTGCGAAACAGTTTTGCTTGAATATAAATCAAGCAATCTTCATTTAACCTCACAGCGACGCATACTCCCATCCATTAACTGTAAACATTCAAGCCACGCGTGTCAACAACACTTAACATCGAGAAACCAAACACATAAACTTTAACCCAACGCTTGGCGTAAGCTCGATTTCGTAAGTAATGCAAGTCTCCTAGCTTTCATTGTGTTCTGAACCATTGTTCTGAGCTCAGCAATCTAGCTAAAGGTATAAAGGTACGAAAATTTATACATTGTAAGAGTTATGCTGTTAGCAGTAATTTTTAATGAAGATCTACTTACACGCAAGCACATAGACATAATAAGCTATGATTAAAAATTATAAAATAACCCCCGACATTATTTTGAGCCCAAACACACTATATCTGTAATGTTGTTAGTTGCTAAGCAGTTGGGTGTCTCTCAGACTAATTGATGCTGCAGCATCAGGTCAAGTTTACCACGTAAAAATCAAAATGTAATACAAAATGTAATCAAAACGTAATACAAACGTAATACAAAATTTACCAAAAATCAAAATGTAAGCAATGTAATCAAAATGTACATTGCAATCCCTACTTAGGTACTTTATGCACTTTTTACTTCATGTGCTATTTCCAAACGTAAATGCGAAGTTGCCTCTGTCGGTGTTACTTAAACATTTATGTACTGAATTTTCACACATTCGCACAGTGTCACTTTCATCCAGTAAATACGGGTTTAAGCTTGTGTTAAAAGCTTCCAAATAAACCTCTGTGCAGTACATACTCGTATATGTATAAGTACCAAAACGGAATCGCTGGTAGCGTCTGTCCATTTTTATATTAAGGTCGGCAGACAGGCTGACGATCCACTTGATGGTAGATGGCTACCGTTGCCTATAACACAAGCAACGCCATGGTGACGATTACAATAGGATTATGGATACCTTACTCACTCACCGAAACAAAACAGCACACATACTCACATACTGTTATTTCACTGTGGTTACTGCCGCCAGATGGGCTGTCCAAATGTGTGCGAAACGCAGTGTTCCCTTTTTTTCCATGGGAAAATCTGCGAACCAGATCCCCACCGACCATGGGGGATCGGTGAGGTATGGGGGACTTCTTCCCACTAAAAACCCACAGTGTTTCTTCACACCGTCTATGGGCGGACGTTAAGACACGCTACCTTCTCCCCTCGCCAGGCGAGGCCCGCACACTTGCGGGCTCCACCTCAATTAGGCGCGGAGTGTGACCTCCGCGCCGTGAAGAGACGTGCCGAAAACACACAGGACGTCTCCCCTCGTTTCCCGGTGTTATGATGATGACGGACGACCCCATGTCCGCCGCCCCCGGGCGAAGCGGCACAGGCCGCCTATTCTCCACCACTCGCAGCGGGCAATCAGCGAGGCGCTTCACTTCTGAAGCACCCCTTAACCTCTTCTCTGTGGCACAACCTACCGCAGAGTTGGAGGCCGCTTCCACCTGAAAATCTCGAACAACCCCTGTTCGTGTGGCCGCTCGTCTCTACGGCATTAAGGGTGGGCGGCCCAAAGGGGGGGCAAAGGGGCCCAGGGGGGGGGGCACCTAACATTTCCGAGAAACGGGCTCCACCTCGTGATGTCGTCGCTGAAGAGTTACTAAGCCGGGTGGCGAGGCCGCTTGTTCACTCTTCTGGACGACTGCGGAGGGCGGTTACTAGGCCGGCGCCGGCCCCCGAAACCGGATCTTCGTCACCCTCCACAAAACCACGATTGCGGTACTCTGCCAGGCGGTCCTTCCTGCCGCAGAGCTCCGTCTTCGCGTGCGTTGCCCAACTATCACTGAGCGACAGAGCCATCCGAGAAAATCCGCCCGCGACCCGCGCCGGTCTTCGTGCGCAGAACCGAGACCCATGTGGCAGTGTCTGTCATTGTTCAATAATCAATTTTGAAATTGCCCTTTACCGAAAATATATGCTTGACAAATGTTAAGTATTAATTTAATGAAAAAAAAAATAATAATACAAAATTATTATCGCTACTTCGAAAAAAACGTACCTTTCGGTAAAAAAAAATATATAATAAAATTAATACATCAAAATTATAATATAAGATATCTCCTACACAATAAATAAATATAATATCTCGAAAGGAGACTGATTGCCGATTATTAAAAAACTTAGAAAAATCATATAGAACGATCATACGATAATAATATTTCCTTGAATAAAGAGTATGTAAAAACTTAATAGAAATTGCAAGCCACAATCGCGCTGCAAAGTTGGAAGCTAACAAGATCAAAACCGCACCTATTTGTTTAAGAGTTTAATTAAACTATTATAATAAACTTTGAATCTGTGCTGCTGCTCGTGGTTTTAATTATGTGCATGCAAGTTGACGTACGTTATGTACGTTTCTGCTCCCGCCATCTATCGACAGTATACGGAACTATAGTATTTTCCATTCAATGAGACTTCAGTGTTAAAATTATCGATTGTAAGGTATAGAAAAGGTGTATCAGATCGATGATGACACTCGTAATTTATTAAAAAATATTTTAACAAGACGATTTTACACCCATAAATACTTTACGATATTGGTAAATATTGTATAGTATATAAAAAATATATAGTTGATATAAAATAGCTCTTTTTATTGAATTGATTGGTGCTCGAATAGTTGCTTCAATCCAAATTTATTTCTTTATTTCATAAAAAAATTTAAAAAAAATTACATTTACCTAATACCCTTATTTTACAAACAAATATGGTAACAACTTGTATGAACTTAAGATAATAATAGTATTATAATTCCTGTTCTTTACATTGAAATTTCTATAAAAATAATTATTTACTCTTCCAAATACGAAAACACTGTGGTCTATTCGAAGCAGGTAGGTACAGCGCGTTTTAAAAACATTGCACACACAATAAAGCTACCTATCGACCTAGATCTCTTTAATGTTTATTTTTTAATTAACTTAAAAATACTGAATCCATTTCCAATTAAAATAGGATTAATGCCATAGTGAAAAAGATTGATATACGACATAGTGACCCATGAGTGTGCAAAGACTAAAGATTTTACATAAGCCTTTGTTCCTTGTTTTAACTAAAGTTTAGTTTAGTTTTTATTTTCACACACCTTCTTAAGCAAATGTAGTTTGTAAATTTTGTTTAAAAAGACCAAGTAAAACTACATAATATATAATTTTACTTGACTTCAGACTTGTTAAATTGTGATTGGCGATGACTAAATTCTTGCTATACAGTCTTAAGGGGTCTTTACGGCTTTACGGTGGTCTTAAGGGGATAGTTACTGCCGCTAGGCTGCTCCAAATATATTTAACTTCCAACCGCGAAACGCTGTTGCCCTGTTAGTACTTTCCAGATCCAGACCCGAACCAACTTTGAGGCTGAGGTTACGAAACGAACGGAGCGGAGCTGTCTCCAGTCGCAATTGCATATATTTTTGCCCGGCCGCTCAGCTTCACCCCGCTACGCTGGTTAAATAATCGCAGCCTGAAAAGTTCATTTCCAAAGTTGGCCCTGTATAAAAGAGTATGAAGATCAAATTTTTCCTATCCCTTCCCAATCCCTTATCCCTAATCCTTATGTAGTCGGCAGCGTATTTGCAACACCTATGGCGTTGCTTGTGTTATAGGCGATGGTGGCCATCTATTATCAAGTGGACCGCCAGCCTTCATTCGACATTAACATAAAAAAGTAAAATGGGGTGATACTTAGTATACCATCAGCCTATCTGCCAAAGATATAATTTTTTTTAAATGTACAGCATTTTTTTTTATTTTGACCTCATAAACTGTAATTGAATTGAAACTACTTAGTTCTTTTACATCCTTGGCAATAGTAATATTAACAAAAAATTACAATGTAATGCCAGCAAATGACAGATAACCATCGAAATAACGTACTTGGCGGCTATTACAATTTATTTCAACTTTTATATTCCCTTTAGTGTTAGTAGCAACGCACCAGAGAGACAATTGAGCGACATTCTCTGAACATTTCCGTCGCATTGGTTGCACTGAACGCCATACATGTTTCCGAGTATGTTTTATTCAACCGCTTCAGAGCAGCTGGCAAAGCCGACAAGTCGACGGCTTATGTCCTCCGGTCGGGTTTAGCTCTCTGCTTACAAATTCTGTATGACAACAATATAGCAGCGATCGCGATAACATTGAAGACACAACAAGGCCGCTTAACGTTGCAAATTTTGGTTTAAAAGCGATAGTGCTGTATGTTAATATTAAAGTAATAGGTGCATATCTTCTTAACATTATATTTAACTTCACATATTTATACAGATATCGTTGATACCCACACTAGGTAGAAGTAAGCAGGAAGTGTCATAACCTTTTATGTTAAGTACGAGTGAATCAAAAAGTTTTAGAACTGCATAGTGTTAGGTTTATAGAAACCTTTTTGTCCCAGTTTTTTTTTATTTTATTTAATCTGTCATTATGCTTATGACACTTTTTATACCAATTTCAATTAAATCTATATAAATAAAATCAGAGTGTCTGTCTGTGATTTGCGAAAAACTGCCTCAAACTAAGCTTAGAGAGTCATTTGCATGCTGTTAAAACGTAAATAACCTTTTTTAGAATTTTTGTCTGTCTGTCTGTCTGTCTGTCTGTCTGTCTGTCTGTCTGTCTGTCTGTCTGTCTGTCTGTCTGTCTGTCTGTCTGTCTGTCTGTCTGTCTGTCTGTCTGTCTGTCTGTCTGTCTGTCTGTCTGTCTGTCTGTCTGTCTGTCTGTCTGTCTGTCTGTCTGTCTGTCTGTCTGTCTGTCTGTCTGTCTGTCTGTCTGTCTGTCTGTCTGTCTGTCTGTCTGTCTGTCTGTCTGTCTGTCTGTCTGTCTGTCTGTCTGTCTGTCTGTCTGTCTGTCTGTCTGTCTGTCTGTCTGTCTGTCTGTCTGTCTGTCTGTCTGTCTGTCTGTCTGTCTGTCTGTCTGTCTGTCTGTCTGTCTGTCTGTCTGTCTGTCTGTCTGTCTGTCTGTCTGTCTGTCTGTCTGTCTGTCTGTCTGTCTGTCTGTCTGTCTGTCTGTCTGTCTGTCTGTCTGTCTGTCTGTCTGTCTGTCTGTCTGTCTGTCTGTCTGTCTGTCTGTCTGTCTGTCTGTCTGTCTGTCTGTCTGTCTGTCTGTCTGTCTGTCTGTCTGTCTGTCTGTCTGTCTGTCTGTCTGTCTGTCTGTCTGTCTGTCTGTCTGTCTGTCTGTCTGTCTGTCTGTCTGTCTGTCTGTCTGTCTGTCTGTCTGTCTGTCTGTCTGTCTGTCTGTCTGTCTGTCTGTCTGTCTGTCTGTCTGTCTGTCTGTCTGTCTGTCTGTCTGTCTGTCTGTCTGTCTGTCTGTCTGTCTGTCTGTCTGTCTGTCTGTCTGTCTGTCTGTCTGTCTGTCTGTCTGTCTGTCTGTCTGTCTGTCTGTCTGTCTGTCTGTCTGTCTGTCTGTCCGGGGTAATCTCAGAAACGGCTGAGGCGATTTCGATGAAACTTTGCAGATCAGAAGAGGAGGTCGTCAGGAGTAACATAGGCTACTTTTTGTTTATGTAAATTGCGGTACATACACCAAAATAACATTTTTTACAATTTTTGTCTGTCTGTCTGTTTGTTCCGGCTAATCTCTGAAATAGCTAGACCGATTTTGACGGGACTTTTATTGGCAGGTAGCTGATGTAATAAAGAGTAACTTAGGCTACGTTTATTTTAGAAAAAATACATCCCGGACGAAGCCGGGAGCGGGCCGCTAAATGTATTGCTAAGCGCAAAACTCGAGAACGGGTGGATCGATTTTAATTCTGTCTTCACTCATGGACAGAGGGATAATCAGGGAAGGTTTTTACGTTAAAAAAAATGCACCTCGGGCGAAGCCGGGAGCGGACCGCTAGTAAAAAATAAATCCGATCTTCTTTTATTTTTTAATCAAATTCTAAAAACTTTTTTAATTCAGCCTGGTAGATATAAAGTAGATACAATCCCGGTAATAAGTGTCCTAGTGTTTAATATTCCACATTTTAGTATCCGACTATACGTTTTTCGAATATAGAGCTTCGTTTTGTTCGCATAGTAATAATGATAATAAGTTCCAGTCCACCCGTTCACTTTCTGCACTTTACTAACCGAATTCGTTCGCGGACAAAGCTGTTTCAAGTAATAAAATCGACTTTGGGATGTTGACGTGGCTTATGCTCGAATATCCTTAATAACACATGTTCATAATCGATTGGCCTTTGTGATTCTTTTCAAATGTTAATCTATATAAATAAAATCGGAGTGTCTGTCTGTGATTTGCGAAAAACTGCCTCAAACTAAGCTTAGAGAGTCATTCGCATGCTGTTAAAACGTAAATAACTTTTTTTAGAATTTTTGTCTGTCTGTCTGTCTGTCTGTCTGTCTGTCTGTCTGTCCGGGGTAATCTCAGAAACGGCTGAAGCGATTTCGATGAAACTTTGCAGACATGAAGAGGGGGTCGTCAGGAGTAACATAGGCTACTTTTTTTTATGTAAATTGCGGTACATACACCAAAATAACATTTTTTACAATTTTTGTCTATCTGTCTGTTTGTTCCGGCTAATCTCTGAAATAGCTAGACCGATTTTGACGGGACTTTTATTGGCAGGTAGCTGATGTAATAAGGAGTAACTTAGGCTACGTTTATTTTAGACTAGCGAGTCGTTCCCGGCTTCGCCCGGGTGCATTCGTGTACATAGACTTTTCGAGTTTAATGAGAATGATGCTTATGCATTAAGATAGCCTCACTCTACTTCCTTCGAAATAAATATAACAAATCACCCATCAGGTTCTGAAATTTCAAAAAATCTTATTAAATTATCTGAAAAAGTGAAGAAAGTTTTCATATATGCGAGAATTTCCTAGAAACTTCTGGAATTTTCTAGAAATTTCTGAAATTTTCGAGAAACTTCTAGAATTTTCTAAAAACTTCTAGAATTTTCTATAAACATCTAGAATTTTCTAGAATGTTAGCGAAAAAAAATCCGTTTCTATTAATCTATATAAATAAAATCAGAGTGTCTGTCTGTGATTTGCGAAAAACTGCCTCAAACTAAGCTTAGAGAGTCATTCGCATGCTGTTAAAACGTAAATAACTTTTTTTAGAATTTTTGTCTGTCTGTCTGTCTGTCTGTTCGGGGTAATCTCAGAAACGGCTGAAGCGATTTCGATGAAACTTTGCAGACATGAAGAGGGGGTCGTCAGGAGTAACATAGGCTACTTTTTGTTTATGTAAATTTTATAGAAAATTCTAGAAGTTTTTAGAAAATTCTAGAAGTTTCTCGAGAATTCTATAAGTTTCTCGAAAATTTCAGAAGTTTCTAGAAAATTCTCGCATATATGAAAACTTTCTTCACTTTTTCAGATAATTTAATAAGATTTTTTGAAATTACAGAACATCGTCAAAATTTTTAGAAATTTAAAAATTTGTTAAACCTGATGGGTGATTTATTATATTTATTTCGAAGGAAGTAGAGTAAGGCTATCTTAATGCATAAGCATCATTCTCATTAAACTCGAAAAGTCTATGTACACGTGTTAAAAAAGGTGTTCTAGAATTTGCTCGCACAGATTGTTTGTTTGCTTCCATTCTTAGCCCTTCCTTTAGTTTCCAGAGGGTTCTCCAAGCGTCATAAACAATAAAAAACGGGATCTATGCAATATATTCGATTTTTTCAAACGCGATATTTTTTCTTTTACTGAAAAAAGTTGCTAACCCTGTGACAATAAAAAAAAAGAATTTTTTTGTTCATAAAAATTGCATTTGTTGTTAACAACTGAAACGAAGGTTCATGCAATACGATGAGTTCTCCTTGCGGCATATCTTTTCTTTGGCTGAGTCGCTCATTATGTAGGTATTATTAATAGGAACGGATTTTTTTTCGCTAACATTCTAGAAAATTCTAGATGTTTATAGAAAATTCTAGAAGTTTTTAGAAAATTCTAGAAGTTTCTCGAAAATTTTCAGAAGTTTCTAGAAAATTCCAGAAGTTTCTAGAAAATTCTATGAAAACTTTCTTCACTTTTTCAGATAATTTAATAAGATTTTTTGAAATTTCAGAACATGGTCAAAATTTTTAGAAATTTAAAAATTTGTTAAACCTGATGGGTGATTTGTTATATTTATTTCGAAGGAAGTAGAGTGAGGCTATCTTAATGCATAAGCATCATTCTCATTAAACTCGAAAAGTCTATGTACACGAATAAGTTGAAACATTTATCTTTTCTGCCTAACGATCATCACTATCAGCTTGATAGTCAGCTTTAGTATTCATCATCGAAGTTTTGAGATAGAATATACCCATATTTCGCCGAACTGCGTTCTCTTATCTCAGTGGAACTAATATACACAGGAAAAAGACAAAGTTACGCACAATTAAACAAAAATCAATTCGCTCACGAAGACATTATTAAATTTACGTTTTTTAATATTATAAAACAAAGTCCCCCCCCTGCGTCTGTCTGTCTATATGTTTGCGATTCTCAAAAACTACCGAACGGATTTTTATACTGTTTTCATTAATGGGAAGA
Organism: Synanthedon andrenaeformis; assembly: GCA_936446665.2. Classification (NCBI taxonomy): domain Eukaryota; kingdom Metazoa; phylum Arthropoda; class Insecta; order Lepidoptera; family Sesiidae; genus Synanthedon; species Synanthedon andrenaeformis. The sequence goes on along the minus strand of OW387786.2, from coordinate 3,135,484 downwards.
GCGTTAAACGAGGAAGGCTTCTACGTTTAATTTGCAGAAAAAAATTGCACCCGTGCGAAGCCGGGAACGGATCGCTAGTCAAAAATAATTTGTCGAGGAAAACGGGGTGAAATTGAAAAAGGGAAGCGATAACGCCCATTTGAAGTCAGGAAACGGATGTTCCCAGACTGTTTGTCAATTTAAAATGGTGCATTAAAATCCGTGTTGTATATTGGTAGTGCATTTAAATAGTCAACGTATATCTCTGATCCATTTAAAACTGACTGGATAAGTCATAAACTGGGTAGCCCGTTCCTTATTTGTCCCTTGTTTGACGTTTTGTTCAACGTCTTTCATTGTTGCATGTTTCTACTGCTAGTAATTGGGATATCAAATTTTAGTATTATGCTGACTAGATCAGGATTTTACGTAGGATTGTTATGTGTGTATATTATTATACTGTGCCTAAATTTCTACTCAGTTGCTGTCCATCATTCTCTTCCTACTCATACAAAAGATACGGTGACAGATTCCGTTATAAATCCTCCTACCTGGTGTTACTTGTGGTTATAATCGAGACTACCTTTTGATGGTTAAAGAACATACAATATGCCTGTGGCTGTAAGAGGATGCATGAAATATTTTTAGACATGACAGATTTATTGTGTTTATAGTTGCTAAAACATAACTTTAACCGTTTACCGTACAAACCGATTTCGACTGCGGGGCGGCCATTACATCTGCATTGAGTCCCCTAAACAATAACCGCAGACAACTCAATTCAACTGAACTCCGATTCAGAGCTTCTGTGCTTGCTAAAAACGACAGTGGACAGGTAGGTCCAAATGACCCCTTAACCAACAGTCGATAAAGACGAGTCAACTTGTTTTTTTTACTATATATGAATCAATTGTATTTTTTACATTGATGGATTTTCATAACAATCCTACGTAAAATTGCATAATAAAGCTCGATTACCCGTACTGAATGAAAATATTTGATTTACAAAGGAACAGCGTGACAATGAAAGACGAAAATTGAATGGAAACCTCAACAATGCTGAGTGTGCGAGTGACGAACAATCATTTCAAATTGAATTCTAACAGCTCTTTGTTATAATATGGAGTTGTGAAACTGTTGAACAGAAATCGCGCATATAAAAAGGCGTAGTAAAAACCCGACGGTCCTCTCGCATGAATGCAGTTCTGTTGATGCAGTCCGATGCACATGCAGTTCGAATGGTGCACTCTCGCGGATGCTTGTGAAAATAAATTGCATCAGCCGGTACACACAAATGTAACATTTCGTGCAGCCAGAACAAATCAAGCTGCTCGCGAAATGTTTATCGATTCTTCGAAAGAATTTCAAGCTGTGCACGGACATGTGCTCTAGAAATTTATTTATTGATACTTTTGGAGTTTACTACTTAAGAATCGATTTGCATATAATATATATTAAAAGGCCGTGGTTTGAAAATTTATAGGAGTATAAAATTAAAAATTGTTACACGAATGCGTTATGTTTATGCATTATTTACGTTCAATTTTTTGAATATTTTAGAATATCTGAAGTTTCAGAGATAATGCGCACTCTATACAATATTATTAAAAAAAAAGAACAATGTTGTTCTTTCGGTGTGATCGAATTGTGTTTAAATTTTATAATCGTTCGGAGTAAACTCCAGTCGTGTGTTGGAGCTGACACTTTTTTTTTTATTTGTGACAATCACACTAATACTAAAGCTACAAATAAATTATCAAAATTAAAACCTTATATTTTTCTTTATGTTAAGATCGACAAACAAGCTGATGGTCCACTTGATGGTAGGTGGATACCGTCACCTATAACACAAGCAACGCCATAGGTGCTCCAAGTGTGCTGCCGACCATAGAAGGATTAAGGATAAGGGATAAGGAAGAGACGGGGGCTCTGGCATCCCTTACTCACTCTTACTCACTCACCGAAACGCAACAGCACATATGCTGTTATTTCACGGTAGTGTTCTGTAAGGGGGTGGTTACTGCCGCCAGACGCACTGCGAAACGCAGTGTGCCCTGCCACTTACTTAAATTAACACATTTACTATCGAAAATAGTATCTGACAGTTCTTTCGTATTTTCTATATAAATAAAATCGGAGTGTCTGTCTGTGATTTGCGAAAAACTGCCTCAAACTAAGCTTAGAGAGTCATTCGCATGCTGTTAAAACGTAAATAACTTTTTTTAGAATTTTTGTCTGTCTGTCTGTCTGTCTGTCTGTCTGTCTGTCCGGGGTAATCTCAGAAACGGCTGAAGCGATTTCGATGAAACTTTGCAGACATGAAGAGGGGGTCGTCAGGAGTAACATAGGCTACTTTTTGTTTATGTAAATTGCGGTACATACACCAAAATAATAATTTTACAATTTTTGTCTGTCTGTCTGTTTGTTCCGGCTAATCTCTGAAATAGCTGGACCGATTTTGACGGGACTTTTATTGACAGGTAGCTGATGTAATAAGGAGTAACTTAGGCTACGTTTATTTTAGACTAGCGACTCGTTCCCGGCTTCGCCCGGGTGCATTCGTGTACATAGACTTTTCGAGTTTAATGAGAATGATGCTTATGCATTAAGATAGCCTCACTCTACTTCCTTCGAAATAAATATAACAAATCACCCATCAGGTTCTGAAATTTCAAAAAAACTTATTAAATTACTTATCTGAAAAAGTGAAGAAAGTTTTCATATATGCGAGAATTTCCTAGAAACTTCTGGAATTTTCTAGAAATTTCTGAAATTTTCTAGAAACTTTTAGAATTTTCTAAAAACTTCTAGAATTTTCTATAAACATCTAGAATTTTCTAGAATGTTAGCGAAAAAAAATCCGTTTCTATTAATCTATATAAATAAAATCAGAGTGTCTGTCTGTGATTTGCGAAAAACTGCTTCAAACTAAGCTTAGAGAGTCATTCGCATGCTGTTAAAACGTAAATAACTTTTTTTAGAATTTTTGTCTGTCTGTCTGTCTGTCTGTCTGTCTGTCTGTCTGTCTGTCTGTCTGTCTGTCTGTCCGGGGTAATCTCAGAAACGGCTGAAGCGATTTCGATGAAACTTTGCAGACATGAAGAGGGGGTCGTCAGGAGTAACATAGGCTACTTTTTGTTTATGTAAATTGCGGTACATACACCAAAATAAATTTTTTTACAATTTTTGTCTGTCTGTCTGTTTGTTCCGGCTAATCTCTGAAATAGCTAGACCGATTTTGACGGGACTTTTATTGGCAGGTAGCTGATGTAATAAGGAGTAACTTAGGCTACGTTTATTTTAGACTAGCGACTCGTTCCCGGCTTCGCCCGGGTGCATTCGTGTACATAGACTTTTCGAGTTTAATGAGAATGATGCTTATGCATTAAAATAGCCTCACTCTACTTCCTTCGAAATAAATATAACAAATCACCCATCAGGTTCTGAAATTTCAAAAAATCTTATTAAATTATCTGAAAAAGTGAAGAAAGTTTTCATATATGCGAGAATTTCCTAGAAACTTCTGGAATTTTCTAGAAATTTCTGAAATTTTCGAGAAACTTCTAGAATTTTCTAAAAACTTCTAGAATTTTCTATAAACATCTAGAATTTTCTAGAATGTTAGCGAAAAAAAATCCGTTTCTATTAATCTATATAAATAAAATCAGAGTGTCTGTCTGTGATTTGCGAAAAACTGCCTCAAACTAAGCTTTGAGAGTCATTCGCATGCTGTTAAAACGTAAATAACTTTTTTTAGAATTGTTGTCTGTCTGTCTGTCTGTCTGTTCGGGGTAATCTCAGAAACGGCTGAAGCGATTTCGATGAAACTTTGCAGACATGAAGAGGGGGTCGTCAGGAGTAACATAGACTACTTTTTGTTTATGTAAATTTTATAGAAAATTCTAGAAGTTTTTAGAAAATTCTAGAAGTTTCTCGAAAATTCTATAAGTTTCTCGAAAATTTCAGAAGTTTCTAGAAAATTCTCGCATATATGAAAACCTTCTTCACTTTTTCAGATAATTTAATAAGATTTTTTGAAATTTCAGAACATCGTCAAAATTTTTAGAAATTTAAAAATTTGTTAAACCTGATGGGTGATTTATTATATTTATTTCGAAGGAAGTAGAGTAAGGCTATCTTAATGCATAAGCATCATTCTCATTAAACTAGAAAAGTCTATGTACACGTGTTAAACAAGGTGTTCTAGAATTTGCTCGCACAGATTGTTTGTTTGTGTAATGTATGTGGGTAGACCTACCACATGTAGGTAAATGGATATATATTATAAGAAATAAAATCAGTTCTGAGCCAACCGCCATTGTGTTTTATTCGTACATCTCAGTGGCGACGAGGAATTAGTGGATATTGCTAAAATTAGTCGTTGCAATCAAATTTAAAAAAATAAAATAAACATCATGCCTTTCGGAAAACTACACGAGTTCGATTTAAACGATCGTCATAATTGGGACGCGTACGTACGACTGGTGAAACAGTTCATTTTCTTAAATGAAATAAAAGATGAGCTGCGTGTAGCTACCTTAGTGACACACGTCGGAGCACCTACATACGAACTTATGTGCGATTTGTGTGCACCGCACCACCCCGAAGACAAAACGTTCGACGAATTGATAAAACTCGTAAGTGATCATCTGGAACCGAAAAGGTCAGAAATTGCCGAACGACACATATTTCGACAGAGACGACAAAATGAGACCGAAACTATTGGCGCCTTTCTACAAAATTTAAAACATTTGGCAAAACACTGCAATTTCGGCGCAACTCTGGAGGAGAACATCAGAGATCAATTCGTGTCGGGTCTCCAGAACGAAGAGATGCGTTCTCGTCTCTTCGCAGAACCCACTTTAAACTATAAAAGGGCGGTGGAGCTGGCGCTTGCATTGGAAGCCGCAGAACGGCACGCGGAGGCGGCAGGTGGCGGCGCGCGCGCAGGCTGGGCGCCGGACAGCGGCGCTGGCGGCGCGCGAGAAGGCGGGGCGTCGAGCAGCTCAGGACTCGGGCAGGGCGCGGTCGGCCTGCATCGAGTGGGCGCGAGGCCCACTCCGAAGCGGCGACCCGCTTGCTGGCGTTGTGGCAAGGTGGGCCACACGCCGAATAAGTGCCGGTGTAAATCGTTAGTGTGTAACATGTGTGGTGATTGTGGGCATTTGGCCCATATGTGCGCGAATAAAGACAGTAAGAGTGTTAACGTTAATAAGAAATGGTACCAAAATTACATAGAGGACAGTGATTCCGACAGTGACGGTTTGTTTCATATCTTATCTGTAAATAGCAATATAAGAGATGGTCCCTATCATTGTACAATAAATGTAGAAAATATAGATATTATGTTCGAAATTGATACGGGAAGCAGAATCTCGGCGATTTCAAAAAAGTTTTATGATAATTGTTTTTCGCACATACCAATAACAAAAGATAATATTAAACTGCAGTCGTACACGGGCGACGTGATCGTACCGTACGGTCGCATCGCCGTGCGAGTGAGAGGTGCTAGCGAGATAGTCGAGTTGCCTTTGTTTGTTATCTTTAACGGTGGCCCTCCGCTGTTGGGACGTATTTGGCTTCGCAAATTAAAATTAAATGAAATCAATATTAACAAAATTGACCTATGTAATAATAATTTAGTGTCTAATTTAGAAAAAGAATTTCCTACAGTATTTGGAGAGGGCATAGGTACATTCAAAACAGCAATAAAACTATTTTTAAAAGATGAATCGCCGATATTTTGCAAGGCCCGTCCATTGCCATTGGCGTTACGCTTACCTGTGGAGCGCGAGTTACAAAGGTTGCAATCAGAAGGCGTCATTTACAAAGTAGAAAGATCAGACTATGGAACATACATACATGTAATGTATGTGGGTAGACCTACCACATGTAGGTAAATGGATATATATTATAAGAAATAAAATCAGTTCTGAGCCAACCGCCATTGTGTTTTATTCGTACATCTCAGTTTGCTTCCATTCTTCGCCCTTCCTTTAGTTTCCAGAGGGTTCTCCAAGCGTCATAAACAATAAAAAACGGGATCTATGCAATATATTCGATTTTTTCAAACGCGATATTTTTTCTTTTACTGAAAAAAGTTACTAACCCTGTGACAATAAAAAAAAAGAATTTTTTCGTTCATAACAATTGCATTTGTTGTTAACAACTGAAACGAAGGTTCATGCAATACGATGAGTTCTCCTTGCGGCATATCTTTTCTTTGGCTGAGTCGCTCATTATGTATTATTAATAGGAACGGATTTTTTTTCCCTAACATTCTAGAAAATTCTAGATGTTTATAGAAAATTCTAGAAGTTTTTAGAAAATTCTAGAAGTTTCTCGAAAATTTTCAGAAGTTTCTAGAAAATTCCAGAAGTTTCTAGAAAATTCCAGAAGTTTCTCGAAAATTCTAGAAGTTTCTAGAAAATTCTATGAAAACTTTCTTCACTTTTTCAGATAATTTAATAAGATTTTTTGAAATTTCAGAACATCGTCAAAATTTTTAGAAATTTAAAAATTTGTTAAACCTGATGGGTGATTTGTTATATTTATTTCGAAGGAAGTAGAGTGAGGCTATCTTAATGCATAAGCATCATTCTCATTAAACTCGAAGTCTATGTACACGAATAAGTTGAAACATTTATCTTTTCTGCCTAACGATCATCACTATCAGCTTGATAGACAGCTTTAGTATTCATCATCGAAGTTTTGAGATAGAATAGAATATACCCATATTTCGCCGAACTGCGTTCTCTTATCTCAGTGGAACTAATATACACAGGAAAAAGACAAAGTTACGCACAATTAAACAAAAATCAATTCGCTCACGAAGACAACATTATTAAATTTACGTTTTTTAATATTATAAAACAAAGTCCCCCCGCTGCGTCTGTCTGTCTATATGTTTGCGATTCTCAAAAACTACCGAACGGATTTTTATACTGTTTTCATTAATGGGAAGAGCGTTAAACGAGGAAGGTTTCTACGTTTAATTTGCAGAAAAAAATTGCACCCGTGCGAAGCCGGGAACGGATCGCTAGTCTAAAATAAACGTAGCCTAAGTTACTCCTTATTACATCAGCTACCTGCCAATAAAAGTCCCGTCAAAATCGGTCTAGCTATTTCAGAGATTAGCCGGAACAAACAGACAGACAGACAAAAATTGTAAAAAAATTTATTTTGGTGTATGTACCGCAATTTACATAAACAAAAAGTAGCCTATGTTACTCCTGACGACCCCCTCTTCATGTCTGCAAAGTTTCATCGAAATCGCTTCAGCCGTTTCTGAGATTACCCCGGACAGACAGACAGACAGACAGACAGACAGACAGACAGACAGACAGACAGACAGACAGACAGACAGACAGACAGACAGACAGACAGACAGACAGACAGACAGACAGACAGACAGACAGACAGACAGACAGACAGACAGACAGACAGACAGACAGACAGACAGACAGACAGACAGACAGACAGACAGACAGACAGAAGACAGACAGACAGACAGACAGACAGACAGACAGACAGACAGACAGACAGACAGACAGACAGACAGACAGACAGACAGACAGACAGACAGACAGACAGACAGACAGACAGACAGACAGACAGACAGACAGACAGACAGACAGACAGACAGACAGACAGACAGACAGACAGACAGACAGACAGACAGACAGACAGACAGACAGACAGACAGACAGACAGACAGACAGACAGACAGACAGACAGACAGACAGACAGACAGACAGACAGACAGACAGACAGACAGACAGACAGACAGACAGACAGACAGACAGACAGACAGACAGACAGACAGACAGACAGACAGACAGACAGACAGACAGACAGACAGACAGACAGACAGACAGACAGACAGACAGACAGACAGACAGACAGACAGACAGACAGACAGACAGACAGACAGACAGACAGACAGACAGACAGACAGACAGACAGACAGACAGACAGACAGACAGACAAAAATTCTAAAAAAAGTTATTTACGTTTTAACAGCATGCGAATGACTCTCTAAGCTTAGTTTGAGGCAGTTTTTCGCAAATCACAGACAGACACTCCGATTTTATTTATATCTAAAATAAACGTACCCTAAGTTACTCCTTATTACATCATCTACCTGCCAATAAAAGTCCCGTCAAAATCGGTCCAGCTATTTCAGAGATTAGCCGGAACAAACAGACAGACAGACAAAAATTGTAAAAAATATTATTTTGGTGTATGTACCGCAATTTACATAAACAAAAAGTAGCCTATGTTACTCCTGACGACCCCCTCTTCATGTCTGCAAAGTTTCATCGAAGTCGCTTCAGCCGTTTCTGAGATTACCCCGGACAGACAGACAGACAGACAGACAGACAGACAGACAGACAGACAGACAGACAGACAGACAGACAGACAGACAGACAGACAGACAGACAGACAGACAGACAGACAGACAGACAGACAGACAGACAGACAGACAGACAGACAGACAGACAGACAGACAGACAGACAGACAGACAGACAGACAAAAATTCTAAAAAAAGTTATTTACGTTTTAACAGCATGCGAATGACTCTCTAAGCTTAGTTTGAGGCAGTTTTTCGCAAATCACAGACAGACACTCCGATTTTATTTATATAGATTAATAGGAACGGATTTTTTTTTCGCTAACATTCTAGAAAATTCTAGATGTTTATAGAAAATTCTAGAAGTTTCTCGAAAATTTCAGAAGTTTCTAGAAAATTCCTGAAGTTTCTAGGAAATTCTCGCATATATGAAAACTTTCTTCACTTTTTCAGATAATTGAATAAGATTTTTTGAAATTTCAGAACATCGTCAAATTTTTAGAAATTTAAAAATTTGTTAAACCTGATGGGTGATTTGTTATATTTATTTCGAAGGAAGTAGAGTGAGGCTATCTTAATGCATAAGCATCATTCTCATTAAACTCGAAAAGTCTATGTACACGAATGCACCCGGACGAAGCCGGGAATGAGTCGCTAGTCTAAAATAAACGTAGCCTAAGTTACTCCTTATTACATCAGCTACCTGCCAATAAAAGTCCCGTCAAAATCGGTCCAGCTATTTCAGAGATTAGCCGGAACAAACAGACAGACAGACAAAAATTGTAAAAAAAAAATATTTTGGTGTATGTACCGCCAATTTACATAAACAAAAAGTAGCCTATGTTACTCCTGACGACTCCCTCTTCATGTCTGCAAAGTTTCATCGAAATCGCTTTAGCCGTTTCTGAGATTACCCCGGACAGACAGACAGACAGACAGACAGACAGACAGACAGACAGACAGACAGACAGACAGACCAGACAGACAGACAGACAGACAGACAGACACAGACAGACAGACAGACAGACAGACAGACAGACAGACAGACAGACAGACAGACAGACAGACAGACAGACAGACAGACAGACAGACAGACAGACAGGACAGACAGACAGACAGACAGACAGACAGACAGACAGACAGACAGACAGACAGACAGACAGACAGACAGACAGACAGACAGACAGACAGACAGACAGACAGACAGACAGACAGACAGACCAGACAGACAGACAGACAGACAGACAGACAGACAGACAGACAGACAGACAGACAGACAGACAGACAGGACAGACAGACAGACAGACAGACAGACAGACAGACAAAAATTCTAAAAAAAGTTATTTACGTTTTAACAGCATGCGAATGACTCTCTAAGCTTAGTTTGAGGCAGTTTTTCGCAAATCACAGACAGACACTCCGATTTTATTTATATAGACTAGCGATCCGTTCCCGGCTTCGCACGGGTGCAATTTTTTTCTGCAAATTAAACGTAGAAACCTTCCTCGTTTAAACGCTCTTCCCATTAATGAAAACAGTATAAAAATCCGTTCGGTAGTTTTTGAGAATCGCAAACATATAGACAGACAGACGCAGCGGGGGGACTTTGTTTTATAATATTAAAAAACGTAAATTTAATAATGTTGTCTTCGTGAGCGAATTGATTTTTGTTTAATTGTGCGTAACTTTGTCTTTTTCCTGTGTATATTAGTTCCACTGAGATAAGAGAACGCAGTTCGGCGAAATATGGGTATATTCTATTCTATCTCAAAACTTCGATGATGAATACTAAAGCTGTCTATCAAGCTGATAGTGATGATCGTTAGGCAGAAAAGATAAATGTTTCAACTTATTCGTGTACATAGACTTCGAGTTTAATGAGAATGATGCTTATGCATTAAGATAGCCTCACTCTACTTCCTTCGAAATAAATATAACAAATCACCCATCAGGTTTAACAAATTTTTAAATTTCTAAAAATTTTGACGATGTTCTGAAATTTCAAAAAAATCTTATTAAATTATCTGAAAAAGTGAAGAAAGTTTTCATAGAATTTTCTAGAAACTTCTAGAATTTTCGAGAAACTTCTGGAATTTTCTAGAAACTTCTGGAATTTTCTAGAAACTTCTGAAAATTTTCGAGAAACTTCTAGAATTTTCTAAAAACTTCTAGAATTTTCTATAAACATCTAGAATTTTCTAGAATGTTAGGGAAAAAAAATAAAAATCCGTTCCTATTAATAATACATAATGAGCGACTCAGCCAAAGAAAAGATATGCCGCAAGGAGAACTCATCGTATTGCATGAACCTTCGTTTCAGTTGTTAACAACAAATGCAATTGTTATGAACGAAAAAATTCTTTTTTTTTATTGTCACAGGGTTAGTAACTTTTTTCAGTAAAAGAAAAAATATCGCGTTTGAAAAAATCGAATATATTGCATAGATCCCGTTTTTTATTGTTTATGACGCTTGGAGAACCCTCTGGAAACTAAAGGAAGGGCGAAGAATGGAAGCAAACTGAGATGTACGAATAAAACACAATGGCGGTTGGCTCAGAACTGATTTTATTTCTTATAATATATATCCATTTACCTACATGTGGTAGGTCTACCCACATACATTACATGTATGTATGTTCCATAGTCTGATCTTTCTACTTTGTAAATGACGCCTTCTGATTGCAACCTTTGTAACTCGCGCTCCACAGGTAAGCGTAACGCCAATGGCAATGGACGGGCCTTGCAAAATATCGGCGATTCATCTTTTAAAAATAGTTTTATTGCTGTTTTGAATGTACCTATGCCCTCTCCAAATACTGTAGGAAATTCTTTTTCTAAATTAGACACTAAATTATTATTACATAGGTCAATTTTGTTAATATTGATTTCATTTAATTTTAATTTGCGAAGCCAAATACGTCCCAACAGCGGAGGGCCACCGTTAAAGATAACAAACAAAGGCAACTCGACTATCTCGCTAGCACCTCTCACTCGCACGGCGATGCGACCGTACGGTACGATCACGTCGCCCGTGTACGACTGCAGTTTAATATTATCTTTTGTTATTGGTATGTGCGAAAAACAATTATCATAAAACTTTTTTGAAATCGCCGAGATTCTGCTTCCCGTATCAATTTCGAACATAATATCTATATTTTCTACATTTATTGTACAATGATAGGGACCATCTCTTATATTGCTATTTACAGATAAGATATGAAACAAACCGTCACTGTCGGAATCACTGTCCTCTATGTAATTTTGGTACCATTTCTTATTAACGTTAACACTCTTACTGTCTTTATTCGCGCACATATGGGCCAAATGCCCACAATCACCACACATGTTACACACTAACGATTTACACCGGCACTTATTCGGCGTGTGGCCCACCTTGCCACAACGCCAGCAAGCGGGTCGCCGCTTCGGAGTGGGCCTCGCGCCCACTCGATGCAGGCCGACCGCGCCCTGCCCGAGTCCTGAGCTGCTCGACGCCCCGCCTTCTCGCGCGCCGCCAGCGCCGCTGTCCGGCGCCCAGCCTGCGCGCGCGCCGCCACCTGCCGCCTCCGCGTGCCGTTCTGCGGCTTCCAATGCAAGCGCCAGCTCCACCGCCCTTTTATAGTTTAAAGTGGGTTCTGCGAAGAGACGAGAACGCATCTCTTCGTTCTGGAGACCCGACACGAATTGATCTCTGATGTTCTCCTCCAGAGTTGCGCCGAAATTGCAGTGTTTTGCCAAATGTTTTAAATTTTGTAGAAAGGCGCCAATAGTTTCGGTCTCATTTTGTCGTCTCTGTCGAAATATGTGTCGTTCGGCAATTTCTGACCTTTTCGGTTCCAGATGATCACTTACGAGTTTTATCAATTCGTCGAACGTTTTGTCTTCGGGGTGGTGCGGTGCACACAAATCGCACATAAGTTCGTATGTAGGCGCTCCGACGTGTGTCACTAAGGTAGCTACACGCAGCTCATCTTTTATTTCATTTAAGAAAATGAACTGTTTCACCAGTCGTACGTACGCGTCCCAATTATGACGATCGTTTAAATCGAACTCGTGTAGTTTTCCGAAAGGCATGATGTTTATTTTATTTTTTTAAATTTGATTGCAACGACTAATTTTAGCAATATCCACTAATTCCTCGTCGCCACTGAGATGTACGAATAAAACACAATGGCGGTTGGCTCAGAACTGATTTTATTTCTTATAATATATATCCATTTACCTACATGTGGTAGGTCTACCCACATACATTACACAAACAAACAATCTGTGCGAGCAAATTCTAGAACACCTTGTTTGACACGTGTACATAGACTTTTCTAGTTTAATGAGAATGATGCTTATGCATTAAGATAGCCTTACTCTACTTCCTTCGAAATAAATATAATAAATCACCCATCAGGTTTAACAAATTTTTAAATTTCTAAAAATTTTGACGATGTTCTGAAATTTCAAAAAATCTTATTAAATTATCTGAAAAAGTGAAGAAGGTTTTCATATATGCGAGAATTTTCTAGAAACTTCTGAAATTTTCGAGAAACTTATAGAATTTTCGAGAAACTTCTAGAATTTTCTAAAAACTTCTAGAATTTTCTATAAAATTTACATAAACAAAAAGTAGTCTATGTTACTCCTGACGACCCCCTCTTCATGTCTGCAAAGTTTCATCGAAATCGCTTCAGCCGTTTCTGAGATTACCCCGAACAGACAGACAGACAGACAGACAGACAACAATTCTAAAAAAAGTTATTTACGTTTTAACAGCATGCGAATGACTCTCAAAGCTTAGTTTGAGGCAGTTTTTCGCAAATCACAGACAGACACTCTGATTTTATTTATATAGATTAATAGAAACGGATTTTTTTTCGCTAACATTCTAGAAAATTCTAGATGTTTATAGAAAATTCTAGAAGTTTTTAGAAAATTCTAGAAGTTTCTCGAAAATTTCAGAAATTTCTAGAAAATTCCAGAAGTTTCTAGGAAATTCTCGCATATATGAAAACTTTCTTCACTTTTTCAGATAATTTAATAAGATTTTTTGAAATTTCAGAACCTGATGGGTGATTTGTTATATTTATTTCGAAGGAAGTAGAGTGAGGCTATTTTAATGCATAAGCATCATTCTCATTAAACTCGAAAAGTCTATGTACACGAATGCACCCGGGCGAAGCCGGGAACGAGTCGCTAGTCTAAAATAAACGTAGCCTAAGTTACTCCTTATTACATCAGCTACCTGCCAATAAAAGTCCCGTCAAAATCGGTCTAGCTATTTCAGAGATTAGCCGGAACAAACAGACAGACAGACAAAAATTGTAAAAAAATTTATTTTGGTGTATGTACCGCAATTTACATAAACAAAAAGTAGCCTATGTTACTCCTGACGACCCCCTCTTCATGTCTGCAAAGTTTCATCGAAATCGCTTCAGCCGTTTCTGAGATTACCCCGGACAGACAGACAGACAGACAGACAGACAGACAGACAGACAGACAGACAGACAGACAGACAGACAGACAGACAGACAGACAGACAAAAATTCTAAAAAAAGTTATTTACGTTTTAACAGCATGCGAATGACTCTAAGCTTAGTTTGAAGCAGTTTTTCGCAAATCACAGACAGACACTCTGATTTTATTTATATAGATTAATAGGAACGGATTTTTTTTCGCTAACATTCTAGAAAATTCTAGATGTTTATAGAAAATTCTAGAAGTTTTTAGAAAATTCTAGAAGTTTCTCGAAAATTCTAGAAGTTTCTCGAAAATTTCAGAAGTTTCTAGAAAATTCCAGAAGTTTCTAGAAAATTCTATGAAAACTTTCTTTGCTTTTTCAGATAATTTAATAAGATTTTTTGAAATTTTAGAACACCGTCAAAATTTTTAGAAATTTAAAAATTTGTTAAACCTGATGGGTGATTTGTTATATTTATTCGATTTTAATTCTGTCTTCACTCATGGATAGAGGGATAATCAGGGAAGGTTTTTACGTAAAAAAAAATGCACCCTGGGCGAAGCCGGGAACATGCCGCTAGTCTATATAAATAAAATCAGAGTGTCTGTCTGTGATTTGCGAAAAACTGCCTCAAACTAAGCTTTGAGTCATTCGCATGCTGTTAAAACGTAAATAACTTTTTTTAGAATTGTTTGTCTGTCTGTCTGTCTGTCTGTCTGTTCGGGGTAATCTCAGAAACGGCTGAAGCGATTTCGATGAAACTTTGCAGACATGAAGAGGGGGTCGTCAGGAGTAACATAGGCTACTTTTTGTTTATGTAAATTTTATAGAAAATTCTAGAAGTTTTTAGAAAATTCTAGAAGTTTCTCGAAAATTTCAGAAGTTTCTAGAAAATTCTCGCATATATGAAAACTTTCTTCACTTTTTCAGATAATTTAATAAGATTTTTTGAAATTACAGAACATCGTCAAAATTTTTAGAAATTTAAAAATTTGTTAAACCTGATGGGTGATTTATTATATTTATTTCGAAGGAAGTAGAGTAAGGCTATCTTAATGCATAAGCATCATTCTCATTAAACTCGAAAAGTCTATGTACACGTGTTAAAAAAGGTGTTCTAGAATTTGCTCGCACAGATTGTTTGTTTGCTTCCATTCTTCGCCCTTCCTTTAGTTTCCAGAGGGTTCTCCAAGCGTCATAAACAATAAATAACGGGATCTATGCAATATATTCGATTTTTTCAAACGCGATATTTTTTCTTTTACTGAAAAAAGTTACTAACCCTGTGACAATAAAAAAAAAAAAAGAATTTTTTCGTTCATAACAATTGCATTTGTTGTTAACAACTGAAACGAAGGTTCATGCAATACGATGAGTTCTCCTTGCGGCATATCTTTTCTTTGGCTGAGTCGCTCATTATGTATTATTAATAGGAACGGATTTTTTTTTGCTAACATTCTAGAAAATTCTAGAAGTTTTTAGAAAATTCTAGAAGTTTCTCGAAAATTTTCAGAAGTTTCTAGAAAATTCCAGAAGTTTCTAGAAAATTCTATGAAAACTTTCTTCACTTTTTCAGATAATTTAATAAGATTTTTTGAAATTTCAGAACATCGTCAAAATTTTTAGAAATTTAAAAATTTGTTAAACCTGATGGGTGATTTGTTATATTTATTTCGAAGGAAGTAGAGTGAGGCTATCTTAATGCATAAGCATCATTCTCATTAAACTCGAAAAGTCTATGTACACGAATAAGTTGAAACATTTATCTTTTCTGCCTAACGATCATCACTATCAGCTTGATAGACAGCTTTAGTATTCATCATCGAAGTTTTGAGATAGAATATACCCATATTTCGCCGAACTGCGTTCTCTTATCTCAGTGGAACTAATATACACAGGAAAAAGACAAAGTTACGCACAATTAAACAAAAATCAATTCTCTCACGAAGACATTATTAAATTTACGTTATTTAATATTATAAAACAAAGTCCCCCCGCTGCGTCTGTCTGTCTATATGTTTGCGATTCTCAAAAACTACCGAACGGATTTTTATACTGTTTTCATTAATGGGAAGAGCGTTAAACGAGGAAGGTTTCTACGTTTAATTTGCAGAAAAAAATTGCACCCGTGCGAAGCCGGGAACGGATCGCTAGTAATAAATAAGTTGAAGACATACGTAGCTTGGGATAGTCACCAATTGATATAAAAAGGATTATACCTACACATTTTTAAAATCACATTTAAAACTTCTATTTTAATTTCCTGGACGTGATTTCATTGATATTCATAATTAAGTAAATAATATATTTGATATCATAAGGTGATCTTAAATGTTTGTGTATATAGATACTTTTATCTATATAAATAAAATCGGAGTGTCTGTCTGTGATTTGCGAAAAACTGCCTCAAACTAAGCTTAGAGAGTCATTCGCATGCTGTTAAAACGTAAATAACTTTTTTTAGAATTTTTGTCTGTCTGTCTGTCTGTCTGTCTGTCTGTCTGTCTGTCCGGGGTAATCTCAGAAACGGCTGAAGCGATTTCGATGAAACTTTGCAGACATGAAGAGGGGGTCGTCAGGAGTAACATAGGCTACTTTTTTTTATGTAAATTGCGGTACATACACCAAAATAACATTTTTTACAATTTTTGTCTATCTGTCTGTTTGTTCCGGCTAATCTCTGAAATAGCTAGACCGATTTTGACGGGACTTTTATTGGCAGGTAGCTGATGTAATAAGGAGTAACTTAGGCTACGTTTATTTTAGACTAGCGAGTCGTTCCCGGCTTCGCCCGGGTGCATTCGTGTACATAGACTTTTCGAGTTTAATGAGAATGATGCTTATGCATTAAGATAGCCTCACTCTACTTCCTTCGAAATAAATATAACAAATCACCCATCAGGTTCTGAAATTTCAAAAAATCTTATTAAATTATCTGAAAAAGTGAAGAAAGTTTTCATATATGCGAGAATTTCCTAGAAACTTCTGGAATTTTCTAGAAATTTCTGAAATTTTCGAGAAACTTCTAGAATTTTCTAAAAACTTCTAGAATTTTCTATAAACATCTAGAATTTTCTAGAATGTTAGCGAAAAAAAATCCGTTTCTATTAATCTATATAAATAAAATCAGAGTGTCTGTCTGTGATTTGCGAAAAACTGCCTCAAACTAAGCTTTGAGTCATTCGCATGCTGTTAAAACGTAAATAACTTTTTTTAGAATTGTTTGTCTGTCTGTCTGTCTGTTCGGGGTAATCTCAGAAACGGCTGAAGCGATTTCGATGAAACTTTGCAGACATGAAGAGGGGGTCGTCAGGAGTAACATAGGCTACTTTTTGTTTATGTAAATTTTATAGAAAATTCTAGAAGTTTTTAGAAAATTCTAGGTTTCTCGAAAATTTCAGAAGTTTCTAGAAAATTCTATGAAAACTTTCTTCACTTTTTCAGATAATTTAATAAGATTTTTTGAAATTTCAGAACATCGTCAAAATTTTTAGAAATTTAAAAATTTGTTAAACCTGATGGGTGATTTGTTATATTTATTTCGAAGGAAGTAGAGTGAGGCTATCTTAATGCATAAGCATCATTCTCATTAAACTCCAAAAGTCTATGTACACGTGTTAAAAAAGGTGTTCTAGAATTTGCTCGCACAGATTGTTTGTTTGCTTCCATTCTTCGCCCTTCCTTTAGTTTCCAGAGGGTTCTCCAAGCGTCATCTATATAAATAAAATCAGAGTGTCTGTCTGTGATTTGCGAAAAACTGCCTCAAACTAAGCTTAGAGAGTCATTCGCATGCTGTTAAAACGTAAATAACTTTTTTTAGAATTTTTGTCTGTCTGTCTGTCTGTCTGTCTGTCTGTCTGTCTGTCTGTCTGTCTGTCCGGGGTAATCTCAGAAACGGCTGAAGCGATTTCGATGAAACTTTGCAGACATGAAGAGGGGGTCGTCAGGAGTAACATAGGCTACTTTTTGTTTATGTAAATTGCGGTACATACACCAAAATAACATTTTTTACAATTTTTGTCTGTCTGTCTGTTTGTTCCGGCTAATCTCTGAAATAGCTGGACCGATTTTGACGGGACTTTTATTGGCAGGTAGCTGATGTAATAAGGAGTAACTTAGGCTACGTTTATTTTAGAAAAAATACACCCCGGACGAAGCCGGGAGCGGGCCGCTAAATGTATTGCTAACCGCAAAACTCGAGAACGGGTGGACCGATTTTAATTCTGTCTTCACTCATGGACAGAGGGATAATCAGGGAAGGTTTTTACGTTAAAAAAAAATGCACCTCGGGCGAAGCCGGGAGCGGACCGCTAGTCTTCATATATATACAATGAAGATTATTATATACTAGCGATCCGTTCCCGGCTTCGCACGGGTGCAATTTTTTTCTGCAAATTAAACGTAGAAACCTTCCTCGTTTAACGCTCTTCCCATTAATGAAAACAGTATAAAAATCCGTTCGGTAGTTTTTGAGAATCGCAAACATATAGACAGACAGACGCAGCGGGGGGACTTTGTTTTATAATATTAAATAACGTAAATTTAATAATGTTGTCTTCGTGAGAGAATTGATTTTTGTTTAATTGTGCGTAACTTTGTCTTTTTCCTGTGTATATTAGTTCCACTGAGATAAGAGAACGCAGTTCGGCGAAATATGGGTATATTCTATCTCAAAACTTCGATGATGAATACTAAAGCTGTCTATCAAGCTGATAGTGATGATCGTTAGGCAGAAAAGATAAATGTTTCAACTTATTCGTGTACATAGACTTTTCGAGTTTAATGAGAATGATGCTTATGCATTAAGATAGCCTCACTCTACTTCCTTCGAAATAAATATAACAAATCACCCATCAGGTTTAACAAATTTTTAAATTTCTAAAAATTTTGACGATGTTCTGAAATTTCAAAAAATCTTATTAAATTATCTGAAAAAGTGAAGAAAGTTTTCATAGAATTTTCTAGAAACTTCTGGAATTTTCTAGAAACTTCTGAAAATTTTCGAGAAACTTCTAGAATTTTCTAAAAACTTCTAGAATTTTCTAGAATGTTAGCAAAAAAAAATCCGTTCCTATTAATAATACATAATGAGCGACTCAGCCAAAGAAAAGATATGCCGCAAGGAGAACTCATCGTATTGCATGAACCTTCGTTTCAGTTGTTAACAACAAATGCAATTGTTATGAACGAAAAAATTCTTTTTTTTTTTTATTGTCACAGGGTTAGTAACTTTTTTCAGTAAAAGAAAAAATATCGCGTTTGAAAAAATCGAATATATTGCATAGATCCCGTTATTTATTGTTTATGACGCTTGGAGAACCCTCTGGAAACTAAAGGAAGGGCGAAGAATGGAAGCAAACAAACAATCTGTGCGAGCAAATTCTAGAACACCTTTTTTAACACGTGTACATAGACTTTTCGAGTTTAATGAGAATGATGCTTATGCATTAAGATAGCCTTACTCTACTTCCTTCGAAATAAATATAATAAATCACCCATCAGGTTTAACAAATTTTTAAATTTCTAAAAATTTTGACGATGTTCTGTAATTTCAAAAAATCTTATTAAATTATCTGAAAAAGTGAAGAAAGTTTTCATATATGCGAGAATTTTCTAGAAACTTCTGAAATTTTCGAGAAACTTCTAGAATTTTCTAAAAACTTCTAGAATTTTCTATAAAATTTACATAAACAAAAAGTAGCCTATGTTACTCCTGACGACCCCCTCTTCATGTCTGCAAAGTTTCATCGAAATCGCTTCAGCCGTTTCTGAGATTACCCCGAACAGACAGACAGACAGACAGACAGACAGACAAACAATTCTAAAAAAAGTTATTTACGTTTTAACAGCATGCGAATGACTCAAAGCTTAGTTTGAGGCAGTTTTTCGCAAATCACAGACAGACACTCTGATTTTATTTATATAGATTAATAGAAACGGATTTTTTTTCGCTAACATTCTAGAAAATTCTAGATGTTTATAGAAAATTCTAGAAGTTTTTAGAAAATTCTAGAAGTTTCTCGAAAATTTCAGAAATTTCTAGAAAATTCCAGAAGTTTCTAGGAAATTCTCGCATATATGAAAACTTTCTTCACTTTTTCAGATAATTTAATAAGATTTTTTGAAATTTCAGAACCTGATGGGTTATATTTATTTCGAAGGAAGTAGAGTGAGGCTATCTTAATGCATAAGCATCATTCTCATTAAACTCGAAAAGTCTATGTACACGAATGCACCCGGGCGAAGCCGGGAACGAGTCGCTAGTCTAAAATAAACGTAGCCTAAGTTACTCCTTATTACATCAGCTACCTGTCAATAAAAGTCCCGTCAAAATCGGTCCAGCTATTTCAGAGATTAGCCGGAACAAACAGACAGACAGACAAAAATTGTAAAATTATTATTTTGGTGTATGTACCGCAATTTACATAAACAAAAAGTAGCCTATGTTACTCCTGACGACCCCCTCTTCATGTCTGCAAAGTTTCATCGAAATCGCTTCAGCCGTTTCTGAGATTACCCCGGACAGACAGACAGACAGACAGACAGACAGACAGACAGACAGACAGACAGACAGACAGACAGACAGACAGACAGACAGACAAAAATTCTAAAAAAAGTTATTTACGTTTTAACAGCATGCGAATGACTCTCTAAGCTTAGTTTGAGGCAGTTTTTCGCAAATCACAGACAGACACTCCGATTTTATTTATATAGACTAGCGATCCGTTCCCGGCTTCGCACGGGTGCAATTTTTTTCTGCAAATTAAACGTAGAAACCTTCCTCGTTTAACGCTCTTCCCATTAATGAAAACAGTATAAAAATCCGTTCGGTAGTTTTTGAGAATCGCAAACATATAGACAGACAGACGCAGCGGGGGGACTTTGTTTTATAATATTAAAAAACGTAAATTTAATAATGTTGTCTTCGTGAGCGAATTGATTTTTGTTTAATTGTGCGTAACTTTCTTTTTCCTGTGTATATTAGTTCCACTGAGATAAGAGAACGCAGTTCGGCGAAATATGGGTATATTCTATCTCAAAACTTCGATGATGAATACTAAAGCTGTCTATCAAGCTGATAGTGATGATCGTTACGCAGAAAAGATAAATGTTTCAACTTATTCGTGTACATAGACTTTTCGAGTTTAATGAGAATGATGCTTATGCATTAAGATAGCCTCACTCTACTTCCTTCGAAATAAATATAACAAATCACCCATCAGGTTTAACAAATTTTCAAATTTCTAAAAATTTTGACGATGTTCTGAAATTTCAAAAAATCTTATTAAATTATCTGAAAAAGTGAAGAAAGTTTTCATAGAATTTTCTAGAAACTTCTGGAATTTTCTAGAAACTTCTGGAATTTTCTAGAAACTTCTGAAAATTTTCGAGAAACTTCTAGAATTTTCTAAAAACTTCTAGAATTTTCTATAAACATCTAGAATTTTCTAGAATGTTAGGGAAAAAAAATCCGTTCCTATTAATAATACATAATGAGCGACTCAGCCAAAGAAAAGATATGCCGCAAGGAGAACTCATCGTATTGCATGAACCTTCGTTTCAGTTGTTAACAACAAATGCAATTGTTATGAACGAAAAAATTCTTTTTTCTTATTGTCACAGGGTTAGTAACTTTTTTCAGTAAAAGAAAAAATATCGCGTTTGAAAAAATCGAATATATTGCATAGATCCCGTTTTTTATTGTTTATGACGCTTGGAGAACCCTCTGGAAACTAAAGGAAGGGCGAAGAATGGAAGCAAACAAACAATCTGTGCGAGCAAATTCTAGAACACCTTTTTTAACACGTGTACATAGACTTTTCGAGTTTAATGAGAATGATGCTTATGCATTAAGATAGCCTTACTCTACTTCCTTCGAAATAAATATAATAAATCACCCATCAGGTTTAACAAATTTTTAAATTTCTAAAAATTTTGACGATGTTCTGAAATTTCAAAAAATCTTATTAAATTATCTGAAAAAGTGAAGAAGGTTTTCATATATGCGAGAATTTTCTAGAAACTTCTGAAATTTTCGAGAAACTTATAGAATTTTCGAGAAACTTCTAGAATTTTCTAAAAACTTCTAGAATTTTCTATAAAATTTACATAAACAAAAAGTAGTCTATGTTACTCCTGACGACCCCCTCTTCATGTCTGCAAAGTTTCATCGAAATCGCTTCAGCCGTTTCTGAGATTACCCCGAACAGACAGACAGACAGACAGACAGACAGACAGACAACAATTCTAAAAAAAGTTATTTACGTTTTAACAGCATGCGAATGACTCTCAAAGCTTAGTTTGAGGCAGTTTTTCGCAAATCACAGACAGACACTCTGATTTTATTTATATAGATTAATAGAAACGGATTTTTTTTCGCTAACATTCTAGAAAATTCTAGATGTTTATAGAAAATTCTAGAAGTTTTTAGAAAATTCTAGAAGTTTCTCGAAAATTTCAGAAATTTCTAGAAAATTCCAGAAGTTTCTAGGAAATTCTCGCATATATGAAAACTTTCTTCACTTTTTCAGATAATTTAATAAGATTTTTTGAAATTTCAGAACCTGATGGGTGATTTGTTATATTTATTTCGAAGGAAGTAGAGTGAGGCTATCTTAATGCATAAGCATCATTCTCATTAAACTCGAAAAGTCTATGTACACGAATGCACCCGGACGAAGCCGGGAACGAGTCGCTAGTCTAAAATAAACGTAGCCTAAGTTACTTCTTATTACATCAGCTACCTGCCAATAAAAGTCCCGTCAAAATCGGTCTAGCTATTTCAGAGATTAGCCGGAACAAACAGACAGACAGACAAAAATTGTAAAAAATGTTATTTTGGTGTATGTACCGCAATTTACATAAACAAAAAGTAGCCTATGTTACTCCTGACGACCCCCTCTTCATGTCTGCAAAGTTTCATCGAAATCGCTTCAGCCGTTTCTGAGATTACCCCGGACAGACAGACAGACAGACAGACAGACAGACAGACAGACAGACAGACAGACAGACAGACAGACAGACAGACAGACAGACAGACAGACAGACAGACAGACAAAAATTCTAAAAAAAGTTATTTACGTTTTAACAGCATGCGAATGACTCTCTAAGCTTAGTTTGAGGCAGTTTTTCGCAAATCACAGACAGACACTCTGATTTTATTTATATAGAAGACTAGCGATCCGTTCCCGGCTTCGCACGGGTGCAATTTTTTTCTGCAAATTAAACGTAGAAACCTTCCTCGTTTAACGCTCTTCCCATTAATGAAAACAGTATAAAAATCCGTTCGGTAGTTTTTGAGAATCGCAAACATATAGACAGACAGACGCAGCGGGGGGACTTTGTTTTATAATATTAAATAACGTAAATTTAATAATGTTGTCTTCGTGAGAGAATTGATTTTTGTTTAATTGTGCGTAACTTTGTCTTTTTCCTGTGTATATTAGTTCCACTGAGATAAGAGAACGCAGTTCGGCGAAATATGGGTATATTCTATCTCAAAACTTCGATGATGAATACTAAAGCTGTCTATCAAGCTGATAGTGATGATCGTTAGGCAGAAAAGATAAATGTTTCAACTTATTCGTGTACATAGACTTTTCGAGTTTAATGAGAATGATGCTTATGCATTAAGATAGCCTCACTCTACTTCCTTCGAAATAAATATAACAAATCACCCATCAGGTTTAACAAATTTTTAAATTTCTAAAAATTTTGACGATGTTCTGAAATTTCAAAAAATCTTATTAAATTATCTGAAAAAGTGAAGAAAGTTTTCATAGAATTTTCTAGAAACTTCTGGAATTTTCTAGAAACTTCTGAAAATTTTCGAGAAACTTCTAGAATTTTCTAAAAACTTCTAGAATTTTCTAGAATGTTAGCAAAAAAAAATCCGTTCCTATTAATAATACATAATGAGCGACTCAGCCAAAGAAAAGATATGCCGCAAGGAGAACTCATCGTATTGCATGAACCTTCGTTTCAGTTGTTAACAACAAATGCAATTGTTATGAACGAAAAAATTCTTTTTTTTTTTTATTGTCACAGGGTTAGTAACTTTTTTCAGTAAAAGAAAAAATATCGCGTTTGAAAAAATCGAATATATTGCATAGATCCCGTTATTTATTGTTTATGACGCTTGGAGAACCCTCTGGAAACTAAAGGAAGGGCGAAGAATGGAAGCAAACAAACAATCTGTGCGAGCAAATTCTAGAACACCTTTTTTAACACGTGTACATAGACTTTTCGAGTTTAATGAGAATGATGCTTATGCATTAAGATAGCCTTACTCTACTTCCTTCGAAATAAATATAATAAATCACCCATCAGGTTTAACAAATTTTTAAATTTCTAAAAATTTTGACGATGTTCTGTAATTTCAAAAAATCTTATTAAATTATCTGAAAAAGTGAAGAAAGTTTTCATATATGCGAGAATTTTCTAGAAACTTCTGAAATTTTCGAGAAACTTCTAGAATTTTCTAAAAACTTCTAGAATTTTCTATAAAATTTACATAAACAAAAAGTAGCCTATGTTACTCCTGACGACCCCCTCTTCATGTCTGCAAAGTTTCATCGAAATCGCTTCAGCCGTTTCTGAGATTACCCCGAACAGACAGACAGACAGACAGACAGACAGACAGACAAACAATTCTAAAAAAAGTTATTTACGTTTTAACAGCATGCGAATGACTCAAAGCTTAGTTTGAGGCAGTTTTTCGCAAATCACAGACAGACACTCTGATTTTATTTATATAGATTAATAGAAACGGATTTTTTTTCGCTAACATTCTAGAAAATTCTAGATGTTTATAGAAAATTCTAGAAGTTTTTAGAAAATTCTAGAAGTTTCTCGAAAATTTCAGAAATTTCTAGAAAATTCCAGAAGTTTCTAGGAAATTCTCGCATATATGAAAACTTTCTTCACTTTTTCAGATAATTTAATAAGATTTTTTGAAATTTCAGAACCTGATGGGTTATATTTATTTCGAAGGAAGTAGAGTGAGGCTATCTTAATGCATAAGCATCATTCTCATTAAACTCGAAAAGTCTATGTACACGAATGCACCCGGGCGAAGCCGGGAACGAGTCGCTAGTCTAAAATAAACGTAGCCTAAGTTACTCCTTATTACATCAGCTACCTGTCAATAAAAGTCCCGTCAAAATCGGTCCAGCTATTTCAGAGATTAGCCGGAACAAACAGACAGACAGACAAAAATTGTAAAATTATTATTTTGGTGTATGTACCGCAATTTACATAAACAAAAAGTAGCCTATGTTACTCCTGACGACCCCCTCTTCATGTCTGCAAAGTTTCATCGAAATCGCTTCAGCCGTTTCTGAGATTACCCCGGACAGACAGACAGACAGACAGACAGACAGACAGACAGACAGACAGACAGACAGACAGACAGACAGACAGACAGACAGACAGACAGACAGACAGACAGACAGACAGACAGACAGACAGACAGACAGACAGACAGACAGACAGACAGACAGACAGACAGACAGACAGACAGACAGACAGACAGACAGACAGACAGACAGACAGACAGACAGACAGACAGACAGACAGACAGACAGACAGACAGACAGACAGACAGACAGACAGACAGACAGACAGACAGACAGACAGACAGACAGACAGACAGACAGACAGACAGACAGACAGACAGACAGACAGACAGACAGACAGACAGACAGACAGACAGACAGACAGACAGACAGACAGACAGACAGACAGACAGACAGACAGACAGACAGACAGACAGACAGACAGACAGACAGACAGACAGACAGACAGACAGACAGACAGACAGACAGACAGACAGACAGACAGACAGACAGACAGACAGACAGACAGACAGACAGACAGACAGACAGACAGACAGACAGACAGACAGACAGACAGACAGACAGACAGACAGACAGACAGACAGACAGACAGACAGACAGACAGACAGACAGACAGACAGACAGACAGACAGACAGACAGACAGACAGACAGACAGACAGACAGACAGACAGACAGACAGACAGACAGACAGACAGACAGACAGACAGACAGACAGACAGACAGACAGACAGACAGACAGACAGACAGACAGACAGACAGACAGACAGACAGACAGACAGACAGACAGACAGACAGACAGACAGACAGACAGACAGACAGACAGACAGACAGACAGACAGACAGACAGACAGACAGACAGACAGACAGACAGACAGACAGACAGACAGACAGACAGACAGACAGACAGACAGACAGACAGACAGACAGACAGACAGACAGACAGACAGACAGACAGACAGACAGACAGACAGACAGACAGACAGACAGACAGACAGACAGACAGACAGACAGACAGACAGACAGACAGACAGACAGACAGACAGACAGACAGACAGACAGACAGACAGACAGACAGACAGACAGACAGACAGACAGACAGACAGACAGACAGACAGACAGACAGACAGACAGACAGACAGACAGACAGACAGACAGACAGACAGACAGACAGACAGACAGACAGACAGACAGACAGACAGACAGACAGACAGACAGACAGACAGACAGACAGACAGACAGACAGACAGACAGACAGACAGACAGACAGACAGACAGACAGACAGACAGACAGACAGACAGACAGACAGACAGACAGACAGACAGACAGACAGACAGACAGACAGACAGACAGACAGACAGACAGACAGACAGACAGACAGACAGACAGACAGACAGACAGACAGACAGACAGACAGACAGACAGACAGACAGACAGACAGACAGACAGACAGACAGACAGACAGACAGACAGACAGACAGACAGACAGACAGACAGACAGACAGACAGACAGACAGACAGACAGACAGACAGACAGACAGACAGACAGACAGACAGACAGACAGACAGACAGACAGACAGACAGACAGACAGACAGACAGACAGACAGACAGACAGACAGACAGACAGACAGACAGACAGACAGACAGACAGACAGACAGACAGACAGACAGACAGACAGACAGACAGACAGACAGACAAAAATTCTAAAAAAAGTTATTTACGTTTTAACAGCATGCGAATGACTCTCTAAGCTTAGTTTGAGGCAGTTTTTCGCAAATCACAGACAGACACTCCGATTTTATTTATATAGATTAAGGGTGTTTTTTTTAAACAAACAAACATGTAAATATATTTTAAAAATGCATTATTTTTTATATATATTTCTGATAGTATGTTTTTATAGAGATGTCATATAAAAACATCAGGGAAGTAACAAAACAAAAAAGTAAGTTAAATACAAAAGTTAGATTCAACTTTGGGCTTCTCGAACCCTCAAATTAAGATTAATTATACAGCGATTCTACGGACTAGACGAAGGTCACAACACTATAACACTCCTAAAACTTTTTCTTTAATCTGTCCAGTTGAAAAGTTTCATGTGATAAACGGAATAGTCCAACAAAATCACTAAAGCGATTTTCGCTAATTGCTTTGGAGATTTCAGTAAAACTTCGCCACTCTCGAAGTTAAGCGAATGGGAAGTTTGCATCGAGCGGAAAACTTTTGTTATATTACTCATTTTTTTATATAGAAAATGTTGGCAGGCAAGCTTAAATTCCACTTGTTGGTAGATAAGTCGCCATATAAACAAGTAAAAGTGTTTTTTAAAACCTTAAATGTCCGGTTTCTTTAATAAAAATCATATGGCACTCGGCCGCGTCACAGTCCTTCTGATTTGGCAGGCTTTTTAAAGTTGCTACAATATAATAAAATATATAATTTTTAAGTCGAAACCGTAATGACATATCATCATCATGACATATCATAAAAAGTAGACTGTTTTTTTTTTAACATAATAATATGCAAGCCCCGTTTTTGTTCTGCAGGAGAGCCATCATAGCATGATAGCAGATAGGCTGGACTCTCTAAGTAACCTCAACAAAGAATTATTATTATTATATACTTATATAATATGTAAAAATGCGGGCGAAGCTGCAGACAAAAGCTATTTATACGTAAAAACCTTTCGGAACACTTAAATAATATACGGAAATCTACATCAGTCACGAGAATTTTAAGATTCTATACAGTTTTTAAATTAAACATTGAACTCAATCCTGTTTAAGGTCACCAGCGTTTCAGTAACTTAGCGAATAAAATAAACCATAAGTTGAGCCCGCATGCTGTTACCTTATTACTTTGTAAGTTCTAAACCCTAGGGCTTACACTTTATTTTAACTGTACACAATGTTCGCTTGTATACTAAAACGAGAAAAAGGGAATTTAATTTTGTTGAAAAAAGTTTAGTTGCGTTGATAATATTAATATTTACTAAGAAATATTAAGAATTTGCTTCACATTAGTGAATCATCTTAATTATGAAATCATAAATTCTATAAAAATTGTTACAACGTCGTCACATTTTCATAAATTCTATGTAGGTAGGTATAATTTATTCTAGTGATTGGACACGATTTTTCAAAATCTTTTTTTTTTAATATCACGCGAGTCCTCTCGTTTCACTTATGTAAATTTTACATATCGTATTAAATAAATTCTGGTAACTTCTCATAGGAATGCTTTGTAGATCGTATAAAAATATTCGCTACTAATCATACTAATCGAGGATATATCAGTCTACTAGACTGATCAAAGTGAGAAAGTAGAAGAAGACTTTATTACTTTTTTTTGTGAGAATACATTGACTAGATGTAACCAATAGTTAGCGCGTTCCAACCTAACGGAGTGGCGCCATCTAGTTTTCATTTATGGTATTACTTTTTACATATGCACCTAACACATATTTTCTTGATGAGCTTCTATTTGTAGACGATGATTAGCAAACTTATCATCATCAACTTATATCCTCTTAACACATCACCTTATTATAGAATGATTCCAATCAAACATATCATGTTAAATAACTCATGAGGACAGTATTTGGCATAGACAGTATTTGGCATAAATGAACTTCAAAATCAATATTAACAACAAACACTATATTTACCAGATTGTAAATGAATGAGTCAATAATGTGTTACCACAACAAGGAGTAACGTATAGTTATTCTGAAATCCATTAATCAAGGAAGAGTGACGTAACTGGCAACGTAACATTAATCACGAATCCAAAACAACGCAATAACGAGTTAATAGAATAATCCACGCAACGTAATAACAATACGAGTACTACGCACAACCAGCAGCCGTGGTTATTATTATTCCCAATTTGAATACATTATAAATTCACCGACAAAAGTGTTGTTTCGTTATTATTTTGGGTTTTCACTAGAGAAATTTTTATTAAAAAAAATGTTTTGAAACATTACACTGGCTCGCCGAATCCACTGGTGGACTCGCTAACTTGTATTTAATCAAATTTTACCAAAAAGTCTCAATAAACACACTAACATTATAATATTAATAGGATTATAGTATTTTAATTAAAGAAACGAGATTATTAATGTTTTATGTGAGAAAATGAGAAGTTACGCGGCGAAGTCGCGTGCAACAGCTATAGTAATATTATAAAGTGAGAGGAATTATAAACTCAAAAACTACTTGACCGATTCTTTCACCTATAGAAAGCTACATTATGTGCGAGTAACATAGGCTATAAAGTTAGGCGGGCGAAGTTGCGTGCAACAGCTAGTATATTATAGATTAAAGTCATTGTCCGTCTCTTTTTCTCCGCTAATCTCTGTTAAACCACCCAAAGGATTTTGGTTCAATTTTTATTAATGGAAAGAGCGATAAACGAGGAAGGTTTTCGTATAATATTTGCAGAAAAAAAATACATCCTCAAGAAGGGGGAGTCGCTAGTAGTTAATGAATAATGATTATTTGAAGAGTCGGCGTAATGTAACGGATCAATACTTGCGAGTGAAATTAGAATAAAGTAATTAAATAGGTTTCCTGTGTATTTTATTTTAATGCGTCATTAGAAGCTGATGCGAGAATTATACAAGATTAGGTAAACAAATATGACCCAGAGTTTGGATTTTGTTTGAAGCCAACGTGTGAAAGCAAAAATGTGTTCATTCTCACGTAAAGTTTAAAAACAAAGAAACAAAGAAATTCAGGTAAACTTA
Source organism: Synanthedon andrenaeformis (assembly GCA_936446665.2). Classification (NCBI taxonomy): domain Eukaryota; kingdom Metazoa; phylum Arthropoda; class Insecta; order Lepidoptera; family Sesiidae; genus Synanthedon; species Synanthedon andrenaeformis. The sequence continues at coordinate 3,105,593 of OW387786.2, read as the reverse complement.
GAAAAAAATTGTTATTCATATTTGTCTCAGTGATGGCCACATGCCGGTGGTATAATAGAAAAAAAGGAGAAAACAATACAATTTATGGGGAGTCGTTTCTTTATGTAGCAATCGGACGTTGTTTGGCTTTATTGGTGTTGACATTGTCAATAGAACCAATAAAACCATTGTTATGCAGAGTTATGTTGTTACCATAAGCCAGGAGCATTGTTTTGCATTTACACAAACAGGGAAACGTGACAATAGTGTCGGCATTAGCAAAGGAACATTTCGACAGTTGGCAAACAGATGTGGCCATCTTCTTTGTGCTCTTAATATTAATGCGTGTGCGGGGAGAGACAGGGGGTGGCTTCGCAAGTGGGAATAAAAAGGTTGGCAAGGGAGAATGCGGGGTCACTTGATTTTGTCTTTTCTGCTTGAACGTTTGCCTCGAGATTTCGCAAGTAATACTTGTTAATTAAACACTTTTACATTACATTACATTAGAGTTTCGCGTCGCGAGTGTAGGGGGGCGTGAGTGCTGCAAGACGAGTTCAGCTGAAAGAGTAGCTGTTGTTAAGGTAAGTGAGCATGAATTATAAGTCATAGAGCCAGATTTTATTACGTGTTCAATATCAATTCATTTATTATAATTACAATAAGTTAATTTACTTAGTAATTTTATTCTGAATTTCTTTTAATTTTGTATTTTACAGGTGCTTTAATTTATTTTGTGTGTGTGGTTTTACAGCAATTTAGATTAGATTGACTGAGTTAATTTAGTAATCAATGGACTAGGTTTATTACGTTTTGAGTTATTAAGTTATTTAATTTCTGTTCATCAAATCTTTGTTTAATTACGGTAGAGATTGGTAGAGTTAGTTTACATAGCCTAACTTTAATTTTTTATTTTTCTCTTTTACTTGTGCATTATTTTGTTTTGTGTGCGTATTTTAACGGCAATTTAGGTTCATTTGACTTAATTAATTAAATTAGTAAACCATTATTTAGCGAAGGGTTATTTTGTGTTACATGTTAAATTAGGTTGATATAGTCAATATAGACAGGACTTACGCTTTGGTTTCATCATATCGCGATGTTTGGGAACATAGGTTATAATTTGGGATAGGAATTAATTACTTTAGTGGTTCTTTGTAATGCTTAATGTTGAGAGGTTAGGTATTTATTTAATTCATAAACTCTGAATCGGTTATTGCTATTAGAATATACTATAATAACTATTTAAATAATTAGGGACCATTATTCAATGTATGTAGAAGCAACGTCAATGTTAGAAAGTGATAAAGAGTAGGAAATGTTATGCCATGTAGGTTAGAAAGGGTAATAGTAGGTAGACAGAAAAGGGAATGGGAGTATAAATACAAGATAATATAGTCATGAATGCGCGATGTATGCAAGATAGAATATTTCTTATAATGTAAATTTATTTTAACACAAGCAACGTATTTTATACGAATTTTATATCTTATAAAAGTCATAAATGCAGGTATCAACCAGTACGTACGAGTGAGGAAGATAGGTATAATATTAGGATGTAAAATAGAGTAACGCCGCTGTTGGTTGAGTAGAGGAAGGAAGTAGGTATAGTAAAATCACTGATAGGTAGATGGTTAATAGAAGGGTCTATAAAGAGAAAAGTTAAGATTTTATTTAGGTTAATAGTTTTCTACGATTGTGCAGTGCTTATTAGTAGGGATAAAGCAATTTAGGCAACAGCATTACAATGAGTGAGGCAACCCTTTCTCTTACTCATAAGAAGTAGCGGAAAGTCTTCAAATTGTGTGAAAATTCAATGGTGGGTGGTGTTTTGTGTTGTGACAGATATAAACCCGTGATGATATTATTTATATGGAGATTGCAGCTCAAACAGAGTACATCTTCATTTATATAAGTTTAAATTGAGATTTTATATAAATATTAGCTTAAACTGAACTTTAATAGCTAGTCATACAATTTTATAAATAGTAGACAACTAGCCATTATAATGAAATAACACACAATGGGTATGTTTTGTCCTTTAAATGACTCAATAATCTTTGCAGTAATCGCTAAAATATATTGAATATACATTGTATATTTACTGAAACTATATGCAATAATAACATGGATTCCTAATATTTAATATTGTTCGCCATCTGGTTGTAATTCAGCAGTCTGCATATTTTAAAATTAACATGATTAAAATCTGCGTTCTTTGAGGGATTGTGGCAAGGCTGTACTAAGTGAGCTACGAGGAGGTAATTATTAGTAATTATCTTTTCCGCTTCCACTGTATTTAAGATGTGAACCTAGTGGTCTCCCATCAGATATTTTGGGCCCAGTCCAGTCTAATGACTGCGTCATGGAGTCCAAGGAGATCATTAGTATTCTTAATACGTGTGTGGCAACCTCGCAAGTACTGAATTGTTGCAGTATTTTCAAAGTGACTTTTCATTAAACTGATTTATTTGGGTTACTGCCATATCATTTTATTGTATAATATTCACAAGCAAGACTAGTCAGATAGACAGTCTTGTTAATTATTAATTAAATATAATAACACCTTTTGAGTAAAATCTAAGTTCTTTTGAGGGATTGTGGCAAAGCTGTACTAAGTGAGCTACGAGGAGATAATTATTAGTAATTATCTTTTCCGCTTCCACTGTATTTAAGATGTGAACCTAGTGTTCTCCCATCATGCCTATTGGGCCCAGTCCAGTCTAATGTCTGCGTCATGGAGTCCAAGGAGATCATTAGTATTTTTAGTACGTGTGTGGCAACCTCGCTAGTACTGAATTGTTTCAGTATTCTCAAAGTGACTTTTCATTAAACTGATTTATTTGGGCTACTGCCATATCATTTTATTGTATAATATTCACAAGCAAGACTAGTCAGATAGACAGTCTTGTTAATTATTAATTAAATATAATAACACCTTTGAGTAAAATCTAAGTTCTTTTGAGGGATTGTGGCAAAGCTGTACTAAGTGAGCTACGAGGAGATAATTATTAGCAATTATCTTTTCCGCTTCCACTGTATTTAAGATGTGAACCTAGTGTTCTCCCATCATGCCTATTGGGCCCAGTCCAGTCTAATGTCTGCGTCATGGAGTCCAAGGAGATCATTAGTATTCTTAGTACGTGTGTGGCAACCTCACAAGTACTGAATTGTTGCGGTGTTCTCAAAGTGACATTATCCTACTTATGAAACCTACCTACTGTGAGTTTACTCACCACACCACTCCAATCTCAATATTGAATTGGAATTAATTTATTATTTGATTACATCACAAGGAGAAGCTCGTGGTCAGCTAACACGACCATCTGGTGGTCCTCACCCAACAACACTATATTACTGAATCAAAATATCGTCCTTTCGAGTGACTGTAAGCAGGCGAGTTCTTCTTCAGCTGCATTGTCTCAAGTATGGCGTAATTCGAGAGGTGGTACCCACATAATTGGGGCACTTTGGATTAGATATTAAATTGCTGACGATCTCAGCGGCAGGACAAACCGCGGGGGAAGTGTTTAATAGTCGAAGCCATTGTAGCCCCGTACCACAAATCGTTGTTAAAAAGAGCGTGCTAGCAATCTTAATTACAAGACCTGCTACAAATCATTCAAAGCGACAACCATGTTCCTGAAACCTTAACATCATGATGATGGTGTTAATTGACCTAGAGATGCTCTCTGGTAAATGCTAAACAACAACTATATGGGATTGGAGGATTCCTTACATCCTACCATTTATCGTCTTTATGACGCAACGATATTCCTCCTGTTAACGGGGAAAGGAAACTGTGGTTGACTTTCACGACTTGAGGGCGAATGGTTGGGGCTCGCAAGATTCCTTTAACCCTTTCGTTAAAGAATGGGTACCTAAATCCCTTTAGCCTTATGGCTTACAGATTCACTAGTCATTATAGTGAAACCTAACCCAAGTTAATTTCAGTCCTTATACCTAATCCAAGTTAATTTAATATCATACCATTAACTGATTTACTATATACGTTTCATTACTTCCTTAATATTTAGAGAATCCATGTTAGGTGATGTATCTATTTAATTCATTAAACAGCTTAGCACAAAGTATTACGTACCTCTATAAAGAATTAAAGGGTTACTATTAAACACAGCGTAGGACACTGCCACTTTTGGACGATCACAATGCCAATAAAATATATATAATACTGTATTACAAAATGAGTACATATTCTTATATGTAATTGTTATAGTATGAAAGTATGTCTGTGTGAGGAAAGGATAGTGTTATGATGGGGTTTACATATTTATCAGTATATCGACATATGCGTTTCGTAGTACTGTAGACTCGTAGCACAGTTGATGTATTGAAAATATATCAACTGTGCTACGAGATATTTTTCGTTCGGAAATAAATTGACTGCTATAATAAATACCAGTCAATTTATTTCCGAACGAAAAATTTAAAAAGGGGGGGGGTCGTTACAGTAAACGCTTTCTAATACACAAATCGAACCAGTGGACTTGACTGCGTTTGTTTCAAAAATACACTAATTTTCATTGAAGTTATTAAATAAAATGATAATTTAGTGACAAACTATCTAAAATACATTAGGTATGTATTGCATTAACTCTGCTTAGAAGAATTAGAATATTCGAATGTTTCAATACTAATTACTCATTAAGTAAATGATTATATTTAAACGTAGACGAAAATTTACATAATTATATTAAAATATTTAATCGCCTCAGTAAAGAAATAAGCGTTGGTGTTATAACGTGTTAAATGAAGACAGCGTTAACTTTATTCAATATCTTGTGGTGACATTTATTAAAGTTTATTACGCGGAAAAGGGGAAACAATTTTCTGGATTACTGACGACAGTATTGCCTAGATAGATTGTTATGACTTTAATTTGTATTAAGGCTTCGGTTGAATCACGGTATTGTGTTAAAACTAAGCATCGGTAATATAATAATTGAGACGACTCTGTCACATTATAACGGTACATAAGAATACATTCTCTCTCCCGAGGATTCTGTTAAACCAAACATCAGTTACTTACTTACGTACGTAAGTAAGAAACCGTTTTTTAATTAGATAAAGTTGACTATGAAATTTGTAATTCGAAAGATTTGAATTTATTATTTTATTTATTTAATTTAGAATTTAAATTATTTATTATTTATTTAATTAATTTAAAAAAATTTAGAAACCGTTTTTTGAAATGAATTTTAAGATTTCTTTTAAATTACAACTAAGAGTTTTATAATTTTTTTATATTAAACCCAAAGTAGCTTGATTAAAAGGACGCAAGCGTAATTAATATTATGTAAAGAACACTTATAGGTCTTTTAAACAAAAAAAAAACTAAATGTTGGTACGCATTTTTGTAAAGTATTATATATGTGTATTTTATGTTAGAAATTAGAATAGTTGGTTTAATTTCAATAAACTTATAGGGTTTCTTAACTAATTCTTTTTCATGATATCTGCATTTTAGGCGAAATGTAATACTAAAATATTATTTTAAGTGACTGAAATATTATCATATGCAATATTTAGATACATATTATACTATCTCCCCCGTCGCGTTTGTCTGTGTGTATGTATGTATGCTCGCGATGATCTCAAAAACTACTAAACTGGTTTTAATGCCGTTTTCACTAGTGGAAAGAACGTTTAATGAGAAAAAAAAATTATGTGTAATTTGCAGATAAAATTGCACCTGTGGCAAAGCCGGAAGCGGGTCTAGTATAATATTTTATTAATTAGACTTTTTTATTTATTATACTGTGTCTACACATACCAAAAGATTATAACACCAATTGAGTTTACGTATAAAATTATCTTTTACGAGCTGGTGCCTACGACTTCGCGTTGAAAAAGAAAATATATGAGTGATTATTGTTATACGATATCGCAAAAACAAATTTAAAAAAACACTTGCTATTTACGCCATCTGATGGTATGAATATAAGACTTTTTGTCACTGCAGTCTGCCAGTATTATATTTAATGTCACTATTCACTGACAGATGGCGCTAGAGTTGACACAAATCGAAATTATACTAAAATTATAGATATATATAAGCGTGATGTTATATAGCCTAAAGCCTTCCCTCGATAAATAGACTAGCCAACACAAAAAGAATTTTTCAATTCGAACCACTAGTTCCTGAGACTAGCGCATTCAACCAAACAAACTTCAGCTTTATATAATAGTATAGATGTGCAAAGAATAATTACATTTTGTTTATGTCAGCCTTTGTGTTAAAGTATATTTAACTCTTTAACATACTAGTTAACTACTGCTCGTATTCATGAACAATTTCAAAACGAATACTGAGCTGTGTGATAAAGTACATCATTCACGATCACGAACAATAGGTGTGACGATATCTGTCAGAAACACTCGCCTATGTGAATTTATTCAAGTCCGTAACAAACCTTTGTCCATTAAGTTTTCTTTGTAATCTCTATAGTGTGACGTACATAAAAACAATTTATCAACGTTTTTTTAAACAGTTAACAATAAAGTAATAATTTTTTTTTAAATGTAATAAAAGAATAGGTTACAAAGTAGTATTGAAGTTAATTTGTGAATAAAATATATTAAAAAAAATTACTCTACGTCCTTCCTAATTTTAAAGAAATCTTCATACCAAATTTAATCAGTAGCTTAGCCTAACAGCCAGACTTTTCCGTTAGTTGTGGATAGCTTGAAATATTTTAAAAAAGTGTTTTACTTCGGGCAAATATAATGACAGAAATAAAACAAGAAACGTAAGTGGGTAAACAACTCTGAAGCGAATGTTGACAGTGCTTGATGTAAAATGTAATATTTTTCTTCCGCCTCCATTCGAGCAACAGCTGGCGAGTGACAAAAAGCGAACAAACACAAGCTAAGCTTATACAATATCACAAATACGTGAAGCCAATTTAATATGTATAAATATAATTTTTTTTAAAAAGAATTTCTTAGTAAAAATAATATATGTATATCTTAAAAAGTTATTACAACTTTGAGAAATTTTATATAGGTATATATATTACAATAAAATGTTTCATTTAATTCTAAGTTATATATATTTACATATTTTATGTATAATGTCTAATATAAAGCTTTGGTCCCCTAAGCATGCTGGCTGCATTACCTCGTTGTATGGCAATGCTATTTCTATTGACCGAGGTAATAGCCAGCTCTAGAATCACCGGTTATGTCGACCAAACGTTTTGACAAGATGTTAAAAAAGTTAAGCGTTTAACGTTAAATTAAAAAAGACAATAAAATTAATATTACATTAAATTATGATATTGTATGCATCATAGCTGTGACCATGCACTGATCTGAAAGAATCGCCGTGTCATAATATTTTTGACGTTCAATTTTAGTGTGACCAAGGTCACACATCAGCACACTTAATACTGCCGACCTTTGTTTGTCCCTCACTTGACGTAAACAAGGCTAAAAGATACGAATAAAACGTATTATCTTAGAATCTTCCAAGACTTGGGCTCCGCTCCTTTCCTCGTAGAATTATATTTACGCGGCAAACGCACCTGCGAACAACGAATAACTTAATAACGACAAATCGAATAAGAGTCCGTGCCGTGTCATTTACAACGGAAGATTTATATTGCACGGATTACCCGACACGTAAAAAATGGCTTCACTGATGCTGAAACTAGCGCGATATATATTTCAGGCTACATATTATCAGTTTTGTATAAAAACATTTCCTGAAACTACAACAAAGTTTTATCATATCACATTTGTTGGAATTACATTGTTGAATATCCACATTAATCTGAATGTTTGTTAATGCATATTATAATCTATTTAATATTATAGAAAAAGCATTTGTATTTCTGTGTGTTTGTAATGAATAAACTCAAAAACTACTTGACCGATTTTAAAAACTCTTCACCTTTAGAAAGCTACATTATCAGCGAATAATATTTAGGCTATATTTTACAAAGTTACGCCGACGAAGTCGCGTGCAATTTATAATTTACAATCTAACTATACGTATTTTAAAATAAAAGGTTGAGACAACGAATTCTCCCAAATACCTGTTACTAAATTCACACGCTTAAGAACACGCTGTAGCTACACGTGCCCTCAAGTGTGGTTCGTGATCAACTATGAGATATAAATCAATGGATATTAATGACAATTTCCATGATCTTATACTCTATATTTATAGAAGTGGTATGCGCTAATTTTCGTTGAGCTGTTGAAAGAGATTGAATGGCGCTGTGACGGATCGGCAAGTCACCCCTCATCACATCTCCGCGAAAACAACCCGGGCCAGCGTCGTTTTTTGTCAGCTTTTTGCAATAACCTACGAGACGTTGTAAACTAATTTAATTAAAATGTTCACTTAACCAGTTCTCACTAAAATATTTTTTTAAAGTAGAACCTTAAGTGATGAAAATTTTAATTTAAGTCCAAAGCTTGAGAGTTATAGCTAATCTTGAGATATATGTTTTTATTCTGCTAAATTAATATTTATCAGAATAGCAGCATAGTTATCAGGTCTTACAATTATTCTCAAAGGAAGGCCTGAAGCGAAAGAGACATCATACACATTCAATAGCAATATAATCTATAGAACGTTAGTCTAGTTACTTCTTTTAATAACATTGTTATTGTTAATATATTTCCTGAAATAAGGGGGTTTTAAAATGTCTTACAACAAAATTTTGCAGGAATGAGCTCTTCGCAATAATTATAATTAATAAAAAGAAATAATTAATGATAAATTTATTGATAACAGTGAACGTCCCGCCGCTGAAATGGTGATGAGATTAAATCAAAATCTGTTCTGCAGCTTTCGTATAAAAAGTCTTTTTTTATAAAAAAAAAAATATTACCTTCAACTTTAAAATTATTACAAATTTGAAAAATTGCCGATGATTTTTCATTATATCGTGCACATAAATTTCTTTTTCAATTTCTATTCAACAGAAGCTGAAATTTTTCATTGAAATTGAACAGTCACTGTCGATGTTAATATTGGTTATTTGTCATTCAATACTTGCAAATCCTTCGTTGGTAACGAAAAACATTTGTTACCTAAATCCGATTTGTCAATGAATTTAACACTTCTCTGACCTCCTAAATTACTTCGTTCTTTTTCTTTAAAATATACAGACAATAACCAAACAACTAACTTATACTTGTAGTGATTATACTAGTGTATAAAGACAAACTCGCAGGTGATAACAACAACTAGTAATTTGTTTTTGGGCCGCGGTCACCTGTTATAAATTTATATAATACTAGCTGTGGCACACGACTTCGTCCGCGTAACTGTATAAAATATAGCCTATGTTACTCGCTGATAATGTAGCTTTCTATAAGTGAACGAATTTTCAAAATCGGCCCAGTAGTTTTTGAGTTTATTCATTACAAACATACAAAATACAAATCTTCTTGCACCACTAGGTAAGAAGAAATTATAAATTTTACTGGATAAATATCGTGTAATTTGGTAATAGGGTTTCATTGACATTTAAGTAAAATTATTAAAAAACTTTGGAGGTATATAAAACGCTTTTTAATTTTCGAATGTTATCCTCGTTTACAAAATCTGAAATATTCACAGAAAATTACTAAGACTAAGAAAAACTTTTATTACCAAATTATCAAAAGCGTAAGGTTAATAAACAACAATGGGCTGGTTTTGAACGATGTCCTTAAAATAATAAATAAGTTTCGTCAACAGTTTGTATAACGTTAACACAAAGACACTATTACTATAACATTATAACACTCATTAAAGAATGTAAAAATACAAAATATGCTTTAACCAAACCGTCTTAGAAGTGTTTTCGCTTAATATCAAAAATAAGCTAGTAACGTCGCTTCCCTTCATATATACACAATATATTTTCTTTGCTGTACAATATTATTGTAATATGGCAAAGTGCCAAGCACCTGCAGCTTGACAAAAGGTAGATAGTGTCAAATAACGGCACACACCTTGCAAGCTTAAACCTATTAAAAGTTGAAAGGCAACAAATATTTTCCACTTAGCTTCAAACAAGATTTTATATTTCTAAAATATTTTTCACCTATCTTGTTTGGATCTCAGACCAAATAATAGACGGAATTTTTAGGACAACATAATGAAGTCGGTTTTATAAATGTGTGCGTACGCCGTTTACTGTATTGAAATGGTATTGAGATTTTGTGTTCATAACTATAACCTCAATATTTATTGAAAATATTGATTTCCAAGTTAACTTACCTGTGAATGTACCTGGTTTTTATTTTTCAATTTTATAACTTTTTTTATACATAATAAAAGTTAAGTTGGTTTGTTTACGCTTCAAAAACTCGAGAATGGGTATACCGATTTTTCGGTTTTCAAATATGAGAAGAGGGATAGGGGGAAATTGCACTCCGGGCGAAGCCAGGAGCGAATGGCTAGTTATATGTAAACTAGGTTACATATTACTTATTAAAAATTACCATGACTTATTAATTATTATTTGTAAATTACTTATTATTAAATTATAGCGCCATAAAATCAGTGTCTAAAATGTGTGACACGAGATGTGTATAATAATGTGTATTATATACACTTCGCGTCCGTCATGCGCTATCCACTTATGGAATCGACAGGATTATTACCAATGATACCGGTCGTAAAAAACATAAAATTTATTTGAGGCGGGAACGCCTGGCCTTTTCATTGTTTTCTACCCTAAAAATACATAAAACATGAAAATTAAAGGCAACAGGATATTGTATCAGATGTGATATAAAAAAAAAACTTTTTTAATAGCTACGTGTGTGGAAAAAGAATTTATTTATTAGTTTACTCAAATAACAGTGTTTGCAAGTGCGTACAGACGGGTTGTTAAATGAATACAAATAATAAAAATATACACTAAATTAAAAACTATGGTTTTTTTTCTTTATAAATACAATCTATTTTTTAGAATAAATTACTTCGACAGCGCACTTGTACTTTTCTTAGTACTTATCGCGTTGCTTGAACCCATATAAATGAGTATGATTGTTTGTTTGTTACGCATTCACCCCTTAACTACTCCACCCATTATGTTATATCCTATATTCGTATAAAAATATATAACGTTTATTAAATAAACGTTTTGAGACCTAAGAAAAGGGGCACGGGCTAAGTCGCGGGCAAAAGCTAGTGATATAATATTTAAGATATACTCTTATGGCAGTAGAAATAAACTTAGACCGTTTATTGTATTCTAGAGCGAACGTTGTTTCATCCTTCAGTCGAGGAAAGATAAAGGATATTGTATCCTCTTCAAATGCCTCACATGGGACTATGACAATGGTTGAAAAGGTTGAAGGAAAGATTATATCTTACCCTAGCCTTTAATAGCTAGGTAAAATCCATAACTATCGCCGGAGATCTTGAAAGCTTTTTTTAAACTGATGTTTTTCAAACGCACAAAGGCATTCTTTGTGTACTTTGTCCTCAAAGACAGAAAATCTTATTTAAAAAATTCAAACGAGTGCTTGTTCTATAAAGATTGTTCGTGTAAATTAAAAGCAACTTTCAGTTACCGTGATTAGAGCTATATTCCCTTGGCGTTTGGACGAATTTCATTTTTGTTTTTATTAAATTGCGGTAAAGTAGTTACCTCGATTAATTATTAATTATATTAATTAAACTGCAACACAGTTGGAAAGTATTTTCAAATACCTACGCAGCCGCTCAAAATTTTCAAAGGAAACTCGTTAACTGGAATTACACTAATACGTATGTATTATACGATGTCAAGAGATCCTAATAAGTACGTTTTTTACAAGTGTTTTATAACTTTTGCCTGCGACTTCTACCGAGCCCCTTTTATTAGATGCTAAATTTTATTTCTGATATATTTTTATCAGAGTTGAATTTTTAATTTTTGTTCTTATATAAGCCCCTTATTTTTGTATTTTTTTATTGATGATAGAGATTCGTACCAACTTTCCTTTTCTATCCCTGACAACGTGTATGCAAAATTTCATTATGTTCGGTTGAGTGGTTAAGGCGTGAAAGTGTAATAAACAAACAAACACACTCACTTTCGGATTTATAATAGTATAGGCTGCTTGGCTAATGCACCAAAATTTTTGTCTTAATACCGCATTGAGGTTAGTATAAACGCGGTCACGTATAACCAAGATGTTGCGTACGTGAGTTGATTTTGCCCTTTTACGTTAATAATATTAACGTCACGTGACACGACGAAAAACGGAATTCGCAAGCGGTCCATATAAATAATTCGTCACTAACTACTCCTCTCTTTCTAACAATAATTCAGTATGTGTGTATAAATATAAGTATTGACGTCCTAAAAACGTCGTCAGGAACGTAACAAATATTTTTAAAACCAATAACTATGTATAAGAACCAATAAAATTATGTATAAGCCGTTAGTTGAGTAGTTATGGTGTTAAGAGGCCACAGTATCTTGATATAATATATTTTGATGCCGTTTTCACCATCATCATTTTTCACTGAAGAGTTTGTTTGTTTGGTTGAACGCGCTAATCTCAGGAACTATTAGTTCGAATTAAAAAAATATTTTTGTGTTGGTTAGTCTATTTATCGAGGAAGGTTTTAGGCTATATAACATCACGCTGCGACCATTAAGAGCGGAGTGTCAATGGAAAATGTTGCAAAAACGGGAAAAATTATTCCTTTTTGAGAGCTTCCGTTGCGTGCGCTGCGTAAACGGTTTAAGTTACGCAAAAATCATGTATGATGGAATTGTTTCTCTTTAAAAGTTCTAAAAAAAGTTCGCGACACAATATGTCTATCTTTTAAGATTGACTCACTATAACCTTTTTTTATGGTAATCAAATTTGATCGAAATTAATGCATTAACATGATATTAATCCTTATCCAAACAAATACGTTATTCATCACAAGTATTTAATTGTGAACAAAATTGCCCTTGACATCACTTGATTTCAATCAACATTTTAGGAGATATGATAATTTTTAAATAACTCCGGAATAAAATGGTATGATGCCGCGCGGAACAATCTCAATTCCAGCGAGCGAAGCCGCGGGCACAGCTAGTATATAATAAATGCTAAATTAAGTTTATATGCTAAATTTAAAAAAAAATGTAACCAAGTCGCCGACACTGTCCGCCTCTGTCTGTTTCTCCACTAACTACTTCTAAACTACCAACCGGATTTGGATACGGTTTTCGCTAGTAGGAATAAACGAAGAAGGTATGTATATAAAAAATGAACATCGGGCAAAGCCGGAAAAAGGGTCGCTAGTATGAAATAATCCTAACTATAATATTATAATGTTTGGTCGCTTATAATGTAGATAAAGTCATATATATACATACGCAACCACAATAACCAATTATGACGTCTAATGTATATCATGATAAGTCATGTTAAGATAAGACCTAAGCTTGTAAAGGTCGAGTGAAACAATCTGCAATCAGACTTAATGAGCAACGTGTACGCGGCTGCATTCATTACGCAAATGATTCATAGGTAATGTACTGCAAATGAAATGGTAATGAGCAATAATGTGTTCGAGACCGACAAGTCGTAATAGTGGCGTTTCGCAACAAGTGTGTCCAACCAAATAACTTTCTCGTACCAAAACCATGTGTTTTTGTAGTGAAAACTTCTTTAGGCGCGTTGAGCGCTTTTTGTGTGGGTTAAAAGCGCTGAACTCCCGTGACCCTCACGCTTTGAGATAAATATATAGATTAGTGATGTAACGAATATCCGCATTCGCATTCGCGAATATTCGCTTGATTTATCATATTCGCATTCGCCTTCGCATTCGCAAATATCTTTGAATATTTTGCGAATATGAATGTGAAAGAAAAATACAGAATGTGAAAACAATATTAGGTAAATTAAACAAAAGAGTATTCATTTCTTTTCTTTTTAATTACTTATTTAAACTTACTTACTTAAAACAATTATATTTTACTGTAATCTACTTTTATATTGGGTGTTAATTAATCACCTTTTCTTTAGGCATTAGAAAACAAATGATACTATGTTCACTAGAAGTTGATTTACTCATGTTAAGAAATAACTGCTAACGAGCCGTTAGCAAAAACAAAACAAAATTTCAAACATACAAAAATACCGTTCTACCAACTTAACAACGCTAATTATTTCTTTATACCTCTAGCGCCGCTGTTACCGGAAATATTATGCGCGTCGCGCGCGGCATATTTTGAATCATAGATAAACGGCGCTAAATTTAAAAACTGAATATTCGTATTCGCATTCGCATTCGCGAATGTCAACAACAGTTGTTCGCATTCGCATTCGCATTCGCGAATGCTTAAAAACTGACATTCGTTACATCACTAATATAGATGCGTTTGTGTTTAGATGATAGGCTAAGTTATGCCAGCTCTGGAAAAAATAAGAAAAAATCCAGGACGTTCTACGACTGAGTTTTTTTTTTATTTTTGATCTTCTTGGAGCCAACGGCCCAGGAAGACCTTAAGCCAAAAAGCTGCAGTTCTTAGTTGAGTGCATCAAATGAGGAGGCTTTCTGCCGTCCTTGTCCTAAAAAAATCACTGCTTAAATATATTCTAAAGTAAAGTAAAGTTAAAAGTTAATTTAAATTTTTAAGTAAACATATAACATGAATATTTTATATTAAGACGATTTTTTTACATTTTATATTAGGTATTTATATGTAAAATATAAAGTACCTACAGTTTATATATTGCAAGCCAATATCACACAATGTTAGATATTGGCTTTGAACTTGTCTCTTATCTGTAACCACTTATAACTTATAATGAATGCGCGCTTAGATTAAACTTTAGCACGAAAGCTTAAAGCATAATATTACAACATTGTACTCACTGGTACACATAGTACAATCATTAGCAAAAGTAATTTTAGCATCGTAATTAGTAAACTTTTTTCAATTGAATCCTTCAAAAATATCTTATTCTTATTATAAACAAATAAAAACAACTTATTTAATTAAAGAAACTGACTATATTGTAGCCATTAATTCGTGGACTAACACGAGTACATCCTAATTCTTCCCATTAGTTACCGAAGTAATTTAAGTCGGCAACGAAATTAAAATCACCAAAGTCTCACATTTATTATTTTAATGGTGGACATTTTTTTTATTTTAATTTGAATGAAGGAAATGGCGCCTTAATTTTGGATGGTTTTGATATATTTATGTTTATATACCTACATATTGTAATTTGTTGTTAATATGTTACTATAAACATGTTCATCATGATAAATCAAAAACTCTATCCACTTCTGTCTGTTTCTCCAATAAATTCTTTAGAAAAAACCATAAAAACAATATCAAAAAATTTTTGATACTGTTTTTACTATTGGAAAAAATCGCTAAACCAGAAAGGTTTGTGTAATAATTTTCAGAAATAAAATGCTTCCGTGCGAAGCCTGGTGTTGTTACTCCCACCACTCAATAAAATTGTAAACATATTTTTGTTAATAATAATGTTTTTATATAATGTAGTATATGATGCGGTTTCTTAAATAATGTCACTAAGGTATTACAAGAAAAACCATAAAACTTACAAGAATTTTATGCCCGTTTTCACCAACAGACACCTAGAGTTAGGGAACACCTAACTACTACTTAGGCCGACCATTCACGGCAGTCCGCCTTGCAGTTCGGCACTTCATGCAGGATAGTGAATGTGACTGCCGTGAATAGCCGGCTTTATGTGTTCCCTAACTCTAGGTGTCTGTTGGTGAAAACGGGCATTAAACATTTAAAGTGTTTAAATTTAATTTTAAGTATTTTAATTTGGGATTGAAAATCATTTAAAGTAAATGAAACAGAACAAAACTTTAAAAAAAATCTCTTTTTTGGATATTAATGGCGCATATACTTAAAAATATTCAATATTAAAACCATTTACTATTTATAATATAATTAAAAAAATATTATTACGCTCTACGTTATAATACAATGAAAAAAGTTTGTTATTTTTTCATATTTGTGCGAGTAATAGATAAAAAAAGAATTTGGACCTTAACGCATAACGAATATTAAAACTTACACAGACAGCATTTTCGCCAAGTTCAATAGAGAACTTGGCGAAAATCCTCTGTTTTACAAAATGGATAATTTGTGTTGGATTTTACATTTACTGTCTTATATTTTGGCATTCGCAGTAGATTAGAAAGTGGCACGAGGCCAAGCTACCATCAGACTTTCAGCATCCGTACTGCATCCGAATACTGATTTACAGATTCTCCGTCGGTAACACTGGAAAATTATAGCGTCAGCAGTCAACTGACTGAAAATTAGACTTGACAACTCAACATTTTTGCCAAAAAAAATTTCAGTGAAAATATCATACTGATATATGTTCTTTGTTTTTTATCATTCACTTTTTTCCATAATATGTATTATAAAGAAAGTTGGAACTATTTTCTTATCCTATCCTATCCTATACTTAAAATGGACGTGTATGGTTGTACACGTGTAAGATTCTATCACATTTTATTTTTCTTAAATGTGTCTACTTATTAGTTTAAGCAGTCAAAAATACTAGCGACCTGCCCACGGCTTCGAACGGATGCATTTTTTTCTGCAAATATCAAAATTCTGCAAATTCATTATCATTGTACATTCCTAAAAATATTATTAAAGGAAATTTGCTTCTACAAATCATAACATACAATTTATAATATACTAGCGACTCGTTCGCATCTGTAGATCACAATATGATGAAAAAACACCTTTAAAGTCAAAAGATAATAAAACATAAATTTGGTGCTGTGTTTAAAATCATCAAAAACCTTTTATCCTTATATATATAAAAAAATTACGTGTCACATGTTTGTTCGCGATGAACTCGTAAACTACTGAACCGATTTTGATAAAGTTTCGTAATTATGTGTAATTTGGTCCAACCTAAGATAGGATAGTTTTTATTTTGAACCCGGGCGAAGCAGGGAGCGGGCCACTAGTATATTATATATATTATACATTCATATGCGATAGTTTCACTGTGCATATGATTCATTATTCTTTGCGCGTCACAATTCCCGCTGGGCACAGATAGACGTTGACATTTCAACGCCTGTCCGAATGTCAGCTTTTAACGACACGACGACGAGACGACACACACACGGGAAATTAGTAGCATATTCAAAAAGAATATTCAGGTAAATCAGAGTGTGAACTGAATGTATTGTTTATGTGAAAGCATTTTTAAAATTAGTTGTCTGATTTTTTGGTATCTATTACAAAAAAAGATAAAAATTAAAATATTTTCTATTTATAATAATAAATTAGTAATAGGACTTTAAATTACATTCTACACTAGTATTATAGAGAGGAAAAATTTGATTTTTTTTTTGTATATTTGTAGATAATGGATAGTATGGATACACTTAAAACTACTTAACCGATTTTGAAAATTCTTTCACATATAGAAAGCCACATTATCAGTTAGTAATATATGCTGTATTTTAATTTTTTGTTCAAAATACTCATGCATAGAGCGATTTCATTTGATACCTAACTCGATAGGTTTCTGAAGATTTTTTTTTACACTTGCAGACTAGCCTAAGACTCCTACTAAACTTTCCAGCTAGACTTTTCATCAGATTTTTAACGGATTCAATGAGGCCGATGTTCTAGTCGTTTAGTGCATTATATTATTCGCTGGCACATAGCTAAATCGAACTTATCCCTACCAGGGGCAGGTGAAACGATTTTGATCGAACTTATACTTAGGCAGGTGAAACGCGCGATTATATTCTCTCCAATATTATTACTATTAGAGAAATATATTCAATTACAAATAATAACGACAAAGTGGAAATCCTCAGCCAAAAGTATTCTATAAACCTTTTATTAAACCAAAAACGCTTTAAGCACACAAATACCGATGATTCCCAAAACAAAATCGTTTGTGTATGTGACATTCGAAATCCTATAAGCCGAAATCACTCGGGGTTCAGCACCTATTGACATTTACTTTATAGCTTTGATCCGACCCTGCACGCACGTGACAAAAAAAAACCTGTAAATGCGGCCCTGTTTGACCAGCAATAACCGTTACTCACGCCTGAAAGTATAATACCTACAGATGCTGTTAAAAATTCTGTATACTAAACATGACAGCTACAAAATAAAGTTCCAAATACCCTTCCCGGCGCATAATGTGACTTTATTCCGAGCACCGCCCAAGCCGAATAGCGCAAACATATGATTAAAAAAACTGTAGGTACTTTATAGCGAAAGTTTCTTAAAGTGATACATTTATAAGTTACTAGCTGTGTGTCCTAAAGTTTTCTCCGCAGTTTAATTTAATTTCAAAGGCCATACACAAATCGGTTCTTCTCGGTAATGTTCATTTCTAGTCGATAATCGCATTTTATCGATTAAAATAGTTTTCGCTTTCTCACGTTTACCATTTTGCTCAGCTTCTAAAGGCCATGGCCATATAGTCTATAACCTACATAAAAAATAGGCTATCTAATGCAAAAAAATCTGGGGTAATTCCGAAGTTTTGATTGATTGAACTTCGGAAAAAAAAAACAAAAAAATTAAGTTTATTATATTTAGAAATTATAAGGGTTTGCTCTAGTGCCATGTCTTCTTTGACGTTTTCTTAAATGCCTCAATGCGATTGTGACGCATTAATAAATCAAATGAAACAGCTTGGTCAAGCAATTTTTACTCGCCATTTACTTCGTTAAGCAATCACTAAACCGAAATCATTTAGATTAATCATCGTGTAAGTTAGATTAATGATACTTTCTGATATTAACGATGGTGTTCCAATTTGGTTTGATGGCAGGGTTTTGTCTAACATCATAAAAGCGTGAGTGAGTTTTAAATACATATGTAGGTACTATATAAATTTAAATTAGAAATTCCAATGTTTTTTTCGATACGAATGTTCGATAAAGTTAAGTTTGATTTATTTTGAAAAATAATAAGAAAAATGGTCTATAAAAATGTTAATCACCTCATATCATAACTTTACGGTAAATTTACTGGAATATTCATAACCACGCTCTCTGCGTTAATTTTTTTAGGTCCCAGAACATTATATAGCAATAAATTGTAGCGTTCATAGAGAATTTTGGAATTATTTTACCTATATTCTTTTTATAGGGTTTGACGCCATTCGTCTACTTCGCTTTGTACCACATTCGCTATTCGTTAACTTAGCTATTAAGTCATCTCTAACGTACATCGGCAACCAAGCTGAGACAGTCTATTCGATGGTACTCGTATGTGACTATCTAAATATAACACAAAGAACAAAAGTTAGATAATAGTTAAAAATATTTATTTAGCTTAGAAACAATTAATTTATTTATGTATATATTTTGAAAAAGTTTGTCATTAACCTTAATTTGATTATAAGAGCATTGACGAGTCCGTCACAAAGTTACATTGTCCTAGAAAAATGCGAAATAGAATAAAAATTATCGATCTCGACATCAGTAGAATTTATAGTCGTCATGAACTGGCCCAGTTTCGGCATGCTCGTAAATCCAGGTGTTTACGAGCCAACGTATGGTGAATTAGATCAACGATCACCTATAAAACCACGGAAAACAGAGAAAAGAAACGTTCAATAACATTAAGTATTACACTTTATATATTAAAAAGTCGCACGTCAATAAGAAGGATATTTTAAATTAAATTTTTAAAGTGAATACCTGTTTGGATACTTTTGGTATGGAGAAAAGCACTGAACTCGCAGGAAAGAAACCTTTTGGTTAAGAAATAATAGAGATATATTTGAAAATGGAACCTGGACGACACTTTTGATTATGATCACAAATTTTAAAATTTTGCAAGTTTATTTGGCAGGCACGTTGGGCACTTTTGGTACGAGAAAAAACACTGACCTCCGGATATACACATAATATATCTTTTTGGGAAGCAAGTTTTACTTTGACGTGCAGTCCTACGAATGGCAGGTTTTTTTTGGTTCCTTTGGCCGCACGTGCAAAAACTAATTAACGTCAGAGCAGTCAGCAACGAAAGAATGAACTGTTTTAAAAACGTCAGCGTTTTGAATTTATAAAACCAACGACCTGCTCCAGCTTCGCACGGGTGCGACAGTACAACTGATACTCATCGAAATACAACAGCACGTGGACTTTTATTTCACGGTGGTATAATGTAAGGTTTGGTTACTGTCGCCAGACGGACTGCCCATTTCTTGACTGCGGAACGTATTGTGCCCAGCATACTCAATAATGTAACCGCTAAATTCTTCTTAATCTCCCAACGAATTTTGTTACTGTTTTCACTTATGGAAAAAGCGATAGTCGAGGAAGATTTGTGTATAAATTACATCCATGCGAAGCCGGAGGCAGATCGCTAATCGCTTACTAAATAATAACAAAGTAGCTTTACACGCTTGCTTTTTTTCTTCTAAATTACGCGACGAAATTTAATATGCTGTTCTCAAACATTTTGTAGGGATAGAAGGATGGCGGTATACTCAATATATTCATTATCTCAGTAATGAAATTCACGTGACCCATAGATTGCATAGTTTTCAAAAAAAAAACAACAAATAGAATATTAACGCAAGTGCATTTCCCGTGACATGATGCTCCGTAAGTTTCTTTCACGCTACAATGCAGAAAACTTCCCGTTTAGCATTCAATATGCATCGCCACGGCAATGTACTGAGGAAAGTAAAATAGTTGGTGTATACGAGAACGTTTCGTTTTATTCCCGAAGCGTCCAATGCAACGGTCTGGCCAGTTCTTGATTTTGTTTGTATAACGACTCTAATAATAGATTTTTGCATTGTATTTCTTTTTTTATAATTAATAGTGGCACTTTTTTTCTATTTTTTTAATTGTTTTATTTATTCCTTTATTTACATTGCATATTCTAACTAAGCAAATATTGCACGAATATTAAAAATACCAGTATCAAATAAATATAGTGAATTTAAAGCAACAAGTGTCCTTTGTAAAACGTACAAGTATTTATCCTATTCATAGCTCAGAGCAATAAATAAAAGCAACGAATAACGGAGAGAAACAACTTATATGAAAACGACGCCAACACTTGCTGCACGCTCTCTGAACTGCACAACTTTTCCCATCAAACATAATGTGTGCGTTACATTACACAAAGTCTAATCATACAAAAGTCACAATAAACTTTAGTACATAGAATAGATTCTTTAATCGTATTATATAAATTACTTTAAGTGGTAACAGTTTTTTTTATAGTATAGTGACGAGGAACACTGCGATTGTAACTGTGGAAGAGATTAGACTTGGGAGTAGTTTTTGACAAAAGGTCAAAATTACTTGCAAAAATGACAAAATGATTAAAAAATATTTTTAGTAAATAGGAAATATGTCTCAGTAATTATAAAAATATTCAAACTTTTATTTCTTTTTATTAAATTCTTTGCTTAATAAAAGAACAACCAAATAAAAATAATACATAACTTCTCTCAATCTCCAAAAGGTTTAAGGCGGAAACTCATAGCAGAAACCATGCCGTTATGCATGGTTTCTTTTTCAATTTGATTTTTGCACTATAATATGTTATACATACATACTCAAAAACATCTATACTAATGTAATATTTTTTTTTCATTAAATAGCTCAATTATCAATAATTATTACGAATTATGAATTACCTAAACGCTTTTAGCAATTTAAATTAAAAGGCGGCAGGTGAAACCGCTGAACACAGCTAGTCCTTAAAAATATATTATGTTATTACAAAATTATTAGTATTTATTATCAATGTAACTAACTGTCAATGTAAAGAACTTTATGAGTGCAATCGCTTTCCACTTTCACGCACGCCACAATTATCGTGTCTTGTGATGGAATAGTCCTAACGCAAATAGATTGGATACAGTGTCGGGGGTTCGCGTCACAGTGCACGCCATCGCGTGACACGCAGGAGGAAACAGCGCAAACAATCGCTTTTATCCAACCTCACTTCTTCCTTCTACCACCACTCAGTCCGAAAAGAGATATTAAAGTAATTTCCTGAAAGATAAAACGATGTCTTTACCGAAAACCTTACTGAACCTCACCTTTACAAAATCCTAAAGGGCATCTACGACTTATGTTGCATTTTATAGTTCAACATCGTCATAAGAAAAAAAAATTAACCAAATGGTGTTAAGGCTTCTATAGTTCATATAGTGTGTGTTATTATATTATTATTATTTTTTCTAGCTTTTTCTTCAACACACAAACGAAGAGTAGGCTTAAGAGAGTACCTATTTGACGGCACTAAGCGCCTTAAAACCTTGAATAAACTTATTAATAACGCTTTGCGTTATTTCATCTACATTTAGTTTGACTGGATAATAAATTTACCATATTGACACTTGATTAACGAGAGCCGTGACAAAGCGAATTATGTTATAATTAAATGAAATTACATGAAACGACAATGTTGCCGGCGTGTCAGGTCGCGGGTAGCGTCAACGATCTTATCAAGATATTAAACACGCGATGTCAGCTTTGTAGTCATCGTATTAAAACAGAACGCTGGTAAGTTGTATATTACGAGTATTGAGTAATAAAGATCGGTTAAGACGTTCTAGGATACCTATTCGCTAACTCTTCAATCCTAAATAATATTATAAATGCAAAAGCGAGTTCATTTGTTATGCTGTCACGCCTTAACTACCCAACCAATCAACATAAAATTTTGCATACACGTCAGATACAGAAAAAGACACCTTTCATCCACGAATAGGTAATATTCCCGAGGGATCAAATGAAAATAAAGAAATCAACGCCTGAAAAAATACATGAGCAATAAAGATTGAATAAATGTTTTAATACCTAAGAAAAAGTGGCGCAGACGAAGTCACGGACAAAAGCTAGTAACAATTCTTATTTTATAAATATACTGTTCATATATATTTTAAAAAATCCTGTACATGTTCCTGTACATAACTATAATGATGTAACTGTTAATATGTATTTAATTATATTCACAGCAATTATTGTTCTAATTTATTTACAAAATCTTAAATTAATCTAGGACTCAAATTACCAAAAAAGTTACTATTAATTGAACTATCATTATATTTGTATGGCTACGGCTAAAACATCGTATATTACTTTGGGGGTTACCGACATTGTTAACAAAATGTCTAAAATAAAAAAAATGGTCATGGTAGGCTGAAGGTCTGAAATTAAAAATTTTTGACGTCATTGTTTCATGTTTCAAGCAAAACGTTTGGTTTGATACTTGTTTTTCTGGATAAGCTACGGATATTATTGTCAATAATGTCATCGGCTACGCCGTAGACACCTACGAGTAGGAGGGTCTACGCGGCCGTTACGACTCTACGACCTCACAAAATAATATCCGTAAATAACAAACTTTGAATAAACAATGCAATAAATTCTGTTAGACGAAAATTCATACTTTGACTGGGCAATAAAGACAGGTCCGCCTCGAAAGCCATCTGCTGAATATAATCCGAAGTGAAAATTCCCATATACAACTACCAATTGTGATTTTTCCACTTTTACGATTGTACCTTTGGGTTTTTGCTAATTTAGTTTTCTCCAAACTATCCCAACCAAAACCAAACGGAGCCTATTCATTGAATAGGCCTATTCATTGAATAGGCCTATTCATTGGTTTTGGTTGGGATAGTTTGGAGAAAACTACTGGACAGATTTAAAAAATTCTTTCACTTTTGGGAAGCTATTATCAGCGAGTAACATATTAGGCTATATTTTATAAAGATACGCGGGCGAAGCCGTGTGCAATAGCTAGTATACTATATTTTATCTTAGAATAAAAGTCAACAGTTTATCCTCTTTTTTTTTTCATTGGGATAATTGAATTTTCCATTAAACCTCTGCAGTTTCATTCAATATAATCACCGAAACGGTTAGGCTCAATGCAACAAAACTGAAAAAAAGCATTTCATTACTTAAATTTCTGAAATAGTTTTGTACGTGTTGGTGCTGGAATTCATTCTACTTTTTTCTCCGAAACCAACACCGGTTTAAACTGAACACTCTGAAAGCATACTACTGTAACATTTTTTTATTCTATCCAAGACTTTTTAAATTTGTTTTTAAATGGTCATATTTTATCAAATATTTTTACATACCAATAAATTCGAATATTTATATTCTTCAAACTTTTGTACTAAACATATTTAGTTTAAAAGCAATAAAATACTTATTTAGTAATTTTACTCATTTTATTTACGCCATAAGGAAATTCTGAAGTAAACAATAATACGAGTTCTTACAAAAGAATAGCAAATTCTTAGATCGTGAAAGGAAATAACGAAATGAAAGCGAAATAAAGCTGTTTTCTTTTCTTTTATTATAATTGTAAATTCCATATTTTTTCAAGGTACTTATAACCTTTTTTTTTAATTTAATTTGTTTTGTATATTTTTTAATTTTATAGTATAAAGAAAAAGCTGAAAGAATGAAATTCCCTTTCAACGTTCGTTTTCCTATTTCCTATCTGTATAGTAGTGTGGATAAAAGTAAAATAAAAACGAGACTTAAGAAGTGATTCGTTTGAAATAAATGTATGGATACATTTATTGATTTAATTCACATTGGATGACTATTATACTAGTTTTACATACTAGTTTGTTACAACTACATACTAGTTATTACTACTGGTACTATTATTTATTATACTAGTTAATTCGTACTAGTTAAATATTATACTACTAGTACATATTAGTTACAACTATATACTACACTTGTGTGCAACTGAATCGACTCAACCCCACAGCGGCGAGCGGTTTTCACAGAGCTGTTTCACCGAAACAGTGTCATATGGCAGCGGATCCTGCATGATGTGGGCTGGAATTTCCATTGAGTGAAGAACCGAACTGGTTTTCTTGCCTGGGGGAGGTCGGAGAAGCGGCCTGAATGCTGATCGAAGACATTCTCCTGTATCATGCGATACCCTAAGCCGGATTCATCGGGAAAAACTTCGTGTTAATGCACGACAATGCCGGGTGCCACACAGCACGTAGCACTCGGCAATTCTTAGAAGTTGGTCTGCAGACCATGGTGTGCCCTCAGTCCAGACTTAAATCCAATCGACGAGCTCAAGACGACGGCGATGTTAGAGGAGTGGTACGAAATTCCCCAAGACACCATCAAAAAACTGATTAGGTCGATGAAGAACCAAATGCAAGCTGTTATTAAGGCTAGGGGAGGCAACACCCAATATTGATTTAATAAAATTCCTTTGCTGTTTCATTTTTTGCATCTTCAGTTTTCCTCTCCTAAACATCACTTTTTCATGCATTTTCATTAGGATTTTATTACAAAAGAACTACGGAACCGATTTTCACGATCGATGCTTCATTGCAAAGCCAAAATATTAGGCAATATAATAAAAAAAACTGGGTTTGCGGCAGCTGAAGTACTTTTGAGGAAAACTGATTTTTGTGGGTTGAGTCTATTCAGTTGCACGCGAGTGTAGTTCGACCATAATCATTTTATTCAATTTACATTTCAATTGTCTCTCTTGTGTAAGAAATAAAATGTATAAATTAAAACACAATTGGCTGTTTTGTTCAACTAGCGCACAAAAACTCGTACTAAATTGATAGTGAATCACAGCGGGATTCCGCCTACATTATACCCAGTATCTACCCTCTAGGACTATTATCCTTCATTATATTTCGACAAAGGAGGCTACTTCATAATACACAATAAATTACCTTCAGATAACATTCAATGGATAGTTGAGGGACCACAATTTCTTATAAGGTATGATCCTTTTTTGTAAAGGAACTAACAACATTATAAACACAACAATTCATTCATAGAGAAATTACTTATGTTTGGATTTTTTACTAGTTTTTTGTCTATTTATGGAATCTATATAAATTGATATTTATTATTGACTAGCGACCCGTTTTTTTTTTTTTTTTTTTCAGTAAAATTATAATATATACACAAATTTTCTTCGGTCCTCTTGCCATTAGTAAAAAACCGTATAAAACTCCGTTGGGCGTTTTAGCAGTAAAACAGACTAGTTCGCAATAAAAAGTATATATGTAGAAACTCTTGTTAAAATGAAATGTTTTGTAAAAATTTCAAGTCAATCCATCAAGTCAGCTAGTTTTAAAATTTTGTGGATATAACTTACGGAAGCTAAATTTTTATATATATAAAGATTAATTTAATGTTGATATGAGATTCCTTAGCTCAACTTATATTCAATTAGTCAATTACAGAACTCTGGTTTGATTTTAGAGATACATTGTTTGTATGAGTAAATTAGCTTTTATTTTTAAAATAAGCTTTTAATTTTAATCTAAGATTTTGTTAGCAATACAAACACAATAGTTTTGTATAATTAAAAAAAAACAAATACAATTAGTTAAGTATTTGCTGAATAAGCAGTTTGTTCAAACTTTTCGTGTTTTCGTTCAAATGTTAACGCGAATAAAAATATATGTCGTTAAGAAAATGTAACACTGGAAAATGACGCGCAAAACGTATCTTTTATC
Source organism: Synanthedon andrenaeformis (assembly GCA_936446665.2). Classification (NCBI taxonomy): domain Eukaryota; kingdom Metazoa; phylum Arthropoda; class Insecta; order Lepidoptera; family Sesiidae; genus Synanthedon; species Synanthedon andrenaeformis. The sequence goes on along the minus strand of OW387786.2, from coordinate 3,079,142 downwards.
AGCCATTTCCATAATACATAAATATTTGCCACTTATGTGAGGGAAACATGAAAATGCGATAAGGAGTCGTGCGCGGGTTGTGGAACGAAGGTGCAATAGGCGGAAGGAAGCTTTCTCCACACAAATCATATCAAGTGCCCCACACATGCCCTTTTCCCTTACTACAGGTACAACTTAACCATTATCTATATAAATAAAATCAGAGTGTCTGTCTGTGATTTGTGAAAAACTGCCTCAAACTGAGCTTAGAGAGTCATTCGCATGCTGTTAAAACGTAAATAACTTTTTTTAGAATTTTTGTATGTCTGTCTGTCTGTCCGGGGTAATCTCAGAAACGGCTGAAGCGATTTCGATGAAACTTTGCAGACACGAAGAGGGGGTCGTCAGGAGTAACATAGGCTACTTTTTGTTTATGTAAATTGTTGGACCCGGGCGAAGCCGGGAACGAGTCGCTAGTTGAGCAATAAATTTAGAACTAGGAATGGAAACACGCGTACTAAAGACTACATATGTATACCTACTAAAATTATAAAGAGAGAAGATTTTACATTTTTGTATGTTTGTAATAAACTCGATTTTATTACCTATATAAAGCTATATTATCAAAGAATAACATAGGCTATATTTTATAAAGTTAGACTTACATAATAAGATTTATTAGACTACATATATTATGTAACATATGTTATATACATGTTGGACCAAGACTACCAAGGAATTGGAGTATCAAAAGCAAAGATTTTTCTTTACAAAGATCGACTTAAGGTAGTTTGTAGTTTTTTTTATTAATATGCTATTTGACAATGATAAAAACTAATTAATAGGATAAAAATCTATAAATACTTGTGAGCGCAAGAGAAATATAATGAATTAAATTTTATAATTTTTTATAACCTTATAAAACCAAATTATGTTCTATTTTACGTTAGTAACATTAAATTATCGTTATTTTTATTTTTTTTAAACACAAAATAAATTCTTTTATTTGCTGCTGCTAATAATTAACATAGATTAACATTATTACATATTATGTTCATTTAGAGCAAAAAAATTTCGAAGAATTGTGAGAAGAGTTTCTCTTCGAGGCGGTCAAATAATAAATAATACGTGAAACGAACCCTGTGCTTCTGCAATGGGACGAGAGTAATGGAAAGAATCGGTCATTTGGGAATTACCTCCCGCAAAGACTCAGAACACAGACTGTTTAATACTGTATACGCGCTACAAATAATAATCAAATTAAATTTTTATTCATTGTTAATATTTAGACATTAAGAGGCGTATGTAATATAAATTTAAAATGTGAACGTTTTTGCTACCCACATCTCACCTTTCGTCCCACTCATCACATTAATAATTTATCTTATCCATTGCTTTAGATTTCGTGTACCCGTTTTTCTTAAAAACATATTTGACCTTTTAAATGGATGGCCTTTTAAAGCCATCAAGTAAAAGGTTTATTTACTTTTCTTATATGATTAAAGGTTCTTTCTATAGGTATCGTCTAAAGTGAGGTTAATGTACCTACCACTGTTCTGAAAGATGTTGGCATGTCGCAGGCCAGTGGGTAGTAAGAATCTTAATAATTAAAAAAAAAAAAAATTAACTTTCTCTAGAATCTTGAATTTGTTTAAGATTATTTTATTATTGTATTTTAACTTTATTTTTTTAACTATTACTAAAAATAATAGTGACATTTTTTACAATATATGTATTGAAAATATATAAAAAAACACAGCAAGCTTCAAAAGTGAATTACTACTGCTCTGCTTCATCGATATACACTTGAGAACTTCACTTTTTACTGTAAGTTCCTATTGTAATATTCAAAAGTAATTATATTTTTAAATTAATGGTTTTAGTGACAAACAAACATAATATATACCATTGTTTGTGGACATCCATTGTTTATAGTCAATATTGTTCCAAAAACAAATCATCGCTGCAGTTTGTTTAAACCTATGCCTAGACTTCTCATTTAGTCAATAGCGTATCGTATTGACAAATCGAAGTCTTTTCTACAGAGATATGTGCACAATCTCGGTCATATTACTCAATAAAGTGTTGCCCGATAGTAAAACTCGCCAAGACCTACCACAGCAATTGTAAGGCCCTCAAAGTAAGCACTACAGGCTTGTGTCATCGAATGACAATACAACGGACAGGTAACAAAACCTTGCACACCCAGGCTTAGAAAAGTTCATTTGAATAGTTAACCCTGCCTGGAAACAAGTCCGGGTGACCCCTTAGTCAAACATTACATCAAACCATCACTACAACCCGATTAATGGCTATCTTATAGAAGGGCAGACTAACAGAAGGGCTTTTCTTATGCTCTTCAAATATGCGAAGTATGTAAATCTGGTTCATTTCTTAAAATAAAATCTATTGCTTCGTGACAAGATTTCTTCTGATTCTTTCTTACCCTGCTTCGTTGGTCTTTTTAGTACGAATATTATGTAGTTTAAAAAATTAGGTACATCTTTATATTCAAGAGAAACGCAATTTGAATTTATGAAAAAGTTTGTTTCACTGTGCACATACGAGTAATTCTGTCGGAGTAAATGCGGTGCTGCATCAAAAAAGTAATTGAAAAGTAGATCTCATCTGCGGTCCGGCTGCTTTTAAAATAAACACACTGGGAAAATAAATGTGAGGCGAACTTCAAGCAGAAATTGCAATGAAACTAGAGGTTGCTCGCATCGCAATTATAATAACAACCCTCCATCGATGCATTCATATCGATACTGCAGCCAGCGGATTTATTGGCTCATTTACGATAGCATTTAATTGATTTTTGAAATAATATAACCACGTTACGTCTTTAGAATATCAATCACCAGCGAGCGGCTCCGCATGGATACAAATTATATACACAAACTAGGGAGGTTTATCGCTCTTTCAATTAGTAAAAACCGTATCAAAATCCGTAGTGCTTTAAAATAAGTTAATGGAGAAAATACAGAGGTGGACAGCCACTTTATTTTATAATAATTGTTTAAATCTTGTTTCTGTGATCCGAGTTATAGATGTCCTTGGTCTTTAGTGGTTGTGTCCTTTAAAATATAAATTTCAGCATTGAAAGAAAGCAAAAAAGAAAAAGAAATTTATTTCAGAAAACTTTTCATAATTATTATTAAATTATAATTATATTACATTAAATTCACAATTATATGATAGAAATATATAGAAGATAACTTCAGAGAATAAATTACCCAATAAGTTCATCAACATTTAATTAATCTGCTAGTGTCTTAGAATACAAAACGAAGAAGGAATCGTAACGTGGAAAAAAATACTACTACTTATAGACAATAAATAGTCTAGCACTTATGTATTATGAACGAAAGCTCTAAATTTTAGATTGATTTCAGACTAAACGTTATTCGGCAGCTATAGACAGAAATTTTCTCTAGGTTTTCCTGCGGGAGTTGTGAGATAATCTGTAGGAAAACATAAATCCCGGATATAACACATATAACTTATAGAACTAAGCATGGGAGGAGAGTATGAATGTTGGCCGCGTATTAGATTATGCTTCTCTGAACTTTGTCCGACGATATAGTAAAAGCACTTTGACGTCATATGGGGAAGACGTATCTGCAGCAGTGAGAATCTGTCGATTGAATAATCATGACATAATCATGATACAAGAAAATTAAACTTTTAATGTATATATGATTATACAATTACTTTATACAATACTGCTAAACAAAATTTTTATTACATTTACTTCGGTATATTGATATATTACTGTATATTGATCACAAAAATTACATTGGCTTTATGAACTCATAATACAACCCAAGACCATCCACGACTCCGCAACATGTTAATCAAAATTTTCCGATTTTTCATTTTCTTTTTATGTATATGTTTCCGAGATCCAATTGCTATGTTGTTTATGGAAGCAGAAACTGAGTTATTTCGATTAAATATAAAACGAGAAATCGTGAAATTGCAAAAATACCTATAAATAAATGTTATTTAATTATCGTTTCGTGTTATTTCATTGTCAGAAATCCTGACTTTAACGTTCGTCCATGAGCTACATGAACGTGGAAGCTATTAGCTACTGTGCGGCGTGTATTTTCACACCAAATAATACAAAACAATTTAAAAACCTTTACTTTTTATGTTAAGGTTGACAGACAGGCTGACGGTCCACTTGATGGTAGTTGGTTACCGTCGTCAACGCCAAAGGTGCTGCAACCATAGTAGGGTTAAGGTTAAGGGATTAGGAAGCGATAGGGCAATGGGCAAGGGCTTACTTTTTATTGTTGTCATCATTAAACACATAAGTTGCCAAAAGTTAACGTGATCAATTACTCGTACAATATTTCACAATAGGCGTTTGTTTTGAAGCGGCGTATTTATCAAGTGAAATTGCCCAACAAAAGCATGGCACGGCAATAATCTCTTGGCCAACATCCAAAAGGTAAAAGAAGCTGAATAAATGTCCCTACGTCCTCGACGAAATATATCGCGGGTCGAACGATGTATGTATCTGGAAGAAATAGAGGAAATAATTCACACATTTCCATTTGGGAGGATTTTGAATAAGGCAATAAATTCTCTAGAGAAATAAACATAATATTTTATAACAAGGTAAAACCTGTGGCGACGGAAAAATGATTTATAACATAGAAACCAACTAGATGTAAGAAACTAAACTTTTAAAAGTTGCTTTGTGACGCTAGAAGATCACCTAACTTCCTAACAGTACAAGGGAAGCCATTTTACAAACCTTAATATTTAATCGTAATATAAAGTTTTATTACTTTGATATTCATCTACAAACCAACTTTATAATAATAAAATGTTTTATTTGATATATTATTATATTATCTATTTTGTTTCTTTGTCAATGTCAATTGTAAATTAAATAGGTTTCAAAGACACATTTATAAAAATCAATATATGTTTTACCAGGAAATCGAAAAAAAAATAGGCAAGATTATGACGATCCTGAAAAGAGACTACGAAATAAATTTAGGATAGAATTCCTTTTGTCATCTTTAAAATTAAATAAGTATATAACAATACTAGATGTAAAATATATTGGTGTTATATAAACTTATTTAACACTTTTAAGAATTACAAAATATATGTAAATATAATTTACATATATTTTGGAATAGAATTAATACCAGAATATGCTTTATATAAAAGCATATTCTGGTAACTTGTCACAGAATAAAGTAATCCTTTTTTATTTATTTTATTTTTATTTATATTGCAAGTATTCATTTTCAACTACAAATAATAGCTTATTATGAGTATAATATATACTCAATATAACTGCTACACCGCCTACATGTGTATTGTACTGAAGCGAGTTGAGAACTGATTTTCTCCTGAGGTTCGCCGGATATTGTTTTCACTGTTTACTTCCGTGTTGCACTAATAATAAACTCGTGCAATTTCTGAATGTATACAAAAGCGAAAAAAAAACAATAAGATAGAAATATTAATACAAATACGTCGCATTCAAACCAAAATCTGCTATGAGATTTTAGAAGATCTAGTACTTCATTTTTATATATTTCTTAGGTAAGCTTTATAGCCTACGTAAGCAATGTAAATTTATTTTTGACCTTTTTCTATTTACATACAAACTTAATTAGGTTTTATTATATAATTGTATAAAACTTCCGTGAAAAATTATCTAACCGATGGTAAAAACCGCATCAAAATCCGTTGCGTGGTTTAGGAGTTAGCGGCCATACAGATAGACGCGGAGAGCAACTTACACTATGTAAAGATTTCTCCTTCTGTACCTTGTATATAATTTTTATTTATTTTATTTATTAACTAGCTGTTGCATGCGACTTCGCCCGCGTAACTTATTAAATATACCCTATGTTACTCGCTGATAATGTAGCTTTCTATAAGTGAAAGAATTTTCAAAATCGGTCCAGTATTTAGAACATACAAATCTTCTCTCTTTATGATATTAGTATATACATATACTAGCTGACCCGGCAAACGTTGTTTTGCCAAAAAAAAATTTTGGGGTGGACCACCCTTAACATTTAGGGGTATGGAAAATAGATGTTTGCCGATTCTCAGACCTACTCGATAAGCACACAAAATTTCATCAAAATCGGTCCAGCCGTTTCGGAGGTGTTTGGCTACAAACACCGCGACACGAGAATTTTATATATATATATATATAGATTACTTGTAATTTTATTAGCTCATTTTATAATTATTCAACATTATGCTTAAAAACAGTGAATCAAATGAGCTATTTGTCCTTCGTGTAACTGAATAAATAAAAAAAACAATTTATTCAAAAAACTTAACTAAACATTTTAACACAACTAAGTAGGTCACTAATACTGAGTTAAATTTACAAGCAGTAAACCGCACCATTGGAATTGATACTGAAAAGACTGGTACAAATTGAATTCCGTTCAAATCTCATATCCGATAATCGGCTCAGCCAAACGTACGTGAGACTCAATATAGTGCTGGATATCTAAAAATTTGTCAGAATGTAGATCTATTCAAGATAAAACCAGCCCAGAGTTCTTGCAACACATCATTGGTTTTTCAATTCACAGTATGTAGTGAAATATTTTACAACCTTTATTATGTCGTGTGTACTCATAAAAACTATTTCTATGTTGGACTTTTTTAAGAATATGAAATGAAATATGACATTTTTAAAATTGGAAAATTCAAGATATTGTGCTCATACGGAACTTAATTATCATATATAATATATACTTGTTCCCCGGCTTCGCATGGTAATGCAAAAGAATATATCTATTAAACTTTCCTCGCTTATCACTCTTTCTATTATTGAAAACCGTATCTGAATCCGTTGGGTGATTCAGAAGAAGTTAGCGGAGAAACAGACAAAGGCGGATAGCGACTTTATTTTATTTTTTTATAGAAGATATAGATTATTATTATTTTATTTTAAAGACAGTATTTAAAACAGTATTTTGTATTTAAAAAACAGATTATTAACATCAAGTCGACAGGCAGGCGTCTCACTGGCGGCTCACAACACATCCGGCGATACAGCAAAAAGCAATTTCCTCTATTTGCACAAGCTTTTGTCTGTGCATAATACCTTGACCGATTCACTCATAAGAGTAGTCATTTATAAAATAATAAAGTATTATGTAGCTTCTAATTACTTACGCCACAAAACCCTTTTTGTACAATATGAGTATTAAAAAAAACATGGATTTTACAACAATAAACTTGTCTTTGTGAAAACATGAAGTCAGTAAACACATTTTGTAAAACGGTATTATAGCTAAATAATATCAATATGTTATAAAATCATATTGCATTTTGTAGACGTTATTACAGTTTGCTAGATGGCGTTAGTCGTTGTTATGACCACTTAGAACGCAAAATGCAACTACTTGTCGCTTTTTATAATTCGAACGCAATATCAAAAGGTTTTTTGTGTTTTCACATAATATGGAATCAATGAAATAAATAGAGGTCCGTCACCAGATATAAAATCACAGTTCTTTTGTGACAGTCCCACCGGTGGCTAGTATCACATAGTGCGAGTACACGCATAATTGTAGGTTCGCATTAAATCGATTAAGACCGCGTATCTTAAATAACATGCGACAATACGAGTATATATACCATACGAAATCCTTTGAAACGAAACGTGAGTTACGTTGAAAACATATGTGGAAATAAATTTAAGTAAGAAGTTTTAGAACTCTTCAGAAATCCACCGCGGGGGTAGTTATTCACTTCACAATGCAAGCGTCGTCTCACGTCGAAAACGGTACTTAATTCAAGGGTAGAGACGCCAAGACATATTTATTACCCTTTACGAGGTCACTGAGAAAGGTTGTTTTCTATGCTATATATGTAGTGTAAGGATTCTCGAGTAAAAATACACACAAAGCCATTGTAACATGAACAAGTTTATTGAAGTCACAATTCTGTTATAGGTTGATTCTAACTAGCTGCCCTCCCCAGGCTTCGGACGGATGCAATTTCTTCTACAAATTATATAAATACCTTTCTTGTTTGTCGCTCTTTCCACTAGTGAAAATCGTATAAAAATTCGTCGGGTAGTTTAGAAAAAGTTTGCGGACAGCGTCTTTATTTTATTACTACTAAAAACAACCAATATAACGCCTGAAATCTTTATTGCTATTGTGTATTCTTCATTAAAGTTGCTATAGTATTTGCCAGGCGCTAGTTTTCTTAATTTTAGATGAAAACTCGCGCACAGTACTTTTTCTGGATGAAAGGTACCCTATGTAGGTACTTTCCGGTTCAAGATTTCATGATGATCGGTTGAGCAGTTACGGAGTGAAAAGGTAACAAACAGACAGTTACTTTCACATTTATAATATTAGTATGGATATGTATATAATATCGGCCTCATATTTTTTTGAGTCCTTTAAAATGTGAATATTAGCCTTCAGAGACTCTAATGTAAATGATTTATTTAATTTTTATCAAAGATATATTTTTTCGGGATTATATTTATATATCCAGACTTTGAAAAGTTAAATTCTCTTATAAAAGAAGATGGATACATTCGTCAAATTGGCTAGGCTGTTTAGTTTAATATATTATTTTATATTATGTTGATGACCGTATAATATACTATGTTGATATTGTAAAATCTAGATATACCCATACAAGTGTGAACAAACAAACGCTATAGACGTCGAACAATAATAGAACAAAGTTTGAACCTCCATAATGGAAAATAATATATAGGGTTAGATGGAGGCATGACATTTGTGCCTATTCAGTATTACACAAAGCTTGTAAAGATACTTAATTCAGAGGGTGACCCGATTATGTTTCATTCTCGATAGTGTTATTTTGATAGACACTTATTCGTGGGCGAATGATTAATGTGCCAAATTGTTTTTATACGAAATGTATTAATTTTTTTGTTTGTGAGTACGTCAGTCAGATAAGGCAACATTTATATATAAAAGAATATTATAAAAGAAAAATTGGCTTTTGTTAATGTTTATTGAATCATGAAATTTTGTATCTTTCTCGTCTTTGTTTAGGACACTTGAGTGAACAGTCATTTCATTTTTATTTACAGATTTTATTTTATAAAATATTAACAAAACAAACTTTATTTATTTGATCAAATACATATAAGTAATATGTTATGTAAATAAAAATAAAAAGTTTATTGTTATCTTACAAATTTATGTGCAAAACAAAAACCACTGGATCGAACTCCGCCCACTTTATTAGTAATATTATAATAATAATAAATATTTATTCCAGACATTTGTCCATATGTTTCTTTTTATAGTAATAGATTATTAAACCGAGATGAGTGGATTATTAACTGGATGAGGATATGACCCATTGATTTTGCATAGGACAGTCAAATGCAAAAGTGAGTTTGTTGGTTTATTACTGTGAAACGATCATCATGAAAATTTGTATAGGTATCAGGAATACAAAAAAGGACGTAGGCTACCTTTCATCCCCAGATAAAAAGACCTGTTTCAGAGAAATCATCTAAAAATAAAAGTTCTACGCCTGACAAAAATATAGGGGCAATAAAGATTGAATAAGTAAATAAATGAACACTTTAGTCTAACTTTAGTTAGGATCTGGAAACCACTCTTACGTAACCATAATCTATAAAAAAAATGCGGAAAATTGTAAAGGAAAATCTTTTACTGATTTTGACACGGAATTGATTTTGACAATCAAAGTCAAAGTGACAATCAAGTGAGGTTGTGACTTCACCTGTGTATACTCGTGGCATGCACGATATAACTAAAACCAACGCGTACTCATGATGAGAGTGAGTGACACGAGGATAAGTGCGGGTGGTCTAGAGTAGCTTAGTTTTACACCGACACGTTTCAAGCACAAGATGTTAGTGTTATAAATGTTATTATATAAAGAATATTGAGTATGTCTACCTTATTGTTACTTTTGGAACATTTTTATAAATATTATAAAACTAACTGGACCCGGCCACACTTAGCTTATTATGTATATATAAATTATTTTTCTAAAATAAAAGTAGTCTACTAAGTTACTCCTAATAACATCAGCTATCTGCCAGTGAAAGTCCCGTCGACATCGATATAGCCGTTTCGGAGATTGGCCGGAACAGACACAAACATTTTGTATTTTATTTTTAAGTATTTCATGTACTAGGTGAATCAAATATAAACGAGACTTTTGGACCTGCGCGCGCAATAGTGATGGAAGAACGTTCCGCTGTTATTGGCTGTTAGGTTGGTTTGTCAGGAGTGGGGGAAGCACGTGACTCATCATCATAGACTCGCTCAGTGTCCATCGTTACGATGTCCGAGAAGGAGGTACCTCCCTCTATTGCGCAACGTATTGTTATCAAGTTTTTAGCTGCAGAAGGTGTAAAACCGGCCGAAATCTTGAGAAGATTGACTGCACAGTTCGGGGAAGAGACGCTGTCGCGAGCTAGAGTGTTTGCTTGGCATAAACAGTTCGTGGAGGGCCGTGAACGTGTTGAAAATGAGAGCCATGACCGCAGACCCCGCACCAGCATTACAGATGGCAACATCGACAGTGTTGTGTGTTGCTGCACCTTGATTTTTTGCATGAGCGCAGAACAATTAATGCGGCATACTACTGCAAACTTTTGACTGAGGTTAGACTTGCATATCGCCGCAAAAGACGAGACCTTCCGATGAGAAAAGTGATTCTCCTCCATGACAATGCTCGCCCCCATACAGCAGCCCTGACCGTACAAAAATTGGAGCAACTGGGTTGGGAGACACTGGAACACCCTCCATACAGTCCAGACCTGTCTCCCTGCGACTTCCATGTCTTTGGTCCTCTCAAGGAAGCTTTGGGAGGGCAAAAATTCCACAGCGATAATGAAGTTGAAGCATATGTGCGCAATTGGCTACAAACACGACCTGACTCTTTTTACCTGGAAGGAATTAAAAAATTACCTATACGCTGGGATAAATGTGTTTCTAAATCAGGAGATTATGTAGAAAAATAAACTATGATTGTTTGTGCGTTTAAAATCAAAATAAATATTTTAAAAAATAAGTCTCGTTTATATTTGATTCACCCTCGTACTTTGACATACATTTAGATAAAAACTGTTATTTTCACATTACAAACAGACATACAATTTTATTTATTAGTATTTATAAAGTCGCTGTCCGCCACTATCTGTTTTATGGCTAACTTTTTCTAAACAACTTTGTGAAACGGTTTTCACGAATTGCAAAAGCGATAAACGGAGAAAGTTTGTGCATATAATTTTCAGAAAAACAGGTGCATCCGTGCGAAGTCGGGAGCGGGTCGCTAGTATATTACAAAATGATATGTAATATACAGGGTGGAAAGATAAGTCGGGCCCTGGAGGGAAACTACCTTAAATCCTTAAGTTAGTTCATTTTACATAAAGGAAACATTCCTTTATTTTTAAAAAGAAACAAAACTGCATTCAAAGATTTTCTAAAACTCGCTTGGCTCGCCCGGACTCGAACCAACTAAAATTAAAAAAACAAACACTCACTATTTTATTATACTAATCGATAGGATTATTATTCAGGATAAAATTTCTCTAACAAACATTTGGTCTTACTCTCGTCTGTCGTACAAGATATCCATATAGAATACCTATTTAGTACACAAGTTCTTTAATGAACGTAATGTAAAAAATGTTATTTATGAAACCTGTTATGACACCGTGCAAGAGAGGGTTGTAGAAAATGTGACATGTAATGTGACATTTTTTATTATAATTTTTTTCAATTATTATTATTTTTTTTATTATCATTAGTATTATAGTTTAGATTAGATTAGATTTAGGTTTAGTACATGGGATGTTGCTTGGAGCTCTTACTGGTGCATGTTGAGCCTCCTATAATTGCGGCAGCATCCGCCTAGTGCCAATTATTCTGAACAACGTGTTTTAATTTGATGCCTGCCTCGTTGGGGGCCTTGTTTAAAAAAAAAATTTATTAGGGGCATACACCACAACACTTTGCTGAAGGCTACAAGAAATGAATTTCAACGGAGACTAAATATGTGTATCCGGAACGAGGGGGCTCATTTCGAACAATTTATCAGTTAAATAATGTAAGTATAACAAATTGTTAACAAAATAAAGTTAATGTTAGATTTTACGATCATTTTTATTTTTAAGACCAAATGTTTGTTAGAGAAATTTTATCCTGAATAATAATCCTATCGATTAGTATAATAAAATAGTGTTTGTTTTTTTTTTTTATTTTAGTTGGTTCGAGTCCCGGGCGAGCCAAGCGAGTTTTAGAAAATCTTTGAATGCAGTTTTGTTTCTTTTTAAAAATAAAGGAATGTTTCCTTTATGTAAAATGAGCTAACTTAAGGATTTAAGGTAGTTTCCCTCCAGGGCCCGACTTATCTTTCCACCCTGTATAACGTAAAATTATAAAGGATTTTTAGTCATTTTTCTCTCCAACTTATATTCTCTTGGGACTATTAGTTTAAAAATAAGATGTTCCCACTAAATATAAGGTAGGTAAAATGTAAAAGCCGAAACAGCCGTTGAAAGTTGTACCGATCGCGAACACCTGCCGGTAACTCAACCATTTGTTCCTGTTAACTGTTCTTTGGAAGTATTCAAATCGTGAGCCCCCTCGATAATGAGACGCAATGCGGTACCGCTAAGGACGTGGGTTGGGTGTAACGACCCTAATACCCATCACACAAATTACCCATGACTTCACAAAAATGTTAAGAGTCATCTACTTTTTTAATATGTGTTGCATTTCATACAAATATATTAAATTAATAAATAAAATAAAAATAAGTATAAGAAATGGATACAATATCAAGATAGGTCGATGTTTGCTTAGACAAACTGGCTCTAAACAAATCAAAAGGGCTCTTATAATTTTTTTTTATTTATATTTCACGGGAAAATATTAAAAAACATGTAAAAAACAATAAATAATATAAATATTTCCCTATGGTGCAAGTATAGCTCAGAGTGAGTGTTTTATATTCATGGCAGCGAATAACACGTACGTTCGCCAGAGAGGCACCGCTCTTAATACCCATCCGATACTATCTGCCTTCACGTGAATGAACATTTTGATTCCTCTAATAAAATATATAATCCGGTAGACGCAATTCCTTGTTTGTTAGTTTACGTGTCAGGAGAATTTTGGCTTTGCTAAACAAATTATTAAAGTGAGTTTTTGCTCACCCAGTGCCGGATTAGCCATATAGCAGATAGCAGGAGACACGAAATGCTACAGGCCCTGCGCCTGAGATAATTATGGTCGTCAGACTAAATCAGTTTGCAATATAATTCAGTATAAAGAATAGTTTAAAAATTAATTAACCCAGGCTCATATATTACTAAGTAAAATAAAACTAATTTCTTATTTACGTATACTTGTGCAAGCAAGAAAACAAACCACAAGTGCTTATAGCCTCTCTTGTGTAAAAAGATAAATTATACAAACGCGTCATAAATTATTATGATTGTAATCTACAATTTAACAGAGCGACAGAACGAAGCACCTAGTAAAATAAAAACAGTAGATGTTATAACTATATTTATAAGATTTACCAAAAAAATAGCATAGCATGACATATGATGTAAGTATATTAATCAATTATTCAACTAAATTTAATCAACTAAATATATAATAGTTGAGTCTGATTCTTGAATCTTGAGTACAGATCTCATATTATTATATTTTTTCTGCTACTGAAGCGCACGCCTTATTATTTTAATTTGACATTTTTATATCAATTTTAATTTCAATTTTAAGTCATTTTATTTTTATATTTTATTTGTTTAAGCTTTAAATTGTTTTTTTATTTAAATTATATCGGGTGTTGTAGATATTCATTTTGTTGTTATCTTTAAATGTGGCATTCAACTCGTTTGTCCCTGAGTAACTTTCCCCACTGTAACATCGAAATACTGTGACACAAGAGAAACAAAGTGACATTGGAAACCGTTAGTAGCTTCGTAAAGTTGCCTCGTTAAAACTGATAAAAAGGATACTTTCGTTGTCTTGTATTTTCCACTTTGTCATTTATTTTGACCGACATTTATAAATAGGTACATTGCCATATATAATAATTAATTTTTATATTTTTTTATTTTTATATTGTGTGTGCCATTTCTCACCCTAGTTTACTTGAACTTTTTAATTATAATTTCAAGTGTTTTTAATTATATTCATAACTAGCGATCCGTTCCCGGCTTCGCACGGGTGCAATTTTTTTCTGCAAATTAAACGTAGAAACCTTCCTCGTTTAACGCTCTTCCCATTAATGAAAACAGTATAAAAATCCGTTCGGTAGTTTTTGAGAATCGCAAACATACAGACAGACAGACGCGGCGGGGGGACTTTGTTTTATAATATTAAAAAACGTAAATTTAATAATGTTGTCTGCGTGAGCGATATTGATTTTTGTTTAATTGTGCGTAACTTTGTCTTTTTCCTGTGTATATTAGTTCAACTGAGATAACAGAACGCAGTTCGGCGAAATATGGGTATATTCTATCTCAAAACTTCGATGATGAATACTAAAGCTGTCTATCAAGCTGAGTGATGATCGTTAGGCAGAAAAGATAAATGTTTCAACTTATTCGTGTACATAGACTTTTCGAGTTTAATGAGAATGATGCTTATGCATTAAGATAGCCTCACTGTACTTCCTTCGAAATAAATATAACAAATCACCCATCAGGTTTAACAAATTTTTAAATTTCTAAAAATTTTGACGATGTTCTGAAATTTCAAAAAATCTTATTAAATTATCTGAAAAAGTGAAGAAAGTTTTCATAGAATTTTCTAGAAACTTCTGAAATTTTCGAGAAACTCCTAGAATTTTCGAGAAACTTCTAGAATTTTCTAAAAACTTCTAGAATTTTCTATAAACATCTAGAATTTTCTAGAATGTTAGCGAAAAAAAATCCGTTCCTATTAATAATACATAATGAGCGACTCAGCCAAAGAAAAGATATGCCGCAAGGAGAACTCATCGTATTCCATGAACCTTCGTTTCAGTTGTTAACAACAAATGCAATTGTTATGAACGAAAAAAATCTTTTTTTTTTATTGTCACAGGGTTAGTAACTTTTTTTCAGTAAAAGAAAAAATATCGCGTTTGAAAAACTCGAATATATTGCATAGATCCCGTTTTTTATTGTTTATAGTGGCCCGCTCCCGGCTTCGTCCGGGGTGTATTTTTTCTAAAATAAACGTAGCCTAAGTTACTCCTTATTACATCAGCTACCTGCCAATAAAAGTCCCGTCAAAATCGGTCTAGCTATTTCAGAGATTAGCCGGAACAAACAGACAGAAAGACAAAAATTGTAAAAAATGTTATTTTGGTGTATGTACGGCAATTTACATAAACAAAAAGTAGCCTATGTTACTCCTGACGACCCCCTCTTCATGTCTGCAAAGTTTCATCGAAATCGCTTCAGCCGTTTCTGAGATTACCCCGAACAGACAGACAGACAGACAGACAGACAGACAGACAGACAGACAGACAGACAGACAGACAGACAGACAGACAGACAGACAGACAGACAGACAGACAGACAGACAGACAGACAGACAGACAGACAGACAGACAGACAGACAGACAGACAGACAGACAGACAGACAGACAGACAGACAGACAGACAGACAGACAGACAGACAGACAGACAGACAGACAGACAGACAGACAGACAGACAGACAGACAGACAGACAGACAGACAGACAGACAGACAGACAGACAGACAGACAGACAGACAGACAGACAGACAGACAGACAGACAGACAGACAGACAGACAGACAGACAGACAGACAGACAGACAGACAGACAGACAGACAGACAGACAGACAGACAGACAGACAGACAGACAGACAGACAGACAGACAGACAGACAGACAGACAGACAGACAGACAGACAGACAGACAGACAGACAGACAGACAGACAGACAGACAGACAGACAGACAGACAGACAGACAGACAGACAGACAGACAGACAGACAGACAGACAGACAGACAGACAGACAGACAGACAGACAGACAGACAGACAGACAGACAGACAGACAGACAGACAGACAGACAGACAGACAGACAGACAGACAGACAGACAGACAGACAGACAGACAGACAGACAGACAGACAGACAGACAGACAGACAGACAGACAGACAGACAGACAGACAGACAGACAGACAGACAGACAGACAGACAGACAGACAGACAGACAGACAGACAGACAGACAGACAGACAGACAGACAGACAGACAGACAGACAGACAGACAGACAGACAGACAGACAGACAGACAGACAGACAGACAGACAGACAGACAGACAGACAGACAGACAGACAGACAGACAGACAGACAGACAGACAGACAGACAGACAGACAGACAGACAGACAGACAGACAGACAGACAGACAGACAGACAGACAGACAGACAGACAGACAGACAGACAGACAGACAGACAGACAGACAGACAGACAGACAGACAGACAGACAGACAGACAGACAGACAGACAGACAGACAGACAGACAGACAGACAGACAGACAGACAGACAGACAGACAGACAGACAGACAGACAGACAGACAGACAGACAGACAGACAGACAGACAGACAGACAGACAGACAGACAGACAGACAGACAGACAGACAGACAGACAGACAGACAGACAGACAGACAGACAGACAGACAGACAGACAGACAGACAGACAGACAGACAGACAGACAGACAGACAGACAGACAGACAGACAGACAGACAGACAGACAGACAGACAGACAGACAGACAGACAGACAGACAGACAGACAGACAGACAGACAGACAGACAGACAGACAGACAGACAGACAGACAGACAGACAGACAGACAGACAGACAGACAGACAGACAGACAGACAGACAGACAGACAGACAGACAGACAGACAGACAGACAGACAGACAGACAGACAGACAGACAGACAGACAGACAGACAGACAGACAGACAGACAGACAGACAGACAGACAGACAGACAGACAGACAGACAGACAGACAGACAGACAGACAGACAGACAGACAGACAGACAGACAGACAGACAGACAGACAGACAGACAGACAGACAGACAGACAGACAGACAGACAGACAGACAGACAGACAGACAGACAGACAGACAGACAGACAGACAGACAGACAGACAGACAGACAGACAGACAGACAGACAGACAGACAGACAGACAGACAGACAGACAGACAGACAGACAGACAGACAGACAGACAGACAGACAGACAGACAGACAGACAGACAGACAGACAGACAGACAGACAGACAGACAGACAGACAGACAGACAGACAGACAGACAGACAGACAGACAGACAGACAGACAGACAGACAGACAGACAGACAGACAGACAGACAGACAGACAGACAGACAGACAGACAGACAGACAGACAGACAGACAGACAGACAGACAGACAGACAGACAGACAGACAGACAGACAGACAGACAGACAGACAGACAGACAGACAGACAGACAGACAGACAGACAGACAGACAGACAGACAGACAGACAGACAGACAGACAGACAGACAGACAGACAGACAGACAGACAGACAGACAGACAGACAGACAGACAGACAGACAGACAGACAGACAGACAGACAGACAGACAGACAGACAGACAGACAGACAGACAGACAGACAGACAGACAGACAGACAGACAGACAGACAGACAGACAGACAGACAGACAGACAGACAGACAGACAGACAGACAGACAGACAGACAGACAGACAGACAGACAGACAGACAGACAGACAGACAGACAGACAGACAGACAGACAGACAGACAGACAGACAGACAGACAGACAGACAGACAGACAGACAGACAGACAGACAGACAGACAGACAGACAGACAGACAGACAGACAGACAGACAGACAGACAGACAGACAGACAGACAGACAGACAGACAGACAGACAGACAGACAGACAGACAGACAGACAGACAGACAGACAGACAGACAGACAGACAGACAGACAGACAGACAGACAGACAGACAGACAGACAGACAGACAGACAGACAGACAGACAGACAGACAGACAGACAGACAGACAGACAGACAGACAGACAGACAGACAGACAGACAGACAGACAGACAGACAGACAGACAGACAGACAGACAGACAGACAGACAGACAGACAGACAGACAGACAGACAGACAGACAGACAGACAGACAGACAGACAGACAGACAGACAGACAGACAGACAGACAGACAGACAGACAGACAGACAGACAGACAGACAGACAGACAGACAGACAGACAGACAGACAGACAGACAGACAGACAGACAGACAGACAGACAGACAGACAGACAGACAGACAGACAGACAGACAGACAGACAGACAGACAGACAGACAGACAGACAGACAGACAGACAGACAGACAGACAGACAGACAGACAGACAGACAGACAGACAGACAGACAGACAGACAGACAGACAGACAGACAGACAGACAGACAGACAGACAGACAGACAGACAGACAGACAGACAGACAGACAGACAGACAGACAGACAGACAGACAGACAGACAGACAGACAGACAGACAGACAGACAGACAGACAGACAGACAGACAGACAGACAGACAGACAGACAGACAGACAGACAGACAGACAGACAGACAGACAGACAGACAGACAGACAGACAGACAGACAGACAGACAGACAGACAGACAGACAGACAGACAGACAGACAGACAGACAGACAGACAGACAGACAGACAGACAGACAGACAGACAGACAGACAGACAGACAGACAGACAGACAGACAGACAGACAGACAGACAGACAGACAGACAGACAGACAGACAGACAGACAGACAGACAGACAGACAGACAGACAGACAGACAGACAGACAGACAGACAGACAGACAGACAGACAGACAGACAGACAGACAGACAGACAGACAGACAGACAGACAGACAGACAGACAGACAGACAGACAGACAGACAGACAGACAGACAGACAGACAGACAGACAGACAGACAGACAGACAGACAGACAGACAGACAGACAGACAGACAGACAGACAGACAGACAGACAGACAGACAGACAGACAGACAGACAGACAGACAGACAGACAGACAGACAGACAGACAGACAGACAGACAGACAGACAGACAGACAGACAGACAGACAGACAGACAGACAGACAGACAGACAGACAGACAGACAGACAGACAGACAGACAGACAGACAGACAGACAGACAGACAGACAGACAGACAGACAGACAGACAGACAGACAGACAGACAGACAGACAGACAGACAGACAGACAGACAGACAGACAGACAGACAGACAGACAGACAGACAGACAGACAGACAGACAGACAGACAGACAGACAGACAGACAGACAGACAGACAGACAGACAGACAGACAGACAGACAGACAGACAGACAGACAGACAGACAGACAGACAGACAGACAGACAGACAGACAGACAGACAGACAACAATTCTAAAAAAAGTTATTTACGTTTTAACAGCATGCGAATGACTCTCTAAGCTTAGTTTGAGGCAGTTTTTCGCAAATCACAGACAGACACTCTGATTTTATTTATATAGATTACATATACTGAATGGGTCGCACTGTACGTACATTCTTATTGAAATGAATGAATATTGAAATCAATAGAATAGAATATTGAAATGAAAACGCATAACTTTCTACTGAGACAGAAAGATTACAGATTTAAATAAGCACAACAATTATTTGTCCACAATTATTTTAATTAATTCTTGAATTAATAAATCAGTATTAAGTATTAAATAAATATTATTACGATGAGCAAAAATTAATTTTAATTGCAGAATTTAATTTAAGATTTTAGATGTAATTTTACTCCCTTTTGATCCTTTACCCTGACTGGGTAGATAACTGTTTTTTTTATATATTATGAAAAACATGTTCTATAGTTACACTGTGCAATTTCTAGAATAAATCAATAAATAATTTCCCTTAAATTTTCGCATCGGGGTTAGTAATAATAATAATATAACCTTGCTTTTTTCGCTTCCTTCTATCGCGTTGAATTTACCTATGTAGATTCAGATAGCTAACTCGCCCCTTAGCGCACATGTGTTGCCAGTCGTTCTCGATTCGCATACTTATAGTGCCCGCTTTTGCACACAAACTTTGCCAGCCCCGTTCGTCCACTTATAAGTTATATCAAAAACATCATCATGGTATCTCCAAAAATATATCTTTCTTAAAATAAATTTTCCATAAAACCTTTTTGAAAATAGAATTTCAAGAAATGCCTTCTTTTGATAGTGCAAGGTCCTTTAAGGGTCTTTACGATTGTCTATTTAATCTTTATCCAGTAAGTCAATCCAATCATTATCAATATAATCAATATATTTAATGTATAAATATAATGGATAAAATGTAAGTGAAAAATTATCAAGGCCATTCCGTAGTGTGATACATTCGTTACCTACATAAAAAAAATAGTTCGTAGTAGATAGAGTAAGGGTTGAAGATGTGTTATGTCACCCGGAAATTTGTTGGATATTTTGTTAAAGGGCCTTGAGTTAAACGTTTTCAAGGTCGAAACGAAGAAATTAAAAATTTAATAGAATTTATGTATAAACATTCTATTAAATTTTGAATTTCTTCGTATATACGATATATACTGCTAAAACTCACTACCTTTAAGCATGCATAGTTCTCAGATTATACCGACACAACAAATTAGTTTCATAACCAATCAATAGTATCATAACAAACTTTTCCCAATTTGCTTATAAAGTTTCTCTTGGAAGACATTCAACCCTATGTTAGAAGTTCTATCTTTAATATAACACCTTTACAATACCCTTTAAATAGTGGCAGGGAATACTGCGTTTCGCAGTGATTCTTGCGGCTGTAACCAACCCCTTACAGTAGACCAATGTGAAATAACAGCACGTGTGCTGTTGTGTTTCAGTAAGTGAGTAAGGGATGCCAGAGCCCTCCCTATGCCTATCCCTTCCCAATCCCTTATCCTAATATAGTCGGCAGCGCACTTGCTACACCTGTTGCGTTGCTTTAAAATTGTGAAATTATAAACTGTAGGATTATTTTATTAGTAGTTGCTTTAGTTTAGTGAAAAGGAAAATATATCATACATTTTTTTTTTGAATTTTATGGCCTGTTAACTATTATATTATACAATATTCGGTACGAGACGACATATACCATCTTAGGCCAAATTATTAGGGACAGTGTTCATATTCATGTAATTTTGAGTTTATAATATATTTGTTTGAGTAAATGATGTTGTTTTTAAATGGTTATTTTATTTGATATTGCTACTGATATCGTTATTATTGTCTTTGTCAAATGGCAACACAAGATACGTATGTGCGCCATTTGTCAATTATGTAGGTTTCTTCATAATTGACAAATGCTTAGCATCTATTTCACTCCAAAAATATATTATTTTAAGAAAAATAGGTCTTTTACGTTAGTATTTTGAGTTTTTAGAAATGAATTTGAAATTGACCGCGAAAAAGGCCAAGACTGTCATGGCGTCTTGAATGACGTCACACCTCGCGAAACAGTCGTGTTTGTTTATGACAGTCAGTTGTGTCAATGACAGCTACAACATGGCGTTTCGCGAGGTGTGACGTCACCCTTCCATGCGCTTCTCTGATCGGTGTTTAATGTCACGTGATTAAACGCCTCATTTTGTCGATTTTATTTTCCAAAAATATTATTAATCTTTTATTATTTTAATAGAAAAGTTGTTTTTTTGTTTACTAATTATCATGGTTAATCATTAGAAACTCTAAGCCATCCGATTTATTCTTAGTGGAAACAAGCCTATTCACCAGACATGACCCATCAAACACATGTGGGAACTCACCAAACGGGCGATCACCACCAAGCGCCAATTGATTGAAACTCATCAGAGATTGGAATCATAACTCCACACTCCAAGAAAATGCAATAATATTTATTGCATAGAAGCTCTTATTGCAGCAAAGGGAGGGCAACACTAAATATTGAAATGTGTATTTTTAATTTTTAATAAAACAGTACTGTAATTTTTTTTTGTAGTTTTTATGATCCCAATAAAATACATATAAAAATAAAAAATATATATACTATACCTATCATTTGTTAGAGAAATCCAATTAGATTAGAAAATTAGAAAATCTCAGTACTGTACCTAATAATACCTAATAACTCACGTATTTTCTAGAATGGAATCGAATGGAACAGAGCAGTTGACTAGAAATGACATTTACACATACTACTTATGACAAACATATTCTACACAAAACTATATTTATACATTAATTAGATAGTGTTGCATTCATAAACAATTAGTACTTCATGAGCTTATTCCTAATTCACACCGCACACTTTGAAATCACAGATATCTTATCTGTGAATATCTTATCTTAGGACTAAGTGTTATTATCCATTTTCCAACCGGCAGCCGGTCGAAGTGTCGATTCTACGGCTTCGGGGGATCGCAATTTATTACATGTTATCAGTCCTAATTGTCGAGGGAATGGAATGGGAATACGAGACGAATTCGAGCGGCGCAATTAGTATTAAGACACGCCAATTGCGAACAATTTGTCCCGTATCGCGGAATGTTAAGTTAGACATAAGTTAACAGGACTTTTGGGGGGAGAATTGAATTCGTAAGCTGTGGATGCTTCTTAAATCGAAAGTTCTAGAAAGAATTTGTGTGCATGCATTTGTGTGGGACGAACACTTAACAGCAGATGAGACATACGTTTTTTTTTTTTTAAATTCTATACGGGAAAGACATTTGACCTCAATCTCACGTTAATAAGCTATTCACCCTGTTCTCAAAAGAGTCCCAAGTTATATAATTCAGGGAATATTGAAGAACGAAGAGTATTCCACTCCCTCGCTATGCGTAATAAAAAAAAGCGCTTCGTGCGAATTGGTGGGTCAATTGGTTGATATCAGAATGCCTAAGTTATTTCGTTGTCGAACTGGAATTAGAAATACCACAATAATTGTTTGTTAATTATTCTTATGATAATAGTTAACAGACAGTTTGTACTGACGAAAAAGGACCAATAGTTGTTCGGTTCTACTCAAACATTCTCCTTGTACCTAGACCAGGTATAAAACTTACAAGGTCAGTACAAAAGGCTACAGGATTTACTGTTCGACCAAGTTTTCCTTGTGCCGGGCACAGTAACTTGAAATTTTATCGGTGATAATTTTGTACACATACCGTATACAAAAAAAAATGGGACAAAAACGTATTTAAGAGAATACGTGTACTTTAAGAGTAATATTTTCTTTGAGCGAATGTATATATGTATATATAAAGAGTATGTATGTATATACAACGAATTCGAATACACCATATTATTCCAAAAAATTCTTTGATCTTTTAGCTATCGCCTGCAGTAATTAAATTTTGGATGTAGACATTAGATAAGTACAGCACCAAACAATATCCCTCGATTTTGTACTGACAAATATGTTTTGTCTAACTGTAGATTTTTTATAAAACAAAAATATATCTTCGTGATATTTTTTGATCAATGAAAATAATCTGATATTTTGTTTCGGAAGGAAGAGAATTCCTTACTCTTATTTTTCTTGTAAGACGTCCTGGTTTTCTAACAAATCCCAAACAACATTTGTTCCCAATTCCTGGAAATTCGAGCTACAGAAACGAACTTTTCAGGATCGCTCTCAGTGTATTGTTTCGAAATACAATTCTAGTTTGACAAGTAGTTCCGATGATGAATACAATTCTAGTTTTTAGTACATAATAATTATTTGACTTAATTATAGTACCTAATATTATTAACTAAATGGCTCTATGATTATTGTATAACATTTTGACACATTAACTAAACAATGTTACCAAGATTTAGATTTGTGACAAATAACCGAATATTTCAAAAAAAAAAATATTTTTCACAAGTTAAACAATAACATTTCGTCGTTGCTAAACTAACAAAAGTTTTCCTGAAAAATTTTACATGATAGTTTATTTAAAAAAAATCATTTCGAATAATGCATTCAATACTGAAAATGACATTATTATCATACAGTATCCCTATATGCAAATAAATAATACGTATACTTGTGAACAGTAATTTGTTAAATCGTAAATTTTCATCTTGAACCCATTTCAAAAGCAAACAAATTTTTAAATCGTTCACCTTTTACATTTATAGGTACCATTAAACAAGCGAATTTGAACTTTAGCTCTACACATTTAAAGTCTCTTTTTAAAAATTCGCACGATTAAAGTAAATACTCCTATATTGTTGAACAACTTCAAAGGTACCTATACCCTCAGATCAAAGGCGAGATAAATTGAAATTTTTTTATACCCATGTCTCTTACGAATTTACTGTGGTATCCTTCGATCTACATAATCTAACCGAAATCGGCACTTCAGTGGTGTGAATCGTGACTATAACAATGTACGTTTTTCGGGAACTTCCTATTTCCTGAAACGGAATCATAATGACCCATAATGGATCACTTGAAAACACTTTGTCCTTTTGAATTTAACGCTAAAGAAACTGTATGAAACACGAGTATAAATTCTCACTCGTCTTAAGAGTCTTCATAAAAATTCATGAGATGAAGGGACAAAACAAAATTCATTGATGAACTTGACTTGGCGGTATTGCCAATTTATCTTCCAAAAAAAAATGTTATCGAAACAGTAGCTATGATTAAAATTAAGTTTTCTTAGTTATAAACAATATTAAAGTAAATTATTTGCTATGTTACCAATAAATTATTATTTTTTTTAAATAGCAAGGACGATTTTTTTTTACCATGATTATTATCAAATATGTTTGTTTATATATTTTTATGTTTTATGTTTGTTCTGTTTTATATATTTTTCTACTTACTATGCTAATTTCTTCTAAACCACTTCACGAATTTTATACCGTTTTTACTAACGATGTCTTTTGGAACATATGTAAATATAGATAATATTTAGTTTTAGGTAAATATGTAAATGTGTAAATAAATTTTGGAACATAAGTTTATTTTATAATGTAGGTAAGCATCGGGTAAGAAAGGATTTATGAAAATTTCAACTCCGTGCTAAGGCGGGTTGTGCCTAGCATTTCATAAAATACAGAGCGAGATCAAAGTTATCTTAGATTTCATTCTCTAATCGGGCCGTGCATAAATAAAATAATACTGTCGGGATTTAGGATCCGACTCCATTAGGTTAAACTACATAATGTAGAAATACTACGTACTCTACTTGTTACAAAGATAATATTTTTATCCATCCATCTTCCCAACTTCGCGAAAATGTGCAGACGATTGCATTACGTTTCATACATACGTGATTTGATGTATTGTTGCACGAAATGTTTACTTGGAAATATTTTCGAGTATCGAAAAGACAATATACTAACGGTCCGACCCGGCTTCGCTTATGTGCATTTAAAATGTCACATTTAAAATGTCATGATTAAACAGTAATTTAAAATGTCATCAAATACAGATTTAAGGTTCTTCTCCGTTGGTGTTGCTTGTGTCCTTTGGCGACGGTAACCACCTACCACCAAGTGGACCGTCAGCCTGTATGCCACAATTTATAATATAAAAAACTTTTCCCCAATCATGTTAGTTGAAAATAACTTTCGGATTCCTACACATAAGGTTAATTAGGAGAGCTAAGTGAAATTAGCGAGCAATAAATGCTTCGTTAATATAATATATCGAGAGAAACTTTCCATGCTTATATTAATTCAGCGTCAGAAACATCCGGCGTGGAATGAAAAATTATTTCTGCAATTATACCGTGTCTTCATTAGTTGGCAAGAACTAAGTAAAAACTTAATACGAAAAATAGCTTCTGTTTCACTAATTAATTTATGCCGAGCTGAAATTGTACGGTTGTGAGTTTATGTATACATGTAATTTAGATTACATTTATATATCTATCTATCTATATCTAAATTTCTATCAATCTATGTCTAAATCTATATTTATACGTATTATAAAACTCGCTGTGTCCGCGACTTCGAATGCGCTGTGGTAGTTCTTTGAAAATCCCACGGGAACCTAACGTTTTTCCAGTATAAAAAATCTAATATATGTTAATCCAGGTAATAAACTATATGTGTGCCAAATTTCATCCAAATCCGTTAGGCCGTTTTTAAGATAAGCGTGCACAAACGCACAAAGAGACAAAAATACTAAAAACAATTTTTTTGACCTCGGGAACATAAGTAGGTATACAACGTGTACAAATTGTTTTTTGAAAAAACATTTAATGTACAGACTCGCCTCATTTACATGAACTCATATGCATAGAATATATATGTACTTATATTTTAAATTAATATAAAGTATAGAGCCTCAGCCTGTGGCGACAGTAGCCACTTGCCCTCAAATGGACCGTCAGCCTACCCATCGAACTTTACAATAAAAAAATCCGACAGTATTTTGATATATTATCCATATATAGGTAAATATGATATATACATAGGTAAATGGTCTATACTAATGATATAAAGAGAAAAGATTTGTATTTTTGTTTGTAATAAATAAACTCAAAAGCTAAGTACTGCACCGATTTTAAAAATAGAAAGCTACATTATCAGCGAGTAACATATAAGCTATATTTTATAGTTACGGGGACGAGGTCGTATGCAACAGCTAGTCTTCTATAATATCTATACATATTACTTAATAAGCTCGTTGTCAGCCTTTGTCTGTTTCTCCATTAATTTCTACTAAACCACGCAACAGATTTTGATGCGATTTTCACTAATGGGAAGAGTGATAAACGAGGAAAATTTTATCTATATAATTTCTACAAATATAATTACACCGTCAGTTGAATGCAGTTTTAAATTTAAAGTCATTATGTTTGTAAACAAGAACAGCACTAAATTTCTCAACTTGAAGTGAACTCGTGATGAGTGCGCCAACTACAAAAGAAGTCCTCTTGTAAGAATCTCCGGCTATTCTCCGGAGCAGACTCCGAGTATGTAAAAAGAGAAAGAAAAATGCCTTTCATGATTCGTCGGATAAAAACTGGAATAAAAACAAAACATTGAACAGGCTGGCTGTTGCTATGTTTCCGTGTCAACAGAAATTCAAAAAAAGTGTAAAATTTAAATTTATAATGGATTTTATTGTTTTATTACATACCCCAAAATGATAACCACAGATCACAACTTAAGCTACTTCGCACCTTGGTAATTCTGAATTCCGTGTTTCTATTTGATGTCGAATTTCAGTAAAAGCAAATGTAAATCTAGTTAATGCAATGATGACACCCTATCTAAAAGTTTACGGATAACCGTAAATTAAGATTAATTTATCTATCTATATCAATAAAATTCTTTTTGAAGCCACTGCACATTCTATTAAGGGAGTGTTCGAAGTTTTAAATTTATAACATTAGGCTTATTATGAAATATTCGCTCCACTTTATGTTCTGTATTAAGAACAAAAAGAGATTTTAATACATTTACCAGCCGTAAATGTAGAACCAACTATCAAAAACAATGAAGCCAAGCCGAGTCAAGCTTCATTCAATGGTTCATTGTGTTCAGTGTACTCTCTCTTGTCACTGTCGATAAAGCACGAACTATAGAAGGATATTGCACTTACATCACTCGCCCACTTTCTGGAGTACCTACACAGAGTACCTCTCAACCAGACCCTATATAGGTGCCTACCTAAAACAACTTACCTGCACAGTGCACGCTCTAAAACATTAACAAATTATTTAATAGTATGCGGCTATAAGTTAATGTCAGTTTAAAAAAATCTATTATTTTCATTTTTTTGTATACTGTTCTAATGGTAAAAACTCGTGCAAAAATCATTATATTCGATTCAGGGGTTTAGAAGTTAGAAGAGATTCCTTGCAAAATATATAAGTTGCACTAGATTTTTTTTTTGATAAAAATCTAATACAATAAAAGAAAAACGAACTATGTTTTTTTTTTCTTAACTATATTAGACATAATATATATTTTTTCATATTAACTAAACTATTCGTTTAGACCTATGCCTTCAATCAGAGATACGTCTCTCTTGCAGTTTAGCATGACTATTCGCCTTAACTATTCGATTCTAGATTAACAAACCATTTAGTTCCAAGAGCGTTCGATCTACATGTTTAATGAAGGTCTATTTAATTCTTGCAAAAATCCGTTAAATTTAGTCTGCAAACATAGAGGTCGAACTATGCAGGCTGAATCAGATATTTGCGAACCAACAAATGCGCTTTAGCGTTATTTGGTTGACCTATAAAATTTTGAAATTTATTTCTAATAATAGTTCTCTTTGTTCCAGATTCGGAATTCGAGGAGTTGGGTGAGCAATTGCCCAGGTATAGGCCGGACTCGATCGCGGCTTTGCGGCGAGCTACACGGTTCACGGAGCCCGAATTGAAGCGCTTGTATCGAGGCTTCAAGGCGGAATGTCCTACTGGGGTAGTGAAAGAGGACACCTTCAAAGTTATATACGCTCAGTTCTTCCCACAAGGAGGTTTGTACTATTTTTGTAATACTCTTAGTTGTCTAATGTGCGCGCGTCAACCAAAAATCCAAAAATTATAACCTACCTAAAACTCGGCCCTATGCATAATGTTGATACCAAAATAAAAACATATTTTTACTCTGCAAATATAAGGTAGTATTAAAAAATTAGACGAGAACAAAATAAAGGCTTAACCATCATACAGCTGTTGCCTACACGAAAATGTTAATAAAAGATACGGACCGTACTAAAATAATAAAATGGG
The DNA here is from genome assembly GCA_936446665.2 of Synanthedon andrenaeformis. Lineage (NCBI taxonomy): Eukaryota > Metazoa > Arthropoda > Insecta > Lepidoptera > Sesiidae > Synanthedon > Synanthedon andrenaeformis. The sequence goes on along the minus strand of OW387786.2, from coordinate 3,050,347 downwards.
GACATGAAAAACGCATCACATAATCATATAACCCCATCAAGTTGAGTGCTCCCGGGTGTGGATACTGCTTTACATCGCAGAAAGGCTTATTATTGCTCAGTCGGTTTAGAAATCTGCAGAATTTACTGACTACAAACTACGTATACCTACAGTCGAGTTCATACCTAATATTTCTTCTACTTCTTTTTATTTAATAGAAACCTTGCGAATACAGTCGAAACAAAAGTTTACTATCAATGTGTGTATAACCAACACCCTACTACTTACTAAAAAGACCGGAGCGCTGCTTGCGTGACGTCACGCACATAGGGCCGACAGAGCTAGTTGAGAGTATTTCGTTAGACGCGTTCGTACTAAGACAAACTATAAACTTCTATCATTTAACTATAAAACTGTAATAAATTTAATATTTTAAAGTACCTACATAATAGTAAATTAGTAAGATAATTAGGAATTATAATAAATAAAACAACCAAATTTACATGTAGGTACAAAAATGAAAAATGTTTAATAGGAATACAATCAATAATAATAATATTAATAAGGCCATCTCCCCTCATTTTGGCTTTTGTGATAATGCCCCCATTTCCTTTTGATAATGTCATATTTTTCCAAAAATCTAAAACAAAAACGAACAATTGCTACTTTACACCCTCCGTAACTCTGGAACCGTTCACTTTTGTTCGCAATTCAATGTAGATTATTTTTATCGTAACTGACCGCATAGTTTCGAAATATTTAAGAAAAACTGATAAAACCCAACTTCCCCCAAACCCGACGCTAAAATGGTGTAACTTTTTACCAAACAATATTTGGACTGTATAGACAATTATATAGACAATTTGGAGCTCGAATGATACTTTACTTTGGATGTTGAGGTCTGGGTCTAATTGCACCATACTTATATTGTGGCTTGGAATAAATGATAGTTTTATCTATTCCAGCGAACTCTGCACAATATGCGCACTACGTGTTCAACACACTGGACCAAGACAGAAGTGGCTTGTTAAGTTTTGAGGTAAGCAAAAGGGCCTTTTAGACGACATATGTATCAGTTTGAAAATGAACTTTTCCAAGTTAGCTCTGATGTAGTGGTAGGGCATTCTACATTTAGCATTTCGCAGTCTTTCAAGCAGCCCGTCTGGCAGCACGTGCACTTGCAGCACAGGTGGCGTTGCTTGTGTTATAGGCTACGGAAGCCACTTACCGTCAAGGTCCGTCAGCCTGTCCGCCAAGCTTAACATAATAAAAAAGGAGACCCACTAAAAGTAATTTAAATATTAATTAATTCATCTGTTTACTGATACTGATTATGTTTATGGACAAGTAAATAATCATGAGGTTTGCTTGGTGTTAAACAAAATGTGTTGCCGTCATCAGACCGACAATCCGAGAATTATGCCAACATGCATAATTCCAACTATGTAGAGCCGTTTATTATGCCAAAATTTCTGTAACTTTCCAGGAATTCGTAACCGGGCTATCGATACTATCGAGGGGAACGTTAGAAGAAAAACTGCGATGGACTTTCACATTGTACGATATAAATGGTGATGGATACATAACTAAGGAGGAAATGACTGAAATTGTGACATCAATCTATGATCTCATGGGGAAAATTGTCGAACCAATTATTGACGATGATGTCGTCAGAGAAAAGGTGGAAAGGCTTTTTCAGGTATGTATCTTGAGAATTTTCATCCAAATTTAAAGTTTAAAAAGGAAAATATTTACATCCATGTAACACAAAATGTAACTTCGAAAGGAGTTTTTCTGCAGTGATGCTTATTTTGTTCATGCTTAATAATGCAAGCGTAAAATTGGTTTCAAGATCACGCGCACCGACACCGATTGAGTAAGAAAGTTCAGATCCGTATCCGTATCTGTATCCGCGGATCGACACCAAATATCCGTATCCGTATCCGCGGATCTTGACACCAAATATCCTTATACGTATCCGCGGATCTTGACACCAAATATCCGATCCGGCACATCACTAATGGGAACCAAGTGGGGCGCCATTTGGGATTGTAGAGTTGTTGAATACCTTATCTTATTGCCATTGAGCCCAATTGCCCGTATTGGCAAGTAGTAAAGAGCAAATGGTATGAATTGCAGAAAATGGACATGAACCGTGACGGTGTGGTGACGCTTGAAGAGTTCTTGGAGTGCTGCGTTAGGGACGAAGGCATCTCGCGGTCGATGGCAGTTTTCGACAGCAACTTCTGACGGCCTGCGGTCGGTGCCATTGGTGCTAAGGTTGCCTGCGCTTAGGGCCATTTCATGTTAATACTATGTATATTATATATTCACATCATTTTCAACACTAATACATCTGGCGGCAAGTCGAGCCCTTACGTTTTCATTGCCCATTTGATTGTGTAACATAATACTGTTACATAAACAGTAAAAAAATATACTGCTCAATATGTTAACAAAGTTTTAATTTATATTGTAACAATTCAACGCTCTCGATTTATTTCTACATATATATTAGTACTAATACATTATGTTTTCATTGTTCATTTGACTGTATAACATAGTAACATAAACAGTATAAAAAAACTACTACTCCATAGACAATTCTCAATAGAAAATGGAATCTTAAAAATACATTGAAATTCATTACATTGAATTCACTATTCAATGCATATGCATAAGTGTTGTTCCTGAATATATTATATATATGCAGATATGTCACTTTGTAACGTCATAAGTTGTTGTTCCCAATAAAATCCCATAAAAACTTTTTGGCATTAAGGGTCAACACATACCTAGACGCGAAGCTGAGCGCACGTACCGCGGCGCGTACACAATGACTGAACTGCGTACCTTTTTGCGTAGTAAATAGGTTCTATAATGTATTGTTTTACCTTGAAACGTGCAGTCGCGGCCCCTTTCGATGTGAACTGACGCTAATTAATTATAACTTATATGATTATCAACTCTCCAATAATCCAATAGATGGCAACCCTGATCGTATACATGGCGCAGCGAGCGATGTGCCAATAAATCGTCTTATTCGCAGTGGCGGATTTACATAAGGGCACTTTGTGGCCTCCACAAATTGAATAACCCATTTTTAACTTTCTGTTTTTGGTGAGAAAAGCGCGGAAACACTTTATTTAAAGTTGTAAAATGTTTATGTTTTATTTATTTATCTTGATACTATTTCATTTTTTAAAAGATTTTAAAAAGTTTAGAAAAATTGCACATATTGTATATAAAATATATTGATCAATTCAATATCGTTTTTGATTTTTTTACATGGCCTTTTTTTACTGTGGCCTTTGTGCCCACAGCCTTCGTGCCCAAGGGCCCGTTAAGTATAAATCCGGCGCTGCTTATTCGTTCATTAGAATCATAGGCATCGATGTAAAATTCTCTATAAATAGGTAAGTAGGTAGGTACTCCGATTTAAACGTAACCAAAGATTATTAGAATTTATTCCTCGTATAAATAGTTGTATAGAAATTTGAATTCTAAACCATCAAAAATGCGTTAGACTGTTGTAATAATTGTTTCATTTTCGTGAACTCTTAAATGTGAACATCCGATAAACTTTATTATTACGTAAGCATTGGTGGGGAGTTCGTAAGGCTGTTTAGGAATTTGTAAATGTGAGGAAACTTGTGAAATATAAAAAATAATTTATTTCCACTCTCCTTAAAAATGCGTGGAACAATAAAGAATGATATTTAGAAATTGTGGGCTGTTAGTATTTTAACTCTTCTAATAATGTTCTTATAGTGCTCTTGTAATACAAAGACAATAGATTCTCAAACTTTCATACATACATTTCTGTGACTGGGGCCCTTCGGATATACTTAATAGCCGGCGTATTCAGAAGCCGTGGACATCACTTTCGCGTACCTTTGTGCGTAGTAAATTAGTTCTATATTGTATTCCTACCTTAAAACACGCGTTTCGATGTGAACTGACGTTTAAAAAAATAAATAGTAGGTACCTACAACAATTGTCTAAGAGTTGTCGACAAGCGATCGCGTTAGACCAATACAAAGTAGATTCTAAATTCAAAGTCATTAGGCGCGAAATTTATAAAAATTGCCCCTCAGCCTACTTCCCCTAAAAAGAAAGCTAGTCCTGAGATGGCGAACTAATGGCACGCGTGGGCACACAACCGATCGAAACAGTTTGCATTTTAATTCAAAACAACAAAGTTCTTCCACTCAAATGTCATTAAACATTTCTTTAGAAAAAAATGGCACACTGATCCATGAAGGTTCGCGACCCCTGAGCCATGTCTATTCAATGGGAATCATTGACATGTCATTAATTTTTATTAACACACCTAGAACTATTCTTCTTCTAGAGCTCTTAATACTTACTGTCTAACAAATTAACAAAAAGTAGTAATTAGTACAAAAACTCTCGCTTTAATACACCTTTTCATTTTGGGTCCAAAATATGAAATACATATATCTAACTGCTTGTTCAATATAGAAAGAGATTTTTTCCTTATAAAGTAAATACCTATTTAAAAACTCCGTAAAAGTAATTGTAATGAATGACTATACTCTGTTCTTTTTCTATTGATCAATAAGGCAAACAAACAATTCACGACATAGAATTTTCCAGTTTTAACCTTAATTACACATTCATATATTGGTACACGTATTCATTTACACTTACTAAACATAATATTCTTTACGATATGTAGCCAAAATTATTGAATATTTTTAGAGGAAAATGCAAAAAAATCCATAAAATCGTCACATAACCTACAATATCATTATAAGTCACAGAGATTTGGTCTCTATGGTTTTAGAGACGGGACGACTTAATGGGGACTATCGTTTTTTTGCTCACCAGTTGGCGCCACTGATGACTAAGGTCCAGAGGTATAGCTGTCAAAGGCGACTTTATAAGATCGGCGCCGAAACAAAGTTTTGAATCTTGAATCTCATTAATTTATTATAAATAATATCTGGTTTATTAATTATAAATAACTATTACCATATCGAGTAGCTATGCCGCAATGCTGTGCAGTTCCGTTTTGTTCGGAAAAAAAGGACATATGTTTCCAAAAGATAAAACTGTTCTAAAACAGTGGCTTGTGGCGATTCGTAGGAATAACTATACTCCGACAAAACATTCTCGTGTTTGTAAAAAACATTTTAACCCCGAGGATTATGTGTTACCCAAAGAATGAAATACAGAAAATCGTAAGTAATAAGCTTTTTTATTCATCCTTATTTGAGTAACGTTTACGTTACTTTCGCATGTTTATTTATTTATTTATTTATTAAAAAAGGCCCCCAACGAGGCAGGCATCAAATTAAAACACGTTGTTCAAAATAATTGGCACTAGGCGGATGCTGCCGCAATTATAGGAGGCTCAACATGCACCAGTAAGAGATCCAAGCAACATCCCATGTACTAAACCTAAATCTAATCTAAACTATAATACTAATGATAATAAAAATAATTAAAAAATTAAAAAAAATGATTGAAATAAATAATAATAATAAAAATGTCACATTACATGTCACGACCAACAACAAAACCAAAATATTCAAATATAATCAAATGCAACAAAACAAATAAATAAAATTAAAATTAAAATGTCAGGTGTCGGAACCTCGGACGAGGATGACTCTCTTAATTTTCGACGGCGCATCGCTGCAAGGGTCTATCTCATGTCTTAGAGAGTTCGCATGACCCATAATACGATTTAGTGGCGAAAAACGGCCCAAGTTTGATCTGAAATGGTTCAACTGGAAAGGTGTATATGTTGTAATCTTCTGTTCACAATTTTTCAGCTACTCTTAAATTAAAGCCAAAAGTTGTACCTAGTCTATTTTCTTGGAACCAAGACAGTGAAGAGAGAAAGGAAATTAAAAGAAAACGTGCAGAAAGAGCTCATCAACGTCAAAAAAAGAAACTGGAAACTGCCACACTTTCTTTAGATACAGAGGAAACTCAACATGAAGAACAATTTGTCAGTAAATGCCAGATATCCTTAATTATTCATATTATCACAACAGCTTCAAAAAACATAAACTGCACCATAGCGACAATAAATTTCCTTAAAGCATTAATATTTATTAATGCTTTGAGGCCGCTTATTTTTGTGCCTTTTTTTCTTAATTCCGCTTTCAAAGCGTTCACATTCATCGCCAAATAATCCATATTTGCGATAATTTCACGAAGATCACTTTTCAACAGGTAAATTAAAGAAATTATAATTTATGTCACGAAGCCCCATAGAGGTGCTTATATAAACTCTATGCGAAGCCCGCTAAAACCAGTGAAAATTGAATTTTTTTGGACCTCACGCGACACAAGCGCCTCTAGTGGCAAATTCACACGCGATAGCCCCCCATTGGAGTCACATGAGGTTTTGTTTCGTACATAAATTATTAAGTTCACAATTCTACATATATTTTAAAAGTTTTAGTTTATCATAATTCATAATCGTAGACGAAAACACTTTATGAAATTATTTCTGATTAAATGGAATTAATTAAATAGATTACTTAAAATTACTACTAATCATTCGTATTTTATTTATTATTCTTATTGTTTTATGTTGTTTTATTGTGTCACATAACAAGTAAAAAGACAAGGAATTCATCACATTAAACTACACGAACAAGTTCTAAATGAGTTACTCACTGAGTCAACTCTCTGATATGCCTAGTACAAATCCCATCTATAAAACAGGTCAGTGACCCTGGTGACGCTATATTTGTTTACGTTTTTGATCAATAGAAAAAGTTTAGATTATAGAAGTAGGTAAAGCTTGGGCAACTGAAGTAGGTAAAGCTTGGGCAAAAGCTATGTAACTAGGTAGATGAAAGCAAAAAGTAAGATTAGTGACTCACTAGCCGCGCATGTACTCGTATACTGAGCCCAATGAACTCAGTATCATTCAGTCGCTCAAAGGATGTCTTGCATAGATAGATACACGTGATAGGTTAATAATACGAACTAGGTTTTTGTGGAAAAATTTGGATATATTTGTCGATTACACGTGTTCGGTATGTATTGGAAACTTAATTGTAAGGATGAGTATTTAAGTATAACAGTTTTATGGGGAACATTAATTTGTCGATTACGTAATATAAGAACGTACTGTATCTTTCTTTTTGTTTCCATCTACGAACTACGGTAATTTCCCTTCCTTTTCAACCAAATTAATTTTCGAAATATCAAAAATGAAAAAACCAGGATAAAACAATATTTGCGATAGTGGCGACCTCATTTTTTCTACTCATTTGGCGAAGCGTTGGTCATGTACTTACGTAAAGCGTTACATGTACGTCGTCACGTGACTACTTACCATATAATATTGTTTGTAAGCCAGATAGCTTTATGTATTATATTTTGTTATGTACTGTCAGTTGCCACATATTATTTAATTTTGTTTATCCTTCACTGTTGTAAATAATGTCATTATTCCTTAATACTTGAGAATACTTAAATAATAAATTTTTAGGATTAGCGAACCAAAAATATTTCAAACTTATAGAATCCGTAAAAGAACGGAATTGAATCTTCATCATGATTTATTCAATAAATACTTACATAGATATTTTAAAAAGTTGTCTTTAGCTGTTGTATTATATTTCTTAAAATTCTTCGCTTCAATTTCTTTTCAAATGTCACAAACTGCCCTTCTTTTTTAAAAAGTTCCGGCCATTTTTATTAGAATATTATAGAGTAAATAATTATTTATTTAAGATTTTATACATTAATGAAATCATGACATTTTGACATCGACTGATTATTCCTCCGCCATCTCTATTTCGTATTTTTTGGGTAATTCAATTGAAAGAACTATTTTCATTAAAGCATATCCTTAAATTTGTATTTGGGCCTAAATACTAAAATAATCTACTGAAAACTCAAAAAGAAAAGTAAATATATCACTGCCGAAACATTTTCAACAAAAAAGAAGACCTAAGTATTAGTTTCTTTTTTATTTTTGGAATTAAGTCGTGGCGACAATAACTTCAGTGCACTCCTCCTATACAAATCAAGCGACATGCCCACTTATTTTTTTTTGTTTCTATCCATTCTGGTATCAACTATCCATTTTTCTTTTAAAATCTATATAGGTATCTGATTCAAGCAACATTTAATAATAAAAAAATCCTTTTAGATTCCATAAAATTTAATTTTAATTATTCGCCAAACTTACTGGTTAACTTGGATTTTTCTTAAATTGTGTAAAAACAAAAATATGAAATGAAAATTATATTTTACTGGTAATTACATTGAGTTTGTACACCTAATCTATTTTGTATGAAATTCTGTATCAGTCAGTATAAAAAAAATGGGGTGTGTATAAAAAATAAATACGATTAAATGTATATTTTCATAGTGGACGTTTAATGGAACCAAGTAACTAGATGCCATAATAAAAGATATGTTAAATAAGTGTCGTTTGAGGCCGTGCCGACTTTCAAGAGTTTCAGTAGTCAGTGATTTATCTTATCGTCAGATAACGCTACTGACGTACCTGGTCTCCAATGTAAAATAATATATTTACTAGATATTTCGATGTATGGAAATTGTAACAAAAGAAGGCAAATTTAACAATAAGTTCAGGTGTTTGCCCTTCCTCCTGCCACCTCCAAAGGAAGACCCAACCTAAGAACATTTTGTGGCGCATCCACACATACTTTATTGCCGTCGTGCCGCAGTTGCCGAAACTTCGGCTTGTATTATGAATATCACACAGTTGATATACTACATACCTAAATTACTTTTTTTTTGTAAAAAAAAAAGTGATGTAAGTAGAAGTGGAATATGTTTAACTATTAATAATAATAAATAATGCACCATCATCAACCTATGTCCCTACTGTCGGATATAGGCCTCTCCCAAGGCTCAGCACTACACACGGACCTCTGCCCTTAGCATCCAGTCAATTCTGCGATGCCTTCCAGACGTTTGAAAGTCCCACTCGGCGTTTTCCAATTCGTAACCTTCAATCGAGAACTCGTCATGTCCGCTCTGCAACAAATGTGACCGACCCATTGCCACTTCAGGTTGCTAATTCTTTCAGCTAAGTCAACAACTTTAGTTTTTTCGGTAAATTTCAAAATGTTCGATCCTATCCACCGAGCAGAACTTGCTGACTGAACTTGTGCATCAATACTGCCGTGAAAGGCCACGTTTCGGCACTATAAGTCCTAATGGCAGGATGTACTGATTATAAACCTTGGTCTTCAAACATTGCAGCAATAATGACGAAAACAGACTACATTATATAGCTTCCCGAATACCTACATTAAATGCTTCCGAATTTTAGCCCAATAAAATTCTGTCATTTTTAACTTCTTCTCTATATTCTCTTTCTACCTCTTCTTTTCATAAAAATAAAAAAAACCACAGAAGTCGATGCCGGCGGGCATGTGTGGATAGGCCATTACTTCAATCTCTTGTGATATGATTTCCTGCAGTCGGTGCGGTGTCATTATATTTTTTGTGTGTAAATTGTCATGCCAACTAATAAATAAATAAAATATAAATAAATGTATATTGTGATTAAAAGGTGATCATCTAAGTAGATATTAACTAACTTCTTTTTAATTGTAATTTATTTAGATTACTTATTTTTATGTCCTAAAAATATGTATTTATTGTCGAGCTTAAATAGTTAAGAATTTTTATGTGTCTTCCTCCGAAATACGAGTAGCTGTGTTTTTTTTTCTCCATGATTAAATTACATTTTCGTAAATGTTTATCTATGTTTAATAAATGTTTAAATGATATTACATAGACGGTTACTATATTTGGTGAATAACGAGATAATAGCTGATATAAAAGGTATACCTATACTAGGAAATATTATGTCTTATGATGAAAAACTAGAATATTTATTAGATAGTTAAATTAATTCCAAAATTAACAGATATCCAAAATCCATTTTGACATCGAATATTATTCTTTGATCTTTGTTGAAGTAAAGTTGCCTGGAATAGATTTTTTTAAAGATTTATAAAAACTACATTTGATGCCAAACTGATTAAATTTAAGAAAAAAAAATGTTACAAAAATGCCAGCTTAAGTGAAGAGGTAGGTACCCGAACTATTTTACACATTCAAAATAAAAGTTTTAATTATTATTTTTTCTGTTACGCTTTGAAATTTGTCGCTTATTGCATCGCAATTTTCAAGACAAAATTCAGAGTAAAACTATTATAAATTCGAACCAAGCTCTACCAACTGCATTTGTTGGCGTTTTTTATTATAGGCCTATTAAATAGATGAAATTAAATATCGACTACCTACCTTAAGATCCATGTTTTAGTATAAAATCTACAGGTATTTGATTGGTGTTAGAACTTTAGGGTAGTTGCAGTTTTGTCCTTAAGGACTCTAAATGTTATAAATCAATCTGTATATTATGGCTTTGTTTAAATTGTCTGTGTTTCCATAACGATGTTCAATGTTTAGCCATAGTATAAAAAGAAAAAATGAATTACATATCACAGTATCCATTCGCCTCAAATTTGTTATTTATTGCGTTAAACAATATTTTGTGGTTGCTTGATTTAAATCATTTAATCTTCTAATCGGTCATTAGCTGATATTTGTATTTTTTTTACTTAATTTATTCGATAGATGGCGCAAATAGTACTCAAAATTCTGTAATTGAACCCTACCATTTATAATTCAGTACTTAATTTGTTTCAATAAATCCAAATCGCTACAGTAAAAAAGTGTGTTGTAAAAAAAACCTAATCGAGTAGGGAAATTATTACCTAGAGTGGTCATGAGTATTTATTTAGAAATAAACATCCGTAATGTAAATGTAATATTAGATATTTAAAATATTGAATTGTTTATTTACAAATTGTATGTGTATTTTATAGAAAAATAAATATATTAAAAATAACTACACCTTCTTTTATTTATTTAACATGAATGAGGATGAATTATTTTTGCCTTTTTTTAAAATATTTTTATTTATTTTAATGGGCATTAATTTGTTTCTACTTGGTATAAATAGTTCATCAGAATACCTTTAACACAATATTTCCCAAATAGAATCGTTTCTAAAATGAGAGAATAGGAATATCTCACGTTCTCTCTTATTTATAATAAGCTTTACGAGATAATTCTTTATCTGTCTATAAGTGTCAAAACCAAACTCTGTTTGAAATATATATATAGAAACCAATAGAAACCTAGTAGGTATTATTAGGATATTGTAGAAACCTAGGTTAAACCTGAATTTAAACGATTCTGAGCTCATGCTATGATTTTGTGTGTACTTAGTACTTATTTGTAAGGGAATGTTATTTATTTTATTTTGAAGATATTTAAACTATTTCTTCTTCTTCTTCTTCTCAGAATTATCTTAGCTATTTTTTCTCCTCTTCCTGGTAAAAATAAACTTATGTATAAATTTTCAAACCTATTTATTAAAATGGGTAGTTCGTTAAGTATAAAACTACAGATAAAATTCAAATTTTTATTTTTTACAAAATATATTCTATACCAAGTAATGTATGTACTTACATTGTAATTTTTCAATCGCACATTAAAATCATTACAAAAAAAATTATCATTTTAACATCAAATTCACTTACTATCAAAATAATACTAAAAGGTTCCAATTAACTTGTAGAATCTATAAATCGTTTTGTGAAATCTGGCTGAGGGAGAAGCAATGGACTGTATCTTGTATCTTGCATGTATAAATAAATACTTCTTTACAAATAGATTAATTTGGACACATATTTGGACGTTTTAAAAGATTTCAAAATGGAGGTAGGACAAAAAAATCTTTCTAAATGAAATTAAAAAAGAAAAATTAGAAAAGAAATTCTTAAGAAAAAGAGCTCAATCAGAGGAGCTGACCGCATGACATACCAAAAAATAAAATAATAAACTAATAATCTTAACACTTATTTGAAGTGTTTTCATCGAAAAACTACATTGAAATATCGTATTTCTGTTTCTAATGTAGTTTTTCGAGGGTTAAAATTACGAAACCTCTCCATTACTCGCAGTTCTCCCTCACCCAGGTTTCACTTTCTTCAAATCTCTACACAATCTGGTCACATACAACCAATTATTTTTGCAAATTAAAAAAAAATGGATGCCCAACATATATATTAAACAAAATTTAAAAAATCAATATAAACTGTCATTATTTAAATAAAATTTTAAGAATTTTCTATTTTTGGTTGTACGTTTGTAAATACTACAATATATGTGCCAGTCATTGTAACATATATGTTTAACCCTTTCCACTCCAATGTCGAGTGTCACTCGACACTGATTTTGTTCCACTAGCTCCACTGTCGAGTGATACTCGACATGGTGTAATACCTCTTTTTGCGGAAATTTTTAAAACAGGAGGGATTTTTATTACTAAAATGTTTGAATCACGAATGAATGAAACATATTCTAGAATCGTAAGAGTATCATGTAATTACTCATAAAATAAAGTTTATTAAATAAGAAAAATTCGTTTTTTTTTTTACAAAATAGTAAAAAAACGTAATTTTAGCGTGGAGCTGGTGGAATAAAAACAAAAACAGCCTTGGAGTGGAAAGGGTTAATATACATGTCATATGTGAATGTGAAACATATGTTACAATTAATGTACAAACGTTTATGTTGTTTTATTTGATTTTTTTTTTCCAATAAGAATTGCAATTGACAATTCAGAATAACTTCAAAAAAGATAACTATATAACTCTAACTTAACCATGTTGCAAATTGTTACATAGTCAGACATCCAATTTTTTTTTTAACTGTAAAGTACTTATATTATTTACAACGGAAATATATTAAGTATTTAACACTGCTATCAAGTTTATAAAAAGCGAAAAATACAATATGTAATTTTATAAGCGAAAAAAAAAATCGGTCGTAAAAATGTAATAAAATTTTTGAAAAAACAATAAAACTAAAGTAGATAGTAACTAAACTCCTCAAATTCGTGACCCTTCAAATTAAATTAATATTTCATAAACAGACGGGTGACGAAATTAGACGAGTTTACCCTAAATTCACTGGTAGCCAAATGAAAAAGTCTTACTTACTCCTTTTTAGGAATTTACTGCTTTAAAAGCGAATTTAGGCACACTCGATTAAACATTACCTAAAAGACACGCATTATGTATGTTTTGAATTACAAAACAATCTAAGTTTATTTATTTAAAAACTATAAATTAAGCTAAAATTACTGCTTCAATGAAACACTTCAAATTAATTTCTAAAAAATTCTAATCTAATAATTCTAATCAAAAAAAAATTTTCTACCACTCAAACGTGAAATGATTTAACATAAAAAAATTCTCTCAAATAAAAAAAATCTTAACTAGACGGTAAAATATTTAAAAAAAATATCTATAAACTAAACATTAACATTATATTGTTAAAACTATTGCACCTATAAAATTGATCCTTGTCATAAACATAAATGTAAATTAATATCCTTGAGCAAACAAACTAAAAAATAGATTCGTGATTACATCACGTGATGTAGGGTGCTTTGATTTTATGTATAATTAATTGAAATAATTGTAATTGTTATTATTTTATTATTTTAAAGATGACAAAAAGAATGGTACTTATACTGAGTTTCTTTCTGGGTTTCCTCTCAGGATTGTCATCGTCTAGGCTTTTTTCTCCGAAACCCTGGTCATTATAAATTTAAATTTATAATGACGATCATGAGTTTCTTGAAGAAACCTTGTTGATAAATAAATATTTTTATTTTTTATAAAATAGATAGGTCACTGTAAAGAGATTAAGGCGGAGATTTCTTTATGTTTGTTATGACAAAAAAAAACAAGACACAAATTACACCTGACAAATTACAATAATAATTAATAAAAAATGTTTGTTTTTATGTCAGGGAAAATAAAAGTCTAGACAATTCGTAAGATAGAAAGAAAAGAAGTCGTAGTTTAATTTTTTTAAACATAAACTATATGGTGTCAGCAACTTTGTACGCGCTGTAGTTCGTTTCGTACTAATAAACGACAATGAATAAGTACAATAGTCTTTCAACTAAAAACTATAAAGAATCATCATTAGAAGCTAGAAGTACTTTTTTGTATTGGACACACGTCGCAGTTTACACAGAGGCGACATGTGTCAAATGCATGCAAACACTGCGTTTTGTAGTAATATTAATTGCATTATTTTCAATGTAGGCCACACACTATATCGGCAATGATCGTTGATCGTGTGATCGTCTATAATCGGTACGATCATCGTACAAGCATCCACACAATTGTATGTTATAGTGGTTTGTCGAACGGTAAGCGTACATGATTTCCTTTGATGCGTACCCATCGAAGTACTACAACTATGGAATTTGCTTCACAAATGCCAAGGCGGCGTCAATGGTAAAAGGTAGTAACGACCAAGTTTTACTATTGATTTTAAACTCAAATGTGTTGACGTAGTCATATTTTCTTTAAATGACAGATGTTTGGTTGGTTTTAAATGACAGATGACAAGAGTTCATGCTCTACGCATTGTCACTTTTAAATGTTCCATAAAGTTTGTAGTGTTTTGTATGGCTTGCGAAATCCATAGTTGTAGTACCGACAAATACCGACACGGGTTGCAGGCAATCATGTACGATGAGTACAGCCGAGTACAGCCGAGTATGCCCTCTACACTATCGTACTCGGCCGTAATCGTCTGTAATCGCCGATAGTGTAAAGCAATACTATTTGTAGAATATCGAGTGGCATATCATATATATCTCAATGGTTACAAAGAATAAGTCTCAACTACGGAGGGTATAGGTAAGGAGTACAGACTCATATGACAATCAAACTGAAAAAAATTGTCCTCTGCAACAATAAAATAAGGGTTCCAAGTGGCCAGGTGGGGCTAGTGTGGCCTGTCTTCTATCTATCTACATATCTTTGTCTATTTCTATTGCTTCTATCTCTCCTATCTATCTTTGTCTAATTTACTCCTCATTTCTACACTAGCACTATCTTAATTTACATTTACTGCTATTCTGGGATCACTTTTTAATACATAGTCAGTCCTCCTTACCTCTAGCCTCCAGTCTCAACAAAAAAACACTAATAGAGAGCAATTTTTTTTTAGTCTTCATTTCATTGTGTACTTATATTATTTTTTTAAGTAAATTTGTTCGGTGGTTCTGAGGCAAGTAAAGTGAATTTAAATTGTAAATTAACTAATACTTAATTTTACAATCAACCCTCGTATAATCTCATCCAAATACCTAATTATTCCACTAAATAAAGTAATTATCTATACGAAATTTATTTAATTTTACTATTTTTTTTAGTGCATAAATGCGAACAATATTGTACATAATCAGTCTCCTTGTGAAATTTTTATTACAAAATTAATTAAACGACAACTGGGTAAAAAAAATTTCAATGTTATTTTGACAGATCTGTTTTTAAGACAACGAAATTCATTTAAGATCTTATGAGCATATAGTAAAACATTATTGATTAATTAACTATGTTTTCATACATATCAAGACTAAAAGTAATCTAGATCACAAATTTTCTAATATTCAAATATAACGATATCTTCTGTGGACCATAAAAGAGAATTTTTTGTCTTCAATTTTATTTTGTTTGTTAGTTTTTAACTAGCAAACAGAATTAAAACTAAAATGAGGGGAATTTTAGAAAGTTGCCTCTTTTTTTTTAAACTATATGGACATTCAGTGAAAGTGAAGCTCAATAGTGGGAATGACATTTTATAGTTACTGTCTGACGACCCGTACCATAAGATAAAAAAATTGATATTTTGATCTTTACTAATATATTATTCCACAATAATTGGGCTTCAATCATGAAATAAATAATTAACTTTTCAGTATGAGATTTCTAAGAAAATAGAAACATTGTAATCCATTTGTATGTGTCGGCTAATTTTCACAAAGCTAATTTTACCCTAGTTCCAGAGAATTAATCTAGGCTTTACTATCAAAATAAAGCCACTTGCAGGGCTATTTTTATAAATTCCTTACAAAATACACCACAGTTCAAATTCGGTATAGGTCATAGATGATATTAATTTTCCTATTCAAGAATAAGTATATACATACCTACATAATTATTATGTACATACTATATTCACGAACTTACAATATACAGTTTAACAATTCAAACTGAAGACAGGTAAATAATGCAAATATTATCAATTGTCCGCAAAACGCACACATATTACATACACACACAACTATATAATAATTATTATTTTTTTAAATATTATTTACCTAAGTAGAAACACATTAGGTACTAAAAGTGAGCATCTTCATTGCATTGTCATAAATATTGTAAAAAAATGCATTAAAGATAAATAGTATTACTCAATTTAATAAAAAATGTGATGTACACAATATCAATATTAGGTTTAATTATTTTATGGGTTATCTAGAATCAGAGCCTTATTTATAAATAAATTTAAAAGTGTCATTAAAACCAAACTCCTCACGAAAGGCTATTAAGGTTTAAAATCACTGATTATTTAATCGACTATGAAGCTGGATGTAAGCGATTCGGAGCTCATACTATGTTTGGTATTGTAATATACACTTTGATTTTGTTTAGAATTGCGTGTAATTGTAATTTTATATTTTAGAGATGACAAAAAGAATAGTATCCCGAGTTTCTTTCGGAGTTTCTTAGCATCGTCATCTTGGCTATTTTTCCGAAACCCTGATAAATTTAAATTTATAATGACGATCATAAGAGTTTCTTGTAGAAGAAACCTAATTGATGAATAAATATTTTAATTTTTAATTTTGAAATAAAAACCACAAATTTGGGAATTTCTCTCATTCCACAAAATAGTTCATAATGAAAAAAATCAATTATCATTATATTAAATTATATCGTAATTTATAAACTAATTAATACATATCTATTACACACACAACGCGTTTGCAAAATTATTTCTAATTAATTAAAGAAAAGAGAACATTCAGATATATTTCAATTTACGATAGAAATAATATGGCTTATATAGAGACCAACGTTTACCGTAATTATGGGGCGCTGTTTTCTGAAACAAGTGTTGGCATTCTAAAATTTGTATCAAGTTTTAAATTTTTTTGTGGTACAATTTGAAACATTTTTGACTCCATAGGTCGCTGGTTCAATCCAGCTCGAAGGACCATGTATCGGTTTGCACTCTATGGCGGTGCTGGTTTCTACTCTAAGTTACGAGATTACGATATATTTGAAAAATCTTCCTAGTTTATTTTGGATGAGTAGTTAGCCTGCCTCTGTCTCAGGGGTCCCGGGTTCTATTACCGGCAGGGCCACTTTTGGAAATTGACTTTTCATAGTTGGTTCTGGTTTTAATGTGAAAAATAGTGGCAGGGCACAGTAAACCACCCCCCACCGTATCATACTATGTTCGGCAGCGCACTTGCAGCACATGTGGTTATGGTAGCCACCCTACCATCTAGTTGAAATTCAGCCTGTCTGTCGACCTTAACATAAGTGAATATTTGCTGCTATTTCAACATACTCACATGCTTGTTACAATAGTTTCGGTATGAAGACAGCCGGCACCCTGTTGCAGTAGCGCGTCCAGGCGGCTCCGTAGCGCGAACGACAGCGCGCGTCATCCCTCCGCGAGCGATGGATCAAGAATGCCGCGTGAAGCACGATTGGCAAGATGGCGCCACTTGCGCCCCCCACCACTCCCGGCACGCTCAGAGCCAAGTGCACCAATAGGTCGCCCGAGTAATTCGGGTGACGGGCGTAACGCCACGCGTTACTCACAAGTAACTTCTTACCGTGGAACGTCACCATTGATTCCAAATCTGAAATATAACACTTTCACATGTACACACATACACTTAACGCTTGTTAAACAAACATCAAACCATACATATACTATACATTGTACATACTATAGAATCCTTGGTTATATAGCTATAAAAAAAGGAACTACACAGAGGACACAAGGGGCCTGTCCGTCTGACCTTATTATTATTATTATTATTCATAATTATTATTAGATTATTGGCACTGGGGTCTCTTAACTAAGGATAGTAATTTAACTGATATGATTAAATAAAAGAACGCACTTACAACTTACTTGATTTTATCTATTAAATAACACGTAGTTTTGGTATTGTTTACTACTCTGAGTATAAAGTATTAGTTTTTTTGAAGACACATAATCGGTATTTATTCATCACATTTGAATACAACAGTCTAACAACAGTTAAGTATTAGAACCACATTAAAAACTCAAATTATGCACTCATTTTATTTAAGAATGCAAAATGTATTCTTAAATAAAATGTTAATTTTAAAACTTGATTGTACTTGGATAACTGATTCACATGAGATATAATGATTGTGTGTGGTAAAACTATGTTTGTAAAAATATATAATATACTTATAGAAAAAATGTAAGTATATTAGAAAATTATTTTTATACCCATGATGACATACCTACATTCTATTATAAAACCATAACCATTATTTAACAATATAGTAACTATAGTTTTGCAGGATCTATACTACAAGTAATATTATTAAATAAGGATGAGTTGCCAAACAATATTCAGTTTGTTTAAATTATACATTGAGACGGTTTCATTTATTCATGTTAATATTTACAATTTAAAGCCTTTTTTTTCACTTATCAATGTTAACGAGGCTATAATTAAAAACTTATTAATAACCCTCCACATTCTGTTTGTCTGCTGTAAGTTGCTAAGGAATTGGAGTATTTCGCAGACTACTTGACACTGCAGCATCAGGTCAAGGTTACCGTGTCGTGGAAATACCATGGAAGTAACAGTATATTTCACATCCAACGAACATGTGGAAGTTAGTGAAATCTCCTTGTCAACTATGAAATGGAATGATCGTCATAAACTATAGCTAAGAGCAACCAGCTTTCAAAAAAAACGGATTTTGATCATTAAAAAAAATCGGTCCATCCGTTTGGAAGCTACACAGATACACCCATACCCACATACACAAACATCAAACTTATAATACCCCACTTTGTGTCAGGCGTTAAAAATAGCTTTTTTATACAAACTTTTTCAGTTCTATTGTTTGGCAGCTCTTCAATATTGTCACTCGTTTATCTAACTTTATATACATATAATTTATATCCATCAAAACTATGACAATCATCAGAACACTTACCAAGATTTATAAAAGAATTGCATTATACTTGTATACCTATATTATTACATAAATTGACCAATTACATTTATACAATAAGGAAAAAAATAGATACTTACGCGCCAAGCTCGGTTGTAGAGGATTCTTCCTGAATTCATACTTAATATTGTTACTAATAAGCATTATTAGAAGTCCCAGCAGATAGAGTAGCGAAGCACAGACAAGAGTGTTAGTTGAGAGCGATAACTCGGCATCGGCCACATACTTAGATATTGTTGTGAAATAAAACGGATATAGGAAGCAGTACACCAACTGGTAGTAGCCAATTCCTTCTGACGACCAGTAGAATGTCGACGTGATTTTATGCTCTCGCATTATGAAGCTCAAAAGGTAAACCATTTGCATCATAGAGAATGTGAGTGTAGTCGGTTTCAGTTCTACATAATTGTAGAGTTGTTGAAAATTCTCCAAAGTTATATCCTCATTTGCTTTTGTCTCAATTTTTATTCCACGTTTAAATATGATCAAAGTCAAAATGAGCTGAAAATAAATATTAAAAAAAAATTAACAGCCAGTACTGTTCTTATAAACAAACTGGGCTTTATCTCGAGAAATATGTGTTGATATAAAACTATATGTTAATCAAACATTTTATAAATTCTAAGAAAGACAAATACTGTATCTTTGATATGTAGACATAATCTAAAATATACGTATTGTGTAATGGTACCAATCAACATATTAATATCTCAGAAGATTAGGTCCAAATAAAGTAAAAAAAGTAAAGTGTAAATTTTTTTTACACTCAAGATAGTAAAAAGCTAGTAAATTAATAATATAAGTAGAAGACATATTGGAGCATATATATATACTAGTATTATATCTAGAGATTTGTATGTTTTGTAATGTAATGAATAAACTTAAAAATTACTAGACTGATTTTAAAAATTCTTTCACCGATAGAAAGATGGTTATCAGCGAGTAACATAGGCTATATTTTATAAAGTTACGGGGGCGATGTCGCGTGCAACAGCTAGTGTATAAGCAAAATAATGGCCTGGTATCGATACAAATGTCTCATTTGCAATTCTCAACAACAGACTAAGCAATTAACTACATAAATATTAATCCATATAAACAGTAATTTATGAAATTATTTATTTAACAATTAACAATACATATTTCTTTCCTTTTCCATTGATGTTGTCTACATTTAGTTCTGGGACCATTTGTGTGTAAAGGTGTGTGAAGTCATATGGTGATATAACTTTATTACACATCTTTAAAAATTGCTAGTAGGTATATATGGGCACAAAGCTTTCATACAATGTTTTTATTTATATTGAAGCTATATTTATGATTTCTAATCTAAAAATCTCAGAGGTTTATACCCAATGGGTCCTCGTTAGGAAGATCCCAAAGGTAACAAAGCTATTATGCTAACATTTTGCTGTTATGTTTTCCTATTTCTTCCTAAATTTTAATACTGCTATGGTAGGCAGCGCACTTGCACTGCCTGTGGCGTTGCTTGTGTTATTGGTGACAGTAGCCACCTACCACCAAGTGGACCGTTAGTCTATCTGTCGACCTTAACATTAAAAAAAATATGATAGAGACAGAGAATCTTAACATTAAAAAACTTATAAGTAAAAATATTAGGTTGTAAATACTTACAGCTGTGATGTTGCAGATTCTTGAAATCCATATTTTAACTGCTAGTTTACCAATTTGAGGATGGATTTCTCTACCTATCCAAAAGTCGTATAATTTGTAACCGGTGTTGCCATATGAGTTCAACTCTTCAGCGTTACGACCTCTTATATATAAAATAACAGACAGAATTACTGCTATGGCATATGATATGAGCGCCAGACTCACATAATTATCCAGTAAAGAGTCCACCTTGCATAGATTGTAGAAGTCTAGACCAAATAGCAAGCTTATAGTCATAACGCTTGCAAAGAACGCATTGAAGCAGTGTTCTTCGCGTTTACTCAACATGCAGTCCGCTTTTGTGCCAAATATTGGAATAAAATTAAGTAATGCTTGCAAAACACATTGGCCGAGCATAATAGCTAATAAATTCCAATTAAATGGCAAAATTAGAGATTTTATTTGAGACCAATCTGGTACATAACTTCCAGAGCACCCCTTTGAGCAAACGATCAAAATATAAAATACAGTTAACGGCATTAAAATCAGTAAAATAGCAGATCCTATCCTGCCCCCGAATTCTGATCGATTTTTAAAAATAATACTTTTACTAATGGTATCCGTTAAGGGTGGTGTGGACAGCTTCCGTACCACTTGTTTGGTTACACCAGAATATTTCTTTAAATCATCATCGTAGTTTTCCTCATCGGAATAAGTATCGATCGACTGACTCAGAGATTGACTAATGGATTTACTTAAAGAACGGCTGACACTTCTTTGTGCGGGTTCAGTATAATCGGTTAAGCTTCTTCGTTTTCGCAAGCCGTATACTTGATTAGTACGTATTGGGTCCACACCGTTTACTTGATACCCTGAAATTTCAATTGTCGAAGACACAACATCAGAAATAGTGTACTGATCTGTAGACGCGGTGCGTTTGGAGCGTGTAACGCGAGAACTCTCAGTATTGACGGCATTAGACGATAGCTCCTCTGCTTTATAGAATCCCTTGAGTGGGATCCTTTGAACGGGTATTTTTATCTGGGAGGTTACTTTACCGCCAGATTTAACAGGAGATTTCTGAGCGAAGTCCTTAGTGGTTTGATAACGCGCAGGAGACTTTCTTGCCGGCGATCTTCTTGTTGGTGATTTTTTCACTGGTGATCTTCGAGTTGGCGATTTTCGCGCGGGAGACCTACGCGCTGGTGATTTAGGCGGGGGAGATTGGGATCGAGTTAATGTTTGTTTTCGGGCGGGAGACCGCGTCGGAGATTTCCGACTACGAGATACTTTTGTATTTGGATGTGGCCCCTTTTGGGCAACACTTCTTCGGGTTAACATTTCACTTTAAAATTAGACGCTTCACGTTTTTTTGTAGCTTAATTTAGAATGCACCATACCACACGGAGAGATAACATCACGATAAACATTCCATTTAATAATTGATTAATTTACAATATCCTGTGAACTAAAATAACAAATCCGACAAAATAGAGAATTGAATTAATTACAAACAACACAATATCGCCAAACGCCAAGCAAAGTAGCGCAGCGAGAGAAGCGTCGTTACGCTACGCTAACCAACCAGCGAGCGATAAGAAGAATTTAAAAATGCTATGTTTCCTTTTTGTGATTGGTTAAAAACTAGCACAGAATACTTATACCTATTGAAATAGTATAGAGTAGAGATACAGTATGGAGTATATAGTTTGTGTTTTAATATTTATTACAATTAAACTTATTAACTAATATTAATAATAAATAAAACAGTTATACACGGAAATTGTACACCGATTAGCCAAACAAAATTAAAATAAATACGAGCTGTTATATGAGTTTGGATAAATGCCTAAAAAAAAAAGATTAGGAATTTAATTTAATAAAAAGAAAATTAGTTAATTAATTTAAAACTAAAGAAAGTTAAAGTAATTTAAAATTAATTTAATTTAATTTAATTGTATTTAAAACTAAAATATAACATGAAAGAATGAAGTATTTGGAAGAGCGGACAATGAACACGATCTGACCCATATTTGACCGCTTGGATGAAACTCTCAACGAAGAAATGCTGGGTCAGTGGAATTAGATTATAACAAAACGTTGGTAGTTTTGTTATACAATTTCACCCAGATAAGAACCTTTGCTAATGACGCTTCTCGAATTTCCTTTTTACTTCCAACTATATCAGACTATAACACGTATGAAAAAACCTGTTATTTAGATAGTTAATTCAGATGCAATTGTGGTAAAAAGTTCACATTAACGTATTGATTCCGTTAGTGCTGTCACTTTATGTCAATAGGTTACTTACTATTGCCACCAATATATTATTTGACAATAACAAATAAATAAATAATAAGAAAAGAAGAAATTTGATAATAACATGAGATTTGGCCTAATTTGTTTATAACCCGGTTACAATATCTGTGGACCTGGCATGATGACGTCACGTCGCGTCAGCGCTCTGGTATGGTGCGCAAAACAAGCATCACTATAATAGGATATTATTGTAAACAATGAGGTTTCCAACCAAAAACAAATTTGTGTTAATTATTTAAATTTAATATTATAATAATGATATAATTAAAATTATGAAAATAAATGAAACAATCAGGTTAAGTACAAAAAGTGTTTATTGTACACAAAACTACAGAGCTGTTCTATACCTATGGGGGGTTTTCTTTTTGAGAATTAAAAAAAAAGTATTTCTCTAAAAGGCCGTAGGTGGCGCAGCAATAGAGAAGAATTAAAAAAAAAAGATAATCCCTCATTATAGATCACTACAAAATATTCAAAAATCGTCTTCAGAATATATGAATATATGATTTCTACGTGATTAACTTCCTTTTTCCAGTCGGAAGGTGTAATGGAATTAATTGCATCTTTTGTTAATTTTTCTATTTCTTTTTCTGACTGGCTTACATTTTTGTCTGCCACCCTTTGCTTCACTAGATTCCAGATATATTCGATGGGATTTAAGTCACAGTGATATTGTGGCAGACGTACTATTTCCTGACCATGCTCTTTCATTATTTCGGTGAAGCATGTGGCGGTGATGCTTGACGCAGTTCTTTGGCCTCCTGTTTTATTTTCATCAAAGTAGATTTCGATATACCAGTTGCAGCACAGGTTCGTTTAACAGCTTGATCTACAGGTATGATATATTGCCTGTTAGCTTTCTCTGATTCAAAAAATTTAAGCACTTTCAGGATCAAAGTCCTTGCTTCACTGTGAATAGTCTTCCCCATATTTTAGACAACTTTCACTGTCCTGTGCCACTTCAAAACAACGAAACAGTAACAAAATAGTCCAAACGTAACAAAAATGTCCAACGTTGCAACAAAAACAATATTTTAACATAACAGCAATAACAAAATAACAATAAAAATTCAAACGTAACAATGAAATGTTTAAAAATATAGCAGTGATAGCACGTAATTATATCGACACGTATCGGCAACGAAATTGCTAACCGTACTGACGCGCCGCGGGCGAGCGCGGGGAGGTAAAGGGGAACGGGAAGGGGCTCCGCATTCCAGCGAGGTCCACAGATATTGTAACCGAGTTGTATATACCTTGTCATATACTCATAAAAAAGAAGTGAGCATATATTTATAGTTTTCTTTCGCATTGACACTGACAACTGGAGTCTGCACATCAAAATTCAAATTAAAATAAAATCATGCATTTCTTTTGAAAAAATCACTGATGAAGTTAAGGAATTATTAGTTACAATAAAAAGGATTCTTATCTCCACATTTTTGTGAAAAATTGTCTGATTGTTTATATATTTTATTGTACATATCTGATATCTTTATTGTTGAATTATAGATTTCGGAAAAAAATCAAGCCGATAGCGCCGGTAGCGCTGCCTAATCCGTTTGAGATATAACAAAACAATGTATGGTGTAATTATTTCTTTTATGGGTCTACAATTTTTTTCCATACCTAATGTTTTATATAAAAGTACTACACATGTATTTAAAACTGCAAATTTATATAACGCTTTCAAACTACAGAACCAATGGAATTATTACAAGTAAAAAATAATATTTAAAAATGAAATGCAACACACAGTATTCTTTTAACTGGTAACATTAGTTACCTACCTACATCACTTTACATTATGCAACATAATATATAAATTTAAAATATTAGATAAGTAGGTACACCAATATTTTTCGAGAGAACTGACCAAGTCTTTTTGGTCAGTTTTGGGACCGTGACGTTCGACGGGAATTCCATTTTTAACAATAATGAATTTAGTGAAATTCCACTTGATGAAATCTCCAAGAGTACCTCCTTTCTTATGCTGAAAATCAACAGAATGTCATCATTAAGTATACTTACTTCTACATTAAACATTCTTATTATTAAAATATTACAACTGACAACACACCAACGTAACAAATACATACTTTTACTAAAGGGATACCCTTTGATATTTACTTATTACATTAATTAAATTACATGACAAATGTCATGATCAATGTAGCCATAGTGTTTTCAACATATAGTGTAATTATACTATACCTTTAAAAATTTCCACAATGGGTCAGCATGTTCACCATTGACATCAATTTTTTGAAACATATCAAATTTCACTTTCCGTTCTGATATAAAGCAAACAATTTCTTCAGAATTTCCAGGTTCCTCACCTGCTAATTGGTTGCATGGGAACGCCAATATAGGAAGACCTAAAAATTGGTGTAACATTATTCATTTTGCTTAGTACCTAGCTAGTAATTAAAACTTCTTTATTTCCTTTCC
Organism: Synanthedon andrenaeformis; assembly: GCA_936446665.2. Taxonomy (NCBI): domain Eukaryota; kingdom Metazoa; phylum Arthropoda; class Insecta; order Lepidoptera; family Sesiidae; genus Synanthedon; species Synanthedon andrenaeformis. The sequence continues at coordinate 3,024,818 of OW387786.2, read as the reverse complement.
TTACTATTTTTTTTTTCAAGGTTAATTAAAATACAAACCTTTGCTCTCTGCATATTGATCATACAATTCATTCAGTTGCTTTTAATTATTCGCAGTGAGACCGCACTTAGAAGCCACATTAACAATAATGCAGACATGACCTTTGTACTGGTTACTGGTTTACTGGTTGTATGACAATTTTACTGGTTCTCCTTTAATATTTTTAACAGTAAATTCATGTATACTAGTCGCCTCTTTATAATCAGGATTGTCTAATGCCATTTTACTGTAATATGACCAAAATTAAATGAATCTAAATAACTATATCACTAATGTATACCTAGGTACCTATAAGTAACCAAGTTGAACATTTTATCGGAAAAATTGAGTGTAAATGAAAAAAGGACAAATAAAAATAATATTTATTTTCATTTTGTCTTGACATCATTAATAAAATAACTATTTTTTTTTTTTAAGTACAGTTGGGGTACTTTACTTAGCCTCCATCAGTTTTCAAATTCCTTTATCAAATTGAAGGAAGACTTAGTACCTTTTGAAACTAAAGGGCTTATTACACTTTACAATTTCAAGGATTCCAATCTAGGAAATCGGAAGGTGTGATCGCAGTTAGAACAGATTGTATTCAACTTGGCCAAATTGGAAGCCCCAATCTCTCTGTTTCCTTAAATTGAATAGTGTAATCGCGCCGCTTCGATTTAGGACGTTTAGGGCTGTTCACTTAGAAAATATATCGATGTTTTTTTGTCGATGCGATACCTTAGAATATTGTTCTATATTTTAAGTATTATACAATGAGGCTATGCATCTGTTAGAAACATCGATGTTTTCTCAAAAATCTACTACTTTTTCTAACATTGCATCACAAAACTGTAGTCATACAAACAAATCACAGTTTTTAATGATCTATTACTCCTACAACAGCACTTTTCTTGTCCGCACGCCTGTTTTTGTATTAAAGGATGTTCAAGGAATCTATATAACTTAGAGAAAAAATGCCTTTTGGCAGCCGAAATGGAAGTAGATTTCTTATTTATTTTAATTAAATAACCATTAATAGTTATAATAATAATTTTTAAATTCTATTTAAAATAAATTCTACAAATATATACCTATTGATATACAAACCGAACTTGATTCAATATTTTATGAAAATACATCGATACCTACATCGAGTAAATCAATAGTTTTTGAAGTGAATAGTTAAAGCAAGGTTAAAGACAAAAAATAATATTGATAAATAAATAATAATTAATATTGGTGTGTTATGTAGGTCCTACATAAAATCTAACATAATTCTGTAGATTATTATATTATTCATATATAATTATTTTTTAATTACTTGGGCTTTGAACAATCGATCGAATTGATCAATTTAAAAAATAATTTTAGTTTGTCTTATAATAACTTGTGTAACTATATGTATTATTATTAATATTACATACCTATTTTAGACATATTTGAAGATTTCACATACCAATTCATACATTGTGATAGGTTTATGATTTTTATAAATAATAAACAATCAACTGTCTGTGACATATAAATAAAGCTAACTTAAGTACAGTAATTACATACATATTTAATTTAAGTGATAGTTTTATTTCATTAATTTAATACGATATATCGATACAAAGCGAAGTATCGGGCATCCCTACTGCATGCACAGTGTTGCCACATTTGTGGAAGCAAAATCCGTACCGCATTTCACTACGCCTTCACTACTTTGCTAAATTGAAATCGAAGTAGGATAGTGTGATCGCTCCGGTCACAAATTCACAATTTCCTAGTCAGTCTGCGCCCGCGCTTTGATCAGAGTGGACGTGTAGACTGTAACACCGACGTGCTATGACTGTTGCGGAAGCGGCAGCTCTGCCTATTCAATGTACTTTGTACTAATTTAATTAATAGAAATGTATAGAGAAATAAAAAAATAAAAGTAACATATTTTTTTTTTAGTTTAATATTTTCTATAATACTTATATGAAACTACAAGAGCAAAATTTGTTCGAAATTCCGTGTTAGAGGTTTCTTTAGAATTTAATTATACGGAGTGAAGTATTAAAAATCGTATATCGATTTGTAGATATCAAAAATCTGTATAATCCATACTAATATTATAAATGCGAAAGTAACTCGTCTGCTACCTTTTCACGCCTTAACTACTCAACCGATCATCATAAATTTTTACATACACGTTGTCAGGGATACAGGAAGGACCAGAAAGGAAGACCAGTCTTTGTCAGAAGACCAGAAAAAAAGTACTGTTCCCGAGTAATCGGCTAAAAATTTAAAGAATAGAGCGCCACTGTCGCATGGCGGCGCTACCGTGGTCACATTTATAACGATGTCAGGCATTATTACTCATATATTTTCTTTTTCAACGCGGACGAAGTCGCGGGCACCAGCCAGTAATATTATATTTGGTTTAAACTTAAAGAAATAAAATCAATAACTATTTGTAAATGTTTTTGATTTTATTCATCTTAGATATAAAATCCTAATCATCATTTAATTCATAACAAGGCTTATCATTTAGTAATTTATCGGTAGGTATGACAGCATGTCACATGCTAAAAATCTGTAATGTATACCGAGAAATCTGTATTCTGGCAACATTACAAGTTAGATTTTTTAAATTGCATAGTGTGATCACAAGCTCACTACTTAGGTACCTAGATTGGAATCCTTGAAATTGAAAGGTGTAATAGGGCTTTTAAGCACTGCGGACATTTGACAGATGTTCAAAATTAAATTATCGCATGACGTGGGCATGACTAACGCAGTGATTACATACTCTTTGGGCATGACTGATAATAATAACTGCCCTGGTGCCTGGTGCAAGCAAATGTCGGCTTTTCTTATCCTGACTATACATAAGTAATTGTAAACCATATAATATTTTGTATGCAATTATTATGTCTGACAGATAAATAATGGCTGTTAACTCTTAACTATACATTTATTAACACGATTATTACCACCTCAAGCAAGCCTAACAACAGAGTTAAATGAGTGACCATAAACAAAGCAAGTTTGCCCTCTTTATGATACAAAATTGTCAAAAAATAGGTAGGTAATAATTATTACTGTATTCTCAAAATTATGCAAATTTACATACAAAATACCTATATTATAATAGTGGCCCGCTCCCGGCTTCGCACGGGGTGCTTTTTTGCAATCCAGCCGATAAATTACTTTAAACCGCCATCTATGAGAACCTTATGGAACTCACAGATAAATAATTGCTGTATTGAATAAGTATCAACAGATGGCGCTATGTTAATAATATTATATAATTTGCAAAAAAATTAACAAAATGTAATATAAACTATCCTATCTTTTAAGTTGGACCAAATAACAGATACTTATGAAGTTTGATCAAAGTCGGTTCAGTAGTTTAAGAGTTTATCGCGAACATACATCGTGACACGAGATTTTTATATATATAGAAGATAGATAGGTCAGTAATGGTAATTGTGAAACGAAAAACAAACAACCTTCCAATTCTTTCTTTTACATTAATATTGTGACTGTGCTTTCTGTAATACTTATTTAATTAATACAATATACTATACTTACAAGAGATGAGAATGTTAGGTATGTAATATAAATTTATAAGCAATATTACTTAAAAAACATAAAATTAAATGTATTAATATAGAAAGGTGAGTAGTAGATGGTAGTATCGTACATACTTACCTAAAACTAAGATGTGCTCGCGATAGACAAAGAACGTTATTGATGATATGCACAACTTTACGAAAACCAACTGTGACTGTCATGCTCATAAATGTTTGTTATACTTGCTAGAGCTAGAGTATATATGTTTCTTGGTTATGACTGTCATTTATGTATACATATCGTATTTCTCATATTTATGGAAACATTATAAGTCTTGGTAGTTATTGAGTAGGTACAATTTATTTCACGGTATATAAAGAAAATAAATAAAAAGGTCAATTTTTATATAACATTTATATTTTATGATTTTACATTTATCCTAATCTAATAGATTTTCACATCTATCCTCAAAGCTTTAATAAGTTTTAAAAAACACCACAAATAATTAATATTTGATATTAAATGCAACATTAGACATTCATATTAAATATATGTATTAATATTAAGGATTACAATCTTAAGCATAACAATATTTCGTCGATTTTTTTTTTTTTCATAAAATTCACCAATATTTTTCAAGAGAACTGACCAAGTCTTTTGGGTCAGTTTTGGGACCGTGACGTTCGACGGGTATTCCATTTTTATCGATAATGAATTTGGTGAAATTCCACTTGACGAAATCTCCAAGTGTACCTCCTTGCTTATGCTGAAAACAAAGAAAATTTTGCACATTAAAAAGAAGAGAATGCAACATTGGCAAAGTTGGGTTTCATGATTCTAAATACTTTGACGACACGTTTGGTCTAGTGGCTAAGTTACCCTAGCTGTTAACCAAACGGTCGCGGGTTCGAATCCCGCTAGGGGCAAGTGTTTATGTGTTAACATTTACCTTTGTACCTGAGTCGTGGATGTTTGTATTTATAATATGTATGTATTTATAAAAAAAAAGTAATCTATGTATTATATCAACTGTCTGGTATCCATAAGTATTCATTGCTTAGTGTGGAACTAGATGGTGCTGTGTGGAATGTGTGAAGATATTTATTTATATTCATAACTGACTTTAGATGTAGCGATTTAGGGAGGCCACTCAGTGGCTACTATCGCGCAAGGTTCGGCGGCTTCCATATTGTTGCTTGCGACAATATTGGGGCGATTGTCGAAGCTTGAGTGATTGTTCTTGTTGCTTCAGCAACTGATTTTATGAGGGAAATTAATCGCTCTAGCGACAGAATAGTCGCTTAAGTAACAGGGGCCCTAGCTAAAAGCAAACTAACAGTCGCAAACGCTATGCTCAGGCTACGCTACGCTAAGAGAAAGCTTTGTGATTGGTCAAAATTTTATGTAGGCGTTACAACAACCAATCACCGGGCTTTAATTTCTTTCGTTTCGTAAGAACGCAACGAAACGTTTGCATTGGTTTGGTTCTGGCCCCTGGGGCCCTAGCCAAGACGCAAACGCAGTGCTTTCTACAGTCGCGTAAACGCTACGCTACGCTGGGACAAAGCTTTGTGATTGGTTAAAATTTTATGTGGGCGTTACAACAACCAATCACCGGGCTTTATTTTGTTCGCTTCGTAAAGTTCGCTAGGGAGCGTTTTCTTTAATGTACATCTTGGCTAGGCCCCTGGCTCCGTAGCCATTTGTGCTTTCTACAGTCATTTACGCTATGCTACGCTAAGAGAAAACTTTTTGATCGGTATAAATTTTACCAAGCTTACCAATCACCAAGCTTTCTCTTAGCGTTCTCTCTTTGTTTTCGAAGTACGCAACAAAGCATTTGCATCTTGGCTAGTCCGCGGTTCTGTGTGTGTGTGTGTGTGTGTGTGTGTGTCGCTTATATGTAATATTTTGAAACTTAAAATTTTTTGTTATCAATTTAATTATAGATGTTTGTCATTATAATAAATTAGGAAATAGAAAAACACTCAGATTGTAATTAATTGGCTTTATCAAAACAAACAGATAACAGTAATCATTAGCTATGCCAACTGCACATGTTTTTAAAAACAACTTTCATATTTATTATTATTTTAGGATAGTTTATATTTTAAATGTTACTATACATAGCTACTTATAGAACAGCCTGAACTCGTATATAATATATTATTATTAAATTTCTGTTTCGTGTTTTAATACAAAATAAATGATTGAACGTTTGATAACATAATGGTTTTAATAAATGAACATAAAAGTCAAGGTGACAAGAACAAAAGAAAAACAATCGATAACCCTACACCTGCTTATTTCACACATTAATATTGCAAACGACGGTGACTTTCAATAATAATTCACATATTTTAATATTAGGTGAAGTAAAGTTTTGACCGTTTTTTTTTTTCTTTATTTTGACGATGAATTTAACAAAGTCAGAATTTTCCGATTAAGATCAAATATGCGCCGTTTTGTTCGAAAACTTTTGCCCATTTTGAAGGAATTTTCATAATTCCGCGATCGAAGTAGTCCTCGTCACTAATGGTATAAACCTTGGCGATTTTTTAGGCCAGGTCACCGCACTTGGACCACGATCTTTTTTGTCTGTTGTTCTCGTATGCGACCGTTGTTTTATCTACAGCCACCATCCGCTTCAAAAATTGGTCTATTTCGTTACGCTTCAGCAAATAATCGCAGACGTCAATTCGCTCTAAAAGGTTCTTTTGCATCAATTCATGTGGCACCGTACATCAAGCTTTTTCTTGAGAGCAGCCTTATGAAAATAGTTCCAAACGGTTTTCTAGCTAATCTTCAGTTCTTGGTCAATGAAATAAGTGCTCACATGCCGGTCTAACACGATGATTTCCACGATTTTATCAACATTTTCGACGATTGGCCTACCAGAGCATGTCTGGCCTACCAGAATGGAAGCGTTGGAACCACCGCTTTGCTATTGCATTCTATACTGTATAGGGCCCATAAACAGCACAATTTTTTTGGCCGTCTGCTTAGCTTTTTTGTCTCGGTCGTCAGTGGTACTGAAGAGTGTATCGAATTTTCTCTTTTTTTAACTCCATTTCGGAACACTTAACACACAACTGGATTCACTAAACACAAAACTCTCAAGGAACTTTTTTAAAGCATTATGTCACCTTTAAATCGCAGTATAGAATAATAAGAGATGCAACGTATACATCGTGAGATAAGGCTCAAAAGCCATTTAACGTAAAACGCTCAAAACTTATTACTTGATATTTTTATGTGTGACGTAATATTGTCTTAGGCGATTTTTTAACCCCTGATGTACAACGCAAAAACAACGTGTTATAAGTTTGACGTGTATGTGTCTATGGAATCATAGCTCCTAAATGAATGGGCTGATATTAATACAGTTTTTATCTATAGTCTGAAGATCATCCTAGTTGATGAAGGGATTACACCAAAACTCAATTTTTTTTTTTTACAAAAGAAACAAGCTTGCATGTTTTTAGATGCAATGCATTTAGACTAAACTTTTAAATAATATGTTGAAATCTAAATTTTAGCATACATTCTAAAAATTTAAGTGGGATTGTAAATAACATTTTATTTTGATTGAAAATAAACTAATTGATAAATAAATATTTTGATTTATAAAGCTGTAGCCCAGTGGCCTCATAAAATTAATACGGCTACGCCCCTGTTAATGGTTAATGTGACAGTACATTCACAAGGTTATCTGTTACCTTTAAAAACTTCCATAGAGGATCAGCGTTATCTCCGTTGACATCAATTTTTTGAAACATATCAAATTTCACTTTCCGCTCTGATATGAAACAAACAATTTCCTCCGAATCGCCAGGTTCCTGGCCTGCAAATTGGTTGCACGGGAACGCCAATATACGAAGACCTAGAAATGGGTGTAACATTATACTTTTATTGCTTACCTAGCTAATAATCCCAACCCTATTTCCTTGCTACTTTTTTTCCAAGACTACTAAAATACAAACCTTTGCTCTCCGCATATTGGTCATACAATTCATTCAGTTGCTTGTAGTTATTCGCAGTGAGACCGCACTTAGAAGCCACATTAACAATAATGCAGACATGACCTTTGTATGTGTCCAATTTTACTGGTTCTCCTTTAATGTCTTTAACAGTAAATTCGTGTATACTGCTAGCTTTCTTATAATCAGGATTTTCCAACGCCATTTTACTGTAAATGTAAACAAAATGAATAAAAACTAATAACTGATGACACGAAAAATAAATATTATTCTATTTTTGAAACTTTAAGACTGTACTTAAAGTAGGTAAACAATTATGCCGGCGGGCGGAGTATCAAAACAAGATGGACCGACGCGACCGATGCCGATGCGTAGAAAAAAATTTAGTTCAAAACATATTGCGTAATAATGGAAAAATAGTAGGTAATAAAATAATTTAAACGAGTACTGGGTTACAGCGGGTACTTACACAGAACTTAGTTGTGCCCGAGATAAACAAACTATATTACCAACGATAGGCACAACAACCCTACGAAAGCCTCGAAATCCGACTGTCATCTTGATTGACTTGACTTGACTGATAGTTTAAAAAAAAACGAATGAAGTTCAATGATGACTAAACAAGAAACGTGACGTGACGTTATTTCGTCGAACTTCTACACTCTATGCCAAGAATCCAAGAACGTTCAAATATCATTATTTGGGACCAAAAAGATGTCTCCTTGTTATAAAGTGCAGTAAGCAAGGTGACTGACTGTGGAGGCGTCTACGGTGTTCTAGTTAAGGAATACAAGCAGCACTAGGGGAATGGAACGTCCATGTCATGGAAGGGTACATTGCAAATAGGATAAGGAAAGGGTAGAGAAGTTAACTCTGGCGATAAATGTTACGATTCTCTTTGCTCTAGCGTGCACTTTGTCATCTGCAATCCACTGCGCTTCCGTCTGAATGAAAAGAACTCTGCCAATATTCATGTGATTGTCATAATTATTACCATGTCAGTGGCAATTTATTTAAAAACTGAAAGGCTCAAGGGCCGAAAACAATAGAAGGGCATTTACGGTGACGCTAAAATAACTTTAATTTTAAAGTGGGCCCACAGCAGTTAGCAATTCATTAGTAATCATGTATACCGTTATCTATGGTTACTCCAAATCAATCACCATTCGCATGTTTCCAATCTCAAAACATAGTAAAAAAAATACGTTCATCTTCTGAACTTACAGCGGTCATATTAAATGTCAACATCAATAAGTTATGAGTAGAGTACATGACAATTGACAAAATGACATTGTTTTGTTATGTCAACTACAACAAACGAAGAAAGAAGTTATAAGACTTATAAGCAAAACATAAGTCGCAGGAGGTTTAAAAAAATAATTCGTGTGAATTCGTATATTGTGCTGTAATTTATTGAAAATGGCCTTTTTAGCGTCAAACTTGCGTAGATGCGTCAGTCTAAATACCTTCACAAGGGTTAATGCTGTTCCGACGGCGTCATATCACGCCAATGTAAGTTTTCTATTTGTTGCGCAATTGATTCAATGCCAAGGATCAATATTATGTTGTTTATTGAAACTTTTTTACAGGTAATCGATCATTACGAGAACCCTCGCAACGTGGGGTCTTTAGATAAGAAAGACAAAAATGTTGGCACCGGTTTGGTTGGAGCGCCGGCATGCGGAGACGTAATGAAACTACAAATCAAGGTAGACGATAACGGGAAGATCGTCGATGCAAAGTTTAAAACGTTCGGTTGCGGATCAGCGATTGCTTCTAGTTCTTTGGCCACGGAATGGGTAAAAGGCAAAACCGTTGATGAAGCCCTAAAGCTGAAAAATACACACATTGCAAAGGAATTATCGCTACCACCAGTCAAGCTACATTGCTCTAGTAAGTATTCAGATCATATGATTACTATAGAAAAAAATTGATATGCAAATGCTTAATTTTAATTAGCATTGCATAATATGTAGCAGTAGTAGTAATTTTAAATAGTGGCAGTGCATATGGTTTCTGTGGTCATTTGGGCTGCCCGTCTGGCGGCAGTAACCACCCCTTACACAAGAAGATCACTGTGAAATAACAGCATGCATTTTGGTGATTGAGCAAGGGATGCCAGAATAATAATCTCTTCTTGTATGGTAAATACCAGATGATATTTTTCATACGTACGGCCAACCAAGAACTGTGTGCAAATACGAATTCCATGTTATAAGGATAATGTGCCATACTTCGGCATGTTAAGGCTCTTAAGACTTTAAGATTTTTTAAATATATTATGTACTTAACATGATATCAGTTTGAAAGCTTTTGTGTGATGAATATTGGTATTTTGCCAGTAATTTAATGTATGAATTATGTATTTTTAGTACCAATTGTTTTTTATAATAATTTATTTGTGGGCCTCTTGTTTGAACCCTGTTTCATGATAAAATTTGGGTCTGCTTTTAAGTTCGTGAGCTTGTGGCCCGTTTCGGGATAAGGTTTTTTAAAGTGGATTATGACAGTTTATTAATAAAAAACATAAAATACGAAATAATGTGCTAGCACAAACTTATGGCCTTTTACCTTAATTATTTAAATGAAAATGTTTGTTATTAAAATATTGGTCATCATTCCACTAGCTGTTTCAAACTTGCAGATAATCATTAAAAACAAAAAGGATAACCTATAAAAAACGTTTTTCAATCAATTGTTTCTTATAGTCATCATGCATTCCAACAAAAGTACAAACTAATTAGGCCAATTAAAGTACAATATTTTACATTATGTACAGTAAAATATCTATTTGCTAATGATGTATATTTCCAAATATAGTTAATAGTTAGAACTATAATATAAACACAACTTTAGAATATCAATAAAAATAGTCAATAAACACCAAAATATAATCAAATTTCAGTGAATCTACCTACCCTTGTTTAGGAAGTACACTTCCTATTGTGAATGTATTTGGTCTTCATCAACTTGCATATATAATCATTTAAAGTACTATTTTCTCTATGATATAATAAAGAATGACATGCAAGTTTCATTGAAAAAACTTTCAGGTTTTTTTATTCTTGAGAAAGTGAGAATGGAATAAAGTAATCCTTAATAACTGTGTTTTAGTGCTTGCTGAAGATGCTATAAAGGCTGCTCTGTCAGACTACAGAATCAAGCAACAGAACAAGAAGAACTAGGCTGACTTGTTGGAAGTAACTCAGGAATGGATCTGTGATTAAATGTGTTAAAATTAGATTCAATCGTCTCATTAAAAAATACTTGCATAATAAAGTTATGCATATATTTTTTAATGAAAGTTAAATGTTTTTAATTAGCTTGTATATGAAAATACATTTAGTATTCAGTAACAATAGGTTTGGGATATGTATGTAATCCTATTATGCTAATAAATGAAATCTAAGCTTAGCTTGGATTTAGTACAACTCGTTTTTTTTTTGTATTGACCTGAACCAACCTCTATTGTGTTTACACAAACAGATGATTGGTGTAAAGAGAACTTTGTGATCATTAAAATATATCCATTGTATATTCAGTAAAAAGTAGTACTTATACAATGAATATACAACATCTGACTGTTTGGGAAAAAAAAAGTAGATAAAAATAGAATTCCAGTAACAGAACAATAATTAAATTACGGAATTAATAAACTTGAAGTAAAATAATAACTATTTTATTCTTTTTCAAAAATTGGTGACCACAAGCAATAGAAATAATTCTTAGTTCTTGTCAGTATTGACATTAAAAGTTGTGTTATTAATTTTTTTAATATCTTCAATAATAATAATAGATGAAAATCATAACGAATAACAATGACGTGATTTTTTGCCAATTGTGTATTAACGAGACTCTGAGAGTATCTTTTGGTGGATCAACAATACTATTCACTACTCAAAATCAACGTATCGTTATTGTCAAATACTTCTTTGTTCAACCAGCTTTTGTTCGCAGTCTGTTCAACTATTTCTATCTTGGTTAATAAATTGAAACACCATAAATAATGTCATTGATTTATTTATATATTACAAGTATAGAAAAGTGAGAGCTGTGGAAATGAAATCAAGTGATGACAATCCCCAGCTTCTGCAGAGCGAGCGAAGCGGCGTCCGCTTTCGCTTGCTTCTTGTTGGCGCTCGCAACCGCCGGCTGGTATTCGACTCCGGCTACTTTCACCTGACAAATAAACACATTTACTACTATTTAGTCAGTCGATACTAGTACCAAACATCGTAGAAGCGAAATTGTCCCTTTTTTCGAACATATTATTCAGTGTTTAACTTCTACCTGCTGCCAAAAGGTTTTACAGGGTTATTTTGAAACTTATTTAATAGTAAGTAAGTTAGAAACAGTATTAAGTAATTACATATATTGGAAGAATTACTGTTTCATTTTTAGATTTGCACACCGCTTGTCAGTTGAATATGTTTCTAATAAATTTCATAACAACTTATGTGTAACCAAACCATATTCAGTGAAAAAAAATTTTTTTTTGACTGTGTTTTAAAAGTGGACCGCCAGCCTGTTTGTCTTTATATATAAACTTAAAAAACGAACTCACCCTAAAGAGGAAGTTTTTCTTATGATCCGGGCCACACTCGAAACAGAGCGTGTATTCGGGAGGTCCAAGTTTCTGTTTAGAGCAATACTCGCCGAGCAACGAGACCGGATGTTTCCCGCCGGCCACCAGCGGGGCGGGCCCGCGCCGACTCGGCCGGACTTGTTTTATCTGAAATTCAATATGTACTTATTAATTATTCACTCATCAAATACAATATATTTGCACCTTTCTCGAATAATCTCAATTATTACAGAAAGTTGACTTAGCCGACATTTTGTAACAAAAATTTCGTTTAATTTTTTTAAGGTAATAGCGAATCCTTTTCTGCATACCGTACCTAAGCGTCAGTGTAACGTAATGCAAGCTTAACGCGGTCGGGATATATATGTATAACTTTTCTATTTAAAAAGTTGCCCATCCCCTTTAATTTCCCAATTTTCAAGCTCATGAGCTGTTATACCTAGCCTGTTTATGTTATCCTCCCGCATGTCTACTTGCGAGACCGTCTTCACAAAAGACAACCGTGACATAACAGCACGTGTGCCATTTCCACATCCCCTCCCATATATTTTCCTTTCCCGTATCTTTTCCTACTAACCGTAGGTACAATCAAGTGTACCGTCAGCAAAAGAATGGTTAACATGGGACCTTTATAATTGAGCATGCGAATTAAGTATTAAGAGGGCTATTACGGAAAAGCGTGAAGTTGCTAGTTTTCATCGCTAAAACTGTATACCCTTCGTTTGTTTCTATAAATAACAATTACTATGTGAAAATAAGTCGCTTTCTCTTCTAATATTATAGTTATGTGATTTTTGTATAACTTTTTTATTAATTTAGTAATAATGAATCTGCCGCAGCATGTTTAGCTAAAATCTCATGGAGACCTGATTTCGGATGTCGAATTCACAGAATTGGTTGCGCAAATACCACAAACAATTTTTTTTTTATTATATAATAATCCTATACTCTAATGATAGTTTAATACATTTTATATATATAGCTTCAATTTAGAGTAAAAAAATATAAACTAGATTAAATTTTCTACCGAAAAGACTACAAAATAAGTCAGAATATCTCCGAAGTTCTACATCACTGTCACGTAATTTTTTACCAAAACAATCTTCAATATGTACTTAAACTATTTCATTGCTTTTAAATTTATTATTTGCTACTATTATTTTATAATGAATAAAATAAAACTAGTATATATTTGGCCGCTGCGGGGTTGCACGATCAGTATCGCGCAAGCGCTTATCGAGGTTGGACCTGTGTCAGTTTGCTCTGCGCGTTTTTTTCGTCTTTTTTCGTCACAGCAAGTGCACTTAGACTGCGACCGCGACTTTTGATATTTGTGATTGTGAGTATTTACTTTTGTATTATTTAGTCAGTATGCCTTAAATCAGTCGAATTGAATATTGTAATATTAGTTTGCACCTTGGTCGATTTAATTGATGTAATATTAGTTCGCTCCTCATCGTTATATCATTACGCATACCTACATTATATATATTAATTCGGATTATTTTATTTTGGCAGGAAAATATGTTACCATAGTTGCAGGCGTTTTATGAAAAATGCGTACTGCCTGAAATTATCGACTCCAGGAAAGCTCGTTCAATGCCATTGCGAGAAATATTTATCTAAAGTATCATGACCATCATCAACGCAGCCTTATGACTACGTCGACAATTAGACCAAATCCATAAATAAAAAAAAGTGATTCAAAAATAGCATAACTATTTTTATATAAAAGAGAAAAAGAATAATGTTTATCTAATAATTGTTATTGTTATTCATATAATAATTTACGATGAAAATTAGCAACTAACCATTTTCTCTAATAAAGCTGTGATTGAATAAAATAATTAATACTAGTTTCATGTATGTTTTATTTATCCTGGAGTGATCTACGGCTGTAAAAATTAAATTTGTAAAAAATATATAGCGGACAGTTGATAATTTCACAAACTACAAAATTTTAACTCATGAGTGAGTTAAAATAACTAAAATATATTATTTATTTATAAAGTGGACACAATTTATAAAGAATCATCACCATAACGTGTAGAATAATCAATTATATTCTTTTTACATATCCAATAGAATAATCAATTATATTCTTTTTACGTATCCAATCACTGTCATAATTTTCTCAAATAAAATTATATTGAAAAAAATATCAAGATCGTTAGTCACGCTACAGTGTGAGTTTTGTAAGAAGTTATTGTTCAGGTAAAAAAGTACCCTTCGCTCTACGCCAAATACCTAAACTTGCACAGCGCCGAAATGTAAAACCCCTCTTAACGCACGACACTTTAGCATGCAAGTATTGTATTTTAAACCAACTCACTGCTTTTTTATTTCTGCTACTGACCTCTTCCTTAGCCTGTAGCCCTTTCGTGTCCAACTTGACTTCCAGCAACAAAGGCTGGAGTGTCCCCGTGCCCTCTTTGCCGAGCCCTTGTCCCGGGGTCCAACCCATTTTCTGTAGCAAATGCATCCCCATCCCGCCTTCCACTGGGGCCGCGCGCGTCAGTTGATCCTACACAATTCACTTCATCAACAAAACTGTTCACAAATCACTTTTTTTTTCTTCTATCCCTTCGCCTATTTCAAATCACTTTAATAATCAAGATAAGTACATGAATTGTCGAAAATATTATGTAATAATTAAAATATAAATAAATGTAGAAATGATATAAATTCAATTGTGACAGACTCAAAGAAGATTTAAAATTATATTAAAAAAAATAAAAATCTTACTACTATATACTATATATTATGACGTCTCAATTCCAACGTGATTAACTTCCCAAGTTAATATTTTGATATTCTTTCAAATATTATTCCTATTTAATTCTTCGGTTAAAACAGTTGAACTGCTAACTCCATTTCAACGATTTCTTTATAGACGAATAAAACTTTTTTTTTCTCTTTCATATTGGGACATTAAATAGGAAACAGAAAATCTCGTTAGTATTTTATATATTGTATACAATATTTTTTATATAATTATATATAAACGGTTTCTCAATTCAATAGTACAAATGGATTTAGCAATTTAACTCTTTTAGGTGACGGTATATAATATATTTAATGATATTTTTACATGTCCGTCAGTTTTGTTTCTTTTTGGAATTAAGACCTCGCAATAGGCTCTCTGCAATTTTATTACAAGTCGAATAATAATAATAATAACAATAATAATAATACACTTTTGGATAATTTTTTTAAATGAAAACAAAAAAATAAAAAGTCAATAGCCTGTACTCGTTGAGTGTTGCCAACTGAACTCCGCTCGATACTTACCTCTATAGCTCATAGACAATTAGCTAAGATTAGCACACCAATCGGCCGTGGATTGCATCTAACGCAGTGCGCGCTTCACCTTATCACTTAAAAGCTGCAACAAATATTCACCAATTCCCCTTATGTAACAAGCCCTACTTTTTCTATGAGCAATAACACTTAAATATAATATCAACAAATAAATAATAAATTCATTAATTTCGATTACAAAATTATATTGTAAATTGCATCTACAGGGACGCGTCTCACTGCTCAAAGAATCGCTAGGCTTGAATTTTAAGTTTAACAATATCTACTTTTATCATAATCATAATAAATATAAGTAGTATATTATAACTATATATAAAATTACATGGAATATTAAAATTAAAACGTTTTAGTTTCGTAATATATACAATAGAAGCGATACAGATTTATTTGTGTAAATAAAATAAACCATTTAATTTTCAGGGGAACACTGAATATTTGTTTGCAAAATGAAATAATGATAGTTGACACGCCAATAGGAGTGATTGCATCGATTGCTTGATTGCATAATTAAGTTATTCATAAAGAAAAAAAATATATATAAAAAATAATTTCTACAAACTATTGGAAGAGTAAAATCAAGGAATTAAATTACATATTTCATTAAATTAATTGAATTTTAATTTATAAATTTCATTGTTAAGTTCTTCATTTGCATTAAGCAAACAATACTTACTCAAAACTATTTCAATTTATTTTAAATAATATTTAGTTAAAAGAACAAATATAAGCGCTCCAAGTAACGATAATATAATGTTTCAATTCAATCATATTGTCACCATATAAATACTTAAATTTTTATTTACTTTTCAATTGTTTACATAAATGCAAATCAAATGTAATCACACATTGACATTGGCGTGAAAATTATCACAACGGTTCAACGCTGTGTAATTAGCGAACTTTTTAGTTCCCTCTTTACACGACAACGCAGTACAACGGTGTAATTAGCGAACTGTTTAGTTCACTCTTTACACGACAGTTCAGAACGAAGGGTGTAATTAGCGAACTGATTAGTTCACTCTTTACACGACAGTTCAAAACGAAGGGTGTAATTAGCGAACTGTTTAGTTCACTCTTTACACGACAGTTCAGAACGAACGGTGTAATTAGTGAACTGTTTAGTTCACTCTTCACACAACAACTCAACAGTAACGGTGTAATTAACGAACTATGTACATAGAAGGCTAATGATGAAATAATATAAAGTTGTAACCAAGTTAAAAGTATAATTGACATTGTCTTATTTGACAAGATTTGGTCACACAAGGTAACAATCAAGGAAACTGATGTTTAGAAGAATTTATTGCGAACTTATTATAATTATTACTCAGATTTTATTGTTACTAATTGTTGGTGTTATCGTGAGTGAAAATTATTAATCCAGACTGGTGTAATATATTAATATATCACCAAAAATACAGGTTCATATTTAGGTACTAATATGAAATCCATTTAAATTAACTTTAGTAGGAAATTTTGGTACTTAAAACGGAAATTGATTATTAACTTTACTTTTTTTTTAAAGAACTAATACAAAACTTTATGTGAAAAATTATATTTCATATTGAGGGTTTTAAATAAATATAAATGTAATGGAGCCCTGAAAAATTTGTTTACATTTTTTAAAGAGTTTCGTTAGCCTTGCCATATAAGTTCATTCTTTACACGTTTTAATACAACACTAACGGTGTAATTAGCGAACTGTGTAGTTCACTCTTTACACGACCAAGTTGTCAATCGATGTTATTTGAAGGTTACAACAACATTGCCTCCTAAACACTTCAAAACCTTTATACCGGTATTTGATGACCGCAAATGCTAAAAATGCATTTATGACACCGGAAGGCGTATATTCAAATAAACTTTTTATTTAAAAATATTTTTTTAAGCTTTAAAAACATGGTAGATACGAACTATTAATAATCACATAAACAAGTAGTCTTACGAAGTTCGTAAGAGATTTCGATTCAGAGATGAAGAAGTTATAAGGCGCACCAAGACAAATTATTGTCAATATATTGTCCAATATTGACAAAAATTTGCCCAAATCGATTTAGATACGGATTAGATTGAGGCGGACAACGATTTTAGTTTATATTTTTTACTGTATGAAGATTACAATAAAAATTGGGCTTCTGGCATCCGACACATAATAATATCAGTTTAATTTAATAAACTGATACCGCAAATGTTGTTGTAACAGTCAAAACACCACGTCGATGGTCAGAAAGCGTAATACCAAAAGGTATTATGAATTGTGACCGGATGCAGAACCACCGGCAACTGGCAACACACCACACGACTCCACTGCGCTGAAAGAAAATTCATATCGACAGTGTCTGGCAACAGTGGCCACACCGGCCACACACCGTCACTATCAACAGAACCAAGTGTCCACCGGTTTAGCTTGATAGTAAAACACAATGTCACTTTTTGTACACATTTATAAGCAATTTATAATTTATAAATATGTATGTAATTTTGTTGTTTCAATTATGTTTAGTGTGTATTGTGATCACCGTTGTACAGTTATGATACAATTATCAGTAAGTATAGTGAAATAATAAACCGTAAACTATAATCTACCACCTAACCTAACACTGTTACTGCAAACAGTTTTTTCATTACCAAAGTTTTGATAAGTGTGACTATATGGACATAAATAGTTTTTTTTTAAAACTAGCTGTGCTAGAGAACTGGAGCTAAGCAAATGAAGAGCGACGCGCTACTATTTTGATGCTTTTCTTGCACTTTTAATTTACATTATTTCAAATGTACGCTTTAAAAGCAGTGCGCGTTCAGCTACCGTGGCGATCACTCTCTACCAACAAGTGTGGTGTGTAAATATAGAGTCGGTTTACACGTGCGGTGTGTAAATGTTAAGTCAGTTAACAAGTGTGGTGTGTAAATATCGAGTCGGTTTACACGTGCGGTGTGTAAATGCTAAGTCAGTTGACAAATGTGGTGTGTAAATATCGAGTCGGTTTACACGAGCGGTGTGTAAATTTTAAAGTCAGTTAACAAGTGTGCTTATGTTATTGTAAGTTTTTTGTTTGTGCTGTTGGTGTATCTTTTGAAAATATAATAAAAAAAAATATTAAGTCGGTTTACACGTGTGTGTAAATATTAAGTTGGTTTTACATGTGTGGTGTGTAAAAGTTGCGCTAGTGGTGTTACCTTCTTGGCCCATGCCTGCATGCCGCTGGCGAGTTCTCTTGGCGTCAGAATACTCGCACCAGTCGAACCCGTGAACTCGCCTAAGCCCTTTTGGCTCTTTGACCAACCGAACTGCGAAAAAATACCCATTTATTTAATATATTTGTCTCCACTGCTGCTGAACAAAATTTGCAGGCCTAATCAGTCAGGACAAACAATTTTATATAGGAAAAAAATTAAATATTGAGTTGAAATTTTCAAAAATCTTTTTCAGCGGATGTTTAAGTTATAAAATAAACCAATGTTACAAATTTCAGCCTTCTAAGATAGATGGTGGTCCACGATCCTTTAAACAAGTATCAAAGGAAATTGGTCCTTACGGTTGTGAAACAGGGTTCATATTCCATTAAAAGAAATAGCATACTAGAACGAATACGGTGTTTGTTTACTAGTCTTCAATTTCGAGTAGTTTTTAAGATTATCGAATATAAAAACGGATGATAAATTTAACAAAATAACAGTATTTTGACTAAAACAAGGTAGTTAATCGTATGGATTAGAGAAAATAACTCAAAGAAACCATGGTAGATTTTATTTTGGTTAATAGAAAAAAAAAAGTAGAGGCTTTTTAAATTATATTTTTTGATTTATCCGTAACATTTATACTTACTCCGCGTGTAATGCACAATTCGCTGTCCTCCTGCTCTTTGCGAATTAATGAAAGCTTCTTGCACACAATGGCTGCTATGTCCTGCAAAATATGTATTCATCAAGAAAATCTTAGCTCATAATGTGGCAATAAAAATGAATATAAAAGTCATTTACAAGTTTGGGGGGTTCGATTCCCGGCGGATAGGCCTGCGGTCCGGGCGCGGGGAGTGCGGGGAGGGCTGGCGGCGCGGACGGCGGCGGGACCGCTGCTATCTCTGAAAACATTTTATTATCTATTTGCAAGAAAGCCAAATAAAGGTGAAAAGAGGGCTCCGTATATGGTGAAAATATAGTACTCACGCGTCGGTGCCGAGTGGTTGTACAGCACAGGAGGCACGGGGGGCGGAGGCGGCAGAGCGAGTGGCGCAGGCGGGCTGGAGCTCCTATTCAACCAAACGCGTGTTAAACATTAGATACATTGTTAGTAGTAGGGGACATATTGTAAGTAGTAGGCTGGGGGCATATTGATAATCATTTTGACACATTGTAAGTAGTAGGTTGGGGAAATATTATAAATCATTTTGACACATTGAAAATTATTTTGATACATTGTATGTAGGTTGGGGACATATTGTAAATCATTTGGACACATTTAAGTAGCAATTAGAAATACTCACTTAGCAATATCTGCAGGTAATAAATCAGGCCTCGATGGCGCTTTGGCGTTCAGTTTAGCTACTTGCTGAAAAAGATATAAGAGAAAAAAATTAAGTCATGTGTTATAAAAATGTGTGTAAAATAACACACATCACATTCGATATGTTAAGTATGCAACGCTATAGACATATTAGCTATGCACATTAATTATATGGATCAATGAAAAGTAGACTGAAAAATGTAGATAGTGTAACTTTTTTAAACGTATCAGTTTTTACATTTTATTGTAAAAATAACACCTAATGTAAAAACTGTTTATTTCAAGCCAAGTAACTCAAACTATTGACACTAATTTCAAGGTTATAATGTATCGCAATCTTTTGTTGATATCATTTTTGTTTTAACATGTCTGTTAACGACTAATTATTGCCTATGGAGATATCTTAACTCGGGTAGTGCACGGAAATGTGAGCAAATATGAACAAATAACTCTTAATTTTTTTAAATAATATTCCTACTATTGCAGGAACTAAATTTTTCTTTGGGAAAAACATTGTATCAATATTAATAATCTCACATATATTATGGTAATCAATGATCTGAGGATCTGTGTGTCAAAGTTCGTCAAAATGATTTGCGATACGAAGGTGAAGGGATGATGAAACAAGATTCTCACCATGTTATCCCTCTTGGGTGAAACGGGAACCCACTCGGAAGCCTTCTCTCTGTGCTGGGATCCTGAGGAGACGGGAAACTGGATCCGGAGCTCATCCTTGTTCGCGAGAGCCACCGCGTTTGACTTCACCGGCAGTGGAGCTCCACCCTGAAATCAGGTTCAATATTATATATTTAATGTATGTATACTAATATTGTAAAGAGAGAAGATTTGTACTTTTGTTTGTAATGAATAAACTCAAAAACTACTTAATTTTAAAAGTTCTTTCATCTATTTTATAAAGTCACACGAACGAAGTCGCGTGCAACAGCTAGTAGAAAATATAATCACAATGGACATTTTATAACCATAAAAAACACTTTTTTGTACAAATAAAGCGTCCGCTTACTGTCCATTAACTTGCATGTTACATTAATATAACCTTTAGTTAGATACAATTGACATTCTTTTTAAAATAAAGTGCTCTAATTCTAATAAATAAATAAAAATTTATACTCTTCTAAAATTAAGGTGACTGACTGTGAAACAATGTACCCTGCCACTACTTGCCAGACC
Source organism: Synanthedon andrenaeformis (assembly GCA_936446665.2). Lineage (NCBI taxonomy): Eukaryota > Metazoa > Arthropoda > Insecta > Lepidoptera > Sesiidae > Synanthedon > Synanthedon andrenaeformis. The sequence goes on along the minus strand of OW387786.2, from coordinate 3,003,676 downwards.
AGAATACCCTTGTGGAACTCTTACCCTTATATTCATAACGATAGGTGCCTTCTCCTTAACGAGGAATGGATGGTGGAAAGCGATGGTGTCTTCATTCTCGCTCAGGCCCTCGTCGTTCGACGACACGGAAGACAGTTCCCCGAGAGCCTCTTTCTTCGACAGGTGCTTACAAAAGTCAGTCAATTCATCCACTGACTTGCCTGGAAATGACAAATCAAAAAATCTTACATTTGCTTACATTTATTACACGCTTACATTACATTATAATATACTACTAAAAATATAAATTTCTTGAATACCTAAAATAAGAATGCATTTAAGGTTGAAGATTAACATGACTGTCCTTTTTCGTGGCTGCATAATTAAAAAAAAATGCAACACATGTTCTAAAAACTAGATTTTTACTTTTTAAGCCTACATATATTATTCCAATTCTTGTAAAAATGTAATTATATACACATTTATTTTTTTATTAAATCACTATTTCCGGATGGCGATGGCGCTTGTATTGTTGTCGATGGTTGATTTTACCTTAAAATATTGTGAAATGACTCTTTCTAATAATACAATATATGAATACAGAAATATGTAAATCTATATGAATGCATTTCAATTATGGTGTTAATAGGCGTCAGTTTTAATGCAATTACCTCCAGATTGAATAGCAGCCATTACTTGGTTCCTGGTGTGAGGCGGCAACACTGCGGCTCCCGCGGGAACTGCGCCGTTCTTGAGCATGTTGATAGCGTTCCTGCGAGCCACTTCAAGCAGACGCTTCTTTTCGCTGTCCGCCAACTTCACACCGCTCGGGGACCTACTGTTGGTAAAACACGGGTAATAATACACAAACAAAACAAAAATGGAACACGATAGCACAATTATATTTCTATTTTTTTTTTGTTGCAAATAAAAATTGAAAATTATTGTTTCTAAATGTAAAATTGGGTTTTTAGCGAGTCGTATTTTCGTAAATTTTACAATCAAGTCACTTTTGGTCATCTATTTAACTTAGAAAAATGGTTAGGGATATAATTTAAAAAAAATTTCAACTACAAACATATTCTCTACTTTTATGTGTCACAAGTTTAATCCAACATAAACATTAAAAAAAATGAAATCCTAAATTTTGCATATATAAGTATTTTGTGCCATTTCTACAAATTCAGAACTTTCATATAAAAAATAATACGTGCACATGAAATTCCAATGCTTAGTATTTAAAAAAAAAATATTATAAAATACTAAAGTTTAATTTATGATTTTTTAAAAATACACTGTTTAATGCTCGGGGCAAATATTGTTACGATCATTACGCGCGCAGCGTTAAACTGTTAAGCGCTCTTAAAACCAAAAAAATTAGGATGGAAAATTTAAATTAGATACAAACCTAGATCTGCGAGTCCGATGTCTTGGTGAATGTCTGATCCTGTGCCTAGTTCTGGACGTAGACCTTCTTTTGGACCTTGATCTGGAGCGGTGTCTAGAGCGACGCGACGACCTGGATCGGTGACGAGAGCGAGATCTTTTGCGGGACTTTGAGGACGAACGGTGGTGGTGTTTCTTTGATCCAGATCTGGACCGAGACCGGCGAGATTTGCTAGTTGATCTGATAGAATTATATCATATAATAATAATATATTATAAATCACCTTAAAAGCACAAAATTCGTACTTAGCAGTTCAAGTGTCCTGCAACTACATTTCTGGCAGTATACAAACTAACACTAACCAAAATACAAATCTAATAAAAGTATATTTAATTCAATTCAATTAAAGTACATAAAAATCTCGTGTCACGATGTATGTTCGCCATAAACTCTGAAACTACTGAACCGACTTTGATCAAACTTCATAAGTATCTGTTATTTGGTCCAACTTAAAAGATAGGATAGTTTATATCTCATTTTGTATATTATTTTTTTGCAAATTATATAATATTATTAACATAGCGCCATCTGTTGATACTTATTCAATACAGCAATTATTTATCTGTGAGTTCCATAAGGTTCTCACAGATGGCGGTTTATCACAGTAATTTATCGGCTGGATTGCAAAAAAGCTCCCTGGGCGAAGCCGGGAGCGGGCCACTAGTAGAAAGTATATTTTATTTTTTACCTTTTGGGAGATTTGCTTCTTTCCCTGCGAGATGACTTGTGTGAGTGTTCAGACTTAGACTTCTTTGAAACAATCTTGGGCTCTTCAGTACTGTTATAACAATTAAAAGTATATGAATTTTAGAGACTTAACTAAAAATCTATGACTTTACTAAACACTAGTGGAAATACTTGGCAAGTAGTAGGTATGTAGCATTATTGTTAATCAGGGTTGGCATGATTAAAACAAGTTGTTTTAAAACTATGTTTTTTGTTAAGTGTTTCAAAACACAGTTTAAAACAAGTTTTAAACAATGTTTAAAACATGAAGAAAAAAACAGGGTTTAAAACTACCTTTAATTGCAAATGAATGTAAATAAATCTAAACGAATATATATGTAGAACTGTATAGCTTAAAATAAATTTACAAGTTGAGGCTTTGTTGTATTTTCATTTAAATTATTAATGAGTCTGACCAATGAGTTTTGTTAAACATATCACCAGAATACTGGTCACTAGAATATTACTACAGTGTTTTTATTTCATTGATATCTTAAAAAATGACAGAGTTATAAGCGTTCAAAGTTAGCGCGCCGCCCACATTTTTCAAACTGACTCGCGAGCGTTGATGACGTCACAAATCGACAGAGCGAGAGCGAGCGACAGCCGGCGACACGGTTAAGGGTCCCTTACGGCAATCGAGGGTCGGGATTGTAAAAGAATTATATAGTAAACGATGCTCCACAACCTTGAAAAAAATAACACAGCTAGCCAATGAATGTTACTTTTTGTTGCAACATTCGAATTTAAGATAATGCTTATGGATAAGTGTAAAAAAAATCCAGAAAATCACTAAAAACGTGTAAATCGCACTCCCGTTTTGTTACAATTGTGTCGGTAAGTATCAAGAATTATTAAATGAATTTTATCAAATAATAAAGTTAAAACTATAAAAAAATAGATACAATCTTCATTTCTTAATAAACATATTCCTATTTTGCGTAAAAAAAATCACAAACTTGCCCAATTTTTTCGCTCAAAATCTTCATACAAATTACTATGAAGGCTATTATTATGAAATCACGCTCGGGCCACGGTTCAGTCTGGTTCAGCCGAGTCGTGTTTGGGCTCATCGGAGACGTCTCGACGAGATAAAAAATTTGAACCCCCCCCCTCTAACCCCCTCAGCCGTAACTCGGAAACGGCGCGACGCAGCCGGGTCGTGTTTGGGCTCATCGGAGACGTCTCGACGAGATAAAAAATTTGACGCCCCCCTCGGACCCCCTCAGCCGTAACTCGGAAACGACGCGACGCAGTGGGGTCGTGTTTGGGCTCATCGGAGACGTCTCGACGAGATAAAAAATTTGACGCCCCCCTCGGACCCCCTCAGCCGTAACTCGGAAACGACGCGACGCAGTGGGGTCGTGTTTGGGCTCATCGGAGACGTCTCGACGAAATAAAAAATTTGAACCCCCCCTCTAACCCCCTCAGCCGTAACTCGGAAACGGCGCGACGCAGCCGGGTCGTGTTTGGGCTCATCGGAGACGTCTCGACGAGATAAAAAATTTGAACCCCCCCTCTAATCCCCTCAGCCGTAACTCGGAAACGGCGCGACTCAGCCGGGTCGTGTTTGGGCTCATCGGAGACGTCTCGACGAGATAAAAAATTTAACGCCCCCCTCGGACCCCCCCGGCCGTAACTCGGAAACGACGCGACGCAGTGGGGTCGTGTTTGGGCTCATCGGAGACGTCTCGACGAGATAAAAAATTTGACGCCCCCCTCGGACCCCCTCAGCCGTAACTCGGAAACGACGCGACGCAGTGGGGTCGTGTTTGGGCTCATCGGAGACGTCTCTCCGAGATAAAAAATTTAAACCCCCCTCGGACCCCCTCAGCCGTAACTCGAAAACGACGCGACGCAGTGGGGTCGTGTTTGGGCTCATCGGAGACGTCTCGACGAGATAAAAAATTTGACGCCCCCCTCGGACCCCCTCAGCCGTAACTCGGAAACGACGCGACGCAGTGGGGTCGTGTTTGGGCTCATCGGAGACGTCTCGACGAGATAAAAAAATTGACGCCCCCCTCGGACCACCTCAGCCGTAACTCGAAAACGACGCGACGCAGTGGGGTCGTGTTTGGGCTCATCGGAGACGTCTCGACGAGATAAAAAATTTGACGCCCCCCTCGGACCCCCTCAGCCGTAACTCGGAAACGACGCGACGCAGTGGGGTCGTGTTTGGGCTCATCGGAGACGTCTCGACGAGATAAAAAATTTGACGCCCCCCTCGGACCCCCTCAGCCGTAACTCGGAAACGACGCGACGCAGTGGGGTCGTGTTTGGGCTCATCGGAGACGTCTCGACGAGATAAAAAATTTGACGCCCCCCTCGGACCCCCTCAGCCGTAACTCGGAAACGACGCGACGCAGTGGGGTCGTGTTTGGGCTCATCGGAGACGTCTCGACGAAATAAAAAATTTGAACCCCCCCTCTAACCCCCTCAGCCGTAACTCGGAAACGGCGCGACGCAGCCGGGTCGTGTTTGGGCTCATCGGAGACGTTGACCGTTGACCGTTGACCATGGTCCTACGAGTAGACCGCAACTGCCAAAATTTGAAATTTGGTCTACTCTAAAAAATTCGCCTTCCCGAGAGCCGTCTTAGATGATTCCAAACACGACCCGGGTGCGTCGCGCTATTTCCAAGTTACGGCCGGAGAGGTTGGAGGGGGTGTCAAATTTTTTATCTCGCAGAGACGTCCCCGATGAGCACAAACACGACCCCACTGCGTCGCGTCGTTTCCGAGTTACGGCCGGAGTGGTCCGAGGGGGGCGTCAAATTTTTTATCTCGGAGAGACGTCTCCGATGAGCACAAACACGACCCCACTGCGTCGCGTCGTTTCCGAGTTACGGCCGGGGGGGTCCGAGGGGGGCGTCAAATTTTTTATATCGGAGAGACGTCTCCGATGAGCACAAACACGACCCCATTGCGTCGCGTCGTTTCCGAGTTACGGCCGGGGGGGTCCGAGGGGGGCGTCAAATTTTTTATCTCGGAGAGACGTCTCCGATGAGCCCAAGCACTACCCGGCTGAGTCTGCTGGTCCTCGCTGGTTTTTAATACCTGTGTTGGGGACATGCACCTAGAAACTTTTAGCTTTTATAAAATAACGAAGATCTGGCCGTCGTGGGCTCTTGCTCTATGCATACGTACGTGTGTGCGTGCGATGCGCGAGCCTCGATCGTTGTGAGAGTAACGCTAAAAACCTAAACTTCGCGCGGCGCGTCTCCGAAACCGGCCCGCTATCGATGTGTGACGTCATCCGCTTGGCGCGCGCGTACTTGAAAATTTAAATAACGACCGCCACTTTCGGCGCTAATAACTTTGGAAATACTGCATCGATTTTGATGAAACAAAAACCACTGACATTTACATAACCATAGCTCTCATGTTATGTATGTTTTATTGTCATCTTCAAACCTATCGGTCAGACTCATTCTAAGATAAGGAAACTTACAATTGAAAGTAAACATAGCAAGCAAGTTAACATAGCAAGTATTAAACTTCATTTAATTATTAAAACACTTCACAGAATTTTAATAATTAAATGAAGTATTAGACAGACAGGCTGTAGTATTTATACACTGCATAGGTAACTCCTCGCCAGTAAAGACGCGCAGGGAAAGTCCCTATGTCGGCTGTCAAAAGAAAGTAATTCACTGGATTAGTGGGTATTCCCCGCTCTCTCTACCTACATACAAGGTGTATGTAAAGTGTTTTGTATTGATTAGATTAGAGATATGCAACAAAAAGTTAATATTTATCATTTTGTTAATTTTTACTAATGTGAATTAGGAAATAGTTTAGAAATGGATTATTATTCGCTCTAATTGATTTGAAATTGATGCCTAAAGGTAAAATGTAAAAAAAAAAACAAAATAAACACTTGCTTTAAACATTTTAAACTGTTTGTTTTATAAAATATAAAAAAAAACTGTTTTTTTTCCAACCCTATTGTTAATCAATTTTGATTAGTTTGGAATTTTTTTCAGTACAGTTTTTTTATATGAAATTGACAGGCAAAAATAATTCTAGTTTTAGTTTTAAAGCACGAACTTACGCTTTGATTTCTACAGCTTTTTTCTTTAATATCCCTCCAGGGTCCGAAGACTTTGGAAACTGTGAGTTTGACACCTCTTCCTTTTCTTCACTGGATGATGAGCGGCTGCATTCACCATCCTCATACTTTTCAGCTTTCTTTCGAGCTTCCTCTTCTGCTTGCTTAACAGTCTCCTCAAAAACTGTACTAAATTTCAAATTTTTAATTTGAATTTTACCTTTCAATTTGTCTGTGTCCGCTCCCGATGGTCTTTCAGCTTTTATGTCATCATCTATCTCTACTGGGGATTCAGGCATCGGGATTGCATTAGCGTCTATACTGTTTATGGTATCGTTTTGATTTTCCACTTTTAAAGACGCTGTTTTTTCAGTTTTGGGCTCTTTTTTAATTTCATTTTTTATTGTTACTTCAGGAGTTAAATCGCGTTTATACGATTCACGGCGTTCCCGTTTTAATTTTGTTATTGGTGTCTTGGAGCGTGATCTCGAGCGATCGCGGTCTTTACGTTTCTTAGTTTTGCTTTTTTTCCGTTTTTTATGCTTGTGCGAATTGTCGCTATCGTATGAGCTACTGCTACTGGTACTTCGTGTACGTTTCTTTTTCTCCTTTTTGTGCTTCTTTTTTCCTTTCTTACTCTTTTTCGAAAGGCTCTCTTCAATTTTAGGAGGTTCGGCATTTAACGCACTAAATATTTCAGATAATATCTCACTAGAACTCTTCTGGGTAGCAGGTTTTTGTTTACGTTCAGGGGTTGTTTTCTCTCTTTTAATTAATTGTTCAATTTTGTCTATAAGAGTAGTCATATTGACGACAGTTATCTAATGAAATTACATTAAATTCAAATGTGAATCGAATCAATAACACAAACAAAACACAATAAATAAATATTACAATTTACAAATGTCTTGACATTTTTTCGATAGACAAACAAAGAGTATATATTGAGTATAAAATCACAATGCTCCGCCATTTTATTGGCATATGTCATGTCAGTTCATTTTTTTTTAATTTTATGGCCTGGTAACTAGACCTTTAAGCCAGTCAGTTCACTTGTGTAATTTCAATATTAACACAGTCTAAAAAAAGGGACTGTCATAGGCTACGGTTATAGGAAATCAGTGCTGCCATTTTAGCGCTTTCGGTGCTAGATCTAGCGCTCTTTTTATATGCTTAGCGCCCATTATAGACTTTTAGCGCCTAGCGGATGATTTAGCACTTTTTCAACTTTAATATAGATTATAGATCAATATAGAATCTATATTATCTTTAATATAGATCAAAATATAAAGACCATTAACGCTATTCTTCTGGTACGAACAGGGTTGATAACCAACTTTAATTTCTTTTCATATTAATTTAATTTTTATAACTTTTTTATATTTGATTTAATTTTTTCGTATTGTGACTAGATATATACCTAATTTATGTATAATAAAACTAATGATTTCATTTTGAAACTGATGTTTTTGATGTTTTTTTTTCTATAGATTTAGCGCTGAATCTAGCGCTTTTACGAACCGTAAATATTGTAGTTTCTAGCGTTTTTTCCAGTGTTGTTAGCGCTGAATAGATTTGTTGATCTGGCAGCACTGTAGGAAATTTCATTTCATTTCACTCCAATGAGTCTAGCCAATAACCATAACATACAAAGAGTATATAATCACTACGTTTTAACATATACAAGAAAATTATGTCATATTAACTGGTGCCAGCGACTTCGTCCGCTTCGATAAAAGAGATTAAAAACTTTAACAAAAATATTAAACCGCCGAGAAAACTGAAAAGCCAAAAATAATAAACCTTTTTTATTAACCTTAATAACTAAGTTCTTAAACTAATCTAAGTATACCTAAGTAATTTTGAGTCAGCGCCAAACAAGCAAATTAATCAATTACGTAAAGCGATATGCGCGGCGGCGCGGCGCGACACGCCCCTTCGCCGGAAAATGCCGAGCGTTTCATTGTTTTCGTCGGTTGAAAATATATGAGTAATGTTACGTTTGACATTATTATCGCTTTGACGACGGTGGCGTCGCCATCCGATTTTATTTTTAGACGATCCCTCAGGATCCATGCAGGATCCTAACATTTTCCCAGGATAAAAGTATACCCTATGTGTTAATCCACGTTTAAAACTATTTATGTGCTAAATTCCATCCATTCTCAAAAGGTTTCTTATTTATAATATTAGTACCTAGAATTCTGATATTCGAGCTAAATACATGAAAACAATTTTATAATCCTTCTGTTAGTGTCATTCTTGTATAGATACAACTGCGCCACTATCTGCAAGGACTTAAGCCTATTGCAGCACATGTGGCGTTGCTTGTGTTACCAGCGACAATAGCCACCTACCATCTAGTGGACTTGGAAAAAAAAGCAGTAATTCTTGGATGCGAGAAAAGAGCAACAAGAATGGAAGTAGGTATCTTCCATCTTTCGGACAGATACTCAGGAGCTCCACTGTACCAAAATATAAGACGGATCATACTAACCATTAATTATAGTTTGGCCAAAACAGCTGTACCACTTCTTAAGAATGCGGGGCGAGGCGGGAGAAAAGAACACGAGTTCACATGAATCATAAATACGATCAATTTTGATTACAATATTTTAACATTTTTTTTTAAATTAATTTAAAATATTTTAAAACTTTCCAGATAGAGCTTTTTATATATTTAAATGTTACTTATCAAGGTAAGTTATATTAACATTTAAATATAATATTTTAAGGTTTTTGTAGTTTTGATGTCACGACCACATAGAAGACGGACGGGCAAATCGGTTGCCTTATTATCTAATAGCAGACGACTTGCGATCAACTTGCGACAGGCCAAAAACGTTCTTTCAATTTGTGCATTATCACATAAATCGTATATTTGGTATCACGTAACTCATAACAAAGGTGTGGATGCGAGAAGGCCTCTTACGGACAATAACTAAAATTAAAGTGCATCCATTTCTGTATGGCAGCACGCGATCGCAAGTCGTCTGCTATTAGATAATACGGCAGCAGCCCTCTGCACCTTCGCCTCGCCGCGCACACACCTAAGGCATGGCACAGCGGTTCTGGTCAAACTATGTATCGTATATAATACTAGTCGACGTCAATTCCTCAGTAGACCAAGTAGTAGGCGCTCCATCGGCTCCATGGTTTCGTCCCTAATGTCGATCTCCGTTATGATCTGAATCTTCCCTCATTTGTTTACATCCGATTAAGTAATAAATGATTTTTAATCTATAATTGCTGTAGGTATACGTAATACGTATTGTTACATTAATATCTTTAATCAGTTTTTTTTAAAAACCAATTTTTGCTTTCTCTACTCTCAATTGCAAAATCCACCCACATTTAATATTTTGAAGTTTGAGGCATGTTTTGAGAGATTTGGCCCTTCCAAATGCAAGAATGCAAGAAATAAAACGAATCATTGAAACAAATTAAATTATTAGATATATTTGCATTTTATGTATGTACTTAAATTTTATATTCATGAGTTGGAGTTGGGTCCGCGGCGTCGACCGAATGTCTGGACGACGTTCACAAAGCTGTAAAGAAAAAGAAAAAATTATTAACACTGAAAATATTAAAATTTGGACCTATATTTGCTTAACATACAGGGAAACCTATTTTTGGACAATTATACCGAAATAAATATTACATAAAAAAATAACCAGATCATTATTTTTTATCACCTAAGCAGAAAAATGAGAATATTTGAAGTATTTCAATAACTTTAAATTGGTGCTTTGAATTATCTTAATGGTTAAATAGAGCATCTTTCTATACAATAACTTTGTATGTAGAAGGTAATCTTCAAAACTACTCATTCAATTTAATAAATTCTTTCATCAAAAGATTCGTTTGAATATCTTTATAAATTATATCCTATCTTTGAAGCTGGAACCGGGTGGTTTTAAGGATTATGTCAACAAACAAGACATTTGATTTTGTATATAATTACTAGCTGAACCCGGCCACTGTTAGCTCGTTATTTTTTTCTATAGTTTCTGTTGGACTTTGGAATAAAAAGTTTATTAAAACACTCATTCAAAATTTCAAGTCAATCTATCTGCTAGTGTTCGAGTTTTATGGAAAACACAAACACAGCTAAATTTTTGTATACAAAGATAATGTGACATGAAACTGACCGTCTGTTGTATTGGATTCTGCGTTTAGCTCGGCCAGTCCTCTTCTTTTTCTTTTGTTGTTTTTCCACCTTGGGTGTCTGTCCTTTTACCTTACCTGAAAACATTACAGTTCCTTAGCTATCATATCAAACAAATACATTTGTAACAACATAGTAGTGATCAAATGTTATTTCTATATGTAACACACAAATCTTCTACAAACAGCTCAAAAAACAGACGCCGACTGGCATTTTATAAGAAATAATATTTCAGTGTAAATTCTTATACATGATTACATTGAAAAGTTTGATAACATACATTTTTTAACAAAATCATGTGTATTGTGTATACAAGAAAAGAATGTAAACAAACATTCAGAGATTCATTTTAATAAAACAAATAGTAAACACATATTTTATTAGTGGTCAGTACCTATATATTTGATCTAGTATCCAACCAAAGCTCTAGAAATCGTTTATTCTTAAAGGTGACCAAGATAGTGCCAGCCACTTCTGACAATTTTACATGCGAGAGAAAAGGACTAAGATACATAATCACTGGATTCGATGTTGTAAACTCAGAATGGATCTGGTGTGTGTGTTGCATTTTCTCTGAGGCTTTAGGTAATATTCTTGGAGTATTATCTAAACATTAATATCAAATCAAATCAAATCAAAATATTTATTTATCAATTAGGTTTCTCACGAAACTCTTATGATCGTTATTATAAATTTAAATTTACTAGGGTTTCGGAAAAAAGCCAAGATGACGATCCTGAGAAGAAACCCCTTGGAATTGAAGTTTATAACTAATCCTCCAAATGGAGAAGCAACAAAGCTAGTGGTCAGAAAGTCATTTACACTTAAAAAGTAGTCTGTTACAATATTGAGGTTAGAAAAATTGTTTTTTCTCTTTTCATGAAAATCACACTACCACTATCATTAACACTTATACTAAATATACTTACCAGCACGAGCCAAAGAACCGTGAACTTTACCACCGAGCAATGGTACTGTGAGGTCCAACTCTGCACTTGAGAGTTCACTTACAAGACAAGTGTCGTCGAGGGGAGCTCCACACAGTGACAGACACAAATCTTCATCCTCAACTCCAACAAGTGTGCGGATGCGGTCCTGAAAATGAAAATATTTATACTGAATTTTTTTAGACAATGTCGACAAAGTAAACAAACACTTTAGTCCTTATTTCTCCATGCACTATAACACTAGATGATAAATTTTATTTCCTTCATAAAGTATTAACTTTCTTATCATTCTTAACTCAATCACAAGAAAATATATTCATTAAAACTAAATAATTTCACTAAAAACTGAAATTCTATTTGCGGTTGACGTTTGCACATCAAATTCAATGACATCTTTTTTCTCTTTGAAATCTATCGTGTTTCAGTCTTGAAATGAATTCAAGTCTGAATCTTGAAATGAAGTTCGTAACATCACGAAATCAAGAAATTAAATTAAAACTTAATATTTTCCAAATCAAATATTTATATTGTATTGAAAAATATTTATAGTTGACTTATGGAGGGTAGAGGCATGGACCCAATATAATAAGCAAGATATGTTGTCCAATGACCAATATGACCCAATATGTTGTCCAACTCATTACTATGTTTACACTCGGACGTTTATCGTGCGTGTATACTGAATAATTTGCTAAATGTGGCTTAGAATAGTTTACTTCCAATACAGATATATAATAATTATAAATAGACTATATTGGCATTTGGCATACCTTAATTTGACCAATAGATTCTTGTCCAGCAACATCCAGGACATATGTGGACTGTCCTCTAATATGCAGCTGCATTTTGAAAATTCTGTTACACAAAAACCAGTTAAGTACATTAAACTTTCTTATATTTGCGATAAAAATTATAGCTAAAGAGCTAAAGTTTATTATTAATTTATCATGATGCCTGTAATATACGTATAGGTTAGGACGGTTATAAATTCAATGTAATCTTTAGGTTTTTTTTAAATCGTAGTAAAAAACCTGTATAGGACTAATTTTTAATAATAATTTAAAACACGCTATTTTCTAAGGCTCACCTCTTTTAAATTAATATTGAAATGAAATTACAAAAACACACAGTGACACACAGCAACACATGAGCACTCAAGTCAGTCAAGTCAAAAACAGTGATCACAGATTATAAAGACTATGTTGTGACAGTGATTGATTGATAAATGAATGAAACCAAGGAACATATATACTCTCTAGCGAGAGAATGAAACACAGGTGAGCGAGCACATGAACATGAACACAGGCCAAAAAGCATCTTCTCGTAGGCATATACATAGTGTTCTGTGGAATGAACACCGTGGAACACAGCCACAAAAAGATAGGCATAGACAACTAATAAAAGACGAACAGCATCAATCAACTTTTCATTATCCTTTCCTTTAATTAAATAATACAATTTTATTTTGATCGCAGCTGCAGGTTTTTTTGTTTTTTTTTTTAACTGATTTCTTTTTCTTTTTTTTTCTTTCAGAAAACAAATTTTCGTATAGTAAACGAACCGTAATGTATGTTTCAATTGTATATTTAATTACAAGATATCTATTGCTTTTTTTATGAAGGTAAGTATCAGTTTTGAAGTCACAAGTATCGCACGACCCATCTTTGGATATTTTGAATCATTTTTGAATCTTGTGCGCCTGACATTGGCAAGCATAGATGACGTCAGTTTGAGCGAACAGCCCTACGCTATTAGCTACCTGCATATTTAATTTTTTGTTTATATACACCACAGACTATACATTGATGCTAGGGACGGGACCCCGGTTGTTTGGGATATAAGGTTATGTGGGATATAAGTTTATTTAAGGTATAAGGTTACGTAGAATGGGCATGATTGAAACTCTATCCACTCTTTGTAAACACTAGTATCTAAAACAAAGCCAACGAGGCAACGCGAAGAATGTGATCAAACTTCCAAGGGTTATCAAGATGGCTTCCTATACCATTAAATGAAACGGATTGCGCTGGCCGCTTCGTGTGAGGGAAAGGGACAGAGGACATTGTGTGCGTTGTCTCTTTGGCTTACTATACTCGAGCACTGAAGTGGTCCAGTAAGGTAGATATATTCAGGCAAGTTCATAAAGTAATAAAAGATATATATTTTTTGCATATTATGTTTTTATTCATCTCAATACCTTTGTAAGGTAAATTTTAAACAATATAGAATGGACACTACATTCTTTATTCTGCTGCAGGACACTGTGGCTTCGTTAATTTTATAATCAAAATATATTGCATTTTTTTTTTTCAATCTGCGTATAAACAGTTTCACTGCGAATCACAAATGCATGTCTATATTCAATATATATTCAGAGAACGGCTCAAATATTTTTTCGCAGCGGAACATTAGGACGGAAAATAATGTCCTTTTCAATAGAAGGAAGTGTTGAGAAAAGTTTCTTATAATTTAATAATTTCAGAAAAATTTAAACTACTTATTTAACCGACATGTAGGTACTATAGAGTAGGAAAGCTTTAGCATGATTGCAATGTGTCATGGCGATAAGTATGTTTGCGAGAAAATAGTTGCCGATTCTGTTTCAACATTAAATTTTGTACCATTCGACTAAAATCGAGTAACTATTTTGTCTTAAACATAAATTTTAGGTACATGGTAAAAGTAAGCGATAATTATTAAGGTTCATTCAAACATTATGTTATGACCGTGCTATTTTTTTTAAAAGGTACTTTTATTTGTTCAAAAATAACTAGATAGTAAAAATGGCCTAGAATTTTACTTTGAAAATCAAAGCTAATTTTGAGATGGAAGCTCTTGCATTGAGCAATAATTTTTAAATTTAAATTTAACGTTTACACATTGTTGCCAATATCAAAATAATTTAAAAGAAGGTATCGCTATAAGTAAAAATTAATTTCATTGAACTTCTGTGTACCTACATTTTTAGAAATGCTTCAAAAATAATAATAATCATAAAATGTACATTTTAAATATATTTAATTTTATGTGTAAACTGATAAAACAATTTTCAATTGTTACCTATCATCAAAATCGTGTCATTCTCGACTAACTTACCATTTAAAAAAAATTATGTCCAGGAAGACTAAATCAACGCCAAAAAACTAACCAATACCACTTAATTTAATTTTCGTGATATTTGACCGTCTTTACTAATAGTCGTTGATCAATTAATATTATGATAATTAGTTGCATATTAAATTTTACTCGCCCAATTCGAAATAGTTATACATTCCCGTATTAAAATACCTACCTACCTACATACATTTTTTTCATATCAAAGTTTGTGTTATCTAAATCCAATATTGTAAGTATTTCGTTTTGTAAAAAAACAGGTTGAAAAAGCTACATAATATAAACTCGAAATTGTCCATAAACATCTATCTACTCGTATCGGTCATTTTTTTGTAAGCATTACCTTATTTTTTTATTACCGACAAGTAGAATGAGATCAAAAGGCCAGTACTAAATATATATAAAAAAAATTAATACGCTAAAATAGGAATGCCTTTAACTATTCAAAGTCATCAATTTATATAGATAATTATATAAATGCTGAGGATAATAAAATACATTTTCGCTTAGATACATAATCCTAAAGAATATAATTACATATAATTCTTAATACAAACATAATAATTAATCTTACTGCTTAAAAAAACTCAAGATCTGTGTTTGACACACTTTCTTTAATAAATAATGTGTACATATTGTTAAGGGTGCTTCGAATGAATCATTTCGTCAAAAATACTTGTGCTTACATACAGTACGCAAAGTCGGCTACCTTTCTTTCTCATGTCGATTATCAACTATACGAGTTATCACACAGATATTATCGGGTCCCAAACGTTTATAAACCATGAGACAGAACAGTATCCGCTCGATCAACGAGTGGTAATGAAGCGTTCGCCTATTGCGATACAAGCTGACTATGCCAAGACCCCTTAGGGCGGGGTTTTCCAACCTTTTACTAAAGTGATTGGATATTATCGGCTGATTTGTTAGATTTACCTAGTCATTTCAAAGCATAAGATAAGATAAAAGCACAAGATAATTGATAATTGTTCTTATGTTTCACACATTATTTGACTTGTACCGAATAGTTTTCATATCGTAGTATGAAATGCTATTTTAGTTTTTGTAACGTAAAAATACTAACTAATATTTGTAAAAGTACTTAGAGCTTAATGTAACATACATTACCAGTAAGTAACATAAAATAAACCAGGAGACTAGTCTCTTGACTGTTCAGATTTTTAAAACTATTAAACAACCATTTCCGCAATTTTTAATTAAGGTGTATCCACCTGTGATGGACAAAAATTTTCATCATTCATTTAATTTGATTGAGCTTCATTGTTAGATTTATATAGAAATAAAAATAAACACAACTAATATAAATAAGTATCATTATTTTTATATTGATGTTAATGGAATTTTTAGTTTGTAGTGTATTTTAAAATACTATGAAAATATATTGAAGGCACTAATAGTAAAAGGTTGACAATCCCTGCCCTAGAACTCTGTCCTACTCACAGTCTTTTCTTCGTGCATTCAATTTTATTAACATATCCCTAATAACATCTAAGTACATTAAGACAAGTTTCAACATGACTCTTGGCATAGTATCTATAGTAAGTTCTGAACTGTTTTAGAATTCGGGGACGGCTACGGCTCTCGTGTCCGCCATCTTGAACCGCTGAAGGCATTAGCTATTAACTATTGTTTATATTCAATTCAAAAGTATACCGATTCGTTGTCATCGTCACGAGAGGTAAAATAGTGTATCTTACAAAAGTTAGGTAATAGCAGAAAATTTCACTCGAGGCCTTTACTTGAGAAAACTTCGTCGTAGTCTTGTTCTATTCATCTGATTTTTGAAAGGCTGACGGTCCACTTGATGGTAGATGACTGCCGTTTCCTATAAGATAAGCACACGGAGACTAGAGGTAAGGAGGCCCAACTCTATACATGAGAAAGTGTCCGTCGAATACGCTCAATTGGGCGGCGCTGTATTAGAATTGGGGCGTGGCGCTCTAGTAGCATTTTATTTATGGTGGTTTCATGAACTACGAAACCAACCAATCATATCAAACATCAATGCTACACTAGCGCCATTCTGGTCAATTTATGAACCACTATTTAATGCTTTCAGCTTGCCTTTTTTCAGTTTAACACCCATGTAGGTTGGTCCTCCTTACCTCTAGTCTCCATGGACAAGCAACGCCATGTGCTGTAAATGCGCTCATAGCAGGATTAGGGATAAGGGATTAGAGATAAGGGTTTAGGAAGGGATAGAGAAATGGGAAATATTTATCAATTATATCGGTTAGGAATGTCAGTTAATTATTTACGGAGCAATTTTATTCTTAGTTTTAAAATCGATTCAAGTTTATGTCAATTTTGTTAGTCATCTTCCTAAGAAATGCGAAATTTCAAATGCATGATATCACAGATTTGGGCTTTGCGTTGCCTCAACTTCATGTTTTTTGTACAATTTTATGCTTAAGTTATTGGCAAGAATACAAAGATCACTGGAATGAAAGACGAAGCGAGAGAAACTGCCGACGAAATATTCGCAAAGCACGCGAATAGGAGAGCTTTAGCCGTTCCAATCTTAAAGCTACTACTAAAATTGTCTAAGCGACCGAAGATCGCAAGCTAAGTTGATTCTCAAAAGTCTTAAAAAAATAAAATCTGCTAGTGATCAACGAACGCTTAGCGGGGACGTAGAACGGCTCGCACCGTTCGGAAACGCTTCTCGAAACCAAGTTTCGAGTAGAGCGAACGCGACGCGTCGTTCTCGGGACGAATGACGACGAAGGGCTTGTACCCGCGCGCGTACACCTCTCGGGTCAGCCGCCGAGCCAGATAGATGCCGTAGCCTTTCCTGCGGAACTCGGGCCTCGTCTGCATAGAGAACATCGCCCCGTAGTACGACTGCACCATCCAAGCGGCAAGCTGCCCTTCCACGAAGATGCCGTACGCGGGCAACTCGGCCACCAGTTTCTCGAATATTTCGCGGCACTCGATGTCGCTGGCCGGATACAAGTCGTGCACCGCCTTCATGTGTTCGGGCTGCAGCCGAACTAGCTCCACGTCCGGTGGCAGGCTGTGGACGAATCCCTCTATTTGTTAACATGTTTCTTCTCGTCTAGAACGCCTTTTTGGTTCCGAAACGGTACTAGTTTTTATTTAGACTTCAAAAAAGTGATCTTGTTATCCTATTTTTGAGAAATAAACGTTTTGACTTGATTTGAAGGGCTTGTATCTACTATTATTGCGATATTGTAAAAATACATATAAAAATGTTTTGATAACATTGAACTATATTTAAGTTATTACCCGAAATATTGGCGAAAACATTATTTTTCTAATTGTTTATACTATCAGTAATATCAAAGATTGTTATCATTAACTTAATAATTAATAATGAAATGATGATTGGAAAACAAATAAAAATAATGTTTATTAAAATGAAAAGCAAATATAAACAAAATTATGAATTTTCACCGTATATTAATTCAGACTAAATTAGCTGTTGTATATATGAATATTCTAAACGAGTTCAATTCAAGTCTCCATGCCAATGTGTCTAGTAGTTCCACAATAGACTGAGGCTCACCTGTCAGTGTCGACGTCCGCTGGTGGGTTATCACAGACATATACGTCGCCGGTAATCTTGTCGTGGGCCTCATAATACCTCTCGAAGCGATTCACGATCGCCTCGTGAGTGAAGTTCAGGTAGAGAGGTTGAGTCAGATCCAAGAGGACGTCCTCAGACGTCAGCAAATCAACCAGCTCCGCGCGCTCGGACGGACAGAACACCGTCACGCTTTCGTATGGGTGTCCGTTAGGCTGGATAATATATATGATGTTTATCAATTACAATCTTCTATTGAGCCCAAAAATGCTATATCTGCTCAGGAGTTGTTTATTTTAATGCTGAAGCATTAGGTAGATGTTACCATGTCATGGAAATACCACTGAAGTAACTTATACCAAATTTCACATCAATCAAACCTGTGCTGGAAGTTAGTAAGATCCCTTCGTCAACTAGGAAATGTGTAGAAAGGAAATGTAGCTTCTTGTGGTTAAGTATATGGGAATAAGGATGGCAAATGAAATAACGCTTACCGTACTTGTACAGCCAGGAAAATGTAGACAAATGGGGTCCTCAGGCCAATTCTTCGCTACATAAAAATGGAAGTCCCACACCTTGTTATTTAGATATGTTTGAATCGTCTGATGAAACTGAAAACAGAATTTTTTACTAATTATTTTCATGATTTCTTACCTTACTTATACACTATCTCCCTATATCTTTCTACATCCAAGGAAAAAACTTAATTAGGTTTTATTATATATGTGAAAATTTCGTAAAAATTAACTAACTGATGGTGAAAATCACACGTTCCGATCGAAATACGTTCCGACCACGATTCCTAAACCAATACTCGTAGGAGTTAGCGGCCATACACACAGACGCGGAAAACAACTTCAAATTATAATATGTAAAGATATATTTATATCTATAACATCGAAATAGTATATCTGCACTATAATTTTCTATTTCTCCGTCTATTTCTCAGCTAATTTCTTCTAGCAACCGAGGTGGGTTGCTAGTGTTTAACTTGAAATATACTATTTTGTTACACAACCTCCTTTTACTCAGCCATTTCAAAGCAGTAAAAATTAAAGGCGGCACTAATTTCAGGGAAAATTCACACACAATCGATTTGAAATATCTGGGGTAAAAATCTCACAATAAAGATAATTTAGGTCGCCTAAAAGCCTCGTACAAACACGAATCGAACGTCGCTTATATTATGTAACAGTATTGGCGTTCCAACTTTTAAACGTAAAGAACAAGTTGTTGCTCAAGATTTATAAAGTTAAACCCACGTTAAAGTAACCCACGAAGCATAGTAGCCATAAATGAGAGACATAACGAAAACTCTCAGTGGATGTTATGTCGTTAATATGGAAATTGCTATACCTAGCTATTCTCTGCGTGACAGAGAAGGTTTTAAGTCACCGACATTGCTCATATACATACATAGCCATTTGTCGCGTATATGATTATTGACGCTTGAGTAATCTATTATATATGTATTTATAAAATCTTACAATAGAAGTTTATCTTATAACTTACTAGCAGGTTTCTGCAACTTTTTTTAACGAAAAGAGATTTTAAAATTTGGTTTGGTTATAAAGGAATTAGCAACATATACATTAAGATACAATCCTTGTTGCCTTAATACATTTATGTTATGTAGTTATTCTATAAAAATAAAAATAAATCGCTAAATGTGTTGCTAAGCGCATAGGTAACTCAAGAACGGTTGGACCAATTCCTCTAAGTATTATTATTTTTTCAAATATTCGTTTAAGTCCGAGGAAGGTTTTTATGAAGAGAAAAATTGGAAAAATTGCCCGAAAAACGTAAAAACGCTATTTTTTTCCCATTCAAAGTTCCTTGGAGACGAGGACTGAAACATTTCAATCGGATATTGACGTCAGACACATTAATCATCTAGTTTATTAAATAAAAATTATGGGTAAAATGGAGACATACTCGTACCTTTAGAGATTCAGGCATATACTGCACTAATTCATTGGCCACTGCTGGGATCTCGTCTTCTGTTACCAATCGAAAGTTTTTCCCCTCGGGCACGATTTCCATCTCTGAAACAAACAATTTCAACGACTCTTATCGCATACCTATTGAGTTATAAAAAGGTTGTTATAAAGGTTACCTTAGACTTAAATCTTTTATAAATATTTTTATTTATATTTTTACTAGATTTTGCCCACGACTTCGCCCGCGTCCTTTTTTAATTTATTGAATCCTTACTGTTGAATTTTTTATTTTTATTTTTTAAATGTTCCGTAGGTAACAGTACTTTTTTTTCTGGATGAAAAGTACTTTATATCCTTTTTTATATCCTAGGCAACATGAGTAGGCGTGAAAGCCTAACAAACAAAATTACTTTCGCATTATTACTTAGGATTAGCATTGGGATGTATAAGTTGCTTATGTTTCACCTAAAGATCGATCGTCAGTGTTTGGTCCTTTAGAGAATGTGAGTCTTTTTCGAATAATTTATTTCCTTTAACCGTAAAGGAAACCTGTCCGTGACATTTTCCTATAGGAAATTGTATTGGGCAGACAGCCCGTTAGATACAATCTAACGGGCCAATACAATATGTCCAATACAAATGTCACTCTCGTAATAATTATAAATATTTAAATGTATATTTACAAATGTTGTATGTGTGCGTGTAGTAAGTAATGAGTTATTGTTTTGTAGCAAATTATATAAATTATATAAATAGGGAAATGAGCATCGACTACTACCACTACTACTACTACTACTTTTTACTATGTCGATGCTCATTTCCCTATTCCCCCTTCCTATTTCCTTATCCTTAATCCTATTAAGATTAGATGTGCACCTGTAGCGTGGCTTGTTTTAATAGGCGACGGTAACCACTACCTGACCTGGCTGTCTAGCGTCGGTTTTTTTTACATAAAAATCTACTAGATAAATGCAAATGTCGCATAGATACATGCGTAAAAAAAGTTGTACCAATTCCTAACTCACAGTTGGGTGTAAGTAATATATGCTTTACAAATAAATAGACTAACAAAGAGAATGCTCTCAAATATTAAGAGTACTTATGACAAAGCAATAACTTTTTTTGACAGCCCACTAGATAACAAGGCTATTTTAGTTCATGGTCAAGATAATAATGCTATAGAGAAAAAAAATAGCCCCGAATTTAGCTTTATATTTGTTCAGACAATGGATTGTTTGTATGGCTCACTGGACTCGCTGTTCACAGATCGCTTGGCTGTGTAATGACATTCAATGTAAACTTTCTAGAATTATCCATTTATATGTCATAATGACGTCCATATTTACATAATAGCGTCAGTAAGTTGTGTGTATCCTTAGTTAAAAAAGTTTAATAACTAGCTAATAATCACTCTATTCAAAGCGAGCGTTACAAGAAGTAGGTATGTTTTATGTAAATTATTATGCAGCCTTGGTTCTATACGTCTAAATAAAAAAATCTTTTTATATATAAAAATCTTAAGTCGATTTGTGTACAATTCAAAAACTCGAGAATGGGTAGACCAATTTTAATTCGGATTTTACATACTTATGGAAATAGAGATAAACGAGAAATATTTATTTATATATATATTGCAGCCTATAAGATTAGTCATATTATTTCTTGGCTAATAACAAAGAAATACTATGTGGTTACATTTAATTTTTTATGTATATAATTGTTTTATGAACTACAAAATAAGCATGTGATATGTTTTATCGCTTACTAAACATCAGTTCAGAAATAATTGTTCATGTGAGCGTGCAGTAAGCGATATATTAACCGCTCACTGCAACAGACCGGTCAAGGCCGGAGTTTTGCTGCATGCAACCGAACGCAGCCTGAAGCAAATCGACTTGTGTGCAAACTGACACGAATAACGTAGGTATGCACTGAAATTCCATTAATTGCTAGCGCAAAAATTGTTTTTCCGTGTGGCTCTTTATTTTAATTATTCAATGCTACAAAGTACGTTCAGGATTGCTGGTTTTATTTTTAAGTTTTAAATATTCGTGTCTTCTGAAAGTTGGCTTACATGCTTTTCTTTTAGATTAAAGATTAAACTTTTGTCGTGAAGCGACGGTTAATAAAATAAAACTAAATAAATAGGGATTTACAGATATAATTTTAAAAGAATATGTACAAATAATATATATAAAAAAATGGATGAATGAAAATTGTAGAGTGTGGAGTGTATGAATATAAATGAAAAAGATTAAACAAACGAAGAGATTTGTTGTATTTTTTATATATTATTATTTATATCTTTCAAGTAATTTAAAAATAAAATAAAATATAAAGATTATGCAAGAATAATTATATATTAAGGCCGCGGGTCAACGGTGGATCCAGGCTGCTTCTGACCGGTCCTATTGGAGAGTTATGGGGGAGGCCTATGTCCAGCAGTGGACGTCCTGCGGCTGAAATGATGATGATGAAGTAATTATACTAAAATATATGTTAGTATCTGTTACATATCTACTTATATTATAATATATAAGTATGTATGTTATAAAATTAAATCACTTTATGCTTATGTCTGTTTCTTTTTAACCATCAATCTGGACTTTGAAGTCTTTCTGAACTTTGATAATGGTTTTAAGTGATGGAAAGAGATGATTGCAGAGAAAAATTGCTATTTATAGTTATAGTAGGGGAGCCCACGAGGGGATTTTGGGATTTACTCGAGCGCGTCAGATATTGCCAATGTATATGCCCCACGTGTCTCCGATAACGGATAAAAATTTAATCTCCGAAAATGGTGAGGGTTGGGGTAAAAATTTAAATAAGTACTACTCTGGCGCGTCAGATTTTCAGAGAGGATGTTAAGTGAACCCAAACTAAGCTCCCATTTAAAATACAGACGATTCGACTGTAACGCAAGCTCGTGGCAGCTTTTTGAAAATGAAAAAAATATTTTTGGCGATTGCCATTTCGAAATACTCGAGCGCGTCAGATTTTCATACAAACGGTTCAGCCTGAATTCCTGATTGTGCTGATTTTTAATCGTTCGATTATTTGGAGGATTTTTCTTAATACAGCGTCTACGAACTTTTGAACGCCTGTAGACGCTCACCCTCCGTTGAAAAAGAAAACATCATATAACTTTTTTTTCTTCCTACTATCTAATCTTCAAAATCCAATAGGTCCCCACGACGCTCGAGTAACTCCACATTTAGCATCGTGGTCTCCCCTATCATTATTTTATTCGAATCGCCGTGATTTGCTACAAAATGCTACGAACTTTGCTACGAGTTATAAAGTTATAATGCTACAAAGTGCGCTACGATAATTCGTTTGATAGAACTTGAAGACTCTTCAAATAAGTCTTTTGTTTGTAAAAATGCAATTGTTTGTTCGTGCAGTAGAAAAGAAAGGTACACAATTTATTTAATAAATCAGCTTCGTCTCCACATGAAAATCGCTTGCGAAATAAGTCGTTGTGAGTTCGCGTGCTAACCTGCTTATGTATAATATTGATATAACTTAACCATATAAACTGTATGCAAATATTATGTCGTGTATCAAATTTTATGATAACAAGGAATATTGGATATGAGTATAAACTAGTTTGTAGTTAATGATATTACAGATTGTAAGGCCACTAAACTAATTCGACAGTCACATAGATAGTTTATTAACATTAACATTATAATGCTGGATTCACATACTCTTTATCCTGAAAAAAAAAAGTTAGGTTCTCGAGGGATCGTCTAAAAATTTAAAATGAAAAAAAAAAACAAGAGATATGTGTTAAAAACTTAAATTATCGTTTTATAAAGAAACTATAAATGGACATATGTATTTATAAAATTACAATTCAATACATCAACCTTTACAGACAATTAAAAATGATTTGGATTATTAAATATATAAGGTTATGAGGAAAATTCGAAAAAGTCTGAACCATGGACTGCAAAACATTTCTAAAGTGCATTGGAGTTTCTCTAACTGACAGGTCACATTTTATAAAAGCGTTTCCATTCTAATCGAAGATAGCTGAATGGAAAGAGCCGCAAGCAACTACAATTTTCATGAACGTGACTGAAATGTTTTGATGTTATTGTGAGTGACGTAATATTACCCTAGGTATTCGAGCTTCAGTAAGTGATCTAAGTTTAAAGCTATTTAATATACAGCGATAAAGATATCACTCATATATTATAACTTTTCTAGTCTACTAATAAAAAAATCGAGTATTCTAATCATTAGCACTTAACTTTGAGGAGAATAGGTGTATAAATAAAACGCACGTCATAAATGTATGGATATTGAGAATCATAACATTTTTATGGCCTGTAACTTTTTGCTATGTCGTAACATAACTGTTTACTAAAAATAGATATTTTTGGTAGTAACTTTGCATGGTATGTAATTTACGGTTTTGTAAGATACATTATAGAATAATTGGCCCCGTTTATTATTAAACATCCTATAGCTATACATTAAATTTCTTTGATGTTTTGTACGTTTGTTGAAATTAATAAAGTGAAAAAAAAACTTAACTGATTTTCACAATAAAATTCTTTCGCCTATAGCAAGCTACATTATCAAGGAGTAATATCGGTTGTATTTTATTGAAAAAAAAAAAATATGATGATACCTACATAAAATAATGTATTATATTAATCATTACCCACGAAAAAATTGGCGAGGTATATTCACTAACTATTATAGTTATGCACGGTTTTTTTTTTTCAAATTAGTCAAAACAAGCGTAGAATCAAAAAAATGATGATAGTTCATCAAGGTTGATTCTGTACAGTTACATTTTTTGATATTTATATTTATTTATTTATTTGATTGTTAGAGAATAACAATAAAATTAAATAAATACATTGAAACGCACAATATTTTGTTATGTTACATAATAAATCAATATGACATCTGTATTATTACAGGCAAGTTTACGTGGGAATGAATCCGTGGGTTGCCAACCGGCCCCGACGTCCTTGTGTCTGCGGAACTACTGCAATGTGCCCACCCCGACACCAATCAATGATTTCCATTTCTATTACTGCGTTTAAAAACTCTCCGCACCCAGAATACTACGAGTGTTTTCGAAACTTTTTCAACACGAGTATTTTTCAACGTTCGTTCCAAATTTAAAAAGTTATGGGTAACTTCATAAGCTGATAGAGAAGGCAAACTCGAAAAATAATTCCACTCAACTTTTCAAGTTAATCCTAATATTGTAAATTGCGAAAGTGAGTCGATTCGTTTGTTTGTTACGCTTTCACGCCTTAAATATTCAACCGATTATAACGAAATTTTGTATTAACGTTGTCAGGTATAAGGAAAAGGACATGGGATACCTTTCATCCGAAAAAAGTACTGTTCTCGAGGGATTATCTAAAAATAAAAAATAAAAATTGACCAATAATGTTTATCTAAAAAAGAAAATAGCATCTAAAAAAGGAAGGCGGACGGAAATCAAGTTAAATATACATATTTTAAAAATTTCGTGACTTAAAAAATGTATCTTTATTTTTTTAAGAGTATATTTTAATTAAAGCTACACCACTCCACTTGTATAATTTTATCTTTTCTGTGACGTGTCGACAGATAGCTAGGGGGTGACTTTAGCACTGTTATGCCATCCCGCCCCATCAACAAAATTCTCAAATTATCAATATTAAATGCACCTTCATTCTTAACATGTAAATATGTGTTAATATTAGGGGTTAAAGTATGAAATTGCCGATTTGTACTGAAAAATAAAAATTCGTTTTTTTTTTAATTTAACATATTTATTTAATCAAAATAATTACCATTATTATCTATACATTGCTGCCATCTAATAGGAAGCTCATTTATGCCTTTGCGATAGAACTCTGGTGATCTAGATTCGACAAACTGTGTGAAAGCATTTTGCACTGCCTCCTGAGAAGAAAACTTTTTATCACGCAGAAAATTGTCCAAATCACGAAAAAAATGGTAGTCCGTTGGAGCAAGGTCTGGCGAATACGGAGGGTGACGAATGGTTTCTAATTGCAGTTCCTGTAGAGTCTGCAGATCAGTCAAATCATGAGGCACCCATTTTTCATATTTTTTTATTTTATTGATTTGACGCAAATGAGTCAATATTGTTGGTAAGGTAACGTTAAACCATGCCGCTAATTCCTGGGTAGTTTGGCTCGGATCGGCTTCCACCATCTCTTTCAAATCATTGTTATTCACCTGTGTGGGCGGTCTTCCACGTGGTTCGTTCTTCAAATCGAAGTTTCCATCACGAAAGCGTTTAAACCAAAATCGCACAGTGCGTTCATTAGCAGTCCCCTCTCCAAACGCAACATTAATATTGCGAGCTGTTTCTGCCGCGTTAGTTCCGCGTCGGAACTCGTATTCAAAAATCACACGAATTTTCGAAGTATCCATCTTTATTGTCTAAGCTGAATAAAAAAAACAACTGAAAGTTGATAATCGAATGTTGCACATTTTTTAAAAGAAGAACTACATAGGTACCGTATGAAAAAAGTTTCATACGGTACCTATGTAGCATGAAGGTTCTATGTCAATTCGAAGTACCTATTACAATAAAACGGCAATTTCATACTTTAACCCCTATTATTATTAATCTGTAAAAATTAAAAAAAAAACATGAGTTTATTCTAAAAATCTGCATGTTGAACTTTTAAAGAGACAACTCTATTTAGCAAAAGCTGTCGCGTTTCAGGAGAGCATTTCTGTACCTCATTACGGTGACATCACATACAAGTATTTTCTCTTAAAATCTAGGTTAACTGCTTGTCTACGCGACCCTTAGGGGTTGCTCTTTTTTAAATGTTTTTTTATATATTTGTCCTGTGGCAATTTATGTCAAAAATATACTTGAAAATCTGCAGATTCTTGATATAAGTACTACAGATTCTTGATATAAGTACTACAGATTCTTGATATAAGTACTACAGATTCTTGATATAAGTACTACAGATTCTTGATATAAGTACTACAGATGTCAAAAAATTATGTTCTAGTAGGCTTGTCCGTAAGAATAAGAACGATATTATGACGTCACCGACGTTAACAGGGTAGCGTGCCACCATTCGTGATAAATGTACCACAAACTTTCTATGGTACTAAAATAGAATATTTGTATGATAATATTACATTTACGTAAAGGTGGGAGGGCTAGATAGTATTACCAAGCAAGTATTAGGTTAAGGCCACATTATACGTGCCAAAGCTTATGGAGATAAGCTTAGAGCTACGCTTGTGTAGGTATAAGATACTTACGCAATGGTCATATACAAAGGCTAAGGCCTAGCTATGATGAAAACATAGCAAATATGTCACTCTCTAAGAAATTACTCGTGATTAAAAACTCAATGCTTATATTTAATAGGATTCAAAATTGAAGGTACACGAAATCATGGTGTTATTTTTATGGTGTTTATTTGATGGGCTGCGGCAATTAGAATTTCCTCCTTTCTCATTAGGTGACTAAAAAAAATTTAACAACACGTTGGTTCGTCATGCGACTCGTTTGGTGACTAACTATAGGCACCTACTTTCGGACGTCACTTGCAATGTGGCCAACTTCGATAGAATCAAAGATGTTTGTTTACTAGGATTAGTCACTAAGCAAGTAGATTGGCTCTTAGCACTAAGCGAGGCATTAGCCTTAGATAAGTCAAAAGAATTCGATCGATTGGAAATGCCAGTCTTTTTGGCTTTTAAAAGAGGTTGAAACCTCCGATTGGGTTTTGTGAGATGAACCTGATGACTTATGTTTCTAATCAGAGATCTTTTTTATCTATATTGAATTTAGTTTACTAAATAGATTGATTTAATGATTTTTCTGCGATCTTTGAACAGTATTTTTTAGAAATTTTTCGCAACAATTTTTTTTTGTAAAATATAATTTTGCTAATGCTTTCTCTATTCATTTTTTGGTCAATTTCGATTGGATGACTTATGTTATGTTATCCCTACTAAATTTTATGAGATTTTTGGCCACATATAAAGAGTTTCTATTAGGTAGTTGCAGTGTACAAATACCACTGGGATTGTAGTGAACGTATTAAATTTAAATGAAAAATTTAAGGTCAAGGTTTCAGCGAGGAGGCATTCAAGAATGAAGCACAGAAACCAAGTACGCCGTTGGAAAGATTAACAAAAGCCATTTCGGTACCTACGTCATATAATATTAAAATGTGCATTGCGGAGCTAAGAGATGACGGCGAACCTCGTTAGCTTACAGTTTACCAAATTCATTAGAGCACTATACTAATTTCATTGCGACTATTATATGAAATGTACCGAAATATACACGTTTGGAAAGTGGCTTCTCATACTATCGAATACCTACTCAGCTAACTTAGCTTGCTGACTCTAAAATCAGAATTTGATAGTAAGTTTGCACTTAGTAACTAATTTCAATTAAAGTTGTATTTCTATAGTAGCGACCCGTTTCAAAAATCTTTTAATAAAAATCTACCCGTTTATCCCCCGTTTATCCGTTAAAAAAAGGCTGTTATCTTCTATAGCTACTTTTTTTCAGTCGCAAATGTGATGTAACTAAACCATGTAAAAACATTTGTTCCACTGGTAAGTTCCATTGGAAGCTTTTGTTCAAATCGATCTATCCATCAAAATCGGTCCATCCATTCGGGAGCTACGGTAACAAGATAGATACACTGACACACACGCCAAACTTATAACAACCCGTTTTAGCGTCGGGCGCTGGGGGTAAAAAACTGGCATAAATTGAATTAATCTTAAATATACGAATGGATAGCCAACGAAACTGCTCTAGACAAGTCTGACTAGTTTATTTTTCTATAATTTATGGCGCCTCATTATCAAAGATAATAAAGAAAATTATTAGACGAGTAACGCACGTGCACTCGCTTTAATAATAAATAAATATAAAGATATGGCTAATCATTAATATCACGTTATTATTGTATTCGTGTAATAGTTTTTTTAAAATTTTGAAACAACAAAACATGAATGAAAAAGCAATATATTATGTATAACACCTAAGGGTGTCAGTCTTGCAGAAACCTATTCATAGCTGGTCTTGAAGAATTTCAAGTTGAAACACAAACACAATAGAATATTCTCTTGGGGCAAGCACGGCCTGAGGGTAGTCGAGATAATAAAAGAGTTATGACGAAAAAAAAAACAAAGAAGAAATAATCTCTTCTCGTCACGTCAAAATGGATGAAATATTACAGCTTAATGTCTGTCAACAGTAAAGAATTTTTTTTGCTCTAAAAGATTCAGATTTACCAGTATGTTGTAGATATTTTACTATGACATCTCGTTTAGTAATATATAATTAATTTAATAAATAATTCCAGAATAAAACCTGCATATTGTAGAAAAACATTTAACACCTAGAAATAACCTCTTGAAATTTACAGTAATATCTTTACGAACAAGGCATTTCACGATTCATCAAGCATTACTTGTCGACTTTATTTTGTTGCATGTTACTTCGTTCGCGTAACTATGAACATAGAGTCTATAAAATAGAGCCTATATTACTCGCTGATAATGTAGCTTTCTATAGTTGAAAGAATTTTTAAAAACGGCCGAGTAGTTTTTAAGTTTATTCATTACAAACAAAAATACCTACAACTGTTTCCGCCAAATTTGTTATCAGTTTTCTGTACTGCCTCCTACTATGGAAGTAAATTTAAAGACGTTTTTACGTCAAATAGAGATGAACTGCAAGAGATGATACAAGGAAAAGAAAACTTTTCAAATTAGTATTTGCATTTGTTTCAACAAACAACATATCTATAGTTTTTGGATGTTAGTGCTTTGGCTCGCGTCCGAGAGTCAGGGCTCGCAAACCGGCCTTCAAATGGTGCCAAATTGCTAAGAGCCAGATCGAACAAATATTGTATGTTGCTTAGTAAAACGTATCAGTATTTAAGTTTTAGTATATATAAATAAAAACGTTATGTCCATTTATGTTATACAAAACTTAATCCTTTCTACCTGCCTACTTCCTGGTGTTAATTACAAAGGTAGTCAGAGTTGAAAGAGATATCATCAAAGATATAATCAGTGCGTAATGAGAGAGCATTACGCACCTACAATTTTTAAATATATCTATAGGTATATTTTTTATTACCTACCTAGTTTTGAACTCCCGACGCACGACGTAAAAGAGGGGTGTTATAGTTTTAATCTGCATGTGTGTCTGTCTGTGCCATCGTAGCTCCCAAAAACGATTTGATTGAAATGGTTCTTAGCTATATAATTGATGAAGATCTGTTCAGGAATTTGAAGATCATCAGCCCATTTCCTGGTTGATGAAGGGATTTCACTAACTTCCACGTGTTCGTTTGATTTATAATTTGGTATACTGTTACTTCTGTGGTGTTTCCATGATACAGTAACCTTGAGCTGATGCTGGAGTATCAAGTAGTCTTGCAGGATACCCAACTCCTTCGAACTTACAGCAGATATATAGCGTGTTCGAGCTCAATAAAAAGTCGGTGGTTAGTTTATAATAGCACTGTTTGAATCAGTATGAAAGTTAAAATGTCCACTTATGAAGCATTAAAACATTATTTCTCCTGGGAATGCTGGCACCATATTATTGTAATTTATGTTTAAGCATTTCTCTGTAATTGTATTTTTTATTTATTGATTTTATTTCGTTATATTTTTATTTGATTTAATGGAAAAAAAAAGTTTAAAATATCTATATCTTACATTAAATATTTAAAAAGAAA
Source organism: Synanthedon andrenaeformis (assembly GCA_936446665.2). NCBI lineage: Eukaryota > Metazoa > Arthropoda > Insecta > Lepidoptera > Sesiidae > Synanthedon > Synanthedon andrenaeformis. The sequence goes on along the minus strand of OW387786.2, from coordinate 2,972,998 downwards.
ACGCATAGTACTTATGTTACCGAGGTAAAAAAATAGTATTTAGAATTTTTGTCTATTTTTCTGTTTGTCTGTGCGTTTGTACACGTAATCTCAAAAACGGGTAACCGATTTGAATGCGGTTTTAACTGAAGTATTTATGATTACATGGATTAAACTATAAGGTACTTTTTATCTTGGAAAAATATTAGGTTCTTGTGGGATATTCAAAAAACGAACTATAGCGTGTACGAATACGAAGTTGTAGGCACCAGTTAGTATACCGAATATAAATTTGACGATCTTTATTTTTTTTTTATATTACACAAGATCCACCAACATTTACTCACACATATTACACTTAACAAACAACTTAACGATTTTCAAAATTTGTTAAAATTAATTAGTCCTGACGGTACTTACCAACACTCCTTCCTACATCGATCGTTTTCGTTACTTCAAATAAATAAGGGCACAATATAGAGAAATTCATATTGTCACAAATTCACAATACTATTGAAAACTGCTCTATGTAATGAAATATATTTATATAAAAAAAAACAATAAAACTTATATTTTTTATGAAGAAATATACTTTCGTTAAAACCTATTAATATAAAAAAACACACGCCCAACAATGAGCAAACACCTGTGTGTGTCAAACGGAAATGTGGTTTTAATGCAACAATCAGAAATATGTACCTATGCACCTGATACGATACTTCTAAATGAATTATTATTTATTTCCTAATTTATATTATACTCATTAGCATGTAATGCACTTTTAAATTATTTGATAGGCATTTAATGTATTTTTCATTAGAGCCATTGCGTGTGCAGTAGATAAGCACTTACTTTAAATGATTATGACAAAAATAATGAAGCAATAAAATTATTATCTACATAATTAATTTAAATAGAAAATGGGTTGATATTTTTGTAATTTCCAGTATTTAATGTTGTAAAACGTATGTGGATGTAGTTTTAATTATAGTTATTTGTAATATATTTTACTAGGTACTAGTTATTCTATGGTTATACAACATTTTTATACTTTGATATAAAATCTCTTTGTCTTTTTCTATCTTCTTTTTTCTATGTATAAAAATCAATGTATGGACTCCAAGACAAACAGCTCAATCGATGTTAATTCTGTTTTCAGTTATGGAAAGAGGAATAAACAAGGAAGGGGGAGGGAAGGATAAGGATGATATATATAAAAATTGCACCATGGGCGAAGCCAGGAGCGGGTCAGTAGTTCATTATATAAGTAAAATAAAGTTGCTGCCCGCCTCTGTTTGTTCCTGCCTCTTCTAAACCAGTTTGTTACGGTTTTCAATAATGGAAAGAGCGATAAGCAAGAAAAGTTTTTGTTTATAATTTGTAGAAAAAAATGGCATCTGCGCGAAGCCGGGGGCGTTTGGCTAGTAACTCTAATTACATAGAAAATTATCTAAATTTCAACAATCAATTTCAACTAAATTTTTTTAAATAATTTAAAAAGAGAAAACTGGCAGAAACAATGACAGTTTTACTTTTAAAATAAAATTTTAATTTTAAAATAATTAAGACATTTAGGTACTATTTTGAACTTATTTTTTTAAAATAGATAACCGTTAGAAATTAAAGGGAAGTTTATCGTGAAAAAATTATCATTAGATTACTAAGTTTTTGGAGACATGTTTTGTGAAATGACAATTTGTAACAATTTTTTGTTTTTTTGTTGTACCGAGTTTGTAAGGCATCCACTATTACGCAGGGCAAACGTATAATTAGTAGTATTAATATCGGTAGCATTACCCCTACATAGAGTAACTTAAGTCACACAATACAAAATAGGTAGGTAATTAAAATTATCCATTATGTTTCATATGTTGGTTTGACAGCATAGATTGCCGAGCCAAGATTATAGCTATAATTTGTGTTGTATTATAGCTATAATATTGCAGTTTAGAGTTGACAGTTATACCTAGTAACACAATTTACTCCGACTACTCAAGGTTAGCACTATTGGCATGAAAATATTTTCCTAGATCAGGAAAATATTTTTTAGAATTAGGAAAAAGTAAAAGATTAGGAATAGATTAGGAAGGGTAGTACATTGTTGTTAAACAATGTACTACCCTTGAATAAATTAATTTCACATCGTCGTTGGATGAAATAACATTACCTACTTACTACCTACTTTTAGAGATTTTCGTAATTCTAGATGTAATAACGATGGCTATTATTACCTATGTATTTAAGAAAAATAAAAAATCCGGACCCCAGAATATTGCCTTGCCTCCATGGTCACTAAAGGCCCCTGAGCCCAAGCAAAAATCAGATAGACACTTAGTTTACAATGGCTACTAGGAGTAATTAATGACATTAAAGTAATTAATAATATTTATCATAGGTAATCCACAAGACCTACAAGACTTCCCGTCTTAGTTACAGTTGAAAAGCTTACAACAAAGGGATTAAGTTAACAAAATAAAGCAAAACATATTAGAAGCAAACATATGACCGATAAAAGAGCAATCATATTACATAGAATCAACGAATGAGATATAAGTATTAATGGCTTATCAACTTCGTTTATACTGTGTTTACGAAGCCCTAATGAGAAGGTCAACTTATGTCCAGTTTATGCGTATGCTTTGTTACTTGTAGGTTTAAGAAGTATTATACATGAATTGGGGCCCGCTAAGCTCTTTGTATTCAATGTAACCCCAATTGGTAGGGAGCAACAGTTTTTTTGCTGCGTACAAAGCGATGTGGGGCATAAAAAATGTGGGGCACAATGTACCTTTTGTCCACGTGGCCCCGTGTGCGAACGCCGGTGCCGAAGGGCCTTGCCTCGCAGCTGGTGATGATGATTGGTCTGTTGAGGTGTTGGAAGCGCGTAGGCTTCAGGCCGCAAGGGGCCGGCGTTGCGGTAGGGTGGCGGACTTTGAGCGCGCGTCTACCCTGAGATCGGTTTGCCGGCGGAGTGGCCCGGCGTACTTGACAGACGACTGGGGTGCGCGCGCTTGCACCACCGAGCATGCGCTTTGCAACCCTCGATTGGCAAGCATATCCGTTATATTATATCCAACCAGCGTCACTTTGCTTTACCTAATATATTGTGCACTAGCCGTTCCTGTGACTTCGTACGCGTGGTATTTCATTGTACGGTTATTTGTAAACCGATTGGAATGAAACAAACACTAAATGTTATTGGAAGCTTCAGTGAAAACAGCGTTCAAAACGATTAAGCCGTTTCTGAGATCATAGGGTGTTTTATTTAAATTTCCTTTCGATACGAAGGCATTCTCATCCTGCTTTTTATTTTTTGTAACCTGGTTTATACACCCTTTCAATACGCAATTCAAGAATTTCACTAGTAATTTTAATAAGCTGAGGCGTAGTTTGATTGCATTTAAGTATATGCTTGTAACCGTGTATAATACACGGCGAAGGCTTAGTTTTACCGGTTTTACTCTGCCTTCCACAGGCCTCTATCTTTAGTTCTTATTTAATCTGAGAGCTATAGTTGATTTCTATATCGGTTAATGTATAAACAATTGCTTTAAACTGGAATAATGTATTAAAGGTATATCAAAATACATTTTCTATAGTAGTGTAATCAGTATTTATGCTACACTTTTGGTGGTGTTTTAATCCATACTAGTGTATACTAATATTATAAGTGTATGTCTGTTACCTTTTCACGCCTTAATTACTCAACAGATAATAATGAAATTTTACACACGTTGTCAGCGATACAGAAAAGGACATGAAAACTAACCCCTGGCAAAAGTGTAATAGCAATATTGATGTCAGGCGTTATATTGCTTATTTAATTTTTAATTTTGAACGCGACGAAGTCGCCGCCACCAACTAGTTAGTAGATAAAGCGTTGACGTTTGATTGTGCAATGTGCGTGTAGAATGTTTAGGTATTTAATGACGTCGATCAGCTGTTTCGGTTAGAGGTTGTCGCTAGGGGGCAGTATCGATTGGCCGCCACCACTTTCACCGCACAAGGCGCGAAGCTCTCTTTTGGCATTGTTCCAACGAATGGCGTCCGGTGAGATTTAGTTCATCGAGTGTTAAACGCCTTAAAAGCGACATACTTAAGATTTCCCTTCGACTTAGCTAATGCTAATAAAGTATTAGTTTCTTTTAAGTAATTTTTCATGACAACTCAAAGCGAAATATGAACTTTTTAAATTGGAACTGAGATAGGATACCTTTCATTAAGAAAAATGTAATGTTCCAGTGGGATCGTCTAAAAAAATATTTTTTTTGTTATTAATATTAAATTAACATTTTAACACTTATAAATATAATTCACACGAGTGAGTTACTTAATAAACATTAAGAACTTTAACAAAGTAATATCTGCAGATCATCAGTGTTGTATTAACAAAAGACAATAATATATTAAAGCATTTGTTCAGATGTAAGTAAATGGATCAGAAGGAATCCATTATTCTTGTCATAAGAAATGGAATGCGAAGTATTTTAGCATCTACTTACTATCTATTATCTTTCTAGTAAAAAAAGAGCTTTTCACTAAACTACCAACACTAAAATAGATGTTGGCCGATTCTCAGACCTACCCGATAAGCACACAAAATTTCATCAAAATCGGTACAGCCTTTTCGGAGAAGTTTGGCAACAAACACCGCGACATAGATTTTATATATTAGATAGATTTTTGAGAATAAAATAAATTTCTTATAAAATAAATAAATTATTAATTCTTAGATATAAAAGGGGATGAAACTCAGTATGAGGATTTTTGCCCACGAATGACTGCGAAACACAGTGTGCCCTGCAGCTACTTTCCTAATCCAGACCAGAGCCAACTATAAAATAAAGTGCCACCCTGCCGGGAATCGAACCCGGGAGCCTTAAGACAGAACATTAAAGCAAGCACCACTCAACCAAGGGGCTCGTTAATATAATTATTTTAGAAATATAAAATTTAACAATTTAATTTAATAGACAAATAAGTTTATTAATTATTTATAGTGCGATTAAGTATATTTATGGAATTAATTTTATTTAAAAATGTTATCTTATAACACGTGCGTCTCATGCACAATAATTAACCGCCTACGAATGAATAAATGTACCGATAAGTCACAAACAATAGGCCCCATATATGTTTGCCGCACCAATGTCCGCATTAGGTCAAGGATGATGCACAAAATCTGCAATGTCCTTTGGCGTATTTCTGTAAGGATATGTCACAATTTATATGTCGCATAACACGGTCATTCTAAATTGTAAAAAAGAACTTGGCTACCTTATCTACTTATACATATAATGATCCGCATTTTAAAAGAAAAATACATAATTATTGCTATTTTATAACTCACTAGTGTAACATACATTTTTTTAAAGTTCTGTAAATTAGTAATATCAAAGTGAAATAATTTTAAATTATGGATGAATTGTTTTTGAAAGTAGTTTCATTTAGAAACCTAAAGTTATGTTAATAATACAATTACCTACCTACTGCTGAAAATATCAGTTTTCCTTACGTATACATATATATATCTAGTAAAATGTATATATAATACATACATGTATGTTAGGTATAAAATCATTTTCACCAATTTTCCGCAATGCGACTAATTGTATATAATATTTATATCCTTATTTTTTTTTGTTCATTATTAATGAAAACCTTGCTCGTTAATAACTTCTATTAGTGAAAGCCGTAAAAAAATCTTTAAGTGGTTTAAAGAAGAGGTTAGCAGAGAAACAGTAGGCGGACAGCGACTTAATTTTATAATTAGCGACACGCTTGTGGCTCCGCACAGCTGCATTTTTTCTGAAAATATTTATCTATTTAAACCTGTCTCGTTTATCGTTCTTTCCATTAGTGAAAACAGTATCAAAATCCCTTGGGTGAAAACAGACAGCAGGGAACAGCGATTTTATTTTATAATAGTTTAGCTTTTGCTCGCTACTTCGCCCGCGCCTTCATTTATTCAGTTTTTATTGTCCATATTAAATTTTTGTCAGGCATTAAAGTTGAATTTAATTTTTCTTTGGAACCAATGAAAACGGCTTTGGAGTTTAAGAGATTACGAATTTTAATCACCACAGATTTGAATAACAATATCATATTTAACTACTTTAAGAAAATATTATAATAAGCAACTAATTTGAATATTAACCCTTTTAAATGCCTGGTTACTTCCATGTTTCTAGAGTATATTATGTTCCTTTGGTTACTTCTAAATTAAGAAAGCTCACTAACTCATAGCGCTAAAACTTTTGCCTATTTTACGTTAGTAAATTAAATTAAATTAATTTAAGTTACATTGCTTCGTGACGTTTTTCCTGTAAAAGTTATTATATCTAGCTCATACATTTACAATCATTTCTTGCCTTGTTGCAATATAAACCATACATATATAAAACAGTGGTTGGAGTCTGTCGTCCTGTTATACTTAAAAAATTTATTGACAAGGAAAAATCAATGTCACTGTCATTTGTCAACTGTACAAATCTTCATCCTCCCCATATCCTCCCATTGAATGTCATTTTTGTTCTGTGACTGATAATCAATATTATTATTATTAATCAAAATCAATCAGTCATTAGTGCCGTATACGAATGAATCAAAACAAATATTTTTTGATATTTCTTAATAACAATTCTTAGATATTTTATCTCAAGATCACATTAACCGATAATTTATAAAAACTTATTAAAAGTTAATACTTTTCTAAATAAAACGAGAAACGCAAAACTGCGAATTGCAGTTTATTTTTTTTAAGTAGTTTTGATTCGCATTCAAAATTATTCGGTAAGTAATTGAGCAGATTTAGTTTCATTCTAAAGACTATATTTTATATCTCTTTTTTTTTCCGTTCGCCGTTTCTCATACAATGGTATTTCTTGCAGAACTAACGCGCTGAGGATTATGTCGCGCCATAGGTTCGGAAGACAGTACAACGGGTATTACAAAGTTCCCACTGACGATAGCGGCTTTTCCGACGCCCAATTTGATACAGCTCCTCCAAAAATTCCATGGAAGGCTATATCTTTAGCTGCGTTTTTATTTATTGTCGGCACGACACTGCTAATAGTTGGCACTTTAATTGTAACAGGACATATTGATACAAAATATGAAGATCGTTTATGGCCAGTTATAGTTTTGGGTGCAATCATGTTTTTACCTGGTGCTTATCACATGTGGATAACATTTTGTGCATATAAAGATTATCCAGGATACAGTTTTAATGATATTCCTGAATTTGAATAATCACTTATTCTAAACTGCATATCATATTAAGCTCGAAGCATCCATATTAACTAGTTTTGTTTAGCTATGTTTTTTTTTATGGCTTAGGTATTTAATACATTTAAGTATATAAATACAATGTGGTTTTTTTTCTAAAGAATTTTATGTGTTGTAACATTATTTATAATACCAAATCGTATAGGAAGTAAAGGGGTATGTCAGAAATTTATTCCAAAAATCATGTTTTAGTGTCTATGAATTACACAAATATCAAAAAAACAAAATATTTTTTAAGTTTTTTAAAAAAATATACACATTTAAACAGTCAGCTAAAAACTTACATAAATCAGTCATTTCTTGTGTATTGAATGACTAATTCACTTTTCTTATAACTTCAAAACGCAATAATTCAAAAACCTGACCTCATCTGCTAGTATTTTCTTTTTATTACAAAGATCGGGAATGGATGCTTAATTAAATAATAGTTGTATAAAGACACTAAAGATTGTTATTAACTAAAATGATGTATGGAAAGCTGCCATGCCCCTTTGTGTATATGCATACTTAGTACTATGTTTAAGTCTTATCATTTGCATTGAGAATATATTGTAGACTGATAACTTTTTATAAACAATTGTTGCTTCTGACTTCACACGGATACTTTATTCTGCAAATTATATACTAAAACCTTCATTGGTCGCTCTTTCCGTTAGTAAAAATTGCATCAAAATCCATTGCGCGGTTTTGCAGGACTTAGCAGATATACAGACAGACACACAGTTGCGGTGAGCAACTTTAATTTATACTATGACTAGCTGTCGCATGCGACTTCGCGTAACTATGTTAATCGCTGATAACATAGCTTTATATAGGTGAAAGAACTTTTAATAGTTTTTGAGTTTATTCATTACAAACATACAAATCTTCTCTGTTTATAATATTAGTATAGATTATAATATAAATTCTTGGGTCCAACCAACATTTTTGAAAAGTTCTCTCCTTTGTTCGTTTTAATGTTGTGAACCAAAGAACAGATTAAATAATGTGTGTGTTAATAAATAAATAAGTGCCTTTTTTCTATACATAAAGATCACATAATATACCTTTTTATCAACTTTATTAATTTCTTAAACCTATCACAATTTTTTCTCTTAGCAATACTCAATTGATAATTCTCTTTTATTCTTTTATTGTAATTTTTTTTAACTAGTCTCGAAATTTGAAGCTTATAAAACTTAAGTTTTATTATTAATATCATATAATAATAATAATAATAAATGCATTTATTTAATTTATTTTTAAGGAAGCACTTATTTGTAATTGTTAATAAATAAATGGTAAAAATAATTTTTGTTTTAAAGTCAATTTACTTACTAAATCCCCTCTGTCTGCATTAAGTGCCTGTTTTTTTTTATCTACAATTTATTGTTCTTTAGTAAGTAGGACTAATGAAGTTTGCATAGCATTTATGCTCTTTACCACTACAGTAGAAGGAAACATTGAAAATTATATTCCTTCTCGAAGATTGTTTGTCTCAACTAAGTACATCAACAACCTCGAGAGTTAAATTCCCAACTGTTACAATACAACATGGACATTAGACATAACTTTCGTCTTGTCCATATTAAACTTAAGGTCTACCCTTTGAGAATCTCGTTTGATGTTTTCAAGTCTTCCTTGTTTTTGTAGTCAACGTATTCGTAATTCGTCAGAATCTTAAGACTATTTCTGGATTCGACAAATTTAGTATTATACTACTCAAAACAAAACAAAAATACATCTTGTTTTGTAAAATGAAAATGTATAAGTCATTTTGATGGATAGATATGTTTAATGTAAGGTTCCATTAATCGTTTAAACATGGCAATAGGCAAATATTCTTTATTTTCTTAAAAATACGCACAAAAACTGAAAAATCGAAATTTACCGAATCGAGGTGGGCCCTATTTTGTTTTGAGTACATAGTATATTATTTTAAAATTTATCCCCTTTAGTAGAAGATATACAATAGTGTGCGCCAGTGAAATGGTTGTAACGTCTATTTTGGGAAATGTCTTACTAGTTTTTGCCCGCGATTTCGTTTACGTCCCTTGTTCTTGTCTTAAAACATTTATTCCGTCGTTATTGCTCATGTATTCATGTTAAGCATTGAATATTTCTATTTTTAATAAATCTAATTTTGTATTATTTTTTATAAACATGATTAAAAAAGAAATTGTTTATCCAATTGCTATAAAGCTTCACAAGATCATCTCTGGTTTAATCTGAAGCAGTTTTGGAATTGATTTTAATATATAAAAAAATCTGAAATAAAACCAACCATTTTAGGCATAATTTATTCAGTAATCCATAAATTATAACACTAATAAATAAATTTGATATCTAGTCGCTTAATTGTAAAATAATGAAATCACAATCATCCTCTCAACTCGATTTAATTAAACTTTGCTTTCCTATCTAACATTGCACATTTACCTATTACCCCTCTTCCCCTTTTTGGGTAATGGCACAGAATGGCCCGACTTCCTCAGGTGGTCGAACAGTTTTGTCTTACTGGGAAACTCGTTATGACAAGTGGCACATCTCATACTATTTGTTCCACTCGGATCCGCTTCCCCACCTTTCGTCTTTCTCTCTACTTGCTTCTTGACCTTAGTATTCCTTTGCACTTTGGGCAACGCAGTCTTCTCTTTCCCCGACTCACCCAACGGATCATCTGTTGGTGTTGTACTAGATATGTCATACAAGTTCTCTGTGGACGTTTGAGATTGCGACCCCTTCTTGAGGTCTGCTTCCTTCTTCGCTTGTATTTGACTTTTGAGCATAATAAACTTCTTGGCGCGTCTCCCTCGCGACGGACCCTCGATTTCATTGAAACTCATTTCGTCGTGACTGTCATTGCCCTCGCTCTCTGGCATCGGAATGAAGGACTTTTTCTTGTTTTTCTTCTTCTTCTGACTCTTGGGCAGGGCCTGGAACAAATATTTTATTAATCTTACTACGATATTTATTATTTAGGAGCGTCATACTGCTCTAGGGTGGAATATAAAAGTAAACTATGAACCGACTGAAGGAGTTTTTAATATGGGACACATTGAGGAATGCTCCATGTGACAATTTTCTAATATTATAATACATACTAGCTTTTGCCCGCTACTTCGTCAGCGTCTCTTTTTCTTAAGTGATGAAAAATAATAGGGGTTAAAGTATGAAATTGCCGTTTTATTGTAATAGGTACTTCGAATTGACATAGAACCTTCATGGTTTGAGATTTTTGAGTGAAACTTTTTTCATACGGTACCTATGTAGTTCTTCTTTTAAAAAATGTGCAACATTCGATTATCAACTTTCAGTTGTTTTTTTTATTCAGCTTAGACAATAAAGATGGATACTTCGAAAATTCGTGTGTTTTTTGAATACGAGTTCCGACGCGGAACTAACGCGGCAGAAACAGCTCGCAATATTAATGTTGCGTTTGGAGAGGGGACTGCTAATGAACGCACTGTGCGATTTTGGTTTAAACGCTTTCGTGATGGAAACTTCGATTTGAAGAACGAACCACGTGGAAGACCGCCCACACAGGTGAATAACAATGATTTGAAAGAGATGGTGGAAGCCGATCCGAGCCAAACTACCCAGGAATTAGCGGCATGGTTTAACGTTACCTTACCAACAATATTGACTCATTTGCGTCAAATCAATAAAATAAAAAAATATGAAAAATGGGTGCCTCATGATTTGACTGATCTGCAGACTCTACAGGAACTGCAATTAGAAACCATTCGTCACCCTCCGTATTCGCCAAACCTTGCTCCAACGGACTACCATTTTTTTCGTGATTTGGACAATTTTCTGCGTGATAAAAAGTTTTCTTCGCAGTGCAAAATGCTTTCACACAGTTTGTCGAATCTAGATCACCAGAGTTCTATCGCAAAGGCATAAATGAGCTTCCTATTAGATGGCAGCAATGTATAGATAATAATGGTAATTATTTTGATTAAATAAATATGTTAAATTAAAAAAAAAACGAATTTTTATTTTTCAGTACAAATCGGCAATTTCATACTTTAACCCCTAATATAACGTCATAAAAATATATGAACAATCATTTATTAAATCTGCTCATAATATTTTTGTAAAGCGTTGCATTTTTGAGTAGTTGAGGCGTGAAAGCATAACAAAAAAACTCAGTTTCGCATTTATAATATAAAATATGCTATTTAAAATATTAAACACTAGCTGTTGCACGCTACTTCGTCCGCGTAACTTTATAAAATCCTATGTTGCTCGCTGATAATGTAGTTATCAGGTATAGTTTTTTAATTTATATTCATTACAAACATACAAATCTTCTCTCTTAAAAAATATTAGTTTAGACATAGGACGAATCAAAATGAGTACAAACCTTAACTTTATCTGAATCGTCACTGAGCGTTTCTCTGATGTCGTTATCTTCAATATCCGATGTTGAATTTGAAGCGTTCTCCTCTTCAGTCTTCCCGTTGACATTATCTTGCACCGGTTCCTGTAAATCCGGCAAATTCTCCGCTTCCTCGTCATATTCGTCGTCAGATATACCGATGTCTTCCTCCATAGACATGTTGGCGACATTTTCCCTATGTTTCTTACTGTTCTCGTGGTTCTCGAACGACTTTGCATTCTTAAACAATTTGTTGCAAGCGGAACAGTACAAGTTCTTGATCACTTGCTTCGATCTCTGCGCTTTGTTCGCCGGTTTTGAGATTTCGATACCCTGCTGAAGAAGTAAGTACACTATATAATATTATGTTCACAATTGGACACAATTTGTCTATTTATCATATGAAAATACACAAGAGATAAATAAATAACCTCTTCAGTCTTGGAGCTCTCCTCGTTGCTGCTCTCCATTCCGCCTTCGCTGATGGTGTCGTCGTCGTCCGACGAGAGACCAAACTCCTCTGCCAACAAAGACTCTATTTCGTTCAATTTCTTCTGATAATCCTCGCTTTGTAAGAACGAGCTCTCCCCCTCTCTCTTCTTCGCTTCCTCGATCTCCTTTTGTCTCTGCATTATTCTATCTCTTCTCATTTGTTCAGCCTGAAAACCGTTGAAAATAAAATTATAGCTTACTAGCTAGTGCTGGCAACTTCGTCTGCTTTGGAAAATGAAATCATATATGAGTGTTATAATGTGACGAAAGTGGCGCCGCCACGGCGACTGTAGCGCCCAATTTTTCAATCGACTTTAAAAAAAGGAGGTTCTCAATTCGACAAAGTTTTTTTTTTATATATTTTAAAATCTTAAATTTAAACGATAGAGAAACTAACATTTTTCCAGGATAAAAAGGTATCCTACAAGCCGCACCGCAAACCTGCGTGCAGCTTGTATGTGTTAATCCCAGGTATATAGTGGTCATAAGGACTAAATGATAGGTAAGACAGTGAACTATTTATTCACTAAGGTCAAAATGTTGGAATGTCTGAAAAGTGCACATAGCAGATTTAGGTTTAGACAATGACTTATAATTGTAGACAAAAAAGTTTAACTAACTAACTAGGTCTAACCTTTTTTTTATTGTGTTCAGCTTTTTCTTGTAGCTGCTTAACATGCTCGGCCACCCTCTTGTCCTTCCTTCGCACGAAACTGACCAATCTCCTAATCTCCTCGTTTCTCTCCTTCCGCGCCTTTTGTCTTATTTTATTATTCTCCTTTTCCATTATTTTCACTACTCTCCTGTTGTCTCCTTGCGATAGCTCATATTCATCTAGCCATACATAACCTGAAATTTACAAAAGGAAAAGGTTTCATTTCTTTTTAACACATTCTATACAGCACCATGATTACTTGTTTTTTTTTTTTAATTTTTTTTAATACATATTATAAATACAAAACATCCATGACTCAGGTACATAGGTAAAATGTTAACACATAAACATTTGCCCCTACCGGGATTCGAACCCGCGACCGTTTGGTTAAAAGCTAGGGTTACTAGCCACTACACCAAATGTGTCGTCAAAACGCCCCCAGATGTCGCTTCTTCCTATGAACGTATTTTTTTCTTTATTATAAGTTCACTTTGATTCGAGATGCCAAAACATAGTTGTTTAAATAACTTTATTGACAGATTGAGCAACAATGAGCATTACTTAACAACATTGAGTATTACTTTAGAGACAAGGGATTCACATAACTCTTTCAACCAACCTTGCTAAGTTAGGTTAACTTACGATATACATAGGGAAATCCTTCATGGGAGTTTGATGAACCCAGACAAAAAAAATATAGACATTTTAAACACATATTTCCAATTTAGACAAACTCATAATAGACTTTTATACAGTGAAAATCGGTTATAGCGACCTTCCCTGGGACCACAAAAATTGGTCGTAATAAACGGATAGTCATTATAAGCAATATTAAATCGTTATAGGCATTCAACAGGGACCTTGCCATTTGGTCGTTGTAACCGAAGTCGTTATATCCGGTTTCTACTGTACTTACTTTTATTAGTGGAGAATGACATCCAATAAGCGTAGAATTCATGAACTTCCTCATAAGGTGTGGTGGAATGACCAAATTTTGGTATTTTTGCTACATCTTCTGGGTCATCTAGGAAATCAGTTTCCTCCGATGCTAATTTTGAGAATACCTATGACCAGTAAAAACACAAGTATTTACCATAATATCATTTCATACTTTATATGACTGGACAAGAGAGGACGGGAACAAGCTGGTTACTGATGTCATCAAGGTCGTTCAAAGCGGACATGACCTTCAGCATTGAATAGAACGTCATTATTGCTGAAATCTGTATTGTTGACTTTATTGTAAGAGACCTCGTAAGGCTAATTTTAGCCAAGAGAAAGATGTTGGGGTTATAATCCCCATAAAAATGTAGCAATCAATTCAGAAGTGCAATTCAGAATATCTATAGTAAGTTCCAGAATATGAGCCTATAGTAATTACCAGCTCAATTTGTTTTCCTACATGAATTTTAAGTGCATGAGCACACCTGTGTAAATAATTCTTTGTTTGAAACACAATATATTCAACTTATATGGGATATATAATTAACATTACAGTATGTCTTACACCCTCAGATCTGATTTTATGAACTGCATCATTCAGATCATCTAATTTATACCAAAACCTATTTAAAATACTATAAAGGGCATGTCAAGGGACTGGCTTTCCAAAGTCCTTTGAGATACTACTATAATGAATTGTCTACAATATATTCATAACAGAAGTAAAACATTTTTAATAGTGTAATTAATTTATAATTATTTTAACACTGTAATTACAGTAATTTTAACATATTAAACCTGCATCATATAATACATTAAATTATTTGTGTAAAATTGGAATTACAACATAATTTTAAACATTATGAAACAAAGGTAAGTAAATTGCCTAACCTTTTACACAACGTTATTGTTATATTTAAAATTTAAAATAATACCACCTTTAGTTGATAGGTCATCTGAGCACAGTATCATTGGAAATTTATTTTATATCATATAAAAAAACAGGTTGCACCTATAGGTATGAGGAGACTCTTTCTAAAAGTATCCTTTTATAGTTTAGGTATGTTCATATAATAATTTAAAAATATATTACCTCAGAGTAAGTCTCATAAAATCCCTCAGGTCCATCACCAAAACCTTTGTAACAAGACGGACTGAAATATGGAAATACATCCAGACTGTCATCATTATAGGAGCTTCCTGCACCTTTCAATAACTGCTCTCTATGATTATCATACCTGTGAAAAAGCATAAATAAAATATATTAACAATATATAAAATACACGGTAGTTATAATTGAAAAAAAAAAAAGAAAGTTATTTGTACCACTATACTATACCATTATACCTCCGGCTTTGCATAGAGTTGAAATTTTCAAAAATTCTTTCATAGTGGATGATTAAATTACAAAATAAACCTATGTATTAATTTTCGGTTTAGTAGTTTTGGTTGCGAATTGGATAGTTACCCAGGACAAACATTATTATAAGTATAGACTGTAGTTTTTATAACCTTATTATAGTTTTTATTTTTAAAGCAAATTAAAATAATCAACGCATTTAAGTAATACCTGTGATAAAAGTAAGGTTAACTTGGGACTAGATGTAGTAAAAACATGTGCGAATCTTACCAAGCTCTCTCCTGATGATCAGATAAAACTTCGTAAGCATTTTGCACGAGTTGGAACTGTTCCTTCGCTTCTTGAAGGTTTTCCAAATTTTTATCTGGATGCCATTGCAGAGCGAGGCGACGATACGCTTTTTTTATATCCGATGCACTTGCATCTCTTGCAATAGCCAACACTTCGTAGTGGCATTTCATTTTGGTATCATTCCCAAAACCTTTCACAAGTGTGTGTTTGTTATTATAAAGAGAAAACTCCTTTAAATAATTATTCTCTTATTTGAACACTTGTGATGTCTATTTATCATTCATATAAAACGTAGTGATTATATTCTCTTTGCATATAATCTTTTATAATTTTCTGAGAAATAATATTGATCTATCTTCAAAACATTTGAAGCACGGAATTTTATTTTAGCAACCACAGACCATACAAATTGGTTTTACCACAGATCACATGCAATGTTTGTCAAGACAAGACAATTGTCAAATTGAACAGAACATCAGTCAATATGAATCAAAGCTTTTTTCATACCGTAGAGGGAGTCCCTCTACTCTACGTTTCATACCTATCCGAAGCACTCGCATCTATGACGCATCTATGACTCGCATCCATATATAATAGTACTTTGTGCTCGCATCTCTCTCAATAGTAGCTTAATTAATATAGTTTTTTTTAATTCAACCAATTCAAATGTGTTTTTGACTGATATTCTACTGTAGAAAGGTGTGGGTAGGTAGACTGTAGGTAGAGCGAAACAAGAGTAAAAATACACATATTAGGTTTTATATTATACTAGTGGCCCGCTCGGCTTCGCATGGGTGCATTTTTTTATTTAATCCAGCCGATACAATATAATTTTTTATTTACCTTACATTATAACAAATAATTGCTGGATTGAGTAAGTATGCAAAAAATGGCGCAAAGATAGGATTGGACCAAATTACACATAATAGGGGTTAAAGTATGAAATTGCCGTTTTATTGTAATAGGTACCACAAACTAAATAGTAGATACACAAACTAAATAGTAGATACTGATAGGTACTTCGAATTGACATAGAACCTTCATGGTTTGAGATTTTTGAGTGAAACTTTTTTCATACGGTACCTATGTAGTTCTTCTTTTAAAAAATGTGCAACATTCGATTATCAACTTTCAGTTGTTTTTTTTATTCAGCTTAGACAATAAAGATGGATACTTCGAAAAATCGTGTGATTTTTGAATACGAGTTCCGACGCGGAACTAACGCGGCAGAAACAGCTCGCAATATTAATGTTGCGTTTGGAGAGGGGACTGCTAATGAACGCACTGTGCGATTTTGGTTTAAACGCTTTCGTGATGGAAACTTCGATTTGAAGAACGAACCACGTGGAAGACCGCCCACATAGGTGAATAACAATGATTTGAAAGAGATAGTGGAAGCCGATCCGAGCCAAACTACCCAGGAATTAGCGGCATGGTTTAACGTTACCTTACCAACAATATTGACTCATTTGTGTCAAATCAATAAAATAAAAAAATATGAAAAATGGGTGCCTCATGATTTGACTGATCTGCAGAAAGAAACGCGTGTTGAAACTTGCGTTGCCTTGTTGAATCGATACAGAAATGAAGGAATATTGGATCGAATTGTGACATGTGATGAAAAATGGATTCTTTACGATAATCGTAAGCGGAAAATGCAATGGCTGACCCCAGGTCAAACGCCGCAACAGTGTCCTAAAGCAAAGCTTACCAATAAAAAGGTAATGGTAACTGTTTGGTGGTCTCAGCGTGGTGTTATTCACTATAGCTTTCTCCGATCTGGTCAAGCAATAACGGCAGATGTCTACTGCGCCGAACTCCGAACAATGATAGCGAAACTAGCAGTGAAACAGCCCCGACTTATGAATCGATCTTCACCATTATTGCTCCATGATAACGCGAGACCTCATACAGCACGAGAAACCGTTTTAACTCTACAGGAACTGCAATTAGAAACCATTCGTCACCCTCCGTATTCGCCAGACCTTGCTCCAACGGACTACCATTTTTTTCGTGATTTGGACAATTTTCTGCGTGATAAAAAGTTTTCTTCTCAGGAGGCAGTGCAAAATGCTTTCACACAGTTTGTCGAATCTAGATCACCAGAGTTCTATCGCAAAGGCATAAATGAGCTTCCTATTAGATGGCAGCAATGTATAGATAATAATGGTAATTATTTTGATTAAATAAATATGATAAATTAAAAAAAAAACGAATTTTTATTTTTCAGTACCTACAAATCGGCAATTTCATACTTTAACCCCTAATAGTTACAAAGTTTTATAAAAATCGGTTCAGTAGTTTAGTTCATCGAGGACACACAACGTGACACGTAATTTAATATAGGTATATATAGATGTACCTACTTACCTATAAGAAAATTCAAATTAAAACGAGCCAAAATAAAATTTAGTATGTAAGTGTACGTATTAGGAAAATTTACAACTTATATTTATTTTATATTATAGTGTTTAACTGTTCATACATTTGTCGATATGTCGAATGCAGTAGGTACATGACGAAAGTAAGTAGTAGGAATGGCGAATGTAGTACCTAACTGTCGAATGTAGGCTCTGACGAAAAACGGATCTAACGAATGTAGTGACATCTTCAATTCCACATCGTAGTAGGTACTTTGTCGAATCGAGAAGTTGTCTAATGTATGTCTTGTGATGTCCTGCTTCTATTAACAATGTTCTAATATCGTGGTTGCATTTTGAACTAACCTCATTAAAATAATTGAATAGGTAGGTGCATAAAGAGAACAATTATTTTTACTAAATATATTATACTTTATTAAAACTTCAGATTAACATTGTATATATAAAAATCATATATCATAATTACTTTAAATAAACTTCAAATAATTTAATCACATTTTCAATACACCAACTTCAAGACTATGAAATGCTTTCTTAACAGTGGCACTTATTGTTGCATCTGACGAGCCTTTGTTAGTATTTTATTTTCATTCCCATGAATTTGCAAGAACTCATTTTGGATTCCCGGATAGACCCTTGGGCTAACACGTAACTAGTGTTTATTTAATGTCCACATATCCCAGGATTACTACTGGGCTACTACAACTATTAATCGGGACTCGAACAACTAGATGAATGCTCCTATATATTACTGGGTTTACTCATTTATAAACCAAAGACGTAACGGCCACAAACTGTCTGATCATCTCTATTGGAAAGGCCCACAAAATTATGTGTACTAAATTTTGCCTACACTATTTATTATATATGTATGTATATACTTTTCAAATCATTCAACCACCTGGATTGAAATAAAGCCCATTCACTTCTGTGGACCATTGTAGTTACTTCCTGAAGTATTTACCTAATCTACCAAAGATATGACTTTAAATCATAATAACTAATGCATTAATATTAGGTTGTGTTATTGGGCTACAACCGAAAAAAAAAAAACAAGTCATCCCTTTCAAAGATATTATGTCTAGTTTTCAATAACTTGGTTACTGAATCTTGGTACTTTCCTTCCCCTCTCGTCATAAATCGTTGGACGATGACAAAGCATGAACTTAGATGTATACAAGTCTTCGAAACTGGTTGTAGATTTACCAGCGGTTGTAGAACCCCGCTGTACTGGTGTATGCCTTCCGGCTTCGCTTCCTTTATTGACTTGAGGTCCTAACCACTCTTCGTACAGGTCTAATCGAGGACCCACTGGTTCGATAGAGGCCGAGCGGCAATTATCAATAATCCACTTTTGTTCATGAACTGATGGTGATCTGTTGAAGAAAATGATCTGTCAAAAATATACCTATATATGTATTGTTATGACCTATAGGAAACCTGTAGGACATATAGGTTAGATTAGAATGCCGTATGGACGAAACGGGGTGTTTATACATTGACAATATTCGCACAAGCGCACACAGTGATGGAAATTCTATCAAATTCATTTTGGTGGCTTTTTTGATTAGTCAAAAAGCCAAAAATTATCGCATTAATAAAAACAACAATAAATGAAGTTTGAACAAAAATAAACCAAATTTGAAAAATCATATTGTAACTACAAAATTTTGCAAAATAAGTTTTTTTCTGTAGTGCGATTCAAACCGCGTTAATATTCTCACAAGCTTAGCCTACAGCGAAATCAGTTTACTGTTTTTTTCACATACCTATTCAGTTTTCTCAACATACGATACTTTTCTTCAGTGACATTATTCAATCTCTCACACACGAAATAGAGGCGCATTCGAATCTGTGCTTCCCGTAATTCGACAGCTGAGCGTTCAGCCCATTGAATTTTCATTGCTTATAGCGAATATAGCGAATAGCGGAAACCCGCTTTCAACAAATGTATGTAACTGGTTTAATATTCCATTTATTTGCTAGGATTTTTTTCCAAAACTCAATACACATAGGTACTAAATTGTTTTTGAAATTGAATAATGGACATAAAATAATGTACGTTAATAAATCTGAGATACATTTATAATTGTGTTATAAACTGCGAAGGAACTTATTAACAACAATGAGGGCATAAATTTCGCGAGTTAGATTTGAACTCTTGCCAAATTATGTTCGAGGAAGTCCAAATTAATCTTGTTTCATAAATGTACTTTTAACCTACTTTATTTAAGCTGTTTATTACAATTAATGCTGGCTGAATTTACAAGCGACACTTATACATAATTGGAACGACGGAAAATCGGTTTATGATGAAAAAAGACGGTGCTACTGTTTGAAAGCTCTGTAGGTTCGTAAAGTAAGAGGCAATCAGCCAAGCAATTAGGCAGCAATCACGGAGCAAAATGTCGATGCACCAATTAAACTCATTCCATGAACATTTATATCCGATAGGTATTCGTTACAGAAACAGTTTCGTTTGCATTTAATTTAAGCCGTGTTGAAATGAAACATTTTAAAATGTATATGTGCCTAACTTGTAATTCATTAACTTCATTGCCTTTTGGGTATCGATTTAGGTAATTTATTTTTTGTAATTAGAACAATTTTAGCCCTTGCTCATTGTGGAACACGTTAGCTAAATGTCATCTTTGGTGACCATGATCACCATAGATGACAGAACTATTTAAATTTAGACTATTTAGACTTAAATAAACGTCTACATATTATATTATTATATAATTATTGGCTACATTGTTATTGGTCTACGTTTCAATAAAATAAAATATCTTAAATCTAAAGAAAGTTCTACGCCAATATCTTTTGAGTTCAATTGAAAGGACTATTGGTCAGTACTTACATACTTAGGGCCAGTTTTATAGCAATCCGTTAGTTAAATTTTATATCAAATAGACGAAAAAATGATCTAATAGTATAATATAGTGCAGGGGTGGCCAACTTGATTAGACTCAAGATCTACTGTTTACTTACGAAACCCTGTGCGATCTACCAATTACATACTTCTTGAAATCCTAAATGAAACAGCGTAGTTCAGTACACAATTATGTAGTATTTTTTTATTTTATTAAGAGGGAAAACATAAAATGAAAATTATTCTTTGTATTAGTGTGAGCATTGCGTCTGAGCATCTTCCGCTAGATTAGCAAAATCAGGTTTGTAGTTGGAAATTGCCAACCTTAAAGAATCCAATGTATGAATGTCTGTCAAGCGAAAACGGTATTTATTTTTTGTTTGTTTTAAATAGGAAAATGCTGACTCACATAAATATGTTGAATCAAAACACGAATGCAGTTGTTCAACACATTTCTTCAAATATTGATATTTCTCGTTGGAAACCAATGCCCAGAAATCTAGACCTGAGGATGACCTTGCTTTTAGAAATATGTCGCGGCGCAGAGTAATAATTTCGTTTTGAAACTTCATGTAGTCAATTTGAAATGTAGGAAAACAAAAGAGAGCTATACTGCGTAAAAGAGAAGATAAATAACGTGACGGAACGGCAATTGAAAAATGATACAAGATGATGCGTGCAGCAGTTGGTGATTACGTTGCAGTCTGTTCTACGTATTTATATTTTTTGCCTTGCCACGATCGACTGGACTAATAGTCGCGATCGACCGGTTGGCCACTCCTGATATAGTGTATTATAACAATATATTCGTAAGTCAACAGTATAATTTGACAGCTAGCGTTTACTGGCTCGTTACTGACTATGATAGGGTTGGTTTATCTTACGTATCATTTATTTTGTTATATTTGTAAATAAATGTGTTTGCGACGCGAAACTTGACAGTTCTTGACAGACTACAACGAAACCGTCGACAATATTCATAAACTTCGGCGTATTTTTACGGATAGCTACCGAATGTTTAATTTCTTTTATAGAACCACCGTCAGTAAACGTTATTGACGGACCGTTAACCGTTCGTTACCAGCACTGTAACGAACGGGAAAAAGGTATGTCGTTTATAAAACTGGCCCTTAATGAATTAAATACCATCATAGGTTAATAAATCATTAAGGCTTTTTCATGTCTTGCCTATTATTATTGCCTATGTAGTTTTAGTGTCTGAAAACCTACTCAAAATGGCAAGATTTTAAGCAGTCTATTTTTTTTTGCTTAGAGCATAACAGTAAGAATTGAAGAAGGACTGATTATCTTCTAGTCGACGGTGTGTATTAAGTGATTTAAGAAGAATATGGTCCACATAGAATAATGTCCATTATCATTAGGTATGTCCACTTTGGCTCAAATAGCCTTTCATGCATGTGCTACACCGAGGTCAAAGAACACACATTTACTTGCATATAAAAATGGAAATCACTGCTCAATGACACTACTAATCTGGGAAGTCACACAAAAAACATTCAATACACTAAGGGCCAGTTTTATAACGATCCGTTAGTTAAATTTTATATCAAATAGACGAAAAAAAGATCTAATAGTATAATATAGTGTATTATAAACAACTGTTCGTTAGTCAACAGTATAATTTGACAGCTAGCGTTTACTGCCTCTTTACTGACTATGATAAGGTCGGTTTATCTTACGTATCGTTTATTTTGTTATTTATGTAAATAAATGTGTTTGTGACGCGACACTTGCCAGTTCTTGACAGACTACAACGAAACCATCGACAATATTCATAAACTTCGGCGTATTTTTACGGGCAGCTACCGAATGTTTAATTTCTTTTATAGAACCACCGTCAGTAAACGTTATTGACATACCGTTAACCGTTCGGTTACTAGCACTGTAACGAACGGGAAAAAGGTATGTCGTTTATAAAACTGGCCCTTAAAGTTTCGTGCTCGAGTTTCTCAAAGCCATAAAAGTAGATGCCGATTCGTCATAGATTTCATTAAAAATTGATTCCTCTAAAAAAAGTTTTAAACATAAATAAACATCGTCAATGGTATACCGAATGAAGATGAAAGTATTATTACCTCAGTATAGATGTAGCGTCATCGTATTTGTGCACCATTTTGGTCTTGGTGTCGTAAAAACCATCGCCCGCATCATAGCAGCCGTCCGGAATAGGTCGTGTTGGTTGCTCTGCAGTTAAGTAAGATTCGCCCGCGGGTTGCAAACCATGATTGTACTCTATTGTGTATCTGGAATAATATAAACGTGTGAATCACTTAAGGCATTATAGGTTGTAAATGTTACTGGGGTTGTAAACATAAGGGAGTGTACTTAATTATGACCGTAATACGAACCCAATAACCATCAAATAGAAAATTACTGAATCAATTTTAATGAAATTTTAAAGTGATATAGATTAAGTATACATCAGAATAACATACATATCAAGGCTATAATTATTATAATTATAAGCGCATTAAATTGCTCGCAAAACCTATAGTTAAAAATAAACGCTTAATTTTTGGTAAAATTTACATTAGCATATAATTATTTGATATATTTCAAATAAACAATAACAAATTTTCTTTATAAAATATTTGAGGTAGGTATTGGAATTATATTATACTATGTATAAAATCTATTGAGATATTTAAGCACATTCTACTAATCCAGAAATATTGACGATCCGTGAGTATACAAGTAAAATGTAGGATCTTTGGAAGTTTTGGTACATTCTAAAAAAACACATTATGGTGGCTTTAATTTAAGTTATTGCTGTATAAACCATTTTTGACAAAAGTTTTTTAATATTAGTTTATATTTTATATAGTTAGCTTCTATTATTTATTTTTGAATTAGACTAACTTCCCAAAAAAATAATCAAGTGCTAGTTAAAACCGCATCTAAATCCTTTTAACATATAAAGAGAAAAAACAGCGAACACGGATATTAGCGACTTTATTTCATTAAATTTTTTCTTACTTATATACCTATATATTAATTTATTACACGTAGTAGAATAACCCCTCAGGCGATTAGCATTAAAGAAAGAAAAATGGCTGCAAATATTTTGCTCGCGGTATCTACTATTCATATTTTTCTCTGTTTGAGAACAGAAAACCGAAGAAATATAAAAAAGATTCTGCTAACAAATCTTTTACTTCCGTAGCCTTAGATTTATTAATGTTATTTATTCATCCGTATTAGGTTGTATTTATACAGTAATATATTTTCTTTATATCGTAAAATTTACGTGTGCAAAATGCGTCATAATAACAAGGTTTAAAATAAAATAAATAACTACTGATATACACTGCTCTTTGATGTTTAAAGCAAATATGAAAAAAAGTTTTACTGCGGCTGTACACTCACCACGAGGGCGAGAGTGCTACACTCGCTTCGTCTCGTTGTGTTTTGCCTCGCCTTGCGTGCTCTCCGTTCCGTGTCTGTTTTTGTTCGCGAGTCAAAGGGTCTCGCTTTCCTCGTGAGGCGAGGCGAGTGCGTCACTGTACACTCTCGCGCTACGTTCAGTTTAACGTAAGCTTTCTAGCCGTTTGAGTATATCAATATGTGGAATAACGAAGCTGAATTAAATTTTTTAGAAACGTAATTATAATAACTAATAGCGCATAAGGCAACAGCTGCCGTAACTTGTGACGCGTTCATCCTCTCGACGTTTGCAACCGACGGAATAAAGGAGAGTGTACAAGGTCGCACTCGTCACTCGGCTTCTCGCGTGAGTACTCTCGGCGAGACATGGCGAGAGCACTCGCGGGAGAGTGTACAGCCGCCATTAAATTGTAAGACACGAGACCTGGTAACATAGATGACATTGACAATTCTAACTAAAAGGATAGGATTATCCTTATCCTAACTAACTAAAAGGAAGGATAAGATTATGATTAGGAAGGGATAGGGAAATGGGAAATATCATGGCCAGTAGCGTACTTGCATTCGCTGTGTGGTTAAAGGTAACTGTAGCCACCTATCACCAAGCGGACCTTCGGTCACACTTAAATATATATATATTTATATTCATTGATTTGAAATTGTAATTTAACAAATAGTTAATACTAGCTGTTGCACGCTGCTTCGCCGGCGTAACTTTATAAAATATAGCCTATGTTACTCGCTGATAATATAGCTTCTCAACAGTGAAAGAATTTTTCAAATCGGTCCAGTAGTTTGGGAGCCTATTGAATGCAAACAAACAAATATTTTCTCTTTATAATATTAGTATAGATTTACCTTCTGTCAGACATACGACAATATGTCCAGTTCGTTTCACTGTATTCCAATCCGTCAGCAAATATAAGCTTCCTTGAGGTAATAGTCCCTTTGTTCCATTTACCACGAAGAATCTCACCGGATGGATATCTTAACTCACCCTTACCATGGAATAGGCCATCACTGAAATCGCCTTCATACACTACACCTGATAACAGAAATAACGAAACATTTTTATAAATTGCTTAATATTTTTATTAATACGAGTATTATAGATTATAAGAAATAATAAATTATTAAATAGTTATTTTATATTTTTATTAAAAAAAAATACAAAGATTTATGCAAGTAGCATGTGTTGTACCATTTTAAAATTTTGATTGAATGGGCCAAGGGGGGTATAGTAGGTACTTTCTTTCCTGAATAAGTGCAAAATTGGAAAATTTCTGATCACAGTACCCAAAAATGTCGTCCAGGGTATAACTTAGCTAGCCTATCTCCCCGTGCCCGCTTGACTTGATTTCTAGGACATCTGTATACCTGTACATCTGTGACCTTTTATTTAAGTATATGTCACGGATGGCGTGATTTTTTTAACCATAACCAGGCCTGTGTCACTCCGCGTGTAGTTATTAAAAACATACCTACAGGCGGCGGCCATTGCGCAAGGGCCAATCTAGTAGGCTGCCGCAAGCGAAAGAAGACACGCGCGCGCTATTTGTTCGACCACGTTCAACTTTCTCGATAATTGCAAGATGGACACAAAACGAAAAAAAGCAAAAAGATACTGTGCAGTATTTAATTGTTTAAATACGGATCGTGATCGAAATTTAACTTTTTTTGGTTACCTAAAGACGCTGACAGGTAAAATCTACTTTGATTTGATTACATTATGTTCCTATTTGAAATGAAATTAATTCAAACTACAAACCCTTTCTCCCCTTGTTGAACAAAGTACTATTCCAATACCCTAAAATTATTCAAAAGTACAATAAAAAGACATTTTAGTCGTTTTATTCGAGTTGCATTTCATTTTGTCGTATTCACTTACGAACTTAGACTAAGAGCCCAACGCAAAATATTTACGGTGATACTATAGGTGATACCTATGGAATTCTATCCAACTTAAAGGAAGTTTGCGAATCCATATTGCAAATTTCTTGCTTGGAAATAAATAAATAAATAATTTTAATAATAAAATAATATTTTGCAATATTGCAGTAAAACTGTAGGTGCAAGATAAAAAAAATTTGAGTTAGTTTCGGTGAGCACTGTTCACACTCAGCACACATTTAGGTACTAGCTGATACCCGCGGGTTTGTTCGCGCCTTAGTCTGGGTCTTCAGCTACCTACATACCAAATTTCATCGTAATCGGTTCAGTAGTATTTGTGTGAAAGAGTAACAAACATCCATCCATACATACATACATCCATACACACTCACAAACTTTCGCCTTTCTAATATTAGTAGGATTATTTCAAAAGAGATCAGTTAAGTAATAAATTAATTCATTAGTGAGGTAATAATGATACAATTATTATGATTCGTCCGAAACAAAAACAATTCCAGATATTTTTACACATACATAACATCTATTATTCTTTTGTCTATTTAAGTATAATGAACAAAATTTGTTTTATTTTATTACTTCATTAAATTAAATCTTTGGCAATAATCGTATAGCATATACAATTATGCAGCTAGCTCTTAGACTACATGAACGTACTCGGCGCTGCCTGCTGCGCGTTGCCCGCCACAAGTAGGAGTAAACGCTCGTGCTGTGCGCTAGATGGCGTAAGTAGTTCCGCGGCTCTTTCCAATACGTATAACTTATTATGAATCGTAGTCCATTGAATTAAGGCCCATATTCCCTCAAAATAAATTGGTAGGCATGTAAATAAACACGTGCTCGACTGGAACGCGAGCTAAATTAAATCATATTGTTTATCAGATTGAGTCCATATTTCTTTGAAAACTATTGCGAAGTAAAGCTTCTGTAACGCCAGTTACTAGTTATTATTCTGTGCCATAACATGCAAGTATAGATAAAGGAAGGTAAACTGAATACAATACATGTATTATCTAATTTGTTGCATAGATAACGAGGCTAAGTTTTAATTGGATAAATCCAGTGATATTTGATATAACACGAGGAAAACCGATTTAATTTGTTGGTTTATTTTTCTGAATTCTTTCTTTTAGTTAGAATCATTATATCACATTGTGTATCGAATTGTGATTTGTCGTTTTGTACGTGACAGAAGAAAAGTACCTACATTGGCAGAAAAAAATTGGCGCAAAAAGATGATGGCTTTGTTGTCGGACGTAACGATTCTCGTTAGCGAGGGAAGTCTCGAGTAAAAATAGTGGAGACCGGTGCCAAGTGTCACTTGCTACGAAGGGGGTTGGATACATATCACGTAGGCGTGGACTTCTGGAAATATTTTTATTAGAACTTGTCATAGTTACGTTTTTATCTTTTAGTTTTGTATTTAGTAGGTATCTATGTAAGTTTTAAAATATCATCTTCCTAACACTTCCCTGTAATTTTATATCTGGAATAAGTATACAAAATAAACACCTCTAAGTACTTATTAGAACCTACAAATTTTCGTTAATTAACGTTAAAACTTAACTTTAATTTTTATGATAATAATTGTCGGCAAGCTGACTTAGTATATACCTAGGTCTGATAATAGGTGGCTATACCTATTACTAATACTACTAAATACTACGATTACTAAACAGTGTCGTCTATAAACAAAAAGGACATTTATATCCTTTATATAAGGAAATAGTTGGTATTAATTGATTATTTTAAGACATCCCTTCACGTTGCATACGTGTTAAGGCACACGTATATTTCACATCTATAAGGGTTTATAATCTATATTGTCTTCCATAAGTTTGTGGCCACTGCCGCCTAGGCTGCTTTGTTTACAATTTCTAGACACGCCTTGTCAAGTAATTGAATAAATAATAATACTCATTGAATAAATCTATTTAAAAAAATAATATAAAATATAAAATTTGCTAATAAATTTTTGCTAATCCTGAATAATTAATCGGCAATCGGCAAAACATGCGAAAACAGACAGACAGACAGAATGATGGATTTCTAATATCAATATTACCATATCACTATTTTTGCATACTGTTTTTATAGTAGGTATGTCCTTAACAGTTATTTTTTCCTAGAAAGCGTATCTTTTAAGGTGTCAGTGTGCATTTTATCTCATGACCCGAGAATTCCCTAGATAGGTTAAGATGGCGCTGTGTTCGACGCTATATTGAATTTAAATTTTTAAGAATTTCTTTAAAAGCAATTCAGTATCAACTACATAAGTGTTTTTAGAAAGCTTATTTTGTTTCTCTACCTAGAACTGCGAATCTTATGAATAAATTTAACATTACAAAGGAAACATATTATGCTTTACTAAATGGTAATTAGAGAAAACTTAAATAAAAAACTAAAATTATCTATATCTTCAATATCTATATCTTCTAACATCTACCTCTGCCTATTTTAAAATGAAAATTGTTGACCATTGTACGATATTAGCATCTCTTTTTTACATTAGAATAAATTTCAAAGACATGTGTTTTGCAATGGCCGCCGGTACACAATGTTTATGGAGAGTGTAAGGAAGAACATTACAAATCTTGTAGTCAACGATATTCTATGACTACTTACTTGTAGTATATATAAAACGATAAAGAAATAAGTTTCAATTAATAAAGAATTTATGCTTCATTTAATTAAGAATTATAAAGTCCACTTAAAGAAAGAAAGAGTCGAGTGAAATAATGTAATTCTTAATAAAAGACTAGTCTAGTCATATATTAGTCCGTACGAGTACATATCGTAACTTTAGAACGTACTGTCTTTCGTACAGTCTAGTTCGTAACGAGGTGCTTTTAAAATTCTAGCCTCTTGTGTAATTTTAAAAGAACCCACTTACCATTTGGAAACGTGTACGTTCCGTGACCACTCATTCCCAGCACGTCCCAGCTACCCACGTAGGTGGATCCCGTCGGGAAAAGCTTCTTGGATCGCATCATAAGTGGTATGTTGAAAGATTCTGACCTAACGTGTAAAATGTTTATTAATAGTGTAAATGAGGTAGCTCACTGGTGCAATTAAAAAAAAAGCTCGTTTTGCACAGTTTCTGTATGTTAAGGTCGACAGAAAGGCTGTTGGTAACTTCTTTTTTTTACGAGAGGAATCCATCATGGATACCCATCGGCCTGGGGACAGAACGGTGGGTTATGTCGGACTCCCGCCCCGAGATGGTAGTGGGGTAGACCGACTGGTAACGACTAAACCTCTTGGCTTCCTCCGCGTCCACTATAGGCGAAGTTGCGAGGTCGGATGAACACTCTTCCGCAACTCCGCTGCGGGGGTCCGTAACCGGACACTGGATAATTGGGACAGCGCACCCGAGCTGCCAAAGTGAGCCTTCCCTTTAGGGATGAAGCAGGCGGTAGAGTCTTGTCAGGGATCCAGGTGCAGCGAGCGTACGCCAGCCGCCTGCGTTCAGTTCGTCGGCGAGGGAAGGGGTGAGACAGGACGTCGTTCTCCCGTTCTCTCTCCGCCGCCTCCTTCTGCGAGATGACATCTTCGCAGAAGGATTGAGTCGCTCGCCAAGCGGCTCTGCTGCCGACCATAGCTTTTACTACTGCCGGCAGAGAGAAGTCCAGTCCAATGGTCGCAGCGAGCTCAGTTCGCTGCACCGACCATCTAGGGCACTCCGCAAGAGTGTGCTGTGCGCTGTCCTCAGCGCATGCACACGAGTGACACTCTGGACTTGGCTCCCTACGAGGCACCTCAAGCAGACCGTCAGCCTGCCTGTCGACCTTGACATACATAAAAAGTCATTAGAGTCTTAAATTCGAAATAAATTACGAAATGAAACGGAAAAAATCCTTCCGACGAAGATGGTTGATATTGAAAACGAACTTTGATGTTGTTCATACCTGCACTCCTCCTTGTGCTCCTCTGAAAACTTTCTCATTAGCTCCTCCCAAGGTGACGGTGTCGCTTGTAGCACACGCTGTGACGCCCTATTGATATATGTCAAAAAATTATAATTTTATTCATTTACTCCATAGGGGGAGGGAAAGGGCTATGGCCAGCAATGGACGCCCTACGTCTGTGATGATGGCGGTGATTATGATGATAGTCCCTACTATACCGTACTATTAAAATAACAGTCAATTGCAGAGTCGTTCAGAGCAAAGTCTAAGGCTGCGAAACGCGACGATGGCCACGACCAACTCTGCCAAGAGTGATTGTCGGCCAGGAAAAAAAAGAAGAAGAAGACTATACACATGAAAGAACAATATTTTTAAAGAACATTATTTTAAAATCATTGAAGGTTAAATGCTACTGTTTTGATATTATAATAAAAATAGACTTACATAGATGGATACATTTTCCTAGCGCCTATTAATGTGGGAGAATCCTGGAAGAAAAATATGATTGTTTCTGTTCCTTGTATTTCATCACAAATACACAATAAATACACAAGATTTTAATAGTACATTTCGTGGTTAGTAGTCTCTGAAAAATATTTTTAAAAATATATTTTAACCGACATAAAAAATATAATAGAGGTTTTGATAGGTAGCTGGATGATGGTAGCCACCTCACATCAAGCGTGGTTCTAGATTAGTGCGTATTATTTTAATTATTTTAACTTTTTTGTTTGGAAACCGATTGGAATATAATAAACACTAAATGTTACATCAGTGAAAAAGGAATTAAAATCAGTTTGAGACGTTTCTGAAATTCTGAGTGCAAACAGACAAAATTCTAAAAAACTATTTTTTTCTTACTTCAGTAACGTACAAGTAACATGTACAAATTGTTTTTTTTTGAAACGCTTAGGATTTTATTATATGTATGATGTGGCGGTTGGTCGACTCTTTTTCCATCTACATATTATGAAATCACTGTTTAAATTAAACACATACCACTTCAACGCACACTTTAAGGAGAGACCTCAAGTTCATCCAGTTAATCGTAGAGGAGTCATGTATCTCCACAGACTGGGAATGGGAACGGTTACCATCATCAGACTGGGACTGGGAACGGTTACCATCATCAGACTGGGACTGGGAACGGTTACAATCAGACTGGGACTGGGAACGGTTACCATCAGACTGGGACTGGGAACGGTTACCATTAGACTCGGACATAGTTAATGATTAAAAAAATATTTAAGTATATTGATAAATCTCATATAAAAATAGTCTACAATAAACACAAATTGGCCAATTGACTTATCTATCTACGATTATGACAGGCAGTTCACGACATTGCAATGCCAAATTTGAAATGTTTGATACATCGATGATATCAAAGAAGTTTGGTTTTTTTATTTCATACTTCTTCATATATTCTCAATGTAAATTATATTTTTAAATTTTAGTCCATTAAGGGCGCCGGGCGATAGACTTAGTTCACGAATATATATTAATACAAATATGTATATCATAATATATGTGTAATACATTATTAGGTGTTTTAAGCAAGAATAATTAAAGATAGTTTGTATATAAATGTCAAAATGTAATATTTTTGCAAGGAAATATTATGTCTGTTGGGCTATCAAGCCACCCAATTCTGGTAAAAGGTTCTGCTAGCCTATGTTTCTTCTTGATAAGTATAAAATTTTTGAACCTCCTTGGAGTAATAGTGTTCTGTGTTTGAACCTATACAAGAGGTAAATCCAGCAAGAAATGTGTAGAAGGGTAGCCGACTGATACACTGCCAGAAAAGTCTTTTTAAATTTTTTAATGAATCTATATTTCGCTTTAAAATGTTTTACTCTGAAATCGCCGTCATCTTACTTTTAGAATTTATAATTTCTATATATAGTTACAGGCTCCCCCCACATCCCACACACATGGATGATCTGATTGAAAATATGCAAAACTCAGCGTTCAATAAAGTCATGTGCTGCATAGTTCAAAAAAATTCTTATAAAGTGACAGGAAAATGAGAAAAAAGCCGCGAGGTCTAAACTAAATTACAAAAGATTTTCCAAGCGTTTGATTTTTAATGAGTTCAATCGAGTTGGCGACGACGCCTTTGCTATTGAAAACGCTGTAGGAAAAATATTAAAGAGTTAGGAGAAATTCCTTTTTAATGCTAAACGTTACATTCTATTTTCAGACTAAACATATTAAATAGGTTTTATTATAGCCAATAGGTACTAATATGCCAGCACTTTTGCATAGCAAAATATATATGTATAATGTATATACTAGCTGGTGCCCACGACTTCGTCCGCGTTGAAAAATATTAAGTAGCCTATCCTGTGTCCCGTACGTCCAAATGTTTATCTACCAAGTTTCATGAAAATCAGTTAATTCGTTTCAGAGTTATGGAGGAACATACATACATACATATATACACACATACATACACACATACATACATACAGAAAAAAATTCTAAAAATCGTCAATTTAGTTTCAGTATCATGTATAGAGCCTATAAACACGATATCTCTGAAAACATAGTAACTTACTCCATGACCGACCCTTAGATTTATTATTAGTATTGATTACTTTGTGTTCCTAAAAATTTACTCGTGATTATGGGTAAGGTGTGCTAGAGCCCATTTCCCTATCCCTTCCACTACTATACTACTTCCACTTATACTACTTGGGGCGCCAGCTCTTGCAGAACCTGTGGCGTTACTCGTGTTAATAGGCGAAGGTTATGATTTCATTTAGCCTTTTGTTTGGATTTTTCTTTGATTATTGAGAGCTGAATAAATATTTTTACTTCCTTAGTAAGTATTTATAACAGTAATGCTATGAATGTTTTCATTTTTAAGTTAGATTAATTTGGACATAGTATGCTTCTAATTAAATAAGATAGGCAACATTATATGAACTAGTTATTATATAGACTTGAAGTTGATCAAGAAATCAGATACATTGTGACCACGAGCTCATTTACTATTAGCAAGTCTATTGGCCTATTAACGTGAACATTATCAGTAAAAGTACGGAATTAACACCCATAAGGAGAACCGGACCTACAGAAGATCCAGTTACAAGAACATAAAAGCTCGGATCAATAGTTAGACGTTTGAGCAATAAAACATGATTCGTAACGCATTGGAAAGATTTCACTCGTGCAATAAATAATTCATACGTCGCTTGACCATGACCGTGCAATAGTTGTGTCTCTTGAATACGAATCTGAGTACAATGGACATCAACAATAGAGCATTTCTCTTCATGATTTCCCCGATCTTTCTTTTGTGAATGACTTTCCTTAATTTTAATACGCGTTGCCACTTCAAACAAACTATTTGTAGAGAAAAATGGTCATTTGCGGCGTTTGTTCGAAGTTAAATTATTTTTTCTTTTTTGAAGGATACTACAATTACTGTACATTTTCATAGGTTATATTAACAATTAACAAGACAATTAATAAAATAAAAATACTTTTAAAAATAAAGGTTTGAATTATTTAAACTTTGGCATTATATATAATATATTATATATATATAGAAAAAAACAAAAACAGTGGCACTCCGGGAGTGCCGACAGAAGTGAAAACTTGAACAATTACGTGTGTATTTTTTGAATCGTCAGGAAAGTACATACTTATATATACAGAGGTGTCGGTTACGGTAACAGTGTCGCGAGTTCAATGGTTTTTTCCCATCTCAAAAATGCACAACGCGCCTAAAGAAGTTTTTACTTCAAAACTCTTCTTTTTTGATTTGGTTCTTGAGGACTGAGGTTGTCTTTTAATAAGTATCTCTCCTTCACTTTTATTTGGAACGGCTAGAAGTTCCAAGGAGTAAAAAAATCCACATCCATTAACCATAATATAGTGTATGGAGAACATTGTTTTTATTAGTACCTAATTTTTTGTTGTAACATAAAGATAAGTCAAATAGCATCCATACTTTGGAGTTCCTAAGGGGATGTACCATTTTTTTAATGAGATGTGACTGCAGGCAGGCTGACGGTTCACTTGATTGTAGTGCCAACCGTTGCTAAGTGCACTATCGAGCATAATACGATAAATGGTAAAGCATAAGATGATGAATGTGGAGTATATACTTTTAGGTACGTTTTCTATCTAAACTAATAATACTCTATCGTAAAGAGATAGAGAGAGCGATAGATAGTTAAAGAAGAGGTAATAATAGTACCTATACAAAACATTTTTTCACTAATTGAAAGGCACATCATTACAGATGTCCAAAGGCTATTATTATTATACTGTCTTCAAATTGTCAAATCAAAGCTGAGTTGCCGAGCCGGTCTAGTTCATAAAAAAATCTACTTATATTATTTATTTTTGAACATCAGTCAGCAGTTTTGGTCTTCGAAGACGAGGTCAAACCAACGAAAGTGGTTCGCTCCCGCAGCGTGTCAAAGAAAATGGTCGCTAAGTTTGTCTCGAAAAAGGGGCATGTTGCTACAATTCCTTTACAGGAACGCAGAACGGTTACCGCCGAGTGGTATATCACGGTTTGTTTGCCAGAAATGATAGCCGAACTCCGAAAAAATAACCCGAAACGTCGCATCATCTTCCATCACGATAATGCGAGCTCCCATACGGCTCGGAAGACAAATGATTTTTTAAAGCAGGATAACGTTGAGCTGATGAGCCATCCTCCGTACAGTCCTGACCTGAGCCCAAACGATTTCTTTACATTCCCTAGAATGAAAGATTTATTACGCGGTCAACGGTTTGAAGACCCCGAAGCAGCTGTGGAAGCGTACAAATCAGCCATTTTGTCAACATCAACTTCAGACTGGAATTACTGTTTTAATGATTGGTTTGCACGAATGGAAAAGTGCATTAAATTGAACGGAGAATACTTCGAAAAACAATAAAATGCAATTTAGCTATACCGTACATGTGGTTTTTATTATTCCCGATCATTCAGTGTGCCCCTCGTATATATTCGGTAGGTCTGAGAATAGATCGTAAACTATATTTTACACCCCTAAGTGATAAGGGTGGCCCACCCCAATTTTTTGTTTGCCGGGTCAGTTAGTAATTGTATATAATTTTCCTATATATTTTTTTTTTACTTAAGTGTTAGCTTAATTCTTTAAGAGCATAAATAATAATTATAAGAAATTAATATTCTTTGTCGTTTGGCCGAAGAAATTAATTGTTTACATACAAGAGTTTTAAGGTAATCTGTGGACTTCCCGTAATATAACTTGAATACGGGACCACGACTGCTGCAAGTTGAAAGCTGATGTAGTCTTGAAGCTGTTTCCTGAAAATTTTAAGAAATTATTAATTTTAAGAAAATGTGATTAGAAATTCACAACACAATTTGTAGTTACATATATTAAATATGTGGGATTGAAAATGTCACATTAACGTGAGTTATAGTAGTGTCCAGATGAAATGGAAATCATGATGTCATGGTAAAAAAAATGTAGGATTTTTTAAATTCACAGCCCATTTCCCTATCTCCTTCCCAATCCCTTATCCTTATTTCTACTATATAGTCGGCAGCATACTTGCAGCACCTGTGGCGTTGCTTGTCTTAAGGAAATTAAAAAAAAATACTAAAAATTTTTTAAGGATTTTCTTTAAAGACTCTCTAATTAGAGAAGCTTCCTTACCTTGGTTAAGTAACAAAATACAAAAACCAGTTTATTTCCATAGAAACACAAAACCCTTCAGTTTTTGTGTACCTAACTACATGTAGAGCTGAACTAAAGTTTACTTATGTGAAAATAAAATAAGTTAACAAATAATTACCGAAACAAGGGAGAATGAATGTAAAAACATATAACTTGATTTAGGATTTGTAGATTTAATTTGAACACTCCTTTGTTTCTCCTAAAATGTTAAAAAATATTAAATATTTGCTGTTACTAAGCCTGTTAACATTTGTAACTATAGACTGCCAGGGGCCCTAGCCACAGACCCTAGCCAAGAACCAAATCAATACAAACGTTTCGTTGCGTTCTTACGAAAGGAAAGAAATAAAGCCCGGTGATTGGTCAAAATTTTATATGGGCGTTACAACAACCAATCACCGGGCTTTATTTCTTTTGTTTCGTTTGCATTGGTTTGGTTCTTGGCTAGGGCCCTTGGTCAAGTTTACAAATGTTAACTATATTTCATATAGTTACGTCCTATGTATAAAATACTAGGTTGTGCCCGTGACGCCATCTAGTTAGGTAGAATCCGGAGGTGAAGCGATACAAAAATCTTAATGTATACAAAAACTTAACAAATTATATACTAAAACCTTCCTCGAGAACAACTCTATCTATTGGTGAAAACAGTATCAAAATCGGTGCAGTAGTTTTTGAGTTTATTGCGAACGGACATACAGACAGACGCGGCGGAGGACTTTGTTTTATAATATTTTATGTAAGGAAGGATATGAAGACCTTCCTCGTTTAACGCTCTTGCAATTAATGAAAACCGCTAGTTTAAATCGTACATACAGAAAATATTTCTTTTAAATATGCTAAATATTTACTTACATACTGTGTTATTTTTTTCAATATTGCCAGTTCATCTTTAGTGTTATCGTCAGTAAGTGATTGTTGCATTGTAAAATAATTGAGTAAAAGAATAAAAAGTAAAAAACTCAAATAAAACCACCCAAAAAAAAAATAGCTAAATTGATCACACAGAGAAAATATTAAACAGATACAAAATAAATTTATTGTAAAGATTTATCATGTTATTATAACGTGACCGGCGTAATTAATAGGCATTTTATAATTTTAAGAGTAAACTTTGGAACATGTAAAAAAATTTATTTTGTTAAATTCAGTAAAATCAAAGTCGATTTACACATATTATTTTAAATACTGAAGCACAATAGTAATATTGAAAAAATACTCGTATACTCCAAATAACTTTCCCAGGAAACATGGTTTCTAAGCTTTGACATGGTTGGCTGTGCTACAATATGACTATAAAAAATATATTTTCCAAAGTAAATAATTAATTAATGTATATGAAGGTAGATCATGTGACTACCTAACTGCGATATATCCTAATGAACTACCAGACTACCTACTAACCAGACTACTAAAAGAGTTAGGCGAACCAAAATAAATACTTAAATACATTGTACTTTTAAATTCCTAGTTTACTTTTTTTTAAATTAATTTCGCCGGTCACATTTTTTCGTACATACTTAATGTAAAAACAGTAAAATGTCAATACATAAATATTGTATCTGTCATTTTCCCCTTGTGTCTGATTAATTATGAACAAAGACAAAATTATGTCTGATCGTTTGGCAATAGAGAAGAGGATTGATTCTTTCGTTTGGTTATGGTCGATGATGATGACGATACAAATACATTTATCGTCCTGTATTTTTATGTTTTATGGTCATATTTACCTGATTAGTATTTTATAATACTTGTTGATAGTTGATATTTTATTATTTCCCGAGTACGTTTTGATCGAAGATAACTCGGTGACAAATCATCGTAAAGAGCTCATAAGGGGGTCAAATTGAAGGGAATTAAAATTTCTAAATGAGCTTTGTAGTGCCATCACAAAAAAAATATCACGGCTCGTAGACCAATTTCAAGACGAGCAAAAATTTTGAAAAATTTTTTTTAGTTTGTTTTCTGACGATTACTCATAAACCGCTAACGAGAAAAATATTTGAAGCTCGGATTCAAAAACTAGTGACTTAAAGCTACAATTTCCTTTTTAAATGAGCTTTGTGCGACCATTTTCTTCGAAGTTACAGCCAGTTGAAAATCACCTAAAATTTTGATTTTTTTTTTTATATCCTTTAATTTTGGGACTAGTGTTACGATTCGTCCCAGTGAAAGCATTATAGACTCTTTTGTATGTTGTATGTATATGGACATAGTTACTCATGCATTTCACATGTCGTTCTAAACAAAGATAAGTCATTTAAAAACGGCCAATCATTTCACTTCTTTAACGGCAAACGTAAATTTGTGAAATAATGTAAGTACGATTAGAACAATCTATCTGCAGAAGATAATACTCGTTTATTGTGGACCTTATTCCTGAATGTAACAGGATTTAGTTAAGAAATGTTGAAAATGTCAGGGGAAAATGTAAACCGAGAGTATGAAGTGTCTTATTTGAACATCAGTCCTTTGTTATGAATGAACTCTATTTTTAAGTTGGGAATATTCTTGTTCTCGGATTAAACCCACGACACGAAAATGAACTGCAATTTCTTGAAATAAATTTCAACATAATTTGTAGCTTTATGTGTCGATATCGGTAGATGCTTTTGTAACAAAGTTTGCAGTGTAATATTCAACAATATCCAATATTAAATTTAAGGGTCTTGGTAAATAAAATTCGTGAAAAAGGTAACTATATATATCGGAGTATATGTAGTTACATGTAGTTATCTACATAGATTATGTACATAAAATTCGAACTATTAGTTCGAATTTTGTGTAAATGCGAATATTCACGCTTGAACTACTAAACTGATCGTCATGAAATTTTGCCTTCAGGTCCACGACGTCGAAATCTTAAAATGTTGAATTCCCATAATGTTGAATTACCTTAATGTTGAATTTTTTCCATGTAGCATAATGTCTAATTCTTAAAATGTTGACGTCCCAAAATGTTGAATTCCCAAAATGTTGAATTTTCCTTACATTGAGAATTTTCTGCTTACGCATACGAATATAAGTAAAGAGGAATTGTTTATAAAGGAATAATTCGTTTAGATAATAGCCAGATATGTCTTAAGCCTCTTCAGATAACAAACCATTAATGTATCATGATGACATCCTTCAATACTCATTTGAATTGACCATACCACTGGTGGTATGGTTGGTGATACGGTGGGTCAGAAAGGGTAGGAGGTGGACGGTGAGTAAGAAGGATATTTTTTGACATAACAACCTAGATCACTTTTCCTTGATTCTCTTGTTTGATAACTAACATAATACATTTTGGCAATACACATAAAAGCTCAACATTTTGGGAATATACATTATAAGAGTTCAACATTTTGGGAAATCATAATTTTACATTCTGAGAATTCAACATTATGGGATTATACGTTTTAAGATATTCAACATTATGGGAATTCAACATTTTAAGATTTCGACGTCGCGGACCTAAAGGAAATTTTACATATACACCTTGTCAGCGAAACTGAAAAAGACATTGGGTACCTTTTAATAAAAATTTATAATTTATTCAATAAGAACAATAAGATATAAACAATAAAAATTTGAAATTTTTTTAACACCGAAAAAGAGACTCGGACGAAGTCGGGGGCAAAAGCTAGTAAAACTTAATCTTATGTAGAAAATCTGTTATAAATTTAGTCTGAATTACAGGTTCAGCCGTTAATAAATATTTTTTATTGAAAAGTTTTCATGTTAGTTAACGGTTCTCCTGAAGGGAAGTGGTCAGAAGACTACGCTGCGCTTGCCGGTCCTTGGCCTTTACTCGAGAACCTTCAGGCCCCAGCGGTCCCACTGCAACTTTATCTTACTCATCCTCCTGCTTAAGTCGGTAACTTTCGTTCGTCTAGGGATCTTCTCATTCTTGATTTGATCTAGCAGAGTAACGTAGCCCCGAGCATAGCCCTCTCCATAGCACGTTGAGCGGCGTTGAGCTTTCCTACGAGGCTCATTTATATAGAGAGCTTTATGTATATAATCTTCTTGGTTTGTGTTATCTTCAAAAACCCGAGAACGGGTAGACCGATTTTAATTAGGTTTTCACATATGGAAAGAGGGATAAACCGGGAATATTTTTATATAACTATAAAAATTGCATCTCGGCCGAAGCCGGGGTCGAATAAAAAACTAAACTGCTTTTAAAACATACATTGGACGGACCATGAAAAGTAAAAAAAAGAAATATTTTAACATTTTTAAACGATCTAAACAGAGGTAAGTTCGTGATATTTGAGCGCACGTCCCATTTCGTGAGGCAATTTGTAAGATTACCTCATTCGCGGCGACAAAAGAATTCAGCAAATGGTTCACTCAGCGTGGTACGATTCAGATAGATATATTTATAACGAATGAATGAACAGAAAATAAATGCTTTCTCTTTGTTCAGAATGAATCTTTGAGTTCTCTGTGATTGATGTTGAAGAGCCTATGATATTAATTTAACGGACGCGTGCGATTTAACGGACACGACAGGCGACACGCTAAAGAATGAAAGGGGTCTATAACCGTCTGGCAGAAGTTATGGAACACGGGAAGTGTCTGGCAGTGCTGAATATTATTTTGTAAAAATATTTTATAACACATATATTTAAATCAGCCTTTAAAAAAAAATCTTATGAGTTGGAGATGACGGTCTCTTCCAAGTCATGGACTGCTATTTCTTTCCGGGTCATAATGATGAAGCCATGTTTCATCCATCGTTATGAATCGAGACAAAAATCGATCAGGCTCTGCAACAAATCCAAACATCTTCGCGAAATCCTTAGTCTGGTTTGTTTCTTCGCGTCCGTAAGCATTCTGGGCACCCAGCGCGCGGACACTTTTTTCATGCCCAGGTGGTTGTGCATAATATTATACACTCCCTATCGAAATCTTTGTTTCTTCAGCTATAAAACGAACTGTAACACGACAACTTCTTTTATAATTTGTTCGGTTACTGCCGTCGCAGTGCGCCCCGAGCGTATCTACGCATACGGGTAAAGTACATAGGAACACTACTCGATTCCCCACGTTTTGTCCTTAAGAAAATAAGTTATGTCTGGGGGTCTGGGATTTTGGGCTATTACTATTGGCACCTATTGGCAGGGCACACTTAGTCTTAGTTGGGCAGTAACCACCCTGTGTGAGCTTTTGTTGTTCGATGAGTGAGTAAGGGATGCTAGAGATCATTTCCTTTATATTCAACTTACGTTCATTTTGTATTCAACTAACATATTATAATTATCTTATATTCGACTAAGATCGACAGCGCACTTACACTTTACATTGCTTGTGTCAATATGCGAAGGTATAGTCACCTATAATTAAATAGACCATAAATAGACCACCAGCTGCCTGCTGAAAAATAGATAAAATAAATAAATAAGTAAAAAACAGTGCCTGTGGTAGGATCAATCGAATGATGATTGTGCTTTTTTAGTCGTAAACAAAACATCATCTGCTTTTGGTTCATCTAACTGTTGTCATTCATTTATTTGTGTGGCCGGTCCCTTAGTGAAGTCGGGCGTGGATGGAGCGTGTCGATACGGTACTGCAGTTCTTTAGACCGCTACTTTTTAATGTTCTTTACCGTACGAAAAAACCTCAGTGACCAATTGCAGTCAACCTTAGCGACAGTCCCGTAATTTGGTTCGCACTGCGGTCGACGATGTAACATTGTCTCAAAGCTTGGGAAAATTATTCTGCGTTCCCAGCGAAGCAACTTGAAATGGTTTAATTAAAAAATAAACATTTCTACAGAATATTCAGTGCTTGCTATCCGTCCCCAATTCACTTTTTAACGTGAAAACGTCTTTAAATTTTGCTTCCATAGTGAGAGGAAATTCAGAAAAATGGTGATAATAAAATGGAGGATACACTTTGGTGCGGTAGCTATATCTATCATCTACACCTATAATTTAATTGCACCAATCAATAGCTAAAGGATCAAAGAATTTTTAGGTGTATGTGTTATATACGAATTCATTGGATTTCTCGTATTACACATTAACATAATATAAACATTCACATAAAACACGCGGTCGTGTCCACGACACAGCTACATCCCATTTTTTCTTGCAAATTATATACACAAACCTTCCTTGTTTATCGCTTTTCTATTAGTGCAAAACCGTTTCATAATTTCTTGAATGGTTCAGAAGAACTGACAGAAGTGGACAGCGACTTTTTTAAATAATATATAGAAAATTCGTAACAGCTCTTTTTGGCTCTCTATCTTAGACTTTCCTACCTTATTTCACGGTTGAGTATAAACGTTAAGACGTTCAAAAGTAATTCTTATTCATCTCTTTTGTATTCATTAGACCGATCGCTTCGGTGTTCCGCATAATAATGATTTTCGAGAGAAAAATTAATGTCTGCTTTATGTTAGGTAAACCTTAGGTCTGGAGATCAATATTTTTAAGTCAGAAGATCTATCAGGATCTGTTCCATTCCCGGTAAAGTCTACTACGAAAAATTACTTTTTGATTTGTTTGATTTTTGTCTTGGTTTGCTGGTTGTTTAAGTTTCCAAGTACAGTTTTATTGTTTCCACAAATTATATAGATAAATCTTTCCAAATAGTTGATATGATCCTGTATTAGCACATTTGCCTTCACCATTAGATCATTATTTTTAATCCACACTTGATATCGATTCTTATTAATATTAATATTTTAATATTACAAATTAATATACAAATTGATTGTAATATTCCTGTCATTATTAATATTACAAATTGTAATATTGCTGTCAATGTTTTATATTAATACTAGCTACACGCTCCCGGCTTAGCCCGGGTTCAAAATAAAAACTATCTTTTAAGTTAGACCAAATTACACATAGTTACGAAGTTTTATCAAAATCGCTTCAGTAATTTAGGAGTTCATTGAGGACACACACAACGTGACACGTAATTTTTATATATATAAAGAAAGATAACACAGTTGTATAACAAACACAACATGCATTATTCGAGATATACTATTCATCGTAGATTTTTATTACTACCTACAGTTGATAGTTTACTTAATAGTACATGACCACCATTTTTTTTAACGTTGGGAAATCCTCTTGGATACCCGGCAGTGTAAGGGACGCTACAGGGTTATGCCGGATTTTCTTTCTATCGCGGCCGTTGATGGGCGGGGTTGTGGGGACGTTATTACACGACTTCGATGCCCCGCCACGGTACATGACCACCATGGCCTATAAGTAGAATCAACACCGGACCGGACACGATTTCATTGCTTACTTTGATGAAAACTGAAAATTGAAATGAACAGCTCGTCTCTATCGCGTGCTTTGATCTATCAAACTATCAAGCTAAGTTACTAGCGAATGAAGTAAATTTAAAGCATTATGAAATTGAATATTTATGAAGGGAAATGTTAAACAAAACATGAGTAAGCAAGATCCTCCACATCAGTGAGTACGAGCGAACAAATCCTTTCAGATTTGAAACAACTGAGGCGATTGTGTAGCTACAGTGTAGCAAAATAACAATGCAGATAGTGATTGTGGTGAAGTAACAAAAAGCTTTGTAATAAACCTTAAGCGATCTAACAACGCAACAAAGTGGGATGCGATTTAACTTTTTT
Source organism: Synanthedon andrenaeformis (assembly GCA_936446665.2). Classification (NCBI taxonomy): domain Eukaryota; kingdom Metazoa; phylum Arthropoda; class Insecta; order Lepidoptera; family Sesiidae; genus Synanthedon; species Synanthedon andrenaeformis. The sequence continues at coordinate 2,929,874 of OW387786.2, read as the reverse complement.
AATGTTCTTTTGTCGTTGGGTTAGTTGTAATAGAACTCATTAGAAAAAATTAAGAATGAGAATGTTCAGAATGTTTTGATTAGGCTTTGTTAGGTGGTATGCCTCAATGCTCTGTTTCAGGAATCCTGGGTTTCATTCCCAGGACCACTAAAGTTGTGAAAGCTTTGATCCCCGATTTTCTAAAGATCGGAAACAACTTTTGAAATGAACTTTTCAATGTTGGCTCTGGTCTGATTTAGAAAGTAGCGACAGGGCGCACTGCTTTTCGCAGTCATTTTAGAAGTCCGTCTACCTGCAATATCCACCCCTTACAGAAGACCTTAGTTTTCACTATGGTGAAAACCTATTGAGCTAGACCTTTCTAATCCTTTATCAACCGTTTTACTTAGATAAGGCGCCGCCATGTACGTCAAGATGGGAAGAAACTTTATCCTATGGACACGCAAACTTAGATCAAACTCCCTTCTAAGGTATTTTTACCTATCTATCATATGCGATTTTCTCAATAGTGTCCTAAACAAATTCTAAGAGGTTCTGAAGCCCGCCTGCAATCTGCTGGATTATAGGTATATATAGAATCCTTAGACGACGGCAGCCACTAACTATCAAATGGATGGTTAGCCTGTCTATTATCTTTTTAATATAAAAAAAGACATTCAATAGATAGTTAACTACAATATATATATTTTAATAATATTAATTGGCAGCTACGTATCTCTGAAATATAGTATACCAATATGAACACAAATAATTTATAACATAAAAGGAAAATAAAAGGCTACGAAACTGTGAGTGTCGGAATTCCATCAGGTGGATGATTCGACCATAATTTATCAGCACTCTGAATATACTAATCATAAAAATATTTTCGTGTATTTGTATTCCTCTGATTGATAAATGATTTCATTAGCCATTTGTGACGTCACCACTCAAGTGATTTATGTTGTTATTATGTAATGTAAAAAGCGTGTCATCTAAAAAAAATCTTACAATATAAATATTTGTATTATGGAAAAGATGTGGCGGGGATTTCGGGGTGTTTATAGTCAGTCAGTATACAGTGCCTCCCCAGTCCGCAGTCTGAACTATTATAACTTTACATAAAAATCACGAGTTACAATATTTGTTCACGCTAATTTCTGAAACATGAAATTTGGTAGATGCATATGGTTGCGTCCAATTATTTTGTTAGTTCTAGACCATACAAGTGATTAGTAAACTAATGACGTAGATTTAATTAGAAAAAATTGTGAAACGATAGGTACGGAAAATTATGTTCAGGCGTGTTCTTTCATCACGATAAAGCCGAGCTTAGAGAGCGGATGTCGCGCCCAAGGCAATCCGCAATACTGACTTTAATATCCTTGACCACCTACCATGTTGTCTGCACTTAGCCTTGCCAATTCCCAGAGAATTATTTGAGGGGACTATGATAACGCAATTATTGCTGTCATATAAAATTTAAAAAAGAATTGATTTATAGAAGGAATAAAAGATTTAAGTAATATTTCTTAAATCTTTCACTAAGTTAAATGGACATATTCTTTACATAGTATAAATCAAAGTCTATTCACGCCGTCTGTCCCTCTGTATGTACGCTGAGATCTTTTAAACTACGCAACGGATTTTAATGCGGTTTTCACTAATGGAAAGAGCGTTAAAGGAGGAAGGTTTTTATACCTATATAATTTTTTAAACGAGGCCGGGGATGGCCCGCTGGTTACACAATAATAAAAATTCAGTTTCCGTACACAACACAAAGAAGGATAGACTTGAATTTTTACACATTTAAATTTAACAGAAGAGTGTTTTTATATACATTTTATTCTGACGTAACAATGGAAACTAGCCACAGTATATCGTAGTCGGGTTCAGCTAGTAGGATATATAATTCATGTACTCCTACAATTGCACCCGGGCGTAGTAAATGTAAACTCTGGTTTTATGACGATTATAAAACCACGTTCAATTAGTGCGCTAGTTTTGCGGGTGTCATTGTCGAATCTGCAAGTTAATCAAGTAGTTGTTACAACGGTACCTGTACTAATAAATCAGTGAGTTACGGGGGCTTAGAACACAGCGGGCCCCGGGCACCAATTTGCATACATTTGAGCGGAGACGTGACTCGCGTTATTGAGTCGACGATACCTTTGGATTTTTAAATGAGTGCACAAAAATTATCGTTGCAATTTTGTTAGCAATCACACAGTAGTGCGTGAGAATTTTCCTTCGAGTACGAATTCCTTTATTTCTCAACAATTCCCTACATACTGGCGACTAGCTTCCGGCTTCGCACGAAAGTAATTCATATACACAACTTAAGTTTTGTTTTATGAAAGTTATTTAACACAAATCTTCCCTGTTTATAACTCTTTCCATTAGCGGTTTAGAAGAAGCGGAGGAACAGACAAATATAATAATCTGTGTAATTTATAATGTTAATATTTAATTATAACTTAAATTGATATGTTAAGGTTAAGTAATTTAGTACCTACAGTTGAATCTACAATTTTTTAGACTATTATTTTTTTAAATAAAAAATATTTTAAAATAAATAGACCACCTTTATTTATAAGACATTTTATTATTAGATAATTTATGGAACGACATTATTATATTCTGTATAATTTTACCTTCTTTGTCATGTAGGTAAGATTCACATGACAGATATTTCATTTGCAGGCTTTTATGAATATAAGGTACAAGCTGGTGCCCGTGACTTTGTCCGCATTGAAAAAGAAAAAATATGAGTAATTATTATACGATGTGATATCGCAAATACAAACAATCAGTTGCTATTTGCGCCATCTGATGGGATGAAAATAAGACTTTTTGTCACTGCAATCTGCCATTATATTTAATGTCACTATTCACTGACAGATGGCGCTAGAGTTGATGCAAATCGAAATTATACTAAAATTATAGACCCCTCCCCTCTCTCTCTCTCTCTCTTTCTCACACACACACACACACACACACACACACACACACACACACACACACACACACACACACACACACACACACACACACACACACACACACACACACACACACACACACACACACACACACACACACACACACACACACACACACACACACACACACACACACACACACACACACACACACACACACACACACATATATATATATGTGAACGCGGACTTCGTCCGCGTTGAAAAATATTAAGTAGCTTATCCTGTGTCCCGTACGTCCAAATGTTTATCTACCAATTTTCATGAAAATCAGTTAATTCGTTTCAGAGTTATGGAGGAACATACATACATCCATACATACAATATTTACACTTACAGATTTATTATTAGTATTGATATATATTACTCGCTAATCTCAGGAACTACTGCATCGAATTGAAAAATTCTTTTTGTGTTGGATAGTCTATTTATGGAGGAAGGCTTTAGATATATATATAAATGGACTATCCAACACAAAAAGAATTTTTCAATTCGATGCAGTAGTTCCTGAGATTAGCGCGTTTAACCAAACAAACAAACTCTTCAGCTTTATATATTAGTAATATAGATTTATTCTACTACATTTTTTTCAGACATCGCAAAAATTAGGTGCATAAATTCAAAGGTATAAACTATATAATATTAGCATCATGATTCCACATAGTTATGTCCTTGGGGTAAGGATGCAGAAGCGACTTCCATGTTTTAAAAAAGGAACTCGAAACTAAAAGTGTGACATTAAAATTTTTCTCACGATTCTCTAAAGCTGCGGTCTCGAGCAATTAGCTGCGGGTTCGTGGTTTTTTATATAATGGAGGTTAAAATATTTCATCGTTTTCAAAGAGAACTATTTTAATTAGTAATACCTAGATAACACTTTAAAATTTTGTTAAACATTACTTGGTGTTGCTAACAATTCTGTTAGTCGTAATTTGATAATTATTCTTTTAGTGTCAAGCACACTGTATTCCGCAGCCATAAACTAAGCAAACAACTAATATTATAAATGTGAAAGTAAGTTTTTTTAACTGCTTAATCGATTATCATGAAATTCTGCATACACGTTGTTAGCGTTACAGGAAAAGACATAGGGACCTTTCATCTAGGAAAAGGTACTGTCCCCGAGGACGCATTTAAAAAGAAAAGTTCAACTTATTTGAACAAAAATTATTTGAATATTACGGATAATAACAATTCGCTAAATGTGTTGTACGTGCAAACTGGAATCATTAGCCTAATTTTTTTTTTCAAAATATTAGGTAATTTGAAATAGCAGAAAGGTTCTTATGAAGAGAAAAATTAAAAAAAATCTCGGAAAATTGCAAGCCGTGCAAAGCCTGGGTTTCTGGAATTTTAATTCCAGCAATGAATTTGTTCATTAGTCTTTTAAAAATTATAGATGGACATAGTCCAATTGAAATTTAATTGAAATTAATTAATATTTTACACCAATCATTGTAACAGCATTACCTTCAACCTTTTACTTTTGTATCTCGTAAATGATGTCGCAGGACTAGCATTCGTGTTCATTCCTTTGTTTGTATGCATTGTGCCTCATCAACAGGTTTGTTTGTCGTAAATGCAGTTCATCAATATGCACGCAAGTGACTTTAAACTGTAATTATTACTTGAGCAAATACTTAAAGTTCGATTATAGTGATTAAGTGACAGTCAGTTAGACTTAAGGTTGAAAGTAAATTTAGACTGCAATTATTACACGAGCAAGTCGATTATACTGATTAAGTGATTGTCACAGAAACTGTGAAATAATAACCCCAATAAAATTACTATCCTTTACTATTATGAAGGAAGAAAGACTGAAAACCTTAGTGCCAAAGGTTTAGTTAAATTTAATTAAAACACTTTTATAAATTACAGTTTCGGTAGTTTAGGAGTTCATCGCGGACAAACAACGTGACACCAAATTTTTATATATTAAGATAAGTAATACTGTCAAGAGTGACCAAATAAGAAAAACGTTTAATTGTTTATTCTCACTTAATAGCTACGTGCTAAATGTAATCTTTATTGTTACTTGTCAAGTAACAAGGCGAGTATTACTGTTAATGTGAACGCGGCTACTGTCACAAAGGCGAGGCTGCCTGACTACAATCCGTTTATGATGTATTCAGTCCATACCAGTAGAAATTTGCTTTCTTCATACAATTCCCTTTGTGAATAAATTCTGTACTGAAAATATTCAGGAAAAGCGAGAATTACGGTTAGAATTAAGCGTTAACAAATAATTATGGAATTTGTTACATTAATTTGTGAAAATTTAATCAGTTTGGAATCCTGTTATGAACTAATTAGCGACTGCGTACATTAATTAGATTGTTAGACGCTATTATGATTTTGAGATTTCACGTCTACAGTATAAAGTATAGAATAGTTTGTATTAACTATTATCTTGTTTATCTATCTTTATAATGTATTAGCCGATGCCCGCTACTTCGTTACATCTTAAGATATGAACACTTATTTTACTATAACTGTTTGCTCATACAGTGGCATTTTTTTTTATATTTAGCATTTTTATACGTCGTAATTTCTAGTCAAAATATTAAATTTGAATAATTTAAAAAGTTTACAAGTTTTAATCATCCTTGATTTTGACACTATTTATTTGTATAAGGATAAGGATATTAACTATTTAGTAGGTTTAATATCATGATACGAATGATACGAACCATTCGTGTTGATTTACAAACTTTGAATTATTAATCGATTTAATAATTAAAGTTAAATACAAATTTCTTCCAAGTTTTACGACTTGAGTGTAGTTTTCAAGGAGTGTACTTTCCAGTTACACCCTTAGTTAATGATAAAAAATTCAAATATACCATATAAACATATACCGAAAAATTCTTTGATCCTTTAGCTATAAAGTGGTGTTAATTATATTTTGGATGTTTTGTTTGGTTATCCTCACTTTTCTGAATTGCCTTCCACTATGGAAGCAAATTTAAAGACGTATTCATATATATAAAAAAAACAGATTTTTTGAATACTTTTGTTTTAATCTTCATCAAAGGTAAAGCTATAAGCTATCAAACAGTGCTTAAAAAGTACTAACATGTGTGAATTCAAAACAAAAACACCATAACCTCTGCTGTTCTTATAACAGATAAGCGGTTTCCGCGTAGAAACATTTTCTAGAGGATTATTCTTTTTAAAAAATAATAATGAAAAGAATGTATTGGTATTTTTTTGTCAATTTCTCGGAAATTATTAACAACCTTAAGAAGTACCTGTCTACCCTAAAATTATGTGTCTAATAAGGTATTATTGGAGGTGAACACAGCGTTGAGATAAATCTTTCTCAAAACTCCCGGGAGATGGGAACAAATAAAAGTGGTAGCCGGTTGGTTGGCGGTGGGGACCGAGCGGTCCGATGGCCCACTCAGCATCAGCAGTACAACGCTGCCTTTACTAAGTACTGCTCGCGCGCGAACGAAAGCCTTCGCTATACGGAATACGTAAACAATATAAGTTTTGTTTCATTAATTCGTGTTCACGTTTAAAATGTTACAATAATTTCCCTGAAAGCAGAACATACTATTTAGCAGATTTCATTATTTTTGGTGAGTAAGGCTTTGAATTTTCATTCATAAATTTCAATTTCTAGTTAAAAATGGACAATGTTTTGGTATTTTTTTAATATATAGGCTAAAACGAGTATGTTGATTTATTGCTAGATTACTAAATTATAATTTTACTTTTATTAATTTTTATAATAAAAGTAAAATTATAATTTAATATTTAATTGTTAACATGATGCTATTATTTTTAAGACTGCCTTATTTTGTAATTTTTTTTTTATTGAAACAACCGTATATTTTAAAATGGTCAATATTTGAGCCTTAATTTAAAATGACTGTTATTTTAATAATTTGAATAATTTTTTTTGAAAAATATATATGCAGTAAAATCATATTATACTTATACATTTGTATGATAATGTCCACTACTTAAAGAGCTATTTTACACAATTCTTTTGTTTAATGAAAGTATATCGCTATTAAAAAAATTAAGTCCATAATGTTTCACCCATTGGTGAATTATAAATTGAAAAATAGCTGCGAGGATTTTGGGATAAATTATTTTTAGATTAAGAGATTAAGATAATAATAAGTAATTCATTAGAATCCATTAAAATTAAATACTGCTATTAATTAATATAATTTATTTTGATTGTTAATTATTTAAAATTTGATAAATTTTGATACACTTTTGATAAACTCCCATCCTTATTATTGAAAATTTGGTAAAGAACCTACAAGTATGTCGTATGCTGTTGTTCAGTTGTATTTAATCCAAAAAAAGGATTTTGGGATTATGTCTATGCGCAATCCTATAGTCTGAAATCTAGATTTAGAATCCAAGTTCATTGAAAATGATAAAATAAAACCAATTGTTTCAAGTTATTATGAAAGTCTAACTTATAAGAGGAGTATTTCTCTCATAATAAGTTCGTTACGTGAGCGGAATGGAAATCGTTTTATATTAGGTCGAAACTTCATCGAAATTTTCATCGACCAAGTAACGAACGAGGGTTGGATTTCCAGAAATAGATCTTAAATTTTCTTAGAACATTTATTTCACTATGTTATGTGCAATTAGTCAGTCGCACGTGTTCTTAAAGCAAACACGAAATTTTCACCTCTTGAACTTTTAATTTCTTTCTGCGAAAAACTATTTTAAGTAAGTGCTTGGATTTTAATTTAAGCAGAGGTCATTTCTCTCTTTACCGTGAAACGATTACGATCTTAACTTAGCAGAAAATTATATTGAGCTTTTATTTCGAACTAGAGACCAGCCCCATGGTTTGGTATATGCATATTTTTCTGCAAATTATATCCATAAATCTTCCTCGTTTATTGCTATTTCCATTAGTGAATATTGTAACAAAATCCGTTGTTTTAGAAGTTAGCGACAGCGGCAGCGACTTTATTTTATTAACCCGGCCACGTTTCGCTGTGGTTCCAGTGTATATACATAGTATAGATAAATACTTCGTCCTACGCTGCGCTTGCCTGTCCGTGGCCTTCACTCGAGAACCTTCCGGCCCAAGAAGTCGAAGGCTCTCCGTAATATATGTGTCCTACCCATTGCCACTTTAACTTACTCATCCGCCGGGTTACGTCGATAACTTTCGTTCATCTACCTAGGTATCTTCTCATTCCTGATTCGATCTCGCAGTGTAACTCTGAGCACAGCCTTTCCATCGCTGAGCGAAATTGAGGTTTATTACGTGGCCCATAGTTAGAGACCACGTTTCAGCTCCACATGCGTAGAGCGACGCGTCACGTGACAAGGTGGCGACGCGTTGCCACGCGACGACTGCGTCGCTTTAAGTCCATATGTCATCACTGGCAACACACATTGGTCAAAAGTTTTTGTTTAGAACTGAGAAATTTTGGACGAGAAGATATCTCGGAGCTTCCCCAACGCTGTCCATCCCGTCCGACGATTAACCTCTTTCTCGAAGTTGGCTCTCACTAGTTGCAGAGACCTAGTTAAAGAAGCATACTTAACTGAAATTAAGTCATATGAAATGTCTAAGTTAATCCAAGATTTTTCGTTGTACTTACTTGAAATTTCGGTCAGCAATTAACAGCAGAATCACAGAGCATATTATACTAGCATACTGACGTAGTAAGTGCGTTTATTCATTCGTGTTGGTAGTTGAGTATAATCGGATTACTGCACGTTAAAACAGGTCGATTGCTTTTGCTGAATTTAGCGTTAATACTATTTTAAATAATTACGATATTCATTGAGAATTCATTGAGAATTTTAATTCGAACCGTTCGCTTTTTCCTCTTCTTTTTTTAAAGTTTTGCTTTTTTAAATAAATATTTTGCATATTTCGTAACTTACATTTTACTAGATTTTTCTCGCAACTTAGTCTGCGCCCTTTATTCTTAGGCGTTAAAACTTTTATTCAATCTTTATTGCTCATATATTTTTTATTACTCGGGGAAAGTAACTTCTCTATTCTTTATTGAATAGATTTTTAACAACATTACTAATTCCTCAGGAGCAGAACTTCTTTTCTAGATGAAAGGTACGCTATGAGATTTTCTGTATCCCTGAAAACGTCTATGCAAAATTTCATGATAATCGGTTTAGAAGTTAAGGCGTGAAAGCCTAACAAACAAAAAAACAAACTCACTTTCACATTGTAGTTATGGGATTATTATATGCTTATAACAATCCTATCCTGTTATCACTATTATATTAGTGGTAGAGCACACTGCATTCAGTTATAAATTGGGCTACCTGTGGCGGTTGGCGGCATTCATAGGTGACGGTAGCATCCTACCATCACAGAAGCATAGCACATGAAGTTGTTAGTTTCAATATTTTATATATTTTTGAACAACATTAGATTTAAGTAATTCTTTAATGAATTAAAAAAATATATTACAATAATATGTACAATACAATGTGGAAAGAAACATTATAAATTATAATCTACATTTTATCGCAAAAGTAGCCACAGGCAAAAGCTAGTCACTAATAAAATGGACCCTCTGCTGGCCAGCTTTCCAACAACTTTGTGGTTAAACTTATTCTGTGGTTGTGTTACACATATCCAGGGCTGTCGCACATCACATCACATTAATATCGGAACTTTGTTCCGATATTAATGTCTCATTATTCAGAACGTTCGTCTCATTCTAAATACAAAGTATGAAAGCCAGCTTAAATTTACCATTTAGTCTTTGGTGTAGCAAAATGTTAATAATAATTCAAAGCTGCTTTGGACTTGTAACTGTAAATCTATAAGTGCAGTTTAAAACTAAAATGCAACCATTTATATACTAAAATTTTGTCCCATGTAATAAATAAAATATTAGACATAATTTTAAGAAATTTAATTAAAAGCGAATTTTATTTCAAATAAAATAATTGTTTACCTCACATTTTTTACATTATTCTGATTTCAAGTATTGACGCTGTAAGGCTCAAAAGGATTTTTTAAATGATACCTAGTCACAAAAAAATGTAGTTCATATTATAATTCTCCTTCTCACTGTTGAATATCTTTAAATTTTTGCTTCTGTGTAACTTTATATGCTTTTATTTTAACTTTATATTTTTGCTTGAGTGTGTATATTTTTAACTTTGATTTTCCTTAACGTTTCCAGATTTAAAGAATATAAAATTGACGTGTCTTAGATATATACATTTAAAGAAACTAAACTATACGGACTTATTTATATGATAAAAATTTGACAACCCTATTCTGTGTCTATCAGGGGCGGGCATTGCTAGTACGTAAACCGTTGTCGATATTTATTCCACCTCTGCACTGTTATACCTACATACTTACACAAGAATAACTGTGCATCACATTACATACTTATTTAAATAATTAAAAGCCGTGCTGGAGAATAGACAGACATTTTTTAGTGTTCCTCATGCACTTGCACCGCTTTGCTACGCTCCAACATAAACCATAACCTAACCTATCTTACTTGTATTGATGAATTTCAATTGCCCGGGCATTATGTGATACTTGATATTTGAATAAACTTTATGGTATCGTCACCTATTTTAAACATACAAAATTAAGCAAAACATCATTAACACGTTCCCATATGCAGTAGGAACGCTCGTATCTCCTTTTATAGTTAGCGGATAGTGAAACACAAGATACAGGCTTTTAGTTTGAAAGCGTAAGCTACAAAAAGCAAGCTATTTGGGTCAGTAAAGTCGACTAAGGGTGCACCGTATTTTAAATGAAAGTTTTTTTCGAAAGCTTACGAACTTTTTTAGGTTTTTACTGACCATGAATAAAAAGATTGATTAAATCGGTAATAATAACATCCTTTTATTGAACATAAGTATCCTTATACATATTATAAAACAAAGACCCCTGCCGCGTCAGTCTGTCTGTATGTCTGTATGTTCACGTCTCATAATCTCAAAAACTACTGAACGGATTTTTGTGGGGTTTTCACTAATGGAAAGAGCGTTAAACGAGTAAAGTTTTTATATATAATTTGCAGAAAGAATTGCACCCGTGCGAAGCCGGGAACGAGTCGCTAGTGTATTATAGTGTGCGCACAAAGTTGATCTAACGCATAAATTATAGTATACTAGCGATTGTTCCGATAATGGCTAAACTATTATTGAATATTTTCGATTGGACAAACGATTCATGCGTTTATAAGCGGTTTAGGGCATTAATTAATTAATAATTTTAAACCTCAAAATTAACATACGATATTATTCAATTTTTAAAAATCTTGGTAGGGTTTATTTTTGTCTTTGCTTAATGTTTATATATAGACAGAGTCGTCTTCTTCAATGCTTAAGGTCGTTGCCGTCTCTGAAATGCCTTGGTGACATTCTGTAACAAGTAAATGTTATAAAGGATCCAGATCATATGTTCAATTGTCCATTGTATATTACAATGGACAATTGAACATATGATCTGGAATATATTACATGAATCCCCTTGCGGTTCAAAATGCAATGTAGTTCGAAATCCAAATGATCTGGAATAAGCGAAGCAATATGGGTGGGCTTCAACTACCTCTAGTTTGTATACAAGTGAAATGAACGAATAATTAATAAACCTAAGAAACTAGATATAGACTCAGACATCGGCAATGAAAATCTAATAAGAGGTTTTCAAAAATCTGTGCCGCGTAGTCACGAATTCTTCGTAGCCTTTGACTCATCCTATTGTTCTCAAACAAGTCATTTTATTTTCTTATTTAAATTACTAAAACACTGAAGCTTTTGTTTGCCTTTACTTTTTAACAAACTGTTGATTTATTTTTAATTGAAAACACAGTGGATTTAGCTCGGTGTGTTGGAAAACCCGAATTTTATAAATAATAATATTTTTATATTAGTAGATAATCAAATGTAAATTACTTTGATTAAATTTAAATAGAAATAAAAGAATGTCATAAGGCAGACATTTTTTTAAAGCCTCAAATACTCTTATCGCTGTTTTCAGTTCTCATAAAAACGCTTATTTTACTAATAGATAGTTATGCTGACATTGATAGATATCACACATAAATTATCACTTAATACCCTCTCTACCTCTGCTACAAATAACGTAAAATTGTTTTAAATATCATTTTTAAAGTTACGTATAACTATATCAATTCTGAAAGACGAGAGCTACTCTGCCCTATTTTCTCCACAAGATGATTGTAAGTGCAATCCCTACATGAGTACTTTATTATGGCTTCACGGTTTAACACCTCTCGTTAAACTAATAACTGTCGTTCGTTAACTACCGGTAAACCCTCACTGATCAAAATTAATGATTCTATCTTTAATAGCTTTTAATATCTCGTTATTAATCTGTAAATAATTAATCTCTGTACGCATAAAATTTCTTTAAAAGATATGAAACTAAGTGGACATCCGTGTCTGTGATTGCATGCTGCGTTTGCGCCTGCTATTTGTTACAACTGATTTTGAAGTGTTTTTCACCCGTAATTAGAGAATTCCTTTCATAAAATTTCTTGGTAATATTTTTGATTATATCTATAAACAGCGTATAAAAGTTAATGTTTTGTAATTAATATTGGTAAAAAAAATGCTGTGATTTTAGTCCTTTATTAATAAAAAAACTATATTTTCCTATAATCTCGCAATTTCTGAATTATTATCTAGTTATAATCCAGCACAGTAGTCTGTAAAGTATTATTTGAAATTACGTCTACCACATAATGCTTAGTTTTGAATCGTAAAAACATTTTCTTTGTTTTTTATTACCGTGGACTTTATACTGTCTAACTAAGGTTTGAAAGATTTTATTAAGCTCAGTAGTAAGAAGTCACTTTTCTGTTTAGAATGGGAGTAAGTAGAACGACTTCATCGCTATTTTATTTGCTTACAACCACATAAAATGTTTAACTTATCCAATAACTATATTTATTGTTTAATTACGAATAAATTATTTTGTTATTAATATAGTTTATTTGCAACAACGAATGTGTATGGTCATATAGCTCTCATTGCTTTCAGAGGTTTTTGATATTGTTAATTTTTTTATATATTACATTGGTGGCAGACAGGCTGGCGGCCCAACTTGATGGTAGGTGGTTACCGCCGCCTAAGGACACAAGCAACACCAAGGGGAGTGCTAGTGCGTTGCCTACCTAAACTTGAGTGCTTCAAGTGCTGTAAACAAATTCTTGCACGGGTAACCTGCATCCTACTTGCCATCAAGTGCCACTTACCATCTAGTGCCACTTACCATTAAGTGAACCGTCAGATGGATTTTGCATCAAACAAGAAATTATTTTAAATAATTTCATAGAATATTAATGGATATTCTTCGCAAATGTTCATTTCCTTACCGTCTTACCTAGACAGAATTATATAGTGCCAAAGGAGAGTGGAGAGTGTTTCAATTTGAATCTAGTGTCTGTTAAAACCTAAGATTATTTCGATGGTTAAAACGTTTAGAAGACTAAAAAAATTTTGACTGGTTTTTATTTATTTATTTATTTATTTATTTATTTATACAACATAATGTTACATTTGGTTTAACAAAGGTGTAAACACAAACTCATTAGATTTTTACCATGCTTATTGTTTTTAATGTATGTTTTTGTTAACTTTTAATGTATTAAAGTTTATGAGCAACCGTTTTTATGCATCCAAACCTGAATTAGAAACTAGAAAAAGTATAATAAATACTGTTTTTTTTGTTACGAATGCAACAAAAAAGGTTTTATTCACTTGCACATGCAAAAGCTTTAAAAACGGTGTACTATTATGAAATAGCACTATGCCATTTCTGACGTGGCCGTGTTAAAAACATTTTTAACGTAGAGTCTGCACATTATTTACTCGTAACAGTGTTTGTATTAACTGTGTTCGTAACTGTGTTTGTGTCAAAAGTTGCATCCTAATATACCTTTTTGTCTATGTTGGCATGACGTAAGCCTTTTCTTACACAGATCCATACTTATCTATCCGTACTAATATTATAAATGTGAAAGTAACTACTTAGTCTGTCTGTCTATTTATTACCTTTTCACTCCTAAACCGTTGAACTGGTGAATTTTGGTATATAGATAGATATGACTTTGGGAAATGACTTAGGGTACTTTATATTGCTAAATTAAACCTTGATGGAGGTGAAATATGGGATGAAAGATTTCAGGGGGCACCGATTTTGACTTAAACCGATTTTGATGAAATTTGGTATAGAGATAGCTTGAACCTCGAGAAAGAACATAAGATACTTTTCATCCCGGAAAACTGGCACTTTTCCCCAATACACGATTGCACGTTGTTAAAGTTGTTAGAGAGCTATTCCACTTTTTTCCTCTGTGATAATAGTATCGATGAACCTTATTATTATATGTTTTATTTGTGTAAAATTAAGTAACGACGGGATAAGTTCCAGATCTTAGTAGGTACGTAATATTAAACGAATATAAGTTCTTGGAATTAAAATATCTTTATGATGCGATTTATAATATCGCACGCAGTACATCTTCCATCAAATGGGGTATTTTATCTTTGTTAGATCCATTGAACAAAATGCCATGCTTTTTGAAACTGAGACAATTTTATACTATTGAAGTAGGATGGGTGTACCAGTCCCAAACCAGGTACCAGTGGTTGACCACTCGCATGTTCAATTGAATAAATTAAGAAATAGAAGGCATTTTATTGTTTAAGAAATAGAAAAAGAAGAATTCAATTGTTTTGTCAGGTTGCCTAGACTTTTACCAACCTTCCAAACAAAATTGTAGCGGGAGTGAATGAAAAATATCTATTGGAACGCACTGGTCAAACTTAGGCACAGCCCATTTTTGACATTGTTCGTGAAATGTATAAAAAACTGAAATATCTGGATTCAAATAATTTATCAATATTGCAGCGTTAGTAAACAATAAACAACTTTACATATATATTTCTACCTTAAAACTACATAATATCAGTTCAGAGCATTCCAAAGTCAAAATTTGTCCTTAGGTGGTTTGGGACTGGTACACCCACCCTATTTATATTTACTCGATTGACCTATTTTATGATCTGCAATGCGCACGGTAAGAAGTAGGTACCCTTTAAACTGTATTAAGAGAATTGGAATATACTCGCTATTATAGATATCGTACTTCGACTCTGTAAAAACTGCAGCCCCTGGATCGGCTTTTTATTTCTTACTAGCTTTTGCACGCGATGATTAATGTTTTAATATGCCAAAATTTTGATAATGATGCGAACAATCAAGAAGTGCAAGATTGAGTATATTACCCATGTGCTTAGATACAACAGATATACAACAAACTTTGAAAGAGTATGGGTAAGGCGAGGATTAGGGAATGTGCTCTGGTATCCCTTATTTACCCACCGAAACAACAGAATCTTCTGCGAAGGGTAAGTTACTACCACCAGGTGGGTTTGCCTCGTTTTTTTTTTGTAGAACGCAGTGTAAGCCTGCCTCTAAAATAGCCTCTATCTTGTTGTAGATTGTAAAAATACCAAAAAAACTCTTGTGAAATATCGCCACAAAACATAACAAAAGGTAGGTACAAAATCAGAGGGTAAACATTGAATAATTTAAACTGCTGAAGGTCAAGTAGATTATTCTAATTCTCAATAAATGTTTGGATTGTGTTAAAGTTCATTTGAAAGCCTATTTCGCTTGCTTTGATTTTTGGAAATTAAACGTTGAGTGGCATGAATATTACATGAGAATGTGCAAGTTACAATAACAGTGGGCTAAAAAGAAAGTCTTTAGATTATCTTTAGATAATACCTAATTCGACGCTCATTGCTAAATGAAATAATAAATGTTGAGGGGTCAACATCAATTAATTAAATAATTTATGCATTTAAGTTATTGACAATAAAAATAAGTATTGCCTATTACGTGATCATTAAAGGTATAAATAATTTTTATACTGAGATATATGTATGTATATGTATAGCTTAATAATTTAGATTCTCTTTGTAACAAAATGTAGAAGGGATAACCTACAACGGTCACATAGACGTACTTATTGCCTGTTTAAAGTGAAGCTATCAGGCGTGAGTGTATACGTGAAGAAAATAGTTGGCATGGCATGTTTATGAATTTCTATATAGAAAGTGTAAGCTTTGATATGAATCCTCTTATGTTGTAATTTATTTAAATATTATTCGGTTTATATTTCTTTATTCTCATTAAAGCTTAAAGCTACTTACATGA
Organism: Synanthedon andrenaeformis; assembly: GCA_936446665.2. Lineage (NCBI taxonomy): Eukaryota > Metazoa > Arthropoda > Insecta > Lepidoptera > Sesiidae > Synanthedon > Synanthedon andrenaeformis. The sequence continues at coordinate 2,913,698 of OW387786.2, read as the reverse complement.
GATATATAACAAAAGACTTAATTAAGAAATGAAACATTAAACAGGCAGACAAAAGTCACTAAAATTAAACAATATTTGTTACTGATTTTTTATCATACACATGGCAAAACATTTCAACATTTATCACAAAATGTTTCAACAGCTTTGATCTAAATTCTCCAAAAGATTTTGCCTGTTTTATATGTAAAGGTAATTCATTAAAAAGTTGTGCTCCCTCAAAAGTAACCATTTTTTTTACCATATGTTGTTTGTAATATATAATTAATTTAATATATTATAAATGTGAACCTCGGGTATCTAACACTTTTCTAGGATAAAAGTATTTTATATATGTTAATCCCGGTAATATAAACTATTTGTGTGTCAAATTGCACCCAAATCCGTTGAGCCGTTAGCCTTCTATAGGTGAAAGAATTTTTAAAAACGCTCCAGTAATTTTTCAGTTTATTCATTACAAACATACAAATATTTTCTCTCTATAATATTAGTATAGCAATGATATTATTATTATTCTGTACCTATATTACATAACATGACAAAGTTAAACTAAAAAAATAATAATCTAAGTAATTAATTCATCCCCATTATTTGGATATGGTGCGGCTTCCTTCGCACAGTTTAGATGCGTTGCAACTTTATCCCGCTATCGCGCGAACTTAGGAACAATATCTATCTCGTCTCGACTGAGCTTCTTCAAGCAAGCCGTAAACAACTTCCTGTAGGGTCGCAGCGCACTTGCATTCCCGCTGCAGTATTTGCAGGGTTGTTGCGGATATAGAATATTCAAAATCTGAGAATGCAGAAACGGATTTCAAGCTTTTTAATAGGATTTAATTTTTAATGCAGTAATAAATGATTTATTAATTTTTTATTAAGTACCCTCCTCAAACGGGGTTAATTTGACAGGTTTTTGAGGATTTTTTTTTGTTCCTACGACGCGTTTCTGCGATATTTGATCTTTTTTTTTATCTCTATAGTACAAGTAATTAGTCCTTTGGCTATACAGTCCAATGCTCAAATGAGGAAAAAAATGAATTATTCAATGTTTTTTTTTGTGGGTGTAAAAGTTACCCAAAGTGAGGGGCTATTTTTACATAGCATTGAAATGCACGTCAAAGTAATCGCTTAAAAGCTTACATTGATAAGCTTTCTACAAATATAAGAAGCAATATTCATCATTTTGAGTTAAATCTTATATGAAAATTGAATAAAAAAAGGCAAAATAATCAACATTTCTTTGTTAGGAAGCATATTTTTTCGTAACAAAAGGATCTTTAAGATATTAACTTAGGAATAGAGATTCTTACAGTAATAACGAATAATCTGTCAATGTTCCCCTGAAAGTCAAAGTAACTCCGCTTGACAGACGGACGAAACAATTTAAATAAAAAAACTAAAACTATTTCATAATTAATCTCAGGGAAATCTGCCAGACTTAGGACTAGCTAGATCCATATGCGCAAACGCAAAAGAAAATACATAAATACGTACTTACTGACTTTCATAATGGTCGTTGAAAAGGTGTATAAATATGAATATGCATTTTATGTATACAAAAAGACACATTATGTTAATTTCGGGTATTGCAATTTGTAACTTACTATATTTATATTCCCACCTTGAAGTATTTACAAAAAGTTTTTTTAGTAAATTTAGTATATATTTTTTGCAAGAGAAGTAAGTATTCGCCATTTTACTTTTTTTATATTCTTCGCCGTACTATCACCGGTTGTGTGATAAAAATAGTATACGGTCATTCACATCGACACAAGTTAAATAACCGGTGAGTTTTGTTTTGGTTCATATTTTTTGCCACGCGAGTATGTTAAACATGTTAAAGCTAAAACTGTGTGTATCCTACACAAAGCAAAGCAGCATTTGTGTACTCAATTCCCACGTTATTTTTAGAGAAAACATAAATTTTTACTTTGATGGTAACCTATTTAATTTTAACTTAGATTTCCATGAATTTTCAAATATTTACCTGCATTGATAATCTTGTTATAATAGAAAAAAAACGTCAATTCAATTGATGCAATGTTTCTGTAATTCTGTAAGAATCAACATGCAGATTGACGGTTCTCTTTATGATAGGCCGATAGCGTTCCTTATTTGATTATAAGAAGGATAAAGGGACAAGGGACTAAGTGAAAATAGAAAATAATGCAATTAGGGATCGCTAGTTTTTTATAACTTTCTGTAACTTTAGCTTTTGACTAATTCCAGTTATTCTTTGAATTACCCTGAAATCGTGACATTGGAAATTTTTTGGTCAAATATCGAATTGACTTCTCCCATTGTCTGTCCGTGTTGAGGTCTAACCGCACCGGCAAATTGTAAGTGTACACAATTACTTTCTCTCACGTCTCCAATTTACAAAGAAGTGGAGTAAGTTCATAATTACTATGCTAAGCGGGTAACACTTAATATACGACGCCCCGGGGAGGCTCCAAGCATCATATATGGGAATAACAGCAGGGTATCCTCCTAAAGCACAGTTTATGACAACGGAATTCAGTGTGCCCTGCCACTATTGTCTTGTTATCCGTTATTGTTCATTGATAAATGATCTAATGATAAATCTAATCCACATCCACACCTGATTAATTTAATTAAGTTAATTTTGTGACTACATCAACACACTGGAGTTTAAAATTAATAGTACCTTTTACCATTGACTCGCGATAGCAAGACTCCGCCGTGATTCCGTTTTAGGCGTACTTTTTATGTGCCGCTTTGGCATTTGTGACGCAAATTCCAGTTGTAGTACTTCGATGAAATAACTTAATAGATAAACAACCATAAACAACAAATAAGATATTAAGAAGAGACGTTGTGTACCTTATTGGCGCATGATCTTAATTAACTTTAACCTAATTAGCATTTTATTATACTAACGTGAAATAATTAGTGAAAACTGAAAATATAAAAATGGTTGTGTTAAGGGAAGTAAAATGGCTTTCAATAGCAAATATTAAAAAAATGATCTAATCGCCCAGTGACGAGTGCCCAGTTTTATTTTTATAATTATTTGATTGAGGTCCATTGCTGTTCTTCACTATTGTTGTGTGAAAGGGTCAGAGGATTAATTCGTTATCGCCTCGTACCTTTGAGGACCCAACATAATTTATAATAAAATTCTATAATAATACATAATATGGATGTTATAATTTGAAATTGCCCGTGTAGAATTAATAAGAATTACTTACCTATATTACTAGTATGTTACCATTAAAAGTTTTTGTGCTTTTGTTACAATTTACAAAATTTTATATTTAGTAGTTTTTGATTATTTAAATAAAAAATAGCTAAAAATGATTATTTTAACTAACGCTATTATAATTTATAAATAGTTTTATAATTTATAAAAGGAGTTATTATAATTTATAAATAGTTTATTTTCCTTTAATTTTTTTTATTTAAAAGAATTTTTTATTTGACAACTTACAGATATTGTCAAATAGGCCAAAACGATAACATTATGTTGTATAGCTCTTAACCCAGTTTCGCTCATACAATCGATCGTTGTTATTTTTTAGGATTTGAGTGTTTATTGTCTCATCGGGATTAAGAGTATTTTATTGTGTACTTCCAAGATTCTTCCAACTTCAATTTAGTGACTGACTTGTGTAGACAGACAATCATCGATACATCTTCCCAGACTTTTACATTTTCAGCATTTCGATATTCGTAGTTTTTGTAACTCTTCAAATGAATATCTTGGCAGGACATAATATGAATTCTTGTTCATCTTCTTTCACTTCATTGTGTAGTTATTTGTAAAAATGTAATACTAGCTGGTGCCTGCGGCTTCGTCAGCGTTGAAAAATAAAAGATACATAACGCCTGGCATTATACTTTTGCCAAGGGTTGTATCTTTATTTTAATAAAGCGGGTAAAGTATTGTAATACTTTAGACATTTTTTTCTCTATACATTTTATATCTTAAATATATATAAAAATTTACTTAATAAAATAGGTATATAAGTTCATATATTATACAAATGTTTTCATGTAAAGACTGATGTTTTATTGTAGCGAGTCGTTCTCCCGAAAATGCCATGACACGGCCATTAGCGACCATTAACGATGTCCTAGCCTCTTATATCAGTGGCACGAAGCGAAGGTAATAAGAACACGTACGCTCCAGTAATGACTTTCCGGAGAGAACAAAAACTGCGAACTAGCATGTTTATGGCGGAGCATTCCCTCCGGACTCTGATGCATAGCTTATAGGCTATTCAGTAGTGGAACTCCATTAAACAGAACAAAATCGTCACCTGACTTTAAACACAAGCTTAAAAATATAATCCCATATTCTTATGAAGTTTTTCTTGTAATAATAATTATTAATAAAAGATTTTACAGCTTTTTAGAAGGAACGTTGATTAAAAATAAAAGCCAACTGCTCTAACAGAGAAAATATGGCTCTCAAACTCACTACAGCTTGCTATTAGTGTTTAGGTTTTGTAAAGGTGTAAATAATATATGGCGATTTTCATTTATAGTAAATGAAAATTGTGTATTTGCCCGAAAACAGTTTTCTTGACATATCGAAAGTTCTGTACAATTTCACGTTTATAAAAAAATTGTTTAAAGTAATATAAAAAATTACCGGACAAAATCCTCTGATAAAATGAAAATAGAATCAAAATTATTTTCTTAGTTTATTTGAATTATACGTAAACATATTAGATCAAGGCTGCTTCTGACCATCTTCTGGAAAATTACGAGCGAGGCCTATGTCCAGCAGTGGACGTACTATGGCTGTTATCATGATCTAACTTCTGGGTCAATCGTTCATTGATTGTCATAAAATTGGACACATTTGAACTACTGCTATTTCTTGTACTGTGAAATAAGCTATGATTATGATTATTATTAGTCGCTATATTGTGCTTGTACGCCATTTTTCTTCCTACTAGAAATAAACGAGTAAGCAATGATGCTGTCCTTTTCTAACATGTACAAACTGACAGTGCTTAACGACTGGACTAGTATTTTTATTTCATTTAGCATCCTCTAGATTCGAGACTAGACTGTAAGGCGGTTTGTATGTGTATTATTGACGTTAGCTTCTACTTGTAGTACCTACCTTCGATATTTCTCATTATCAAATATTGCATTACATATGTATATAGGTATAGAATTATGTACTGTGTAGAGCAATTGTTGTTATGTTCATTATAATTTTAGCAACATTCACATGTCTCTGAGATTCTACCTCAAAGAAATAGACTTTAAAAAAAGTTAAATGTGCCTTTATGTAAAAACAGACCACGGACTAACTAGTCGACCAGATTGTTTGTTTCTTTTGTTCTATGTTGGTTAATTGGACATGTATACTAAGTTATAATAATAAGTCGCTTTAATATTATGCATCAAGGGAGTTAACATAACATATACATACATGCATACATGTATATAGGTTTCATAAGTCTCAACATATACCACCTAATAGAATATATCTAATAATAAAATAAAACAAATAATTATAATATATACAAATAATTATATCGCAAGCAAATTCTTGCGTTTTTTGCAAAAAAGATTTTCTTAATATTTTTGTGTGCTTATAGGCGATAGCGGTTATCTATGGGTTATCTACGAGTATGTTAAAATTACAATTAAATGTATTGTTAGCCTGCCTATTGCCTGAATCAATATATGCAAATTAAAATGATACACATAAATGTCAGTATATTCATTTTTTTAATTTTCATTAGTTCACTAGTTATAATAATTTATTTAAGAAACAACTACAATAATGTAAAAATTTAAAACTTGTATTTGTTCAATTTGTACTTTTTCAAGAAGAATAGATTTACTTAAATTAATGTGGCACATTTAAAAAGGCTTTTTCTATTGTTATGTTGCAAATTCCACATTAATTGTCCAATACAATATTGTGTAGGAGTAACATTTGTAAGCAAAGCAAATAAAGCATATAGATGGTGAATATCGATAAATTGGCGCAGAATCGACAATAAATTATTAGATAAGGATCAGAGTTTTCCGACATAAATTTACTTAAATACATTGTAAACATATATAACTGAGTGAGACAATGGCTGTTAGACAGTATTAGTAAGGTACAATCCATTAAAATTATATACGTCATACGACGTTCAACAGGATATTGACGTCCCATCTATGCGATCTCATATGTAAAAGCTCATAATAATATGTTGGTGGCGAGGGTGGCGACGCCATGGTGCGGCGACTGCACGCCACTGTAACCCCCCGCACGCCCACTCCTTGCCAAAGATAATAGTAAAAAAAAAACCAGCATGTGTGCTTAAATGTTTTCTTAAATAAGGAATGCTAAAACCCATTGTTCCTTACCTGTCTTATTCCATTAAGTGAACCGTTTGTGTGTCTACCCAGATCTGGAAATGCTGGGAATTATCGTCTAATTCTAACTTCGTTGGATGTAACTTTGTTTTTGAGTCTTTCCTCCGTGATTTTCAAGTTAATCAATACAAATGAGTTTTCCGAGCCTGTCTGTTGTCCTACTAAATTATGCAACCGGTGTTAATGCAGTTCACATTAAAATTTGGTAAATTTATTTGGAATTAGCAATTACAGAAAATATTCTTGTCAATAAATGATTTTAAATGAAATCGAAGTAAAACTTACTATCCGCTTATTAGATTACTTTAAATATAAATTTATAATAGCAAAATAGCCAGACTATAATATAATAGCCAGACTATAATTTGCAGTAGGCTTATATTTTTTGATTCATCTTATACATTTATACATTATGATTTTGCTATAAATAATTGAATTGAAGTGAATTGAAAAATCTTTTCGAACATAACATTTTTGGAAATCACATCTAAAAAGCTTGTCTGAGAGTAATTTATTCTTATATACATATATTACAGAAGACCGCGAAGCAATTATTAGATATTACATGTGGATGTTATATAGACCATTTCGCAAACCTTTTACCTTAAGGAAGGGAAGGAAATGAATGTATTAAGAAAAGCAAACTGAAATGTTATGGCAGCAGGTGCTCGGAGCGCGAACGACGCAAATCTAATAATCATGTTCTATAAACACAACGACTTGTATTTATTTAGCGAAAAGGAAAGAGACCAGTGATAAGACGAGTTAAAACTGAGGGATTTTGTTTATTTGTTTGTAATCTCAATTTGTCTTGTTTACAATGTAATTCTAGAAAAACTAATATTATTGAATGTATAATATGCGAAAGTGCCTGAGGATCGATGTATGGATGTTTGTTACTCTCACACAAAAACGGCTTAACTGATTGGAATCAAATTTGGCACACAGATAGTTTATTACCTGAATTAACAAATACAATACTTTTTATACTGAAAAAATGTTAGGTTCTTTAGGGATCGTTTAAAAATATACAATGGGCGCCACAGTCGACGTAGCGGCGCCACCGCCATCATAGCGATAAAGGTTCAGGCGATATCAGGGGGCCTAGCCAAGATGTACATTAAAGAAAACGCTCCCTAGCGAACTTTACGAAGCGAACAAAATAAAGCCCGGTAATTGGTTGTTGTAACGCCCACATAAAATTTTGACCAATCACAAAGCTTTGTCCGTAGCGTAGCGTAGCGTAGCCCGGGGCCCTAGCCAAGATGCAAACGCAGTGCTTTCTACAGTCGTAAACGCTACGCTACGCTACGGACAAAGCTTTGTGATTGGTCAAAATTTTATGTGGGCGTTACAACAACCAATCACCGGGCTTTATTTTGTTCGCTTCGTAAAGTTCGCTAGGGAGCGTTTTCTTTAATGTACATCTTGGCTAGGCCCCCTGGTGTCATAGCGATATAACGATATCAGGTTTTTTCATTTTTCAACATGGACGAAGTCGCGGGCACCTTATAGTAATTTATAATTTAAAGTTAATTTAAATAATAACACAGAAATAGATTCTAAATAGGATTAGGATAAACAGATCTAGATTTGGTAAACTTGGTATTTACTTTAATCAAACTGAAAAGATTTTCTTGAAATGCTATAAAAGCATAAGTTACGTTAATTTATCCATTTTTAAAATGTTTTTGTAAAATAATTATTTATAGTAAATATTATTAAAATATTTGTGCACCTAAACCCAAGAACCAAGTTAGAAGGACAACTTATAAGTCTAGTCGGTGGTCGTTAGGGCTTCTATTCATCGATTTTAAAAGAGACTACCACATATGTGTAGTGTAGAGTCAGCACTCACATTTAGTCCCTTAATTATTACCTATTATTTTCTTGTTAATTTAACCTATTATGTTTTTAATGTTATAAAGAGTCGTAGTCAGTCAGACAACAAAGCCGTTAACAGCTAACATCGCCTATGAACAAAAGCAAACCATGGAGAATGAATAATAAATATCTTCAAACATTCCACACAGCACCATCTAGCTACACACTAAGCAACTAATGCTTGTATTATGGATACCAGACAGTTGATATAATACATAGATTACTTTTTTTTTGTAAATACATACATATTATAAATACAAACATCCATGACTCAGGTACAAAGGTAAATGTAACACATAAACACTTGCCCCTAGTGGGATTCGAACCCGTGACCGTTTGGTTAACAGCTAGGATTACTAGCCACTAGAGCAAACGTGTCGTCAAATATAAATATAAATATGCTGCTGCTATCGAAAAGTAAAGCTGAGGATAAAGCAAAGTTAGCCAACTATGACACGCAACGAAGCTCAATAATACAAGTGCTGCTATTTCACTGTGATTATTCCGAGTTAAAAACTCTAGAACGCACTGGGATCCTGCCACTACATAAAAATGTACGTAATTTTAAATCTACTTACACTATGAAATTCATGCATTACATGCAAAAATTTCTTGTAGACCATATCCAAATAGCGTTGGAATTTTTCCAATACCGCATTTGCATATTTATACAGTTGCATTTCATTTTCTCCCGCCGGTATTCCATTCAGCAAACATGGATTCGAAAAAGTACGTTGCCCTAAATTTTATACTGCATTCGTACTAGACTCATCTACTGATGGAAATTTTGTTAATATATTTTTTCGTTTGAAGGTAATCGGTCAGGCTAACAGTGCTCTCGATGTTTGCTTTGGCTACTCTTGGCTACCGGTATCTTGATATCTGATATCTTGATCTTTGTATCTTTGGGTTTGGCTACCGTCGCCTATTAACACATGCAAAGCCACAGCTTCAGAAGTTGTGCTTCCGAACTTAGTAGGAATATGAAGAGATAGGGAAAGCCAGAGTACTTTATACTATATTTCCGTCGACATAAATAGCAAACGCTATTACTAAGTAGTTTCTTAACCTCTCATATCGCTATACTTCTATTAGTAATCCTAATTTAGTCAGTTACTGTTTCGGTGAATTCTGTGTTGTTTTTCGTGTGAAAAACTCTTCTATTGTTTTAGATTTTAATATGCTAACAACAGTTACATGCGTTGTGAAACGACTGTTACCTATTGGAGATTAATTGTTGTAATATTCACACCAATATTTGTATGCGTTCAATGACATACAATTAGCTTGACTAATTAAACTGTATCTGGTTTTTTGTGAAAACAGCTTTTGCAGGCTTAACAGTTTTAGAGAAGGAGATAAAGATACGAAGGCGAGCGAATAAAGCTCTGGCACAAGTATCTTTGTGAGAATTTGAGGATAAACTTTTATGGCTATTCTTTTAACTGTGTGGAAATGTCCGCTGTATCAAAACGTCAACTATGTCGCTTAGATGAAATCCCATTCAAACTGTTTCAATGGTAATTGAAAATACAATTTTTAGAGTACCTAAGTGAATTTTTAACTTTAAAATTATATTGAATATTTCAATAAACATTTTATTGACTAAGTTGGTAAGTAAATAGTCGGAAACTTTCGGTTTGTGTATATGAGAAATTCCGAGAAACAAAACTTTTCACACATACAGTAGTTATATATACAATATATGGCATATGTTTACACACTAAAACTACTAACAACCTGAACACGAACCCTTGCTCATTAGCGAGACTCACTTGAGAGTGAGGTGACACACAAATCGTGAACTTTTGTTGAAATAGACCGCACTTAAGTTTCAGGAGGTGGTCGTATTTGTATATATGACGGTGTATATTTTATTTTGTTGACGTGATATAAAACATAATATACAAGTTCCTTTATAAGTAAGTATATAGAAATCGTCATAAGGTAAAAAATAAATAAAATATTGATGACCTACACTCAAGTGGACCGTCAGACTACCTCAACATAAAAAAAACTGTCGTAGGACTGCACGTCCTACGACGTGCTGACGACACGCAGAGGGGAAAATTACGCCATTTATGACATATTAACAAATTATTGACGAATTATAGTTAAGCTTATAGTGAAGCAAGAAATACGTGCTAATTACGGTAGATGGCGCTTATTTCATACAATTAAACGTCACTGGGGGTGTCGCGCACAGAACGTGCGCGACACCCCCAGTGATCCATCTTAAAAGTGCCTAACGTGCCTAAAGAAGGTTTCACTGCAAAAACTGATACTTCATTTTTATATATTATATATTTTTGTTAAATTTTTTTAATTAAGAACTTCATTTTTATATATTTAGATGTACTTATAAAAATATTTTAAAGAAGAAAAAAGAATAAGGCTAGTTTTGAGTAATAATACCCACTTAATAATTCTGGGAACAACTAATTATGCACCCGCCCTTGTCTGTTATCACCGCTACTTCCAAAGTCATCGAAACAGCGATTATAATTCAATTTCAACAAGTTTACTACTTATTACAAGTCTAAAGTCTAAGCGCCTTTCACATTCATTAACATTCAGGCAATTTTGTTAAAGAAGGATTATAACTGTCCCAGGAAGATCGTGAAATAATCTTTTCCACTCTCTTAGTAAATTTAAAACAAGATTTATATTTAACTTGCTCTGTCTCTTATAAAACTTATTAAAACGCTTCAGGGCTATAGAATTATAGCTGTTGGGTATACTTAATTAGGTTTTGAAGCGGAGACCAAGCTAACTTGCGCGGATCTTTAAAGTAAGCTCGTGGAAGTGTTAAAATAGGTTAAAGTCAACTCTTGGCACAAGAATTTTCTCCAATGTTTAGATAACTGAACAAATATAGTGTCTGAGTACTTATTACATGTAATATTGAAGTAATAATGAGCTTTCGTTGCCATAATAAATGATTAATACTTAAAACTGTTTATGACAGCATATTTGTTGAAACTACTACATAATAATTTGTCAATAATATGTATAGAGGAGTTGATTCAGAATTCAGATGACTTTTTTAGTCATCTTAATTCCGATCAGAATCAATAAAAGTAAAGAATACATTTATAGCATTGATTCAATTAATAGAACTGTATGGAATTTATTTTTAAGTATTAGGAAAATCAATAGAAATATGTGGAACTGATTTACGTTTAGAGTTACAACTAGAATTTTTAAAAATCATAATTGTCTTCACGAATATGACGAATGCCTAATGTGGTAAAAAGCGAATGTGTAACTTTAATATTAGTTTAATTGTTACATAAAAATCGAATATTGAAATTGTCGACATATAAATAATATGATGCTAAAATTTAATTATTATCATAATAATCGAAGACGCGAGTCGTGATAAGTCTTTAAATGATAAGAAGGTGATAAGTTGCTTAATTCCAATTTTGAGTATATCGAGGTTAAAGTTTTACTTTTAATTTTTGTGATGTCGCCACGGAACTGATTTTTCTACTAAATCATGATGCAAAGTTGTGGAAACAACCTAAAATATTAATGGTATTATAGCAATTAAACACTTGTATTATTTTTTAAATAAAAAGTGAACATAGCTACTTCTTCCATTAACTTTTCTGCACTTTTCGCTTTTTAAAATTAACTGTTATTATTATAACACCTTTTTCAACTTTCTATATTCAAAATATGTCTTTAATCGACGATCTTAAGATCTGTAATCATTTATATGGATATATTACCTTCATCAACGCAAAAAAAAAACGAATAAAACCCAAAAATGCGACATATCACCTTCATCCACTCACGTCTTCAATTGTTAGCAGCGAGCATAGAATCTTTTCCTGGATTTAAGGTACCCTATGTCTTTTTCTGTATCCTTAACAGATACAGTGTGTATTTTTTTTAATAATACATAATATGCAACATTTCATGATGATTCGTTGAGCAGTTAAGGTGTGAAAACACATAATATCCATAGTAATATTATAAATGTGTTACTTTCCCATTAATAATGTTAAGATCGATATACTGTAAACGGTAATGTTTCATCGTAATCTGTTTAGTAGTTTTTTTTTAATGTGTGGAAGAGTAACAAAAAAGTCAAAAGAATCCACTGTCAAAAATATACGCATTTATTATATTGGTAGGATTGACTCTTGATTCTTATCTGTCATAAAAATCACAATTATAATAACACATTCGCTGTAAAAGCTGTACTGTAGTTTGTTGTCATTATAAAAGTGTAAAAATAACAGATAATTCACAAATACTTTGTTCAAACTGTAATCCAACTATTCCATACTGTTGAAATAATGGCTTCCATAAAACCAAGTCTGCAAAGTCGTTTGTCAGAGAAGTGATATGCTTTTACAATGTAATGTAATCGAGATGTATCGTATATGTTGAGCACAGCCAGTGGCTTGTTACTTGCCACTTAACGGGACACAATTAACATTCGCTATTGTAACATGGTAGCTAATATCGTATTGTTTGTTGCAGGTTCAAGGAAATATCTAACAGTAAGTTGAAACTTATATTGTTTGAAAATCGGCACACTTCATTTTAAAGCGGCCTTTGTAACCCTACATTTTAAATGGGTTTTCTATTGTTTTGGATAAGATTTTAGCATTGTCGTCGATCTTTTTAGTTTGTAAGAAACTAGCTGGTGCCCGCTACTTCGTCCACGTTGAAAAATATGTAAAACCTGACGTACCTATTTACATTGACGTCTGACTTTATACTTCTGCCAAGCGTTATAGATCTTTATTTTTATTTATTTAGCCTATGTTCAATTGTTTCGAAAATTACGCCCTAAATACAAACAATCAAACAAACATAAAAACTTTATCTCTTCATAATATTTTAACATAGATTTTATTCGAATTATCTACCACATTTCGCTTCCTGTGGGAAAAATTCGATTCTCAGCAGGATCAACTTTGGAAAACGAACTTTTCAAAAATTGGCTCTGGTCTGGATTTGGAAAGTAGTGACAGGGCACGCTGCATTTGGCATTCATTTGGGCAGCCCTTGAGGACCCTTACATAAGATCACTGTAATATAATAGCATCTGTTCTGTTGTATTTCAATGAGTGAGTAAGGGATGCCAGAGTCAAGTATTTGGTGAAAACAAACATACAAAGGCATTTGTCTTTTGAAGTTCCAATTAATTTTTTTAAAATGTGTTTAAAGTACTATTGAAGATAAAGGACTACCGTCATGTGTGGTCATGTATATATCGCAGTATAATCGAAAAAAAAAACGGATTTTTGCAAAAATCCTAGTAAGATTGCAAAACACCGGATAATAGGAAACTAACAACGAATTTTGAAATCATCCCAGGTACTTTCAGAATTCAGAATACACATATATTAATACACACATAATCACAAAAGGCTATGTGTAGAAACATTGAGTGCTTTGTAGGAAGTATTACTTTGTGAACAGTTAATTAGCAAACTAGGTAAACCTTTGAGGCTTTCACATTGGATTTCTTATGAAAGATATGGCGAACAAGGATTACGATATCTTTTACAGGTTCAGTAACGGTTACCTTTACTCAAGAGTGTAAGTAACGGCTTAGGTTACTTTTAGTCTAGTTTTATTTTTATACTTAACTGTTAAGTGTAACTTTATTCGTATGAGCTTGAAATTAAACAATAAAACGTTTTTTAGTGACACGACATATACCTATTCTGTCAAAAAACTTCCTCAAATTCTAGGTCAATAAAATTTTGTGCGGTTCCGATCATAATTGTATTTTGTGTAAGTGAATTTTACACTATACGAATAATTTGCGATTATCTTTTTTACAGTTTTCTTTTGTTTTTGGAAAAAAATCTTAGAATACGCAATTGAAGTGAGAAAATTTTGTCCAAGTGTCTTTTGAATGTTCTTCCGTAGCTAGATAGTCCATAGGATACTATTGGTCCTGCCAATGATTTGTAAAGCAATAGCAGTAAGGTGTTTTGTTTTTTATTACAGAGGTTTACCCAGTATTGCTCTCAGTTTATCACATACGTGATTAACCAGTTAAGTCGATTGTCAGTTAAGTCGAAGTCGATGTCTATGTTAGATTTTTTCTGCTATTTAAATGTAGACATTGGTGGTTGTGAGATATAAGTTTAGGTTCAAACATAGATATATTTTGGCTAGTGCTAATATACATAGAAGCCTTTTTACAATAGTTATTTAAATTAAGTCTTTTAAGTTTTTGGCGCCATGAAACGTCGACCTTTAAGCTGAGAAATGGTTTGTGCTGTAGGCATATTTGAAGGCGGTTTTTCCCTAAATATCTTTGAATTTTCAGTTAAAAAAAATCGAAAAATTCTCCTAGTTTTAGATATTCTAGGCGGCCTACTTAACTATTGTGCCACTATTTATTATTCTAATGGTGTAAAGATTAAACCTACACTTTGTTAAAAATTGGAAATTGTCCAATCGGTTTCTATTTAAGTGTACTCTTTTCACATATTGCTCCTGTCTAAACACCTTTTTATGTCAAGGAGCACATGTTCGTCTTTAACGTATTCACGAAATATTCTTTATTTGTGTAAGCGTAATCTTCAAAAATTGTTATCCGACGCGAGTCTCGAAAATACACAAACAAATATTTCGATTTGAATTGCGAGTTTCTGCCATCGTATTACTTGAAACGTGCTTTCTATATTGACGAGGAACGCTTTGGCATAATTTGGTTACTTTTTCTTACATGAGTACATAATATGACCTTAGAGGAGATACGGCTCTGTGATTTATTTTGCTAATATATTATAATATAATATTTATATAATAATAGGCACATCACAAATAGCTTTTTATATGCAAATATTTTTATAATATGTTAATTTCGTGAAGTCTGGAGAGTTTTCTTTTAAATGTTATTGAACGACATTTTGACTCCTTAGTTTGATCATCTGTGCAATGAAGAATATATTCACATTGATTTCATTTTCGAAACGAATGTACTTTTATGAAAATTCGTTTCGAAGATGAAGACGACAAATGTTAATGAAGATTCAAAAGAATTTTTGTTACGCGCATAACTGAGTGTAGCGTCTTATTGTTATTTCGCTATGCGCCCATTAGTTCCAATACCAATATTTATTTTACTGTGATAAACTTTCATCAGAGCGGTGGCAATATCGCCTAGGGCAGGGTTCCCCAAACTATTTTGGACAAGTGACCCCTTTTCAACAATGAACTGTTACCTCAGACCCCCATGGTCAAATTACCTACTTTTAAGACCAACCCCCTTATTCATAATGGTCCGCTAACTTAAAGCAGCTATCTATCTTAGTCTATCTTTAGTTTTTTCCTATTGGTACAAAATACCTAGGTACTAAGGTGCCAATTAGAAAACTTTGCACTTGGTTAAGTGAGTGAAGTTGATTTCATTTTCTCGTCAAAATTTAACAAAATAAAAAGACAATCCAATTCAGTAAATATCAAGTTTAATTTATAATTATTACAAATTAATACATAAAGCATCTTAAGTTGGTAGGAAATTATATTTTAAAAACTATTAATTCGCAAAGAGAAAATAAAACATTCAGTGCGATGGATGAACCTGGTGACTATCTACCAATCTAGCTACATCCGGTTCAATATTAGTGAGTTGCAGCCTTAAATCTCCACGTTCGTTGATTTTCAAACGGTTTCTTTGTTTTGTCAAAATGTTTGTTACCACACTGAAGCTTTTTTCAACTAGATATGATGATGGAAAAGCGATAAGGTATTTTTCAGCAATGTTCCACAATGTAGGATACTGTGTTTCAATTTTGCGTTGCAACCAGAACTTCTGATAGCCTTGGTTGAACTTTTGCTTAAGCTCTTCGTCTGTGCTGATGGTAATCAACTCTTCTTGCATTATCACATTGGCTTCTTCTATGGCTGTGGTGTTATACGGATTTATTATCCATTGAGGAATTTGTAAATTTAAAAGATCATCAAACCTCTCCGTAAAATCCTTGTGTAATGCGTCCAAGTGAGTAACATATAATAAAATGTCATCATCTTGAAGCATTTTTGGTAATTTTGACAAATGCGGAAACTGCGAATATTCTTTTCTGCCTAAATTTTGTTTATAAAGAACTAGTTTACCCACGAAGGCCGATATTATTGATTTTGTTTTAATCAAGTTAAGATCATCACCCTGTAGTTGCAAATTAACTTTGTTGAACATTCCAAAGATATCAGTCAAGTAATAAATATCTGTTTTACAATTGTTCAGATTTTCTTTCAAATTCGGATCTTTTTCTTGTAAAAACTCCAACACAGATTCAAAAAGGGCTGAAAATCTTTCTAAGCAAGAGCCTCTTGATAGCCAGCGAACTTCAGTGTGCAGAAGTAACCGAGTAAAGACTTCGTCGTTTTCGTCACATAGTTGAGCAAATAACCGAGAGTTCAAAGAATTGCTTCGAATCTTGTTGATAGCATTTATTACATATTGTAAAGACTTATGCAATCTAGGACTCAGCTTTTTTGCTGCTAAATGCTGCCTGTGAATCACACAGTGAATAACCAGTACATCAGGCAGTTGTCGCTTTAAGTGAGCTATAAAGCCACGATGACGACCAACCATAGACGGTGCACCATCAGTCGCAACAGAAACAATATTCTTCCATGGAATAGCTTTATCAGTAAAAAAATGTTCCACGGCCTGAAAAATCGATTCTCCTCTAGTATCAGTCTCTAAATATGCAGCAAAAATCAGTTCTTGGCACATATTTTCATCTTTGATAAATCGAACATATCCTAACAATAGAGCTTCATTGCCGGGTAATGTAGACTCGTCCAACTGGAGAGAGAATCTGCGGGTCTGTAAGAACTTGCATAAAATGTTTTCCACATCGCGTCCCATCTCATCTATGCGTCTCTGAACGGTGTTGTTGCTCAAAGGTATTCTCTTTAAAATATCATGTGCGGGTTTGTGCAATACATTGTTAAGGACCTCCGCAATGGCTGGTAAGATAAGCTGCTCTCCAATTGTATGGGGTTTCCCCGACTTCGCTATTAGTAAAGATATATTATAGGACGCTCGTAAACCATCATTGTCTCGAATAGATGATGACGCAAACATCGATCCTATGGATGGCCTTTTGTCTAGTTTTTCTTTCAGTGCTTGAAAATATGACAAGGGCTTACTTTTTCTGTTAGCATGTACTCTTGATAAGTGGTCATCCATTTTTGAAGGCTTCATGGCATCGTTACTAAATACTTTTTCACATATGAGACACATCGGGAAGTGTTGATTTGATGGAGATGCAATAAATCCGAACTTCAAGTAGTCCAAACTGTATTGTCTGCATTTTTTTTTCGTGTCCGCCATCATAAAACTTTCAGTAATTCTGCAAACAAAAAAATAAGGAACCTAAATAAAAAACAATAATAAACTGTTAAATTTGCACACTATCTTATTTTTATCACACTCAGTTAATGGATTCTTGTTAAGTATTACTGACTTACTCTTTGATAAACTTTGATACCTATATTGGGAAGTAACTACAGTAGGTAATTAGGTATAGAAACTTCGTATTAGGTAATTAGGTAGAATAAGAACGAAAACCAAAGACTTAAGTGTTAGTAATTTTTACAAATACAATTATACATACCTATTTAAAATATGTTGTATGTTGTGTTTAACACTTTTTCAGTCACTTTACTTCACTTAATTTAGCTTTGTAATAAGTTTGTAATCTCTTGAAATAAATGAGTACTTAGCTATATGAGTTTTTATCGTTCAAGCTCCAACGAATTTCAAAACGCAAATGAACTTTCAACCTAAATGCAAGCTCGTTAAATAGTAAAATATCAGGAACATGTTTGGACTTGATCATGAATTCGTTCGTCTTAATTCGCGTAAAGCCGCTATCACACTATTCAATTTGAACGATTCCAATTTAGGAAATCGGAAGGTGTGATCGCAGTTAGAACAGATTGGATTCAATTAAGAGTTTATCCATTTTCAACTCTATATCTTCGATTTAGAAATCAATTTAGCGTAGTGTGATCACGAGCTCACTACTTAGATTCCTAAATAGGAATCGTTCAAATTGAATAGTGTGATAAGCACTTTATCGTCAAATAGAGAGCAAGTCAAAACGCCGCTGAAAGACGTACGCTCCAACTCAATCTTGCACAAACTTGTCCACATAGACTTGCCGAGTTTTTCATCTTGTACGAACTTGAAACTTTACATTCCTGGAACATTATTTCCTACAAAAATATTAATTATTCTTAGTACACGTAACACAACATAAACAATACAGTAACTACCTACTTACCTATCTTGAAAGTTTTAAATAAGAACTTGTGTTAATATAATAGGGGTCGATTTTTAGACCTCGTCGACCCCCAAAATCACTTTTCGTTTATGTCGACCCCTAGGAAACCGATATCGACCCCAAGGGGTCGATATCGACCACTTTGGGAATCCCTGGCCTAGGGCTTCCTGTGTCCTGCTCGCCAGATCGTGATCTCGCGTCAAATACTTTATGACTGCAGCAATTTTAGAGTCAATTTTGCTACAGGAAGTTTTGGCATGCGGCATACTGGCTTGAATGTTAAATTTCGCTCGGATTGCAATTTCAGAAGACATTTGATGAATATAATGTACCGATGAATGACCATCATTTTAGAATGCGAAAATTAATTGAATATTTTTCCTTTAAAATAATGTCTTCACCTCTACAATCATTAAGTATCTTTTAAACAATCTAAGAGCGAATTAAGTTTAACTTCAAATGTAGGTATATTGAAAAAAATGAATAAACTTTACTTTTAAGTTATGCTAAACTTTTAATTATACATAACTAGCGACCCACTCTCGGCTTCGCCTAGGAAAATAACTTAATTTATTTTATATAAAAAAAAATCTATAAAAAACTCTAATTGATGGTTAAAACCGGGCCAAAATCCTTTGCGTGGCTTAGGAGGCTATACAGATTGACGCGTAAAGCGACTTCAAATTATACTAAAGTATGAAAAGACTTGTGATACAAGTTTACAAATGGTACCTTGGTAAACGACGGGAAGTTACGGGTAATCTTCTTCACAAATTCGTTTCCTTTATTTCACATGAAACCTTTCACATGAATAGATAAGGAGTTGTATATAATTTTCTCTGATTTGCCCCCTTTTTTCGAAAAAAAAAGGGACTTTTTTATAAAGAAACACGTCAAACAATCGCTTCTTGAGACGCGATTAGGGCGGACATACAAACAAGTCACACAGTGTAGCTTCAATATTATATCTAATGCTTATTTAAGAAATTATTTCCTAAAAGATTGTATCACTCTTGATGCTGCCGATGTGTCGGTAATTCATTACGCAACCTGATAAGCTGACCTGAATTTGATGCAGACTCCGTTATCCAAGCTATTAGCTACATAACCATTCAAAATACATCCTAACAAAAAAGCGCAATCGTCTATTGTAATCCGACACATAACCGATAGTTCAATTTGAGTGCAGCACAAAGCTGAATATAAAAAAGACATATTTTCGCAATCACTGATTTGGTCCGATGGTGCAATTGACCCACTTCTTGGCGGTTCTTCACACATTCATTTTTCACTCATTTATTTGCATTAAAATGTACCTCAAAGCCATATTGATTGCGGTAAACAGCAAACTCCTGTTGGTAAAATATTTTTTTTGCTATTAAATGTAAAACATGTGATTTTCGATAGTGTTTCTTTTTTAAAATATTTTTCCTTACATTTAAAAGTTGATTTAAAAAGCTAGGCATTTTCTTGTACTAACAACATATTTTTCGTATTTTTTTTTGTAACAACTGAAGAAGTTCTAAGTGAAAATGTTACTTGCAAATTTTTACAGAACTGTTAGATTGTTTTCGTAGTGTCAGGAAAGTAGAATCAGCATTCCACTTTTTCAATTCAAGCAAATTTAACATTTTTTAACGAATTCCCTCACTGTATATCAAATATTCTGTCGTTAAATATAGATAGATTCGTCAATTCCTGTTTATACAGGAATTATTAGATAATTATGTATTATTATTTCGTCTATGACAAGCTATTCTATAACTATTATTTCGTCTCTCAAGATTTTTATTGCGTTCTTTGTGTTGGAAATATGGGTTTTATAAACACTTTTTTTTCAAGTAGTTTTTTTTTAATAATTTTCGATTTATGACATCATATTGATGGGTAGTTACCGTCGCTATGAACACAAGCAAATGCGGTGAAAATCTTAATAGGTTAAAGAAATAAGTGTTAAGGATAGTTTACAGGAAATGGGCTTTAACTGCCTTACTCACTCACTGATACATAACCATTGAACAGTTTCTAATTCTATGTACATAACGCATGGAAACAAAACAGCACATATAGGAGTCGTACGTAATACAATGTGCCCTCTTAGTGCTAATTAATTTTGAACCATTAATCAAGAATAACTTCCCTCAAGGCATATTTTTTATGTAGATGTAGATTGTATGGATGCATTTTTGTATGTATTGACTGACTTACAAGAAAAAGCAATACTGTAGAAGTAATATTGGTTCAATTTATTTTATCTTGTCTTGTATGTCATACATGGCAAAGAAAGTGTACAAACGGTCGGAGCGTTTATAGAATCTATCATATTTATGTATCGGGTTATTTCAATGGGCTGTTACGTGACTGAACTGACCAGAATTGGTTCAGCGGTTTCCGTGATCCAATTTGTTTCCCCGAGGAGTACGCGTGAATGATTCGCATCAGAAATAATAGGAGGCTACGCCGGCTTTTGGATGCTGTAAATAATAAGAGGCAAGAAGCAATCATAGATGTGTATACACTTCTGGGATTTACGGTACACTCAAAATACGTGCTCTGTTTTATTTATCTAAAAATTTACTATGAAAAAAAAAACACGATTTCTATAGAAAATACTTATTTACCTATAGTAATAATTACATAGTTCTATTATTCAAAAGTCATTATAGAAAATTTCACGTCAAGAGTTGGATAGTAGTTCTGTAGGAAAGGGCATAGGGGCGTATACCATTCCACTACTCACATAATTTGGGGTCGATATTTCCGCGTGCGAATAATAAGGCAGTACAGTACCTCTATCATGAGTTATAATGACCGCACTCGCTAGCAAGACCGTATAACATTTATATGAAAAACTGTCAACTGTCAATGTCAAATTGGCAATTTTCGATATAAATATTTTACGCTATCGCTAGCGAATGCGGTCATTGTAAACTGGTAAAGGTACAGGGCATTAGACCGTTCGTAACGCTCCGATAAAACCGCCAGATACATTGGCGATAAGTGGCCCGACGCTGCCCTGCTTATCCTGGGGCTATTCAATGGACGCGATGAAAGCAGTTTATCTCAATTGAGCAGACGTGCGAAAACCAAGCAAAAACGCTATTTAATAAAAGCCTTTTCAGTCGAATATAATAAAGACGCAACTGTATTTTACATTATTACTTTTACGATAAATTTTAAGCTGTTTGTAATAAATGTATAGGTAGTTAAAGTAAGTTCATTCTACGAGAATTATTATTACATACTGTACTGTTTTATTCCTTCTGAAGCACACTGCGTACTCTTGAAGTGGCAGGGCACATTGCGTTTTGCAGTCATTTGGGCAGCCCGTTTGGCGGCAGTAACCACCCCCCCAGAGAAAATCACCGGAAATAACAGCAAGTTAACTGTTGTGTTTCGGTGAGTGAGTAAGGGTTGCCAGTGCCCATTTCCCTATCCCTACCCAATCCATTATCCTTAATGCTACTGTAATCGGCAGCACACTGGCAGCACTTGTGTCGTTTCTTGTGTTATAGGCGACGGTAGCCACCCACCATCAAGTGAACCGTCAGCTTATCTGTCAACTTTATTATAAAAAAAAAGTTAGCAAAAAATTACCGACAAACAATTTGTCTATTGCCTTTATTTTGTAAGATTTAATTTCCATTATATCACAGATTTTTCTGTATCATAGTTTAAAGCAAATTATTAATGTAGTTTTTTAATTAAATAAAGAAAAAAAAAACACAGAAAAGAAAAAGTAAACATATTTTTCGACTACTTATAAATTCAATATACATTTGCGTTCTTTGTTCTCTAGCCCCGTTTGTTACACAGTATCCCATTTGCAATGCGGAGACACATTTTTACCGTACCCTTTTTAACGCCATACATTTGTCCAGGATTTATGAAAGGAGGCATATTGTTTATAATTGGATAATAACTCGTTTTCGTATGTATACTCTTTTTTCTTTTCCTTATAAATGTGCCAAAAAATGTGTAAAAACATTGTAATTTATTAAAACAGATCTCTTTATAAATTGGTTCTACTATTTTTATAATAGAACAAAATAAAATAAAATAAAAACATGCAATGAGTTCTACTGGTGAGTATGGGATATTGCAATTCATATATTGACCCTGCAAGTATTTCATATAGCTAGTTAATAAAGGGGATTTCGTCCAATTATACTATTGATTATACGATATAACAATAGACAAAAAACCGATCTCAATATAACTAATTAGATTGGAATAAATTGGGTCTGATTTGTCCATCTAATTATACTTTATAGTATAACTAGATATATACTTTATAGTTATTATTGATATTGGCCAATACGCTTTATATCTGATCATGGTAAGTAGGACTACTTGGAGGGTCAATATATGAATCGCAATATTGCATATTCACCAGTAAAACTTATTGCATGTTTTTATTATTATTTTGTTCTATTATAAAAATAGTAGAACAGTTTGGACAGCAGTAGAACTACTTGGATTTTTTTGTCCAAACAGTTCTAAACGTTATCTAACGTTTTAGGGTTTGAACTAACCCTAAAACGTTATCAATTACCTCATTTTGTAATGGTACATTGACTTTACAGGCAAAAACAACTTACTGGCTTTAGATTACCTATGTAAATTAATTTGAATATTTCATTAAAATAGTGTTTTAATGACAACTTAACAGTGAAAAATTATTATTATTTTTTAATATAAAAGCTATAATTAAAAAAATATAAACTTACCACACTAGACATTCTATAATGAGCCCATAAGTTACTGTGTATCCCGCAGACTACTTGATTCTGCAGCATCAAGTAGCATTAGGTCGAGCATCATGGAAATAACACCAAAGTAACAACACACCAATTTTCAAATCAAGATAACCGTGAGATCCCTTCGTCAACTAGGAAATGAGCTGATAAACTTCAAATTCCTGAACAGAAATTCATAAATTCATAAATGCTAAGAACGTCAGCTTTCAAACAAAAGAAACTGGATCAAAATCGGTTTATCTGTTTGGGAGCTATAATGCCATAGACAGACACGTATATACACAGATACACAAGTCATACTTATAACACTTCTTTCTCTCTTGCTTCGGACGTCAGGGTTTAAAAATTAGGCAAAGGTTTTAACGTACTCTGCCAATACCCATAGCACACTGGACGGAGTTCTAGGTCGTTAATAAAATAATACAATGAAAATTCCTGATATATTGCAACTGTAAGCAAATAATAAATCTACATATAAGTCTTCAGGTAAACGGTATTAAACTTTTATTTATTCGTGTTCGAGAATACGCTTCAGTCCTACATTGCGGATATTTTTGTTAAAATAAAAATAATATAAAAAGATGGTATCTTGACAACAATACAAAGTACGATAATTTGTAAAACAAACGTTTATAACCTACATTTCGATGTCGACAGTGAAAACCGGACCTAAACGAAATCGAATATTGCCATGGAATATTCAAACGAAATTATGGTAATTTAGTAAACAATGAATCATGCAGTACCTCGTTGTGTAAATAAAACCGTTGGTTCCTTTTAAATTAGATGAAAAGGAAGTGAAATCGGGTTAAACATGTTGTGACCTACATACTGATATACCTCTACAACTCTCCGTAGAGTTACTGCTTATATCCTATGTCAGTGTCTTGGAGATTCACGTGCGATTGTGGTGCGTATTCTGTCTTTGAAATTCGCAATTGCGACAAGAAATTAAGTGATCGCTCGGTTTTTATTTTCAGCTGTTTATATATCCTACTATATACGAGTACCTATGTTAATACACGTATATCCTGACAGCGTTTTACAGCACCTGTGGCGTTGCTTGTTTTACCATACCAACGACCAAGTGGACTGTATTTTATATATGACAGACAGGCTGACGAGTGACGGTCTAATGATGGTTTGAGCGCCCATAACACAAGAATCGCCACAGATGCTGTAAAACGCCTGGACCTCGACGCCTGCGGCCAGGTGGACAGACGACCTGAAAGGTTTCGCAGGAAGTGACTAGATGTAAAGTACTTTTAAAAATATTTAGCGAATTAACTATAATATATTAATTACTTAGTAGTGGAAGGGCACACTGCGTTTCGCATATGGGCAGTATTTCAAATTCACATCAATCGAACCTATGCAAATTTTTAATATCCCTTCATCTACTAGGAAATCGACTGATGATTTCCAAACACCTAAACAGATCTTCATATATTATAGCTAAGAATAAAATCAGATCAAATCCGTTTGGGAACCACGATGCCACAGACAGATAGCCCAGAGATTGAGCTGTAGTTTGAGGTCAAATTTAAAACCCCTCTTTGTCGTCGGGCGTCGGGGGTTCTTCAAAAACACAAATGAACAAACTTTGCTCTTCAACAACTACACCCCTAATAGCATAGCCCTCCACCATTATCAAATTATTTCTGCCTTCATTATGTTTATATGTTTTATTTATGTTTTAAAAGAACCTCAGTGGTTATCAGTTTTCTGAAATGTGATTTTGTTACTGTATTTGTATATTTTATAACGGTTTATATCTCTCATTGCGGTCTGTTCGTTTAACTGTGTTTTCTCTCATAATTATGTGAATGTTTGTTTTCATTTATATAATTTTTATTCTGTGTTCTTTGTGATACACCAACATAAATCATGTATAACCATTCTATTATTTTTATACAACATCTGATCTGAGGGTCTCCCTAAATACTAATAAAATAAATGCGAAAGTGAATGTTTGTTACGTGTCCGAGGGAAAAAGAATAAATCAACGCCTGACAAAAGCATATGAGCAACTAGCTGATCCGCGTTGAAAAATAAAAAAAATAAGCCGTACATAAATATATAAAGCCATTTAACACCTAAAATCTTCATTGCTATTATACATTTGCCAGGCGTTGGATTCTGATTTTTAGACGATCCCTCCTGAACGGTTCTCATTTTTCTGGATGAAAGGTGCTTTATATTCTTTTCTGTATCCCTGACAGTGTGTATGCAAAATTTCATGATGATCGGTTGAGTAGTTAAGGCGTGAAAAGGTAACGGACAGTTATTTCCACATTTATAATGTTAAGTATGCATAATGGGGGATAAAAAACTTTCTTTTTACTATCAGAACTGTCGGGGTCTTCGAACTAAATTAAATACTATATACATGAATATATTGTCCGAATGTTATGATATTATTTTGTTAACCGAGACTTGGCTGGTACCTACTATTTCCAATGAAGAATTTATAGACTCGCGGTACGTGGTGTTTCGATGTGACCGGGACCGTATCGCTAGTGAAAAGCGTGATGGAGGTGGCACGCTGATAGCGGTACGTCGTGAATTACAAGCTACTCGCAGATCACTTATGTCGCCATCTCATCTATCATCCCTGCCTAGTAGTATAGACTATGTCATGATACAGTACCCGTCTAACATAATGAATAAATACCATACGATTATAGCTGTCTACATACCGCCAAATCAACAATCATTAGTCTATGAGAATTTTTTCGATACTATTATGCATTCACTTTTGAGTAGTGATATAGACAAGTTCTGCTTGGTGGGGGACTTTAACATACCGAACCTAAAATGGAATAGTGCTATTGTCGGTACGGAGCCGGTTCTTACCAGTAATAGTACTTCTGTAGAAAATTACTTAATTAACATGTTATCTGCAATTAATGGTGTCCAATATAATCATATTGCTAATTGTCATAATCACATACTTGACTTGTTTATATCCAATACGGACTGCTGCAGTGTAGATTACCCGTCTTTCGGTTTGGTACAACCAGATAATCATCATCCGCCCATCTTAGCACTGGCTAATCTTAATGTTTCTTATAAGACTTTGCTGCGTAACAATATTCCAAGATATAGGTTTATTGAAGGCAACTATAAAATCATTAACGAAGAGCTGCGTTATATCAACTGGCATACACTCTTGAGTCCTCTGTCCGCTATTCAGGGTGTTAATGCTTTTTACGAAAATGTTTACGAAATCATTAAGAAATACATTCCTGCTCGGCCTACTAAAAGTTCTAACTATCCTATCTGGTTGCCCCGTCCATTAATACACATACATAAAAATAAAAAACGTGCGTGGGATAAGTGGAAAAAGTTTGGCAACATAAGTAGCTACGAAGAGTTCTCTCTTTACCGACATAGATTTAAAAAACTTAGCAAAATTTATTTTAATCAATACATTGAAGGTATAGAGACCTCATTGAAAAAAGATATTAAAGTATTCTGGTTTAGTCTCATATTTGAATAGTCGCAAAGACAAGACTGGTATACCCAACTCTATGTTTTTCGGTGAACACAAGTCAGATAATGTCGAAGGGATATGTAATATGTTTTCCAATTACTTTTCCTCTGTTTATGAACCTGCTATTATTTCTTGTGACGATAGGGACACCTGTGAATTGGAAGGTTTTGGCAGCGAAGTCTTATCAGACATAGACTTGGATGTTAATAGTGTATATATAGCACTAAGATCTCTAGACGTGGGGAAAGGGGCAGGTCCTGACGGTATTCCACCATTCTTTCTCAAGAGTACTTGCACTATTCTCTCCGCACCAATTGCAATTCTTTTTAATAAATGTCTCAGCGAAGGTGTTCTCCCACACATATGGAAGACTGCCAATATAACGCCCGTTCATAAAAGTGGTAGCAGGAATAATATTGAAAACTACAGGCCTATCTCTTTACTGTCTACTCTGTCTAAGGTTCTCGAAAGATTAGTTCATAATAAAGTTTATCCTACACTGCACCGCCTCATTATACCAGAGCAACATGGTTTTGTTAGGAAACGCTCAACATTAACTAATTTAGTAGTTTATACCAATTTCTTATTTGAAAATTTAGATGATAGAACACAAGTTGACGTAGTATATACAGACTTTTGTAAGGCCTTCGATAAAGTGGACCATAACTTATTACTCAAGAAAATTGAGTTTAATGGGATTAAGGGAAATTTGTTAAGATGGTTCTCGGCATATGTTTTGAACAGGATGCAAAGAGTTGTGGTGCACGGTTATACCTCTGAAACTATAACAGTGAGTTCTGGCGTTGCACAAGGTTCCATTTTAGGGCCCTTATTGTTTGTCATATATATCAATGATATTGCCAATTGTTTTCAGCATTGCCGTTTTTTACTATACGCCGATGATTTGAAAGTCTATAAAAGGATAACAGCCTTAGATGATTGCATTAAGTTAAAAGAGGATCTTGATCGTTTTAGTAGATACTGTACTGAGAATAGACTGTATTTAAGTTTATCCAAATGTAAAGCAATAACTTTTACTAGGAAAATAAATATAGTTAATTATCATTATAATCTGTGTCATACTATACTGGAAAAGGTACCGGTTATAAGAGATCTGGGGGTTTTTCTTGACTCTAAACTAATTTTGAATCAACATATTCAACATATCTGTAACAGGGCGTTTCAGTTCTATGGTCTTGTTATAAGAACTTGTTCAAATTTTAAACGTCCAGATACTTATCTGTATCTGTATAAGACTTTGGTTCGGTCACAACTTGAGTATGCCTCGATAGTTTGGAATCCCTTTTATGATAAGTATTACCAACAGATTGAATTAGTGCAGCGTAAATTCCTTAAAACACTTAATTATAAGTGCTTCCACTCAAGGTTGTCATATGTTGATGCATTGGAGAAATATTCCCTGCCAAGTTTAGAACAACGACGATTGCTCCTGGATGCTGTGTTCCTGTACAATATTTGTCATAACCACTATGACTGTGTTTACCTCGTGAATAACATTGTATATCGATTACCAAGCAGTTCCCAGCGTATACGAGATTCTCATACGCATAAACTATTTATGCCGAAGTTCTGTAAAACTAACGCTGGCGAACGTGCACCTTTATACCGTGTTATGCATGAGTACAATTGTCTGTTTACGGGTGTTGATCTGTTTTCTGTTAGATCACGGGAATATAAAAATGAAATTGTTAAATTGATTTAATTTTATGGTGTTGTTTTTTCTTTTCTTGTTTTTGTTTTATTTTTTTGTATATTCTTTTTTAGTATGTCTTTCTCTGTATAAAATTAGTGTAGTAATTTGAGGAAAATGTTGTTGATTGTACTGTTACCTTTATTTTTGCATGTTTCTTTTTTCATATTTATTATACACAGTGTAATAGTTTTTGCATTATACATACTGATGTTTCCCACCATAAAAAATCCATATGATCCAAACTATTTCTTTTCCTCAACCAAAATATGCCCACGGGGTTAATGTATCAGTAGCGACGCACCCTATACAATCACTCACCTTATACTTATATAAGAAATACAAAATCAATCAATGTTTCAAAGCTGACGTGATCGCGGGATGGTTCTTAGCTATAATTTATTAAGATCTATTCAGACCTTGAAAGACATTCAGCCCATTTCCTAATTGAGGGACGGATTTTACTAACTTCTACCTGTTCGGTTGATGTTAAATTTGGTATACTGTTACTTCAGTGTTATTTACATGACCTGTGGTAACCTTTGTCTGATGCTGCAGCATCAAGAAGTCTGCGGGGTCTGCTGTAAGGCGCAACTCCTTAGCAACTTACAGCAGATAACTTTACATCGTGCTTGACCTCAATAAAAAGTCAGGGCTTAGTTTATATTTTTTTATAATAAGGGAGCTTGTTTTATAAAGTTAAAAGATAATGTGTTAACTGTAAATAGTGAAAATATTTACGAGGAAATCTAAAGAAGAAAGAAATCATATTCAAAATGTCAATACAATTACTGTTCCTGCAGACTACTTGGCTGGCAATCGGTCTGCTTCTTTTTTATCCATTTTTCAATACAAAGTTTATTCCCCTTTGTTCCTATTCCTGCTATGCGCGATCATACAGAAACGTCGTGTCGTCGAATAACATACGGATGTCCGTATAGTTTCTCTGTTCCAGTTCCTGTCTATTTCAATTTCATTTGCATCCAATTTGGTAGCGTGCATGTTGATTCACTCAGAAACTGTAGCTTGTACTAATTAGTTAATGTTGATATTAGGTTTCGATTCAATATATTTGACACGATCACCATTTGGGTTTAAGTGAATAGAACTTTGTGTATTTCATTTCATATTTACCAACCTTAATTATATAAACTTAACAGGTTGATTAACAACATTCTTAACAAAAATCTGATGTGTCTTTTTATTATGTGTAAGTTGATTACTGGGGACACACACTTTTATAGAAGACTGAAGTGTGTATTGAAAAGTATTTTTACGAAAACCTAATTCTTTTTTTGCTTTTTGAAAATCCCTCGGGAAACTAACATTTTTCCAGCAAAAAAGTATCCTATATGTTTATCCAGGTACTAAACTATCTGTGTGCCAAACTTCATCTAAAACCGTTCAGCCGTTTTTACGTGATTGAGTAATAAACATCCAAACATCTAAACTTTCGCATAGTTATAATTAATTAAATCTACCTACTAATGTATTATTTGGTTACAAAAAGTTATCTTTATCAAAATTGAACAGATGTAACAGAAGACAGCAAAATCTAAGTGTAGAGTTCTAGCAAATACAGAATACAATAAGTTGCGTCAGTGCAACTTGGATAAGTAAAAGTAAACTCAGAGCAAAAAACTTAAGACACGCACGACTAAGAAGTGTCATGAGTTTTCATGCCTTAAATTGAAATTGCTTTTTTTAGTTTAAAACTCACGTTGAAGATCCATAGTACTAAATATTTGCACAAATCTTTCTGGTTATACCACGGCCAAATTTTTATACTTTTTTCACATTTCTAAATGTAATATTATCTACCATTGGACTAATGACAGTATCGATAAAATCTCTCCGGTGAAAAATAAATATAAATTTATTAAAGAGCACGAATCATCTTATTGCAACAATAAAGTCATTGTTACATCCATCTTCATTTAAGACCTAACAATAAGCCTATTGTATGTAGCTGGAGTTTATATGGCATTTCCAAAGAAAGGGGAACAATTACTTTGTAAGATAGCGATGCTGATATCGTGTCTAATCATCGATAAATGGGTTTTATTATCAACAAACGCATCTAATGAACAAAAGAAATTTCTTTATAATTACTCGCTGGGGTTTAAGTTTTAAAATCAAAAATAAAAAAATAGAGAACTCAAGGTTTCGCTCGTGACTTTGCCTGCTTAAAGCTATGGAGTCCTAATACGTTTCTATGCAACTCCATGTACATATGTACATATGATGTACCCATCATGTACCCATGATATTTACACTATTTTAAGCAATATAAAAATTAATAAATTAATAACGGCATATAAAAATTATGTCGGTACACATTCCACAAGTAAGAATATCAGCGCAAGGTATGTATATACATATACATCAGTATCAAGAGCAGCTATGCACTAACATTAAGTTTTATGTCAACTCCCATCGAGTTTTCCACTTAAACAGTAGCAATTTCCGTTTCCGCATAAACCGGTCTGGCAAATAAGACGTCTTCATGGCATTTGAATAAATTTTTATGGGATTGACTTTCTTCAGTAATTACAAATACATTTATTCGCAAAAAAAAAATATACTTTCATTTCGCCGTTGATGTGTCTGCCTTTAAACTCTATTTCAAACATTCTCAAAATATTTCTGAGCACATAATGCTCAGAGCACTTGGTAGTTGCAATCTTAAAATATTCTTCAGCACGTTTCTGAGCTTAAATTTCATCAGTCACGGTTTATCCCAAAGCAGAATAATAGTGCTCATGACGTATGCTCATAGCGTTTGTGAATTTCTAAATTTAATTACTGCAATGTAATATTCTCAGTATATGCTACAGTTGTACATTTTCTTAATTTTCTGACGAGCTTTAATAAAAGCCAGTTTTCATTGCCATAGATTTTTATGTGAAGATTAATCTGTGTGCATATCTTGAGATATTAAATTAAATTTTATTAAACGCCATCTATATTTTTTACGAGAATCAATACGAGACACGACTTTTTATTCTCATGTCATGAGAATTACAAAAAGTCATTTCTATTTAGTTAAGAAAAGCAACATTTTAATATTGCTTTTATAATAGGCCGTACGATAACACCTTTTTTGAACATACCTACGTGTCAGTCAGCCTTTGTAGGGGTATATATTTTGTGATTCTATCTTAATTGGTAAATAAGGAAGTTAGTTTTAATTAATCTGGATAGATTGGAAGATTTTTTTAAGTTACATTTTAAATGTTAATTTCGTCCACTGAACTTTACCTATTCATAATCATAACTTTGACTTTAATCATAACGAAATTTGATCATATTATGGGACAAACGAGGAAATTTTAGGAATGTGGGAAAAAATATCGGGACGACCGAGGCATAAAACTAATCTTTTCTAATCATATTGATAACACTAACTCATCGATAGCTACTAAACAAAAGAAAAGAAAAACGGTACACGAATAGACTATAAGAAGTTACTGTTTCGTCTAAAAGATGTTTAGAGACTTTAAAAAACACAACGGCTCCATAATATTCGAAAGTGAATAGGTTCCTCTGATACATTACAAGTGGTCTAGTGCTACGTACGTGCTTAAGTATCTAAGTTCGCAGTGCATAAAGTTTAACAACGCGGCAAATATAGTTTGTAACTATCTACAGCACCGTGTTACAACTGGGATGGGTGGTCGGTCGGTTATATATACCAAGTATCAATTACGCTTCACCGATCAAACTACTTGAGTGTCTAACGATGTCACTTCCAGCTTCTTAGATACACTTAGCTTGTCATGAAAATTTATAAAATTATAGCGAAATCTTCATCAACTACTTTTAATTTTGTTTATTTTTGTTCTGTTAAGTTAGTTCCCTGCCTGTACAAATGTACACATATAATAATTGAACACATTTAGGTTTAGTTTAGGTATTAATTTAGGTAGAGCGATTTTGTTGCATTATTGTATGAGTATTAGCAGCGATGTAGATTTTCATTTATTTGAAGCTTAATATATAAAGTTAGACAGATATTTTCAAGCTGTAAAAGATTAAAAAATTATGAATTTTTTTTTGCAGATCTCATTACAGTAGACCATCCCTTACTCATTCACCGAAACACAACAGCAAACGTGCTGTTGTTTCACGGTGATCTTCTGTAAGGGGGCGGTTACTGCCGCCAAACGGGCTGCCCAAATTACTGCGAAACGCAGTGTATGCTACTACTTAAATTTAATTTTACTTAAATTTTAAACTGTAGAATTTATTCATAGACTGTAGACCTGTTTGTGATAATGTTCACATTTTTAGAACTTATTAGTGACCGCTCCCGACCTCCCAGCGACCAATTTTTTTACGTACAAATCTTCCCTGATTATCCCTCTAACCATAAGTGAAGACAGAATTAAAATCGATCCAGCCGTTGTCGAGTTTAAGCGAGACAAACGTACATCAATTGATTTTTATATATATAGATTATATTAATATGAGAACTCTCTAAATAATTAATTAGATCGCAATATGCCGCAATACTGGACACGTATTAATAGCAGTAACTGCCAAAATAGCACATGAAACTTTACTCCTAATGGATTTGTGCTGTTATGGACGTACACACAAATATTAAGCTTAGTCCGTTTTCGTAATTGCAGTTTTGTAATTGGCCACGAAATGTATGTATGCACATAGTGTGTATTACCTAAGTATCATCATAGACACTGTTTTAAAAGACTACTTGAAGTAACTTTAAAATAGTACTTAGAAAAAGATGCGAAATTTGTGCAATTTGGCATTGTTTTTGTGATGAATTGCGGTATACATATATTCTGACGGTATGTATGATTATATGTAGATGGCTACTGTCTCCTATAATTAAATTCTCCTATAATTTCTGATAGCTTACAGGTGAGTATCAATTCTTTCAACAACAAATCAAACACGCACTTATGCTGTTTTGCATGGTGTTATTTTCGTTTTGATCGTTTGTCGTTTTGACGGTTTTTTCTTTAAATTTCGTAGTTCTCTTCTTAAAGTGTAGATTCTGTTTTCAATACTCATACCACTGAAAGAAAAAGTACGGTGTATTGTTCTCAAGGAACTGTCTTGTTCAGAGTATAAGGCAACTAGTATAATCGAAAGCTGATTTTCCTTTAAAGTGGATAGTGTCTTTATCGGTAAAGTTTGCTATAGTCTTAACCAAGGTAGCAATATCCGGTGTAGCAAAATTTTAGAAGTAAGACAAAAATAACGGTAAATTAAATCCTTTCTAACTCTATTTTTGTGTTTGGTAAAATATGTGAGTCTATTTTTCATCATTCCTAAACTCGGTGCTGCAGCGTAACTTTGCAGAAAACTTTCCAAAATTT
Source organism: Synanthedon andrenaeformis (assembly GCA_936446665.2). NCBI lineage: Eukaryota > Metazoa > Arthropoda > Insecta > Lepidoptera > Sesiidae > Synanthedon > Synanthedon andrenaeformis. The sequence goes on along the minus strand of OW387786.2, from coordinate 2,879,862 downwards.
CCAAGAAATTCCGCATGTGGAAGTTAATCTTATGGAACTCACACATAACTTTTAAAATAAGTTTTAAAACAACTGTGAGTTCCATGAGATTCTCACAGATGGCGGTGTAAGGTAATTTATAACTCCTTCTCATATAATAAACAAATAATTTGTAATAAAAACATACTACAAATTGAGATTAAAAACTATCCTATCTTTTAAGTTGGACTGAATTCGGTCAACTGTCAAACTGTCAACACTATAGTGATAAGCTCGTGAAGAAATTAAGTGAATAAAAATACTTACAGTAATCTTTGAATATAAACTTCGTTGCAGAGTGCTGGCAATACCACTGTGAAGTGTCTACAAATAAATTGAATTGTGTGATTGTTGGGGATCACGGAAAAATTAGAAGCACAATATCATCAAGGATTTGAAGTTAGAAAATATATATTATATGGAGGTAGGAATTAGAAATCATACAGGAAATATAATAGGCATTATTCACTGACATCTGACTAACAACAAAAACGTAAACAAACAAAACTGACATTACAGTCAGTGTTGCCAACTATTAAAATAATTTCCTACGATTACGTTCCAATATACGCAAACACAACTTTATAACATTGTAATGGAAGGTCAATTTAAAATATTATTTGACAAAATGAAGATCGAGATGCAAAACCAAAATATTGAATTGAAGGATTCTATCACAAAAAGTATTATGGACAGTATGGAAGAAAAGTTAATTCCTATAGTGGAAGAAAACAAAAACCTAAAAATGAAAGTAGAGAAATTAGAGAAAGAAATAGAGTATCTAAAAAAGGGGAGAGGAACAATAATATTATAGTATTTGGCCTGGAAGAAATAGAAACATCTTCTTCGGAATTAATACAAAAATTACAGGAAAATCTGATTCATGATTTAAACATTAACGTGGAAGACTACGAAGTCAACAAAATTCATCGTTTGGGTAAGAAAAACAGAGAAAGTAACCAGCCGAGGCCAGTACTATGCTCGTTTATAAGCAACTGGAAAAAGAATGAAATTATAAAAAATAAAAAGGACCTAAAGAAAATAAATATCACTGAAGATTACCCAAAGGAAGTGTTAGAAAAAAGGAAAACGTTGCAAGCAGAGTTAGTTGAAGAAAGGAAAAAAGGCAATATAGCATATTTGAAGTACGACAAACTCATAATCAAAAAGAACAACAACAGCCAAGAGAAAAGGAAAAGAGAATCATCTATTTCACCCTCTGCTTATAATGACCAGGTTAAAAAACAACAGACTGTATCTTCGATCAAGTCAAATAGAACAAATGCTTTTGACATGATGCGATCTAGATCTAACTCTCTTTCTAATACATTTACTACCAAAAACCAATAACAACTAAGAATCGGCAAACGGAAACCAAAACCAACCAAAGAAACTAGCATCAAGGAAACAGCAAAACACCAATCTCCCCCAAGCCGACTGGTCCTCGTGGGGGAAAGAGACCACAACCCTCCAACAAAAAGTATCAATAATAAGCATAAGCATAAACATAAAAAATTTAAAATTTACATCGCAGCCCTTAATGTACTTACTTTAAAAAATGAAGAAAATCTTACAGAACTAATGTTTGCGTTAAAACACATAAAATGGGACATTGTCGGCCTGAGTGAAGTGAGAAGAATGGGTGAGAGTATCATATCCAACCCAGATTACATATTCTACCATATAGGCGAGATCCCAGGTCATCATGGGGTTGGATTTATTGTTAAAAAACATATAACAAAATATGTAGAAGGATTTGTAGGTATCTCGGAGCGTATTGCGATTATGAATATGAAAGTACCAGGTTATAAAGATCCTTGGTCTATCGTACAAATATATTCACCTACTGAACAATCGAATCTAGAAACAATGAATGCATTCTACCATGATCTAAATAAAGCGATTCAAGAGCACGGTCATAAAAACCTTATAGTAATGGGAGACTGTAATGGCCAAATTGGGGCTAGGCGCCCAGGGGAAAACAAGGTACTAGGACCATTCACATACAATAACAAAACCAGAAGTAGAAATGGAGAATTTATCACGAACTTTGCCCTAGAAAATAATCTAACCATCTTAAATACTGCGTTCTTGAAAAATAAGAAGAACATGTGGACCTGGATATCGCCTGACGGTAAAACAAAAAACCAAATTGATTTTATAATGACCAACAGAAATGGCTACTTCACTAACTTTACTGTAATCAATAAATTGAACTTTAACACTAACCATAAAATGATAAGAGCAGAACTGATAGCAACGCAACCAAAAAAGCCTAGACCAAGACAAGACGCAGGAAGTGCAAAGCTCGGAAAACATCAGTTAGAACAAATAAAAACGACTCTAAAAGACAAATTCACGGACTTCGAATCTAACACAAAGGATTTAGGAACACAAGAAAAATACAACTGGATAGAGAATACCATCAAAACCCAGATACGAATCATTGCAAATACCAAAATCGAACCGAAAAAATGGCTAACAACTAATACCACAAAACTATTAAAAGAAAGAAACCACTTAATCAACGCAAGAGACACACAAGACAGAAGAAAACTTTTAACGAAAATTAGTAAAGAAATTAAAGATAGCATAAGGAAAGATAGAAAACAAAACAGAATGGAAATTATAGAAAAGTATATAAGTAAAACGGGTGGAGTCAAAAAAGCATACAAAGAATTGAAGAATTCAATGGATTGGATTGTCAAAATGAAAAACAATAGTGGGAAATGGAATCATCGCAGAACAGATATATTAGGAATAGCTACATCTTATTACAAGGAACTGTACAAAAGCAACATAATAAATGGCGAAATTGATTTGGCTGAAATATCAGACATTCCTAGTATTCTTCACGAAGAAGTCGAGAAAGCTATAGATACCCAAAGTGTGGACAAATCACCAGGTCCTGATGGCATAAGTAACGCAATCCTAAGACAAAGCAAGCAAGTGTTAATACCTATCCTTACAGACATGTTTAACAATATCTTTAATACTGAAATAATTCCTCAGCAATGGACAGAGTCTAATATCATCCTGTTGTATAAGAAAGGAGATAAATATGATATCGGAAACTATCGTCCCATCAGTCTTATGTCCATCATATATAAAATCTTTGCCAAGATCATCCTAAAACGTATTGAAAAAACACTAGATGAACATCAACCCATTGAACAAGCTGGATTTCGTAAAGGCTACTCGGTGATCGACCACATTCATGTAGTACGTCAAGTTATAGAGAAGTTCAATGAATATCAGCTTACATACTACATCGCATTCATCGACTACAGTAAAGCATTTGACTCTCTACTACATAAAAACATATGGGAAGCATTAGTGGAACAAGGAATTGAACATAAATATATTCGACTAATAAAGAACGTGTATAGCAACAGTACAGCCAGAATACAATTAGAAAAGAAAGGCGATCCAATCAAAGTAGAAAAGGGGGTTAGACAGGGAGACCCTTTATCGCCAAAACTATTTTCGGCGGTATTAGAATCAATTTTCAGACGACTTAATTGGGATAATCTCGGAATCAATGTGGACGGCGAATCGTTGACGCATTTGAGATTCGCCGATGATATAGTGCTATTCGCCAAAACATCTGAAGCCATCAACAAAATGATAGAAGATCTTGCGATAGAAAGCGAAAAAGTGGGGCTAAAACTCAATCCAGAAAAGACCAAAGTGATCACAAATGGAAACAAAACCACGATACAGTTAGGAAACGCCGAAGTCAACTACACTGATGAATATATCTGTCTGGGACAGCTCATAACTCAAAAAGAACCTATGCGCAAGGAAGTGGAGAGGAGAATTACGAATGGCTGGAGAAGATACTGGAGCTTGAAGGAGGCTATGAAAGACAAACAACTTCATATAAACCTCAAAGGTAAGCTATTTAACACCTGCATACTACCCGTTCTTATATATGGCTGTCAATCATGGACTTTATCTCAAGAAATGACAAGTAAACTCGCCACTTGCCAATACGCTATGGAAAGAAGCATGTTGAATGTCAAGAAATCAGACAGATTGGAAAACCGTGTAATCAGAAGCAAAACAAAAACCATAGATGTAACAATGAAAATTAAAAGACTCAAATGGAAATGGGCTGGGCACACGATAAGAGGTCATGACAAATGGAGCAAGAAAGTGACAAGATGGTATCCGAGAGAGGGTAAAAGGAAGAGAGGTAGACCGCAGAAAAGGTGGGATGACGACATCAGGGAAGTGGCAGGAGTGATGTGGAACAGAGTGGCTCAGGAAAGATCGGAATGGAAAAGGTTGGAGGAGGCCTTTGCCGATTGGCAAACAGATCTTCAGAAAACAAGCAAGCAACAAATATTAACATAAGTTTTTTTTTGTATTCATTATAAAATATTGTTTTTAGGTTAAGTTGATCTGATTAAAAGGCTATATTATTATTATTATTATTATGAATTACACATAGTTACGAAGTTTTATCAAAATCGGTTCAGTAGTTTAGGAGTCCATTTGTCCCAAACAACGCGACACGTAATTTTCATATATATACGTATATAGATGAAGGAGCGGATAAAAATTAAGATATCCTATATTGTTATCGTAAAATGGATATTGTGTTTGCTTAATTACTTTTCATGAATGTTTCTTTTCATCATCATCATTATTTCTATATAATCAACACTCTAATTAGGTAGCAGATGCTTAATATTTGGTAAACTTATTTATCTGATTATAGTATATTGCTCATTGTATTACCTTATTGCTTGATGGACATAGTATTTATTGACCTTGCTGGATAGTATTCGTAAATTTTAAAATTGTTTTAAAATTTACGTAGTTCTGTATGTGTGTTCTTGAGGGATTTTTAAATTTATTATCTAATTAACTAATTAATTTAAAATGCTGCTATTAAATATAAGGTTACTCTCAAACTATAATGATAGGGTCGAGGGTTTAGTAGAAATGATATGTGCACCTATTGACCCCAGCTTCCTGCAACAAGTACCCATCATTCGATTATTTCAAATTTGTTGAATCTCTATACTGCCTTGATGGAGTATTGCCATCTACAATTACTTCTGCATTTGACATTCTCATTTAATTAGAAAGTATTTTCTTTTCTTTCGGACTATAAGTCATCATGCTTGGTGGTGACTCAATATGGAAGAAACCTATATATGTGAGATTTTAGCAGAATGTATGTCAGATGCCTCGTCCCACTCCATTGTAATCTTAAAACAAAACAATATTTTAGATACAAATCCATACTATGATTCATCACAAAAGTATTTCAAACTCTCTAAACTCCATTAAGATTGATAGTCTGAATTTAATTTACTGAATTTACAAATAAAATATAAAATAAAATAAAAAACACATTGTGAAGTTTGTAAATTTGTTTTTATTGTACATAATTTCTATTCAGGAGTTCAGCCCATTTAATAACATAATTATTGGAAAGTTATGGGGAAGGCATATGTCCAGCAGTGGACGTCCTGCGGCTGAGATGATGATGATGATGATGATGATGATGATGAATAACAGAATCCATAACTTAGACAAATTACTTATAGTAAATGTATATGAAATATGTATATAGGTCGCCTACAGACCCTACAGTTCTCCTTTGAAACGAAGAAATTAATCATTAAGTAATGAAAGTTCTAATTTGTCTCTGACTTTACCCAACAATGTCTAACCCATTTTGTGGTGTGACACACGCAGTACAGTCAGAAACAGTTATATTTGATGTATTCATTAGCACAGTGCCATACGGTCCGGTTTTCTCAGAAGTAGGGAAATGGGTTGACAACGCCAACGAGCTCGTTTACGTCCCACATAAACCTTCCCACAGACACAGATGTGCGTAATTACCTTACAATTACATACTGTATCAAGTGAAAATAGAGAGATACGTACATAAATGTCTTAGAAGTCAAAGATTTTAATAAGATTTTAATATTTATCTATCTTGGTAAAAATAATAAGCTAATGTTTTAAAATGATTTATTAAAATGAAAAAAAAAAAAGGTATCTTTTGGTTTGAGAGTTCAAAATGTCCTTATAATTAATTTCTCAAATTTTTTAGTGCCTGAAATAAATGAATTTTATTAATAATTAGTTTAAATGTTCTTTCATTAATGTCTTGTTGAATATTTAAATTCTTTTAGGAAATTAATAATTTAAAAATTAAAAAAAAATCAAAAAACCACATGTAGTTTTAAGTATAAGTAAAAAGTAGAATTGATTTTTTTTCATTTTTTTTTTCTAGTCAATATCCGTAATTAAAAAATTGGAAATCTTTTGTTCTTTGAATATCTTTGAAAAAAAATTTAAAAATAAAAATAACCACATGTTATTTTTTTAAATATATTTTTTATATTAATTTATTTTTTAATCAAATTAATTTTTTATATTTATTTTTAAGTGATTTTTCATGTAGATATCTCTCATCAAAAAATCTAAAACAAATTTCAAAAAATTAAAAAACCACATTTAAAAAGTCGATTTATAATTACTATAAGTAAGTCGAAATTAATTTTTAATAATTCAATAATCTTAGAGCTAATATAAAATTATTTTTAATATTAATAAAAAAATATTTATCAAAATATATATCTATAATTTTGAAATTAACCACATGAAGATGTCGAGTCAACGAACAACATCCATTTTTAACATTTGCAATAACTATTTTTACTCTAGATATCCCTAGGCAAATTTTTTTTGTCGGATGTCCACCAGATTCAGGTTCATCTTCATGAATGTAAACTAAAATGCAATAATTGCACAAAGAATTAAATAGTGACTAGATTGGCGAGTTCAAAAGTGATTTCGAATCGTCGAGCATGCATTAAAAGATCTAATCGGTACTACAGAAGCGAGAGAAACCGATTACAGCACCTGTCAACTCCAAACTGGAGCTTTTAAATGGAATATATTTTTCATTTAAAAGATCTTTGCATTTACTGTCTGTGTTCTAACTAACTACATTAGCATCAAATGGTTTTGTAAAAGCAATGACAACTTAAAAGACATAAATGTTATTATCATTTTTTTTCCACAAAATAAGAAACAGCCGTTGTGATAGTTCATCGACCTGTCTCGCCGTCAGTTGCGAAGGCTCTATGTACCGTTACATCTAAGTTAGCGTTTACTTTCAGCTAGACTCAACATAGGAATCTTTAAGGTTCTTTGTCGGTGTTTCGAAAATCTGGAATGGAGCACTTGTACTTGTGTTGTGTACTTTTGACTTTTACTGTGACTGTTTACTTGGTCCGTTTGTTTTCAACTTCGTGTAGAATGTAGTGTTCGATGTTTCCTGTTTGCTTCTTCATTTATGTATTAACTTTTCTTTCTTTACAAAGACTGTTCAGTGTAAATTGGCATTTATACCTAGCATTAACATATGTTCTATATATACATATCCTTAATTGTGATTAAAGCCACATCAAAGACAAGGGAACAGAATAATACAGAGTCTTATGATCCTAGCTGAGGTAGGATTGTTGTTATTTTTTATTCTAAAAAATCTGCGTTATTTTTTATTTAATTTGATTGTAATCATATTTCTTATTCACACAATCATTAGCAGAACGTGGAATGTCAGATGTATAAGTTTGGGCTTTCTGTAAACTTTTTATATATCTTACTAGTAAATCATCTTGGAATTTATTAAATATTTTATTAATTTATAATTTTCATTAGCATCCTGTGGAGGTTAAAAGCTATAAATCCGTATTTCAAAGCTTGTTATTATGGCACTATGTCATACTATATTTTGTTAATTAAATGCACTATAACATATTCTTAAACTAGGTAATAGAGAGCGTTGGTTTAAGCACCTATCAGATATTGTGAAACCTGGAAAATTAGCAGGTAAATTAGGATTCGAAGACTAAGATAAATATGACAAAATTTCCCACGTGTATAACCGCATATATAGACACTGTTAATTACTACCTAGCATGCCGACACGCTAATAACGCGTCACGTGAGGTTGCATATTGATTGTACCCAAAAACTAGCAGTACGTTCTTTTTATTATATCTTTGGGAACATTGTATAAAGGCACATAGCAATAGAGACTAATTTACTACATACGATATAAGACAAATACAAAATCAATTTTGTTTTTTAAAAATCTTGTTTTTTTTTTCATCTTAAAGTAGACAAACAGGCTGACGGTTCACTTGATGGTAGGTGGCTACCGTCGCCTATAAGACAAGCAATGTCACAGGCGCTGCAAGTGCTCTGCCGACCATAGAAGGATTAAGGATAAAGGATAAGGGACCCCTCATCCCTTATGAGGGTTAATGGTAATTCTGTCAATAGTAATATTTGGCAATATTAAAAAAAAAAATAGAATTGTTTTTAGTAGAATACATGTGTTGTGTTTTCTCCGTCATTAATATTGTATTAAGGGACACCTATCTTAAGTAACTTAGAGTAAAGTTACGTATCGTATGAAACTATTTGCTACGCCAAAGTTTTTGGGTCACTCTCGTTCATATTTTATGTAGGCGCTTCGCTTGTAATAGAACAGCTTCGTGGGAACTTTGATGTTTACGTGATTTAATTTTATTATTCTTTGACCCACTTCACAGGAATAATTCTATACTTCGTCAATTATATGGTCATAAAGCCTATTTAACACGGAAGTTCATGAGATCAAGCGTAAAAATTACTTAGATACACGCCATTCAACTCGTCTTTAATGACTATCAATGTTCGTAAGGAAATTTTTGGTATACAATAAAATTAGTAACCTAATGATATGAAATAACTATCGATGATGATCGACTGTTTTCTTCTCCATTTTTTTTTTAAATGTTAAAGTCGACAGACGGAACAGGCTGACGCCCCACTTGTTGGTAGGTGGTTGCCGTCGCCTATAACATAACAAAGGCTATAGGGTGCAGCAAGTGCACTGCCGACCATAGAATTTTTCCGGACTGCATATTTTAATAAATTATAGAGTGTGTATTGTTCTGATGTATAAACTAAGAATATTACTGTGAAAATTCAACAAAATTCGTTCATTAGTTTTTACGCGAAAGAGTAACTAACAAACCTTCATACATCCATCCTCACAAAATTTAGCTTTTACAATATTATTTGAACATTATAAATGTTCGAATCTCCAGAGTATGATGTTTAAACGATGCATTCCCCTATCTTATTAGCTAACTGTCTCTGACACTTATAATTCGCTCCTATCTCTAGTGCATAATAATGTTCATGGAAATTGCATTGCTAAAGCAAAAAGCTGCTTTGATCCAGGCTTATTTACCTTAATTTGCAAGTTAAAAGACTTTACGTAATCTTTTGCATTATCCTAGTTCCTACTTCCTTAATAATTCAAAATAATTTCTATGGGATGCTCTTTGTAAGCAAGTGGTTACTTACAACATGAAATAACAGCACTTGTGCGATGCGTGATTAAGAATGTAAGAGCAAGTTTTATTTTATGCCTTTTACTCTCTTTTTGCAAGATCGACTACTGTTGCTGCATCTAGAGTTAGAGAGACCTATGTAGGTATACGCAAAGTCCTATCAGTGCAGTATTAGTCTGCCGATCAAACATTCACATAAAAAATGCATTTTCCCAATATTTCATCCTTTTTGAAGGGCTTTTGGAAACCTCTAGTTTAGTCAATGGAAGAGGTCTAAGATTTTTATACTATAATTTCTCATACCACTATTACTCCTACAATCTACTCCTGATATTGCAAAAGTGATTGTGTGAATGGATGGATTTGTATATATGTATGTATGTATGTATGTTTGTTACGCTTTCACGAAAATACTAATGAATTGATTATGATGAAACTTTACAGTTATATAGTTTTCACTTCGGAATAACACAAACTACTAATGATTCCGTTAAGATTTTGTTATGAACTTATTAAAAACTCACACAAAACCAGTGAATGGGTTTTGATTTAACTATAGAGTAAATCAAAACTCATTCACTCATACCTACATTAGAATAATACACTGACTGTAATTTATACATATACACAATTTATAAAAATATACCTACACAAAGTCGCGGGAAAAAGCAAATAGTGTACATACATAATATAACTTTTACCACCTTCAAGTGTCATCGCAATCGGTTAATTATTCAGTATTCCTAATAAGTATCTCATATATCAAACGCCAACATGACAACGTTATGAGAAAGTCAAACAACAGAAAAGTTGATTATCTTACTTCATAAATAATCAAGTTTCGGAACAACTAACTTATGTCTCGAGCACAACTTCATTGCGTGACCTTATCTTCAACATAAATATAGAACTTAGAATTATGTGGGGAGCTTCCAATACACAGTAAAACCGACGCTTCGTTTAAGCATTTAAATACATATATTCTAATGGTCTAATTTTCTTACTTTATTAGAATCAATTTGTCTTTGCTTAAAAAAAAAGGGCGTTCCACACTGCCCTTTAAATTATTTACAACTTGAATATTATATTATAATAATAATATTCTTTTTATGCCTAAGGGTGGGTCCCTTAGGCAAAAGCTTGGAACTTCCCTCTTAGGAAAAGTTCCTAGCTTATTCAAATTGTAAATAATTTAGATTATTAATTTATATAACATTTTCTTAATCAAATATAAAATTTATCTGGGATTTGAACCTGCGTTTGAGTATTCAGTAACGCTCAGTAGCGTTTCAATTCAAGGCTAATCAAATATAGGTCGTGATATTCCCTACACATTAGAAGGTACAATCCTTAAACACTTTAGGATAAATGAAAATGGGTTCCATTACTTATATGATTCGGCTAAATTTAATCCATTAACAATATGTCAACTAACAATTCATATGGTACATATTTTATTAGTTGACTCAGTGAATGACGTTTCAAGCTTCCAACCTTAAAGTAAGGGTACATATGAAACTCTGATTGTTTATACGTTCAGAGATCCCGGTGATTTAAATATTTAATAAAACACAAGCGAGAAACTTTGCATTGTAATGGATCTGCGGAATTTCCAAGTTTTATGGATAATTTAAATTGTACTTTCATACGGACAAATACTTAGTTTTAGTTTTTAGGTAACTATTGAAAATTTATTGACACAAAATAAGTGTTTTATTAGTAGGTTTATTAATATTTTCTTAATAATATTGGCAAAAAGGTCACTCAGAGTTTCGAAGTCATTAACAAGGTAACGTCTAGCGTCAGTAGCACTAGTGGCGTTGTCTTAAAGACTTAAAATACATTGTAGCTGTTTTCGTAGTTTTTTTTTTGTTAAAAAAAATATAAACAATATTGTATCAATATCAATCCATCAAAAAATTGCCAAATATTTGTAAGTTCCTCAAATAATATGCAAGACAACCAAATGCTAAAAAACAACTGCCGTTTCGGACTAGTTGTACGGCCTAGTTTAGTTCTCCGTTACATCATATAATGTCAGTGTCAATAATTACTGGTGTTCCCACCAGTAGCAAACAACGGTATAAAGAAGAGTATTATTTTCAGTGTGTAATCTCAGACTTCCTGAGTGTGAATACTAATTATTCACACAAAAAGACTTAGAAATTTGAAAGCTTTTCAAGTTTATAAAAGCACGTCTTATCAGCTATGTGTTAGCTGATTTTGGTAGAAAAAAAAAACTGCCCACGTAAGAAGAATTTGTCGTGTATATTCGAATTTCTGGAGAGATAGTACAAGAAAGTTATAGGAATCCTAGATGAAATTATTTTCCAAATATTTACAAGTGCCACAAAAGTAACAATCGTAATAATAAATAAATAATAAACGTGAAACTTAGAGAAGTTCAAGGATTGCAGTCATAATCGTAACACAGTTTCTATACAAAAGACGCCGATTATATCTAACAAAACTATAGTTTTGCGCTATGGGAGCCTCACATGACTCAATATACTCAAACGAATTTTGATTTTGAGTGACTCACGTTTGCTTTAAATAAACAGAGGTGAGAAACAACGCTTAGTTCTTGACTTTAATTTCGATATAATTTACACGAAAATAATTAATAGTTATCTAAATTTAAATTATTATGTTATCTAGAAAACATTATATACAAATAATTGTTATTGATAAAGAAATAAAAACTGAAATAATTAAAAATTATTATTAGTACAAGTTGTTATAACAGTTGTACATTGCATACCGTTCAAGCCATCGCCTACTGTGTCATTGGATAGCGGATTGCGTTATGATTGTTGTTGATTATCGGAGCGTTCACATTATAGTGTCAAGTTTTCTTGTATTTGAATTTAGTAGTTGCTTCGTAACGTGTTATTAAGATGCAGTACTTAATATGTTAGCATTGTTTTATACTTACATAGAGCTTCGCTTCATTACATCGTCGTTTAAGAAGGAGGACATACTATTACATTTTTATTATAAAGTAAAACAGTCATGGTGACAGGTCATTTAATACTGGGTCGCTACCAGTCGCCTATGAATACAAGCAACAATGGGGGAATGCATTTAGGATAAAGGATAAGAAATAAGATAAGAGGTGGTTACCACTTTTTTTAAGGCAAAACTTCTTTAGGTTACTAGGTTCAAAAATAATTTAGATTTACATAAGACGCGACCACAAGATAAGTAATTCTTTTATGGGTCAATGTATACGGTTTTATAATAAACTGCCTGAGATGATAAGAGCCTTATCTATAAATAAATTTAAAGGTGTCATTAAAGCCAAACTTCTCTCGAAAGGCTACTATAAGGTCACTGATTATTTAAGTGACAATGAAGCTTGGATTTAGAGCTTGGATCCGGAGCTCATACTATGTTTTGCTTAATTGTATATGGATTTTATGTTTGTATTAAATGTACTTGCTTGTAATTTTTATATTTTAAAGATGACAAAAAGAATAGTATCCTGAGTTTCTTTCGGGGTTTCTTCTCAGGATCGTCATCTTGGCTTTTTTTCCGAAACCCTAGTAAATTTAAATTTATAATGACGATCATAAGAGTTTCTTGAGAAACCTAATTGATAAATAAATATTTTGATTTGATTTGATTTGATTAGGCGCGTTGGGCGTTTTTGAGATGGGATAAAATCATTCACACACTGTCATATAACGTACCGTAATGTAATGTAACCATTGATGTAGCTGATATTAATTAAAAATAATTTTAAAATAAGCAGATAACTGCATATGAAAGTAATCTTGCTAGATATGATGACAAGGATCAATGTGGTATACTTCTGACCAATAATCTAGTTTCATATCAATATCAAACCTTTTTAATGGTCTGTCATTATGAAGTTCATGTTAAATAATTATGTTCTATTTAATTGTCATTGTGTGTCAGTGTCATATATTTTCTCTTGTATTTCTTGCAATCAATAATAATCGTATTTACCTAATTTGATAATGCAAAGGAATTGAAATTCAACCAGACAGCAATGTAATATTGTTTTTAATCATTAATTTAAATTAAGTTTCATTAAAAAAAACCAGATAGGTACCTGCAAAAATCAGCCCCCGGATCTTGTATCTACTATAACGAGGAGCTAAAATTCAAATAAATGAATAAATTACACAAAGAGATCCTAATTAAGTAACCGGAAGTAATTGAAACTTCAATTTACTTATTAAAATTTTTTTCTTTGCGACAGAAACTCTTTTTAATGGCTCGATCTATTAAACGTAAAGTAACTTAATTTTCTTCCCAACATTTTTCTTTTTTTTGAACCGACGAAGAGAACAATTTAAAAGCGAGCGAAGCCTTCATTATAACACCTAAGTTGCCGCGTTTAACGTTAATATTCTTTTGAATAGATTTTGACCTGAATAGTTTTAAAACGAAGAGACGATACTTATAATTCTGATCATAATGTAGTTAATATTCGCATAACTGTTTTCACTGCATATTTAGTAAGTTTTTTAAAAATAATAATTAGCTGAAGGCAAGCTGACAAAACTTCCTCATAGATAGTTAATGCTATTAGTAATGTTGTAAAGGTAGAAAATATAAATAGTACTAGTGTGTGCACAGGTTTTGAGGTTTTAGATTTTTAGAATGATCAGCAGCAACTTGATGATATGTAATTATGAACAATTTAGATATTTTATTCACTGAAACACTTCAACATACAATACCTATTATTTCTAAAAATAATTGTTTAAAAACGGGCTTCCTGGTTTTAACTTCTGAACGCAATTAATTTTAAATTATTTAAAAAAAAAAAATTAAAAAAATCCATGGGAAATCCACATGGATACCCGACAGTGACAGGGGACGCTGCAGGGTTATGCCGGACTCTTACCGGTTAAACACCAAACGCCTTTCTAGCGCGGCATGTAGATGGGCGAGGTCGTGGGGACGTTATGACACGACATCGGTGCCCCGCCAAGGCTATCCAGCGCGGCGACAGCTACGCTCCCTGTCGGAACGTACGGCGTACCCGAAAGTGGAGGTACTCCAGCCATCTCGGAGGACCTCATGACGGGCGGTAGTCTCCCCTATGACCACCGCAGTGTGCCCTGCCACTATAATTCTATAAGAAAAGTTATTTTAGTATTTTGGGTCAAATATACCTATTTTAATAATAAATTAAGTATATATTATTATAGGAAATAGACGATATTTTAAGATTAATTTTAGATAAATTGACCTTACCAATTTAATCTTTATTTAAACATTAACATCCAATCGAGTCTAGCTATCTCATTTGATTTGTAAGTCCCAATAGCTTCACACATTTTTAATGAAATGTTAAACATTAATAAAACGCATAAAAAATAGCTACAAGTCAATGTTGCTTACGTAATTTACTTGATATATCATCATTACGGTAATGGCCGCGAAAGTTGACTGACCCTACTCGACTCACAACTCATCTCAGTCAGGTGTCACGCGTCCCACATAATGACGGCAAACAACTTGTCAAAACAAAACGGAATCGCGTTCCATTCCAAATTTAAAAATACAAAAATCATATTATGTATTTTTAAGTAAGGTTAACATAAGCCTTCACTTGGCTTTATTTTATATAATTATGGGGGTGAGCTTTCCCATCAGAGTAAAGCTCTGGACACGAAGTTATTACATAATATATTATATTATGTACTTAATATATTATATTATAGAGCTTATATATAATATAATATATTATTATATGTATAGATTTGTTATGGTATACTCATTATCTTATTGGTTAAAAAGGCTTATCTGTCGGCAAAGTAGTTGTAAGTTCAAAACCTGGTTTGTTTCGCTAGTGTGAATTTTTCGACTTCAATTATGTGTAAGAAACAAAGATCTCTTACTCCAACTGTAAAGACTAGTCTTTACAGAATCTAGATAACTAGAACTCTACAGTTGACTATAGCCTTTTATCTTTATCTTATTTATCTATTTATATTTTTAGACTATTTATCTTTTCATACGGAACACAAGCTTGTGTTTAACGATGGCACATAATAATATTATGTCATATATAAAATTAAAGGCTATTTACTTGTGATCGCAAATTCACAACTATCTTATTGATTGAAATTTCTAGTGGTTATTTTAAACAAATTATAAGTGAATGTTAACTTCAAGTAAACCGTTCTGTTAACACACAATTAATGTCACAATTAATATTGCATTAAGGAAAAGTAATTATTTTAAGTTACTTAAATTTTTTAATAGTTTTATTTTGATATTGAATAGATTTTTAATAGATTATTTGATATTGATAATTGAATAAGCATTTGCATTTAGTGTTTTAACTGACTATTTTTCTTGGGTTTATATTAAGAATGCACAAAATATTTTACTTTTTTTAAGAACTATTAGGAATTCGAATGCTATTGGCATAGTATTTACTATTGTATAAAGTTGTAGAGAATGAGTAAATAGAAAAGGAAAAATGGAATGCCAGTCGATACGAAACTAGTAGTTCTAGTTCTCGCGACAATGACCCGAGGCCGGCTCTTGTTTGGCTAGTTTTGTTGTATTTCTTTTGTTCGCCATTCGCGATTTTTACATCTGTAGTGGTTTTGACTTTTAAATTAGAATTTTTTTATATATATGGAAATAGATGTAGCTAACAATAGATGGTACTTATTATTTTGTTTAAAAGATTTGTTGAAACACAGCTGAAATGTTCCACAATGAGAAGTGGAATTGGTGCCTATACTAAACTAATAATCCACTTTGGTTCTGCATGATATTTTTAAGATTGTTAGTCTTAAAGATTGTTAGACATATTTCTAAAGATTGTTAGTCTTTTAGTACATGGTGGTTCCTTCGCCGTTAAAGCAAGTAATCATTATTTGTATCATCGTTTGTATCGAAAAAATCTCAGGCGTCTGCGGTTTCGGGAGTCAAGTGAATATCATTGCTTTTTAGGTAGTACTGTTACTTGACAGACCTATTAACATTTCCACCTTAACCACTCAGGATTTAAATATGTACTATTTGTCTATCTTGCACTTCACACCGATTCATCGACAGCACTTTAGCCACAGCTACCGTTATTTGCAGTCAAGTATATATGGCCAAATTGTCGAAGCAGTCACAGATTAATAACAGCCCATACCAAATATCGACCCATTTTCCACGCCACCAGCAACATGTGTTGCCATACTGTACAATATTCCATTTAAAAATATTTGATGTAATATTTTTTTTACTTTCAGGTGTATTGTCAGTGTATGGGAGGACAAGATGCGTGCAGCGTTAATCGTGCTTCTGGCCGCTGCTTGTACACTCGCAGACCAAAATGAAGAAAGGTAATATTACCCTCTCTGTGTATTAATAAATTATTATGTTCGTAATAAGTTCCAATGAAGCAATATTGTTTTTATTGAAATTATTCAAAATTCAAATAAGTGAAGTTATTTGAAGGAGTCTATCTTAGTTATTCAAACTCGTCATAAAAACCCCTTCTTTATTCAAGATCCTCTCAAGATCCAAGATAAAAAACATTTTAATTGAAACCATAAGTTTTGGCTTCAATAACAAAATAAATTATTGTTATACTTCGAACATAATCATTTATATAACGAAATCTTATATATAAAAATCTCGTGTCATGATGTATGTTCGGGATAAACTCCGAAACTACTGAATCGATTTTGATAAAATTTCGTAACTATATGTAATTTGGTCCAACTTAAAAGATAGGATAGTTTATATCTCATTTTGTTTATTATTTTTTTCATTTTGTATCTATCTCATTATCTGTTATTATCTTATTCTGTTTATTATCTCATTTTGTATATTATTAACATAGCGCCATTTGTTGATACCTATTCAATCCAGCAATTATTTGTTTAAATTATCTGTGAGTTCCATGACAATCTAACAGATGGCGGTGTAAGACAATCTAACAGATTGATGGCGAAGCCGGGAGCGGGCCACTAGTATATATATATATATATGAAGCAGATGATGAAGCAGTTTGATAGTAACATGCAATGGGCCACTACTTAGCATAATTAAAGCTCAATTCTCTTAGGCGCTTGGTTCCCTATTCTTTCCCAGACCCTCTCTCTTTCCCAGCATATTTTCAGTTTTGCACCCTTCATGTAGCTGTTGTTAACAAGGGCTATAAAATTAAACCTCTTAAGCCAGTAGGCAACTAACATTACTTGTCTTCTTATAAAAATACAGACCAATAAAAAGTAAACTTAACTTATGTTATTATCTATATTGTTAGTAAAATTAATTTTTTTATATATATATTTCAGACGCAAGAAAGTACCCTACGTCGCCGATGCTGTAGGCAACACTCTGCCACCGCCATCTAATGTCCCTGCAACAGTTGGCAGTCCATCAAAACTTTTAACACCAGATCGTTACGAATTCTATACTTTTGATGAATCAGGAGAACTTGTAAAGAGGTTAATGACATTAGAAGAAATTCAAACTATAGTTGCAGCAGGTGAAGACTCCGAAGGATTAGTAACGTTTGCTAATGAAAACCAACCAACTATTGCTTTCAACTTTAGTCAACCTCCTTATACGAAAGTTCACAGTGTAGTAACTAATGTACAAAATGTTTTGAAGGCTCAAATGGAAGCTCATAAAAATAAACCGCAACCTACCCCTACTTTGGACACTCCTGATGTATCTGATTCTTGGAGTTTAATATTACCTTCAATATTTGGTAATACCGGCGTCGATATTCTTCCTGATATTCCCTCAGGTACATTCACTACACCTGAAACTGAAACAATTGAAATTGATCGCCCACAAGAGTTTAATGATAATTCTTTTAGTAAAGAAGGTATAAATCAAATACTTAACACTACAACAACAAAAGAGGACACAAAAAATATTGTTGCAACAGAAAAGTTGCCAGTTATAGAAAAAGTAAAAGAAAATCCTACAACTGCATCTACAACATCTACAGTTAAAGTATCCTCAACTAGTGCTACATCACCTACAACCACAACAACCACAACCACGACCACGACAAAAAAGTCAACAACTACTAGACCCACCACTAACAAGCCCATTTTAACATCAACGAAGTCTGTATCATCAAGTACATCACGACCACGTACCACAACCGTGATTAATAAACCCGTTACAAGTACCACGACTACTGTAAAACCACGAGTAAATACCACCAATGCACCTTCATCAAGTAATACAATAGTGCGAACTACACAAAAAACCTCTACAGTAGAATTAAATATAACCAATTCAAACCAATCAGTTACTTCGGTGCAGAGTAATGAAATAATTTCAAACAAAACTGGTCTGAACTCCAATTCCTTTTCAACTACAGAGGACAAGAACCTATTTGAAAAAGTTAGTTCCTTTGTGCCAGTATCCACTGTAGCATATGTTGCTACAGAAAGAACAGCAGCTCCTGTTACGGCAAAACCAACGCCCATATTTGCGAGTACTACTAAGAGATCAGTTCCTACAACTAGATTTCCGGTAGCGTCTTCAAAGCCTAATATTCAATTCTCGACGACTACTTATAAACCAGGGAATACAACTTTAGTTTACCTTTCTTCTACAAGCAATATTTTAACTACAGAAAAAGATAACGCTACTACTATTACAACTCAGTCAATATCTCCATCAACTGCAGTTTCATCTACAGAATTCATGACTTTTGAAAATACACCGGTGCCTAACAATCAGGATGAGAAGAAACCAACGACAAATATTGACGAACCCATCTCTCCTATGTTTGATGTTGCACAAAGTATCAGTCAAATCGCTACCGATTTAGGAAATTATAGACCCATACCTACTACTAGTGACATATTAGACTCAACAAAAGTTCATAACATGGACTTAGAAAGCAAGGAAAATTTGGATATTGATATTTCCCCTGATACTCATAATGAAACGGTAACCAAGCCTACGGTAATATCAAGCCCGAGTGATGATAAATTTGTACAAATTTCGACACTTAATCCTCAAAATCAATTAGAAACTAAAGTAGATGACTCTAATAAGTTCACAGAAAAAACTAATGAAAAGGGATCTACAAAAGTAACACCACACGTTAACTCTACTGCTGCTAATGCAATAAGTGCTATAGATCCAGCACTGTCTGAGTCTATGAATGATTTATTATCTCAAGTTGCAAATAAGACGCCTTCAACAGTTGCTGATAAAATTCCAAATGTAGAAGATATAAGAAGGAATGAGACAAAAATAGATGACATTTTTGTTGAGAAATTTAATGGTAATAAAACCACGTCCTTAGGCTACTCCCCAGGGGTAAAAGAAAATATCCCTGATAAAAATCAGTCTAATCATAATGGAACCAATATAGAAAAAGTAGAAAGTACTTCAAAGATCGAAGATAATAAAAATAACTCAACCCAAAGCAGCAAAATCGAAGATAAACTAGACACACAATTTGTTCAAATTTCAGTTTTAACAAACAAAAACGACTCTAAATCAAACATTACCACTTCGAAGGTAAATTTAAAACCCGAACTAGAAAAAAATCGTACTAAAACAAATAACCATAAAACGCAAGTTTCACAAATTGATAAGGTTGTAAATAAACCTGTGTCAAGTCTAGAGTCAAAGATAGAGCCTGTAAAAACAAAACAAAAAGAAAAAAATTCTACGACTACAACTATGCGACCCATAAAGCCCACAAAACTATCTACAGCTTCGATGAGTACTAATAAAACCAGTTCCCCAGAAAGTAACAAACTACCTGACAAGAATCTTATAGATAAAATTTCCGAAACACTGCCTAAAGTAGAAGAGTTCAAGAAAAAGATTCAGAAGGTTAATATTGACGACAAAGAATTGGCAAATGAACGCAATAATTCATGGAAGTTAATTTCCACTGTTTCCCCACCAAAAGTAAATGAAATTTCAAAAGACAAATTTAAAACTGACAGTTTTTACACGCCGGAGATTAATGAAGATAAACAAATCGTACTAGACTATTCAAAAGAAAATCAAGGGCTCGAAGTCACTACAAAAGATTTAGGTGAAGATATAGCACAATTTACAGAGTTGTGTAATGAATTGGCATTTAGATATTGGAATGTTATGGTGGAAAATATCGACAAAAAACGAAGCTTTGTTTTGTCGCCATATTCTATAACATCAATGTTAGCAATGATGTTTATGGGTGCTAGAGGCGCTACTTCAGGAGAAATGAATGAAATCCTGAAATTGGATGATATGGTTACTTTTAACCCACACTTCACGTTGAAAAATATTTCGGATTCCATTAATATATCACCAGATGCCGGTGTTGTTGTATCTGCATTCGTTAGAGAACTCTACAGCGACAGAAACAAAGGACGAATACTGGATTTTTACAAAGAAAGAGCTCAACATTTTTACAATGGCCACGTTGAAGAGATCAATTTTAAACTAATTAGCGATATAATCAGAAGAAGAACAAATTTGTTAGTGAAGAGGCACAGTTGGGGTAGGATAGTTGAATATATGAAAACGAACACTATTACTATGCAACCTCCATTAGCTGCTTTTTCTACAAATATTTTCCAAGTAAGTTACATAATTATTTTATTTTTCAAAGCTTTTTATTTTTCCTATTAAGTATACTTTTAAATAGTATACATTTTACTCAATATGTAAAATATTATAGCTTTTCATATTAAGAACAGTTTTTTTAATAGACAGATTAGAAGAAGACTACAGAAGACCTTTACAAAAGAAAACCATTACCTTAAAAAGACCAATTCGAAATAACAGCATCAGGTGTACTTTTGAGTTTTTGTGAGTTAAAAAGGGATGGCTTCTTTCAAGATCGGGAGTGCATTTACATTTATTGCGATATTTAGCTATTTTATTTGAATCCATGAACATCCTATATTATGTGATAATTGTTAATTTCCACGTTCAAAACCAAACACAGTCTGCATGGGGAATTCTTCTTACAAATTAGAAATTTTTTGTTGATTGACTTCGCCTTAATAAACTTTTAATTAAAAGGATTCCATCAAAATTATGCTCACTTTCAATAATATCTATCATTTCTTGTTTTACAATAATTATTTCACACTTTACAGACTGATTGTTCGAGTTCATCTGTGGAAGGCAGAGACGGCGAAATGTACTTTGTCGTTTCACCAAACGTTCGCCAGCGTCGGCTTGTCCCTGTACCCGCTGTCGTCTACAAGAAGGGCTTCCTAGCAGGCTACGATCCTGTACTGGACGCTACAGCCGCTGCACTTGGAAACACTAAATCCGTTGTCAGTACACTGTTTCTAATGCCGGGTCAACAAGGCAATATCGTACACGCTGAAGACTTAGAAGCCCTTGAAAAGCGACTGTTAGATTCTAATCCGACTACACTAGCTTGGAACCGCCTTCTGCGAACCTTACTTCCAAGAATGGGATTGGAATTGCAAATACCAAGATTTTCTCACAAGTCGGTATTTAATGTGTCGACAACGTTAAGAAAAATGGGTCTTAAGGATGTATTTGATCCTGAGCTTGCTGATTTGGGAGGTTTGAATGGGCCATCGAAGGATTTGTATTTGTCGGATATGATCGAATCGACTAATTTCGTTACATGTGGCGAAGGTATTATAGGAGAACAGCATCATATTGAAGAGTACCCTGAAAGTTTAGAGCTCACAAGAAGACGTAGGACATCTAGATGGACGGGTGTTTGGGATGAACCGAGAGATTACCAACGAGCGTTCCACGATCCCCATGACGTTGGTGATGCTATGAATCTCCCCTTGCATCTTCGGCCGAGACAAGCTCGTCTTCCTTCAAGAAACGCCCAACCTGCTCGGTTAAAGTTCGACAGGCCTTTCCTTTACTTCGTCAGACACAATCCTTCTGGAATGATTTTGTACGTAGGTCGTTATAACCCACGGCTGCTGCCTTGAAGGCATCAGAAGACTGTTAGTTTAGTTTAATTTTATTCCTTTAAGGAAAGTGATAAGACATAATGGAGCGATTGTGATGAAGATTTGTCAATGAGCATTTACTTGACAGTATTACTTTGTAAGTGTTAGCAGATAGAATGCCCCTTTAGTTAAAGTAATGTGCAGCACTTCTAGCCCTAATATATGTAATTTCATCTGCTGTGTTTGAATAATGAAAGAATGTTAAGTTGTATTTTATAGTAATAAGTAGTGTGTATGGAATGAATTACATTGTCTTATTATCACGAATTAGATACATTTTAGTTGGTTTTTAGAATAAAAACACGTTTCAATTATAGTTTCGTCTACCTTATTTCTAACACAAGTTTCATGTATTTAGTTTTCCTGTTATTATTATTGAAAGTATTCGCGACATACAATGGTTCAGTTGGGTTAGGTCCACTGTATCAAAATGACCATTATTATGAAAAATTTAATCAGTTTAAATATAAGTTCGTTTTTTTAAAAAAACCTAACGTTTAATTTAGAGAGTTTAACGAACGAATTTTCATGCTAAAGAAATCATTGCGTGAATTTTGTAACATGGCTCATATTGCAGTTTGTTTAAAAAATAAAAAGCACACATTATTCTAATGAATAGGAAATGAATATAAAACAACCGGTTATTAGGCTTGTTAAACATGAAAAAAAAAAGTTTTATTTAAAATGTTTTACTTAAGGTATTTACAAACTAAATCTAATTTACAAGTTTTATTTAAATACTACTATAAAAATAAATATTTTTTACGATATTTCACAGCAGGAAATAATTTTATTTGGGGAAATATTGTCTACACTCCTCCATGTGATCCTTCAGTTTCTTGCACCCATCCGTTTCTTCCCAAACAGGACACTCCTGAAAGAAGAAAAGCAAACTATTAAAAAGGATCGATACAAAATATCATTAAAAATTGAATATAGAAATATAACATTTGATTAGGTCTGTTATTTGCTGGAATATTATTGAAATATTTCTCTTGGTTTTAAAATATGCTGTTGTATTACCTATAATTTTTTTTAAAGAAATTATCAGGACTTATTTAAATAACGAAAAGAATTAGAATTAGAAAAATAGATTAATCAATTTAAAAAATATGGACCGATAGCAGTTATAAGAAGAAAAAGGGTGGCACTCGGTACCGATAGTATTCTGAAAATAATTATAAATAAAAACGACTTAGATGAATAAACATTTTGGATGAAGCTTAACATGACAAAATAATATTTAATCACTTTTTAAAATATATAATAATTGTTTAATGTATATTTTACAGTTACTGTATATTTTGTAACTAATAATATGGATATCATATCTAAAATAAATGTTTTAGATATGATATCCATTTTATTAAAAAATATTAGATAATTATGCGCATGCGCACTACTTACAGCGAAAAGAGTAGAGGTAATGCAAAAAACTATTTTGTTAGCTTCACAAATGTGCGGAGGTCCAGGTAAATTTTTCCCCACGCATCTCTCCTTTGCTGTGGCAATAGGCGTTTGGAAAGCTGTGTTCTTCTCCGTCCATTTGTCTAGAAATTTTCCTACGGCTTCGTGATCAATTGCCTCGTCTTTTAGGAGGTCGTACTTCTTGAGCATGCAGAGCTGCTTTGAACACTGAAATGGTTTTCATAAGTGAATATAAGTCAAATATACTTGATAGACGTGAATAACTATGTTTTTATTCTTTAGATTTAGCTTTCCGCAATAAAAGTCGACAGTAAGTACAGTAGCCATCCCCTTACAGATGCTTTATTTATTTATTATTTTTTTAAGCAGGCTGACGGTCCACTTGGTGGTAGGTGGCTACCGTCGACTATAACACAAGCAACTCCATAGATGCTACAAGTGCGCTGCCGAACATAGAAGTATTAATGATAAGGGATAAGGAAGGGATGAGTAATAGGCTCTGGCATCCCTTACTCACTCACCGAAACACAAGAGCACAATGACTGTGAAATGCAGTGTGCCCTGCTACTACTTAACAATGCAATGCAATGAAATGTAAAAGTAGAGTAATTTCTTATACAGTGCAGATTTAGTATTGTATAAGACAATAACTAAAATACAACTCATTTCCTGTACATTTTCAATTCATCAGAATTCATTTTCTATTTGCTGTTCCATTGATCTTCATCATGTTTCTCCATTGCCAGACAAAGCTCAACGCTAATGGACCGATTACTTCAAAAGAGCGCCTGACAGTGAATGAATGCAGATGGTAATATTTTTTATTATCATTTGAAGGTTTTTTAGACCATGCAGATAAAGTGAGACTTGATGGTGGGTGGCTACCGTCGCCTATAACACAAGCAACGTCAACTATAACACAGTGCCAAATTATGGCAAATTAATAATTATAAGTGTATCAATTATGGCGGTACTCAGTTGAAAAAGTTTCAATTGAGCTCACAAGAATCCATTGTTAACAGAAAAGCCTGCCAATACTAGATCCTCATGTCATGTTCGCAAAACATTTCGAATTACAACTTACCCCAGGAGGACCAGGCCTTGGTGGGGGCGTAGTATCATTTAGCTTCTGGAAACCGCATTCAGCGAAGTCTTCGTCAGTGAAAAACGGTGGTATCTTGCAACATTCATTAGGTTTCTCCTGTAACATTTAAATAGCAATTTAAAGCCAATATTTGAAACAAGTTTTTGCCTTCGACTGCATTAGAAACCCTCGGAAACAATACCTTTTCTGGATGAAAGGTACCCTAATTTTCTTTTCTGTACCCCTAATAATGTGTGTGCAAAATTTCTTGAAGCGGAGTAGGTAAGGCGTAAAAGCGTAACAAACTCACTGTCGCATTTATGATATTAGTTTGGGTTATTTTTGTTAATTGGTTGTCAGCAACAACCCTTATTATATAGTATATTTATTTATGTATTAAATTTATTTTTATTTATTTAACTAAATAAAGAGTATCAAAAAACTTTTGCATATTCTTTAGTCTTCATACTTTCAATTGACATGTAATTTGTATATTAAATTAATTAAAATGTTTAAAAGAATTTAAAAAAAATAATCACATCCTGGACTTTTTTCAGACAATCTATTCGCAATATATACATATATAATTATATATATTACTTATTATATTAAATTTGATATAAAATAGGTACTTTTTATATCAGATGGATGAAGGTCGATGTCCCATTCGGCCAGACTGAATCATTTTAATGTCGATTCTCTGCAGTCCCAGAGGCTTTTGTTAAGACGTTATATTTTTCTGCAAATTACTGAGGGAGCAGTCGATTCGCCCGAGCTCTTGTCGCGTATAAACTTTAGTGTTTCTCGACGAGCGCCTCGGCCGGGCAGTTACACCTTTCCAACTGAACCATTTCAGATCAAACTTTCGCCGTTTTTCGCCACTAAATCGTATTATGGGTCATGCGAACTCCTATCATGCGAGCTAGGCATCAGATAGACCCTCGCAGCGATATGTCATTCTAGTCCGTGGTTCTGACACCTGACATTTTAATTTTATTTGTTTGTTTTGGTTGTAATTATTTTGATTTTGTTTGATTATTTATTTATTGGACGTGACATGTAATGTGACACTATATGTATTTCAATTATTTTCAATTATATTTTTTATTCTCATTTAGTAGATTAGATTATATTATATTAGATTTAGGTTTAGTACATTGGATGTTGCTTATAGCTTTTACTGGTGCATATTGAGTTTCCTATAATTGCGGCGGTATCCACCAAGTGCTAATTATTTTGAACATTGTGATATAGTTTTATACCTGCCTCGTTGGAGGCCTTGTATAATAAATAAATAAATAGATAAAAAAACTATTAAAGTTATTATATTTCGAAAGAAAAAAAAAACTTACAACTCCTGGAGGCGGTCCTCTGCATTGTGGAGGCAAATTGGGTATCAAAGGCGGAGGTCCTTGAGATATGACCACCTGAAAAATTCAATATTAGTTCATGGTACCTACTTATATAATTATCTATGCAAACATTTTAAAACTGTATGTTAGCGATATCATAATAATTTACAAAGAAATTAATATCAAAAAGGATACTACACCTCAAATTGTCAACAAAATCTACATACAAAACTATAAATTACTTATGTAATAATATATTAGAACAAATATATATAAATTGAATTCTTTTTCAAATTAATTAAATATTCAGATCCATAGAGAGGGGATTTGTATTATTTCGTTCCCAATTGATGGAAAACTGCACATGCATATATATGCATAACTGCATAATTATGATTGTAACACGATTGTAACGAATAAATGCAATGTTGACATAACAATTAAAATACAATGCAAAATGTTTTTGTATATGTCGTTCATAAATTATAATTAAAAATTAAAATTATCTAGTTAACTTTAGCGGGGAAAATATACAATTTGCGTAACATTATTACGTTTCGAAAGTAAAAAATGTTGACTAAGAAATTAATAACGTTAAAAAAAATTTTAATAACAAATCATACGCTCACCTGAAAGACTGCAGCTAACACAGTAGCGTAGATAAAAGTAAGCATTGTTTACGTATGAAGTTTTGTAGCAAAGTGATGGTGTGACGAAAATTATAATGGTTTTATAGGCAGCTGTTGCCGGCTGCAGCTATTGTCGGACACGGGAAACAATCAAGGTGTCGCCTGACATAGAATAGTGTGGAACGTCTGTAGACGCGACAAGTCGTATTAGATCATTTATTCTGGAAACTAATGCAAAATATACCTACATGTCTTTTTATTATAATAGCGACTCGCTCCAGGGGCCTTAGCCAAGAACCAAAGCAATGCAAACGTTTCGTTGCGTTCTTACGAAACGAAAGAAATGAAGCCCGGTGATTGGTTGTTGTAACGCGCACATAAAATTTTGACCAATCACAAAGCTTTCTCCCAACGTAGCGTAGCCTGAGCGTAGTTTACGACTGTACGTTTGCTCTTGGCTAGGCCCTCTGACGTCGCACGGAGTTGAAATTTTCAAAAATTCTTTCATAGCAGATGCTTACATTATAAAATAAACCTATGTTACAAATTTCAGTCAAGTAAGTCAAGACAAGTCAAACCATTTTGTTATTCTATTTTGTAAGACATATTTTGTAGTGTCAAAACGTTAGTTCCTTAGATATTACAATAAAGAAACTACATAATCTATGACAAAGATTGAGAGGAAATTCGTGTAGAGCCGCTTACAATTTTTTGGGACTTTAGCATTGTTGTTTGTTTATAATTAACTCAATGAAATTCCAAATTTCTTTTGTCTTTTGGTTTTATTGACTCTGTGTGATTTTTCTTGTGTACATATTTTATCTTGGAAAATTCATTAATACTTACCTATTTTTCTCCATATCAAATGAGCATTTATTTTTTAAAATTACATACCATATGTAGAGCTTATTGTCCCATATTTACAATGTAATTCCATATTTTTATATTCGTGTTTATTATTCAAACTACTTGTTGTACAGTGTTACACTGTTTTGTTCGTTAATGACTGTTTCCTGTTTTTTTATTATAATTTCTGAGTTTAGGAACACAAACTACAAACATAATATTTTCATTCATTGTAGTGCGTGTGCAGTGTTGCTTTCCGGAGTTACAGGAAAGCTCCAAAGGTTAGCACTTACAGGAGAACATTAATAAAATATTAAACGAGCCGTGTCTGTACATTAAATATAAAAAAAAAATTGTAAATACTTAATGTTAGCGAGGACAAAAAATAGTTTTTAATTTTTTTGTCTGTTTGTCGTTGCTTTTTGCACGCTAATTTGGATTTGTGATCCAAAACGCGGATTTGGATGAAATTTGGAATACATAATATAGTTGACCTGGATTAACATTTATAGGATACTTTTATCCTGAAAAAATGTTAGGTTTCCGAGGGATCAACTAAAAACATAAAAAAATTGGGCCTCCTAACTTCTCCCTTGATATTTAATGTGACATAATATTTTAACTTAATAATTAATTTGATTAAAAAGTTATATTGTTATACGCTTACAGCTTAGGCAATCAATTTTGAAAAGACGGTTTTATTCTATACACGGTTTTTTTTAAATTATTTATATATACTTTTACAAGTATTAACTAACAAACTCTTTGATATTGATAAAAATTTTAATGTATAAAAATTATGTAGTAAGAACAGCTCTTAAATGTGTCCCGTTAACGTTCTTAACTTACATTTACATATATCCTTATATGTTCTTTAGATGATTCTTATTGCCTAAGCAAAATATGGATAATTATTACAAATCCACTCCAATATGTCCCTACGCAATTAAAAATGTAAAACCGAATATAAGATGACTGATGAAAAAACATGTCAATGGTCAGTTTGTGTCACAATGTGATTCTAATTAAAATAGTACACACCACACGGAAGTAGTAAACGAATAGGTATACAACAGAGTTATCAATAAAACTACCCATTTTGATTGCAATTTTATTACAATAAAGTCCTTGGACGTTTTTATGCAATGCAATTGTAGAATGGTCGTTAGTAGCGAATCCTCGTTAAAACTTCATTATCTTCTCTCTGTTAAAACGTGTTTCTTTCCTTAGATGTTTTGTTTAATGTTAGATAAATATTGTCTTCTTTAACACATGAAGGACCTAACTAAGGCGAGTTAACTAAGGTTTGGCGTGTTTTGGATTTTTTATAAACAAAACCTAAATTTATTAACTATTACATAATTTGAAAAAAAAAAAAATATCGACATAAAACTTTAACTTTTAACAACTTTTAATGGAGTTGGAATATGTAAACCTTTTATGTTCTTTTATTTTTTATTATTTCTATCATAATACATGCATATTAATATCTATTAACAACGGTTTAACGGATTTGGATGAAGTTTAGCACAAATATAGTTTATTACCTGGATTAATATATAGGTAAATTTTTATCCTAGAAAAGTGGGGCGCTATTGTTATATTTTTCATTTCGTCAACGAAGTCGCGGACACCAGCTAGTAATAGTATAAGCCATTGTCCCCAAAAAGCAAAGATGTTTACAAATCCAGTTTGTCTATGTTTTCCAACAATAATTAGACACGCCAGCGACAACAAAATCCGGTTTAAAATTTGACAATAGAATACCGGATTTCGTGTATTATGAAAACGATTCCTGCAGAAACTCAAAGTAATTATGTAGGTTTGTTTATTTTAGATTTATTTGCAATACATGGGTTCTAACTAGCAGTAACAAGGTTTATAATTAATACACGCTTTTTATGTATAAACCTTGTATTTATAAAATAAAAGTACTATAATACAATAAGTGAACTATGAAAAACCTCAAGTAAAGGTGTTACAAACGCACTGCCAACCAAAGTAGGATTAAGGATAAGGGATTATGAAGGCATCCCTTACTCACTCACCGAAACACAACAGCACACGTGCTTTTATTTCAGGGTGGTCTTCCGTCAAGGGGTGGTTACTGCCGCCAGACGGGCTGCCCAAATAATTGCAAAACGCAGTGTGCCTTGCCACTACAATGTTAACTGTACTAAAAAATATTAATTTAGAAATTAGTTTTGCAATGATTGTATATAATTGAATTGGATCAACTTATATTTTGATTTTTCTTAACATTGATTTGTATTAGATGTGGTAAGCTGGATTTAATGAGATTTCCGTATAATATGTAATAAGTTTTCAGGCAGATTTTGCAAATTCAAGATTCGGAAATGCAAAATGGTTTAGGGTTACTAAATATCTACTGAGCACTTTTTATATATTGCTATGATTTAAAATTTAATACCTTTCATTGCTCTCCATTGTTACCAACCCTTTTCTACCAACTTGAACCGTTGTCCGGTGTTGATTAACATGAATTAAATATTAAAAAGATATTGATTTTCTCTTACAAGTATTCTATCCAATTGCTTTGCTTCTAAGTTGTGTTGTAATTTAATATTACTTCATATTTTATTATGAGTCACAAATGTATTAAGAATATTAAGAAGTTCATGTGTCCTTAAAGAATCCTTATGAGTCCAACAACTGTCAATTAAACAACTGGGACGACTTGTTTAAATTATTAATTATTATATTATTATTATTCTAACTGTTCTAACACAAAGGAGAGCATCAATCGTAACATATTGTAAAATAAAAATATCGATATGAATTGATTTTGTTAATTGAATGGTTGTCCTCCTTAAACTTATAATTAAAAAAACAAAATTGAAAATAAAATAAAATATCAGGAACAAATCTGTGAATTTCGGATTTTTTAGCTGGTAACTTAATGCAGTAACGTGCAGTAATATAGGCTAACCTTAGGGGCTAACTAAGTCGTAAACTTGAGAGGAGTAAAGGAACTACAAAATATAAAAACTAGCTTTTCCCGGCTGCTTCGTCTACGCCTCTTTATCTTAAACGTCTAAAAATAAAAACTTTAACTCCTGACAAAAATATATTAGTAAAATAAAAAAATAAAAAATTGTTTATTCAATCTTTATTGCTCATACATTTAGGTCAGGCTTTGAATTTTTATTTTTATTTTTGAAAGGGTACTTGTTCTTTTCTGTATACTTGTCAACGTGTATGCAAAATTTTATAGCAATCGGTGGCAAACAAACAAACTCATTTTCATATTTATAATATTAGTTAGTAAGGAAGTTATATTAAAATACTGAACTTGTTCCTCTGTATTTTTCGAATTAATTTGTTTTGTAATTAGTAATTAATAATGAAATATAGGCATAAAATGAGCCGTGGCGATGCGGTGTATCGGATGTCCTCAGACAGGCCTATCATCACGGTACAATGAATCAGTGTCAAGTAGAGACCTTGAAGAATTGCGGCCGTCATTATAATTATGTAAGTGCGATGAACGAACGGATAATATAACCCCTCACTTATTGTCATGTGTTAGGATTTAGTTCCCGTTAATTACATACTTACTCTTCATAACTGTACCTACATAGACACTCGTAAAGTACTGGACCACTATTACATTTTTGCTATATTTTCATCAGCATTCTCAGTGATGTTGAACTATTGTTGAGTGTGGAATTTTCCTAACTATAGAAAATATTATTAATTATTTTTAGTACTTTCATATCGTCGGCAAAAAGCAATGTTTTAGAATTCAAAAAACATGAGCCTATGTCATTTATAAATATCATAAATAACAGTGGACCCAGTAGAGATCCCTGAGGCACCCCTGACGGAATAGTTATCCATCTAGACGCGTAACCTTGCAATACCACAGCCTATTTTTTAATTTCTCTATTTTTTAATTTCCATCGCTTTTATCAACCCTTGCTAATACATATAATGTAATAGTGTCAAATTGAAAAGAATCACAACAGACCTGTGGAATAGACCTACTGGGGAAACCACGTTAAAAAAACGCGCTAAATACACTACCTCAGTGGTGGCGTGGAAACGTGTGCATATTATGGCGATTACAACCTTATGAATCGTTATATCTCAGAAACGGTGGCTCCTAGGAAAAAAAGTATTGATACCTTTTTTATAGATCATTTTATGATTTACAATTTTTGTCTGAGGTAATTTTATGATAAAACTTACCGTTTCGGTGAAAATCATAAAAAACCCATTTTCTTGACCTTTGACCTTGAGTAAATTTTTTTCCACGTACGGGAACGATGGGGAATTTTGAAATCTTGTTTTTAATTATGTTTTGAACAATATTACTCATTTTCAGCTCGTTGGGAATTTATGTAACTTTGAATGTCTAAATATACCGGATTACTTAGGATTTTAGAATTTAGAAATCAATCTACGATAATAAGTTATTTTATTATATTACTAGCCACCCGCTCCTGGCTTCGCCCGGGGAGAACTGATCAGATTTAGAGAAACCTCTTTATTCATTGGAGATACGATGAAAACAAATATGGAATTATGGAAACTAGTAATGTGAAAATTAAGAAAATAATTTTATTATCAACTCTAGTTCATATAGGTGTATAAGTTATGTTCCAGAAAAAAAATAGCTACAGACATAAACAATAAAACACTTTTTGGTTTACCTAATATATTTATTTACTAGTCAACTTTAATCCAACTAACAGGCGATGAATGCCAATTTCAACATTTTAAGTAAAATGATGATGTTTCCTGCAATATATTATTATCTCGGAAATCCGGTGTGATATAACAAACATATTATTATTATTTTAATGAAGTAATATTTTAATTTGAACATTTTGAATTCAAATATTCAAATTATTGGTGTAAAATTAACATATCCAGAATTCTCGGGGACATTTCTGAAAAAAAAAAAAAAAAAAACAATTATTAAAACTAGGTATTAGAATGCTAGTATAGTATAATAAAATAAATTAATAAAATAAGTTAAGACAGATTAAGGCGCGATTTCACCATAGTCTGTTAGTATTTTACATCGCTGTTAAGTCATTTAACAGACGTTTACAGTATGCGAGTGACAGTGTTAAAATGACTTAACAGCGATGTTAAGAAAACAATAATCTATCTCTTTTAATGTCCCAAATTTATTACAATGGCTTATTTATTTGAAATGCACGTTTTATCAATAATTGAGATACTGTATTTAGTCATTATTTTATAAGGTCTAGCCACACACACACACGCACACACGCACACGCACGCACGCACGCACGCACACACACACACAGTCAAACTTACTTATACACCCCGTTTTCGATTTCGATTTTATTAAAGGGAAAAGCGATGTTCAAGAGGCGGTTTTTCTTGAGTATTCATACGAGTAATTCTCGTTATTGCAGTGGGTATGGCAACATTTTTAAACTTATGATATTATTCGTAATAGGATGTGAAATAATTCAGTTACCTTTATCATAGCAATTCCTGTGCATGCGAAAACATCATATGCCTTACAGGGAACGTCCAAATATTGTCGTATGTCTCTGTCTACGCAATCACTGATAGCTTTTTCGGCCGCTTCCGACCAGCCCTTGCGATTCCCGGCCCACTTCCGTAAATGATCTTTGTACGCTTGCCGGTTCAACGTTTCTTTGTCATTTAAAAATCCTGATTTTTCGAAAATACACTGGACATCATTACACTGAAACATAAATTTATAGATTCATTGTCACCCTGTCAATAATAATTGTAGCTTCCTTAGGCTTTGGCTTGATAAATCGTTAAATAAACCAATGTTATTCTTGTTAAACAAAACATTGATATTGTACTTACCGGTCCTTGGAGTTTAGTGACGGAGCATTCCGTCAACGGAGTGGCATCTCCTAATTCCGGTATATTACAACATGCTGATAATGGTTTCTGAAAAGTGAAATATTTTAATTGTAACATCTATTTTTGCATAGTATATACACATATTTATATGTGTAATAGTAACTTTATCTATCTGTCTGTCTGTTACCTTTTCACGCCCTAATTACTCAATCAATCATCATGAAATCTTGCATACACGTTGTCAGGGATACAGAAAAGGACATAGGCTAATAAGATGTGTATAGGCTGCGTAAATAATATATATGAAAATAATACCAATGTTGCTCCTTTGCTTCGCTCTTGGGTCGACACATCACCCATCGAATTGGTCTAAAACAGAAGAAAAAAATTAAAAATACAAAAAATATAGAGACGTTACGAGTAATATTTTCTTTGAGCGTATTATATTTATATTTTTATATGTAGACTAGTGGCCCGCTCCCGGCTTCGCCCAGGGTGCAATTTTGCAATGCAGCCGATAAATTACCTTACACTGCCATCTGTGAGAATCTTATGGAACTCATAGATAACTTTTAAAATAAGTTCCACAACTACAACTGTGACTTCCATAACGTTCTCACAGATAGTGGTGTAAGGTAATTTATAACTCTCATATAATAAACAAATAATTTGCCATAAAAAAGTATTATAAATTGAGATAAAAACTATCCTGTTTACGAAATTTTATCAAAATCGGTTCAGTAGTTTAGATGTTCATCGCGGACACACAACTAGACACGTAGTTTTTATATATAAAAGATATACAAATACATATATCCGACCACGAGTCTCGGACGACAATTGCTTTATTCCCGACTAGACAGAATGTACCGACAGCTATTTCTAGTATAACCGTAAAAAAAACATGTCAGTCGTTGGACTGTACGTCAGAAGTGAAAACTAAGCTTCACAAATTCATTACATTACAGTGTCGCGAGTTCAATGTTTTTTTTCCATCTCCAAAATCTCCAACGCGCCTAGTTTTCACTTCAAAAAAAAATTGTAATGTTATGGATATTTAAATAAACATATAAATATAATAAACGAGTTCTACATAAACAAAAAATAACTGGCACTTCGTGAGTAATATTTTATTTGACAAACAAAGAGTTTTAAAAAAAACTTACCAAAAGAAATGAAAGACATAATAATAACTTAAACAACATTTTGCACTACTACAAGTATAATTACCCACAGTGGGACTGTAATAAGAAAGTAAGGCGAACAGAAAAATAGCCACAATCATAACAAAAGCTATAATACTTAAGTCTATTAATTAATTAATGTTCTTATTTATGTCTGTCTGTTCTGTTGAACTATTTTCTATTAGACATTTCTACTAGATATATCTACTAGAATTAATGTCCACTGTTGCTTTTATAAAATTCTAGATTTGATACTAATTAAGATTTTTAATCAAATATATGACATAGGTACAAGCTATAAAATAATAACCATGTCAAGGTTACCATCAGTATACCAAATTTCACATCAACCGAACATGTGGAAGATGTGGAAGTGAAATTCGTTCTTCAGGATGCTCTTCAAAAGCCTGAATGGATCTTCATAAATTATAGCTAGGAATGATACCGATCTCGTCAGCCTGCAAACAAGAAAAAAACTGATCAAAATCTGTGCATCTGTTTGGAAGATACGATTCCACATACAGCGATGCACACGTCAAATTTATAACATCTCGTTTTTGCGTCGGGCGTCGGGGGTTAAAAGAGTACTTTTTTTCATATCACAAATCACAATCATATTAATTTGGTACACACAAGTATAAATTAGTATAAATTGCAAGTAAATCTTGAGGCAAATACTAGTGACTGTTATGCTATCTCAGGTCAAAGAGTAAATTGAGCTCCATAATTATCTGGAAACATTAACTGTTTATTTTATTTATATTGACGAGAATTTTAACCTTTTCTCGTTATTTCTCCAATACAAATCAATTAATTCAAACAAATAGTTGATAATACGTAGTTGTTGTTTATATATTTTTTGTTTATCAAATGAAAATAAATCAAACTAGGTAGGACTTAGTCATAGTCATGGTCATTATTTATTTTTCTATATTAAGGTCGTCAGACAGGTTGACGGTCCACTTGATGGTGCCCGTCAACCTGTCTGACGGTCACCGTCGCCGTCGCCTATGTGCGTAATACAAGCAACGCCTCATGAGCTGCAAGTGCGCTGCTGACATTGGGATAGGGAAATAGGCTCCAATTCCTTACCGAAATAAAACAGCACACATGCTGTTATTTCATTGTAATCTATATGGGAGTGGTTACTGCCGCCCCAGACGGGTCGTCCAAATGATTGCGAAAGTCAACTTGCCACTAGGTACTAAAAGAAATACTAAATAGTATAAATAACTGCAATAAATTTTAAATGTGTCATTAAAATTTCCTAATATATTTATTGAGTAAGAACTTAGGACTACTAAGTTGGAACGCCAAAATCCTGTGTTCATAATGAAATAAATAGGTACATACGTGAATCATGACTTTTTTTTTGAGGAGGGGAAATCACAGTTTACGGATTGGGGGACTCGCCCGGCGACGCGTCTTATCACCGGGCACTACCGCACTTAAACCCCCCCATGGTCCACCATCGGCGGCAGATATGAGACCCGGAATCACAGCGAGGTCTTATCTCCGGGCCCCACAAGCGCCGCCATGTCCTCGCGGACCCGCCTCTTGCAGCTAGGCTGCGTTCCACTCCTAGGGCGACCCACAGGAACATCAATGGGCCACCACACCTCTTATCAAGTCCCGGACGTCAGATGCCCTACTCCGACGCCCGGAACAGCCGGACGACGCCGCCGCAACGACGTATACCGGCTCTTCGAACCCGTGTGAGGCAGTCTTCGGGGGCCGGATTTACCCGGGATCCACCCACCGGATAAGTGGGGGTTCAACTGGAACCGTAGCCCACAGACCCCTTCGCTGACCCAGGTATCGGTAACACCTCCGGCGAGTGAGCAGAGACCTGGGTCCACCCCCCGGGTTTCCTAGGATCCCTAACTGACTCTCCGACGACAGCTGGCGAGAAAGCAGAGGGGAGGGATACTTGTCCCGCCCAGCCGCCGAGGTTGGCCCTCTTCTATGGTGTACTCCGCCACGAGCTCCGCTGAACGGAGCCCGCTCGGAGCACACGGTGTGGGCCTTCTTGGTCCCCTCGCCAAGAACTGGCAAGACCCCCCCTTACCACGACAAGGTCATGGCCCACCTAGGGGGGACGTGAATCATGACCTACACCTAGAATAAACATGTTAGGTTATAGATATACGTACAAAATTATATTTTATTAATTTGGATTATGAAGCGCCTCTGGTGGAACTTGGTGACATTATTTGATTGCAATATTATGTAAAAGTTCTTATCTTAACGTCTAGATGACGCTGATATAATTATAATTCTAAATGAACAATGTCGTTTAACTCGCTGTAATATAATGGATGTAACATGTTCAATCGTTAGTATGAAAACCAGTGTTTGTTATTTTTCTTTAAAATAAATATGTTGCATACGTTACGTAGATTCGGATACCTAATAAACACGAATAATCTAATCGTACTCAAGCTCTTTTTGTCACAACTTTTATAAAAGTTTGCATCTAAAAACCTAGATGGCGCTAATTATTTTTATTTTTAAAAGCTTTCATTAATATATATAAAAATAACTAGATGTGTATTTAATGATAATAACAACCATGCTGATGGTAATGGTCATTTAATTCACACTTGTGCTGAAAGAATACTAAACTAATTCTCGTTCTTTCTAGTTCATCTATAAATCGAACGTACACATTTACTTCTTAAAATGTTTTTTCTATGTACAAAATACATTTTGTAAAATTGCTTTGAAAATCATTGAATCTATTTCCTTTAAAGTACCAAAACTCACGACAAGGTCAATGGACACATTTCAACATTCCCTGCTATCGAACAAATCATGGAACTCCTTCTTACATCGTTCCAAGTATCACCTATACGAGTACCCTTTTGGTTACTAAGTTATATTGACATATTTTCCATATAAAGAATTTAT
Source organism: Synanthedon andrenaeformis (assembly GCA_936446665.2). Lineage (NCBI taxonomy): Eukaryota > Metazoa > Arthropoda > Insecta > Lepidoptera > Sesiidae > Synanthedon > Synanthedon andrenaeformis. Next base: position 2,842,252 of record OW387786.2, on the reverse strand, counting down.
GCTCTTACAAAAAGAAAGTTGGCGATTTACTTTTTAGAAAATAGTTTCTTTTATTTTAATACTAGGGTGGCAGGTAGGCTGACGGTCCACTTGATGGTAAGTGGCTACCGTCGCCTAAGGATACAAGCAACATACAAGCCGAACCTGCAGAAATTTGCTACTGCACTTTTTATTACCATTGGGTAAGTATTAAATAAATAAATGATATAAATTTCCTTGTTCATAGTGGTAATGTACTGTGCCAAGAAGAGTTTCGTACACAAATGAGTCGCCTAATCAAGCGTTTCTATCGTCTACACGAGTTTTATGCTCGAGACGAAGTGTAAATGATAGAAGTGATCACTTCATATTATAGACTATATACTGTTTATGTGTCGTAAACCAGGGCGTTAACTGAATCGTTGCAAATGAGAATGACGTGTTTGAATAAAATGGTAAGGGGCGTTTCGTCATCGTTACGTTTAGTCGCACTAAAAATTTTTTTTTCAGGTGTAGTTTCGACATCACATTATCAAAAGCAATTTGACCGCTTGTATTAATACCCTGTAACTGACATTTTTTGTATGGTTCTTTTTTCGACTTCAATTTAGATTTTTTTATGTAAAGGTCTTCAGACAAGTTGAAAGTCTACTTGATGTTAGGCGCCACAGGTGCTACAATCGCGCTACTGACTCTTAAGATTAAGGTTATGGGATTAGGAAAGATTCTTAGGAATACAGAGATAAAGAAAATAGATAGCCCATACTCACTGAGTTTGGGCTCGGTGAGCCCTTACATACTAATTTAATTTATTAAATAAAATATTGTTCATTCATTTCATTTTAGTTAATTGTTTTAATACAACTATGTAAGATTTGCAAGAATATATTTTTAGAATTTCTTTTTCAGTGTACCACGACACCTCAGTGAACAATACTCAGTTCGTAAATACGTAAATTTCACGTATCGCAACATACTCTGGGGGGTTTTGTAACCAAGTTTATAGCTTATAAAAACGTTATTTCCCACGCACATTTTCGTCGATGACATCGTCTCTTGTTTTATTGCTGTTTATAACACTCGTTCGGTTTTATATCTTGGTAATCGTGATAATAACAATTCATTAATTTTCCGAAGAGCTTTCATTTTTCTAAAAAGAAAAACCTAAGAACCTTTGGAGTCTAAGTGCAAAACCCTACAATTAACTTCCACTATATAGTATTTTTCACATAGCGTGGCATTAGATTTAATCCATTTCATGTATCAAAAAAATATATTTGCGGGAAAATATTTTACTATATTTTTAATTCGATTTCGAATTCTCTAGTAATTTCATATAGCAAACAAAACGTTAACGCTAATTAACCCATACTATGTAAAATATAGTATAAGTCGAGTTATATCGAGTCAAAACGTACCTGTTTATGACAAATTTTCTTTAAAGAAAAGTTCACCCTATAATGATTGGTCGGATTCGCTCGCTAGAAACAAGAGCTCATATATAAAGCCCTGTATACAATATTCCCGTGATTTGGGCGCCATGTATCTGCATCTTGCAACCAATAAAATAAATGTTGGATTTATGGATTGGATGCTTGAATTTATGTTATACTTAACCCATCAAATAGATGAAGTGCACTTAACCTAGGTCGTTGTATTCTATTAAATTACATTGTAGTTAGTAGACACAAACTTAACTGGATTAAGTTTTATATGTAATACTTAAAAAAAATACTATTTTATCTATATACCTAATACTTATTACACTTTTTCAATACACCGCTACAATATAAAAGATCATTACCAGTGAGACGATAGAACAAAAAAATGTTTGTGTAAGAATATAAAATAATGTAATCTTGCCAGTTTTATTCGTCTACAAACTAATAATATTTTGTTGGCTAATCAGTAAGTATAACGTATAATATAAATATTTTTTATTTAAGGACGGGCAACTTGACGAAATGTAACCTTTCGTCAAGTGGTCAAGGTGACGACGACAGGCTACCTTAGCCTGTTAACAAAGTAACGCCATAGATAAGGCTTAAAAAATTGAAACATAAGAAAAAAGGTGCTGGCTATTTCAAGGTGGTCTGTGAGGTGGTAAATACTTCCGCTGATAGACTGCCCAGTCCACGACAGAATAATATAATTCAAAATTAATATTTGGGTCCACTAAGCTCTATAATCCCAACATAACATTATTAATGTAAAAGTAACTGTCTTGTCTGTTACTACTCAACCAATCATCATTCACGCATATTTCGCAAACACATTGTCAAAATGAAAAGGATATGGGGGGTACCCTTTATCCAGAAAAAAGTACTTTTCCCGAGGGATCAACTAAAAATAAAAATCCAATGTCTGACAAAATTATAACAGTAATAGATTTAAAAAAAAAAATCATATATTTTGTCAGGTGTTATAATTTTAATAAGAGGCGCGGACGACGTCGTGGGCATCAGCTAGTAATAATGTAAAAGCAAATCTAACCAATATTAAACTCTGACGTGCACTTATTGACGCACAGACTATATCTCACGTGTTAGACGTAATACGTGTTACGTGCAAAAAGATACTGAAAAACCATCGAACTGGCAACACTGTGTTGTATAGGAAAAAACTTATTTCACCTCCCTTCCATTGATACGTGGGCGTCTCCTCAATCCCATTCACAGCCTCAATTATCGTTTTCCTTTGTTTGCACACCGTCACTTGCGGCCGGCCGACGCCGCGCCGCTTGACCGTAAAAGAAAATCTTACACACTTACTAAGTATACTGGAATTCAAATTTCGCTCTTGTGTATAAATAAGCTCTCGCGATAACTTTAGGCACTTGAAATGTTCAAATACAAACTAATGGAAGGCGAAATTTTATTCTATTAACATTTGGCCTCCTTTATTTAAAACTAGCTGGTGCCCACGACTTCGTCCGCGTTGAAAAATATTAAGTAGCCTATCCTGTGTCCCGTACGTCCAAATGTTTATCTACCAAGTTTCATGAAAATCAGTTAATTCGTTTCAGAGTTATGGAGGAACATACATACAATACCTACACTTACAGATTTATTATTAGTATTGATGATTGATATTGATTAACAAACTATAATTGAAAATTACAAACATAATCCTCGACAATTTATTGATACCATTCTAATAAGCCCTAACACGCTATATCCAGCAGACTACTTGATGCTGTAGCATCAGGTCAAGGTTACCATCGGCGGAGTTGCGGACGAGTGTTCGTCCGACCTCGCAGCTTCGCCTATAGCGGACGCGGAGGACGCCATGAGGTTTAGTCGGTAGGTCTACCCCACTACCATCTCGGGGCGGTTGTCCGACATAACCCACCGGTCTGTCCCCACGCCGCGCCGGTGAGTATCCATGATGGATTCTTCACGTAAAAAAAAAGGTCAAGATTACCATGTCATGGAAATACCACCATAGTAACAGTACACCAAATTTCAAATATATCAAACCTGTGGAAACATAAATATAACTGTTCCTTTTAGTCCTGAAAATACATTGGAACACTTTTTTTTCTAACAATACTATTGGAAAATATAGCGGATCGTTAAATAAAATGAAATAAAATAATATGTAAATAAACATTTACTGAAAAAACATAAGCAGAAGGACAACACAAGACAGAGTCAAAAATTATAGTTATTTTCTTTTTAACACAACTCTTCTTAATTTCAAATAATTGTAATATACATAACATGCCAGTACCTATGTACAAACCTATTTAAGTTCATATATATATTCAATACTCTCCTTTAAACTTAAATAGTTAATCACATATGTACATCATTTCTTTAATTAACTTAACATGTCTTATAGTGCTTAATGATTTTGTCAATACATCCGCTATCATGTCTTCGGTGGGACAATATACAATATTAACAATTTCATTTTCAATCATGTTGCGAATGAAATGATGACGGATATCTATATGTTTAGTTCTATTATGAAACATGGAATTTCTACACAATTTTTGGGCTGACTGATTGTCATTAACAGGCTGGCGCAACTCAAAGGAAAGAAAATGATGTATGAAACAGGTGGATTGTGTAATGCCGGAATAACCCGACTAAGTCAAGGCGATTGCGAAACCCATTAAGTTATTAGACATCACCGATTCTCTAATTTGGCCGTATTATACATCAAAACCACAATAAACCTGTTTACTCTATGCAATAAACCATCGGCGGCCATATTGATGTGTTGCAATATGGCGTCTTTCATTTCAACTGCTTTGTTTGTTGTTTATTTTCGGATTTTTCGGCAAGCAGAGTATTGATTTTTATAAAACTTGCCAAAATTTTAGTGTTTAAATACTCTTTCTTCGTAGTGTTATATTTGGTGTATCGTGTTTAGTGTTCTAGATGCCGAAAGTAAGCTGCGAAATATGTGGCCTAAGAACGAGTCGCATTGATAATAAAAAACGAATATTTTTGGCCCAATTCCCGCTGGATGAAGATAGGTTAGTACATATTATATCTTGCTGCTGTTCTAAAACCATGTATAATATAGTTTATTGGGAGTTTAGTTCAAATTTTCGAATAAAATTGTGTTGCATATGTGTTGCATGTAAAATGTAAACAATAGTGCAGTGCCATTTTTTATCGACAATCGGCAAAAATTTCTTTTTGATTTTATTGCACTGAATGATAAGAAATGAACACATGCATACACCCCAATGTACCAATTGGTTTGTTTTAGTTTTATTTTGCCTTTCTTTTTTATTTATATGTATACTTAACTGAAAAATAACATTTATTATTCATTTACTTTTTAGGTGCAGGCAAGACTTTGAAAAGAAAAAAACAACAAATGAAATGCTGTTCCATGTATCGGAATCTCTGCCAATCCATTGAACGATGAAGTTTTCAGTGAACTCCCTCTCCATATTGCTAAAAATGCTGTAAGAGATGAACTCATGCATACACCCCAATGTACCATTTGGTTTGTTTTAGTTTTATTTTGCCTTTATTTTTTTATTTATATATTTAACTAAAAATAACATTCAATATTCATTTACTTTCTAGGTGCAGGCAAGACTGAAAAGAAAAAAAAAACAGCTGTACATACAACAAATGAAATGCTGTTCCATGTATCGGAATCTCTGCCAATCCATTGATCGATGAAGTTTTCAGTGAACTCCCTCTCCATATTGCTAAAAATCCTGTACAAACAACAAATGAAATGCTGTTCCATGTATCGTTCCAATCCATTGAATTACTTTATGAAATTATTATTACGTTATACATGACATAATCCAATTTTTATGTGTGTTACAGAACCTTCAACGTCGACCTTGGATACTGCCGTAATTAACTTAAAAAATAAATAGATCCTGCAGTCCTCAAAGATTTTATGTGAAGTTACTCTTGTGGCTAGGGAGCTGGGTGCCAAAATTTCTATATGATTTGTTCGTGTTAGGATGATGTACCATAAAAAAACATTAAGGACCGCGTCTGCCACCATGACAGCCTTGCGTTGTCAATTGAACGACGAACTAATCTCCTGGTATCAGTAATCCGGTTGTTCACGTCACTCGAACTGTTGAGCCTCCTCTTGTATCAGTAGTTCGGCGCTGGTGCTTTGTTTTCTAAGGTACTGTATGTACACATAAGGCTCTTATAATAATATCAAGGAACTTCAATAAGTGTCCATTATTCAACCTCTTTATTTAATTAGTCACTTGTTATCAATGTATTTTGTAGAGATTCCTTGTGCATCAAATGCTCTAAGTATGGCCATATCGATTGACAGTGTAACTCTTCCTAGCATTTGATTTACAATTTGATATATCTTTTTTAAGTTAACAATCATAAATACTTGTTTCAAGAAAAAACAAAGTCGTAGGTGGACTTGGCGATCTCCAACAGGCCAGTATAAAAATGAGATTGACTACATTCTCTCAAACCAGCCAAGCCTATTCCAAAATATAGAAGTCATGAACTTGAACTATCCATCAGACCATCGACCAATCAGAGCAACGGTAAAATTCTCCAAACAAAAGATAAGTAGAACCAAATTTACAATTAAACAAGCAAGTCAACTCAGGAGTGAAAATGAAATAAAGTACAAGGAAAACCTAACATCTAAGCTATCTGTGTCGTTTACCTGTCAAGAAAATAAATTAGTGCAGACCTACTACGACAAAATAAAAAATGCTATCTCGCAAAGTTTAGACCTTGCACAAACAAAGAGAGAAGACAATAAAAATCATAAAATACTACAAGAACGCACAGTAAATCTATTAAAAAGAAGGAAGGAATTACAGAAATGTAAAAACAAAACACGTTCAAGGAAAAACGAACTTTCGGCCCTGTACAAATTAGTCAATAAATATATTAAAAAAGATTATACTAACTATAGACTGGATACCATAGAGAGAAATATCCTGGCCAGCGGAAGTTCAAAAAAAGCTTACAATAAACTTAGAACATGCAGTTCTTGGATAGAAGGATTGAGAGACCTGGGTAAAAACATAAGTAAACGAACCGAAATAGTCAATACTGCAACTGAATTCTACAGGAAACTATACAGCGACAACTCCCGAATTAATGAAATCTCGAACAGTAAGAACGAAGCAGAACAGTGTAGCACTATCGAACCAATAAATGAAACAGAAATAATAGATTCAATAAAAAAGCTGAAACTAGAAAAGAGTCCTGGATCCGACAATATCACAAATGAAGCATTAAAAATAGCTCCCTTAATTTTGGCAAGACCGTTAGCTGAACTGTTTAATCTGATACTTCAAAACTCGGAAACGCCCTCTCAATGGTCGGAGGCTAATATAATACTAATGTATAAAAAGGGAGACCCAAAAGATATAGGCAATTACAGACCCATTAGCTTGTTACCGAGTATTTACAAACTTTTCTCTACTATTATAAATAAAAGAATTAGTACTGTATTAGAAGCAAAACAACCCGTAGAGCAAGCTGGCTTCAGAAAGGGATTCTCAACAGTTGACCACATTCACACAATCGAATTAATTATAGAGAAGTACCAAGAGCAACAGAGACCGCTATATATCACCTTTATCGATTACCAGAAAGCCTTTGATTCTGTGACACACTTAAGTATATGGGAAAGCTTGAGAGAGCAAGAAGTGACATAAAGGACAGATTTGTACATAAAGGTTATTAAAAGTATATACCACAACAATACAGGAAGAATAAAGCTCGAATCTCTAGGCACACCCTTTCATATAGAAAGGGGAGTAAGACAGGGAGACCCTCTTTCCCCAACACTATTTATAGCCATTCTTGAAACTATTATTGGCAAGCTAGACTGGAGCAAATCAGGACTCTATATAAAAGGCGCCTATCTAAGCCATCTGAGATTCGCAGATGACCTAGTACTGCTGTCAGAAACAGGTAGTGAGATGCAACGCATGACCGAATCCTTACATAAAGCTAGTACTAAAGTGGGATTAGAAATGAATTTAACAAAAACTAAGATAATGACAAATAGATGGCGAATACCAATAATAATTAAAGGAGAGCCTTTGGAATACGTGGAAAAATATATCTACTTAGGGAAAAGAATAAGTTTTGACAGAAACAACAACATGTTAGAAGTAGAAAGAAGAGCACAGCAAACCTGGAATAGATACTGGAGCCTTAAAGAAATTTTTAAAAGTAACTTACCAACAGCCATCAAAACAAAAGTAATGAATACATGCCTCCTACCGAGCCTGACGTATGGGTGCCAGACGTGGAAATTCTCTACCAAAGTCATGAACAAAATTAATACCTGTCAAAGAGGTCTAGAGCGAAGCATGCTCAAAATAAAGATAATGGACAAAATAAGACACACCAAGATTAGAGAAATAACCAAAGCAACTAACGCCTTGAGTTACGCACAAAAGCTCAAATGGAAGTGGGCGGGCCATATTGCAAGACTGACAGACCAGAGATGGACTAAGAAAGTGACTTGGTGGGATGGCCCGCCAGGCAAGAGAAGAAAAGGAAGACCGCTGAGCCGCTGGAAGGATGACATCAAGAGAACAGCTGGCACAAACTGGAGACTAGTAGCACAAGATAGAGACAAATGGAAATCTTTGGAGGAGGCCTATACCCAAACCGGGGTTCTTACTTATTAATAAGATCAAAATAGAAGAATAACAATTACTAATTAAAATTAAAAAATTTTAAAAAATACTAACCAACTAATAAATAAAATTACAGCTAATAGTAAATAAAATATTAAAATTGTTATACCATAAGATGTGTAACTTCGTATTAAGTAAGAAATAAAAAGGCTTTATTATTATTATTATTATTATTATTATTATTATTATATCTTTTTTATATTTTTAAAGTTATTATTAATATACATATTTATTCCTCTTATCTTACTTCGAAATGTAAAACAATCGTCATGTGTGTACATACATCAGTACTTTAGAAAACAAAAGTTTTTCACCAGCGCCGAACTACTGATACAAAAGGGGGCTCAACAGTCCGGGTGAGGTGTACAACCGTACTACTGATACCAGGCGGAACAAATCATATACCAAAATGGCACCCAGCTAACCATTGTTTTTTTCGTTCACTGCTTCTCTGCTACTCCGTCAGTCGGCGATAACCGTAAACTGTATGATAGTAATAAAGCGATGATTGTAATTATTTGTTTTTTATTTGTCAATAAATAATATTTAAAATTATGTAAGGCCTTTTTTTGGGATTTTCATAAAACCATAGACTATAGAGTCAATTATACTATCGACCTTATTTATCGTAACAATAGCACATCCTTATTTTTATGTTCGTTATGTTGGCAGCATCGTACTTGTTAATTTTGGCTAGGTTGGTATTGGAGCAGTCCATCTTTGTCATAGAACAGTGGATTTCATTTTCATTGTATGGGAGTCCCGTCTCTTAAAACGTAGTGATTATATACTCTTTGGTCATTAAATATGGTTATATCGACCTTTGTTTTGCCCAAACATTCAGTTAATAAAGTTTTAATAAATGAGGCTTCTTTGCATGCATCAGAGAGAGCCATATACTCCGCTTCTGTACTGCTAAGAGCTACAGTGCGTTGTTTCCAGGGCCTGGAAACGTTATTTAAAATAACGTTTTCAAAACGTTCTAAACGGTTCTTTTAGTTTGGTTCGCAACTTTACGTTCGGAACGAAAACGAAATAGGAACATTTTCAAAAAACGGTTTAATCCAGTGGACGCGACCTTGGTCAACGTGTGGCACGCACTGAATCACTGAACTGCACTGGTAAAGCCAAAACCTCAATAAAATTGGTATTATTATTCGTAGCTGCCGAGAAAAAATGGCAAAAAACGTTTTAAAACGTTCGAAAACGTTATTTGAAACGAAAACGATTGAAATTTTGTTCATGCCTAAAAACGAAAATGCCGTTCGAACGAAAACAAATTAAAACGTTCTTTAGGTATTAAAGTCGAAAACGTTTCTAAAAAAATAACGGTATTCGAGCCCTGGTTGTTTCCTAGCTTCCCACGAAACTATAGAAGACCCAATTTTAAAAATAAAACCTGTATAAGATCTTCGATCTACGTCACTAGATCCCCAATCAGCATCAGCAAAACCAGTTACATGTAAACTGCTCCTTTTGTATACTAGGCGATAATTTAATGTGCCTTTTAGATAACGAAGGACGCGTTTTGCTGCTTTCCAGTGAGTATCTGAATAACAGTCATTAAACTGACTTAATACACCTTTTTTTTTTTTTTTGACGCGGGGAAATCAGCAACCCTGATTCGACTGCCAGCAATGGGGCGCTGGCAGGATATGCGGGACTTCTACCCGCTAAAACCCCGCGGTGTTCCTTTACCACGCGCGCGTGGGACGGGAGAGAGGTGTCAGCGCGAGCATTTCGTCCTGCTCTCCCGTCAGCGTTCGCCCGATTGGGCGCCAACAAAAGTTCATCGGTAGGAGGAGGGCGGTAGACTCCCTCCTCCCCGGATGGCTGGGTGTGGGAAGACGTGCCGGAACACGGACTCGTCTTTCACCGGAGCCGGGTTAGTAGGTGAACGGATCCCCATATCCGCTCACCCTCCGGCCGATCACGGGGGCGCTTGGAGTCGGCCGTACAGCCTCCTCCGCCTCCCGGGTCGTTTGCGACGGATGTCGCTAGCGAGGGCGGCATCCTCCCTCGCCCGCTCCGCCGCCTCCTTCAGCGAGAGGACTTCCTCGCTGAAGGAGATCATGGCCTGCCAGGCCTCTTCGCTGCTGACCATGGACAGAACCACGGCCGGCAGCGAAAAGTCTCCTCCTACAAAGGGCGTTAGGTAGCCCCGTTGCCGGTCCCATGCCGGGCATTCTGCCAGCGTATGCTGCGCGGTATCCTCCGGGCCACCGCAGTGGTGGCAAGAGGGTGTCGGCTCTCTTCTAGCAATGTTGCACAGATATCTGCCGAAGCAGCCATGCCCTGACAGAATCTGTGCAAGCCTGAATGTGATCACACCCTTCCTGCGTTTGCACCACTGCTCCAGGACTGGAGCGATGGCCCGGATAGTGTGAGCGCCGGCGGTAGGTTCGGCGAGCCTCTCGGCCCACCGCGCCAGTGCGACTCTCTGCGCCGTGCGGCGCACTTCCTCCGGCAGGGGACCAGCAACGCCCCGAGTGTGAGCTGTCGCTCGACTTTCGTAGACCGAGGACAGAACCTCGGCCTCCAGGTCCCACGGGGGGGTACCTGCCATCACGCAGGCGGCATCGCACGATATGGTGCGGTATCCGCGTATCACCCTGGTCGCCATCACTCGCTGAGATCTTCTCAGGAGCGTGACGTTGTGGCGATTCAGGGCGTCCGCCCACACAGGCGCGCCGTAGAGCGCCATGGAGCGCACCACCCCCGTGTAAAGACGGCGGCAGCCGACACTCGGTCCGCCCAGATTTGGGAGGAGGCTACCCAACGCCGAGGTGGCCCCGATCAACTTTGGGCTCAACCGCCGGAAATGCTCATGGAATCGCCACCTGGAGTCCAAGGTGAGCCCCAGGTAGCGCATGTGCACTCCGACGGCGATGACTTAATACACCTACAGTGTGAGCTATATCCGGTCGCGAACATACCGCTATGTACATTAGGCAGCCAATCAAATTCCTGTAATCAAGATTATTAGTCTTCTCACTTGTTTTTGTTAATTTCAGACCTACTTCCATAGGAGTCTTCGAAGGTTTACAGTTATTCATATTGAACCGATCAAGTACATTTTTGATATATGCAGCTTGATCCAGGAAGATGGAATCTCCTTCTCTGTATATATGCATACCCAATACCTTTTCTGCAGACCCTAAGTCTTTCATTACGAATTCTTTCATTAGTAGATTTTTGACTATTACTTTTTCTTTTTCACAGTTTGAAAACAAAATTACGTCATCAACATACAAGGCAATAATGATTACTTTATCATTATGTCTTCTTATGTATACACATGGCTCCGTCAAAAACCTTTTGAAATTAAATTTTAAAAGTGTTTTATTAATTTTTTTCATTCCACGACTTCGAAGCTTGTTTCAAGCCATACACGGCTTTATGCAATCTATATGCTTTGTTCGTAGATTTTTCGATTTCAAAGCCTTCTGGAATCTCCATGAAAATGGTTTCTTGGAGGTCTCCATTCAGAAACGCTGTTTTTACATCCATTAAATCAATTTTCATGTTATGCTCTGCAGCTATACTTAATAACATTCGTAAAGTAGAATACCTTACTACCGGTGAATAAGTTTCGCTGTAGTCAATGCCGTCCCAACTAGCAAAATAGCGTCATGTAAAGGGTACAATAACGTTTTATATTTAACTTTCAGCCATATGAAAATGGTTTTATAATAGTTTTTTATACGTAAATATAACGCAGGTTTGGGCGCAGATTATATAACATTTAAAACGTGTAAGGGTCGTTTTGCGGTCACCGTCAACGACAATTACGTTGAGTAAAAATCACGTAGACATTGTAAGTTTAACTAATAAGGTTTGTAACAGTTTTTAATAATACGCTTACATAACTAAATCATCGTATAGACGTGGTCGCGCAGTCAGTGGGGCATTCAGTTAGAAGTTGTATCGTGACAGTTTATATTTTCAAGTTTTTTCACAACACATTGTGAAAAAACTTATAAAATTATATGAATTAATTATATGAATGTAAAGAAAGCTGTGGAAGAAAGTGCTGGAAAATAAAAAGCGGGGACAAAATACTTATGGGAATTTAAAATTTCCGATGATATGATGGTTATCTTTGTTAATATTTTAAGGCTTATCCTTCCAAAAAATTAAATTTTTGCAACATTTTGTAACAGTATTATTCATTATATATACGCCTTTTCTTCAGCGAAAAAAATATATGTTTATCTACAAGATATGAGGAATGATTTGTTGGGATTAAAATTTTTATTTTATTGAAATTGATTCAGGAAAAAAATTCTAAACTCACCCCTTTTATTTTCAGTTATAACAATCTCACTTCTACAATATTTATCAAAAGATTATGAAATTTTGTACACTTATGAAGATAACAATGTAGCATGATTTGTTGAAAGCGCTTTTTGAAAATTCGTAAAATTGAATTTTATATAATGTTTTTATCAAAAATATTTCCCCACTTACTCAGCGCTAGCCCGTTCTCGTCCATAAAATCAGTGCGGGGCGAGTCGTGATGCTAGACGGACCTGTGTCGCGTTGCGCTTTATCAAATTATTAATTTTTACGTAATAAACAAAGAATAAACATTTTAGTGGCAGAACAGACAGTGCATAATAGTGTATATAATACTTTAATAGGTTTTCTTTTTTGTCTTTTTAATTAAATCTTTAAAAAACTAAATATAAATTATGTTGTAATATTCAATTTATTAATAATCTGAAATATTCAATTTGAATATTCAATTAATAATTCATCTGTATATATACTTGTTACCTAAATTTAATAAAGATAGGAAGTAAGCAAAGGAGGCAAAAGCGTAATATATCAAAAATAAATCAAACGAGGAAGGAAAGTTTTCATGAATTTTAATTAATTAATTAAATTAATTAATATTAATAATTATTAATTATTAATTAATACATATAAATTAATAAGCCTAATATAAATAAATAATAAATAAATAAAGCCACTATAAAGCCGGATTCCCACTCACGTATCTAGTGACTCATCGAATTGTTCTCCTAGAAGGAGCGGTGGGGGGTTTCCCTGTTATAGGTGGTCGCGTAGGGGATTCCCCGGTGACCCCCAGAAAAGTTCCATATCCTCGGTACACCGTTCTGGTAAAAAGTTGGTGACGGGATCTGGGAAAGTATTAGTCGCAGAGGGACGGGGTTTGCGGAATGTCATAGAGGGTCATCGGTAGTCACCAGGGAAAATGTCATCCCCATCCCGTTCATACATTTTTTTTACACTCCATACAACTTTTTGGATTTTTCAAAGTGGAACATCTCCGAAACCGCCGGAGATAGGTGGGCGGCGTCTTAGGGGGATGATAACCTATAGTGGTGGTCCAACTTCTCGGATAAACTTTATCCCCCCATCCCGCCCCCTTCATCCCGTCTCCATACAAAAGTGGCATTTTCGGCGAAAGGGATGGGAATATCTCCAAAACCGTGCGGGATAGGTGGTCGGTCGCCGTGGCGCGTTTCCGTCCCTCGGTGGGATGCTTCTTAAAAGCCATCCAAATTTTCGAGTATCCCATCCCTTCATCCCGCCGCCGTACAACATTATGGTTTTTCAGAAAAGCGATTTATTTCAACCGGAAGGAGATTTTCTAGAGCGGTATATCTCATCCCATCGTAAGGAGGGTCGCGTCCGCGCCGTAGGAAATTCCTCGGTGCTCGGTCCACCGACCTGGTACAAAGATGGCGAGCGGTCCTCGGAAAGTAAGAAGGATGGAAGGGTGGCGTTTGCGGAATGTCATAGAGGGTCATCGGTAGTCACCAGGGAGAGTGTCATCCCCATCCCGTTCATACATTTTTTTTACACTCCATACAACCTGTATGGACTTTCTGATCCCCGTAGCTCCTCAGCGGTGGCAGCTGCCTGTTCGGTCTCTTTGGGGGATAACAGTTTCTCCCCGAGGCCCATCGGCCGGGACGGTCTACTACCCCTCGCCTCCCCCCCTTCGCCCCCCCTCCATACAAAAGTGGCATTTCTTTTCGGAAGGATGGGAATATCTCCGAAACCATTGCGGATGGGTAGGTGGTCATCCGTGGTCAAAAGAAAAAAAAAAAAAAAAAAAAAAAAAAAGACCCCCTCAGTCGTAACTCGGAAACGGCGCAACGCAACCAGATCGTGTTTGGGCTCATCGGAGACGTCTCCCCGAGATAATAAAATTGAACCCCCCTCGGACCCCCTCAGTCGTAACTCGGAAACGGCGCAACGCAACCAGATCGTGTTTGGGCTCATCGGAGACGTCTCCCCGAGATAATAAAATTGAACCCCCCTCGGACCCCCTCAGTCGTAACTCGGAAACGGCGCAACGCAACCAGATCGTGTTTGGGCTCATCGGAGACGTCTCCCCGAGATAATAAAATTGAACCCCCCTCGGACCCCCTCAGTCGTAACTCGGAAACGGCGCGACGCAGCCAGGTCGTGTTTGGGCTCATCGGGAACGTCTCCCCGAGATAAAAAATTTGCGGCCCCCCTCGGACCCCCCCGGCCGAAACTCGGAAACGGCGCGTCACAGCCGGATCGTATTTGGGCTCATCGGGGACGTCTCGACGAGATAAAAAATTTGACGTAACCATGGTCAACGGTTACAAATAGACCCCCCATGTTAGGTATCATTTGAAAGGATGAGGGTAATCTATCAACACCATCCTCCCAGCCCCCCTCCGCTCCCCCCTTACTCCCCCCCTCCTTTAAAATTACACAAATAATAATAATAAGACCCAAAACCAAACCAAAACAATTAGACATGGCAAAAGACAAGACAAAACGAAAACAAAATGAAAACGTGAATAAATTTTCTACAAGCATTTGTTTTTTTTTTTAATTCTATTGACATGAATTTTAAAAATTATAAAAAAGGGCTTTTGATAGCTTTTAGAAAAATCAAGCGCTGAATCAAAAATATGGAGAAAATAATAAATGTTAAGTGTGCCTTTTACAGTTCAATATACCCTAAAAAGCCCCACAGAGTTTCCATTTAATCCACTCAGCCGCTTTTTTGTCCCACTCGATAGATTTTTTGAAAAAATTGAAGAAGCAAGATTCTCGCTCTAAAAAGTTCGTAATCTTTATCAAAATGAAAAAAAAAAACACTTTTTGTCTCAATTTATTGTCACTTCACTCACTTGGTGAATTTGAAAAAAAATATCAAAATTAAAAAAAAATTTATTACCGCCGGCATTAGCGTTACCCAAACAAAACGTACCACGCGAAGTTTGCACGGTTGGTGCAAAAACTCAATTGTTTTTACTGAAAATTAAAAAATTTGTTAGTTTTGATAAAAACTTTTGTTTGGCTCTTTTACCATATATTTTATATTCGTATAAAGAAATATACATACATCTATACATATAAATAAAATTGGAGTGTCTGTTTGTAATATTGAAATAACCGTTTTTTACTACATGCATATGAATATATATACGTACATACACCATATATAAGTACCTACATACACCAAAATAAACCAACCACATAACCAAACCAAATTTTTGTCTGTCTGGGTGTCTGTTTGTTCCGGCTAATCTCTGAAATGGCTGAACCAATTTTGACGGGACTTTTATTGGCAGGTAGCTGATTTAATAAGGAGTAACTTAGGCTACGTTTATTTTAGAAAAAATCCAAAATAACATCCAAAATAACATTTTTTACAATTTTTGTGTGTCTGTCTGTTTGTTTGTTCCGGCTAATCTCTGAAATGGCTGGACCGATTTTGACGGGACTTTTATTGGCAGGTAGCTGATGTAATAAGGAGTAACTTAGGCTACGTTTATTTTAGAAAAAATACACCCCGGGCCAAGCCGGGAGCGCGCCGCTATACACTCTAAAAACATAACCCTCGTTGTGGCGCAGACGGGTAAAAATTTTAACTAGGTAACATAATTTACTACCTAAATAACAAAACACGCTTCATTGTTACTGAATTATCCCTCTACATTGTAAATAATTATAAATTTGTAGTATGTATTTGCAGTAAAGTAGGCTCAGTCGACTATGTCGTGCCTTTGTCGTCTACTCTCCATACTACTCTTTGCCATCTCTGTGCGGTCGATCTCTTGTAGAGGGTGGCGCGGGGAAATTAGCCTAATAATTCAAGGCCAAATCGGCGTTATACACCTTAATGGGCCTTCATAATATTGGTGTTTCAATATTGTTTATAAAAATAAAATACATTAATTCTCATCAATAGTGTCCGCCATATTGCCAATAGATATTGAGCGACTGCATTTAGACATGTATATAACTATTGGTCATATACATGATTTTATACAATTTATGGCGTCCACCATGACAGTTGCAATAAGGGTTCCCTTGGAAAATAGAAAAAACCTTTGTGTATAGTCATGTGAATACTTCTGGTTTTTTTTACAGGGACATCATGGTGATACTGTTATATTTTAACGTTGATAAGTTTTTAACAAAAACAGACTTAAAGTTGCTCAAATACTTAAAATGGCCATGGGATAATACGCACTTTCAGTTATCACAGGAGTGCTATGGATGTAATCATCCTACTAATTCGACATTCAAACATTTTATCATCCATAATAATAGCAGCATAATTAAATTATTGAATTAGTTTCCTTAATTATATTTACATAAGCACCCAATCATTATCACTGATTCAGTTATACTTAAATATATTTTCATAAATAACTAGTGGCCAGCTCCCGGCTTCGCACGGGTGCAATTTTTTATTCAATCCAGCCGATAAATTACCTTACACTGCCATCTGTTTAATTCTTATGGAACTCACAGATAAATAATTGCTGTATTGAATAAGTATCAACAGATGGCGCTATGTTAATAATATTTTATAATTTGCAAAAAAAAAATAAACAAAATGAGATATAAACTATAAATCTTTTAAGTTGGACCAAATTACACATAGTTACGAAGTTTTATCAAAATCGGTTCAGTAGTTTAGGAGTTCATCGCGGACAAACATGTAATATAAACAAAATTGTAATATAAACTTACGAATTAATCTGTTAAAGGAGCTTTTTATGTAATAACTTACTTTCGCTATCTAGTGTGCCTTCTAGTAAAAGAAGATGAGCGGAACAAATTTGATTTGTAGAACTCATCTTGACTGGATCCAGCATTTACTGAATTAAATGTTGAAAAATGTAAGGAACCACTTTCATTTTTACCATATAAAATACATCAAAGTATAAAATTGATGAAAGTTGTATAAAAGGAGCTCATTATCGTTTAAATAATTAATTGACTTATATAAGTTATATTAAAATAACGTTGCAAACTAAAAGTTACTTCAAGGTAGAAGTATATGACTTTACAAGACGATTTTGTAGTAGTTAACTATAAAACTATATATATAGCAAACTATATATATAGTTTGCTATTTAAGTGTTGAATAAAAGGTTCTAAATTTACAAAACATGGTTACTTATGACTATTTTGTGACTGAAACGTTTACTCAACTTAACGTTGTATGTCAATCATATAAATTATTGAGATGACGTTTACCAGACTCATTAATATGACTTAAATTATATATAACTAATGCGTCGAACTGAACACTACTTTACAACTGTTGAGTTGCTACAAAACTGTTGTAAGACTAGAAAAAGTCACGAAGATGACTTAAACTTACTTTCTTTCCAGACCACTTTTCTTCCGGTGTCATTCCTCGAACAGCTTTCGTAGGTGATCTGTTTTTAATATAGACAGCTGTGTTCACAGCTTCTGCCCAAAACAATTGTTTTAATCCAGACTCTTGAAGCATACTCCTAGCAGCTTCCACAATAGTACGGTTAGCGCGCTCAGCTACAGAATTTTGCTGTGGACAGTATGGAATAGTAGTTTGATGAATTATTCCATTCTCCCTTAAATATTGCTTAAATTCATTGTTGCAATATTCACTGCCATTATCGCTACGTAAAGTTTTTATTCTTTTATTACTTTGATTTTCCGCAATAAGTTTGAAATCTTTAAAACATTTAAATACTTCATCTTTCGTTTTAATTACTCTTAGCAGTACAGAAGCAGAGGTCCGTGGATCGTAACCACGCTCTGCTACCATATTGGAAAATATAGCGGATCGTTAAATAAAATGAAATAAAATAATATGTAAATAAACATTTACTGAAAAAACATAAGCAGAAGGACAACACAAGACAGAGTCAAAAATTATAGTTATTTTCTTTTTAACACAACTCTTCTTAATTTCAAATAATTGTAATATACATAACATGCCAGTACCTATGTACAAACCTATTTAAGTTCATATATATTCAATAAATACAAACAGACAAATTCAAAACACATAAGACATTTATAAAAATGGACAAAAACATAATATGTGTAATTGTGTATGAAAAATAAAGTTTATCATTTCGTTAACTAAAGTTATTAGGTAATTGGGACCGAGAATAGCAAGAAAGTTACAAGAAGCGTTCTATTAAGTTATGTTGTTTGATAAGAGGAAACCTGCTTTTGAAAACAGACTTGGGGACGCTTTGTCTGAACTCGAAGTTCAATAAATTGTCCCACTCATTAGCGTTTCAACTATTGACGTTATTGCGACCGAGCTACGTGACTATGATACTAATTCATAATTCATAAGTTACTTTTAATTTACTTATACTGATGTTAGCAACTTCAAAATACCTTAATTATTTCAGAAACAAACAGCCCTTATAAACTCAGGAACAAGTAAACTAGCTTTCGAAAACGACTTCGTTTGTGCCCTTATTTCTTAGACGTTAAAACATATAAATATTTTGTCAGGAGTTGAATTTTTAATTTTAATTTTAGATTATACATGATCTCTGTAATATTTTGAATGAATGGTGCCCCCCATGTCCCTTTACTGTATACACCTGACAATATGTTTGTACAAAATTTCTTTCGGAGATTTGCGGTTTTTAAAAAAACGAATTTTAAATTTTGACGAGCCCATTGGTTGAGTGTTGGTTAGGATGTTTGCGTTAACGCTCTATTCCAGGGGTCCCGGGTTCGATTCCCAGTAGGGCTTCGGAAATTAACTTTTCAAAATTGGATCTACTTACTTTCCAAGATCCATCTTGGAAAGTAGTAGCAGAAACACACTGCGTTTCGCAGTCAAAATTATTGAGCAGCCCGTCTGGCGGCAGTAACCATCCATTCCCACACAGGAGACGACCGTGAAATAACAGCGTGTGTGCGGTTGTGTTTCGGTGAGATACTATAGTAAGCAGCGCACCTGCCGCACCTACGGCGTTGGTTGTATTATAGGCGACGGTAACCAAGTGGAACGTCAGCCTGTCAATATTATGTCGCCAGTATCACTTTCAACTAAAATTATCCAAAACAAACTTAGTGTACGCTTGCAAATAGTTTCATGTGCAAGTGACAGCATTTGCACACCCATGCATGCCGTGTGGACTAGTTGTCTTTTTGAATTTAGATCGATATTTCGAGAAACCACTATACCTATTTGTGTCAGTGTTGGCGACAGTTTCAACTTCGGAAACCCCATTGTTAAAATCACGTGCGTTTGTTTTCTGTTACCTGTGTGTGCCTAAATCGCTCTATGCCTATAATTCTCAGGTGAATGACAGATTGTATTTGTAGATTGTATTGTATTTCTTTTTATTTAAAAAAAAATTACAGTGTATTTGTAATTAGTATATTAAAATCTGTATTTTTACGCCTTTTAAACCTACCTCAATTGGCACATAATTTACATTATATAATTTCAAAAACTTTAATTAATGGATAACCTTAGAAAAATGGTTAGGCATTTAGTTAAATACACAAATACTTTTTTTAATTTTTTTTTACAATATTTACACACAAATATGTAAAGTGTATAAAAAAGAAGATATAAAGTTACTATGTACAGTATAAATAAATTAATTTCATTAATAAAGGTATTTTTATTATTATTTGGTAATGATATGTTAGGCTATAGTTACTATAAGAACTAATGCTAAGTAAGTGATTATATTAGGTAAGAAGTATGACTAAGAACAATTATCTAAATTGTGGATGACCTATGAATAAAACTGCCTATTTAGTCAAGCAATTAAGTGGCCTTTTATTTCTACTATTTATGTACTATGATTAAATCTCTTTCTCATCGTTATGTAATATGTGGTTTAGGCTTCACGGGAATTAGCCCTAATGCGTTTTGTTACAAATGCAATTACTTAAATATATAGTTATATTAAAACTTAGTCAGTTTGCGATTAAATATTTGTTCAGGTATTGATAAATTGCGTTTTAGGTAATAAAAGAATCTTATGGTGCCTGTGACGTCATTATTAAGAAAAGTCTGAACTAATATTTGATGAAACAGCAAACATTGTCGAAGTGGCACCGTCGTCGCGACAATCACGTAGGAAACAAAAATACGAGGAGGGGGTAAATAGGGTAAGGATAAGCGACGCGTTTCTATTTTAATTTGAAAGGTATTATAAATGTAATAAAAGATTTAAAAAAAAAGACGTTTTGTGGGACACCAACGAGACACCAACAACTCAGATAGCTTAGCCTAAGAACATGAAAGATATTATTATATTTTACTAGTGGCCCGCTCCCGGCTTCGCCCGGGGTATTTTTTTTCAATCCAGCCGATAAATTACTTTAAACCGCCATCTGTGAGAACCTTATGGAACTCACAGATAAATAATTGCTGTATTGAATAAGTATCAACAGATGGCGCTATGTTAATAATATTTTATAATTCGCAAAAAAATAATAAACAAAATGAGATATAAACTATCCTATCTTTTAAGTTGGACCAAATTACATATAGTTACGAAATTTTATCAAAATCGGTTCAGTAGTTTCGGAGTTTATCCCGAACATACATCGTGACACAAGATTTTTATATATAAGATGTAGTCAACATTAATTTAGTTTCTTTGGTTTTTGTTTGCGAAATCTACACATTTTCACCTGTTAATTCAAATTCAAATTTATTTATTTGCAGGCAACTGAACCCATATTTTTACATTTTTAAGTTATTATCTAGTTTTTTTTTTAAATAATTATATAAAATAAAAGCAAATTGTTTATATATTTACTATATTCTAACAGTAATAAGATATAATACAAGATGAAAGAAAAGAAAAAATAATAATATTAATAAATAAGTGCCCAAAAATTAATATTCACCTGTTAATAACCTATATAACTGTTGTATTCACCTGTAAAGGCATATCTGTTAGACTAAGATTTTGCAAAAGTAAAAAATTTATTACCTGTACTGATTTTGTCGCTGGTGTATCTGTCTAAATAAATAAATAAAAATGTAGTTGGGAGTCATTAAGAATGATATTGTTAATTTTTTATCTATCTGTTCAATGTCTCATTGACTCATTAGTTATCTCATGTAAGTAGTATAATTATAATAAGTGTTATAACAATGTAATAACATATATATCATGTAAAATGTAAGCTTCAATGAGAATAAAGAAATATACTCGTAAACCTATTTCACTGATGTCTATTAAATCAGTTTTTTTAATTAAAAAAAAGTTACTTATTCCACCGGAAGACTTTCTAAGATGTTCCGTCTATCTGCAATGATTAAGTGAATTTGCAGGACCTAAGACCTATGTTTTTGTTTGTTATATCCTAGGTCCTACCTAAAAATAGTTTGATTTTAGCCGTAAGTAGTGGCAGAGCACACTACTTTGACACGTGTTTCGTAGCTATTTGGTGTCAGCCCGTCTGGCGGCATTAACCATCCTCTTACAGAAGAACACAGTGAAAAAACAGTATGTGTGCTGTTGTGTATCGATGAGTGAGTAAGGGATGCCAGAGCCCATTTCCCTATGCCAATCCCTTATCCTCAATCCTATTATGGTTGGCACCGCACATTCAGCTACTTTGCAGTTTCTTGTGTTATAGACGACGGTAGCCACCTACAATCAAGTGGACCGTTGATATGAATCTGAGTGCAGATAATCTGCACCAAATTTTGAAAAATAAACATAAAGTTAAAATTTTTTTAGACTTCTGCCACAAAGTGACAACGGTGTCGATCAGGACAAGGCAATAATTGATGAACAAGGCCCCTTGTTACGCAAACTGTGATAAATTAAAAAAAAAAGTGTCATCAGCCTGTCTTTCGCACCTAGCATTAAAAAAAATCCTTAAACAGAAGATAAAATTTTAAACTTGATATTAAAACGTATCGATTAATACATGTACATATAATTATAAACTAATAGTAATGATTTTTCTTTTTTGGAACTTAATAACAAGTGATAACAATTACGCTGTATTTTCAGATCCAAAATTAGCTTTTTTTCGAAATTTATGAATCGATACTTTCCCTAACTAACTATTACTCCTTATAGAAATCTTTAAAAAATATTCGAATAGATATTATTTATGTATAATATGAGGATTTAAGTTTTTTTAAGGTTATGCATTAGAGATGGCGAAATTTGAAAAAGAGAAAAAAAATCATAATTTATCTGTTAAAAAAAAATAACAATTTGGTTTTCAAAACCATCTGGAATTACGAAATAATGTTATATTTATTTTATTGTCAATTTTTTTTTTCAAATACAATTATAAATACATTTTCCCCATTAAGAAATGAATTTGAAAATTGGAATGCAAACCATGTTAGTAGCATTATTCCCGTGATGATTAGGGCGGTGGGCGGAAACCGCCCGCCTTGTCCTATATAAAGGACGGTGTTTGGGCGGGCGGCTCACAACACTTGTTGCAACCACACGCAGGCGACTGCCATCATCTCCAAAGGAACTTAATACGCCTCAGGTAAGTGCTTAATTAAGTTACCAATACTGATTAGATTATGTACGGTTACCTCAAGTGATTCGTGTAACTTGATTTATGTGCGTAAAGCGAATTTTGAAATCAAATACATTTATCAGTAAAGTGTGAAATAAAAATGTTTTTAACAACTTCCAGTAAACATATTTTAGCAAATTTTTTTACAATTTTTAGGACCTTAGTTTTCTTAGCAAATAATAAATAAACTATGTTTAGAGCAGATGTGAAGAGATCTGTATTTTATCGTAAGAGATCGGTACATACTTGTCAGCTTTCAAAGTATTTTCAATTTAATTTACTCATTAAAGTTAAGCTTAGATTAAAATTTATATGAGTTGTTAAGTCCATTCTTATTGTGTTTTAAAAACCGGTATTGCAAACTTATAAAATAATTTATGTATTATACAATAAATAACAGCAGATATGACTAAATTGTAATAAAAATCTCAGTTATTAGCGTTTTTCGTTGTTAAATATTAATTTGTTTATTTATGATGAATTTCCTTTAAAAATTGAAAAAATTTCTAATACTGAAATACTATCAAAATGCTAAAAATTAATTTAATTAACATATTATTAAATAATACACGTTCTAACAAATGCTTTGTGGTGTGTGAAGAGTTTCAGTGTTTCATTTATTTAAAGAAATGAAATTTTAAGCAACGTATTAAATTGCATAAAACATACAATATGTTTCTAAGGAAACAAACACGATAATGAAATAATAACGCATAGCCGTTACCAAGTACCTTGTTTTGGGTTTTAATACACAAGTAAAATTACGAACTGAGTTATACCTTTGATAATTATAATTTAGGGTCAAAGTACAATGAATTCTTTGTTCAAACTCGACAAAAGGCGTTCGTAACTTCGTAACTGTATTCAACCGGTTTGTGAATACATTAAAACTTGATATTTTTTTTACCAGAAACATATTAAATAATTCATTCCCTATCAGTTTTCATATACGATAAATAATATGTGATCTAACGTAGAGTTAATTTTGTCAGAAATTCGAAATTTCTTTTTAATACTGTATCATTGCCATAACTAATTGTAATAAAATAATATTTCATAATAACACACCTTATTTTGATTAATGCTAACAGTTCCTCAGAAGTCTTCGCCATTATTATAAATACATTATAATTGTACAGTGAGGGAATTAGTTGTCAACTCAAAACCAGCGCGTTCTTAGCGATGAATGGACCTTTGTGAAACTTGAAGATAGCGAAGCTAGACCAACTTCAACAAGAAATATTGTTTTGTGTGATGAAAGCCAGAAAGTAAGATAGCCGAGACAACACGGCCATCTTACTTTCTGGCTTTGTATTCGTAATTTTTCTGGTTTTGTATTCGTAATTTTAACTCGACATTTATGTGACGAAATTCCTACAGGGTAGGCAACGCACTAGCACTCCCCTTGGTGTTGTTTGTGTCCTTAGGCGACGATAACCACCTACCATCAAGTGAGCCGCCAGTCTGTCTGCCACCTTTATATTATAAAAAAAAAGAGATTAATTTAAAAAATATAATAAAATAGAATAAAATACACTAATATTCACCAATTGCAAAATGTTTAGTTAGAGTCACAGCCTCTATTTTGTCCGTCAATTTATGTTATACAGTTCTCAATCAGAAATTTTTAAAATTACAACAAAAAAACTAAATTTCACACTATTTCTCCGCAGTAACGTGTAAAAGAAATTTAGTTATTTTAATAGTATATTACATAAATGCAATGTACAACCTTCAAGTCTTCTTATCAAGGAACTCTCGGATTTAATTAGTTTGATATGTAACTTAAGGTGCCTACTCAGCACATTTTTTGGCAAAATATGATAATTCTCAAAATATTCTCACAAGTGAATATAAAGGTAATTTGTGAATATTTGAAATTATTTTTAAATGTCATAAAATATAATTTTTTACTAACATATATTATAAAACAGACAGACAGACGCGATAAACTCAAAAACTACTGCACCGATTTTCATGCTGTTTTCCTCAATGGATAGAGTGGTTCTCGAGGAAGGTTTTAGTATATAAATTGTTAAGTTTTTGTATGCATTAAGGAGGTGTCGAAAAAAATAAGTCGTCTGGGAGCTTTCAACGAAAACGCTATCTAAACACTGAGATATAATAAAATAATGTATGGTGGCATTGTGTATCTTATATAGGTTTAAAGAAAAGTCCGCGATGGTATGTATATGTCTATCTCTTAAGGATAACATACTATATCCGTTTTAAATAAAAATTATAGCATATACTCCGAGCTTCTTTTTCATTGAAAAAATAAATATTTTCGGTAGTCAAATCCCAATAGACCTTAAGGGCCTCGTGACGTTACCGGTTGAGATTAAAACAAGAGGTGTGTACAATATGATAAAACCAAATACCGGAAATTACTACTTATTGTAAGCCGATTAAGTCATTTATTCGTTATTGAATTTCACAACCTTTTAGATTTACCTACATTATTGCTTATTTTGGATTAAACGAAAAACTAACCCAATATTTTTTAACTACCTAAATATATTTACTCTCAGATATGACGTCATTCTTATCCTAATTAATCTTAAAAGTCGCTAAAGGATTAAATAATAATATTGTATAATAAAATACTTATTCAAAGTAATACAACAGATTAGTGTCAGTAATTTCTATCTATATAAAAAGTCTTTTTTATCGTTAGTTGTCATCTCGAGCGAATGGATCTCGTCACAACGGGCGAGTCAGCATTTTTGAGTTTTACTTACAGGTATTTTAATAATCACCTACATATGTATATAATGTTCATATCAGTCCGTTTTAAAGGAATCTCAGGCTGCTAGAGATTATTATTAATTATTAATAGACCACTATTTAGGTAAACTTTTTTTCTA
This sequence comes from Synanthedon andrenaeformis, assembly GCA_936446665.2. Lineage (NCBI taxonomy): Eukaryota > Metazoa > Arthropoda > Insecta > Lepidoptera > Sesiidae > Synanthedon > Synanthedon andrenaeformis. The sequence continues at coordinate 2,816,470 of OW387786.2, read as the reverse complement.
CCAGCCTGAGATACACATACGAGCATATTGTGTCCCAGTTTTGGGATCTTTTATATCAGTAACAAGTCTTATTTCAATAATAACATTCAATAATAGGCACAGCAAGTAAATAATAAATAAAATAAATCCTAGGAAAAAATCCTCGAATAAAATAAATAGGAACCAAAGTTTCCTTACCATGCATTCTTTGCCAAACAAGTGTATTATTTCTATTTAGTTTAGAAAGTTACTTCTAGTTCAAAAACTGTGAAAATGAGATAACCCAACCGATATTCGAACCTGCTTCTACAAAGACTAAAGCCTAGCATTGTACCCAATTGGCAATTACAGCACCGCGTGATTAAGTTTAATTAGTTATCTAAAGTATTCTATGCTTCCCCCATGTAGAAGGTAATGACGTGATAACGACTTCAAGCATAAAAAGTTTACGCATCTTCGCTGATTCCAGATGGATAGGTAATTTGTGAAGTTTCTATCCGGCTCATAAAATAGTTTAGCATTTTAATTGAGACGTAATTTAACTCAACTGCTTTTTATGCAATAATAAGGTTCGATCGATGATCTAATAATATTAAAGTGCACTTGTCGTCTTCGCTTCGTTACTTAACCTTCGAGTTAATTCACTAATAAGTAATTTTCCATTAGTAGTTTTAATTTTGTCCAATTGTAAAGTGATCATATTCAGATCGAGAATTGAGTTATGTTAAATAAGAGTTATGTTATAATTTTTTTATGACTTTTCCGAGGGACATCAAGCAACTATTTTTCTTTTTTGACATATTTTTGACGAGTATCTTGTTTGAGTGGTTAGAAATGTTGCCTTAACTCTCCATTGCAGTCATTTTTCCGACGTTACGTAGTCGTTTTTGGGTAGCCCGTATGGCGGCAGTAACCAGTAACCACCCCTTCACGGAAGACCGTGAAATAACAGCACATGTGCGTAAGATTCCGGTACGCGAGTAAGATTCCAGAGCCAATTCACCAACATAATTCTTACCCTAAATCATCGTCAACCTATCTGCCACCCTTTCTGCTCGTAATAAAAAATGAAGACCACAACTTGTCAAAATAGCTGTATATTATTATAATAATAATAATATGTAAATAAATAATCTTTATAAAATTTTAGTTTCACCATTTTTATATACATATATAAATCTCGTGTCACGGTGAATGTTTGCGATAAACTCTGAAACTACTCAACCGACTTTGATCAAACTTCATAAGTATCTGTTATTTGGTCCAACTTAAAAGATAGGATAGTTTATATCTCATTTTGTTCATTATTATTTTTTAAATTATATAATATTATTAACATAGCGCCATCTGTTGATACTTATTCAATACAGCAATTATTTATCTGTGAGTTCCATAAGGTTCTCACAGATGGGGGTTTAAAATAATTTATCGGCTTGATTGCAAAAAAGCACCCCGGGCGAAGCCGGGAGCGGGCCACTAATTAACAATAAAATTATAAAGTATTTTTAAAGGAAATATAGAAAATTATTTTGTCTTTTAATTTTTCACTGAGAGGGCAAAACAAATTAAAAATTGCAATTAAAATAGTAATTCAGTTACAATTGAATTACTAATTATGGTCTTGTGTCTCATAATCCTAACAAGTTCGCAACCTGGATTTATTTCACCTATTCATGGAATTTAAATGAAGCCGACGACGGTCCTGATCAAAATTCATTATATATTTATATTATATCGTTCCCTAAAGACAATTTGGCAGGAACGAGATGGGGACTCATTTCTAACTAGCTGCTTAAAGTTTTTGGTCTTGTCTGGTAGGGGCGAACATTATGAGTTAAAAGAACATTAAAATTATATTTAACACAGATTAAATCTCTACTGTAAATATTTAACCTACTTATATTAATTTGTAAACATAATATTAATCTTTATATATACATTATTTTTTTAATAGTAGCAATGCAAATATTACGATTAATATTGCATTTCTATAGAATTCTATTCTATAAAGTAAAGAGACTAAGGTATTAATATATAGATTAAACAGGGGTAATCAAATATTATACAGGTCCTATTCTTAAGTAAAAGACGATTTAATAATCCTAAAGGAAATATTTTTAATTAGTGAAGAACCTGATATTCTATTTGAAACGCTTAAATAAACCAAAATAAATAACTCTTCTAATAAACCAATTATTGTAAAATAAAGTAAAAACTCCTTATTTTTTTTTACGAAAATTAAGTATTAAATTCGGGTTATATATACCTACTAGCAACTTTTATATGCGAACATTGGTTTCGAAAAAGTTTACGGAGAAACAGAGACTACAGAGGACAAATACGCTGACATTAATTTTTATATAATTAATTATGTCGCAGGATATTCGTAAAAATCAAATTTTTGGCAAAAATCCTAGTACGATTGCAAAGGACCGGATAATAGCTAACTAACAACGAAAGTTGTAATCATCCGAGGTACATTCAGGATCATTGCAAAAAGCCGAGCATAAAACTGCTGCTAAGTTGCGAATAAACGCTTACCTGTCTCAAGTCTTGACCGCTTTTTGGCCGAAATGAACGTTACTTACTGACGGATGCGCTGATTGACCAATCAGAACAGTGAACACTGACCAATCAACGTTTCGTTTCATTTTTTAATCGTCCTAAACAAATTAGGAATTTTTGCAAAGGTCCTGAAAGTACCTCGGATGATTACAAAAATCGTTGTTAGTTTCCTATTATCCGGTCCTTTGCAATCGTACTAGGATTTTTGTGAAAATCCGATCTCTTCAAAAAACTTGCGACATACTCGTATAATTATGTAAGATTGATATAGATAAAGTACAATTATTTTTTTTTTCATTTTCATATTTTAAATTAAGACCTCGCCTTAAGTTACATGAATCTATTTGGTGTTATCGAAATGCAAACATCCATACTTTTTTCAATAAACGACCTGTCCCGCATAAGTTGTATACACAGAGATGTATTTGTAAGGAAATGTGTGTGCAATTTTCGCCCTGCGGGAGATATTCTGTCATCCTCGATATATATTTCGCTTAAATAAATTTTGATGTCGTCAAAGGAGCGGTATGAAACATGGTGGCGTATGTATGTTTTGGTATATTTGTTCACTTTTTTAAAGAGAAAAATAACAAGATTTGATTTATATATTTATTTATTTGAACTACAACACTCACAGAAAGGAATATCACAAGTATGAATTTAAATTATAGGAAAGAACAACATTATTTGAGATTAATTAAATTATAAATGAATCAACAAATGTCAATGAGATCAAAAATACAAATAATTAGAACAACTTACATATAACCAATCAATAACACAAAATCAAATCAAATCAATAAAAAAAAATAACAATCAATAAAAGAGAGAAACAATTCAATAGTGGAAAAATAGGAAAAAAACACATATTTATGCATTATTAGGGTACACTGTATATTATCCGATAGCCCTTTTATATCATCCGATTTTATTTGAAAAAATGTCAATGTCCCACTTGTGAAATATTTAATAACGCAAAGCACAAGAAACCGGTGTATTGCTACCATATTTATTTCTACTAAATCTTATATCTTTTTGATAAATTATATAAAAAAGATACCAACCTACTAACCACTGACCAAGCAGTACTATATTTACATTTAAAAAAAAATGAATACTGTATTAATTACTCTGTGTCGTGTCTCTGTAACTATTAAAAAAGGTCAAAAGACTTTCAGGATATCTCAAAGGGCGTCCAGCATTGAGCACAGAGGTAGCTTGCCAGGATAAAAACTGGCAAGCTAACTAAAATTAACTAACTAAGCTAACTAAAACTAACAAATGTTAGTCCCCTTACTTTTATGCTTGGGTGTCAAGTAACTGGGAATGCAGTGTAATATTATTGGCCTTATAAAAAAATAGCGACTGCGTTGTTAAGTTAATTAATTCTTATGTTAATTGTTTTTAAGTTGTAATCGTAAAGTAAAACAGAAACTTATGTTCATTTTTGTATGTGAATAATGCTAGCCAGAGCTTTAGAAATAGGGTACCAGAATCATACCAGAATACTTTAGGATTTACCATATTATTATATCATTATATAATTATATATCATATATTATTATTAACCAGGATTCCGGTTATTATGTTGTTATGTTGTCGACCTTTAAAATTTTTAATTTTTTTTAATTTGTCCCTTCTGATAAGCAAGGAATTTCAGTACTCTTATTGTATACCTACTTATATTGTAACAACGAATGTCATAATATTGATTCGCTAAACGAAAAAATAAGATAATCAACTGTTTTAAATCGTTATATTAAAAAATATTTAACTACTTACTTAACTAACTATTTTGCTATAAATAACCTTTACGAAGTTCACCTTTCAAAGTAGGCCCTATCGGGTATCGAACCCTCCCCTGAGATAGAGCGCTCTGACAAAGTAAAAATTTCAAAATTTCTTGTAGACTATACTTCGAAATACAAATTAATGTGTACATGAAAAATTTCCACACAGAGAATTTTTATACCGAGCTCAATACAGAAGCAGTCCCCTGAGGTTCTAAGTAATATTTGTGGCCAGTACTCTGTAGGCACTATAAGTTACCTCCGAACATAGAAATATGATCAAACAAAGTTCAAGGTTTTAGAGTATCAATAATAAAATGTATGGGACATTTTCTATTTATATGTATGATTTCTATACTTATTTATACAATACATTGTCTACCGAACTTAAGAGTAGACGGATACCCACTGCTGGACATGGGCATTTCCCACAGAGTACCAAAGCAACATAAATAAGTCGCACGAGGTCGACACTGGCAAATAAAATGCATAAATCCATGAAGTAGCCTTATTTAATTAAAACAATAAAATAGCCTTACTTGACTATCAAAAAACAATTATACATATAAGCTGACCGAAAATTGTCTTATTATAAATATGTGTGTACCAACCTAAGAAAAAACAATAGATTCTTACAATGACGTATTTAAATTCTAAACTCAAATATTTCCGGTACTCTGATCAACCCTCGTAAAAAATGCTTTCAGTTGAAGGCTTTGGAGTCAAAAGCTTTTCCATTCTAAAATTTAAAAGCCGCTGGGGTCAACGTTTCGTTGGAATGACTGATACGTGATTGATTACCTGTAAAAACTCGTTTGGTCTTTTCATTATTTTTCCTAAAGAGTTAATGGGAATATTTTCCCCCTTTTTTGAAATATCGCTTTTCACATCAACCACGCTCTTAGCAATTCGGAAGATTAACATTTTATTTACATTCCATTAACTGTTCTCTGATAATAGAATAGCGGCGAATAAACTTAATTAAACATGTAATTTGTAAGAGAACATCAAAGGCGAGTTCATATCTATTAAAGACTAGCTGGTGTCCGTGACTTCGCGTTGAAAAATGAAAAAGACCTGAGAAAATATCTGACATCTTTGCTCCTGTGACGACGGAGGTGCCGCTACGGCGACAGTGGCGCCCAATTTTTTATATTTTCAGACGATCCCTCGGGAACCTAACATTTTTCCAGGATAAAAAGGAATCCTATATGTTAATGAAAAATTTATAAACAGTCATTTTTCAATATGACTGTTTATCCTCCTCAGTACTTCTTGCACTATGTAATTGAGATCTCCATGTCATCGTATCAAGATTCTTCCATTCTTTTAAACGGAAACAAAAGAAAATATCTTATAGGGCATCATACCGAAGTGACATACATTAACGTATAGGATTCCTCAACTACAATGTAAACAAACAATACGAATTGTTTTCTTAGAAACACAAGTGTTGATCATATACATATACAGGGTGTGGCCTGTAATAAGAGAAATAAGTTAAAATATGGACCCTTTAACGAATTAGTAATTAATTCCAAATGGTTTCAATTAATTAAAATGAAAAACAAATTTACCTACTGTTATATTATTTTCTAACAAAATTAATCGAGCCAGCAATGTACTACTACAGATATAATGTGTCCAGTCGGAGTACTTGACATTGACATTTACGATTGTTCTCGCCCCAGTACCCTGTACCAAGACATCTAACGACTGATAACCGACTATTTAGCGATCATGAAATTCATTGATTATGTATTGTAACTGGATTGCTATATCTCTTGAGTATAAGCACTTTGGAGCATTATGATTAGGTTAAGGTAACTGCGTATACTCTACAGAATCATCGTTTAAATTTATTGCTCTTATTACAGGCCACGCCCTGTATATTTTTTACTATGAACGGATTTTTAAATAAAGAACTTGTAATTTTTAAATCGAACAAAGAACACATACTTTATTTTAGTTATTGTAAGTTCATAAAATAACATTGTTATATAACAAAATAATTAAGAGATTCCAAGAATACTTATATTTCTTGTACTGAATACTAGCTAGTGGCCGCGACTACGTCTGCGTTGAAAAATAAAAAATATAACGCCTGACATAGTACATTGACGCCTTAAATTATACTTTTTCCAAGCGTTGGAATTTTATTTTTAGATTCACTCGCGTGGAATATTTAGCCTATGTCCATCCTGAAATTCTAACTATTGGTGGAAGACTTTTTTTAAATCATATGAGTACAAACTTTACCTGTTTATAATATTAGTATAGAAAATACATCCACAAAGTGTGAAATCGACAGTTCCATTGTATGGTATTGCGTAATTTTAAAGTCACGTTATTCGCATGGCATTTATTTGAGGCTCAGTAATTGAAATCAATTTAGATCACAATTTCCCCATTCATATGTGGCCATAAATTGTCTGATACATATATTCGGGGAGATAATTTATTTTTCCTATACTCAAATGACCCGAAATTAATGTTAAAACAACATTTTGGTTTTTCATTGTAAAATAAATAATACAGTTATCTTTCCGCCAAAGGTATAGAAACATATTAAATATCCGCTCCCGGCTTTGCAGGGGTGTTATTTCTTTTAAACTTTTTTGTAATTTTTTTTTGTAAAAACCTTCCCCGTGTCGCTCTTTCCATTAGTGAAAAGCGCATTAAAATACATTGCGTAGTTTAAAAGATCTAAGCGTACATATATACAGAATTAAACAGGAAGCAACCTTGTTTTTTACTATGTAAAGATAAAAATAGACAAAAAAATTGTTTAACTGCGATTTGTTAGGTCCATTTGTGTTCTTTGAAATTTTCTGGTAGATAATTATTCTAGGTTTTAACACTTTATAGACTAAATTAAATAATTTAGCCTATAAAGTGGCTATATAGGCTAAATTATTTAATTTAGACTATAAAGTGTTAAATGTTAATAGTAACATTTTATTGTGTGTATGTCTTATAATGCAATTAAGTTGCTAAATGATAATTTTTTGTGTAAGTATATTAAAGTACTTACTTATTATTCATATATACAAAAAAAACTGATAAAACTTAAAAATTAATTTATATTAAAAAACAAAACTATGCATAAGACATAAATTACATTCATTCTCATTATTTTTCTCAATTTTTTTCCACAATTAATCAGATTGAATGGGATTTGAAAAATTAGAGTACTCAGGATTTCTTCGGATAAACCGAGAAAGCTACATAAAATAAGCTGTAATTATGACGTAATTTATGACTGCGAACATTTTTTTATACATATTGCTTATATATAATAATTATATTCTTAATAATTAAGACCTTAAATTTACGGTATAAAATTGATTTAAAATTAACAAGATGTATCTCATCTAAATTGTAATGCAACGTAATTAAAGTAACTGTTGTTAGAGTAAGTCACCCTCATTTCCGTTTATTAGATCAACAGCCACTTGGAGATGAGCAGTTACCTAGCCAACCATCCGCTCAAGGTGTTTTCCAATCAAATTAACTTTTTATATGAAGATTGCTGTGCGAAGAATTCTATCTTCGCAGAGCAATGCAATTTCTCGTTAAAGTTCTTACATACTCGTACTTGACATATTTGTATCGTTTTTGGGACACATTCATGATGTTTGTTATGTTATGAAGCTCACTTATCACTTACTGCGACTCGCTTCCGGCTTGTTATTTAACGGAACGTCGTAATTACACCTCCTTACAGAAGACCACTGTGAAGTTGTGTTTTGATGAGTAAGGGATGTCAAAGCCCTTATCCTTTCCTTATCCCTTATCCTTAATCGGCAGCACACTTGCAGTATACCTACTATCAAGTGGACCATCAGATCAGCCTGTCTGTCGACCTAAACATAACAAAACGCGGTTAACATAACATAACATACAGATTTATTTTTGAGTTGCTATTATATAAATAGTAAAAAAAAAACTGTTTTCTTATAATTAAATGGTAAATAAAATGTAATAACACGTCTATTGTGTATATTTACGTTGCATGCCTGGAATTGATATAAATAAACGTAGCGAATGGGTTATACGTTGGTAGAGACACTTCTAAAATGTTTTCCATCTAAATGTGACAAGTATATTTCCGGTGCAATTCCCTTTGTAGTTGCAACAAACTCATCGACGCCCACTTTCAAGTTAATTAGAGATGGCCAGTTGTATGTACCTATTCTTTTGTTATATTTCAACTATCTTCGTCATCAAATAAAATTGTTAATTATATGAAATAATAGTATAGTACTTAATCAGTTAATCAGACGGTTTATTAGCTAATATCCGAATGTTATATGATATCAAATTTATCTCAATAATATAGTGTTTTCTTAACACTATATAAAACGTAAGTTTATATTGTTAATTTATTTCAAACACAATTGTTTGTTACGGTAATATTACAGCGAATTCTGTATCTTATGAAATCTTACGATAATAAATGTCACGTGACATATTACTTTTTTGCGATTCTTAATAAAATTTATTATTATCTTTTACATTGACTTCTTTATTGTAATTTTTTTTAACAATATGTAAAAATAATTTACAATATTAAAAAGTCTAACTTTTAATTAGTTTTAAAAGTCGTCATAAAATAAAACATTAATTAAAAGTATTTTTTTTAATTATAGTCTATTAAATGAAAAAATATATTTCTTGGGTATCATAATAAAAAAGACAACACTGTCTTGTACTAAATTTTATTTTTCAATAATCAATAGTTGGACTATATCATTCATCTCTCGTCTAGATGAATTAAGATTTCAATATCTTAGATATTAGCCTTATCTTAGCCTCTGTGAGCTTCCCCAACCATTAGTGAAAATGCCAAATTAATAGATATTAATGGTACACGGTAAAAATGGAAGTATAGTGAGAGTAGAACATTAAATTTATTATTTTACTTAAATCGTGTCCAGATTTTCATTACAGTCTCGCCGTACAGTAATAAATCAAAATTGCCAAGTAAAAATTCTGAATAAATCCCCAAGACAATTATTATTAATTTATTTACGGCTTAGTGTTTTTTTAGTTTCATTCATTATATTTTCGTACATTTAGAGTAAGTTTTAAGTTTTCTAGGGTGAAGCCGGGAGCGGGTCGCTAGTATTTAATAATAAAAAAATATATTACGTGTATTTACAAAGTGTTAAAGATTGAAACGGATTTGTTATGTATTATTTATATACAAAATATTTACCAATGCTTAGTATGTTTTGATTTGCCACATTATTGTTGCTACGATATCTCTTTCAGCCTTTTTGTTGGAATATTTATGTAGCGAGGCATAGCATTGTTTGTTCAACGGAGTGGGTACTTTGTAGGCTGATCCATTACCGAATTTGCTGAACTAAATATACAACATATATCCACGAGGACGGTATCATTAGGATCGTATAACAATTCCAATGTGAGAGCGGAATGCATGATTATTTGAAAGAAATCAATCAATACCTGTACTATAACGTAAACATAACGTTCGGTCAATTTTCAGCCAATTTTAGAATGTGTATTCTCTAAACGAGTGGTTACTGCCGCCCAAATGACCCAAATAACTGCAAAATGCAGTTTTCCACTACTATCCAAATCCAAATCAGAGCCAACTTTGTAAAGTTTATTTCCAAAATTGGGGATCGAACTCGGGACCCCGTGAGACAAAGCGTTTAAGTAAGCACCTTAACCACTCAACCCATGTTTTCGTCAGTTATCGTAATTATTACTAACGAGCTGTTGTACGCGACTGTTGCGTAACTTTATAAAATACAGCCTATCTTACTGGCTGATAATGAAGCTTACTACAATATTAGTATATATTACTTCCAAATCTTCAAAATTAGACGAATAAAATATTTAATTTGGAACAGTATCACCGTTCACACATTAAATGTCTCCAAGCATAGTCTGCTGCTATGGCGCCAGTATACTTGATCACAACGTTGTGATCTCATTACATTAGGATCGTTTCAGCATGTGACGTCATGTGCGTGATTTACAACCGAAAAAATTATCCCAATATGATCCTTGTACGTGATGTCAACTCTTTATGTGCGAGCATCGGGAAAATTACGGTTATTACTATATTAGTTCCGCGATAGCTGAACCACGTGCGCACATAATTCATGACACATAGAATAGGTAAATAATTTTCTAAACGTGGAGATAGAGGAATAAATAGGAGGTGTACCTCTTATAGGAGGTGTAAATAATTTTACATATTTATTAAAGTAAATATTCGTTAAAGTTATGTATGTCCACTTTATGTTACATATATATGAGGTATATATATATATGTAACAAGCTCTGACTTTAAAATTTAAATGCGTGCAATCTACCTACTCTAAACTAAATATTGGAGGTATAAAATTTTACTCAAAGGAAACATTCCTTAGTTATTGATTTGATGAAAGATTTTTAAAAACACTTGCCAAATCCGAGAATCGAACCGGCTAATATCCGAAGAACTTTTATGGCATCAATCGATAAGGTCAATCATAAGGATCAAATATCTCCAGCAAACATAGTAAATTATTACAGATTATATTTGAAGTCGTTTTGGGCGTCCGTCGGTCTGTATGACCGCTAACTCACCGTCAATTTTCGCCATCAGTTAGTTATATAAAACTGTATGAAACAGTTAACGCGAGACTAAACCCGAGAAGTCTAAAAGTTTAATACTCAATAGACAACCATCGAGGATAACCACATTAAAACAATAATATACTTACTTCACAATTTTACAGGGATGTTATATGATTGTATATGTATTTTGCTTATGAGCAAAATTATGATTGGATATTATGCAAACAAATGTATCACAACTGAAATAGCTGACCAACAAGTTGAGTTCATTATCAAGAAAAACTTAAATTAAACAATCATTTTAAACAAACAACCAGTCATATAATAGGCGTAACAAATTTCTACAGTTAGTCAAATTCTTTAGTTGGACTTGAATTAGGATAGCACACAAAAGATGGTCCTTTAAGTTTGTGGCGACCTTTCTTTCTTGTAAAGAAGACTATTATATATTGTATAATATTTTATAAATGAATAAAGTGTAATCCAGATTGAAAAAAAAAAGTTTGATATAACCTCCCCATAGATCACAATAATCGAAGTAATTTTCTATAGACATATTTTATTTCATTGAAATTTACCGTCAATTCATACATAAATCTAGTAATATATAAGTCAACTAGCTGACCCGGCGAACTCCGTTTCGCCACCAGATGGCTTCGTTTTATGTAACATTTCGTAAAAGATTTTCCCGCTTTTCTGTTGAAATTTTTCCTGAATTTTCTTTGCTATAAACCTCACGGAGCCCGAGACCTTTCCAACGAATGCAAAACCGTGGAAATCGGTTCGTGCGTTCTGGAGTTATAGCGTCAGGAAGGAAAACCCGACTTATTTTTATATAGTAGATGGCGGAAACACAAAAACCGTTATAAGGGAACAAATGCGTATATGGATAAATAGAAGTTAACAAGAAGTTTGATATTATAAGAAGGACATAAACAAAATGAAATGTTTTTAAAATATGTCCTATAACTGTCTTGGGTCTTGTATTGAGCAATGTAGAAGGATAGGTCTTATTTCGGTTGACCTAGATTTAATAATAAAAATAAATATCTTCACACATTCCACACAGCACCACACCAAGTTCCACACTAAGCAACTATAGTCTTGTATTATGGATACCAGACAGTTGATATACTACATAGATTACTTCTTTTTGTAAATACATACATATTATAGATACAAACATCCATCACTCAGGTACAAATGTTAACACATAAACATTTGCCCCTAGCGGGATTCGAACCCGCGACCGTTCGGTTAACAGCTATGGTTATTAACCACTAGACCAAACGTGTCGCGTGTCGTTAATGAAATATTATTTTTAATTTACATTTGCCATAGATTGTACAGTTTATTTTAAACTAGTGACCCGCTCCCGGCTTCACCTGGAGTGTAATTTTTATACATAGAATACTTCTTCGTGTATCCCTCTTTCTATAAGTGAAAATAGAATTAAAATCAATTGAACAGTTTCGGAATCCATAGAAGACGAACACAACTACATTGATTCTTATATATAGATAAGTATAGAAGATAAGTACCTATAGATAAGCACAAATAAGAAAATAAAGTGTCGAAAATTTCTCTTTTTTTACATACCTCATCTCAGATTAATTTCCTTCCTACAAAGGAATTTTTAACCGCAAATGGAATTAATTCCGGTAACTTTTAAAAGATAATGAGATTTAGAAAACAATTAAAGCAAAACTTTTGGGACTTGTAACTTTTTTACTTGTGCACAGGTTCCTTAAACGACAGCCTTGAAATTGAGTTACTAGCGGTTTCTTGATACTTGTTTAATTTATAAATTGAGTAAACAAGCCCTAAACTAACATGTTAACTTGTTTTCTTAAAGAAACGACAAATTAAAACATATAAGTACATACATACATACTGTGTCCCATAGCTTACGAGCCTACCAGGTGCCTACCAGGTAAACTTGATAGCCTACCAGGTGCCTACCAGGTAAACTTGATAGCCTACCAGGTGGTTAGTAGTTACAAATTCTCTTACAGAAGAACACCGTGAAATTTTATTTTATAAAAAAATATAATTCTCTCTTGTTTTATTTTGTTATCCCTTATCCTGCTTCCGACGGTTCTTGCATAATTGCCTTCGCAACCTTCTCTCCGCTCGGGTGACAATAGGGTCGTTAAGTTTAAATTTCCGTCTGTCTGTCTATCACATATTAACTGTAAATTAGGCAGGCCGTCTAGCGGCAGTAATCATTTTCTTACAGAAGACCACCGTGCAATAACAGCATGTGTGCTAATTCATTTATCCTAATATAGTCGGCAGCCAACTTGCAGCACTTGTGACGTTGCTTGTGTTTATAGGCGACGAAGGCCACCTACCATATATGGATCGTCAGCCTGCCTGCCGACCTTAACATAAAATAATAATAATAATAATAAGGGGCAGATACAGAAGGCAGTACTCCTTGACACGGCGCGTATTGTCAGGAGGTTCCTCAGTCTGCAGCCCTAACCACCGGTAGTTTGGGCCCTGCCCCGCTACCAGCGGCAAACTAGTTTTAAGTTTTTATAATATTTATTGTTTTTATATATATATATATTGTAAAAATTTAAAATTAAGATAGAAAATAAATATATGTGAATAATAATAATAATAACAAGGAATTGCACGGGCGGTTCTATCGAGCCCTCACCGGACCCGATGTAGACCCGCTCGCTTCAATAAACTGGCTACGTTTCGGTGACCTCTTTGGGGAAACCGAAGGTTTTGTCTGTGCAATAGCAGATGAAGTTATCAAGACGAGAAACTACCGGAAATATATTCTCAAAGACGGTACGGTAGACATTTGTCGAGCATGCCACCGTCCAGGAGAATCATTGAGACATATTATTTCCGGTTGTTCTCATCTTGCTAATGGCGAGTATTTGCACAGGCATAACCAAGTAGCCAGAATTATTCACCAACAACTTGCTCTTCAATATCACCTTGTTGAATTTGAAGTACCATATTACAAATATATGCCTGCGCCCGTTCTCGAAAATGGTCATGCCACGCTCTATTGGGATCGTTCAATAATCACGGACAGAACTATTGTCGCCAATAAACCTGACATCGTGGTTATTGACCGATCCCAGCGGCGGACGATGCTTGTCGACATTGCTGTTCCGCATGACGAAAACCTTGTGAAAGCCGAGAAGGACAAGCTGTCCAAATACCTAGACTTGGCTCACGAGGTGACCGCCATGTGGGATGTCGATTCGACAATCATCGTACCGATAGTCGTTTCGGCGAACGGTCTTATTGCGAAGAGCCTCGACCAACACCTCAAGAAGCTCTCGCTAGATGGCTGGATCAAGGGACAAATTCAGAAGGCGGTACTCCTTGACACGGCGCGTATTGTCAGGAGGTTCCTCAGTCTGCAGCCCTAACCACCGGTAGCTTGGGCCTTGCCCCGCTACCAGCGGCTACCTAGTTTTAAGTTTTTTATAATATTTATTGTTTTTATATATATATTGTAAAAAACCTAGAATTAAGAAAAATAAATGAATAAATGTGTATAATAATGGAATTTATATTTTTGAGCCCGGTTCTAAAAAGTGATTGATCTAAATCGTTGGTTCCCAAAGTGGTCCAGGTGGGCTCCCAGGAACTCAGCCGCAACGCAAATTTTCATAGTTAGATCTATTCTTCACATTTTTTGTCGAGTTTTGGGAGTAAGGTAGAAATGTAGCTGCAGGGGGCCAACGGAACCAGCTAAATTTTGAAAGTGGTCTATGAGAAAAAAAAGTCTGGGAACCTCTGAAATAAATGTATTACATAAATTTTATTATAATAGAAATTTGGTTTCACAGTGCCTTTGTTTATTACCATCTAATGGGAATCATAAAGTTATTTGTCTTAACATAACTTTTATATCGATTCGTACATACTGCTCTTACTTAACTGGATAATTTCGAAGCGAAATTTACATATAGATAACTGTTTGATGTTATTACTGCGAAGTTTGTTGTAAAACCGGTAAACACTCTCATAAAAGAGATGCTAATATTATTGTGGAGACATATACCGTATATAACATATTTTTCTTTATTTCTACTCTTTTACGAAACTGCTGAAATTACTCATATGCTTAGATATAGCCTTAATAAAGTTTCCAGACGTATTGCGTAGTAAAAATACTTTTTTTTAAACTATTAAAGGGTTAAAGTATGTAGTTCTTATTTTTTTATATTTATAAACATTTACAGCCTAGTAAACTTGACAGTAAGTGGTATTAAAAATCAAGTATATTAAAAAATATAATATTAAAATCCGAATAATTCGTTGAATTCTCCAATGAGTAATTCGATCTGAATTCCTAATTCGTGATTATTTTTTTCATTTTAAATTAAGGAATATTTCCTTTTAGATGTGAACATACTGAAGGATTATGTGCATAAAATAGTAGATTTTATTTTAGAATTAAAAAAAAATGTCAAACACCGACACATTCTAGTGTTAAAATTAGATTAAATCTAGCCAGTATTTTTTTTATACCAACACATAATTTTAAAAATACAAACGTAATTAAAGCTTTCACTCATTAACATAAAAAGTTTTAAACGTGTTTCAACAGCTTTTGTATTCCATACAAAGTTAACCAGCTATAAAGGTCGCTAAACACGGAATTCCACGATGAAATCATTATCAAACACTTTGCCAGAATTATGCGGACAAAAAGTTATTTCCCTTGATTCCCTCGTATTTAACGTGTAATGTTAATTGGAAATTTTAATGGAAAACACCAACGAAACATATTATGAATCTCGCAAAAGGGGTTGACATGTTATTTGGGGGTTCGAAGCGTTCAATCGAAAATTGAGATTTGTGATATTGTGTTTTATTATGGTTCGTGGAAAAACAGGAGAATATACTACACATACAGTAGGTTATTAAAGATTTTGTGTTCAAGAATAAATTCATGATAAGAATAATATTATGTCTGTTTCTCTATTCTATTCTAACTTAGCTAACTTATATTCTAAACCACCCATTGGATTTTGATACGGTTTTCACTAATGGAAAGAGCGATAAACGAGGAAGGTTTCTGTATATAATTTCTGTAGGTTTCTATAAAAAAAGCATCCGCGCCAAGCCCGGAGCGTGTTTATAGTTAATAATAAAGTTAATGAAGAGGAAGAATATACAGAATTAATTCGGCCGCTATTTGTGTAATTGTTACCAACTTTGTAACAGGTGTGAAAAAACAAATGTGTCTCGTCAATCAATCAATACTTAACGTTGATGGATCGGCTTATTTTTCTTAATAAAGCTACCGCTAATAGATTACAAGATAATGCCCAATCGTTTTCTCGATAATGTCTTTTTTTGTACTAAAATTAAACATATTTCTCATAATCATCGAAGAGATTATAATTTCTTTGATCGCTATGAAGTGGATCAGTACAAGCATATCTGCTATTATTACGATGGTTTTCAATATGGGGATTATCTATCTTTAGACATAGTCAACATCAAGTATTAACCTTTTAAGTAAAATTAAATATAAATCCTAAATAAAACTAAACTAAAATCTAAAATTAAATAAGCCTAAAAAATATCTAAATACTTGATATATCTTTTTTCTAGACTTAAAATTCCCTTATTAAAAAATTCTTTATTCTGAGCCTCTAAAAAACCGTATACTGCGGCGACTACTGCCTCATCGTCTAGAAATTTTTGGCCTCTGAGGTACTCTATCAACCGCGGAAAAATATAGAAATCACTAGGGGCGAGGTCCGGTGAATATGGAGGATGTTCCATCAGTTCAAAGCCAGCATCTTCGATGGCAGCTATCGCAACGTTGGACTTGTGCGCGGGGGCGTTATCTTGGTAAAACAAAAAAACTTTAGTTGCGCAATTTTTTTGTTTGTCCTGCATTAAAATTCCCCGTAATAGTGGCTCCATGATTGAGGTATTCGATCATTACCACCACTTGACTGTCCCATAGAGAGCCCATGATCTTACCGGCGGATGGAGTTGCCTTAAATTTCTTAGGAGTTGGAGATGACGGTCTCTATAAAGTCATGGACTGCTGTTTCGTTTCTGGGTCATAATGATGAAGCCATGTTTCATTCATGGTTATGAATCGAGACCAAAATCGACCAGGATCTTGCTGCAACAAATCCAAACAGCTTCGCGAAATCTTTAGTCTAGTTTGTTTCTGCGTGTCTGTAAGCATTCTGGGCACGTTCGGAAGGCTGGAAGCGTTCGGTTACTGCCATCGCAGTGCGCCCCGAGTGTGGATCATCGTTGGTGGAAGATCTTCCTCGTTTAAACTCAGCACACCAACGAGCAACTGTAGAGTATGGAGGAGCTTGAACCCCTATTGTTCCTTGCAAGTCTTGATTTACCTGCTCCGTAGTAAAAAAAATTAAGCAGAGATATTTAATTACCGCGAGAATTTCAATTTTCCCCATTTTCGAGAACACGTTCTGAAACGTTGAAAACAAATGACTACAATTTTTAAATATTATTATAACTAGGCTATTATTTGTTATAACTAGGCTTTGCCTGCCAGTATCCATTTTTTTTTCTTACCAAGGAGTATCTATTTCATTCTCACATTTTATTAAACACCCCTCGTATAAAAAATAAACGATCCTATTTTTTTAAAGAACCACAGATACATTGTCAAGAGAGGTACAAAGAGGTAAAAAAGCCCTTTTGTAAAAAAATGTAACTATGTAAAAAAAACTTTATTTCCTGCTTCGAGCATTTATTATTGTCGCTTCGGTTTCAAGAGATTTAATTAAGTGAGTGCAAGTAATTGAACGCTTTCCAGTCGTATAAAGTATAAAGTCTACTTTTAGATTTACAACGCTAGAGTTTACTTTGACCACACACGCGTTCCATTTTAAAATACATATTGAATTCCTCCTTTTGTAAACTTCTTGCAAAAATACTTTTAGTATGCTGTTTACACACCGACTTCTACGAGAAGATGGACTAAGATGCACAGTAACATAAATGCATTTTAGTCACTCAATTCAATATCTTTTGTAAAAACAATGAAATACTTCTGCAGAAATCGTTTCGAATTAATATTAATATGGACGAGTCCGTTGGATGAGTGGTTAGGATGCTTGCCTTAATGCTTTGTCTCGGGGCTACCTGGTTCGATTAACGGCAGTTAACTTTGGAAATGAACTTTTTAAAGTAGGCTCTGGTTTGAATGTGGAAAGTAGTGGCAAGGGTACACTGTGGCTGTCTGGTGGCAGTAACCAAACAGTATATGTGCTGTTGTTTCGGTGAGTGAATAAGGGATACTAGGCCGACGGCCGCTGGGGCCGGAAGGTTCTCGAGTGGAGGCCACGTACCAGCAAGCGCAGCGTAGGACGTCCACCCACAAGGTGGACAGACGACCTAATTAAGGCCGCGGGTCAACGGTGGATCCAGGCTGCTTCTGACCGGTCCTATTGGAGAGTTATGGGGGAGGCCTATGTCCAGCAGTGGACGTCCTGCGGCTGAAATGATGATGATGATGATGAGAGCCCATTTCCCTATTCCTTCCAAATCCCTTATCCTCAATCCTACCATTGTAAGTAGCGCTCTTGCAGCACCTTTTTTTTTTTTTTTTCCATGAGGAGGGGAAAATCCATTATGGACGTGTGCCCGACTCTCACGGGCTAAAAACCTCTCCTCCAATACCACTCCTTATGCAGTCGTCCGGGACTATGTATTATTTCTTCGGACGACAACAGAGCATTCAGCCTCAATCCCACGCTCATGCCTTTCCTTCACTTTCATCACAGAGGTGATGTAAGCTGCAATACGATTCCAGCACTCTTCGCTTTGTAGCATAACTTCGACCATGTTCTCCTTGCTTATATGCACTTTTAGATCCTTAATCATTTCTGCTCTCTCCGGAGAGAATTTTGGGCAGGCAAACAACGTGTGTTCTGCGGTGTCTACATTTGGCCAAAACCAACACGTGTCCGTTGCAGATTTGCCGATCCTTCTCCGAAAGGAGTTAAAGATCCCGTGGCCTGACAGGCACTGTGACAAGTAATAGTTCAGGGATCCGAACTTTCGTTGGTGCCAGATCTTTATGTCGGGCAAGATCATCCTGGTCCACTCTCCTTTGCCAGGCTTACTCCATTGGTCTTGCCATTCTGCGAGAGTTTGCCGTCTGGCCTCCGCTTTTAGTTCACCTGTGCGTCGTGCTGCCCTAAATAGACGGTCTGTCTCGTCAATGATCATCTCAATAGGTATTATACCTGAGATGGCCATGGAAGCTTCATACGAGACCGTTCTATATAAGCAAGCGACACGCAGCGCAACGAGCCTGTAGCAGCTTTTTAGCTGGGCCCTTGCTTTGGCAAACTTCAACCCCTGACTCCATACCGGCGAAGCGTAGCATAGGATTGACTTCACAACTCCTGCCAGCAACTTTCTTTTGACAGTTTTTGGACCGTCAATGCGTGGCATTAGTCTCCCTATCCCTTGGCAACGTGCCGCTGCTCTGTTCGTTATTGCCCGGATATGTGGTAGAAAGGACATTGACTTGTCAAGGAGCACCCCCAGGCACTTGACTGTGCCAGCAGGATTTATCCTTTGGCCCTGTACTGTGAAGTGCATTGGTATGTGCTTCCTTCTGCCTGCCTTGCAGCACCTGTGGCGTCTATTTGTGTTATACAATAGATAGGCGACGGTATCCACCTACCATTAAGTGGACCGTCAGCCTGTGTGTCGACCTTAACAAAAAAATATACTTAATATTCTAAACAAATTTACGCAATACAAAGCATAATTGTTGGACATTTTATACTGTTTTCAACATACGCGTTTGAAATGTCTAAAATTTCCCAAATTGTTTCAAACTAGATTTTTTTAATTCACGCTTCGAACAACAGCTGACGAGACTCTCAAAAGGGTGTCTACGTGCTTCGTCTACTCGTATAAATATTAAAAAATGTACACAGACGTGTTCTAAAGCGAATGGAACTCGTCTAGTGAAACGTATTGTGACGTTTCGGTTTATTTCAAAGCTTAGAGGAAAACATGTGTTCTCCTTTCTGTTTGCCTTTATAATTGTGATCACTATGAGTAAATATTCACCCTTAATTTGTATGATTCACTTTATGAATAACGCAACCTTTATATTATAGATATATTAACCTTTAAAATCAAAATCTCAACTGTGAAATTTGATTTTAAAGGTTAATATGTCTATAACGGTTGCGTTATTCGTAAAGTGAATGATACAAAATAAGGGTGATTGTGAATTTGAAACAATATTTACCTATAATAGATTTTTAACTATTTTTTCATTTTATGTTTGTTAAAATTTCAGACAATATAAAATACTTTAATCAAAGGAAAGGTTTTATACATATGAAAATAAGCATAACTATTAAAAACATAATACTAAATTATGTCTATAAGTAACGTACCTTGAACTTGTTTACAAAAATCGCAATCAATTAAATAAATATATAGTACGAAATATGAGATTTATAAAAGGTATTGTGTCAGGGGATTCAAACGATATTGAACTAGAACAAACGACGCGATATGCGATACCGATAACGTCTGAAGAAACAAAGTACGCTACAAAATTATATTTTTCAACAGCCAAGCTTTGTTATAAATAAAATGACTGTTTGCAGCATACCAGTTTTAGCGCTCAATTGACGCGGTGACAATCTCGGAAAAATCAAACGTATTTTTGTTCAAGATGAATAAAAACAGTTCACGTTTGTGAAATATAAAGTAAGTATCTAGGAGTGAAAGAATTTTTCACCTTTTCATTCAAGTGTACCTACTCCTATTTTTTTTTCTTTCGTAATAAATCTGTTCTCATGTAAATTTTTAAAGTTAAATTTGAATATAAAACTAAATAAACTAACCAATTATTTGTGTTTTTCTTTTTTTTATAAGTTGATTCTTCTAATAATTTTATTTTGATTGCTTAAATATTATTAATAAATATAGTTTGTCTTTAATTTTTGTAAATAACTTTAATTTTATCAAAATTTATAGCATTTTTTAACTTATAAAAAGTAATAAAATATCTTTAATGTCTATTTTAATGTATAAAAGTTACGTAAGACAGGATTACAGTCTAACTGATTGTCTTCCAAGGAAACAAACAACACTATGGGGTAATATATACAGGAACGCTGCCGATCTTGCAAGAATTTATTAAAGTACAGCCCTTGACTGTAGCGGGACGGACCTTAGCTGGAAGTTAGTTTTAAAGTTCGAAAAATATCATGTTTTAATGGCTGAACCATACTGTATATATATTTAAAACATATACTACTGTATTCTATTAAAATCGATTCAAACTAGGTTAAATAGAGAGATAGATTTAATCCTGCGATTATTATACATGATACCTTGATATCGATTTAAATCTTTGCCTTGATAAATCCTGCGTAATCTATAATAAGGGAGGCGAAAATTTTGGATCCCTTTTTAAGAAAATTTCGCAGACAGAGGAGTGTAAAACTTGGTATACTTAAATTTTACATAGAGAAGTACTGAAGAAACCTTATTTTTTATAATATAAGTACATTAATATAATTAAAATAAACATAATACACACTACCACGTGTTTTACACTACGTATGTAATATGTATGGTTTTTTGTTTATGGTCGAATGCCGATCAAGTCGAATAGTGCCAAGTTACAAGAAGTGCTAATCATTGCTATTTTTTACTTTCTTCTTCTTAATTATTTCAATGTAATATGCACAATTGAAAAATGAAGCAATTCTTTAATTTATTTAAAGTTGTTGACATTAAGATAAAATTTAATTTAAAACGTATTGCCCACTTGACTCGTCTATAAACACGTATCGGCTATTTTTGCTTTATCACGCTGTACAAGTCTGGTTTTATATATCCCCTAAGTCTGCTCGTAAAAATGTTATCGTCCGGAGCAACAGTTGAGCTTTTATCGCGTTCTGCAATATCTGATTAAATGTCTATTTAAAGTACCAAATTCATTGATATATTTTTATAGATTAATCTATTTGAAAATGAAATATTTAGATGAATTAATCTAGGTTAACAAACATAGAAACTTTATCTCTTTATAATATTAGTATAGATTAATAATTTCAATCTACCCAAACAAAATTTTTGATGCGAAAGTAATCAGATATCTAAGTAATCTGATTTCTGTTTTATATCTAAGTTTTTTATTTGAAAAAAAGTTTTTTATTAATTATATCACCTACGTATTCCACGTTTAAATAAATAAATAAATGTTTAAAGAATAAGAGCTTTTGTGTAAAGGTTATTTCTTTACACTTTTCCCATTTTTGTCGTAAGTCGTAATTCATGGTAATATTGTAACATAATTTAAATTTAATTTTTTCGGAGAATTTTAAAAAAATAATGAATATTTCGAATCGAATTTTTCAGGACATGTTAAGTACTTATACTTGTATAGTAATTGATTAAGAATCAAGTACTTGAGTAGGTAACTGTATGATTTTTGTCAATTTTTTTGGCTCTAATTCGATTATCAATTTTAAATATTTGACTAATTTTTAAAATAAAAATGGGGGTCTGTATTTACCCGTCCGTCACACATCCACATTAAACACAACTATCACCCTTTGTGTGAATTCACAAATGTGTAATTTTATGAATGTAATAATAAATTACATAAATATGATAGGAGATAATTATTAAATATAATGTATTCCTATTTAGATAAGAATAATGTTAGCTGTACTGATATGAAATAAATAATTAAATCACTATAAATACCTATGTCAATGAAAAGGGAAAAATAAATATAAAGGGAAAAGTAAGGTACGTAATGTAAAAAAGTTAAGAAATAATTTAAATTAGCACCAGAAGTCATTCCAGTTGGATAGTCATTGTACAAAGGACACGAGTAATGGATATGGCATTTTATTAAAGATATGACAGGTGCCACTGTGTGAGATTTTCTAATAATAAGACGCAGGACCGTGAGTGACAATTGATGCAAACTGATTTCTTTTTTTGTGTGTCCTTTTACAGAATATTTTAGTTTTTTTTTGTCATTTAAAGGTATTTTTCATGTGAGAAAGAAAGAGTTTTTTGTTTACTTGTGAGTAAACACACTTTTAAAAACATACTAAAATCTTAAGGATATTGATCGTTAAGACTATTTATTAAATTTATTTGCAATTAATATTTAAAAAGTGTATATATAGTAGC
This sequence comes from Synanthedon andrenaeformis, assembly GCA_936446665.2. NCBI lineage: Eukaryota > Metazoa > Arthropoda > Insecta > Lepidoptera > Sesiidae > Synanthedon > Synanthedon andrenaeformis. The sequence continues at coordinate 2,793,356 of OW387786.2, read as the reverse complement.
TGCTTCTATTATCCAGGCTTTTTTTTAAAATAAATATGCAATTGTTTTCTGCAAATTAATACACAAAAATCTTCTTCCTTTATCGCTCTTTCCATTAATGAAAAATCATATATGATTCGTCGAATTATAAGTTAGCAGAGATACATACAGAGGCGAATAGCGACTTTTTTTATAATATAATGTAGATATAAATACCTACTCCAAAACGAATTCAAAGAGATTCTTTAAAAATCGTATAGCATAATTATAATACGATACTAAAGTTAAACCTCCATGATTTAAAGGTCTCTATTAAACTTGTTTCATTTGCATTATCGATGATTTACCATAAGCAGTGATAATCGAATGTGTCACACAAATGACATTTTCAATTTTCACTCAAATATCATTTCAGTAAATTAACTGTTTTTGATTAAGGTGAAAACCTATTTCATGTGTCTAATTATCAAAACTGTGGTTTTGTTTACTAATGAATACAGATATTGATAATAAAATTAAATAAAAAATTTTTTTAAAGAACTCTCTTTTAATTTTCTTTTATTTATATAATATTATGGCAACATGTAAGATACAGTCACTACAAAGACAAAGAATAAACACAGATTATTAAAAAAAAAATCAACACACCTAATAACCGTTTCACTTGCACTCGGCGATAGATGGCGCTGGACAAATTATAGCTTCCTTTTGTTATAAGGAAAATGCTAATCGTCGAAGAATTTTCCCTAATTTCTTCGACGATTAGCATTTTATAATACATAGTTTATATTTTTTGACAGATAATAACCATAAGAGAGTATAACCTGAATATGTAAAGTGGTAAAATGGAGTAAGAAATTAAAACGGAATTATGTCCACAAAAAATGTCGAAAGAAAATAAATAAGTACTGCAATTTTCATCAGAGTCGGACAAAAGAAATTGTTCAAAAATAATATATAACACTTACTTACCGAAAGTTGATTTTGTATTAAACAAATAAATCTGGCTCAGAACGAGTGAGTATCCCCTTACCCTTATTAATAACGACAGTTTGACCTTTTTATTTTTCTACTGCTTTCTTGAGTAACTGCGTAAGAGACTTATTGACTCGTTCTTGTAATGAACACCGTATTTTGTTCAAGTCAAGACTAATGTTGGATATTATTCTTACCATTCTCCAAGATTACTATTGGGAGATTAAATGTACCTACCCTTGGTACGTTTTATTGCAGACTTTGAAGATGGAAGTAAATAAATTGAAAGTAAAATTATGGTATTTATTGTTAGTTTTTGTAACTCTTTTTGTAATCTTCTATCGTATGACGGACTGTCTTGTTTTAAATTTGAGAAACGCAGTTTCGTTGCAGTCTAAGGTAGTTATTGTAGTTACTTACCATGGCCTACCACAAGCAAAACTAAAGAAATGCAAGTGCGCTGCTAAAACTGATATTATAAAAGTTGAAGGACAGGGGTAAAGGTGACCTAATAATGAGTAATTAGCCCGTCTGGCGACAGGGCAGTGGGTAACCATTCCGTTACAGAAAACCACAGTGAAATAACATCATTTGTGCTTTTGTGTTTCTCTTATCCTTATACTTAATCCCTTATCCTTAATCCTAACTACAGTCGACAGCGCACTTGTAGCATCTGTGGAGTGGCCACTTACCATAAAGTGGACCGTCATACCATACTTTACCATAAAGTGGACAGTCTGACGGCATTTACATAAAAAAAAAATAACAATTTCACTGTTTGAAAGCATATACTCGTATTATTGAGAGTGTATAGGCACTTGATTACAATTTGCGTCTAAATTTAAATCCTATCGGGTCCAGCGGACAAACTCGAATAGAGGAGACGCAAATTGTGTAGCGCTCTCGTTCGTCCGCCGTGAAATAGCGGCTTAGCGGCCACCGCAAAAAACTATTAGATACCAATAAATTGAAAGAGATCATGTGTGAAATCCTCGCGGCGCTCGGCTATTGTGTCGCACGTACACATTTCAATACAAAAATTGACTTCATCAATTTGTTTTATTGGAAACTGCAATTGTAAAGGCGCTATTCATTATTCAAAGCCGACGTCTACGGTTCAAATTTTTTAGCGTTTATGTGGGTAAAAACTTTATACCCTAAATTGTGATATTTGATTTTTAATCGCTATTAGGTAACAAGGTATTTAATACGGAAAGTTTTCGAATAACTTAACGCGAGAGTATGGAGACATATTAGCCTTAAGCCTGCATACACATGCCACACTATATGGAAGTCATGCAAACTATTTCGTTTGTACGATCTTTGAAACAAACAGCGATGTTAAGTATGTGCGCTTTATTTGTATTATTATTTTATGATCGAACAAAATCTGATATTTATTGTAATAAAAGCTTTCGTTAATTCTTGATTGCTGCTGCTGTTGTTTTCAAAGATTTCCTTCAAATTAAAATAACCATGACACACTTGTCGGCTAACAGTCAATGTATTTTTATATCCTTACTTCAAAAGCACATCAATTCCTTAAATTCTTACGATATCTACTAGTTATTCTCTTACATTATATAAAATGCCATGACAAGACATTCACCCTTATTTTGCATCATTCACTTTATGAATAACGCAACCGTTATAGACATACCTTTAAAATGAAATATGTCAATTGTGAATTGTGATTTTTATGAATTAAGGTTTTTATGTCTATAACGGTTGCGTTATTCATAAAGTGAATGATACAAAATAAGGGCGAAACGTGTTTTGACAAAGTAAGACAAAAGTGTAAAATCATAATCGCCATACATAGTCAGGACCTGGTCAACTGCTGCATTAGATTATCTATTCTGGACGTCCTTATGAAATCCTCGCTAGAATCATCACATGCAATAGCATAGGAGCCTTGCGATAAATCTAAGCAAAATTCTAATGAAGATTTTTTTGTCTACAATCCAATTATTAATGGCAGATTAAATATTTGAACGCATTTATTCATATCGATATACTCATATCTATATATAGATATTTTAATTATATAACGTAAAATAAAGTCGTTGTCCGCTTCTCTGTGTTTCTCCGCTATCTTGTTTTAAATAACCTAACGGATTTTGGTACGGCTTCCCCTAATCGAAAGAGCGATAAACGAGTATGGATTGTGTATATAATTTGCAGAAAAAAATTTGTATCCGTGTCTTTCGGAGGTAATAATTTCTTTGCCATGTGCGGTTCGACCCTTCGGTAAAATAAGATGGCTCGTCCGATTGCCTATTTACCCTTGCCTAAAGTTATTGCAATCGAAACAAGAGAGATAAATAATTAAAAGGGCATCTGTACGAAACCAGGGGCGGGTCGCTAGTTAAATATACAGACATTTTTATCTTGAATAACCTATTATATTATAACTATTAATATTAAATTATAACGGGTTGCCACATCCTTCATCCTCTGGGTATTAACCAAGTTGTTATCTTGTTAGTTGGGTCAAAATTTGATATCTCCTTGCTTATAATGCTTAATAGGAATTGCAAATAGCATACCTACTTCTAGTTTAGATGGTCTCGTTGTTTCCGCGTTTAAGGGATTACATTATGTAATCTTGAAATTAAAGACTCGTCAAGGTGGATATCTATAAGATGGAGTCTAATTGTTTATTGAAACAATTTAAATAGCAGCGGTCCAATATAAATTATTTAAAAAAAAAATTATGGTTAAAAATATACTTAATATACTTGTAAATTTATAATATTTATACAAATGACAAAATGAAATCCCTTTTTTGCTTAGAAACACAAAAATAATGGTCACTCTTTGACTATAATAAATATCTTTATTATGTCCTTTACATTGCAGTTTTTCTTAGTTAATTGAATTCTAGTCTTAATAATATCTTGTCAGATGCCGGTTAACTTTGGCCTTTGTGCACAGAAGAATAAAATAACATGTGAAAAAGGTTTCATTTCTTGGAAAATTATATGAGTACGCTAAGATTATGGAATAATAGTAAATAAGGACGTTTCTAAAGTTCATATGCGATGTCGTTGTATATATATAAAAAAAAACAGAGAAGGTTCTCAATTCGAGATATATATTATGTATGACCACGCATAACTTTTTACAGAGTAGTCCGATTCTGATAATTCTTTTTTTATTAGAAAGGGTGTACCCCAAAGTTGGTCCCATATAAATTTGGACAAAAATTCCAACTCTAAGGGTAGGAAAACAGGGGTTGATTGATTTTTCACTCACTGATTGTAATGTATGACCACGCATAATGATAATTCTTTTTTTATTGTATAGTAGGTTATACCTCGAAGTTGGATCCATATAAATTTGGAAATAAAATCCTACCCTAAGGGTGGTAAAATAGGAGTGATTTATTATTTGGCTATAATTAGTAGATTATAGCCACAAAAAATTATAAAATAAAAACTTTTTAATAAAAAAATTAAACCGCCGAAAAAACTGAAAAGCACTCATAATTACTTAGGTAAGTATACTTGCATTGGTTTAAGAACTTAGTTGTTATTAAGGTTAAATAAAAAAGGTTTATTATTTTTTGCTTTTCAGTTTTTTTGGCATTTTATTTTTTTCTTAAAATGTTTTTATCTCATTAGCAATCGCCAGTGAATTTTCAGACTTTCACAGATTTTACGAGCAATCGCAAATAATTTCAGATATTTCTCTTATTCAGTTTGACATGTTTGCATAGAAAACGTATTATACGTATATTAATTCATGATATTGCCAAAAACGTTATTCATTGTTAACCCGAATTGTTCAAAAAGTGTCTCATATATTTTTATTTTTAATTGAAAAAGTACAATTCCATATATCAATAGTTCTTAAAAGGCAAAGTTAAAAATATTCTTACGGGAATATCCTCACGAGATTTTATGTCAGTAACATTTTTTTTAAATTTAGATGGAACAAACATTTATCCATATTTTATTAGGTACACTTTTGACGTTCAAAATTTGAAACAAATAATTCCCTCCGGCTTACGTTTTTTTTTTAAATTTAACATTGACATTTACTTCTTTATCTTTACTAGGCGGTGACCATGACTTCGTCCGCGTTCATAAATATAAAATATGTATAAGACCTGAGAATATATGCATTGAGACTGGATAGGAGGGGAGCCCAAGAGGGAATTTTGGGATTTACTCGAGCGCGTCAGATATTGCCAATGTATATTCCCCACGGGTCTCCGATAACAAATATGTATTAATCTGCCGGTTTGGATGTTGGGGTTGGTGGGGGTTGGTATAAAAATGTAAATACAACTCGAGCGCGTCAGGTTTTCAGAGGGGATGTTAAGTGAACCCAAACTAAACTCCCATTTAAAATACAGACGATTCGGATGTAACGCAATCTCGTGGCAGCCTTTTGAAAATGCAAAAAAGATTTTTGGCGATTGGCATTTTGTAATACTCGAGCACGTCAGATTTTCATACAGACGGTTCAGCCTGAATTCCTGATCGTGCTAATTCTTAATATGACGATTACTTGGAGTTTTTTTTTAATAGAGCGTCTACAAACTTTTAAACGCTGTAGACGCTCACCCCACCGTTAAAATGAAAAAGTCATATAACCTTTTTTTCTTTCTATCATCTAATCTCAAAATCCAATAGGTCCCGACGAAACTCGAGTAACTCCACATTTAGCATCGTGGGCTCCTCTACCATGAGAAAAAACGACATCTTTATTGCTGTGACGATGGTGTGGCGCGATAGTGGCGTCCAATTTTTTATATGTTTAGACGATCCCTCAGGAACCTAATAATGTTGCTAGGATAAAAAGCATTCAGGTAATAATTCATCTGTGTATCAGATTTCATCCAAATGCGTTGAGCGGTTTTTGCGTGAAAGAGTAACAAACATCCATCCATACGTACATGCATCTGTCCTCACAACTTAGTAGCTTTGTTATCAATAAAAAAGGAAACTTTTTTTTCACCTTTAAATTTATCATGGGTCGAATGTCGACCAGTGAGCCAACATTAGTTCATTATAAATAATAAAATTTAATAGACGTGAAAAAGGAGACAAATGAAACAGAAATGGAAGACGACGAAAAAAATCCTCATTTCATTTTGTAATTGAAATTAGACAAGCGACATTTATATTGTTGTTCCGCAACGGAAACAAAATAATTCACGATTCCTATTTTATTTCATTAGCAAACGGATTTTTTTAAATTCACGGCTTTTGAAAAGAATTCAGCTATTTGACTTTTTTCCGTTTAAACAATTACAAAAGAGGCAATGATCCATGCTAGCGGCGCAGAAGGTGGCACAGTTTTGCCTTTGAGACTGTCCAACGCAACCCAAGTATCAATGAAAATTGTTTTCATTTAACTCGCTTTTGTACAAATTTTATATTACAATTGCTTGATTGTTCGAATCTCGAGAAACTTCCTCATTCGAGGGAATTTTTAGGAAAACCTACGTTTTGTGTTTTCTTTATTTGTTTTACGGAAAGATTTACGTTTCGACGGTCTGCTGTTGAAGCCAACATTCTGTAAGGGAATTTATGAAATAGGAATTAAATATTGAAACAATTGTAAAGCGTGAGATTTCAAAGGCTCTGATGATTATTTCTATGTTGACGAATGATGGATTTTTATAATGTTAAAGTCGACAGACAGGCTGACGGTCCATTTGATGGACGTAGTATTCAAACTTAATTACGTAAGTTAATTATTTATTTAATAAAATTTTATTAGTTAGTTTCCAGGAAGTCTGTTAAAAATTATTATTATTTTAAAAGCTTTATAGTGTCAATGGAAGTCTTTTTAAATTATGCCCTGCTTATAGCACTATTTAGATTTTTAAAATTTTCACACTCTACTGGCGGCTTCGCCCGGGGTGCAAATTTTAGTTTTCCATTCCATTAGTGAAAACTGAAATAAAATCGGTATAAAATGGAGTTTTAAAAGGCTACACAAACCAACTTAACATTTTATAAATATTTGCTATTTTGTTTTGAATGCATTGGTAAAAAATACAAGTTTAATAAATCATTTGAGATTAATCTTCTGTGGCAGTGTCACAGTAAGTAAACTTGAAATAATTTAACTAAACACTAAACAATTTGTACAGTAGAAATTTACAAAATTAACCGAGCGCCTTTCATAGTTTCCGTAAACAGAACGTGTCTTGAATTTTTGAGTATTCGTAAAATAAATTACCCTTGCTAATTGAAATTAATACAAACTTTCGCTTTCAACGCTTCAACGTATTAAGTTGTTATATTATATGTTTAGAACATAAAGGTTATAAACATAAAGGTGCCTATATAAACCTTTTTACAGAGCTCAAATTAGAATCATTCAAATACAAAGCACAAAAAATTTTTGTTGGATTTTCAAGGCCTTTTATCCCCCTCTTCATACTTTAATTTGATGAAAACTTTAATGGAACTTTTACTAACTGTCTAATATTCATTCCACTCTTGAAAGGTGTCAAGGGTATTCTAATAAACAAATAAAATTCAATAACAAAATGAATAAAAACGACGAACTAGACTCATCAATCACGTCAACCGCTCATTATTTGGTAAGCCTCGCATTCGGGATTTGCATATATTGTTACGTTGTGAAAATGACATTTATATAACATAAATCTGTCACCTATTTCCTTGACGTTTACCAAGACGGTGGTGGCTTAAGAGTGCTTATTATTATCTCGTCACATTCATGTTCCCTCCGTTGATAATATGTAAATAAAAGTAGATATTATTATGTGATAAATTAGCACAACAATCAAAGACAACCTAATTTAGATATGAGAATGTAATCCGAAGATATTCTAACTAATATATTGTATAAATGCAAAAAAGAATTTGCTTTTTACGCTTTCGCGCCTTAACTACTCAACAGATCATCATGAAATTTTGCATCCCTGAAAGGGTTACAAAAAAGGGCATTTAGTCCTGGACATATAGTCAATATAGACTCCTACTCGTACTGAACTCTCTTGAGAAAATTTTCCCTACTTACCCGAACTTTCCCATAAGACTACAGGCAGGTCCTGGATCAATAGGATACTTTTCTTACAGAAAAAAAGTACTGCCCCCGAGGGATTATCCGACAATAATATAAAAAAATCAACGCCTGACAAAAATATCCTATCCTTTTATTAATCCTGACAGACAACCTACATAACAGACACGTATAACTACCGTTTATAGAGGTTTATAGAGGTATGTAGAGGTTAATAGGAGACAGAAGCATTTCACAGCGGAAATTGTTCTAAAGTCCGTCCGGATGAAGTTTTTAAAATTCGGACGTCCATACCCATGCGATCTTTATCCAAGTAACTTACTAAGTAGGAGAAAAGAACATACTTGCTTGTTAAGGTTGCTAAGGTTGAATTACACTTGAAACCTAAAACTTGATACTTCAAGTAATCCACAATCGGAGACACAAGTCTGTCGTGTCATAATATTTTTCACTAGCTGGTACTCGCTGCTACGTCCGCGTTGAAAAATGAAACATATAAGGCCCGATAAAATATATAAATCAATATAACACCTGACATACATCGACGCCTGATATTATACTTACTTTTGCCAAGCGTTGGACCTTTAATTTTAGATATTTGGTGCCCTATTGGAATATCTAGGTATCCTGAAATTCTATTCTATTAGTGAACGATTTTTTAAACTCAGATTAGTAGTTTCTAAGTATTACCATCTACATATAAACAAATAAAAAAACTCACAACGTTACCTCTTTAAAATATTAGCATAGATTGGACCTGTACAAAGTTACGTTTGAATCAGCGATCATAAAGACATTTTAAAAGATTTATAATATCAAACATTCTGTTGAAAAACTTATATAGTCATAAATTTATTTATTCAAAATTGATGGCAGCTATATTTTGAGACACCGCTGATGCAAGGTTACTTCGTAAGATTCTGAAATTCAAATTACTCAATTAAATCAAATACCCTGAAAATTATGAATTAAAACAAGCAAATACATTGATGCTCCTTCAATGCGAAGTAAGATTCGAGCCTAGTTTGCAATTCATAAAAGATTTAAATGTGCGTTGTGCTCTATTTTGATTTTACTGATAAAGGAAAACATTGTTCAAAACGAGGCAATTGGTATTTTTTTTTAATTTACACCGGAGAATTTGGTAATCAAAGTCTTTCTGAATATTTCAAATTTATCATTCGAAAATTAAAAAATACGTTTTTATACTTTTTACACATGAATTTTACATGAAAGAACTCTCATTTTTTCTAAATAGACGTTCCAATTGTTTCACCCAATCACGATCCGGCCTACGTCCCACTATATATAAAAAGATTTTCCGTTGCTCATTGTCAAATTATAGGATACGGTAGCCTCAATATCTCCCTGTCCAACACAATTGATATTTATACATTTCGGTTGACTTATCGGAAAATATAAATTGAATAACACAGCGTTCGCCGCCATGTTTAGCCATAAATCTAGAGTTTTATCCAATTACACGAAGTAACTCGTTGTTTATAAATTGACATTAAATGATGATGTATTAATTATATTAATAAAATATTATATAACGATATTAAATTAATTAAAAATTCACACTGAAAAAACACATTTTGCCAATTGTTTAATACTAACACTTTTGTAGGATAAAATGTGTTCTATATTTTAATCCAGATAATTTCATCCAAATTCTCTCAGTAGTTTTTACATGAGAGTAACAAATGTACAATCCAAACATCCATCTATCTTCATAAACTTTTGGATTTATAATATTAGTGGGACTAGATAGGTAGATAGTCCTGATTGATAAATCTTATGATTCATCAGATTAGAAGAAAATTTTTGTACTTATATTTTATTTCAATCTCAAATAAATAACTATTTTATTTCCACTCTAACACGCATTACAGCTTTTATAGCGACATAAAACTCTTCATGACTTTATCGTTTCGTTTTTCAAACATTACATTCAATTGATTTAATCTACATTAATAATAATATTATAAAGAGAATATATTATATTTATTATTTTTTTGTATGTTTGCTTGTAATGGATAAACTCAAAAATTACTCAACTAATTTTAAAAATTCGTTCACCCATATAGCTAAAGCTCATAAAGCTACATTATCAGCGAATAACATACACTATATTTTATTTTTAAAATTGAGGTTTTGTTCACCGTCATAATATTGTTAATCACTGAAGTGTACATTTTTTGCTTTTAACAATTTCCTCTTTAGACATTGAAAAATATCCTTTGTTAGTAGTGATAACATTTATACAACAGATTTGAGGGGATCTCGCTTGAACGAGGGCTGAGGATCCTCCTTTTAAAAGGCAATTACAAAGAAAAATATTATGAGAGAAACCGCTTTAAATTTAACGAACATAAGTTTTAAGTTTAAGTCAATCTTTGAAAGAAACTTTATTTAACGAATATTCATGACTAGCTAGTGCCCGCGACTTCGTCCGTGTTTAAAATATTATATGACCTTTAGGCTTTAGGCCTTCCTCGATAAATGGAATATCAAACGAAAATAATTTTTCAATTCGAACCAGTAGTTCAACCAAACAAACTTTTCAACTTTATACTAATATTAGTAATATAGATAGTAACGGGTGATTCATTTGGAGGTACTTTTTCAAAACAAAAAAATATATTAATAAAAACAAATTTATCGGGTAATTTTTATTATTATACAAAAGAACTATTCTTTACATTTATTATTTAAAGATTATTTCTTTCAAATGTTGGCCGTTACTCCGGTTAACATAGTCCATTCTGCAGTTCCAATTTTCGATGACGCGTCTAAGCATTTCGATTGGTATTTGGCGAATAACGCGAGTAATGTTGGCTTCCAGTTGCTCAATCGTACCTGGCTTATCAATATAGACTTTGGACTTTACATAGCCCCAAAGGAAAAAGTCTAGGGGTGTGATATCACAGGATCTAGGCGGCCAACTCACCGGTCCGAAGCGCGAAATTAACTGTTCACCAAATTGTTCACGCAATAAAGCCATGGTTTCACGTGCTGTGTGGCAAGTGGCGCCGTCTTGTTGGTACCAAATGTCCTGAAGATCACGGGCTTCAATTTCAGGAAACAAATAGTCTGTTATCATGGCACGATAACGGTCACCATTGACAGTTACGTTCTGGCCGGCCTCGTTTTTGAAGAAATATGGACCGATGATTCCACCGGCCCATAAACCACACCAAACCGTTGTTTTGTCTGGATGTAATGGCAGCGCTTGAATCTCTTCAGGTTGCTCTTCGGACCAAATACGGCAATTTTGTTTGTTGACATATCCGTTAAGCCAGAAATGTGCCTCATCACTAAACAAAATTTTTGACGAAAACAGTGGATTTTCTTTAAGCTTTTCAAGAGCCCAAAGACTGAATTGGTGACGATTTGGTAGGTCAGTCGGCTTCAATTCTTGCACTAGTTGAATTTTGTAAGCTTTGAAACCAAGATCCTTACGTAAAATACGCCAAGTCGTTGCATATGACAAGCCAAGTTGTTGCGAACGGCGCCGGATCGATTCTTTGCGGTCATCGCGTACACTCTCAGCTACCGCCGCAATATTTTCTTCGCTACGTGCTGGATGTGGTCTTTTTGGTCGTGTATTATCTATTAAAGTAAATTGGCTCTCAAATTTTTGGATGGTATGGCGAATCGTGCGTTCGGTAGGCCGATTATGTGGACCATAAGTTTCTCTAAGTGCACGAAACACATTCCTCGCTGAACGCTGATTTTCGTAATACAGCTGTATTATTTGTAGACGCTGTGCGGGGCTAAGTCTTTCCATGATGAAATGTCAAACTATACAGAACAAAAATACCATAAAAGGTTATCACGACTCACGCTTCATCTGTCAAAAAATCCATAGACAAAAAAGTACCTCTAAATGAATCACCCGTTATAGTAATACTTCATAGAAGCAAATTTAAAGTTTAAATTTAAAAATCTATTCAAAAAAAATACGTTGGAACCGATAGTTTTTATATTAAAGTATAAAATTTTTTTTTTTTTTTTTATAATATTTATATTAAATCAATAGTAACTAAAGGATAACATTATTTTACAACAACAACAAAAAAACCAATTATGTTACTGCATCAAATTATGCTTAATAAATACAAGAAGAAAAATATATAGGAATTCTCTATGTCTTCCTAATCCGTTGGAAACTTCTGGTGTTGCTTTGTGTTATAGGAGACGGTAGCCAGCTACCATCAAGTGGAGCGTGCGACTGTCTGTCGACCGTTAGATAAAATAATATTAGAAATTAATTGCTTACATTTATCTAAATTTGACTATTTAAAAACAAAATGTATAATAAAATTCTTGAATACTTTGAATTTATTGAAATAAAAATCTAGCGTAGCGTTATTTATATTGAGGACTTGAAAATAATACACTTCCACATTTTACCGTAAAAGCTAGCGGCGACAAATGACATTTTCCGCTGCATCAAAATGTGTATTTGCCCCACATATCGGTGTAATATTTTGTGTAATAATATACTAAGAAATAACTATAATTTTAAATGAAAAATAACTATAATATTTTTTCTGTCTACTACTTTTTACTGAGTCATTTTATGTTTCATCGACAGCGTGTATGAAAACAAACAAAGTCTTCAGTTTTATTATATTAAAGTACAGATAACTTTGTAAACTTATTGCCGTTTTACCAAATCTCTCGATAACGAGCTTCGGCAATGCCCACTGTGAGTATTAAAAGACTCAAATTGCAATTTTCCTTCTGTACTTACTGTACCCTCAATAATGCTTAGCTTTAGTGGCTCAATGAATACCAAATGCAGAAATCTCTGCCCGACACTACGTGACCCTTGAGACACAAAAACCCGTATACTTTTATTGTCGTAGTAGACTTAATTGTGGACACGACTAATGACAGGCGTTAAACAAAATTGTCTTTCTCGTACTTCTAAGAAAGGATTTAGTTGAGTTTCTGGCTACTTTTATTTGGGCGCTTAATAATTTTGAACAATGTTTTACATGGACCTCAATTACAGATATGTTTACGAAAATAAAATAAAACAGAACAGAATTAAAAAAAACAGGAAATGAAAAGGAAAAAAGCATGGAGGAATGGCAGGGAACTTTGTATTTCGCAGTCAAACATTAGGCAACCCGTCTGTTGGCAGTTATCATCGCCTTACAGTAGTACACACTTATAAGGCGCGTCGCGAATCTTCGTTCACGCAGAAAAGAAAGACGGCTCCGATGATTAACGAGGAAAGCTTAAAACTTAAAATCAACCTTAGATACAATATCTATAAGGTTCATAATAAAATGCAGCTGTTAGTTTTGTCTCACTCGCACGAGCGTAACATGGCGGCAACTGGCGACCAATAGCGGTTCTAGAAAAAGCCGCGAAGTGTGTCTATTGGTTGATAGCATTTCCCACGCCTTATAAATTCTTCTTCAGCGCAGGTACATCGATGAGCCATATCAGTTGGGTACTACTGTACTGTGAAATATCACTGTGAAATAACAACATGTGCGCATTGTATTTCAATGAATGAGTAAGGGAGTCCATTTTCTTATTCCCTGCTAATACCTTAACCTTTATTCTACTGGTTAGCAGCGCAGTTGCCGCATTTGTGGCGGTGCATTGTTGCAAGTCGACCGTCAGCCTATACCTGCTGATCTTCATTTTGCCGATTTAATTACTCAATATATACCTTTTTTATTTTTATTTTTATATATTCAGAGAGAAAAATTAAAGTAAGGCAATTATTTATACTAATTACTCTTAATAATAAAAATAACAATAATTATATCAACCAACTTTCCACTACAAACTAATAAAATATTTATAATAATCGCACAATAATATCTCTCAATTAATGTCCGTTATAATAATTAAAAAATTAACACTTTTAAGATTATGACTGAAGTTTATGACTAACCTTTATTAAACAAAAGCCACTAGAGAAGGTTGTGCTTTGAAAAGAGACACTCGGTCGTAAAAACTTGCGGAACCTAACACCAGCGGTGGTAAAAATAAAAGAATGTCTCTTTATATTAACTTCCTGAACACCCTTTCTGAGATAACGTACTTTTGCTCGTGGCTTCGTTTATTTATTAATTAAATAAGTGGTTTAGTCATTTAGTTTAGTCTCAAGTGTCCAAGTTTTCTTCCGGTTATCCCTGAAAACTTAACAGACAGACAAACAGAGTTACTTTTGCATTTATAATTTGGTAAAAAGTACGTATTTTTAGAAATTTTCCCATGACACTGTTACAAATTACTGTTGACACATTATATAAGGGGACACTATACGTATGTATACATTAATCGGTTAAATTTTAATTTGAGATTCTAATATTCGTATTTAGTTTTCAATTTAATTATAAATGCAATTTTCATTATAATATTAATTAATATACAGAATCCCAATTAAAAATTCATATATACAAAATATGTCTTTTAATCTGATTAGAAGCATAAATTTAATTGAACTAACATAAGAGTAAATTTTGCGATCAACTCACTACCGCATTTATATAATACTAGTGGCCTGCTCCCGGCTTCGCCCGGGGTGCTTTTTTGCAATCCAGCCGATAAATTACTTTAAACCGCTATCTGTGAGAACCTTATGGAACTCACAGATAAATAATTGCTGTATTGAATAAGTATTAACAGATGGCGCTATGTTAATAATATTATATAATTTAAAAAAAAAAAAACAAAATAATAAACAAAATGAGATATAAACTATCCTATCTTTTAAGTTGGACCAAATAACAGATACTTATGAAGTTTGATCAAAGTCGGTTCAGTAGTTTCAGAGTTTATCGCGAACATACATCGTGACACGAGATTTTTATATATATAGAAGATTAGTTAGGATATATATTTATATATCACGTCCCACTGCTGGGCACATTCGTTTTTTAAAATCTAAGATTAGTCTTCTACTTTCTCTCCCTTCGATCAAGTTCTTGATCAACCCCTTGATCGAAGTTCTCTCCCGATGATTTCTTTACCGTTATTAGAAGTACCTGCCGTTTCCGTAGCCTTTTATTACGTCTATTTTATTAATTTAGGGTTTTTTCTGAATGAAATTACGTCAAGCCTGGTGGGCGCCAAACCATAACAACAGAATCAATTCATTACAGATTAACATAGATTCTTATCGATAATTAATTAATATGTATGAAGATATAAGAGAGTTGGGTAAATAGCGCGCTTCATCGCTCATACGCGATAAAAAGCCTCGTCCTATCGCTATAAGGTCGTTTAATTCAGGAACTTCCTAACCAATTGTGCTGCCAATTTCAACGCTGGCTGTTACCTCGAGTGTGTACACGCGTAAGTTATTTTAAAATAAAAAATGCTAATTTTATATTGATTTGTATATTGAAAAATTCTTAAATTGTAACCTACATAATGACAAATCTTTCACCAAAATATTATCTTATTAAAGTACATGTATCTTTAGATCTCTTGAGGAATCACAACGAGGATCATTATACAAGTTATTCTAAAAAGTATTTTAAATGAAAAATTATTATTATTTTAAATAGAAATGAGTTTTTATAAAGAATTTTATATCCACACTGTTTTAAAAATAAATGGGTTACTATGTAGATATATGTATAGATATTATAAAGTAATTAAAATAAAGGTAAGTATAGGTATAAGTAATTATAAGTATTATAAAGTAGATATTAAGTCATATAGCATTCATTAGGCATTCAGGCAATTTTTGTTTTGCCTAATTAATTATAACACATAATTTTGGTATTGCTTTATAAATAACATTAATTAACTTTTATTAGAAACTAGCTGGTGCCCGCGACTTCGTCCGCGTTGAAAAAGAAAATATATGAGTAATTACTGTACCCGTGCGCCGTACACCGCCATCTGTTAGATTTTTGTGGCACTACAGACAATAAAAACAAATTTGTCCCCCTTGAAAAAGAAAAAAGTAGCCTATCCTGTGTCCCGTACGTCCAAATGTTTATCTACCTAGTTTCATGAAAATCTGTTAATTCGTTTCAGAGTTATGGAGGAACATACATACATAGATACAGAAAAAAATTCTGAAAATCGTCAATTTAGTTTCAGTATCACGTATAGAGCCTATAAACACGATATCTCTGAAAACAAAGTAACTTACTCCATGACTGACCCTTACAGATTTATTATTAGTATTGATCTATCTTAGAAAATCGATTTCGTAGAATAATTATGCATTGTTCGTACCACAGTACCCATATGAATCTACTTACATTGTAATTTGGACACAAGCGGGCCTCATATAGCTATATCCACTCAACCTGTTACCGACAACTTTGCTATTAAATGTATGTAACTTTGTTTGTCCGTTGTCTAGGGACTGCGATATAGTGGCACTAAGTGACAGGAAACTGAGTTCTACCTTTCCCTATAAAGCCAAATAAATAGAAATAGCGTTTAACTTTAATAAAATATTTACCTAGATAAACTATTCTTCGAAGAACATCTGACTGGGTAGAGACTGAACTGCGACACTAATCGGTACTTACTAATATTTTTTTGTATTTAAATGTTGTCAGACAGGCTGACGGTCTGCTCGATGGTACACAGTACTCACCGACACACAATAGCACACATAAGTACTGTTATTTCACGGTGGTCTTCTGTAAAGTCGTGGTTACTGCCGCCATACGGGCTGTTTAAATGACTACGAAATTCAGTGTGCCCGCTACTATTTGCCAGACTAGAGCCAAATGTGAAACATTCATTTCAAAAATTACTCTGCCGGAAAACGCACCCGGGACTCCTGAGTCAGAGCGTTAAAGCAACCTTAACCACTGGCTAGACCAAGGGGCTAAATATTTATATATTATTTCAATGACCGATCTTAGCATAAAAAAACCTAAGTACCTATATTAAAATTTAACGTGTGAGAACCTTCTAACATAATTCTATGAATAATGTAACTTTTTCAATTTGGAATTATTTTTCTCAATATAAAAGTGAATTAAAAATATGTTCTTAGCTTACATTGTCTCTATAACATAATATCATATAATACGCATTTATTGAATCTGCTTGTTATTGACCGCAATGCTTATGTAGGCGACGTCGGCATTGAACATAGCCTCCAACGCTTTCCACCTTACAGAGCCGTCAAAGGCTAAACAGGTAAAGATAAGGCAAACAATAAGGGCGGCCTCAGACATCCGGAATGGCTCTCTGAATTCATAATCTGAATTCATATTATTAATTCAGAACGCCCGGAACACTATACAATGTCAGTATGCTCCACACACATTCTGATTTTTTCAGATTATGAATTTCTCAGATCGATCCGTAAGAATGATACTGACGAGCGTTCTGAATTCCGGATCGGAATATTTAAGATTATGATTTCATAACGCGCGTATTCCCATACATTTCAATAGAGCGGCACACACATACTGGAATCAGATTATGAATGTAGAGCCAAAAGCAAAGCGATAAGAATTAACTCCTCTTCCATGTAGACGTTTATTTGTACCGGGTATCACGAGACTACTGATCAATCGGAATTTTTAAGAAATGTGTGAGGCAAGGCGACGGAATTAAATAATTTGCATTCAGATCATGAATTCAGAGAGCCATTCCGGATGTCTGAGGCCGCCCTAAGAGCGTTTTCTTTCATAACAATACTCAGTCTGAAACGAATTCTATTCCCAGCGGTGCTATATATTTCAACATCGAAATGTTGATAGAAGGTCTGGAATATTTTTTGTTTATTAAACAATTGCATTATACATCTTCCTCTCAAGCTTTCACCATGACTTCGTTTACTCAATTTAGCCCCATTATGATTTAATCATTTAATTACATCAAGCCATGATGCCATTCAAGCTCCCATCCCTCCCTTATCCCTTATCCTTAACTTTTCTATGGTCGGCAGTTACAACATGCAACTTTAACTTGCATTGCTTGTGTTATAGGCGACGGTAGCCACCTACCATCAAGTGGACGGTTGGCCTGTCTGTCGACCTTAACATAAAAAAAATCAACCAACTAAAAAAAATTTAAAAACAAAAATTATTAATTTAAAAATTTGTCATATTGTCACAGAAATGTATACATACATACATATTGTCCGGCTGTCTATGTGTAACCTATATAATATTGTAATCCGTTACTCGCTTTAAGTGCACGTTGTACCTAGTGACGTTCTCTATCTGCAGATTATAGAGCACTCACCAAGAAAGGAAATTTGTTTGTCCATTTTCAATATTTTTATTTTGTTAATCTACATAAAAAATACATTTTAGCCTTAACAAAAAAGAAGACATTTTAGCAGTTATTGACTCTAGACACTAGACACTTAGCTGACATAAATTAGGCTAGACATTTAGCTATAAATTAGAATAGTCTAGCCTAATTTAATGGGACCTGCCGTTTTATTTTTACTAACGAATCAAAACATGTGATATCAGACTACAATTATTTGTACTATGATTTCAGTTCAACTTGACAATGAACTGTACAATGATTCCAACTTGTACAATGATACAAGCAAGTTACATATCGGATCATAAATGGTCAAGCAACTTAGTCCATAATTGCTGAAGCATCTCGCCACGGTCGATTGTGTGCAATAGACGCTGCTTCGTTGAACTGATCCGATTGTAAAGGTTCGCTTGTAAATGAGACTAAACAAGCCATATTTAGGTCGTTTGCTCCATCAACGCATGTGTGGATAACTATTATTATATAACTATTAATAATATTGTTAGTAAAATAAAATAATATTGTTAGCAAACCATCAAGTGGACCGTTAGGTGGGTGGCATCCGTCGCCTAGGACATAATAAAAAGTATCATATAATAAAGCAACAAAATTGATCACCGAGGAACGATCTTTGAGAGTCTAGAACTCGAGACAAAATCGAGAGAACGTTAACTATTATAAACAGATTGTGATTTTAGAATTTTATAAAAACCCATTAAAATCTTATAACACGTTCGCATCTAAACATAGAAGAACGGTCGATATCAAACGTAACGTCTACCCCTTTTCAAACGAGCAATTATTTCGTCCCTTTTCTAACGTAAACTTCGGGGTTAAAATGTTTGAAACGAATTTCACGAAATTTTCAGATTATACTGCAGAAAAAAATACTGCCTTGACTACCACCTAAAAATTATATAACCTTCAATAACAATAACAACATTAAATGTAACAAAATATAACATTTAAGGTTTAAATTTAAAAATTCAGTAAGGACGAGCCCGTTAAATAAGTGGTTAGGCTGCTTGCCTTAACACTCTGTCAAACAGGTTCCCGCGTTTGATTCCCAGCAGGATAAACTTTGGAAATGAACTTTTCATTGTTGGCGCTGGTCTGGATCTACAAAGTAGTACACACTGCGTTTCATAGTCATTTTGGACAGCCCATCTGGCTGCAGTAACCACCACCTTACAAAACACAACCGTGAAACAACAGTATGTCTGCTGTTGTGTTTCGATGAATGAGTAAAGAATGACAGAGCCCATTTCCCTGTCCTTTCCCAATCCTTTATGCTTGTGTTATAGACGACGGTAACCACCTACCATCAAGTGGACCTTAACAGAAAAATATCGAAAGCCTAAATGTTAGGCTTAGGCACTTAGATTACACATTTAAGGTTGTTTCAATAACAATCTTTCAACAGCAACTAACCTTACGTTTTTGTTACAGGATGATCCGACCGAGTTGCATTCTTGCAAGCTGCGTGCTCGTCGCACTTCTGCTAGTTGTACCAACCGCAGCTTTTCCCAGGTAGTTGTATATTTTCCATTAGTACCTTCTAAAGTAATAGAATTAATAATGAAATCATTCGATATGGATTGCTTTCTACTCTTTCTGATGACAAGTAATCAACAAGCAAATAACCATCTCAAACTAGCTAATTTTATGTAGTCCCAGACACAAACTTTTTAAGATTGTGTTAAGATTTAAATTAACTTTGCGATAGGTATTTATTTTATATTTGATTATTAGATATTTACAGGTATAAGATGTAAAAAATTGGGGTTACCATAAAAACGCCCACCTTAAACAAACAGGAATCTGTAGTCCAACAGTCTAATCAAGAGAAAGGATAGTAAAATGTTCACCTTTTCAGATATTTTTATACTTACGATTGGCCATAATATTTTCATACTTTAAAAGGTTCTGTAGGTATAACGATGTTAAAATATTTTGAAATAAGTATAAACATTGGTTTTATTAGTATTTTATGATTTCATAATATAAAAGTAGCCTATAACCTAATAAAATAAAATAAAACATGCCTTAACACCAAATTTTCTATGGATTAATTTTATTTTTGTATATAATTTGTTGTCAGTCCGAGCAATTACTACCGCGACGAAGGCCAATATGATCCTGAAGAAATAATGGACATGTTGAACCACATCGGGAACCTCATTCAAATGGAACGCAAAATGGACAAGTAAGATTATTCCTAACTCAAGTAATACATTTTGAATCTTATTGCACATGTAATAAAGTGTTATAATTCAGAGACATAAGCTTGATTTTATATTTACCTTAAATGTAGGATTTTCTTTAATTATCGTGACTCTTTGTTTTTGTGTGTATTATTTAAAATTGTTAAAAATATGCATGTTTTAATGAATTATACATTTTTATTCGTAATTTGGACAGAATTTAAAACTAAGACTTTAAGGTAAATATGATCATACGCTCATTTAAAATACACAACACGAATAAAATTTACACATATAAATTTTGACATAAGCAATATAAGCATTTCACATTGACTACATAGTGATAGTGATATCTAGGTCCTGGGTTTATAATTTAAAGTTAAATTTAGTTAGTTTAAATTAGAATTATAGACTTATTATAATTACAGTTATTAGATGTAATACAATTTTCAGACTCTTTTTACACAAATCGGCTTTTATCATATGATATGGAGTCTTATCTGTTTTTTTAGAGCTAAATATTTTGAATATTATTTTCAATAATTAAAACTAAAATATGTAAATTTTGAAGCAGATACAATGAGGACCTTATTTACTTTTATTATAGAAGTAGTGCCAACTTGCTCCTATATATCATATTATTATATTATTTGGTAAATACTCTTCGCTGTAGGTACCTGTCAAATAAAGTGACGTCTAATAAGTTGACGTCATACTTCAGTAAATAAACACAATATACGTCACGATAAAATCTTTGTGACAGCGCTTTCTGAATATTGATTTAAACAATGATTTAAATGTGTAAATATAACAGATTAGAAACTATTTTATATAAATTATACAAGGCCTCCAACGAAGCAGGCATCTGGATTTTTGTTTCGGTTTTCGTTGAAATTAAGTTAACAATGAATGTATTTAACATAGGAAAACTTACTTATTTAATACTCAATCTGTTCAAATTAACTTGTGAAGGTAACTCATTTGTAGCACATAAGTCATTCTCAATATGATTAACATGTATGACAAGGGTAAAATCTATTATAATCATTACACATCTCCGTTAGCGGTAGCATATTAAACTTAAAATTTGCATTTGGACCCTTGCCGTATAACCTTACAATACAACATAACCTTACGGTCAAAAATTTCATATTACAACCTTAAATGAAGCCTTATTACTTAGAAATAATGTACAACCTTCTTAATCAGCGAACAGTTTTTGGAAAATATTCCACAAGAAACTTCAACATATAAATGCGAAGTTTTTGCAGACAATTACAGACGAGATTTCTCAACATACTCAATTAGTCCATAATTACATTATTATTAATTATAGTTATAATATTTAAAAAAATATAAATTTATCACTCATTTGCTACGAATTTAACAGCTGTACAGGAAATGACCTACTAAGAAAGTAACGTATGATATGATAGATCACCAAAGCCGTTGAATCCACAGAAATAGATGTCGCCAAACAACAAATTCCTGAAAATTTTGTATTTACTTGCGACCATTGACATTTAAAACAATAATACTATACTCGATTGCCACAAGAAATTTAGAATTTATCTCTAAAACATGCCTTCTTTATACCATTTATTATTTAAACTCGTCAAACGAGCAATCTAGTCATGGTTATCCACATATCAGTCAACTTGTCAATTAATTCGTGTTCCCCAAATCCTTTTGCGTAACTATCTATTACTGTTATGGTTTCTTCGCGGAGAAAAATAATTTAAAATATTTTTTTATTTTGCATTTTAAATTTTTATTAATTACTAAATGACCTGACAGAGGTTCTTCTGTCAAAAATTTATAAACTTACTAAAGTTAAAAACTTATACGTAACTTTATATAAAATATAGCATATGTTACTCGCTGATAACGTAGCTTTCTATAGGTGAAAGAACTTTTAAAATAGGTCCAGTAGTTTATTCATTACAACATACAAATCTTCTCTCTTTATAATATTAGTATACATAGCCTATGTTACTCGCTGATATATGATATGATATACGTATGTATGTGAAAGAATCCTACAAATCGGTCCAGTAGTTTTCAAGTTTATTCATACAAACAAAAATACAAATATTTTCTCTTTGTAATCTTACTTACTTATAGATTTATTTACGTCCTGTTATTTATAGTTTTATGCGAAATTTCTGTTTCTGGTTTGTTCTGGGAAGTTTTCTGAAGTCTAGACTTAGGTATTTATTTTATAACTTAGGTGTGTTTTTTCATATTTGTTCATATATCTAAAAAGTGTATACCTTAGTCTTATTATGTCACTATGTTATACGGTGTAACTGCACCCTTTTAAATGTGTTTTATCTCTTTTCAGCTTTAAAGACGACATTACTAGGTACGTCTTGAAAGCATATTCCTGTTTTTAAAATTAATATAAAACTTTAGTAGCTTCGTATTGCATGTTTTATTTAGTTTTATTATTTTTGTGTAAAAATTATACTTACTTATGCAACATGTGAACAAACTTTATGTGGAATACAAATTGTATTATTGAAGTTTCACAGAAAATATAGAATGAACCTTGCATTTTAATCTAATTCCAATGCAATATAGTTCCAATGCATTGTGCTTTCAGCTTCGTTTGCATGTCTTATATAGAGTTTGTTCATTCGTTTTACTTTTTTCGTTATCTACGTATATTATTAATATGCAAAATAAAATTACTAATATAGAAATATTCTTTTACATATAAAACTTATATAATCATACGGTTTTAACATATTATTATGATTTTGTAATACTTAAAACATGTGAAGTCACCCAATTTGAATCCTAATCCAAAGTTTCAATTTTTGGAAATAAAAATAATATCATTTTGTAATCGAACTGAATCATTTTCGAGAAAAAGAGATTAGTTATTTTGTAATCTATTTAGTCTCCTTGGTGTTGGTGGAAAGTAGTTTAATTAGATTATTTTTTTCTTGACGAACAGTCAAATACTTAAATTTGCTAAAAATTCAAATACTTAAATTATTCAAAAGGTTTCATCGATACTATTGGTTAATTGAAAAAAAAAAAAAAAAAAAAAAAAAAAAAAAAAAAAAAAAAAAAAAGCTTGCACCCTAAATCTATTATTATCTTCCTATAAAATATTGACAATATTTTTTTTAATTTTTCTTTAATTTATACAGCGAGAAACGAGCTTTGGACTTGGGTCTCAGCCGGGGCTACTCCGGCGCACTCCAAGCCAAACATCTCATGGGACTTGCGGCCGCAAACTACGCCGGTGGACCGGGAAGGAGGCGTAGAAATGCCCATTAGACACTTCATTACCATACCATTCTCGTTTTATTGAGACAAAAATTTATCATTTGGAACATTTACAATCAGGAAGAATTCATAGCTGCTCATACTTAATTATTATAGCGTCCTATTATTATTATTTGTAATAAAAATAAAGACAAAATAAATGTCACACTATGACTGTAATAATTTATTATTGGACAATGAAAACTAATTGGTGTTGTCTCAATAAAATTGAGTAGATTTGTATCATTCCATTACCTGCCGTCACCTTCCACAGATTGGCTTGTCGATTCGATCATATTATTACGAGAACCATCTACAAAAATTACTAGATTTAGAAAAATAACGTCTATTGCAATTCTTTCTAGTCAAAATGTACCTTTTGCTGTTTTTTAGTGAAAATAGATATAGGTAATAAATAAAAATATTTTTTTTGTTTATAATTATTGCCTAAGATAATTTTAAAGAACTATATCAACAACATGATAATATAGTAAAAAAATCACTGTTAGTGCTCTACACTTTTCGTAAATTCTATCTCAGCAAAAATTCTTAATCAAAAGTTATATCTAATCTTATTTTGCCAGATACGTGAACCGCGTAATAGCAATTTTCCACATAGGTTCACAACTTCCGTTATACTTAATTTGTAAATTTATACAAGCGACTGATTTTAGTACAGTTAAGTCAACCATATTAATTTACCATGTTATATTTAATAGATAGTATAAATTTTATATATTTTTCAATACAGGCGACTACAATAATTATATAAATTTAAATCATCTACATACATATTTTATTCATCAGTATTTGTAACCAGTATTAATCTAAATTAACTTAACTGTCGTCGCATTACTTTCAACTTGTAAATGTTCTTGATCGCAATGAAAAAAAAAACGCTTATAAGTACTTGAATGTAATGTATGTAGTTATTTCTAAAAAATCCCAGCTATTTTATTTGATAAGTATTAAAATATCTTTAACATTAAGTACTATTCAATGTTCTATTCATCTGAATGTAAGTGGCAAATTTATTAGAATATAGACAAAAGAAATAAGTGATAAATACCTCCTGTCTAGAGTTTATTGTTAACAATAAAGAGATATTCATATTACATGAAATGTTTTTACTTTTATTCGTAGATCTGTTCCAAGCAAGAACCCTGGGGAACTCCTAACTTCGAAAAGTGACAACTCATCGATTAAGTACTTACCTTTTATGTTTTTTTTTTTAATTAAGTCTAACAATAGGCCGTGGGATACTGGCGTAGAAATACTATCCTCCCATCTCAACCAATTGAGTGCCGTAGAATCTAAGGGGAAAATCGCCAAATATTAAGCAGCAACGCTTAGGTCTTGATCAATATCTAATTTGACAGATCAAGGATTTGACTGAGTGTGTAATTTGACAAATAAAAATTTTGACAAGTGTTACGTAATTGCACCCGGCGCACTTTTATATTAAACTGCACTTGCCAACCCACCTGCCAAGCAGTATTGGCAAAACCCCCCTTCGGCCATGGTAAAGGTGGGACGGGAATGGATCTTTTGAAAAATTATGAGTGTGGAGCCCTATCTATGTCCAGCAGTTGATGTTCTACGGCTGATATGATGATGATCTAATAAGCTCAGAATCAGTATTGACCAATTAAGTTTCTACTGTTTAAGTTGTAGATTCAATGATAATACAAATCGTATCCATAACTACAAATTTATGTTAGGTAGATATTTCTACTATTAAAAATAAGATGTTGCTGTATAATTTTCATATTTCATAACACAAATTTAAAAATTATATTTAAGCACACTGTCTCCATCTTTTTCTAAAGATGTAATTTGCAGTCATTGAGATCCACGAGTTTAGTGGGCGAATGTACCATTTACATAATTTAATTTGAATGAAAAATTGTTGCGGTATCTCTTTTTTCACTTGATTTCATCACAGTATTTAAAAGAAACAATGTGATTATTTTCTTTCATTTTCTTGGCTTTGTATTTCAAACGCCGTCGTATCGGCCTGCCTGATTAACACTATAACATTACTACAGGCCAAGAAAATAAAAGACAAGACAAATGGCCTGATTGTGAATAGGGGCTATAAATTGACTATTGTAAGACAATGAGTTGTAGGGCACACTGCAGTAGACACTGCAGTAGACACCGAGTTGTAGGCCGGTGGTCGGCAGTAACCATCCCCTTACAAAAGAGCACCGTAAAATAACAGCGTAAATAGCTTTTATGTTTCGGTAAGTGAGTAAGGGATGTGTTATAGGCGACGGTAGCCATCTACCATCAAATATACCGTCAATCTGTCGGCCTTAACATAAAAAAAAGATAAATTAAATTAAGTTTGCTGAAGTGCGTATTTCAACATCACTTATCTCACTGCTATCGTAATCTTATATAAACAAGATAAATTACGAGTATTTTTGATACATCTCACGCCAGCACCGAAAACAGACCCCTACACTTTTGTACACCTTTTTGGTAATTACCATCTTTATCGTCTGTGAATTTATATTTGCCTTAAGCAGGGGTCAGAAATCTTATGAATTAAATTTGCATGGGAAAAAAGATCGCAAAGATTAATTAGGTTTAAAACGCAAGTAGCTAATGAGATTTTATGCAATATAGGAATTATTTCTTATCCAATACTAACGACCCGCCCCCGGCAACGCAGTGATGCAAATTTTTTTCTGCAAATTACATACATAGACAAACCTTAATAATTTATCGCTCTTTCCATTAGTGAAAACCGTGTCAAAATCATTTGGGCTTAGAAGAAGTTAGGGGAGAAACAGAAGCGCCCAGAAAAAAACTAAATTAGATTTTATTATTACATAAAAAATCCGTGGAAATCAAACTGATGGTGAAAAACCGCATCAAATTATCTTGAACTTTTATGGCATGAATCGATAGGGTCAATCATAAGGATCAAATTTACTGGTATTCTGGGACCACTTTTTAATACATGGTGTCAGTCCTCCTTAAGTACCGCTACCCTCCATAACCACAACTTATCAAAAGCTTCACTGTGGGCACGTGGGATGCTCTTTGGGTATTAATTATGGCTCACATCGAGCTAAATACGATATTAATGAAAGCAGTCAGCGCCACCCTTAGGCCACGCACTTTTAACATAAAGAAGTACGAGAGCGCCATCTACACTGAATGTTGTAAATTATTTTGTTACCTCTTGTTCAAAAAACTGCAACACTTGCGAGTTTTCATATAAGTCGACAGATGTCGCTTTAATTATATTGAAAATGACTTTTTTTGTTTCAATCATTTTAAACAAACGTTAATACACTATCATAAAAATATAACTATTATATAATTTGTCTGTAATGATTTCAAATCAAAGAAAATAATTACAAAAATATTATAAATATCATAATTTTAACAGACGCAGTACAATCCCGTATGGTCTAGTGGCTAGGATACCTGGCTTTCACCCAGGAGGCTCGGGTTCGATTCCCGGTACGGGAAATATATATGTGAAATTCTGTTTTGTATATGGAAAATGGGAATGTGGAATAAATTACTTATATATATGTTATTAGTTTCAGTTTTTGTTAAAATCTAACAAATGAACTTTGAACGGTTAGGTACAACTGTGTTTTTATAAATGTAATTTCTATTTCAAGATTATAGCCGACTAGATGGTGCTCGCGACTTCGTCCACGTTGAAAAAGCAATATATCGCCTGACATCGTTATTACTATTACACTTAGCCTTAATTTTAGTTAGATGATCCCTCGGGAATAGTCCTTTTTTCTGGATGAAAGGTACCCTACCCTATATCCTTTCTGGTGTCCCATATTTTCCAATTCGAAACTAAATACTTAAAAATCGGCATTCTGCCTTATCAAAAATCTTTCTAGGCGATGGTTAACACCCACACATTAAGTGGACCGTTAACCTTTTTTCTTTGTTTTTTAAGTAAAGATGGTAGGTGGTTACCGTCGCCTATAAAGTTGCAAGTGCGTTGCTGACCAGAATACCTAGCCTTTGGGCTACTTGGTCAGTAGCGCAGCGACATTCTCCCCTGGTAGGTACTACGACCTATTATGACCACCCTTTATAGTGTAAAAAAGCCAAGCTCACTTCCATTAAGGTTTTGTATAAATAATATTTACATATATAAGTCTGGAAAGTGATAAAATTAAAATTATGGCTAAATAACACGATATGTTTTAGATTGTTGGCTCGTGACGTCACCGTTGTTATAAATTTATGAGTCCATTAACTTTGGAGCGAGCAGTGGAAATTTTTAAGCGTGGGTATTTTCTCCGACCCTTATGTTCGTAATACGTATAGTCATCGTTAAACACATTCTTATCACCAAGGAAATATTCATTTGCAAGTAAAAAGTAAGATTATGTATATCGTACGCGTGGGAGGCAGGCTCGTGAACTTTCATCGTAGCATAAAGAATGAAAGGGTTCTACTCTCCAAGAACCCAAACCACCCCAATGTGTAATTTTTAAATAAATTGTATTGGCTAGTGGGTGGACTTAAGTACTTAGTTTAGGTTTTTTTATAAATTTCCAACAAAATTTCCTATTACAAATTATATCATAAATTAGACGCCACTGTCGCCGTTGCACAGCTACCGTCGTAACAGCTGTAAAGATAGTTACTAGCTAGTTACTTTATAAACAATTCATAATAATCAAACAATGTTATAAGGTCTAACGATTATAAGGGAACAATAATAGGTAGTACGAAATGAAGAATTTCAAATGTTTCAGACAAAACTAACTTAGTATGAAGACAAATTTTAGAAAAAAATCTCTCAAATGTTTACTTCAAAATTTTGTAATGTGTGTGATAAACTGAAACTGAGATACATTACTTACAATAATTTCTTTAAAGCCTTCTTTATGTTATTTTTAGTACAAGCCATCCTTTTGATCCACCCAAGTATGCACTATGTAAAGGCTGAAAGAAAATTGATACCTACATGGCCGTGAAGGGAATAACATATAAGAGATAAAACAAAGGATAACAGAAGATGAACTTTATTTTAACCTCAATAGGGTTTATTGTTTTGTATATGTCGGATGAGGAAATTTTAATTTCTTTCTATTATAAATGGTTAAAAAATAAAAATGCAAATAATTACAAAATAAATACTTAAGGGGACTTAAATGCAATCAATATGCACTTATACTTATTTCTTTTGATTATGATTTACTTAAGCCTATAATTTAATTTAAGCCCATTCGAAGCTCAAAATAATATAATATTTCATTTCTGTTAATTTTTGTTAACATTCAATTGTTGTTGTCATTATTGATTTCTAATATACTTAATAATTTATATTGACAATAATTTGTTTTATTTAAAATCAATATCTAGTTTCCACCATTTATTTAATTTTTACATTCAACTACAGAACCACCTATTATGCCCGTTGACAAACTAAATAATAAGGAATAACTCGCGGGCGTACTGTACGAGTTGACTTTAGTGGCAGAACACACTTCATTTCCTTACAAAAGACCATAGTGAAATAAGACCACTGCAAAAGTCAAACATCACCAATCATATTTTTATGTTATTATCTTTTATTCTATAGATTTTAATTAAAGATTTGACATTATGTAATATTTGGTATATAATATCAATATTCTGAGGTTAGCCTGCTATTCAACCTAAATACTATAATTATTGATAGGGGTGGCTGAAAAATAAAAATAAAAAAAAACGATTAATCCAGCTACCATGCAGGTTTAGTGCTGGTGTTATCGTACCATAGTAAGCTACACGACAGTACCATTGGTTCTGAGAATGTAGCTCATGTATTTTTGCAGATAATTTGATAAAGGTTTCGTATTTCTATAATGAATTTATCAGGGATGAAATAGTTGAAAGTCCAGTAAACTTGTTCGTAACAACACTTGTTGTACTTACGATAGCAACGATAGAATCGATTTGTCTTTTATTGCTTCGACAACTTTGGCGACATTGACAAATGAGGTGTCCTAACTAAACAGCGGCCGCATGGTCTCGGCAATTCTAAATTTAAATTAGCATTCTATATTTGTGTCTTATGGCGCATTTACACAAGTGCTACTTGCCGGCATGCAGCATGCGTTAAGTCTCTCATAGCAATCTTAAAGCATTTTTTTAATGAATTTTATTTATTTAACAATTTTTAGTTTAGTTGTGCATGACGCTTTTACAAAACTATCAAAAATAAACTAGCCCTGCTTTTCGTTCACTTTGATTTTCACTTTATACTATAGATTGAATTTTTATGTTTAAAAGCTAAACTTTATTATAGTTACAGGGCACATAGCACCCAGCGGTAATTACCACCGTGAAATAACAATAACAGTAATGAGCATTTACTGGGTGCCCTGACCAGTAAATTCTTGATATAGGAGATACCAAAACTCATTCCCCTAACCCTTTACCATAACAAGAGGAATGTTAACTTGCATGTTGTTGCTAATAAGCGATGGTACGCATCTAATATCAAGTATATTTTAAACAAAAAAGTAACAAAGTAAAATATGAATATATATTTTTTTGTATAAACTCAGAGTAAGTAAGTAAATTTGTAAGGCGCCACCTATTGCCGCATTGCAGTAAAAATGTTAAGTAAGTAACAATTAACTAACAATTACTTAAGTCTCTTAAGGACATATATTTGTATAGCTGTCAAAACTTCCAGTGAAACATTTTG
This sequence comes from Synanthedon andrenaeformis, assembly GCA_936446665.2. Lineage (NCBI taxonomy): Eukaryota > Metazoa > Arthropoda > Insecta > Lepidoptera > Sesiidae > Synanthedon > Synanthedon andrenaeformis. Next base: position 2,762,969 of record OW387786.2, on the reverse strand, counting down.
AGTTTTTATGATAATAATTTTATACCTACTTAATGTATGTAAAGCATTTAATGATAATTAAAAGAAAAATTACAGAAACAAACTCACATTAAATTGAAGTGATATATGAATGACCCATTGTCTCTTCCATGCGGAACAGATCGGAATGGCTCGTGTAAATGCGCCATTACAATATCAAGTTTTATGTGACGACGAAACTCAACTCGCAAAATTCAATTTGACTCGCCCCGTTTTTCCTGTTTTACTCCAATTGGGCCGCAACAAAATGAAGCTATTCACGGAATGGTCAGACTTTTTCGGGCAAATTAAAAAGTTGATAAGGGTCCATGGTTAAGGGATGCTTTTATTGGAAAAGATGAGAAATCTCGCGGCTTTTTTCTTCTACAGTTAGAAATATAAATGTAACTGTTTCTTTTTTATAATCAATCCATTTCCTAGTTGACGTAGGGATCTCAATAATTTTACAGCTAATTTTACCGACTAATTTTACTAAACATATTTTATTCATCAAGCATAGTGTCTGTGCACACTGTTTCGTTGGACAGCACATCTGGATCTTTATCAAGTGATCCGTCAACTTGTCTCCCTCACTTTGTCATAACAAAATACAAAAATAATTCAAAATCCACGTTCCTAGGTTACAGTATTCATAAAATGGCATTATGTAATACCGATAGTGTCATTGAAATTTCGTATGAACCCCGAAATCTTATAATTGGAAATTTCATACGCGTGCTATTCGCAAATTAAAGTGTCATTTTACAAGACAAAGGGTTGAAAATATGTACATACATTAATACATAATTTTCAGTAGGATCGAAGGAATTGAACATCCACAGAATATATTATGTGTGGGTTGTTATCATTCGGTGTACCAAACAATTTTCTACTAACGACCCGCCTCCGGCTTCGCATGGATGCATTTTCTTTCGCAAAATATATACACAAACCTTCCTCGTCTATTGGACTGATAATAATTATTGCCCCGTTGCAAGCAAATGTCGACTTTAAAGTGAAGAACCTTTTCTTACCCCCGACTGTAAATTTATTATACTAGGCTGGGGTAAGGCGAAAAGTTCTCGGTCTGAAAAAGAGATGGCGTTCCAATCAGCATAAAATAACGTTTCCTGCCTAGGTGCACGTGCCACTCGATATTTATTATATCATACCTACTCTAAATGCGCCTCCACACTACTCGCGAAGTTCCTCGACGAATTATTCTGGAAAGTTGACCGAAGTACGAAGTGCGTGGCTACCTAGTGGCTACACACTCATTCAACCTCGCGAGGAAATCATTCGCGCTACTTCGAGTCCTTTGACTCGGGCGCAAAAACCGACAACAAATGGAAGTAGCACGAGGCGAGGTAAAGTTGGACGAGGTAAGACGAAGTGCCCGTCCACACTCTCGTATATATTCGCTTCGCCTGGGCCTACTTCGCAAGTGGTGTGGAGTAATTTCAATTTCATTTCACTCACATTGATCAGAATCGATTAAAATAATTTTATTTTATATAATTAGTAACCATAACTCGCACCGGCTTCCATGGATGCAATTTTATATACATGTAACACTTTTTTTGTTTATTCTCTTCGAATTAGTTTAAATAATACAGCAAACGGCCTAGGCCTACGCACACATATTTATAAAACCAGCTTCACTATGTTATCCGCAAAATTCTGTCTATCAATAGTTCTTATTTGGTTATTTGAGATTAAAACTGAATTGTTATTTATCCTTTTAGTAGATAAATGTGAAACTGAAAATTTTAACCTCCTTGCCACAATAATATATCTAGCTATATGTATACGGTTCGAACTTCCAGCAGAGTGGACGCGGGTCGGACGACGATGTACTCCCGAGTGAGGGAAAGTTGAGGGGAGATGGGGTTTTCCAAAACAACGAGCACGGAATTAACCCTCTGCTTATGGGTCGCTATTTAAATAATCCTCTGGCGGCAGCCGCCGCGTTCTATTTAAATAGACCATTCACTCGGTCCCCAGCTAACTCACACACTCTATGTCTAAGTTATAACCTTAGACAAAAAAGCTCAGCACAAACGTAGCTTTTTTATGTAGCTCGACAGGCAGGTTGACGGTCTACTTGATGGTTAGTAGCTACTGTTTAGAGAAGACTACCGCCCGTCGTGTGGTCCCCTGAGATGTCCAGTGTACCTCCACTTTATGGGTACGCCGAGGTTCACACAGGGAGCGTAGCTGGCGTAACCCTCCCCGGGCTGGACAGCCGTGGGTAGCGGATATCGTGTCCATAACGTTCCCGCGACCCCGCCCATCAACGGCCGCGCTATAAGTCGTTGGGTTTAGAGTCTGGTATACAGGGTGTGGCCAATAATAAGAGCAATAAATTTAAACGATGATTCTATAGAGTATTAGGCAGTTACCTTAACCTAATCATAATGCTCCAAAGTGCTTATACTCAGAGATATAGCAATCCAAAGTTACAATACACAATCAATGAATTTCATGATCGCTAAATTGTCGGTTATCAGTCGTTAGATGTCTTGGTATACTGTGGGGTACTGTGGCGAGAGAGAACGATCGTAAATGTCAATGTCAAGTACTCCGACTGGACACATTATGTCTGTAGTAGTACATTGCTGGCTCGATTAATTTTGTTAGAAAATAACAGTATATTTGTTTTTAATTTTAATTAATTGAAACCATTTGGAATTAATTACTGATTCGTTAAAAGGTCTATATTTTAATTTATTGCTCTTATTACAGGCCACACCCTGTATAAACCCGCAGCGTCCCCTACGCTGCCGGGTTTCGATGAAGAATTCCCAACTTTAAAAAAAAGGTGGCTACCGTCGCCTATAACACAAGCAACACCACTGATTGGGAATAGGGAAATGGGTTGTGACATACCTTACTCACTCACCGAAACAACAGCACATATGCTGTTATTTCACGTTGTTGTTCTGTATAGGGATGATTACTGCCGCTAGACGGGCTGCCCAAATTACTGCGAAATGACGCATAGTTTTGAAAATTAACATTTTCAAAAGTTTTACATCATTTTATTTTTGCCGACTAAAGCAGAATTTCTATCGGCACGTTCACTAAGAATGTCATCTAAGATTCTGTACGTCATTTTGAATGTGCCCCCTAAGGCCAAATCCCTGCGAATCCAGATTTATACCGCGAAATTATTCAACATGTTTCAATGCGATCCTCACAATTATTTAAATTTTTACAACGTCTGTAAATAACATACAAGTTTACATTTAGCTAAGCAATCCGCCCCAGGATTTGCACGAGTGGTTTTTTTTTTGCAAAATACAAAAAAAAATGTATATACGCAAACCTTGCTTGTTTATCGCTCTTTGCCCTAGTGAAAAACCGCGTATATAAATATATATGTCATATAGTTGCAAAGACAGAAAAATGCATTTTTTATCAACTTGCAATTTTTGCAAATTTTTAACAAAAACTAACAAATTTTAACAACTATATAACAAAAAATCGATTTGCCGTTTTTTTGTACAAAAGTGATGTTGCTACCTTTGCAACTATATGACTCATATCTTAAATTACATAATGGCTGCTTAAGAAGTTAATAGAAGAACCAATGTTTACTTACAGTTTATGTGCAATTAAAATCTAGTACTCATGAAGTAAAAAAAACTGCTTGCATATTTAATAAACAAACAACGTTCTCCATGTTAAATTTTAAGGTTTTATTTTTTGTCTACTTAATAAATCAAATGTAGGCTAAAAATCTAAAATAGTGGAAGGCGGAGCAGGTAAATATAAATTATTTATACATTGAAAATATATTTTTTTGACAAAATGATATCAATAAATAATACTTCTTTAATTTTGCAGTATAAATGATAACAAAATTTCTATAAAATACTATATATGTAAAATAATGTAAATTTATGTAATCAATCTTTTCTTTTGGTATCGTTCTTTACGTTCGTATTTTTCTTCATATTCTTCTGAATGTGGTTTTGGTGCTGGTCTTGCTCTTGCTAATTCCGTCACTACTCGATTACCCAAATCCGGGTCAATCAAATACATGAGATCCAGAGCTCTCTTGAGTATTGTCGGTGAAGGTACAGTGGAAAGAGAAGCAACAAGATTACCTACTAATCTTCGCTTATGACCTTCATCTCTCACAATATAGTTATAAAAGTACGAAGCTGGTTCTAAATCGGCTGCATTGCTTTGCAAAATCAATAGTTTCTCACTAGGTTTACATTCTTCTACATAAGGTACGGGACCATTAAAAGTATTTGGGTAATAATTGGGGGCATCCTTCATATTCTCTCTAACAGGAGGTTTACTGTCCCTGGTATATACTTTAGCATATTTCGGCCGATTTACTTCGATTTTATTATGATTGTATCCTAAGCGATAATTTTGTGTGTCTCTGTAAGCGAACCTGCGCGATTTGAACATCAAATCAACTGGTCCAGGAATACCAGGAACAAGATTAGCCGGATTAAAAGCTCCTTGTTCAACAACTTTAAAAATATTATCTGGGTTTTTATTTAGCACAACTCGACCAATTGTTACAGTGTGGTATGTTCCATTTTTCCATAAACGTATAACATCAAATGGATCATAATCAACTTTCTTTAGATCATCTTTCGACATCACATCCATTTCTAATCGCCATGAAGGAAAGTTTCCAGTTTCAATTGCGTTGTACAAATCTCTGTTTGCGTAATCTGGATCTTGAGCAGCTATTTCTTGTGCTCGTTTAGTTGTAAAGAATTCCAAGCCTTGTTCACTTATGAAATTGAACCTTACATAATATCTGTCTCCATGCTTGTTGTATATTTCATAAGTGTGTATTGGAAACGCGTCCATTTTCCTCCAACCATTAGGAATACCAAAATCTGATAGAATCCACAGCCAAGCGTGCAAGGAATTAGGTTTACCTGTCAAGAAATCCCATCGCATGGTGCTATCTGCCATGTTTGTTTTAGGGTTTCTTTTGAAAGAGTGTAAAAATGCAGGGAATAAATTAGGATCTTTATACACATATATTGGGAAATTAAGACACACAAAATCTAAATTTCCTTCTTTAGTATACATTTTAATAGCAAGACCTCTGGTTTCTCTGGCGAGGTCGTTACCACCTGTATTCTGAATTACTAAAGAAAATCTACCCACCAAAGGTGTTTTCTTTCCAACTCCATTAAATACATCGGCAATTGTATATTTTGATACATCATTAGTTACTACAAAATATCCTAGCGCACCAGCGCCTTTAGCGTGTACTACTCGTTCCGGTATTCTTTCAGCATCTGTTATGGCGGTATTGTCGAAAAAGTATTCACTTGAAAATAAGTCAGAGTTTAAAGCAACCGTGTCTCGTATTTCTACAGGTGCTCCAGCTGATGTGGTTAGTAGTCCAATTGGTTTCTGAAAATTTATGTAATGTAAAAAAAATAATTAAATCAATACTAATAATAAATCTGTAAGTGTGGGTATTGTATGTATGTTCCTCCATAACTCTGAAACGAATTAACTGATTTTCATGAAACTTAGTAGATAAACATTTGGTCGTACGGGACACAGGATAGGCTACTTAATATTTTTCAACGCGGACGAAGTCGTGGGCACCAGCTAGTTCCTAATATATTGCGTATACCTATTTAGATTTAATGAGCCCGTTGGTCAAACGATATATGTATTAGTTCACTAACCCATAGGTCGATTTCTAGCAAGGTTCAGTAAGAAAATGACCTTTTCAAATTTGACTTTGAGTAGCATACTATGCTTGCCATAGTATAAGCTCATAATGATTAGTGTTTTTAACTGTATGATTGGTACATGTTTTTTAGCTATTGTGCATACTTCCTTTTCTACTGGACAAAGAATACTGGACGAAGAAAAAAAGGTTACAAACATACAGACTGTTATAATTTATACTTACTGTTTTAATAATATTGTAATCATTGTAATTAAAAAAAATGGTAGGTAGCTATTTACTCCTTTAATACGAAAATTAACATTTTATTTATTTAATTAATTAAGAAGTTTAATTGCTGAAACTTCAACGTTTTAGTATTGGATAAAATATTATAATTCAACTTTCCTAAAATTTCAGACTACAATAGTAAACAAAAATTATCTGTTTAATTCTGATATTAACATCTGTACATTTCTTGACTACTTCAATTTAATTAATTTTCTTAAATTCTCCTTTCTCTTCTTTATAAGAGAAGCCCCTAACTGAATAGTATAAAAAATAATAATAATATTTTGATTTTACAAACAGAAGACTTGAAAATTACCAAACTTCAAAGTTAAAATAAGTAAATGCTACTTACTGGATGCTCCTGTTTAAAATCTACTAACTGCCTTGAGGCCGGATCAACAGTTAAGTTAACATACTTATATTCGTAACTCAAAATACCGTTTATAAAAATGAAGAACCAAACACGCGTGAATCGCAACATATTTGATTCGAAGGTAAGACTGTAATGAACTAATAAACCATTTAAATAGGTTTCTAATTACAGTTAAGTTGTTAATACAATTGATACCTTTGTAAAGGTGCATGCGAATAAGATTTGTTTATTTTTTGTGATAAAGGCTGTTGTCGACTAACAACACACAGGAAACAACGCCAGGGGAGATTCAAGCCCTCAGCAGAGGTTACCTATTTATACTTATAAAATTATTTTTCTTGACTAACACAGCCAGAAACCAAAAACAAATCTATTAAGTCTAGAAAGCTGAAGTTTGGGACATAGACATAACGTAAGCATCCGCTAATAAAGTATTTTTGAAAACTTCAACACCATACGAAGCCGGGGGCGGGTCGCTAGTAAGACATATAGGGATGGGGGAAAGGGCTCTTGTATCCCTTACTTCAGTGCGGAAAGAATTCAGTAATTGTACTGTTTACTGTAAGAGAAATATGTCTTTTATTATAGTCGCCACATTGATCGCTACTTATGAAATCTTCGCCCGTTCCACATATCCCTACTAAGTATCCCCACTGGTACGGATAAGTGGATTTTTTTTCGTCTTTACCCTATATGACCTTACATGTTAAATGTTATGCTGAGTGTAGGCCGTTACGCTTGTACAGTTACTAGCTGCGCCTGCGACTTTATACGTAGTTCGTTTTGTAAAAATCCCACAGGAACTTAACATTTGTAATTCGTTGGACATTCGTCCGCGTTGTAAAATAAAAATATATAACACGTGAAAAATATATGACTTATATAAGGCCTAACACCATTATCGCTGTAACGACATGACGTGCGCCCTATTTTTTAAATATTCTACTCGGGAACCTAACATTTTTCCAGGATAAAAATATGTTAATCCAGGTAGTAAACTATCTGTGTGCCAAATTTAATTTAAATTTAAATTTAAACTTGGCTCACGAGGTGACTGCCATGTGGGATGTGGATTCGACCATCATCGTAGCGATAGTCGTGTCGGCGAACGGTCTTATAGCGAAAAGCCTCGACCAACACCTCAAGAGGCTCTCACTAGATGGCTGGGTCAAGGGACAGATACAGAAGGCGACTTGTTGACACGGCACGAATTATCAGGAGGTCCCTCACTCTGTAGCCCTATCCACCGGTAGCTTGGGCCTTGCCTCGTTACTTGCGGCACTCTAGGTTTAAGTTTTTTTATAATATTTATTGTTTTTTTATTTATATTGTAAAAAAATGTAAGAAGGAAAATAAATACTTGAATAATAATAATACGTTTATTTCACACCTAGTGCCCATATAGTGTTAGTATTACAAGAAAACTTAAAAACTATGCTAGTAGTGGTATTTACAATGAAAGTCACAATAATTACACAAGTAGGATTTTTCAGAAGAGAAAAGTTTTATTCTACATTTCATTTCATTTCAGACTATTTGAATACGCTTAGCAGTTTATTTGAATATCTTTAAATTCCAAATGAGTTTCTTATGTTAATAACAGCAAAGTCGATATTGAACTGAAGGCCTTTAGAACTTATTACTTTCTTAGTGTCAACTTTTAAAATTATTACAACAAAGAAAATAGGCGATATTAAACGTTTTATTAAAAACAAATTAGATTGATGGTAAATAAATCTTAAATGACTTTTTTTTTAATTCGCTTATTTTCATATTGTAAGTAAGTGCTTAGAACCAGATTATACATTTAAATTAGTTTCAGATGCTAAGTGTTGTTTTTTTTAGTTTTTCTTTTTTAAGTCGGCAGCGCATTTGCAGCACCTGGCGACGGTAGCCACCCACCATCACAATGGACCGTCAGCCTGTCTGCCGATCTCAGCATAAAATGTTTTTTACGAGATTAAGATGAAACAGTATATTAACAGTTTACATGAATCTAGTAAACATTTGGTCAAATATTAAAAAGCCTTAATAATTAATAAAATAATTATTAAAATTACTCAGAATATACAGGATACTTCACATATAATTATAGAAAATTAATATGTACTTATTATAAGAAAAAACGAGTTATCAAAATGTATACTTGCTTGATAGTTATTATATTGTATTTAGGCAATACGTTTTTTTTACAGCTATAACGTTTCCTATGATCAGTTTCCGCTAACTGTAATTGATTTAATTAACCTTGTTATGTAGATAACTGTGAAGTTTCACGTATTTTCGCGTAATTGAGACGGTTTATATTTTAGAATAAGTACCACAAATAACTTTTGTTTCAATCAGCCGATACTTCAACGTACCAAAACTCAGGACAAGGTCAAAAGATACATTTCACATTCCCTATTGTAGAACTAATCATTCTAAAAATTCATTCCTTCATCGTTCCAAGTAACACTACAATAAAGTTCTGAATGATATTGACATATTTTCCAATAATTTGAATTCTTACAAAAAGAAAATTGGCGAATTACTTTTAAAAAATAATTTTTGTCACATGTAATATTCTCCTTTTTCGGTTTTATATTTTTTAAATTAATAGATAAATGTAAATATATAGTTTTTATGAGATTCATTAGGCCTTTTTGTATATAATCTATAATATATATATATTTTAATTTATGGCTGTATGTAATCTTAATAAATAATTTTTTTTAAAAAGAAAGATACAGTCTACATATTTTGATTCAACATTGCCAGTTTATTTATTTTATTCGACAATTCTAAGAGAATACTAAACGTCTTATCTTTTTTTATATTTTCGCCTGGAATTCGAACCAGCCTATGCTGTTTTAGTAGCCGACCATAAGGGTATTGCGCAAACCTCAATACATTTGGGTATTGATATTTCACAAAATTTATTGTAGTAATAAATAATAATGAGTTTAAAATTAAATAATATATTTAATCTAATATACTCACGAGGGTGGATTGATAAGTCCAGTAAAAAAGAAACAAAGATTTACTTTTTTCTAATGGATATCATTTATTTTTCAATGTTATCTTCTTTTATAGCTTCTTCTTCTTTCTTATACACTTGGTTAGACGATTCTAGAACTTTATGGTCCCCTCTTTGTAGTAAAATTTTTCAAGGCCATCAAAATACGCTTTAGTTTCGAAGATAATCTTCAAATCAGTTCCAAATCTTCGTCCTCCAACCCACTTTTCTTATATTTGTAAATAGGAATAAATTAAGCATCAGATAAGGTCATGTCATGGAAATAGCACCGAAATAATAGTATACCAAATTTAACATCAATCGAACCTGTTAAAGTTAGTGAAATCCCTTCGTCAACTAGGAAATTGTCTGACGATCTTCATACACCTGAATACTTCCGAAGGAGCTATGAATTTTTTAAATAAAATAAAAAATGGATCAAAATCGGATATTCGTTTGGGAGCTACGAAGCTACAGACAGACACGCAGATACACAGACACATAGGTCACAATTATAATACCCTCTTTTGCGTCGGGCGTAAGGCGTCGGGGGTTTAAAAATAATGAAATCTCGCAAATCGTTAATTATGCATTTTACTCACAAAAGATTACATTTATTAAGGAGTCCATTAATAAAGTAGTATTCAATTCATGTCCATTTATTTCAATGTCATACATTTGCAGGTTGCTATGTCATAAAATTATTAACTTACATCATAACTTCTCTTTTAATGTCACATATGTATATTAAAATCACAGCTTTTGAGAAATTTGCTATTGAACTCTATTTTTAGAATAACTTTAGAGAAATAATAAATAAGAGCTTTTAAGACCTCAATTTGTTACAATTCTCATGGTTAGCTTAATATCCAAATAGAAGGATAACGGAAAATGTAATTTTATTTCATAATGTAGCGTTATTTCAACAATACAACTTTTTTAATAATCAGTGTTATAACAAAAAAAAACCTATAAATAAAAATTATATAGATATATTAATAAGAAACCAGTAGTTTGAGTTGTATATTTGCAAAATTGTAAACATAGGATGTACGAGTATAAACGTTATTAGCTATTTAGGTATTATTAAAATCAATATACAAAATCCATTTTAGACAATAAAAGTAATAACCATAATATACAGTAAGGATTTTCTCTTTAATTTTTTGATAAATTTCACAATTCAATTTTATGTCTCTATTTGTAAGGTTTCAATAATAATTTTGTTTGAGGATTATTAAGTTGAGCTGTTGCAGCTGCCGCTGCACTTGCAGCAGCCTTAGCTGCCAACACACCGACCGTCACACGTCTACCAAACTCCGAATCAACCATAGTCAACAACGCCAGCGCTCTTTCCAATACTGGTGCATGTACAGCTGTCAGTGACTGAACAATATTACCTATAAGTCTTTGTTTATGAGCTTCATCGCGTACTATATTATTATAAAAGTTAGATATCTCTTGCAAATCGACTGCAGAACTTTGATATACAACCAGTCTTTCATTCGGTCTGCCTTCGTTTACAAATGGAACTGGTCCGCTAAATGAATTGGGATAATAATTTGGCGCGCTTCCCATATTGTCTCTTACAGGGCAAACTCCGTCACGGTTATATGTCTGCTGATACCGTGGGAAGTTAACGTCAATTTTATCATGATTAATGCCAACACGGTAGTTCTGTGTGTCTCTGTAAGAGAAAGCTCGTCCTTTAAACATCGGATCAGCTGGATTGTGAATACCAGGCACTAAGTTTCCGGGATTAAAAGCACTCTGTTCAATTACTTTAAAGAAGTTGTCGGGATTTCTGTTCAAAATTATGCGGCCTATAGGTACAGTAAAGTATGTACCATTTTTCCATAACCTAGTGACATCGAATGGGTTATAATCTAAATGTTTCAAATTCTTTAACGGTATCACATCTATTTCGACTCTCCAAGAAGGAAAGTTGCCTTGTTCGATGTTGTTGTATAAGTCTTTGTTAAAAGCATCGGGATCTTGTAAGGCTATAGCTTGTTGTGTTGTAAGACTCTCCAAACCTTGTTCGGTTCTAAAATTAAATCTTGCATAGTATCTGTCGCCTTTTTTGTTATTCAATTCATATGTGTGTATAGGGAAAGCATCCATTTTGCGCCATCCATTAGGAATGCCGTAATCGGATTGAATCCAAAGGAAGGCGTGCAATGACTCTGGCCTTAATGTGAGGAAGTCCCAGCCAGCATTGAAATCTATGAAATTAGTACGGGGATTTCGCTTGAATGCGCGAACAAACGATGGAAATAGTATTGAATCCCTATAGAAATAGACAGGCGTTTGGATTGCTAGTAGATCCAGATTTCCTTCTTTGGAATAAAACTTCACAGCAAATCCTCTGAGTTCCCTTGTAAGATCACTGCCACCAAGTCCTTGTACAGCTTGAGAAACTCTTACAATCAGTGGTGTTTTCTTTCCTATTCCATTGAAAACTTCAGCAGCTGTGTATTGGGAAACGTCATTAGTAACTATAAAATATCCGAAAGCACCACCTCCCTTAGCGTGCACAACTCTTTCTGGAATCCTCTCAGCATTGTGGTGTGTTGATAAGTCCAAATTGAATTCGGAATTGAATAAATTATCAGCATTTAGAGTAATTGTATCCCTTATATCCACTGGTCCCCCCGCACTTGTAGTTAAGACGCCAATCGGTTTCTAAAAACAAATATATTTCAATTATTATATTTAAAAAATATTTTTTTTTTTTTTTGTTAACTGTGCTTGTTTTTGTTAACTGTGTTATAATTATGTATCGTCTTATTACGCATAAAATGTACTCCAAATTGACAGAATTTGAAGTGGCTTCTTGAAGAGATCAGGAAAATCGGTTTCTTCGCGATGTTTTTTTACAGCAAGGGAAATTTATTTCTATAAATTTCGCTTCGCTCATATCTTAGCGAATGTCTATGCCTTTTTTTACAAGAGGAATCCATCATGAATACCCACCGGCCTGGGGACAGACCGGTGGGTTATGTCGGACTCCCGCCCCGAGATGGTAGTGGGGTAGACCTACCGACTAAACCTCATGGCGTTCTCCGCGTCCCCTATAAGGCGAGGTCGGACGAACACTCATCCGCAACTCCGCCGCGTTCATACATAAAATCGAAAACCCTCACATGTGAAAAGGCGCCAGGGTCGTCTTCCATTTCACATTTCACTTTGTACCTATATATTGTACTTTAGTAAAGCTAAGATTCGACATAATTATTTTCAGCAGCGCTATGTCTTTGCAAATGTCATTTTTTTCATAAGCCATAATTGCCTCCACCTCGGATAAGTTAAGTTACATATTATCTGTGTGTTTCTTCTTGATTGATTTTTCTAAAACCCAATCGCTATAGTCATAAAAATTTAAAATAAAACTATTAATGGTATAGTTAGAACCATAACACATTGAATACCAGATGGTGTTACTTACTGGATTTTGCAATTTGAAATCCTGCAATGGTCGTGTGGAAGGCTCTATAGTAACGTTTGGATATTGGTAGCTCGACACATATTCAGATAGAAGGGTCAACAGCAACAGAACACCGCGTAACATGTTGCGTTTCATTACTCTTTCAGTCCTTGTACGAATTCGCAGCGTTTAAATAAACTTTTGCCGGATATTATTATGCGTTTACAATTGATAACAGAGGATCTGACTTATTAACAGTGATACAACCTAGTTTGATAATAAATTCATACATATTATTAAAACAAAGTACCCCGCCGCTTCTGTATGTATGTATGTTGGCGACAATCTCAAAAACTACTGAAAAGATTTTCATGCGGTTTTCACTAGTGAAAAAGAGCGTTAAACGAGGAAAGTTTTTATATACATATATAATATAATTTACAGAAAAAAATGCACCTCTAATTCTAATATAATTCTCTTTTAGATAAATTTTGGACTCAATATGATTTATTTTAATTTAAAAAACAGCTTACAGCTTACAGAACAGTAGCTTTCAAAGCTTAGAAGAAAGTATAGAATTATATTATAATAAAAATGTTGACAGAAATTGCCATTTAAATCTTACGTCGTCTATTAAAACAACGCCTTAAGTGTTACAAATACGATATACTGAAACATAAAATTGCACGTGCGGCATTTCCCTGTTTTCTTTTGTAATAGGGTGGTTATTTTGGTCTGAATGGGTGCCCAATGACTGAGCATTTGCCTTGTCTTGCCTTGCCTTGCCACTGCTTGCTATGGGTAACTATTTATAAATATATAGTTCTAACTAATATTATCATTGCGAAAGTGAGTTTGTTACACTTTCACGGCTTAATTTGTTACTTTGCATCTTTCATCTAGAAAAATGATAACCACCAAAACCAACTCTGTAAGAGGAATAAATGTATTATGCCCACTAGTACCGTTGAAGTTGTGGGAACATATTGAAATTAGTTATATGTCTTACAGAAATAACTGTAGAAAAGATTAGCGCATGTATTACTTTTAATATACACATGAAATACTTATAGATATACCTACAGGCGCATTTCCTAACGGGATTAGAACTTGCTTCTTTCGAATCATCCATCTGGGCTATTACTGCTTAGGGATCGTTCATTAATCACGTGAGGCTCGAAAGGGGGGAGGGGTTCGGCAAAAATCACAAAATATCACAGGAGGGGGGAGGGGGTGTAATAAGATATCACGTGTATTTATTTTTCGTTGAACGTGCGATTACTATTTAATTTTTATGCCAATTAAAAACAACCTGCAAACTTAAATGACATTTTTATCACGGTCTTTAATTTTCCAGAATTAAATTAGATTATATTTACTTGTATTTAAAGATTATAATCTAAAATTTTAAGATATTTTAAAATACACGTGATTTTGGGTAGGGTAGGGGGGGGGGTTTAGTCTTTATCATCACCACATATCACCAGGGGTTAAAAAAGTTGCTAAAAACATCACGTGATTAATGGACGACCCCTTAGTAACACATACGCCTACTAAATGCATATAAACAATTTACCAATCAGTAATTCGCTTAATTATAAAGGCCATGAAAATTTCCTGCAGTATGCCTAAACACGTTCGTTTTATATGTAAACGTAACGGCACATAAGGGAGTCATTATTAAAAATTGATTTTGCCCGTCCATGCTGGAATTAAGTATAATGGTCTTCATTAATATAAACTCAAATCTGAAATTTCATAAAATTAAGCTCCAATTCAAATCTGCAGTCATAGTAGGGTACATAGTTTAAGGTGTATAACGCCGATTTGGCCTTGAATTATTAGGCTAATTTCCCCGCGCCACCCTCTACAAGAGATCGACCGCACAGAGATGGCAAAGAGTAGTATGGAGAGTAGACGACAAAGGCACGACATAGTCGACTGAGCCTACTTTACTGCAAATACATACTACAAATTTATAATTATTTACAATGTAGAGGGATAATTCAGTAACAATGAAGCGTGTTTTGTTATTTAGGTAGTAAATTATGTTACCTAGTTAAAATTTTTACCCGTCTGCGCCACAACGAGGGTTATGTTTTTAGAGTGTATAGCGGCGCGCTCCCGGCTTGGCCCGGGGTGTATTTTTTCTAAAATAAACGTAGCCTAAGTTACTCCTTATTACATCAGCTACCTGCCAATAAAAGTCCCGTCAAAATCGGTCCAGCCATTTCAGAGATTAGCCGGAACAAACAAACAGACAGACACACAAAAATTGTAAAAAATGTTATTTTGGATGTTATTTTGGATTTTTTCTAAAATAAACGTAGCCTAAGTTACTCCTTATTAAATCAGCTACCTGCCAATAAAAGTCCCGTCAAAATTGGTTCAGCCATTTCAGAGATTAGCCGGAACAAACAGACACCCAGACAGACAAAAATTTGGTTTGGTTATGTGGTTGGTTTATTTTGGTGTATGTAGGTACTTATATATGGTGTATGTACGTATATATATTCATATGCATGTAGTAAAAAACGGTTATTTCAATATTACAAACAGACACTCCAATTTTATTTATATGTATAGATGTATGTATATTTCTTTATACGAATATAAAATATATGGTAAAAGAGCCAAACAAAAGTTTTTATCAAAACTAACAAATTTTTTAATTTTCAGTAAAAACAATTGAGTTTTTGCACCAACCGTGCAAACTTCGCGTGGTACGTTTTGTTTGGGTAACGCTAATGCCGGCGGTAATAAATTTTTTTTTAATTTTGATATTTTTTTTCAAATTCACCAAGTGAGTGAAGTGACAATAAATTGAGACAAAAAGTGTTTTTTTTTTTCATTTTGATAAAGATTACGAACTTTTTAGAGCGAGAATCTTGCTTCTTCAATTTTTTCAAAAAATCTATCGAGTGGGACAAAAAAGCGGCTGAGTGGATTAAATGGAAACTCTGTGGGGCTTTTTAGGGTATATTGAACTGTAAAAGGCACACTTAACATTTATTATTTTCTCCATATTTTTGATTCAGCGCTTGATTTTTCTAAAAGCTATCAAAAGCCCTTTTTTATAATTTTTAAAATTCATGTCAATAGAATTAAAAAAAAAAACAAATGCTTGTAGAAAATTTATTCACGTTTTCATTTTGTTTTCGTTTTGTCTTGTCTTTTGCCATGTCTAATTGTTTTGGTTTGGTTTTGGGTCTTATTATTATTATTTGTGTAATTTTAAAGGAGGGGGGGAGTAAGGGGGGAGCGGAGGGGGGCTGGGAGGATGGTGTTGATAGATTACCCTCATCCTTTCAAATGATACCTAACATGGGGGGTCTATTTGTAACCGTTGACCATGGTTACGTCAAATTTTTTATCTCGTCGAGACGTCCCCGATGAGCCCAAATACGATCCGGCTGTGACGCGCCGTTTCCGAGTTTCGGCCGGGGGGGTCCGAGGGGGGCCGCAAATTTTTTATCTCGGGGAGACGTTCCCGATGAGCCCAAACACGACCTGGCTGCGTCGCGCCGTTTCCGAGTTACGACTGAGGGGGTCCGAGGGGGGTTCAATTTTATTATCTCGGGGAGACGTCTCCGATGAGCCCAAACACGATCTGGTTGCGTTGCGCCGTTTCCGAGTTACGACTGAGGGGGTCCGAGGGGGGTTCAATTTTATTATCTCGGGGAGACGTCTCCGATGAGCCCAAACACGATCTGGTTGCGTTGCGCCGTTTCCGAGTTACGACTGAGGGGGTCCGAGGGGGGTTCAATTTTATTATCTCGGGGAGACGTCTCCGATGAGCCCAAACACGATCTGGTTGCGTTGCGCCGTTTCCGAGTTACGACTGAGGGGGTCTTTTTTTTTTTTTTTTTTTTTTTTTTCTTTTGACCACGGATGACCACCTACCCATCCGCAATGGTTTCGGAGATATTCCCATCCTTCCGAAAAGAAATGCCACTTTTGTATGGAGGGGGGGCGAAGGGGGGGAGGCGAGGGGTAGTAGACCGTCCCGGCCGATGGGCCTCGGGGAGAAACTGTTATCCCCCAAAGAGACCGAACAGGCAGCTGCCACCGCTGAGGAGCTACGGGGATCAGAAAGTCCATACAGGTTGTATGGAGTGTAAAAAAAATGTATGAACGGGATGGGGATGACACTCTCCCTGGTGACTACCGATGACCCTCTATGACATTCCGCAAACGCCACCCTTCCATCCTTCTTACTTTCCGAGGACCGCTCGCCATCTTTGTACCAGGTCGGTGGACCGAGCACCGAGGAATTTCCTACGGCGCGGACGCGACCCTCCTTACGATGGGATGAGATATACCGCTCTAGAAAATCTCCTTCCGGTTGAAATAAATCGCTTTTCTGAAAAACCATAATGTTGTACGGCGGCGGGATGAAGGGATGGGATACTCGAAAATTTGGATGGCTTTTAAGAAGCATCCCACCGAGGGACGGAAACGCGCCACGGCGACCGACCACCTATCCCGCACGGTTTTGGAGATATTCCCATCCCTTTCGCCGAAAATGCCACTTTTGTATGGAGACGGGATGAAGGGGGCGGGATGGGGGGATAAAGTTTATCCGAGAAGTTGGACCACCACTATAGGTTATCATCCCCCTAAGACGCCGCCCACCTATCTCCGGCGGTTTCGGAGATGTTCCACTTTGAAAAATCCAAAAAGTTGTATGGAGTGTAAAAAAAATGTATGAACGGGATGGGGATGACATTTTCCCTGGTGACTACCGATGACCCTCTATGACATTCCGCAAACCCCGTCCCTCTGCGACTAATACTTTCCCAGATCCCGTCACCAACTTTTTACCAGAACGGTGTACCGAGGATATGGAACTTTTCTGGGGGTCACCGGGGAATCCCCTACGCGACCACCTATAACAGGGAAACCCCCCACCGCTCCTTCTAGGAGAACAATTCGATGAGTCACTAGATACGTGAGTGGGAATCCGGCTTTATAGTGGCTTTATTTATTTATTATTTATTTATATTAGGCTTATTAATTTATATGTATTAATTAATAATTAATAATTATTAATATTAATTAATTTAATTAATTAATTAAAATTCATGAAAACTTTCCTTCCTCGTTTGATTTATTTTTGATATATTACGCTTTTGCCTCCTTTGCTTACTTCCTATCTTTATTAAATTTAGGTAACAAGTATATATACAGATGAATTATTAATTGAATATTCAAATTGAATATTTCAGATTATTAATAAATTGAATATTACAACATAATTTATATTTAGTTTTTTAAAGATTTAATTAAAAAGACAAAAAAGAAAACCTATTAAAGTATTATATACACTATTATGCACTGTCTGTTCTGCCACTAAAATGTTTATTCTTTGTTTATTACGTAAAAATTAATAATTTGATAAAGCGCAACGCGACACAGGTCCGTCTAGCATCACGACTCGCCCCGCACTGATTTTATGGACGAGAACGGGCTAGCGCTGAGTAAGTGGGGAAATATTTTTGATAAAAACATTATATAAAATTCAATTTTACGAATTTTCAAAAAGCGCTTTCAACAAATCATGCTACATTGTTATCTTCATAAGTGTACAAAATTTCATAATCTTTTGATAAATATTGTAGAAGTGAGATTGTTATAACTGAAAATAAAAGGGGTGAGTTTAGAATTTTTTTCCTGAATCAATTTCAATAAAATGAAAATTTTAATCCCAACAAATCATTCCTCATATCTTGTAGATAAACATATATTTTTTTCGCTGAAGAAAAGGCGTATATATAATGAATAATACTGTTACAAAATGTTGCAAAAATTTAATTTTTTGGAAGGATAAGCCTTAAAACAATATCGCTTTTGTCTTAGTCTGTTTCTCCGCTTACTCTTATGAAACCTCCCAAAGGATTTTAATACGGTTTTCACTGTTAGAAATAGCGATAAACGAAAAAGGATTTTGTATACAATTTGTTGAAATTTTTTTTCTAAGAGTTGACATGGTAGTGCAAATTGAAATACGCATTTCTGAGTTCACATAACCCAAATCTTTTTAAAGTTCGAGTGAATTTAAGGCACCTTCTTAGTGAGATCGCTCCATCGTCGGCCTCGTGTTTACCACGCAACGGACTTTGATACAGTTTTCACCAATAGAAAAGGTGATAAACACGTAAGGTTTTTGTATATTATGTTGGTCCAAAACAGGGGTGGATCACTAGTTTCTAATACGAAATGAAAATGTTGTTTTCATTGTTTCTGAGTAGATAACGATGTGATGTACGTCATGTAAGTACAAGTTCATGAAGCCATGTTAGACGAGATCTTATCTCTTTCCATAATTTAAATGTGGAAAGAAAATACATATTATACATTCAACAATTTCTTATTCTAGGATATTACAATTTTGTACCTAGTCACATTCAGTATTTATTAAGTATTAGTTTTAGACGTATTATTTATTTTAATAGGTAGGTTTTCTTTATTTATTTTAATTCGTTTTCGTTTTCTTATAACTACTATTAATCACTGGTCAAAATACTATCACAATCACAATGAAATTTAAGAAAAACATTAATTTTTTCAAATTTTTTTAACTGATTACACTATTGGATCAATAGCTGCTATTAAAAAAATCTTAGAGACCACATTTCAGTGTAATATGTCTTCACTGGCAACACTACTTTCATAATAATCATATTCAAATAACCCTCATCTCAAATGCATCTACATATGTAGATATGTCACAATATTAATTAAAACATACATCTAATTTAGTTAACCACAGCATACATGGAACAGTCAACAAATGTCTCGCCAAACTATTTCAGGATAGCAGACTTTCAATCCAAAATGGACTTTATATTTGTTCAAGAAGAATCAATATAGCTTTTATATATATTAATATCGTATTGACCTGGCCGGATCGGGAACGGAAATAGGTCAGGCGGGGTCGGTGTCTCAGTTCAGTACTTTTTAATTAGTGCTACCTACCAGACTCGCTAATAGCCTAGAGTAAACTTGAACGTAGGTGAAGACTGAACGTAGGTGATAAGTATATTTTATAAATGTTAGTTTTATTTTTAATTTCTACCCTAAACACAACAACATAAGGACTGTAATATATTGACTTTTCTAATTCTTTTCCAGACATGCCTTGGAAATTCTGACGTCTGACGTCTTTAAAATAAAAAAGAATCCTTATATATCCTACTAGAAGCAAGGAAAATCTATACCAGTTGACCTCAAATACTGATTGTTCCAGAAAATTCTACGCAAAAATTTGAGAGCACATTTAGCGTTAATCGAATAATCAAATTTAACAACTCAATCAAGTCGCTGAAAGAAGGAATTAAATAAAGAAAGATAACAAGTTTAATTCAAAGACTGACGAGGAATCTCGCGCTTTTAACGGATCGTTAAAAATGTAAATTGAAAGTTAGATCCGAGGTTTAATCAGAAGATAGCTCTAAAACAACATAGAAAACTCTATAATATACATGTATAAAATATCTTACAGATATACCTACAGGCGTAGCACCTACACACATGTTATTATTTTATGGTGGTCTTCTGTAAGGGGGGGTTTAAAAGGCAGGGAAGTGGAGATGAGGGTGTCTTTCTTAAAGGCCCCTCACCCTGCGGCCCGGGTCGCTGTCGACTTCGCAAACATCGAGTGTGAATCAGAGATTCAACCCTCTGGATTAAACATATACACCGATGGGAGCAAGATCGATGGCCGCGTCGGGGCATCTCTTTCCTGCTGGAGGGACGGTAGGGAGACTAAAGCAAAAAAGTACCGGTTGGAGTCCTTCTGCACTGTATTCCAAGCAGAAATGTTTGCCATCCGCGAGGCTACGGTCATCGCTCTGAACAGTAAAGACTTGGAGGTTATTAGCATCCTCAGTGACTCGCGGTCTTCGCTTGAGCTTCTGGCGGGCGGGAGTGCTTACCACCCAATCGCCCACGCTGTCCGGGAGAACCTGCGTACGTTAAGGATGGAGGGTAAGTGCGTCAGGTTCTTCTGGGTAAGGGCTCACGTGGGGATCGCCGGAAACGAGAGGGCTGACCAGTTAGCAAAAGAGGGAGCACTAAAACTCAAATGCTCGCCACATTATGACAAGTGTCCCCTCTCATATATTAAAAGTTACGTAAGGAGCGAGACCGTGGCCAAGTGGAAGTGCATTTATAGTGAGGGTGAAACGGCGGGAGGAACTAAGATGTTCTTCCCCGACGCCGAAGCGGCGTACAGAAATATAAGGAAACTTAAATTGACGCCACAACTTGTGCAGGTGCTGACAGGACACGGAGGTTTCTCGCAGTACCTGCACAGGTTCAATATAAAATCCAGCCCGGACTGCGTGTGCGAGCTTGGGGTGCAAGAGACAGTGGAACATTTACTGCTCGAATGCCCCAGGTTTGCGCTCGCAAGATTCGAGCTGGAATTACAAATAGATAAAAAATTAGAAAAACATGTACTACAAGAATGAATGCAAGAAAAAAATACTATGAACAGATTTACTAAATATTGTCATAAAATTGTTGAAGTGGCGTCAAAGGCAAACGCGAGGATCTGAAGTGACCCCGGGATGTCCTAGTTAGTATTAGATCAAGTTAGTATAGAGGAGTATAGTCCGATTTACACTTGATGGCGGCTCTAAAGTTAACTGCGAGCGCAGGTGTGCGCAGGCACAGTCATTGGGTTCGGAGCCGCCATTGGGTTTGAATCGGACTGTAAATGACACAGAAAAAACTAACAAGACTAACCAAGTCTCCGATTATGTCGGAGGATTATGAATACAAACCCCCAACCCCCAAATAATTCGCCATTCTTCGGTATTTATTACTTGTATAGTTATTAAGCATTTTTATACACTTTAATTTTTAAGCATTCTATATAAATCTAATTACATTTATGGAAATTGCAGCAATAATTTTATTATGTACTTATTTATGTCGAAAAAATTGTTAATGTAAATTTAATAAAATCGTGCTAAATATTGAAATTTAACTGTTAAAAGAAACATAATTGTAAATTATGACAATAAACGGCCTGTGGGGGTGGCATAACCCCTGGGGGAAACCTTAAAAAAAAAAAAAAAAAAAGGGTGTGGTTACTGCCGCCAGACGGGCTGTCTGGCGGCAAATGCAGCGTGCCCTGCTACTATTAGGTGTACAAATAAGTTTTAGGACACTTCGATTTTGTATCATAACAGCTATTCTAAATTAATTCAAAGGTCCCGCTCACTTGTCATAGATGGCGCTTGATATGTAGTATCGAAACGTAAAGGAGTCATAAACATAACCTATAAATTCTGTAAAATAAACATGCAGACCGATAAGCTATTTATTAGACAGTGCATTCGCTATGAATTCCATCAAGGAAAAAGTGTTAGGAAAGCGTGTGAATCGATATGTTCTGTTCTTGGAGACAACATTGTATCTAAAAGTACATGTGAGTATTGGTATAAGCGATTCAAAGAAGGTGATTTCGACGTTAGTGACCGTGAACGCACCGGGCCTCCTGTAAAGGTGGACGATCAGAAACTGCAAGCGTTGCTGGATGAAAACTCTTGTCAGACGGAGAATCAACTTTCGGAACAGCTTGGAGTAACTCAACAAACTGTTTCTTATCGTTTAAAAGCAATGGGTAAGATTCGAAAAGGAACAAAGTGGGTACCACACTTTCTGACTAAAGAAAATAAAAACAGCCGTCTTAACATTTGTGTAAGTCTTTACAACAAGCAACATAGAAAGTCTTTCTTGTGGAAAATTGTGACCGGCGATGAAAAGTGGATTTATTTTGATAATCCGAAACGCAAATATCATTGGGTTGACCCCGGCGCCGGCGAGCCAACATCCATGCCAAAGCGCAATGTTCATTGTAACAAAGTCATGCTGTGCATATGGTGGGATATGAAAGGCGTACTGTATTATGAACTTCTCAAACCTGGTTAAACAGTTACTGCCGAACGCTATTGTCATCAATTGATGCAAGTGAATCAAGAAATTGAGAAGAAACGTCCATTTTCTGTTAAAGGAAAACGTCCAGTAAAACTGCTCCATGACAACGCCCGGCCTCATGTGGGTAAACCGGTCAAGGATACGTTACTAGCGCTTGGATGGGAAGCTGTACCACACCCGGCGTATTCACCAGACTTAGCCCCATCCGATTATCATTTATTCCGGAAAATGCAGAACGATTTGTCTGACGTGCGATTCAAAACATTTGAAGAAGTGGAAAAATGGTTCGCTAAATTTCTCACCTCGCAAGACGAAAGTTTCTTTGCGAAAGGCATTCGCGAGTTACCTGAGAGATGGCTGAAGGTCATTCAGTGCGATGGAGATTACTTCGATGAATAACTGTGTTTTACTTCTTTTTTAATAAATCTTGAATTTTTTGAAGACTGTCCTAAAACTTATTTGTACACCTAATACTTTCCAAATCCAGACCAGAGCGAACTTTGAAAAGTTCATTTCCAAAGTTGCAGGTGGAATCTAACCCGGGACTTCTTAGACAGAGCGTTAAGACAAGCACGCTAACAACTCAGCCAACGGGCTCGTCAAAATTGATAAGCATCCATTACTTATTTCAAGTGAATTGTGTTGTGATGCACAGATATTGCTAGAAGTAGTACTTTAACCTCTATAAGAGTCGTAAAACTACAACAACATCGTGATATTATACGGCATTTCTTGAGATTTAATACATTAAACCCTCTAAATGTTATGCTCTTCAAACGCTTACCAACATAAGTTGCCCTCCATTTTGTCTAAGTACGAAATGAATTTTATGTGGGTAGTATAAAATTTTGCGGTTCTCATTTATCTGGACGTATTAAGCGTAGTTATATTTATCGTAAACAAGAGATGCTTTTACACCGTTATTTACATTTTCATAAATTACATTTTAACTAATGTCCTTCTTAGAATAAGTCCTCTTATTTCAGTAAGTTGATGTCCGCAATAGTTGTTTCTACAACTTCACTCTTTCTAAAATTACAAATATATATATGAACAGTGCCATCTAAGTTCTGATTCGAGCACAAAAGTGTAAAATGTTTATCTTTTTTTGTTTACAATTCAAAGTATTTTATGATTTAATTCACAAGTAGGTATGTGCTAAGATATATGCATTTCATATACCATCAGTTCATAGGCCTGACTGTTGTAATAAGGGTTCTTTAATTGATTCGCTCTCTTCAGGTGATGAGAAGCACCTCATTCTTCTGCCAACCGCCTGGTTAGTCCACGGAACATTTCAAACTTGGTCTCCACTCTTAAATTAACTCTGCACAATAGTCCAATCTATTTAGACTTAACTTTTTCAATGCTATTTCGGTCACCTTGATTTTCTAATGGATCTGCACATTTCGGGTTATATCCTTCTGAGTAATGCTGAGCATCCCAGTCTGTGGCTCGCTGAGTGCTTTAAAATTTGTTGTCCTCTATTTCCACGTTTCAGTCTATTTTTTTATAGAAAAACGTATTAAAAAATACATTATTAGACATTGGTGTAACAGTAAGCCTTCAACGGGTTGTTCTTAAACGTACAAGTAATTAAAATCATTTTAAGGTCACCGTTAAAGTCGAGAACAGTGAAACATTTACGTATGCACTTTACATTTGAATTGTGTACGTTTGCTTTTCGTCTAAATATATTTACATAAAAATTCTGCTTGGAACTCAAAATAAGAATTCTATGTTGCATTGAACCAAATTCTAGACGCATTGTTAGATATGCATATATCTTCACTAATTAAAATTACCGCCGCGCCGGTCCAGTATGCTTTTATTGTTAATATTGCTCCGATGAAACAGATTTTCAAGCAATTCCAGTGTTTACACCATTAATGTAACACCTAGTAGTAGAGTAGTACCTTTTTTTTTTACAAGAGGAATCCATCATGGATACCCACCGGCCTGGGGACAGGCCGGTGGGTTATGTCGGACTCCTGCCCCGAGATGGTAGTGGGGTAGACCCACCGACTAAACCTCTTGGCGTCCTCCACGTCCGCTATAGGCGAAGTTGCGAGGTCGGACGAACACTCTTCCGCAACTCCGGCGCGGGGGTCCGTAACCGGACACTGCTCATTGGGACGGCGCACCCGAACTGCCAAAGTGCGCCGTGCCTCTCAGGATGAAGCGAGCGGTAGTGTCCCCATCTACCGCCCTAGTCCTATCAGGGATCCAGGTGGCGAGCGTACGCCAGCCGCCTGCGTCCAGTTCTTCGGCGACGGAGAGGATGAGACAGGACGTCGTCCTCTCGTTCTCTCTCCGCCGCCTCCTTCTGCGAGATGACATCTTCGCAGAAGGATTGAGTCGCTCGCCAAGCGTCTCTGCTGCCGACCATAGCTTTTACTACGGCCGGCAGAGAGAAGTCCAGTCCAATGGTCGCAGCGAGCTCAGTTCGCTGCGCCGTCCATCTAGGGCACTCCGCAAGAGTGTGCTGTGCGCTGTCCTCAGCGCATGCACACGAGTGACACTCTGGAGTTGGCTCCTGACGAGCCACCCGGTGGAGATAGCTCCCGAAACAGCCGTGTCCCGAGAGCACCTGTACCAGACGGAACGTGAGAGCCCCGTGTCTCCTCTGGAGCCATTCGTCCAAGACTGGACGAATAGCCTCTATGCTGCGATGGCCTGCACTTGGCTCGGCCAACCTCTCGCTCCACTTCAGAAGGAGGTTTTCGCGTGCACGCGAACGGATTCGCGAAATAACCTCTTGCGGAGGCTGAACTCCCCGAGACCGTACATCTGCAATTCCCAGATATACGGTCGCTTGCACCTCGGCCTCGAGATCCCATGGTGGCGTGCCCGCCATGACGCATGCAGCCTCGAAGGACACTGTCCGATAACCCCGGACGATCCTGAGCGCTAACGCACGTTGCACGCGGCGCAGGTGCGTCCTGCATTTTTGTCTCAGGAGTAGAGTAGTACCTAGGTGTGTCTAAGTTAATATCTGAGTAGGAGCCTTGTCCCAAAAATGCACGCAACTTAAAAAAAAGTGTTGTGTCAGCTCCGACGCACGACTGGAGTTTACTCCTTACGAACGATTATAAAATACCAGATTGGTAAATGCATTTTGTTAGCTTTATTAATGTATTAATTTTCTCAATTCACAAATAAATATCAATTGATACAATATAAATAAAATATAAAATTTAATTACATTAATATGTATTGAAGCATATTATAGCCTGTAACGCGTAAGGTGTGACATGTGACATTTGATTTTACTCCCATAAATTTTCATACCCCGGGCTTATATATGAAAATCGATTTATATAAAACTAATGGTACTGAGTGTGTCACGTGATGATGTCACCAAAAAGGCGACAAGGCAAAGATAATCAGTTGAAAAGTTAAGGCGTGAAAACATAAAAAACGAACTCACTTTGGCATTTATAATAATTAGTTATAATGAATAATTGAGTCCATCACAAAACCTGTATAGGTAATTCTTAAATAATTTAACATTTTATAAATTATTACTATCAATAATATAATAAAATTATATTATTAGTAGAGTAACAGAATACATTTGAATTCAAAACACATTCATATCGGTTTCTACAATTTATTGAACATTTAATTTCGGAGAGCGAATGGATGCATTAAAACATTTTATCGTGACAGGGATATTTCATTTCATGTAGAGCATAATGAAAATGAAATTCATTGATTACTCAAGTGAAGCTCAATTAGGTGCTATACTTTATTTTTATGATATAATTCATGCTGATGTTCCACTTTATGGTAAGTGGCAATCGTTCTTAACAAAATCAAGCTAAATCTATGAAAGTATAAAGAGTACGCTATACCTAGCTAGAATTTGTAGTGCGTTGTTAACTCCAATATGTGACAAGATATAAATTTTGGTAAGTGACGGTAAGTTGTCACCGTCACCATCACCATTAGTAATACTAAAATGGTTGTAAGGATTCCTTACTCACGCACCGAAACATTTTTTTTATGAAAGTGGTCAGACAGGCTGACGGTTCACTTGCGTATAACACAAGTAACTGGGTAACTGGGCAATATGGCAATGGGCTCTAGCATACCTCACTCACTCACCGAAATACAAAATGTAATGGAATACTGTAATGGAGTGGTTACTGCCGCCAGAAGAGTTACTCAAATAACGGCTGTGGCGCCGTGGTTCGAATACGCAGTGTGTCCTGCAATTACTTACCATCAGACACACTGTTTTCATAACAAGAACTTTTTTTTTTTTCATGTTTTATTAAATTACCTCGAATATAACTAGTCTAAAATAATATGAATTCTCCGCTCGTAAAATGCTAGTCTAATAATAAAATAACATCGAGGAGATAAGCGGCCACATGTGGCCAATAAGGGATAATCTCCGAGAATAAAAGCGCATACATACACAATAACAGATAATCGATCCCAAACGTGCAGTTCTAAGAAACGATCAATAATATATTCCATCAACTCACCTTACAAACTGAAAAAGAGAATAATATAACGAATAACTTGTTTATTTATTTTTTGTCATAATATAATTAATTATAAACGTATAATTGATTAAAAATGGCTTCGAAGACTTGACTGACCAATGCCTTGTCAGAATTCTCTCAGTTCTTCAATCTTTTAATACCTATATTGAATTTGAACATTCAAGAAAAACACATCAAACCAATTTGTGGTTATTAGTTAAAAGATTACACTTATAGGTAACAGAAATCAATTTTTAGAAGTGTTTGAATCTAATATATATTCTAAGGGTGAAGTCACAAAGTATATATTTGTATAACTTATAAGTAGGAAACGTGTACCATCGATTGAGGTTCACACGCGACCTTGCTGAAGGGTGCTACCAAACTGTTAACTGTAGATTTATATACAGGATTTTTTTTATAATGCGTACAAGGAAGGCTGATGGTTTGTAAATAAGAGTCATTAAAGAGAGAAGGTTGTAGGGGTTCCATGGAGAACCTTTAAGAGCTAGTAAAACGAAAATAGATATCTGATAAAAATCCCCCTATTTTTAACGTTAAAAAAAGTTTTTTTTATAATGTTAATGTCGACAGACTGAAAGAAGTTTATATGTATGATAGATTTTTGTTGTAATAACTCCCAAAAGCCATAAAGAACTGACATTTTACTATGCGATAGCATGAAAAAAAAAATTAAAAAGTGTTATTGAACACATCTTAATAAAGAGAAAATAGGTTTCATTCGTCATCATGTGTTGTTCCTTTTACTTCTTCATTTAAATGTATTTGTAAAAAAAATCCATTTCAATTATAAATCATATAGATACAGCCGTTTACAAAAAGCAGACTATAATAAACGAATAGAAAGAAATTTCTTCTACAATAAATTTAATACAAAAATGTGTTTCCAGCTTCAGTGTTTCGTTTAATTAAAATATACTAAGGACGTTTTCTTGTTAAAAATTACAGGCTGTATTTCGTGTTGCCGATAAATTAATAGGTAAATTATGAGAAAGCCAATGTCGCTGAACTGCTTCGACCTTGCTCGCTACTTACACCGACAGAAGGTTGGTGTTCAATGTTTATTACAATATTAACAAACTAAATTGTGGCCACTAATTAAATCAGCTTCTTGGAATTTAAAGTGCTTCAAGTCAAGGTTAAAATTTTGAAAGGAATGATATATTCCGCGGTATCCCAATGGAGGTATATACTTATATGGCATATGATTAAACCTCCTGTGGCGTGGACTGTTCGTGGTAGACAATGATGAATGTCATCATCATTATCATCACAGCCGTAAGATGTCCACTGCTGGACATAGGCCACCTCATAATTTTTCAATAGAACCGGTCAAAGCAGTCTGGGTCCGTTGTCGACATAAGGCCTTTATCAGACAAAGGCACAGGATGCATTTACTTCGTTGGCTGATAGTGCAGGAGCATCCACCACGGTACGGATACTATAACGACTCCTGGCATCCAGCACTATATAACACTTGGATCACGCACCATTACACCTTTTCATTGATCTTGATCCTTGTATGCGGCGCGGTCGCATATAAATGTGCAAAAGGGTCACAAATCATAAGAATTGGTTACAATTGTGTGAAGTGGTTAAGGTGCATGCCTTAGCGCTCTTTCTCAGGATTCCCGGTTTCAATTCCCAGCAGGTCCACCTTTGAAAGGAACTTTTCAACGTTGGCTCTGGTCTGGATCTGGATAATGGAAGTAAATTAATAATAATTTATTAATAAGTTGCAAAATAATTTTATTTTGCAACTTCACCAATAAACAAAATATATTTTAAAAGTATCTTAACATAGTTAAAGTAATTGACCATAAAAATGCTACCTGGATTTGATCGAGTTGTGTTGTGAGAAAAAAAAATTATTGCTTTTACAAAGAGAAGAATTAAAAAAAGATTCTATTGAGCAGTCGCCATTAGGGTTTGACTTTAAATCATTTAAATTAATTCAGACAACCGAGTGGACCATTGGGGATTTTTAACGATAAAACAAAGCTATGTAAATTGAAAATAAATTGATGACAACAGAAAATTTTCATCAAATTTTAAAATAAAGCCTTCTCTCTCGAATGGCGGATACCAGAACCTTATCCTATCCTCACTTTGTCTTTTTGTTATAAATATCTGGTTTGGTAGAATATTCGCATTCTGCTTAGCATTAGTCGTATTTCTTGCCGATAGTGCACATAAAGTGAGTTTGTTTCTTTGTTATGTTTTCAAACCTTAACTACAAACCGATCATCATGAAATTTTGCATGTAACACGTTTGCAGAAGTACAGAATAGGACAAAAGACAATAGGACATCCAGAAAAAAAGTACTGTTCACAAGGGATCGTCTTAAACTTAAAAAAGTCAACAGCAAACAAAAATATATGAGCAATGAAGATTCAATACTGGTGTAACGCCTAAAAAAGGGACACGGATGAAGTCTCAGGAAAAAGCTAAGTAACTTATAATTGACTTATTATTAAACTTACATTGAAACTTATACTGAAATAACGTAACTTCCCGCAAGAATACAATAACATAATCATAATAACATATCACTAGGTACCTACGTCGCATGGCCGTGAAAATTCCTGAATTTACTCACAAAACACAAGGACGCGCGAGGGTAGAGGCGAGAGGTGTTTAAGCGAAATAAAATTTCCCTCGGGACCATGTGCCTGCTTCCCTTATCTCTACGCGGCACGTGTTACAAATGTATCGACACACAATATAATATAATATGGGATCTTTGTATAACTTTTCAAAGTGATATTGGCATTATAGATACAATTTGGGTTACGATATCCAAATTTTAATAGTACCTACTGATGGACTCATTGATAAATTTAACTTTACCTATATATGTAATCAACTTTTTTATTTTATTAACTTTTATTATTTTAATAGTTCTTAATCGTGTTTACTCCTGAAACTTGAGACCTGAGGTGCTTTTTGCAGTTGCAAGGCTGAAAAAGAGATGAGTTTTCTAATATACTTAATCAGCATCATCTAATGATGGCCAGTTTCTGAAATTTTAAGAATTTCGATAATGAAAAAGGTGTTGAGAATCGGACCCTGTGGACTGTTTCAAATAAAACTAATTAAATGTTTCAAATAATGTTTTAAATAAACTTTCTATTTTGCAAAAGGTTTAATATTAATTAAATATTATTATAATTATGTAATATGATCACAGTATCTTCTATATCTATTTATTTATACATTATATATTGTAAAACAATGTCGCTTTCAGCTTCTGTCTGTTTCTGCGCTAACTCCTTCTAAACCACCCATACAATAAATGATTTAGAAACGGTTTTCACTAATGGAAAGAGCGATAAACGAGAAGTGTTTTTTTGTATATTTGCGAAGAAAAATGCATCCTAATTAAATATAGGTAATTGCCCAATGAACGTTCAATGATAGCGAACTAATGAAACGAATTGACGAGACGTATCATAAGGACGGGAATCATAATTGTGTTATTTGTTTAATTTTTATTAAATTCTTTACGACCTTCAAACAGTACCTCAATATTGGTCACGTATTGTTCTCCTGAAATATCTCCATTAAACCTTTACCTAACCCCGGACTAAAATAAACATCGGATCCGCCACACTGAATGTCACACCTGAAATAACTTAACTATAACATATTCTGCATTAGTTATTGTTAGCTCCTAAGTTACAATCAAAATATTTGACATTCTATGACAATAATAGTAATGTTACCTCCATTATTCGACACTACCATAAATGTTATAAGCACTTCTGATATTATTTCCATTATCCAGAGTGCGCGGCCTCTGTTGTTTGAGTATATACGTACATTTTCTCGCTTCGTGATTGCGTGGCACTCCCATACACCTCGGGACTACGGGATGACCTTGAAAGGGCGTCCTTAACAAAAACTTACGTGCACTAGATAAGCCTTCGAAGAAAGTTTGAGATGGGATACTTTACTTAACATTTACTTAAACCTTCTATCATTTTATATTTTATTTTATTATCAGGGGTCACAGGCACACCGAAGCGAAGCATGGTCGGATTCAGCTAGTATTATTATTAATTGTAAAATATTTCTGCCTGAAAATATTTCCCTCGTTCGAGAAATCCCTGAAGATTCCAGTAAGTGGTTAAAAGTTTGCGTAACATTATGTATAGGTAGGTTTCATTTATTTTAAGAATAATCGAATTTAGTTAGATGTATAAAAAACTTCCCGTTTGTTCATAATCAAAGCTCGACAATCTATGTGTTCATTTAGGTAAAAAATATCTAACTTTTAGTAACAGAAAGAGTTTCTTAAGTACAAATATATATAGTTACATATAGGGTGAGGAAAATTCATATCTTCTTTAAACTTTATGTCTGTGTCGAAACATGACGTAATCGCGTGTAGGTGTGCGGCGAGGGCGGAAAATTTCTCGGACTTCCACACTGTTTTCAGTTACTGAGTAACTCATGTAATCTACGTCAAATCCAGTCGTTGTCTGGCGTTGGTAAAAGCCACTTGAATTACATACTCAATAATTCAGTTCAAAAGATATGCCAAAAATTAACTTCAAGTTTATTTTTATGTTATTTTATTTTGGACGCCAACAGCACAAATACTTAAATTACATATCATTAACAAATTATAAAGGGTGGTATATGAGCTTCTACAACACTCTCAACACAACATGTAAGTACTTCGTTGTTAGTTGAGAATGTTGTGCACATATAAAAATTAAATACTGTAGACGTACAAAGTATAAACGATATACAGACTATAATATACTAACTTTACTGACTACAAATATGCGAAAAAATGCCAAAATCTTCATTAAGTATGAAGGAACCCTACCAAGATTCATAGTTGTACTCAATCCGGAAATATGCTATTTATTGCGAATAATAATAATTCATTCATGACTTAACGAAGATAATTTCATCTTAAAAAAGTTTTACAAAATATACGAGCATATATTATAGAGTCACAGTATTATTTTGTTGTATTATAAGGTAAACGTCCGCAGGTAAAAGTCTACTTTAGTGAGGTTATAAAATAACCTTATATTATTAGCACAGGTGTTTTTAAATAAATAAATAACCAGTCTTAGAGATCAAAGAGATATTATTACAATTTGCTTACTTTGCGTTTGATTTATTTCTTCCTAAAAGTAAGTATTAGTAATTTCTCTTGAATAAAAGGAAAAAATATAAAAAAAACGCCTGCCAGTAATTACGCAGCAACGTTTACCTAAGATGTAAATACGAGTTTTTCTGGTGTTGAGTAACAGAATTGATTGATTTAAGGCGCATAAATATACACTCGAAATGTGCCCAATAAACAAATGTTGCGTTCGGCACTTCCGGTACTTTCCACGAACTCCGTTCGATCACATGTAGCCAGAAATATATTTCTGGCTAATCAATAATGTTTAAATTATTATTTAGTAATTATTTATGATTTCTTTAGTAGCCATTTAGATTCAACGTTTACCTATAGATTTCGATTCGATTTTAAAAGTAATATAATAATTCAACACACATTTTAGGCAAGAATCTATGTTATATTAACAGAGACAGACAGACATAAGCTATAATTATTTTAGAGCGTATTTTTTGTATTCAGAAGAACGCGACAAGCTAGCTCTAAAGGACGAATAGAAGGATCGATATTTCAAGACGCTTACTCGATTACGCAACTTCTATATTTGTAACAAAGTTTGTACATTTGTAACAACAAATCAGATATTTTAAAAAGCTGTAAGCCGGGAGCTGTAATTTGGGAAAGTGGTAATGGCCGGATGACTGGTCACGTTCCCTATTCATACCTTTGCATAAAAAGGGATTTAAGAAAATGCAACATCTACAGACTGATTTCTCTCTTATCACATGCGAGTAAGGTGTTGCTTTTCTAACGGTACATTATTCTTTCAAGTCTAAAGAATACACCATATATAAACCTTTTATTAAAATTAATATTTAAAACTCGCGCGGAGCCCTATTTTCAGCGTTAAATTAAAACTGAATAATGGAAAATCCTTCGAATACTTTTTTCTAGACGTCATTCCGAATCCAATGAGCTATTGCTCATATTTTTAGAACACGAATATGAGTTTGTTGACTAGAGTAAGTACATTTATTTTATTTTATTTTTACAAGAGGAATCCATCATGTATCATGTATTGTATGATTCGCGAAATAACCTCTTGCGGAGGCTGAGCTCCCCGAGACAGTACATGAGCAATTCCCAGATATACGATCGCCTGCACCTCGGCCTCGAGGTCCCATGGTGGCGTGCCCGCCATGATGCATGCAGCCTCGAAGGACACTGTCCGATAACCCCGGACGATCCTGAACGCTAACGCACGTTGCGCGCGGCGCGGGTGCGCCCTGCATTTCTGTCTCAGGCCGTCGGCCCAGATTGGGGCTCCGTATAGAGCCATCGACCGCACTGCCCCCGCATACAAGCGACGACAGGGCGTGTTTGGCCCACCCAAGTTTGGAAGCAACCTGCCCAAAGCCGCAGCGGCCCCCACCAACTTCGGTTCCAAGAGCCGAAAGTGTCCCTCAAAACTCCAGCGGTTGTCCAGGACGAGACCGAGGTGTTTAATCGTGGGCTTCACGTCCACGGAGACCACCCGATGGTAATTTCTGAACCCGGCGGTGGTGCATTCCGAGGCCCGTGAAAGCACATGCCCTGGGTCTTGTTTAAGGCTACGGTGAGCCCCAACCGCCGGATTCGTTCGACGACGTGAGTCACGCCAGCCGTAGCCAGAATGGCCGCCCATCTGTAATCCGGTGCTCGGGCGATTACTAGGGTGTCATCGGCGTAACACGTCACGCCGACGCCCGGCAGGTTAGACTAGAGTAAGTACCTACGTACCAAATGTAACTTTACCGATCGATCGGAATCCAAAATAATTACTACTCAAGGTTAAATTACATTGTTTTTCATTTCTTTTCGGCATAGCAACAACAACTTCGCTAACTGTAAGGGACTTAACATTAGTAATTAATATAAATTGTTTTTTTTTTTGTCTTTCAGCATTAAGATGCTTAATAAGTTAAGAAATCGATTTTTTTTAAAATTCATATTCTATGCTTTTAATAAAACTACCAGTTCTCTAATTGTGAATGAATA
Organism: Synanthedon andrenaeformis; assembly: GCA_936446665.2. Taxonomy (NCBI): domain Eukaryota; kingdom Metazoa; phylum Arthropoda; class Insecta; order Lepidoptera; family Sesiidae; genus Synanthedon; species Synanthedon andrenaeformis. The sequence goes on along the minus strand of OW387786.2, from coordinate 2,728,626 downwards.
TAGTCGCATAAGACGTTACGTGACTATGTTCAAACACTATTAATAAGCACAAGCAAATGAAAGCCTGACACCAAGATGTAATTTACTTTGGACTATCCTTTTCAAGAGAAAAAAAAAGTAAAGTAACACCTCAGCTACATGTATGTAAGTTTTGTCAGTCAATTCACCAATTCTTATAAAAGAATTATACCTATTCTATTAAAACAAAATATTTCCATGTAATTTATAAAAAAGTATGGCATGAAAATTAATACTTAAATAATTAATTATAGACGGGAATTATCGAATGACAAAGTAGCTACAAATCCGTCTCGCCTAATTAAAATGGTTGGATTATTTTATATAGTATAAATGACAGAATATTGAACAAAGGCAAAAGGAGCAATTATAACTAATGTTATAAATGCGACAGTTTGTTTGTTTGTTTTTCATTTCACGCTGTCTGGGATGCAAAAAAGGACATAGGGTACCTTTCATCCAGAAAAAGTATATTCACATTATATCCATTTTTGTGTTTTTGACATAATGTTTGGCAGACAATTTTTATTAAACACTGCTTCTTGTCTTACCTATAATAATAAATATACTACTATAGAAATTCTATAGTAACATATTTATTTGTAAAATTTTATCCCAGTCTCTTACATAATTACTTTTAGGACGTGATGTCGTCGTTCGTAAAGTTGTTGAAATGTTAACTTTAACATGACTGACGAACAGAAATTATTCGTGACAAATCCCTTGACAAGTTGATGGAACAATAACGCCGCGGGATTTAATAACAGGGTAGTGTTTTGGGAGCAACCCACTACCTACGCATATTTCTACTAGTATTATTTTTTTTACTATTGAATTAATATATTTAATCATATCAATATACTAATAATAAATCTGTAAGGGTCGGTCATGGAGTAAGTTACTTTGTTTTCAGAGATATCGTGTTTAAAGGCTCTATACATGATACTGAAACTAGATTGACGATTTTTAGAATTTTTTTCGGTATGTATGTTCCTCCATAACTCTGAAACGAATTAACTGATTTACATAAAACTTGGTAGATAATCATTTGGACGTACGGGACACAGGATAGGCTACTTAATATTTTTCAACGCGGACGAAGTCGCGGGCACCAGCTAGTGCAATATAATATTATTATAGCGTTCTTCGTAAGTTTCTGGCTTCGCTAAACATTTTTAAAAACATTTTAAAGGTTTCTAGTAGTTTTTAATAGTGGCAGGGAACACTGCGTTTCGCAGTCATTTGGGCAGCCCGTCTGGCGGCAATAACCACCCCATTAAAGAAGACCACCGTGAAAAAGCAGCACGTGTGCTGTTTGTTGTGTTTCGGTTGGTGAATAAGGGATGCCAGAGCCCATTTCCCTATCAATTTCCAATCCCTATTAAACTTAATCCCAATAGTTGGCAGCGCACTTGCAGAATCTGTGTTGCTGTTTAAGTTTAGGCGATGGTAGCCACCTACCCTCAAGTGGATCACCAGCCTGTCTGCCGACCTTAACATAAAAAAGTATAACTTGTATTTAATCACGAAAGAGACAGAATACAGATAAACAAAATGACGCACTGGCACAAATTCTTTCAAAGGTTGAACAAATGATAAATAAAACATATTAACTAAAATATTCACTCAACAAATTATAGAATCATCATTATAAATTATGATGTACTCGTATGTACCTACGTGCATATTATTATAGTAATTTGGATCGACACAACAAAGGCGTGGTGATTTTTTTGTGTATTATTAAAATATTTTCCTTAATTTCATCATGAAGCTCTAAAAATAACTATTTCAAACAAAAAATATATATTAAGTATTAACATTTCAATGTAAATTTTGGTGACAATAATAATAATCATTAAGCCCACACAATAATATAAAACGCAGATTCTATGAGAAGAAAATCCAACATGAAATCATATAGAGCCTTTCTATTTTTCAATACAAGGATTGAATTACTTACTCAATGAACAAATATTCAGTTACCAATACCAAATAGTTAAATTGTAAACAATTCTAAAACATCCTAATTGAGGTGCCTTAGAATTTTCACCTTGCGCAAGTCTACAACATGATATGTTATAGACGTGATATATTATATTGTATACTTGGAAAACTATATTAGAGTTCGGAAAACAATAAAATCAACCAGATTAGGAAACAGATTGTACTACATATTATCGTTAATATTTTTATACTCCCATTGCTAACGCCTTCGATTTTATAATGGTAATGAAAACCAAAGTTCCAAATAAAACGAACACGTATTACCTTTCTTCAATTGAAAGCCATAATTGTAAACTTTATGAAGCAATAACAGTAAAAGCTGGCTATTTCGCGGACACCCTTCAAAATAATTATTAGACATTTCGTGCAGCTTCGGGTTGTGAAATCTTTATCGATGCAGTAATAAGTTTAAGTAACGAAATGTAGAGCTGTATTGGTTGGCCATGATCTTGTTGTGACGTCATTGGGCGGAGCTGGGCCCCATCCCCCTAAACCTTCGCCACCCTTTCCCCCAAGCGGTGTTGTAAGCCGAAAGACAAAAGCTGAATACGAAATTGCACGAGGCACGCTGATAAAGTTTTGGCCTGATTCAGTAATTAAATGACTTTATTGTTATTTGAGGAGTGTAGCTCCGTCGTCTCACATAATGGAGATGTAAAATGAGAACATTGTTGGAATGAAAAACTGAAAAATGACTTAGAAAAAAAAAAAATTTTAATACGTGAATTTTTACCTCAATATCATGTTTTAATAATTTATTTTTAAAATAGGATTTCTTAAATATATCGTCATTAAAATTTTCTTTTAAAGACGGTAGCTATTGATAAAAAATGGTTAAAAATAGATTTAATAAATTGATATTTTTTAAATGGAACAGATTTTTATATTTCATTATTAAATTATATTTGTAACAAAATGACGAGTGTTCGAGTAGGTACATAATTAGATATTTTACGATTTTCACATAAAAATGAATCGCAATATCCACAATTCAAAGAAAATAACCACAAATTCAAGATATTTTGATCCGATAAGATTGGGTAATCCGCTACTAAATGTATTCCCTTAATAGAAAATGAATGAAATATGTTTTAACATTTCAGATGAAAATGTAATTTGTGGCCTTGTGGCCGACTATACTTACATCTAAAGCAGTGATGTATGCGACGCTCACCTGCCTGACAAACGAGAGGCGATTTGTTTTAGTTAAGGTTGTCACCAAAAGAGTATCACTAAAAGCTATAAGAGTAGCAAGTGCGTTAAAATCACTAAAATAATATAATAAGTAGAAAGGAATAAATAAGAGGTGATGCCCTGCCACCCCTACTCTCAGAGTTGTTTTACCCTCTGAAATTCTTATTTCTTGCGATGGCCTTGAACCCTATGGATTATAACGGGCCATCTATTAATAAGATTGTGTAAGAAACACCACAATGTAGTTAAATAATAAAATTAAGTTAAAAAAAGAAAAGAAAGTAAAATAAGGAATAAAAAAGTTCATAAAATAACCCTAGTGACGGAAACCATCTTTGCAAGGTCAAATCGAATGGGGTGTGGTGAACTTCACAGGGGCAATTAAAAATTCAAACTTAATCTTTAATTTTTATCTTACATCTATGTTCCAGCTTATAACGTGACGAAAATTTTAAAGTAAAATTTGGTAAACCTTATCCCACCACCGCCTGTGGATATGTGACACCCCTAACAAACATGCCTACTTATGATTCAAAGCTTGCTTCAACATTGGACCACTGCAAACACTGGAGTCGTAAAATCATGATTTTTCGTATAGGTACCTATGTCGACAAATATTTTGTCTTCCAAAACAAAATTATCTCTCAATTGCTGTTAGACGCTACAAATACTTGTATGGTTAGTTAACTTCAGTCAAAATTATGCACATTTTCATGAAATATTTTTTTAATTCTAAAAATTTAAAAAAAACACGAACCAAATTCTAATTTCTTAAATGCAAATATAATTATGACTTACAAGTTACAAAATATGAGTTATAAGTTCTACCAAATGGAATAAATTTCCATAATAATATTACAATTAAAAGAAATAAATTTTAATACTCAAATGTCTTCGACTCAAGGGCACATTTGAAACATTAATTTGGCTCGTGAAATCGATAGATAACTAATTCAAAGAGCTTCCTTACAATTTGTCCAGATGCATTTCTTAACACACTCATAAAATCCAATATGGATTTAACCGAATTGTCTTCATCCAAAAAACCCTTCTCGGAGGTAAGAATTAAATTAACTCGCTTAAATAGAAGCTCACATAAGATTACGTTCTAAGCGAGCAATGGGACCGGATTGCTCCCAGTCTTTATACCGGATCTTTATCGTGGATATTTTGTGATTTATTACCCACTTAGGGCTTACACGACGTCTATTTATAATGGCTTACGCTCGCAACTTGAAAAACCCTCGAAAATTACGCGAAAATCCATTACGTTTAAAGGTTTTACCTGAGAGCTAAGTTGAGAACTGAGTCATTTTGCAACATTTGCAAAATTGGGCTTCCTAATTTTTTGTCTTATTTGTGATGTTGCTAAATTTGTTGCAGTATATTACTTGCGATGACATTGCATTAAATTTTGATGATGAAAACATGTTATAGATATGTCATCCAAAATACTTTTCATTGAGGAAGTACATATTCTAAACAACCACAGGATCTTAGTTTTGGCAGCGAAAATGTTATTTGAGCCAAATAGGTCACCGGTGCAGTAATGCGCTTGCAATACTAATATTATGAACGTAATAGTTTATTAAAAATTTTAGATTTCTGTCAGGTACTAAATCCAGACATAAACCGTTGAAAGGTCAAGGAAAATATATTAATAGATGAAGCGACATTAGGACCTTATTAGGTCTTAGTTAGTTATCATTTGCCTAATTATTTATAACAATTTAATTTTATTTAATTATTAGGAGTCAACTTGCTTATTCCATCCTAATAGCTTATCCTTAATTCTATTGTGGTCGCCAAGGCACTTGCAGGTCGTAATATGCTGATACAAACAGAATAGGTACTTCAAATGATAGATAGTATAGATTTGTACAAACAGTATAAATACTTGTTTGTAGTGACTACAAACTTTATTGAGATTTCGAAGGCAATTACACCTTGTTAACATTAGGCTGTTTTAACCCTGAAATAACAGCATATACACCACAATTACTTTATGATGGTCTTCTTAATATGAATAAATCACCTTTTCATTTTCGTCAATTATTCTTATTTTCGTAACTATAACATTAAAGTAATTAAAATAATTTTAAGACAAAATAAAGTTATAAAACATTAAGATAAAGGTCATTACTTTAATTTTTACGACTATAAGCGAAATTTCACTAAAATAACTCGCAACAAGAACAGGTGACTTGCATAAATACCAGTCTAGAATACCCACCATAAATGCCACAGTGGAATAACCTTTAAGTTATCTATAGGGTTGCCGCGAAAGGTTACGTGTAGGTATGTAGTATGCAGTACACTGCGAACTCGATTGATTATCCATACTAACCAACAAACAATCTCTGAGTAGATGCTAAAGCGGCCATTACATTATCCAATTTGCAGAGCGCTAGATTTAGCGCTGCAAAAAGAGCTCACTCATTACACTAGACTAGCTAGCGACGCTAGTTAGTTTACTTCCTTTCATTTCGGTAGTGATTATCGGCCAGACATCACCTTTCGAAGAGCGCCTAAAGAGTCGAATAGTTACATATGGGACCACCAAAACACCAAAAAGTCGGCATTGCTTTAGCAATGGTGTCGTGTTCGAGTTTAGTGATAATAAATAAAAAGAGACGCAGAAAATGTTGGGTCAAAGAATATTTATTGCTGAGAAAAAAACTGTCAAATATGAAAATTGTGAACATATTGGAGCCATCTGATTTTAGAAACTTTTTGCGATTGGGATCTACACAGTTTGAAGAACTACTTGCATTGATTACACCATATATAAAAAAGGAAGATACACTTCTTAGAGAAAGTATCAGCGCAAGGGAACGATTAATCGTTACTTTACGTTTTTTAGCCACAGGAAATGCTTATGAAGATTTAAAGTTCAGTTCGTTAATCTCAGCACCTCTTCTTACTAAAATCATTCCGGAAACGTGCAAGGCTATTTATAAATGCCTAAGCCACTATATAAGGGTAAGTAAATACACACGTTTTTTACAAAGAAACATTTATTTAACTTGAATTTTTAAAGAAAAATATAGTTTTTATATAACTATTACAATTTACTTCTTTTGTTTAAAAATCAAAAATTCCTTCATGGACTTTCCATCTCCCTTGCTTACAGTTGTGTTCGGAAAATTAATACTGTCTAAATCAAATAATTCATAAGATGTGGTTGGTGTTGTTTCGAGTGATAGCATTGATGTTGTTTGAGCTCTTTGTGTAAGCTGTAATTGAGGAAATGTTTCAGTCGGTTCATTTCCCATCGGAGGTTGTAGCGGTTCAATAATTATTCCTTGTGGCATTGATGGTGGAGATGAAAGAAGATGTTGAGTATGGTTGGACGCTGATGTTTGAGATGATGATTGATAGACAACTTGCTGTGGTGAGGGTTGTTGAGGTAGTGATGTAGGGGAAGAATATTGTGGCTGAGTGTAGTGGGATGGTGACGGCTGAGGAGACTCAATCAATACTCCTTTTGGAGATGGGGAAGGTGACGACGGTATGGCCCAAGATGAATGGGAATCAGAATTAATATAATATTTAGGGGATGATGATGCACCAGATAGTAATGATTGAGTATCCGGTCTTCGACCCGGATTGCGAAATGGAGCTTGATATCTTTGTGGAGTGCTACGGTTTGCAACTGTTGTCTCGTATGTGTGCTGTGATTGATTATGCGCAAGCCCAGACACAGATGAATGTTCAGTTAATAATTCCATTTGGGCGTAATAGAGGGTGTCATGTATTATTTTCTGAGCTATATAAAACTGTCTTTTTTTTAGATCCTTCAGTTGCAAGCCTATTCCCTTTCCTATGATTTCCCATTCCTCTTCTTTCATCTGCAAAAGTTTTCCAGCTGTATTTATAAGCGATTCATGCTTTTGCAGTAAGCTAGCTTTTGTGACTCTCTTTTTCTTTTGTGGAGACGCTGACTCAGATTTTTGCACGCTTTCGGTTTCTGATGATGAAGTAGTTATTTCCTGTAACAAAATCATTAAGTATATTAAAACCTTTTTTATTATTTTCAGTTGCCTGAAAATGAAGATGAGTGGGAAAATACTGCAAGATCCTTTAAAAATAAGTGGAACTTTGACAACTGCGTCGGTGCATTTGACGGAAAACATGTTGCTATTGACAAACCACCAGGAAGCGGATCTTTGTATTATAATTACAAAGGATTTTTCAGTGTGGTGCTGTTTGCTGTCGTAAACGCAAATTACGAATTTATGTACGTGCACACAGGAACTAACGGTTCAGTGGCTGATGGAGCGATTCTAAAATCAACAAAATTTTACGAAAAGCTTCAAAATGGTAGTTTGAACTTGCCTTCAGCTTGCACATTACCAAACACACAAACTACTGTACCATACGTATTTTTGGGTGACAGTGCTTTTGGTATCGAAAGAAACATAATGAAACCATTTCCTTTTAAAGGCATAACGTACGAACAAAGAATATTTAACTATCGCTTATCTAGGGCTAGAAGAGTAGTGGAGAATGCTTTCGGCATATTAGCCAGCCGCTTCCGAGTTCTACGAAGAAATCTCAGTGTCAAAATAGAAAGAGTGGATTATATTGTTCTCGCGTGTTGTGTTTTGCACAATTTTTTACGGAGAAAAGCACCTACATATTTATCAACAAAATCTGTTGATCGAGAAAATACAAAAACATATACATTCCATCAAGGAGATTGGCGCCAACAGATACCCGATGGATTGATATTATCACAGCGTGTAAATGATAACCATCATAATGCTGAAGGGGTTGCAGTTCGGAACAAGTTTGTGAATTATTTCAATTCTGAAGAAGGTAGAGTTTCATTCCAGGACAGAATGATAAATGTTGTACCAAGATAGACAAATATTTGATTATAAATAAACATATTATTATTAACTTACGTCTGTTTCTATTGTGTCCCGACCTGTACGACAAGGCTCACTAACCGACCCAAGAAAACTTAAAGCATCAAAGTACCAAAGTGTAGGTACATACACCTCGTCAGCTCCAGCTCCAGTGCGAACCGAATCCTTTACCTAAAACAAATAATATAATATTATGATTAGTTAAATAATAAACACTTAATACCATGCATAATGACATGTTTAGACAGTTTTAGAATTTTACAGTTATTGAGATATGCAGTATATACGTATACACGTACACATAAAAACCGACAATCGACTGGATCCGAAGCAAGCGCCTACAAGCTCACGCAAGCCGAGCCAAACGCCCTCTTTACGCTTGCGATTGTCGAGATGTTGTCGAGACTTGCCAAGCCTTGGCAAGTGTGTAAACGTAGCATTACGCACAATCCCCGAAATCGCCCATTGGCCGGAAAAACGGACCGCTTCGCGGATTGGCAAATGCAAACGCGCAATTTCGGGGATTGTGCGTAACATATACATAGGTACACACACTTATGAAATTTGGCACATATGTTTAGAAGCTGGTAACAATCAATAATATAATATGATAATGAATTAGTACATACCTTTTTGAATTCCTTAAAGTAACCAGTTCTTAAATTTTGAATTTTTTTTGTTAAGGTTTTCACCGTCGCGTTGCTATCGAATCCTTTGTAAACTTCGAGAAGCACTTTGTTTCCATCATGTCTGATATCTTTGTTTTTGTAATCTTTATGTTTTTTATCCCAAAGAAATGGCATTTCTTTATATAAGTCAATTATATTTAAAAGGACTTCCCTTTCCTTAGTCGATGCTTGCGTCATTTTGAATTTTTAAAACTCAAATACGTCCTCCTGTTCGAGCGTACACCGACTGACTGACCGAGCATAGCTAGTGTTTAGCACGCTAGTTCGCTTTACACCATGCAATCTAGTGCGCTAGCTAGTGTACGGGATGAGCTAGTGCGGCAGAGTCCATACGATCGCACTAGATTGGATCACTAGCTGTCTAACTACCATTACACAATACAAATTTAGCGCGCTAACTCATCTAGCGCTCTGCAAATTGGATAATGTAATGCTCGCTTAAACAAAGTGCATTCAATTGACCTAAGTGGACGCACCTGTATTTGTGAGCCAAATGTACTCTATTATTGATTCCTAGCTTCGTTCTAGAGTGTTTCTCCGCAGCGTCATCCGTGTAAAAAATTATAAAACTAGCATATATATTCTACTTCTGTACGAATTATATATAATTAAATAAATAATTATATTTGCATGCCCTTGCCGAGTAAAACTTACCATGTGCTGTAGCTGTTGTATAATATAAATAGACTAAATAGGAGGAGCCTTTATTCCGAAACCTTCTAGATATCAATTTTTTGTTTTATTCTTGTAGCTTCTTGTCCATGTTACAAAACATTTGTCTACATAAATAATATCTCTATAGTGTCGATACGAAGGTCGTGATAAATTTGATCCCTCTATGAATTATACATGAAGGTTTTAGTTATCGCAGTAACTTTAAATATTGAATTTGTAACTCACACTCCAACGTCTATACACAATTTGTCTCTGTCCTCGAGAAGCACACTAATTCTATTTCAAGTTCTAATTTATGTGCTAGATCTGGTGGCTTAATATTGATCGAGCCTTGGCAAATGTTACTAGAAAAATTAGCGTTCCCGTCATCCATAGCTATTATTTTATGTATATAAAGATACTGACGGTCTCTATGATAGTAGATGACAAGCAATGCCATGGCAGTTACAATCTTTAATATATGATGAAAAATAAGAAATAAAGGAGGGGATAGGAGAATGTGTTCTATAATACATTACGCACTCATCGTAACAAAAGAGCTACACTAGCTGCGACTTCCTATGCGCTGTAAGTATGTAGTTCGTTTTTTAAAAAAGCCACAGGAACCATATGTTAATCCAGGTAATATGTTAATACCATAGTAATACACTATCTGTGTGCCAAATGTCATTCAAATTCGTTATTGGTGCTTCCGTTTTCTGATTTATTCTGTATTCTGAGTTGCAACATAAAATGTGTGTATAATTTACGATCAGAAAAGATGGAGGTGTGGATCATGTGTAGCCGAAGGGGCTTCTAAAAGAACTCTAAAGAACCTTTTATAAAGACGACAGCAAACTGTGCGGTCGATCTAAAACGATGTTGGCTCTGTAAAAAGCGGGTATAGTTAACTTCAAAAGTGTTTATACACTTTTGCAGGCTCAAAAGGGTGGGTGGTGTTAGTAAGGTAGGGAGACGCTCTAACGCCGTGGGCACTGAATAATACAAATAAAGTTTTTGCGTAGTTGACGCCACTATAAATATTCACGTGAAATTAAAATGATATGCTACTTTATTATAAATGCGAAAGTTTGTGAGGATGGATTGGATGTATGGATGTACCTTTTACGCATAAACGGCTCAACCGATTTGAATTAAATTTGGCACTCAGATAGTTTATTACCTGGATTGACATAAAGCGTACTTTTTATCGTGAAATATGTTAGCTTCTAAATATATAATCGATGTAAATAAATATATATATTCGATCCAAATATATATTTGTAAATTAATTTTATTACTGTTCAGTTATTCTTTAATAACAACATTGGTTTTAACAATAATAAACTCAAAGTAAATTCAACGCCTTCATACGTAAAATTAACAGCCGTGAAGTGTTTTGTCAATACATTTTCGAGAATGTTCGAGAATAGAGAGCGTTTGACAACCGTATTGCAAATGACAGGTGAATTTGACATTTATTGTCATCGACGATATACGGATACCATATTTAAAACAAGCCAAGAAATGAATGCGTCATGAGTACCCTGTTGAGTGATTATATACTCTTTGAAGGCCCACACCGGTGTGGGCACAAAATCAGGAGATACAAAATCAGGGGATACAGTTTGATGCTGTAGCTACATATCTATTAATCCAAATTTCAAGCGTCAGTCAGTATATATACATATGTAGATTTTCACGTATACTGAGTGAGTTAATGTTAATTACTTATAAATATAATTTTATAATCGCTTAATTTATAGATTGTCAATATTATAGATTGACAGCTATTAATTACGAAAATTTTGATCTAAGGCAAATGACGTTTGACTTTTCAATCTAAAATGATTAAATTTTTTAAAAAATACCATATTAAATTTATATTCCATTTACACTTTAGCGACGTGCCACAGGCGATCGCAACTACTCGACCGATTTGAAAAATTCTTTCACTGTTTACATAGGCTATATTTTATAAAGTTACGAGGGCAAAGCCGCGTGCAACAGTATTTTATACATTAGACTTTATTTATTATCATACACATACCATACTTTAATATTACGTAAGTAGCGGTGAGTTAAATCCTTGACATGAACCTAATATGCATGAAGAAACGTGTCACGCGAGTTCAAAATAAAAACTACTTGTTAGTATTGCTCACGTTCGTATTATACAAATACATCATTGGTGTTATTTATATTAAGAGTTTTGTTGACGAAGATTTATGTTATGATTATATTAATTAAATTTCTAAAGAAAACTTTACAGTACTAGACCTCAATTTGGTAGGGTTTAAACTACGATTTGAACACTATCTACTTTTTGAAGTTTGGACCCTTAAAAGTAAAGCAGACTCTACCAACCAGTCCCGAACCAATTGTGAAGTATGCAGTAGTAAAAAAGATGTCTCGCACTGCACTTTACACTAAAGGTCGTCAAGTCGACTTGATGGCAGATGGCTGCCGTCGCCTATTAACACAAGAAACGCCAATATGCTGCCAGTGCGCTGCCAGCCTTAGTAGTAGAAGGATTAGATTAGGTAAATTACGATGACCCGATTCGATCTCGCAGTGTAAACCCGAGCATAGCCCTTTTAGCTCGTTGAGCTTTCTTAGGAAGCCCATAGTTACAGACCACGTTTCAGCGCCATAATGTCATCACTGGCTACACCCATTATGGGTGTAGCGTTATCTATGTACACTAATATGTATACAGGGTGTGGCCTGTAATAAGAACAATAAATTAAAATATAGATCCTTTAACATTATGATTAGGTTAAGGTAACTGCGTATACTCTATAGAATCATCGTTTAAATTTAGTGCTCTTATTTTCAGACCACACCCTATATATATATATATTGACTGATACATAATATAAAGCAGTAGTAACAAAATATTTATTTAATTCTAGCAGTAGTTCATTACAAAGCAGTAGTTATAAAATACCTAATTCTGTTTAAAGATAATACTGTTTACACAGATGTTTACCCCATGTACGGTGGCCACCATATTATGGCCACCCACCTCTGAACTCTTAAAATAATATGGAAATCCCAACAATGCAATTTTGAAACCAAACAACCGCAATACAGCATTCATAGACTAAATAACAAATAGAAGTGTTAAAGAGAAATAAGTTTGTTGGAAGAAATGATGGACTCCACATTATTATTTACATATTTATAATGATACTAGTGGCCCGCTCCCGGCATCGCCCGGGGTGCTTTTTTGCAATCCAGCCGATAAATTACTTTAAACCGCCATCTGTAAGAACATTATGGAACTCACAGATAAATAATTGCTGTATTGAATAAGTATCAACAAATGGCGCTATGTTAATAATATTATATAATTTGCAAAAAAATAATAAACAAAATGTAATATAAACTATCCTATCTTTTAAATTGGACCAAATAACAGATACTTATGAAGTTTGATCAAATTCGGTTCAGTAGTTTCAGAGTTTATCGCGGACATACATCGTGACACGAGATTTTTATACATATTGATATATATTACACATCTTTACAATTAAACAAACGCACGTATGGGAGTTTTTACATGATGTGTGGAGACGCATGATGGGCGTTTGTGGTGATGACGAGTGGCGAGAAAGCGCGTGCTTTCTGTAGCAGTGTTGGAGGCCGACTGTCTCTGGTTTCCGTATTTCTTAAAAGAATGGCACGGCAACTAAAACGTAAATTCCCAAATAGGTTATTAAAAGGAGGTCGCCACAAGTTTATAACACTTCAATACTTTATGAGAGAGGCACATTTTCTGCGTCATTATACGAGTAATAAGGAAGCTTGCCTGGTGACAGTTATTACTCTCTTACAGTTACTAGAAGAACAAAAACCTATTCGCTATTTCACAATTTATGACAATGGAATACACTGTGCAATATAGCTTACCATTATAATTACCTACTAATATGAATTTATAATCGATATATCTTCTACATAATAAAGTTGCTTTTCGCCTCTTGTCTGTTTTTCCGATAATTTCTTCTAAACCTCCCAACGGATTTTGATACGGTTCTCAGTAATGGAAAGGGCGATAAATGATGAAGATTTGTGTATATAATTTTAAGAAAAATCCATGTGAAGCCGGGGTCGCTAGTTCACTATAAGCTATTGACCCCATAGCCAATTATCCCGAAAAATAATCCCAAAAAAATTATTATAAAAAAATAATGAAAATAAAAAAGTCTGAGTGAGCAATGTGAGCTCCACAGCCCACATAGTCGGCGGCCGAATTTAAAAAACAACAAAAAACCGAATGAAAATTAATGACGTTGTCGTAGTCTGTAATTCGTAATTTTGTTTGTTCTATGGCGTTTTAAACACGTTAGCATGACATCGTGCTGTTTGGCAATTTTCACGACACATCTGCAACATTACGCCACCGTAACATTTTGGATGTAAACAGAAAATTAACGCGATCTATTTATAGAGACTGTGTAATAATTACAGTCAGGTTATATGTACACAGTTATAAAATGTTATTCTAAGTCCGGGGTCACACAAGAGTTAAAAACAAAGTCAAAGCAATAGAACTTTTTTTGGAATAGCGTCAGGAATCCACACATTAGTTAGTTTATTTAAAAAAATTTAAAATATAAACCAGCTTGTACTGGTAAGATTGTCCTTCAGTGTGTTCAGTGAAGGCTTCGAATTTTCAGAACAATTTCATTTTAAACTGACATTGAGAATTTAATTTTAAACATATTATAGAATAGGTAAAGGTTTTAACAGACGTATTTCATTGATGTTTTAAGTAATTTTTAGTCGGTTCAAATTGTTATTACTACTGCGTTTAAGTTTAAGTAAACTATGATACGGAACGTGGAAAAATTCAAACTCAAAAAAATATATTATAATTTTCTTAAAAATATTTAAAACCAAGACCAAGTTCAATGGGATTAAAAATTACCATTGAACTTTTATTGTATTGTACTTCGGTGAATAATCCGCTTAAATTGATTCGGAATCCTTAAAAGCGGGACTCAATTGCGATTTGTGTTCAATACAATATAATTAGATTAACATTGTAAAGTGAAACCACGCCTTAAGATTACATTAAGAGCAGGTGCTGTTACTATGTTTAGCGAATCTGCATAGTTTATAACGACTTTTCGTTTATTTTAAAACGCATTTTCCTAGTTATAAATAATATTTCATATAAATCATCGGTTTACAAGGAAGTGTACTGACTCACACATTTAATTTTTTGTATACTATCATAGATTAAATTTTATGGAGTTTTCATGTCTTAACTACTCAACCTATCATCGAAAAGATTTGCAGGGACACAGAAAAAGGATATAGGGTACCTACCTTCCATCCAGAAAATAGAAAAAACGGAAAATGAAGAAAAAGGAATCATGATTAGAAAATAGATTTCAATGCCTGGCAATATATTCCAGGGTCAGGCGTTATATTAGCTCATAATATTGTCAGTTAGGTTTTTTTTTTCTTTTTCACCGCGTACGAAGTCGCGGTCACCAGCTAGTCCTCTATAAAATTGCGTCCGTATATGTTATCGAGGATGTTAAAAAATCTGCTTTGTAAAATTTTAACAATCGTGCACACGTCTTGTTCAGTGCACAAATCCGTGACGTCACCTCTATTGTTCAAGTGAATAATTGCGGACGAAACACTTTAACCTAACATGAATATGAATGTCTATTTGTCTGTCTTTATCAATGGGTGTAAATAAATATTAATATTTTGTCAAGATAGTGTACCAACACATTCGCACACATACGTTGCTTCAATTGTAAACAGAACAGGTCACGTGTGAATCGTCATTACGCTCTAATTGGTATGTAAATGTACTAAAACAAACAGGACAATTGCAGTTAATCACACCAATTTTGTACTTTAACACAAGGCATTAAGGTCTTCTTACTTAATTACTTTAAGTGTATGTTTGTTTGTCGATGAATCGAGTAAATTGAGGAGTTGTTCCCTTTACCGGGCTCTTACCAAATGTTGCGTTGTATATTAGTGCGGCGTTGTTTCGTTAATAAAGCTTAATAAAGTCTTTTGTTACGAGCAAAAATTCGTCCTTTTTCCTTAACATCCGTTTACTTATCTTCTTTTATATTACTAACTTGATAAAGAAAATGCTGCTGATTCTTTTCATCTCCTAGTGTAATTAATATCTTAACATCGATCTTGCCTGTCTTGCATTAAATATTATAACGTAAATATATCAATTATGTTAACATATTAAAACTGTATTATTTTATTGAAATGCAAATATTTATTATTTGAAATTTATATGCGACTTTTTATATCAAATTTTATATCTTTCGCGTCCACAAAATTTTTACAAACTTTGACTAAGTATATATGTAGGCTATACTGTAAGTAGCTACGGCTAAAAGTGTAGGTAATATCGATGAGTATCTACAGGACAAAGTAAGTAACATACCATTAGTAACTTGTACTGAAATTTGCTAAGCCATATAGAACCATAGAAATAAGTCTTATAAATAGCAGCCTAAGAATTAATTTTTCTTTAATTAATAATAAGAATTATTTTCCGATAAATGATTTTAAAAAAAATTATGAAAAAATTACAAAAATGTAAATGCAAAAAAGAATCGTTCTTTGGTGGCCGACACTTTCAATTTTTGGTAGGAAATGAAGAAAGTTGCTTGAAACTCCTTTCAACCTTCTTTTCCGGCAATCTGCTTAGACTACGTTAGTAAGTTAGTTGGTAAATTAAATTGCGTTTTAGTTAAGTTCAAGGTTCTAAGTATCTAGAAACTGGGCCCAACCGTGAAATAAATTCTGATGCTGTTTTGTTTCCGTAACTAAATAATGGATGCCGAAGCCCATTCCCCTGTCTCCTCTTTATCCTTTATCCCATATCTACTTGATGGTTTGTAGGTGGCTACTGTCGCCTATAATAACACATGCAACGCCACAGGTGCCACAAGTGATAGTGATAGTGAGGAAGGGATAGTGAAATGAGCTCTGACACCCCTTACTCACTCAACGAAATACAGCAGCACACATGTTGTTATTTCACGATGGTATTCTGTAAGAATGTGGTTACAGCCGCCAGACGGGCAACGTAAATAACTGAGAAACGCAGTGTCTCCTGCCACTAATTTACTAATCCAGACCTGAAACAACTTTGAAAAGTATTTTCAAAGTTGGAACTGCCGGGAATCGAACCCGGAAACCCTAGAACGGAGCGTTAAGGAAAGCAACCTTTGTCACTCATTCAACGCTCTCGTCGTGAGCATGATGATGATGACGATTTATGTTCAAAATATGCCATACCGAAAGATTTACGCCCATATAACACAATCTGACTTAGGCCACCCGTGTTGCAAGACTCACGTGTGCAGTAAAAAAATGAATTTGATTGATCTACTTTAGCGTGAATTTATATTAAGTGCCAATATTATGTTCACAGTTGCAACAAATGCCTGCTGTGGTTGTAGTTTTATCTATAGAGATTCTCTAGCAGTCTTTTTCTTCCTGGCCGAAGTTTATTAGTACATGTCCTTCGTGATATGTACTAAATAAACTACGTATTTTAAAAAGTGTTTTTCGAATTTCGTCTTTTGTCTTATATTTGAAAACAATATAAATGGAAATTACATGGATAGTGTTATTCCGAATTATTTACGTGGAAGTGATTTGAATTTTAAATTTCTTATTAGCTCTGTATTGTATCGAAACAATTTAAATATAGAACGCTGAAAATGCTGCGAAAACATAGACAGGGATAATCTGTTTTTTGTTTTTAAATTATTCGCCGGCCGCCCACAGTGTTGGGACTTTGAAGTTTTCAAATAATAACTCTTCAATTAACATAATAATATTTCCTTGCTAAAAATAATTATCTATTCTTGTGACGCTTCATATTTTAACAAATGGAAAATTTAAAGAAAAGAAAGATGCAAACCTTCGTTTGCTTGTCCCATTAATCCCTACTAAAAGTCTTAAATTAAAATTATTTTTATTTATATGTGTACATAACTCAGATATTTATGGAAAAATTCTTTTGAATATTAAGATTGTTCCATATTTTTTATCTATAAAGGTCGTCAGGGGTAGTCTGGCGGTATATTTAGGCGCGTTACAGTATGCGACAGTTACAGACGTTTACAGTATGCGAGTGACAGCGCTAAATGACTTAACAGCGATATTAAATGGTAAGCGAGTAAGGTGAAATCGCGCCTTAGGTTATCATTTTACCTTTTTGTTTTAAATGTCAAGAGGAAAATTTTCGGCTAAATATTTAATCAATACGTCCATTGGATTATGTATTTAAGGAAATTAAAAGAAATGTAAGTTTATAATGGCTTATGGGTCTTGTGAGATTTTTTTGAAAATCCCACAGGAACCTAACATTTTTCCGGGATAAAAAGTATGTTAATCCAGGTAATAAACTATCTGTGTGCCAAATGTCATCCAAATTCGTTAAACCGTTACAAACAATTTAGAGTTTTAATTATTTAAAAGGGTGTTTTATCACAACTAAGTATGATTTACCAAAACAAGTAAGTACCTATACCTATACCAACTTCCGTCGCTAATGTAATATAGATAAGAATATTTATATTAAAACCTATTCTGTGTTTTTCAATCCCCTTAACTCAAAGATCACCTTAACTTATTACTAGTTCTTTCACGTAGAGAAACCTGTTTTCGGAGAATGCTGAGTAACTTCGAGCCTTTTAGCAAGTCGACAATCAGTAGACCCTGCTCAATAAGTGCTCAACATCAATATTCATCACGCGAAAATATGAAAACGGGACCATTCATAATCGAATTTATTATAGCAGTGTCACGTAACACTTACTTTATATTTGGTATAGTCAATTGCTTTGATCATCTATAACAGACGGCGGTTTTGTCGTCAAAATCCTATAAGAATGCAGGTACCTACTACATACTTTTATAGCAATACTAACGACAGTCACATCGGCCATGGTGACTCGACATATGTAAACCATAAATCTTCTTATCTACTTTATAACTGATGTTTGTGAATGATAAATGAAATTACAATATTACCTGCATAATTATTTAAAACATTTATTAGGTGGTAATATAATTTATAGTCTACAAGATAATGAAAGTGATACTGTAACGAGTTTTCCTTTTATCTATAGGTACTATTTCTGTACTTATTATAAAATAAAGGCGCTGAAAGGATTTAGATACCGTTTTCAATAATGGAGAGAGCGGTGAAAGAGAAAGGGTTGTGTACTTAATTATATAATATGCAGAAAAAATTGTGTCCATAAATTCCGGGGGCTATATAGAAATAATATATAAATAGAACATTTATAAGATTTCTTCAATACAAAAAAACCGGATCAAAATCGGTCCATCCGTTTAGGAACTATGATTCCACAGAAAGACATATACACATATACACAGATACACAGAACACGCGTCAAACTTATACCACCCCGATTGAGAGTCGGGCATCGTACCGATTTTCATGCTAATCACGTAGGTCTTTAGGGTCGAAGGCTTTTGAGTCTAGACCTCGTATTTAGATTAGTCTCCAGATAATAGGTATAAATAAAATGTTGTCTCAGGGGTCCTGGGTTCACTTCCGAGCAGGACCAACTTTAGATCTGTCAAGTAGCGGGAGGACACGCTACTTTTTGTGAAATAATTTCGTGCGCATCTCCACGAAATAACAACATGTCTGCTGTTGTTTCACGCAGAGTAAGTAATCGTTGCTGGGTTTTAGCCGATAGGAATCCGGCATAACCCAGCCCTATACTGCCGGGTATCCAAGAGGATTTCCCAATGTTAAAAAAAGGGGTAAGGGATGCCAGAGCTCATTTCCCTTTCCCCTCCTAATCCCTTATCCTTAAACCTACTTAATGGACGTAGGGGAAAAGGAATGGGCTCGGACTTACTGGTAATTCACATACAACGGCTAACATCCACCTAACGAGTGATAGGTTATCCGTCCTGTGTTGTTGTGGGTTGCTGTATTTAACGAAGTGCAAGTGAGTGCTACAATTTGAAACAATTTGCAATTTGTCTCCCCTTCTTTGTGTGACTTCTACAAAGGGGCCAGAGCCAAAGTAACAATTTAAAACGATAACGAAGTTCGAAAAAATAAAATGTATGGGATGTATCACGTGATTTAGCGACGGCATATGTCAATCCCATACATTTTATTGTTTTCAACTTCGTTATCGTTTTAAATTGTTACTTTGACTAGGGCCCCTAAGACCTGACACTTGAATGATTTCGCACAAGGTCAAAATCATTTTAGAATACGTTGTTTTTTTTTCTTGTTTTATGTTTAGTACTAATTATTAACAAAACAATTAACTTGGATAAAACATACGTAATTGCCAATTACGCTTTTTTACAAATTATTAATTATATACCTAACGTAATAAATAATGAATAGCATTTGGGAAGAATTCGGCTGGGTTGGCTGATGGATGCTTTCGTCGCCACTGCCGCAATGTCTAAAGACGAAAGTTTGCCTTAGTGCATTTTGCCTCATGTAAAACGCAAAGTAAAGGTATGGTATAGCCATCCAAAGAGATGTTGCGCACTAAAAATAAAGAAAGCTATTAAGTGTAATTTTATAATAAATAATACTAATAAACTTTCACATGTGTATTTTTCTTTCTACCGAAATTATTAATTATTCCCTCTTGACATATCATATATTTCTGGTGTGTGCCGTAGTACCGTGCAGTGCCCGTAGCATGACCACCAAACTATGTTAAACCAATGTATCAACATTAACTGTCAAAATCTATAATGCTTGAAAATATTTTGATGGGTTTATCATAATTGTGTTTTGGTGGTCTTACTGCGGCTACTGGCTTTAGCTTAGCTAGGTAGTTATTTATTAATGAAATAGAAGGGCGTGAAAAATACCGCGCAGTACATTATTAAGCTAACTTTGCTATTCAGATTTCAGTTCATACGTTTTATATTAGTCTATGAACTTTGAGGTTTGTGTAGGTGCGTGTGTGTAATGGTGGGTAATTAGGAGGTCATGTGTGTGGAATTTGTTCGAGAGGCAGTGGCAACACTGGGTATAGTACCGAAACATGGCCTCTCACGGCAGGACCTATCCACAAGTTTAAATTCGCTCAGCGAGCTATGGAGAGAGCTATCCTCGGAGTTTCTTTGGTGGATAGGATCGAAAATTACGAAATTCGATATTGTGGGTCGGTCGGTATTTTATTTTAATGTCAACATAAATTGAACGACGACGGGTGAAGCCGCGAGGCACAGCTAGTCCCTAAACAATCATATTGTCACAGATCTCTCCATAGTGGCAATGAGGTACAGTCTGAATGTAAAATATTAGGGCACTTAATAATTAGCTAACATTCATTATAATCGAATTTCGACTAGTGAGAGAACACAGAGCATATAATATAATATGTCACTCATTAAATGAAGAAAAATGGCGGCCGTTAGACTTACAGCGGTGTGGATCTGGCAATTGTTCATACTGGCTCGTATTTGTATAGCGAGATGACTTTATTTGGATGGTGCCAGGGCCATTATTTGTCCTCTAAAGTAAATGACATAAATAAACAATATTACAGCTATAAGTATGCCCATTAATAGTGAATTGAATGAAAACGATAAAAAATAATGCTCTTTGATAACATTGAGAGAACTACATTATGAAGTGCTCTGTTACATAATAAACAAAGTGCAACGCTCTGTTTAAATGGTTTAATTATAAAGAATAGAAGTTTGACGTCAAAGCATTATGTCTGCTGTTGTCTCAAATAGTTCGTAGTTATGACTACTGTTTTTGTGATTCTTCATGTTCAAAATCAATATGTATATTATAAAACAAAGTCGCTGTTTGTCTGTGTCTTCTAAATAATTCACTCTATGTATTTTGATAAGGTTTTCACTAAAAGAAAAAGCTATAAAGGATGAAGTGGTAAGTTGTAGTGTAGGTATATGATTCACAAGTAATCGTCCTTGAATTCAGTGTCAAGCCATTAATTGCCTAAAAATTCAGAAAAATTCTTATTCTCAAGGAGAAATATTCTTTTCAGCGTGAAAAATTGTATAAATCATAATAGCTCCAGGAATAGTGTAGGACGCAACATCACGTGACATCACGCCTCGCAGTTCGCCTGCAGCCACTAGCTTGCGTATATGGGTCGCACGAGTTACCAGAGTAGATAGTTTGCAGTGACCACAAAATATCGTGGTAACTTTTTTAATAAAAATTATTCAACTTATTGACAATTAAAATATTAATTTTATACATTTACTAAAACAAAGATTTTAATAACAACAACCAAAAACATGACAAAGTTAACTGTCAGTATGTAAGTAATGTGGATCGCGAACCAGCGAGCGTCGCAACGTTGACTGTACATAACCATAGTAAGCAATAAGTGCAGTTGGTGTTCCTGAGGATTTATTCAGTTTGTTTAATGCATACGAGAATTTA
Source organism: Synanthedon andrenaeformis (assembly GCA_936446665.2). NCBI lineage: Eukaryota > Metazoa > Arthropoda > Insecta > Lepidoptera > Sesiidae > Synanthedon > Synanthedon andrenaeformis. The sequence goes on along the minus strand of OW387786.2, from coordinate 2,706,736 downwards.
TTTAATTTTTTGCAAACGCTTCCTTCATGTGAATTCAATGTAAGTTTGCGGTCTATTTGCAAGCCCAAAAACTTTACTTACCAAAATTATTTTATATTATAGACAGACAAATTTATATTTATTTTTATAGACATATTTGGTTTGTGTTAATGAAAAATTTAAATACAACTATTAGTGTGAAAAAACCTTTTTAAAAATATGTATTCATTAGTGCTGATTCAGCTCATCAATTAAATTAGATTTAGCACACCAATTTGTGTCTCACCATAGCAAAGATCAATGAAAGTTCTCTAAAGTCGTCAATTAAAGTTATAAATAAGAACCGGAAATAGGCGAAATATTAAAAGAAGTAAAGCGCATTGGAAAGTACTAGAATAAAACTGATTTGTCCTGCTTCTAAATAACGAACCTATGGTCACCGTGCGCAAGTGGTGTAAAAGCTTTTGTGCTCTCATTGCGTACAGCCGCTATTGTTTCACTGACAGACTTTACCCATTTTCTTCTATTTTAGCATTTGCAACTGTTCCCTTGGAATAGTAAAAATAACTTGTTTCAACTGAAACTGACTGTGTTTGCTTTCACAGAGACACAAAGAGAGTGACATCCTTGCTTGTACAATCTTAAAAGTATTTTGCTTTGTGTATATGTATATAATTAGTCCAACAATTGAATAAAATTATTATCAGTCTAAATTTGAGTAGGCTATTTTCAAAAAATACGAATTTTTCTTTAGTAAATATTCCCCACAAATTTTCCCGTAGTATGAATAAGGGATGTAGAATGACCAAGGGTTGCCAAAGCCCTTATCTAATCTCTTATCCTTACTCCTACTATGGTAGGCAGCGCATTTGCACCAACCGTGGCGGTAGCTTGTGTTACAGGCGACGGTAGCCATCAAATGGACCGTCAGCCTGTCTGACGGCAGGCAAAAAAACGTTGAAAAAAAAAATTAGCAGAAATTGTAATATTGAAAGGTTAGTCTGGTACAAAATCACACTATAAAAATGTTTAAAACATTTTAAAAATTAATAATATTTCAGTATTGTTTGATTCCGTTTGTTTCTCACAGAAACTTTAAAACTACCAAACTGATTTAATCATACATTTAAACTATTTTCAAATTGGTTTTCCCCCGTAAATTAATGTACATTTAAGGTAGGATTATGTAGATTGAATGAGTACTTGATAAGCCGACTATTTTAATCCAAAAACTCAAAAAATTAAGCTTACAATTTTCTTTATCGGTGATTATTAAAACATTATCTATTAAACACGTAGAAAACATACAATTGGACATAAACAAAGAAAGTGAAATTTCTCGATCACGTGTTGCGACGGAGTTAGCTGATTAATTCGTCTAATTAGTGTTCGATGCCAAGGCCTCTGAGACCTCCCACAACTTTGTTGCGACCTTCGACACAACACATTTCACCATTAATGATTCTAACTCGATAAATATGTATACCTATTTCTTTAATTAATTGGAAATTTATAAATTGTTGGCTTATGCTCGCGAGTTCGTCTGCCCCCTTTTATTATACTTGAAGCATTTAGTCAATCTTTATTGCTTTTCTTTAGTTCTACTTTAAGATTATCTTTTATGTTAAGGTTGACAGACAGGTGACGGTGACGGTCCCCTTGTTAGTAGGTGGCTACCGTCGCCATATTATGTGCTGCAAGTTCGATGCCGACTATAGTGGGATTAAGGATAAGGGATAGGAACATTGTGGTTTTTAGGTCTAATTAAATAAATATTTAATTAGATTTTTAAGTGAGAAGTATTTTTTTATTTACATTACAGACAAAATTATGAATTTTCACCGTAAGCTGAAAATTCAAAACGAAAATAGTTCATAATTTTTTTTTTGCACTAAAGCAAAATGTATCATTTATTAAATTATAAATAATTATCATAATCATAAATTATGAACAGAAAAAAAATATATATTTTAATTTTATTTATGTGCATAATTTGCAAATTAATGCAATTAATTAATTATATGGTTATATTTTTTTAATTATGTAACCCCTGTTTTTGTCCAATAAATAAATAGATTAGTACCTATCTGTATTAAGAAACGTACCGAAATGTGTATTATATGTATATTAGCTCTATAAAAGTGATATAAGTTTTATTAAGATAATGTGAATAAAGACACGATTTATTTGTCATTCATTGTACGTTGCACCGAGGTACTACGTGCCGATTCATAAATCATCGGCGGCGGTCGTTTCAAAGAGAACTCCATACTTCCATCTAAGTCCATATTTTCCCACAGGATTATGTTTGCGAGCTCCGTAGGATTACGACTTCGCATCGATCATAAAAACTATGATTGGAAACTAAGTTCAAATAAGTCATATACGAACCTACACATATGTATCTAGTTCTTGATATAAATTGTTAACATTGAGATTATGACTATTTCGAATTTGAAATATAAAGCTAAAATGTAATTAATCCTCCTATGTACGAGTAACATAAATGAGAAAGTTAGTGAATATGAATGTATGGATGTTTGTTACTCTTTCACGCAAAAACGGTTTAACGGATTTGCATGAAATTTATTATCTGGATTAACATAGATATAGAATACTTTTTATCCTGAGATTCCCGAGATATCGCCTAAGAAACTTTGAAACGCCTTTACCTTTTTCTCTTCTTGGATATTGTTGATTCTTGTCTTGGTTAATTCAATAAAGAAGATTTTGTATTTAGAATCTCGTTTATTAATTACACCACATTGCTTGAGCTTAGTCTGATAATTCAATGTTCTTACATAGAGCAAACACAGACCACTTCTTACAGACTACACTATACTATACTTATGGCCTCCCTAAACAGATATCTATTAGAGTTCCATTTTGAGACGAAATTGTTATGGTTTATGATTTATATTGTAACATTTTGACTTCTTCTATTTTAAAACATTAAAAATAATTGTGAAATTCAATTCATCATTTCAACTGCAGGACCTCCACTGCTGGACATATGCCTTCCCAACAATTTTCCAATAGGACCCGTCAGAAACAACCTAGATCCAGTGAAGACCAGTGAGCCTTGTTAGGCCATCTGTCTATTTTGTGGGTGGACGTCCTACGCTGGTCAGACCATTTTTCAGGTTTTTACTCATATCGCGAATATCTGTAGAAATAGCATTATAATTACTTCTGACAAAAGTTTCTACGTAAAATTTTCTACACGATTTAATTCCCCTGATTTTTCTAATTTGCCTGGGCTACTAATCATATGTGTTTCTGCCATACTTATTATCAAACCATTACATTAAATATTAACAATAAAGGACCTGATTGTTATAATATTGTTAAAATTATTTAAAAATCCATATCAAATTATAGAATGCGGATAGGAGTATCTTCACTAATCCCATATTGAAACCAGATCCAATGAACGAAACGTCGAAGCGACCCATTTTTGAAATCCAATTTCAAACGTTTGGGTCTAGTTTGTGTTGGCAGTGTGCATTCATGAATAGGATTATCCTAATAGCGTATAGCAGTGCAGGCAGGACTTATTTTAGATACTCGCTGTCCTCATATTAATCATCGAATCTCTGGACCTTATTACCTACTAGCTGTTGCACGCAACTTCGCCCGCGTTTCTCGCTGATCATGTAGCTTTCTATAGGTGAAAGAATTTTCAAAATCGGTCCAGTAGTTTTTGAGTTTATTCATTACAAACATACAAAAATACAAATCTTCTCTCTTTATAATATTACTATAGAAGTATAGATAAGTCTTTCGAATCTAGATTTAAAACAGAAACTAGTGTTATTTAAAGTAATTATAAAATTAGTTTCTTTTGTTTTTGAGTGAATAGTTCACCATATTAAAATCACGCACGTTACATGAAGTAGGTACGTACATATGTTTCATTTAAATTATGCTTTACTAGCGACCTGTCCTCGGCTTTGCAGGGATGCACATTTTTCTGCAAATTATATTATAACAAACTTCCTATTAATGAAATCCGTTTCAAAATCCGTTAGGGTGGTTAAGAAGTTAGCGGAAAAATAGACAAAAGCTATAAAATGGTTAGGTTTATAACCATTTTATAACATAAGTTATAAAATGGTTGCGAAGACTTTAAATCAATTTTTAAATGTGGTGTTATTGACCTTAGCTACGTATAAGATGTACTCCAAGACTCTTGTCTTGTACATGAACATCCTAAATGTTGTATGAACATAGTTGTTGGAGTAATTGGAAGTTCCACTGAGTGTAGATTAATGTATGAGATCAAATCTCGCTTGAGTGACTCAACGAACGACACAATGCAAGTTCACAACACTAATTCATTGACGCTCGTCACATTGATTATGTATGTATATTCGAGCAAACGCTGTGGCATGTAATGCTTACATAATGAAATAATGTACGTCATTTGACAATATTTTGAAAACTTATACATAGTAAAAAATAGAGTCGCTTCACGCCGGCTGTCTCTGTAGGTATGATACGATTATAGATCTTTTAAACTAAGGAACGGATTTTAAATGCGGTTGCAATAAAGGCTGGAGTGACGAGATTTTTTTATTATTTTGATACTATTTTTTTATTAATTTTCCAACGCGTTGGAAATAAAATATATAACCGCGGCATTAGTCATATAAATATTCAATAATGTTTTTTCTTTTTAAATGTTATTAAGGGTTGAAGACATGCTGGCTACCGTCACCTATAACACAAGCAACGCCATAAATGCTGCAAGTACACTGCCGGACCCTAGAAGGATTAAGGATAAGGGATAAGGACGGGATAGATAAAGTGATGGGCTCTGTGAATGGCCTGCTTAAATAGTATTATTATAGTTAAGTGTTCCCTAACACTAGGTGACTGTTGGTAAAAACCGTCAAAAGTGTTGAAAAAATGTAAAGCTTCTTACTTGTAGGAGGGTAGTTTTTAAAAAATCAACTGCCAATATGCAAATATTGATATGTTACAGGCTCACGTGTATCATTTAATGAAGTCTGACAGCTATTCGAGATATCTTCGCTCAGACATGTACAAGGATTACCCAAACGGAGCGAAGAAGAAGGTAGTTATATATATATATATTTAGTTTTTGAATTGAAAACTTCTGTAGGCGGGGTGGGGAGTTTGGTAGGGGGGTATAACAGTGAATTCGGAGCGACACTCTCATTGACGTTCAGTGGCGCTCAGTGACGCTAAGTGACGCTCAGTGACGCTCAGATAGAAAACTTGTATAAAGTGTAGTTCACGTTGAGGAACGAAATGATAGCCGTTTTGAACGATGTCCTTTTTGATGCGTTTTAAGTATCGCGAGGCGTATTCATACATACAAGATGTCAACAAACTGAACAACAGTTCAAGCATTGAAAAATCGCTTATCGTTAAAGTAATACGGTTCAATATTTGTTAAGAAGCGATTAAAGCAAAATGTCTCAAAACTCGTCGTTGTTATAAGTAAAAAATACATTATAATTAATTATAATATACATTCTTAGAATTAGATCCTTGTGTGTCAAATTTCACCCAAATTCGTCGAACCGTTTTTGCGTGAAAGAGTAAGTAAAAAACATCAATAAATCCGTCTTCACAAACTTTCTTATTTATATTAATGGGATATTAAAATTTCCTTACATTTTCATTGTTTAAATGCTTGAAAAAAAATTAAATATTGTGGCTATTTTTAATTTAATATTATGTAATTAGACTGATAAAAAGTAATATTAGCTGCATTTAGTACATACAACGAAAGAGACACCAGTATTTAAATTTAGTTATATTTAATAATATAATAGGTAAAATTAGAAATATTTAAATTTGACGCTGAAAATAATATGAAATGACACTAAATCTGTCTAACAAGGAAAATGTTTCAAAATCCATCAAAAATTAATAGTACAAAGTGATAAGTTTCTAATATAAAACTAAGTTTATTTTATTAAAACTAAAGTTTTTTATTTTATTTTTTATTTATTTACAACAACACACGTGGTACATCATAACAGGATTAAAAATAATTAGATTTATCAGTTCTCCCAATCGAAGTATACATCATTTAAATTAATTACATTACACAAATTATAAAAAATACAATATTTACAAAAGCATGCACACACAAGAAATTATAAGAACACTTAATAATAAACCAAAATTACCTACTATAAGACATACATTACAAAAATACTTAGTTAATCTAAGTAATAAAAGTAGTAAACTATAAGGAATAAATCTATAGAAAGTAGAAACTAAAGTGGAAATAAATTTAAAGACATGTTCACATCAGAACAAAAAAGTTCTCAATTACACATCGTTCATGTCATTATAGAGACTGCTGCTATACTAAGGGCCAGTTTTATAAACGACATACCTTTTTCCCGTTCGTTACAGTGCTGGTAACGAACGGTTAACGGTCCGTCAATAACGTTTACTGACGGTGGTTCTATAAAAGAAATTAAACATTCGGTAGCTATCCGTAAAAATACGCCGAAGTTTATGAATATTGTCGACGGTTTCGTTGTAGTCTGTCAAGAACTGTCAAGTTTCGCGTCGCAAACACATTTATTTACAAATATAACAAAATAAACGATACCTACGTAAGATAAACCAACCCTATCATAGTCAGTAACGAGCCAGTAAACGCTAGCTGTCAAATTATACTGTTGACTTACGAATATATTGTTATAATACACTATATTATACTATTAGATCATTTTTTCGTCTATTTGATATAAAATTTAACTAACGGATTGTTATAAAACTGGCCCTAAGAGTATTACAGTATTACTATAGTTATCAATACTTTGTGGTGTGTCTGCGTAAGTAATTTAATTTCGTGGCGTCGTCGTCCCACCGCTACTTCCAGCGAGTTGCGAACTCCCGACACTAAATAATTATATACAAAAACTGGGCGTCGAAACGGTTTAATTACAAATTATTGCTGACATTAAATCAAAATGTTTAGCACTTAATTATTAGTAAGCACAATTTTGTTGCTAACATAATATTAAAATGTAACATTTGATGATGATTGATTTTAAATTTGAACTATTATTGACGACACGTTTGGTCTAGTGGCGTCGTAACGGTCGCGGGTTCGAATCCCGCTAGGGGCAAATGTTTATGTGTTAACATTTGTCTTTGTACCTGAGTCATGGATCTTTGTATTTATAATATGTATATATTTACAAAAAAAAAAAGTAATCTATGTATTATATCAACTGTCTGGTATCCATAATACAAGCATTAAGTTGCTTAATGTGGAACTAGATGGTGCTGTGTGGAATGTGTGAAGATATTATTATATTATTATTATAATAATTTGAGACCATCCCAAAATCTATCATTGGTTACGTGATGTAAGCAATGCTTAGAATACAAAAGTTACGTCATATTATTTTCAAATTCAAGGATTTTAACACTTTTAATAACGACTATATTATGTTTAATTAAAATACTATTAATATTTAAAATATTATGATGTATATCCTCATAATAGTACTAAAATTACGGGGATATATTTTTGTTTGTTACCATTTCTTAGTCAAGGAGTTGAGAAACTATACTATGGTGTTGCTAAGACCAATGCGCGTTCTAATTTGTGATCAAAAAATTTGTAAGTCATAATGGAGATGAACATTACGAAACCCAATAATATGAAGTGCTGAATTGCGTGGAAGTAACTAAAAATGGTTTATACTGATATTATAGCATCATTTCTTGTCAAGAATATTTTTTTAAATGAATGCTATCATTTGTTTTTCGTAATCTTAAATATCATGGATATTTTAGATTAAATTAATAACTGTCTGCCTTTTATATTATTATATAGAAAATAATAAAGATAAAAGATAATATTTAATAAAAATATCCGTCTGTAATTAATAAGGTTCCTAGAAAATTTGCTCAATAACAAGTGCCAATATTTATCTTGGAAAATAATTTCCCTCCTGACAAAGTACTCGTAGGTCCTCTTTTTTAATTGGAAGTTTTGTTGATGATGCGAAAGATGCGTTGAAGGACCACCCTGGAGGTTTGGCTCCTCCAGAGAAATGTTACCTTAATGGATATTAAGGTCAAAACTGTAAATGGGATAAGGGAATCGTGCACACTCACCTACCTTTAGCTCCAGCTGTCTCCCGAAAGCTATGTCTCACACCCGGCAAGTTCACAACAGCACAATCCCATACATGCGGACTTCGATAGCACAGGTGCAGTTTCTGACAGTAGATTAAAAGCGGATTAATAAATTAGATGAAATAAATGCGGTCGACGACCCACACGCGCGCCGTAAGCTAGTTTTCGACACAGAGGCGACATCTGTCGCAGATATATACATTAGATTAAGACTAAATTAAGAATTTAATACCATTAGTAGTTAAGTTAAGTTAAACATGTTAAGTACACTGTTTAGGAGTGCAATTGAAATAATTATCCATACACATGTAATTTATAGTTTTCATATATACAGGGTTACTGGTTAAGTCGACCTATTCCCGTTAAGGGCGTGTAGTTTACATTATTTCTGACAGATTTCACTATGAGACACCCTATCCCAAATCTAACCGTTTTCGAGATATTTGAATTTAATTGTTTTTTACAAAAAAATCCCGATTTTCGGCTGTTAGCTTAGATATTTTAAAATGTGTAAGTCTTATTATTACTATTATTTGATTTTTACATGTAAAATAAGATGCTTTATCATCTTAATAACGAATATTATACGTAAAATGAATAAGTAAGTCGTTGTAGACGATTAAAACTAAAAAAAATTAATAAAAATTTAAAAAGTTTATTTTTCTTTAATGGATATCTGAAAAAAATATTATGGCGCCTGTTTCGCAGATATGCTTAAAAATATCTACGTTTCATCAGCTATCCGACGAGGTATAACAATCTAGGGTTTTATCAAAAATTTGAATGAAATAAGTAGGTATTGTACTATATGAAATAAGTAAATAAATAAATAAATACATGAATGTACACGAGGAGAGGGGAAAGAGGTGGGGGGCGGATTCATTAGCAAAACCCAACATAAATTATTAGTCGGTAATTATGAAAACATTAATTGAAATTTATTAGTTCAAACGTTAGTTTATAAGATGGCAAGCCTTGGGCAAGCCGGCTGACGGACCTCTTCATGGCAGATAGGGCTACCGTTGCCTTGGAACACAAGAAGCTGCTATGAAATGCCTACCCTGATAAGATTAACAATCATTGACCTCTTGAAAGCCTTTACCTACTCGGGCACCGATACAGAAAACCATATTCGCTGATTTTGATATTAGATTCCTAACTGCTGCTAAATAGTCTCATCATTTAGTGAAATAATATTATGCCTTTTCCACCAAAAGATTACGTAAGTGATCCTTGAACGTTGTCAGATTTCTGATGATATTTCTTATGTTTTTTGAAATTTTATTATACAAGTGCGGTGCCATACAAAAGACACTTATTCTTTCATTTTAGACTATGGACGTGTCTCAAAAAGATTGACCGATGGGCATTTCTTTATAAGTATTTAACGGAGCATAGGTCACACAGTTCTTAGTTGTGTTTTTTGTAATAACATTTTATCGTAGGATTAAATTAAATAGTAGGTATTATAAATTAGAATATTATGTTTTAACCAGAATATTTATATAAGCTTGTTCAAGAGCTCAATGGTGTAGAACAGAAATAAATTCAATAAATTTAATAGCTGTTGCATACACGGAAGCCATAGTTGCATATCTATGTTTATTGCTGATTGTGATCTGAAACTGCCATTAAATTAGCTAGAAATTCGAAACGTTTGCGCGATAAACTAAAAAATGTATTATTATTACTTACTCGACGCGTTTGATCGAGTAAAACTTGCACTAGGCCCTCTGGTCAACTTACAATAAACAACTTCAAAATTATTTAAAACCTAAATAACTTTGTTGTATTAAACTATAAATGTAATTAAATTTTTAAGAAACAGTTGATTTTTAAGAAACACCGTTCGAATGTTCTAGAAATTGTTTCTGAAATTATTCAGTAGATGGCGCAAGCGTAGCTGCAACGCACAAACAAATAGTTTTATGTTTTATTATCAAAACAAGGAGTCATAGACAAAACGCGTTGAACGGACGTCAAGTTTTAATTTTGTCAATGGGCGCCAAGCGCCTAGTAATTATATCAAAATTGTGACGTTACAACGTCACAATTTGACCACAAATATTATGATTATTATCGAATCACGTAAATAAGCCAAGAGTTTATCTTGTTGACACCCTCTTTTACGTAAACAGCAATAATGGTTTATTCCCTTTCAGAAAATAAATATTATTTTGGTTTTTTTTTTATTCAGCAATATAAAATGTATGTTGATTTTTATGAATATTTGACATTTTTAAATGTAAAAATTGTCAGACAGTCTGACGGTCCATTTAATGACCGCGAATCGCTACCGACCTTAGTAAGATTGAGGATAAGGGTTTTAGGACGATAGGGAAATTGGCACTGGAGTCCCTTACTCACTAAAATACAGCACACATACTTTTTTACACACACACACATTACACTAAAATACAGTGGAAATGGCTGCCATAAATGGCCATAAATGGCTGCCAAACGCAGTGTTCCTGTCAATATTAAATAATAGTCATCAAAATTAATTCACGACTGTACTTTCATTTTTTCTTCTATAAAATCCAATGTGTGCCGATCGCCTACCACGATTTTCTGAATGGGTCGTATCGCACGCTAGGAAATAATATCTGTGTGAAACGACTACCTACTCATTTTTTTTAAGTTGGCGTTTCGCACATTTCGTACACAATAAAATCGTGCGAAAAGAAAACTAAACAAAATATTAACTAAAAATATTTGAATTTGAAAATAGCTAGCAAGTCGGCAGCGCACTGTACCAGCGACGGTAGACTAATACCATCAGTGAACCGTCTGACGATCTTTACATAAATAAAAGTAGCCTTTCCTCAGATGTCGCAACTTTAATATCACTTAAACTTTAAAAAAAAACACATTTAGGATACATTCAAAGCACTACACTACATTGCTTTGACTATCCCAAAAGTACCCTGAAGGCATTGTTATATTACACACAGGTCGTCGTATATCCGTCCAGTATACTTAATTGACACAATGGCTGGAGATGTAGAAAGATTGACAAAATGTTAACAATTTTTTTAAGGAATAACTTCCCTTTATTATTAATTAAAATAGCGGAACAAATCGGTTAAATTCAAACGTATGCGAACGCGGTTCTCTATGTAGTATACCTAACCACCTATAATTGAGTTCAGTTAGGTACGCTCTGATTGATTGAGCCTCAATAAACCGATTTAAATCACCGTATTAACTTGATTTCCCACTTAATTGTGTACAGTATGGTGTAGACATGAAAATAAATCTTAAATGAAGCCACGTTCGGTCTTCCATTTATGGATCACTTGAGCATTTTTATGATATTAAGCATTTTTGTGATAGACAGACCGACGGCTTACTTATTATAACGGATGTTGATTATAGTATATAAACCTGTGCATAAATCAGTAAATAGTAAAGTGACGAACACTTCCTTGCAAGCGTTAGCAAGCGTATGATAAAAACACTTGTCCTCAGTTTCTGACGTAAAACTGAACGGACGCATACGCAGATCCATTCCAAACTGTTAAAACACCAGTTTGAATGGGATGAAAGCTATCTTATAAGTTATTCATCAGTTCCTTTTGAGGAAGAGGAAGAAGAGGACGAGGAACCCTAAAAGTTTTCTTTATAATATTACACTAGGTATCTATATATAGGAATAAACGACGGCGAGACGAGACATTTTTGACGTGGCGTGAAATCTTTAAATGTTTAACACTGCGTGACTGACATGTACAGTCTGAAAAAAATATTTAAACAAATTAGTCTTCAAATTGAAATTCGGCCCACTAATCTATTTATGTTAATTATCCTATACTTGTTATCCTGGAAATATGTTAGGTTCCCGTGGGAATTTTAAAAAATCTAACTACAGCGCGAGCGAAGTCGCGGCCAGCAGCTAATTAATGATAATAAAATACTTTATTTAGACCATTTTCGATCAATTCGATTTATTGTTTTTATATTGTCGTTATTGACATTCGACAACTTATAAGCTTCCACTTAACACAAACGAATTGCCAATCAAGAAGTAATCGGTATTTAAAAAATATGACGGTGTAACGTGTCGGTAACAAGAAGTGTACCTGCGTTTGCACAGCGCCCATTCAACAATATCTTTGTAAGTCCGACTGGTAGTCTAAAGTTTAATTAAACCAAACAAACAAATGCTTCAGCCTTGCCTTATTATATTAGTATATTTAAAAAAAAGTAAAACTTTACTATCGCGAGTGTACATTTACAACGAAAACAACAAATTAACAAATATTTTAAAGTGACAATTGGTTGCGAACGTGACGAATATTGAATGTTCATGTTTCAATATCTCAATTCGGTAAGCCTTTCCTATCGCACAGCGATAACTTTGTCTTAATATCTTAGGCTCTTATGTACCTAAAACAGATATATAGGTATCAAGAAACATATAATAACAGCAGGTTTTTTTATATTATTAAATCAAAGCAGCGTTTGACCACAATCTCACCTGATGTGAGGTGCAAATGCATCTGAAGATGGACCACAATACCTAGTAAAACAACTAAAAACAATAAAAGTAAAAGTAGTATGTAACAAGAAACAATTTATTTTTCCTTATTAAATATACAATACAAATTTACGTATTGTACAAATGTAAATTGTCTGCCTGTCAGATCTCAGCAGCAGTTATTATAATAATTATTTCTGTATTGTGCAACTGTGACCTTAAACAGAAACTAAAATAAACTAACTAAAAATACAAATAAAACTATCGAAACTCAAGTCCAAGTAAACATGTTGTGTGTGGAAAACTTCTTAGCTTAGAAAAAAGTGTACCTATATGAAGTAGGCGTTGTACTATAATTATTATTTAATTGTAAAGAAGATTTTTGAATGAATGTACAAAATTATATTATATGTACCTATTTATAGGTAGAATCATCAGTAATAGTACTTTTTTTAAATTATAAAAAGATTAAAAATGTGGGGGCAATTTAACACTTTACATTTAACGAAAAAAGTTTTTATGTAATATCAAGTGCTAATTAGTAATCTTCGATTATTATTATAATTTTTACTCAGGAAATATTTCAGTTTGTAGCTAAAACTTGCTGTTAATTTTAGATAGGTAACTCCTACCTCAGATTGGTAATGTTATTATTTTTATTACTATTACAAAAATATTTCAATTATCGTGAAATGTCTTTTGCTTACCAAACATTGTGTTATATTATATATTATATTATAATACATAAACATATCGTTTACATATTTGAAACTCAGTTAATTTAATTTGAATTTATTTGTTGAAAACGAAAAAAATAAATTAAAATGCATCCAAGCATTTATTTGGAATAAAATTAAACGTAGCTTGTTTATTATCAAAACATATACCATTATTTTGAACATTTGGCATACTGCGGTAATATTTTTTTTTTTTTTTCAAAAAGTTAAGCAGACGGCAAGTTGTATTCTATAATAACATATTTATACATATATGTACATTAATTTTTATCGTATTTTCATGTCTTGTTTTGAAAATATCACACGATTTTTTATAAAGATTTGTAAAATGAAGTTATATTGTAGATACTAGCGGCCCGCTCCCGGATTCGCCCGGGGTGCTTTTTTTTTTACGTAAAAACCTTCCCTGATTATCCCTCTATCCATGAGTGAAGACAGAATTAAAATCGGTCCACCCGTTCTCGAGTTTTGCGCTTAGAACATATTTAGGGATTCATTTTTATATTATAGATAATCTAGGCGAACGGTCTTAATAGCGAAGATCCTCCAACAGGAGGCTCTCACTATAATTTATGTTGTTCTCGCTCACTTTGCTCAATTCGACAATAACATATAGAGTGTTTAGTACAATGATGAGGCGTGTCGTGTTTCAACATATCGTATATTGTAAAAAAAAATAGAATTGAACAAATAATACCTCTGTGGGTCTTTTAGTATGTCGTAAGACAAGCAAGATATTTTTATACTTTAAACAATCTTTTAATTCAAAACTACACTAGGTATTTTAAACCTCCTGATAGTCCTGAAGTTGACCTTTAGTCAACTATCACAAGGTTCAAAATACCTAGCGTGCTTCACCGTGATTGGAATATATTTTCAGTGCAAAAAACTATTTCATTTACAACTAATGAAAAGTCTAAAGACTGTAAATCCAGCCGAGTTCTCATTAGGTAGGAGATACTTGTAGGAAAATGCCACCGACGTGCATTAATCTTCATTTTATGCAAGGTTAAAGTGTCAGATGCTAATGAAATTGGTCCGGATTGAGGTCAAAACTCATCAAGTGCAACTATCTAGTACTAGGAGGAGGTGAGTAATTAAACAAATAAACACCGTAAACGATGTGTTGGAGGCGTTGCTTTCAAATAGAAACGCTTGCTAAATTGCTAGCTTTTGCCTGCGACTTTGTCCGCGCTCCTTTTTCTAAGACGTTGAAACATGTGTTCTATTTCTATTGCGCATTTATTTTGCTAATGTGTTGACTATTTATTTTTTCTTTAGGTGATCTCTCGGGAACAGTGGGTACTTTTTTATTAGATGAAAGGTATTACAGGGTATCTATATTATCATTTTCTGTGTTTTAATACAGTAATTCATTTATTTTATTCTAACAACTTATTTTATTCATAAGTAATATCTAATTTTAACTTTAATATTTTATTAAGTTTTTATGTTCAACTGTACAGAATCACCGTTGTGGGCGAGTTGTCTATTGAAATAATAGGTAAAAATCAAACATGATAACTCGCCCAATTGGGCGTGATAAATTTGGGCGAGTAGTCAATTAACTCCTCCAAACAACATGTCGCTGCTTAAATTAAAAGTACCACAAATCAAAAAAATCAATAAATGTTTTTATTGCAAAAATACAATCACACTCCTTCATATTGTATGTTGCAAAAAGACTTATGGTTGTTTTATTCCATATTTAGTATATTTTGATATATTTTTATATTCAAAAGTAACTTATATGGTTATATCTCCTCTAGTATTCAGTTTATTATAAAAGTACTTAAAACATTTAATGCTACTTAAAAATACGCTTCTAACGATGTATAATATGCATATATTTCATATATGTATATCTCTTATAAAAAAAAATAGACAAAAAATAATTTAATTTTTTTCGATTAGCTCTCCTGTAAAAAAGTGTAATTTTGATTTTTGTTGCTTCTGAATTTAAGCAGCGATGTGTGCAAAATGCAATGGCTTTTTATCAGAAGTACTGTGTCCTCTTAAGTAGTGACATTGACCTTACCAGCAGACATTGGCGGCAGTAGCGGTCGAGACAGGCCTCATTACAAAACATTAGAATGTTCAGCAGACAGCAAACGAGCCGCAAATTACTATTAACATTCAATAAACGGAGTCAAGGCTGTCATTGCAAACGGATGAGCAGTGTTGCGAAGTTTCCACTAGCTAACTACTTTCAATATGTTCACATTACCTATTACCTACAGACGTTTATATAGGAGAGAATATATGGAAAATTTTAATGAATGCAATTTTTTAATATCAAAGTTAATGCAACCATTACGTCATAGGTGTAATAATGGTGTAATCCAAGAGTAACAAGAAATGTTTAATAAAAATAATATATTGTATAACTAAAGGACAATAACATGATAAGGTAATGGGCTCTACATTGTTTAAATTCTATTAATATTTATTATAAATGGAAAAGTTTGTGAGGATGTATGTTTATTACTCTTTGACGCAAAAACGGCTGAACAGATTTGGACAAAATTTGGCACACAGATAGTTTATTACCTGGATTAACATATAGGATAATTACTATTCTGGAAAAATGTTGTATTGTCTATGGATCGTCTAAAAATATAAAAAATGTCGCCACTGTCGCGTCACCATAGTCACAATAATAAATGCTGTAAAAATGATCAATGCTCTCAAAGACTACTTACACAAGACTTTACTTACATAAATTATGTATTAATTACACATAAGACTGCACTTCGGATAACAATTGAATATATCGCAGTTAATTAATTGGAAACATGACTTTAATTAAATAACGTTACAGTATCGTTTGCAATGACCTTAAATACGAGAATAACAAAGTGAACAATGCAAGTTTATCTACATTCAAAGATACTCGCATATAATTAAAAACACAGTCGTTGAAACATTTAGTGAAAAAGGTATTTCAGTAGACAAATATGCAACAATTTTATCCTGGCCGGGTGATACTTATAATATTAGGGGTTAAAGTATGAAATTGCCGATTTGTACTGAAAAATAAAAATTCGTTTTTTTTTTAATTTAACATATTTATTTAATCAAAATAATTACCATTATTATCTATACATTGCTGCCATCTAATAAGAAGCTAGCTCATTTATGCCTTTGCGATAGAACTCTGGTGATCTAGATTCGACAAACTGTGTGAAAGCATTTTGCACTGCCTCCTGAGAAGAAAACTTTTTATCACGCAGAAAATTGTCCAAATCACGAAAAAAATGGTAGTCCGTTGGAGCAAGGTCTGGCGAATACGGAGGGTGACGAATGGTTTCTAATTGCAGTTCCTGTAGAGTCTGCAGATCAGTCAAATCATGAGGCACCCATTTTTCATATTTTTTTATTTTATTGATTTGACGCAAATGAGTCAATATTGTTGGTAAGGTAACGTTAAACCATGCCGCTAATTCCTGGGTAGTTTGGCTCGGATCGGCTTCCACCATCTCTTTCAAATCATTGTTATTCACCTGTGTGGGCGGTCTTCCACGTGGTTCGTTCTTCAAATCGAAGTTTCCATCACGAAAGCGTTTAAACCAAAATCGCACAGTGTGTTCATTAGCAGTCCCCTCTCCAAACGCAACATTAATATTGCGAGCTGTTTCTGCCGCGTTAGTTCCGCGTCGGAACTCGTATTCAAAAATCACACGAATTTTCGAAGTATCCATCTTTATTGTCTAAGCTGAATAAAAAAAACAACTGAAAGTTGATAATCGAATGTAGCACATTTTTTAAAAGAAGAACTACATAGGTACCGTATGAAAAAAGTTTCACTCAAAAATCTCAAACCATGAAGGTTCTATGTCAATTCGAAGTACCTATTACAATAAAACGGCAATTTCATACTTTAACCCCTATTATTACAACAAAATATACGATAGTCTTATATTGGATAGAAAACTCGCTCATTTTTTATTCGTTATAAATGCTTTTAAAAGAAATGCTTTTAAAAGTAATACTTTTAAATATTAATATGTACTTGTACCTACTATTATTTTACTCTATCGTATTAAGTAATTTAGAAATTAATTTAAAAAAATATTAAACTATTCTCATAGCATTATACTTTCTTAGGTTTTAATACAAGTCAATGGCTTTTCCTTCAACAGCCAGAAAAATTATACCTCCGAAGCAGTATTTTTTTTTCTGGATGAAAGGTACCCTATAGGTATGTATGTCCTTTTCTGTTATATTATAAAACTTCTTGATGATCGGTTGAGTAGTTAAAGCGAAACAAACTTACTTTCGTATTTATAATATTAGTTAGGTTTCTTTGTCAATATTAATATATGTAGAATGAACGAAAACTATATTTTATTACGGGCAAAGCCGTAAATAAGCAAAAATTAGTTGTGTATTAAAAATTGTCATTATTACCAATGAAATCGTATCCAATTAATATCAAAAAGGAAAATATTAATTTACTTTCAAAGGGTCAAATTTTCAAAAGGACAGACTTTGAAATGGTGTGATAGTGGTGACGGTTTGAAAAACTGACCATCTGAAAGTCTGTCCTTTTGAAAATTTGACCTTTTGAAAGTAAAGGAAAATATTATTAAACTTGCAATATAGATATACTGTTTCTTAATTGAATAATAAATTTTGTGTAACTTAAACGACCCTTATCACCTAAGCGATGATTAACTTAATTAATTTTTAGATTAACTTCGAGACAGGACAGATTTCCACCCATTACGAAGTTGCTAAGTCGCCGAAGTATTATCCCAGCGTAAGTACAGATTTTATCCGAGTGAAATTTCAAGGGGCAGCTAATCATACCTTTGCTGCTACTAAATGTGATTATTTCTGCTTCTTTGCTAATGAACTACGACCTGAAGGACAATGCTTGATATTGAACGTGAACGCAGGGCTTTGGCTTTGGCTGTCCGTGGTACTGTTGACTCGAAGGTTTGCTCGTTGTTCGGCTAAGGTCAAAATATTATTTATTTAAAGCATATTGCCAATCTTTTTACTCGAGCTCCCTTCGAACATAATAATAAAATAACAAATTCCGTTCTCTCCGCATTATAATATTAATTTAGATATCATTGATGAAACCAAATGGTGGGTAATTTGCACAATTTCCTTCTGAACATTATTGATATTGTGTGTAACACTTACCTACTTATTTATGATTCAGTAAACATTTTCCAACCTGTTTCATGAAGTTAAATAGGTGTTTATCTTGAGAAAATAAGGAGAATTTCGTTTTGACGCTTATCGCTATACTTGAAATGCTTGTTATGACTGGTAAAACGAAAATGATCAGTAAGTTTACAGAATAGTAATGCTTGGTACAAACACAAGATTTACTAACCGAATGTTATTATATATATTTATTTAATAATTGTAGCAAAAGAAAACAAAATTCAGTGATTATAGTAAAGCCAAGGAGACAGCACAAACAATTTAAACAAACCCGGCCCTCTGTCCTTTTCCCTCACACGAAGCGGTCGGCGCTATCTGTTTCATGGTATAAGAAGCCATCTTGACAACCTTTGAACGTTTGTTTATATTCTTTGCGTTGTCTCGTTGGCCTTGCTTTAGTCATAAGTCAAATGGGTGCAAAACGACATGATAGAAGGAGTACAGAAAAGCAAAGCAGCAGTTAAAGTAATATTAAAATTAAATATAAAGGAGATTGCAAAGACTAAATTAACGCATGACATATTTATCGCTGGACGACTGAAACTACGGCGACGCGTTGGCGCTATTTTTTTTATATTTCTAAACAGAATAAAGGACAGGATAATTTGCAGGATAAAAAGTATCCTATATAAACCTATATAACCTATAACCTATATATCCTATCCTAAGGCAATAAACTATCTGTGTGCAGAATTTCATCCAAATCCATTAAGCCATTTTTCTGTGAGAGTAAAAAACATCCATCCATCCTCACAAATTTTCGCATTTATATAATATTAGTAGTAGGAAGTAGAATATCAACTTTTACAATTATTTAATGTAGACAGTCAAAATATAATCTAAATTAATCCACCAACGGTTCGGAAGGCTGTTTCTACGAGTATATAAATATAATGAATATAAATCTAAGGAAATTAATTCTGTAGACACCCAACACCCAAACACAATAGCGCAGATACAGCTATCTAACCTCAGCCAGCCAGTGTGTACATTACACAAACGCTTCTAGAACAACAGTTATTTTCACACACTATCATCCACGTTGTAGTGATTAAATCAAACATTTATCGACTGATATCGCCTTATCTTTTGATCAAGCATCGTTACTACGCAATTAGCAAGTACAAACTTTATTATACGTTGACCGTTATAATTTACGATTAGAGAAATAAAGTGAGATTAAAATGTGTTATTGAAATATTACAAAACATGTTGACATTGACGAGCTCATTACTATAATGGTTAAGGTCCTGGCACGATTCCTGACAGGATCAACTTTGGAAATTAACTTTTCAGTTGACTCCGGTCTGGGTGTGCTGGGTTTCGTCCCCGTCTATAACACAAGCCTTTAAGATTTAACTATGCCTCGTTCGTCCCGATATTTTGTACCACAAACATTTCCTCGTTTGTACCATAACAATATTCGATTCCTGACCTCTAAGTGCTTACTTTGAGGGCCATGAAGTGTGTAGTCTGACGTGATGACAAATTCAACAAGAGCATGTCATTATCCTTTTTGAAATGAAAACTTCTTTAGGAGCGTTGGGCATTTTTTGAGATGGGATAAAATCATTGAACTCGCGACAGTGTCATTCATGTTATTTAATGTAATGTAACGTAATGTAACCGGAATTGTAAAAAAATAACAATTTTTAAGATGGGATAAAATCATTGAACTCGCAACAGTGTCATGTTACTTAATGTAAGCGTTGATGTAGCTGATATTAATTTAAAATAATTTAAAAAAAGAACAATAAGCAGACAACTGCATATGAAAGTAAACTTACTAGATATGATAACAAGGATTAATATGGTATACACCTCTGACTAATTATCTAGTTTCATATCAACATCAAACCTTTTTAATGGTCTGTCATTATGAAGTTCATGTTAAATAAATTATGTTCTATTTATTGTCATTGTGTGTCAGTGTCATATATTTTCTCTTGTATTTTTTGCGATTAATAATAATCGTATTTACCTAATTCGATAATGCCAAGGAATTTAAATATCATACAATTATTTTTGTGAAGCAACGTTTTTACTTCTGACGTGCAGTCCTACGACTGACATGTATTTTTTTTTATTAGAAAATGTGAGGAGAAATGAACTTTTAAACCGCACAGCTGTTATTATGTTACCGTTCTCTTTTAAAACAGGGCTGAAAATTTTACTGCCGCCTGACGTACACCTGACCGACTGCTTAGTTTCTATTAAAAAGATATGCTCTGGGAAACAATATGGTCACTATTATATTATTAACGTGTCGATAACATTTTTTACTGATATGATAGACATATCATGATACTATCATACCAGTAAATGTATGTCCACCATTTCCCTATCACTGCCATTATTTTTTTATTATTTCACAATCATATAATTTACCTATCATATCCAAAATATCGTATCATGTTATTAAATGTTAGTGCAGTAAAACTCGTGTTACTTATTTCTTCACTACCAAGTTCTGATAATGTCCTTATTAGGTCACTTTTATGTCACTATACGTCTCTCTCTCTCTCTCTATCTCTCTCTCTAACATCTCAAATCTGTCCGCCATCAGGTACCTCAGCCTTTAGGGGTGGAAAAACTCAAACCCAGCGTGACTGGTCTAAAATAAATTCATAAAATAATTATAATTATAAAATAATGTGTCAGTCCCGTTAAAATAATTTCATGTGTACCCAGACTAAAGACAAGAGGTTCTTGTTTTCAAATTCTTTATCAATATCCGAATCTACTGTAACTAAGCCGTTGCAAGATTGTGTTTCTGTTTTTTACTGATTTGCAAGAAGTTATCTTTTGTTTGTTATTACATTCAAAAAATAGTCGCAATGCCAATAAAAGCCAATCATCGTTTGGCGTCGCGTGAGTAATTACCATTATTTCAGTTGCCTTTCACATTGGACAATCGCTTATCGCGATGAACCCATTCTATATTTATACACATGTTTTTGTCGTCCAGTAATTCTACTGATGGCGGCAAGTTATAGAATAAAAATAAACTAGCGACAATTCCATTAGCTAACACCAAAAAAAAACTATTCTTGTTTCAACTTGGATTTATATAAAAATACTTTTTGTTTTATGGTCGGATGTTGTCATTATTTTAGGCGACAGTAGCCACCTACCATCAAGAGGACCGTCAGTCTGTCTTGACGCCCTTAACATAAAAAAAATACATATGGAGGACATTCAGTAGAGTCTAGGTATGTTGTCTTCACAATCCCAAGAATAACTCTTTTCTTGACGGTCAGAGAAATAATGACTGTCTTCAGATCGACCAACAATGAGCGTATGTGTATTAGACGAGAAATTACATAACTAATTATTATTCTGCTGAACAGGATTCGTCTCAATTACCTCTATCTCAACGATAAAGGGGCACTTATAATAAAATAAAATATTGCCTTTTAAAATATTTTATTATATTTATTTGCCTTTTTATCTAATTACTTCTAGTTGGTTGATACATGCTAACTGGTTTTATTGTTCAATAAAAAGAGCTATCGAAAATTTTTTTTAAAGTATACCAATCATTTTTGCCACAATGCGTCTGTAATTATCAAAATGTCCAAATTATAAAAATAGTGATCTATTATTAAAATACATTCATTTTCATAAATAAATGTGAAAGTTTATTTGGGAATTTCCAGGCTTTTCCGAGAGATTGAAATGAGTTAATTTAGTAATTTATATTGTTTACGAATAGTTATTTTTATGCTATACTAGCGACCCGCTCCGCTACAAATTTTATATATATTATAATATAATACTAATTGAGTTTCATAATATACTAGCTGTTGCACGCGGCTTCGCCCTCGTAACTTTATAATATATAGCCTATGTTACTCGCTGATAATATAGCTTCCCAACAGTGAAAGAATTTTTCAAATCGGTCCAGTAATTTCAGAGCCTATTCAATGCAAACAAACAATCAAATCTTTCCTCTTTATTATATTAATATGGATATAAAAAATCCGTGAAAAATTATCTAACTCATGGTGAAAGCCGCATCAAAATCCGTTGCGTGATGTAGGAGTTACAGACAGACCCGGTAACAGACTTCAAATTATATACTAGACTGATTTTTTTCAATAAATTATGGTCCCTTAAAAGATTTCCGTGGAGGGGTACACTCAAATGAGTATTATAATTAATGTGTGGTGTCCAACTTGGACCACCACCCTAATGCATTGCATTTCAACTTGGGCCATACACCATACAAAACCAACCTTTTTCAACGCCTGCGTGGAACGCGCTAGAAGATTTTGACTTCTAACAGACAGCGAAAATAAATGGTGTGTGCGTGTAAATTCTATAATAAAAAAGCTATATTATATATGTCAGCAAGCCGTGTAAATAAATTAATTAGTGTTTATTAGGCCTTGTAAATTATAACTGTATATTGGAATATAACTACATGAAAATGATGGTTGAGTTTTAATTATATGTGACTGCATCCGATATCCAAAGAAGGTAACAAACATCTACCTATACCACAAATGAATCAGTATGATTTTCATAGTTATAAAGGGTTTTTAAAATTTTTTTTTAACGATAACGAATCCTAAGCAGCAAAATTAAATAAGTATTAGTACCTATATTTTATAGACGATAATTTGATATTTACAAGTTATATAGCAAACTTGTTGAATTATTTACCTTCAGTTCACAAATTTATCGAAACTCGAAAGTGAGCCGCGCCGACTCGGCATTGTTCCAAATAATTTTTTCCCGTTTTTCACACCATCGGAAACTCATTTAATTTATTACTTTTAATAAATAGCCTATTTATGTTCCATTCTTTTTATTAACTAATATACAATACAGTTCATTTCATTTAAAAGAAAAGACGTATTAATATTTTTATAACACATTACCGCTACTATACGCATTCATGTCCCAATCAGATAATATTTTAATCGAATTTATAGTTATAAATTATTTTCTTTGTTTATTTATTTTATTTTATTAAAATTGCTTAATCATGATCATCATCATCTATGACATAGGACAAAGGCCTCCCTCATAATTTTACAATAAGATCGGTCAGAAGCAACATAAGGATTCATCAGATTGTTTATCCACCTTGTGGGTGGACGTCCTACGCTGCGCTTGCCGGTCTGTGCGCTCCGCTCGAAAACCTTACGGCTCAGATTAAATAAGAGTTACTGTCGTAACAGATGCGTCACTCCTATACTAAAGCTAAAATACCTACGCTATATTAGCCTACAAAAGACGCTGCAAGAAGAAACGTACTCTACGGACGCGCGCCGAGAATCGAGATTCCCGTGTACACAGCGCGATTACGTCATCGAGCGAAAACGTTAGGGTTGTACAAAATCTACAAAGAATATAAATTAAACAAAATGGCTTAGTCTAAGATTAAAAAAGGGCTGTTTAAAATTGTTCTAATGATAATTTATTTAAAAAAACATTTCAGCGTTAACATCTGTAAACTAAACGTCAGAAACTACTGAATTCATAAATTTTCACTCCAGCGTGATTCTAATGGGCGAATGCTCTTAATATTTATTAGGTACGTAAGAATCTAAACGAAAATATGTATACCTACACTACACGTTTGGTTTGTTTAAATTTTTATTTTGGAAAAGAAACAATTTTTGTGTTTTTTATATTTATTTAAACGTTTATTTGTGCCTACAAAGGTACAAGTATTTTTTTTGTAAGAAGCAACTTTTGGTAATAGGTAACGTAATAAAATTAAATTTCCTATTATATAAATAATTAGCTGGTTATTATAAAAAAAACTAATATAACTTTCTATATTATTTAAATGTGTTATATTTTTTAATTTTTTTTTCATTAGGTATAACAACAGTTAGATAGTTTAATTAAAAACCTTATTATAAGGTAGTAAGTTATTTATACTTGTTACCATTTAACTCACTACAATAAAACTCATACAATAAAAACTTACAATACAAATGTTCAAAACATATAAAAACTATTTTAACGGGATTTCATTGCATTTTATTACTACCTTTACGTATAGGTAAATAATTTATTTACGTAATGAAACTTAATAATGCAAAAGATCCTACAAAGGGTAACACGGGTACAGACCTTTTTTTTCTTCGGATACAGATATCTAGCAAATTAATAGAAAAAACAATTCACCCGATCTAAAACACCCACCGTCCTACGATCTAGGTATTAGGATCTAAATACTTAAAATTAGGTACTTAATTCAAATAACGTAATGTACCTTTCATCATCTTTTGGCAATGAAAAAAAAGACAAATTTTTATTTGTCTTTTTACTAAGACATCCAACAACTTCACAATAGTTAACCATCGTATCGTTAGTCAAAAATTTAATGATAAAATATGTAAGTATCGCTGCGTTTTGAGCGAGAAACGTGCACGTGCGCACTCAGTCTCGCGGTCGGCAACCCAAAGAGTATATAATCACTTGCGGCAACCTACTGTCCAACTACTGTCGTTATGCCCGGCTACTAGCTACTTAACGGTAGGTATTTAAAACTGTCCTTGGCGCGAGTGACGGGGGCCTGCTTACGGCCCCAGCGACGGTCGGCTCTCCGTATATGTTCTGCCCACTGCCACTTCAACTTATTAATAAGCCGGGATCAGTAAATACGTAATACTTTACAGTATTAAACAATCAACGGTTGAGTTAATTTTTTTTTGCTCTCGATGTAGATTGTCATTTATCTGTCATTACGAGTCTATCCAATATATTTTTTGTGTTCTGTGACCGCGTGCGTTCACGCCAATTTTATGTTTTTATTTACATTTTTATTTACATTTTTATGCATTTTCACGCAGTACTTAATGGATAAAAAGTTGAAGATAAATTGGCGAACGCACATGTGATGTTGCTGCGTTCTGTGCTCTGTATCTACATACTGTTTAGTGTTGTGCCGGATATCCGTAACCGTGGATATCCGAGGGAGAATAAAGATCCGTATCCGTACCGACACCGATTAAGTAAGAAAGTTAAGATCCGTATCCGTATCTGTATCCGCGGATCGACACCAAATATCCGTATCCGTATCCGCGGATATACATTTTTAACGATCCGGCACATCACTAGTATCTACACGGCGAAGGCTTAGTTTTACCGGCTTCACTTCATTCTGCCGATGCGCCGTTCACAGAGCTCTATCTTTAATTCTTATTTTATCTGAGCACAGAACAATCATTAAGATACATCAACGAGTTTGGCCTCAATGGAATTCTGATGAAGATCTTGTTCCGCTCTAAATAATGATGAAACGATATCATATTGAAATGAGTTGTCGTAGTTACTCAGCGAAACTTATATTCATAATATTTACGATCAGACAGCTGTAGTTAAGAAATCAAAATGTCTCTGTTCGAACTGAAGCTTCAATAACAACTTTGTTATTTATTTATTTTATTTTTTATAAACGCCAAGACACAACCCTCGCGTTGCCTTCTATTCCGAACAATATTTATTTTGTCACTTCAAAAATAAAATGTGAATAACAAACAGATTTTGTCGGTTGTTTTTGTAACATTAGTGATGATTTATGCGACGACAAATTACCGCAAACCTAACGTTTCGATTAAATGTTTTAATATATAAATTATGTATTATCACGTATGATTTAATATATAAAAATTGTATACATAAAACTTGCTTATTTATCGCTTTTTCTATTACTGAAAACCGTAACAAAATCTGTTGAGTTGTTTAAAAGAAAACGAAGAAACAGACAGCGGTGGACAGCGACTTTATTTTATAATATGTATATGTTACAGTAAAAGCTCTAAATACGGTTAATCCTACAATTTTCCAGTAAATTTATGGAACTTATGTATAATCATCGTTAATTTCGAACTTCCACCACCATCACTCGGTAAATCTTAGTTTTAACCACAGATGGACGGTAAATGCTGAAATTAGACATGTTCGATGAAGGCTTTATGAAGATAGAAGAAGTTGTTAGATATAAATAAGTAAGTCTTCGAGAAGTTGGCGGAAAATACTTGACGAGTAAATGCGGTTGCTAGACATACTTTATCATAAAGAGAAAATAATATTTGATTTTTTTGTATGTTTGTTTGTTATTGAATAAATTCCAAAACTATTGAATCGATTTTAAGTATTTTTTTCATTTACATAATATTTCATTTAAATATATATATAGATATATATATATTTAGATATAAATCTACATTACCATCGAGTAACATTAGACATAACACATAAAAATCTTGTATTTATCAACCTATGATGACAAATCCAAAGTAAACCCTAGGATTTACCGATAAACGGGCTTTTACCGTAACATATAGATGTATATATAAATATACTTAGATATAGACTTTGATTACAGAATGTTATTCAATGTTACAAACTCGACATTGTACGTTCGTAGTAATTATCTTCCTTTTTGTTATAGGTACGAAACGTAACTACAATTAAAAGTATTTCTTGTTAAATCTAAAAATAGAGAAATACGTAAAACATGTTCGTGGGTGTTTCGTAGGAGAAAGTATTCTACTGTCAGTTTAAATGCCAAACGGATTGAATTCTTTAGTAATTAACTTCTTTACATGTGATATTCACAAAGACATATGAACTTCTACTGTGTACTGGAACATAATTGATATAAAAATCGGCTCTCAGCTGTACCCGTTAATAAAAAATACAGAAAAGGAGATGTTACCTTTCATCCAGAAAAAGGCACTGTTCCCAACGGATCATCATCATCATCAATCAATACTAATAATAAATCTGTAAGTGTAGGTATTGTATGTATGTATGTATGTATGTATGTATGTTCCTCCATAACTCTTAAACGAATTAACTGATTTTCATGAAACTTGGTAGATAAACATTTAGACGTACAGGACACAGGATAGGCTATTTTTTCTTTTTCAATGCGGACGAAGTCGCGGGCGCCAGCTAGTGCTAGCAAAACTGTGCTGTTACAGTTTTTATAGGCGTTGGATTTTTATTTATTATTATTTATTTATAAATAAAAATAATGACAGTATAAAGCTTTATATTTTATTTTTATTTTTCAACGCAAACGAATTCGCTGGCACCAGCTAGTTATATGAAACTTAGACGGGCGAAGACCGTCATGTGTAAGTTTAACTGGGCAAGACAGTGCACACGGTCACCGCGTCCTTGTAGTGGCAACTCAAGACCAATGTCGTCCACGAATAGACAGGGGATCTATTCGAAAGGTTGACGATGTGCCAAGAATCGGACAGAGACAGTAGAACAAAAATATAATAACAATGCTACTAAAACGAGACACCAACTATTATACAAATGTTTGGCAGTCATTAACTCATTTTTCTTTCAAGTGGAGATAGAAAAAGAAATGAATTCTGTCTCGCCCACGAGCCTGTTAACGAATGACGTTCATAGAAAATAATGTAAATGAAATGGTTGTTTGTGCGTTTGGCGAAATGCATGTATTAGCTTTGAGTCTTTGATGAGTTTTTGTCAGAAACTCAACAATCATATCTCATTCAGCAGAGCCACTTTGCTTTTTGGTTTTATTTAAAATAAAACGTCTGTGAAAATATTATAGAAAAGAGAAATACGTTATTATCTTACAGTAAAATTGCTTGCGATTAAGTAAACAAAATATCTAGGTACATGAATTTTGGCCTTATGACCTACAGACCAACTAGTTGGTCCATGGGGAAAATCGGATCACCTCTTAGTTGGTCAAATTTGATGAGTGACTTTTTGATACCCACTCAAATTTTGATAGAAGCGGACTTTAAAATATTCGCCTTACAAGTAAAACAATTTATAATGAGAGAAATGTTAAAGAAAATTTTTGTAGGAATTTACGTGAAAATTTTGTCTACTACATAAATTTATATTTTGGATAGTAAACAGACTTTAAAAGATTCTTTTTCCTTAAAAGTACCACTCTTTAGGAAAAATGTAGGAATTATAGATGAATTTTATTCATATTACGTAAACAAAATATCTACATAATTTTTGATACGAGCGAGTGGTCGACCTCGGCTCTACTATCACATTCAGAAAACGCTTTTGCTGTTTATCGTCCCGATTAGATATCTTATTTCTCAAGACAAGGAGCAAGATAACTTTAATAGTATATATTTCACCTTCTTATCTCTTAAAATTGTACATTCAACTCTACAAGAGTTTTTATCTAAACGAGTAAAAATTTATTAAGTATCTAATGTTCGTACGTATCTAAGTTACTTTCTGGTGAAATTTAACAAAGGATCAATTTTATTTATAGCCTTTTTAACTCATAATAACCAAACATTCTAGCTAATATTATAAAAAGTGTTACGTTAACTAACAACTACTCAACAGTCATGAAATTTTGCATACATGTTGTCAGTCAGAGGTATACCTTCCAATGTAATAAAATTATGTTACGAGTATATATTATCTGCTATTCAACTGAGTGTTGCCCACATCTATTGATAAGATGAGAAAAAGTTTTGTTGTATTCCAACCAATATTAGATATAAATGTGAAATAGAGCTTTTTGTTTGTTACGCTTTGTCATCTCAATTACTCAATAGATACTCAATTCTTTGTTGTTTGTTTCAAAGGTACAGAAAAACAGAAATGGACTTTTCATCTAGCAAAAAAGTATATCTCCCGAGGCGCGCGAATGAAGTCGCGAGCAAAGCTAGTAATAATATACACATAGTACCTACTTACATATGTTTGTGTGTGCTAACTCGTATGGATGTAATCTATAAAAACCTCATAAGAACATTTATAATATTTGCTGTTTTGTTTCGGTAAGATAGTGAAGTCGCTGCTTAAATTCAAAAGTGCCACAAATCAAAATTACACTTTTGTACAGGAGAGCTAATCGAAAAAAATTTAATAATTTTTTTGTCTATTTTTTTTTTATTAGATATATATCAAATATATGCATATTTGATATATATCGTTAGAAGCGTATTTTTAAATAGCATTAAATGTTTTAAGTACTTTTATAAAAACTGAATACTAGAGGAGATATACCTAAGCATATAAGTTACTTTTGCATATAACAAAAATTATCAAAATATACTAAATATGGAATAAAACAACCATAAGTCTTTTTGCAACATACAATATGAAGGATTGTAATCTGTATTTTTGGAATAAAAACATTTTTGGAATTTTTTGATTTGTGATACATTTGAATTTAAGCAGCGAAGTATGCCAGAGCCCATTTCCCTATACACTTTACACACTTTATCCTTAATCTACATCTAAGCGACGGTAGTAGCCACATACCATCAAGTGGACCGTCACCCTGTCTGACGAAGAATATTAATTGTAGAATAATGGCAAAAATTTGACGGATAAAATATTTAGTCGTGAAGATCTTTCAGCGGATTTATGTAAGCCTGTACATACCTGTACTTGTACGACTATCAACAAAATAAATATATGATTTTCATACGTAACAGACACGGTGGCACGTCATCGCAACACATGCTAATATACACAGATACCGCGCGGTAATAAACTCCAAGGTAAAGTTCAGAAATTCTCAGCTAACTCGCCAGAGCAGATAACGCGGTTTTTGAACCACTTTTCCTCCTACAAATATTGTTATTATAGTTGAATTTTTTATTCCTACACATTATTATGAATGAGAGCTAGGAGAGACATCTATAAATATTCTGTACATTAAATATTATTAAAAAAAAAAAAAAATTTTTGGTCTTTTCATTTGTGCACACTAATCTCAGAAACGGATTGACGGATTTGGATGAAATTTCTTACACAGATAGTTTATTACCTGGATTAAATTTCTGGTGAAAATATAGGTACTTTTTATGGTAAGGTTGTCAGACAGTCTGACGGTCCACTTGATGGTAGATGGCTACTAAGCAACGCCACATGTGCTGCCGACTACAGTAGGATAAATTGGAAAGGGATGGCTCTTATCTGGCATTCCTTACCCACTCACCGAAACACAACAGCACAGACACTTATATTTCACGGTGGTTTTCTGTAAGGTTACTGCCGCCAGACGGGCTGCCCAAATGACTGCGTAGTGTATTTCCAAAGTTGATCTTGTAAACTTTGAATAGTTCATTTCCAAAGTTGACCTTGTCGGGAATCGAACCCGAGAACGCTAGAACAGCAACGGGCTCGTCACTAAAACTTTCGACTGAACGTTTAAAATTGTTTTTTTTTTGAGAACTATTGAATGAATTCACAACAATTTCATTGTTTCAATATTAATGCAAGTATTTTGCTAACAGGCAAACAGCTCTAAATGAAATTGATTTTAAATAAATGAAACGTCTGTGCTCGTGCAAACGATAATATCGGTAATAAATCTGACAAGTTTATAAAGAGCTCACTATATTTATTGTTTACGGTGAGGTCAAAACACAATCTCAAGGTTTTTACATTCAGGCAAAGCGTCTCCTTTATCTTTGGTTCGATAACCACTATTTTGCTAATATGATTAATTACCATCAACATTCATTTTATTATTTTTAAACCCAACATTATTAAACTTTTTAATGTTATTATTTAAAAATAAACATGAAGTAGTTGGAATACTTTTATGCTCCGTATTTTGATCAACTTAAATTTTCATTTTCAGTGTTTTCCGCAGTCCTAAACTGGACAGTGTGGCGGCAGCAACCATCCCCTTACGGAAGACCACCCTGAGTATGGGATGCCAAAACCAATTCCTACGTTAGTGTCAATTCCTACGTTAATGTATTATTGATATTTATTTTATAAATTAATTAGGTATATATATAATAAAATCTTACGTAATATTTCACTTCATGTTTTGCCAAAAAGTTTGCATCCAAATATAAAAAATTACCCACAGTTTTTCAGGCTTTTTAATAATAATTTATTTCAAACTAGCCATTAGGTGGTTTATAAGAAATGATCGAAGAAACAGAGAGGAAGCGGACAGCGACTTTTATTTTATTATATATACTTATAGATATAGCTTTTTTTCGAATGAATTTAATGTGTATGAATGATTCTATGACTCATTTTCATATTCGTGTATCTTAATAAGAATATTCAACTTGTATTTCAATTGAAAATTGAAGAAAAATAAGTCATATTTGTTTTATTATTTAATTTTCTTATTACATGCAGCTTTCATAGCATTTTCTAACTGCTGATCTTAAGAAGAAAACGCCGCGTGACCTCATCAGATTACAGTAGTACTGTAAACAATCATGATTAATTCATGTGACTAATGGCACGGTGTTGCCACCTTAAAGTATTTTCCCTTCAATCAGAGCCCATTTCCCCATTTCAGTTTCGTGCCTTACCTTATTAAATAATTCAATACTGCAGCTACGAGCCCATTTCCCTATTCCCTTTCTAATGCCTTGTCCTTAATGCTACTAAGGTCGGCAACGCGCTTGTAGCACTTTGTGACGTTGTTTGTTTTATAGGCGATGGGTGCACCGTCAGCCTGTATGTGCACCTTAACATAAAAGAAGAGTTAATAAAAATGTTGATGTATATATATCATTAATATCAAGATAATTCTAAGTGGACACAAACACGCCAACCATCGTACCTACTTGCAAAAATACATATTACATCATATAGATATATATGTACATATATAGCATATCCACGTAACAAACGCTTTCTCACTTCAAGGTTAACTGCGAGAGAGAACAGACTCGTTCAGTAGGTGACAACAGACACGAATGGAACATGCATTTCAAAACTCATTATTTATTCCATTTTAAAAGTGCTGGCGCTAAATGAACACGGCTTCGCTCGTTTAAAATTCGAATTGCATTTTCGTCAAAAAAATTAAAAAGTTTATCTTTGATCTTATGTTAATCTCAGCCGTAGGTGAGGGTGTAACTAAGGGATGCCAGAGCTCATTATCCTATCCCTTATCCTCAATGTGACTATAGTGGACAAAGTACTTGCAGCATCTGTGGCGTAGCTTGTGTTATAGGCGACGGTAGCCACCCACTTTCAAGTGAACCGTCATCTTGTCAGTAAAATCTGATGCTCAGTTTATAAAATTGAGTACAGTAAAAGCTCCTTATTCGCGCTTCCTTCATTCACGTTTTCACTATTCGCGGATTAAAAAAATGCGACCCAATTCCTATATTCGCGGCTAAAAATTTCTTTATTCGCGGATCTAATAAGTACATACATAATAATAAAAAGATTCCAATAGGTATCCAACCCAATATTCTTTGTAAATGCCGTCAAATGGACTAATAAAAAAAGTAAAATAGATTCACCACCCATTGAAGAAGAGTCTTCAACAAGCACTGGAAACGTCACATTTAATTTGAAAAACCTTAGTGAAGGTTTAAGAATGGCAAATGAGCTTTGCGATTTCTTTATGAACATTGATCCGTCTATGGAACGAAGTCTTATTTTTAAGAGGCAAATTTCTAATGCGACTGCTGCGTATCAGTCTGAATTGAAGGAGCTTTTAAAAACTGCCAAGCAAGAGAAAATTACAAAATTCTTCAAACCATTGCCATAGCCTAAGATAATTAATCAAAATGTTCAAAAACTTCAATTAAATTGATTTTTTAAAATATTTGTTTTTTTTATTTTGTCACCTAGGAACGTATCCCTTATAATCCCATGTAAATTACCATTCCGTATTCACGGTTTCTGTTTTCGCGGCATATTCATGGAACATATACCCCGCGAATAAAGAGCTTTTACTGTATTCACGATCAATGTTTACCTACACGCGTACGTTATTTAAATTAAAATAGATAGAGCACGGCCAAGGTCGTATCAATAAAATACGTACGTACGAAACGTTTATGTAGTTGAAATAAATTTATTGAACCAGAAATGCTATCAATCTGAATATAATTAGGTAAGTATTCTTTCAAAATATTAAAAGGGCCTTAATATTTGTATAACGGTACCTACTTATCTATACTATTACTATAAGAGAGAAGATTTGTATTTTTATAATGAATAAACTCAAAAAACTAGTTACTGGATCGATTCTAAAAATTCTTTCACCTATAGAAAGCTATATTTTATAAAGTTACGAGGGCGAAGTCGCGTGCAACAGCTAGTATATGTTATAGCTTTACACACTTGCACGATTTCGTGTTAAATCAAAATTTATTTATTCCCCTATAGTTAATATGTAAGAAAACATAATGGTTTTGATAGTCAATATTAAGCTTCTTAAGTTTTTTTTTTTAAAAAACAGCAATATGTTATAGAGTTATACTTGAACAGTAATTTAGTAAACGACACAAATATGTTTTAACTACTCTGGTTATTCGAGGAAAATTATTTGTAGCCGTCCTGAGCCTAAACATTCATTGTGTTGTAACGATCTCGTTGTCTGAGAACCGTGACATAATTAATACGTAGATACCTACTCAGGTGTAAATAGAATCAACGCCATATTGTGGTCGAAGTACCTACCTGTGATCAAATAATAAGGTAACTTAAATAACCTACTCGTCATTGTATTCTTGCCTGGTAAACAATTGATAGCAACATTTTGATATAAGGAACCACCAGAATAAAATTAATAGGTAGGTATACCAGAAGTCGCATTCAATCTGTGGTCAATTTTTATTGAATGTCAAAATAACAGTTCAATCAAACATATTGCGTCCAAAAACAAGATTGATGCGTCATTTACAAGAAAAAAATATATTCTTAAATTAGTTAATATGTGTAAATGAAATTGCTTTTCTGCAAAGTCGCTAGTATACAATGTAAATAGAAAATAGATAGGTACTAGCACCTAACAGAGTTTATGAAATCGTATTACGAAAGCGAATAAATGCATTAATTTTAACTCTCTGTGACCTTAAAATGAACCATGAATTCAGGAGGTAAAAATACTAAATAGAGAGGCACAACATTTTTGAAAAGCAACATTCCGTTGCCAACAGCATAACAAAATGAATGGTTTTGATATGGCCGACCAAAATAGAAAATAGACAGTTATTCTTATACGTCTGACGTGTTGTGATCGTCGCTTTTACGTAACGTAAACGGGATTCAGACAATCGTAAAATGTTAATTTTAGAGCTTTGTTTAACTGGGGTAGGCAGTAAGTTGTCTTGCGTCCGGAAACGCTGGTAAGTAACACATAACATTTCAATAAATTATCAGTTCTTTTAAGGATAAAATTGAAATTCATATAATATGCGCGATTGTTTCGTCGCTACCTCTCTATTGACTAGAATAACAGTTAGTACCTTTAGAAAACATACTTTTTGACTTTAGGCCTCTTAGGCCAAAAATGATGTGATTTAACCCAGGCACAATTTTTGTTTTATTATGAAAAAAATCTTAAAGAACCTTTACGCCACTTGCTTCAGTTGATTCTACATGTCGACCATACTTATCTACAAGTGACGTAACCAGTGATGTATAGTATATCTAGCATCCTACTAATGATATGTATGTATGTACTTATGTTTGTTACTATTTCACGTAAAAACACGGAGAAGATGCTATACTAAACCCTGCACACCTAGACCAGAACTAACTGAAAATTTCATTTGAATAATTCGCCGAGTCAGACAGTCTCTTATAAAATCTAAATTTATATGGTGGCAGGCAGGCAAAAAATAAAAAAATTGTAGAATTTGTTACTCCAAATTGTCAACAGAGGTTTAGGCGGATACTAAAAGAAAGGTTAGTCTACAATCCTACACATGGTAAGTAGGCGAATAGACTTATTTCTTCAGCATACCCCGTTGGAAAGATAGGTACGGAAATTTACAGATATAGCCACTGCAGATCATGGTATACTTTAAACTATGTCATGCTTTGATTGAATATTTCTGATAAAATAGTTATATCTAATTAAACAAATAATTTTACTAGTTGTCTAGTATATATTTCTGACATCTAATCGAAAGATAATTTAAATACTTATTTCCTTCGAATCAGGCGCTATAACTGTTATCATATCGAAAACCACGCATGTTGTGGCGCTCAACAAAATATTTTTCAACTTTTTATTTGCAAAAAGATAATCTTTCACGAGCACCAGACCTAAAAATAAATTATTGTTTATTGACATAATTTACGAAAATGGCTACGGCTTGTGGCAATAGTTAAAAATTGACAACACACGGTGGCCATCGCTAAAAAGTGTACGGACGAATGGAGCATTCCGCTTATTAGGAAGCTACATATTAGCGCGCCGGCCGCCCCTACACGTGTCAGCATCGTGTTAGGTATATTTATATTATGTACCTACATACCTATAACTTATCACCTACATTATTATCTTTACTGTACACTATCTAGCCAAGCAACACGTCCATTGTGCGCTGCCAAAACTTCAGACATCTCTAAATGCTATCAACGCGTCTCTTCCACTTCATCTATTAGTAGCGTACCTCCCTGATGACTTGAGACGTTTGACCATAAAGGAACATTTATTAAAGCATTTAATTTTTCTGGATTGATTTATGATCTATTACAATTTTACTTTTTTATTTATTTTGTTTAATGTTAATGTCGTCAAATGGGCTGACGGACCAGGTCCACTTGATGATAGTGCTAACACAAGCAACCACAGGAAACTTGGCCATAGTTGCTGCAAGTGTAATAACGTAGTCATAGCGTGATAACTTTATCAAATGCAAAAAATAATAATTTAAAATCCCACTGTAGGTACTTAGTTCCAGAGTTTAAAGCGTTTAACCAAACAAACGAACTCTTCTGCTTTATACTAATGTTATAAAAAGAGATTTGTATGTTTGTAATGAATAAACTCAAAAACTACTGGACTGATTTCGAAAATCCTTTCACCTATAGAGAGCTACATTATATCAGCGAGTAATATAGACTATATTTTATAGTTACGCGGGCGAAGTCGCGTGCAACAGCTAGTATGTCGCTAAGGGTTCATTGAATTGCGTAAAATATTGTCCAATATCAAATTTGTATAGAATATTATACTCTTCAATAACTCATGTCATTCCGAGCAATCGAAACAAGGATATTTGCAAAAAAAAACGGGTTTTATGACCTCTGACCTTAATGTCTTGTCTTAACACACACATGTCATGGTTTGTCTTGTCTTACATGTCATTGTTTACAGCAGATTCTATAAATAAAGCTTTTAGGCTAATTTATAAAATGTAAAGATTTATGCAAGTGGTTTTTTTATCAGGGATAAATCACTGTTTAAGTTCACTACTGTAAATAAAATACTGTAGTTACTGTAATAATACTGTAGTAATACTGTAGTTCACTACTGTAATAGCAAAAATCTATCCCTTTTGGTTCCACCTAAAAAATTACAATTGCTACAAGTTTAAATTGATCAAAGCCCGACGAGACATCAGTCACACCTTAATACTATTTCCAACATAACACCACGTAATATTAATCCTTTTCTAGTTATGTAATAGTATTCCCTAATGTTATTTTGTTATAACTAGTAGCCATAAATAGAAACAGATGGAAAAGTCTCGGCGGTAGCTGGACCAACCGATCAGATGATATATTAACAAAACCACCACACCAGAAGTGTATAACTAAGAAAAAGAAGGTACTTTTACTTACAAATTTTGCCTACCCTTTCTTCCAATCTAGCATAAGATAGGCACAAAATAGAGTAACTTTAGCCTAACTTTAGCTAGATGTAAGAACATTTTTTTTTAACAATTAAAGAAATCAAACAAACATATCACTGTTACATCGATATTTTAATTTCATCGTAATTTTATGGAAGATCAATACATGGTGACAAATAATTACAGAAATCAACTTGATTTTTTTTTACACTTTCATTGCTATAGGCACTCAATATTTAATTAGATCTAAACGTGAACATTTTAATATTACATACACAGATATAAAAAGACGATTTCTCGCAAACACACTAACTTACTGTCGCGTCTACTATATTTCATTATAGTTATAATAGCCAAGACTTGTTTAAAATGTTCACATTAGAGCATCCAATATGGATTTTGATGAAAGTTGGAGAATAAGAAATTTCTGCACTCTTGGCCAACTCGCGCCACGAAAACCTATGTCTCCTGCAAAGGGCTCGGTACGTTTTAAAGTAAAAATATAAAGAAAAAATCCGACCCTCATTCCTATACTCCGACCGTTGATGAGCAAATTGTGAAGCTACAGTATCAAAGGTCTGCACAGGTATCGAAGCTGATATCAAATTCACTAATTACAGGGAACACGACCTCTCTAGTACATTTGTTATATAGGTATATATATACACGGACAGAAACAAAAGTTTATACACCTCGTAAAATCACCTTATTTAAATAAGTTCTATGAAAAAAAAAAAAAACAAGTTGCCTCCACTTTAGAAATGCTTACTAACCACACCCTTAGAATAACAATGCACTGAAAAGGGAAGTAGGTACGGTTGTTGCAGACTGAGATTTTATACTTTAACAGTATCCCTTATACAACATTCCTGTAGTCATTTCTTTAAGACTTCTATACAAAAGTACTTTCTTATTAAGATTTTTATAATAATTCAATTCTTATGGTATATAATACTATTCAATGAACCTAACGGATAGGAGAACCCTATTTTTGGTCCATTCCAAGACAACAACAAAAAACTCCTTTTTTTACTTGATTACCCCACCTAAAAAGTGGCCTTATTAACAATAGCTGAAAGCAGAAAATACATGACTTTCGTTTTTCCATACTTTCATTTCCTTGTTTATTAACTGTATTTATGAACCCACTTTGCTAATAGTGTCTTAGAGTATGACATAGTCCTTGGTTATCATAGTGCTTTGTGAATATTGGTCACAGTCCTTGCATATAAATCGACAAGTGGCATATATAATGTAATTATACTACCTAAAATGTCACACTTTTTCACATTGTATCAATGCAATCATGATAACCATCAAAGAAAATGACCATAACCATAATTTTACGAAACATAACATGCATCATGACATTAATAACCAAAAACATACCTATTATACGATTTACAAACTTGGCCATTGATGAAATAGTAAAGAAATTGATGGCCAATTACCAGACCTGTACAGTCATGGCCCAGACTTGTATGGGAAACAGGGTTCTCCTTTAAAACGTTAAAATAATTGTAGGCATGTGGAGATTAACTTCAATCGTAGGGTTAAAGTTTATCTTCTCGTACATACCATTAACCCATTAACTATTCACTAGAGTTGAAAACAAAATAAAAGAAAGTTCAAGATTGATTTGACAATCTGTCAATGAGATTTGTGTCATTGGATGTAAAGGGGCTGCTACTTATATAATATATTAGGCTGTACCCGCATTGCGAAATTCCACCGCGCGATTTTTTCCGCAAAATTCTGTGATATATAGAAATTGTATGGAGCTACACGCACTCGCGAATAAAAAAACTCCATACAATTTCTATATTGCGGAAGAAATCGCGCGGTGGAATTTCGCAATGCGGGTCCAGCCTTACTATTATTTGTGCTCAACAAGACAAACTTCGCGAGCATTATTATTCTAAGGTAACCAGCCTTTATAAGAGCTTGTTTTGTTTATTAATTTAAAATTTTTAATTCAATCTAAAATTCGTGTGGACAAGCCCTAAACAATGTCCAAATGGAGAACGGCCTGCATTACAAGAGAGTGACTTAAAACAATAGGTGACAATATACATTTTTCCTTTCACATAGAGAGAAAAACACATCAACACATAAAAACACAATTACTTTGAAAGTGATCTGAGAACAGTTAAAATTGCTTCTACCATAATAAGGCTATTGGCTCTTTGCATTGTCTCCTTAGTCACATACAAAATCATTAACTTATCATCTAATCTTATTAGCGTTCTAGTTAATAAATTCTAAAGCATTTGGGTATTACACGTCTTGCCATTTAATTTTTCGCAATTAAAAATTTGCATTAAAATCATTAGAATTATGTGACTAGCTACTTTCATTAATTAAACCTTTTATTTTTACTTAATAACGCTAAGCAATTTGAATGAGATATTCCATCAATACTTGTTATCTAATTCAAGGTGAAGTGAAGTGCTGTAAGTAGGGCACACAGATTGCATGAATTCCATTACAAGAAGGTATTTGAAGTAGGTATTGTGCTTCTCTATATACCTATTACAGTTTTCTCTTAACAATTAACAATTATTTTTAAAGTAACTTTTAAAATATTTAACATATATATTAAATAAAGTATTAAACAAGCTGAAAAAGTGAACCTATTTCAACTGTGCTAAAAAACAGCTATCCCAAAAGTTAAGTTTACAAGGGGATTACCCCTTTCAAATATATTTTTTTGTGATTCATAATTAAATTTAATTTAATATTTACTAACAAACAACAAATGTGAAGAATTATAATTTTTACTGTCAAATACCCTATTGAAATAGTTATATGGAATCCTAGCCGAAAATAATTATTCACGACATTCATGTAGTGTATTAAAAGTATTAATTAACTATTAGTTACTTAATAAATATTTCTTGTGATTCTTTAAAATAAAATAAAAATCTAAGTATTAAAAAAAATTAACAAAATCAAATCGCAATTAAGAAAAACCACCTAGGTACAGTTTATGGCACAACATAAATAATATGTAATTATTATTTATGTATTTTTCACTAGGTTTATTTTATATTTTCACCAATTAAGGACATTGTTTTGATTTTATAATGACAATAAGAGGTGTCCTTAGAGAAAAACTACAAAAGATATACTAAGAAAATTTTAGGTAAGTAACTATAGTGAAATTATTCAACTAGTCTTTTTGGGGAGAGACAAAATTGCAAATTCACTTTAACAATAAAATTATTGATATGATCCTGCATCATTAATTAATCCATTCTTTGATAGGTCTGTGTATAAGTAATATAATATATGGAAACATCAAGAAAATAAATTGTTACAGGAGTTACATGTTAGATACCTACTAATTTTATTAAGAGCAAAGTGCAAATATTTTTTACTACAATGGTCCTTGAATAAATTACTTGAATAAAATATTAATAAATTCACTTTCGTACTGCTTTAAATGGACGCATTTTTGTTGATTTAAATACAGAACCTGTGTTTAACATGATAATATAGGACTAATAATTATTGCAGATATTATGTTCCACAAATAATCTCATGTGGACTGAGGCCTCTAATGTAATAATGTATTGAATGAAAATTAAGAAAAGATCTCACACAAAGGACCAATGCAGACACAGAAAAGATTTGCAAATATATATTAATTAACTTTAAGCTATTAATGGGATTAATGTAAAATGTGCACAAAGACCTTTCCGGGGGATAACAAACTTGGTATAATAGCTATTAACACAGACTCTCACAATATATATTCACAATGTAAAATGCACTACAAATAACTAGTTAATTTGTTTTGTTTTTTTAATTATTTGTACAGCCTGGATTTCAAAGTCCTACTTCTAATCGCTAACAAACTTTACATAGGTAAATACTGCCAGTTAGCTGATGACAATGTGAAGGATTTATCAGACTGAATGCCTCAAAAATCTGCACACATTATTAGTTCTACTTATTGATAACATCAGTCTCAATGAAAAGATATTACAGAAACAGTGTGGCTGACACACATGGCCAGAAAAACACTTCAACATATTTTCTTTATGCAACATTGAAGGGATCATTAATTTAGCCTATAGTTAGTCCATTTTTTTTACACTTGTCTCATTTTATTAACAATATTGACACATATTTCTAATTATATAAAATAATAAAAAATGCCTGAATTTAATTGATTATTTTTTATTCATGGTGATTTTGTTAATCTAAATATAGTAATTATAATATAATTTCTAAATTGTATTATATAAAAAGAGACAATCAAAATTGTCTATTTAAAATAAGACTGGTGTCACAAAACTTGGTACCTATATTATTATACATTTTTATAAGGAATAAATTTCTTTTAAAATTATAAATTATAATAGACAACTAGCCCTTGAATGTGATATCAATAACTGCGTTACATTATGTTTTGTTATCATCATTTTACCAAGTTAATGACATAGCCTATTTTCATCCTCCACAAAAATAGGTATAATTATATATAAGCAGTTTTGTAAGGCAAATTAAGACTGTTATTTGCTTTAGATTCTAAGTAAAAATACTTATCTCCATTATATACCCTTTTAGCCCAGGTGGCACCTGCTAAAAATCTCATGTTTTGTTAAGTTTGGTTTTACGATAGATTTTGTTTAATAAAAAATCAAGCAAATGACTTCATGAGAGCATATAGTGAAATTATCAATTCTTATGACCTTTTTGGAGTGTATTCAAAAATCAAATCTACTAATCACACTTCCAAACATACCCAACCCAAAACAGATACCGCCTGAGCTAAGTGTTTAGTGATAGCTGGATTTGAAATTAACTTGATTAAAACAAAAATGTTCAAGAAGCTTTAAGAGATCCTTAATAATGTTGATTATGGAAACTTAAGTCAAGTTACATCAATGGATTGATATTTATGATACTTTATGTGGGTATTGTTAGCTAGAGCCATTTACACAGGAAAACCCGTGGGCTAGAATGTAAGAACAGTATTACATACTGAAAACATGTTAAATTTATTGGCTTCAAAGCACTGATGCCAGCAATATGTGACAATTTATAAAGTTTGCTATAAAGGACTGGCTGGTATAGTCTACATTTCACCATAAAAATACATAAAAACTACAAAATAAGGAACTATACATTACACTTAAATTCAAACAAATGTTGGCTTCAGATCACAAACACATATAAAGGTCAATTTACCACTTGTAAAATGCTACATACATACATACTGACAAATAAATTAATCTCTCCATTATAATTATTATTTTCATACACCTAAATGAAATATCAATGACACAACAATACAAATATATTTAAAAACCGGAAAAAAAATTAAATTTATAAAACCTACACAACATTCCCTCGTAAGTATAGGGAATTGATTATTGACTAAAACTTAGCAAATCGAGAAATTGATGGATGTATGTATAGATAAAAATTGAGAAATTTATTTGTAAATACATTTTTTTTTTTAAATCATCAATCAATGTACAATTTACAAAAAAAAAATATTTAATAAAATAATATAATAAACGATAGGGCTCACCATAATCCTATGATAGCATCCGCACTACCCACAAATTCAAAAAAACTATTAAAAAACAATACAAACATCAATTGTGTCGAGTAACACTATAAGTAGATACTGGTTAGCGATGCACCTCCGGGGATATATCACCTGAACAAGGATCACTTTATGCCTACGTTTACTTCAACTTGAGAGGGCACTAAGCAAATGAACGCCACTGATATACCAGAAATCAGTTCTACTAATCTCCGATGTGGACGACTTAGGGGCACAATAGTGTCCATTTCCAACCAAGCCCACCGGCCAAAGAGATGTGACAACGCGACAGCAATATCGCAACGGATTCCTTATAAGACACCGGCACAGAGGCTGGTACAACCCTCGCGCTCAGAACTCCGCAAACTCCTTTGCACACTTCTCCGTAGACGATATACGTAGCGCTTCCTCCTCATAATCATCAAAGTTACTAGTGTCGCCAGGTCCCTTGCAACGAGGAATGAACGGCGCCTCAATCTTCTTCTGGAATACAGCAATCCAATCGGTACTCGCAAACCATTTGTGACCTTTAATATCATTCACACCAGCCTTCAAGTTGCCGTAGCGCTTCGTCAGATCCACCTGTAGTAAGTTACGTAGTAAGTCCTTCAAATCGGAACCAAAATGAGATGGGAAACGCACTTTGCCTGATACTATTTTTTCATATATCTGAATGGGTTGGTCGGCAAAAAACGGTGGGTAACCGGCTGCCATCTCGTAAACTAAGACACCTAGTGCCCACCAATCGACAGCTTTGTTGTATCCCTTCGAGAGGATGATCTCTGGTGCAAGGTATTCAGGCGTTCCACATAGCGTCCACGTACGACCCTTGACGCGCTTGGCAAACCCAAAATCAGTCACTTTGAGGTAACCCTGAGAGTCAATTAACAAGTTCTCGGGCTTCAGATCTCGGTATATGAGGTCTAAATAGTGCAAATATTCAAATGCCAAGACTATTTGGGCCGCATAAAATCTCGAATGTGGCTCCGAGAATCTACCCACCTTGCGTAGATGCGAGAACATTTCACCCCCAGGTACATATTCTAGCACCATATACAAGTTAGAGTTATCCTTAAAGTGGAACTTCAGACTTACCAAGAACGGAAAATTGATAGCCTGCAAAATTCGTTTCTCATTTAACGTGTGCTCCACCTGCTTAAGTTTCACCACTTTCTGTTTATCCAGTATTTTCATAGCGTAATACTCCTTGGTGGGTTTGTGTTGTACTATCATGACTCGGCCGAATGATCCCGTGCCGAGGGTTTTTATTCTCTCAAAGTCGTTCAGTCCGGCGGTGTTGGTAGGATTCTTTTTCCATTTTTCCTCGAAGTCTTCCTTGGCCTGATCGAGGAATTCCTTGACGCTTTCGGCGGAGTCCACCTTTTTATTGGCGGTGGCGGCATTGTTGCCCATGGCGCAAGATACAAACTAAGTCCAAAGCCTCGATTTGCCGTTATAAGGCCGCCTCGTTTCACTAATCGATGCCTGCTGCGACCGTGCAAGAAACGGGGCAGGTCAGCACAGACCTATTTGATACACGTACATTCTCAATACCTAAAATAATTCACGTCACAACCGACAATCGATCGCACAGTCACACATTGAAGTACTGTTTTTGTTTGAAATATAAAAAATTGGAAAAAAGGATTTTGTTACATTCACAAGAATAAATTAAAATGGCTTCCACACCACAACCGGACTCGATCGACAAGGGCGAGAGCGAGAGCGAGATCGCAAACGGTAGGTACGTATACGAGGAGTCGCAGATGGGTGGCACTGGCTGTCAAATGTTGACTGTGTTGCCATATAATTCTGAAAATTTATACTATTTTGAAACTAATTTCAACTATTTTTTTTTATTCAAAGTTTGTTTCGGTTTCTGAGGGGAATTATCTCGATACCACCTACGATCTAGGCACCAACAATTTTAAGTATACATATTATGTTGTACTCCTTTTTGGTTTCAATTAATGCTATTATGTACTACTGCTTATTATTTATTTTTACTGTTAAGGGCCTTTGGCTCATAAAATAAACAATTTATTTTTATAAGATCCTGTGTAATAACAAATATGAAATTTTCAAGGTTATTACTTCAACCTTGAAGTTACTATTATCTCTCTTAAAAATAATTTAAGATCGATAAACCCAATTTTGTTATGAGAACTTTATAAACAAGCATCGTTTGGGTGTCCATGACAGAGGCGTAGCTACCGCCGTATCAGCCGTATCAATGATACGGGGCCCCCTGGCTACAGAGGCCACGGCTTCCCGGGAAAAAAACATATTAAAAA
The DNA here is from genome assembly GCA_936446665.2 of Synanthedon andrenaeformis. Classification (NCBI taxonomy): domain Eukaryota; kingdom Metazoa; phylum Arthropoda; class Insecta; order Lepidoptera; family Sesiidae; genus Synanthedon; species Synanthedon andrenaeformis. Next base: position 2,661,827 of record OW387786.2, on the reverse strand, counting down.
AACTGTCATACGTGCCTATAGAGTTTTCACCCCAGAAATGACAAAAGTCAATAAAAGCAATCTCTTTTTTCCGGGTTAAGCTTGCGCCCAAAATTGGCAATAACCGATGTACAATGACAAACCACGGATAGCAATATTTACGCGTTTTATTTCATTCCGGTTCAAACGTTATTACATTGGACGAAACACACTGATCAGTTTATCGCGTCAAATGGACTGATATGAAGCCAGAATTACCAGGACAAGGACTTCGATGGGACAGTAACGGCTATCAGACTTATCACTATTGTCTATAGAGGCAGAAATTTTAGAAAAACTGAATTCGTCTTCAGTTATCGATGGTATAATAAATCAATTTGGCCAGAAAAAAAAGGATAGAAAAGTGTATATTTAATTTGAATTGTTTGGCTGGCTCAATTTCTAGGGGGAAGTGATAACTTCCCCCTTAGAATAAATATTTATTTTAATTTAATGCAAGCATTTTTGTTTCTTTTGTGAGAAATCTTTACACTTCATTTGGGCCACTCAACTAATTTTGATGTAGGGCCCCTCTAAGGTATGCTACGCCACTCTCCCTGATAACAATAAAGTTTACATTTCATATCTCACACTTTCTGTGAATTTTATAGATGCATAATTCAGATTTAACAATCAAAGAAATAGTATTCAAAATTTCCATTTCTGAAATAAAAGTAGAATCTTTTTTAACGCGAATATAGCTAAATGAGTCCATTGAAACGTTTTTATTTACCAGAGATTTGAAAAAGGCCCTTGATACATCCCATCCTAGTTATGTAGCTAACTGAAACTTATAAACGTACTTTTTTTTGTCCACAGATATTAAAAGTTGTTGCGATCTGTTGGTTGAGTATTTAAAAACTAACAATATACTGCCTCCACTGCGCAGTTTCGTTTAGTAGGATAAGAAATAAAAGAACAGGTGCGTTCAAACAAAATTGACCTGTACTGCATGAAAACAAATGAATGCTACATTTAGGTACTTTGACAACTCGTGATACCGAAAAGTTAATACAAAAAGTGATCGCATATAAACTTGAAAATGTTCTACTCATACATTAAATATAAACTAGATAACGCCTAAAGCCTTTTCGACAATAAAATCATGAGAGGGCCTAATTTTGTTTCCGGCCATAAACCAATGTTTTCAGAACCATATATTTCTTTTCGGCCAATATACAATTAGTTGTACGCGTACAACTAATTCGGAAAAACAGTGATGCAATAATTAATTATATTACAATAGTTAAATAAAATTAACATTTGTTAATTTATTTTCTACCAAAGTCGCACTACCTTTTGAATATTGCAACCCTAAGAAAAGTTTTCGTTATTGATTCACAGATGGCAGCACTGACTTGTTGCATAAAGACATGCGCTGTTTCAGTCAAGTCAAGTAGTCACGGTAGTTACTATTACTACCTATTTGTGTGTGTCTAGGAACATATTGTATGTTTATTCATCAAATATATCCATATACTAGCTGGCGCCCGCGACTTCGTCCGCGTTGAAAAAGAAAAAAGTAGCCTATCCTGTGTCTTATATGTCTAAATGTTTATCTACCAAGTTTCATGAAAATCAGTTAATTCGTTTGACTTATGGAAGAACATAAATACAATACCTACACTTACAGGTTTATTATTAGTATTGATAAATGTTATATTAATGTCATGTCAGTCTTATATATATTTATTGTACTGTTTGTTATATTTATATTTTTTTTATACCAAACACGGTATAAAAAAACACAATCTTATGAAAAAATATAAATATATCCTAATCCTAATAATATTAATCATAACAATAGCGACCCGCTTCCGGCTTCACCCAGGAAAAAAACTTAATATACCTACTTACTTACTTATTAGCCCAGTCAAATTAGAAAAATCAGTGGAAATAATTCGGGTAGTTTTGAAAATTGGTAGAATTATACTTTACGGTATCAAGATGAACATACTAAAAGTCCTCAAGAGTGGGGGTTGTGCTGAGGGTGTAGGGGGGTTGATAGGTTGAAGGTACCTTTTTTCAGGTTCTTGCTCATATCGCGAATATCTATAGGAATAGCATTATGATTACTTCTGACGAGTTTCTACATAAAATTTTCTACAAATTTGGATATATTCATTTTTACTCTACGATCAATACCTTACGCCTGTAATACACGTTGTTCGAGCTAAGACCAACGCGAGTCTAGGCAAATCGACACAAGGCAAACGCTACTGTCTAGACCAGGGATTCCCAAAGTGGTCGATATCGACCCCTTGGGGTCGATATCGGTTTCCTAGGGGTCGACATAAACGAAAAGTGATTTTGGGGGTCGACGAGGTCTAAAAATCGACCCCTATTATATTAACACAAGTTCTTATTTAAAACTTTCAAGATAGGTAAGTAGGTAGTTACTGTATTGTTTATGTTGTGTTACGTGTACTAAGAATAATTAATATTTTTGTAGGAAATAATGTTCCAGGAATGTAAAGTTTCAAGTTCGTACAAGATGAAAAACTCGGCAAGTCTATGTGGACAAGTTTGTGCAAGATTGAGTTGGAGCGTACGTCTTTCAGCGGCGTTTTGACTTGCTCTCTATTTGACGATAAAGTGCTTATCACACTATTCAATTTGAACGATTCCTATTTAGGAATCTAAGTAGTGAGCTCGTGATCACACTACGCTAAATTGATTTCTAAATCGAAGATATAGAGTTGAAAATGGATAAACTCTTAATTGAATCCAATCTGTTCTAACTGCGATCACACCTTCCGATTTCCTAAATTGGAATCGTTCAAATTGAATAGTGTGATAGCGGCTTTACGCGAATTAAGACGAACGAATTCATGATCAAGTCCAAACATGTTCCTGATATTTTACTATTTAACGAGCTTGCATTTAGGTTGAAAGTTCATTTGCGTTTTGAAATTCGTTGGAGCTTGAACGATAAAAACTCATATAGCTAAGTACTCATTTATTTCAAGAGATTACAAACTTATTACAAAGCTAAATTAAGTGAAGTAAAGTGACTGAAAAAGTGTTAAACACAACATACAACATATTTTAAATAGGTATGTATAATTGTATTTGTAAAAATTACTAACACTTAAGTCTTTGGTTTTCGTTCTTATTCTACCTAATTACCTAATACGAAGTTTCTATACCTAATTACCTACTGTAGTTACTTCCCAATATAGGTATCAAAGTTTATCAAAGAGTAAGTCAGTAATACTTAACAAGAATCCATTAACTGAGTGTGATAAAAATAAGATAGTGTGCAAATTTAACAGTTTATTATTGTTTTTTATTTAGGTTCCTTATTTTTTTGTTTGCAGAATTACTGAAAGTTTTATGATGGCGGACACGAAAAAAAAATGCAGACAATACAGTTTGGACTACTTGAAGTTCGGATTTATTGCATCTCCATCAAATCAACACTTCCCGATGTGTCTCATATGTGAAAAAGTATTTAGTAACGATGCCATGAAGCCTTCAAAAATGGATGACCACTTATCAAGAGTACATGCTAACAAAAAAAGTAAGCCCTTGTCATATTTTCAAGCACTGAAAGAAAAACTAGACAAAAGGCCATCCATAGGATCGATGTTTGCGTCATCATCTATTCGAGACAATGATGGTTTACGAGCGTCCTATAATATATCTTTACTAATAGCGAAGTCGGGGAAACCCCATACAATTGGAGAGCAGCTTATCTTACCAGCCATTGCGGAGGTCCTTAACAATGTATTGCACAAACCCGCACATGATATTTTAAAGAGAATACCTTTGAGCAACAACACCGTTCAGAGACGCATAGATGAGATGGGACGCGATGTGGAAAACATTTTATGCAAGTTCTTACAGACCCGCAGATTCTCTCTCCAGTTGGACGAGTCTACATTACCCGGCAATGAAGCTCTATTGTTAGGATATGTTCGATTTATCAAAGATGAAAATATGTGCCAAGAACTGATTTTTGCTGCATATTTAGAGACTGATACTAGAGGAGAATCGATTTTTCAGGCCGTGGAACATTTTTTTACTGATAAAGCTATTCCATGGAAGAATATTGTTTCTGTTGCGACTGATGGTGCACCGTCTATGGTTGGTCGTCATCGTGGCTTTATAGCTCACTTAAAGCGACAACTGCCTGATGTACTGGTTATTCACTGTGTGATTCACAGGCAGCATTTAGCAGCAAAAAAGCTGAGTCCTAGATTGCATAAGTCTTCACAATATGTAATAAATGCTATCAACAAGATTCGAAGCAATTCTTTGAACTCTCGGTTATTTGCTCAACTATGTGACGAAAACGACGAAGTCTTTACTCGGTTACTTCTGCACACTGAAGTTCGCTGGCTATCAAGAGGCTCTTGCTTAGAAAGATTTTCAGCCCTTTTTGAATCTGTGTTGGAGTTTTTACAAGAAAAAGATCCGAATTTGAAAGAAAATCTGAACAATTGTAAAACAGATATTTATTACTTGACTGATATCTTTGGAATGTTCAACAAAGTTAATTTGCAACTACAGGGTGATGATCTTAACTTGATTAAAACAAAATCAATAATATCGGCCTTCGTGGGTAAACTAGTTCTTTATAAACAAAATTTAGGCAGAAAAGAATATTCGCAGTTTCCGCATTTGTCAAAATTACCAAAAATGCTTCAAGATGATGACATTTTATTATATGTTACTCACTTGGACGCATTACACAAGGATTTTACGGAGAGGTTTGATGATCTTTTAAATTTACAAATTCCTCAATGGATAATAAATCCGTATAACACCACAGCCATAGAAGAAGCCAATGTGATAATGCAAGAAGAGTTGATTACCATCAGCACAGACGAAGAGCTTAAGCAAAAGTTCAACCAAGGCTATCAGAAGTTCTGGTTGCAACGCAAAATTGAAACACAGTATCCTACATTGTGGAACATTGCTGAAAAATACCTTATCGCTTTTCCATCATCATATCTAGTTGAAAAAAGCTTCAGTGTGGTAACAAACATTTTGACAAAACAAAGAAACCGTTTGAAAATCAACGAACGTGGAGATTTAAGGCTGCAACTCACTAATATTGAACCGGATGTAGCTAGATTGGTAGATAGTCACCAGGTTCATCCATCGCACTGAATGTTTTATTTTCTCTTTGCGAATTAATAGTTTTTAAAATATAATTTCCTACCAACTTAAGATGCTTTATGTATTAATTTGTAATAATTATAAATTAAACTTGATATTTACTGAATTGGATTGTCTTTTTATTTTGTTAAATTTTGACGAGAAAATGAAATCAACTTCACTCACTTAACCAAGTGCAAAGTTTTCTAATTGGCACCTTAGTACCTAGGTATTTTGTACCAATAGGAAAAAACTAAAGATAGACTAAGATAGATAGCTGCTTTAAGTTAGCGGACCATTATGAATAAGGGGGTTGGTCTTAAAAGTAGGTAATTTGACCATGGGGGTCTGAGGTAACAGTTCATTGTTGAAAAGGGGTCACTTGTCCAAAATAGTTTGGGGAACCCTGGTCTAGACGTTCGGCAAGTTTGAATGAAACCAATGCAAATAGCCAATATAGACGAGTTTTGAGGAGATGCCCACATGTTGGGCGCTGTCAGTTTTCATTGTGCATTAAAACAATATGGACGACGTAGAAGTTATTGCAGCTGCTGCTATTTATTTAATGAGCGCTTATAATTATTATGTCGGTATATATCACACTAAAGTTGTGAAAAAGAAAAGACAAAAAAGAAGGTATGTATTAATTGTTACAATTTTGTCGAATATACATTTCCTTTTTATGTCGAATCAAAGGAATTTCAGGAATTGTCTTTAGGGTTCCAAATAACAGGTTCATTCTGGTAAAACTCCAAAAACTGTGTCATTTGTGGAGAGCGACATTTTGTACAAGTGCCTACGATGGACGCCAATCGCATAATAGCAAGGAGTATATAATCACTACGTTTTATAATAGCGCGCGTACAAACATGTGAACACTAGTAGCCGAGCGCGCGCGAGCGCCTTTGATTTGTGCAGAAAAACCGACACCGCTTCGAAGCGACGCAATTGATCGCGAGCGACTGCGAGTTGTGACAAGCTCAAAGAGTATAATAATATATAGCGGACAAGCTACGCCAAATGAGTTCTATGCACGTTGGCGTTTGCCTTTACTCGACCAACTAGGTGAACGACACTGAGCGACGGCAAGACAAGGCAAATAAACTGCCTAGACGCAGTGATATGGTAAGTCTTGTTAAAGCGTTTATCACACTTTGCAATTTGAAGGATTCCAATTTAGGAAATTGGAAAGTGTAATCGCAGTTAGAACAGATTGGATCCAATTTAGATTTTATCTATTTTCAATTCTATGTCTTCGACTTAGAAATCAATTTAGTGTAATGTGATCTAAATGTGATCACTAGTTCACTACTTAGGTTCCTAAATTGGATTCCTTCAAATTGTAAAGTGTGATAACCGCTTTATATATCACTGCCTAGACGTTGGTATTGGCCTTCACTCTGCAACGCTCGGCCAACATGTATAGCCTGTAGTTCCTAACAGGCCGGCTTTAGGAACTACAGGCTGTGTAAGTTTACAGAGACAAAAAATAGTCCATTTAAGATTTAACGGTGTTTTTATTTTCGGCGTTATTTATCGCCATTTCTACTTTAGAATAAGCAAGCTTAGTCATCTGCCGACCCAACATAAAAAAAACCCATGTCGATCCATTGAGAATTCTAAACAAAAAAGATGATGATGAAAACAAGGGCCGAGCGTTCGAGATACCGTGTGCGCAGGCATCAGCGCGGCGCGGACGGCGAGGTTGAGGTGTATGCATACCACTGAGGTTTAATCATTGCATAGAGGTATAATAAAATAACATCATTGTCTTCTACTGCATATACAAATATTCCAAGATTTTTAGCTCAAAAATGGGTTCGATCTGGAAAAAAACCTGCGTATTGATTTTCCGATTGGATTATGTCAGTCTGTCACCCGAGTATATATCCAAGTTTGTCGTCCGAAACCGCGAGGGTTAGCCGCCATCTTAAAAACGCCTTTCTGTAAATATCTCAAAAACGGTGAGTATTACGTTATACATTGTAAGCACCTATTTTGTAGAGAATAAAATTTCCCATCTTTTTTATTTGAAACTTTTTTCTCTATTCTTAATATTTGCCGAGATATAATCTATTAAAACCAAATTTTTGTTTTTGGAAAATCTCAATAATTTTTAGATACTTATATGAAAAAAAGCGTTACAAATTGATGAACAAATTTGTAACGCATAAAATTTATTTTAATTTACAATTTTTGTATGAAACTTTTTTTGTAAAATTAATAGTTACTGAGCTCTTGCGCAATGAGTTGCCGTCGCTGTTTTTCTTCACCTGATTACTCATACTATGGGTACGAATAGTAAGGTAGGTAACTTGTACAGTGTAACTAAACGGTGTTATTTTAACATTAACTAACATTCCGGACATCCCACAAAAAAAAAGTTTGCCTAGGGATATCTAGAGAAAAAATAGTTACTGCAAATGTTAAAAATGGATGTTGTTCGTTGACTCGAATCTTCATGTGGTTAATTTCAATTTTTTTTTTTGATAAATATTTTTTTATAATCAAAAATAGTTTTGTATTAGCTCTAAGATTATTGAATTATTAAAAATTAATTTCGATTTACTTATAGCAATTATAAATCACCTCTTTAATAAATTTTTTGATGAGAGATATCTACATGAAAAATAACTTAAAAATTAATTTAAAAAAAGAAATTTGAAGATTTTTTCAAAATCTACATGTGGATATTTTTAATTTTTCTAATTTTTTTAGATATTCAAAAAACAAAAAATTCAAATTTTTTGATTACGGATATTGACTAGAAAAAAAACATTTAAAAAAAAACCACAAAATTATTTTTGATTATAAAAAAATATTTATCATAATTTTTTTTTTTGAATACCACATGAAGATGTCGAGTCAACGAACAACATCTATTTTTAACATTTGCAGTAACTTTATTTTTTTTCTAGATATCCCTCTCTAGATATTTAATTTTGATGTAGGTGTATATACGTAAATAAAACTTGATTTTTACTTTTCATGCATAATAACGGCATTGTGTTATGCTTACGTAAACCTATCTATTTATATTTTCGTATATATTTTTTTTAAGTTTTCAGAAAGCACGGGTATTATCTGACTTTTTTGCTAAACTAAAAATTGCCGTTAAAGGCGTTAAAGCGCGTCTTGTTGCTATGTTAGTTGTTTGGCGGTATATTGTGTATTTCTTGGAAATGAGGACAAGAATGTGCTCTTGTTTAACATATCACTGAATGTGCTATACTTATAAAGTGCGACGAACGCGACCAATCTCTCAAAATTTAATCGATTTTCTAAAAGATCTTGCGCGGTAACTTGATGTAGAAAAAGTGCATTAAGCCTACTTTTTTTCCATAAAAATTACTATACACTCCTCTAAATATTTATCGATTTTCACAAGACAAATACCCCAGTAGGTATTTTGACTATTTTTTGGATAATATAAAAAAAAAATCTAATTTGAATCTATATCGTAGATACCTATATCGATTTTTTTGAATCCATCGATTTATAGATCTTTTTTTAATGTAGACAGACAGTATGGGCATCCCTAGAGAACCTCTCAGTTTAAAACGTAGTCATACAGTATCATAATAATTATTCTTAACTAGCGGGCCGCTCCCGGCTTCGCCCGGGGTGCATTTTTTTAACGTAAAAACCTTCCCTGATTATCCCTCTATCCATGAGTGAAGACAGAATTAAAATCGGCCCAGCCGTTCTCTAGTTTTGAGCTTAGTAACACATTTAGGGATTCATTTTTATATTATAAGACTAGCGGTCCGCTCCCGTCTTCACCCGGGGTGCATTTTTTTTACGTATAAACCTTCCCTGATTATCCCTCTATCCATGAGTGAAGACAGAATTAAAATCGGCCCACCCGTTCTCGAGTTTTGCGCTTAGCAACACATTTAGGGATTCATTTTTATATTATAGAAAAAAGAAGATTAGAAATCTATTTTTAACTATTCTGCTCAAAACCATACACGGATTCACTTTACCTATATTAGGCATCGTAGCATATCAATAAATGAAGCCATGACTCAATTTATGTAGTAGTTACAAGCGTTTGGTTACAAGTAAGTGTACAAGCAATATTTTAACTGTAAAATCTTCGCTAGTGGGAAATAATATACCTAAGGCAGGCCGCACACACGCAATAATATTGTCAATAAAGTGCTTATTGACAATAATATTGTGTGTGTGCGGCCAGTATTTCGGTATTGTTCAATATTATTGTGGATTTCCAGAAATTCTGATTTCGACTCGGCAATATCGGGGGGAGGCAGGGTATTGTCAATAATATTGTCGTTCGGCAATATTTTAGTTGAAAAAAAGATAAAGATAGATAAAGATAAGATAATAGCTTTTGAAAGCTGCCATCTCTCATTCTCATGTAATTTTTAAAATCATTTTCTTCTGTAAGTTGTAGTTCATTTATTAGATTTCTCAGCTCAGACTCAGCTTTTTTTTCTCATCCAGTTTTTAATCCATCGTTTCTTTCTTGATTGCCTTTTTTGAGAAGTTAAAATTAATGCAATAATTAATGCAACGACTTTTTTCTTTCTTTTCATTGTATAAAACGTGTACACACGAATCTAACTACTGAGCGACTGAGTACCAAATTTACCATGAAAAATTGACAATAATATTGAGTAGTGTGCGGGACCTCATATTGACCTATATTTTTGACAATATTGCATTTACAATATTATTGCGTGTGTGCGGCCTGCCTTAAGGATATGAACGTATGTTAGGTACATAAAAAAAATTAAAATTATAAATTACTAAAGTAATAACTAATACCTACTTACTATGATACGAATAAGTAGGTAATGATATTGCTCAAGATACATTAATAGAGGCTATTGGTATAATAAATTATCTTAGTACGTTATTATCGAAAGAAACAAAATACAGACTGTTTAATTTATCCATTTCTACAGGACACATCAATGATATTTAAAAACAATAGATACACCAGCTGTTTTATGATAAGAAGAAATAGGTACCAACAAGGTACCAACACCAACCACTATAAACCCACAATCTAATGTAAGATGGAGGTGTATGGTATAGTAATAATACAACAGGTAAAATACTGTGCCAATGATGTGATGATGTATCTCCTATTATTATTTTTTAATTATAATCCTTAAACCAACGACATAAGGTTGTTTTTGCAGTGATTTATCTTTCATATTATTTTAAAACTGGTCAACGAACGAATCTAGCTATTTTTCTATCCTATCTGAGCCTATATAATATACGATCAAGGCTAAAAACTGTTTTTAAATCATTTCAAGACTTAATGATTATACCTATACTATACTAGTTTGGTATAATGATTTTTTTATAAAGAATATTTTCGAGTGGTAGGTATTGTCGACAAGAAGAAATAACTATTGAAGTGATAAAATAATATATACGCAACAAAAGTTTATTAATTAATAATAATTAATTAAGTAGGTAGCATGAAGAAATTTCATTCTCTCATCAATTTGACACTAATTTAGCATTAACACATCATTATACAAACCAACATCATATACAAGCTTAACATTACTATACAAACCAAAGATTTAAATCGTTACAAACCAACAAAAGATCCCATGTTTTTAGACGCAATACCTTTTTAGTCGGGTGAGCACCAGGATCCCCTGACTGGATCCTTTCAGGGAATCGACATTATGCCTTCTAAATTCGTATATACACTAAATCAGGGATTCCCAAAGTGGTCGATATCGACCCCTTGGGGTCGATATCGGTTTCCTAGGGGTCGACATAAACGAAAAGTGATTTTGGGGGTCGACGAGGTCTAAAAATCGACCCCTATTATATTAACACAAGTTCTTATTTAAAACTTTCAAGATAGGTAAGTAGGTAGTTACTGTATTGTTTATGTTGTGTTACGTGTACTAAGAATAATTAATATTTTTGTAGGAAATAATGTTCCAGGAATGTAAAGTTTCAAGTTCGTACAAGATGAAAAACTCGGCAAGTCTATGTGGACAAGTTTGTGCAAGATTGAGTTGGAGCGTACGTCTTTCAGCGGCGTTTTGACTTGCTCTCTATTTGACGATAAAGTGCTTATCACACTATTCAATTTGAACGATTCCTATTTAGGAATCTAAGTAGTGAGCTCGTGATCACACTACGCTAAATTGATTTCTAAATCGAAGATATAGAGTTGAAAATGGATAAACTCTTAATTGAATCCAATCTGTTCTAACTGCGATCACACCTTCCGATTTCCTAAATTGGAATCGTTCAAATTGAATAGTGTGATAGCGGCTTTACGCGAATTAAGACGAACGAATTCATGATCAAGTCCAAACATGTTCCTGATATTTTACTATTTAACGAGCTTGCATTTAGGTTGAAAGTTCATTTGCGTTTTGAAATTCGTTGGAGCTTGAACGATAAAAACTCATATAGCTAAGTACTCATTTATTTCAAGAGATTACAAACTTATTACAAAGCTAAATTAAGTGAAGTAAAGTGACTGAAAAAGTGTTAAACACAACATACAACATATTTTAAATAGGTATGTATAATTGTATTTGTAAAAATTACTAACACTTAAGTCTTTGGTTTTCGTTCTTATTCTACCTAATTACCTAATACGAAGTTTCTATACCTAATTACCTACTGTAGTTACTTCCCAATATAGGTATCAAAGTTTATCAAAGAGTAAGTCAGTAATACTTAACAAGAATCCATTAACTGAGTGTGATAAAAATATGATAGTGTGCAAATTTAACAGTTTATTATTGTTTTTTATTTAGGTTCCTTATTTTTTTGTTTGCAGAATTACTGAAAGTTTTATGATGGCGGACACGAAAAAAAAATGCAGACAATACAGTTTGGACTACTTGAAGTTCGGATTTATTGCATCTCCATCAAATCAACACTTCCCGATGTGTCTCATATGTGAAAAAGTATTTAGTAACGATGCCATGAAGCCTTCAAAAATGGATGACCACTTATCAAGAGTACATGCTAACAAAAAAAGTAAGCCCTTGTCATATTTTCAAGCACTGAAAGAAAAACTAGACAAAAGGCCATCCATAGGATCGATGTTTGCGTCATCATCTATTCGAGACAATGATGGTTTACGAGCGTCCTATAATATATCTTTACTAATAGCGAAGTCGGGGAAACCCCATACAATTGGAGAGCAGCTTATCTTACCAGCCATTGCGGAGGTCCTTAACAATGTATTGCACAAACCCGCACATGATATTTTAAAGAGAATACCTTTGAGCAACAACACCGTTCAGAGACGCATAGATGAGATGGGACGCGATGTGGAAAACATTTTATGCAAGTTCTTACAGACCCGCAGATTCTCTCTCCAGTTGGACGAGTCTACATTACCCGGCAATGAAGCTCTATTGTTAGGATATGTTCGATTTATCAAAGATGAAAATATGTGCCAAGAACTGATTTTTGCTGCATATTTAGAGACTGATACTAGAGGAGAATCGATTTTTCAGGCCGTGGAACATTTTTTTACTGATAAAGCTATTCCATGGAAGAATATTGTTTCTGTTGCGACTGATGGTGCACCGTCTATGGTTGGTCGTCATCGTGGCTTTATAGCTCACTTAAAGCGACAACTGCCTGATGTACTGGTTATTCACTGTGTGATTCACAGGCAGCATTTAGCAGCAAAAAAGCTGAGTCCTAGATTGCATAAGTCTTTACAATATGTAATAAATGCTATCAACAAGATTCGAAGCAATTCTTTGAACTCTCGGTTATTTGCTCAACTATGTGACGAAAACGACGAAGTCTTTACTCGGTTACTTCTGCACACTGAAGTTCGCTGGCTATCAAGAGGCTCTTGCTTAGAAAGATTTTCAGCCCTTTTTGAATCTGTGTTGGAGTTTTTACAAGAAAAAGATCCGAATTTGAAAGAAAATCTGAACAATTGTAAAACAGATATTTATTACTTGACTGATATCTTTGGAATGTTCAACAAAGTTAATTTGCAACTACAGGGTGATGATCTTAACTTGATTAAAACAAAATCAATAATATCGGCCTTCGTGGGTAAACTAGTTCTTTATAAACAAAATTTAGGCAGAAAAGAATATTCGCAGTTTCCGCATTTGTCAAAATTACCAAAAATGCTTCAAGATGATGACATTTTATTATATGTTACTCACTTGGACGCATTACACAAGGATTTTACGGAGAGGTTTGATGATCTTTTAAATTTACAAATTCCTCAATGGATAATAAATCCGTATAACACCACAGCCATAGAAGAAGCCAATGTGATAATGCAAGAAGAGTTGATTACCATCAGCACAGACGAAGAGCTTAAGCAAAAGTTCAACCAAGGCTATCAGAAGTTCTGGTTGCAACGCAAAATTGAAACACAGTATCCTACATTGTGAAACATTGCTGAAAAATACCTTATCGCTTTTCCATCATCATATCTAGTTGAAAAAAGCTTCAGTGTGGTAACAAACATTTTGACAAAACAAAGAAACCGTTTGAAAATCAACGAACGTGGAGATTTAAGGCTGCAACTCACTAATATTGAACCGGATGTAGCTAGATTGGTAGATAGTCACCAGGTTCATCCATCGCACTGAATGTTTTATTTTCTCTTTGCGAATTAATAGTTTTTAAAATATAATTTCCTACCAACTTAAGATGCTTTATGTATTAATTTGTAATAATTATAAATTAAACTTGATATTTACTGAATTGGATTGTCTTTTTATTTTGTTAAATTTTGACGAGAAAATGAAATCAACTTCACTCACTTAACCAAGTGCAAAGTTTTCTAATTGGCACCTTAGTACCTAGGTATTTTGTACCAATAGGAAAAAACTAAAGATAGACTAAGATAGATAGCTGCTTTAAGTTAGCGGACCATTATGAATAAGGGGGTTGGTCTTAAAAGTAGGTAATTTGACCATGGGGGTCTGAGGTAACAGTTCATTGTTGAAAAGGGGTCACTTGTCCAAAATAGTTTGGGGAACCCTGCACTAAATTCTACTTTGGGAGAGTTTTGGGATTGTGAATAACATTTGACGAATTTTTGCATACACACGTCGCGGCCCCTCTAACTCGAAGGGCCCCTAATATTGGCTTATATATACGGTGGTAGAGAGCTACTCCCTTGATTATTTATTATTATCGCCTATAAAGCACCTCACATACGCGTTGACAACAATGAGTTGTCTAGTTATAAAATTAAAAATTCATTCAACTAATTAGACAGTAATTCCTACACTGAGCCATCAAAACAGTCTGTTCTGGTTGACGAATTCACATTCTGACGAAATCGCCATCAAGTGCCAAGATTTCTTTCAAAAGCCAACGACCTACACTAATAGCAATATTACTGTTTCACATAGCATAAAATGTAAGCGCTTTTGTTACGAACGCCATAGAGGCGAAAATAATAAAGATAACATTTTTAATGAGTCATCGTTTATTTTTGTCGGTTGAGTCCGTGTGGCTTGAGCGGACAGTTTTCTGGCTCAAGAGAGGTGAACCGAATACAGGTTGGTGGAAAACAGACGCGTGTGCTCTGTGTATCTCTGTAGATACACAGAGATACCATCTGTTTCCAACTGTAATGTTGATACCTAGGTACCTAACCAATAAGTAGTTTTTACATAATTATATGTATGAATATAATGTGGCTTCTAGCCACGAAATTTCGTTCCGTGTGTTATGTTGTTTACGCTTATACAAAAAAAAGATAATATTCCTACGTAGTTATTCATTAGTTGTTTTGCAAAATAGTTACAATTGCAATTTTTTATGTAGGTAAATGTACTTACTAATTAAAAAAAATGCTTTACTGTTAAAATTTTCCGGCGTAGAATACTTACCTCTTGCCTTAGATTACCTAACTGCAAAGATTTAAATCGTCCTAACTGCATAGTTTTATAGAAGGCTTGTGTTAAATCAATTTAATTACGCCTAGAGAATATTATTTCATGTATTTTATATCCAATTTATTTTAAAAATTACTTTCGATAAAGAAACTGCCTATGTTGGCATAAGTAGGTCTACCTGAAGAACACATAAAGCATTGAATTTGTTCACAATTAAAATTGTAAGTTAGGTAGGCAATATCGAAGGTTGAGTATTGAACGTACCAGGCTATTGGTATACTTAAAAAGTAAATCTGCACTATCTATTAAATCACTATCTATACATATAAAAATGTGTTTTACACATTATCTAAAAAATGTCATTTTAATTAAAATTACATATTTCCAGGTAGGTATCTACCGGAATCTACCTACCTATCTAAATAGGACTCAAAAAAAAAAACTGTAGACCTAGGTATCCACAAAGGTCTACAAAGGTAGATTAGATATTGTCATTGTAGGTATATAGGCAGGTACGTTGTATGGGTTGAAAGGTGACTATTATTGTGTTGCACATAAGTTAGGTTATAACATTTTCGCTAAAATAAAAATAAAACTATTAAATGGTAATGAGGACGATGACACACCATACAAGAGCTGGCAAATAGGTAAATTTAATTTTCCATGAATATCAATTTCCGGTACGTTAAAACAAGCTCAATATTTTAACTAACGATACGTATTTTCAAACAGGAGAGAGCAAGGTAGAATTTGCCGCCTGCCTCGAACCGACCGATTCAAGGTTGTTAAAAAAGACATAGAGATTCATATACCTGTCTCGTTTCCACTCAGATGTTTTCATATTTCTGTCTCAACAATGTGAAGTAAACGCACTCACTTCATTACAATACGCGTGACTCGGCAAACGCGACGCGCGCTATATTTTCTTCTCTTCCCTCCCTCCCGCCATCATTCATTTGATCGCCGGTGTTTGTGCTGTGAACAGTGTGTACGGTGTGCGTAGCACGTGTGTAAATTTTCCTCAATAACCAGTTTTCCTTGTAAACTTATAACAAAAATGGCAGACACAGCAGTCGACAAGAAGTAAGTGAATAAATATTCCCCTTATTCTGTGTATTAACAAAATTAATTTCTCTAAAAAGTTTTGGCGGCATCCGAAAACGTGATCAAAATGGCTTCCCATTTATAGCGTGTATTTCATGTTTTTCCGTAATTTAGCTTTATAAACGTGTTTTTATTTGTTCGTTGCGTGTGTGTAATTAAAAAAAAAAACTTGTAGTACAACTACACACATACTACTATGCGTTAACAATCAACGCCAATGGGTACTCACGCGGGAAAATGTTTTTGCATTGATATTTGTGTTGACAAGTTTCCTGGTTAGAGGAATGTTGTTATTTAAAAACTAATTGAGTGTTAACGTTATTAAATTGATCAGTGGCAGTGAATTTATGTATAGATATGAAGTAATGAGCGATAAAATTTAAAAGCACGCCGCCGGCGGGGTTCGTTAGGCAAGATGGCGCTGATGCGCGGCGTGCCGGCGCGTTAGTAGCGTCACCGGCGCGCGCTCGTTTTGAATACATGTCGACATTTTGCAACACTTGGATTACGTTATCGCATCGGTACAACTGCGACGCGTGTTGTCATTAGTTATTTTTAACTAAAGTTAGCGTTAGTGAATATTACTACACTTATTCACCTCCATTCGCATTTCGCTGGACGATTTTGGTTACATTATACAGTTCCGCCTCGTACAGAAAGACAGCTGAATGACTGAGAACCTATTCAAGCGCAACTTCCAGGAGGAGTTAGAACGGTCTGCGTACAGCACTGAACTCTGCTGAACAGCGCTGAACGTAGCTGAAAAGCATTGAACGCTGCTGTTAGCATGCAATTATGAAATACACTTGTCCTCATTTTCGCCTGATTGGCGCGAAAACTAGATAAACTTGGAAAGCCGAATTGACGCGTACTTTTTAACGCGTAAAACGGCGTAAAACGGACAAAATCTGAATTGAGTTAACTTATTGCCTATAACAGGCGATCAAGTGAAGCGAATAACTAATTCAAGCAATCGTGTATGCAGTTTCGTTTCTTATAATGCAACTTTCCCACATGTAGTAAGTAAGGTTGCGCAATTGCTTGTTTTTGTTCCGACATACTTTTCCGTTTACGTTCCCCCACTCACGACAGTATTCGCAGCGTAATACACATTCGTTACGCGTAGGTATGCCACACTGGGAGCGAAGCGAAACGAAGCTACCGCGGTTTTTCATACTTGGGTTCACACCGCGAACTAAGCGATGCAAATTTGCGAGCCGGCGAACACGATGACCCAGCGAAGTGAAGTGCTTCCTTTCAGTCAGGGTTTACGATAGTGCCCCTTGAAAAATTCTGTTTTTTTTGAAATTGTGTTTTTTTAGATTGTGTCATAATCGGTACAAATCTGCAAAAAAATTTCAGGGTACACTTATATACCTTACCGCTTCCTTCGCGCGGGGGTTGGAATAGTCATCACTGCATTGTTATTTTCCAGTGTGTTAGCTTCGGTTCGCTTCGCTTCCAGTGAGGCCTGTGCTTTATTTTTGCATTCATATGATACTCGTTTAACTAGAACATTTACCGCCTTCGTAACGTAAAAATTAATTAAACGGTTTGCAGTAATGTGACGTTAATGCTTTTCAGGGACCTCGCTCCTGAAGAAGTCAGCTCCACTGAAGCGAAGGAGTCGCCAGTGAAGAAGTCACCGGCCAAGAAGGTCGTTGAGCCTGAAAGCAATGGAAAAGAAGAGAATGGTAGTGGAGATGCCCCCGAGGATACTCCGGCAGAGAATGGTGATGCCGAAGAAAGCAATGACGCCACAGAAAACGGTGATGCCACAGGTAAGCGTTTGTTATTCCTTAGTAAAGCACTTTCACTTTATAATATTAATCAAAAATAGTATTTACAACAGTCACAATACATTTTATATTACATCATATTACCCGAGTCCTTTTTGTGGAAGTCCATACTCTCAAAATATATTAGTACATTGTCTTTTTTTTTCTCAAAATTAGATATATTTTATACTTACGTATTAGCTTCAAAATTAAATTCTTCAAGTAATTTTTAAATTGACGACATGTTTGGTCTAGTGGCCAGTAACCCTAGCTTTTAATCAAACGGTCGCGGGATCGAATCCCGCCAGGGGCAAATTAATGTTTATGTGTAAACAACAGCCATGACTCCGGTACATAGGTAAATGACCTTTGTACCTGAGTCATGGATGTTGTTTATACATATAAAAAAGTAATCTATGTATATAAATCAACAGTCTGGTATCCATAATACAAGCATTTTTGCTTAGTGTGGAGCTAGATGGTGCTGTGTGGAATGTGTGAAGATGGATATATTATTATAGTGGGTGTACAATTTCAGAAAAGAAAGAGGTCGGAGTGAAGAGGAAATCGACGGCCGACAACGGAGATGCACTCGAGAAGAGCACACCGGAGAAGAAGAGCAAGGCGGCGGAGGAAGCTCCTCCGGCCGAGGAAGAGGCCGCCGCCTAAACCTCCCTCCGCCCTCTCAACCCTCGGTCCACTGCCATGCATCCCCGCAGGCCCCAACTCCACCTTCCCCTCTATACAGATGTTCCACAAACTTAAACCAGACTCTATATTATATAAATATATATACATAGTTTTTTATATTCTCTACAACTTGAAAAATGTATACAGCATTTGCAAAATTCTCATTCTCCAAACAATTCGTTGGCATAATAAGAAAGTATATACTGATTTATATTAAATGTCAATTTATTTTGTATATTTGACATGATAAATTTGCAAATACTGAATATTAGACGATTTGAAAGGGAGTTGGGTCCTCTCGGGAGGACACTTTAGTTTAGGTTTGAAATACATATTGTATTGAAGTGACCTGTAAAGTACCTGTAAAGTGTAAATTAATAAAATTTGGTGTGAACCGATGGACGCCGTATCGTCAAGCTGTGGGTGTTTGGTACAAAAGACTAGTAGACCAGTAGACCGGGAGTCGGTGAATTGATGGAATTGTTGGAACGTCCTTCTGCCAGTAAAATACTAAAATACTGCCAAAGTAATTAATTCACTTTATTGAATCAATTCACGATCCGTTCTGTGAACGATGCGTTTTTAGACAAAACAGCTTTTGAAAAAAAAAGGATTCTAGATTAATTAAGATTTTTAATGTTTAGGTAATTAATTATTAATTCAGTTATAAACTTTAAGTTAGCAGTTAAAAGCGTCCTCGCACAATTTATATTTTCATAGGCATTATTTACTTAAACCATTTTTTGAACATTCCTTTGACAATTTTTCGGTTATGGTTTTTGTATAGACTATTTTTTGAAAATAAAAAAAAGCCACACGCGATTACAGTTTTGACATTCAAAACGAGTTTAATGTTTGACATAATAATAATAGTAAATTAATAAATTCATCTTTGTTTGTTCATAACATCCTGTTTTTTTCTAATTTAGTTCTAATCTACTTTTTTCTAAATAATATGTGATAAATACAAACCTCGAATATAAGCTATTTCTCGTGGAAAATGAATCTGCATTTACACGCAGTAAACAGATTGTGTTCCAATTTGAGATAAAATGTGTAAGATAAATTCTATCTTTTTTTCAGATTCTACTTTTTGACAAATATAATTCATAAAACTACTTAAAATTAATTTTCTTAACTTTAAAATTCAAAAGTACATTTTAGTGTTAGAGTTATGTAGTGTGTACAGTTTTAACATAACTTCTCTTACGTGGAGTTAGTGTTTGTAAAACGTTTCAGGCAATAAAATAGTCCAAACAATTTCTAATTTTTTTTATTTCTATACTAACCTTTTATTTTGAATAATAAACACAGGGCAATTTTCGAATAATAAACACAGGGCAATTTTCGAATTTTGGGGATCCGCAAACGCGGAACTTCCGCATCAATTTATTTAAACATTGTGAAGTCGAATCTTTGGGGCTAGTCTTAAATATTGCTATATTTTCTTAGGTAGAATTATGAAATTGTTTCATTTCTTTACTAAAAGTTTGATTGCTTAATAAAAAAATATTAAAATGGAAATCTATTTTAAAAAAACTTGAAATCTGCATTCGCTGAATGATGCTCGAAGAGTCAAATTTTTAATCTCAATATGAGTGAGCTATTTATGAACGTAATTTTCATCAATTAATTTTAATTGTCTTATTTTAATTCCTCGTAAATTAAACCTACAACTACATAGTTTAAACTTTTCAAATTTTCATTATTCTTTGCGTTAGATTAATAAGCATAGTATAATTCATTTACAATAAAATAAAATCTGTTGATTTCTAAAGTTTTAAATACGTCTACTTAGGCCAAACAAAATTCAGATGGGCCAAAAGGGTTCTAGTAATGGACTTCCAACGGATGTAATGTACCTACTAAGTATAACTAATTATTGGAGATTATGTATTTAACAACAGCTCGTGTACCTGTATGTTAACTAAATTGATGAGCACAGAAAACATCATTAATAACTTATGGTGGATCAAGGGCATACATTGCCGTGGTAACAGATGGACAACACACCTCGATTTCATCCTTTGATTTATGGTCAGTTGAACGTCCACTGACCACGAGTCCATACAGCGAATTACACTGAGTAGGTACAAAATTTGAACAATGAAGGCTTTTTACGTCATTTTATATATGTTTCTTTATTTTAATAATGCATTCTCACAAACTACACAAAATATAAATGTTTGTAAGTATTTTATGCATTTAAAATTCGTTTAATTGGATATTGGATCTCTTTTTAAATCATGCTGTTTCTAGTGTTGATTAATGAGGAAAATAACGCATTGGCTGAACGCGCTTTCGAAGTTGCAAAGGAGTATGTAAGAAGAAATCCTAGTTTAGGTCTTGCAGTGGACCCTGTCATCGTTGTAGGTAACCGTACAGACGCTAAAGACTTCTTGGAGAATGGTAAGGCTTTAGTATAATTTTTATTTATAATTTAGTTCAAGTTAATGTGCACATAGGTACGTGTTTTCTTCAGTTTGCAGAAAATACAACGACATGATAACGATAAAGAAAACTCCGCACATTGTCCTAGATTTCACTATGACCGGGGTGGGTTCAGAAACCATAAAATCGTTTACGGCTGCACTAGGTTTGCCGACTATATCGGGGTCATTCGGTCAAGTTGGTGACTTGCGCCAGTGGCGTTCCTTAGATTCGAACCAAACTAAGTTTTTACTTCAAGTTATGCCACCTGCTGATATTTTGCCGGAATCAATTCGGGCTATTGTAACCAAACAGGACATTACGAATGCTGGCATTATGTTCGATGAATATTTTGGTGAGTATTCCCTTTACTTATTTTCTATATTAATATGCGTCAAACAATAACTTAATTTTCGAAGACGAAGTAAATAGTAATTACGAAAAATATAAATGTAGCTTGTGCTATAGACAGAATTACTTAGTGTAGGCACTTAGTTTTTAAATAAGATAATCCGCAGTTAATAATTTTCCTTTTTAGGTAATATGAACAGTTTGATAGGTTTGAAAAATTATTTTCTTCAAAAGTTACGGCTGATTTTTAAAGTGCGCTTTTCCCTCAAATTATTTGTTTAATCGTTGGAGCAATAGTCCGACAGAAACAAGCGCTAACATCTAGGTTGCGTGTATTTTATATTGGTTTTGTTTATTGAACGTTATTTAAATAAAAATACTTATATAGTGAAATATACACTGTACGTACATACACACATGTCAAAGAGTCTAACGACTATCATTTCCTTTATGACGACCAATGATAACCGTTATTAACCCACATCAAACGCGCCGACATATCGGCGCTTATTCTTTTAGCAGAATTCTATCAAAATTCTTCACCTTACCTAAGTAACCATGATAATTCTACTCTTTTACAGTGATGGACCACAAATACAAATCTCTCTTGCAAAACATTCCCACAAGACACGTCATCACTCCTGTGAAAAGTTTCAACAAAGACGATATAAAGGCTCAACTGAGAAGCCTACGGGAATTGGACATTGTGAACTTTTTCGTTATAGGCAGTTTAAGAACTATTAAGAACGTTCTAGATGCCGCTGACGAGAATCAATATTTTGGCAGAAAAACGGCTTGGTTCGCCCTTTCACTGGACAAAGGAGACATCAGTTGTGGATGCAAAGATGCCACTGTGGTGTACATGAAACCAACTCCAGACGCCAAAAGTAGAGATCGTCTAGGCAAGATCAAAACGACGTACAGTATGAACGGCGAACCCGAAATCACGTCCGCCTTCTATTTCGACCTGTCTCTGCGAACATTTTTAGCTATCAAGTAATAAACCCTTAACTATTCCGGTGCTCGTGTGCTCATTTGAATTTAGCACGGCACGTGAACTGTGGATCTCTAATTATAGCTTGGTATATTCCATGAGAGTTCATGTTTTATAATTTTCCAGATCTCTGCTCGATTCTGGCAAGTGGCCAAATGACATGAAATATATTAGTTGCGATGATTATGACGGCAAGAATACACCTAACAGGACCTTGGACCTCAAAACCGCTTTTCTAGAGGTGTGTGGACATATTTACGAATAACTTTATTGTTTGTGGATGTAATGAAAGGTGTTCTTGGTTTTAAATTAGAAATGTTTCAAATAGTAATTTTAAAAAGGTTATTGTTTAAAAAAACCAGTCTTTTAAGGTGTTTTAATCCCGGTCTTGACTGTTATAAACTTTTGATTTGATTTTGATACTTATCTACTTTGGTGAAAAAAAAAAAACATGAGAAAACCTTAAACAAACCTTCCTCGTATATCGCTCTTCCATCAGTGAAAACTATATCCAAACGCGTTGGGTGGTTCAGAAGTTAGCAGAGAAACAGACAGAGGCGGACAGCGACTATAAGTAATTCTTTCTAAGTAATCAGTTTCCAATAATGTTGAAGTGTTTTTTTTTTTACATAAAGGTCGGCTGAGAGGCAATTTGATGGTAAAATTGGTTTAGGAAGGAAGAGATATTGAAATAGGCTTTGGCATGTCTTACTCACTCAGTGAAGTCAACAGTACCTACACATACCGTTATTTCACGATGGTCTTAAGCGTCCACGAGACGATCAATTGCGAATGACAATATTTACGTGATTGGCGCTCATTGATAGAAAAATTGATCGTTTACAACATGCCAATGAAGCTATTGTCAATATTGCTACGGCATTGACAGCAAATGACAAAATTTTTGATTGACGGCAATTGACGCTCTGTATATTGGACAGCGAATGATGGCAAATGCCAATTTTTTGTTTAAATGTTCATGAGAACCTATATTTCTTATCTGAATTATCTCAATTTGTACTATTCCTTGGACCAACGTCTGGTTTTTTTTCTTTTTTTTTCTTAATAGTTGTTTCAAGAAAAGCCATGTCTGCGTTTGAAGTCATATTTAATGAGCAAGGACATATTTGAGCGACGCGACTTTTTCTCAATACAATTCAAAACGAATGAGACATGCGCGAATGATACATATATTTACCTTCAATTGGCGCTTCAATCGCCCGTCATTTGAAATCTTCAATCACGTAATTATTGTCATTCGCAATTGTTCGTCTCGCGGACGCTTTATAGACTGATTCTCTCAAAAGATTTCTGTGGGTATATTAAACGACCTAATAATAATAAAATAAGAATAATGTACAGAAAAAGGTACAGGATTAACTTACATTGTTGATTGTTGCCTCTTGATTTTCTATAAATAAGATTGTAATTATATTTAGTAGAAGACGAGTTTATGAGATTATTACAAATATGAATAAAAGCTGAAATATTGGATGAGAACATTCTTGACATAATTTCTTGATCTATGTACTTTATTTAGCTATGTATTCTTCGGTGTTATTGATCAGTCATACCTACACATTTAAAACTTTAAATAGATATGTAAGTATGATTAATAATATATACCTGAAATGATGCGGTCAGCAGTGCCAATCTGCCAGTTCTCGGGACAGTCCTAATTCCTGGCGATAGTCGTTTGAATGTACCTAATGTTTCATTTATCAGGTAAAAGAAGCTCCAACTTATGCCTCGTTCTATATTCCTGAAGATGATCCAGTGAATGGACGAAGTTATATGGAGTTTAACACTGATTTGTCAGCTGTAACCATTAAGGACGGTGCCTCGATCGGCAGCCGTTCTCTGGGCTCTTGGAAGGCTGGTCTTTCCAGTCCGTTGTCTCTAAGTGACCCTGAAAATATGAGCGACTATTCCGCACAACTGGTATATAGAGTTGTCACTGTCGAGGTGGGCAAATGAACTCTGCTTTTGTTTGAGAAGTTAGCAACATGATAAATATTTTGTCAGTTCGTTTAGCTGTTCATACAATGCGTCATCTGTGTGATTTTATATTTTTCTAATAGATGTCTGAACTGATTTACATATAAATTAAATTTGTGTTTTTTTTAGCAACAACCTTTTATTATAAGGGATGACACAGCTCCGAAAGGTTTCAAAGGTTATTGCATAGATTTGATAGAAGAAATAAGACAAATAGTGAAGTTTGATTACGAAATAACATTAGCACCTGATGGAAATTTCGGTACAATGGATGAAAACGGCAATTGGAATGGCATTATAAAAGAACTAATTGAAAAAAGGGCGGATATTGGTCTCAGTTCGTTATCAGTGATGGCTGAACGCGAGAACGTTGTTGATTTTACTGTTCCTTATTATGATTTAGTTGGCATAACTATACTTATGAAGTTGCCAAGGACACCCACATCTTTGTTTAAATTCCTAACAGTTTTGGAGAACGATGTGTGGCTCTCTATATTAGCGGCATATTTTTTTACAAGGTAAGTAACAACTGAAGATACTCTTACATACATATTATAGATAGTTTTTTTTTTAAATATAATTAAGGGTGGCAGGCAGTTTTTCTTGATGTTTATATTGCTAATTGCTAAGTAACCTACCTAAGTAAGTGACGCATAGGTACTAGATACAAGTTACAAAACTTGACATGTTTCAACAGCTTCCTAATATACGTTTCCAAACCTGTTTTACATTTCTTGTTACTTACCAAAATAGTAGCACGATGTCATCCAAAGGTTATCCGTCATATTTTATTTCCGAACTTGTAAATCACCATCTAAAATTAATTTCTTGTAAGCCGTTATCGATGTTGTGACCACGCGTGACATATTGACATTTTCCTACAATACATTCCTTCGACGATCGATAGAGTAAGTCCACCTGCTTCTTTCTATTATTTCTTATCAGATTTATTAGAACGAGGTCAAATAGTGGACGTAGCGATTTTCTAACGCTTAAAATATTGTTTGTGCCTTGGATTCGTGCTATTTTTAATAATTTTTTTCTAATGATTTATTCCTTTTTTATATTAAGGATGACAGACAGGCTGACGGTCCACTTTTTGGTATGGGGATACCGTCGTCTATAACACCAGCAATGCCCACAAGTACTGCAAGTAAGTTGCCAACCATAGTAGGATTAAAGATGAAGGATTAGAAAGGGACGGGGAAATGGGCTCTGGCATCCTTTATTCACTTACTGAAACAAAACAGCACACATGCTGTTATTTGATGGTGGTACTTTGTAAAAGGCTGGTTACTGCCGCCAGATGGGATGCCAAAATGACTGCGAAACGCAGTGTGCTCTGCCACTACAAGGCACTATCCTTATAAAAACCAAACAATAATATTGTCTAGTAATGAAACATTGCCTAAGGACATAAGCAATTGCTATAAACTT
This sequence comes from Synanthedon andrenaeformis, assembly GCA_936446665.2. NCBI lineage: Eukaryota > Metazoa > Arthropoda > Insecta > Lepidoptera > Sesiidae > Synanthedon > Synanthedon andrenaeformis. The sequence goes on along the minus strand of OW387786.2, from coordinate 2,636,067 downwards.
GACCCCAACCATTCCAGACTACTCCACATACTAAACATCGCTAGATTTCATAGAGATCAGTCTTTTCCAGCTTCTTAATGTGGGTATTTGACAAATGGAGCCCATATAGCTATCAAAACAATAGAGAGAAATACAAAGATGACGAAGAAAGGAGGGAGTTTACATTGAAAGAGTGTTTATGGTTTTGTATGACGTCCCTAACTCCTCAAGGCGGTGGCGAAGCGCCTAAGAATCTATCTGGACGTTTATTGGCAGCTACTTGGTGGCTTTTTGGGTTTGTTTTTAACATTAACTTCATTCCATTAGTGCTCATTGGCGTTTGATTATTTCAAATAAATTAATGTGTTTGAACTTGTAAACTAAAAGATGATTGATTACTCTTATTGGTTATTATAAAACGATTCATCTCCAAATAAAACCTGTTGGACGAAAAAATGTTGGTTGCCATTTGTATCTAGCAATGCTGTTAGCTAACGCAAAAAGGTATGAACCTAACTAGAATACGTCTTATTATAAATATTTTACTTTACAAAGTAAAGTAATAACCAACTATAATCACAGACTAAGCAAAGATATGCATATCAGATTCAGTATATAAATTCGTGAATCGAAATTGAAGCTTAAATAAGTACATTTTAGTACCTATATTCTCGTAGTTGTAAAATTTGAGACTGTATATTCCCTTTCAGAATATAGGTACAATCTCAAATTTTAAATTATTACTGTTTTATTTAGTACCCAACTGGATACAATTTTGTATAGAACTGACAGTTGTAGACGTAATGTAACTTTTGGGGTGCACATAAAGTAGATAGGTACTCATATATCTTTAATTTATAACGAAGTGTTAGATCTGTCTATCTATATGGACCGTTATGTTATAAAAAGTCGCTGCTCGCCTTGTACCTAAACCACCCAACGGATTTTGATACGGTTTGTACTATTGAAAAGAACGATATACGAGGAAGGCTTGTGTATATAATTTGCAGTTACATCCTTGAGTCGTGTCGCCAATTTAATATAAAATGACCGAGCAATTTGCTAGATAAATGTCGGTCAATGCCGATCAAGTCTCTTACCGTAGACATTTATAATTATGTAACTAAATATACACCATGCAATCAATGATATTACAGTCAAATAATCTTATTTTAATCCCCTCTTTCATTTTTTAAAGAATATACAGTTATTTTGATTAATTTTTAGCTTCATCATCATAGCATCTTACACGGCGAATTTGGCTGCGTTCCTTACAGTATCACGTTTGGACACTCCCATAGAGTCATTGGATGACCTGTCGAAGCAATATAAAATACAATACGCTCCTCTTAACGGTTCTTCAGCTATGACTTACTTTGAAAGAATGACGCATATAGAGCTTCGGTTTTATGAGTGAGTATTCAAACACAAGCCCGGTACATTACATGTCCGGCTTCCCACCAAATTACTTTGACCTCTCTGAAGTTAGTTGGCGGAGAGTTGAAAATGCTTTGCTACTTATATTTTTATTAATTATTTTATTGTGAATTATGTGCACTGTTTTTCGTTGGATCTTTATACTATTTCGCCCTGTTCTTTGCACGAATTGAGTTTTGTTATTTTTTAAATACTCTTTTTATGTAAAGATCAGCAGACAGGCTGACAATTCATTTGATGGTATGTGGCTACCATTGCTTATTAACACAAGTAACGAATAGGAGCATGGGTTCTGCCTTCTTCTTTTTTTACTATATACAGCTATACAATTCTGTTGTGAGCTGCTGTTATTTCACAGTGTTTTTCTGCCTATCATTTCACACTTCACTGTCATTTCACAGTGTTATTTCACAGTTCCAAACGCAGTTTGTCCTGTCACTACTAAATTACAGTATTAATCTTTAGGATTTGGAAGGACATGAGCTTAAACGACAGTCTCAGCGAAGTGGAAAGAGCAAAACTAGCTGTTTGGGATTACCCAGTTAGCGACAAATACAGCAAAATGTGGCAGGCGATGAAGGAAGCTGGTCTCCCTAACTCAATGGAGGAAGCTGTTCAGAGAGTTAGGGATTCTAAAAGTTCCAGCGAAGGCTTCGCTTGGCTTGGCGACGCGACGGACGTCAGATATCACGTGTTGACGAGTTGTGACCTTCAAATGGTTGGTGACGAGTTCTCAAGAAAACCCTATGCTATAGCTGTACAACAGGGTTCGCCTTTGAAAGATCAATTCAATAATGCGTGAGTATTTCATTTACTAGTAGGTATATTCAACATATTTAGAACTGATGACCTAAAGAGAGACGCGGTTTTTAGGTCTTGAGCTAAAGAGAGCAAGACCTAAAGACCTAAAAAGCTAGCAGTGGATGAATACCGACAGCTGAGGATCGAGTTTGATAGCGTTTAATTAAAAAGTCCTAAGTATGTCTGACAGTGGACCCTCTTGAAAAATATAAGCACTTACTACGAAAATATTCAGTAACTATAGCTTTGCTCACGACTTCGTCCGCGGCACATTTTCTTAGGTGTGAAACGGTGTGAAAGCATCTATTCAAATTTTTTCGCTAAATTATTTTTGTTAGGCGTTGATTTTTTTTTAATACGATCCCTCGGGAGCAGTACTTTTTTTCTGGATGAAAGGTACCCCGTGTCCTATTATGTATGCCTGACAACGCGTATGCAATATTTCATGATAATCGGTTGAGTTAGTTAAGGCGTGAAAGCGTAGCAAACAAATAAGGTCACTTTGGCATTTATAACATTATGATAGGTAGATAACATTACTTAGGATTATTTAAAAAACAATACTTAATAACATAACGTGAACCATACGTGAACAAGGACGTATGGTTCACGTTATGTTCATCCATTTTATCATTTGCATAAAAAAATGGATAATAGGGTGGGGCTAGCCGTCTGACAAAAAATTCTCATTTAAAGGGTGTGAAGCTTTGCATGGAGCTATTTAATCTACAACTCAATAATATTGTTAATTCTTACATTTTATTAATAACGATGACTTCAATGAATGTCAAGAAAGTCGGCATTGACACTGTTATTCTAGGAATTCAGTCATCTATACTATTATATTATGTACCTGCTTATAATAAATACAAAAACAAGTCTTGGAATAATAAAACCTGATATTCTGCGTAAAAAAAAAACAAAACAAAACAATAATTAACTATGTCTAAAGGCGCGGCGGTGGCGCGCGGCGCCAGTTGTTATAATTTACTAGCTTTTGCCTGCGACTTCGTCCGCGTGGAATGTAAACTATATACCCTAGGTATATAATTTACATTTTTTCTAAAATCCTGACAACAGTATGCAAAATTTCACGATGCCCAGTTGAGCTGTTTTAGAGTCCAAAGAACATCACACATCGATTTTTATGAACAACTAGCTGAACCCGGCCATGTTTCGCTGTAAAAAAGCTGTTGTGTCAAAATTTCAAACATTAGATATAAGATTTAAAAACAAAGAAAGCTTTGAATAGTTAGTTTTTGTTAGAATTTAACACTGACTTTACACAGAAACTTTACATCTGTAAAATATTAGGTACCTACTTTAATTTATACTTTTTTTTACCGTTCACGCCTTAACTAACGCCTTCCTGATTTGTCAGGAATACAAAAGAAATGAACATCCAGAAGGAAAGTAGATTAGATTTAATTCTCAGAAAGAAACAATATTTAAAATCTCATCCTCAGATTTTATGTTCGGATGCTTCGAACAGTCATGAAAATTTTAAGGATTAGTTGTTTCTGTATGTTATCGGTATGAAATAAACGTATTTAAAGCAATTTAATTAGCAACCGGTCAATGATGTATGTAAATGATGGCGGAAAGGTGACTGCGGTGACATTCAAGTAAAGTGCACAAAGAATAAATTGCTTGCATTTACGAGTTACTGTTGTTTGTAGTTTCGAAGCAAAAAGTTAACAAATCAATTATTGTATGTTGACGGATGTTTATGTATTTACGCTGATAATTTCAGCCTTTCACAGTGATCGATGTATAGAAGCTGTAATTTTACAGTAAATTATTTTTATGACTAGCAGCGACATCTATCGAGCAATTGAGTGCATTAACTGAATTTATTAGCAACCAGCGACATCTATCGAGCAATTGAGTGCATTAACTGAATTTATTAGCAACCAGCGACATCTATTATGCGATAAGAGAGACTTTAATCCCGTTAACGTAGACTATATTGGTTTCAAATAAATTATTGTATATATTTTGGCGCACAAACACCCATTATTTGTAATGACGACCGTGCAATAACATTTTATTGTTTTCTTTCATGTTTCACAATAACGAGTTATTATGAAGATACCTAAAAATAAGTAAGATTTAATGCCGTTCAACGTATGCGTATATAGTTTCGCACTGAAGCTAATTATTCATTGCATTGATATCAGCAAATTCATGCTTCGAATACATAATTTTATGTCAAACTAAACAATATATCCTACTACTTCATGTTTTTTTTAAATATTTTATTTTATTTTTATTGTTTTTTTTTTCTCATAAAAATAAAAAGACATGAATGTTTACATTGTTTATTATTTAAACGAAAAACACACATTTAAATAAAAAGCATATTTTGCTGACACACGGCTAAAGGTGGCGCTGAAAATATACATTGATTGCCATTAGAATCTTTTTGGTATAATCGTAAATTAGAAATGCATTGTTTGTATTGTTTTAACAGTTTATCAATTTCCTGGTTATTTTTATTAGTCTAAGGTATAATAAAGGCATTATAGTCTAAAAGACATCCAGGGCACACTGAATTTCGCAGTCATTTGGGCAGCCAGTCTGGCGGAAGTAACCACCCCCTTACAGAAGACCACCGTGAAATAACAGCACGTGTGCTATTGTTTCGCTGAGTGAGTAAGGAATGCCAGATCCCATTGCCCCATCCCTTATCCTTAATCAACTGGACCGTCACCCTGTCTGTCGACCTTAACATAAAAGAAATGTTCATTCTACACAGAATTCTTCAACTGCTCAACAAAAGGAAACTGGAAAAACTCAAGGAGAACTGGTGGAATAATAATCCTGAAGCGATGAAATGTGAAAAACAGGATGACCAGTCCGACGGAATCTCCATACAAAACATCGGTGGAGTGTTCATCGTCATCTTCATGGGAATAGGCCTCGCTTGTATAACGCTTGGAGTGGAGTACTGGTGGTATAAGTGGCGGAAACGACCGATCATTGGAGATGTCACTCAGGTATTACTTTTCTTTCACAATCTAACACTTAAAAAGAAAAAATAAATCATGTCTGTATTTTTGGTACATAAAGTTCTCGTCCTTAAATCTTAAAGTATGCCTGGATTGGCAATAAGATACGCAATTTAGACGAGATAGGTCACCTTTGTCACCTACTATGCTATAGATAAGCTATAAACTATAGTTTAGTAAAATATAGTTTGTAAGGTACCTACTTACGTTTTAGTAAAGGAGTAAAAGATCGTTGAATGCATAAATTTATGCAGAATTATATTTTTATTTCAGGTTGAACCAGCAAAAACAGCAAGAAACAACGCGGATAATTTAACAAATTCAAAATTTGGAGCCGGATTCAATTTTAGATCCAAAAATTTCGGTTTAACCAATTTCAGGTCTAAATTCTAACTCATTTATATTATTTACGAGGTATTTTCCATGTGTTCAAGATCTGTACATTTCTAATAGCAGTGTTTTAATGATAATATTTCTATCTAAGTTCTGCTCCAAAAATGTGTGTATTTTGCAATAAATTTTTAGCACAGCTGCAAACCGGTTTTTTATATTAACCACAATCATTGAAGAAGAATTTAAACACAAGTTATTAATAATATCTTTTATTATCTAGAATAACTTAGACATAATCCGATACAATCATAAATTTCTCGTTATAGATCAATATACAATAATTTAAACTCGACATGCTTTTGTTTGAGTATTACATTGGACTAACTTAAACGTTTGTAAGTTCCGTAGAACACTCAACTTAAGAGGCAAGATTTAAAACTTAAAAAAACTATTTACAAATGCAAGTGTAGCCTTTAATTAAATTACAATTTGGTTTACAACTCTATTGTCTTTGATTTGTTGATGTTCTTTGCGTTTTTGTTACAAAGGTCCAATTCTAATCTCAAAGAGTCAACTTCTGCCTCCAAAGTGCGAGATCTTCGGAACATTTGCACGTAATTTAACTGTAGCTGCTTCTGGTATCTCAACACTTTATCTTTCTCCTCGGACCATTTTCTCCTTTCGTTGTTGAATTGAGTTTCTTTTGCTTCCAAATCACCTTTCAGTCGTTCCAATAGACTTGATTGCGGACAATTATCGCCACACGGATCCGGGGTTTCTCCATTTAGCCTCTGAACTTCGGCGTCTTCGAGTGCACTGTCGTTAGAAGTCCAATGATACTCGTTCGTTTTGCACACATCGTATATTCCCCTCATTGTTCTCCCACATTCGATCCCTTCGTATCCACTCAACGAGACATCCGAAAGTTCCTGTCTAAGCTCCTTCAGTTCACTTTTCAGTTTCTCTATCTCGATTTTGCTGCTCTCTTTAGTTTTAGATAATTCGGCGACGTTCTCCATCAAGTCGTTGGTGAGTCTGTCCACCTCTGATTGAAGTCTGTTGGCGTTCTTTTGTTTCTCTTCAGATTCGGCTCGAAGTCTCATGATTTCCTTCTCTTTCTTGTCGAGAGCTTCACGGAGTTGCCGACAATCGGCTTTCAAAGTGAGATATTCGTGACCTTTCGTGGTTTGTTCGTTCTGAAAACAAAAGTCGCATTAGTGTGTGCTTTTAAAACTTTACAGCACCAAAGCGTAGTGGAGCCGGTTTAATGGTGAATACTGCATGTAAATGGTGAATGGTGATGGTGGTGGTGTGAATGTAATGGTGAATGGTACCTGAGCATGCTTGAGCTGTGTCTTGAGCAGCGCGATCTCTCCCGCGCGTTGACAGAGACTCCATTCGGTGTCTTCGAGGCGTTGGCGAAGGAGCGCGCGGTCGCGACGGACGCGACACAGTTCAGCCTCGCGCGCGTCCGTCTCGCGACGGCCCAGCAGAGGCAGCGCGCGGGCCGGTCGCGGCCGAAGTCGCTCCGACATACTGTCGATAACACCACGACAATTTATGAATTAAAGTTTTGGAATGGACCTAATATTCTAGTACTGTAAAATGTAGATACTAAAAAAAATTACTTATAACCAGTAGTTATTTAGTAAATTTCACACATTAATAAAATTTATGTCTATAGTTAAATTCGATCAAAAATTTTTTATTAAATTGATTTCAATAAGTCGAATCCAATTTTTTTGATACACTATTTTTTCTTATTTTCATACTACGAACATGCAAATATGTAGTAGGATTATGTGCATAACAAACTACTAGTATATGGATATCTAAGCCGTGTTGTGCATTTTACTACGTTTTTCAAAAGATTAATTTGACTTTTTCTCTATAATAAATTAAGTAATTAACTATTATAAGTTAACATTATTGCAACAATTTTGTAATAATTTCCCATGAATGCGTAATACCTTAACAAACCCTCCATATCAGTCAATCACTGGCAGATGTCGGCGAATGTTTATTGTGCAAATATTAACATTTGCTAGGACGCAAGATTACGGAAAGTTAACGGCTGATTCGAAGCATAATAATATTGACTATAATTTTCTGTAACCTAAATAAGGATATTCAAAAGCAAAGGTTTATTTAGCTTGCATTAATGCATATATTTTGTCTTGCATACACTGTTGGGGAAACAGAAAAGGACATAGGATATCCGATATAACGCTGCACAAAAATGCTTACTGACCAGCAAAACATGGTAAATTAGTAAAAATATAGGATATACAATAATAAATAAGGTCGACACTAACCATAAAAGTTATTTATTATTGTTATGACCCCGGATGGTTGATATAAATTGAATTTAATTATTACAAATATATAAAGAGGAAAAAATGTTTTGAAAGGGGCGCGGTCAAAGTAGTTTCAACCAAAATTCATGGGCAAAGTCAAATGTGAAGGTCGAATGTGTGTGAAAGAGTACTCACGTATAGTCATGATGGTCTCTCTCCAGTTCGGAGACTCCGGAATCTGCGGGCGAGGGCGCAGGCGCGGGCTCCTTCCCCTCAACGCTACTCAAGCCAGTACTCGACTTTGTCCTGTAAAGCATAAGGCACACAATTGAATGAATGTGCACTCTCCTTCCTCATCGCGGAAATATCGGGTAAAGCGAGCTAATTTTGACAAATTAATTAATTTTAGTACATTTTAAAGGTCACATTGTTGACTTTTGCGGTTCAAAAGCTTATGGAAACTAACTATTTATAAAGAGAGAAGTTTGTAATAAACTCAAAAACTACTAGACCGATTTTAAAAATTCTTTCACATATAGAAAGCTATATTATCAGCGAGTAACAGAGGCTATGTTTTATAAAGTTAAAAGGACGAAGTTGCGAGTACCATTAAGTGCACCGTCAGCTTTTCTGCAAACGTTTACATGCTAATAAAATAAGGGATCCCAGAACCCATTTGCAAGATCAGCAACCTTGAACCTATGGCGTTGCTTATTCAATCTTTAGATAAAAACAAAATTAAGAAGATGTCCATCTCTTATCAGTTCAACGGTTCGCGTTAGTTTTAAAGTTATAAGTAACATACCTACGGAACTAAAATAATCTAGGTCACATTGAAACATTATGATTATCTAATATCTCCGTGGAACCTTTCCAGTGTGTTGTCAGTTATTAGAATATGGTATCTAATCTATATTAAGTTTACAATGGTTGCATGAAAAGCGTCTCGGTCGACAGAACGTCTTGCTCTGCCGGTCGACCGTGGACTCTTGCAAGTTTCCCACTTTTACGTTTATTTACCTGTTCACTTATAAAAATAATAATAACAGCGATTCAATAATGTATTACATAATATATAGTTTTCGAATATTTATTTAGAAACCACTATTGCTTTGAAATATATAATTTAACTAGCTGACCCGACAAACGTTGTTTTGCCATACAAAAAAATATATGAAAAATAGATGTTTGCCGATTCTCAGACCTATAAGCACACAAAATTTTATCAAAATCGGTCCAGCCGTTTCGGGGGAGTTTGGCAACAAACACCGCGACGCGAGAATTTTATATCTCGTAGATATAAAAAAAAATTATAGCTAAACCCTTTTTTTTTGTAAGGCTAAGAGCGTTCTTATGCCACAGATTTCTAACCCCGCAGCGACACTGCTTGCTTATTTCGCTGCCGCTAAGTTTTGCATCGCAGCCACACGCTCTTCTCATGTTTTTACTCATGATTCATCGCGGCTTCTTTTGACTCATACTGCCTCCTTTGACTCGCGCACAAAAACCGACAGAATAGAGGAGAGGGGGGGGGGGGCATTAAGTTATTTCGATGTTTTCTGCCTCCTAGTGTGTGACAGCAGCATAAAAACAGTTACCATTTTGTACCTGTGTATCTACTATCTTAAAAATGCAAATTGCTATCACGCTCTTAAACGACAAAACGGTCTAAAAGAAAGTTGACACAAGAAGATAAAACCTATAAGTAAATTTAGTGTCAAATAATTATAAATGAAAGATTGAAAGAAACAATTTAGTAATCTATCAATTTCGACAAAGATTAATAAATAAATTTTTACAATAGATGAATGAATCAAATAAATAATCAAGACTTAACGATAACTTCCCCTTTTTTTCCGACCAATTTATTTTGAGTCATATCAGTTATTATAATAATTATACTTAATATAAATATATAATCGTTATGTTATTATGTTATAATTACCTATATTATAATATAATAACTTTAAAAGGGCAATTCATGTAAGCGACAGAATGAAGTTTCAAAGTATGCAGATAAGCAAATGATGATTCAAGATGGCTGTGTGTAGGAATCCGATAACGAACGTTGAATACTAAATATACTGTATGCGTTACGTATACAGTATATTTAGTAATTCTTTGAACAAATGTCAACTTAACCACATTTTTTATAGGACAAAGGAAAAAAAAATGTAACATGCAATCTATGTAAAGATTTTAAAAAATGAGTTTCTTAAAATATTTTACATTCATTTACCAAGAAAGCTCATGGGTCTGATTGGTTATAAATTTTTTATATAGATCAAATTTTTGTTTTAAAAAGAATCGTTAAAATTATTAATAGGTATTGTTTAGACACCTAATCTAGCCGCTCTGAGGTCACTGACACTCGAGAGGTCGCGCTACTTCGTCAACATATTTTTTGAACCTCTTCGAACACGTGCTTTTTGAAACCTAGGCTGTCTACAAATGAGTGTCTAAACTTGAACAAATATTATCGCAGGCGTTGACTCAATATTATATCTTTCAAAATGTAATATCAATAACCGTCTATCAATCAATCAATCAAAGTCGTTGCACTTCATTACAGAAGGTCGTGTCCGCTTAGAAACGCCTTGGTGACATCGGTTGTTTTCGCTACTGTCCACGTTAAAATAACAATTAAAACAATACTTTATGGCCTAGTAATAATAATACTATAATAATAGTTAGTTTTAGAAATTTGGGCAGACCATCTGGCGACAGTAACCACCCCCCACCACCCACCGTGAAATTATAACATGTGCGCTGTTGTTTTGGTGAGTCAAAGCCCATTTCCCTATGCCTTCCTAATCCATAATTAATGCTACTTGCAGCACCAGCGTTGCTTGTGTTATTGGCGACGGTAGCTACCTATCATCCAGTGGACCTTCGGACTGTCTGTCGAGCTTATCATAAAAAGAAAAAAGTTGGCAATTTTTTAATTACACATTTTTTAGTTGTATGTAAATGCGCGTGCGATCATCGTAGCGTGGTTCCGGTACTCATCTCTCGCAACCGTCCATTGTTACTGGAAGGTCTGATAATCACTTCAATTCAAACTGACGTTGACTCATCTTAATAGACAATGATGACATTTCATTTTCATTTGGCAATATATGTGAACCACTTACGACAGCATATTTGTGTAAGTAACAAATTACAGAAACCAGAACCCATATTTTCACATGCAGATTTTTATGCAGAGAACTTGTCTTAATGATTTACCCTTTACAAAGTATCTACAAAACATGGAATATATGTGATTATATTTATACCTTTACAGAGTTTCTACGAAACATGGAACAAGTATTAGGCCTGTTGTTGTAGTTTGATATGTACATATATATGCATAAAAATAAACTTATAAATATAGGACATGTGATTATGTCAAATGGTCGTCCTGCACAGGAGAAGTTACTGCTTTCATCTTAAGAAATGCCATTTGCCCCTATCCTAGCCGCTATATCTATTAGAGACTATATTGTGAATTACATTAGGCGTCAAAGAGCATAGAAATAACAAATTATCGATAGCCTTGTGTAAAATATTGCAACGCCGCACCCAACTGATACTACAACGGAAACAAGTTATGGCTGCAACGGATATTTATGTACTTCTATTATCCTAACTATAATATTACAAATGTGAAATTTAGCTTGTTTGTTTGTTACACTTTCACGCCTTAACCACTGATCCGATCATTATGAAATATTGCAACACGTTGTCAGGGGTATAGTAAAGGACATAGGATACTTTTCGTCCAGAAAAATAAGGCTCTTTGCGAGGCATGCGGTCTGCTAAAGCTAATTTACTAATAAACTGCACCTAATTACCTATACTTATAAATAAAAGACATTAAAATACCTATTAAGTATTGCTAGTGTTTCTTTCAAAGCACAATGTAGAAATATGTATTATGTGATATATGTGGTACCTATACCTACATAAACATTGTTAATTAATAAATAAGACATTTAAAAAAAAATTAAAAGGAATGTAATAGAGCGTCGTTTTATTACAAATTTAAATTTAAACTCTCTGGTGTAAATCGAATTTACATCCCGCATTTCGCTTCAAATTCGACCTACTTTCAAAACATGAGTGGAAAAAAAACATTATCTCATCATATTCCCTTTTTAAACACCACTTTAAGGTAGAAAACCGCAACTATTGCGTTAAAACTTTAAAATAAATAATTTTATTACATACATGTTAAAGAAGGAAATCACAAATTAACGATATATATACCTGAGCATTGTAAACACACAGAAATTTCACATTTTTAAGACGTTTAGTAACACTATTTTAAATTTTCTCCATATCAAAGCCTACGTTGAGAACACTTTTACAAAATGGCATTTAAAAGAATTGGTTGCTCGATTAAAAAAAATATATACATATAAATTAGTTTACACACACAGGCAACTCTCCACTCCGCGACTACGAACTGAGAACGAATGGCATCATGCGTGCATTGTGCCGCTAAAATGTACTTACCTACTTATGTGTTGAATAATCGACACTTATTATGAAGCTGTTACTAATTTTTAGACCGTAGCGATGTGCTATTATTTGAAATCATCAAGAGCAAATTATTTAGTCAAGTTACTATTAATGGTATTATCTGCAGTTTGGCGTACACATTAGTAACTGTTTTGTGCAGTTATATACTAGCAATGTCGAAGACATAATATATAATATATTATAATTATCATAATATGGTGTAATTTTATCCCTAATTATATTTTTAAATTAATTTTCATAACCTTAATAGAATATTAAGGTTATGAAAGTTAAGTGTTTGAATTTTTTTATTAATAATTCTTTTACCATGCCAGATGGGTATATTATTATCTGAAAAATAATAAAAATCAAAAAAATAATAATTAAGTATTGTATCTACACTAATATTATAAAGCTGAAAAGTTTGTTTGGTCGAACGCGCTAATATCAGGAACTACTGGATCGAATTGTAAAATTCTTTTTGTTTTGGATAGTCCATTTATCGAGGAAGGCTTTAGACTATATAAATTTTGAACGCGGACGAAGTCGCAGGCACCAGCTAGTTATGGCATAACCATAGAACGGACAGGGGCGAAACCCTGCAAACCAACATTGACAAGTACATTTCCAAGGTTGGCCCTGCCTCGTATCTAACCCAGGACTCGTCAGAGCATTAAGGCAAACAATGGGCTCGTCTATTTATTGACGTATTAAATAAAATGAAAAAATCACAGCGACATTTTAGAGGCACGCCCGCACAGTAATGCACGTAGTCGCAGACGAGACAATCCATTCATGAATCGTTAAGGCGCTCAACTGACCGTCTTCGTCACGCGAGACGCGACTTGTTAATAACTTTAATAACACCGTTAAGTGGACAGTCACTGTCCCTTCAATTGTTCGGCTCATTGACATATCAATAATTACTCTAATTGCTTGGAGCTTATGGAACATAAAAAATAGAAAGTCCCATAAAGACTTTGTTTAGTAACATTAATTACTATCTTTAGTTACGTAAGCCTAAAACTATTGGGTCATCGTTTTATAAGTATAAAGAACGCATTTAAACCCATTAAAAAAAAGCAGAAAATGACACGTTTTCAAGATAACAACGGTTATAAAAGAGAAATTTGTAGGTTTGGGATTTATTACTTCTTTATTTGTATTATGTATAGAATTTATTTTTTAAATATTTTTTGTAGAAACGGTATCTTTGTCTCTTTGTTCTTGTTTGGAGAAGATTCGACCTCTAAATTTTGTTAAATATTTCCTAAAATATCGTAATATATGTATGTATACATACCTGAATTACGCGAAAATCTTAAAACTTTAGTTTCATTGAGATAATTTCTTTTTTTTTTGCTTGTTATATTACTGAAATTTATCAATAGATCGCACGAATAAGTCTGCGCTGATAAATCGAAGTTAGAAATATTTAGAAAAATTTTCATAACTTAAATGTGGAGACTCAAATTAGTGTTTCAACATTATTAAGTATATTTCGCTGCTTAAATTCAAAAGTACACACAAATCAAAAAAAATCCAAAAATGTTTTTATTGCAAAAATACAATCACAATCCTTCATATTATATGTTGCAAAAATAATTATGGTTGTTTTATTCCATATTTAGTATATTTTGATAATTTTTTTTATATTCAAAAGTAACTTATATGCTTATATCTCCTCTAGTAGGATTTAGTTTATTATTATTAGTTTATTAAGCATTTAATGCTACTTAAAAATACGCCTCTAACTATGTATAATATGCATATTTTTGATACATATATATCTAATAAGAAAAATATTTTTTTTTTTCGATTAGCTCTCCTGTAAAAAAGTGTAATTTTGATTTGTGGCACTTTTGAATTTAAGCAGCGATTTATATAATGAACTGATTTCAACAAAATGTTGAGGACATACACCAAAATATTGTCTTGCTATATTACAATCGATTCAGAATTCAATGAGGATAAATCTGTTAAGAAACCGAAAAAGAAAGACTATTAAAATCAATATCTACTGATAACACCGATTCATCATAACCAATTTATTATTGTTTCTTATTTTGCTATATATTTCATTTCAAGTTTCTAAGGTTTCGAAACCTTTCTTATTAATTTAATGTTTCAATAAAGTAATTGATAAAAATAATTAATAAAGTAAGTACATAATTGACAATTGTCACACTTTGATGATTGACGTGTTTTAAATATTGTAACAAAAGTAAAGTTTTCTCTAAATTTTCCAGATCTATTAAAAATGAATTTATTGTAAATACCTCTCCGAGATAAAGACATTGTATGGTTGGTTAATTTAAGTACATTTTATAGATTGACAGTTAATCTTCATAGAAATATGGCATAAAAAAGATGGGACGCTTACACAATAGCAGAATGATGTCTTTGATGCAACGGTGTTGAAATGTTGGTTGGTGGTAGAGCAGAGAGAGACGCTGGTTGGGGCGAACCACACCAACGCCCTTCACGGACATCCGATGAGCCTGTAATTCCAACATTTATCTTATGAAAAAAAACTTTCTGAATATTCTGCACATAACCGTAACAGATTCAGGCCTAATGGAGCCTCAATTATGACGAAAATAGTAGGTAGTCAGTGGTGACCTACTTATTTTGAAACTAACTGTTGCCCACGACTTCATGCGAGTTGAAAAAATATATAAGCAATATAGAGCTTTGACATCTTGTTGCTATTAACTCTTTGGCCAGCTGTTAGTTATTTTATTTTATACTAGCTGGTTCCCGCGACTCGTAAGCGTTGAAAAAGAAAATATATGAGTAATATAGCCTGACATCGTTATCGCTGTGACGACGGTGGCGCCACCACGCGACAGTGGCGCCCAATTATTTATATTTTTAGATGATCACTCGGGAACAGTACTTTTTTCTGGATGAAAAGTACCCACTCTATGTCCTTTCTTGTATGCCTGACAACGTGTATGCAAAATTTCATGATGATCGGTTGAGTAGTTAAGGCGTGAAAAGGTAGCAGACAGACAGACAAACAGTTACTGTCGCATTTATAATATTAGTATACATGAACCCTCGGGAACAGTCCTTTTTTTTTCTAGATAAAAGGTAGTCTATGTCCTTTCCTGTATCCCTGACAACGAGTATGCGTTAAAGTAGTTAAGGCGTGAAATGGTAAAAGACAGTAGACAGACAGATAATATGGATAATGATAATCGGAATCCAAACCCTAGCAAAATGTTCTACCATGGTTCCACACAAAAGTTTTAATTTCTTTGTAAATATAAATAAATATAATACATACTGCCATAGAGGGTCATATGAGAGGGTGGTCTGCTCGCCAGTACCGGTGTGGAGCCATACCGTTCGCCACCTGCTGATAACCGTCCCCCTAGTGGCTTAAAAGCTATAGGACGGATAACGGATTTGCCCTGCAACAATAACAAAACAATGGTCAATAATTTGGTCACGAATAGATATATTTAATAACATATTATTAATTTATTGTTAGTCAGGTATTTATTTTCTTTCTTAAATTTAATTTTTTTACAATATAAATAACAAACAATAAATATTATAAAAAAACTTAAACCCAGAGTGCCGCAAGTGCGGGGCAATGCCCAAGCTACCGGTGGATAGGGCTACAGAGTGAGGAACCTCCTGACGTTGTTATTATTATTATTATTAAATTGTGTTATGTTATTAAATTTAACAACATAATGATGGATATTTATATTAAAGGCAATTTGGCACCGTCCCATCTTCATAGAACACTTGCAACAGCTGGTGCTCCTGCGGAGGCGGTCGAAAAGCGGAAAATCCACAAATACAGAGATATCGGCACAGCCTACATATTATTCATTCCCTTCGGTGTCGAATCTCTGGGTCCGTGGGGTCCTCATGTGTCTAAGGAGATTTCAAGACAGGTAGGTTGCATCACAATATTTTTCTTCACGGTTGGAGCAAATTATCTATTCTATATCTTATATAACCTATATCTATTATTATTAGAAATTCTAATTTAGATTTTCTTTTATGTTTAGGTCGACAGACAGGCTGACGGGCCACTTGATGGTAGGTGGTTATACTGTCGCCTATAACACAAGCAACGCCACAGGTACTGCTAGTGCATATTAGGAAATAAAATCACTGTCTGTCTGTTTCTCTGCTAATTTCTTCAATATTTTCCCCCAACGGATTTTGATACAGTTTTCTCTAATGGAGTGAGCAGTAAACGTGGAAAGATTTGTGTATCATGTAATTTGCAGAAAAAAAATGCATCTGTGCAAAACCAGAGTGAGTCGCTATCGAGAAATGTTGCATGCTTTTACCTCTTGAGTTCTTTAGGTTAGATTATTATCAGTCAAAAACTATTTTCAAGATTTTAGAGTAACCTAGACTGAGTATTATTTATTCGTAGCCTAGACTTGTATTGTTCTGTGTCTTAATAATGTATGTAGGTATGTTACCTAGTATGTATGTATATACTTTAATTATATGTTCTTGCTCTCACGCTACGTCGATGCGTGTCCGATTGGGAATTTGAAAGGAGTGATCCAATATGGTTTGCAATAATGTATAATATATAGATCCATACTACGACAGATACACATACATAATATGATTATGTAATTATTATTGAGAGAAATTGTTGCTTTAATGTTCCTAAGACAAGATAAATTCTATTCATTCGTCATGGTATATTAAAGTTTATAACCGGACGCAATAAATGCAAAATACAGCAGTTAAAAAAGTATAATTAGGCTCATTGAACAAATTGCTTGAATTAGTTGCCAGTGAGTAGTGTATGGGAATTTGCATCTGTAATTAAAGCACTTTTGAGTACTCAGAATTACTCAACCTCTTGTAGGCTAAATGGCTTTTTTCTGAAATAATCACAATACACAAACGTGCTGTTAAATTTAGAGCTAAAGAAAGCAACTTTCATCACATCTCTTTTTCGCTATTGAATATATTATATTAGTAAAAGTATTTTTAAGAATAGGTAACGTGATTTTTGTTTAATGAAATTATAAACATAACATCTCTTTTATATTTGAGTATATTATATTAAGTATTAATAAACATTTTAACCCGGATTGCAAGACACTCCAATTGGAGTGTATATGCTTCCTTTTATTCGTACCTACGACTTGGTGGTATACGAATAAAAGGTTAGTATTGGTATTGTTATAAAACGACAAATGTTTATTATTTTATTTAACAGACAAGTACTTAATTCTTTTAACGTGTTCGTTAGATAGGTCTGTTAAGTTAATGGCGGCACGGATTTGACATTTTCATACGCAGCACTCGCTGCGCAGACGCAGTGAAATGTCACGACACGACACAAAGGTCAATATTGCTTTGCGACGTGCATTTATTGTTACAGTTACACTTGATGACGCCTGCGTCGTGTGGACGCTCGACTCACGCATTTTCGAGATAAAACAAAAATTTCGACGTGTTCAAATTTTCGAAACGCATATTTATTATGTTTTATCTGGCGGCGAATGGAATGGAAGGTATAGAAATATACCTACTGAGAGGACACATCTTCTTTATATGTATATAAAAATCAATCGATTTGCTTTAGGCGCGATTTCAACATACTCTGTTAGTATTTAACATCGCTGTTAAGTCATTTAGCGCTGTCACTCGCATACTGTAAAAGTCTGTTAAATGACTTAACAGTAACAGCGATGTCAAATACTAACAGAGTATGGTGAAATCGCGCCTTAATCTCAAAAAAAAAACTAAAGAATGGCTAGAGCGATTTTAATTCGGATTTCACTTATGGAAAGAAGGATAAACGGGGCATTATATTATGACATGTTTATAGTCATTTTTTGGTTTGAAAGCACATAATTATGTTGATTTGACATCTCGATGAAAAAATGTATATTTTGTATCAGGTACCTATAATACGGTATACCTATAGCGTCACTAATTGAATATAAGAAATGACAATGCTGCTGGAAATATCAAAAATAAAAAAAATGTATTCGGTTGTTTACTTTTCATGACGTTTAAAATGTTTTAGGTTAATCTATTGAAATTTTAAATAAAATTTATTTAAGTAAAAATAAATATTTGTACTGATATTACGAAGAGAAGAGATTCGTATTTTTGTTTGTAATGAATAAACTCAAACAGTACTAGACCTATTTTAAAAATCTTTCACCTATAGAAAACTACATTATCAACGAATAACATAGGCTATATATATATTTTATAAAGCTACGCAGACGAAGTCGCGTGCAACAGCTTGCAAAATATGAATTGACATTGTAACAATATATTTTCTCATTTATTCAATTATTCAATGAAGACTAATTACTCAATTAGTGAATGTGTGTGGCGAAAGCTCAATGAAGCGTGAAGGGAATGAAGGGGTTGATTAGTGAATTCCCAGTGTCCACTGATGTCTAACAAGTATTAAGGCGTGTCGGGAATGTCACGACTCCGATAAAAACTGGATACTCGTTGGCTCGGATTTATATCGCAAAACCGCTAAACGATTCTCTATTACACACCACTATAATCTACTAGCGAACTAGCCACTACTAATCTATCTCATAATAGTGATATACATAGTGTACTTTTTAATAATTCGTCACTTTCGAATTAATTTATTTTTCCTTGTTGGAAAGTAAAAGGATATTGCTAATAAATTTAAATGAAATAAAGTGGAAATATAAAAATTTAATAGAATGACAAAACAAAAATAATCAGAAAGACAAAACCACTTGACATTTTTTTAATTATATTTACTAAATACTAAAGCTTAAGTACAAAATAATATGTCTATTAGTTGTCTAGGCACAGTGCGTTTTACAAGACATAAACTTAGCAGCCCCCCTTTTAAAAGAGTACAATGAAAACAGTCGTATAAATTAATGGCCACTAAAATTTCACTGCAGTAATTTTATTTTTCAAAAACCCCTTCTCCTGTCATCCCATCTAATTTATGTCTGTCTGTCTTTCATAGATTGACATCGAGGAAATGTGTGAATTGATATATTATCGAGAACCAAAGTTACCGCTTAATTAAGCGATTGCTAACACGATCAGCTTAGTACAGATATTAACATGTCATTAGCGGTTTCTTTCAATAACTTTACCGTAATAGCTCAACGAAGAACATTTTGCATCATAATGTGGTCGTGTAACGTTTCTATTGGATAACAATGGTGTCATTTGTTGGGTACGAGATAATAAAACAAGTGTTGCGGAATACAATTTCCGTTACCCCCATTAGTGAGAGGGGTCAGTGCATTTCTACTAGATTTCCACTTGGTGGAGGCAAATTATTGTAACAATACAATGAACAAATAAATGAAATTAAACTTATAAATGAAATAAAAACTAATAATAAAATAAAGCTAAATTGAAAATACCCAAAAATTCAAATTTTATTTTTGATTTTGGTTCTTTTTTTTAATTTTGTTACCTAGACTATTCATAGAAAAATATAGACTACTTGTTAATTTATTATTGAGTAAAAACAATTGTTGAAATAAAGAGTAAATCTTCATACAAATTCCTAGACCATATCACAGCAATATACACAGACATAATGCAAAAGTTTTCTGTTAAATATTTTTTTAATGTAATACGTTATTTTGTTCGATTATTTACTATTTCAATACTTGAAAAGCGTAATATATTTTAGTTTGTTTATTGACGAAGATATGTTTTTTTAGCGCCATCCAATGCAGATTACTAATAAAACAATTGTAATGTCTAAAGTTGCTGTGAAATATTAATTTCACGATTGTGTGTTTAACGTGTTTCAATAATAAATTATGCAAAGAACTTATTTCTCGAGATTAAGTGCAACGAAATTTTGTAAGAGATCGGTTTGAAAAACGACAAGTTCTAGTTTAGCTGGTATTTGGAAAATTAGCGTTTATTAGTTTGTTTTCAAATAACACTTTTGTGAAACACGTTCAGCTGTTTCCGAAATATAGTCTTAATCGTCGACTTAAGAAAAAAATTGATAGTTGACAGTCAACTCTAAGAAAAAGGAGAAAAACATTTGGAATTTCGTGATCTTATATTGCAGTTTTAAACAAATCAAGAAGCGAATACCAGAACTCCTAACTTTGAACAAATTTTTTATACAGTTTTTATTATATCTGTCATTTGAGTTTTTGTAAAGTCATGCTCTCATGAATACTAAGAAATATTACACGCGTAAAATATAAAAAAAACGTGGGTGAAACCTTGGATGCCTGGATAGAATTTCCGTCTTGGTTTCCTACTACTGTTCTTTGTATACTATTTTGCGTTATTTAATGGTCGTAATTTTTAACATCAATATATTCGTAATACAACAAAAGTAAAGTACTATTTTTGTAAATATTGGAAAAGACATTTGTTTTATGTGTACTTCAAAATCATTTGGCAATCTAAAGCTTTTACTGCTTTATGCTTTTAGCTTACATACAAAACAGGGACATCGCAATGTATTAGTTTGTTTTAGTAACGTCTAGACACAACATCTATCAAAAGCATTGCAATTATACAAAAAATATGTAGTGAAACACTGGATACACTGTCTTAAGTATATGTATTCTTTGACTTTAACCTTAAATCTATCAGTAAGAAAACGTCTGTAGAGTAACTTATTTTAAAGAGCGTGGCTGGTAAGTCTTCTATAGATGAAGGCAAAAAAAGACTGCCAGTATTGACGTCCCAAGTCATGCCTAAAATACGGACGCTTGTTGACGCAGCGAGGACGCGAGTAAGTTTGGAGACAATGCAGATAGTGCTTCGGGTCGGTTCGAAATCCAGGACCTCAATCATTTTGTGATAAAGAAACAGTCCTCCTAAAATCTTCGTCATTTGTTTTGATTAAGGTACATACTTATGTAAATTTATATAGTTTTTGGTTTATGAGAATTGTGAAAGAAATTGCCACAAATTTAACCAGTTATGAATCTGAAGAATGATGAGTCGAATATTAAAGAAAAGCGTGGGCTAATTGACTAAATATGTCAGCACGGAAAATTGAAAATTGAAATTGAATGTCAAATAATGTCCAACTTGAAAAAAAAATCAATAATAGTTAATCCCGTTGCTACGAGGAAATGATATTACCGCAATCGGCACAATTTTACTTGACTAGTTTGAAGTTGATGTTCTCTTAACAAATACTTCGGCGAAGCTAAACCTTATGGACAACAATTGAAAACGTGATAGTCCATTCCTATTGTGTATTTTTAGTAGACTGAGACGACTTGGGTTTTGTTTCATCAAATCTTTTACAGACAGCACAAAAGTACAACGTATTTTTTAAGATCAAATCTGTCAGTCGAAGATTTCATTAGTCATTTATGAATCTTTGTCAAGGAAACATTAATAAGTAGTCCTAACTTTTTTATTTACTGGGCGGTGTGAATCGGTGTTAATGAAGACGAGTTTTAGGTTACGTGAATAACAAGATTTGTGGAGTTACTGGAACATAATATTTTAACAATACCGGTGAAATGTTGACGTTGTTGTAATCGATTTCAACTATCTATTACCTAGCAATATAATGGACTATTATTATTCCGGAATTTCAAGTTTTTCTTTTCCGAAGACATTCATTGCAAACAGTATTTTATATATGCAGGTCTTCAGGTTGATAGAATTTCAAATGTCTTAAAAGATTCTTAATCTTCGGGGTCGCGCAAGATCTTATAATATTTCACTTCACCGATATTAGAAGTTTAATATAGTGATGACTAATACTAATCCACACAAGTCTTAGTCTTATTAGATTTTTAAACTCCTACTAAATTTCTGACCTAACCGCATAGAAAAAAAATAATGCTCAATCAAATATTTTAATAATAATGTGATCTAATAATTAAATTATATCTATTTGGCTACACGAATGTCCGACATAATAATTTTTTTGATGTTCTAAATAATGTTAAACCTTAACAAAAGAAGAAATGAAAAGTCTTACAGAAAGTCTTAAGAAATGAAAAGATTTACAGAGCTTTTAAGTTTATGAACAAAATCCTTAACACTTTAATTGCATTGATTGCCAAAGGTTTTCATAAAATTACCATTAGCAATTATATCTATCATGTCTGTATGTTATCCTCGTTACGTAAAGCTTCCTGCAATTAACGTATGAAGCAAGAAAACCGGTAAGAAACTTTATTACAAACTAAACGGAAGATTGCGTAGAGCGTAGATGTTAACAGATCAGCAGTTTCTAAGAGATCTGATAACAGATTTTATCTTTCTTGGACCCTCAATAGTATTTTATGCAAGGAGAACGATCACTTTAGGTGATTTATGTCTTTCTTTGATAAAAGGAAACATTTCCAAATTTCAGCAGAAATTTACCAAAAAAAATGCAACAGCATCAGAAAGTGTCAATGAAGAGCAAGACTAAAAGCGTTCACAAATTTTATTACGTCCTGTAAGCGTCCTTAATACAATGGAATTGCACCAAGCACAAATTAAGTATGAAAAATGTAACTCTTCAAGCAATTTCTCACGTTTTATGTCGATAAACATAAAGATGTTGTTGAATAATAACGGAGGCCTGTTCCTAAGAGGTGGTCATAAAGCGTGGCTTGTGGAGCTTGTGGATGTTGTGGTTGACCCACTTCATGCACGCGCTGGGTGGCTCACCATGATTCATTATACAGAACCTCCGTTGTTACGAGTATTAGATGCTATTACTTCTTGCCCGTTTACTGTATGACCTATTGGACGCGACGCATTTCGTCTGTATAACGCCTAGGCGGTGTTGGTGTCAAAAGACCCATTTGCATATTTACTACGTCGTCGCTTGCGTTTTCACAACTTTTTTATGCACCTCGAAAAGCAAGAAGTTTAGTCATCAGTTTTTTATTACTCTTAAACTATCCGGTGAACTAACTTAATGTCGTGTTGATTAAGTTTCGTTAAAACTAGTTTCCTGACATACACTTACCAGTATCTATCAGCAATTTGTACAGTCATGGTATTGCACAGCATTAATTAGAATCCATTATCAAATATAAATATTAAATTCATTTACATACCAAGTACTAAGATGAAAAGAATAGCTCTAAACACGCCTCCTATTAATCAGGGATTGCAAAATGAACTTGCATGTCACAAACAAGAGGCAACGTATCAGTGCAAATAACAGATTTGCGTCACCCCCAGGCGTTCTCCCACGCTCAAGACCACGTGTTTATTAGCTCTCGACTGTTCGAGCGATAACCAAATCATCTGTCTCTCTCAGACAACAGCTCGTAGTTAGTTTCTGTTCTGATGACCAGTGTTGGCGTGGCGGAATACTTGGGATAATTTGGGGAATGTAAATTTGGTTTTAATTTAGACAGAGATAGCCTGGTTTTAGTCAACCGTTTATAAAAAGAGCCTCCAGCAATATCCCAGGCTCGACGCGCTTCCCAAATATTTAGGGCTGTACGGAATTATGAATTTTTTTTTTTGGTTAATTATTTTGTTGTATGGCATATTTAGAACGATTAACGTTCGAACGATTGGGACGCGAAGTTTATCACGCGATGCATGGTTTTAGTTTTGAAAAGAAAAGTGTTTTCTCTAAAAAAAGTTTAGTTTAATATAAGGTCTACCATAGTAAATTTTTACTTACAAATTATATTTTATCAAATATTTTTTGACTTAATTTTGTTAATTATTAATTTCAAAAAGTTTTAAAACAGAAGGTAACACTCGAAATTTCTCTGAAGGAAGTGATTCGAATAGATCCGTTAGAGAACCAAAGTGGTCAACAGAAGAATTCTGTCAGCTGGATCTCCTACCTCCAGCTTCAGCTGTCTTGAATTGGAATTAACGTCCTTTTGGATTGGAATTAATGAAATTAATGTCCCGTGCTCATTGAATAGAGATGGCCTCAAGAGAGCAGCTAGCAACGGATGGATGCGGAGGGCAGAGGACAGAGCGTCGTGAGCAGTGGTGACGTTTATTTAAAAACATCTACTTCCAACAGTCGACGCTTGTGGGCTTATGGTAAGGATGATGACGACGATTATGATGACGACGGTGATGATGGTGATGATAGTGGCGATGATGATGATGATGATGATGACGACAACGATGACGGTGAAGGTGATAATGAATTATTTATTAATTAATTCCTACTAAATGGAAGTTACAGAGATTGAATTGAAAAATTCTAGTTACTTTAATATATTTTATTTAATATAATTGTTGGAAAGTTTCAAGACCCGTTAGACGTATACGCCAACCCCAACATGTGGATCCCAGTGTTACTTTTATGTTTATGTACTTAGTGTAACTGTACTGCGATAATAAAGGACGCTGTGCGGCGTTTGATTGTGAATCGTACACGATCGTAAATTAGAGGATTACGATCTGAACAGGACGGTTTACAAGCCTATACAGCAGCGGGAGAAAAAAGTGCAGTAACTGATCTCTGATTCCATAAAACAGTACAGTTTGAGGAAATTTTACTTTTAATTACCAAAAATGGTTCCCATATATGATTTGAAATGTAAATTAAAAAAAAAATCATAAATTTTATATTACTCAAATAGCAGCTTACCATCGCTTTAGAATCTATATATGTTATGTTATATATGTACAGAATAGATAATATATAAATAGTAAATTATCTATTATATGGAGGTATATATAACACATGATATAAAAAAAAGTAAATTATTATATAATAAATGCGAAAGTTAATGAGAAAAAAGAGTAAGCGTACTGTTTGATATTAATTATAGGGATATCCATCCGAGACGAACGAACGCGTGGCCATCACAAACAATGTTGCAAACGTGAAAATTTGCTAAGAGAAAAGATCGGGCGTTGTAAAATCGATTGCAGATTTATTACTATTAGTTGTCCTTGTGAACATTAAGCCCGGTGTACACGGGTAGAGTAAACGGTATAGTAGCATGGTAGTGTACTAATTTTCTTACTAACTATACTAATGTAAACAGTATTGGTAGAGTAGAGTATGAGTAGAGTACTAAAATATGGAAGAGTAGAGTAGCTACCATCGCGGGCAAGCTACTCTACTACTTGCCTTCCCTCACCCCTGGTTTCTTACAATTTTTCGATGAGTGTTCATAGTGTTCGATCAGTGTGACGTACCGGTTTCTATAAAAGACTGATGATTCTTGTGTAAACAGTTACTCTACTAAAACTGGTAGAGTACTTGGAACTGGTAGAATAGTACGCTAGTTGATTCTACCGTTTACTATACCCGTGTACACTAGGCTTTAGGGATATTATTATAATAAACTAGCGCCCCGATAGAAATGCAATTTTTTTCTGCAATTTTTGTACGCAAACCATCCTCGTTTATCGTTCTTTCTATTTGTGAAAATCGTATCAAAAAAACTGTTGGCCTATGTTGCTTACTGATAATATAGCTTTCTATAGGTGAAAGAATTTTTAAAATCGGTACAGTAGTTTAGGAGTTCATCGGGGATAAACAACGTGACACGTAATTTTTATATATAAAGATATATTTTAAAATAGTCACTGTCCGCTACTCTCTTTTATATAATAAATTATCCCTAAAGTATTATAAAAAATTAGAAGGTATTGCCTATACAGGGATAAATTTTAATAAATATGAAGGGCGGATAAAAACAGGAACTGCACACGTGCGAAGCAGATGTTTGCAACAAAATATATCACGACATCTGCCTCTGTAGCAGATTGCACCCCTACTAAATGTATGAACCTACAATTAATTTAAATTTCTCCACAATAGCTCAGAGACGAGAAGCTTTAACAAAAACATTCGCCAGTCGTGCAGCGAATAAATACTTAATAAGTTTCTAAATAGGTTGGGTGCCAATTAAATGGTTGACGCAAATGCTACATGAATGCATTGAGTTTATTTTGTGCAATACTTCGCTATAGGTTATTGGAATTCAAACGCCATCAAAGCGTACCTACTTGATTGAAAGGGATTTTTAAGAAAGGACGTAATTTTATGTTGAACTTTCTCAAGGGAGCGTTTATTAAAATATTACATTTTGAATTTTTAAATTCAATCTTGTTCTAGAAACAGTTAATTTTTGGAACAAGATGTATGCCACATTAACGAGGACGAATTTGTGATAAATTACAACTTCTTTATCATTGTTCTTGTTTCGACTTATTAGTTTTCAAATATCTTTATTACTAGGTAAGTATTAGGTACATTAGGTACTCCATTTATTTTGAAGAGTAACAATGGAATGGCATAAAGTAACATTGGAGAAGTTCTAAAATCGAATTGCCACTAAGCCCACTAAATAAAAGTGTTATAATTTTTTGGGTCTTTTATTTTTCGGCGCTTTCTTTTTTATAACGATTTTAGTTCGCGATGTTATAATCAAAGTTACAACAGATAACCATTTTATACAAATAATATTGTTCGTTAAATAAATCAATTATAACATACGAAACGACATGGTTAATATGTAGTTCAGTAATAAATACCTGCTTACAAGTTATAGGCGTTTTTGCAAGTCCTACATCAGTCGATAGACGGTCACATCAATTTTTGTGTCGGAGAAAGCTGCCGATGCATTGAGACATGGAGAGAGGCATTGAGATCGATCGAGACCAAGATTCAAGATTTCTTATCAATGTATTACAACGACAAAAGAAAATGATCACGGCAAGATAACAAGTTGTAGCTAATACATAGAATATGACTTACTCAGAAGGAAAAATGAATGCTTTAAATTCAGACAGGCTGGCGGTCCACTTGACGGTGTGTGGTTACCGTCGCCTACAACAAGCAACGCCACTGGTTGCCGACCATAGTTGGTATTGGGAACAGATAGGGAAATGGGCTGTGGCATCCTGTAAGGGGGTGGTTATTGCTGTCAGATAGGCTGCCTAAATGCCTGCGAAATGCTTTAGGTATCTAACAAGTATTTCACAAACTTATGCTTTTGTGGTCAAACATCGTAAGAGAAGTTACGTCAAAACGTCATTTCGAATAAGTTCTTTGGTTATGGATAATCAGAACACATCAAGAGATTCATCAACTGTATTGAAACCGCAAAAAAGCCGAGGGCATGTGCAACAGTTATTTATTATTGTTGTGACCGGTGTTTGAGTGTATTAGTGAAATGAAGGCCTTGACACCATTCGTCATTGTGTTCTCATATATCGTGACAAGATCGAGTAATCCGATTAAGGCAACTCACGACTGCGGGGTGTTTTGGCAACATCATACTTTATCTGTTACTCAGTGAAGGAAAGTTAAAATCAATAGAAAAATAAGCCTTTCTTAAGAAAAGAAGATGAAGAATTAATACTGATATACTTTTAGCATAGGTATATTGAATTGAGCTAGGTGTTGCCCACGACTTCGCCCGCGTTGAAAAATTAAAATAACCCCTACAAAAGGAGCATTTAAAAAGAAATATAAATTATATCATTTACGCAGAATAACAGAGAAGAAAACTTATAAACGACAAAATTAATAAAAATAAATTAAATTTAAATAAAAGATATATAGGTTTGCCATATATTTTATATTTCCTTATTTGATCCTTATTGATATTGATTTTTAAAACTTGAAAGTTTTCATACTTGATCTTCACTAAGTATGAAAAATTTATGAAAAATAGTTTCCAATAATTTGTATAATATTCCTTATTTGATAAAGGCTATTAAAGAAGGAATATAAAATGATAGAGCCTACAAAACTGATTTATTGACACCAACGATGACGTAAATAGCTATGTATGTCGAGTGGGATTATTTACGATGTAATCACGATCGATCATAGTTTGTAAACAGTACGTACGTTGCGTCTCATAACGTACAGTCAACCAAACATCTAAAACACTTTCAGAGCTCTTCCTAACACGAGACTTTGACGGTGACTTTACGGGTGCATTGTACGCAAACCACTTTGCACAACACCTTGCTGCGCTATCCATTGTTGAAGCACTGTAGGCGTTTATTAGATGACTATCGAATCTCAAGCGAGGTGAAACTCCTACTTTCAGATAGTGGCTGTAAAAAAATATTGCATAGGACTAAATTTCAGTATCTTACAATTATATTTTGCATTTACCATAAGTTCTGAATTCAAATTCTATGAGGAAGTATTGGCATGGCACACTGCGTTTCGCAGTCATTTGTGCAGACCCTCTTACAGAAGACTCATCTACAGAGGAACACAAAAAAAAATTGCTATACAAAATTATTAAAAAATCTATATACGAGGAAATAGTTTGTAATTTTTTTTTAAATATTGAAGCTTGAATATGACTTGTGAATTTGAGACTTTTTATTTATTTATTAAATTATTACGGTGTAGGGGTACTACCTGTTCCCATCCAGCAGTTAGTATTAATGTTCGCTCCTTACTTAAATCAAATCAATATTTCAAGAACAAATAATTATTTATATCTCAACAAAACAATTCTCTGAACCCTAGCGATTATAATAACAATAGATGTTTATTTTCTTCATAGAACTGTTGAAAAAACGAGTCATTAATATTCAATGGGCAATCAGAACAAATAACAATTATAAATTTTATGAAGATTTATACATGAATTCAGGAAATACGAGTGTTTAAACAATAGACCATTAATTGGATAGACTTATTGAAATGGTTATAACTGACGACCGTACGAAAGCAATAGAAATTTGTAGGCCAATATAAATTTAAAGGAAAACAAAATCGTGTATTGGTAGAGTAATATTAATGCTTTAAATTTTGCTAGGAAGTGGTAAATTATTCCATTGTAAATAGAAGTGAATATAATATATTGTCCAATACTTTATATATCAAAAATATGTACATATACATATATAAACTGTAGAAAACTGCCAAAATAATGAAATTATTTTGGTACATAAGTACTACATAGGCTACAAATATAATTATAAACAATGTAATTAACGACGTTAATTGATTAATTAAATCTAATTAATTAATTAACAACGTATAAAAATCAGTGGCAGACTAATTTATTCAATAGTACGACAATAGATGGCGCTACTTGTTTATTTGATGTTAAAAGTTTATTTTATTATGTAATAATAAAGTCAAATATCAAAAAGTTAAGATTTAATTTTGAAACGAAGTATTAAAGGTTACAAATTTATTAAAAAAAATGAAAACAGGTGTAAAATAACAACAAGTCACGGTCAGTTTTAATAGTGTAACAAGAATTTTGGAATACATACACTTTTTTCCCCTTATTTTATTAGCAAATTCTAAGATATGTATCGAATTATGGGAGATATTAAAGACTATATTTTTTTTATTTATAATTATGTCAATAAAACTATAATAAAAGTAATACGTAGAGATAAATGATTGTATTGGCAGCCCGTGAAAGTGAGAGTGAAAGACGACAGAATGTATTAAAAGTTTTTTGTTAATGGACTAGCCTAGAATGGCAAATAGAAAACGAAATGTAACACTTACTTGAATTGTTTGCCTGTCAACGGTAGATATTAATAAAATTCTTAGTATTTTCTAATTATCAAATGCTGTTATTTGCGTCTTATAAATCTGCAGTCTTATAATAATCGAATGTAGAATAATACTGGCAATAAGTAGAGTATTTGTCCAATAAATTCAGAAATTTATAAACTACTAAGAAAATTACAGAAAGAGACCAAATAAATGCGATTCTAGTAAAATTAAAAATTAAATTATTTTAAAAAACGGCACAGATAAGATTATTTTTAACGAGAAATACGTTGATATTCATACCTTTATCAAAGAAATAGGAGAAATTTTGTATTAATATAGATACTGTTACAAAAAAAGCTGTAAGTATTATATTTTAATTTGGAAAGCAATAATTTTGCATTTTCTCAAGGAAATTGTTATTACTAAAATGAAGAATTGCAATGGGCATTAATACAAAACAAATAATGAGCCAAATGCAATTTTAAAAGTTGAATGTTTGTGTGCCGGTCTACTGACTGCTATAATGAAAATTCCTCTCTTCGTTGAAATTCTTACTAAAAGAGTGACCGAAGTAGTGAAGATAATAATCCGAAAAAAAAATGTCCAGAACCAAACTATTTTGTCTCTTGGATTAAATATAGCATCCAGAACTTCGTGTTTTTATTTAAAAAATAACTTAGAACTTTTAGAGTATAAGAGAAGTAGTTACTGATTATTTTTTTGTGTAAAGGTGGTCAGATAGGCTGAAGATTTCATCGAAGGTGTCGGGGAGAAAATTTTTATCGTAATTTTATACAAATTGCTTAACAAATTGTCCTTAAGATAGTCATGTGTGAAAACTATCGATTAATTTTATGTAACTAAGTAATCGATTTCTAATTTTTATTTCCCTAAATTGGTTTAATTGGGTTCATTAGTTACCTACTTTAAATTAAAAAGCATTACATACATAACTTTGGTCAACACAAAAGAAACATCGAAAGATGTTTAATGGTCGAAGAGAGGTTCCTCAAATAGACTTGTCAGCAGATAATCTAAGCGTAGGCGATGCAATATAAGTCTTGCCGTCAACAGACAACCTATCAGACAGCCGTGAATAATCCACAACCTTACACACATTAATGTATTCATTGCTAGAGCAGATAGGGCTGCCAATCTTCCTTGAAAAATAACAATTTCATTTTTAATTACACACGTAGGTTATTTTTTACATTCATCTTGTACTCTCATTGAATACTAGTGACAGGTAGTGCGGTATATTGCATATTATGTAAATTATTAGAACATTTATCGTGGTTACTAAAATAAATGTAATAAATTTAGGATTTCCAGTTTATATTTTATCTATACAAATTGTAAAATAAAGTCACTGTCCGCCTCTGTCTGTTTCTGGGCTAACTTCTTAGGAACCACCCAACATATTTTAATATGGTTTTCGCTAATGAAAAGAGCGATAAACAATGAAATATTGTGTCTATAATTTGCACAGCAAAATGCATCCGTGCGAAGCTGGGGGCTGGTCGCTAGTTATAGTATACACAGTTTTACTCATTCTACTACTTTCTATATAGAAATTATAATAAGCTTCGTTTATCACTTTATGGCGATATAAAAAAAAACGTCAACATCAAAGTCATGATTGGCTGCTATTAAGCGAAAGTAATTTCTTTATTCACAAGAATATAAGTTACATTATAAAGGAAGGGAAAATCTTAAATACACACCATTTCTTTAAACAAGAAGCACCACAGAGGAGGCAACTAACATCATTAGTCAAACAAGCTGTCGTAGTAATAAATGATGCTCAAACTGGAACAAATGCAGATTCCGCTACAAAAGAAACTGCTGGTGAAAAAGGACTCCTAACGGTTATAATTAACATAGACGGCGAGTTGCAACAGGTCCGTAGATAGCGGCAGTCGACGATATGCTAATGCACACGGCCGGTGGTCTCCGATGCACAGGCCGAGATACGAGACGACATTGTCTTTAGCTCTCTCTTCACCTGGCTCAATGGGATCGTGCTTCGTTCAATTGAATGCATCGTACACCTGTCCATTTACCCTGTTTACTTCTTTATTCGCTTCGTAACCTACTACTGTGTCGCAAGATACGTAAGTGATGTAAACGATTTTGTATTGAATTTTGTTTTTTTTTGTTTGATGAGAGGCTACGGTCTACTTGATGGTTGGTGGATCTGCTGCCTACAAATCCTAGCAACTTTATAATAGGATAAAGGATAATGAAAAGGATAAGTGGATAGAGAAATAGAATGGATATCGAGCCTTACTGAACTAGCAGTAGTTCAGCTTTGGTCCTTAAATTAATGATAACTTAAAGAAAAACTAGTAATTTAAGCAGTACACTGCGATTTCCAGTCAAAAATTTGGCAGAACGTCTAGCGGCAGTAACCCCCCCCCCATATACAGAAGACCACCTTAAATAACAGTAAGTGTACTATTGAGTTTCAGTGTGAGTAAGGGATACTAAATCTTATTTCTCTATCCCTTCCTAATCCTTAATCCTGTAAAGATTGGCAGCGTACTTGCAGTACCTGTGTTGCTTGTGTTAATAGGCGACGGTAGCCACCTACCATCAAGTGGACAGTCAGCCTGTTTGACAACCTTTGCATTGATCTTTGTGAGAAACAAACTAATTGTAGAAGCGATAAAACCAGATTTAAAACGGTAGTGGTATAATTAATATTACCACACCTGTTTTCATTATTTTATTAAATAATACATTACTAAATTAGGAAACTATTGAATTATCATAAATTCAATACTTCTTAGAGAATACAGCAGATGTGTAGTGCCACTAGTTTGCAGTAACTACGTCCTGTACAAGCAAATCGTCCATGTAAATACAAAGTGAATTTACACGAAGAATTCTCACTGACTTTTTACATGAATAATCAAGTGAGCTTTGTAAGGGTGTAGCGAGCGTCCATACAATGGGGTCGATTAATAATACATTACTCGTATGGCCTATCTGTGTGGCTATCGCACGATGCTGCGACTGCGTACCCAACTTGCAAGTAGCTTGGAAGAAAACTTCCAATATACTCAGAGGAATCGATAAGTTCGAAACATTTTGAGCAGACGAACAGCATATTGTCAAACAAACACCCATATGTAAGCAAATTCATCTTTGCAATGATGACTCTTTATTTTCTAATACAGTTTTTAAGTTATATTTATATAGGGAGTAAGAGTAAAAAGATAAGAGTGAATTTTTAGAATATTACTGAAGATGTATGGCTCGATTTCAGACACCATGGAGTTAGTTCCTAGTGAAAATTTATTATGTATTTTAGATACATGACTGATATTTCACACCGTTACGTTAATATATAATATATATATTTTAATTTATTTAAAAATCTTGTTCTTCATTTTTTTACTGTTTTAAAATTGTGTAAAAAATTAAGATTTATAAGAACCTAATATTTCTTATTGACGTCAAAGAATCAAACACATCTCAAATTTGTACATAAGTATAACACTAATGGGTTTTTTTTATAATAACGAGCGACAGATAGGCTGTTGGTCGACTTGATTGTCGATAGTACTGATTCCTTAGAATAGAAGCGACAGCAGATAGTAGTATTAAAGTGCAGTGTTAACCTGCAAAATAGTATAAAAGGATTTAAGATAATGAACTCTGTTCACTCTTGCTACTTATTGGAAATATATATGTATATATTAACTAATTCGCGGTTGATATTTTGCAAGTTGATACTGCAAAAGACAGTATACTTTGCTGCAGTTGAACCACTTTCTCTTCACACCCACTTCTGAGCCATCATTGGTTTTCCATTTTAAAAAGAATTACCTAAACTTTAAAAGATATTTGATATAAAGGTGTATATTATTGACGTATTAATCAATAATATACTAAAATTCTTATATATAAAATTCTCGTGTCACATTGTTTTCGTTTGTAACCAAACTCCTCCGAAACGGCATGACCGATTTTTATGAATTTTTTTGTGTATATTCGGTAGGTCTGAGAATAGTAAACTATTTTTTATACCCCTGTGACAATTTTTTAAATTTTTATTTTGCAAAACAACGTTTGCAGGGTCATCTAGTAATCTATAATATAAAAATGAATCCCTAAATGTGTTGCTAAGCGCAAAACTCGAGAACGGCTGGACCGATTTTAATTCTGTCTTCACTCATGGACAGAGGGATAATCAGGGAAGGTTTTTACGTAAAAAAAAATGCACCTCGGGCGAAGCCGGGAGCGGCCCGCTAGTTATATATAAGTATTTAAAGATTAATAGAGTATTAACGTCAAAAATATTAGCTCTTCAATAGCGCGACATGAATCATATAAGGGGTACTACAAAAACTTTTGTCAGGTAGACGAAGTTGTCTACCATGAATGTGTCCAAGGCGCAAAAAAGGATTTAATCAAAGTACCGTTAGAAATCACAAAATCAGGTTAACTTTTTTTTTGAATAGTTTTAAGAAGATTAACTACTGTTAATTCCTTATTTTGTATTACATGTAGTGTGGAAGCGCACGCGCATGCAGTCTGCTGGTTTGTATGTCAAGTGACCAGCTTTCAGATACTTATTTGCATATACATCGGTGTTGTCGAAGCAGGGTTAAGATTTAACAGGAGATTTGTGTGTGTATTTAAATGGAATGTTTGTAATAGAAATTTCTGATGGATTTCGTCAGTACAAAAAGTAAGCGCAAGAACCTTTGATAAGGACTAATTATATATGATAACTTATATACATATGAGTATACTACGTGAGCATGGAAATGTTAAGTATTGGTAATATAGGTTTCACGAGTCTAATTTCTGCGATAGTTAAATTTGGCTATTAAATTTGAAGTAGCAATTCCATAAGAGATATTTGAAAATACTGATGATGGATTAACAAAAAACAAAAATTCAAATGAGACTGATGAGGAAGTAACGCGGGTCGTGGTTAAATGTACCATAAATTTAAATTTGTACGGGTACGACTACACTGAGCAAACTTAAGGTCACTTTTGTTATTGCAAGAATACAAAATAATGGAGATGCAAGTACCAGGAAAATCTGTTAAGTGGAACATAGAAAAAAATGTGAACGTAATATTTAAAAAACAAATACTGCAATGCAGATTTCTTGGACATCTTGACTGTATATCTAAATCACCGATTTCGCCGTAGCTGAGTTTAAACCCGCGATTATTATGTCTGATATAAAAATATAATAGAATTAGGTTTTTTTTTTTCAAAATTATTAATACTTTACGGAAACACTAAGGCTTTCTTTCTGTTAAGTGGGACATAGAAAAAAAAATTCACATAATCTTTAAAAAAATACTGCAATGCAGGACTTCTTGGACATCTTGATTATCAGTATATACCAATTTCTCCATAGCCGAGTTTAAACCCATGAATATATCTTTTTATTATATATATATATATATATATATATATATATAGGGTGGAAAAATAAGTCGGGCCCTGGAGGGAAACTACCTTAAATCCTTAAGCTAGCTCATTTTACATAAAGGAGACATTCCTTTATTTTTAAAAAGAAACAAAACTGCATTCAAAGATTTTTTAAAACTCGCTTGGCTCGCCCGGGACTCGAACCAACTAAAATTAAAAAAAACAAACACTCGCTGTTTTATTATACTAATCGATAGGATTATTATTCAGGATAAAATTTCTCTAATAAACATATATATATATTTATAATATTATTATTATTTCAAATTATTATAACTTTACGGAAATACTGGCTTTCAAGCTACCACCAGCCCGGGGTAGTTAAAAGTTATCAAGTGTTTAGTAGAAGTCAGATTGAGTTGTTTCGTGACCACCGGATCTAAAACCCACCATCGTTGTTGGCCTTGGTCTATTTCCACCTTTATATCAACTAACATAAAGGTCAATTAGAAAGTGTCTAGCCGACATTAAAATTGTATTGTTTCATCACATGACTTCATAAAAGTCAAAAATTTTGATTGCAATCTTCAAAGGTATCATTATTAAATTGATATTGATAATGCTTTTTCATTTCAATAACTAAATGCTATAATTAAAGGTTCAACATAATTGAACATATTATATTCAAGATATTTTTAATTCCAACAGATATTCATACAGTCTCTAATTCCAAAACCTTTCTTAAATAAAACAAAGTCAAGTTTAAATACTTACATATATTTAATAAATTAAAGATACAAAACATTCCAGCTAGAGTACGAATTTAGACAAATATTTTTATTGTACAAATAAAATGATGGAGTTGAGTTCCTGTTTTCATTCATGAGCTAAAATATTTTATTATTTGTTTAGTTACTTATTAAAACTTACAAATTTAAAGACTAACCTAAGGTCCACAAGAACATTGACCAGTTTCTCTTTAAGAATACGAGTCTTTCATAAAATTATTGTCAAATAATTATGTGTAAGAAAAACAGTTTAAAAACTATCATAGATCATAAGTTTACAAACTATTAAGCAAGTGTTTCATTAGCTTATTAACAAATTTCTTTTAAGAGCGTTCGTCGCCTATTCTTACGTTATTATGGTATTTATTTATTTATTTCTCTTAAGATCTATCTAAATATATTAGCACATCAACTCTGGAAAGAAAATATAATATATAATCCATCATTAAACTTGACCGTAACACAAACTGAATCAAATCAGTAGACCGGACCTATTTATGTAAATCATTTGGAATTTCTGAGACCAAAACCACATTACAATTATTATCAGTATCACCAAACTTGTGATTTGTGGGCGTACACCATCTGGAAGAGCGATGAGCCCGAATATTAGTCTCTTAATAGCGGAGGCGAGGTCAATTGGTTTCTGCTGCTTATAAAATTTCTCGCCTATAGAAAACTGTGGTCCGTATTGCTTTGTGGGCGAACGAGGTGTAAAGATCTTCATTGATATTCGATCCAGTTTGTTTTATTTGATTTTTATTATCTTCAAATATTTTAATATGTTAAAACACTTCTCTGTCGGTAGAATTTATGCGATCGCGTATCAACAACTTTTCTGTCTGTCTGTTCTGTCGAACTTTTTACGATTTCTCGTAGCTTCATTTGTTATTCAATTTGAAACTCCCACGACACCGATGCGCTTCTCATCCGAGTGTTCAAATATTAACAAACCCGAGTTCCTTTAGCAATTACCCGAATGGTATCTCATTGTCTATGCGATGTTTTTACTGAAGCCTATTGCTTCACGGTGTATAGTCATTAATTTGTTTGCGATCGGTAACATCAGTCAACCGTCAAGCGTAGAATTACTCCCACGCTATTTCTTCGCGCAAACAAGGCTACCATCATTCACATTACGGACCACTTACTTAACAGTAACAGCTAAGAGTTATAAAGTCAGGGACACTTTAATTGTGCACAAAGTACAGTCATTTCCATACATTATTCGAATAAAAATGTGACCAAACCTAACTTCTTTACACATTAATTTAGTTACGATTGTCAATTGCATAATGGGTATAACTACACAGTTTTTATTTAAAGTGTTATCAGTTGTTTACAAAAAATAAATATATTATAATATTTTTTCTATAAGACGTATACATTATCTATATTTTCAATTTCATTTTAAAACAGAAAAGTAACGCTGTAACAGAAAATTTTGCCTTAAAATTGATAGTCTAATTTATACGCTTCTGAATATTTCTATATCTATACCAGTGATATATTACGTCAATTTCCGC
Organism: Synanthedon andrenaeformis; assembly: GCA_936446665.2. Taxonomy (NCBI): domain Eukaryota; kingdom Metazoa; phylum Arthropoda; class Insecta; order Lepidoptera; family Sesiidae; genus Synanthedon; species Synanthedon andrenaeformis. Next base: position 2,598,592 of record OW387786.2, on the reverse strand, counting down.
CTCTGTTTGCTTCTCCGTTAACTCCTACTAATGAATCGAAAGAATTTTGATAAAATTTTTACTAATAGGAAGTGCGATAGACGAGAAGGTTTGTATATAGACGCGAATACAAACCTGATAAGTTTGTATCCATGCGAAGGCGATAACTCGTGGTTTGATCGAGTCCTTAAATTGTATTGAGTACATTTTTGACTCATTTCCGTTCAATTAAGTTGATAATTTCGCATGAGAAGATAAATTTTCTATTCTTTGTAACACCAAGGTTACTTTTTATACGATTGTGGCGAGTTGCTCTAATTGTAAACCACGGGTTCAATTACTCGGGAGGTTGTTTCTTTAGTATTCGACTTTTTATGGCCATCTTTGTTTTTTTGCTTATTTATAATGAGTGCAGATATCCTTGGATGTACGTGTAGCTTTAAATCGTGGCCACGTGGTTTAACTAAATTATTATAACACTATTGTTTGTTGTTCTCAATTTTAAATATCACCACAATAACTATATTACATAAATGTGTAAGTAACATTGTCTGTTTGTTTGATGTTATGTTCATTACAAAATCACTGATCATTGATCACAGTTAAGGTGATATACCTACTAATATACTTCATTAAAAATATTATATTATGCTACATTTACTATGTCAATTATGCTGGAAAATTATATATCTTGACCTCATAAAAGTTAAATGCGTAACGAAAGGACACACTGATATATATTTTTTTATTTCAATGACCGGATTGATAGATTGAAAAAATAACTAAAGGTATTAAAATAATGGTATTACATTTACTTTTACAGTGTTGGATGTTTTAATAACGTGAGAAACAAGATGCCCGTTAACATCCGGTTCACTATAAATTATAATAGTATCATTCTAAAGTTACAGTAGTTCTTGAACTTAGTTGTTGGCATCTACTGTATCTATGCTGGAAAACATATCAATTTCAATTACTATTTCAATGTCTCTTAATTATATAATTATAATGGGGGCACCCGCATTTTGGAACAATAGTAAATCAAGCTAATTAATTTTAATTTTTGCTTCTTAAAAGAAGGCTAGTTAATAGATTCCACAAATGTTATGTCCTATTGGTGAACTGAACACTAGGCTTCCTTGATATAAAAAGGTATAGTTGAGCCAGCACACTATAAAATTGATGATTGAGTATGTTTTCCAAGATTTATTAGAATTTCTTCCCATTTTCCTATCCCTTCTTCCTCCGTTTTGTTTTATCTTTTCAAAGTTAATATGAAATAGGCAACTTTAGAGTTGATTATTTTACTAGCAACAGTAACCATGAGAAATGAAGTGGTTCAGCATGTTTTAAATTTTACATTTAAAAAAGCAAGAAAACTTCTATAACGTAACAATTCTAATCCACAGCGATTTTCATTTTATCACAATTTTTTTATGTTTTAATTATGTATTGTATACTAGCTTTTGCCCTCGACTTGGTTCACGCCTCCTTTAATTGGATGTTAAAACATTTAGGTATTCAATCTTTATTGCTTTTATAGGTTTGTCAGGTGTCAGGTTTTTTAATTTTTATTTCTTGCCGATCCCTCGGGAACAGTGCGTTTTTTTCTGGTTGAAAGGTACCCTAGGTCTTTTCTGTATTAGGTTGAGTAGTTAAGGCTTGAAAACTTAAACACACAAACTCACTTTCGCATTTAATGTTAGTTAAGATTTACTTATTTTATTTCTAAGCTTTTTCGAAACTCTTTGAATATTATTGAATGACTTTTAATATTTACAGCTTATTTTGTATAATGTAGTCTTTTATGACTTATACACAGGACTTAAAAGCGTGTCATTCAACCATTACTTTTTATATCACATACTGCAAACAAACTAATTATAACAGTTTTATGGAGATTAAGGTTAGTTAAATAAAATACATTAGAAATTATTTTATTAGCTCTATAATCTTACATATTCACATGTGAATATTTAACTTTATATGTACGATACCAATACGATACATTATTATCGAACCTACTGACCTGCTATCAATGCACAGGGTTAATAAAACCGGCTTGAACCATCTTAAACAGTCTGTGCTACATTTTAGCGGACCAATGCGCTCTTTGAGACTACTGCTAATTTTTAAATGATTTTAAATATGTAGTATATATTTTTTATTATATTTTATTAAACTACTTAACTTTACTTTCGTAACATAACAGGAAACATACTACTTCAAATTTTTATTTTATCGAATTTATTTTTTTTAGTTGAATGAGTTTGATCTAATTTGGTTTGCTACTTAACCATAATTAATTAAAACAGTAATGTCATATTGTCACATAAGTGGAAATGCACAATATGTTGTCGAACGACCTCGCGGAGGTCTAACCATTTACAGGTGCGATCATGGAGAAACGTCCTTAACGGTTTTCCGTTCTACAAGCTATACGTCCCGCCCATTCACACTTCATTTTAGTTTCGTTTCATTTTAATAACGGTGATTTTACTTCTCCTTAGTAATCCAAGTATCTCCAAGTGTCCTAAGTCTTAAGTGTCTTAGTGCCCTAGTGTGTCTCCGTAGGTAGCGAGATGTTTCTATACAATTAAACTCTTCAATGTACTTCATTCGTTCTTGTTTTTAAAATGAAAATCAAAAGTGTTTACATATGCCAAAATACTTACCGATTAAGTTATCCTAGTTATCGGTCATAGACTGGGAGAGGTGGTCAGTGTTATCGGTCGTAGCAATATGTAAAAAACATGACATTTTTGAGATATCATATGAGAGTTTGGAAGCAAACTAAAAACTGAAATTAATTTCATATCTAGTACCTACAGTTAATTTCTAAAATGTTCAGTATTTGTGACCATTTTCGCTTGTTAAATTTTACTGCAATTACTGACTGACTACAAACCAATAAAGTTTTTGCATGAAAACCTATAATGTAAATTTTAAATTTAGTTGTCAATAGGCTACCATCTAAAAAAATTCTAAAATTCTTGGCATATTTTGTTTTATTATTTTAGTGAGTTCAATAAGTAAGTGTCAATGTCTTGAGTTGCATTCTGTCTTCCATTATTGAAGACGAGTAAGTTGTGACAACAAATTCTCTTAAATAGGTATTGCAGACCTATTACAGACCACTCGCTCGTACGGGTGCCCTTAATTACAATTTACATGGGAAAATAAAAGTTCATTTTGGTAATGTGCCCGGGCAAAATTCTACGAATACAGATCAGCATTCTAGCTGACACAAAAAAATCAGTTTAGTCCAGTCGAACACAGACTCGGCTGCCAATAGTAAGGAATGAGTCATAATGACGTCACCGCTCCCCCAATATGGCCGATTGGCAAGTCATTACGGTCGAGCCCACACGCATGTTTAGCACAGGAGTCGTCAATTCGTTTAAATATAATTTAGATAAATATCTTTTGTAATAAAACTTGTTTGGGCTACACTAAAGTGGGTACAAGAAAATAATCCAATGATTATTTTCCGGTACAGTATTATTTAATAACACAAAATAAATATAATATGTAGTGAAAAAAAGTGAAAAAAAAAAAAAACTCGACAATGAGATGACAGTTTATTTATGAACGGAATCGAATTAAAAAAAAATGGATGCCAGAGCCCATTTCCCTATTCCTTATCCTTAATCCTACTTTGATTTAAACCTTTGGTTTCGACAGTGCACTTGCAACACCTGTGTTTCTTTTATAGTGTTATTGGCGACGGTAGCCTGTCCGACGATCTTAGCTTAAAAAAATATTTACCACAGAAGACATTTTTAAAACAAAGCAGTGGATTAAGAATTATCCTAAAAAAATACTTCAATTTACCTGTTCACTCGTTGGATACAATTAAAAAAGGTGACCTATTCTATAGGTCAGACATTTCTTAATTTACACCTGCCGCACAATCGATAGGTTTATTATTTTATTACCATCTTTTCTTTGTGTGTGAGCTTAATAGTTTATACATAACTGGTAATTTGTTGGGTTTAACTGCAGGGCTTTGGAATTAATTACTGTTTTTAATTAACAACCAGCATCTACAAATTCTTGCATACGTTTTGTTAATCTTTTCTTTGAAATCTGTTGAACTGAGCTACATTTATTAAACGTTATATTCACATTAGAATAGGATTGTAGGTAAATTCAAATTTTATAAAAATCCAAGCTAATAACAGCTTTAATAAAGCTGAAGAGTTCGAGTAGAATCTAAATATTTATTTTTACATTTTATATTTCAGAAAAAATCACACAGAAAATATAAGATTTATAAAAATATGTGGACGAAACAGCGAGCAAAAGCTAGTTTTTATGCGTTTTTATATAGTCTTTGTGTAAATAAGATTAATACGAAAATAATAGATCTATGAGTGAAAGTATTGGGCTTACGGCTGTAATGGCGAGTATCGCACACATTATCACAATTTTAGATTCAGAGAAAGTTAAGCCGTAACAATTTTTATACGTTTAGCTATCAACGCATCTTTTATAAAGTATTTTTGTTGTGCTTATTGTTTGCCATAAGCTTTATTGCTTGTGCCTAGTAGACGAAGCAATTTAGGTTGATATTTCTAATAAGTTTCTCATACAAATTAGAAAAAAAAAAATCCATCCAAAAATCATTGAACCCTTTCCCTATCCAAAAACTATTGAAAATATTTGAAAGTTTCAAAGTATATTTATAGCTATCGAAATCTATACATATTATTAAAAAAAGTCGCTACGATTTTGGTTTCTTAGCAAACAACGGATTTTGATACGGCTTTACGTATAAAATGGAAAGAGCGATAAATGAAGACGAGGATGATTTGTGTATAGAAAATAAATACCCAATAAACTAATTGTTTGGATACGACATAAGGAAACATCAATTGAGAACGAACTGATTATTCTATTTATTAACATTTTTTATTTTTAACTAGCTGAACCCAGTCACGCTTCACTGTGGCACCCCCCCATATAAAAACAATCTATAAAAATTCAATGTTGTGTAAAAATTTCAAAACAATTGATCGGCTATTGTTTCGACTTTTGCGGAGGCGAATTTAAAAAAAAAAAAATTTAAAGATTATGTCATAGAATATGTTGCTGCGTTTTATCTAGATTGGTAGGTACCTACTATTATATTGTTACACAAAAACAATTAAATCTAAAACTAAAAAAAAACAATACAATTAAAACAAAAAAAAAATCCATAAAGAAACAACTTAAATTTGATAAAGTTTTTTTCACATATCGAATGAATGAATGAAAATTTCAGTCTTACGTTCGACTCATTGACCACAAAAAGGTAAATGCACTAACAAGCGCTGGCACGTTTGGCATCTTCTCAAAGTTTACACTTCCTCCATGCCTAATATAGAGTGCTTCTGCTAATGGATACGACACACAAACAGGGCCATGCGTTAAAATATTACACAGCCATACCCCAAAGCTAGATAAATGTAAACATACCTCCACTACCTTTTTTATATGAGCCTAATATTTTAAACAATTTTGATATAACATCTTTAAATATAATTACAATTGTAAGTTATTTGTTAAATACTGTAAAAAATAAACATTTTGCACACTGCAAAAGTTTTATATTACATATTATGTAGTACACAACTTTGTTGCATTAAATTTAAATTCACTTCTCTGAAGTTTTACCTTCAGGGACCTCTGAAGTAGGGGAGCCCAAGAGGGGATTTTGGGATTTACTCGAGCGCGTCAGATATTGCCAATGTATTATATACCTCTCGTGTCTCCGATAACGGATATGTATTAATCTGTCGGTTTGGATGGTGGGGTTGGTGGGGATTGGGGTAAAAATTTAAATACAACTCGAGCGCGTCAAATTTTCAGAGAGGATGTTAAGTGAACCCAAATTAAGCTTTCATATAAAATACAGACGATTCGAATGAAACGCAAACTCGTGGCAGCTTTTTGAAAATGCAAAAAAGGTTTTTGGCGATTGCCATTTTGTAACACTCGAGCGCGTCAGATTTTCATACAGACGGTTCAGCCTGGATTCCTGATAGTGCTGATTCTTAATCTGACGATTGTTTGGAGGATTTTTATTAATACAGCGTCTACTAACTTTTGGACGCCTGTAGACGCATAGTGAGCTCCCCTACCATTAAAAGTATTATAAAACATAGTCTAATACTTTTTTATATAATAAATTATATAATAAACATATTATTAGTATCCTACCTAAATAGAATTCGCCATTGTTTTCGTTGTCAGTTTCTCTCGTCACAAACTGAAGAGGTCTTTGAACAAATTAAAAGTCTATTCATTTAGTTTTACATATAGTAAATGTTTAATTTGAAAGTTAGAAATGCATCGGATATAATGTCAATCAATAATTTTATTGAAATGTTTCAGTGCCTACTTAGTTTATCCGTACTTTCTTTTTATATAATGAAAGTAATCGCCTACCATTAAAACACTATTATTAGCACTATTTCTCGATCAAATAGTTCATCAGTTGCTTATTGTCATAGAGGAAATAGGTGTAAGCTATTAGCAACATAACAAGATGAAGATTTCTCATTAAAAGGCACAACCTGGTGCCCGCAACTTCGCTCGTGTTGGAGAAAAATAGAAAAAATAGATGAGAAATATTTAACGCCAGACATCTTTGTTGCTATTATAGTATTGTCAGGATTTTAGATTTTTATTTTTAGATGATATCTCAGGAACAGTAAGTACCTACCTACTTTTTTTCTGAATGAATTATCCCTGAAAACGTGTATGCAAATTTCATAATGATCGGTTGAGTTTCATGAGGCGTGAAAAGGTACAAGACAGACAGACAGTTAACATTTATAATATTAGTAAGTGTGGATTTGATCTACATCGACACACTTTTGTTTTCTCATGATTATTAAAATCATTAAAAAAAACTTACATAGAACATACACAAAACGAGTTCTCAATGATCGTTGATCAGTATAATTAACCATCTTATCTGATCAAGCAATAACTACTAAATTTAAAATTTAAAAATAATTGCACACCTAGGAAACTTGTATCGGAAAGTGTTATAAGCCAGTTGTTCGAAGACCGGCTACATCGTCTCTTTAAGTTTATTACCCTACTTCGCTCGCTGGTTTCTCACTTGTTGAATTCCTGACCTCATTTCGAATAATTAAGATGACAAGATTTTCGCCAAAAAGCACTGTTCTTAGCGAAAACCACATATAAACCACCAAAAAGGTCAACCATTTAGCGTACGTAGGCCACTTAAAAAGTAAATTACTCGTAAAAAAAAAGATTCATGGAAATGTCACGCACTCACCTCAATGTATACCGTAGTCATTTTTTTTTTAATAACAATCACACAATGTTTTAAAAAATAAAACACATTTCACTATGGAAACTCAAAGTAAAATATCCTTATTGACGGCTGTCAAACGTCAAAAGTTCCCGCTTTTTTTTATGAGGCGCGGCGCGAAGGCAAAGGCAACAAGATTTGCAGCCAAGATGGTTGAGCGCGTGTGACGCGTTCTGTGTTTAGGAGTCGCACTGAGCGTAAGCGGAGCGAGCGAGGAACGTTCGCGGATGGTTGAATGGATGACGGTGGCGTGGCGCTCTGATGCGCTCAATGAACCACTCGAGTTCGTAGGTCACCCATCATACTGACCCTGCTGGTAATTGCTTAAATTTCTCTATTACCCTATAAACCCAATACTATACAAAATATGCGAAGTTTATACCTACGTTGTCATTATCGTAGTAAAATATTAAGGAGAGTTGCTATTATTAAAAAAAAGCTTATATTAATGCTGTTAACGAAAGTTTTATGTTAACGAAACTAACTTATTTCTAGTTCTTTAACCCATAGATTTTAACAACTATTTGTGAATGGTTTTTTTTTAATCCTCAGACGTGAGGAGTTCATCGACAGTGATAATTCAATTTGTTTGTCATAGAACCGGTACTGGGTTTGACTGACGAGATTTCGTCCGGTCGCTTATGGTATGGTCATTAGAACAATTGATTTATAACAAAAAAAAATGTGAATCCTTTATTTTGCGTAGTGAATTGATTTAAATTTAAATATTTAAATGACTATCAAGGCTTTCTTTAACAGAGGAAACATACTAAGGCATAACAAATCGAGGGGACGACAGTAATCCCAGCAGATGATGATGCTGATGATAAGTAAGTAAGGGCCCAATCTTCTATCGTCGTTTTGTCCCTATGTCCCATTGTCCTCACCACACATGAATCTTTCTTGTGTTACTTGTGTTTATAAGGGATAATGACCATTTACCATCAAGCGTATCGCTTTAAGTAATTCGTACAAATATATATACATATACATAGGTACCTTTATTTAAATTAAACAAAAATGTACGTGAATATGTGTACGTTACGAGTAATATTTTCTTTGAGCGTATTATATGCATAATATCCAAAGAATTCGAATATGCCATATACATATCATATACGAAATAATTCTTTAATCCTTTGGCTATCGAGTGGTGTAATTAAATTTTTAATGTAGCTACAGCATCAAACTGTATTCCCCGATTTTGTTATCATCACTTTTTTGTATTGCCTCCTATGATTTGGTCCCATAACGTCAGAGTTTCAAAACGCAGGGTACTCTTACTACGAAAGCAAATTTATTACGTATTCAATTTTAGACCTATTCACGTTAAAATCTATTATTTTTATAAAATATGTACCATTACAGTTCCGTTATTACAGAGCAACATGTTACACATAAGTGCATATTATGTGCACCATGTTACACCATATTACGTGTTACCCACTATTGTTTCAAGATCATTAACCGTGAATGAAATAGAGCAAAAACTGGTAGCGTCTGTGGTTTCTTTCCATCAAAATATACGCTCCGTGATTATTGCTTAAGTAATAAGGTTTAAATTATTGCACACTTAACCGCCTACATCAGGTTTTGTACAAACGCTCTCACATGTATCGTCTTTTGAATCTGCTTTAATATGCATTACTTTATTTCTGTTTGTTTCTATTTTTATTTTCTATTTATTTAAATCTTACTACAATGTAATAAATGCGATAGTTTTTAAAGATGTTATTTAGTCACGAACAAACACGAACAACACCTAACAGATTTCAATTTTGTTATGTTTTTTCCTACTATTATATTTCACATTTAAGTTCCGAACTAGAATGTACCTAAGCTAAATTTTTAAGTAATTACGCGTCTAAATTGGATACGAAACCTATTAAAAATGTGACCTAAATATGTTTAATTTTTATAGCGCAACTGTTTCTTCTGTTATTTACAATAATGCTGGTCAATAGCGATAAAAAAGAAAAAAAATCAGTAAATCGATTCACAAACAAATTAATGAGATAAAGGTACTGAACTGTTTTTACTTTACTTATCGTATTTATAATTAGTATTAACGAAGACAGGGTAGGTACAATGGTGACTGTTTAAAAGGACAAAAACCGCAAGAAAAAAAGTCGCGATGTTAAAAAACCATATACAAAAACGAACGTTTTTAATTGGCCAATGTGATATTTTAAATAAATGTACTGAAGAATCGTAGTGTAATAAATAAAAAGAACAATCATTGTCGAAGAACGAGTTTTTACTGTGGCCCGTATATCTTATCTGCGCACAGAGTAGTCCATCTAGCTGGTTCCCACAACAATCGATTCCTCATATCCATGTTATCAAACGTGGGAACAAATACAAAAGCGAGCCGCTAGCACACCGCTGGTTTATTGCGAATGTCTTCGTATAACCATATAAATTGTACGGGAGAAATGCAAAGCCATCTAAATTTGTGATAGAAATCTTGATGGATAGATATAATGGCGCCGCTACGAGTTAGTGATGGGCTCTATTCTATCGAACCTACGACGGTAATCATTGAATTTTATGATCTCCTATTACTATATATACCGTTTAAATGTAACAATATCGTTTATTTACATGCTTTATCACGCGGTTTCTCCTGCGTCAGTTTTAAAAAACACTCAACTATGTGTTTGGGTGTTGTCTATGACTTTACTCAAAATCTCACTAACTACAAAAATGTAACAGAGAGATTAAGTTTTATTTGCATCTATCACATAATTACTAGATTATTTGCTAATAGTGCCAAACTGTTATAACATAACATACTTTCGAGCAATTATTTTCAATTTTTTTAAATTTTAACTAATATTATAAATGACAAAGGTTATCATCCCGATTAATATTTGATCCCTAAGCTACTATTTAATGAACCTTTGATACTTTTCTTGAATTACTGCCCAAGATCGCTTTAAACCTTATATTTATAAATAAATGGAACTCTTCACTGTCTTGTTTAAGGCCAGGCCCTATGAAACTAAGGGAACTTTAAATAAATGTGCTGAGTCAACCACATATCTGATCAATGTGGAATTTACATATATATATATTTTGAGACCTTTATCTGTAGATTATCAAGTCAGAAACATAATTAGGTGATTTTCATTCGATACATTTTTTGATCGAAATCGGCGCCTTTTCCGGAGAATATTAAATTTTTCTACTAAACGGCTTGAGTTATATCGCCAAAAAACTGCTCGTAGCAAGGAAACATTGTTTACCAGTGATTGTCAAAATAAAATAAACTTAGGTTTATTTTTACTCCTATAATTAACGAAAACAATTTTGAGACTTACGTTGTTTAGTTCCGAGCTAGTGCATACCAAATCATGCTTCAAATAATGTACGCAATATTCAACCTTACGTAAGCTGTATCTTGCGATATATTAAAAAAAATCCTAGAGAGCCGCCGAGCAACTTGTAACTCTCGGGTGGCGGGACGTGGGCGGAGCGAGCGTAGGAATTTTTTTCGTGGGGCCTGCTCTTAAATGACCAAAGTTGTGAAACTGTTTCTTGAGATTTGATCCAATTATAATATATTTTTATGGAAAGAATGGAACATTGTTTCCAATATATAATTAGTTTAAAATACCAGGTAGTCAGTCTGTTATAATTACTATACTTTTGCATAAAAACCTCCCACGATACCAGAATACATTTAATTATATCGATAAAGAGCAAATGAGTCTACGCTACGGCCAGGAACAGTGCGTGCGCGCCCCTTTATCGCCTGATCTCAGCGCAATATGGCGCCACGGCAACCATTTTAAATCACCGGTCACAAATGAGAAAAAAAAACAAGTAAAAAATATAATGTCATTTAAAACCCATACTTCATTATTAACTTTAATATTTTATCTAATATTTAAGTAGCGATTTCTTATCACTTTTTATGTGATTTTATTTATAGCACTCTGATCTTTTTTTTTATTTAAAGGGTAGCGAGCAGAGTTTTCTTAAGAGTAGTGTTATCCTAACTGGCTACTTGTAACTTAAGAAAAGTAAGAATACAAGTTACACCAGTGGAGGTTCGGTGAGGTGCTGAAGCTAAAAGCGAATGGTAAGTAAGGCCTTTGGCTTTTCATTTTCATAGTAACTCTTATTAATCTGTGACCGTACTGTCAAGTAACGTGAAACTGTCAAGTAAGACTGGCGTAAAATCAGCGCTGTGCTTTGCATCAGCTTATGCTGAACCACTCAATGGGAATTTATTTAAGTACACAATATGTATTCTCATTCAAATGTGAAAAAAAAGTATGTATTTTATTTGTTTTGTTATCTTTATATGTATACGTGAGTGTCATGTGTATGCAAATAAATGTTTTCTATAATATTCTATTCTATATTCTATTCTACTGTTATTGCATGGTGGTCATCTGTAGTCACCAGTCATAGTTGCTTTTGCCTTCCACTTTGATGTTACCACGTGTTTACTGCAAGAAAGGTATGCAAGTGTCATAGGTGAGTTGCCCACCTTAATTTAAGATGGGATAGGTAAATTGGTTTTGGCATCCCTACCCTAGAGTTGCTACACATATAGTCGGGCCGGCATAGCCAGGCGGTAGACTTGAATATGTGTAGTTGAACGTTTAACAAATTGCTATAGTACTTATAGCCGTGTCGGCAAAGCCGGGCAATAGACATATCTAGATGAACGTTCGGCAGAAAGGCCTCTTGGCCTACCTGCGCAGTGTATATATTCAACAAAACCCGGGTGATTTTGCCGATCGGGTAAGCCGAATGAAAGTCGGCTATATGTAGGTATAGCAGCCCTTACTCACTCACCGAAGGTTCTGTAACGGTAGTGTTATTCTGTATGGTGATCTTCTGTAAGGATGGTGTTATTACCGCCAGACGGGCTTGCCCTAATAACTGTGAAACATCATGTGCCCATACCAATTGTTTTGTTATACCAAAGACACCAGTTTATGTTTTTATTCTGTCAAAGTGGAATGTTACCAGGAAGTAGGTTCTGTGTGAATTTGACCTTTAGTCTCTTTGTCAGTAACACTTGCGGTGGTAGTCGTCAGTAAATCGATTTTCATTAGCTACATATGGCTTCACCCGTCTTTGAAAGGTCGCGTCACTTCTATAATATGATCTTTACCAAAAACTTCCTAAATAACATAGGAACACTTAAGTATTGATTGAATAAACTTACCACATACTTACACCGGATATTTTAGATCATAGATTACCTGCATTGTACTTAAGGAAACCTTTTCAAGTGTAGATAGATCATATATTCATCCGTTTTATAATACGATAGAAGTCTGGGCTTTTTTTTGAGTCGTAATAACTCATCTTATTATTTTATTATTTCTTTTATCATCTTACTAGCTGGTGCCCACGACTTCGTCCGCGTTGAAAAATATTAAGTAGCCTATCCTGTGTCCCGTATGTCCAAATGTTTATCTACCAAATTTCATGAAAATCAGTTAATTCGTTTCAGAGTTATACATACATACAATACTTACACTTACAGATTTATTATTAGTATTGATGATAACTTTTTCAAAATGAAGCTTTTTATCCAATGTAGTATAAACACTTTTCATTAGAAAATCAGCAATTAAAGGCGTGTGAAAGGCTGCTCCAGACAACGCGCGAAAAATCCCGAAATTGCTCCACCGTGCCAGTTGGCGACTGGAAGGGAGGACCCGGTGGCAATTTCCGGGGGGGTTAGGGCGTCCCCGCAGGCTCCAAATGAGTTCCTCAATGTTCAGTTTGGTCCATTAGTTCCTGTTGGACATCTTGGTAACGTCTCGACTTTTCTCTTGCTTCCCCACAATCACTCGACACACACAAAATATGAAAAGCAAACGAAGAAATATAGGTAAAAATCGGCTACACTTCCTCCCACTCAAAGTGCATCTGACAAACATCAGAGGATTGCACTCAAACCTCGACCCGGTCCATCACCACCTTGAGACCGTTAAGCCACACCTATTCTTTCTCACGGAGACGCAGATAGTAACACCGTCAGACGCTTCATACCTCAACTACCCAGGTTACTCCCTTGAGCATAGATTCAAAAAAAACGCTGGGGTCTGTGTGTACGTTCGCGATGACATTTGCTGTCGGCGTCTCCGTTGCTTTGAAGATTCTGGGTTCTCTACGATCTGGCTTTTGGTGGATACAGGGATTGAAAAAATCGTCTACGCCTGTATTTACCGATCGCATAGCGGTAACCAGGAGACAACCAGACTTTTTGACCACTTGACCGAGTCGGCAGATTTAGCCCAACAAAAGTATCCTACATCGGAGCTTGTTTTCCTGGGGGACTTTAGTGCCCATCATAGCGAATGGCTGTTTCCGTATCAGCAAACAGACCACGCTGGGAGGGAGGCGCGCAAATTTGCACTGACTCTGGATCTCACCCAGCTGATAAATGTTGCGACGCGGGTACCTGATGTTAACGGTCATACACCCAACTGCCTCGACCTACTGCTAACAACTGATCCAGACCTGCACTCCGTGTCGGTCTCAGCCCCTCTCGGGACATCCGACCACTGTCTGGTGAAGTCCGTGTCAAACCGCTCTCCTCCTGATAACAGCCCCAGAGGCACGAGGAGAATCTGGCGATACGAATCTGCAGATTGGGATGAGATGCGTCACTTCTTTGCATCTTATCCTTGGCGTCAGTTGTGCTTTTCTTTCGGTGATCCCTCACTCTCTGCTGATGCGATTGCTAATGTGATAAAGCAGGGAATGGAATATTTCATTCCATTCTCCGACATCCCGCTCGGTCACAAAACCCGGCCATGGTACAATGCCGACTGTGCACGAGCTGCAGCCCGTAAAGAGTCTGCCTACCGAGCCTGGGTTCAAGCTCGCGATCGCAAACTCGGGGATCGTAGGGTTCGTTCGGGGAAGAGAGCATTCAACTTCGCTGCCAAGTCGTGCAAAAAGGTATTCCGCAAGGCTCGTTTCGACCATATTAGTCGGGTGGGAACCAGGTTAGCAGCCTACCCTCCCGGTAGTAAGCAATTCTGGTCATTATCGAAATGTATAGAAACAAACTTCTGTCGTCCGACGCTTCCTCCCTTGCTGAAGCCTGATGGCTCTCTGGCTCACTCCGCAGTAGAGAAAGCGAATCTTTTCGCATCTCTATTTGCCAGTAACTCACGCCTCGTCACTAGCTCTCAACAACCACCATCATTACCTTGTTGTGAATCTTCAATGCCGGAGGTCTCGATTCACAACAAAGAGGTTCGAAGAGCACTACAGAATCTTGATGTTAATAAAGCTAGTGGGCCTGATGGCATACCTGCAAGGGTCTTGAAGCACTGTGGTCCTGAATTGTCTCCTGTACTTACACGCTTGTACCGTCTCTCTCTCAAGACAAATACCGTACCGGCATCCTGGAAGCTTGCCAATGTTCAACCAGTGCCCAAAAAGGGTGGTCGTGCCGACCCCTGTAATTATCGTCCAATCGCCATCACTTCCATACTCTGCAAGGTTATGGAGAGAGTACTGAATAGCAAGCTGCTGACATATCTTGAAGCTAATGACCTGCTCAGTGATCGTCAATGTGGTTTTCGTCCAGGACGTTCAACTGGAGATCTTCTTGTGTATGTCACGCACTACTGGGGTGAAGCCATCGAGAAACATGGCGAGGCTCTCGCTGTGTCCCTTGATATATCGAAGGCTTTTGACAGGGTTTGGCATGCAAGTTTGCTAAGCAAGCTTCCAACATACGGCATCCCTTCTGGCCACTGTAGCTGGATTTCTGATTTTCTGAGTGAAAGGTCGATTCGAGTAGTCATTGATGGCTGCTCCTCGGATCTCATGGCTATCGATGCCGGTGTTCCTCAGGGATCTGTTCTCTCCGCGACTCTTTTCCTGCTTCACATAAATGACCTGCTCCTACCAGGAGTAGTTGCGTACGCAGATGATAGCACGGTCATGGAGAGATATTTGTCCAGCGCAAGGGCCACTCGCGATGAAATTAATTCTGAGAGAAGAGCAATGGTTGAGCGAATTGACTCTACCCTGAGTCTTGTATCCCAATGGGGTGACAGGAACCTGGTTAGTTTTAACGCCTTCAAAACGCAAGCGTGTTTGTTCTCTGCAAAAAGGAGCCCCTTTGACCTGGCTCCAACCTTCCGAGGTGCATCCGTACCTGTGGCCAATGATCTTGAACTTCTTGGCATGAGGTTGAGCTCAAACCTCAACTTCGGCACCTCTATCGAGTCCAAAGCCCAAACAGCAGCCAAAAAGCTGGGTATCTTAAATAGGGTGAAGCGATACTTTACGCCTGGACAGCTCCTTTCTTTATATAAGGCGCAAGTTCGATCTTGCATGGAGTATTGCTCCCACCTTTGGGATGGTTCAGCCAAATACCAACTTGCCGCACTCGACTCGGTGGAACGCAGAGCTAGGAGACTCATTGGCGACAGTACGTTTTTAAAAACTAAGATGCAGAGCCTGGCACATAGACGCAAAATTGCCAGTCTATGTGTCTTCTATAAGATGTACTTCGGAGAGTGTGCTCAGGAGCTGCATGAACTCATACCGCCTTCCCCTTTCTTCCATCGGACATACAGACATACGGCTGGTTACCATCCTCATCTCGTCGATATCCCTCTATTTCGGACCAAGCGCTTTAAAACATCCTTTATAATGCGCACTGCCAAGGTTTGGAACTCCCTGCCGGCGGCGTCTGTATTTCCGAGCACATATAACCTGAATCTATTTAAAGTTCGAGTGAATAGGCACCTTCTGGGTGAGCTCGCTCCATCATAGGCCTCATCTTCGCTACACACCTGGATGTTGGCCAAGAGCAAACCCATCTCTACTTTAAAAAAATAAAAAAAAATTATCAGCAAGTAAGTCTGTATTTCAATTTTATTCACAGAAAGTTTAAGTTGAAAATAGATTGCTTCTAGTAATCTTGGAAGTTCACCCCTGATTGCTCTTGACATGGTATATCTAGCCTCTAACAAGTTGAAACATTTAATGCTAGTGCGATTTCATCTCTCAACATTGTCAATGTCACATAATCCATTAGTCTAATGGCTCATTTAGATGATCTTCCTTATTCACAATGCAGAGGAAACGATGTTCCTATCGAGCCGGTGAAGTGAAATATTGCATCGTTCAACTAAAATATCGATATAAATACTTATGTGATTCTACATTGTAAGTGTATTTATCTTTTATTAGACTATATTATAAAATGGGTGTACTAAATCATAGGTAATGAATACACGTTAAGTTTAGACTTCTTAGCCTACTAATATTACAAATACGAAAGCTTGTGACGATGTTTATAAATGAAAACTATCGATGCATTTCATTCAAAAACAACTAAATCGAAATTCACGAATACACCGAATTATTATAGTAATACTTATAGTTATGAATCAATATACCTAAATAAAAATTAATCACTAAGTGTAAACCACTTCGACCAATTCGGCTATTTCCCATGGAACCCTAGTGTCCAACTTTCATTTTAATATCATCACAAAGAAGTTTCGAAACACGTGCTAAAATTTTAGAAGGCTTCCTGCAAAATCTCAATTCACGATGAACATAGTTTTTTATGAGCACTTTCTAGAGATTCCCACATTATCCTTAAAAGTGCCAATGGCTTATATTGCTACCGATATTGATTAACGCTTAGTAAAAATTTTATTTAGTAAATGACGAAATATTGATTTTGAGATTTTGAGGCTTCCTTTTACTTGAATGTGAAACAGATAAGCAGCTGGTCAATTTTAGATCCCGCCTATAGATTTGCTCAACTGCTAGGGATGACAGTGACTTCGATCATACAGTACAAAAGTGTATATTTATAATATTAGTATAGATAAATTCACAATATTTCTTTCTCGAAATTTTTCACAACCCTATACAGCTAGCACTTTTAGTCTACCAACAAAAAATCGTCGTAATGGCTCAACGAACTGATTTATAAAGCTAATCTCTTAACTACAGCGGAAGCAACTAATAATGGACGGAAGAGCATTAATATTTACTATTAGCCAAATATCTAAACTCGTTTTGAAAGCAGTGTCTTTGCCATTAACTTTAAAAAAAACTTGTAAATCGTAACTAAATTCTTGTAAATGTCAAATTTTACCATAAGCTCGTCTGTCAATATTTCTTTATAGTAGCAAACGATCACGTCACCCAATGCCTATATTTATGACAAAGTCGTTGACCGACGCGAAGATAAAATATAATATATATTGTTTCTTTTAGCATGTTACTTGATATGGCAAATCAAGCAGATCGCAGTAGAATTTGTACATCTGCCTAGCAGTAAAATCGCAAAAGCTCTCATCAAGTTAGGGTTTGGTTTGGGACACTTTTACTAAGTGGGTCAAAAGGGTTCTACATCGAAAAAAAATTGTTTGAATTAGTGTCAAATTAAAACAAATGTATCACACATTATTCAAGACTAGTTGTGTCCTGTGGTTTCACCTTTCATTTAAATTGACAAGGGCAATGCACAATTGCACATTTCGGTACGTCTCGGTAATGTTTGCTTCTCGCCGGAGCGCCGCTCTCGACCTCAAACGCAACTCATATTATGACTAACTCGCGTTATTATTACGTTTTTGATTAACGTTATTTTCTGACTTCTTTTCGTTTTGCTCCGCTTCTAAGAGTCATACCGTGCGATAAGTAACCTATAACCTTCTTCAAAAATTGCGGTCAAGTGTAAAATGTTTTATTATTATATTTTGTTATATATATTATTATTATATTTTGTTTATTATATTAGTATAGATTACGTCATACCTGTCCTTCAAGATAAAGAGTACATTAGTATCACATGGAAAAAGTCAATCGTAGCAAATCTATGACAGATAAAGACTCTGCTGTCCAAATTATTTTGTAAGTTTGTTTGTATATGGAGGATGGTCTCTGTAACCGATGCAAGTTCTCTGTAACTTTTAAATATTTCAATATATAAAAGTTCTATTAATGCAGATGGACAAAGGCAATTATAAAATTAAAAAGTGACAAAAAGTCGCTGTTTACTTCTGTTTCTCTGCTAATTTCTTCTCAACTACCCAACGAATTTTGATACGATTTTCACTAATGGAAAGAGTGATAACCGAGAAGGGTTTACGTATGTACATAATTTGCTGACAAAAATGGATCCGGAGAAGCCAGGGCGGATCGCTACATTCTCCATTGCTAGGACAGTACACGTAAAACGCGTCACAGCTGATCTACGGTACACAATATTGACGTTGTTTAAATGTAAAAAAAGCGTGACTTGAAGTCACGCACCATATTTTGTGAGCGCAACATGTCATGTCAACGGACATGTTCATGCACCCAGCCCTACCTGCGACACACAAGTCACTATTGATTCGCGTAAAGCCAGGTCCAGACATGCGGGTCTCGCCGATTGTCGATTAAATCGCCTAGTCTACTGCCATGTGCTCGGCTCGCATTCGCCAAGTAGTGAGACATGTCTATATACACATACGGGCTTTAGTAGGTAGCCACAAGTAATCGTTCACTTTGAAGCGGAGAAACTTACCGACAATTAGACGAGCAAGGCGAGCACTGACAATTGTTACTCGGCGATTTAGTAGCACCCATCCTCACTACTCGCGATTCAGCGAACAATCGCCTCGGCACTCGGCGAGTCCTATATGTCTGGACCCGGCTTTATACAATAGTTTCGGTTTAGTTAGTGAGAGATAATTACAGGTGCAAAAAGCGGTTTTAGTTTGTACTAAAAGTCTAAAAGTTATAAAGAGTAAATTGGTCAGCCGTTTTATAAATACTAACGTACATTCGTATAAATCCATTGTTTCGTTTGTGCGTTTTTGGCACTATTAGAGCATATATTTTATAATTTACCAGCGACCCACCCCCGGCTTAAAAAAAGTGGCTTCTCTTTAAAAAAAAACCTTCCTTTTTATCTCTCTTTCCATTATTAAAAACTATTATTAGTATCAAAACCTGATACTAATAATATTTAGTTTTCATCAAAAACGGCTACTGCATACATTAATGACGAGGACATGGCTACGTAACATCAGAGAGTGGACCGGTATTAAAACCGCAAAACAATTGTTTCGACTCAATAATTGACCTTCAACAGTGATAGATAAAAAAGAAGAAGATTCCTAAGGTACAATCTACCTTATAACTCCCAATATTGGAAGAGCAATAGCCAGCAACACAAACTTATAGAGCTTAACAGGAAACATAAAATGGAGGTTGTATTAATTCGAGATAAAATAATCAAATCAGCTAAAGATAATAAGAGGGAACTAGTTGGATAGAGGGAACAAAGTAAGCACTAAGATAAGCCACATTAAAGTAATAATGGTGTCATTATTCGAAATGCTAAATTTGCACTACTGCTTCCAGGCATTAACCCACCGTGGGTAACCCACGTCCTGTGCTAATATAAATACAGATAGTAAAACTACGTACATTTATTCATTTGATAATGACAATAAACAAATGGTACTAGATGTTTTTGCACTCTGCAGCACCTCTATCAGCGAATGCGATCATTCAAACAAATTGTATACCTTTAAGGAATCATTACTTATTTTTATCATTTGTGTCGGTGAGTAATTATAGGCTTTGCGGTTTTTATCGGATGTATAATTGTTTTTTTTTTTATGTTTCTAGTGTTGTACTTGTAAGTAATATGTTTTGAACAAAATGTTGCCAATAATTTTGTATGGAAATTGATAAGGAACTTGGATTTTATAATTTGTGACAAATACCTATTCTGTTAGGGACTAAAAATATTGGCAGGGCACACTGCATTGAACTCTTACAGATTATATTGTAGCACTTGTATAGTTTTGTTTTGATGGACAAATTGTGGGCTACCATACAAACCGGCGGGCATCACCATGCTCGTTTCTCCAAAACTGTTTTTTTAAATTATGTCATAATTTAATTATCAGATGAAACTCCATATTTTAATCACCGAATATCAAACAGAAAAATGCTGAGCATTTTACATCCTTTGGGATGTAAAAAACGGTTGATTCTGGCTAAATGTTTAAAAAAATGTAAAAGGCTTTACAGAAACCAGAAAATGTGAACAAAAAGCTTTAGATATAAAATAAAATGAATCTGTTTTGTTATATCATTATCGAAGATCTGATAAGTGGCAACTTTTGAATTATTTTCTCCAATAATATCACGACTGAACTTGCACTTGGCCGCAACGGTTTCATAAATTTCCTCCGCCATTATTATTGTTCCCACCAATCTCTAAATTGGTTAACAGTAAAGTAAAAGAAGCCAAGTAAGATTTATTTTCATAACCTGCTATGGCTGCTAAGTATGACTCAATGCCCTGGGGCAAAAGTAAGGCGGCCGATAATTTTTCTAACCACATACGATAACTTAAATCTAACCGGTTCCATTTTAGATTGTTCATTCGTTCATTCATAACTTTTTTTAAAGCAATTAGTGTGTTGAGGAATTTTAAGTATACCATAGAATAAATATAGGACTACCATGTGATAGGATTACCTATATATCTACATCAGATTCCAGTTTAACATCTAATGTCAAGATTTTCCTGAATTGACACAGTTTCTCTATTTGTAATAAAAATGCATTTTCAGTACATAATATGCTTTTATACGAGATAGCAGGCAGGCTGACGATCAAATTAATGGTGTTCACTCAATACCTCATGGGGAAAAGGCCATGTTAGGTGGAATGGGCTCTCCCCCCCTAGGAGGGCCATGACCTTGTCGTGGTGGGGGGGCTTACCCTCGCCAGTTCTTGGCGAGGGGACCAAGAAGGTCCACACCGGTGTGCTCCGAGCGGGCTCCGCTTGCGGAGCTCGTGGCGGAGCACACAGTCGAGGTTCCCCTGGCGGCAGCTACCGCCGGGGTTTTTACGGAGTTCAGGGGAACAGGGAGGCCCTTAGGGTGGCCCCTGGTCCCCTGCTCAATTTGGTGGTTGGGCGGGACTTGTTCCGCCCACACTGGAGGTGGGGGAGCCAATGGACATCATGGTGTCCATTGAGTCCCCCATTAACATCTTGCAGACGGCCGGGCAGGAGAAGGCGGGCACCAGCCCGTCTTCAAATGTCCTCGGGGACCTGCGCACACAGTCGCTAGCTGTGTGTGCCTGCACGGGTGTCTCCGGGCAATCCCCCTGTTGCCGTCAGCCTAGCCAGCAATGGCTAGGCCGCCCGAGGGGGGTGGGTCGGAGCAGTTGCCTTGCCCATAAGTGCAGCCCGTCCACTCTCCACTTATGGGCAAGGAGACACCGGGGAGTTTTAGTGGGTAGGGGCCAGTTCCGCCTGCTACGTGAGCACGCGGAGTATGCTGGTCGACCCCCACATACCCCTGTCGCCTAGCAAGCGGCAGGGGATCGGTAAAAGGATTTCTCCTCGATAAAAAAAAAAGGTGGAATGGGCTCTAGCATCCTTTTCTCTTATTTCAGGGCGCTGGTGTCCTATTTCTTAAATAAATAATGAAATGGTTGTTAACGTAGCAAGACTTCACAGTTGGCTGCCACCCAGTATGCCAACATCTAAAACCTTGTGGAAAAACCTTATATTTTATAAGCAAATGAAATATAGTTAAAATAATATATAACGTTGCATGTAATGATTTTTCTTATTAATATTAATAATGGGTTTGCTCTTGGCCAGCATCTAGCCGTGTAGCAAAAGACAAGCCGAGGATGGAGCGAATTAATTCCAAAACTTTGAAAAGAATTTTTAAAACAACATAAAAGAATTTCAGTTGTCTGCAGGCATTTCCTCTATTTCCTCTATTTTGGTCGATCCTGTTATAAAGACTAATGTAAGTAAAAAGTCATGAATTTCGTAATACAACTTAACTTAATATAAGTTATAATTTGATAACAATTACGAGTATGTTAGATGTGACAGAAATATGTGTGAGCAAGTAAATCTAAGTAATCTAAGCATGTCTGTAACATTGATTTGTTATGTGCAAGGTTTTGTCTATATCACTATCATTAATATATGTAGGTGTACTTCGATTCGAACCTAAAATTGCCTAACGGTATAATAAGTGTGCCATGCCAATACATACAAGTTGAACTTCCTTGAGAACTTCAATTGCTCGACTGGATCTCATATACATATTATGTACGGAAGGGCTAAACGTTTGGTGGTGTTCTAGCAGTAGGTAATAAAAGATGTAGAAAACTATCCAACTTTGCTCTTAATAAAAAACAATAACTTAAAAGAAGAACTAGAAATTCTTTTCACAGAACTGGTGTCCGCTTTATTTGAAATTTAGCTTTTACCAAGCGCTTGATAGACAAAACTGGCGATGACAGGGGCTGAACATTACCTCTCTCAGAGATCAAGTTTAGCAATCCAGCATGTTGGGTAGGCTCCAAACTTAATAATTTATAAATACCTAGTAAGTTCCTTGAATAAAATATTATAAAAAGATAAAATATTACTGTTAATATATTTTTGTCAGGGGTTGAATTTGTTTTTTATTTTTACCGCTTAAGAAAAAGGGGCGCGAAAAGCTGACGAGAAAAAGCTAGTTGCTTACAAAATTAGTCACATTAATATAAAAGGCCAAACAGTTATTACTTTTTTCTGAACATTAAGAAACGGTTACGATGACAAATAGTTCACATAATAACAAAGAAACTGTGTGAAACAGATAATATCATATGTAACGGATAGGAAGGAAGTAAAATGTGGCACAGAAAAAATGGCTGGCAATTTGTTCTTTCAGAGATCCATTACGATAACACGAATGAGGCGATTTGTAGTAAGTACTGAACATTTATACTTCTTTCACTATCTTCGAAATAAATTTAATTTATTCGTATATGAGAGCGAGCATAACATCTTCTAAGTAATTATTTTACATGCTAAACAGAATTAAAGTAAACTATGAAATAATAAATTATATATCAAACCAAAATCTGCTGTGTAAACTTTTTTGAGATTCCATCATTTTAACTTTAGTGAATTGTTTCACTGTGTCATCTATGTATAAAAAACTGATGTGTTTATGAATATTATTTTTCGAATTACGATCTCTTTATAAAATATGCTATGCGCAGCAGCTAGAATCTGTTATGTGCAAAATTTACTCAATAACATTTTTTTTTTTTCATTAGATGGGTTGTCATAACGAGTAGATTACGTTACGTAGTTTATGTAGCTCAAATTTTAAAAGACTTATACTTGCTATATAATGACAAGTAGACCTTTAGATGGATTTTGATATGGTTTTCATTAATGGAAAGAGCGAACAATGAGAAAAAATGCATCCGTGGAAAGCCGGAGGCGGGCCTCTAGTTACATATAAATCGAACAACACACAAGTTGAGTTTGGATGTTATTAAAAATCATAACAAAGAATAATGCAGTGAAATCATGCATGTAGGCAATTGTGATGCTTAGACTTTTGTCTAAGTTTAAGTTTGTGTTAGTCGTTTCCTTATGTTTAACACTTTGTGTTCTCACAATGAAAGGATCCATAAATATGTCTTTCCCGAGTCTCGACATTTCAACGAGGTGTAATGTAAATTACGCGTTAGAAGTAACATACATAAATTCACGCAAAAATAGACACTACAAATGTCGTATATCCAATTACATTCTTTTTATTTCGTTTATGTTTGTTTGCTGGCAGTAGTAAAGGATACCAGAAAAATATTTTGTTAAGTGGTGATACGTTACAAATAAAACATATCAAATGAAATTACCAGCTCTACGATACTTCACTTAAGGTGACTTACTTAAGTATACTAAGGTAGTACTTAAGTATATAAGGTGTTAGTGACCAGTTGTTTATTTTTTTTCTACCCGTTTTTTTTTTCTATCGGATTTATCTACCAGATATTTAGATCTAAACATTATTTGGTCTCTCCATGCCATGTACAAATACTAAGAAATTGTCAATGCGAGTATATATTATAATAGAAGTTGTGTCAATTTGATTTATTTACAAGAACATATTTACGTCTTAATAGAAATCTTTAAAGCAAATTATAATAATTTATAATATAATTTAAGTAAACATAAAGACTAATAATATCATCAAGGTAAACCAACTAATTTAAAATATCGCATTATTAACTTGTATTTATATCATGTGTCCGTTAATGGAATAATTATTGAGTTCTAAATTGCCTACATGGAGGACGTATCTCACAATTATATCAATTAAAGTGATTTATATAAATAAACAAGACCCTTAGCCCCATTTGTTCCAATATTCAATTCAATAATTGAAATTGCAATTAGACAAAAGTGAGTTGACGAAGCCGACTATTTGCGACTTATTAAGAAATATAGATTTAAAAATAAATTATGCAACCAATAGCAGTGGCAGGGAAACTGTGATCCACAGTCGTAAACTGGCGGCAGTCTCTTCAGAAGACCACTATTAACCTTTATCCCAAAAGATCAGCAACGCACGTGCAACCCCTATGGCGACGCTTGTTTTTTTTTATTGTAATTCCCTAACAAAAAAAACTAATTAAATGTTGACAGTTAAGAGATAAATTAGAAATATTTTTTTGAAGATCCACCCTACAAACAAATCTTATACTGGAAATCTAAAGCTTTTACTTGCCAAAAATGACAAGCTAAAACTGGTCTTGACTGACTATTACGACTGTTTATTAAGAAATATTTTATTCGTACCTATATTGCAACTATTTTTGTATTTTTTTATTCGAAAATATCTTGTAACAAATAAATAGGGTGTGGAATTGTCGACAGTAACATTTAAAAATATAAATATGGTTATTGCTTCGTACTTTTTCCTTGCACTTGACCGCCCAACAATTATACCATAAACTTTCGCTGGGCGCGGAGTATGCAATTGAGTGACCTTCATACACAGTCGGTGGCCGAGTGCTCTACAGCCTGAGGCGTCTACTGCTTTCACGGCTGAACCGATCGATTCGTCGACTTGTCATTCCCCATAATACTTGAAATAGTAGGAAACACAACTAGTTTCTTGACATCAATAGCAGAAGTTATTGTTAATTTTGAGTGTACACCTTTTACTTTTGAGGTAAAGTCTTCATCTGTTTTACTTACTGTAACCTTAAATACACTTATCTGCGTTGTATGAACTTGTTACAATTGCTTAGGTATATTACGGGACAGTAACTTATGCCTTACATAAGTACAGCATATACAAGACACCATATTCAAACACTTTCCCTATGTCCACCTTGTCTCTTACTCTTTGCATCAATGTTACTTGAGTAATAAGCGACAGACCAAAAACCTTTCTGAAACAATATTGGTCATAACATTTTCCGAAGCTATACAATACAACTTTCGTTCGAGCACAATGGATGCGAGCAGTAATCATGTTTGTTATTCTTATTTGTAATATACGCTTTCACTCGATTGATGACCACAATGTACCAAATATATTTAACAATTCACCGAACGATGAATTTAAGGTCTAAAATGGTGGGACAAGAGTTCAATCATAATTTTTTCTTCTATGAATAGCGAATGCTTTGTTTGTGTACATAATAGATCTCTTATGAAGATTGAAAGCTTGAAATGTCTTTACTGTAACACATTTTTCGTCGTTCACAATTTGAATTGTTGTAACCTGTTTTGCAGTTGTTGAATATGATTCGTTACGAAACAATGCAAAAACAACAAACAACAACACTGTTACATAAATATCAGTAACTGTCTCGTCAATCTATTCTAGTTTCACTTCTTGTTCTTTCATTTATCCTTTGACATTGGAATTATCTAACGGTTTGGTAACGTCGTTAAAGATTTCAATAACCGCAGAAATTGTGGCTATAAGAAGTCCGATTGTCTTGTCAATTTCGTTAGTACTTGCAGTCTAATAAAGGTTAGAGGTTGAGACAATTACTTTGCGGTTGATTTGGATTTATAGAACAAATCGTAACTAGTATTACCTAAATTATTTCAAATTGCATTGACCTAAATAGCAGTTCCTTAAACTTAGAGTAAGTACATGTCATTTTAAATTTCATTACTTTTAATAGTCACTTTATTTTATACTATATAGATAAAATACAGTCGCTTCCCGCCGTCTGTTCCTCTAGGTGTTCGCTAAGAAGATACACCAGAATAACACAAAGGCTATAATTTATAAAGATGCATAGACAAACTCGCGGACTAAAGAAAGATAAATATTTAAAATCCATGTAGCAAATATATAAGTAGTATTTACGCATTATAAGGAATTATGCCAAACCAATCACCAATCTGCATGTAATATTTCTATGCACAGTGTGGGTAAGTCTCTTTAATTTACTTTATGGTGCTCTCTCTCACACATTTTGATTTGACAATGTCATTTATACGCAACCCACACTTATACGCATAATGCTACGAGTTAGGCCATCGTTAATGCATTTTACAGCAGTATATATCAAGCTTTACCCGCGTTTGCACAATATTTATATGAATATAAGTTGTGTTAGCATGAAAAGTGTGCCAGCAGGTTCGTGCGACCATCTGCCCCACTTCGGGGAGGTGGATACATATAAAGTATGGTATAATAAAGGCTGGCTTATCGCCGTTTTGCATTTCGTTCGTGGAACGATTTTTGCAAGTGGGCTACACTTGAATACAGTCGATGTGTTGATATTCCATGTTTATTGCAAATTGCACAATTGAAAATTCAATATGTATCGGAGATTTTCATGCATATTTTCCATTGAAACTTCATATATTATTGAACTTTAAAAAAAATTTCTTAGCGGTCGTTAAAAATTAAACCTATGTTTTAAAATTTTAGCTCTCTAGACTTAGTAGTTTTGGCTGTGCTTTGATAGATGTCAGCACAACATTTTTATAAATGTATATTAGATTTTTTTTTTATTAATAATGAGTTTTCTCTTGGCCAGCATCTAGCCGTGTAGCAAAAACGAGGCCAACGATGAAGCAAGCTCACCCAGAAGATGCCTATTCACTCGAACTTTTAAAAGATTTGGGTTATATGAGAAACACAGACGCCAGCAGTGAGTTCCAATACTTGATAGTAGGTATTATGAAAGAGTTTTTAAAATGTTTCATCCGAAAATAGATTATATTTTCCATTGAAACTTCTGAAAAACAATTTTTAAGGTTCAGCGTCTCAAAAGGATAAAATGAAACCGTTATAAAGTAAGTTTGTAACCAAAAAAAATCGGCCTAATTTTGTCTTCTCTACAATATTTTGCTAATGACGAAAACCGAGTATTACCGAAAGAAAGCATAGAGAGAAAATCAGATTTCTTTGAATTTAAATTCGGGTGACACCGTGAGAACAGATAATTGTTAAATACGATGTATTTTTTAGGAGTTCATGTTAATATTAACTATTAACATCAAAATTAATATCTTCATAACTCCTCATAAAATAAATAACTAAATACCATTTTCACAAAAAATCTGCAATTAAGTATAATGTAAAACGCTTCCATTTTTTTTCTGTTTTAAGTATATCTATAATAGTGTTAAAACATCCAATTATTCCACTAACATTGCCGACGGCTTATCTTGACACCAATTACAGAGACAAAAACCTTACAAAGTAAACATCTGCAGATCTGTAGGGAAATGTGAAAAAAGGGTTACCTACTCAATGTAGATACTGTTTGACGCATTAAAGATTGAGTATCAAGGTTGTGATGTGACAAGGACATCCACAAGATTGACAGTGGAATAAGAATCGAGTTTATCTAGGTATAGTGATGTCAGAGAAAAAACAGTTATTGACAGTAATGGTCTTACAGTACAAGGGGCACTGACATGTTACCCGCAGTTACAATGTATGAATGTGAACGTTTTAAGACATTTTGATTTTTTTTTATTGGACGTTTATCGATCGAAACGAAGTTCACTGATACAATTAAAAATATATGCGAGTATACTTGACATGCAGTTTTCAATTGCAACGCTGATTTTAATTTCGTATACGCTGATCTTATTCATGGTTTTAGCTTACAAATAAATCTCTTATATATAAAATTCTCGTGTCACAGTGTTTGTAACAAAACTCATCGGAAATGGCTTGACGGATTTTTATAATTATTTTTTGTGTATATTCGGTAAATTTGAGAATAGGTAGTAAACTATTTTTATACCTCAAAAAAATTTTTTTAGCCTAACAACGTTTGCGGGGTCAGCTAGTAAGTTAACAAAAATTATAAAATAACCTCCGACTTTCTATTGAGCCCAAATACACTAAATCTGCTATAAGTTTCTGAGGAGTTGGGTGTCCTGCAGACTACTTGATACATTCGAACCTGGGGAAAGTTAGTAAAAATCTCTTCGACAGCTAGGAAATGGGCTGATGATCTTATAAGCGCCTGAACAGATCTTTATAAGTTATAGTTAAGAATCATCTCGATCATGTCAGCTTTCAAACAAAAAATCGGATTAAAATCGGTCCATCCTTTTGGGAGATCTGAGTCCATATCTGAAATAAATGATATTGATGATTATTAGGTATAATCTATACGTCTTACGTCTTATACGTCTTATAAAATCATTTGTCTTGACTGACTCAACGCACAGCCAAAACTACCAAGTCTAGAAAGCTGAAATCTGGAAACATATTTTTATTTTATAACGCAAGCATCCACTAAGAAAGGATTTTTGGAAATTTCAACTCTGTGCGAAGCCGGGGGATGGTCTCTAGATTGTTACCTACGCATTAGAAGAAGGAAATTTATGTATAAAACAAACTTATTTGTTTGTATTTACATTGAACGACGTTGATGGATGATCTACCCGTATGTATGGGTAGCTACTAATTGGTGGTTTGCACACGGACCGCCCAAGTTCCCCAATTTAATTAATACCTGCATCCAAGTATCAGACACATATACTTACAACATGAAATTTTACAGTTAACTGGGTGAAGATTGTATGTGGAGATAGCTTAGTGTTAAGATTTATATATGCAATTTTATTAGGTAAATAAGTGCTACGATGTTGTTAGAATGTTGCTAGGTTCAGTCTGCTTGTCAGACTGTTTTGATTAAAAAGGAAAGTTTCTTCGATTTAAATAAAATCATAGCGAAATTATAAATTAATACACAAATTTAATAGTTAATATTAGATAGGCTAGTTCTAATATGTTTATGTTCAAAAGAAAAAATTGCTTGAAGTATTATGTAAAAGGAGATAAAAAAAATATCCGTAGACCCGCAGTGAAAAAGCTTGTAACTTATAATCGCCAATAAAGCCTCGGAAAACACACTAACAACACCTGATACACGTTCAAGTTAGGTCGTAACATCCCGCAAAAATGTTATCTTGTTATTATAACCGCGCAATTTTCTAGCTGTCAGGAAAATTGTTGTTTCGATATAAGGCATTAACCATATGCATAGCAAAAAGTCGACGCTTCAAAGGGCGTATTTCTCGCTGTATACAACCGCTCGGCCGCGTTAGATAACACCGTAGATGGAAGCAAAAAGAAAGATACGATACATTCTTACATTACGTCATCGATAAACGGGCTACATAAAACTATTAGGCATTAAGTACAACCCTACAACTACATATACATAGCAAATTATCGTATATTCAAATCATATTCAACAAATTTATTCAAATATTCACACAAAAACTGTGACAATATTTCTAACGTATCACGTTTATAAATGCAAGGCAGTGCCATTTGACCGACTGCAATGATACTGAGTTCATTGGACTCAGTATATGAGGTACATTTGTGGAGAGTGAGTCACTAATCTTCCTTTTCGCTTCAATCTATGTAAAGGACCGTGGTTTTCTATAAAACAAAACCTAAATAAGCATAATCCTGCCCCATTGAGTTTGAGAGACTTGTTAGGTCAAGCGTGCACTGGCCCTTATTGTCTTCGGATATTGCTCAGGTATAAAGCCTTTGCCCCCATTCAGGCCTTTGGCATCGGCGACGAGCGAACAAACTTACCCATAAATAGAGGGCAGTTAAGTATTAAAATTGACACTACCGAGTGAAACCCAAAGTGTTGCTCGTTTGAAGCATTGTTCGCAACATAGTATAAGATATTCTATTACACGCAGTTCTCAAAGAAAGAGAAATAAAAAATTTTGCACTGTACGACATGACAAAGAGGTGAACCTATATCTTTAAAATGCCATCAAAACGAAGGTGCATTTGTGATAATAACATTTTATTGCGTTAGTATATACAGTGTGTGTAAGTTACCTATATTTCAATGGAACAGATTTTAAACATGCAGTTAAAATTAATTTACTGAAAGGTTATTAAAAAACTAGGTAATTAATTATAATCCATACTAATATTATAAATTCGAAAGTAACTCTCTCTGTATATAACATTTATAGGCCTTAATACTCAACCGATCTTCATGAAATTTTGCATGCGCGTTGTCTTAGGATAATTTAATAGAGAATAAATTGAATACTTTGGATGCCATCACTAATTTGCCTTTTCGTAGAAGAGCTGTTTATCGGGATACCACAACTATACCTACTTTTTAATTGCACGCTTCTGTTTTCGTTTTTTTTTTAATTTGAAAACCAAATTGAACCACCAAAATTTTAACTCAACTTGAAATGTGAATAGTAATTTAATGAATTTTAATGTCCGTGATATTCCACGGTTGGTACGTATCAAGATCGAGACGATTAAAGCAACGGTTGTACTATGTACGAGCAAGCAACAAGTGGGCACACGGACCGAGTCTTTCCCCAACATTAACTGAAGCACTTTAATTGGCGAAGAGGCGACCGTTACTAGTGTTTCTGCTCTGTGACACACATCCTGGCGGACATTTCATTTTTTAACTCATTACCACCGCAACGCTGTTAAAGCCTTAACACGCAACGCCATCGTTTTAAAAACATTGTAACAATGCGCAATAAGAAAAAAAAGTTAAAGAGAAGGCGTGCGTTATGGCAAGCGCGCCCCATACATTATGGCCCTATTTTGGACAGAAAGTAACTCATAAAATTTACTACATTTGTAAGTAAATATATCTATATACCTATACATATTGTAAAATAATGTCACTGTCCGCATCTGTCTGTTTCTCCACTAACTTCTTCTAAACCACTTAACAGATTTTATAGCTTTCACTAATGGAAAGAGAGTAAACGAGGATGATTCGTGCATATAATTTGCAGAAAAAAATATTTTATAAATAGGATATTTAAACGTACCTTTATCTGGGCTTTAGTTGCATTGGGCAATTTAGTTTTGCCTAATTGCAAAGGGCACACTGCGTTTCGCAATCATAGCAGCCCATCTGATGGCAGTAACCATCACCTTATAGAAAAACGCTTTTGGTGAGTAAGTAGGAGATGCCTCCCTCCAATCTCCTATACCTTATCTTACTAAGAACCTCCTAATAATCTATCTTACTAACTAACGACAGACTAACGTCCATACTTAGAAGTTTTGGCTGTGCGTTGATAGTTAGGACAAACGATTTTATAAGCATTTTATAGATTACTTCGTCATTTTTGCAAAAAATATTATGAATATAATTTAAGAACAATGTTTGTACCATAAAAATACACATGACAGTTTACCGTTTAAAGGTATCTCATACTAAGCGAGTTCCCATAAGCGACTCGGTAACGTTTCTTGGTAAATTTTCTGAAAGCATAGAGCACGTAAATGTGTCGTCTCACTTGTCTTTGTTTATGTTTGAATGGCCCGCAGCTACTATGAGATCTGCGTGCGTTATGGCCTTAATAAGAGCTTTGGCCAGCTGAGGCAAGCGACGAGCAATTTATGAACGTAAGAAGATTGCGCCTGGACGTAATCTGTTGCGTTGCTGCCGCCGCCGGCGCAAACCTTTAATGCCGTTTATAAAGGAACAACAGTACTCATCGAAATACAAATGCCTACGTAGACAAACAGTGTACTAAGAGATTCTCAAGACACTTTGGAGGTAAGGTAAAGTAATGCCTTAATTGCAGACTTAAAACTTTACATCTTATAATATTACCTCAAATAGTTATTTTTTTATTGTAGTTTTAGTAGGGACCATACAAAGTTTATCAATGTGACGTAGACGACGCCCATGAATTTGAATATATCAGACTTTTCTTTTATAAATATTTTACACTCAAATATAAACACTGAAGGGACATAAAATTATTAATTTTTTTTTTAAATTCAGTTACATGACTCTCTTTGCTTTAAGATTATGATTATCTGTACAGTTTCTGCAGAACAATCAAAATCATTCTTTATTTCTTTTTCTTCTTTTTTTTTTTGAAGAATCAGGCAAATTAACATAGTCTACTTAATGGTAAGTAAGTGACCAAGAGAAGAAAAAAGAAAAAAGAGAAGGCAGCTGAGAAGATGGGATGATGATTTTCCCAAAAGATGGAGATAGCTGGCACTGACTGCAGCAGGTGGCATGATCTGGAGGAGGCCTATGTCTTCGGACAACCTGATAAGGTTGCGGATGTCTAATTCAAACATGAATTACAAAATATACATAAATATAAAACTAAATGTAATTAAATATATATAATAAAACAACTAGATAGAAAAATATCAACAAATTTAGTTTCAATGTTTTTTTTCTTTATATAGAAGCACATCATGATATAATTTCTGTAACTTATCAGTGAATAAAGGCTTATTTTATTTTATTTATAACAGAAGCAAAAAGTTGGGTGTCAAATGCGCTTACAGATACTGAAAGTAAAAGGGGTAGGTAAAGGTCATGGTAAGGACAGAGGAATGGTTTTCGGCTTCTCTGTAATTCATACTAGTTTCTGTAAGAAGGCTGTTGTGACCACTGTATGGGATGCTTTTGACTGGATGACCCAAATTGTTCATAAACCAAAAAAATTAAGAGATATTTTAAATAGATCGTTATTTTTTATACGATAAATAAATTGCCAGGTTAGCTCAGTATTGCCCATTGCCCAGTGGGCACTTGTGTGTTGTTATTTGAAGCTATAAGCATAACGATTTCTGAAAATACAACAACTGTAGGGTTTTAGTAAATGGTTATAGAATAAGATTATACGGCGCGTACTGCTTGTTAAGCCTCTAAAACAGTTTTGTAACTACAACGGTTATTTTGTCGCTTTTTACACCAGGAAACAATTTATTCGAATATTTCTCGATCGATCATTTTCTTGTAATTTTCTTTTAGGTTTAGCAAGGCATGTTAAAAATAGTTATTTATTTTTATGCATTTATCAATACATATGTTAATTCTGATTGCGATCAGAATTCTAATTCTGATGTGTTATTCTGATGTATAAACTATTTTACTATAGGTAAAATAAACTTTTATCAAAATCCGTTTAGGCCCGGTTCCTATATTTCAACAAGGAATCGTTTTTGCCTACCAACGGTACTTATAGCCACCAGTCGTAAAGGTGACGCGTTCCTATATTCATCTACTCGTAGATGAAACTACCGAATCTTTTTACTAACGGATGGGAGGACAACAGATAACGATCCGTACGTCCATTGTAGGGCAATGAGTGTTCGGTGCGTTCCTATATTATTTTCGGAACGTCAGTGAGCTGTCAAATAAACCACTCGTAGTAAGAATTTTTACCGCCTGATTTTGGTCGATAATTGCAGGTCTTATTCTAAAATTCATAAATAATAAAAATTTCTTAGCAAGAGAAATATGAGAATTATTCTTGCTCTTAATTTATGATAATATGACTTTGTATTCATTACGTATAATCAATATTTAAGTTAAAATGCTTACCCAAATTATGTCCATATTAAAGTTGTTTCAAACTAAATAATTATGTACTACTGTCTGGCGAGAGTTTAAAACACAAACAAAAGTAATAAAAAAAAGAGTTTGAAAGTGTGGTAAAATAAAAATATAACCAATTGCCGCCTCAATCACAAACAATAGACAAGTTGTCAATTTCCATCGGTGACGTTTCGTTACACAACAAATAATTAAAATATAATGATGTTTTTCATATTTCAAAATTTGTTAACTAATTGTAAAGTGGTGGTTTAAGCTACTTTATTCTAAATTAAAACAATATATTTAAATTACATAACATAACAGGTAAATTATCTAAAGTTTTTGCATCGCATTTTGAGTGAAACGAAACGTACGCTGTGTTGTAGGGAGGGCTCGGTAGACAATTTACGAACGGACGGCCGTCAATATTAAGCGTCGTAAAAAACTTGTGGAACGCTTTGTTAAGATCCGTTGTCGGTAAATGAAAACGACTAGTAACTTGTAACCAATGACGGATGGTAAATTATAGGAACCCGCTGTTAGTAAATTGTATATATCGTATATATTACCTAATAGATCTCAACTATTGTCTCACGACTCTTAGTATTGACGTGTTGATCTCAACATCACGACACCAAAGATCCCAATTTCACATTCATTACCGAGAGCATCAATACCTATAACTAGATTTATGAGCCGTCAACATTCGATTTCGTCCTCGGCAATCCTCTTGCCACCATTCATCACGTCGACTTATTAACCCGTTGAACTAAAACCGACAAGGCCGCCTCTTCTGCCATTGAATTTGATTTACGCGTCACTTTGGTCGCGGATGATACCGTTAAACCTTTTAAAGTCGATAAGTCGGTAGAGGAAAGTCGGCAAAGCAAGACGGATGGTCCGCGAGTTGGCTTGCTTAATTTTATGTTAATGGTAAAACTAGCGTGTGAAATAGAACATGCCGTCACTATTGAGTATGGCTCGCGATGAAACGCATTATCATTTTATGGCATTCGACGCTACGTAAATTATGTGTCTGCGTCGCCCAAGCTTCAATCAGAGATGGATATTTGATCCTAGTGAGTTTATTTCACAAGATTTAGGAATAATTTTAAATTTGTAATCAAATATGTAGGTATTGAATAACTCCTAGTTGAGGCGGGTCTTCTAAATGACATGTTACTACTAGGAAAGCTAAGAGGAAAGTTAAATTATGGAAAAAATCGTATACTTACTTACTTCCCTGTGATATGCCAATGTTGGAGTCACGTTTCACAAGCGGAATAAAGATTGTTGTATTTTCGAGTTTGGAAATGTGTTATTGTATGTTGCAAAACGTGCTTTATCAGCTTGAGAAAATATAATCGTGTTCGTTTTAAATAGGAAACTTTTAAACAATTTCAGTCAGAAGTCAGGACTGCTCAGACGTTGTTTTTAAAATATCGTCTGTGTTTACACATAAAAAATGTAAGTTTGTATGTATATGAAACCGCTAAACTGCAACATTGTTTGACCGATCACCATTAAAGTTGGAGTTGGGTATTTTTATGAAGGTCAATTTCTGACTTAATTTGCATATTAGGTAAATACCTATTAATAACAAAAACAATGTATGAGAGTGACAAGTTTTGATTTAATTTAGACAAACCATTTATTTATTCATAATATTCAAATATTTATTCATAACATAATTTTTGAATAATTACGAAAACTATCTGAAAATATACATATTTTGGCGACTTAGCAAAAATTAGCATTAGCCATTAATTTATAACGTTCCCACATGTATATCAGGCTTATTACTTGAATAACACGTAATTTATAAACATTTAAAATGCACATATATACATGTTGCGATCCGAACAAAATGAATGCACCTGTTTATAAACTTTTTCCTATCGCTGTTGTAGAATGAGGAATCGACAAACTTGTCCACAAAAAGAAATAACTTTCTAAAATAGTACTTAAAGTTACGACGACAGATATTGTAGAGAATTGTAATTTTGATATTAGAATATAATTTAAAAAAAAAATAGCTGGATGAAATTAATAGTACTCACGTTCCCAAGGAAACCACTGCACGGTTGTATGGGCGGCGGCAACGGTGGAAGATCTGGAGAACGCCGGGCAGGACTTGCACGCGAACGTCGCGTCTCCTCCGTCTGACCCATGCCTTCAACTATCGTGCATTCCTGTACCACACGAAAATAAATCAATAGATCAATAAATAAAATAGGTAAAGACAAAAATGAAACTCTTATGTTTGTCAAAAAGATTTTCCTTTTTTTTTGTTTAGTAGCTATTGACGAGCTTTAGTGTTAGGTATTAAGAAGTAGGTAAATACATCTACGGAGCATGACGATTTTTCAAATAGACTGTTAGGTTGCGTGGTGGTTTCTTCAGATTATGCTAATTGATAATGTTACATGTAAATGAATGCTTATCTAATAATTCCGTGTTACAATTCACTTTCTTTAATTAAAACTGAAGTGTAAGGGATTTACAATAAAAAGCTATTACTTAACATAATAAATAAGTTGTAAGTGTTTATTTTATTCCATATGCATTTTAGAATAATTTTATAAATATAAATTATTTTTAAAAAATGTTCGAATCTTTAACTTAGAAATAAACTTTGAGCATTTTAGAATTTTATAAATAAAATTATTTAAAAAACTTGAAAAATTATTTTTAAAAGTTTTCAATTAAAATTTTTCACAATATTTTTTTTTTAAATTACAACGTCCTGTACATTTGTAAAAAAAAAACATTATTTAGGTATAACGGTAAAATTATAAATCTTTCTTTACAAAGTAAATTCCGAAAGCTTAGCTAAATACATAAATATCAAAAGCACAAATTCCAGTAATCTCAGAATTCTCAACCGTTTATTTTTTCAAATAGTGGATATAAAATATATTGGTTGTATCAATCGGATTGCGGATATACGGTTCATATTGTGTGATATATGCAAATTAGATTGGGTTTGTTATTAATTTAATTCGCGTGTTATAGCCAAACGGTCGATGGCGAGGTCGTTCCTTCACCTCTCCAATTATTATATTAAATGCTAGATTTACGAGTACAGAAAACATGAAAATCAAACTTATTATGGCACTCTGAAATAAAATAAAATCTATACATATTATAAAATTAAATATGCTTCTTCTAAACCACTCAAAGGTGAAAACCCTATCGGTTTTCACTAATGGAAAAAGAGATAAATGAGGGAGATGTGTATATAATTTGCAGAAAAAATTACATCTGTGAGATGCTGGGAGCGGATCGCTAGTTAGTTAATAAAACTGCTTGTTTGTATCAGATATTGAACATTAATTTCGTATAAATTAATCTGATACATACTAGTAGGAGGTAAATGTATTTTCTTTATGGATCATATAACGAAACATGAAGAAAATACATGACACATAACATATTTTAGGATTAAGTTAGACATGTAGATAAGTAAGTATTCTCGATTTGCATTTTGTTACAAGGCAGTCATGCTGTGTCCACATGTATTATACGATAATTGGATTTGTATAAAACCCAAATGAGTTAATTAAATTAACATTTAAATACTCGTAGCTGAACACGGTGTTATTATTTATTGGGAAATTTCTGGCAACTCCTTCGGAACGCAACATTTTTGCAGTTGTTAACCCAGTTGGGAACGTCCAGTTTTACAAGGACGAGTTGCTACTTGCTGCTTTTTCGTGATCATAGGTTTTGGCTAATTGACTAGTTGAAGATATTTTTTCTACCACTTGCTAGGAAATGGCTTTATTATTTAAAAAAAAAAATTCACCAATCGATTCTTTTCTGTTCGCACGCCGGCAATGTCAGAGAGGTCAAAGAGATTGCTGGGCTGTGTTCCTGCACACCTTCAGCCAAGGCTAATTTTGCTCTAACCGCCGTTTCAGCACAATTTGATTCAGAGAAGATTTGATCATACCCGTTCCGGGCGACTTGTCGGAGCTGATCATACTCTGCCTGGCCTATTTTTTCTACCTTTTGAATCGGCTAAATCCTGGCCAGCTGTCAAATGTGATAGATTTTATGTCAAATGATGAGTCTTTCGATGGTCTTTCGAAAATAACTTAATTTTACCGCCTAAAAACACTGCTGTCAAACTCAAATTCTGAAAGTAGCTATTATGGTAGGGGAGCCTAAATGATAAATGTTGAGTCGCTCGAGCGTCGTGGGGACCTATTGGATTTTGAAGATTAGATGGTAGGTAGAAAAAAAGGTTATATGATATTTCAATGTTCAACGGTGGGTACAGGCGTTCAAAAGTTTGTGGACGCTGTATTAAGAAAAATCTTCTAAATAATCGTCAGATTAAGAATCAGCATTATCAGGAATTCAAGCTGAACCGTCTGTATGAAAATCTGACGCGCTCGAGTATTACAAAATGGCAATCGCCAAAAATTTTTTTTGCATTTTCAAAAAGCTGCCACGAGCTTGAGTTACATCCGAATCGTCTGTATGGGACAATGGGAGCTTAATTTGGGTTCACTTAACATCCCCTCTGAAAATCTGACGCGCTCGAGTTGTATTTAAATTTTTACCCCAACCCCCACCATCCCCACCATCTAAAGCGGCAGATTAATACATATCCGTTACCGGAGACACGTGAGGAATATACATTGGCAATATCTGACGCGCTTGAGTAAATCCCAAAATCCCCTCTTGGGCTCCCCTACTATTATAGGCCCAGCACCATCGAACAAATCTAGTTCGTGCAATATTTGTCTAAAAGACTACTGGAAAGCGCGACCAACTAGATACTGATCTAGAAGCATGTCTAGAAGACGACCGCCATGGTGTTTATTTGTAATTGTAGAAAATGTAGTGGATAACATTATTTAACTAAATGATTCATTGTTTCTTTACACTTGGTAACGTACAATATTGTTTATTTTCGCAAATAAATTAAAGAATTGCAAAAGTCATCAAAAAAATCTCCAACAAATATGACCCTGGTTGTGACAACGAATTACATAAGTTTTTTATGTAATAATGTACCTTGGAAGTGGTAAACGTGTTTGACGAATAACGGCCGAGAACAATCGACATGGCAACCTTGACAAAACTCGTTGAAACATTGATGGTATTTAACAATTTAATGGTAACTACCAGCCCGCTCCCGGCTTCGTAAGGAAGCATTTTTTTACAAATTATATTCACAAAGCTTCCTCGTTTATTAGCTCTTACCATTAACGAAAACCGTATCAAAATCGGTTGGGTGGCTAAGAAGAAGTTGGCACCAAAAGAAAAAGAAGATTAATAACTTCGTCATCAAAATCAAAGTCATCAAAACTTAAGCCAACACAAACCATAATTACTATTCAAATCGAACAACAAAATTGGAACTACATGGCGTCATTTCATAATATTCAATTGTGAATTTTGAGTTACGAAATAATTTTGAATTTATACATTTTCTCCACGCTAAACTTTTACTATATAGTTTTTGTGCGAGCGTTCATTCTGGTCACATACGCACGGCTCCATTCATACAAAGCCGGTATGTATTTCTGTAATACCAAATTAAATCATTCTAAAAATAGAACCTCCATTTTGCCGACGAATCCCACTCGTTTATTTACAAAGAGGTTTAAGCCAGCAACAACTTAAATTATAGAGGGTAGATTGTTAAACCGAGCACGACTCATGAAGTTGTTGGATGTTTCTTTTTTACCCTTTTTCTCTAGCATTAGATCGGAACGAGTCGACCAATATTAATGCCTCGATAAAGACAGCCGACGACTGCAGTTGCGCGCAGTAATTGCGCTCGCGTCAATCCGCAGACGATCGCTATGAGGGTATTTTCATTCATTTCATTAAAAAATTACTAGACCCTTTTACGACTTCAATAAAATATGGCCACTGATTTCCAAGAATTTTTATTGTATCAAAAACACCCAACGAATAACAAAAGAACCAAAACAACGATACGTTTCAAGAAATTGGATAACGTAACTATTATTTATTGTAGCCATTAATTATATCGTTATTTTCAATTCATGTCTATGTCTATCATAGTAAAAACAAAGCCGCTTCCCGCCATCTTTTAAACTACGCAACAGATTTTAATGCGGTTTTCACTAATGGAAGGAGCGTTAAACGAGAAAGATTTATTATATATAATTTGCAGATTTTTTTATTCGGAAGCGATACGGAGTTCGTCTGGTCAGATAGTAAACAATAAATGAAAATAAAAAATTAAAATTTAGAGAAAGAATGAGCCAAGTCAATAAAACTATATAGAGTTACCAGGCGTATTCGGTGTTTTAATATCCTATTGGCTGGCTATCATTACCAGCATGGTGGTCAAGTCAAGTTCGAGTATCAGGCGAGGCGATAAATAAAACGTCTATCTCGATCGGGATGGGATGTGTGCGGTCCTCTCCGTGAGAAAACAAATTCATTTCAACGTTACCTAGTGCGCTTGTATTACTGAAATATAATAGGCCGGTTACTATTATATATTTTTAGCGCTCTCATAATTAATTAACGTATACTTTAGACCAGGGTTCCCCAAACTATTTTGGACAAGTGACCCCTTTTCAACAATGAACTGTTACCTCAGACCCCCATGGTCAAATTACCTACTTTTAAGACCAACCCCCTTATTCATAATGGTCCGCTAACTTAAAGCAGCTATCTATCTTAGTCTATCTTTAGTTTTTTCCTATTGGTACAAAATACCTAGGTACTAAGGTGCCAATTAGAAAACTTTGCACTTGGTTAAGTGAGTGAAGTTGATTTCATTTTCTCGTCAAAATTTAACAAAATAAAAAGACAATCCAATTCAGTAAATATCAAGTTTAATTTATAATTATTACAAATTAATACATAAAGCATCTTAAGTTGGTAGGAAATTATATTTTAAAAACTATTAATTCGCAAAGAGAAAATAAAACATTCAGTGCGATGGATGAACCTGGTGACTATCTACCAATCTAGCTACATCCGGTTCAATATTAGTGAGTTGCAGCCTTAAATCTCCACGTTCGTTGATTTTCAAACGGTTTCTTTGTTTTGTCAAAATGTTTGTTACCACACTGAAGCTTTTTTCAACTAGATATGATGATGGAAAAGCGATAAGGTATTTTTCAGCAATGTTCCACAATGTAGGATACTGTGTTTCAATTTTGCGTTGCAACCAGAACTTCTGATAGCCTTGGTTGAACTTTTGCTTAAGCTCTTCGTCTGTGCTGATGGT
This sequence comes from Synanthedon andrenaeformis, assembly GCA_936446665.2. Taxonomy (NCBI): domain Eukaryota; kingdom Metazoa; phylum Arthropoda; class Insecta; order Lepidoptera; family Sesiidae; genus Synanthedon; species Synanthedon andrenaeformis. The sequence continues at coordinate 2,557,388 of OW387786.2, read as the reverse complement.
AATCAACTCTTCTTGCATTATCACATTGGCTTCTTCTATGGCTGTGGTGTTATACGGATTTATTATCCATTGAGGAATTTGTAAATTTAAAAGATCATCAAACCTCTCCGTAAAATCCTTGTGTAATGCGTCCAAGTGAGTAACATATAATAAAATGTCATCATCTTGAAGCATTTTTGGTAATTTTGACAAATGCGGAAACTGCGAATATTCTTTTCTGCCTAAATTTTGTTTATAAAGAACTAGTTTACCCACGAAGGCCGATATTATTGATTTTGTTTTAATCAAGTTAAGATCATCACCCTGTAGTTGCAAATTAACTTTGTTGAACATTCCAAAGATATCAGTCAAGTAATAAATATCTGTTTTACAATTGTTCAGATTTTCTTTCAAATTCGGATCTTTTTCTTGTAAAAACTCCAACACAGATTCAAAAAGGGCTGAAAATCTTTCTAAGCAAGAGCCTCTTGATAGCCAGCGAACTTCAGTGTGCAGAAGTAACCGAGTAAAGACTTCGTCGTTTTCGTCACATAGTTGAGCAAATAACCGAGAGTTCAAAGAATTGCTTCGAATCTTGTTGATAGCATTTATTACATATTGTAAAGACTTATGCAATCTAGGACTCAGCTTTTTTGCTGCTAAATGCTGCCTGTGAATCACACAGTGAATAACCAGTACATCAGGCAGTTGTCGCTTTAAGTGAGCTATAAAGCCACGATGACGACCAACCATAGACGGTGCACCATCAGTCGCAACAGAAACAATATTCTTCCATGGAATAGCTTTATCAGTAAAAAAATGTTCCACGGCCTGAAAAATCGATTCTCCTCTAGTATCAGTCTCTAAATATGCAGCAAAAATCAGTTCTTGGCACATATTTTCATCTTTGATAAATCGAACATATCCTAACAATAGAGCTTCATTGCCGGGTAATGTAGACTCGTCCAACTGGAGAGAGAATCTGCGGGTCTGTAAGAACTTGCATAAAATGTTTTCCACATCGCGTCCCATCTCATCTATGCGTCTCTGAACGGTGTTGTTGCTCAAAGGTATTCTCTTTAAAATATCATGTGCGGGTTTGTGCAATACATTGTTAAGGACCTCCGCAATGGCTGGTAAGATAAGCTGCTCTCCAATTGTATGGGGTTTCCCCGACTTCGCTATTAGTAAAGATATATTATAGGACGCTCGTAAACCATCATTGTCTCGAATAGATGATGACGCAAACATCGATCCTATGGATGGCCTTTTGTCTAGTTTTTCTTTCAGTGCTTGAAAATATGACAAGGGCTTACTTTTTTTGTTAGCATGTACTCTTGATAAGTGGTCATCCATTTTTGAAGGCTTCATGGCATCGTTACTAAATACTTTTTCACATATGAGACACATCGGGAAGTGTTGATTTGATGGAGATGCAATAAATCCGAACTTCAAGTAGTCCAAACTGTATTGTCTGCATTTTTTTTTCGTGTCCGCCATCATAAAACTTTCAGTAATTCTGCAAACAAAAAAATAAGGAACCTAAATAAAAAACAATAATAAACTGTTAAATTTGCACACTATCTTATTTTTATCACACTCAGTTAATGGATTCTTGTTAAGTATTACTGACTTACTCTTTGATAAACTTTGATACCTATATTGGGAAGTAACTACAGTAGGTAATTAGGTATAGAAACTTCGTATTAGGTAATTAGGTAGAATAAGAACGAAAACCAAAGACTTAAGTGTTAGTAATTTTTACAAATACAATTATACATACCTATTTAAAATATGTTGTATGTTGTGTTTAACACTTTTTCAGTCACTTTACTTCACTTAATTTAGCTTTGTAATAAGTTTGTAATCTCTTGAAATAAATGAGTACTTAGCTATATGAGTTTTTATCGTTCAAGCTCCAACGAATTTCAAAACGCAAATGAACTTTCAACCTAAATGCAAGCTCGTTAAATAGTAAAATATCAGGAACATGTTTGGACTTGATCATGAATTCGTTCGTCTTAATTCGCGTAAAGCCGCTATCACACTATTCAATTTGAACGATTCCAATTTAGGAAATCGGAAGGTGTGATCGCAGTTAGAACAGATTGGATTCAATTAAGAGTTTATCCATTTTCAACTCTATATCTTCGATTTAGAAATCAATTTAGCGTAGTGTGATCACGAGCTCACTACTTAGATTCCTAAATAGGAATCGTTCAAATTGAATAGTGTGATAAGCACTTTATCGTCAAATAGAGAGCAAGTCAAAACGCCGCTGAAAGACGTACGCTCCAACTCAATCTTGCACAAAAGACTTGCCGAGTTTTTCATCTTGTACGAACTTGAAACTTTACATTCCTGGAACATTATTTCCTACAAAAATATTAATTATTCTTAGTACACGTAACACAACATAAACAATACAGTAACTACCTACTTACCTATCTTGAAAGTTTTAAATAAGAACTTGTGTTAATATAATAGGGGTCGATTTTTAGACCTCGTCGACCCCCAAAATCACTTTTCGTTTATGTCGACCCCTAGGAAACCGATATCGACCCCAAGGGGTCGATATCGACCACTTTGGGAATCCCTGCTTTAGACGAATTCAGATATTACTAGCAATCTGCACCCGCTTTTGCACGGATGTATTTTCTTTTTCTGGAAATTTAATAAACGAGGACGTTAATCAAAGATAACCTCACCTGATGTACTGTAGCGTTGATAGTGATGACAGCTATTTACTTATTATTAAGAGGTCTTACTTAGTCTGGGGTTCAAAAGTTACAGAAACGTTTGCAGAAATATTTGCATTTTAATTGACTAATCAAGCATATTTGTCATTTTTAATTGACTAATTGTAACTTTTAATTGACTACTGAAGAATTTTAAATATTTTTCTTAGTTTCACAATCGAAGTTTGTGGCACGAGTAACTAGTAAAGGGATCGCGAGTGAACAATGAAGAAGCTTTTACGTGCTTAGAAATCCTAAAGTGAGCCCTAACACTGTCAATTTAGGATTGAAAATTCTGTAGAAAACTAGATGAAACATAGGTACCGTAGCGTTGTGTCGGGTTTGACAAAGGGAGTCAATTTTAAAAGCGTATCTTGCGATCATTCGTGACTCATCCGTCTGGTGAGATTATCTCAAAATAATATCCCAGCCGGAGAGAACTCGTGAGACGTTCTTTTAAGTAGCGGATCAGTACTGGGATAACTTATTTATACCATGATATATTTTTAATGTAAAAATGTTAAAAATCACACTATTTCATAGTTTTTCCATTGTAGTCTTTTATTAATGTCGACAGGTCGACGGTGAACTTGATAGTTGGAGGTTAATATCCCTTATAAAATATTTTTTTATTCTATAGCGGATAACCTATTACCATAGGATGATTGAATCTTGCATCCCATGCTTGTATTTGTATATAGTACTTGTATACTTGTACTATTATGGTACTCACTTACCGAAACAGCAAGTAACGTGTTCCTATTTTACGATAATCTACTGTCATCATCATCATTATTATGATGTCAGCCGTATGACGTCCACTGCTGGACATAAGTTTCCCCCATAATTTTCCAATAGAACTCCGATTCCAATAGGTCATAAGTAGCCTTTAACATCTCGAGAAAAGGTACTCTATTACTATAGTATTACTCTTACTTTACTTATATACAGGTGTGGCCTGTAATAAGAGCAATAAATTAAAATGTAGATTAAAATAAATTAACGAATCAGCAATTAATCTCAAATTGTTTAAATTAATTAAAATGAAAAACGAATTTACTGTTATTTTCTAACAAAATTAATCGAGCCAGCAATGTACTACTACAGATATAATGTGTCCAGTCAGAGTACTTGACATTGACATTTACGATCGTTCTCTCTCGCCACAGTACCCCACAGTATACCAAGACATCTAACGACTGATAACCGACAATTTAGCGATCATGAAATTCATTGATTATGTATTGTAACTTTGGATTGCTATATATCTGAGTATAAGCACTATGGAGCATTATGATTAGGTTAAGGTAACTGCGTATACTCTATAGAATCATCGTTTAAATTTATTGCTCTTATTACAGGCCACACCCTGTATATATCGCCACCGCCAGACTATCTTCTGCCAATAATAATATTCAAATTTGCATTACAAGTCTTCCTCGTTTATCGCTCTATACACTTTTGGAAACTGTATCAAAATCCGTTAGGTGGTTTAGAAGAAGTTAGCGGAGAAACAGATAGAGGCTGAAAGCGAGTATGTATAGAATAATAAATTTTGTCGTTTACCACCATTCCCTGTCTCCGCATAATATGGATCAACTAAACAAAAGACCGGCTCGTAAGCCAGTTCGTGTTTTAAACATTACTAAGTCTTCTTTAGCCTTGCAAAGGTATCCTTTCACCGAAGGATTAACGTATTACGTAATTTAAAGAGCCGAGACGTATTTACGATCTCGTATTTACAGTGAAATCGTCCTAGAAATTACTCAGACTCGATAGAAATATAAAAGTCAAGCTTAAGTATAATTATGTATTTCTATCTTATCGTAATAATTGAAATTATTATTTCAGATAATTTAGTTCCTTATTGTTACATAAATTCACTCCATGATTTTTCAGATTTATAAAGTCAAACTATGGTTACATTTTTTTTTCATTATTTGTATTACCTTCCGTCCGCCTTGGTATACTGCATTTCATAATTAGCCACGAAAACACAATTTTATAATTTTTCCACATAAAAAACTATTTATTTTTATTTTAATCAATATTTTATGTATGGCTTAAAAATCTAAAAATATACAAAACTGTTTTGTTTTATAAATAAGTTATTAAGAATAAATTTAAAAAAAAACTTTCTATGTAATTTGTTACTAAAGAATAGTTGCTAAATAATTAATTTAAACATAATATTATTTTTGTTATTAGTTAAAAAAAATTCCATTGATAACATTGAACTATATGTATGTTAATTGATAATAAGTTTTATAATAATGAAACGTCTTAGTCCAGGAATAAATTGTAGGAAGGTGTAAATAAATTGGTGCATATTCGCAAATAAAATATATCAACGATATCTCCAAAGATCTCGAATAACGTCCAGAGAAAGCACATATCGCTGTGTTTATGGTATAGTGTGGACAATGGGTAATTATAGGTGAACTGAGACGTGGGCGAGAATAAACAGGGTTGCCAACCCTTGAGAAACACTTACCTACTCTGGGATACCCACGTTTGTACGAAAATTCCCATTTAACTTGTAACGCAAATGTGACAACCTTCGTTTCTCTTAAATAATGCATCGTTTTTTTTAACGAATTAAAATAATAAGTTTCCAGATTATTGCTACTAGTCGAAGATACATTAAATTTTGTTTTAAACTCCAACATTACATAATATATTGTTTAGCGCCATCTATATGTCGAATCTCATTAAGGGCGTTGTAGAATTTTAATTGAAGTATTTTCTATATTAAACTCTGGTGCTCGTTTTGGGGTCGACGTTTTTAATAAACCTCAAAGCGTTTTTAATAAACAAAGCACATTTCTTAATTGTGTCTCTTAGGGCGGCCTCAGACATCCGGAATGGCTCTCTGAATTCATGATCTGAATGCAAATTATTAATTCAGAACGCCCGGAACACTATACAATGTCAGTATGCTCCACACACATTCTGATTTTTTCAGATTATGAATTTCTCAGATCGATCCGTAAGAATGATACTGACGAGCGTTCTGAATTCCGGATCGGAATATTTAAGATTATGATTTCATAACGCGCGTATTCCCATACATTTCAATAGAGCGGCACACACATACTGGAATCAGATTATGAATGTAGAGCCAAAAGCAAAGCGATAAGAATTAACTCCTCTTCCATGTAGACGTTTATTTGTACCGGGAATCACGAGACTACTGATCAATCGGAATTTTTAAGAAATGTGTGAGGCAAGGCGACGGAATTAAATCATTTGCATTCAGATCATGAATTCAGAGAGCCATTCCGGATGTCTGAGGCCGCCCTTAAAGTTAATAAGTTGCTCTATGATAGTCTTGGATGTAGGCAAATGCATATCCGACCATGATAGTTTAAATGCATTCAAAATATCATAAAAAATATATATAATTAAGTAATCTGAAATGTTATATATTTTGTAAGAAGCTGGTAGTTGCCTGAGATACTGTGACTGTCCAGTGTATAGATATATAATTTGGTTTAAGAGACATGATAACTCATAATTTTATCAATTGTGACAGTAATTGTTAGTCTGCTGGCAACCCTAGATTAAATATAGTATAGCATGCCTTCACTACTTTTACGGTTTATCTTTCATCTAAACTCGCTAATAAGCTTAGTTGATTTGTGAATTTTCTGCTTACTGCGCATTAAATTTCCATGTTTATTTCACATTGAGTGCTTCGTCTGTTGTATCTTAACAAAAATTATAAACAAAAGTACATATATATTTGCTTAAAATGTTCCTAAACAATTATATTCCTAAATAAATAAATGTCCTATACACATTCCTCCATTAATATAGCCGTACAAATATTAACCATTTTATTAAAATTAACAAAGTATATATATATATATATATTAATTTTTTTACAATATAAATAAAAAAACAATAAATATGAATATTACAAAAAAACTTAAACCTAGTGCTGCAACTAGCGGGGCAGGCCCCAAGCTACCGGTGGTTAGGCCTGCAGAGTGAGGAACCTCCTGACAATTCGTGCCGTGTCAAGAAGTACCGTTCTGTATCTGTCCCTTGACCCAGCCATCTAGTGAGAGCCTCTTGAGGTGTTGGTCGAGGCTCTTCGGTATAAGACCGTTCGCCGACACGATTATCGGGACGATGATAGTCGAATTAACATCCCACATGGCGGTCACCTCGTGAGCCAAGTCAGCCAAGTCTATACTTACTAAGTTTATATTTTTATAATTATAATTATAAACAATTCTAGCTGGTGCCCACGACTTCGTCCGCGTTGAAAAATATTAAGTAGACTATCCAGTGTCCCGTACGTCCAAATGTTTATCTACCAAGTTTTATGTAAATCAGTTACATAATTCGTTTCAGAGTTATGGAGGAACATACATACATACCGAAAAAAATTCTAAAAATCGTCAATTTAGTTTCAGTATCATGTAAACACGATATCTCTGAAAACAAAGTAACTTACTCCATGACCGACCCTTACAGATTTATTATTAGTATTGATTATTGTTATGGTTAATACTGAGTGCAATCTCTACATTCGTCCTCTCTGTGTTATGTATATTTTGAAACTTTTTTTCAGACACTTGAAAGCCTATTTCTGTATCGCCACGCTTCGTAGGCGTCAGATTGGCAAAGGCAACATTACGAGATGTTCAGATAAGTATTCAAGGGGGCAAAATCACTGTTGCCCATCTCCTTATGGCGGCCCTTAGGGCGTAACTACTTATTATTTGCTATAAAATTATAACAGAGACTATACTGAATATACTGCCTTTTAGCTCAGTTGGTTAGAGCGTCGTGCTAATGACCAGAAGGCCGCGGATTCGATTCCCACTTGGGCATAAATTAAAACTTTTTTTCACATTACAGTATGTAGGTACTTGTATTAGATTTATTTTAATACTTACCTACTCAGAAAAAAAGCTAATTGGTTAGATGAATAGGTATAATAGGTAATTTTTTTTCATTAAAACTTTTAATAAATACTAGGAAAACTAAGAAACAAATTTTTTTCGTCAGATTCTCATAAAGAAAAGAAATTTGTATAGGAAGATAAAATTAACTATATTAAAAAGCCTAACTAACTAAAAGATAAATCCAAAATAAAAAGCTTAACACTTTATAATTATAATGGTGGTTGAACTAAACCCAGTATAGCACACACCGCGATTATTGACATATTTCGACCAAAGGAAATACGTAAGTTGTCAAAAATTTTAATCCAAGTAAGCGTTTTAATACCTATATAAAAAAGGCTGCTAAGCTACATCTTAAGTAGATTAGAAATGTGTTTTTATACCTACTTAGGTAGGTAGAATCTCATAACGGCGCTTCAGATTTGCGCTATCACTAGAAAGCTCTCAATCTTTATGGCTTTGACACAAAATAAAACTGCTTTAGACAGATTTAGTGTAAGTATAAAGATTTGGTGCGTTTTGTAAAAAGCTATAGATAATTAAAAATTGATTATTAAACACGATTTATATATACACACACTTATTTCCTTCAATCTTAAATTATTTGAAGATTAGTAAAACATAATCTGAGATTATTAGGAACACTGTTAAGAAAAGTTCTATAGGCACTTAAGTTGGTAACAAATTTATTTTAAATCGATATTTTGAAGAATTAGAAACAACAAATACTTAATACGAATATAATTTTTAATTCTTATAGTTAGGTAGTTATCTACTTACTACACAGTTAGTAAAGTAAATAAAAGCGAACACTCAATTACTTACCCAACACAAAAAAGCAGGATTTAGTTAGAGCAACACCAAAATAGTCCTGGGGTTTTACTGCGGCCAAAGTAATGTAAAATCAGTTCGTACACAAGTCGGTGAGTGTATTATTTTTGTTTGCCGACAACTCGCTGCCGCGAACGTAATATTTTGAACCGACAAACCGGCGCGTTTCGTTCGCATCGAGGCGACGCGTGCATTTCAATGGATGAAAGTGTAACCGTGGTTTTTGTATAGCGTCGTCTCGCTCTGCCCCACAAGCGAGACAAGGACAGATGTGACTAGCCAACGTCAAGTCTCGCTTTTTTGAGTTGAGGCAACTTCGCCCACTATTTTATTGTTATTCTAATTTCCAATATCATCCGAAGTTTGAACATCCTTATTTAAGTACCAATACACTAGTCACGGATGCAATTAAAATTTCACAATATAATATTTTGGCTACTAGCCCTCGACTTTTTAAACCATTTTAAACACATACCTGCCTCGTTTATCGCTGTATCCACTGGTGAAAACCATAGCAAAATTCGTTGGATGGTTAAGTTAACGGAGAAACAGACAAAAGCGGACAGCGACTTTATTTTATACTAGCTGGCGCCCGCGACTTCGTCCTGTGTCTATCCTATGTCCTGTACATTGGTCCTGTATGTCTAAATGTTTATCTACCAAGTTTCATGAAAATCAGTTAATTCGTTTGAGTTATGGAGGAACATACATACATACATACAATACCTACACTTACAGATTTATTATTAGTATTGATTGATGATGATGTAGCTATACCTAGCCGTCCGCCCCCGGCTTCGCGCGGATCTAGTCATAGGTCACAGGTATATAAAAATCTCGTGTCACGATGTATGTTCGGGATAAACTCCGAAACTACTGAACCGATTTTGATAAAATTTCGTAACTATATGTAATTTGGTACAACTTAAAAGATAGGATAGTTTATATCTCATTTTTTTTTATTATATAATATTATTAACATAGCGCCATCTGTTGATACTTATTCAATACAGCAATTATTTATCTGTGTTCCATAAGGTTCTCACAGATGGCGGTTTAAAGTAATTTATCGGTTGGATTGCAAAAAAGCACCCCGGGCGAAGCCGGGAGCGGGCCACTAGTAATATATAAGTCAATGGCGCGGATGCATTTAATAGTAGGGGAGCCCAAAGGGGATTTCGGGATTTACTCGAGCGCGTCAGATTAAGGTATGGATATTAATCCATCCCTTATGACTTATCCTTTTATGGTCGACATCGCCACCATCAAGTGAACCGTCAGCCCGTCTGTCGACCTTAACATAAAAAAATCATAAACTCATCATCAGGACGGGTGAGTCCACCAGGATCCCTTAACTGAATCATTAATTTTTAGGTATTCATTTACACTGTAGAAATTTAGTAAAGCAAGTTGGTAGGTAGGTACTTAATTATGAAATAAAAAACGTATTTGTGGATTGATTTCATTTATTTTCTTCCCACAGGTGGTAAGAACCAGAGTAGTGAGCGTAACCTAACATTATGGAAATGGTAACTATTTTTCAGGGATGCCACTTTTCGATCTAAGATAATATTAACAAGAATTCCATGAACATTCAATCTAATAATGGAAAGCCTTTACATTTATATTTATCTATTTTCATCTCCTACCATTTATACAAAATTATTTGGTGCCAAACAAAAAATCTACAAACTCAATAAAATTTCAGAGTGCAATTTAAATCATCAACTTTCAAAGACATACAGAATTCCATGAAAAAAACAATTACAGTAACTGTGTACGAGGTATTTGGCACTAAGCAGTGAAATCCCTTTGTGTACATACAGCTCCTACCCCGGCCGTACAAGAAAACTTTTAACTCTAATGAATAATTTTCAAATTCAATGTAATTTGACATTATTTAAAACAAATAAAATTAATGCGTGTAACCAAGGCCACTCGTGAGGTGTCGGTTACAAGCCGACTTGTCCGTTAAGGCGAGGGACGCCTTCTGAAGGCCGATTTATCTCGCTTCGAGACACACCTCACCTTAACACCAAACAAAACGGATACAATCTTTAGCTTTGAAACGTAAAAAGGAAAAATCTCGTCTTATATTGAAATGATGCATGCATTGATATAATTATTGATCAAAAAACAGCCATTAGACGATACTGTGTGGCTTATAATAATATTATTATTATTTAATAATAACTGTGCATTGTGATTGTTGGGGGACACAAACACACATCTTTAAAGTGCGTTCCATAATTCGATGTCATAATTTGACATTTCCTGGGTTGTAGGTTTTTGACCATACAAAAATACTGATGTGACCTAATGGGACTTTTTAAAAAACTTAAACCGTAATCAAAGCTTTATAGAACATTAGTTAGTTGAGAATTAATATTAATTAGTATTTAATCGTTTAAATTATATTTTTTGCAGTCCGTGTTATAAGTCGCAATTCTTTTCGATTATTATAATTTTTATGTTAATATTTTCGTAGGAACATAAAAATATCACACAATAATAGCTATGTAATGCATTATACCATTTTTATATTTATTTGACTTCACATATAAATTGTGAATTGTTTTTTATTCATTCCAATTCAACTTGGTCATTAGTAAACCTGCTTTAAACGAAATTCAAACCTGAAAATAACAATAATACGAATGTTAAATCAATAAAACAAGATCAAAAATATTATTACCGTAAAATATTATAACTATTCAAACAAAACCGATATTAGTGCTGCACTACGGAGAAAACGTTGGCAACATTATTTTAAAATTTGACGTTAGGACCTGTCAAATTACTCCATCGTATTATAGAACGCACTGTATTTCTAGACACATTAGCGTCGCCATCTTGGTTGCCGGTAGCGGTCATGTGACATCGTGCTCTATTGCAAGTGAGAGGGCGAAGCGAATGTGCCTAAAAATTTTATATGCGAAGTCAACAACCATTACAAAATTTTGAGTCATTAATGGAGTAATTAAATTTATTCAGTTTTTGTCCATTAAAAAAAAACAGTTTAGAGAGTAACTACATTTGTTCAGCTTTTTGCGTTTTTGATGCTTTTGAACAATTGAACAAAACTCTCGTTTACTATAGACAAAAGCTGAATTGAGCTGAACAAATTATAGTTACTCCCTTACACGTCCTTATTTTATCCTTTACCTTACATATTATAAAACAGTCCCCTGTCGCGTCAATGTTCACGATAATCTCAAAAACTAAACGAATTTGTGAATAATCTTACGCATCTCCATAAAAAACTTTTTTTTTCTATGGACAAAAGCTGAATTGAGCCGAAAAAATGTAATCACTCCCTTATTCGGCTGGTTATTGACTTCGTAGTATTGAAGCCCGCAAACGGTTAGGCGTCCGGTGCGGTGACAAAGTAAGCTTGCTTTCAAACAGCACTGACGGCTGTTCGAAAACTCCGGATACCACATACCATCCAGGTCTTATGGACAGCTAGACCAGACCGATCAAGTGCATAAGCACATTACATCAGATTAAATACCTAATCAAATATAATATTAATATGCAGCCTTGATTCTATTACAATTTTTTTTTTCTTTTCATTTTTTATATATTTTTTTTAATTTTTTTTTCTCGAGGTATTCATTAGCGAATATTATTAATGGAATAAGTACAATATATAAACTTACGACAGAAAAATATGGTTCTGCAACGATGAAATTATTAAAAATGACTTTTATTTCGTGAAATGAACACACAAGAATAGAAAATGAATCAATTAGTCGAAAGAGCTTTAAAAATACCTAACCGTAAATAATGATGTATAATATATATATTTTTTGTTTTTTTTTTTTACATATCGTATTATACGAAAATAGCTTCAATATCTGAAACGATTACAATAATAAAACTCAACAATGTTGCGGTTCGCAAAATTAGTCAAAATTAAAATTTCAGATATAGAAACTAAAATCAAAATTAACAAACAATACATACTATAAAATAGGAAATGACTACAAGTTAGTTTCACAATATACTAAATATTATGTACATAGAATATTATAGCCTTTCCATGCAAATTTTAGCACGTGTCACATTTTTTTGTGTTTTTTTTTCTTTATTTAATATTTAAATTTCAGTTACAAACGGAAGTAAATCACACTACAGAAAAATATATATCAAACACGACACAAAAGTAGCAAATTATGCGGGGGGAATATCATGAAGGTTTTACATTAAATTTTAACTAGGCAAGGCTTTAAAAACATGAAATAAAATAAAATAAAATAGATAAAATATTTCGATTTTGGGGCACGCGTCTAGCCGTGTTATGGCGAGACACGACGAGCCCCCCAAATATAAAATGAGGATATACGAAAATATAACATATACACTTCCTATGTTAAAATAACTAACAACAGTTACCTACACATGAACTGCTATATGTGGGATTTTAATTATGTTACGACAATACCGCGACCCCTGTTCACTATAAGGGCGCCGGGCCCCGTTTCTTAAGGGGGCCGATCTTGGAACTTGAATAGCCATTGAAAAAAAATATATACAGTAGAAACCAGATACAACAACGGATCGGTTACAACGACTAAACGGCAAGGCACCTATGCCGGATCCCTATAACGAATTAATATTGCTTATAAAGACTATCCCGCTTTTTGTGGTCCCTTGAATATCGCTATAACCGATTTCCACTTTAGTTCCAAAACAAAATAGAGCGTTCGATAAACTGAACAGAGGACGCGGTCACTAAAACACATACCAAAACTTAACCTTTAAAAAACACTTGGGGGACACAAACCCCCTTGAATGTGTTCGCCGTCGATAGCACTCGGACTTCTGGCTTCGACTCTAGAGCGAAGACCCTCTTAACATTTTTACACTTGGGGATCTAAACTCCCCCCAACTTGCAATGTCCTACACGTACAAAAGACCGCTCGTTCCGTGGGCCCCTTGAATACGCGGGGGTGAGGGGGCCACTTCCGACCTTTACGCTCGATTATTAAAACTCCCAATAATCCGTAAAACACAAGATCCATTATTTCAACAAAAAGCGTTAAACTATAAGACAGTTTCGAAATTTTCGCAACCAAATCAGGTTTGTAACATTTTAAACATTGCATATTTTTTGCCTGATAATGCAATCGGAAAATACTAACAAAAATAATAATATACCAGTTTCACCTACATACGTTTTATAATTAACAAATTTTTTTTAATAACTCCGGACGATATTATTGTAAGAATTATATTAGAATCGTCCTATGTTTGGCATCGAATGCTAACGCTCCTAAAATCAACAAAAACTTTTAATAAAAATTAACAATAAAAGCATTAATTAAAAAAAGTGATCAAAGTTAAAAACAGCGTTACAGATATTTTACAAATAAATTTTGAAAAAAAAAAGAAACAATATGAGCGAGAGCATTCCATGAAACATTCTTATATCAATACAAAATCTCTACAAAGAAATTGAACTAAAATACGTTATTCTACATTCAGAAAATATCTACAATCATAAGATATGTTAGCACATCTCTAGCCCTTCTCTTTTTTTTTTAAATATTATGTCCTTTCATTTCAGATTATGGTACATAAGGCTCTACTATAACTATATATTATTGCTAACTATTTCTCCATAATGCCACTTGAAACAACACAAACTTATATATCTTTCGCCCGGCCGAACGGATACACGGGAAATACTTAAAATCGCTTTGATATACATTTACAGTAGTTGGGTTAAAAAATAAGACCGCGGTGACTTATGTACAGATTTTAAAATACTTTCAAAAGACAAAATTAGAAAACCAATCTTCGAATGCCAATTTTACGGAAACCACACATTTAATATCCTCGAGGGCCTATCGTCATTAAGAAAACTTAGAAATACTAAAAATTGTTTTAAACGCGAGCGAAACACGACGACACTGAGACCGTTTAACCGATTTTAATAAAATATAGAAATCAATGAAATAAGAAATAAAAATTAAATTTCTTCAGTCACATTACGATACTAAAAACCCTTCAAACTTCAAACCTCTGTCGCGTTTTATTCGTATTGTGTCAAAAATGGGGGCATATTAATTGTATGAGAAGGAATCATACTTTATTCGCCAAGCACACAAACCAGCCCGAGACAAATCAAAGTTATCTAACGATGGTTTACTAAGCATTTGTTAATGTATTAAATGTTCATTGAGAACGATAAAGTGTTAAAACTTGTCATAAATTAAAGAACGACATTCTTTGCTATTCATTGGGCCAGTGTGTATTGCATATAGTCAGTAATCTTTGAAGTCTTTTTTTTGTTGTAAAACTGAATGACAGATGAGATAATTCTTTCGAATGCGGTCTCTTTGACTTTAGGTATGAATTTAATCTAACAGGTTTTGCATTCTTGTTTAATCCATATTTTTTACAGGGGCTTGCTTCAATATTCTTAAATCGCGATTTAATCATTATTAAATATTACTATCATAACAAAAGTTTAATGGTGGCAGGGCATCCTGCGTTTCGCAGTTATGGCGGTGGTAACCACCCCCTTATAGAAGACCACCGTGAAATAACAGCATGTATGCTGGTAGTGTTTCAGTGAGTGAGTAAGGGATGCCAGAGCCCATTTCCCCTTCTCTTCCTTATACCTATCCTTAATCTTACAAAGGTCAGCAGCGCACTTACAGCACCTATAGTCTTGCTTGTGTTATAATAGGCCACTGTAGCCACATACCATCAAGTAGACTTCTTAAAATAAAAATATACAAAACACTATCTATATAATCTATCAAAACGGCGCACACATTTTGCGCAAATTTTATCGTCAAATCTGTCATCGAGTTTCACTAGTACGGGTCAGTTAAACGATTCAGTGGCTGTAAATTGGTGGGGCACCCGAGTCGAATTCAACGCGTCAGCGGACGGTCGAGCGTGCAACAATGCAGGAAGCGAGCGTGCGGGTGAGTGCAGCCTGGGGGGCCGGTGGGGGCCCCTGGGGGGCCACGCAGGGCCACGCTGTGACGCCGCTTGCGTTCGGCGCTCACTAGAGTCTCCTCCAGTACGTCAACGTTCACGGCGACTCCCCCGGCGTACTGAGAGTGAGCTGCGCTTATATCCGAGAGTAACTCTTCCCACTCGCGCGATAACTCCTCCGGCGGAACGCTCGCTGGGGGTGCGGGGGCAAGACACGCCTCGCAACCCCCTCCAGCACTCCATATACTATCTATACCGTTCGGACGCATTTTCTTCGCTGACCCCCCACACTCCTCGCACTCCCCCCAAACTATAGTCTGCGCGGACGCGTCCGTCTGCCGCACGGCGTACCGCAACAAACGCCCGTCCAACCGCCACTCGAGATAACGCTGCGTCGAATTCTCCACATACATTCCCCCCGTTTCACTGCGTCTATAATCGACCACGTCTAGCGAGCCGTCGATATCGAACGTATCGCCGTCGGCGTAACGCGGCGCCTCCTCCTCGGTGCGTATGGGACGGAAGTGCGTTAGAGACGACTTGAGCAAGTCTTCGCGGGGCGGCGAGGGAGTCGGATCTCGTTCGGGGGGGTCCGGTAGCGGCAAAGGGGGCCCGCGTCTCGGTTTAGGGGGCACCTCGGCGAAACCGCTACTGTCGCGGCTGTGGTTTATTGCGGTGTAGGAGCGCATGGTCGCCGTGACTACTGGCACTGCGTCGAGAACGTCGTGGTCTTCGAACAGATAGAGGGGCTCCGAGACGGGCTCCGGATCGGCCAACTTCAACGGTTTAAAGCTCTCGTGGAGACCGTCCATTATGCGCGAAGTGGTCTCCCAAGAGACGGGGGGAAACGAATCAGACGGGTTCGACCAAATGCTGTCGGTCAGCGATAGCAGACTGCATTTCTCGGTGGAGGGATCGGCGAACAACCGGTCCGAGGGCGAAGACAATAGGTCCTGGAAATCAATCGGCAGATCTTGATATTCATCGTCAGGTGTGTTCTGATCTTTCTGCCACAACGCCTCTAAGCTTCTGTCGAACTTGGCTTCAAACTTGGCATACAACTCCACGTCCGTCGGAGATCTGGGCTTCTGGGACACTAGATCCTGCTGTTTGATGAACCAGTCTCCGTCCAAATTGAGCCCATCGTCCCAATTGGGCACCATGTCTGCGTTCATTCTATTGATCTCTTTGATCTCGTCGGTGACAGTATTCTCGCAGGTGCCGTAGCCCTCGTCGAAAGCTATAGCTCTGATGAACTCCTTCACCGGATCCTGGGTCTCGATGTCCCACACTCCCTCGTGCGTCACCCACTCCGGCAGACACTCGTTGCTCTCCAAAGATCTGCTGTAGCTGTTGTTGCGCTTCTTATTACTTTTTTTGTGAAAATGGAAAGAATTGCGTCGCTCCTTGCCAGTGAATTTTCTATTTTTCGTGTTCCAATTGTTGACAGATTCACTTTGCATTATTATCGACTGGCAATGTTCGGTGGTTGATTTGCGACACCATGCAGGCGGCGGTAGATAATAAAAGAGCGGAGACTCTTCGCCCTTCTTGAGAGAGGGAAACGCAGCGCAATACCGTCGTACAGCTTCCGAATGCTCTAAAGAACATGTAGGCATTCCTACTTGTGATACACTATTCGGATATTTTATATCTTGTGGATCAAACTCACCGACGAGCCGATTGGATTCCTGAAAACAAGATGACATACATTCCACTAAAGAAAATATTATTGGTAGTACGAAACCTAAACTACAATAGGTAGATCTTTTGTGTAAAGGTCGTCAGGTAGGCTGATGGCGGGATTTTAATTTCATTGTTTTTTAAGCTATCAAAACAATACTTGTAAGAAAGGGAACATTCAGCAAAATATATAATATAGAACATACAGTAAAATATGTATTAAAAAATAAATAAAAAAAGAAGGTGGACAGAAGCTAAACTATAATTTACAGGTGGCTGGCTGTGAATTAACTTTTTCATAGCAAGTGGCTTCACTTATTATACACATGCATAACCATAGGTCCTGCAAGTGTGCTGCTAACATCAGGAAGGCATCAGTAAATGGCCTCTGGCATCTGCCGCCAGATGGGTTGTGCCCCAATTCAGACAGCAAAACACAATGTGCCCCGCCACTACATTCCATGACCAGACCGGTGCCAACTTTAATTGATACATTAGCAGTCTCATGATACAAACATTCCTATGGCTAACCATAACGAACTGTAAATATGCATGCCTATTTATTATTTAAAAAGCTTGTTAACCACAGCCACCATCAATAAATAATTGAGGTATAATATACTCTTTTTTATTACAGTTGTTTTGCTGACTCAAGAAGTGCAAGGGCAACTTTTGAGATTATAAGGAAAAAAGTATAAATTTAAAAAAAACTTACAAGTACTGGGTAAATGATTCCATGTTTTTGATGTATTAATTACAATAAACAAATCAGAGCAATATTATAATTTGTGAGACTAGTAGGAGCAACTTTCTAAGCCAACCCTTGAAACCAACTAAGATATGCAAAACACAAAAAAGCTATCTTATATTAATACAAAACAGCATAAAACTAAGATATTCTTGGTTTCCCAGAAATATAATTATATTTTGTAAACAATAGTGACAAAAGAAATCCCATTTCTTGAGAACATTTTGTCACAAATTAAACAGGAGCAATAAAAACACATTACCAAAATATTCCAAAAATAGGCAATATTCTTTTCAAAGTTTTGCCTATAAACTAAACAAAGATAAAATGATCAGTTAATCTACTAAAGGGCATCCTTACAATGTGCTTCTCCTTTTGTTTTGTAAAGACAAGGTCATTGCAGGTAAATACTCTTTGTATTTTCATTGCAGATAAAAAAAATAACAATGACAATTTTTATTATATTCAAATAAAGTCAGTGCCTAATTCTTGTAATTTTTAGCTTGTAATTCTTGTACTTTAAAACTCTTAACAATATGAAACATAAAAACTATAAATAAAAACATTGGAACTTTTGTTGTTTAAAGACAATAATGTAATAAAAATATATAATATTAAAAAAATAGCAAGTACCAAGCAATGTTAAAATAAAATTTAAAACTTCTATGCTAAACTACAGTTCCACTAAATACTGAGGTGATATTATTAGATACAAAAAAGTTTAATTCCATAGGCAACACTCACATGCTTATTGTGGTGGGAAATCACTGTGCAAGTAGCGGGGGAATCCCCATTTAATTTATTAGGCAATTACATAAAAAAACAAAATGATGCTATTTGTATATTTATTTTGTTGCTACAGAGATCTAATCAAACAACTTTAGAGAGATCTCATGTTGCCTATGAACATAAAAATGCAATAGTATAGGACCGACCTTTCTGTAAGGATTCTTATAATGGTTAACTGTCTCCATTTTAACATGCCCACTTTTTAAATCCCTTTCCAACGTTACCGAGTACTGCATATCTTGACAGCGGAAAAAATTATCATTAGTCAATCTACTGTTGCTTCACAAAATGTACTTAGTCATTAACTAATTGACACTTATGAAGCAATTAATGTAATAATTTTTGTTAATAGCTAGAAACCATACAACTTGCATTTGTAAATATTCAACTTAATATCTTTCATAAATGACTGACTTATGAAAGATATTAAGTTTGGATTAAATTATTAATTTGTTAATGCATATTGTATTGACTAAGCACGGACTGCCACCATTTAAGATTGCTAAAAAAAAAAAGCTATTTTTTGAATGTTTCAAAGAAAATTAAAAGGATAAACTTGAATAAGTACAAAGTTGACATTAAACAATGATTCACAATAGTAAAGAAAAACAAATACTAATTGTAAATAAGTTTGTTTGTTTGATTAAAATTGAATAAGCAATAAAAATATAATCAACAGACAGGGCAGATTTTGTATATTTGTTTATATGTGGAGGGTGCATCTATTTGAATTTTTATTTCACTATTTGAAAGGTACATTATTCCAGATGGACATTCGGTATATATTATAAATTGAAGTCACTGGCCGCTTCTGTCTGTTTCTCCGCTGCTCAGAGGTGGGCTACTTGTAAGCAATAAAATACTTTTGGATCTCTTAATTTTGTAAACTATACAAATATTACAGCTCAAAATGTGAATTTTGAGTTCGGAAAGTACTTATAGCTATATGCATTTCGCTCTAGCTGATTATAAGTAATCAGATGGCAGCCCTACCTAACGGTGTGAATAGCAATATTTATATGCACTATGCTATGCTAGGAATGAATAGCCACGAGTTACCTTGTGTGGGTATCAGATGTAGAAGTGTGTTGTAGTTTGAAGTTCTCGAGATGTGACAGGCCAGCAGGCGAACGCCTGAGTTCCTCTTTTGTGCTTACGCATCATGCTCCGAATAATATCTGCCATCATCAAACGCCAACATCGTGTAAAAAATTCGTGGGTCCATGTTTCGATTGCCGTGCGCCGTGTAATATAAATCGATCCTTTTTATGGATGCTTCCTATACTAATACATCCTTAAATTTCTTTGGCCTTTTTCTTTGCTTGTGGTTCAATTTATATAATGTATTAAGGCAACGGTTGTCGAGCTTAGATTATGTTCAATCGCATTGTCACAAATTACTTGCAAATGACGCTTGGATGCTCCCCTTAAAAAACTGCAAGACAAATTTAGTTAGTTATAATTATTTTTTATATAGAAAAATATTTTTATTTAATCTTGTAATTACAGTATAAACAGGTAAATGATAAATGCTGGATGTCTATACCTATACCCGCCCCGTTCGCGCTAAAATGGGTCGATGGCGCCAAAACGTCATTACAATTTACGTATACGAGGCCCGAGGGTGAGAAGTGTTTGAGGCATCGATACATTGATACATGATAACAAACATATCATTGCATTACTCATCAACAAAGAAACACACGCGATGCGCTCAACGTAAATAGTTTTCATTATTTTACTTACACTGAGTCATACTCATTTGCGAACATCAAAAGATGCAATTTCACAAGAAGGCGACAGTGTTACATGATGCACTTTCACTATGAACGCGGAATACACAATCTTACCTAAATCGATAATTATAACAATAAAAAAGAAATAACTCACCTGTAAAGGTTTATATGGGGTTAAAATAACATTTTATCAATATACACACACCCCACATGAAAAAAACATGGCAGCCACAATGAGTGAGGGAGAGTCAAAAATGTAAATTTTTTATGCAACTTCATCAAATGGTGTGAAATGACGTCTCCTAATGTACCAATGGTGTTGCAATATTCAAATTTAAAAAAGATGGCCGACAGTCCACCAATAATGCGCTTTAGATACTATGCAATGTAACGCTATACTCGATGTCTATTGGTCTAAATCGCACAAGCAATTTTAATTGGATGTTGAAATAAAAATAACCAATGATTGCAAAGGTACATACAGTACATAGAACCGGATGACGCAGTTCGCACCTGAACTCGCCTACGTGCCCGCCGGTTTTCAAATTGTATTAAAATTATAATGAAAAAGTATGAAAGGTAAAATGAAATTCTGCTTTCTGATAGTAGAAAAATACCGCACTTTTTTGTTTGTACTACTTTGAGGGATTTCATAGGAATATTTTCCTACTGTAAATTTAAATTTTTTAATAACTACTTATTTGTTATCTCTTATACAGGGTGGAAAGATAAGTCGGGCCCTGGAGGGAAACTACCTTAAATCCTTAAGTTGGCTCATTTTACATAAAGGAAACATTCCTTTATTTTTAAAAAGAAACAAAACTGCATTCAAAGATTTTCTAAAACTCGCTTGGCTCGCCCGGGACTCGAACCAACTAAAATTAAAAAAAAAACAAACACTCACTATTTTATTATACTAATCGATAGGATTATTATTCAGGATAAAATTTCTCTAACAAACATTTGGTCTTAAAAATAAAAATGATCGTAAAATCTAACATTGACTTTATTTTGTTAACAATTTGTTATACTTAAATTATTTAACTGATAAATTGTTCGAAATGAGCCCCCTCGTTCCGGATACACAAATTTAGTCTCCGTTGAAATTCATTTCTTGTAGCCTTCAGCAAAGTGTTGTGGTGTATGCTCCTAATAACATTTTTTTTTAAACAAGGCCCCCAACGAGGCAGGCATCAAATTAAAACACGTTGTTCAGAATAATTGGCACTAGGCGGATGCTGCCGCAATTATAGGAGGCTCAACATGCACCAGTAAGAGCTCCAAGCAACATCCCATGTACTAAACCTAAATCTAATCTAATCTAAACTATAATACTAATGATAATAAAAATAAAAATAAATTAAAATAATTGAAATAAATAATAATAAAAATGTCACATTACATGTCACATTTTCTACAACCCTTAGCTCTTGCACGGTGTCATAACAGGTTTCATAAATAACATTTTTTACATTACGTTCATTAAAGAACTTGTGTACTACAAATAGGTATTCTTTATGGATATCTTGTACGACAGACGAGAGTAAGACCAAATGTTTGTTAGAGAAATTTTATCCTGAATAATAATTCTATCGATTAGTATAATAAAATAGTGAGTGTTTGTTTTTTTTTTAATTTTAGTTGGTTCGAGTCCCGGGCGAGCCAAGCGAGTTTTAGAAAATCTTTGAATGCAGTTTTGTTTCTTTTTAAAAATAAAGGAATGTTTCCTTTATGTAAAATGAGCCAACTTAAGGATTTAAGGTAGTTTCCCTCCAGGGTCCGACTTATTTTTCCACCCTGTATAGTTCTTGTTTACTAATATGAATTCCGGTGTCGTAGTAAATTTCTGAAGCTGCCGTAAAATATATACTTACTCAGTTTTGTCAATTTGATAGTTTAACTACCATTTAAAATCGTGAGTGGTTGGTTGAGAAAATTCATTGCTAGAGATTTTATAATAAGCCACGTAGATTACTATAGATGAAGGCGTATAATGATAAAAATAGAGCACTTCTAATCCATATAAAAAATGAATTTGTTCCCACAATATTAAATCACTTTCCGCATAAAAAACTATTTAAAAAAGTTAGATGAGCAAATACTATACTGTAAGATAAATAAAAACTTTCTGTAGTTCTCAAAAATTAATTATTAAATTATGTTTGCACATAACTGCTTTTAGGTCTAAATTTAGGTCTAAATTATAAACCACTTTTACATTGTATCGAAACTTGCGGTAAAACTTTATATTAACGATAATATTAAAAGGCCTTATTAAAGGTACCTAACCACCATGAAATGGCCATATATAATATGAACCCATTTCCCTATCCCTTATCCTAAAATAGTTGACAGCGCATTTGCAGCACCTGTGGCGTTGCTTGTGTTATAGACACCTACCATAAAGTCGATTGTCAGTATTGGTCCAGGAGCCAGGCACAAATTTCGTCAGTCATTTCCTCTCCAGCGATAACTCGTCAGATGCTTGAGATAACTCGTCATGACGCCCTGTGAACGTCAGCTGCCGCTCCGTGGGTCATCGAGATAAACCAGCTTACATTTTTATTTATTCATAATAGCAGATAAACTATAATATCATGTGACAAATTTTCAACTGAAAAGAAATACGATCGGCTGACGTATAATCCACCACTTTATAGTCAGCTCACTTTTTTTTCTTCAAGATATTAGATTCACAAGAACTTGAAGAAAAACTTTTTTCTTCAAGTTCATCTGACGAGTTATTTATTGAGAACTGATTGGTCATGAAAATCTGTTGCTGGCTCGCGGTTCATATCTGACTACCTTAATATAAAAAAGACATTTAGAGTAACTGTAGCGATTCAAACTTTTCTAATTTTGCCTTTAACTATTTAAACTACAATAATTCATAAGTTACCGAAGAAAAGATCTACACTGGCATGCCTAACATAAGCCATCATGCATTTCTAGAATACTTCCACTCTTATGGAGGTATTTTACCCTGGGAAAGGGGATAGCGAGGACATTTTAACCACAGAACTTAACTATTCATGTGGGTAAATGAGTGTCAATAATTGAAACAACCATCTACATTAGAATCTGTTTATTTGCTTATATTTCAGTAGTAAACATTTCTCAGTACACCTACAAGATTGAAAACAAAACAAAATATGCCTATTTATATGCATCTAAACATTTATAAGTAATATAATATAATTTTCGAGTCACATTTAAATGCAACTGGTAGTGAACAGTACAGAAACATAAATACATTAAATATAACTTGGTAAAATTTGTGCTTATGTATAGTAAACTGGTTTTTATTTTCTAGACCATAAGCATACTGGGCAATGTAAAAAAAAACCAAAAACAGCTAATTGGTGGCCATTTTTAAACCACCTAATGAACCATTTAAATCCCGGATAAATTTTTTTTAAATAAAAAAAATTAAACTACCTATCACTGAACATAGATCACAGAAATGCATTGAACAGATTTTACAAAAAAATCTTTGGACAATGACAGAAATAAATAAAAGAAAAAAAAAATAGTACAACATTGTTGTAATAATATTTAAAAAAATATAGTTTTTACTGCGTAATTTTAGAATTACACAAGTGTAATTAATTCAAACAGAATATAAAATATTCTTACGACCGAGTTAAGGAAATTATTTACAAGTTGATTGCGTGGGAACTGAAAGGGTTTAATTAAAAATGCTTATTGTCATTTAAGGGTAGCACAATCATTATGTAATTATTCTATATTTAATAAAACATTTTCATTTATATGTTTACGAGAGCATATAGTCGTTGTCGAACCAAAGTGTGCTATGTGCAAAGAGTATATCTACGTAAACCATGAAAATAAACTGATCTCCATACAAAACTTTTTGATCTCATTTAAGAGCATTCATCCATTAGAATCAGGCTGGAGTCAAAATTTATGATTTTTAGTATTTTCAGATGTTTATTTTGCAGATGAGATGTTAACGTCATATTAATTGTAGTTTTTTTATCTATAGTACATGGCTGAAAAATATTTTGCCTACGCAGATAAAAACAGTCTGCCTACGCAGATAAATTTATACAAATTATTAAAAATAATAATTATAAAACAATGTTTTAGAACATAAATGACTTCACATATTAATTAGGTCGAGGAAAAAACAGAAATATCTCAAATATGATCCTAAAATATAAGACGTTTAATATCACGAAAAATTACTAAAAGTGACACTTTTGATTATACTTTTCTTGAATGAAAATTTACAGAAATCGTATGTTTTTATCCACTAGGCACTAATAAATGATATTAATTTTTGAAAATCAATATTTTTATATTTTTTCTAAAATATCTCGCTTCCGCGTTGACCGTCGGCCGCTAGTTTAAAAACTGTTATAATGAGAAAATTGTCCTAACATTTTTAAAATATTTATCCACTATGGACTAAATTTTTTTTCCCGTCTGGAATCATAAATTTTGACTCCATAGGATGTATGTATGATGGTCTTAATAGTTTATTTATTATTTTGATAATAGACTAACTTCACTTTTGTACATAAAAAAGTCTAGCCGCTGAATTTAGCAGTTTTTTTTATACACAGTTAAGACAGTGAAATATTTACTTAAAGGTCAAAATGTTTGAATCTCATAAAAGTGCAAATAGCACATTTTGGTTTGACAATTACGTTTTTTTTTTTCCTACTCACAAGTATACAGGATGTCCCATAATTATGCGACATGAAGGGAAGGTATATTAAATATCGTAAATAGAGTATATTGCTGAAAGAAGACTATGTTATTTTTAAAAGAGTAATACTGCATTCAAAGACTTTCTAAAACTTACTTGCTTCGTCGGCAATAAAAATATTGTTGAAAATTGAATCAAACATTTTACGTTATTCCTTTCTTTTAAGATATTTTTTGTTTTTTTGCCCATTATTTCTATGGCCAAATTTTTTTTTTCACATTAAGTCGGTTCGATTCCCTGACGAAGCAAGTAATTTTTAGAAAATCTTTGAATGCAGTATTTACTAACTTTTAAAAATAACATAGTCTTCTTTTAGCAGAGTATCCTATCTACGATATTTAAGGTACTTTCCCTTCATGTCGCATAGTCTTGGGACGCCCTGTATATGGGTCGATCACATCAACAAAACAAATTCCTATATAATTGTTAATATATTGGTAGTACCATAAATATAGTATGTAATATAAACCCTATGGGGTTAGAATAGGGTCGCAAGGTTTTAACTGTAAAACGTGGCAAATATGCCACATCTCTATAATATTGAGAATAATTCTTAGTATTTGTATTTTTTTTTAAACCATATTACCTTTAAAAGTTTACACTAATTTGAAGTAAGAATGAATGCTCCAATTTGATTGTAAAATAAAAATGATTATTGTAATGTTAATATTATGAACCAAATTTTAATTTAGAATACCCATTTTTTTTTTTTTTGTAAAAAAATAAGAAGTGTTTTATTTCATATATTTATAATTTTGAAACAATGGCGAACTCCATACAAACTATTGTTGACTTTATTTTTTAGCGTTACAAATATTTTAGAAAAATGTGAAGGTTTTGATTCCAGAAATATTTCAATTTTACGGTCATTGTTTTTTTTTTGTTTCTTTTTACGTTAATTTCGAAGACTAAAACATTATGTGTAAGTGTGCAAAATGTTCTTACTAAACAAGTGTGTTTTTTATAAACAAGACAGAGAAAGTAATCAACAATATATTAGTACAGTAATTAGTTTAAAAATTATTATATTAACAGACAACATTCATAAAACATATAATAATTCATAAATTTTGATTAAGTACTTAATAAAAACTTTTTAATAAATTCATAAAACTTAATACATTTTTTATTTCAATTTTTAGGTATATTTATGTGACTTCCAACAATTTTTATTATTCGCCATTGTTCCTTAGAGAGGCCATATTTGAAAGAAAAAAAAGAATTTTAAACACGTTTTACTCACTGTAATTGTCCTTTATTTAGACTAATTTAAAATCTCATTTGCATTCGATTATTTATTTATTTTGTTTGAAACTACCCTATTCGCCCTTTTTTTTCGCCGGGACTACTTTCATTTTTCATATGGATATATAGTCCATCTTTGCTCGATTTTGTTGGACAAACCAGCAGGAAGGAGGCAAGCGGGTCAACTGACCGTCACATAATATTTACAAGTTTAGAACTAATTTATGTATAGACAGGCAGACATTCAGGTTCAGTGACTCTCCGGTCGTTTACTGCTCTCCTCGGGTTTGGTGACTATGCCCTCGCTCTTTTGCTTCGTGCTTTCTTCCCCAAACTTCTCCACGGCTTTCTTCATATCTCTTCTCTTTTGCGCTTCTCGAATCAAATCGAACAAACTCTGCAATCAAATCAAATAAAAACGTAAAAAAAAAATTGAACTGGGCTTCGTTAATTCACATTATGAGGGATCCTGCATCATCGAACACATTTGACGACACGATTGGTCTAGTGGTTAGTAACCATAGCTGTTAACCAAACGGTCGCGGGTTCGAATCCCGCTAGGGGCAAATGTTTACCCCCCCCCTTTGGTGGGTCAAGACCGTGCAGTGGTGGGGCAGCTTAACCCTCGGCAATCCGGGCGGTCGCAGGGGCCGGTGAGAGACGGCACCCCTGGTCCTTGTGCGTCGGACCGAAGTATGGGTCTCGGTTCTGCGCACGAAGACCGATGCGGGTCGCAGCGGGCGGATTCTCACGGATGGCTCTGTTGCTCAGTGGTAATTGGGCAGCGCACGCGAAGACGGAGCTCTGCGGCAGGGAAGGACCGCCTAGCAGAGTACCGCAATCGTGGCTTTTTGGAGGGTGGTGGCCTAGTAACCGCCCTCCGCAGTCGTCCGGAAGTGAACACCCGGCTTAGTAAATCTTCCGCGACAGCATCATGAGGTGGAGCCCGATTCTTTGGCCGCCGCGATTGCTGTGGAAATGTCGGTTGGACACCACCCTTTGGGCCGTCCACCCTTAATGCCATAGAGATGAACGGCCACACGAGCAGGGGTTGTCCGAGAGTGTCAGGTGGAAGCGGCCTCCAACTCTGCGGTAGGTTGTGCCGCAGAGAAGAGGTTATTGGGTGCTTTAGAAGTGAAGCCCCTCGCCGACTGCCCGCTGCGAGAGATGGAGAATAGGCGGTCTGTGCCGCTTCGGACATATTGACACATAAACATTTTGCCCCTAGCGGGATTCGAACCCGCAACCGTTTGGATAACAGCTAGGGTTACTAGCCACTTGACCAAACGTGTCGTCATATTATATAGCGACAATATATGTAAGTCGCTAGTGATAATATAAATATAGGTAATAGTGCCACACTGTTTTGTTGATAACGTTAGTTTGACGGTCGCAAAGGTCATTAGCCACGTGAAGGGCAAACATTGCACTCACTACTGGGAAATATTTAAAGATTAACTTCTTGGCAACGATCCCGAATTATTCCGGGAAAATAATCCAACAATAGAGAAATGGCCATATTTAGCTTTCCACTTGGATTTTTTCATAAAAACATCCGTTGATGTTTCACAAGCGGGCTTCTTTACATCATAGATATTATAATTTGAAATCGCTTTTCGCGTTTGTCTTTTTGTTAATAAACTAACTTTACCTAAACCAAGCGATGTATTTTGATGCAGTTTTCTCCATCGGTTAAATATTTTTTTACAAAAGGTTTATTTATACTAATATTATAAAGAGGAAAGATTTGATTGTTTGTTTGTTTGTGTTGCAGATTTTGATAAGATTTTCACTGATATAAAGAGCGATCAATGAGGAACGTTTGTGTATATGAAAAAAGGCGAAACCGGGAGCGGGTCGCCAGTATAGGATAATCGGCTGGAAGTAAAATCAACGTCTCACCTTTCCATCTATTTCGGTGGTTTTTCGGTCGTGCTCCTTGGCGGCGGAGGCGGCCTTGTCGAGAGCCTTCTGTATTTTGCTCTCCACCTCGAGGACCTCCTCCTTGTCGAGCAGTTCGATCAACTCCGCCATCTGCTTCTCCGACAGGTTCACGTGCTCGTTACCTATTATCTCCAGCATCTGAAATTCATTCATTACAATTCAAATCTCAAATTCATTCAATACAATTCAAATCTCAAATACATTCATTACAATTCAAATCTCAAATTCACTCATTACAATTCAATCTCAAATTCATTCATTTAACCACGTTTTACACGAGGCGTGCGCGTGCGGTACTGGACATTGCTTATATACCTACACACTAGCTGATGCCCACGACTTCGTCCGCGTTGAAAAAAAAAAGCAATATAACGCTTGACCACTCGTTGCTATAACACTTTGGCCAGGCGTTAGTTTTTTAATTATTTTTTAAATGAAAGGTATCCTATGTCCTTTCTTGTATCCCTGACAACGTGTATGCAAAATTTCATTATGATCGGACGAGTAGTATAGGCGTGAAAAGGTAACAAACATACAGTTAGTTTCACATATACAATACTAGATGGTGCCCGTGACTTCGTTCGCGTTGAAAAAGCAATATATCGCCTGACACCGTTATTGCTATTACACTTAGTCAGGAGTTAGTATCCTTTATTTTAGATGATCCCTCGGGAATAGTCCTTTTTTCTGGATGAAAGGTACCCTATGTCCTTTCTGGTGTTCCAGACAACGTGTATGCAAAATTTCATAGTGATCGGTTCGGTAGTTTTTGCGTGAAAGAGTAACAAACATCCATACATCCAAACAAACTTTCGCATTTATAATATTATATAAGTATGGATAATATTAGTATGGATATTACCAAGACTTCGTCGGCGTTGAAAATTAAAAGATATAAGTTGGTGAGCAAAATATGTTGTTGGCTACCATGGGCTATGCAGAAATTTGTTTATAGCTTGAAGAAGCCTATATTGTAGAGCTAGGTGGAAACACCTCAGAAGGGATTCTAATAATCATATCAAATATACCATACTTAGTTATCATCAAACGATTATTGATCCTATAATTAAGTTTTGAATATAGGAAAAAAAATCACCTTTAAAACGTCATCAAGTTTGAGTTGACCGTCGAAATCGTCGTCCAATCGTCCCAGTACATCCTGGATCAGCTTCAACTTGGCCTCGTCCGGGACCTTCTGCAGGCTCTTAATGGAATGCATCAATTCATCGATCTGTATCAGTTGCTCTTTCGCCTTCTGCGGCTCAAACTTGGTTTGCTCCAATGTTGTTTTCAACTCCTTCTCCTTATTTTCCAGTTCCACAAGAGCAGAGTCCAGTTTGCCTATCATGTTGTTGACTGCACGGTACAATCTGTACAAACAAAAAACAAACAATGATTACCAGTTTGCATAAATAATAATATAACTTTGTAACGTTGATACGGTATGTTATTACATTATGTAATTGAAAAACGGGCCTCGTGAAACTATATATGCGTTAATTAATTCTCGATTCCACAACTAAAATTTAAATATATTGAACATGACGTGTTGACGTTAGTTTGGTCTAGTCTAGTGGCTAGTAACCCTAGCTGTTAACGAAACGGTCGCGGGTTCGAATCCCGCTAAGGGCAAATGTTTATATGTTAACATTTTACCTTTGTACCTGAGTCATGGATGTTTTGTATTTATAATATGTATGTATTTACAAAAAAAAAGTCATCTATGTAGTATATCAACTGTCTGGTATCCATAATACAACTAGATGGTGCTGTGTGGAATGTGTGAAGATATTTATTTATGTGTGTGCAATGAACTATGCATAATATGATACAAAATTGCAAATGTTTTGTATCAACAGTAAGTATATTGCAAAACAGCTTAGTGTACTAACCAAGCTAATAGGAAATAACGTACCGGCGAGCTCCCTTTGACAATTTAATATCCGCCTGTTTGGATTTCACCATTTCATGCATCTCTTTAACATCCTCACTGTACTCTGACAGTTCCGCTTTCAACTCTTGAATACTCTCTTTCTCGAGGAGCAGGGACTTTCTTTGTTCAGCTGCGAATTTGAGAGATATTAAATTTACACCAACGTTATAAAGAGGCGATTTTCGATATGTTGTATGTTTGTTTATAACTGATAACCAGACTGTTTGTCCAGTCTTATAATACAGAGTGCCCTCGTCAGGATTAATTAAATATAGCTATTAATATTTATTTAGACATAGACATATTTAAATACTGCTGGAATAATTGGAAAAGCAATTTAGAATACCGGTAAAGGAAAAATAATAAATAATGTATGCAACTTGTGGAAAAGGTTAGAAACACAATCATATACAATTTTCAAAGACATTAAAATTCCTAAGTAGGTATACAATGTGTATAATAATAGCATATTATTTACATAATAATAGCAACAGACACAAAGAACCTTTTGTTAGTATTATTAAAATTAAAATAAACCTAACATGTAAAATATAACTAATAAAAATATAACTTCACAGACCATTCACTTTTAAAAAGCATAAGAATAAATTTTACAGAATAAAAACATAGAAAAACATAAAAACACACATAGAAACGTCCCTTCCCACAAAACAACAAAAAGACAATTGTCATGTCATCATAACACCATGGTATTCATATGTAAAATCTTTATACATAAAAATTAATGTGTATATACAAATGTTAAATAAACATACATAAAAATACATTATGTTCCCTATGGACTCCGAAACCATTCAACCAATTTACCAAACCAATATGAGCAATAATAACTGAATAAATATTTTTCATTTATTCAGTCTTTAGTCAATTGTTTTAATTTGATGTGCTAAATATAAAATTTATTTATTTTGTTGAGTAAAAAAATATAAATTACTTAAATGTTTTCTTTTTAATTTTTTGTGTACATACCTATACAAAATATAATAATAAAAAACATAGAGCATAAATATTATTAAAGCGAAATACCGTGCCGAAAGTTTTCAAATAAAACTAGGGAGAAATTTGGGACATAAAAGACACAATATTGTATTATGTTTTAGTTGACTATGATATACGATATAAGATTAAGAGTTACATACATAATATTTACACTTGTTGGAAACGTTAATACATACACACAGTTTAAGACATTGAACTTGTAATAAATATATTTGGATTTCTGCCAGCACTTACCTAACTTCTCTAAAGCGTCTTCAATAACCTCAATGTCTTTTTCGGATATTCCTTCCTCGGACTTTGGTTTGGATGCATCCGCAATTACGGGAGCGGTATCAACCAAAACTGGTGTTGCTTCAGGGTCAAGAATAGGAGCCTTGTCTCTGAGATCTTCTTTCTCTCTCTTTTTGGCTTCAAGGAGCTCCTTTTCTCTTTCTGCCTCCTGCCTTTCCCGTTTCTCTTCGTTGATCTTTTCCATTTCAAGTTTGATTGCCTCTGCTTTTGTCTAAATTGTGAAATAATAATAAGATTTTTATTGATCTTATAACATCTTTATTAATTTTTATATTGAATTTTTCATAATAAAACTCCCTATCCCTTTCTAACCCCTACTATAACTTACTAAGTTCAGCAATACACTTACAGCACCTGTAGAGTTGCTTGTGTTGTAGACACTGCTAGCCACTTACCATCAAGTCTACAGTGAGCCTGTCTGATGAACTTAATATAAAGAAATATTCAAAGTAACTGTAGCAATTCAAACATTTCCAATTTTGTCTTTAACAATATTAAACCACAATAATTCATGATATTCCCCAGCAAGAGATCTACACTATCATTCGAAACATAGGCCATCTTGTATTTACAGAATACCACTTTAACCTACCTTCAAGTGGGAGACTAAAAGAAGAAGTTTCATTTGGTCAATTACCATAATACATTTAAATATAAATTTATTATAGAAATTTGTGCCATACATTAAATGAGTTTAAGATTTATATTATTTTGTTTTACATTTCGATAATAAAATAAAATAAAATAGACATTTATACAAACCTTGAAGTCAAGTTTGCCTTCTTTCTCCCCGATGGCTGCTTTAGTTTGAGTAACAACTTGTTCAGGTAACGCAGAAATAGTGGCCTTAAGTTTGTACGTCGTCGGAACATGTTCAGGCACCATCAAGGCTCTGGAAAGTAACAGCAGTGACTGTGGCACTTTTTCGTTTAATGATAAATCGAGCCAATTCCTCAGTTCCTTTCTCAATCTTTCTTCGGAAACACCGTATGCCCTCATACCTCTCGTACGACAAGCTTGCTGCAATTCGCTGAAGTCTAAACTGTCGACACCTTCTTTAGCAATCATTTTATCATCTGCTGCCAAAGTTCTCAACTTCATTCTTAAATTAAATCTCAGCATTGCACTCGTACCAATTGTAGAAACATTTAACACTTTACACAGAGCAACTAAATGTGGTCTCTGAAGAGAGTCTAAGGTGATCTCATCCTCAAACAGTTTTGAAAATTTCATTATTTCAGCACTAGTTGCGACATCTCCAGATGTTCTAACTTTTGAGAAAAATACTGCAAATTCTTTAGCGAGCTCCGAGTGTCTGTTTTTAGCTTGCGGTGCCATTTGATCCAAGGTCTCTTGGAAAAATTTCGCCATTTCCAACTTGACTTTTAAGTGCTGCTTGAGTTTAGCTTCCTTTTGGCTGCTGCTCTCAAAAGTGGACGGTAACATGTTCGGAAACAATTTAATAAACAACGGGAGAGCAAATTCTAGAAACGGAACCACTATAAACACTATAAACGGAACCATTCTAAAGAGATCACCAATAGTAGTCACGAGAAGTCTATGTTCTCTACGAGTTAAACTGTCTCCCTTTAGTACTCTGAATAATAGCTTTGTTGATATTCTCACTTCAATAAAGAGTAGTCTAAAACCATGGTAATAATGTCTCAACTCATTCATGATTCTTTCTTTTATACTTTTCTTAACAACTACATCCTTTTTGGATTGTTTCTCTTTCTTCTCTATTTCCTTTTTTATATTCTCTACCGTCGCTTCCACTTTTGAAGAAGGCTTCAAAGGCTCTTTATCATAGTAACAGCTACTTGTTGATATATTTTTAAAGTCATAATAAACTCTGATACTGAGAGGTTTTTGAGTGACGTCATGTTTGAAACCGATCGGCCGCGTCGTATAGTATGACAATGACCTTGACAGGGATGTGTGTGGAAAATTTTTATACTGTCTCGTCTCCCTTAGCCATGCTGGAACAGAAATCAAATTTGTTAGGTATTCATTTCAACTGAACACAGTAAAATAAGCTTAAACGTTGATATTGCGATGTAGAAATGGTGTAAATAAAATGTTTATTGTATATGTTTAGTTACTCTGTTTTATCAACGAAAATGTTGCGCTTATAAATCGAAGGTAAACAAATAAGTATATTTCTGTAGTATACTGAAATATAATGTACAATCAATGTTGCAAATGTATTCAGAATATTGCGTAAACCATGTGATGTGATGTTATGATATGAAAAATAGATTTACATAGAAAATAATATTGGAAGTAACAACTTTAAATGATTTTTATTTGGTTAAATTTCATTTTAAACGAAAAGGCAACACATTAATTCAATTATTTCATTTTGAGGAAAATATAATAGAACGAAATAACCCATGAAAAAAAATTATAGATCTGTATATACGTAATAGGTTAGGTGAAAAAAGCAATTATTACCTGCGAATTAGTACTTACTTGATCTTTTTATGTAAAAACGGTTATTAAATAATATTCGGCTCATGTTTAAAGAGAACCGGTCTTATTAATAGCAACAAAGTAATTATAATTATTATAATAAAAACAAAATCAACCTTTAGACACCATGACAATCAAGAGGAATAAAATAACACAGATTAGACAAACAGTATTTGACACTTTGACAGCAACAACTTGAATAATATTTTGAATATTTTGATAATAAATAACTGTCACTTGACATGACTGCTTTGGACTTGACGGACCTGTTTTGGAAAACTCTAGAAAAATTAGACTTGACTTGACTGACTAGTCTCGGGATCTGCTACTTTTGATTTTAATTTCAATTTTGCCTTTTTTATTTTAAAAAAGGCTATTACAAATTGCTATTTTTTACTAATGACACTGGCAAAATCATCGGAGAAGATCTGATGGAGCCAAGACATTAAAAGAGAAGAAGAAGAAGAAGAATAAATAACTGTCATACACTTTACACAAAACTGCTGTTGCATTGCACGCGACTTCGTCCGCGTAACTATATAACTCGATGATAATGTATCCTTTCATAAGTGAATTTTTAAAATCGGTCCAGTAGTTTTTTGGTTTATTCATTACAAACAAAAATACAAATCTTTTCTTTTTATAGAGACGTCTAGACAGGGCAAACGTGTGGGGCGTGAGGGATGAGACGCGAGTAGGACAAGACCCAGCTGCATACTTCGTCGTTCTTGGTAGCTGGGTACAAGTCTTCTAGGGCTATCGCGTGTTTAATATTTTAGGAAATTAATATACTGTGATATTAGAATAGACAAGCTTAGCTGACTTAGTATCTACTACCTACTATTTAGTTTGTGGTTGGCAGCACGGCCAGTGTCTCGTATGAGCATTTCTAATAGGATGACAATAAGTTTTTTGTTATGTGAAACAAATTTAAATGTTGTAATATACCTACAAATAGTAATAGTTTCTTATAAATATTTTTTTAAATTTAAATATGATTGACCCAACACTTTTACCTGTTGTATTTTTCGCATTGTTCATTTTATTGCTTATAATAGTTTTGCACCAATTATACATAGTCAAATTATACATAGCCACCTACGCTACAAATTTATGGTTATTTACCAAAGAGTATATAATCACTAGTACGTTTTAAGAGACGGGACTCCCATACAATGAAAATGAAATTCACTGTTCTATGAAAACGAGGAAGTGCTCCAATACCAACCTAACCAAAATTAAAAAGTACGATGCTGCCAACATAACGAACAAAAAAATAAGGATGTTCTATTGTTACAATAAATGAGGTCGATAGTATAATAGACTCTATAGTCTATGGTTTTATGAAAATCCCAAAAAAACCCCTACATAATTTTAAATATTATTTATTGACAAATAAAAAATCAAATAATTACAATCATTGCTTTATCATACAGTTTACGGTTATCGCCGATTGGCACCCAGCTCCCTAGCCACAAGAGTAACTTCACATAAAATCTTTGAGGACTGCAGGATCTATTTATTTTTAAGTTAATTACGGCAGTATCCAAGGTCGACGTTGAAGGTTCTGTAACTAACACACATAAAAATTGGATTATGTCATGTATAAAGGCCGCTGTACACATTGGGCCAACGCGTTGGCCCAACGCATTGGACCAATGTGTACAGGGCTACATTTGTGACAAATCGTAGTAGGCGCGAACGTTGGCCGGCAAACCGAATTGTGTCGGTTTTTTGTGCACAAATCAAAGGATCTTGGCGCGCTCCGCAAACTGCGTTCACACGTTGGTGCCTGAATCAATTCGTTACTACTCGTCGACGGAGAAAGTAGTGCCGTGCGTTGACGTAAAAATGGCGGCAGGCTGGTCAAGTAGCGAGATAATGGAGTTTATTGAAATATATAGAAATGAAAGAATTATATGGGATCCGAAACACCCACAACACAAGAATAAAAACAAAGTAAGTACCTAATATATTAAACACAACAGAACATCAATTGCAGTACGAATATCATCGCTATGGGTCGATTAATATTAATGAATAGTCTGTAGGGTTCATCTTCAGTCGCTCTTGCCATTCATCATTATAAACCTTTTTTTGTTACTTATATATATTATAACTTTTTTAATATGTATTTCATGACTGGCCGGCGGAGTTTGGAAGAATAAAAAAAGATAACGTTTTTGAAAGAAAATGAAAATATAGGATTCGAAAATCAGACTGCAGAGAGGAAGGTGGTAGAACAAAGAGAAAAAGGATAAGGGTGCTTGAGGAGATTTAAAATCAAGTTTCCTGATTTTACCAAAGTGCTCCCGACTGCCACTGGAAGATAACTAAGGCCGATTTACCCAGCCTTCTTAATTGAGGGTTTTGAGGCCCCTGTTCGGTCCTCACATACCTTTCCTGCGGTCCCTGTTCGGACACCAAATATCTATTATTGTTCCTGAATTATTAATATTGTTATAATAATGATTTTATATCATTGATTATTCCGGAAAATTGAGTATACTGTCTGCGGCCTGCTCCAAAAGGAAATATAAGGGACTCTAGTGAATTAGTGAATAAAGTGATTGAGTGATACTTTCTATTTTTTTAGTAGTCAGCCTTCCTTTTGCCCTATTTTCAAAAGGAGTGTAACACTACAAGTCAAACAAAATCAAAGATTTCATGTAAGAGTTGGTATATGTAGCAAATTCAACCCAGTAAACCTTTTACTCTCGTATCTTTTGATATAAATCACTGATGCGCGTTACCTAATTCGCGCGTGAAAATTTAGTTCTTATGAATCTCACAAGAAACATGAGTACCTACGTACCTACTGTTTCACATTGCTTCATCTCAATTCTATTACTTATTTCCTTGTTGACAGCAAAAAAAAAAGTAGAATGTATGTACCTGCATGCCGTAAAAGCCGGTCGTGAGACGGCATGCAGGTGGATAAAGTTAAGGCTTCAAAAAATTCTAAATCTATGAGTTAAGGAATAATTTTAATAGACGATGCGATTGGCAATCGATTTTATTTCATTTTCTATCTATATGGACCCAACATGCTAAATATGGCCTTTGGTTTTATGACCTTAGGCTTTGTCTAGCCTGTAAGTAATAAAGACGTGATACTATGTATGTATGTTTATTTCGATTCGCTTTGACTCTGCATTAGTAATAATTGACCATGCAAAGGAGCGATCTATGTATATAGGTAAGTACTCATATAGGTAAGTATTTGCATATAATAATACAGGCCTCATGTTATAGTTAAGTATTTCCGGATATTTTGTATTTCTTCTTTTTGACCTTCCACTTGAAACTATACACTTAAAACAGGGACGGATCCAGGATTTAAGTAGAGGGTAAGGTGGGGCTTGAGCTTCAACTTTGCCAGAGTTTATCAAGGTTATTATTTCTTAAAACACTAGAGGCTTTTAGATGATTTATCCTTTCCCACATTTCGTAGCTTCTGCGCGGGATGAGAAGCTGGTTCATTCTAAGTTTTTTCTTTGCTCCCAGACCAGCATGGAAGCATATTATTTAGTTTTGCATATTGATTACTTATGTAGGTATGTAGTTAATTTTTGTAATATAATTTACATAACATAAGCAAAAAGGGCCAGGAAATCTCTCCCTCAGCTCCTCCAAATCAAAATCCTGGATCCACCCCCGGTGGTATTTATGAAAGAAAATATAGCTTATAAGATGCTCACCTCGTCCTATTTCTGTGTACAGTTAGCATCCACCATCTTCTTCTTCGCCATTTCTTTTTAGTCACTCTATTATGATACACCTTTACATAATAATTAAACGTGCAATATAAATAAATTGTGGCCGCAGCTAGAGTCTCAACCTCCATTGTCAAAGCGCCAATGCCCAATGAGCAATACGCAAACGTGTGAACAGCTACACACCGCGAACGCCAACGTATTGGCCCAATGCGTTGGGCCAATGTGTACAGGACCCTTAACGTATTAATAATTTCATAAAGTAATTCAATGGATTGGCCCGATACATGGAACTTTCATTTGTTGTTTTTTTCTTTTCAAAGTCTCGCCTGCACCTAGAAAGTAAATGAATAATAAATGTTATTTTTTAGTTAAATATACATATAAATAAAAAAGAAAAGCAAAATAAAACTAAAACACACCAATTGGTACATTGGGGTGTATTCAGGTGTTCATTTCTTATCATTCAGTGCAATAAAATAAAAAAGAAATTTTTGCCGATTGTCGATAAAAAATGGCACTGCACTATTGTTTACATGCAACACAATTTTATTCGAAAATTTGAACTAAAGTCCCAATAAACTATATTATACATGGTTTTAGAACAGCAGCAAGATATAATATGTATTAACCTATCTTCATCCAGCGGGAATTGGGCCAAAAATATTCGTTTTTTATTATCAATGCGACTCGTTCTTAGGCCACATATTTCGCAGCTTACTTTCGGCATCTAGAACACTAAACACGATACACCAAATATAACACTACGAAGAAAGAGTATTTAAACACTAAAATTTTGGCAAGTTTTATAAAAATCAAAACTCTGCTTGCCGAAAAATCCGAAAATAAACAACAAACAAACACAGTTGAAATGAAAGACGCCATATTACAACACATCAATATGGCGCCGATGGTTGTTTGTGGTTTTGATGTATAATACGGCCAAACTAGAGAATCGGCGATGTCTTTAATAACTTAATGGGTTTCGCAATCGCCTTGACTTAGTCGGGTTATTCCGCCATTAAAAATTTCCTCCGTTTCATACATCATTTTCTTTCCTTTTGAGTTGCGCCTGCCTGGTTATTTACCGTCATGTCACTTTAAAGGGTTACCAGTAGAAAATAGGCCTGAAACAATAAATATTAACTGTGATTTAGGAATATATAATATAACGAAATGAATGTGATTATAATACGATGACTTAAAATAATTGAAGTACAATTACCATACAAGCGTTATAACTGAGAATTTTGAATCAACTACATTTTTTTAGTCT
Organism: Synanthedon andrenaeformis; assembly: GCA_936446665.2. Classification (NCBI taxonomy): domain Eukaryota; kingdom Metazoa; phylum Arthropoda; class Insecta; order Lepidoptera; family Sesiidae; genus Synanthedon; species Synanthedon andrenaeformis. The sequence goes on along the minus strand of OW387786.2, from coordinate 2,518,376 downwards.
GGCAAGATGAAAGAAAGAGGCACACGGCCTCCGTTTGGCTCGGATTAGCCTCTGTATAAGGCGCAATGAACGATATACTTTAACTGTTTGTAATATAGTTCATTTTCGTAAATGCAATTTTTCCAGCAATCAGTCCTATTTATATTATCCTACGTCCCCGGATGCACTAGCACCATTCGCCCGCACAATGACAGACAGATCCACCACAGATTATTTGTTTTGTTTGACAAAATTTAAAATAATATTACCAGCCTGTTTTCCGTAGTGCTGACCACAGATTATAAAGACTATGTTGTTTCACAACAGATAGGACACTGACTGAACGATTCCAAAGTGTTAGCGATTTGGTATGCGAGACAAACCGTCATAGACAATATAGAGCTGTACCCATAATATTTGTTATCGTATCGATGTGATGACCGTACACATATCGATTTATTGTTTAGAGTTAAAAAAAACAACCAAAATTTTTACTTTTTTTTTATTGAATTTTCTTGTTTTTACAAATTTTTGTAATGCTAACTTTTGTATTGAATCCATTTGGGAAGGATTAATTTTCTTTTGGACAGATCCCTTTAAAATTAAATTAATACCTTTGCACCAATTATAAATCTGCAAAACCGACGTAATTCTAATGAATAAATCAATTAAATCCCTTTTGTGAACAGGACAGCCCAGCCAATCCATATTATGATTTTTTAAAAATTGTTTTTTTATATTTTTTAATATTCCTGTTTTGTGACAGTTTTTTTCTAATTCTTCATTCGATAAATCAATTAATTTTGAAAATGCCACGATAAACTGTGTATTATTATAAATTAAATTTCTATGTTTTAAAGTAGTTCGTTCTCTAAAGGTAGTCAGACTATGCACTCCTAATATTTCTTTTGTAATTATTGTTTTTCGACAATTGTTACACTTTATATTTTTTAATAACTTTCGAGTAACGAAACCAGATGTATATGTCTTAGAATTTATATTTATTTTTTCTTGTTGCACTTTGGAAAGCCTATTTCCAGGTCCTTGACTTACATTTTCACTGTTAATTATTGAATTTTGAATAGGTAAAAATTGTGTTGTGATGTCACTATTTGTACTTCTGCCTTGTGGTGTTATTAAATGTTTTAAATTTATTATTGTTGCACCAATATCTTCTTCACAATTAGCATATTTTGAATGAATGTTAAAAATATTTGTCATTAATAAAGATTTGTACGAGTTTTGGAATGTGTAGACATCTGGATTATTAAATCTGTAATTATGTGATCTAATTTTACCAAAAAAATTTTCTAAAGGGTCCTGGTTTAAATTTCTTGTATAGAAAAACTTGACCCCCTTAGAAAATAATATGTTTGTTATCCGAATTAGACTTTCCAAAGTTGTAACCCAATTATTTAAGGATGGCACTGTTTTCGTGACATTTTCGCCAGTTCTTTTCTTTTCCAAAAAATATATATTTTTGATTTTATTAATGGCACCCTTCCAAAACGCCAAATGTTGGCTGCTTTCTTTAACAGCCCCTCGAATTTTTCCCGCAGCATTTCCAGTTCGTGACCCATTGCAAGAGTCAAAAAGTTTATCGAAAAATTCTACAGCATCTGCAGTATTTTTATATGTGCTACTTAATACACTTCCATCTTGATGTTGTGCTGTGAAAGAATGATATTTTTGTTAATATAAAAATTTGGAAAATACCATAGTAATACTAACTGAAAGGGCGGAAATTAAAATTTTAACTTACTGAATTGTGCTGTGTATCTTAAAGTAGCCGCCACTCGTTCACTTAGAACTTTTGAGCAGTAGCTCACTTTCATTTTCCTAATTTTATCAGGAATTACGTGTTCATCCGTTAATTTTGGAAGCATTCTAATCTGACCAATTTTACAATCAAAGTTATATATATCAATTATATCTTGCCATTTAGCAATTCGGCCTTCATAAAGAAGATCCTTGGTCAGCATATTATTGCGTATCCCTTTCAGGAGATGTGGAGGATCATATATAACACTAATGTTGCAACCCTGTAGCGAGACGGTACCATCTGTAACAATTTTCAAAGATTATAAGCTGTTAAACAGAACTAAGCTACAATAGGATGCTTAAAATATATATCTCTATTTCTTTCTCATTTTTCTTCCGGTCAGTAGAATGCAAAAAGTCTTCGAAGATTGTTAATCTCAGAACCACAAGTTTCCTTCATTATTAAAGCAAGTGGTTATTATTATTTATAAACCACATATAATATTGAAAGAATAAAGAAATGTAGATAGGTAAAATTAAGACTTTAATCTGCATCTGCTACACATTAAAACTATAAATAAATAAACTATAATAAAATAAATAATAAATAACCAATTTACATTACCATATTTTAAATTGTTTTGCACTTGTAACCTTCTAGTTTCTTCTTGTAATGATTTAAGAGTAGACTGAAATGTCATGCCTTGGTCACAAATAAATGCTATGGGCTCTAGACCTATATGAACTACGGCGTCAACAACATCATTGAGTATTTTTTTTAATTGAGCAGCTGGCATTGTACCCTCACAAAAGTAAAATGCAAAAGGTTGTCTCCATGATGTGCATATACCTCTTACCATGAAGACTAATGCATGATCAGCAATTCTGACATTTAGGTTTTTTTGTACAAAGCCATATATGTGATCTTCTGCAGGGGAAAAGTGGAGATGAGAAGACAACTGAACTTCATCAAAAACTATACTGCATATCTTTTTTGTAGGTGTCCATTTTTTAATTCTATCTTTTAGCATGTCACAAAAGTATTCATTTATACCACTCTCTATTTTTACGTTGTGTAAAATTCGATTAATTGTTCTTTTAGCTGGTAATTTAAATATCTGTTGCAATAAACTATAACCCTTCGGACTTTGCTTATATAGGGAGAGGCACAAAAGTTTCTCCTCAAAATTATATCGTCGAGCATTCTTATTTAATTTTGAATTTCTTATTTGCATCAAAATGATATTTTTTTGCATATAGTTTAAACTGTCAACAAGTTTTTGAAATTCTTTTGTTTGTGCAAACTCTTCTGCATTTTTAATATTTTTTTCATTGTCCCTTCTGATCTCAAATAGTCTCCTCCTTTTCAAAATTTTCTTGCAACTGTTATATAGCCTTCTGCATTTGGGTGAAAGCTCTGTCAAACGATTTATTAATCTCATTCGTGGTGAATGAGTGGTTCCTGAAATAAAACATATTCTTACAAAAAAGCTAAATACACAGACTAGAAATTTATTCACATTTCTAAAAAGTCTTCTATTCTAAATTCAAGTTTAACTTCATATATTTAAACCACAGATCATAAAGACTATTATTTATTAGTGAATATTATTTAAACCTTGTTAAAATTTAGACAGACAGGGGAATTACTTTATTGCATCATTAAATAAACTTCCTTTTACAAAATTAATATTATAGTGTTACAAATTAAATTATATAAGTGTTTATGAACAAATGTTGCCCCATAGTTTAGGTTTAGGAACATACTTTAGGTGCAATAGAAATGTTACCATATCATTTGTTAATTGGTTAGCTTACCTCTGACACTTGAAATGGGTGACTTGCGATTAGAAGTTGTACTTTCTTCCATGTTACTACTTTGTTCAAGATGTGTATTTAATGTAGCTATTGTACTCATTGTTTCTTCATTGAATCATTAAAAGAACAACACTTACCTTGTGTTTCCAATTCTTCCAGATATAGAAGTTTTTTCGAATATGTGTGATCATTACTGGAAATTGAATATGTATGATCTTGTGTACCTAAAACAAAAAAAATAATGAATACAATAAGTAGCTTGAGCTAGACTGAGATTATGAAGATGCATAACAGAATTAGTCAAATTAATTAAAATAATTGATTTTTACTGACCTATATAACACTCAGGATTGCTTGGGACTCCAGTGCTAACTTCTTCATCAGTGAAAAGAGTAGGGCAGGATTGGTACTGTCTCTTGTTGTTAACTAAAAACTTTTTCTCAAAATGTTTAATGCAGATTTTTCTTTGCAAGATCTGTTGTGTTGACATCATTACAAGGTTTTGACAATAAACCGATGCACGAGATACCCATAGTTCTTGCAACCTAACATTTTTCGGAAAATTAAACAAAGTCACTTCATCTTTCGACAACCCACAAATACAGCACTTCGTGATCGGCATTGTGGTTGTTAAACAATCAAGCAGCGTATAGTTGTTGGCGAAATCTACGTCGGTATCCAGTAATCAAGCAGTGTATAGTTGTTGGCGAAATCTACGTCGGTATCCAGTAATCAAGCAGTGTATAGTTGTTGGCAAAATCTAGGTCGGTATCCAGTAATCGAGCAGTGTATAGTTGTTGGCGAAATCTACGTCGGTATCCAGTAATCAAGCAGTGTATAGTTGTTGGCGAAATCTACGTCGGTATCCAGTAATCAAGCAATGTGTAATCCTTTAAGAAATCCACTTTTAAAATAGGCCACTCACTAAAATCTGAAAAAGAAAAATAATAACTTCTAACTAAAAAAAAACCGCTACAGAACCAAAAACAAATATGTCACTAATCACTATCAATGGCGGACTATGGAAAGTGGCGCCTCTATACCGTTTGTGTCGCATACCGCAAACTTCTAACTTCAGATCGAATAATATGAAGTGTCAATGCCGTGGTGCTGACTAGTATCCAACTATAATATCGGTTTTACTTAAATAGTTATATTTTACCACCGTGCCACCGATGTACATATTTTACAGTAAAAATATTTTTGATATTGTTTTATTTATTTAATATTCGCATTGTTGTTGTTTTAAGGTCTGAATTTCGTTTAAAGCAGGATTACTAATGACCAAGTCGATTTGGAATGAATAAAAAAACAATTCACAATTTATATGTGAAGTCAAATAAATAAAAAATAATATTAATATTAAAATGGCTAAAGATAAAATGGTCATTTAGTGGAATGTTATAGAATGACGCTCATATTGTATGTTATAAAGAGTTTCCACTGTTGTTGTTAATGTTTGTTGCTTAATTATAAAATCAAAATAATGTACTAAATTTTGGGAATATTAATTCATGTATCAAACAAAAATTAATAGGTATTAATTTTATTTTATTTTTGCAGGTTTCTCAATAACCCGGATCTTAAAAAACAATGGATTGATTGTATGAAATGGAAAAGCTGGTTTCCAAGCAGTTATAATGTCATCTGCTTGGAATCAAATGTCGCGCATTTTGCAGAAGACTGTTTTTATGTAATTTAAGTCATCGTTGCTTATTGATACTGCAATTAATACACCTAATTTGCCTGTAGTGGTAAGAGACATGTCCTATTTCATGTGACTTATTTAAATCTGTACTAACTATAGTATTTTTTAACCAATTGATTTGCTGTTCTTTCCAGAGCAACATAGCAGTAATATCTGAATGTTCTCCACAAAATAAAAAATCATCACCTCAATAGGAGCTAATAATATTAACTACACCAAGGACACCTAAATATAGAACTGCAGAACTACAGCTACTACCTACTTCACAGTTTTATTCACTTACCAAAAAATGCCTTTGTAGATATATTTTAGAACTGAACACAAGTTAGGCACAAAAATAAATGCATTAAGGTATTACAGGACAAAGTGCATTATTATAAAAAGAGAATGGCTTCTTTAAAAGACAGTAAAAGAATTAGAGAAGTCTTATAGATACTGAAGATGTCCATAATGCTATGCAAAAATAAGGAGCGATGAGTATCTGACGAATGTAAGAACTTTAGCTTAATAGGTTAATTTTTTTTATTGATTTGTTTGTTTATTTTATGTGTTCTTTTACTCTATTTAACCCTTAATTGGGCATGGTCAATGGGAGACCTACAGAGTTTTATAAACCATATGGATTTTTTTTTGCAAATATGAGATTAAAATGTTGTATATATATATACTAGTGGCCCGCTCCCGGCTTCGCCCGGGGTGCTTTTTTGCAATCCAGCCGATAAATTACTTTAAACCGCCATCTGTGAGAACCTTATGGAACTCACAGATAAATAATTGCTGTATTGAATAAGTATCAACAGATGGCGCTATGTTAATAATATTATATAATTTGCAAAAAAATAATAACTAAACAAAATGTAATATAAACTATCCTATCTTTTAAGTTGGACCAAATAACAGATACTTATGAAGTTTGATCAAAGTCGGTTCAGTAGTTTCAGAGTTTATCGCGAACATACATCGTGACACGAGATTTTTATATATAAGTATAGATAGATATATAAAAACATGTGGGAAACATACTATTTGATAGTGATACCCTAAAAGCAATTAGTGCTATGTGGGAAATAATTTACATGTCCGTGGCATATGAACCCTAACATTGGATAAATGGGTCTCCTCGGGTACACCATATTTTGTTTTGTAAACTGGTGCATGCTTCTTCCTGCTCCTAAAATTATTTATTAGTGCTTGTCCGAGACGCAAACGAAAACTCTTATATTTCGGCGGTCTGAGTCATGTATATTATATATGCATTTATCATGGCTGCTTTAAGCAAAAACCAGAACAATCTATGCCAATTTTTTCGAGATTTCCGGCCCATAGGATAGGAAGACCTGTAATGGTCAAAGAGGTCTACTCCACCTGGAGTAAGTAGAATATGTTGTATTTTGAAATCCATAATTCCTGGTATATTTTCTGTTTCTTTTGCGGCTAATATGTGGTCGCAGTTCGTTACGTAAATGAATTAAGTTGTTTCCAACGGCTTCTTCTTTTAGCTGTGATATGAAAAAAAGAATATTTGGATTTTTGTGAACTCTTTGTTAATCGTTTTATGCCAGCTTTCCACTACGTTGTTCGTGCGGTAGCGGACATAAGACCACGACATAAGATGTACCATTTCAAATCGAATCCACTGAGTTCTAAGTTTTCACCTTCAGGTGATGTTGCCATTACATAATGCCATCCTTCGTGAATTTTTAATGGAGCCAGGTGTACTAATGCAGCACATTTAGCAATATTTTAAGTGGTTTGAATAAAACCATGTCAAGAGGCTGCAACAAATGTGTGCAATGATCTGGAAAAGTGAATAGATAAATTTGGTTATATTTCGCAACTTTAAGAACTTCTGCTCCAATATGAGCAGAATGTGAGTCCATCAGCAGGACCACAGGACGTTCAAGTGTATTGCAGTTACAAAGAAATTAAACCATTCTAAAAATAATTCTGAATTGATCCAACCTTTGAGAGATAGTCTGATTAATAAATTGGGAAGAGCATCATTTTTAAGAAGCAAGTCTGGTGTGCTAGCACTCCTAAGTAATCCTTTCTTTCAAATCCAATTCAAATTATTCTCTTTCAAATCCAGCCTCAACTAAAAGTTTGAATTCGGAACCTCTGTAGTCTCCACATGCAGTGTTTTTTTTAATTACGTTGAGTTCTTTAATTAAAACTTTAGTTTGTGTTCTTGTTTAGCAGCGCAGTTTTTATTTGCTTCAGTATTTTTTTGGTAGTTACTACGTCTGCTGTGGCTGTTACGGTATCAGTCTGTCTGGAGTTTATATTTTCCAATGTATCGAGGACACATTTAGTCGATGCCACGTTCTTGCAATGTCTGCAAACAATTCGCAAAATTTCGTTTTAGTAACCGGTGTATTGATATTTTCTGGCTTAGCTAAAAATCTTAGCACTATTCTTTCAGCTTGCTTTGAGAGAAGCAAATAAACTAGCGTCATCAGGCTGGAGGTTATGCGTCGTGTTGAGTGGAAGGGCATATAATATTATCTACATCTGTTCACAATTTGTGTCCGTCTACGAGCAAGAGGACATATTTTTTTGGATGTTATTGCGTTTAAGCCAGTTATTAAATTCATTAGTGACGTATTTAAAAAATACGTTGGGGAATCCATCCTGACTCAGACCTGTCCAACCACCATTGCTCGTGGTGATTTCACATACGGAAATATCAAGCTTGGTGGACAGACATCTCAATTAGCATTGAATGTTTCTTTTATTTTTATAATATTAAGGTCTGTTGTCTTTTTCGTTCCCTTGTTTAACTTGATACAGATTACGGAATCATCTGGGCCCCGGTACTTGGCCAGTCTTCTGGTACAGCGCAAAGCCAAGTTTGGTTTCTCACCAGTAGGTTCCTTTTCGATATTTGATTGTGAATAAAATATACATGTTTTGGGTGAAGTCGTTTACCACCAATATAGTCTTTTAACAATAGATCCTTCGTCTATAATTGATTGTAAATAGACTTCACCTGTCTTTTTCAATGGTGTATCCATAATACCTATTCATCTGAAATCAGAATGCCACGACATTACATATATTTATTAATTTAATTCTGTTATACAATAGGGATTATGGGGGTATTTAGGAAATATCTATTAGCACGTAAGGTAATTCTGAAACTGTGTGCCCAGTCTGAAATAAAAAGTACTACAAGCTTGACGATGTTTAATTGTTATTTTTAACCGAGTCAAAGACTGTTCACATTCTAAGTACAATAAAAGTGTAATAATTGTTATTACTTTGATTTTATTTTAAGTACATACTATGATAAGTAAATAGATTTACTTGTACAATGTTTCAAAAATAAAGTGATATTTCAACATAGCTAGTATTTTTTTTTCATACATGCTTTTTGTGTTATATGGTATCATATAAAAATTTGATTAGTAGGTACTGTTTTTATCTAAATAAATTAATAATAGTACCTTGAATAATCACAGTGAGTAGGTACAAAAAGTGTCAGAAGTAAAACTTTTTTGGTGATCTTATATAGTAAGCGGTTCATATAGTGTCCGTGAGAGAGAGATAAATAAAATAAATATTTAAAATAGTATTAAATTTTTCACAAATGCAGCGTCACGTGATTGAAATTATTTATGTCTGCTACACATGTAACGATATATCGTAGCGATTTCAGACTGTGCAGATAAATCGAACGTTCCTAGTGTCTCCACACGCCTCCGATATCTGCGTCGATCGTCAGTTCTCCGCAGAAGCTCACGCGAGAAACATGTCATCCACGATGGAAGATGATGACGCAATTGGCCTGATATTAGGCCTGGTTATGTGTTTAAAGAAAAAAAAGGCGCGGAGTGTGTTGTGTAAACACTGGCTCATGAAAAGGAAGCTATTTTCTCATACCAAATACCAACTTATTAAATGAGTTGAAATTTGCTCCGTAAGATTGGCATAATTACTTGAGGTAGAATGAGAAAGCATACTTAAACCTGCTGTCTTTAGTTACTCCACTAATAAAGAAAAAAACTGCACAAACGCAATCGACAACGATTTATCTAACAAAAATTGCAACTACCACCAATGAACGATAATCTGCAACGATTTGTCATACACACGATCGATAAATCTGCGCAAATCGATTTGCACAGATTAATCGCTACGATATATCGTTACATGTGTAGCAGGCATTACACTACACTTCAAAAAATCGCGGTTGTCTTAGATTTTTCATTCAATTAGGTGACGTAATCTCGTTTACTACGCTATAAAAAGTTTATTTATTGTTATTATGGTTTATTTATTGTTCACACTGCATAACAGTTTAAAACTGAAGCGTAAACAAACATAACGTAATGTCTCATCACTTTCTTCAGACTTTATTAGATCCTATGATATTAAGCAAATATTTATTTTCCTAAATTAGGCGTTATTCCTACTAAATCCTACACTTTTAGAATATCTCTCTTTCTGAATAGCTACTGCCATTGAGTTAGGGAGACCAACTGTCTTCATCGCCTGCCACATTTTGCTGTATTTGTAGCTAACTGGGTAATCCCAAACAGCTGGGTAACACAACTCTTTGTTTATTATTGAATCCCCTCAATGGTAGATTTAAGAGGAGATAAAGGTACCCGCGGATCCACATGTGGAGCCAAGCTGTAGATCCAAGTGGAAGGAGGCTTTCCACTTCACTTAGACTTAAGCTCATGTCCTGCCAAATTACACGTCTTAGTAATAAGTAATGTAATGCAGTTATTTGAGCAGCCCGTCTGGCGACAGTAACCACTCCCTTTCAGAAACCACAGTGAAATAGCAATGTGTGCTGTTGTGTTTCGGACGTTGCTTGTGTTATAGGCGACGGTAGCCACCTACCATCAAGAGGTCTAAAATAAAACTTAAGTAGGTAGGTATATTAAGATCCCCCCCTAGGTGGGCCACGACCTTGACGTGGTGGGGGGGCTTACCCTCGCCAGTTCTTGGCGAGGGGACCAAGAAGGCCCACACCGTGCGCTCCGAGCGGGCTTGAGATACCAAGCCCGTGGCGGAGCGCACATCTGAGGTTCCCCTGGCAGCTTGCTGCCAGGGTTTTTTACGGAGTTCAGGGGAACAGGGAGGCCCTTAGGGTGGCCCCTGGTCCCCTGCTCTTGTTGAGGTAGGGCGGAACTTGTTCCGCCCTCATCGGCGTTCCCCTGGCGACCGGGACGGGATTGGTATCTCTCTCTCTGCCCTTCTCGCCCCTGTCGCCAGGGCTTTTGTTGGTTCTGTTTTTATTTTAATGTGCTGTCCTTTCTTTCCTTTTTGTTGAGTTCAGGGGAACAGGGAGGCCATGGAGGGTGGCCCCTGGTCCCCTGCTCTAGTTGACGGTCGGGCGGGACTTGTCCCGCCCACTTTGGCGGTGGGGGAGCCAATGGACATTGCGGTGTCCATTGAGTCCCCCCATTAACATCATGCAGACGGCCGGGCAGGAGAAGGCGGGCACCAGCCCGTCTTCAAATGTCCTAGGGGACCTGCGCACAACAGTAGCTAGCTGTGTGTGCCTGCACGGGTCCCCTACGTCTGGGGATTGCTCGGGTGTCTCCGGGCAATCCCCCTGTTGGCGGTCGCCTAGCCAGCAATGGCTAGGCTGCCCGAGGGGGGTGGGTCGGAGCAGTTGGTTCGCCAGAGCCCGTCCACTCCCCACTTACGGGCAAGGAGACACCGGGGAGTTTTAGTGGGTAGGGGCAGTTCCGCCTGCTACGTGAGCAACGCGGAGTATACTGTCGACCCCCACATACCCCTGTCGCCTAGCAAGCGGCAATCAATAAAAGGATTTCTCCTCGACAAAAAAAAAAAAAAGGTATATTAAGATAGCAGTTTAGAACATTTGCTGTTCATATAAAATATCGTCTTCAATAAATAAACGCCAACCGACGTTTTAACAAAAATGGCGTGTTATTTTCTTTTCCGTTTAACCCTTCGAATGCTGAACAAGGTACCTATTCGTGATCAAAGCGTCTTTATAGAGGCAGTTAATTAGGCGCGTTCTTTGAACTAGTCAGGCGAATAAACTTTGATCAGCAAATACTTACGTTTAAATAAGGCTTGCGGCACACGTTTGAAGATTAATTATTTTTAAGGCCATATACATATATTATATTATGCCCAATTACAAATTTTAAATAAGAACCTCTTCACATTAAAACAAGTTTTTTCTAGGGCCTTGGATGGATCTTGGAAGTATTCTTATACCTAAAAAAAACAATGAAATAAATTTGAAACACGCTGTCAGATTCATAATGATTAAATCAAAGACTTTTTTTCCCATTTAAAACATAATATGATTCCTGTAAAATTTCTACTTATGGATTTCATTTAGTAAGCTGTCTATTTAAGTAAGTAGGTACCTAAGCATTATTAAGTTATTTTATAATTTTGTTTGGTCTGGTACTACTTTCATACTACAGTTCATACTTCTTTTCGGAGTTACAAATTAGGTAGCCTATGGAGTTACAAATTAGGTAGCCGTTGAAGTCAGTACTTACACAAGCAAAGGCAGCACGCCCTTTGTAACGTTGCTTGTGTTAATAGTCCAAGCGGCGACCGTAAAAAAGGGTGGTGATCCAAAATAAGTACAAAAATGGACTTTATAACTTTTTGGATATTAGACAAATAAGGAACTAACGGTCTGGCGACCTGTAACTTTCTACTAAGCCCAAACACCTATATAACTGCTGTAAATTGTTAAGGAGTTGGGTATCCCGCAGACTAACTTATGCTGCAGCATCAGATCTAGGTTACCATATCAAGGAAATGCCACCGAAGTAATATACCAAGTTAGCCAAAGTCGCATGGCACAGGTTGTTTAAACAATTAAATTTTATTAACCAGTGTATACGAGGATACTTTATACTTACTTAACTGAATATTTGACTGGAGTTACGAAATGTACAAGACTCCCTAAAATCCCATCGCTAAATCATACCTACATCGTATTTCCGATAACAGAGCTGTATAAATTGATATTCCAATACTTACTTGTGCCAATTTGGCAAATCTACAAATAGAAAATCCGATAACCAAATAACCAACTAAACCTTACTGTCAGATGTTAGATTTATTATTGGAGCAGCAAAAGAAAATAACGGGAAACACCAAGATAAACAACGAAGTTATTACATAAATATTTATTCGAAGATTGAAACTGCGCCCTTCACTGAATATTTCTTTCCTATACTTACATATTTATTTTCTTCTGTAATCCACAAAGGCTTTGTGTGGTGACCTATGAAAGGTCTAAAAGATTAGGGTTGGCACTAAACGAAATATTTGTACATACCTATAATAAAAGTAATTTATTAATTATTTTTGTATTTTGTATAAAAATATATTTGTTTCATTCTTTCTTTATTCTTTCTTACCTTTTGAGTACCTACTAATACTAAAAACATATTGCAGTCATTTGGGCAGCCCGTCTGGCGGCAGTAACCACCCTCTTACAGAACACCACCGTTAAATAACAGCATATGTGCTGTTGTGTTGCGTTGAGTGTGGGATGGGGGGGGAGGTTGCTTAGAGCCCATTACCCCAACTCTACCTTATTAAATCCTTCTATGATCGGTAGCGCGCTGCAGCACCTATGGCATTGCTTGTGTTTTGGTGACGGTAGCCACCTACCATCAAGTGAACCGTCAGCTTGTCTGTAGACCTTAACATAAAAAAAGTAGGTAACCACCTACTTACAGAAGACCACCGTGAAATAACAGTATATATGTGTGTATATAATTTGTAGAAATAATTGCATAAATGCGAAGCCAGGGGCGGGTCGCTAGTATTTATATGAAAACATGGACAAAATCATTGAAGGTCAAGTTAATTATTCGTCAATCTGTAATAAAATATTGAATAACAAATACAGAAGTTGAATGGAAGTACAAATCGTCAGCAAACAGCGATCATCAGCATAATAATATGTTTACTAAGCAAATCCTTCAATAATGTTTGAAACTTAATATAAATACCTACTCTCAGTCTTTGTTTCCTATTAATTGGTGTTATTAAATTTTTATAGCTATTGTACAGAAATAATAGCTATTAAAAATTGTCTTGAAAATAATAAATAAGCCTTATTTATTATTTTCAGGATATTATGTGTATCAATTGACTATAATATAGACTAGTAGCGGGCCGCCTCCGGCTTCGCATGGATTTTTTTCTGTAAATTATATATTAAAAACCGCTCTTTCCATTAATGAAACCTCTTTAAAATCCGTTGCGTAGTATCTACTAGTAATAGTATACATAGGTATAAACTACACTTATAATTTTTTTTTCTGCTCTTTCGCAGATGCAGTCGACTGCAGATTTTTCCTTCAGTAGAAGAGCATTTTTTAATTTTTTTTTATTATTATCTTTTTGTATTGTGGGGCTTTCACCTTAGCCCCATCATCTCCAGAAGAGCATTGATTTTTTTATTTACAATCCATACGTGAAATTATAAGAACTCTCAAGAGGTGATGGCAAGTCACCTTTGCCAAGCTATTCTCCTTAATTCATTCTGGTAAGGATAATCTTTTTACGAATAGCAAATGTAAAGATTTTCTGTGATATGAAATTTAATTTTCTTTAAATAACAGTCCACGAAATGTTGAAGGGAACTTATACAGATTAAATGTAATTCGTCAAGGTGTTTGGAAAAAAACTCAAAAGGCATCTTGGTCGTTTCAGTACCCTTTTGGGAGCTGTTCTCAGGATATTTTTTTAAAGAAAATATATTTATCTTCTCTTGTAAAACTATCTTTATCACGAGCAATAGAGATGTGTGTTTTGTAATCATACCTTACCTACCTTTTGCTATCAAGTATCCTCTGCAGTTTAAGCTATTATTTTATAATGGTATGAAATATTAGATTTCAATTGATGCTGCAGTAAGTGATAATATCTTAAGTAAATATACAATTTATTTTATTATATTATTCCTACTTCTAAGTATTTTAGACCGTCAAATAAATAAAACGAAAATTTTTTACCGATTAAAAAAATAAGACAAAATATTCAAGTATTACAAACTAAACTTGAACTTGTTTATTTGATGCACAGCGCCTTATTTATTCACTATATTCATTCTCAAGTTGACATTCGTCGCTTGGGAATTTCTAGATGGGTATTTTAGCCAATTTTGTTATTGCGCTTGAAAGTTGAGCTACGGGTGTCTAGAGCTTTCCCGTATTAAACGTATTCTTGGCAAACGACCAATATTATCAGCTTTTTGCGAAATTGAGTAAATATACTACTTTTTCTTTAAACACTTAACTTTATGCTATACTAGCGACCTGCCGGGCGCCGTCGATTTTGCCCCGGTGATTTTTTCTGCTAATTACATACACAAACCTTACATTAGTGAAAACTACATTAAAATCCGTTGAGTGGTTTAGAAGAAATTAGCGGAGAAACAAACAGAGGCGTACATCGACTTTATTTTATATGTATACATATAGAAGAAACCATACAGCGGCATGACCCGGCGTTGAATGTTTGTAATCAGCCAAAGGGAAATTTATGAAACTCGTGAAACCTACCATCAGAGCATCGTCAGCCTGTCTGCCGACTTTATCATAAAACAAGTGAGTGTGGACAAAGTCGCTAGTCATAAAATAAAGTAACATTAAATATTTTTGAAATTATTTTAAAATTTAAAGCAATTTATTGAAGGTAGGAAAGGGTCAGCCCTAAAAGGGTATATTGAGGCTTCGTTCTTAATGCCTACTCGGGTGAAGTCGATAGGTGCGGTAGGCGAATAACGCGGTTAGCAATAATTTTAGGCGAAAATCCTTTGGAAATGAAGATCAAAGGGCCACCTGCCTTTCCTGATCATTGAATCTAACATTAGTGCCACTTGTCCCCGAAGCTCGGGGCACCTTTTGGCGAAATATTGCTTTTACGAAACTTCAGTGAATAAACACCAAAAATGTGTAGTTATTTTGAAAACTTTTTGCATTTAACACAGTTTTCATCAAAGTTTAAACTGTTAAAACTGAGTTAAAATCGTCGTTATCAAACCAAAATCTGCCAAAAAATGTGTTTAGGTATTTTGAAAAAACTGTTTTCATCAAAGTTAAAACTGTTAATACTGAGACAGTTGGATATCGTCGTTGTCGAACCAAAATGTGCAAAAAAGGAAAGAAAAGACAATATAATTTTCTAACTAAATTTATTTCCCCGAAACTATTTCTTATAGAAATCCTACTTATTAATGTCCAGTTCCAACACTGTTTTCTTTTCAATCAGAAAAACACTAAGGGATAGTGTAAAAATTATTTTTTCAAATCACATAAGATCCTTTAAGAATCCTTTATATTTTACAACTAAAATATCTAAACAACGATAAACATTTTAAAAATACTAACACAAATAAATAATTTAAAACTACAATAAAATCTCTTTATGTGAATAATTTCTTAGTACATAGTTTACATACGAGTATTAACTGAATACTTTCTCAAAAGGATTGATTGATTTAAGTAATATAATATTTAAAAAATATTTTCATTAAAAATACTGTTAGGTATAAACATCCAACAATATGAACTCTCGTACAAATATGAACCAATTCCATGTGTAGATATATGAATGTATGGTTTGCAAAAAAAAGTAATTTTTAGATTTGTTAAATGAACCATTATTTTATTTAAAAAATATATATCATCAGTTGGTTATTTTAATTAAAAAAGAGTGGTACCTAACTCAAAATACTTTATCAATTTGGTTCCTACCACAGGATCAAGAGGTATACTCTCTTTCACTATTTGTATTGAGTTACATTAAAAATAATATTATTCCAAAATATCAACTGTATATTTAAAAAACTAAATTATTTAACGGTGAAAGGTAACCTAATCTTCTCGATTCCGAATTTATAGTTTCAGACTTGTCCCATTTTAGTAGTAATTGAGTCAATACATCATGTCTTTCAATTGTCATTGAGTATTTTCATAATTTCGAGACTTTCGAGATTCCAGCCAGTCAATTTACAGTGAAAATTTAACTGTCTTACTTTGCAAAAGTCTTACAATATGTATTGGCAAACAAGATTTGTAAATATGTTACTTTTCAAATACTTATGCCAGACGTTTAAATTTTCATCATAATAATATACGAAATATGGGAAAATTACAAAATTTCTCCTATATTAGGTATATTTGAGTCATGAAATCACATTCTTTAACATTAAGAATAACTTGAAAATCCTAAAAAAATGCTTCTCAGAATTATCAAACAACAGTGAAAGTCCTGCGGCTGAGATTATGATAATAAACAATGATCTTAATTTATTGTTGTTATTTTTAGGATAACTTTGTCACGCCATAACTTTTTATTTTAGTACCAATTGTTAGTAAAGAAACTAAATATGTAATTTTATATTCGCCATAGATAAAAAAATTAAAATATACAACTTCATGCAGTGTTTGCACACTTAAGACAAATTATATTCAGAGAGAATGACCGACAGGAATCTTACTGGGTTTAGTTTTGAATAATTTCTTAGTCCTGTGTTTCGGGTTTGTGTATTAGGGACTACATAACGACGTTGACAATATAATAAAAATAATAACAATTATCTTTATTATATTGCATAATAATATAATAAAGAAATGACCATTTTAAAAATAAACTCAATTCTCATAAACCTCCATTCGTCTATGTTACATTATCGTGTTGAATTCTGTGATCTCTTTATGAATAACTATCAACCTACGTTACTAACGATTTTTAAGCGTACAATCTTTAAAGCATCTACAACGATACAAAGTAAAATAACGATCACATCAATGAGGTATTTGGCTAATGAATTCGCTAGAAATTTTCAAGCAGGAAGATTGTTGGAAGTATTGCTTATTTTACACCCTCGTATTCTAATGATATGGTTGCGATCATTAAAATTGGACCAACCACGGCCATAGTTGATGTCGCAGCTGTAAAAGCGCAGAAAATAATGAAAGAAACAGCTTCGCATGCGTTTACCTCATCGTATTTCGTCTGTGGTTCTGGCAATCATATCTTCAAAATGAATAACGGAAATTTGTTAGTTTACCGCTTTACAATCAGCATTCAAAATGGAACCATCGAGATAACTTATCAAGAGATAAACTATTTAAGTTTTCGCGCTAATGTTTACTTACTTTGGAGAACGGTAATGTTCTAACTTTTGCTACTCAAATCTTTGACATTCGTTCAAAATAATTTTCAACATAACTTGATCCAGAATAGGTAGTTCAAATATTTTATAAAATTGCATAAAAATAAATATTCATTTAAAGATAAAAAAGATCTTATAAATGTAAAGATTATTAGAACAATAAAATTCATCGATCACAACACATCTCTTAAAAGGTAAATTGATTTTGAATATGTAATGACTTTTAAGTATTATAATAAAATATAAGCGATGCACTTAAAACTGAATGCCAGTATCTAAATTCAAAATATATATATATAATAATTTGGCAATAATATATTGTATAAAAACGATGGCCCTCTTATTAAAGTTGAATTTTTAAGAATTCATTAATATAAAGTTGATAAAAAATAATCTGAAGAATATGTTTAGAAAAATGTTTTTATCTATTTAAGTAGTTTTTGTTACAATACACTTTCATTAACTCTATAAGGAGATCATATTATTTATTTCTACTGTATTATATTATATTTATACATTTTACTCTAACTATTTCATACATGTTTACGCTAATACCTTTTTATTTATCTACATTTATGTAAACATTAATTTGGTAAAACTGCGGATTCAATTATGTCTGAAAAATTAGTTACCTAATAAGTTAATTTCTTGTAAAAATCTTTTAAACAAGCTTTTTAAGAACTGCCACTGCTTTTTACTCGATGGCAAACACTCAATGCAACAATTATTGTTACCTCGACTGGAACCCATGTATTCCATTTAGCTCGTGGTATCGCAATATATCGTGTTTCTTCTACCGAAAGGTTAAGGTGAATGATGCACCGGAAAATATTCCATTTATCCAAAATTTACTCGCGCACGAACACAAATTCGTTGTAATGGTTCCAACGATTTTCTTCAGAGTCAACCCCAGGCTTCAGTTCAGCCGCCCCGCCTGCAGTACCGCTGCCGCAACTTGCTGTCAACTTGAACCCATTCTCTTGCAACATGTCGAACGCTTGTTCGATGAACGAATGCTTCAGGAAGAACCTCGAAGTGTATCGGTCTGCGAGCCCGTGGTCCGGATCTCTGGACTCGTTTAACGTTTCACCGAACACGTCACGGCACAGCGTTACCTTACCACAAACCAAAATACGCGACAACTTGCGAAACTTCACATCGGCTAGACCGTCCCGTCCGAAAGCGAAACTGCCTCGATAGCCGACGGTGATGCATCCTTTCTCACGGTTCGGCGGACGAGGGTCCGCTTCTCGTACTGCATTCTCTAATCCCGGAAGTCGATAATGTTTCGCTTCCCTTGCGAGTCGTTTGTGTTCACGAAAACATTCCGGAAGTACGAGACCACCGTCTCTGAGGTAGTCCAAGACGTAGCGGAACAAAACTCCGTCTCGGTCGAAGAAAATGCGTCCGCGAGCGTCGCGAGGATGTTCCGGATCGCGCAGAGCCGCGGCGGGCAGCGAATCTGGTTCACGGAGTATCGTATCCCGAGTGGAGGCATAGTGCACGCCGCCGACGTTAAGTTCTAGGACTTCGGGCGGAGCGTCCGCCATGGTTGCAATGTGAGAGCGCAGTGCCGAGGCGACTGCGCGCCCCTCGCCCCCTCCCTGACCCACTTACCGTGCGTCTCGGCGCCGCCGCGCGGGCCCATCAATAACGCACACCCGGGTTACTGACTCGAACGTAATTATTTCCTACCCTTTCTAGGGAACTTCTTCGTAAAAGCCTTCAAGGTCGACGTCTTAACAGATGGTTTATCATTCCTCGATACTCCCGAGAATGTGCTCATCGTTCGACTTGCTTCCCGTAATATGGATTCGGCGAATGGGAACCCCGCGCCACACGCGATTAAACAGTATCGACATCGAGGCCAAAATTACTTCCATTGTATTTTCATGGGCGAGACTTAACCGAACGGTTATCAAAATTCCTTATTTACAATGAGATATGTGGAGGCACCTAACAAGTGTTATTATCTCTCTTAACGTATCATCGTTCAGCAAAATGGGTTCACCGTGAGCCTAAATTTTTACTCATTACAAGAGTAACGACCGGAGTCCCTTAATTACAGCCTCGGGAAATACGCTTTTGTTTTCTGCACATTTACGAGATGGAAGTTGACGTGAGAGCAAAATGTAATTAAAATTTTATAGCAAGGTTTTTGTTTTTACCTTTCAATACAAAATAATAAAAAACGAGTATCATTTTAGACATATATTTAAGGTAAAATAACAAATACTATTTGGTAGGTACTAATACATTAAACAGCAAATAATAGATAAATTATGCAAGATAATATTAGTATAGAGAGATTATATTTCCTAGTCTTTTTTAATACTGAAATTATCAAAACTATACTCAGCGATTTCTTTACGGTTTCTAAAATCAGCCTTCTCGATTTGACTACTGGGACTTCCCGTTGTCTTCAGCCAATGCATCCTGAAATATTCGGGAATTAATTACGAATACACAATGATTAAAGAGGATAAATTAGCGAGAATACGCTAATACCATTGACTTGCAAGAGATGAGAAAATCCACTTAGCCTTAAAAGGATCAACTCGACTTAATACAGAACAGGTGAATAAACCGCTAACCCTAATAGTTGAGTCGTTCAATTTCTCCCGTAAAAGCGTATAAAGCGTATCCCGCAAAAGTTATTATGTAAGCAACTTGTTGATCTAAAACAGTTGTAAAAGCACGTGAATGAAATAGATTCGATTCGGGAAAACATATCGTATTAAGTTGTGCATTGTATCAACAGGTGCACTTGTATGCCAATGTGGAACTGGATAATTCTAGCAATAATTTGCTCAACATTTTAATACGACATCCACCCAGAAGTCTTAAGTCAGCATAATAAGTCACCAGGAGAGGTTACGTTCAGGTTACGTTACACTTCGCTGCTACCCTTACAGGTGAAACAGCCCTCTAATAGAAGTATCCATGATAATAACTAATAGTAACTTGAAAGACAGTTGGTTTCTTAGGGTTTTCGAGGCACAAAATTCTTAACCAATCAAGCTTTACGCGGCAGAATATTGCTGCTAAATGGATTGCTTTTCAGGGAACAACTGACATTCAATTAATCAAGGTAAGGTATAATAAAATAGTAACAGAGCATACTGCGTTCTGCAGTCATAAACAGCGGTAGCCTGTCTGGCGGTAGTAACCATCACATTAATGTTGGTCGCAACCAAACGACCAAAATTAATGTGATTTGGTGATTTACGAGCATTTGGTCTACTAGTCCACATAGCATATTACCACATCGCAAAACGTCCACTAGGTAACTACCGCATTTAGGGATACTTTAAGGTACTTTTAGAAACTGTACGATATTTACTTTAATTAAATAAATAATCTGAAAGTTGAACTAATAGGATCAATTTATTCCAGAAAGGTCAACTTTTAAAATAAATGACAGTTGAAATAATTGGAATGTTTTTGTCGAATTAGTTCAACTAGTTGAACTTCCAGTTGAACTTTGTGGAATAGATGGAAAAATCACAAAATAGCATACATTTTTAAATTAAAAACTAAAATGGATAATTGCATATTTTAAAAAGAACTATCCTTAATAGTGCCTGAGTTAGGGGTAACAGAGCCTATTTCCCTGTTCCTTATCCCTCATACCTCATCTATAAAGTAGGCAGCGTACCTACTTGCAAACTCTATAGGGTTGCTTGGGTTAATAGAAAACAATAGCCGTCAATCTATCTGCTGGCCTCAACACACTTTTATCAGAGCCCCATATAGCTGGTACGACACAAATAGAAGATCGCCTGGTAAAAGATTCAAGTTGAATGATTCCATACAATGTTAAGGACACGCTGTACGAGCGAGTGGTCAGTAATGGGTATGTAGGAGAATTTGTTGTCTCAACTTACTATAACGAGAGTAACCGAAAACAGAACGCGACTCAACACATCGCGAATCTCACTGAATACGCGAAAATAGTAAAAACATACGCCAGCAATTCCCAAATTTTAGGAACACCTATATGATGGCAACCCAATTTTAAATGTAGATTAAATGCATAGCCAGGATGTTTTCATGACCAACATTTTTGGCTTTTAGTCAGTAATTACAAGAATTCACCCTAAATTCACAAATTCTGCACATTTTAGAAACTAATTAATTAATTAAAAATTAATTAAAATAAATTTCAGGTTTTTGTTTCTATTTTGTCTCAGAAATGTCATGGTTTTTTTTAATGTATTGCTACGACCAATAATTAATAAGTAATCATGGAATTACGTAGTATGGAATTGGCAAGATACTCGAGTTGGAAAGTGAGCTCTTAAGAAGACATAGAACTCAATTGGTATCTTTACATAGTATAAAATAAAGTCGCTTACCGCCGTCTGTCCCGCTGTACGCTTTGATATTATACGCAACGGATTTTAATGCTGTGTGGAAAGAGCGAAAATTTCAAAAAATTTAATTAGGCATGAGAGCAATATGGGGCCTGATTAAAATATTACAGAACAGGGAACATCATTTATGGTGATTTACTTACATTGACTCCATTTTCTCAGTTGGACCTTGTATGTGGCCCAAGACAGTTCCTTTAGATGTGTTCATGCACCAGCCCCTGAGTCCTAGTTTGTCAGCTTGGTCTTTGGTATGCTGTAACAACAGAAACCTACATGTATAAGTAGCCCCCTTGACTTTGACTAGCTCCTTGGTCGAGCTTGCTTTAGCACTCTGTCTTAGTTTGATTCGCGGCAGGGCCAACTTTGAAAATAAACTTTTCATGATTGGATTTGGCCTGGATCTGGCAAGTAGTAGCAGGGCAGACTACATATCGCAATCATTTGGATATCGCAAACTCGCTTATGGAAGAGCCCCTTATGAAAGACTACCATGAAATAACAGAATGTGTGCTATGTTTTTGTGTGTGAAGGATGCCAGAGTCAATTTCCCTATTCCTTCCTAATCTCTTATCTGTAATCCTATGATTGGCAGTGCATTTACAACACCTACGGCATAGGCGGCTCGCCTTGTCGTAGGTGACGAATCAAGTGGTCCTTCAGTCTACCTATAATATTATTCTTGACTTTTTTGACTGTCACTAAAACAAGTATACAGAAAAAACTAAAGTTAATGTAGGAATTTATTTTTGTTATTAAAGAAAAGTTTGTCAAACAAGTTGATGGACCACTTATTATTAAGTGGCTACTTGTTGCCTATTAATACATTCGAGCACTGCTAGAAGTCAGCTGCTAACCTTAGTTAAATTAGGAAGTGATAGGAAAATGGTAGATACAATTAGTTACACAAAACAATTTTCAGGTTTTCTAAACCATTAACACCAATAATTACAACCAGGTGTTGGTTTTAACAATTAAATTGACTAGTATAAAGTGGCAGATTAGAGCAGTTGTACTTTATTGCTGACTATTTAGGCTTTTAGTAAGAGGCAATAGAAACTTTAGTGTTATAGTTAGTCAAAGTTGTTGGGAAACTACCTATTCTTGATTTATTAGGCATCCTATCTAATATTATAAATGTGAAAGTGAGTTTGTTTAATTGTTTGTTACACTTTCATGCCTTAACTACTCAACTGATCGTCATGACATTTTGCATACCTACACATTGTCAGCAATACAGAAAAAGTATGATGACATTATTCTGTGTGTATGATTTGTCAGAATGTCACTGGGGCTGCCCTGAAGGATAAATAAGGTGGAGGCAGTCTTTCCTCATAATAGCTGCGAACCCTTATTCAGAACCTTTATTCTGAGTTTCAAACTAGAAGCATTACAGTGCAAAAACAAGCAAGCCTATGACATAGGATTTGCTTTTCTCTTCTTTTAAGAAATAGTCATTAAGTAATTATTTAATGACAATTTATTGAATGAAGTGTTTTTTGGTTACCTACTTTTATCAGTTATCTTTGTCAGTTTGTCTTTTATTTATTATATAACTATCAAACTATAGGTACTTTTCATATTCTTACTCATTGGATACTAATTCTTATGTTTGTTGAGACACCAACTTATGATAACTTAACATGGGTTTAATATAAGATAATAGGTTTAATACACTGTAATACATAACGTTGTAAGCTAGTATTGTAATTAAAGCTATAAAGATTTTTGGTACATAGGGACTTTGTTATGTTTACATACTTTTCAGAGGAAAACAGTAGGTAGCATGTTGATTAAAATCATCTTGCTATTATCTATTATACATATAAAAAAAAAATGCAAATATGTACTTACTTTTCGGAAGAATACTCCCTGAACTCGGCCATATACTTCGAAATCTACGGATTGGATTGCCGCAGTCATTGCTGCGCTGTTTGTTCTAAGGCTGGTGGCAATTGTTGTCAATAGCAACAAGCGAAGCATTTGTTTTAAAATAACAGAAAAAAGTAACTAACACGTAGACATATAGTCCAAATGAAAAATCCTTCCACAATTTCACATTCCTTTTTAATTTTTTTCTAGAATCTAGATTTCGCAGAGATCATAAAATAACTTAATGTTACGTTCGAAAACGTACTTGCTTTTAATATGTGATCCTTTTAAAACAAAAGATTATGCCAACAAAGTTGAAAGTATAACATTTTACTTATAATTTGAGAATAATTTAAAGTGATAAGATTCAACTTTACTTATTTTGCAAAGTTTCTCAAGTTTCAATTTAACTTTGCTTGGTATTTGAATGTTATTGTTGATTTCGTTGATGTTCTTGCTTTGATAAAATGCCAAACTATATGTCAGTGTCAGCTGTTGTCTGACTGTCAATGTCAATAAATGTCAAGACAATTCTACTTGAAACAGGAAAAGAGAAATGCAGCGAACTTGATTATGTACAGCCAACAAAGATATATTATTTCGATGGAGAAATGCAACTTAGTTTAAAAAAAAGAAAACTTCTTTTATAACTAAAATTAAAAAAAGAGATAAAATGTAACTGGCTTCATTCATTAGCTTGTGGTAATAATGGTTTTAAATTTTTGACATAATTTGTCAAAATATTGTCAATACATTATTCTCGTTGTACATCGTTTTCCATTAACAGTATTTGTATAACCAATATTAAACTACAAATCATAACTATCAATCTCATTGATATAGTTAGGTATATGAAATGCTTCCTACAGTTGCAAGATGCGTATTTGTAAACCAAAACAGGGTGCTGTTTCCTATAGTTAAACATAGGTGCTTAACTTAACTTCTTTTTATCTATCGTGAAAAAGTAACAAGTTTAATGAATTTGTGACCTATCTGAAATACGTTTTTTCTAAATTTTTATTACTACCCTAACTTAGAGTTGCAATGACCCTTAAAAAATTTGGGTCTAAGGAATTGAAAACAGTTTTATTTTTAGGTATCTAAATATTCTACCAATTTTACAATGCTCGCAAACACTACCCGCAATGTTAAGAAAAAATTACGCGACGTGCGGGGGCCAAAGTTCTGCAAGGAAAATTACATTTCAGCCATATGTAAAGCCCTGTGAAGAAGACCACGATCACAAAAATATGCGATTAAATAGACCGATGTCACCACATTTGACTATATTTATACCAACAGTGACAGCAATAACATCTATCCTTGAACGAATTACGGGTAAAGTGTCTCACACAATGATAATTTTTATCTATAGGTAACTAATATTAATAATACCACACTAATCATTGTAGCGACAGCGGAGAACAAAGCCTTATTTTTTCAAAGTAGGTTAAAATTGGGTTCCGCAGCGTGTTAAGCACCGACTTTCCTACCCTAAACTTTGGGGTTGGAAAGTCAATGGTGTTAAGGCTTGGTCAAACCATAGACACATAAAGATGGACTGAGTGAACCTTCCCTATAAACCTGTAAAGTACTTAAATACAGGCAGAAAAGTGTGAGAGAGACGAAGCTATCGTGTGGCCAGTGATTTTGATTGTCACTATATACACTTACAGGAAAGAGAGGAAAGAGATAGGTATTGGCCCCACGATCGCTATCTCTCTTTCTAGAATGGCCAATTTCATGTGAGTATTGCATAATCCAACCCAAAGCGTACCTGGCGCCGCGCCGGGTATTTCAGACGTCACACTAGCTAGTTTGACCTGACGTAGCTTGCTTATGTATCCTCTTAACACCTGACGCGACATTTTACCTGAAGGTACCAGGTGACTAGCAGCCCTCAACGAGAAAGATATGTTTATTCCCTCCACTTTTAGACAAAATGTCAAGATGACTTGTTTTTGAAGAGGATTGAACATAAATTTGCCCAATAAAATGCTAATCGGTATACGCTAGTTGATTTGGTTACTAACCGTATCTCCTACCTCCTAGAGTTGGTATACTTACAACCGAATATGTATTGTGTACAAATCTTAATTTCAAGAGTAATAATATTTTATAGTCGGTGTGTCTTTTATAACTATAGGAGCAGAATTTTTTTTATGTAAATAGACTTTTTTTCGAGAAACCACTGTTGAGTATAATGATGGGGATATGGTTTGTGTTTTTCAGTGGACACGGATTTCAAATACCTAGATTTAAACCTTTGCGTTTAGTTTATTTACAAATTTTAATTAATTCTGTTAAATGTCTTTTACTATGTTAACAACTCTTTTTTTTTTCAGGCACTATAGTGACTTTTTATACCGTATCAGTAGCAAGCGCAGCATTATTTTTGTCAAATGGAATTGACACATACATTTCAATTATTCAAAGTCTTAATTTACCTGGTTTTATGATATTTGTAGTAAAGGTATTGATTGGTTTACCATTCTCCTTCCATTATTTCAATGGGATTAGATACGTACTATTCAACACAGGAAAAGGGTTATCGAAAGCAGAAATTTTTAATTCTGCTAAGATAGCAACAATATGCTCTGTGATTGTGTCTGTACTATTTGCCTTTCTATAAATGTATACTATAGGTACTTGAGTATGGTATTTTCTATTTGTTTATGTTAATTATTCGCTATGTACTAATTGATTTCAATTTATTTTAATGAATAAATTAGGAAAAATGCAATGATTTTATGGTTGAAACGAAATTAAAAGTTATGAAAAGTTACCTATCGATGTTTTTATTTGTGTAACATGAATATATTTGTTAAACTTTTTCTTTTATATATATACCTACCTAGTTTGTGAAAAAGTCTACCTAGTCTAAAAGCAGCTAAAAAAGATGCGAAGTTGTCTAATTAAGAGTCGGACGAATTACTAATCTGTCCAAAAACGAATCAGTTGAATACTTACAGAAATCCGAAAAAAAACCTTCACCTCTAGCACGAAAAGGGTGCTTTTGATGCCTAGAAACTCGCAGAAAAAGCAGAAAAATCGATTTTTGCTGCGAGCGTCATTCGAAATTCGAACACCACCTTTTGGAATTATTCGGCACAGAAAAAAGAAATGGTTCGTTCAGAAACTCATTATGACCTAGCGATTTAACTCTTTTAAATCGTAATATTTAAAATAAATAATAGTAAATATTAATATAACTTCTTTAAAAATATCATTTTTGGTTTTAATAAAAATGTCAACCTGTGCAATTTCATCTAAAAAACTTTTTTCATCATTATGTAAATTGAACTGTTTTGATAAATATGCTCAAAGAAAAGGTGTATCCAGCCATAGCCGACTAGAGTTGGCCCAGCTATGAAGATAGTTGTTTAACTCCAAAGGAGTTAAGAGAACAAGTTTCTAATGCTGAATTACCTAATACGCAAGTAAATAATACGACCATTTCAGTTCCGAACAAACCTTTAATGTGACAAATTGCAGTCATTACTTCCAACTTTTAATATTGTTAATGTGATTGATTAATTAAATTAATTAATTAAGTTGATTTTTCTTAGCTAAAGATGACCTAGTAACGCTTTTCTCGCTGTTGAGGTGAAAAGTTGTATACTCACTGCGCTCAGTAGTCTATATTAAAATCACCCGCTACGCTCGTGATTCATTTCTAGACTACTTCGCTAGTTCGTGATTATTGATTTATTGTAATTAATTCAATAAAATTTGAATTTGAATTTGTTTGATTGTACTCTGACCAAATGAAACTCTGACGAGTTGAAACTGTGACGATTTGAAACTCAAAGTCTGACGAGTTGAAACTCTGACGAGTTAAAACTGACGAGATGGGACCAAACCATTTAAAGTAGGCACTCGCAGCAAAAAACAATTTTGCTCTCTTGATGAACAAATAACTATTATTAAAATATATGATAATTACGCAGTCGTGTATATAAAATCCAAGTAGTTGAAAATACACTCGACTACAAAAAAAATTAAATAGTATGTACAATGTACGTACACAGATCCATCTTAATTCCTAACAAATATCAACTGAACTAAACAGACAACAGTCAGTTTAGTTGACACTGACACTGACAGTCAAACCACAGTCAATACTACCCGTCAGCGTCAGACTCAGCAGCAGCGGTGAGTTGTTTTGATTTGCAATAAAAATTAAAATTTCTAAACATTTCATTCCTTTATTGTATTTTATATTTGCATTACAGAAGTCTTCGTGATTTTTTGTTGTTGCTACCTGGAATTACAATGGCATTCTACTGTTATGCGAAGTGAGCTGGCCTTAAAAATATTATGTAACAGTATGTTGATGTATGTTTTGTAAATTCCATATATTTATGTTACCTAATAATGTTGTTACAGATTGGCCAATAAGTCATTGTTTGGGACCTTAGGTAGGTTCCCTACAGTAATTAGCACCGCTCAGTATGCCCAGGCAGCTGGTGTTAAGATAACCTACAAAAAATTCGAAACTCCACAGTTGGAACATCACGACGATAGAAATGCTCGCCTTAAACGGCCAATGTCACCGCATCTCACCATCTACGCACCACAATTGACCAGCATGTTGTCAATTACTCATCGTGCTGCAGGTAACCTATACTTACACCTAATATTGTTTGTCCTGACTTACTATAAGCCAAAACTTAAGTGGAAAGCTGAAATTTGTAACATAGGTTTATTTTCTAACAAAAGCATCTAGCTGAGAAAGGATTTTTGAAAATTTCAACTGTGAAGCCAAGGGCGGTTTGCAAGTTTTATATAGGCATATAAAGCAATTGCAAATGTAAAAATATTTTATTTAGTTTTCTTATAAAAATCCTCCAATATATCTTTTATTTTTTACAAACCAACCCATGAGATTATGAAGTTTTTTTTTTCAATTTATATTGTTATTATATATTTATATTATAAATAGAAACTCTTTAAATATGTTTCTATTTATAATTATGTTTTATATCCATTAGAAAAATTCTTTCACTGTTTGAAAGGTACAGGTGTTGCGGACATAGGGTATATATTAGGTATAATAACCCCCAATTGATCCCAGCGGAGCCGGAGAGCATCTCTAGTTTTGAATATTTTTGTTCATATCATGATAGATTCATATCAAGTCTTAATAAGTATATAAAGTATAGTCGAGGACTTAAACGACAGCACACAATGCTGTTTTTATAGCGTTCGTCTATGTAATGCAAGGTGACCTGTTACTACTAAATTTAAAATAAAGGAATTATTTTTGTTTATTTTAAAGTAATAGACAGGCTAACGGTCCACTTGATGGTGGGTAGCTATCGTCGCCTATAACACAAGCAACACCACAGTGCAAGTATGCTGCCAACCATATTTTTAATGAATTTTTATCAGACATTAAGTTGCCTAAATTCATTTTACCAATACTTAATAACACTATATTTTTATTTTATTTTCAGGGATGATTCTGGCTGGTTACATGAGTGCAATTGGTATAGGTGCTTTGGTGCTACCCAATGACATTTCTCATTACATCACAATGATTGAAGGTCTAAACATGTCTCCGGCGACTCTATTTATTTTGAAAGCAATAATCGCAGCACCTTTAGGTTATCATTTTGTTAATGGCATCCGTCATTTGTATTGGGACACAGCAAAGGGCCTCACAATTAAAGAGGTTTATGCGACTGGCTACACAATGTTGGCAATCGCATCGGTTATAACATTAGGTTTAGCGGCTTTGTGAATAAAACATCAGTGATATTTTAAGGTATTATAATTTATTGATATTTTGGAGTGTAATAAAGTTATTTAAATCAGTGTGTCCATTTCATTAAACCCTACTTCAAAAACGAGCTTGAAAAAAAAAAAACTCAATTTTCATATTTAATAATATAACTATCCAATAATATAAAGAAATTTCTGGATCATAAATTTTCAAGATTTTGACAGAATGGTTATTGGGTATATTAGTATTGTGAAAGTTTTTGGAACTTATATTGTAATCATTAATTGAAAGTTTAGGCATATTATCTAGGGAATTTACCCCTTGGATCGGAGTCTCGCACTAACAAGATTTATGGTCTATGCCAGGGGTTCCCAAACTTATTTTGTCTACTGCCCACTTTGAGAGTAAATTATTTTTTAGCGCCCCCATTTTTTCACCTACTTACACAACGCCCCCATTTTTTTTCTGGGTCTCTTACCGCCCCCCTTTAGGCCTGCAGCGCCCATAAGGGGGCGTTATCGCCCACTTTGGGAAAGACTGGTCTATGCTGTAATAAACATGTCAACTTTTTCTTTTTCCTCTCTTTGACACATTAGAAGAACTGCTACGTATTTCCTTCTATTTTTATGACAAGGAAAACCATCGATCATTTCTTATAGTAGTAATGTGTCTTTTTTGGAGTGGTTTTTAATCTAATATGATTTTGTCCCTCATAATTGCCCCTTTGTTCCTGCTGGCTGACCGGTGACCACTATTGACTTGAGAAAATAGTAGGTAGGCTTACTCGGCTACCATTGCAGAACTTCAGCTGCTTCTAAGTGTAACTTTGCTTTTTACACACTTACGAAACTTCTATAATAATCTAACTAAAACTTAAGGGAGGGTAGAATATAAAGCAATTTTTTTGTTACTGATATACTAACATTTATTAGTTAGTCTGTAAGTAATAGTAACAATAAGTGAGTACGTTAGTTGTTACACGTTGATAAAGTGTCGAACACGTCTTTGAACTTTGAGAAATAGACATCTCTTTGCTCCTTTTTTATTGTTGCCAATCCAGTAGCTGCGTTCTGAAATAAAGAAATATTGTAATAGTAAGATGTACCTACAATGGACGAGCCTTTTGGATGAGTGGATGTTCCTTCATTACTTACATTAAATATGACGTTGTTATTCTTCAAAAACTCTCCATAAATGTTGAAGAGACCGGTGTTGGCTTCGAGCAGATCGGCCAAACTCAATGGGGTGTGATAAATTGCGACGTCCGAGAGGGAGTCCTTAGCGGAGAGCCAAGTTCTGGAGGGAGCCAACATCACGTTGCAAGAGGCAAACATATCGAACGAGACGCGACCTCCTTTCTCATTGTTCACGCAGAGAAGCTCGTATCGAGACGAATCTAACTGCGACAAGTCGCTACCTGAAGAACAAATATAGATATGACGACATCATTTTGGATTTTTTTCCCGAAACCCTGGTAAATTTAAATTTAATGTCATCGAGATAAACCAGCGACATTTTTATTTATTCATAATAGCAGATAAACTATCTTTTTTTTTTCTAAACTTTTTTTTGATGCGGATTTAGCTAGTGGAGAATTAACTAAAGATATTGTTAAATCCGACAAAAGCTTTAACCCTTTAACTGTAGGAGTAGGCTAGTCAACAAACTCATAAAATTCTTTAAAATTGATTATTTATTATAACAGTAAATAAAAAACGATTAAAAAAATTAAATCATAATTTTTTCAAGAGAACATATGGTAAAAAAAAATTTAAAAAATTGTCGTAACATTTTTTATTGCCACTATTAGATGCAAAAACAACCATAATATAACACATGCCTAAAAATTTTTTAACAACAATTTATTGAAATTTCGTTTTTTTAACCAAGCAATTATTATGAACAAAATAAACATTTTTTAAATACTTTTATAACGTGACTCTATTAGTATATATGTATATATAAGGGCTCCAAGAAGCGAAAAAATTATACACGAATTATTTAAACATTTTTTATTGTCTTCAATGAAAACAGAGACCCAAATATGTTTTAATTATTATAACAATTGACTTGTCGAAAAATGAACTTTTTTTTTCTTACGGTACATTATTTTTTCAAGTCTAAAGAATACACCATATATAATCAAATTTTTTAATAAATATTTAATACTCTAAAAAAAATATTTTAGGTGGCGTATTCTCAGCGTTAAATTAAAGTTATAAATAATGGAGATAAAATTCCGGGAGTTGAGATTTTTATTGGAAATTTCCTCCTATTTAAGAATGTTTTATTTTTCCCACTTCTTAAATATGATTAGTTTTAGAGTTATTAACCAAAAACTAAATGCCTTTTTGTGTTTATCTTTAATTGTTAATAACGTGCTGGAAAATCCTTCGAATACTTTTTTCTAGACGTCATTCCGAATCCAATGAGCTATCGCTCATTATTTTTAGGAGCTTTATCACTATTTAACACGAATATGAGTTTGTTGACTAGCCTAAATTTGTCGTGCCCCTAGCAGTTGATTCGTAATCCGATACATTTTTTAAAAAAGAAATCAGCACAATGATTGAAAAAAAATAATACAATTAGAGGAATTTGTCGTATAATATGCGGCTTTGGCGAAATGGACACGAAAATAATTGTCGGATAAATCCGACTCTGGCGGCTAAAGGATTAGAAGAATTTTTAAGAAACGTGAACACTTACTGAGTACAAAAGCGACATCTCCTTTATCATCTTGAAGACATTTCACGGGACTAAAGTTACCGGAATTAAAATCACATTGCTTTAAAAGCTTCGAAACATCAGTACCTGGTGAAAAATTTGAGTTATTTATATAAGACTAGCTGTTGCACGCGACTTCGTCCGCCTAACTTTATAAATTATAGCCTATTAACATAGGCTGATAATGTAGCTCTCTATAGGTGAAAGAATTTTTAAAATCGGTCCACTAGTTTTTGAGTTTATTCATCACAAACATACAAATCTTTTCTCTTTATAATATTAGTATATAGATAACCTTAGGATTACCTTTAGGATTATTCTCGGGTTTGTTGACTCCTGGATAACAGGAACCACCGCTGAAGAAGTCTCCTAAATTCTTGACACACTGTCAAAATTTCAAATTAACCATGGAATGGAATAAACTGGGTATTAAAAATATTATAATATTAGTATACATTTTTCTAAATTTCATTAAATTATATAATAAAGAAATCTAACCTGATCAGATGGAATTAGTCCTTTCTTGATTAAAGTATAAATTACACTCAATCCAGAGAATTTGTTAAATGATTCAAAACATGACCTAGAAAAGATATGTTAAAATAAATGTAACAATTGAGTCATATAATTATATACCTATAGTTGCATAGGCAGCAACATCACTTTTTTACAAAAAAACGGCAAATCGATTTTTTCTTATATAGTTACTTACACATTTTTGTTAAAATTTGCAAAAATTGCAAGTTGAAAAAAAAAACAAAAAAGGATGTTTCTGTCTTTGCAACTATATGACTCAATTCTTAAGTTGATAACAAATTAGCAATAGGTACGTTTTTTAAAACCGAAAATACAACTTTCAACTTATATACAGGCTAATTCAAATTATATACAGGATGATTCAAATTATAAATAATCAATGCTAAGAAATCAATAAGTACTTAAGAATCATAAAGTGAAAAAAATCTGTTATTTGCTTCAAGGAAGAAATAATTTTAATTAATAATCTGTTGATTGTGTTGTAATAAGTATATTAAAAATTATAATACTGACACACTTTTAAAAATATTTTTTCATTTAAAGGTTATTGCTGAATTTATTGCTGAAAGTTATTGCTGAAGTTTATTGCGTGGATTAATTATAGGAAAAATTTTAGGAGCTTAGGGATCGTTTAAAATTATATAAAAAAAATGGCGGCGAAAAAGACTTCAGGCGTAATAAATATATTACTCAGATATTTTCTCAGCTAGTCAAATAAATATTATCTGCCTTCTTTAGGCTACTTCTTGCTTAAAAAAAATTAAGATGTTTATTTTTTGAATCGCCAGGACATATTTTATTGTGGATATACTTTCAAATGAAGTGTTTTTTTCATTTATTTTATAAACTATTACTCTCAGCAGCTCCTCTTATAGATACTGAAAACATTGGCGACCTTTTTGGAATATCACTGGCCTTTTTCTATTTTTATTTGAAATTACTGAGTCCTTTTATAAAAGTCAACAGAGGTAACGGTAACAGTGTCGCGGGTTTTATAATTTTTTTTTCCAATCTCATAAATGCTCAACGCGCCTAAAGGAGTTTTCACTTTAAAAATTAACATATATTTTTAAGACAAACCTCTTCCCTCTCAAGTCTTCAAGTGTATTGTAAGGAGTGTTCTTCTTGACGACAGCCACCACATACTCGGGACTTTTCTTCTCCCCATAAACTTCTTGGAAAACTGGCCGAAGAGTATTGTAATTAGCAGCAATATTGGAATCGCGGAAGTCGTCCACTGATGTTAGGTCTGCACCGTTGTCTTGTACCTTTTTATAACAATAGAAATGGATATCATTTGCAGTAAGTATTACCTACTTAAACCATACTTCCATACTACTATCAATATAATATATCAATACTAATAATAAATCTGTAAGTGTAGGTATTGTGTGTATGTATGTTCCTCCATAACTCTGAAACTGATTTTCATGAAACTTGGTAGATAAACATTTGGACGTACGGGACACAGGATAGGATACTTAATATTTTTCAACGCGGACGAAGTCGTGGGCACCAGCTAGTAATACTATAAATGTGAAAGAAACTCTGTCTGTCTGGCTGTCTGTTACAGTTTTACGCCTTAACTACTCGAGAGATCATCATGAAATTTTGCATACACGTTGTCAGGGATACATGAAAGAGACGTAGGGTATACATTTTCATCCAGAAAAAAGTATTGCTCCTAAGGGATCATCATCTAAAATAAAATAAAAAAACTAACGCCTGGCCAGTGTTATAGCAATTAGTGGTGAAGCGTATATTGCTTATATATATTTATATTTTTCATCGAGTACGAATTCGCGGGTATCAGGTAGTCTCCTATAAATGTTGATAAATAATAGTAAGAATTAATAACGTAATAAATGTCTTGATTATACCCATTTCCACGGCTATGAGCAGGGACATGGGAAATAAAATGGGCAACGCGAGTATGTAAACAGGTCGCCTCCGTTGCCGCTGCTGTTGCCGCTCGCGTTGCCTGACTATCCCTCAATTGGCGGTTTTTCGTACGGACATCAAAGGTCCGGCAACGCGAGAGAGAGAGAGAGAAAGAGTGTGCTTACATGCTGCTCTCTCGCTCACTTACTCTCGACGCGCGAACGGATTGCAACGATTGATATGTAAACACTCATTGCCATTGAACATGGAGACTAGAGGTAAGGAGGACCAACTTACATGGTGTTAAGTTAAATTGAAAAAGTGGCAAGCTGAAAGCATTAAATAGTGGTTCATAAATTGACCAGAATGGCGCTAGTGTAGCATTGGTGTTTGATATGATTGGTTGGTTTCATAGTTCATGAAATAAAATGATACTATATAGAGCGCCACGCCCCAATTGAATGTACCTATTCGACGGACACTTTCTCATGTATAGAGTTGGTCTACCTCCTTACCTCTAGTCTCCATGCCCTTGACGTGGCCACAGAAGTATTTAAGGAAATAAATACGGCAACGCGAGCGGCAATGTCATTGGCCATATGTAAACGGGGTAGAGATTACATACGGTTCGCAGACAATCTTCGGTGGAAGATTTTTGCACACAATCCAAACGAGGTCTGATGTCGCGACTGAAGGCGAACACAGACATCGCGCGACACTTGGACAGAGCCACGCTCGACGTTACACACATCCTGTACGAACAACACAATCAAAATTAAAACAATCTGCAGCGACCAACACTCTCATTAATAAAAATAGTCTTATCCTAATCAAGGTAACCTTGAACCCTAGTCAAAGTAACAATTTAAAACGATAACGAATTTCGAAAAGAATAAAATGTATGGGATTGACATATGCCGTCGCTAAATCACGTGATACATTCCATACATTTTATTCTTTCGAACTTCGTTATTGTTTTTGAAATGTTACTTTGACTAGATCCTTTAGTCATTCGTCCCACCTTGGTGTTGCTTGTGTTTAAAAGTGAGGGTGACTTTCCTTGACCATAAATGTCTGTCTGTCTACCATTATCATACAGATTAATTTTTTATTACTTATTTCAATGTATTAAGTTGGAATTTATGTTTCTAATTATACAGCCTAACGATTTAAAAACTTTTATTTTATTTATAAACTACTGTCTGGCGGCAGTAACCAATACATTTGCAGAAGATCACTGTAAAATAATAAAGCGAGTGCTGTTGTGTTCGTTATCGGGTACACGTTATATTGTTGTCTCAATTTCTATTAAGAAATTTCTGAAGTTTAATTAATACTGGGTTACATTTATTCCATACTCCATTGTATTCTCTATGCAATAAGAAAGATATTTAAGAAAGACTTAAATTTATTCCACTTACTTAATATGCTATGCTTTTAGGTACATAAATATTAGCAGGTCAAAAAAAAATGAATAATCAGAATCCTTCATGGTCTTAGTTTTAATTTTCCACCAAACCTTTCCAATAGTGATAAAATAATAATGTCTTCTCTCGTTATAAAAAGCGAATGAAAGTGATCATAAATTTCATTACTTTGACCAACGAAGAACCCACCTTCGTTGACATTAAGATAATTGGCCATAAAACGTACATAATAACAAATTAGGTCAATCATTCATGAAAGAGGCGTTGCCTTAATAGATGAATCGAGTTTTTTTTAGGACAATACATTCAATTGTATAATATTGTTAAGTGTTATTGTTAAAAACAAAAAGAACTATCTATCCTCATAGTAGTTTGAATTTTATACTGGTATAAAATTGGCATAATTTGGAATGTGATTTAAAAAACAGATGAAGGGTTTTTTTTTCAAAATGCTTTAAGATTTTAGTTGAGAATGTTCTTTAGAAATTATATTAAAATGTTTGTTTATTAAATTTTGAACAAGGAAATTATTGTGAATAAATTGATGATATGAAGCAATAAGTATAGAAAGTCTTACTTATTTAACATAATAAATGGGCCCAAGAGAAAAGTATTAAAGTTAGAAGAGTAATGAAGCCTTGACAAACGAAAATGAAAAATTATTAACAACAATGAATTTTTGATGTAGTTATCAAACAAAAAAGATAAAATTTTACCTGACTACTGGCTCCGGAGGTCCATGGCCTCTCTCGATAACCTCAGTATAATTAGCTTTCTTCAAATAGTCTGAAGGTTTTATGGGAATATTGTCAGCCACGTGATGGATCTTCTCAGAAAGACCTAGGACTTTTGTGAACCATTCTGGCTTCGTGCTCGCTCCTATATAAATTTTAACATTGACAGATATTTTAAGAGAATCAAAAAGGAATCAAAAGCAGGCCTCTTTCACTTCATGTACTTGCGCGCGCTAAGTGCCTACGCGCCGCTGTACTTTCCAAGGTACACATTCACGCGGTTGCCACCGACGACGCGAGCGCGCGCATTCACATTTATTTTTTTCTTCTTTTGATCTCCGCCAGGAGTAATTGTGTTCCGTGTCTTTGATTTACATTTCGGAAAGAATAATAGGTATTATGCCTCGTAATACGTGTGCAGTGGAAGGATGTAAATCCGTGAAAACTAAAAAATATAATACGGAGAATTTAAATACTCTCCGCCGTTGTTCAAAATTTTTTTCACTATAGAACAATAATGTATCGCCAAATAATTTTATGTCGAGAACAATTTAGCAGCGAGCTCTCCGACTATTTCATCAAAACTCGATGTTTGGTCGACTTTGTGTTGTGTGGATTTGTGGACTAATGATATACACAATTTAAGCTTTTTTATTTGGTCTCGTCAGTGGAAATAGGAATAAGTACCTACCAATATGAAAACCTTTAGGTACCTACAAGGTTTTTTATCATTGCTCGTTACCTACTAGTACTTATTTACATCTTAAAAATCATGTTATTCTGATTAACTTGAACTGAGAAGTTGTAAGCTTATAGTTACTAGTTAATTACTTAATAAATAGTTACTAGCGGCTTAATTAGCTTTGTATTTTGGGACGGCCTAGAAAAACTCAGTAGTAGTAGCCCTGACTTTATTACTATTACTTCAATGTCACGCGGGCGCGTGCGGCTGCAGAGCAATAACAACTCAACGTTTGAACTATAAGGTATATTTTTCCGCTAAGCAGTTGGCGAGGCAAAACGGTAGGCATTTAAAAAAGTTGTGATGGTCTTTTTGTTAGGGAGTGATTTATCTGTTACGGTAGTAACTACTTATTAATCTGTGTCAAAAGTCTGTCAATTATATCAAAGAGATTTCTGTTTGTATACCGCACACGAGAATTTTATCAATGTGGAGATAATTTTTAATTACTGTATTAATTAAGTATTATTATAAATTAAATTAACTATCTTATCTATTATAAATTTATTTTATTTACTTATTTATTTATAATTTTATCATTTTTAAGGCTAATATAAATTACACGTGAAATGATAACACTATAAAACCACTGAGGTTTAATCTCGTGTTATAATTTGTAGGTAATTATTACTAAAATCTTATATACTATTAATTACAAATTATTATTTTTTGTTTTAACTTAAATTTAATATTTTCCACCTTTATATTATTGCATTTTGTTATAAGTTTAAATAAAATAAAAAGGAAATTTTGCTTGTGATCAAACTTAGTAATGAGATTTTGTTCAATTAATGTAAATTTTATATAAATTTTAATATATTTAAATAGAAAAACCACTTTTATAAAGTCTAAGACCTTTAATAACATAATAGTCGTGATCTTCTAACTTACCAGAGTTGGCCAATTGTTTTATTTTCTCTCGTATTGGATTCAAGCTTGCCAGTACATCATTGTGTCCTAGGAGACCTTGCCAAGGTCTGGCTGCCCAGGAACAAGCCTTTTCCCTTATAGGCACTTTAGAGCCATCCGAACAAAGGTATCTAAAGTCGTCGGGGTTTTCGTTTGATTGACTCGCTGGGATTGTGCCTACTGGAAGCTGAAATTTAGGACATATAAAGTCGATGCAAATTCAGGACAAGCCTAATTTTTTCTTTTATATTTATGAATCTCTTAGAGACTCGATGGGTATCAAAACAATGTGTTTTATAACATAAGAATTCAATTCAAAATTAAAATAGGATTTCATTTTTTGCAAAAGACAATCGTCTGCGTCTGCTAAAGAAATCTGAAAGAGGCTTTTTTGTATATGTATATATGACTAGCCGTTTTATGTTGGAATAAATTATGCTTCTAAGCAATAATATGAAGTAGTCTAAATTTAAAATGGAAGAAAAAAAAGCAGTGACAGTTTTGTCAATGTTTAATTGTTGTAAAAAAATTATATTATACCAATACTTTGTTGTATTTTATTGTAATGTACATTAAATAAATAAACATTTTAGCTTTAATTTTTTTTCTGTTATGATCAACAGACAGGCTGACGGGTCACTGGTTGTTTAGGTGGCTACCGTCGCCTATAACACAAGCAACGCTACATAATTAGGAATTAGGAAGGATAGGAACATGGGAAATGGGAAATTGCATCTATTTTCTTTCGAAACTGTATTTTAAAAATTTGAGCCTAATAACAATGTTTAGGAAAAAGATGATTTATTCTATAGACACAAAGCTTTTATTAGAGGCAATTTAGTCAGAGCGAGTGTTTTAGCAGCTATTACATTTCTTCCCAATCTTAAAGGCGAAAAGTGCCGTTATATTAGCACTAAGTGCCCGCTTTTTACGACAGCCAAATTAGGTTAAGTCGGTGTCAAAGTAATGTGAAATATTTTCATTTCATAAAAAATATATATTCATTTTAGCTGAATCACTTTTTTTACTTATTTATGTTATAGTAATATATTTTCTGTTAGAACAATTTGTTTCAATTCATTTCTTGACATCGTACGTTCGTACCGACCCATAATGGGGATTAATGATCTGTTTATTAATGCCTTTATTATTATTATTATTTAATGCCTTTACCTAAAGATATTATTAGTTTTTGTAATCTTTTACTTATATTTTTATTTTTTCTATAAAATTTTAAAAGATTTATGCAATTATCCAATTAAAAATGTATATACTTTTTCTTAAATCCTTCATTAAAATTAATATTTGTCGAGGTAAAAAAAAATAGTTTTTAGAAATTTTTGTCTGTCTGTCTGTCTGTCTGTGTACGCTAATCTCAGAAACGGCTTGACCGATTCTAATGCGGTTTTCACTGACGCATTGATGATTACCTGGATTAACATATGGGATCCTTTTTGTGCTGTAAAAAAAATATTAGGTTCCTGTGGGATTTAAAAATAAAGTTATTTATATACTCACCCCGAAGAACTTTCTAACATATATTACTTTCGTGAAAGCAACTTCGCCACCGTTATGAGCAAGACACCTCAGAGCACCTTCGTAACCGCTGTAGTTATCAGGATAATCGCATTTTTCAGGATGTTCACAAAGTGAACAAAGCTGGCTATATTGGGATTCTGAAAAACATAATATTTTATTATCATTGTTATGTTTAATATGAACATCTAAAGGTATAACAGAAAGTTATAAATGATTGCAAGTGTTTCTTATTGAATATTAGTATATATAAAAATATAGTAATATTATAAAGTATTATATTAACAGATAGTAACTTACTCCAAGCAGCATTGGTAGCGGAATCTGGGGACCAATTTCCAACAATGCACGATTTCTTGAAGAATGTGGATAGCGCCCTTAGTTCGTTCTCCTTGGGCGATATTGAGTGGTCGTTCATTTTCGGGAATACAGCTCGCTTCATCAGCATTGTGAGTGGTATCTGTCAATTTAGTAATGTAAAAAGGTATCTAGTTAGATAGAAATATTTTGTATTTTTATGCACAATAGAAACCATTTAAATATTTAATTTTTGTATTTCTTGTGATGAGCATTAATTGGCATGACTTATATTAATAGTCTTTAATAAGAAAGTTGTGTTAGTTAAACCATTTATAAGTAGAGAACGGCTGGACCGATTTTGATGATGACTGATTTCTTGGATTTGTCTCCGCCCCGAATCGCAGAATAACTATTAAAACATCGGGGAAAAAAAAATACGAAAAAATATGAAGAAAATAATTTTTTTTAATACATTATGCTGCCTACCATAGTAGAATATTGGTATATATTACAATATGGATATCATATAATATATACCACCAACATGGATTTTATATGACACATTTTCAAACAGTGGTAGTTATGTTTTAACTATGTATTTAATAACCACTTAAATGCACAGCCTCACTACAACAAACCACACTCGTAGTACGTATCTATAGGAGAATGTTTTAAAAACGTATTTTTGCAGTCCACGATGCATTGAGAGTGCAACGCTTGACCTCAATCTGCCTTAAAAATAAAGCGATGGTTGAAACGAATGGCATTTTTATTATTAGTTTAGTTTTCAGCTTTTCAAAGCGAACTTAATCAAAAATAATGCTGTTTTGATAACAATAGTGACTAATATTTTGTTAACTTATTCATCTATTTATACAAGTTTAACTTATTCGTCTATTTATATTTGAAACTACACGACCTTTGTGAACTATCTATGAAGTATAGATTATGTATAGATATAGGTATGTATTTTTGAACAATTAAACGTTCAACAAGAAAACAAACAAAATCTTCAGCTTTATTTACTCGTATCAATACTAATAATAAATCTGTAAATGTAGGTATTGTATGTATGTATGTTAATTTATAACTCTTAAACGAATTAACTGATTTTCATGAAACTTGGTAGATAAACATTTGGACGTACGGGACACAGGATAGGCTACTTAATATTTTTCAACGCGGACGAAGTCGTGGGCACCAGCTAGTACTTAATAAAAATCAATCGCCGTGCGTTAAAAACTCAAGCATGACTAGACCGATTTTAATTCGGTTTTCGCTTATGGAAAAAGTGATAGACGGAGAAGGTTTGCATATATAATAAATGCACACCGGGTGAAGCCGGGAGCGGGTC
Organism: Synanthedon andrenaeformis; assembly: GCA_936446665.2. Lineage (NCBI taxonomy): Eukaryota > Metazoa > Arthropoda > Insecta > Lepidoptera > Sesiidae > Synanthedon > Synanthedon andrenaeformis. The sequence goes on along the minus strand of OW387786.2, from coordinate 2,476,839 downwards.
ACTAGTATTATAGTAATGTACCTATATAAATAACAATATCAAAATATTTTTTTAATATATAATTTATATTGCGCACAGATTTTATTTGTCTGCATTGTGATTTGTTTAGTAGTTAGTCTCGTTTCTACCAACACACCCACGTTCTATACAAAAGTAATACATCATACAATTATCTTCATGTGGGCATGTATTTAGCAAGATGCTATTATGGGGTCCCGTATCTTACTTAACTTCTGACTTCATAAACTTCGCAATCAGTTTTAAGTTGTCTTGTATAATTTGTTCTACAGTACTGAAGATTATACTAATTATTTGCGCCGGCATCGCACGGGTGTAATTGGAAATATATTGTCCATTTAATTTAAACTCTCAATAATGCTCCAAAATCGGCGTTGGGTGGGGTAGATGAATTTTGGAAATGAAACCAGAGTGGAACGGAAGGGATAGGGAAATGGGCAGTAAGTATCCCCTTACAGAGGTCCTATCCACTGTGAAATAACAGCACGTGTGCTGTTGTGTTTCGGTGAGTGAGTAAGGAATGCCAGAACCCATTTCCCTAACTTCCCAATTCTTTAATATTTTTATATTTTTAACTAGCTGACCCGGCAAACGTTGTTTTGCCAAAAAAAAAAAAATGGGGTGGATGTCCACCCCAATTTTTTTTTAAGGGGTATGGAAAATAGATGTTGGCCGATTCTCAGACCTACCCAATAAGCACACAAAATTTGATCAAAATCGGTCCAGCCGTTTCGGAGGAGTTTGGCAACAAACACAAACACCGCGACACGAGAATTTTGTATAGATATTATACGATATAATATGCATTAGGTCAAATTTCGACTACTGGGTGATCTCTAGTATGTAAGTATTACATATATGTATATAAGCATAAAAAATTATAATTGAGAGGGTATTTCTTTTTCATAACAAGGTATTATATTGTACTTAGTATCCTGTTCAATTAAGTAGATAAGTGATCAAGTTTTGTTACAATATCGCATAAAGTTTACCATTTGTAAAGAAATAAATAAAACATTTTACAAACACGAGCCTTCGTTTTCGATAAATTTTATTAGCCGAGGAACCCTCGGCGAGAAGTACGGTTGACAATATTTTTCCAAATAACAAACACGTCTGCTGCAGACGCGTTCTGTGTCACATTTCCTATACCATTGTGCGTCCGATTGAATTACAATCAGGCGGATGCGAGTGCCAACTGGTTATACGAGTTTATTGGTGTGCTATAGAAATAACCATACAAATACACAATAAAAAGAAGTCACCTTAATACTTTATTTATTAACTTTTTTTTTACCTATTGGCAATAGAATATAATTTACGATAAGACTCAAAAGACACTTTATTGAGTCCGCAAATTTCACCCCCTATATTCTTACATTGCCTTTCTTATACATGAGTCGTAAGGGAAAAGGAGAAAGGGGAAACCTTGGACTCTTTAAGGTGTTGCTTGGATATTTTAACACCTTGTTAACACCTACTATAAGTGGACCTACTGTCAAATAGAAAGAACCTTATAATTGAGGAGCTTGTAAGAGTATTTTTAAGCAATTTATGCAGATTTTAATAAACTTTATAATAGAGTTAATATAATTTATGAAAAAATATGTACCTAACAAACTATTGATATATCTATACTAATATAATAAAACTGAAGTTTTGTTTATTATTATTATAATATTTTTTTTTCATTTGAAGGTGATAGGCGACAATTTATAAGGATATGCGGACGAAGTCGCGAGAAAAGTTTTAGTTGGGTAGTTTATGATACGAATAACTATGGTAAGTATTGTATGATGAATAAGCATATATATACGTATTTTACCTTATATCCCACGTTTCTGTTGACACCGGTGTGGCACGATTTAAGTCCCTTCAGCTGATCCAAGTTGTTTATTGGCAGATCTTTATGCACCACTATCACGGCTTGATAACGAAACTCCGCTGCAAACAAAAGTTAATTCCATTTCATTATGAGCAATTGTGATTAATTTCATTATTTATATATAAAATATAGAAATGAAGCCTTTCATTTCTATATTCATTAATTCATTAAGTGCAATTTGTATAGTTAAAAGTCCAAATAAGTTTTCGAAATTAAGTATAATTATTGTTACTCGTTTATGTGTATGTGTAACTATATATATAGATATAACTTAATATAACTATATAAACTTTATTACTGTTTCATTGAAATCTGTTCAGATGTTTTTGCGTGGACGAGTAACAAACATCCATCCATTCTCACCAATTTTCTCATGATCTTCTTTTATTGTATACATAAATATCTATACTATATTTAATAAAGCTGAAGAGTTTGTTTGAAAAAATGCTGTGCGAAGACAGGGCGGGTCACTATAGTATTATTATTATATTCTTACGCTTGGTATTTCGGTATGGTTTTTAAACCGATTGGAATGAAACAAACACTTTGTCTTTTTTTTAAAAATATATATTGAGTATACAGACGACTTTATTATATGGCTTTTTTACGATTTCATTATATGTATAGATGAGTAAATAAAAGTAAAAAGAAGCCTTCTTGTTAACGTTATTTTATGACACAAGAGGTTCAAGGGTCGAAAGCTTTTATAAAAGTTGTGATTTCTCAAGGGTGAAAATTGGGATACATTTTTATTGGAAAAAATAATGACGTTCGGTCTCCAGCTACTTGTAACAACAACAAAAGTGAAAGTCGCCTTTAATTTTAACGAGATGTTTTGTTAAGCTTCATTTCATGTTGTTTCACATTGTTTCAAAAGGAACATTGTTGGACAGAAATATAATTATGAGCAATAAAGATTGTTAATTGTTCATATGTTTTAGCTTATATATTTTATTTAGGTGTTTAACACTTAAGAAAAAAGACGGACAAAAACTAGTACTGACTAAGTTAAAATATCCATTTTCAACCTTTACTCGTAGAGGAGAGGAGATTTATCTCCTACAATGTATTTAGACAAATATATTAATAGTCTTTGTAATCATTATTTGATTAACTTATCAATATTATTGCTAAGCCAGCACTCTGGTTATAAATATTAATGTGATGGATTTAATGAAATTGAATTTCGAAAATCTTTCGATCATTTATTAGCGACGCAGTCAAACTAGTTTCTTGTTTATAGTTTCTAAATAACTAAATATTAGGGGTTAAAGTATGAAATTGCCGATTTGTACTGAAAAATAAAAATTCGTTTTTTTTTTAATTTAACATATTTATTTAATCAAAATAATTACCATTATTATCTATACATTGCTGCCATCTAATAGGAAGCTCATTTATGCCTTTGCGATAGAACTCTGGTGATCTAGATTCGACAAACTGTGTGAAAGCATTTTGCACTGCCTCCTGAGAAGAAAACTTTTTATCACGCAGAAAATTGTCCAAATCACGAAAAAAATGGTAGTCCGTTGAAGCAAGGTCTGGCGAATACGGATGGTGACGAATGGTTTCTAATTGCAGTTCCTGTAGAGTTAAAACGGTTTCTCGTGCTGTATGAGGTCTCGCGTTATCATGGAGCAATAATGGTGAAGATCGATTCATAAGTCGGGGCTGTTTCACTGCTAGTTTCGCTATCATTGTTCGGAGTTCGGCGCAGTAGACACCTGCCGTTATTGCTTGACCAGATCGGAGAAAGCTATAGTGAATAACACCACGCTGAGACCACCAAACAGTTACCATTACCTTTTTATTGGTAAGCTTTGCTTTAGGACACTGTTGCGGCGTTTGACCTGGGGTCAGCCATTGCATTTTCCGCTTACGATTATCGTAAAGAATCCATTTTTCATCACATGTCACAATTCGATTCAATATTCCTTCATTTCTGTATCGATTCAACAAGGCAACGCAAGTTTCAACACGCGTTTCTTTCTGCAGATCAGTCAAATCATGAGGCACCCATTTTTCATATTTTTTTATTTTATTGATTTGACGCAAATGAGTCAATATTGTTGGTAAGGTAACGTTAAACCATGCCGCTAATTCCTGGGTAGTTTGGCTCGGATCGGCTTCCACCATCTCTTTCAAATCATTGTTATTCACCTGTGTGGGCGGTCTTCCACGTGGTTCGTTCTTCAAATCGAAGTTTCCATCACGAAAGCGTTTAAACCAAAATCGCACAGTGCGTTCATTAGCAGTCCCCTCTCCAAACGCAACATTAATATTGCGAGCTGTTTCTGCCGCGTTAGTTCCGCGTCGGAACTCGTATTCAAAAATCACACGAATTTTCGAAGTATCCATCTTTATTGTCTAAGCTGAATAAAAAAAACAACTGAAAGTTGATAATCGAATGTTGCACATTTTTTAAAAGAAGAACTACATAGGTACCGTATGAAAAAAGTTTCCCTCAAAAATCTCAAACCATGAAGGTTCTATGTCAATTCGAAGTACCTATTACAATAAAACGGCAATTTCATACTTTAACCCCTATTATAACTTCTAAATTAAACAGTAACTTAAAAACAATTTCAGCATCTTAAACACTGGTAACTTTCTTCGGAATAAAGTTATACGGTTAATTGGTAAAGTTAAGCCCTTGAGTGTCGAGTAACAACATTACATTAGTTAACGTGCTTCAGTGAATGTCTTAGGCTTTGATAAAGTTAATGCGAAAGTTAGCTTGAACGACTGTGTATAACAATCTTGATCAGCAGTTTCTATACTTTTAGTCGATTATAATTTTGAATTTTAATACTTAATCAAGGCCATACTTGAAAAAGATTTAGTTAATTTCGTCATTGCTTCGAAAAAATTAACTATGACACACGACCTAGCAAAATAAGGTCTCGATAGAAATAATCGCGCACAGTCTATAACATCGAAATAATATATCTTTGGTTTATAAGCAATATAATATTTGTAATCATTAATATATGCGAGTTTGTATTTTTGGATAATTGGATTGTAGGATACTCAATAATGCAAAAACGGCTAAAGAGATTTTGATGAAATTCGGCACGGATATTTTATTACCTGGATTAACATATAGAATACTTTTCATCCTAAAAAAAATTGTTTCCCGAGGGATCACGTGAAAATAAAAAAAAAAATGGCTCACTCACCATCCGGTTCATCGTCAGTTCTGTATTCCTGGAAAACAACGAAGTCCTGATTTGGAATCTTTGAAGCCACGTACATATCCTCAGGATCGACTGGCACCAGATCCGCTTGGCGTTGTTGGACGAAGTTAAGACATTCCATTCTAGACAAAGACAATTGTTATTGTTTTCACTAAAAACAATTTATGCTTTTATATGAAAAATAATTTGATTATGTTGATATTTAATACAAATATAATATGCCTACTTGCCTTCCGACTATTAAATATAGGGCAGCACATATTTGTATTATATATTTGCATATTGTATTGCGTATATTTGTAGAGTAGGCGGTGTATATTCACTCCCTTATGATGATGCCCGTGTCCCTAGGCGATGGTAATATCAATTGAACCCATAATGGTCATCTACCTTCATAGAAATCAAATTATATAAGACCGCCATGAAATATCAGCATGTCTGATTTTGTGTTTCGGTGAGTGAGTAGAGAATTTCCCACCCCTCTAAACCCCTCATCCTCTATTTTACGAAAGTAGTTTGGGCACTTGCAACACCTTAATAAATGACTGTTTGCTTGCATTCATTTATACGGCCTACAACCAAGTGTACCGTCAAATGCCTTGATGACTTTTAAAAATCTTCAACATAAATTTTAAAGTCTATACACTGGCCTGGTAACGAATTAATATCTATGTGTACCTATGTCTGTGGTCTCGATTACAGAAATAACAGTCATGTTAAAATAACACGTTGATAACCTTGTAATCAAAGAGTTGTGTATCAACTATGAAACAAAGTTGTAAGTAATCTCAATTCTCATAGAAACGCTAATGAGACAACTATGAGGAAAATTAATGAAAGTAAATTGTAGCTGACCCGGCAAACGTTGTTTTGCAAAAATAAATAAATATAACAGAGGTATAAAAAATAGTTTACGACCTATTCGCAGACCTACCGAATATATACAAAATATTTCATAAAAATCGGTCGTACCGTTTCGGAGGAATTTGGTTACAAACACTGTGACACGAGTATTTTATAAATAAAATACTCGATTGATTAAGTAGGTATATATTTCTCTTAGCATTTTTGTTAAATTTTTATATAGTATTTTTTCTTTTAGTCGACACATGTAGAAAAATTACCTACGTGAAGGGAATTCATACGTTTTGGTAAAATTTATGTCCAATCATTATTACTCATCTCTATGTTCTTGGAGAAACAAATAACTGGGTAATGTTATTATACAGTATTATGTGTACTTTTTTTTTACTACTTTGCGGTTACATTAATTTAACGTCTGACTTTAGTTTTCTAATTTATATAAGTAGGCATCTAGTGAACACTTTGTTAAATTAAAACTAGAATTAAATTTATTGTTTTTATTTAGTGAAATTGCGACAAGGTGGACAGACAAGCTGTAAGATCGTTTGATTAGTTAAGGCGCGAAAAAGTAACAGTCAGATAGACAGTTACTTTCATATTGATATGAAAGTAACTGTTCATATGTTAGCATTGGATTCACATTAATAATAGCATATTGGAAGAATACCTGTCTCTCGCCGCAACACATTCCAAAGCAGCCTTGCTCTTCGTCGGCACTTCGAGCATCTCCTCGCAAGCCTTCATGTACTGCGCCGGCACGCATATTTTATCTAGAACAACATATTATGTCATCATAATGAGAATCATAACAACCATGTCTCCTTAAATTAAGTATATATTTGTAATAAGGGAATCTTAAAAAAAAATTGTAGTATATCCCTTAGAAAATTTTGAGGAATATCGCAATGCTATAAAGTTTACAAAGCAGAAAAAAAAGTATTTTTCTTTCTTTTTTAGAATCTTTTCAAAAATTTTTTTTTTTTAAAAAACAAGTGTTATATTAATCGACACAGTAAAACCAATTGTTTACTGTTAAGTACAGGTCATGGTTACTACTTACATCTTTGTTATTAGATAGTACGATATAAAATAAAGTCGCTCCGTCGTCTGTTCCTCCGTATGTACTTTAAAGTACGAACGAAACGGATTCTAATGCGGTTTTCATGGGAAGAGAGTCAAACGAGGAAGATTTTTAGAAGCTAGGAGCGGGTAGCCACAGTTATTATATAAATAACATCATAGAGTTAAATAAGAACAGAAATATGAACCGTATTGTCGTTGGCAAATAATATATTTAAATATTTATCAAAATAACTTTGCGTTGTTGATGATTTCGTTATACCTTGAAATTTAAAATCAAATTATTTTGCATTAAAAAGAATATAAAAAATAATTAACAAAATTTTTACGTATAAATCGACAAACATATACATAACAGCCAAACACTATATACATTAATAATATTAAGAAATTTTAAATTATTTATTTATTGTGTCATAACAAGAAGTTTATTTAAAAAAGGTTACATTACACGATATTGCAAAGAAGCACACATGCAACTTCACAACAACAAAAAGTTTAAAATTTAAGGGTCTTTAAAATAGCCAATCAGAATAGTTGCCAATTTTGAAACCGGCTAATAAATCAGCCAATCAGCGACGTTGATTCACAAAGGATAGTATAAATTTTCGCAATAAAAATATAAGGATTAATATTGTTGGGTACATATACTTAAAATAAGCAGAACTGAATTTTGAAAATTTAATACTGGATAAAAAATTATCAACTTACTAATAATCACTAAATAATGTGTAGGAATGATTATTTACTGATTTAACTTTCAGTTTTAGATTTTTTTTCAAAATTTTATTGGCTTAACTTCATGTGTTTTAGCCAAATTAATGAACTGTGTTGCACATTAATTTTATAACAATATTTAGAACAAGACAATGATACAACATGTTGTTTGTTGAATATACACATGAAATTTTGTAACTTATCATTTTATTATATATAATATAAATTAATTTAAAATCATACTTTTAACTATACAACCCCTTAAATTCCTGATTATAAAAAAAAAACGACAAATTTGTTCCGGAATAAAATACCATATTATACGTAGGTATATTGTCCTTTGTTAATTATAATATTATATTATGTTAAGTATATTATGTTATGTAAAAGCTGATTTGTATAAGAATCTGCTGTTGTTCTTTTTATGGTTTACAATTTCATTACGTCAACATTTCAAGAATCAATATGTCAAGATTTGCACACCGAATATTTATCTGTTGGTCATGAAGGAACAAGAAAACTGAATGTTATTCATCTCTGGTAAACAGTCGTCAGTCACCTATGGTCATCGCAAATAAATAATTATTATTATTACAAAAAATAAACCGAAGTAGTTTTTGATAGACATTTGTAATATCCTTTAAGATTTAATAATTAAAACATAGAGGGGATGTATTAAAATATGTGTATGTATTGTATCTATAAATTTTAATGCAACCAGATAGCCATTAAAATAATAGATTAAATGAATTAAATATTCAACTCAATCCGTTGAGAGACAAGTCTATAAATAGCTTTAAAACGCAACCAAAATAAAAGTGTGTGTACATACATGAAGTCTTGCAGTGGACTCCGGTACTGGCGAGCGCCAGCAAAACAAAAAGATGCGCGTATGTCACGGTCATGGCCATGCGATCATGCGCACAGACGCAAAGGCACTACTGATTGGAGACTCTATTTCTTTATTTATATATGAATGCCGTCTTCGAAACTGATTTCCAGCAGTCACACACAGCGACATCGTGTTATTATAATATAAAAATAATTTTTATCTATAGCTATATATAGTAGTCAATGATTGTAGTACAAATATATTCTATAAATAAATTTTATATTAAAAATAATTTTATATGTAGATATTTTTATTGAGATAGTCTGGTGTCAATTAAAATAAAGTATTATTATAAAAATATATAAACAATAAAAATAAAAATCTTTACTTTTAAAAAAAATATATCATATATTATATAAGTTATTACCATGTTAGTACATATTATATACATGCATATAAATATATGTATTATAAAATAAAATCACAGAATAATAACTAAGCTTTAGTAATATTCTGAGGAAAATATATAAATTATCTTTCATTTTATACCTTTTTGTTATGTATGTCACATTTCATGAACGTCAAATGTCAAAATAAAAAGAAATATGGTGGATGCGATTTAGTTTTGAATCTTATCAAATATCAATTGTTTCCGTTAATAATTAATTAAAATTAAACAGTCAGTGCTTGCAAAAATTAATGAATATATATTATAACTTGATTTTATCATGGATTGGGTACATTGTAATAATTGTTGTGCTCTATATGAACCTGGAACAACGTTATATTTAACATCATGCGGACATATGTTTTGCAATAAATGCTTGGAGAAGGGTTTGTGAAATTATTATAGTTTTATTATATGTAATAGTTGGTAGTTTTTACTTAATAAATACTAAATACTCAAGCTGAAACTGATAAAACTATTATAAAAGACACCAATCACTTTTTTATTGTGATCAGGCCATCAGTTTTCTATTATTTTCGTTTTAACGGTTGAAACTTTTACCATCGTGTAATTTCGTAACGGGGTATTTGAATTTGAAAGTATTAAAAAAGTTTGAAAGTGCAACGTATATCATCTATATATCTAGTGCGTGTCTATAATATTTACGCTTAATTTATAGACCTACTTATATATTTAGTAGTTTTAAATTATTTTAGTCGTAAATAATAGCTAAGTATTTTTTTTTTAATTTTTAGGCATAAAATACAAAGAAAGCACATGTTTCATTTGCCGTTTACCGTGTTCTATAACAAAGCTGGTTCCCGACGTAAGTAAAAACCTAATCTTAATAATATTATAAATGCGAAAGTTTGTTTATTGAATATTTGTTACTCAATTACGCAAAAACGTCTGAATGAATTTGGATGAAATTTGACATCTGGATTAACATATAGGATTACTTTAACATTACTTTATCCTGAAAAAATGTTAGGTTCCTATGGGATTTTCAAAAACAGAACTGCAGCACGTACAAAGTCGCGGGCACAGCTAGTAAGTACTTAATATTATATCGTAAATGTGAGTTTGTATGTTTGGATGTTTGTTACTCGATAACGCAAAAACGGCTAAATGGAATTGGATAAAGTTTGGCATTCAGATAGTGTATTACCTAGATTAATATATAGGATACTTTTTATCCTCGAAAAGTGTTATGTCCCTGTGGGATTTACAAAAAAAGAATCGAACTACAGCGCCTAATGAACCAATCGAACTAGCTAGTTAAGATATATTTAATGTAATAACTATAACCAATTGATATATAATTGTTTTCAGATGGCACCAGACATTCAGGATTTCTTTACGGAACCAGAGGAAATAATTAAAAAATTTTCCGGAGTGCTGCAATTTCAAAAACAACATAGACGTCGTCTCATATCATATTTATTACAATCGGTAGGTTATATAGACTAGCTGACCTAGCTTGCTTGCTTATATAAACTCTATGAGCTGACCCGACAATCGAAATAATATTGAATTATTTCTCTTTTTTCTGGTATTTTACGGCCTGGTAACTAGACTTTTAAGCCAATTGAATTATATCCAAATACTTCTTTTCTCCACAGACTAAAAAGTTTCACAGGGCGCGGGATGAGTTGAAACGCATGACCGAACTTTGTCAAAAACAACACAAGCAGTTGAAGGAATATCAAAAGATTATAAAAAAAATTGAAACTCAAAGCGTACCTCAAAATAGTGAGTACTTAAATATTTTATTATTAAAAGCTAACGTAATGAATTATTTTCAAAATTATTAAAATTATTTTTTATGTCAATGATAGTTTGATAGGTTGGTCGCGGCCTCTACGAGACTTCAAGTCTATGCATACTTACACTTTATAACAAAGTTCCAACTCATATTGAAGTTCTACCATTATACAAATTTAAGAGAGCAATAAAGCCAAGCACAGACGTGTCTATAACCTAACATTAATATACCAAAATATATATTTGCTTTCTCAGCACTACTAAGTTCACGTTGCTATAACTATAACATATACAAATACTAGCGACCCATTCCCAGCTTCACACGGGTGCATTTTTTTTCTGCATTATATACATAAAAAACCTTCCTCGTTTAACGCTCTTTCCATTAGTGAAACTGAAAATAGCATTAAAATCCGTTGCGGAGTTTAACAGATCTAAGCGTAACGGCGGGAAGCGATTTTATTTTGAACTATGGTAAAGATGTAAAGAGACTAGGGGGCCAATTTTCGAAACGTGACAATAAACAATCCAATCCATAATATATTTATTATAAATGTGAAAGTAACTCTGTCTGTCTGTCTGTGCTACCTTTCACGCCTTAACTACTCAACCTATTTCATGAAATTTTACATACACGTTGTCAGGGATACAAGAAAGAACATAGGGTACCTTTCATCCAGAAAAAAAGTACTGTTCCCGAGTGATCGTGTAAAAATATAAAGAATTAGGCGCCACTGTCTCATGGCGGCCCAACCGTCGTCACAGCGATAACGATGTGAGGCGATATTACTCATATATTTTCTTTTTCAACGCGGACGAATTCGCGGGCTCCAGCTAGTATATTATAAATGCGAAAGTTTGTGAGAACGCAAAATGGCTTAACCGATTTGGATGAAATTTGGCACACAGATAGTTTATTACCTGCATCAACATATAGGATACTTTTTATCCACGAAAATTGTTAGGCTCCCGAGGGATCGTCCACAGTTTTCAGGTGTTACTCGGATGTTATATTTATCATTTTTCAACGCGGACGAAGTAATAAATCTTTTATGAATACTTAGTAATGTGTATTAATATTAGCTACGTCTGTGCTAAGCTTAAAAAACAATTATGTACAAAAGGCTATCGCTCGTATATTGATTATATGACTAATGGGGTCGCTCGGGACTGATGGCTGATTATTTGTTTATTGTATAATTGTATAGCAAGTTGATTATGATAAAAGTTACTATGAGATTTTTTGCCAGTACTTCCTCATAGATCTAGCTAGCATTACGAACTGGGGATAAATGCAAAAGAATTTCTATTTAAAAAAAACTGATTTTGTCTCATTCAATAAAGATTTTTTTACTGAATCATGTCAAATTTGTTGAATTATGTTCGATAAAAACCAATTCACAATAAAATATAAATTAAATCAATGAAAATTAGTTTGCATGACTAATTTTCACAAATATTATTTTGAATATTGAAATAAAATAAAAAATATCACACCATGATAGAAGGGAAAAAAATATATTTTTAATTTTAAAATTATAAATACTTAGTATTTTTACACACAATTCCGAATAAACCTGATTCAGCGTTACCGACCCGAGCGTGACGCTTTACTTTCCTTCCTTAGCATTTAAATTATGATCGATTTAAATTATGATAATGTGAAAAAGTATATATACACTAAATTAAAACGTAAATTGTAAGTAATAAAAATTAAATACAATTAAAGCGTACTTAATTCAACCGTATAGAGGGAACACACAACGAGTTTGTAATAAAAGAAAAATGTAAAAAGAAACAAAACTGCATAATATGTGAAAGGCTACATAGAGCAGTTAGAAATGAGTCAGTAATTTTCAGAAGAAGTGTCCCCATTTACGGTTCCCATCTCCCCGGGCTATGTGTCGCCGCGTTACATACAATCCACGCCGACGTACAAGCGACCAGCTAACAGCACGCCATATAGCGTGAGTACTTTTCAACTGCTTTGTCTCTCCTCTATTCCTACACCCACTGTTGCGAATATTCTTATTCTGCACGTATTTTTGTCGCATTGTTTTTTTTTTTCTAGCTCTTTTTTAATACCTAAATTTTTATGGCGATCAAAAGTAACGTTTGTAACGATGCTTGGGTCATTCAACGCAAATAGACGTAGTTTTGTGTAACAACATATATTCATAATTTCACAGACAACCTTTACATAATTATGTTACGTATAGTAATAAGCGAAAATATTATTAATGACATATTGAAACAGGCGGACAGGATTTTCAATAGCTTGTTAGGTGTTATTATCTATCGTCAAACGGGGTTACTTTGACTTCCAGGGGAACATTGACACATTTTGGGGCTAAATTGACAATGGGTTAAAACAGGTCTGTTGGTGTCTTAAAGCGGTTATCACTATTTACAATTTGAAGGATTCCAATTTAGGAAATTGGAAAGTGTAATCGCAGTTAGAACAGATTGGATCCAATTTAGATTTTATCTATGTTCAATTCTATGTCTTCGATTTAGAAATCAATTTAGTGTAGTGTGATCACTAGGTACACTACTTAGGTTCCTAAATTGGATTCCTTCAAATTGTAAAGTGTGTGTATAAATTGTAACCGCTTTATAACGACTCAGAAGCGTGGGAAGTCCCGGAAAATCACAGCTATGCATCCACTGTGTTGCCATAAAGATGTGGCGGGGGGAAGAGTACAAAAAAAATCCTAATAAAGAAATGTTAATTATTTTGGTCTTTTTTATTCAATTTTCATAAAATTTTCCCTCAGAATGATAAATATTGCTTCTTATTTTTGTAGAAAGCTTATTAATGTAAGCTTTTAATTTAAGTGATTACTTTGACTTTCAGTGCATTTCAATACTATTGTCAAAATAGCCCCTCACTCTGGGTAACTTTGACACTTACAAAAAACAATAAAAAACAATAAAAGAATTATTTTTTCCCCATTTGAGCATTGGACTGTATAGCCAAAGGACTATTTGTACTAGAGATAAAAAAATATATATATCAAATATCGTAGAAACGCGTCGTAGGAACAAAAAAAACCCTCAAAACCCTGCAAATTAACCCCGTTTGACGGTACCCGTGTATGAAAACAAGTTTAATTTAATAAAAAAAAAAGAAATTAAAATTTATTTAAAAACATGTGTATTGATATTGTTTTTTTTCGACAAGGTATTACCGGCGTACATAAAATTATCATAGTTGAAATGTTTTTATTAACAGGCGTATCGTTCTGACCTCGTGACACCGAATAGATTGAGCAAGCGCTCGAGTTGTGACCAAAATATCAGTGGTATCAGTCAGGTAATCGTCAATATAATGATAACTAATTTTTTTATGTAACAACTATGTTACATTTCTTCCCCATATCAAAGTAATATTTCGATATAGAGTAAACTCATTGCCACCTAGTAGGCTAGCTCATTAAATATAAAAGTTGCCTCTAATTATGAATGTGACCAATAAAAGAAATGGACGATAACGGACTTTACGAAGATGAAGACTTTATGACTGTGCTCGCGACTTCGTCCGCGTTGGAAAATGAAAAATATAACACCTGTGAAAATATGTGAAAGCCAACGTGGCGGTGGCGTCAAACTTTTTAAATTTTTAGACGATCCCCCGGCAACCTAACATTTTTCCAGGATAAAAAGTATCCTATAGGTATGTTAGACCAGGTAATAAACTATCCGTTCAGATATTTTTGCATTAAAGAGTAACAAATAACCATACATCCACACATCTATTCTCACAAATTTTCTCATTTGCAATATTAGTTAAATGAAGATATTAAGTCCTAAGATAAAATTAAAAAATATTTGGTAAAAATCATAAAAGTGATAATGGTACGATTGAAATTTTAAGTAATAATTACAATGATATCTTATTTTAGAATAATAATGTCTTTATTTTCAGAGATCGAACCCTTCCCATAAATTACGTCCAACGGTAATCTCTCCGCCAAGTCCAGAATCGGCAGGGTACAAAAGTTTTATAAAGTATTTATAAACTTTAGTGGGTGAATGTACTTCCACTTGAGTTACCCTTGTCAATTTAAAAATTAAAAAGAAAAAATCATTTCTCCATTATTCAAATGAGGCAAGGAAAATAACCTATGCTGCCTTTTCTTTTTTTCTCAAATTGTCGATAAAATTGTATCAAATTGTGTCCTGATTGTATTAAATTAGGCGTTCGAAATTTAAAATCGTTTTTGTCAATTTCCTTTTTTGCGTTGTCTACTGTTTTTTGTTATGATAAAATTTGCTTCATTAACTAAGTCAAATACAAAACAAAAAGCAGAAATAATCTAAAAATTTGACATAGCAAACATTGTTCTATTGAGCGTGTAATCTGTGACCTGCGGATTTATTGAAATCATCTTATTGGTCCCATTTATTTTCTAGGTATTTCCGTAGGGAATATAACAACGAGTCGGGGTATCTAACAAATAGTTCTCACGGAACCCTCATTAGTAGCGCATGCAATTATGGAAAGAAGCGATCAATTAAAGATCCAATGAAGATTATGAAAATGTAAAAAAAAAACCTATTACAGTATTCGTAATAACGCGTTGCATGACATTGACAGATGTCACTTCGCACTAGATACGGTGAATGAATGACTTTGACAGAATGTGACGTATTTTAAATGTTTATTCAAAGAAGCAAAAGCGTGCCTTATTTTTTTATTGTTCGATCTAAACCAAATGAGAACTATAGACATACAACATTTTGCGGACAACATAGTGAAGCCGGTTTTATAACCTTTACAGTATTAAGATTTTGTGTTCCAAGCTATAACCTCAATTTTTATCGAACATATATTATATTGAATTCCAAGTTAACTTCGTTTGAAATGTGATTCCATCCTGCTTTTTAATTTATGAAGACTGGCTTTTACACCCTTTCACTACGCAATTCGGCATATTCCCTAGTAAATATTTTAATAAGGCGAGTGGTAGTTCGATTGCATTTATGTGAACGTAATCGTGTATGTACAAGTCGAAGACGTAGTTTTACCGTCTTCATTTTGCCGTCCACAGAGCTCTATCTTTAGTTCTTATTTTATCTGAGCGATTAAATATGTTATTATTTTCCTATTGTCTATAGAAGATTTGCATGTAAGCTGTAATGATAAAATTATCTTAATGGTTAGTAAATTCTAATGTAAGCAATCTGTACTTTGTTGTCTTTATGGTGCAAACAAGCAATGTTAATTATAATATAAGTAGATATAACGCCCGAAGTAATTTTAAGTTGTTGTGTTTTTAATAAATAAATAAATTGTTAAGTTTTTTTTCATTTGAATAATCCTATGCAGCCTTTCATTTCTCACATTCCTTTTGGCCGCGAAGTTATGAGGTTTTAGGGAAATTTAACGTAGTCTCGAACACTTAAGAGTTATAAAAAGTTTGAATTTTTAAAAGAGTATGCAATAACCTCAGATGGACATTACTGTTTTATCTCAATCTTCTAAAACAAAAGTTTTTCCTTTTCTAACAATTCACAGGCAAGGGTATATAAAGTATTCACCTTGGTGAAAGGTTTTCACTCGATGTCTTTAATATTGTAGTACCTAATATAATATTTGACTTATTATTTTCCTTATATCTCCCGTAATATTGGTTTTTATATTAAAGAATTTATATTGGAACCACTGCATCTGTTTGAGAATTACTTTTACTATTTGAAAGTAAGTAAGTACATTTGAGGCAAACTTAAACTTTTATGCTATAACTTTTCCATATATAGAATCGACGAATAAAAAGAATTTTCAAGGTAAAACAAATGAAAATAAAAGAACGCAATCAAAAAGCTGAAAAATCTATATTATTGCCTCAGTCGATTCACAAATAGTTAGATGTGGAACATCAATGTATTGGCAATATTCCTTTGTTCTGTTGGTAACCGCCGCTTGCCTCCTGATGTCCGTGCACAGAATGCGCCCCAAGGTTGTTGAATTTTTCTAGCTGTTCCGCACCACCTTTGTAGCCTTTGTGCAGGAATTCACCCTGAAAGTGTATATGTCACGTTGTTATAACATTGTGTAGGCTGTTTTCATGTTTGCAAAAGAACTTAAGTTACATAAATTTTTTTTGTTCAATTCGAATATATTTTTGAAAAATTGGCACAAAGGAAGTAGTTAATGGAAAACAAAAAAATATAAAAAAAGGAAAATGTTTTTGTTTAGCAGGAAAAGCTTTGCAGCATATCCTAGGTAATATTAAATCCGTTTTCATCTGCGACACAATTTTGCTGTTGGAAATATGCGCTTTATGTAACAGTAAGTAGGTGAATTAAATCAGGTTTACTACCATTTGATGGGACTGAATTCATTTTGTTTTTAAATTAAAAAATACATCAATGAAATTTAGTCAAGTTGAAAACTTTCATGTTACTGAAAACGCTTCCTTGAAAATAAAAGAAAAAAACACAATGTAAGTCTTGGTCGAAATTATGATATTTTTAATTTAAAGGAATCAAGTTGTTGTGTGCTTATTTACCGTAGGTAATAATAATAATGTTATAGCCTACGGTAATAAACATAGACTTTCAAATAAATAAATAAAAAAGACTAACGCCAAAGAACGCAGATCGATATGGTCTATTTTATATGGTATTATAGCTGGTGCCCGAGACTTACTTTCGGATTAAAAATGAAAAATACACTTGACAAAATATATGAGTAATGTAACGCCTGACATCTGTATTGCCAGGCGTTGAATTCTTATTTATAGATCTTTCAAGAACAGCACTCATTTCTGGATGATTGGTACCCTTTTTCCTATGTCCTTTTCTGTATCCCTGACAATGTCTATGAAAATTTCAAGATTATAATATACACTTTCACATTTATAATATTAGTAAGTATAGATGGTTAACACCACCTAGTTAACATCTGAAGGGAAAGATGCTTCCTACACATGCGCAGAATCATATAAGTACGAGTGCTCTTTGCTATTTAAAGATTATTAATTAATACAAAAAAATAAAACAATGTTAAGCAACTAACCTTATTGGCTTTAGCATCATCAATCTTCTGCTCGGACACATGATGTCCCTCTTTGCCCTGAGCATTAGCATCGAGTATCTTCTCTTCATGAGCTCCCTTAAATCCTTGCTGTGAATTTTCTCCAAAGGATCCAGCATTTTGTCCAGCGACCTTATGATCTGCTTCATCATGAGCTTCATCGTAGAATGATTCATGTTTTTCTTCTTCGTTCTTACTACTTGATGTTTTAAAACCTTTGCTTACGTGGCCTTTTTTGTGACTTTTGGCCTTTTTTAATACTTCCTCATTGGCGCCTGATGAAAGAATAATATGGAATCAAATCCGTGAAGAACAATAGAAAATCAATGAAGTAAATATATTATTATACATACCGTGTTTGTCAACTTTTTGTCCGCCCTCGTAGTATTTTTCATCACCGACAGCTTTCTTTTTTGCTTCCTCGTCTTTGTAAAAGCTAGATTCTCCCTTTTCCGCTTTAGCAGCAGCTGCGGCTTGTTGGAAGCCTTCTTCGTTATGTTTCGCTTCTTCTTCTGCTTTCTTTTCTAGTTTCTCTACATTCTCATCGGCTCCTTTCTTCTGAGCAGCATCGTAGGCTTTCTTGTCAACATACCCACCTCCGACTTGGGTCCCCAATAAGGGATGATAGAGTAATCCTCCTCCGAGACCTAATCCTCCGACACCAATACCACCGAGGGCAGGATTAATCAATCCCACTCCATTACCAACACCAATTCCGCCTACACCACCTACACCTCCGATGCCACCAACGCCGCCTACTCCCCCAACTCCTCCAACTCCTCCAATACTGTAACCCAATCCCTGACCGATTCCTATTCCTCCCAAACCACCAATTCCCAAGCCTTGTCCCAAGCCTTGTCCCAGACCATATCCTCCAACTCCAACGCCACTCGTAACTGTATTCAGGATTTGAGACGCCGCCCCGTCCTGTTCAGGATAATCAGCACTTTCTTCAACCTCGTATGAGTTGGATAAAGGCATTCCAGTTTTTTTATCAGTGTTCAATGAGTCCAATCGTTCCTTTACGTAATCAAAAGGCGTCTTCTCATCCGATAACTCGACTTTGTGGAAAATTTGCGCCGATGTCAGAGTGACAAGGGCGAGGACGAATGTCTGTGTCAACATGATGCTGATCGTAATCGACGGCGACTGTTGTCATTGCGGTATTGCAACGTTTATTTATAGGAGGTTAAATCTGGTGGAACGAAATTGTTTTTGTGTTAGTGGTTGTCGTGTGATAGTTTTCACGCGGTGTCTGGGGCCCGTACCTGCTCGTTTCCTGCCCCTGGTATTGTTTCAACTAGTCCTAATGAGAACAGCACAGTTATAATACAATGAGCTTGCCCGAAGACCTTGTTTTCCAGTTCAATGGAGGCGGGTGGGGCGTTCGTTTACGCAATCACACCGGGTTTGCGGTAGCTAGTTTTCTCAAATTTCTAAGAAAAATCGCTATAATTCTAGAAGGCAATTTTTGTTTATACTGTGTTAAATGTTTCGTTGTTACTTGTATTTTTATTTAAAATTATTTCTTCGGGTATAAGACCCACTGGGCACAATGAACCTGAACCTAACTTATGTTAAACTATCTAATTCACATACTAACATGCCATTAGTTTCTTTCAGTTGGCTCCTTTGGTCTAGTGAAAAAACATCACCTCAATTTAGGGTGCAGATACATGCAACCTGTGTTGAAAATTGTAGAGAATAATACGTTTATGTATTAATAGTACCTAAGTGTATACTTACTTACCATAGAGAGTAGGAATCATACGCTTATACATTGACCACCCCGAATCGGATTCTTATATCTAGTTTGAAATTGGAATAATTCATTATATTTTAATCGATCTACAAAAGAAATGAGAAAAAAATTATATCTGGGCCAAAAGTAAAACTGGAATGGATTTTTATGTACAATACAAGAATACAACATAAGTTAATATTATTAAGGTTGCAGTTATGTCGACGTTAAAGTGATTTTTATATTATTAAGAAGATTTATAAAAATAAAAAGAATTATTCTTAATCATTAATTATGATATCATTTTTTCTCTACTCCTAGGTATCTACCACACCAGAGAAATCACACGAGCAAAAGTATTTCACTATCACAATTCTTTTATCACTTTTGGGCCAAAATCGTTTCGATCAATAAAAATAGAGAAATAAATAATACATCCTTGCTCTTATGTGACGCGATTATATTCGCCTATATAGTTACCATGTATAAGTATATTAACATTTCATTTGATTATTACCCAGAGCATTGCCTTTGTATAACTGTACCAATGACATATAAGCCGTTCAGCAAATATTCACTGCAATATTATGATTTTGCCAAAATCATTTATAAATCAGTTAAGTTTAGGAAAATCCTGAAGTTGAGAGGGAGATTTGTAATTAACTATTATAGATTCTCTACATAGATCAACTTATTAAAAAAAAAGTAAGTAAAGAGCTTTAGAAATTATACCAATATTTACCTGACTTTACAATATCTATACATTCGTAAGTATATCATAATGTCTATTGAAGAGGGGGTTCGAAATTTCCCGTCCTTACTATAATTCATCATAGAATGGAATATTTGAAGTAATAAGTACCTGTAATAAATTTATAATATTATATTAACTATACTTAGTTCTCTTACACGGCCTTAAAAAGATATCTAGGGTCAAATTATCTCGCCATCTCCATCAAATATTCTTATCTAATTGAAGTAACAAACCGTTGAGGCATTTAATTATGAAAAAAAATTTAGCAACTCTTGACAGACGCAAATAATTTCCTCTGCATTATTAAACTCATTGGCCTTGGTTTATATCGGACGATTTCACGTTTTTGTTTTCTTATACTTAAAATATATGTCGAGGGCTCAGGCAAAGGTTACAGTCTAATGATTTATCAATGACTCACACAAGAAATCATTCAATGAATTAAACGACAATTTTGTTACAGAATGTGCTATAAGAATTCAGTTAAGGGCACTGAACTTTGTCCTGAATTTTTATATTGAGACAAATTTAAACAATCGTATAAAGTAAACTATAAACTAATCTAGTGGAAACCTAAGTACTTAGGATTTTCTTTAATAAAAAAAAGGAAAAAAAATTTCATATTTTTCGAAGAAAAAAAAATTCTAATAATAAATGCATTTTTAAGTTTTAATGAAAATTAACACGATATAGGAGCAGAATCCGAAAAAATTTAAGCAATTGATTGCGCCTCTTTCACTTTAATAGCAATAGTTTCAGCTTAATCAATATTTTGTCTAATATATTTCAGCAGGCGCTTTTTTATACCAAAATAAGGTTATTCCTAAAACGATTTTACTTTGGAATTTATAAAGAAGATTTGTGAATACAATTTAGCATGTGACAATTAATAATAAAGGAATTAAATTTTGTTGACAGATTGAAGGGTTATAATTAATAATAAGGCGTTCAACTTGTCTGTCTAAAACCTTTTGAGAAACTCTACTAACTCCAAATCTGAAAGTTATTGTAGCCACCTGGATTGCGAATGTCCTGCGACTACAGTAGGATGAGGGACAAGGGATTGGAAAGGTATAAGAAAATGGGCTCCGAAACACATCAGCACATATGCTTAACAGCATGTGTGCTGTTACCAACGTTAAATCATGTTGGTCTTCTGTAAAGGGTCGGTTACTGCCCCTAGACGGGCTGATCAGATTAGTTCATGGCCTATTCGTTATCTTATATTTCAGGGATTCGCACACACTTCGTACATAAACTTTTATATAAAAAAGAAAGGTATTTAATTGCTTTCATTCATTAGCGTTTGTCAAAGTTTCGGCGGCCGTCTTCAGTTATTCAATATGCACTTTCTATTGATCCATCGAGAGGTAAGTGCCGACGAATAACATCAGCTTTCTAAACGGAGCGACAGTACAAAATGTCAGACAAAGAGTTTCCGGATGTGTAGACGTGATTTTTGTGATTATCAATTACCACATTCGAACGCTTGTCAAAATCTTTAGGCACTATTGTTGAGATTATTAATGATTTACATAACAGTTTTATGGTATGGTATGGTAGAAGTCTTGAGTGAGTTGATAGCTCTTTAACAAATGGGGGTGGAGATGTGTTCTTATTTTATCTGAGCTGTTCCCGCGTTTGAACATACAACTTGTACGTGTTTCTAGAATATCGCGTAACTTTTCTGTTATTGAACCGTTTGTAATGAAACAAACACTAAATTTTACGGGAATCTTACTACAATATATCAAGGAAAACTACATTGAAATCGGTGAAACCATTTCTGAGATTAACGGACTTAAATGCGCAGATAAACATAAATAAAAACATATATACAAATTGTGTTTCCTAAAAAAATATTTAATGTGCAGACACTGCTCGTTTACGATTATATTATATGTATGATGATAATGAAATTTTTATAAGTTTTTATACAAAGATCGGCAGCTAGGCTGATGACACAAGCAACCATATGTGTTGAAAGTGCGCTACAAATCTTGATAGAATAAAGCATAAGTATAGAGTAGCCCTGGTATCTTACTAACTACAACACACTCATTTATTTCCTATTGGGTTTTTGTCGATTTAAGTCTTTGGGTTTTGGTGCCATAATCATAACGTTATATTTAAAAACTGAATAATAAAATGATCATACAAAGCCTGTAGACGAAACTTAGAATCTCAGTTCCCAACAGTTATAGCAAAACTAAAAGGACAAGAAAGAATAACTTAAAAAATTGACTTTTTCGTGCGATTTGCCTTTGGAGGAGATTCCCTAATTCACAGATCGCATGACTATCTGCTACAAAAACCATAACAAATTACTTTTAACGTAGAATAGGTTTATCGAATTAAGGGTATTATTTACGTGAATACAGCCCCCAAATATTGTATGAAAAAAAATTATTTATCTGGTCCAAACGTTATGCAATCATTGACAACGTGTACGCAAAAATTTTGTTGAGGAGTAGAGTCGGTTGAACTATTAAGACGTGAAAGTGTCACAAACTCACGCTGCATTTATAATACTAGTAGGAATTATTGATCGAAGCCTTCCCCTGCACTGTAGATGTACTGTGGTTATGTTGTCAAGCTGAAAATTACAGTGCAGGACAAAACTATCAATCACTTTACTGTTGACAGCGCTTGCCATAGTTGCCATTACAAGCAAACAAGTTGGATGAAGTTGGATTAATAACATACTGCACCCGGGCTGCGTTTCATTATTGATGTGTTTTGTTTTTCTTTTTTTTTCTTTTTTTACAAAACGTTTTTGTAAAAGCAATGAATTGAAATTATATTATTAATGGCAGACAGCACGTTTTGCAGTCATTTAGGCAGCCCGTCTGACGGCAGTAACCACCCGCTTATTGAAGACATGGCTTACATAAAAAAAACATGGCACATGAAAAAGTAGTGCCAGCTGCATCCCCAGTAGACGACAAAATGCAGTTCAGATGAACTTACTCTAAATTGTGAATTTAAAAGCAAGTTCGATAAGCAAACAGCTGTTGGTAAGTGATAAATACGTTCATGACAGCACGTCGTAGTTTCGAACGTTGATCTAACATTTTATTCTAGAATGGTCTTTTAGATTGTTTTTTTGCTAGCCGACGGTCTGTAATAGCAGTGTAAGTAAATGTCAGTGCACAGAGTATTATCATACTCTGAGTATGAGTATGACATTACATCAGAGTATTTGTCAATACGAAGAAAAATGGCGGTACTAAGACGGTACTTTTTCTGTGTGATGTGCCATATACTTACCTAATATACTAAGTTGCCTGTAGAGTTAACTTCGTAGAGAATTTTTTCGATTCAGAACTATAATAAGACCTTCACCATTGAAATATAATGGATGTCATATCTGGCACAGCATAGTTCGATGGCAGTGACGAGTAATTATCGTTCGCCACTGGACACCGACAGATGTTGAGTGGTACTCCGAGGTGGGTAAGTACTATTCAGTACCCCGTTTGATAGGCCATATGTTCTTTATCAAGACATCGGCATTGTGAATGCTATTCACACACGTTAATGAGAGAATGATTTGGTTTTATTATGTAATTTATAGATTTGTAGACTATGAATAAAATAAAAATCTAGAACTAACCTATACGCTTTTTCATGTATAGGTAAATAATTATTAAATAACAGCAAAGTGATTGATAGTTTTAATAATTGGTAGGGCACATTGAAAAACTGGCAGCGCAACTGTCGGCAGTAACCAACTCCTTACAGAACCCTACCTTGAAATAATAGCAACTGTGACCCCTGTCACATTCCTCATTCTTCCCTTATGCTTTATAATCTGTCTTTTTGAGAATCTGTCATGCGAATAACCCATTCTATCAGGGTTGGCAAACTGGCGTTTGGCGGTGTAAAGTTAAAGTTAACCACTAGTTCGTCCCCTTACATACCCATAGTTTTCTTTGCGTTAGAAACCAAACCATGTTTAGAACACTTCAGCAGGCAAGTTTAGGCAAAATTCTACCGAAGTTTTTGACGCGAATACCTACGTATTAAAATTTGCTTCCACAGTGGGAGGCATTTCAGAAAACTAATGATAACAAAACCGAAGGATACAGTTTCATCCTGAAGCTACATATCTTTCATCTACATTCAAAATTTAATCCACTCGATAGCTAAAGGATAAAATGTTTTTGAAGTGAAAACTTCTTTAGGCGCAATTGGCATTTTTGAGATGGGAAAAAACCATTGAACTCGCGATTTGTAACCGACACCGACACCTCTGTTGACAATTATAAAAGAACAATTATATGAAGTTCAAGTTATTTAATAATTATTGTTCTATTTAATTGTTATTGTGTATCAGTGTCATATATTTTCTCTTGTATTTCTTGCGATCAATAATTGTAATAAATACGTAATTGTTTAAGTTTTCACTTCTGTCGGCACTCCCGAAGTGCCACTGTATTTTTTTGGTATGTATGGTATATTTGAATTCGTTAAATATATACATATAATACTCTCAAAGAAAATATTACACGTCGGCCGTGTTTTTTTTACTGCTGACCCGGCTTGGAACCGAACCAGAAACTTTCAAAGTAACAAATACTTTAACATCAGACAATAATAGACTTAAAAGACGAAATTAAGTACACAATGTGAACAGAGGAAAAAGGTTAACTCGTTTAATTAAGAAAAGATTTTACAAAATTGATCGCGAACAGTTTAATTAAATCCGTCTCTGTTCGCTTCAACATTTCGTAGAGTTTTACTTATTTGAAGAAAATTCATTAGCGAGATTTCTTCCTAAGACAACTTTTACACTTGCTATTCGTTAAGATCATTCTTGCTAGTCTTTAGTGGCATAAGTATTATAAGTATCGTGTAGGTTGGACTGGTATAGTAATAGCCTTTTAACATTGGGAATAATAGTAATTTTAACGTTGGGAAATCCTCTTGGATACCCAGCAGTGTTGGGGACACTGCGGGGTTATTCCGGATTCGTACCGGCTAAAACCCAACGACTTTCTAGCGCGGCATCGGTGCCCCGCCACGGCTATCAAGCGCGGGGAGGGTTACGCTCCCTGTTAGAACCTCGGCGTACCAGAAAGTGGAGGTACGCCGGTCATCTCGGGGTACCCCTGACCAGGACCCGGGCGGTAGTCTTGGGGAAGATTGTTGCCCGTCGTAAGTATACCAACCTATAGTTGTAATAGCCTAGCGGTTCAAACACTCAGCTGCATTCAGGGTGTATCTTAAAAATCTTACCAATCTAAACTGTGATCAGAGGAGAAAAAAAAGTAAAAAAATAATATAAAAGTAATTTCACAAATAATATACGGCAAGGAAAACACGAAACTATTACTTAATTCTGTAAGTTTTGTACACAAACCTTTTTTTGTTTATCGGTCTTTCTATTATTGAAAACCGTATCAAAATTGTTTAGATGAATTTAGCAGGAAAAGAGACGACTTATACTATGTATACTGAATTGATTCGACGAAAGCCAAATATACTGATTGAATCACTATATTTGGCTTTCGTCGAATTCGGAAGTTTGCAACGAATTTTTTTTTGGAGTTACAATAACTCAAGCATATAGCCAAAAATATAATTAGTAGTTTTATAACAACTGTGTATTGAGTAAATATAATATAATCAAAATGTTACAAATAAAACATTTCTGCCACATATCAAAATCACACTTCTCCTTCTTACGACTTATTTATGAGCAAAGTTATCGGAGAGGGAATCGTCTTCCTAATGCACTCGTATACATAACGTAATTAGCCGCTTACGGCTTTTTAGAATACATACAATTTTGAACTCTGGTTTTATTATTATGAATCACATAATTGTATTAGCTCATCTTTTTTGTTAATTGTGATGAGTCGTCCCTTATCATGCGAAGTGTACAACTCACAGCCGATACGTTGTACCTATATGTATACCTACTTATCCCTTATGTCCCTTGACGTAAGGGATGTTATAACGCATCGAAATTGCCACATTAAGGTGTATAACGCCGATTTGGCCTTGAATTATTAGGCTAATTTCCCCGCGCCACCCTCTACAAGAGATCGACCGCACAGAGATGGCAAAGAGTAGTATGGATACTAGACGACAAAGGCACGACATAGTCGACTGAGCCTACTTTACTGCAAATACATACTACAAATTTATAATTATTTACAATGTAGAGGGATAATTCAGTAACAATGAAGCGTGTTTTGTTATTTAGGTAGTAAATTATGTTACCTAGTAAAAATTTTTACCCGTCTGCGCCACAACGAGGGTTATGTTTTTAGAGTGTATAGCGGCGCGCTCCCGGCTTGGCCCGGGGTGCATTTTTTCTAAAATAAACGTAGCCTAAGTTACTCCTTATTACATCAGCTACCTGCCAATAAAAGTCCCGTCAAAATCGGTCCAGCCATTTCAGAGATTAGCCGGAACAAACAGACAGACAGACAGACAGACAGACAAAAATTTGGTTTGGTTATGTGGTTGGTTTATTTTGGTGTATGTACTCATATATGGTGTATGTACGTATATATATTCATATGCATGTAGTAAAAAATGGTTATTTCAATATTACAAACAGACACTCCAATTTTATTTATATGTATAGATGTATGTATATTTCTTTATACGAATATAAAATATATGGTAAAAGAGCCAAACAAAAGGTTTTATCAAAACTAACAAATTTTTTAATTTTCAGTAAAAACAATTGAGTTTTGCACCAACCGTGCAAACTTCGCGTGGTACGTTTTGTTTGGGTAACGCTAATGCCGGCGGTAATAATTTTTTTTTTAATTTTGATATTTTTTTTCAAATTCACCAAGTGAGTGAAGTGACAATAAATTGAGACAAAAAGTGTTTTTTTTTTCATTTTGATAAAGATTACGAACTTTTTAGAGCGAGAATCTTGCTTCTTCAATTTTTTCAAAAATCTATCGAGTGGGACAAAAAAGCGGCTGAGTGGATTAAATGGAAACTCTGTGGGGTTTTTTAGGGTATATTGAACTGTAAAAGGCACAACATTTATTATTTTCTCCATATTTTAGACTCAGCGCTTGATTTTTCTAAAAGCTATCAAAAGCCCTTTTTTATAATTTTTAAAATTCATGTCAATAGAATTTAAAAAAAAAAAAAATGCTTGTAGAAAATTTATTCACGTTTTCATTTTGTTTTCGTTTTGTCTTGTCTTTTGCCATGTCTAATTGTTTTGGTTTGGTTTTGGGTCTTATTATTATTAATTGTGTAATTTTAAAAGAGGGGGGGGGGGAGTAAGGGGGAGCGGAGGGGGGCTGGGAGGATGGTGTTGATAGATTACCCTCATCCTTTCAAATGATACCTAACATGGGGGGTCTATTTGTAACCGTTGACCATGGTTACGTCAAATTTTTTATCTCGTCGAGACGTCCTCCCCGATGAGCCCAAATACGATCCGGCTGTGACGCGCCGTTTCCGAGTTTCGGCCGGGGGGGTCCGAGGGGGGCGTCAAATTTTTTATCTCGTCGAGACGTCCCCGATGAACCCAAACACGACCCGGCTGTGACGCGCCGTTTCCGAGTTACGGTCGGGGGGGTCCGAGGGGGTGTCAAATTTTTTATCTCGTCCAGACGTCCCCGATGAGCCCAAACACGGCCCGGCTGTGACGCGTCGTTTCCGAGTTACGGTCGGGGGGGTCCGAGGGGGGCGTCAAATTTTTTATCCCGTCCAGACGTCCCCGATGAGCCCAAACACGGCCCGGCTGTGACGCGTCGTTTCCGAGTTACGGTCGGGGGGGTCCGAGGGGGGCGTCAAATTTTTTATCTCGTCGAGACGTCCCCGATGAACCCAAACACGACCCGGCTGTGATGCGCCGTTTCCGAGTTACGGTCGGGGGGGTCCGAGGGGGGCGTCAAATTTTTTATCTCGTCGAGACGTTCCCGATGAGCCCAAACACGACACGGCTGTGACGCGCCGTTTCCGAGTTACGGTCGGGGGGGTCCGAGGGGGGCGTCAAATTTTTTATCTCGTCGAGACGTTCCCGATGAGCCCAAACACGACACGTCTGTGACGCGCCGTTTCCGAGTTATGGTCGGGGGGGTCCAAGGAGGGGGCTTTTTTTTTGGTGCCCCGGTAGACCGGATGACACTTTCCTTGGTGACTACCGATCACCCTCTATGACCTTCTGCAAACGCCACCCTTCTATCCCTCATAGTTTCCGAGAATCGCTCACCAACTTTTTACCAGAACGGTGTACCGAGGATATCGGATTTTTCTGGAGGTCACGGGGGCGTCCCCTACGCGACCACCTATACAATAGGGAAACCCCCCACCGCTCCTTCTAGGAGAACAATTCGATGAGTCACTAGATACGTGAGTGGGAATCCGGCATTATAGTGGCTTTATTATTTATTTATTTATTAGGCTTATTAATTTATATTGTATTAATTAATTATTAATTATTATTAATATTAATTAATTTAATTAATTAATTAAAATTCATGAAAACTTTCCTTCCTCGTTTGGTTTATTTTTGAAACTCCTCCTTGCTCCTCCTTTCCTCTGCCTCCTTTGCTTACTTCCTATCTTTATTAAATTTAGATAACAAGTATATATACAGATGAATTATTAATTGAATATTATATTACAACATAATTTATATTTAGTTTTTTAAAGATTTAATTACCTAGTAAGACAAAAAAGAAAACCTATTAAAGTATTATATACACTATCATGCACTGTCTGTTCTGCCACTAAAATGTTTATTCTTTGTTTATTACGTAAAAATTAATAATTTGATGAAACGCAACGCGGCACAGGTCCGTCTAGCATCACGACTCGCCCCGCACTGATTTTATGGACGAGAACGGGCTAGCGCTGAGTAAGTGGGGAAATATTTTTGATAAAAACATTATATAAAATTCAATTTTACGAATTTTCAAAAAGCGCTTTCAACAAATCATGCTACATTGTTATCTTCATAAGTGTACAAAATTTCATAATCTTTTGATAAATATTGTAGAAGTGAGATTGTTACAACTGAAAATAAAAGGGGTGAGTTTAGAATTTTTTTCCTGAATCAATTTCAATAAAATAAAATTTTTAATCCCAACAAATCATTCCTCATATCTTGTAGATAAACATATATTTTTTTCGCTGAAGAAAAGGCGTATATGTAATGAATAATACTGTTACAAAATGTTGCAAAAATTTTATTTTTTGGAAGGATAAGCCTTAATGAACGAATGGAGCCTGAAATAATGAACGAAGTAAAAGTCTTTTGTCTATATGAGTTAAAAGGGTTCAGGAAAAATGCGAGAATATTATTTATCTTAGCATCATTAAAAAAATAAGCAAGCAGACAAAAAAATTGTATATTCTCGTTTTTTATTTTTTATTTAAAAAGGTTAAGTTTCAAAAAGCGTACCTATATAGTTCATTGTTAGAAACTAATTATCCGCCTTTGTCTAATAAGTTACACAACGGATTTTGATACGGTTTTCACTAATGGAAAGAGTGATAAACCTTCCTCAGGTTTGCATGTATATAATTGGCTGTCAAAATTACATCCGTGAAAAGCCTGGAGCGTGTTGTTAGTTATAGTATAAATATGATATTTTATTATTTGCTACTTTGAACATGATAAAAGGTGTTTTTATGCTTCATAATGACGATTTTGTGAGAATGACCAGATTAATTTGCAAAAAAGTATGTGAATATTTCAGCGCTACGATTCATTTCAAATGTCTGTTTCCAATGACAAAGCTTTGTTCTGTTCCTTTGAAAGCAAAACCAACAGACGAGCTTAAAGTTTACGGTAAATCATTTTTGTAACAAACGACACAATTTTCTGTTTGCTTGTCCCAAATTCAGTTGAAAATATTTTTCAGCAAAAATTGTTTATCGTTTTTGTACTATAATGTTATTAAGAGGCAAAGATTTAAAGACTGTTTTTAATAATTTAGGTTTGCTTTACAAATGAAATCGTGTATTCGAAATAAAAAAGAAAACTGAATACCTATTTAGTTTGTTTTTTTAATTATATTGTTTTTTTTTAATATATAATGTTATAAATTTCAATGTTATTACTAGACTAACCAAAAAATTACGTTATTCCGGTTAGCTCTATAGATTCGATCTGACTCATGGAAATTAATTTGTAAGACATATTAATCTATTGAAGATTTCATGAGATCAATTTCTCCTTTCTTTTTGCTAGAAATGTCTTTCACAAACATAATACGAATATAATATTGTGTACACTAGACGTAACGCGATATCGTAAGAGGGAATCGCTCGGAAGCATTTTGTAAGACGCCATGTATCAGATGATGTTTGATAACTTTCTAGATATTATCATTACTTCCTCGTAATAGCAGTATGTATTTCCTGTATTATAATAACTAAGTATGTGTAATATAAACATCCAGTTGTCAATTATGTTAGAATTACAATTAAATTAGAATTCGTTTAGAATTAAATGAGATTTTATATAGATTGTTAGTGTTTGTGTTATATTTGATAATATATTATTGTAAATATTGCCAGGCTGTTGACGGTATTTGATGGTAGGTGGCTAGCGTCGGCGTCGCCTAATAATAAAACAAGCAACGTTACAGGTTCTGCAATCATGGACAAGGGATCTTACTCACTTATCGAAATACAACAGCCCTGATTAGGTGGTTACTGTTGGCAGATGGGCTGCCCTAAATGACTGCCACTACAAATATTATATAAATAAATAAATACACATTCCACACAGTACCATCTAGTTCCAAAGTAAGCAACTAATGCTTGTATTATGGATACCAGACAGTTGATACACTACATAGATTACTTTTTTTTTGTAAATACATACATGTTATAAATACAAAACGTCCATGACTCAGGTACAAAGTTAAATGTTAAAACATAAACATTTTCCCCTAGCGGGATTCGAACCCGCGACAGTTTGGTTAACAGCTAGGGTTACTAGCCACTAGACCAAACGTGTCGTCAAAATACTATATTTTTATATATATTTAAAAAGTTGGAAAATAAATACACTCTTATACTCTAGTATTTATTGAAAGCAAATTATCACTCAAAGTACATTTATGTAAGGTCGTCAGACAGGTCGACAGTCCACTTGAAGTTAGTTGAGCTTACAATGAATGATAACTACCCTATGTCATTTTCTGTGAATCTGACATCGTGAATGCAAAATTACATGAAACATGAAGTTAATGCGTTAATGTTTAAAAAACAAACAAACTCACTTTCGCATTTATAATAGGTATTAGTTATGATATAGATTTATTTTTATTTGGAGAGTTGTCAATATGGCTAATGAACATTATATGAAACCGCGTAACGCAAAGTAAAAAAGATAAATATCATTGGGTATAATTGCTGTATCACACAGCATCACGGACAATGCGTTTGAAAATTAAGAAAAGTGCTCACTTTCACATTTTAAAGCGGCGGCAACAAGAAAGCGTGATTTTAAATTAACAATCTGTAACATTATATGATTTCGACGAGAGAACAAACATTATTATACTTAATATGTGTTTAAGTATAAATCTCTTATCATTCATGTAATTAATTTGTATATAAATACAAACACAGTTAAGACAAAACAGTTCAGAACGTTTTTCTACTCTGTGAACCGATTTTATTTTTTAACTAGCTGGTGCCCACGACTTCGTTCGCGTTGAAAAATATTAAGTAGCCTATCCTGTGTCCCGTACGTCCAAATGTTTATCTACCAAGTTTCATGAAAATCAGTTAATTCATTTAAGAGTTATGGCGGAACATATATACATACATACAGAAAAAATTCTAAAAATCGTCAATTTAGTTTCAGTATCATGTATAGAGCCTATAAACACGATATCTCTGAAAACAAAGTAACTTACTCCATGACCGACCCTTACAGATTTATTATTAGTATTGATATTGATAGCTACCTACTGAGAAGCTTTTTAATGTTATCAATAATAATAATAATAATAATAATAATAATAATTTATTTAACCAAAAAGTATAACAAACACAGCTTAATAAGTAATAAACTATAAATCTATAAAAAAAAAAAATATTCTTAGTACCTATGTTTTGTAAGCATTTTATACATACAGAGTTGTGCAGACGAGAAGGGTTATTAAAACTATAAAACGCTGGAAAGATGTTGCGTAAATTAACATAAATATAAATTAGCTGATATACTAGTTCTTAGTCAATGAATAAGTTTTGTGAGTAGTTTTGTGAAAATTTCGAGTGAATAGGCATCTTCTGGGTGAGCTCGTTCCATCATAGGCCTCATCTTCGCTACACAGCTGGATGTTGGCCAAGAGCAAACCCATCTATACAAAAAAGTTTTTCCTCATGTATGAAATGATTATTTTATGTAAGGCTCGTCAGTCAGGCTGACAGTCTACTTGATGGTAGGTGGCTACCGTCATCTAAAACACAAGCTTCGCTACAAGAGCTGCAAATGCCCTTAGTAGGCATCGAAATAATATTTCTTTGTATTCAAGTTCGCTGTTAGCAGGATTAAGTTTAAGGAAATAGAAAAATGGAAGAGGGATAAGAAAAGGGATAGAGAAAAGGATAATCGGTAGAGACATCGTGAGCACCAGCTAGTACTTTCTTAACCATTACCATTATTGTAACATTGGCTTCAATCTATACAGATATTCGCGTGACATACGTCGCGTTTAGTGTTCAATTATATAAGTAATTAAAGTAATACTAAGTTCCAGTAATTATCTACATAGCAACACATGCTTAGTTGTAATTAATCGGCATGATACCATACCACATACGAGTTATATATTGATTAAAGTACTTTCTTGAAACATGTCCTGCGCTCCGCTACTACTGTTATGTTATTAAATAAATCTCGATCGTATCTCACGAAAACACTAACAAGCGGTGAAGGAATCTAGATAGTGTTCACGATTAGTAGCAATTAAAGTTGAGACTTCGGCCGCTTTGTGTCTGCGTGACGAGACACACTCGAAAACGCATCGTTTACTTTAGCTCCTACCATTTGTTTTTTTAACGGGATATTTCGACTAGTGTTTATATATCGGGTGGTTTTTCAGATTGCCTCGGTCGAGCAGCTATTCCAGCTCTTGACAGAGACCGGTTCAGGAAGATGACAGCTAACCTTCAGGACTGAAGAGGCACACACAGAAAGAGAGAGAGAGAGAGAGAGATTTTTTCAGAAAACGAAAGTTAACAATTGTTAAAAAAAGTTTTTCTTTTTTTATTATTTTTTATTTTATTTATTTTACTTTTTTCTTTTTTCTTCCCATTATTAGGACTTGAAACACCAGAATTTTTTAAAATATTATAATTCAGACTTGTTGCAATCACCCCTATGATGTATACTATCTGGTCGTCCGCATTGAAAACATATAACGGAAAAAATATGCAAATTTTCAACATCTGACATTTCACTTTTGCCAAGCTTTGGATCTTTTTCAAGATAGGTGGTGCTTTTTTGGAATATTTAGCTTATCTCCATCCTTAAATTCTGTGTCTAACTATTGGTGCAATTTTTTTTAAATTGGATAAGTTACCTCTTACATACAAAGAAACAAAGATACAACTTTACCTCTTTATAATATTAGTTATATTACGTAATCAATAATACTGCAGTACTTAAAGTTCTTTATAACCACAATTTCATAACCACCAGATACTAATAGCATTTCGAAAAACCACATGTAGCATTTAATATTTAAAATGGTCAATACTGAAAGAGTAATAGATTTCAAATTATAATTTATTATTATATTATATTATGTCAGTACGTTAAATAGGTTTCAAACTAATTTTGGTGAAATATTCACTCTTTAGTCACTTTACTGAGTAGGTGATAACAAGATGAGTTAAAATAGTAGTGGCTCCGATTATATCGTTGAGACAGATTGCGAGTGCGGACTCGTTAGTGAGATAAGACGATTAATGCTTAGTGTTTTGCTGTGTTTCTCTCTAGACTTATATGAGTATATACCTACCTATACTAAGTAACACAATGTTAAAAGAAATAGATTCAGTCAGAGACCTTGTTCGTGCAAACTGCTTTCCTAATGTTTAATGCAGAAGGCTCAGTATTATTTTATTTTATAGTGTAAAAAAACATGAATTAATAAAATTTATTAAAAGTCAAAGAGAAATAGTATATTATTATGAAGCTTTATAATATTTTATTTTTTCTATTAACTCTACAATAGTAAATTAATGTAGGTATTAGAAAATATATTTCTAATATTGGTTAACTAGCATGCGTGTAGTAAAATGACTGTATATCATTATTTATGTCACAAGAATATTATTAATAATAACTTCCTTAATGGCAGTGACTTTTACAGATGTATGACAATTGTGATATCAAATTGCAATCACTTATGCGAGAAATAAATTTCATACAATCTACGATGAATTGACATCGGTCTTGTTGGCAAACGATCGCTTTTTCCTATTAAATTAGCACGTTTTACTGATGAAAACATAATAACGTCTCTTACTTTCACATATAAGAAGACAGGACATTTGTATACTAAAGTTATTTTTGGCCCAAGTTATAACAGAAAGCGATAATGTTTCAATCAATTTTCTCGATTTGTATTGATTATTATCTAGACTAGACTTTTAGGGTGTAGTAATTCTCAATATGAGAATAACTAACTGACAGTCTTATAGCAAAGCATGACAACGCAGCTTTGTTCACCTCAACCATTACTATATTGGAGTCAAACTGTTTTGGAGTTTAGCCAGTCTAACTGTTTCTTCAGTATGAGTAAAATCTCCAAAATTCTTCTTCCAATCCTCACTATGACTTTTAGCCTTATCAGGATTGAGAACAGATTTCCATTTTCAATAGATCAACAGGAGATGCACCAGAAATCAAGTGTAGGTACTGTCAGCCTCTATAAATTTGGTACTGTCCGCTATCGCTTTCTAACTTGTATGTAAAAGTTATGTGGACACCGAAGCCTTCCGAGTTATTCAGGGAATTGGCAGCATGTAGGTCGGCAATTCTCTAGCTGTGGTTTCTCTTCATTTACCCCTCATAGTTCCGTGTGTTGTCATGGAAATATCTTGTTGGGAATTCATTAATATTGCTATCAATTTAACCCCGGTTTCATCAATGCTTTTGGTCGATTGGAGCGAAGGTAATTTTTTTTTTCTAATGACGAAAACTACGAAATGTTAACTAATGTTTAAAGAATGATTTCTGATAGCAGTCCACTTAAATCATGATTCAGAATAATATTACGGTTTTAATAGAAAGAGCGTTAAATAAGAAAGGGTTGTGTTTATAACTTTTAGAAAAAAGAATATTATATATAAAGAATATTATACATATAATACATAAAATACAATATAAATTACACAGTGGGTACGGAATACACAAAAAAAAATTAAAATAACATAGTCATAAATACATAAATATTCGCACCATAAAGGCACATATAAATTATATGGAAAATGTATTAGAATAGGTAATGAATATTTTTTTATGTTTATCCCTAATGTTTTCTTTCAATTTATTCATAAAATAGCTGCAGCTGACTTTCCTTATTTTTTTAACTTATCACGATCGAAGCCACGGAAAAAGTTTGTATTTACATAAAAACTAATATCGATATTCGGAAACTTCACTCGAACAAGTACTTTTTGATGAAATCCTTCTATTCTCTTTCGAATGTTTACATCAAACAATATCTTGTTCAAGATGTTTAAGTAACGAGCGAATTACGAACCACAGAGAAAGGCACATTAAAATCTCTATTACGTCACAACAATGACGTCACATGAAGCTGATGCATTAGTGTCAACACAACAATGACCGCACGTTGCGGTAATGCGTTGACAGATGAGTAGCATCGCAGCGTGTACAGTACACCGCATGTTCATGTATACTAATTAATTAAGGTCGCTTAGACTTGTGTTTACATGTTGAGTGGTGAGGGTGTGTGTGTCTCGAAATGCTTGGATTACTTGGTAGATTGTACATGTCATGGAGATGCGGTTAAACACTACGCTCTAGTAAATAGATGTGTTCCTGATGCTGAGTTAACGTTTTAAGGGTCTAAATCTTTGATAAAGGTGTATCCTTTATCAAAGATCTAAATATATAATATCTTGATATTGTAATTGCTATTGTAACATTTTTTATAATTAAGACCATAATGGGATAAAGGCGCGAAAACACCGAAATAAAATAGTATTCTATAGTCGCACTACCAAATTTCTGACTTTAAGAGTGCTACAATTTTACATTCCTGTCATTTTTTTTAATTAAAATAAATCTGAAGAGTAGGCACTATATGATTTGTGACTAAATTCATTAATTTAGTCATTAGACTAAATTAATACTGAAACTATGTAAATTGGAAAAAAATATGTAATAACAAAATAAAACAAAAAGGAGGGTGGTTACCGTCGCAGGGCGGGCTGCTCAAATTACTGCGCAACGCAGTGGCCAGTACCTGACAGGCCAGAGCCACAGATTAAATAAGAGTTACTATCGTAACCAGAGCTAACTATGAAAAGTTTCATATCTAAAGTGCTGGCCATTTGCTATGAACTATTTAGTTTTCCATTATTTTTTTTTTTTCAAAAGGTGGATTATTAATAAAAACACCGGCTATGTAAATCCACCATCATCTTACCCGGAGAGCGTTCAATACTGAACCCTGATTTCATATACATACCTAATTTTTCAGTAGAACAAATCAGAAGCAGAATGGATCCAGCGTAGATCCGCGACCCTTATTAGTTCGTCTATCCATTTTATGAGTGAGCCCAGTGAATGTTTCCTGCTTATTGCCACTTCAACTCACTAATCCGCTGGGTTATGTCAATGAGTTTTGTTTGTCTACGGATCTCTTCTTTCCTGATTCGATTTCGCAGAGAAATACCGAGCATAGCATTCTCTATGGCTTGTCGAGCGACGTTGAGCTTTCTTACAAAGACCATAGAGACCACGTTTAAGCATAATTTGTCTTCACTGACGGCCTAGTGCGAGTTTTACTCGATCAAACATGTCGAACGCGTAAACGTCAATTCCTATACAAATTGACTTTTACGCGTTCGACGCGTTTGATCGAGTAAAACATGCACTAGGCACTCTGGCAACATAAAATATAATGGCACTGAAAAGAGAGTATATCCCGGAGCTTTGTTTGAGAACGCTGCCTCATAATAAATTAAGAAATGTAATAAATTGGGGCCGCTGTAAAATAAATTAATCAACTTCAAACTTTTATAAAGGTCATTGGTAATTGTTTTGTATAAAAGGGGTCGCAACCGTTTTTATTTAATTACTAGCTCATTAATTTTTGTCAGGGGTTGAATTTATATTTTTGTGTTTCTTCGGGAACATTACTTGTTTAGCATGAATGTCCTTTTCTGTATCCCTGCAAAATTTCATGATGATGCAAAACTCTTAATAAATTTATTGAAATTTAAATTTATTATGAGTTTAATGTGAAATTTATAATATTTATATTTAATATTTATATAAATTTATAATATCAGTTAAAAAATTAGGGCTTTTGGATCTTATGGTAAATGTTTAAGTATCTCTTAAGAGCTTAAGAGCTGCTTCGTTTTGTCTTCATAGATTAAGAGTCTTTGTTTTTAAGAGCTTTTAAGTCTTAATGCTGAATTTTAAAACGTGTGCATAGGTACCTAAGTATATAAAGTGTTAAAGTTGTAAGTCGGAATGAACACAGACCAGTGGTTTAGTGGTCTGTTAATTAACCGCAAGGTAATTAGGTCATAGTCGACTTGTGTGACGCAGCTTTATGTGGAGGGGATGTGCCGTTGGTAATAGCATGTCGGATAGTCTACATACCTTGCAATATTAGAGTTAAACTAAACATTAAAATGAATAAAAATGTTATGAAAATTATTTATGACAATGGTTTCCTATTAAAATATGTGACCGACAATTCTTTGGAATCCCTTATTCATGCATCAAAACACAGCCGTGCACGTTGCTTTATTCCAAGGACTTATTTTTAATTTATATATTTTTTTTATGTTGTGATTTAATAAATGGGACGTCGCCTACACAAAATAACTTCATACCTCATACAAAAAAAATATTATTATAGGAGATACTTAAACAGGTAAAAAGTAAGTTAGTCCCCGATTTTGTGTTTGTAAATCCCCAATCAATCTCAAAATATAATTTTGGAATACCGTACGTAACTGAACTTATCAGTTCAATTTCCTTCGAAACTATTGTTGTGGAACTAATAAATATGGTTATTGTGGTGCATGGTGTCATCATCATCAATATCATTCAATACTAATAATAAATCTGTAAGGGTCGGTCATGGAGTAAGTTACTTTGTTTTCAGATATCGTGTTTATAGGCACATAAAATTTATATATGATACTGAAACTAAATTGACGATTTTTAGAATTTTTTTCTGCATGCATGTATGTATATTCCTCCATAACTCTGAAACGAATTAACTGATTTTCATGAAACTTGGTAGATAAACATTTGGACGTACGGGACACAGGATAGGCTAGTTAATATTTTTCAACGCGGACGAAGTCGTGGGCACCAGCTAGTTCTAAATATAAAAAAGTCATCCGATAGTCATTCTTCAGTACAGTGGACGTGTGTCTAGCATGTTTGGAACGGCTTTCCCGCGATCACCGCGGAGACTGACGTGCGAGATGAACCAATGTAGGTAGTCGTATAAGTTAAACACTTTCACTCGAACACATACTCGTATGCCGCTGTAACGATGATCGATTCTGACTCGTGACATGTGATACGATTTTTTTTTTTAATTTTATTTATTAAACACCGACATCAACATCAAAACATTCACTTTGTTAAATGTTCGTTGTCGTTAGAGCCAAAATAAGTAATTTAATAACGACGCACTCCCGGCTTCGTACGGATGCAATGTTTTCTGCGAATTATATAACGAAAATATTCCTCGTTTATCGTTCTTTACATCAGTTAAAACCATATCAAAATCAGTTGGATTTAGAAGAAGTTCGCGGAGAAATAGACAGAAGCAGATAACGATTTTATTTTATAATTTTTGACTAAAATATTTTTTATGTAGACATAAAAAAAAATCTATTGTATTACGGGATAACCAAGGTGAAATTACCAGAGCCAAGTTTTAGTAGATCATTTGCAAAGTTGGCCCCGCCGGGAATCGAACCCGGGGCTCCTGAGTCGTGCGCTAAGGCTCAACCACTCGACCAATGGACGAAGATAATTTTATAGTCTATTTTTTTGCGTCTATACGGGTTAGGAATTAATAAAAAAAAATGAAACAAAGAAACAGTAATTTATATTTCATTAAAGTAGGTTTCAAAGAATATTTCTGATTGTTAATCTATTTTTACCAGGGATTGTCCTCAGGTGACTTTACCATATATATAATGATCATTTTGGATGCCTAATAATAAATTTATGTAAAATAGCCGTTATATGAATAAATCATCAATGTATTTTATGTCTATTTTAGTAATACGGTGACAAGTCGAAACTCAGCATCAAATGAGATTTCCTTTCACTAATCAAGTTTGGCCGAGTAACTTTATGGCAGGATATTATAATTAAGACTCCGTGGAAGTTAAAAATTTCACACGCTTGACTTTAACGACGAAAATAATTAAAATTGTTGGCTAATAAATTAATTTACCATTTTGTCGAGAACACCGGTCATTCATTTTATCGCCACTTCAACTTTTCCGCCAGTCTTTTATTTTTTGGGTCTTTTTTTTTAAATGAAACTAAAATTCCAAAAGATTTTTAAAAATGTATATTAAATAAATCACAGTTAAAAAGAAAAAAATCATATAAACTTAAAAAAATAATTGATTAATATTTATGCATATATTTAGGTAAATACTAGCGAACCGGTCCCTGTTTCGCGCGGATGACCAATTTTTTAATTTTTTTTTCATAAGAACTCAGACTCAGACTTTTTTAAAAATCAGAAATAAAAATTTAGGTGAATTGGCAGAATTGGTACACGACAATGAAATAAATATGAGCATGACTGTACCTACTTTTAAACTATGAACTTCTCAACAATTCGAGGGTGCCGAGATGGGAATACACCGCCGCCGCCGTTTTCGAGTTTTGCATTTAGCAACACATTTAGCAATATTTACATATGTTTTTATGTATACAATATTCTTTATGTATTAATTTTTTCTCTCTCTATCTTTATTTGCAATTTGTTCCGAAAAACATTCAGCAAATGTTTGGGCAAAGTGGGCTGGTCATGAAGGGCCAGCTGACATATGCCCAAATTATATTTCACTACCCTATTTAATTAGATGTATTAATTAAGTATATATTTATGAAGTAGCCAGACGGCCGATCATGTGGTATTTCCAACGATGACCTCTGCATCACCTGGGGGCATCAATGTGATGGGGATAGGTGATATCCATTATCCCACCTTATTGTGATAAGAATTTATATAATAGGGGAAAACATATTGCTATTCCCGGTGGTTCGATTAATTTAACCAACTGAACAAAAAGATCTCTCGCACCGGAATAATACAATAGAAGCAATGGTGTTAGTTATATGGGCTACCTTTTATGACTGCGAAACGTAGTTTTCTGTCCGTAAAAATCTTTACAGGTGATCATATTTAAAGTCGATATTATTGTTGATAAAAACGAATCGATTACATGGAAATATCGTTAATATGCGAAGGTGCATAGTAAAGACATCAACGTGCGCGCAAGCCGCCCTGCGTCGTGAGTGCGCGCCGCTTTATAGATCATAATGAACATTAGTTATGTATGTGTCCAATTTACATATACAATAAAAAGATATCATCTATCTCTATCTATCTATATCTATGTTTATACATATTATAAAACTAGCTTTGCTCGCAACTTTTTCGTTTGTAAATCGATTGGAATGAAACAAACACTATAAATGTTGAAGGGAAGCATTGTAACTCACTAGATTGAACTAAATATGACAGATTAGACCATAGATGAACCTGGATTGGACACCTGTATCCCGGGAGTCAGTGCTTTCAATAATTGTGGGCAAGAAATAGCAAGAAATCGAATTAAACATAACATAGTTAACAAAGTGAAATAATATGAACATCATATAGTTGACTGGAACAACCTAGTAAGAATACCAAAATTTTAAGCAATTTTTTAACTCAGTATAGTATTAATTATAAAAAATACTTAGAATACAGACAGCCAGAAATATTTTCTACATTTAGGCGAATAAAATATTTTAAACCGCAGTACGGGTCGGTCAACGCTGAGTAATATCACGAAGGGTGAAAATCAGGTCACTTCACTGTTAATTAGAGTATGTAGTTTGTTCTATTTAGCACTAACAAGCTCTCTTTTACTACTTCATTACAAATAAATGATCATCGCAATCAACTCTGAAAGCAAACTCAACATAATTGGTTGTTAATTAATTTACCTACAATAATTATAGTGTAGTAGAAAGTGCTCTGTGTTTTATAGCGCGCCATATTTGCTCAGATCATAATGACGCACGTTTTATAAGGTTGCAGCGAATTGCCGACAGAGATTTGTCGAGTTGTCCTAGAGTTGATCTCGGAATTGAATGTGACGGGGTAATGAAAAACCGACTGTACGCTATTGAGAATAAGGCAGCAAGTTAATGCGAAATGAACTAGGAAGTGCAGTGTGCCTAAAAATATTTTGACAGTACAATTTTATATGTAAAAATCTGGTGTCCGTGACTTCGTTCACATTGAAAAATAAGAAATATAACGCCTTGTAAAATATATGAACAACCTCACGCCTGATAGGCGTTGGTTCTTTTTTAACAATCTCTCGGGAACAATACTTTTTTCTGGATGAAATGTGCCTATTTACTGGGCAAAGGGTATTCAAAATTTTATGTTATGATAATCGGTTGAGCAGTTAAAGCGTGTACAGATAACAGATAGAGTAAGAGTGAGGGATTCAACAAAATAATAATATAATTTAACCATATGAGTCATATAGTTGCAAAGACCGAAACATCCATTTTTTTTTCAATTTGCAGTTTTTGCAAATTTTAACAAAAATGTTTAACTGTATAAGTAAAAATCGATTTGCCGTTTTTTGTAAAAAAGTGATGTTGCTGCCTATGCAACTATATGACTCATATTCATTATCAGCTGATAATGTTGTGAAGACTTATGTTTTTTTAGCATATTGTGGTTCCCTGTAAAACCGGGTTTACATTAATGTAAACTTCCTTAAAGTTTAAAACTGTAAAATAAATGCATTTGCGCTGTTATTTTTCAGAGAATGAGTGAAATCCTAGAGCACATCTTTCTAATAACCCTACCTTTTAAACTAGGACCACAGCGCACTTGAGTTCTCCCTTAATATTTATTGTTTCACGATGATCGATTATATGACACTTTAGCATCTGTAGTTATTAGAAAAGTGTTCATATTACATTGGCCAAAAAAGTTAAATTATCTTTTCTAATTATTCAATAAGTTAACTGTGTCAAAATACAAAACAAATGATATTAAATGTTATATGAAAACATCTGTATAGAAATCACATACCTACAATATAAAAAAAATAGAAGAAATTTAAGGTCTATTAAGAAAGTTAAGGCGTGCTAAGGTAACAGACAGAGTTACTTTTGCATTTATAATATTAGTAAAGATATATCTAGTCTGGATTATATGTGAGAATTGAACTAAAATAGTCATGTGGGTTTACTACAGACGTCTGCGTAAAAATTGCAAGCGTGACATTTGATTTGGTGATTGGTGGGTGGGTGCTGTAGCCGGGGGATCATTTCACCTCGTGGCTAGCGGGCCGCTCAGTTGCGTCCGCGCACCGTCATCGCTCGCACGCAATAGAGCCGATTCCTGCGCACCACTGATCGCTGATCGCGCTATTCCGCGGCCCACTCGTGTGCCCTAACTGTGACAGTGCTATGATTTTGTGTTCTTATCGGATTCAGTTCTGGTGATATACGGAACGTAAGTTCTATAAAGAAAATTATTTTAAAAACTAATACACAACCGGCCAGATAGCAAGATTTTTGCGGTGTGGGGTTGGTTACTTAGAAGTAGATTTTCGCAAAACTTTCTCGGTGTGGGGTTGGTTACTTAACAGAACATTTTCGCGGTGTGGGGTTGGTTATTTTACAGAACTTTTTCGCAGTGTGTAGGTTTTTTAACAATTGTTTTTCGCAACCTTTTCGCCATGTGGGATTGGTTACTTAATACCAGTTTTTCTCAACCCTCGCCATATAATATAGGATTGGTTACTTAACAGTAGGTGTTTTTCGCAATAGTTTCGCGGTGTGGGGTTAGTTACTTAACAGTAGTTTTTATTGTCACGCGATCGATTACACACAAACCCCAATTCGAGTAATTAGCGATATCTTCGTGCGCGTATTTAAATTATTTAGAAATCTAGTCGTCACTTGCAAAAAGTGCACGAAATCGCCGAAGCGATGCGCAGACTCCGCACAACGCGTCGCCGAGTTATAAAAGCTGGAAGCGGCTTGAAAGTGTGAAATCTAACGTTACCTAGTTTTACATAAACTAGCAGTTTAATCTAAATATTATACGAGATGCTGATATGAA
The DNA here is from genome assembly GCA_936446665.2 of Synanthedon andrenaeformis. Classification (NCBI taxonomy): domain Eukaryota; kingdom Metazoa; phylum Arthropoda; class Insecta; order Lepidoptera; family Sesiidae; genus Synanthedon; species Synanthedon andrenaeformis. The sequence goes on along the minus strand of OW387786.2, from coordinate 2,432,918 downwards.
TTATGTGCATAAAATGTTTATAGCATTTCTAATTTATAACATAAACACTAATATCTGCTCAATATACATTATTTTATGGCTTGTTTTAAGAATTAAAAGCTAGATTTGAATGTTATTTTAAAATTTGCTTGCATTTTTAAAACGGTTAAATTGACACATTAAAATTATTGAACATTCACACATGGTACCTTTGTCCTATATAATTAGGCGTCCCTTAATAACTACAAAACCTTTAATTTTTTTTAATAATACATAGTATAAATAAGTCTCAAAATTCAATATGACGTACCTAAATATTTTATAATTTAAAATCTTAGTATATAATTATAATGATATCCAAAGATAGTTATGACATGAACTCAAAACTTTGAATTTAGTTATTATTATAATTATATTTTTAACTACTTTATCACAATATAATAAAATATGTCTAATTTTTTTATTGACCCCAGATTAATACTCCAGTGTAGGTACCCAAAAGTGTTTTTTGTAAATGATTTTTTACTCTGCAATTAAAAAAAAATGCATTTTTGGACTTTTTCCTTAATTTCCTAGATTAACAATGTCATTTTTCTAATTAAGTAATACCTAGTCCAAGTACATCTCCGTATCAACAAACCTCTTAAAATATATATTTTTTAAGAGATCTCTATGTTTATAACATGAAAACTTAATAAAGAATAAATGTTAAGTACACTTAGTCCAGAAGTTGCTTCTTCACTGTGTATTAACATGAACAAGTTTTTCCTAGTAATAATTTGTTATCAGGCTTGTGTGATAAAAGATAAGATAAAAATCTATGCGTGATTAGTAGTCAGTGGCTTTGAATTCAAAGTATAAGAAGCTATTCGTATATTATGTATGCGTACTGTCTATAGTCCGTCAATCTTATATTGGTAGTAATCATGTCCCTTTATATTTCAATAATTTTCTCAGCTATAAAGGTGAGGTTAGGATAAAAAAAATCTTAATAAATAATCGATGTCATCTTTTAAATTCTACTAAGTAGGTATTTACTGCATAAATAATGACTGAACTCACAAATTTTTGAATATTAACTTTACTGGTGATAGCTTTAGTTAGTTTTTTAAAATGCAAGTTTAATTAAAAAAAAATGCTTTTGTATTGAAGATTGATGAACATTACTAACTCTAGTTTGCATACAAAAATTTGTCTTGTAATTGTCTTGCATTGCTTAGTACCTACTGCTTTATAAAAACTAAATACATCCTTACAAAATAATTTAAAATATATAAAAGATACGAAAAACAGATTTTGTCTTTTTAAAATCGTATTATTTGTTTGTATACTGACCTATAATTCGATACTGAGGTATTGATTTTCATAGACATTGTCGAATTGTGGTTCTACAGGACTGAAGGCCACTTTTATGATTTTCAATGTCACGAAATTGCGTATTATATTGCAGAAAAAATATATTTGTACCTACTAATTTAAAAAAATAGATAAAAGATGAGATCTATTTTTAAAAGATAAAAAAAAGCGCACTTACATATAAAAAAAAGTATATTTAAACACATATATACTATAAAAAAAAAAACTGAAATGTTAATCTAAGTATTTTTTTACTAATCTAGAGTTTACTTTAATTTTTATATATATTTTTAATTGAATTCCTAGACTTCTAACTGCATTTATTGTTTGCCTTTCTTGCTAAAGACTTCTTTGTAGTCTGTTATGATAAGAAATGTGTCGAGTAATTGCTAAATGGATTGTATTCGTGATATTATATGCATGTAACGGCACATCTAGCCGTGCGTTGTTCCCGCGCGCACTCGACTGTGTCAGTAGCTCGCTAGTTTGCCTAGTGAGAGTTTATTAGAATGTGTAACACAGACCGACCTGCTGCACCACAATTAGCTTAAGGAAATTATTATACAATTTAATAATAAAACGAACGTAAAATTATATTAAGGCGCTTAGTGCCGTCAAATGGGTACTTTCTTATGCCTACTCCTCGTTTATGGCTTGATCAAAAAGCTTGAAAAAACAAAAATATATTATCAAAGTTGTCTAAACATTTGGTACATTTTTTTTCGTATAACCAAAACTATTATATTTAAAAAAAAATGTTTAACCAAACAGTGTTTTATTGACTTTAAATCTCTACTGTTCCTAAGCGGTTAGGGCGATTAGAAATATTTACACAAAATAAATAAATAAAGAATTTGTTGTACTTTAAATGCAACATCATATATGTTAATTAATCAACATTTTTATTCAAAACATTGCAAAAAATATAGGTTACATTAGATTTTTTCTCTGATAAAAGTAAAAACAATAAAAGAAAAAATGAACTATAACTCTTTTTATGACTGTATTACACATAATATATATTTTTTTCAGATTATATGAATTACTCGTTTAGGAGATCTATGCCTTCAAATATACGTCTCTTTTGCAGTTTAGCCTGACTAGGTAACTATGCGCCTTAAGGAAATTATTATACAATTTAATAATAAAACGAACATAAATTATTAACTTTAGTTAATAAATTTAATTTAATAATAATACTATAATAACACACTTCATGCGTTAATGATTTATTTGAGGTTTTAATAGAAATTGCATCAATTTATTCTTAGTGTGATTGCACTCATTCGCTTTTATTCTTGTGATTAAGCTTTTATTGTGACCCAATTTGCTTAAAGCAATGAGAGCTAGTAAAATTAGATAGATAGGTATTTAATGCTTTTACTAAATAGTAATTATGAACTAGCTAGCATCCCACATTGGCTTCGTACGTGTTATATACACAAACGTTTCTCGTCTAGCGCTCTTTTCATTAGTGAAAATTATAACAAATCTGTTGGGCGGTTTAGAAGAAGTAAGTTTTACCTTTACATAGGGAATTTAATATTGAAAATCTAAAAGAAACGCACATTCCGGTGTTTCTGTAAACCCATAATTTTATTAGGCATAAATTTCTGTAATGTTAATGTTACATTCGATATTGGCGTATGTACAAAGTAAAATGTTACAAAATAACAAAATTCTATTAAATAAAATATTTATAGAGGGAAATTTGGAGTTGTTTAAAAAAGATATTTTAGTCTGTTTTACTTATTAAACAAATTCAATAAAATAAAACTAAAATTTTTCATATTCAAAAATATTGCTTGTATATGAAATTTATGTCGTATTTTGTACGTTGTTAAGTTCAGTCTAAGCTTGTTGGCAGTCGTATATGCCAGTCTAACTTCCTTTACACAGAAAAGGGAAAATTTCTAACATAAATTATAAGTTAAAACCTACATTATTAAACATCGCGGTTAGTTTGAAACATCTCAGTTTTCAATTAATTAAAACTGGTCCTTCGAGCCGGATCTTTGCTTGTACAACTCACTTTCCTCCCTACAATTACTATCGGCAAAGATAATTAATAAGCTACAGGTAGTGGCTCTTTGATAAGTTGTAACTGAGCTTTCTACGAAAGGAAGACACTAATCAACATCATTCATTGATTGATATTGTGACATGTGTTTTTAATTTATGTTGTATACGGACTTCAGACTGAGTAACTGCTCGATGCACTTTTTTTATAAAAGAAATCACGGACAGTCGTTCTTTTGACCTGTTTTTTTACTCTTCTTGGCCAGGTCGAATGTTCTACAGTTGGAAATTTGCTCGTTAATTGTTCTGAAACATGCTCATTCCCATACAAAATTGAGTTCATTTATTTCTCAAAATAAATATAAAAATATAAAAATAAATAAAAATTAAATGAATAACTCAAAATTCACCCCATATGAAATTATGTCCACCTATTTCTCATTTACCAATTTTAAAATATGTATATACTTAAATACGTTACAATACAGTTAATTAAGTTATTTAATATTTATAAAAATCTTTATAATTTTTATAATTTGATGATCTCAATCTATAATATAAAAATGAATCCCTAAATGTGTTGCTAAGCGCAAAACTCGAGAACGGCTGGACCGATTTTAACTCTGTCTTCACTCATGGATAGAGGGATAATCAGGGAAGGTTTTTACGTAAAAATAATGCACCACGGGCGAAGCCGGGAACAGGCCGCTAGTTATTTATAGAAATCAATTATAAATTGTATATTATTAATATCAAGCTGACCCACCCTTAGGCATGTTTCCAAATATGCTGGCAACATTACCTCGTTGTATAGCAAGGCAAACTTGCTGATCGTGGTAATAGGTAGCTCTGGAGTCGCTAGTTATGGCAACCAAGCGTTTTTAATAATTTAAAAAAAAAGTTAAGCGCTTTGGAATCCAAAGAACCCAGAGATTCGACACCGAAAGGAATAAAAATGTAGTCGTTACTGATAATAAAAATACAAAGAGTATATTTTGAGTATTTTTCGTTTCTCTGTCGCGTATTTATAAATTTAATTGGTCGGGGAATCGGTCAAGTGGTTTAGAAGCATTGAGAGATTTTTTTTTAAAGTGACTGTTTTTTTTTAAGTGTGTAAAAATTATAATTGATACAACCATATTTGCAAAAAAAAATTCTTAAAATAAAATTCCACGTTTTAATAGGTATGAAAAAAATAATAATCTGAAATTTTCTGTATTTCTATTTCTATACATATTTCCAATCAATAAACACATACGTGCGTCCCAAAAAGGTGGAACACTCGTAGAACTGCGGGCGTTAGAATTTATATGAAATATTTATGCTAATATCGACGTGCGTTATCTCGCAATACTATTGTTACTTACCAAAATATCTTTATATATTGCGACATTTTCCTTTAATAATACCGCATGAGACAGTAACACGTTCTCAGTTCCCAAATAAAAAGCTATTGATGTTAAATAACTTAAGCTGGAATTTCTTTTAAAACTGGACAAAAGCGTTTACATCATTTTTGCTACGTGAGCCACATAATTCTATTTTTCGGCGACTTGATTGTAAAATATTGTTGTTTTTTTTCTTCTAATTACATGAAAATTTAATTTGGGTTTATTATATGACATAAACCTTTCCAGAAAAAATATCTAACTGATGGTAGAAACCGCATTAAAATCTGTTGTGTAGTTTAAAAGATCTAAGCGTACATGCGAAGAGACAGATGGCTGGAAGCGACTTTGTTTCATACTATGTAAAGAAGATAACTTAATCAAAGTATATAGAGAATACGTAACGAAGTATAAAATATCGTATAAAGTCGAACATTATCAGTATTATCACATTCCCTTTCCCTTTCGAGTGACGCAACACGAACATTACGTTATCTTTAATAAGAAAAGGTAAGAAGCCGAGCCAATGATATATTAACCTTCTCAACATTATCAGCTTAAGTAACAGTGAAAAATGTCCGAGATTGTACAGTCGACTGAATATTTTTGCATATAAATTCCCACACTGACAAGTGGCCCTTTGTATGCAAAAGCCTGTGAGCTTTTAAAAGTTTTATCTAGGCATAAAACTTGCGGAGGTAAAAATTCATTTAACATTTTAGAGATGTGAAAAAATATATTTAAATTGAAAATGCTTGGAAGTTTTATTATTATCTATATCTATACTTAATAAAATTATAAAGAGAGAAGTTGTCGTATTTTTGTATGTTTGTAATGAATAAACTCAAAAACTACTGTACCAATTTGGAAAATTCATTCACCTATTTAAAGCTATATTATCAGTGAGTAACATAGGCTATGTTTTATAATGTTACGGGGGCGAAGTCGCGTGCAACAGCTAGTTCGAGAACTTTTCGTATTATTCGTTACTCCATCGGTTATTTGTATATATAGTAGGTACATATCGTATATAAAATAAAATAAATAATATCTATTTTAAATAAAATAGAAATAAAATAAATAAAATAAAAACAGGTAAGTATTTTCAATTTTGTTTTTACATTTCAAATGTTATGTTTGAAATGCATTTATGTCATTTAATTATGACCAATGGTAAAAAAATATTCAATTATTAATTTTCTGCCTGACCATGCATGACTAGATCACGTGTTGCTACATTAAAGGGAAATAGACTGGAAATGAACTTGTTAAAAAGTTGCCTTACTGTCAGATTTTGTCGGAAATCCTTGAAACTTCACGATGTTGGGGATAAAGCAGGAAATTGAAGTTGATTAATCTTATCTAAAGGATATCCCATGGGTATGCTCACTTTAAAACATATCATGCGTACCTACTGTTCTTTTTTTTATTTTAGGTAAAAATTAAAATTAATATAAATGCGAAACTAGTTTGCTTGTTTGTTTGTTACGCTTTTACTCCTTAACTACTCAAGCGATCATCATGAAACTTTGCATTCACGTTGTCAGGGTTACAGAGAAGGTCATAGAGTACTTTTCATCCAAAAAAACAGTGCCATTCCCGAGGGATCATCTATAAATAAAAATATTCGACCAAAGTGTATGAGCAACAAAGATTGAATAAATGTTTTAACAATTAAAAAGTGGGTTTTTCTCACAAAAGCTAGTGAGAATATACAATGTATTCTAATAATTACATTGTTTACGTAAAAAAATTAGTGAAAAATTATTTTTATAATCATTTCCAGGAGTCGAGCTTCCAAAGATTATCACCAGCCTTTGACACTTATTACTCAAATCATTAGTTACTTGTCCAATGAGCTTGACTAGTGATCTTCGATTGATCAATGAGCTGCGAATATTTCGTTTCCGAGGAGTTCGACTCGTGGAATGAAGTATAGACTATGCTATTACAAGTTGGTGAAGTCAAAATTACGTATCACTTTTAATTGAATCTTAATTACGCAGATCATTGAACCCGTCTGCTCCGACGTTCGAGGTCGCGTGAGCTAATGATTTTTTTTTCGCCAATAATGACTTCTGTGTACCGGTAGCATTTAGTTCTTTTTTTAAATAACGGACACTGTATTTTAGGTTAAGCACTGTATACATACATACAATTCGTTTTGGACTCTTTTGTCTTTTTAGAAGTATTTTTATTAAAACACATGTCAAGCTAAAAATAAAGGTTGATTTGGTGATTCAACCGTTACCAATGTTTTATTATATTTACAAGCAATACACATAGTAGGTATATAATAATGAACTAGTAGATCATAATACGACTCGCTTGTAGAAAGAAGTCTTGAACGCTTGAGGCAGTTGTCTCACTGCCGACGATGAACGACTTGCGATTAAAGCTAGGAACTAGAAACGAGTTAGCGAGCAGCGAGAAGCGAGTGTGTAGTTTCGATTGTTTTGTCGCTTGGCTATAAGCGAGTGTTCTTGTGCGACGGGCTATTACTCGCACCACTCGCTCGGGGCGGCTAGCCGGTTAGTCCTGCGCGAGCTACGTACGTGTTCTCGACGAAATAAAGAGGGGTGTTTTGTTTCAATGGATGAATTTTTTATTAAACTACCTTCCTATAAACAATTAGACGTGAAAAGCGCAGCTTGCAAGATATAACCGCTGCGTTGGTTGGTATCTCGGCGAGTCCAGATCGCCAAGCGAGCATCGCTGAGCGAGTACCCTGTCGGAATATGTATCTTATTGTACGATTCTTGAGCGAGAAAATAGTTGATAGTTAGTCGCTTGCTTGCCGGCGGTGGGACAACTGCCTTAAGGTGGACAGATGGACAGACGGCGGGAAACGACTTTGTTTTATACTATGTAAAGAATATATAACAATAGGTATAATAAAAATAAATAATTTTAAAATTAATTCAGAATGTGTCCTCTATAGAGGATTGAACTATAGAATTTGATAAAAATCGAACAAAGAAAAACATTTGTGAGAATTCTTACTCTAATTTGAATTTTGGTTTAAACGAAAAACATTTCTGCGTTCCATTTTAATTAACATTAACATATATTAATTGTTTTCTTTACAATACAGTTACTGCGGAGAACAAAAGGAGTCCATTGTTTATATCCGGCCATTTTGTTTTTTAATACGCCAGTTACGAGAGAAAGGGTAATCGTGGGTTCTTTAATGAGTTATTTAATACATTTTACATACAATAGTTTATAATGAATCTCGAACGTAATACGTATATTATGTGATTTAATTTAGTCTGTGAACTGCGAATGCGGTGATGCGATTATTCTTTTATTTGTACTTTATTAAATTATTTATTATAAGTACTAGCTTTTACAAAGTTACAAAGTTATGACTCTTTAAAAACAGGTTTTAGGTTTGATCTCCGTAACTAGAAAACATATTAAGAAATAAATCTTATCTTATTGATTATATTATATTATCGAAGAATTAAATAAGTTTTTAACGGTTTTTGCTAATATTTATTAGTTTAAAAATAAACTAAGGATTATGGACAAGTTCGCTTGTCCATAGTGTCCTTTAGTCCTGGCCGAGTATTTTCTCTTAAAAGTATATCCTACCGCTATTATTGTTCCTCAGCTACCAACTCGAATCTGCCCACTCGAAAAGATAACATATCTTCAGTGGCCCATCAGCCTGCGTACCGACCTTTACATTAAAAAAAGGAGGACATAATGAAATGGCTATAGCTTCTCATATTTTTCACTGAAACACTAGAGCACATAAAGGCTGTTACTTCAGTGCACAGTGGTTACTAGGGCTGAGAGGGACTATCCAGTTTGTGATTATGGAATGTAGTTTACCTTGTTACTAAAAAAAGAATTAAATAAAAACAACTACTAACTCGGTAGTCTGTTATAGTTATGGCATAGAATAGTGCAAAGTTAAAGGTAAACAAATTATATTGATGGAAAACTAAAAGGTACTTTGTGTTTTAAAGGACTATGAAACGCGTTGGTACTCAATAATTTAAAGGTTAGAATAACGCGCAATGTTAGTGATGTGATCAAGTGTTATAGGGTTGTCACACTGAAGGAAATACAAAAATGTGGCCATAAAAAGACTAACATGTATGGTAATAATCCGACTTCCAATATTCGGTTGCACGAGTTGTATAAGACCCGCATATTGCTAATGCGCCTGGCCGCCATTTTGGTGACGTAATCTCGTGACACCGACACACCTTCCAGTGAGTTTTTAGTTGGGGATGACGTCACGTGGATATTAATGTGACAAGGTTCCTACTTCTAAGCAATTTGCGGAGATTGTAACCCTTATTAATTTCATTTCGAAAATACAATTCTGTCATGTAGGTAAGTAAAAAAAAAAACATTTACTTATTTTATCGTTATTTTATAAAACAGTGATAAATTGATCGTGTCCGTCAAAGTTTATCTATCTATTTTACGTTATAAATACTAAAAGGCATATGTTCTAAAAATTAAAATATTATCAGATTAAAAAAAAACAATAATAAATATGTTTGTCAGCCCTAAAGGTTCGTATTAACGTTGCGTGCTTTAAACACGACTGATTTATCTCATCCCGGAATGGGTTTAATAAAGGTCTTATGAAAGCTCGCAGAAGCCCTGCCATTATTGCAATTAATGTTTTATGTAGTGAAAGAGATAAACTTGGTGGTAGTGTTCTCTCTTACTTTTTACGCTTTTAATATTTATTTTATGTCCTGAAATCATCGTCGTCTCGGTACCTTTGTTAAGGCTTATCCTTCCAAAAAATTAAATTTTTGCTACATTTTGTAACAGTATTATTCATTATATATACGCCTTTTCTTCAGCGAAAAAAATATATGTTTATCTACAAGATATGAGGAATGATTTGTTGGGATTAAAATTTTTATTTTATTGAAATTGATTCAGGAAAAAAATTCTAAACTCACCCCTTTTATTTTCAGTTATAACAATCTCACTTCTACAATATTTATCAAAAGATTATGAAATTTTGTACACTTATGAAGATAATAATGTAGCATGATTTGTTGAAAGCGCTTTTTGAAAATTCGTAAAATTGAATTTTATATAATGTTTTTATCAAAAATATTTCCCCACTTACTCAGCGCTAGCCCGTTCTCGTCCATAAAATCAGTGCGGGGCGAGTCGTGATGCTAGACGGACCTGTGCTGCGTTGCGCTTCATCAAATTATTAATTTTTACATAATAAACAAAGAATAAACATTTTAGTGGCAGAACAGACAGTGCATGTTAGTGTATATATATGATACTTTAATAGGTTTTCTTTTTTTTCTTTTTAATTAAATCTTTAAAAAACTAAATATAAATTATGTTGTAATATAATATTCAATTAATAATTCATCTGTATATATACTTGTTATCTAAATTTAATAAAGATAGGAAGTAAGCAAAGGAGATATATTATATCAAAAATAAACCAAACGAGGAAGGAAAGTTTTCATGAATTTTAATTAATTAAATTAATTAATATTATAATTATTAATTAATACATATAAATTAATAAGCCTAATAAATAAATAATAAATAAAGCCACTATAAAGCCGGATTCCCACTCACGTACCTAGTGACTCATCGAATTGTTCTCCTAGAAGGAGCGGTGGGGGGTTTCCCTATTGTTGGTGGTCGCGTAGGGGACGCCCCCGTGACCTCCAGAAAAATCCGATATCCTCGGTACACCGTTCTGGTAAAAAGTTGGTGAGCGGTTCTCGGAAACTATGAGGGATAGAAGGGTGGCGTTTGCAGAAGGTCATAGAGGGTGATCGGTAGTCACCAAGGAAAGTGTCATCCGGTCTACAGGGGCACAAAAAAAAAGCAACCTCCTTGGACCCCCCCGACCATAACTCGAAAACGGCGCGTCACAGCCGTGTCGTGTTTGGGCTCATCGGGAATGTCTCGACGAGATAAAAAATTTGACGCCCCCCTCGGACCCCCCCGACCGTAACTCGGAAACGGCGCGTCACAGCCGGGTCGTGTTTGGGCTCATCGGGGACGTCTGGACGAGATAATAAAATTGACCCCCCCCCCCGCGGACCCCCCGACCGTAACTCGGAAACGGCGCGTCACAGCCGGGTCGTGTTTGGGCTCATCGGGAACGTCTCGACGAGATAAAAAATTTGACGCCCCTCTCGGACCCCCCCGACCGTAACTTGGAAACTGCGCTTCACAGCCGGGTCGTGTTTGGGCTCATCGGGGACGTCTGGACGAGATAAAAAAATTGACCCCCCCCGCCGGACCCCCCGACCGTAACTCGGAAACGGCGCGTCACAGCCGGATCGTATTTGGGCTCATCGGGGACGTCTCGACGAGATAAAAAATTTGACGTAACCATGGTCAACGGTTACAAATAGACCCCCCATGTTAGGTATCATTTGAAAGGATGAGGGTAATCTATCAACACCATCCTCCCAGCCCCCCTCCGCTCCCCCCTTACTCCCCCCCCCCTCCTTTAAAATTACACAATTAATAATAATAAGACCCAAAACCAAACCAAAACAATTAGACATGGCAAAAGACAAGACAAAACGAAAACAAAATGAAAACGTGAATAAATTTTCTACATTTTTTTTTTTAATTCTATTGACATGAATTTTAAAAATTATAAAAAAGGGCTTTTGATAGCTTTTAGAAAAATCAAGCGCTGAATCAAAAATATGGAGAAAATAATAAATGTTAAGTGTGCCTTTTACAGTTCAATATACCCTAAAAAGCCCCACAGAGTTTCCATTTAATCCACTCAGCCGCTTTTTTGTCCCACTCGATAGATTTTTTGAAAAAATTGAAGAAGCAAGATTCTCGCTCTAAAAAGTTCGTAATCTTTATCAAAATGAAAAAAAAGAACACTTTTTGTCTCAATTTATTGTCACTTCACTCACTTGGTGAATTTGAAAAAAAATATCAAAATTTAAAAAAAAAATTTACCGCCGGCATTAGCGTTACCCAAACAAAACGTACCACGCGAAGTTTGCACGGTTGGTGCAAAAACTCAATTGTTTTTATTGAAAATTAAAAAATTTGTTAGTTTTGATAAAAACTTTTGTTTGGCTCTTTTATCATATATTTTATATTCGTATAAAGAAATATACATACATCTATACATATAAATAAAATTGGAGTGTCTGTTTGTAATATTGAAATAACCGTTTTTTACTACATGCATATGAATATATATACGTACATACACCATATATGAGTACATACACCAAAATAAACCAACCACATAACCAAACCAAATTTTTGTCTGTCTGGGTGTCTGTTTGTTCCGGCTAATCTCTGAAATGGCTGAACCGATTTTGACGGGACTTTTATTGGCAGGTAGCTGATTTAATAAGGAGTAACTTAGGCTACGTTTATTTTAGAAAAATACCAAAATAACATCCAAAATAACATTTTTACAATTTTTGTGTGTCTGTCTGTTTGTTTGTTCCGGCTAATCTCTGAAATGGCTGGACCGATTTTGACGGGACTTTTATTGGCAGGTAGCTGATGTAATAAGGAGTAACTTAGGCTACGTTTATTTTAGAAAAAATACACTTCGGGCCAAGCCGGGAGCGCGCCGCTATACACTCTAAAAACATAACCCTCGTTGTGGCGCAGACGGGTAAAAATTTTAACTAGGTAACATAATTTACAACCTAAATAACAAAACACGCTTCATTGTTACTGAATTATCCCTCTACATTGTAAATAATTATAAATTTGTAGTATGTATTTGCAGTAAAGTAGGCTCAGTCGACTATGTCGTGCCTTTGTCGTCTAGTCTCCATACTACTCTTTGCCATCTCTGTGCGGTCGATCTCTTGTAGAGGGTGGCGCGGGGAAATTAGCCTAATAATTCAAGGCCAAATCGGCGTTATACACCTTAAAGGGTCCAACAGACACACCATAATGTTTTTATACCGATATGATACTTCTATTAGTTTGTCCATAACTTTGTGGGTAACTATTTTTCTTTTCATTTATTTATTTTTGTAGTCAGCGCCACGAAGCCCCGACATAAGCAGAGCTTATACTGTTTGTGCTAGACAACTGATAAATGTATACTTTTTAAAATACTTATATATTAAATAGAAATAAACAATACAAACTAAGTTCGTGAAAAACAAAAGGCAACAATGTATCGTTTCTAAGTGCTCGATGTTTTCAGATAATATTCTTATTTTTGTATATATAACTGTGTAAAACTAAAAATATTGTATGTTATGGTTGTCTGCATATGCGCAGAGATTCCATTTTCAACCTTATTCTCCAGGACTTTCTGTGCATTCTTGTTCTTTCGAGCGCCTTAAAGTTTCAGTCAGTACATCGCTTAATGTATATTATATATGCCCGACTTCTACATTATTTTAAAAGCATTTATGCATGTGTAGACTTACGTATAAAATTCTAGGATACGACGAATATTATAATTAGCAATAATATATATAGTGGAAATTATTTATAACGTATCTATACCTACCGAAGCACAACGTAAAATGCCATTTCCCTCTCCAGTTTATCCCATATTCTTTATCGCAATAGTATGTCATTGTTATTCCAAGGTTTAATTTAACCTTTAACCAGATCGCGAATAACCAGTGTAGCTATAGAAAAGTTTCCTGCATGGAACTTTTCTAGTTGCTCCGAATGTTCAGAAAAAGCTCCAATTTATCTAACTTTAGTTTTTCATTATTCAATTATATCATTGCATTTATCCTATAAGGCTTCGGTCGCCACTTACCATCAAGTTTATCATAAAAAATATAAATATAGGACGGTCTACCATATCATAGATGGCATATCATTAGTGACATCGTTCTTCAAGTGATAAGCACAGTTTAAAAGGCAAAGTGTATACTTATGTATTTAATTTATCTGAACTTAATTTAACGACACTGAAGTAAACGCCTTTGTTGCTAATGTATCGGTATCGGTAAGATTGTCGTTCTAATATTCTATGGGGTGATTAGAAAATTGTCTAGTTACTAGCCGTGTCGGTTGTGTAGGACATCCTCAATTAAACGCCATAACATGCCGTAGCTGGCAGCAATAAGGAATGGCACGAACATGTACGGAAATGGCGGCTGTCAATAGAAATTACTAAGTCATTTCTCGACGTGGGTAGATACACGCCAAAGTCTTTTAGACGGTGAGCAATTAGTAATGGTTATATCTCTAATCACCTAAATTAAAATAGCGATCCGCCCCTGCCTTCGCTCGGGTGCAATTTTTTTCATGCAAAAATGAAAATACTTCAACGGAAGAAGTGATAGAAAATTGAGTGGAGGCTCATCTGTCATCACGTATAATAAGTAGGCTCAAAACCCAGTTCGACCTGAAACTGAATAAAATAATATTAATAACCAAATAATCTTGAGTGTAAAACCTCAGTAGGTTAAGTATGGTGGACTCATGCTCATATACCTGCTCACAGAGAGGAGAATAAAATCTTAATAATTAATAATCTATTGGCACATGCTCGAGACTCGAGAGGCAAAGTTGCTTTTTATTTACAAATTTTGGAAAAATTAAATATTAAAAAATTTAGGTAGTGATTCGTCTGTTATAAAAATTTTAAATTGCTTAATTGTTTAATTTAATTTGATGAGACAATAGATTTTTTAATATTTTTGATAACGTATTGCTAAATAAAAAACAAGACCACTATTCAAAACACAAAAAATAATTAGTTTGTTTTATTTTCTAATTTTTTTTTTATTTGGTGCTAGGTATATTCTTTTATACGAATTATCTCAGGCGTGCCCTTATGTAAACTATTTACCAGATAATTATGTATGCACAAATATTTTATATCAGTATCAGTATCTGTATCAGTAAACCAATTAAAAAAAATGAATGCGAATGAAAAAAAAAATACTGTTATAAATTATGTATAATTATATAGAAATTAAATAAAAATAAAATTATAATTCCCCTCGCCTATGGAGTGTTTTATTAATTAATATAAACTGAGCTTGAACACAACGCAAACACGTAATTGTCATTTGTGAAAATTAATCACTTTTCTCAACAACTTTCGCCTGTAATTTGAAGAAAGTTTTTCGGCGTACAAATTTATTGTTACGTCTCTTAGAAATTGTGATTTTAGTGTAATTGCTGTTGAACGGCAAATAATGTGTAAAAAGCAAAAAATGTTTTAATAATGCTCTTTCACCCAAAACAATACGGGAGTCCACTTTAGAAATAATAAGCACGATTTGCGGTGTGCAAATTGTTCTTGTTTCGCATGAGGGCGGACACACAGGCGATTCGTTTGGCGTGCCTTACATTATTGTAGCAGACTAAAACAGTTGTATCGTGGACTATTAGTTCTACGATAGAACTGTTTTAGTTGCCCAACACCGGTCAAGATGCTAGGGCGATGACAAGTCAAAGATTAACAGTAACGTCATAAAATGAGAAGGGTTGTCGATGTTCCCTTGGTTTGGTCTGCTCTGTTCCTGTAGCCAATTATGTAATGGTTATAGGTAATCATATTTTTTTATTTCTGTTAATGTATGTTATTTATACATATCACATATGTTAATGTAAATTAATGTGTAATTTTGAGAAAGTTTCATGATTTCATTGCATCTCACGGGTAAGATAATCATATATTTATTAATATCGTGTCGGTTTGCTTATCCATTGCGTATTCATCATTTCGCTGACCAGATCAACTGTGTTAAACGAATTTGGATTATTTTTAACTTAGATAAGTAGGTTAAGAGTAGTAGAAAACGAATCAATATAAGAAGCCGACTGCAGCTAGATCTCTAGTAGGTATATACAGCTGTGCTAAGTAAATAGTTTTTGTTGGTGGTTCCTTTGGTCTGTGTGTAGATATATAATTGTTGGTCCGGTCAAGAGGCCGGTAGCCGTTTTAAAATGTGGGCCGAGCGGAGAAGATGCAATTTTGTCGGGTGCATTGTCATTTCTAACGTTTTTGTTAAATAACTATTAGTATTTTGTATATTTTTGGAATTTCAACACCTTTTTTAAAAGCACTTGGTCGTTATTGTTTTTCAAAGGTTGTTAAATGTTTGTTAATGGATATAGGATGCTAGAGCCCTATCCTCCCCTTAACTCTCCTTATTTACGCCAAGTTTGGTAGCTCACTTTAAGCCTTAGCGGCATTACTTGTGTTCTTAGGCGACAGTATCCAACACTATCAAGTGGACCGTCGGCCTGCCTGCCATAAAATAAACCTCGATTTAAATATTTGAATAAAGGTTACATTCAAATTCACACCTTACATTTAATTGTCACCTTTACATTCACCTTTAATATTAATATCGACTAAAATGCTAGTTAGACTTAGTACCTCTGATAACAGCGGGTCAAACGGGACATACAAATGCCTAGCGGGTCAACCGACACTTTTTTGTAGGTAGGGTCAGAACTTGTGGGTCCAAAGGGTCTGAAGCCAAAATAATCATTGGCTGCCATCTCCTAGAAACACACTATGGGAGTGCGTATGTGTTTTGACCATAATGGTATATTATTAAATAAAGCATATGACGTAATTACGGAAATTGATTCTGTCTACCCTTTTCTATTGTATTCCATTCATTATTTTTACCATTATTATGTGACTCAGATATTGCAGTTTACAATGTTTAATTATGAAAAAAACCACCGACTTCTTTGGATTAGCTTAGGACAGTGTCATCAGTCGTCGACTGAGCATAGGGAGAGAGAATTCTATCTCTTTATCTATCTATTAGAGGATTAGAGGCTTATTGCTGTTGTAGTGTGTTCTGATTTTAAACTTCTGTTAATACTGAGATTCTTTTGTTTCAGCGTGTGTGTATGTGTGTGTTGTAAGACTGGACTGGACTGGACTGGCCGTGCGGTGATGCGCCGCGAGCGCCCGCGATCGACACATGCATGCCGCCCGCGCACCCGGTAAGTCTACGGTTATCATATAATATATATTATATGGAAAGCAAACGCAGTACATTACTTTTGTCTATTCAAAAGTATCTTAATGGAAGGTGATCTGATAACAATTGCCTCTCAAAACAAACAATCTGGAGGTGGGGAAATGAATTGCCTTTAAAACTCAAAAGTACATGTGCTGTTATAACACAGTGTTCTTCTGTAAGACCACCGTGTGAAGTTAGTTTACAACAGTGTTCTTTGCTGTAGCAACATTTTTTATTTGTTTAAATAACACAAAATAACGTACAATAAACATTTCTCTAAGATGTTCACACCACATAGGTGTCCATTATGTCTCATAAAAAATAATAATATTATATTTACATGATATAATTAGAAGTAGCTTTTGGCGTCTCTACATTAAGGATTGTTTTTTACAATCTATTCAATCCAAAATTTCCTTGTTTATCGCCTTTTACATGAGTGAAAACCGTATCAAATTCCATTGGGTGGTTTAGAAGAAGTTAACAAGGAAACAGACAGAATCGGACAAATTTTATATAGATGTATTATAGAAAACAACTTGTTTGGATTTAGCCTTTTACTGGTTTGGCCCTTAAATCACTTCAGCAATTTCACCTTATTGTTTCCTTAGAATGGACAGGTCTGTTGTCGTTCATTCTAGCATAACAATCAATTTAAATAATAAGTGGTATAACGACAATAAGCGAAACAATCCGAGAGAGCGATGCAATACGCTTTCGAGCACTAATGCAAGCGATGCATATTGCATGAGTTCCAGCGACGTCCGCGAGCATTCCAAATATTTACCTAAAACGCGCGATGCAGCTCTTGTTACATATACAAAATTACATTCTCTTGTAAGTGCGCCGAATAAAGAAGTTTACACGAAAATGCAATAGTATTTTTAAAAATAATAAATTAAGATATCAAAAAGAATAAGTTTTTTTCCCTACACACATGGAACTTTTTTTGTGAAAATTTTCTACAATTGTAATTTTTTTAAAATTATTTTCGACTTAATATGCCAAGACCTGATTAATATGAATTATTAATATGAACTCATGGTTGATTTATTTGTTTATTGTATACTTATACATACAGGGTCAGAAAAAGATATAGTGTATCTATCATCCAGAAAAAATATTATTCCCTATTGAAGCAGACGAATTCGTGGACAAAAGTATATCATATTAATGACAGCTGAATGACTGGCTTCAGTAACAATGTCAGTGGGTCGCATTCGGCTAATATTTGCATATACATTATATTATATACCCCACACGTGCATCAAAATGTATGCAGTGAAAGTGTTCTAACGTATTAATATTTGCTGTACACTCACATTTTGCAACTTTGTTACGCTTTTTAAGTTATTAGTTTCCTGACCGAGCGAGATTTTGGAATTATTTTCTTTTTTAAATCTTTCTAAAGCGATTTCTCATCTCATACTTGTTATCGACGTTATGTTATAGTTAAGAGTAGTTCAAATACTTAATGTTTCAATGCATTTCAATGTCTTTAACTTAAAAATTATACTTAACATATATTTTGTTGGATGAAGAAATAAAAATAAATAAATAAATAGAAAAAATAAAAAACTAGAAGATAATATCAGATATTTTTACATACTGCGATTCGTAGTCATAAAATTAATAAACTTTACAGCGGTTTGGCGGCAGTAACCATTTTGTCGGTTAATAAGTAAGAGATGCCAGAGCACATTCTCTAATTAATTTTTATTTCTTATCTCCTCTATGCTATTAAGGTCGTCATCACACCTACAATAACTACAATAAACTCCTTATTGCCGTTAAATTGCGGGATGATATTTTCGTAAATTCATGTTTAATATACAAGGCACACAACAAAGAACTAGAAGAACTTCTAGAAACCATAAGCATCACGGAATTCTATCATCACTTATGCACGAAAAATTACACGGATAAAATGTTGGCTACTATCACCAAACACGCTGCCCACAGTGTGATTGCACAAAAGTCTAAGCACTATGGCGTGCCGCTCATATACTGCCCAAATCTTGAGCCCTTTGTTAATTTATTATGACAATTTGACATTCATAAAGTTGAGTTTAGCGGATCCCCATATGACATTACTTACATAATCAGTTGTGACATTCGCGTAATACGATACAAGGCGACGCCAAGTTTATTGGAGTAGAAAACTACACAAATATATATGAGGAACTGTTTAGTAGCAGTTATCTCAAAAGTCTTCAATGGAACCAGTTTAAAACAATACAAATACACGCAAAATTTCATCAAAATCGGTCCAGCCGTTTCGGAGGAGTTTGGCAATAAACACCGCGACACGAGAATTTTATATGTTAGATAATACTAATAATCATCAATACTAATAATTGATGAATTTGTAAGGGTCGGTCATGGAGTAAGTTACATTGTTTCAGAGATGTCGTGTTTATAGGCTCTATACATGATACTGAAACTAAATTGACCATTTTTAGAATTTTTTTCTGTATGTATGTATGTATGTTCCTCCATAACTCTGAAACGAATTAACTGATTTTCATGAAACTTGGTATATAAACATTTGGACGTACGGGGCACAGGATAGGCTACTTAATATTTTTCAACGCGGACGAAGTCGTGGGTACCAGCTAGTAATATATGATATTATTATAGTAAATTATGATATAACTAGCTGTTGCACGCGACTACACTCCCGTAACTTTTCAAATTCAAATTCAAAAACATTTTATTCGAAATAGGATTTACAAAATCGCTTTTCGACGTCAGAGAATGACTTTGTAAAATATATCCTATGTTACTCGCTGATAATGTAATTTTCTATAGGTGAAAGAATTTTAAAAATAGTTCCTGTAGTTTTTGAATGAATACATTACAAACATACAAAAATACAAATCTTTTCTCTTCATAATTATGTTGTAATGTTGGCAGGCGTGTTATTGGCTCGCTATCTCTGTTCTACATAGTAAATTAGGAATATGTTTAAGGTATATAAGTATCTGTAATGCAGGGCAGGATGATTATATGTCAATACAGGTTGATAATATTCAATTTTTAACCAGAACGAAAACGCCTTCAAGGAAAACTTCAGTCGCTTTGCAAGCGTTTGCTCTCATTGTGCTACATTCGAGCGAAGTCCTGGTGGATCACTAGTATAGGTGATAGGTGAAAACATATCGGTTACTACAGCTAAGTATTATTTATGGAAATAGAGATTTGTGTCTCGTCGACAAGAGGTAATAGTAAATATTATTAATTTATGTTAATTAAAACATTAATTCTACTGAGACATAGTTTGTGAATATTTAATAGTATTGGACATAGCACTGACACAATCGATGCATTGATTTGATATAGATTTCGCATTGACATTAAAAGCATCGGAAATGCCTCCGAGCATGAGCAATAAAACCCTTCGCCGGTAGACCGCTCGCCAGACGGCAAATGGGTTTCGTGACTTTAACTACCGGCCAGTAGTCGAACGCTACTCGATATCGACTCGATCACAATCGAGATAACTAATCACGATTATCGATTATCTCGAATAATCGTCTGCCTCTTTAATGGTGTTAATGACACTGAAAAGCGAACTTAATGAATATCCAGATCGATTAATTCGATGTTTCCTAATGCGATCATTAAAAGATTTAGAGGTGTCATTATTAATGTGATATTTAAAACCGGTTGTGGATAAAAAGGTCGACGTACTTATGTGTTAAGAAGATGTCAAGAGGTAATTTATAATATTGTTTCGTGCTAAATTATTATGAGTTATGTGAGCAAGGTACGGTGACTTAATGAATCTTTCTCTAACATTATACAAGGTGTGTCCCGCGGTTTCTTTCACTTATAATTTGGATTTTATCTAAGCTTCTCGGAATGTTCTTGCCTTGCCATTTACGAGCAAAATGGAGCAGCAAAACAATCTTTAAAAAATAGGAAAATGGAATCATTATATTTTTAAAACAGAAAATGAATACGGTTTTGAAAAATATATCTATCTATCTATACCTATTATAATTGTCTTCTATATCTATATTTATCTATCTATACATGTCACATTCTAAAATAAAGAATCTGTTCGCATCTGTCTGTTTCTTTGCTAACTTCTTCCAAACCTCTCAAAGGATTTTGATACAATTTTCGAAATAGAATTAGAAATTGTTACTACTGAATGGAAGTACTTGTGTTATTCTTACTTCTATGATTTTCGCTAATGGAAAGAATGATAGACGAGGAAGGTTTGTGTATATAATTTGCAGAAAAAAAAACATCTGTGCGAAGCCGGGGGGTTTTGTTATGTAATTTTGCTGATTTCTAAAATTTCGTTTATTAGCACTTGCTTCTCTCAGAATTCCAATGATATGCCAAACTCACTATGTCACTAGATCATAGTTTATGTATCATAGTGAGATATCATCTCATATCTCACTATGATACATAAACTCACCTAGGGTCTCAAATTTTTTCGGTATACTTAGTGACTTTAGTTCAAGATAATATACAAGGCCGTTACGTCTATTCAGATTCTGTCCAACATTCTCTCATCAGTAAAATTCTCTCACTAATGGCAGAACACTGAAAGACTCCACTGATCGAGTGGTTAAAGGCACTCTAACCCAAAACTCCTAAAGTTTTGGGTTAGATAGATAGATAGATAGATATACTTTATTGTACACAGAGTAACACAATAAAAAAATACAAAATATGACATTGTACAATGGGCGGTCTTATCGCTAAAAGCGATATCTTCCAGACAACCTTTGGATGGACAGGATTAGTAACAAATAGAACAAGGGGAAATTAGCGGTGTACTTCAGGAGACATATACATACATACATTATATACATACGTTGTATATACTTACATAAAATAAAATATTATTTAAAATAAACGACATTGGTTAGTTAGTTGATACACAGACGAAGTCACATACTAGACCTATAGGTATATATAATATTTTTTAAAGTGTGTTGTGATGACGATAACGTAATCCTAACTTACCCTTGGCACGGTTTCCATTTATGAAATAAATTGTCTGAATTATTTATTATATTAAGGTATATTTGTTAGGAAGAGTTCGGGTCTCGCAGTCCCTTCGGGCGTGTGCTGACAAATTACACGCGTTTGTATGAAAAATTACCCCTTTGTTTGGTCATAAATCGCCGAAATAATATTTCAATTACAAAACACATGTCACACTGGTTTTGCGTAGCCAAAGCGTTTGCGTTTGCGGATACTATAAAGAAGCCTGCTATATCAATTAAGTTTATTTTTAAAATTGCTTTTCACTTTACAAGTAGGTATAAGACTTCATAAGTCTAGCCGTTTCGAAGATTAGCGCTAACTAATGACTATAAATCCACTGGTTTATAGCTGGTTTAGAGCTCGGTGGCGGTAACAAACAGACAATTTTTTAATTTTTTTTCTTTTTTTATACTTTGATATATATATTTAGTAAAAGCAGTTATTTTGACGTTAAAAACATACATTTCAATTTTATTTTTAGTATTGCTTTTTAAGATTATTAGTAAATATTTAATTGAAATGTTTAATGAGAGTTGAAATTCAACTTTTCCGACTTTGTTATTTTATTCGAAAACATTTGTACCGTGAAACATTAATTTATAAATAACATCAAAGCGTGTTCTTAGAAGTAACATCAAAGCTTAGAAGTAACAATTTTTCATTTGAGAATAAAAGA
Organism: Synanthedon andrenaeformis; assembly: GCA_936446665.2. Lineage (NCBI taxonomy): Eukaryota > Metazoa > Arthropoda > Insecta > Lepidoptera > Sesiidae > Synanthedon > Synanthedon andrenaeformis. The sequence goes on along the minus strand of OW387786.2, from coordinate 2,410,554 downwards.
TTCGTACCCGAACTTCGCAAAGGAATATGTAAGCGCGTTAATACATTGAAATGTTATACAAAGCTGGTAAAAAATATCTTATGACATCAAAGGCGGAAATTTATAATTAAAAGAAAATTTTCCTAGAATTTGTTTTTTGTAAAGTTTTTGTCAGGCAGGCTGACGTAGATTGTTGGTGTTTAAGTTTCAAAACTATGTAACTGTAACTTATCATCAAGCCTTCGTAGCATAACTAGCTTGTAATATAAATAATGATAAAAGGGAATTTTAAACTAATACAATCTATACTGCAGTCTATACTGCATTTTAAAATTACTCGAAACTATTATATGTTGTTCTGTTATTAACATATTAAGATTAAAAAATAGTCATAATAATTAAAAATATATATATACACAAAAATAAAAGTACCAAAGTTATATTTATAATATATTTTTAATGATTTCTGTTACATTCCTTTGGCCTTTTTATTATTAGGTGTAGGAATTAATTCGTAACTTTTTACAAGAGGTGGCGTAGGTATTTCGTCGTTACCGACAGTATTGTATTCATGTATCATGTGTACATAACCTCTCTTTGAATCGTAATTAACAATACTTTGAGCTCCTGCTCTGTATTTGGTGGGATCATAGGGGTGTGATTAATTATGAACTGCTAAAACCGAATGAAACCATAACTGGGGATCGCTACCGACTGCAATTGAATGCGATTGAGTCGTGCGTTGAAAGAAAAACGGCCTGAATACTCCGAAAGACACGAATGCTTGTCCGCACGTCTCAAAATCGGCACAAAAGTACCTGAAAACACTCAAATGGGAAGTCCTACCCCACCCGCCATATTCTCCAGATATCGCTCCTTCAGATCACCATTTGTTTCGTTCAATGGCTCATAGCCTGTCTGAGCAGAAGTTCACTTCTTACTAAGAACGAAGATTGTCAAAAATGGGTCGATTCGTGGATTGAATCAAAAGACGAGGCGTTCTTCCGACACGGTATTCGTACCCTGCACAAAAGATGGTCAAAAGTAGTAGAAAGCGATGGACAATACTTTCAATAATGTGTTTTTAAATTTCCATTAAATTTTTTTTTTTCGTTAAAAACGCTACGAATTAATTCCAACACCTAATTTATGAAAAAAAAAAATGCAAAATTTTATTGTGGACGTGAGGCAGGTATTGTATTCTATATTTGCAACAATTAAATTTGGCACGTATACTATCAATCAATTCCTTTTATGCTGTAATGGAAGTCAAAGTCGCGGAGCACAGCTACTAAATTAATTAGTAATTAGTAGTAAGGGATGTCAGAGCCCATTTCTCTATCCCTAATATCTATCCTTAATCTTACAAAGGTCGGCAGTGCACTTGCAGCACCTGTGCCGTTGCTTGTGTTATAGGCGACGGTAGTCACCTACAATCAAGTGGACCGTCTGTCGAGCTTAGCATAAAAAAAATCTTGTAGTAAACTTGCAGCATTACCCCCAAAGCGAGATAGCACCCAGCTCTATAATAATAAAATTAAAAATGTACGAGTTCGTACATAGTTATTTAGTTTCGAATGAAAGTACAACGCGTCTGTTAAACCGCATAACAATACAGTTTGCAATTAACTTTATAACCGATCGAGCTAATAACGCTGCAGCAAATACATACATTTAAAATAGCCCTAATAAAAAGTGAAAATGCGTTGCACGTGTACGTACGAAGCGTGTACGGACAAAAGGCAATATAGCCTCTAAGTGCGAGTGTGGCAAGGCGTTTGCACACGAGCGGGTAATAAACGTCGCGTTTATTTGTGTAGCGTTTTTCCACACCAATAATTTTGATAATTTAAAGGCAGTCAGTAGCATAATCGCGAGACATGATTCTGTTAATGAAACAGTTAAACAGGTTTGTTAGTTAAGACAATAATATGTTAAAGAAATGATTATTTATTATTTACTTTGATTTGTTTTTTTAGAAATATATAATTTCTTTTCAATATATCCGTTGGTAGATATTTTAATTAAGTTATGTGCTTACACGTAAAAAAATTGTCTCCAAACAGAAACATTTAAGAAACATGAAACTATTTGAGGTGATAAAAATTTACTAAATAAGAAATTCCTAGAATTTGTTTGTTTCCCTGTTTTAACGAGCTAAAATCTGAAACTCCTAATCGGATTAAAAAAAAAAATTGCATTGGATAGCCCATATCTTGAGGAAGATTCTAGCTAGTCTATATATAATAAAGCTGTAACCCTTAGTAACCGAGTAAAAAGAAAACAAGGGAAAAAGAACACTTGGTGAAAATTAAGTGATAGTGCGTGCTGGCAATGAGATGTTAAGTTGGACAAGGAGTCTATGGCAGCCGATGAATGAGAAACTAGCTTACCGGGAAGAACCGAATGAGCATGCCTTTGTGAATTTAAATTAAAATGCATGTGAAACCACGGGACACGGCTAGTGCATGATATAATTAAAGTTATATCATGCACTAGCCTTTATTAATATTTCATTGTGTCGTTGATTCTACATTTTTGTATTGTATTTTTAACAAAAGCCGAGAAAAAACGTTGGTGTGCAAAATTTTAGGCGAGCCATATGAACGAACATGTTATTGTCGCCCGAGGGGATAATATGCTTGAGAATAAGTTCCAAAATTATGGCTCTGAATCTATTTTTCTGGTACAGCTTCTACCGACTTTTAAGATTCCATCTAAGTCACGTAACATAGACTTTAGTGTGCTTGGAGCATATAGATTTCTATTACGTAGATACAGTATGTTGTTTCTTAAGATTTATGTGTATTTAATTTAAATAATATTTATTTATGAGATTATATTATGTTTGTTTCAAGTGAATGTATATATTACTTATATAATCTTATTTAATTTCGTTTTTTCTTGAAGTTTTCATCACCATCAAGGCTTTTTTTAGAGTGAACAAAAAAATTAAAATAAACAATACAAGTTTTTAAATTGCCATAAACTTATCGGAATTCATATGCGCGCAATAAACCGTTTTCGAATTATTTTTCAATAAAAGTGAAATTCTTTTTGTGTACTACTTTTTATTTGTTGAGTTTCTATTTACCTTAACGAAAATTCTAAACAATACAATTTGTCTTTCACATATTCAAGTATAATATTTTTAAAGTGAAAACTTCTTTAGGGGATGGGAAAAAACCATTGAACTCGCGAACTGTTACCGTAACCGTGTAACCGTGTAACCGACACCTCTGTATATTTTCAGATATTGCGCCATCTACGCAATACCACTGAAACTAGAATTTATTACGTAATAATACATCCTTGCGAAATATATGTTGATAGTCTATAGACTATGGAAAGCAAGTTAAATACTGTTTCGCCTTAAAGGTAACAGCCATATTGAATTAAACATGTCGATTAGAATCTATAAATGCGTAACAAGCGATCTATGATTTCTAGTCGTCTAGAAATGCGTAGGATACTCAACAAGGCGCGGCAAGCAAACGTTCTGCCAGGCGAGACAGTTTACGTCCGCGTCCCTCTTTATACTCGTAGCTCATATAATATTTGTCAGGCGTTAAATGTTTATATCGATTTTTGATGATTTTTTTTCTAGTTAAAAGGTACCTTCTATTGGCCTCTTCTATATCCTTAATAATGTTTATGCAAAATTTCATCATGAGCGCTCGAGTAGTTAAGGCACGAAAGCGTAACAAACAAACAAACAAACTCATTATACTTTATATTTTATAATTAATATTCACAAATTTTCAAACTTTAAGTTTAATTTTTTTAAATCTGGTGGGTTGAGCGTTTTATTATTATATCTCGCGAAAGAAATGTCTTAATTGCGTAGTGCAATTAACTAAATTACTAAACGTTTAGTGAAAGTGAAAAAGTTTTTGTTTTTATTTAGGAAAAACTGTTTTAACTCTGTAATAACTGTCACCCGTTACGCAATTCGTCGTCACAGTTCGCTTTCGGAATTAGCAATGAGACAATTAATTGTAGAACACTTCGATCGTGACTCCACTGTTAAAAGTTTTTGCTAAGCCACGTGACCAACCGGTGAAATTAAGTTACTCCAAGTTACTCGCATTTGCAATCTAGTCTGATGCCCAATAAGCATTTTGCCTTACTCAAAGGATGTCCTTTCAAATTAAGTTAATTGGCACAAAGGATATCTTCTGTATGTATTTGTACTTCTTCTGAGCTAAGTACCCAACGGATTTTAATACGGTTTTAACTAAGAGAAAGAACAGAGAGAGAGAGAATAGAGAAAGAGAAGGTTTGTGTATATATAATTTGTAGAAAAAATTGCGCATTGAATGTTATAATATCCTTTATATTATAAAACATTATCTTTTAGTAACATGTAATGTGTTTTATTATGAATGAATGAATGAATTGAATTGAATGAATGAATGAATGAATGAATGAATGAATGAATGAATGAATGAATGAATACTATCCCTCAACTTAAGGACTTAATGCTTTAAGGATCCCTAAGAATAATAGTTAATAATAATTATGTATAAGTTCCTACATACTAAGATATGTTGTAACAATACTAATAGACATCTGCCATTGCATTGCGAATAAAATTGGTTTGATCTCAACCGAAAGTTCATTTCCTCTGTCGTAATTTCCATTTTATTGAGCAATTTCTTCGATTTTATATGAGCTTGTAATACTTGGCGGAAATAAAATCTTGAACCTGTTATTGCGTAAAACGAAATCCCTCCGCATAGTATTATAATTTCTTTATAACAACGACTTTCGTTTAATTTAATGGGCTACATTAAGTATAAGTCGACCTTTTTGAAGTATGAAAATTAATATTAAAAAATTGTTGTTAGAACTCCCATATTATGTTGGTCGAATATAGTAATTAATTTAGTAAATAAATGGTTTTTTTTTCATTAAATTTCTGGACCATTTTCGTGCATTTTTGTAGGCGAAATATAAAAAAAAATGGGGTGTGGCCATGTCGTGTGTTTTACGAGTAGGTAAAGCGTCACACACATCGTCACGTGACTAGTTTTAAGTGAATACGTGTATTTATTTTACGAGTATTATTTTCTTTGAGCGTATTACATATTATATCCAACGAATTCGTATATACCATATATTTTTTATCATTTAGCTATCGAGTGATGTAATTAAATTTTGATGTAGATGATAGAAGGAGATAAAACTGTATCCCCTGATTTTGTTATTATTGCTTTTTTTTAATTGCCTCCCACTATGGAAGCAAAATGGAAGGATTTATTCAGAAAAAAAGCATTTTGAATTTAGAATTAGCTTGCTTGCTACCTACCTAAATTATAATAATAATATAATAATAATATCTTCACACATTCCACACAGCACCATCTAGTTCCACACTAAGCAACTTAATGCTTGTATTATGGATACCAGATAGTTGATATAATACATAGATTACTTTTTTTTTGTAAATACATACATATTATAAATACAAACATCCATGACTCAGGTACAAAGGTAAACGTTAACACATAAACATTTGCCCCTAGCGGGATTCGAACCCGCGACCGTTTGGTTAACAGCTAGGGTTACTAGCCACTAGACCAAACGTGTCGATAGAACCCCGCTATTAACAGAAATTTAGTTTTTATTATTTTATTAAAAATAAATAAATATTATAAATGAATTAAAATTAAGATAATTAAATAAAATAATAATAATAAGAATAATTTTTTTTCAATACTATGAAGTATATTCAGATATGTTCACTTTGTTCACGGAAATATGCATAAAGTATAGTTGTTCACGGAATATGCCATTACAGCAGTGTGGTGCAATCAATTATTGCAAATATGGGTATGGATCTTTTCAAATTCTTTAACATAAGAAGAGATGACAAACAAATTACAATATGCAATTTCTTAAAAAAAGAAAAAGTATAGTGTCACCATATATCTATACTTTAATGGATGGGCAGAATCACAGAGCAAAGAATCGCCGCGGCGGCGCCGGCGCCCCGTACTAGAGACGGTAGTAATAATAATATTCGTGCCGCGCAATTGCGCTGAGCGCATCTCAAGGCGCATTTGGCTGCCAGTTTCTACTACCGCGTTGTGCAGTAAACGTTATCAAAAAAAGCGATAGAAGTGCCTCATTGTGCTGTGATTTGGTGTTATAAAAATTTTGGGGTATCATATCACAATTAAGTATATAATGCAATTGTTAGCTTTTAAAAAATGCGTGTTGAGATTGTCTTGAAACACAAAACCTGAACAATGCGTAAGCTGTGCGTGTACTACTGTTGAATAAACGGTAAAACCCCTGACAAGCTGGATTTTTATAAAAAGCGTTGACCATGCCGTCTCTAGTAGGGGGGCTAGAGACGTGACGATTCTTTGCTCTGTGGGCAGAATGCTTACGAGATAAAATGTAGTTCTAGTTACAAAGGTGCCAGTTTAAACACCATCCATTCACTCCAGTTCGCTCCTATTCAGTTTTTCTGCAGCGATAATTGGCCAATTCCAAGAGCCTTAATGGAAGTTACGAAGAGAAGGTAGCCGGCGACTTTCTATGAAGTGTTCTCTCGTCTTATTGTCTCGGGACGTGCGTTCAATATTTGTTTTTGTAAGGCGGACTTACACAGTTTGTGAATCGTTTTAAGGTCGTTTTCACTTTCGTTGCACGCTGTCGGCTTGTGCTGTCAACTCGTGTGGTATAAGCAGGTGTAATTTTCAAATAATAATGAATATGACAAATTTATATAAGAAAACTACACAACTGTGCATTCGGTTTCAACTATTGTTTAATATAAATTGTTATAAGCATATTAATCTTGGATATTCTCGGTAATTCTCATAACACGTTGGGCGGCTCAGCCACCGATCCCGTTGCATTTCTCGATTTTTCAGATTTTTTTTGCTCGATTACTGAGGGTGATGTTAAATAGCCCTCCTCAATGAATGAGCTATCTTATCTATATACATGACGTAATAAAATCGTTGACGAGCTGTACCTGTACATTAAATAAACAAAAAAAAAAAAAACAATTTGTATACATTGTATACCGAGGATTTTATTTGTATGAAATTTGGCACAAAGATAGTTTATTACCTGGATTAAATAGGATACTTTTATCCTGAAAAATTGTCAAAAAATTAACTAGAGCGTGTACGAAGTTGACGGTTAATAAAAGTAGTTATCTATTGATCTCTAAAAATAATGTTTACAGATAGATGACGATGAATGCCGTGACAATGACCTTTACAATCTTTTAATTAAACAATGGGTCGTTTCGGATTCCTCTGCGGATAACATTTGAAAGCTATCAATGTTAATAGATCAATTTCTCAGTAGCGGCATCGATTACAAACCTTTTTAAAGAATAGATAACGATCGTTTATATGATTTAATGAAATAAAATTCTATTGAAATGTTTTTGTTGTAAATATATTATGTAAATAAAAAAAAAAACACTAAGAAAATGTGTCGATTCTTCAAATGGCAGAAGCATTTCATTCAGTTAAAACATACGCACAAATAATCTATAAATAAATATGTTAAGTTGTTTTGAACGTATTTTCTTTTTTTTGTTTAAAAAAATACCATGAAATAACAGTTTCTCTCTCCCTCCTTAATCCATAATCCTACTATGATCAACAATGCATTTGCAGCACCTGTGGCGTTGCTTGTGTTATAGGCGACGGTATAGTCACCTACCATCAAGTGGCCGTCAGTCTGTTTGACGCATTTATATAAAAAATTGTAACTAATGATGACCTTTAGTGTTCTCAAAAAAGAAATTGGATGGTTAGTTTTTTCATTATCTTCAAAATTATTATGAGTGAGCAATACGAGTAGTTCCGTTGGCTGTTTGTCTGAATTTGAGCAGACTATCTGGCGATAGTAATCACCTCTTAAGACTAAAACTAAATTATAGGTATACCACATACCATTGTGAATTAAGGTTTATTAAGAATTTTACATAATCAGCTGTTATTTATGAACCGAGTACTTATTATAAGGTTTTTTAATCCCACCAAAAAAGGGCGGGCTTCTGCTGCCATCGTCTGCCATCATTATAAATGTGGAACTAAGTGTGGCCCTATATATAAAAAAATACTATTAATATACAAACTGGAACACATGTAAAGTCGTGAACTATATCAACTGTGGGATTACACAAGATGATACTTCAAATGAAGCATTCAAAAACTTTAAAGTCACTCATTTGATGTAATGAGTAGAAATTTCCGAGTGGAGCAAATTGCGAAGTTGTATTTTAATAAGTTTGGAATAAGGAAGGATTTGCGTTATGTTGGACATCTGGGATTAAGATCATGCTTCCGCGTTTTAAGCTCAGCTTAGCAGGAATTAGAATTCCTTCTACGCGGAGGTCTGCAGTACCACGAAATGGGCTTATGATACTTTTCTCTTAGTACTAATTAACCATTACGTCCCTACCCCATAGACTTACAATACGAGAGACGATGAATGACGTCGGTTATGTCCTTTTATATGAATTGTAGCTATGAAGAATTATCACATATGAAAGCATATATCTTTATTCATAACTGGCTATTGCCCGCGACTTCGTCCGCGTTCAAAATGTTATATGACCTAAAGCCTTTCTCTCTAAATGGACTAGCCAACACAAAAATATTTTTTCAATTGGAACTAAGTAGTAGTTCCTTATGTAATTCTTTATTTAATACCTTATGTCATATATAACAAATTTCAGCCTTCGTGAAAACGCCAAGTTATCTATTTTGGGAAATAATATATTGAGTTTGTTTTACTTATATACGCATTATTATTTTTTTAATTTTATTGAATAAAATAAAATAATGCATGCATACGAATTACAAAATAAAATAAAACATAGTTTGCGAGATTTTAATTGAACAAATATACAACTAATTAACGTAAAATTTTACATGCTCTATGCAATTATGAAACAAAGAATCCATTACATGAACTAATTAAATTTGTATTTATACATATGTTACGGCTAAAGATAGGTGTGAACATAAACTTAAGATTAGCCGGCTAAACTTAGGTTTATCTTCGAGAAGATGTTAATGTTAGTTTCATCTATCATTAGCCGGCTAAACTTAAGTTTAACTGCAGACCCTTGGCTAAAAATGTAGAAGCAAATGAAAAAGGAAACGGTATAATAATGTTTACTATTTCGACACGAAAACTTTTATTAAAAAATAATCACTCTCATTACATATACCTATGTAGCGTAGACAAAATTACAAATTAAAACTTCTGCAGCGATAATAACTTAAAACAATATCTATTCATTAAAATAAAATAATAAGAGGTTTCTTCTTATTACTTATCTGTAATGAACAAATGGTTATTTGTTCATTACAGATACTTCTGTATTTAAAATTACAAAAAAAAACTTCTGCAGTGTTAATAACTTAAAACAATATCTAGTCATTAAAATAAAATAATAAGGAGCGCCATCCCTCCCTTATCCTTAATCCTTCTATGGTCGGCAGCGCACTTGTAGCACTTATGGCGTTGCTTGTGTTATAGGCGACGGTAGCCACCTACCATCAAGTGGACCGTCACCCTGTCTGTCTTCGCGCATCGTCTCCCCTCCGCCCCCTCAAGCGACATGTTCGCCCCGGCGCATCCATCGAAACATTTTTAGCCGCTTTCTTTCGGTTAATGTGCACATTAACCGACTAAAGATGGAAATTCACGACGCAAACTAACATGATATCGAACTTTAACCGCCTCTAGAAGATAAACTTAAGATTAGCCGGCTAAACTTAAGTTTATGTTCACACCTATCTTTAGCCGTAACATATATATGAGACTAGTGGCTAGTAACCCTAGCTGTTAACCAAACGGTCGCGGGTTCGAATCCCGCTAGGGACAAATGTTTATATGTGTTAACATTTTACCGTAGTACCTGAGTCATGGATGTTTTATATTTATAATATGTAAGTATTTACAAAAAAAAGTAATCTATGTATTATATCTGGTATTAACGTATTAATAACTGTCTGGTATCCATAATACAAGCATTAAGTTGCTTAGTGTGGAACTATAATAGACGGTGTTGTGTGGAATGTGTGAAGATATTTATTTATATTTATATAAATCCAAAAACAGCTCCAAGATGACAAGTTAAAAAAATAAAATTATATGAATGGTTGAAAAGTTGTTCTAGAAATGTAATTTTCGCTCATCCAAAAATAGATCTAGCATAATGTAATATAACAGTGAATTTTTGATTTTAAATGGCCATAAAACACGATGAGCCATAACCAATGGTAGGCTAATAGGTAATTCTGAGAGCTATTACTATTCGTCACGGTCTGGAATGAGGCTAGAAGTTCCCGGCAAAACATGTGACGCGGCCATATTAATATCTATTTCGTAGTAAAAGGAAAAGTTGATGATGGGGCTGAGCGTTTCAGATATATTTGTTTGTTCTGTGTCTACCAGATAATTCTACATATAATGATCCGATTAATTTAATCCTCAGTTTCTGTTATGCTAAAGTCGACAGACAGGTAGGTCTACCGTCGCCTATAACACAAGCAACCCTTGGTTTTTTGTTATAAAAATAAAAATAGAAAGTGTCACAATGTTTTTTTCCATTTCTCAAATAAAGACTAATTTATTTTTATTTTAATTACACACAAAAAAAATATAATCAGTGGTACGCAGTTTAGGTGTAGTATAAACTTAATTAAGTTTCTACCGTACATCTGAGTTTTAGACAATAACAGAAAGATATTCAAAATTAGTGCCAAAAAATAAGTATATATTTGTACCTAGCTAGATACAATGTTTCTCCTTCAGTGACCATTGTGCTACTCTTTAATAGAACGAACTTGCTGGTCCCACTCTTACATGCAGCTAACTCAAAATTTGCAACCCTGGGCCGGAAACCAGTGTGGTTTTCTAAACGCGCCCAATTCAACAGCTCCAGCACCTCATCCTCCGCCAGTAGCTTCGCCAATTTTTGAAAAACTATAATATACACCTTAAATTACTCATTGAAAGAGCTCATTGGACTTGTTATGATTGATATCTAAACGCGTACACATACTCCAGACCTAAAGCTAAAGCAAGGCCATAGAGATAACATAAAAAATGTAAACAAACTTTCGAGGGTTCGTGACATTTTTCTTATAAAACATTAGAATTGAGTGCTCTTGAATCATGCATCCTACATTACATAAGATAAAGAACGTGTGCTTAAAAAATATTTTCGTCCCTATTAGTTAAGGCTGTGGCGTTGCTGACAATAGTTGGATTAAGGATAAGGGATTCGGAAGGGATAGTAGGGCATTGGTCAGTTATCCCTCATAAAAGAAGACAACAGGATGTGTAGGTATTGATAATTGACTGCAATTTTCCATTGAAAAATAAATAAATAAATATTTTTATCATATTATTTCACAGTGAAAGTACTACGTTGCCATACTCGTATATTAATTAGCTAATAGTTTTTTCGTTACCTAATAGTTTTAAAGACGGTGCTACCGTCTTAAAAACGGTTTTTAAGAAAGCTACCGGGTGACGGTAGCTAATAGTTTAAAAAAAGAAGAAAAGTGTTCTTTCCCATTACTCAAACACTAACTTCATTACGAAATAAGATAAAGAACCGAGTGCTTCAAAAATATTTTCGTCCCCATTAGCGTTTATTGACAGTTCGCTTGACTCACGCTCTTGTTACGTAAAAACATCCTTGTTGGTCATTGACTCATTAGTTTGAGGATGTTTTGAGTATCGTAATAAGACTTTCAAATATTATATTGTCATTGGTTTACAGACATAAACATCAATCATCAATACTAATAATAAATCTGTAAGGGTCGGTCATGGAGTAAGTTACTTTGTTTTCAAAGATATCGTGTTTATAGGCTCTATACACGATACTGAAACTAAATTGACGATTTTTAGAATTTTTTTCTGTATGTATGTATGTATGTATGTTCCTCCATAACTGAATCGAATTAACTGATTTTCATGAAACTTGGTAGATAAACATTTGGACGTACGGGACACAGGATAGGCTACTTAATATTTTTCAACGCGGACGAAGTCGTGGGCACCAGCTAGTAACTTATAAATCCTTTCAAGCGTTTAAGATCATCAGTACATTTCCTATTTGACGACGGGCTCTCACTAACTTTTGATTTGAAATTTGGTATACTGTTACTTCCGTGGTTTTTCAAGTAGTTAGAATGGTCTCAATATAAGGTCGGGGTTTGGTTTTTATAATTTTTAATTATAGTTTCTATTGACTTCTTTCTAATACATGAGGCCGTTCAAGTACATATGCTCTATTCGAAACAAAAATACATGTAAGGTTAATTTTCTATGAAAACAATGTTCTCATTTTACTGCCATTATCATAACGATCTTGCAACTGTAATCCAACAGATATTTTTTTTGAAAATATTTCTTTAATGCTTTAAAATATATTATAATAATAATTTTTTTTTAAAACAAATTATATGTACACAAACCCTCCTGGTTTATCGCTCCTCCATTGGGAAAAACCGTATCAAAATTAATTTGGCGATTTAGAACAAGTTAGCGGAGAAACAGACAGAGTAGAGGCGGTCAGGGACTTTATTTTATAATATGTTTAGATATAGATTTCTTAAGTTGCATTTAATGAATTCATTTGAATTTTAACTATATTACATGAGTTATGCCTTAATGCAGCCCTACTAACGTACGAGTATCTATCACACAAGATGTTTTTTAAGGTCACTAGGTGACATTTCCATGGTAAAGACCCCGATGATTAAGCATCACTTGCTGTAATTGTATTTAGCATTAAAGAGGTTGAGCTAGTGACTCAGATATTTTAATACCAACAATATATACATTTCTTATTTTCTTAATATTTTTTTTTGTTAGGCTTGTGGTTGTATGCGACATCTTTACTCCGCTGTTGTTTCTATAACTATCTGTTTTTTACTTTCCATTCTTACTATATTGAGTTTTTGTATGTCTATTTATAGCATTGAAAAACTTTTGCCATACTTTATGTATAATACTTTAATATATTATTATACTTTTATATACTTTTACTTACAGTTTACAATAAGTATATATAGTTTTCAGTTTAAACTACAAGAAGTGATTTACAATTTTAATTTAGTTAGTAGTGGCGGACGCACTGAATTTATGCAGCCCTCTGGCGGCAGCAACCCCCTTAAAGATGACCACCGTGAAATTTTTTTTTTTTTTTTATTTATAATTTTAACAATTTTAAGGGCTACTTTATAAAATAACATGTAAAACGATAAAACTAAAAACCACTGAGGTTTAATCTCGTTTTATCATTTGAAATTATTAATAATTCTAACTATATACTATTAATTATTATTAATATTATTATTAATTACATACAATTTAAAAAATATTTCTTTAATTTAAATTTAATATTTTTAATCGATATATTGTTACATAGATCTGAAGGTAGGCCGTTGATAAGGTGTGGGACAATGTAAGCGGTAGTCCTTTCGCCATATGTATTATTAACGCGCTGTGTACGTAATCGCTTTTTTGAAATAGCTCTAGTGCATACTGGGTGTTCCATCAATTTTTTTAAGGACTCGTTAAAAAAATTTTCTTTCAGTATTGAAAAAGAAAACTGATTCTTTATTGGTAAAATCTTACAGTGCTTAAAAAGGCCGTTCTCATAGTCGTAGTATTTATTTTTAATTTTAGTTGAGACTAATGTTTTTAGAATTTTTACTTTGTAGTTTGTAGATTTTGTTTAAATAACTTTTGTAGGTTCGACCATAACTACTAAGTCCATACTGTATATAGGGTTCTGCTAGTGCATAATAAAGCATAAGTTTCACTTTAAATGGTATGCGATTTTTTAACATTGTAATATTTGCAAGGAAAATCCTTAATTTATCGCAAATTAGTTCGATATGAGGGTTCCAATTAAATTTGTCGTCTATAGTTAATCCGAGGTATGTTTGGGTTTTGACAATATCTATAGATTGACAGTTGCAGTATTTTATACTGACAGTGTGTAAACAATCATGTTCATGAGCTACTATGTTCTGTATATGGGATTCTCTAATGTACGGTGATTTTATAATTAACAATTTTGTTTTGTTTGCGATGTAAATAATAATAAATAACAGCATATGTGCTGTTGTGTATTGGGGAAGTGAGTAAGGGATTCTTTCTCAATACCATATCTTTTCTCAATTTCTTATCTTTAATCTTACTAGCTTTGCTTGTGTGAATAGGCTACGGATAATCTACCATCAAGTGGACCGTCATCCTGTCTGCAGAGTTATGTATTTATGTACACTAAGCAAATTACTTCAATTCATAGAAACTACCCAAGTATTGAAATATTATATATATTATAGTTCCGAGGTTTAATAAATAATAATAATATTAATTTATTGCAGACTAAGATCAATACCGATTAGCAAGTTATTGTAAGTTCTATTGAATAAATAAATTACATAATTTAATATATAAATCATTAAGCAAAACATATTAAATACAAACTTTTATTTTATAGTTCCAATAAAAAATTTGATTGAAATGATAATACTGAACAAATGATAATCAAGTCGTAGGTACTTTTATATTTCCCCAACTAAACTAAAATCATGTCTTTAAGTATTGTAACCTCTCTGCGTGCTGTGCTATGTTGAAATGCGTGCACCCAGACAGCTTACCACCGGCTAGGGTTCAGCTGGAAGAACACGAGACTAGGGCGCCTTTACTAGAGAGGTGGAGGGGAGCAGCCTAACAAATTAAACAAAGTACTTGCCACAACACAGGTTTATTATGATATGTATCAATACAGGTTTACAGCAAAGTATGTTATACAATATGTCTCAAGTAGCGTTATCACTAGTTTATATACAATACTAAAGTGGGGGTGAGATGTACTTAATCTTCCTCCTGATGATGGTCTGCTACTGTGATAGGGAGTACACGTTGAAGACGTGAGTGAAGGTATGGGACGAGCTTGCCCGTCAAGAGACCCCTAAGGTGGCTGAAGAGAGAGTATAAAGAATGCTACTCAGCTTAGTGTATGCTCCACGGGATCGGCCGAGATAGGTCCCAGGCTGCAGCCGTGGAGACGTGGCGCCAACCCAAGCGATGCGCGGAGAACAGGCAGTGACGTGTCGGCGTGGCGTTGATACCGGTAACCGGTGACAGGTGACACCAACTTGGTGGTGTCCACTGGAGCCTTCCGTCGACCTCCAAGTTATCAGCGCGAGAGGCACAAGCACCTCGGCGATGTTCTGTTCACCTTTCCGGCGCTCCGATCGTATTATTACGTGTGAAAATGGCGATCGTATTATCAGTGGGTACAAGTCAAAATGGCGGTCAGCTTGACGTGAGATGTTGATTTCCTCTAATAGTATGTTTTCGTCCGCAAGGTCAGAGAGAGAGAGAGCTCCCCCGCTCGCGTTCGCGCTTTTATTGTCTCGGTTCTCCCTCCACTTTCACGCCTCCTACCTCATCGACAAATCGCATATGCCATGACGTTAACTTGATGTCATAGTTTAATTGACAAAAGTAGTCTATGCACTGGCATCAAGTATGAATGCATTGCACAGACCACAATGAGTGGTGTGTGCAAATTTTACATGTTACACACACCCCTCCTTACGAAAAAAAATTTCCACGTACGAGGAAATTTTTCAGTCCCCGCATGCAAAAAAAAAAAATCCATGACTGTCGGCTGAGGCAGGAACCGTGCAGTGTGGGAGCCGAGCGACCTGAAGGGTCATATTCAATTCTGAAATACAATTCAGTTACAGTTAAATATAAAAGTATATTGAGTATATCCTGATCGAGTCTCATCCATTCGCACACTCATTCACAGAACACACTACATAAAAATTAAGTAAACTATAAAAGAGATGTCTAAGTCTTAAAGCAGTTGGATTAGGCACATAGACAAAAAACATATAAATATGTAACTTTAGTAAAATAATAGATTCAAAGTACAGAGAAGAGTATAAGTAAACTTGTATGAAGAAAGTATTTGAAGTGAGTAAGGAAATCTGATTCGATATAGTGACTGTTTCATATTCAGTCATCATATTTCAAGATATCCTTAATATGAAAGTCCCCTAGCAATTTACCTTCCATGTCAGACAATGTATATACTAGGGGAGAGCGCTTAGCTGTAACTATACATTTTTTAAACTTTGGCGCCAATTTAGAAGTGAAGCTTTTTGAAGCTTTAGATAGATAAAAAGTTCTCTTATAAACTATTTGTCCTACTTTTAATTCAAGGTTCCGCTTTCTAAGATTGTAATAACGTTCATTCTTTTGGTGAGAACGTTTCATGTGTTCGCTCACCTTATTAAAAATGTTCTTTAGTTTTTGCAAATTTTTATTACAATCTTGTGTATCACCTACTTGAAATTGGGAGTTCGGAACTGGCTGGTCACTCGATTTATACAGATCACCGTCTACTATGTATTCCCTACCGTGTACTAAGAAATAGGGGGAGAACTTTGTTGTGTCATTTACGGCTGTATTCAATGCACACTGTATTTCTGCAATATTCTCGTCCCATCTCTTATGATCGTTCTTGACATAGCACGCGATTGAGTTGACAACGTTTCTTATGGCCCTTTCCGCTTGATTCACTTGGGGGTGATACCGCGGGTTATAGTATATGTTAGGAACGTTATATTTTTTCAACAGTTGTCGAAATTGATAGCTAATGAATTGAGGACCATTATCTACATATAGATATTCACAAACTCCATGAATCAAAAATACCTGTTTCTCTAAAAACCGTGCCACGGTCTGACCTGTTGCATTCCTCAGTGGATGCAACATAATATATTTGCTGAAATAATCAGAACAAACGAGTAAGTAAGTATTTTGATTCCTAGATTTTGGAAATGGACCTATTAGGTCGAGTGAGATGGCCTGAAAAGGTTTATTAGCCTTTTTAGGACCTCCCATAAGACCTGGCCTGCCAGTAGTGACGGGTTTGTAAGTTTTACAAATTTCGCACTTATTTACATATTTTACAACATCAGAGTACATATACGGCCAGTAGTAGTGTTCAGATAGGCGCTTGTGTGTTTTAAATATACCTAGGTGACCACTTGTGACTTCATCATGACATTTATGTAACAAATCCGTCCTATTCTTTTTCGGGATTACTAACTTCCAATCTGAGTCCGACGTCAGACCGAACTTATTTTTCGAGTGGCGAAACAATCTATCCCCTTCTATAGTGAAGTTCGGGAATCTACGTGGATTTTGCCTGACACTTGTCAGCATGTGAGAGTACCATGTATCCCCGTCTGGTGTGACACTGATACTGCTCACATGGATTCTGGACAGAGCGTCGGGTACCACATTGTCCTTCCCCTTCCTATGTTCAATTTTAAATGGGAACTGACTAAGTCGCATGCTCCATCGAGCTAGACGTCCAGTAGGATTTTTAAGTTTGTAAAACCATTGTAGTGACGCATGATCTGTCACCACAGTACATTCTTGGCCTTCAACATATGATCTGAACTGCTCTAAGGCATAGAGAACAGCTAGGAGTTCCCTTTCAGTAGTACTATAGTTGACCTCATGTTTATTAAGAGTACGACTACAGTAGGCTATGGGATGTTCAGTATCCTCATATCTTTGAGTAAGTACAGCGCCCAACGCAAAGGCAGAAGCATCTGTGTGAATAGTAAAAGGCATATTAAAGTTAGGACATTTCAAAATAGGGGCAGACACTAATGCTGCCTTTAAACTATTGAAGGCATCATTCGCCTCATCAGTCCAGGAGTATTCCTTAGACTTACAGGTTAATTTGGATAGAGGTCGGCTAAGTTTAGAGAAGTTGGGTATGAATCGACGGTACCAGCCCGACATGCCGAGGAATCTCTTCACTTCTTTAGGAGAAGTGGGAGTGGGATATTTCACTATAGTGTCTACCTTGCCAGGATCTGTCCTAAGACCATGCCTATCTACAAGATAGCCTAGATATTTCAGCTCCTTTCTACAGAAGACAGATTTTCCCATGTTGACCGTCAAGCAAGCCGATTTTAATTTATGGAAAACCCTTTCCAGAAGTTCCAGGTGTTCGTCAAAATTGTTGGAAATGATGATTAAATCATCCTGGAACGCGAAGACCCTACCTCCAAACTCTGCACCGAATAGTTTGTCCATCAGCCTCTGCATAGAAGCTGATGCACCTACAAGTCCGAAGCACATAACATTGAACTGAAACAGTCCTCTACGGGGAACAGTAAAAGCAGTTTTCTCCGCAGAGGACTCGTCAGCGAGGGGGATTTGCCAGTAAGCGGCACTAAGGTCAATAGACGATAAGTACCTGGCGTCCCGCAGCTGATCCAAGATATTAGAAATATAAGGGAGAGGATAGGCATCGGGCTTAGAAACTGAATTCAGTTTACGACAGTCAACGCACAGACGCAGGTCTCCATTGGCCTTCTGTACCATGACTACAGGGGAATTCCATGGTGACTGCGACGGTGACACAACACCTAAAGCTAACATACGGTCTAATTCCTGCTCCAATGCCTTTTGTTTTACTGGAGACAACGGATAATAACGCTGCTTAATAGGGGGACTGTTTCCAGTGTCTATGCAGTGGCTGGCCATATTCGTTCTACCTAAGCCTACCCTTTCTGTGTCTATTATGTCAAATTTCCTAATTAATGAATTTAATTTATCTTTTTGTTGCAAGCTTAACAAATCAAAATCCTCTAAGCCACCACTGGATGAGCATGAGTTGATGAAGTGCTCACCAAGTGATAGGGTAGAAGTAGGGAAAATTCCCTCATTTAACCTAAATTGGTTCCAAAAATTAACCCCGAAAGTAATGGGCATCTGTACGGTAGGTATAACATAAAATTTGATAACTTGTACTTCCCCTTTAAACAACACAGGTAAGTACATGATGCCTATGCATGCTAACGGTGTACCGTCCGCTGCATACATAGTTTCAATATTGTCCACACAAGCCATTTCAAAGCCGTGGTCAATAAAAATAAGATGTGCATTATGACCCAATATTGAGCACAATGACCCGGAATCAAGCAATCCGTATACATTTAAGTCCAATACAGCTACGCATATGTGGGGCCTAGTATCGATTTCATTTTTGAACAGGACCCTCCCCTTTTGCTTGCATTTAGAGGAAGAGTCCTGACTAATCAGTTTTTTTGGAACCTTTTGACATTGTGGACAGTCAGGAGTTTTTACACCCCTCTTGCCACATTTAAAGCAGACAACCTCCCGTTTACGACAAGACCTTGTGTCATGATCGGTCGAGCCGCATCGTTGACATTTATCTAACCGTCCACTTTTGGGCATGGGCTCCTTGCCTATACTGGCCACAGGCCTTTCCCTCTGTACAGGGAGTGGTTGTAGATCCCGCGTTACCGTGTACGCGTTGATGTCCGGTTCGCGGTACCTCTCTTGCCTGTGCTTAACTATCTCGACCTGCCTGCACACCCCTATAACTTCGTTCAAGCTACGGAATTGTTGGCATTCAAGCAGCTCCATGTACTCCGGCCTGATGTTGTGCCGGAGGATGTCCAGTTGCTCTTCAAAATCGAGTTCAGTTGAGAGTCGAGAAATCATGGCTTGCATGGTCGAGACGTAAGAGACTATTGACTCCTTACCACTCATCGTACGGGAACGTATTTCTTTCAAAAGGTGATGGTCGTAATCGGGAGTGTCGAATGTCATTTTGAGACATGTTTTAAATTGATCAAATTTAGTAAAGTTACTCCTATTTGCCCGGAACCACAACAGGGGTGATCCACACAGAATCTCGGGCAAGGAGTTAATAATTTGCTGGTCAGAAATCCCTCGGGATAGTTTTAATTCCTCCAGCCTCTCTAAAAAAGCCCTTACACATGAGGTGCCATCAAATTTCAAATTTAGTGAGTTTATGTCAAAGTGTCTGTCAGTGCATGCCACCGTTTCCCTAAGGACAGGTTGAGGGTTTGAATCCTTGCATTCATCGTCTACATTCTCACTGCGGTCGGATACACTCAATACCTTTATGATCCTAGAGCGTAGCGATGCTAGTCTGATGTCATCCAATTTTATCCTTGAGAGTCGATCCAGCCAATAATTCGCCCGAGCTGTGATTCGCCGGAGCGTAGACGAAGTCGCTCCCGGCGCTTTTAATTCTAAGGACTTGACCACTTCTTCGGCCAAAATTATCTCCATTTCCGCATTCGGTTCTACTTCCTTAGTTGCCGGGTAACTACCACGTCTCGCTGCGCCTAGGACATGTCTCAGCTGGTCCCGCAAAGCTTCCAACGTTGCTGTTTCCTCTGGAAGTAAGCCATACCGTAGGAGTTCGACTTTGATCTCATCTTTGTTAAGGTAATTCAGATAAGCTGACAACACCATTATTACAGACAGACTAAGTTATATTTTTAGTGTTTTATAAACAAAAAATCAAGTATCTATTTATATAAAAGTTGTAACTAAATTTTATTCAGCAATTACCTTGTCAACACACAATAACTATTCACAAATTTATCCACTAAACTAAGTGTTCCTATAATCTATGATAATCTACTATTTCTATATATAAGTTTTATATCACACGATTAAATTCCAAATGTAGATAAATGTAAATAGTAAACAACTTGGTAAATAATAAATAATGGAGTATAAATAAACGAATTTCTATTAATTTACACTCTATAAGTAAGCAAATGATAATTTTCAACTATTATCACTGACAATTAGTAATTGTCAATACATACAAGTGACTTGTCAATTGACAGTTGACAGTCATGTGAAGTGTCACAGTATAGTGGGTATATTGCCCTGTTTATAAAAGTTTGCAGTGAGTATAAAAATTACCCTTTAGAAATGGTGGGTATAGAGAAAATTAATAAACATACTTGCAGTGAATTGACAAAAATATTATTTTGTCAATTCCTGCGGTATCTAGAAATAAACACAACAAAACAAAATGTACATGAAGTTATATAGGAAAAAAATGTAAACCTGTGCTGAAGTAAGGTAAGCTAAAAAAACAAAAAATGAATGAAGCTAAAAAAATTAATAAAAGTAAAAAAGAAAGAAAAAAAAAAGTTGAGCGTAGTGCGTTCGGGAATAGGGAATAAAGGTTAAGGAAATTGGGTTTTGAGCTTAATGGGATCACGGGATTTAAGGAAAAGGAGTGGACACTGGTGTTCCTTGCCAACTCAACAAAGCAAGGAAGTGGTAGTTAACCAGGCGGGCTTGTCCTGTGGGTGAGAAAGTAATGCCCTTCCACGGAAATTTATACGATCCGCACTAGTGCTATTTAAAAAAAAAAACCGTGTGTGGCCAGTATGCACTGCCTCCACTCTCTAGCAGAATATTTATGTTAGTCTCGTGGTCGGCTCTCAGTCTATGGACAGAAGCAACTCGTGGGTTTCGAGGCCCTAAAGTTGGAGCGCCACTTTGTAACCTCTCTGCGTGCTGTGCTATGTTGAAATGCGTGCACCCAGACAGCTTACCACCGGCTAGGGTTCAGCTGGAAGAACACGAGACTAGGGCGCCTTTACTAGAGAGGTGGAGGGGAGCAGCCTAACAAATTAAACAAAGTACTTGCCACAACACAGGTTTATTATGATATGTATCAATACAGGTTTACAGCAAAGTATGTTATACAATATGTCTCAAGTAGCGTTATCACTAGTTTATATACAATACTAAAGTGGGGGTGAGATGTACTTAATCTTCCTCCTGATGATGGTCTGCTACTGTGATAGGGAGTACACGTTGAAGACGTGAGTGAAGGTATGGGACGAGCTTGCCCGTCAAGAGACCCCTAAGGTGGCTGAAGAGAGAGTATAAAGAATGCTACTCAGCTTAGTGTATGCTCCACGGGATCGGCCGAGACAGGTCCCAGGCTGCAGCCGTGGAGACGTGGCGCCAACCCAAGCGATGCGCGGAGAACAGGCAGTGACGTGTCGGCGTGGCGTTGATACCGGTAACCGGTGACAGGTGACACCAACTTGGTGGTGTCCACTGGAGCCTTCCGTCGACCTCCAAGTTATCAGCGCGAGAGGCACAAGCACCTCGGCGATGTTCTGTTCACCTTTCCGGCGCTCCGATCGTATTATTACGTGTGAAAATGGCGATCGTATTATCAGTGGGTACAAGTCAAAATGGCGGTCAGCTTGACGTGAGATGTTGATTTCCTCTAATAGTATGTTTTCGTCCGCAAGGTCAGAGAGAGAGAGAGCTCCCCCGCTCGCGTTCGCGCTTTTATTGTCTCGGTTCTCCCTCCACTTTCACGCCTCCTACCTCATCGACAAATCGCATATGCCATGACGTTAACTTGATGTCATAGTTTAATTGACAAAAGTAGTCTATGCACTGGCATCAAGTATGAATGCATTGCACAGACCACAATGAGGGGTGTGTGCAAATTTTACATGTTACAGTATCAGTGTAGATTCAGAAAATTGTCATGTTATATTCAACAAAGCGAACGGTAACTATCGTCATGCGATGTCTGTTCTGCTATGATAGTAGTTGCAGCAATGGCGAAGACAAGGCAGTCAGAAGTAAGCAAGTAAGCAAATGTGCCGGCTACGACCGGATCAGCAGCATTTTGCAAACGAATCTCCTGCCACTCACTGCTCCGACCAATGATAAACTCCAGACGTGTCCGATTAATTTAATTACTTACTGGTTGAAGTTACAAGGTTCTCGGTATGTCGTAATCTTTAAGAGTAAAGGAGTACTGTTGGAGCAAAAATACAAAACTGGCTCTGTCTCTGAAGAGAACAAATAATGATAAAAATTCTGTTATTTCAGGCAACAAATTACCGATATCACTTTTTATTAAATTAAATTAAATCAAATTATAACATCAAGTTCACCTATGTTAAAATTAAACAAATACTGGATAGAGAAATGGTTTCTACTTTCCTTAGTCACCAAAACACAACATTTTCTTCTGTAAGAGGATCACTAATAAATGGCGTTTTTTAGTGGTTTTCCAAAAGAAATAATAATAATTAAAAAATGCGTTTGGGGGTGTAATGTCAAGTGTCAAGAAGTCCAATTGTCTCAAAGTCCAAAGGTCATTTCGTCCAATAAGTAAAAAAAAGTCACTGTCATAATGTACAGTCGATCCTCAGAAACAGGATAGAGATAAAAGATGTTTCACTAGAGTTAATCAAAATATTTTCAACGTATAAAAAACTTTACACACACACACGCGCATGCACACGCACACGCGCATGCACACACAAACACGTATGTATAGTTTAGATTTGTTTGCGTGATCAAATTATTTGCTTTATGAACATAATAGCAGTAAGTCACAGGCGTGTCATCAGCGCACCGCATATCAGATAAGTCGACACGAGCCGCAAAGCTATACAGCTTACTGTCCAAGAGATTAGCATCATTGTAACACTTCATGACTTTACTAAACATTGGAGTTATATTTAGCTGGTGGCGGTAATGAAAATAAATAATTGCACGCTTTAAGATTTCTTATTATGATACGGCAGAGTTTATATTATGGGGGATTAAAGGATTATAATTGTATCCTCTTTAATGTAAAAGGAGCCGATTGGTCGAATGGTTAAGCCTTCTCGCAGGGTCAACTTTAGAAATGAACTTTTCAAAGTTGGTTTTGGTCTGGATCATTATAATAAGATTTATTGCATTTCGCAGTTATAAACAGGTCAGCTCGTCAGACGCTTACAGAAGACTTCCGTGAAATAACAGCATGTGTACAGTTGTGTGTCGGTGAGTGAGTACGGAACTCCTAAGCTCATTTCGGGCGACGGTAGCCACCTATAATCAATTGGACTGTCAGCTTGCCTAACGAACTTTACTCAAAAATCATTGGGAATTTGTAAGGGGAAGCGTGAAAAAGGGTACCACGCAGACTGATGAGTTACCATTACACGAGCAACGTTAAAGGAAATCTCAAGCTAATATTTAAATCGTATTAAACAATGTAAGAATAAGGATAATTGATACTGTGCACAGAAACACAAAGAATTCAATAACTTGAAGTGGATTAATTACTAAAGACTTGTCTTAACTTTAATAGATATTAAACAAACATACAATAATAGTTGAAGATGGTTTGAAATAAAATTTTGACTCATCATATATTGCAAGCAGTAAAGGTATTGAATTAGCTGAAAATAAAAGAGAACGCAGAGATCTATTGACCTTAATAACGCGCATTAGAAATGTAACCAGTAAACAGAGAAACCTGACATTATTATGAGTGTTCCTAATATGAGACAGTTATTCACAGCACTTATAACCAGGGGAACAGTTCCGATTAAATTGAAATCAAGTGAAAAGATTGCTTGCTTCCATCAAAAGCCACAGCGCGATCTTATTCAACTCTTTTTATGTCCGTTTAAAGACTGATCCATATTTTTTTTCTATATGAACGTGAACGTGACTATTGACCGAGCGCTACTAATTTTGTTTATTTACCTTTTGTTTTCTAACGCTTTGTGCTTTTTAATATTGTCTCTGTTGAATTGTCTAAAAACTGTCTTGTGTTCTTTTTCATCTGAATTCACTTCATGAATTTGCTTTCTTCCACGATTATGTAGTTTCATCGGAGAAAGTCCTGGGCACGTCACGAAGTTTGCTATCGTCTGTCGAAGATCGATCTGAATTAAATGCTCGTTGTTGCCAAAATATCGTGTTAGATTAACGGACAAAAGGCAGATAGCATTAGGTTTGTAGGTGAAATTAAATATTTCATTCAGTCGTGCGTCGATAGCATCGCGTACCTATTCAACTATTCAGAACATTTCGATCCATTTCAATAAATTCCGCTAGCACTGTCTACATTCGTTGCCAGGTACTTTTTAGGTACACTTTTATCTAACTTTTCTTTATGCCTAATTAAAAATACACTATTTTTACTTGTGTTTTTTTAAATATAATCAATTTATTTTCTATTTTTTTTTATATTTAGCTGTATTTGATGTTACTTAGAACTTTCATTGGTGCAGGCTGTGCCTCCTGTAATTGTGCCGGCATCCGCCGACTGTTACTTGACTTAGATGACGACCAAATGCCTTGCCAATGGTTTGCCTGCCTCGTTGGAGGCCTTGTAATAATAAATAAATCACACACATTGGTCGTAAAAAGCACTCAGGAATTTTAGACGAGAAGATGTCTTGGAGCTTACCAAACTCTTGTCCATTCCATCTGGATTCAACGATGGACCTCCTTCTCGAAGTTGGATTTACCTAATTGAACTATTTATCCCAAGTGGTCGTATTGTTCAACAACTTCGAGAGTTGAGTTCCCATCCGTTACCTACTGGGTGGACATAATAATACTGAATTTATATTTTATACTATATGTATTTTCTTATTCAATTTCCTCTCAGAAATGATGTTATCACATCGCTTATTTGAATGGTGTTTGACATGGATGAATGGTTATGATTTTTTAAACTTCTGCTCCCATAGGCAAAAGCAATATATTTGAAAGTGAAAGTGAAGCACAATGCCTCGGCAATAACACTGCAAAGAACA
Organism: Synanthedon andrenaeformis; assembly: GCA_936446665.2. Taxonomy (NCBI): domain Eukaryota; kingdom Metazoa; phylum Arthropoda; class Insecta; order Lepidoptera; family Sesiidae; genus Synanthedon; species Synanthedon andrenaeformis. Next base: position 2,385,067 of record OW387786.2, on the reverse strand, counting down.
ATAAATTTGAATAAGACATTCGAGATTTAGCGATTATAAGAAATGATCTTGTCATAATAGTGCTCGCTTGGAAAGGTTAGATAGATATCGCTTGAGGGAAATTTTGCTATAAATTCATCGCATTCGCTTGGGGCCTGTCAATCAGATGGGTCACTCTGAAAGCGGTTACGAAACATCTATAGATTGTTGAATAGGCGAAAAGGTGATCGTGTACTAATATTTTTAATACCAATTTGTTTGAACAAGTAGAAAGTATATTGCAAGTATCCTATTAATATTATAAATAAATGGATGTATAATGTTTGTTAGGATGGATGTATGGATTTAGGATGTTTGTCCTCTTTGACGCAAAAATTAGTACACAGATAGTTTATTAACGTTAATATATAGAATACTTATTATCTTGGAAAATGTTACGTTCCCGAGGAATCGTTTAAACTTAAAAAAATAGCGCCACCGTCGCCATAGCGATGTTAAATATTTTTTCAAGTTTTATATTTTTCATTTTTCAACGCAGACGAAGTCGCGGGCGTGAACCAGCTGGTGGCGTTATATATAGACTTACCTATCTTGAAATAAAATATATTTAAACCAAGAAAAAATATTATGAACTTTTTTTTAATGTCATTTATTTATGCTACAGTTCATTAGTTTACAATAAACTTTTAATTATCAGTAATTTAGTTTTTTAATTTTTATGATTGTCTGTCTCACTATAAAAAACTTTTTCATTATAAAAAAAAAACACTTCATATTGTTTTGAATCATTCATATTCAAAACAATATGAAGGACATAGAACTTTAACAGTGAAACGCAATGAACTTTCTGCAAATATATTTCATTGTGAACGCTTCTGGATTCGTCACAAATTAAAAACGTAACGGTAAAAATATATTATAACGGAAACAGATTTGCGATCCTCCTTGTATTTATGACTCCGTGTGCAACCGCGTAAGGTCATAAATTTCGATTTGCAAACCTCTCGGGCAAAACAACGTCTACTATTGAAATAAATTTTTTGGCCGTTGCCTTGTACCTATAAAATACATATTATAAAATTTACATTTTACAAATTTATATTTATGTATCCTTCATAGAAGATACATTCATTATTTCTAAATTTAAAGATCAATACACAGTTAGGTAAATTAGGAGATCGAGAAAATTCGAAATTTGAGAATTCTTTGAGACCTAGCTTAGTGAATTAAAATTCGTCCTTGTACAAACGAGAGACCTTAGATTCAGTAGACATATAAGTCGTAATAAATATATGTTTTTTTTAAGATATTTGACATACAGTGCAATTTATTAAAATTGAATTTGAAGAGTTCATGGTAGGGGTCTTCGCGCAAGTTATAAAAGATTGCGATTTACGACAGAAAGTTGCGGTTTTCGGAATTTTGGCGCGTGTGTACACCATAATATTTAAGCGGGGTAAGCGGTTCAGAGAACCATCGACTTCGAGATTACGACGATCCAACAATCGGCCCATAAAATTTCGGACCCGACTCTTAAACTGGGCTAAAGGCGGTAAAGATGTAAGCAAAAGAATACTTTAAAAATTGGCAGTTTTGCTTACGTTATAGACATCTTAAATAAGAAATTGACTTTAATCTCTTGTTATTGTTATTATTTTTTAATGTATTTTTTTTTATTTACTTAATTATATGTTCATCGCAGAACAAAAAGTGGAGGAACAACCGTGGAATCTATTTCACCTAATACTACTGTACTTCCATTTTTTTTGTGTGTTTTATGAATATTTTTTTATTGTATTATAGTAACATCTATTTTTTTTAAATAGAATATAACTTACATGTGTTACTCGCTGATTAAGTAGCTTTCTATGAGTGAAAGAATTTTTAAAATCAGTCAAGTAGTTATTGAGTTAATTCATTACAAAGAAACAAACATACAAAAAGAAAACTCAACTGTTCGTAATGTTAGTATATACATATAATAGTTCACATACGAGTTAACTGGCTAGGTTAGCTCAGGTAAGAGAAGCTTGCCTCGACAAAGGCCGACTAGTAGTTTATATAGGTTTGAAACATTTCACAATCGTTTACTCCAATTTAGAATTAAAAATGACATCGCATTAAAAAAATTATAAAATACTTACTAGCTGGTGCCCGCGACTTCGTCCGCATTGAAAAAGAAAATATATGAGTAATAACGCCTGAGATCGTTATCTATGTGACGACGGTGGCGCCGCCACGCGACAGTGGCGCCCAATTCTTTATAACTTTAGACAATCACTCGGGAACAGTACTTTTTTCTGGAATGTTCTTGTTGTATGTTCTTTCTTGTATCCCTGACAACGTATATGCAAAATTTCATTATGATAAAAAATATATAACTATATAAAGGATTATAAAATATATAACTGATTATAAAAAAATAACTAATATAGATTAGTTATAAAATAACTATTATAGATTTTAAATCAAAGTATCATGGAACCTTAGTAATTCTCAAATCTGTGTGACAGTATTATTTAAGTCTCCAGAATTTGTGATTTGATCCATTTGTTAGAAATTATTCAAAAACCATTATGCGTAAGGTTCACTCTAAATGCAAATTGCGTACAATCTTATCAGAAAGAGCTTCCTACTCCAGTGCCAATAAAACGGATATTAACTTGATAATCATATACGTTTTATTATATCCTCTCATTTCTCGTTATGTCATAACTGCTTTAAGGCTATTACTTGAGGTAACAAATCAAATTTGACTTACATTATTACTTTTTCTTCTGACATTAACATTATCTGAGAGCTTCAAAATATTTAGTCAAAATAGGTAATTTAAGTCTTAATAAACCACTCTATCGGGCTTTTGATTTTTAGGCACCTTTAATTTGGATTCCTTCATTATTACCTAAAGTACCTACTTTAACATACAACTTTTTTTGCGATTTATATTATTCTAGATAAAAGAGCTGAATGAAATTAAATACACTTTGAAAATATGAAGATATATTCTTTTTCCATAATAGTTGAAAGACGTAATGAGGTTTTATAGTAATAGAAAATAACCTATATGGTGCAGACTTCAGCAGTCTAATTAAATCTAGTTATACTTTACACAAGTTTTTAAATGTGTACTTTTTGTGAAAGCGCAATGAACAGACAGAATGATCAACTGATGGAGTATCCTTCTTAAACACGAAAAAGTTAAATTGTAGGAAAATATGAATCAAATTTTGTGATCCTTTACACACTCATCAGTTTATCAGTTTTAATTTTTTTTAATACGATCTTCTGTAGAGAGAATTTGCGCCTGCGCCTGACGGATTATCTTCTCCATTTTGTTAGACAGTGTGTGCTCTTTTATGCAAAAATTTTAACATCAACGAATAACATCTAACATCTTAACATCTTAAATTTTAACATCTTTGGCTGTTACTAAAAAAAAAAATACGCTGCTTTTTAAATAATTTGTAACTTTTTTTTATCATATTTAGAAGACGGCTTGCACAACATTTGAAATAGTTAAAAAAACTGCCTCATATACATTTAACCGTAGAGCTATTTGAATTTGGAATGTATTTAAATGGTTTTTAAAATGTTGTGCAAGTAGACATAAAACGCAGAAGTATCATGGCTTTGATAACATCTTTGATCACTCGAAAGTCTAGTTAGTTCCCCCTATTCCATGAGTAAACACAGTTTACTATTACACGGTACTAATAAATTACTGCTAACACAATTTTGTGTTTTTTAGTTTGTTAACAACTAAGCTTCTCTGAATAGCTTCTTTGTTCTCTACATCTATATCTATATAGGTCATAGTATAAAATAAACTCGCAGTTCGCTTCTGTCTGTTTTTCCTCCAACTTAACCAACTCCTTCTTAACCACTTAAAGGATTTTGATATGGTTTTCACTAGTGGATAAATTGATAAACGAGAAAGGTTTATGTTTATATTATTTAAAAAAAAAATTGCATACTTGCGATGCCGGAACGAGTGATATTGAGCAATAAGTAAAAGTATTCAAAGTGCTTATAAGTGTTACTTTTTTGAAAACTTCAATAAATAATAAAAAATATAATTTGTAATTTGTATGTCAAATATATTACAGAAATCTTTGAATATATCTAAAAATCCTTATACTCTCGCTTCAGCAGTATATTCACGTCGCAAATGCATTTGTATAAATCTACCACTTAAGTTATAGATGTATTTGTTTCCGCAGTTAATAACCGTCGCTGCAAAGCAATAACAATTTTATTACAGAAGGAAGCAAAACTTTCATTTATCTATTACAACAGCAATTATAATATTATGACCAATCATTGCTCATAATAGTTCATAATAGTCACTCGGTTACGATGCGGTGTGACAGGCGGTCAAAATAAACAGTCGCCGCCGTCTTAAGATCATAAACATGTCGCGTATGTTTTAATAGTATTTTAATTAATTTGTTAGACAACTTTCCACTCTTTTGCTCAAGTTAATAGATACAGGGATCTTATTATCTAAACTCGTAAAACGTAATTCTAATTCAGTTTCATAGTATTTTTGTTTTAACTTTCTCCTTCCGTGTTCTATCGATACTAGTTTAGTAATAATCGCCTTTATTACGACAGAAACTTTTAAGGGGAAGTAGATATTTTATGTGATCAAATAAAAAAAAGCGTATATTATGATTTTATTTTATTAACGCAGTAACTTTTATCTGTGACTTTGTGACTGCGTTTCTCTAAAGCACGAATGAAAGCTCCCGCGCGCTTTCATGAGAATCAAATATACTGTCGTTTAAAATGGCTATTTCAAAAATTCCTCTTCAACGACCTCTTACAAGCTCAACAGAGCGCATGCTGACGCACATTCTATATCCATCACGGTACGAAATAAGCGATAGAGCGTTCGTTACATGGACGTAGCACAAATATTTATACCATTACTTTTGCCCGCGACTTTATCCGCGTTTCCCGGGAACAGTATTTTTTTCCAAATGAAAAGTGAGATCCTTTTCTGTGTGTATGCTAAATTTAATGATGATCTGCTGAGTAGTTAAGGCGTGAGAGCGTTAGAAACGAATAAACTAACTCACTTTTGTATTTAAAATAAAAATCTCGTTTTTTTCTTTTTCTATTCAGTTTTAAATATTTCAGTCAAATATTGACGTCAAACATATTTAAATAAAAATCTTTTTTGTTTGTTTAAATTACACATCAGCTGCCACAGTCCAATAGATTTTGACGGAAACACCTGTCCCTGTCTGTCGAATCAGCTAGTCTATATACTAATATTATAAAGAGAGAAGTTTTGTATTTTTGTTTGTTATGAATAAAGTCAAAACTAGTTGACCGATTTTAAAAATTATTTCATCTGTAGAAAGCTATATTATCAGCGTGTAACATAGGCTATATTTTATAAAGTAACATGGACCAATTCACGTGCAACAGCTAGTTATAAAATAGTCGCTGTCTACCTTTCCTACTCCGTTAACTTCTTTTAAACTACCCAACAGATTTTGATGCGGTTTTCACTAATGGAAAGAGCGTTAGGCGTGGAAGGATTGTGAATATAATTTGCAGAAAAAAATCGCACTCGTGCAAGGCCAGGCGAATCGCTGGTAACTAATACACTTCTGTAGTTAAATGATCATGAAAAGTTAAGTTGCGGACATTTGTCAGTAAAAGAGGTTAGAAGATTGAGGTTGTAGAGCCCCAAGTTTATGACGCCGAATTTCTGAGGAGTTCTAAGAGAGAGGCAATCAAGGTAATGCTAGAGCCGTGTTATAGCGAGCATTTTCCTTATACTAAAATCTTACTCTACTAGTTCGTTAAGGTATGCAATGGTTCTAAGCCATTGCGATGATTCTAAGATAAGAAGTTTAGAAATTAAGATATATTGTATTTTTTCACACGAGTAGGTACTAATAAAAATTATGAAAGAAAACTTAGAATTTTGTTAATGCCTAAAAGAATCTTAGATATGTTTTATTTATGTTAATTAAAATTTAGAATTTATCTGAATGTTTATTTTTACAATTTATCCTATACACACAAAATCATTTTGAAATCAAATATTTCAACATGAAGTATGTTAGAAAGTTTTTGTTAAAAAAATCGTCATATATCAGAAAACGTCAAAAGTCTGTGTGTTATTCGCGAGTTCCATTTAATTAGTTTCTTACATTTGATAATCTTTATATATAGTGTATAACAATTACGTGTTACTTTGTGTCTCCGGGTATGAACTCCTAAACTACTGAACCGATTTTGATAAAATTTCGTAACTATGTGTAATTTGGTCCAACTTAAAAGATAGGTTAGTTTTTATTTTGAAACCGTGCGAAGCTGGAAGCTGGCCACTAGTTAATTATATAAACTGTAAACAAATGAATGGAAAATGTATAATTAACTACCGCTAACGTGTCAAATAATTTGGATAGGATGTTTAAATGAAAATCGAAAATACTCAAAGTTCATTTCGCTAATTATTATTTTCTTTTATATATATATAAAAAAATGAATAGCTGAGTATTGCTGAGCTCAAAACTCGAGAACGGCTGAATCAATTCGGCCATTATTTTTTTCAAATATTCAATTAAGTTCAAGGAAAGTTCTTTAAAAAAATTTGAAAAATTGCCCAAAAAAATTATATCGCATCTCACGATTTTTCACTTATCTGTCACTCATTCATGATATAAAAGAAAATGGAAATGCAAAGTTGAACAGATGAATGTTCTATTTCCGCATGCATACTCCTGCGCATAATATTCGTGGCTGCGTAGGCATTTGATCCACCAACTAGTTCGTCCTACTGTACATTGCTAAGGCGTGGCATTAGATAGTTGATAGTCATAACTCTGCAGCACTTAATTTACAAGATAACACGGCTATTATTTAAATGGCTACAGGCTTATTTTGCTCCATACAAGTTTAACTGATTAGTTAGAAGATAAGTATTATACAAAATGAACTCGAATTGAGTTTAGCTGCTTTGTAATTACTTGGTACGGAAATGAAATCGTGCGTATTGTATTCCTTAAGGTGAAATAAAAAGAAATAAAATATAAGTAAAATAAGAAACCGAACATATTTTGTTATTTTTTAATGTTATTAAGAGGCTTCGCACGGATGCAATATTTTTTTTTCAACTTACCTACACAAACATTCCTCGTTTATCGCTCTTCCATTAGTGAAAACCGTATCAATATCCGTTGGGTGATTTAGCAGAGAAACAGACAGACGCGGACAGCGACTTCAATTTATAGAGATAATATTAAAACTCATATAAGGCCATAAAATATATGGCCTAAACGGGGGCAGAAATGTATCGTTCTTCTCTTTCACCAGAATGAGTTGCCAATAACAATACATTTGATAGTATCATAAAGTTGTTCTAATATGTGCAAAGTACTTATCCTACATTCTGACAAGAATGAGTTTCCAATGCCAAAACATTATGAACATATAAGTCTTCTAGAAAGCTTCTTCTAAGGATATTGAATCCTTCCAATGGATGAACGTTATGTCTTCGGACACCCTGACAATAAAGAGAATGTTAAAAAAAAGTATTTCTTTCGTTAAAATATTATTTTACATTCAGTTATGAGCAACTGGATGAGTCTCTTACGTTACTCCTACGGATCGGTGTCGCTTCTAGATAACTATTAATTCCCTGCACAGATTTCCAATGCACTTGATACGCCCGACAACTTTTCACTTAATAAGGCAACTGGTAACGCACGTACGGATAAATCGGTCCATTAGTGGGGAGCCTTATCGGGCATCGGGAGATTGACCCAATTCAGGTACAGGACCAGTTTTTGCGTGATTTATAAAAGTAGTTTCGTTTACCATTGCGAAGTGATATAACCATAAAAACTCAATGCTAGAATGATGTTTGTGAATTGATATTAGATACGTGAGAAGCCTTCTTCTGGGCTTAACACGAGTCAGAAACATGCATTTAGTGGCAATATAAATGAAATTTTGTTTATTTTTTGGTAATTTAGTTTAGAAGATTGATTTTCTTTGTTCCATATTCAAATAGTAGTTATCCTTTGCGGCATTTGCGGCTAGTTTTATTTATTTATTTTTTAAATAATTTATAGTTTTTTATTTGTAACGCATTTATTTTATAAAAAACAAATTAAAGTTTTATTTTAATTTGAGAGATTTTGTATGATACTTTCTGAATACATTAGTTATTAGCAGTATTGATAAAATTTAGTTCTTTTCAAGCAATTACTTTTTTAATATTAACTATAAATGTTTTAATAACGATATTACTATTTTACTATAAAATATATAAAATAGATAATAATAAAAATTTGGAGTTTTAAATGCTTCACAACTATTCCATAACTAAACTCGCGACTATTTGATCGGAATTCAGTATTTACAAATTATTTAAGGGTTAAAGTTATCTTGTCGTACATTTTGTTTACGAGTGATTACTGCGCGCCTGATGTGCGTGCGCATTTAAAAGTGCCGACTTTTATACAAATTAATTAAAATTTTATAAGTCTGAAGTACATTTTATGCAATTTACTTAAGACTTATAAACACTTTCATATTTTTTACTTAAATATATCCAATAATTTGATCTACACAATATATGGGAATTTATAAAAGAAAAGAGTCATCTTTATACCTTACTTCTTATTTCGCTCTCTAAAACTTGTATAGAGATTGCTTTATGTCAGTAGTTCTGTTTAAATATAATATTTTTCATTTCTTATGTTTAGTTTCATGGTTTTTCATATAAAGCTAGGTTTTTCATATCTTAGATCTCTCATGCTTCCATACGAAGCAGTGGGCTAAGGCTAGTTCATAAGGGCTAAAGGTTATTGGCTAATGCAAGAGTCAATAGCCTATTAACAGTCAAGCTGTATACAATTTATTGCCAACACATAGCAGTTTAACAAACACAAGGAGAGAGGTTATACTTACTCTCAAATTTTAATTAATTTCTACATGCGCAATGATTTATTGCTCGTCAATGCATACGGTTTTATTAATTAATGGTACATATTATTAATAAACAGTTAATGCTTCGGTAATGTAAATTAGAAGACGCATATAATAAGCGTCTTCTAATTAGTCAAATAAAAAAAAAACAGATCATTTTAGACAAATCTCATATGAAAATAATTACAGGCTGACGGTCTAATTGATGGTATCTGACTACCGTCGCCTATAACACAAAGAACGCCATTCATAACACAAGAAAAATGTAGAAGTCATTTTTAGATGTAATAGAGCATAGATAGACATCTATCTATCTATACTCGAAATCTATATACTAATATTATAAAGAGAAATTGTATTTTTGTTTGTAATGAATAAACTCAAAAAGTAATGGTCCGATTTTTAAAATTCTTTCATCTATAGAAAGCTACATTATTAGCGAGTAACATAGGCTGTAACATAGTTACGTGGACGAAGTCGCGTGCAACAGCTAGTTATAAATAAATTCGATTAAAATAATGTCGCTGTTATTTTCTGTCTGTTTTTTAACTTCTTCTAAATCACTCCACCGATTTTGATACGGTTTTAACGAATGGAAAGAGCGATCAACGAGTAAGATTTGTGTAATTCATACTTATTATATGTAATTTGTAGAAAAATAATGCATCTGTGCGAAGCCAGGGGCGGGTTGCTATGAATGTTACAGAAAGTCTTTTACATTACCTATATAGTCGTAAGAAATAAAGTGAGAATAGCCTACAAGAACTTCACCTTATAAAGTCATTCATACCTTAACAATGCGTGTCAAATTCGTTCACCTTGACACGTCATGCCCTACGACTTACTTTCTTCGTATTTGTCAACACATGACAAGAAAATTTGCGAGGCGCTGCTTTCTACGGGATGATTGACAGACTATTGCATCCAGGTTTATGGTTGACTTTCACCGGCATATGTTGACAAAACACCTTTGTTGACTTTGCCGGGTATAGCCAGCTTAATTGGTAGTTAGACGTCGGAGTGCAAACGGTTTTATGGTTGAATGTTTTATTGACAAATGTGAATGCGAGATTGTAATGGAAACTCTGGCGACCGTAAAAGAGATCGACTAGATTATATAGGTACAAGAACAGAAACAACATTGCGGTAGAGTTAGTTACTTTAAAGATTCACACAAGAAAGTTGGAACAGATGAGAAAGAGTGCGGTCAACAGACTGTACAATTGTCATAGGTAGAATAACTATTACAAATTTGAATAAATTTAGAGAATAGGGAATAGGGAATTGAGTCCCATACGATTGACTTGACAAAAAATAGTTAACAAAAAAATTGTTACAATTAGGAAAACCAATGGTGGAAAACTCAAACGGCTTGTCAATAGTGTTGTTGGATCCAATATAATTAATATCATAATAACAATAATTAAATTATATATAATAAAACTTAATGTACACATCAATCAATTTTGGTGCCGACGACGTTAACAACATTAGATATTTGACATTATTATTATTTATTGAATTTTGTTGATGACATCAATTTTGGTCGAAATGACAACTAATATGAATTTTATTGTGCAAAATAACTTGTTGTAAAAAATACTATATTCTTTAAAACGATTATTTTATATCGCGTAAAGGTATTTAAGAAAAAGAGAAGTTTATTTCATAAAAAGAGAAAATAAAAACGTTTATATTATACATATTTAAAAACTGCAACGTTTATTATTTAATAGCTTTTGCTTTATTATTTTTTTGTCAAACAACTTCGGACCTTTAACGAGAAAGTAATAGCGATCTATTACTTTCTCGTTAAAGGTCCGAAGTTGTTAAGAAAATTTTCAATCAACTAATGTTAAACAAACATATATATGCAAAACAATTATTATACCATTTATCCAATTCACAGGGCTTTATTTATTTAGCGCTATGCAATTTACAACAATTTACTTTCGAACTTGTAATTACTGTGTTCGGACAACAACGAAAATTAACTTCACTTTCGTTTTTACTAAGCGCGTATTAAAATTGACGGTGTGGCCACGAAGTCAGCGTAACGGACGCCAGACAATGGCCGGTAATGACAGGTGAGCGGAGTAATTTAGCTTAACTAACAGCATGACGCGACATGTCTAATTTGAGGCTAAACGATCTATTTGAAACGCTTCCGATTTTCCAGTTTGTTTTCCAATGAAAGTGCATTTTCACTTGATCGTATGTGATATGTACTTAATTATCTATGATGGCAGATGTGTGGAACACGCGAGCGCCACGTTCCATTACAAGTAAATTGTTTGACAAAAATGTGTTACATTACAATCCATCTAAGGCGATACGTCCCATTAAATACTGTTTTAGAGGATAAGTATATTTGTCTAACGTGTTCTGTTGGTATTTTTCGTCAGTGTAATTGGTAAGAAAGAATGAGAGCGTCACTTTCTTAAAAACATGATGTATTTAAGTAATCCCATAAATTGTCTCTTATTGCTTAGCAACGTGTAGGTACACTGCGTTTGTGTTCCGCAATCGTAAACTGCAGCTTGTTTGGTGTCATAATAGAATCATAGAGTCTATGGTTCGACCACTAAAAGTACGATGTCACCAGGTGTTTCAGTATATATTTTATATGCTTCAGTGCATATAATTTGATAATTGCCTACCAATCGCCGCCCAATCGGACTTTTGGGACGAAAGTATTTGGGACGAAACAGGAATCTAATACTGAATTTTCCACGCGTAGGTATGACTTTTTTAAAGTAAACTACATATCTTTAAAAAAGGCATACCTGAAGCTTTGCATTGCTATATATAAGTAAGAAAAAGTTCCCTTGACTCATTGTGACCTATTTATTATTTACATAACAAAATATATTTTTTAAAAACAATTTAAAATTAAATTTAAATTTAACTGAATATCTAAAGTTTTGTAATTTTTATCTTCAATTTTATTTTGTTCCGTTTATCCTTTTTTTGTAAAATAAGTAAAACCTTACTACCTGCATTTTATCCTGCATCATCTTTCATTCCTATAGTTTTTGGTTAATGGCGCTTTTGAGACCATCTCTGGTGATAAATATATTATGAAATAATAGGGACACCTATTAACGCTTTCGGCCTTAATTTTGACATATCTTAGGCAACACTAAACTTAACTGTTTAGGAATCTATTAAAACACGTGTTAAATCTACCAACATCTATGAAATGTTTAGAATATATGAAAGTTTTAGAACATAATTGTATTTTGGTTACTGGCCACATTGGACAGAAACTGCCTCGCTGAGTTATTAGCCGACAAGATCTGCACTAAGGCATTTACTGCTTATTTCGAAAAATTAGCAAGTGTGACTGCAAGGGCGAACGGCTCGACCAGTCATGCGATTTGATATATAATAACTATATTAAGGATTTGGTACTTAATATAGTTAATTAATTATTATAAAGCTGGTCGAGTTGTTCGAACTTTTGGCTCCAAACAATGAAAAAAAATATACGATATAATAAATATATGTGTTGTATAATTGTATATATGTATTATATATGTGTACAGAAAAAAAAAGAAGGAAAGAAAGAAAAGTTAACTTTGGTTAAAGCAAAAAAGGGTTATGCGTAATTGATCTATTGATAATGCGAACCGACTGGTTTCTATTTTACAAAACACTTTTCTCCACTCAAATAGGTATGTTTCTAGATATGCGCAGTTGATTTACATTGAAGCCGGCGAACGAGTCTGCGTACAGACATGATGTAAAGTCAATCTGTAAACTTTTTTTGCGAAGCATACTGTATACAGATCAAAGAAAACTTAACACGTTTTTACTACGTACGAGATGGTTAACATATTTACAGTCCACTACTACTTTTTAGTTGCTTTCACAAAGGAAAATCATCGTCAAATATTAGTATTTTCTATCTTGATTTTCACTGTACTTTAACAACTTTTGTGCGCGTATATTTTTTGGTAGATTATTACATTGAAAGGGATAGTTCTCTCCTCAACGTAAGCAGGTGTGAGCTACAAGCCTGCCACGCTATTGATTTAATTTTTTTTAAAGATTCTTAGAACACACAGGATTCTCCACATAATTTTCCAAGTAATTTTTATTTGAAAACTACACATACAATTTTTATAAAAAAATATTACTGTAAATTAAAAGAAAATTAATTCAGAATTTCTAGCGAATTCAGTCAATGAAGCATGAATAAGCAACCTGTTAAAAAGTTTTATTTCAAAAATATATAATTTACGAATAATCCATAATATTTAAACAAAACTAAAAACTAATTGTATTTGGATCTGCAAAATATGTACCGACGTCGGATATAACCGACGTACCTATAAACTAAAAACCGACGTACCTATAAACTAAAACTAGATTGCTAAAAGAAATAAATAAATCTAAAGAATAATCGAAAGGATATTAGAACAAAATCAAAATGAGAATCTCTACAAATACATTCATATTACTTGGTATTGTGATATTTGATAGCAAACGAACACACAAAATTGGATTTTCGTAGTGAAAGCGTTTTCAATAAACGTTTCAGAATGTCTTATTAAACTCCAAGAATATTTATGTCTCCGGAGACATCCCTTGAAAGGAACCGTCGAACTTTCTTCCAATAAAAGTCAAAGTGACAGATCAGTTTATGAGCAAGGGTGGAGCCACGAAGTCGGCTATAAAACACGGTTTTAATCAAAGTCTGTAAGATAGGTGGCACCTGATAAACATCTCTAACTTTCTACGTACGCTTTGAGAGTTGCTTTTCGTAAATATAGTAAAAAATATACGGTTCCAGATAGACGCTATGAACTATACGAAAACTAATATTATTAAAAAAGTATGCATAATTTTATGCATGATACAGAAAATATAATTTTTAAGACATGTCGCGATGGGGACGAATTGAGCAGTGTTGTTACTCAGCTCCACTGGGATTTATAAGATCTGTGCAAAGAAAAATACTGCTGTTTTGAATGTTATTATCAGCAATAGTTTAGGACTTTGTTGCAATGATTTTGTATGCAGATTTTTATGGACAGAAAATGTGTACCTAAATCAGTAAAAATTGTGTATGAAAGACACTGAATGAAAGACAAAGAAAAGTAATAATAATAACCGATTTTTATTCACTTATAATACTTCTTAAAAAGCGTCTACAACACTGCCTTAAGTGGTCGTAAATCTATTAGAAAATAAAATTGAAGCTGGGACCGGACTACATATGTGTTCTTTCTCAGCAATTCCAATTATCCAGAGAATGATGTAACAAACTTTCACTTTTAATATCTAAAATCTCTAGTTGCGTACACAGCGCGCCAATATTACGTACGGCGAAAGGACTACCGCTTACATTGTCCCACAACTTATCAACGGCCTACCTTCAGATCTATGTAACAATATAACGATTAAAAATATTAAATTTAAGTTAAAACAATATTTTTTAAATTGTAATCCGACGGGGTCAAATCTGGACTATAAGGCCATCGCAACGTGACTTGTGAACTGACGCGTTGTCGTGCAAAAGCAACCACGAGTCATTTTCCCCTTCTTTTCTCATTGATGGCATATTTTAGCTTTTTGAGTAAGCTGGCGTAGTAGTTTCCGGTCATGTTGACCCCTTTTCTTTGTAGTAGACCAATAAATCCCTCAGAATCTCAAAAAATCGTGGCCGTGATCTTTTCGGCCGATTGTGACATTCAATTGACTCTCTGCCTTGCCAGGGCAAGAGTCCCCGTAAGCCTTCCATTATGATCTGCGGCGTTTTTCCCCGGCTTGGTGAGAAAAATTTATGATAGCGCGAAACCAATTTTTTGCATAGTTGACATTTTCTTTCCGATTGACTTGTTGACTTGGCGATAACTAAAACATATTTGACCAGATTTAGCCAAAACTTTTTATTTATAGTAAAGTTGAGTTATCAATTAGTCCTAGTTATACGAAAAAAATCCTGTCTCTTTCTAACCCATTTATTTCGCGAACTTTTTGACCCACCCTCGTATATGATTGTAATGTTATGTTATATAAACGTTCGTAATAAATAAATATTAGGGGTTAAAGTATGAAATTGCCGATTTGTACTGAAAAATAAAAATTCGTTTTTTTTTAATTTAACATATTTATTTAATCAAAATAATTACCATTATTATCTATACATTGCTGCCATCTAATAGGAAGCTCATTTATGCCTTTGCGATAGAACTCTGGTGATCTAGATTCGACAAACTGTGTGAAAGCATTTTGCACTGCCTCCTGAGAAGAAAACTTTTTATCACGCAGAAAATTGTCCAAATCACGAAAAAAATGGTAGTCCGTTGGAGCAAGGTCTGGCGAATACGGAGGGTGACGAATGGTTTCTAATTGCAGTTCCTGTAGAGTTAAAACGGTTTCTCGTGCTGTATGAGGTCTCGCGTTATCATGGAGCAATAATGGTGAAGATCGATTCATAAGTCGGGGCTGTTTCACTGCTAGTTTCGCTATCATTGTTCGGAGTTCGGCGCAGTAGACATCTGCCGTTATTGCTTGACCAGATCGGAGAAAGCTATAGTGAATAACACCACGCTGAGACCACCAACCAGTTACCATTACCTTTTTATTGGTAAGCTTTGCTTTAGGACACTGTTGCGGCGTTTGACCTGGGGTCAGCCATTGCATTTTCCGCTTACGATTATCGTAAAGAATCCATTTTTCATCACATGTCACAATTCGATCCAATATTCCTTCATTTCTGTATCGATTCAACAAGGCAACGCAAGTTGCAACACGCGTTTCTTTCTGCAGATCAGTCAAATCATGAGGCACCGATTTTTCATATTTTTTTATTTTATTGATTTGACGCAAATGAGTCAATATTGTTGGTAAGGTAACGTTAAACCATGCCGCTAATTCCTGGGTAGTTTGGCTCGGATCGGCTTCCACCATCTCTTTCAAATCATTGTTATTCACCTGTGTGGGCGGTCTTCCACGTGGTTCGTTCTTCAAATCGAAGTTTCCATCACGAAAGCGTTTAAACCAAAATCGCACAGTGCGTTCATTAGCAGTCCCCTCTCCAAACGCAACATTAATATTGCGAGCTGTTTCTGCCGCATTAGTTCCGCGTCGGAACTCGTATTCAAAAATCACACGAATTTTCGAAGTATCCATCTTTATTGTCTAAGCTGAATAAAAAAAACAACTGAAAGTTGATAATCGAATGTTGCACATTTTTTAAAAGAAGAACTACATAGGTACCGTATGAAAAAAGTTTCACTCAAAAATCTCAAACAATGAAGGTTCTATGTCAATTCGAAGTACCTATTACAATAAAACGGCAATTTCATACTTTAACCCCTATTATTAATATTCTAATAGTCACTTTTAGGCCTCCTTACACTGGGGACATATAAATCCCCATATACATCGTCATATTCTGTTAATCTGTATCATTATATTATAATTTTTAGAAATCCTTTGTTTAAAAGTGCTTTTCTATTTTTTTCATTTTTTTCATATTTTTTTCAATCCTTCTACAGTTCAAACAGATTCTGACACTTCTTGTCACCACTTCTCTTAAATCATATTAGGTAATAATTTAAAATTCTTTACGTATATACTAAAGTGATATACGTAAAGATCTATAAATAAACCTATAACGTGAAATTTAATAAGTACCCAACATTTACAATAGCATCAAGAAATTCATTTAAATTGTTTACATTATAGACACGACTTAAGTAGTAACTGTGGTGGCAAACGAGTTAGAAATTCTTATTGACATCTGCCAAAATGTTCAATTGCTACTAAATTGAATTGGAATTGAATTGAATTGTCTAATGATCACCTCCAACTTTGGAGCGCGTAAATTATTGGCTTTGAAATTTAAATAATTGTCCTTAAACAATGTGTGATGTAATTTGGTCTTCTTTTGCGATAGTATTGAAAATTTTTAACAGTCTTTTTAAATATTCATTGTTATCGCAATTTACAAAATCTGAAATATTTATAAGAAAATTACTGAAATTAAGAAAGATTTTTTATTACCAAACGTGTTTTGACAGACATATAGACGTATTAATATTATGTTGTTTGTTTTGACAGGTGTGGTTGTGATGACATGGTGGTGGGCGGTGGCGCTGTTAGCGCTGGCATCGCCCGCCCGCCCAGCACCCCGGGCGGGCCACGGTGAGCAATTTTACAGTAAGCATCTATGCAGCGCACGCGCACCTACTTACTATCACCGCGCACCTACTTACAATCACCTACTTACTTTACCGGCTAATTACACTTATTTAGCGTCATTCAGCTTTATTGCGACAAAATCACACGTACACTTCACTTCTAATTATTAATTATAATAAACGCCGGATCTAAGCCGGATCGAATTAATTTCATTACATTAATTTATTTCTAATTACCAGGTTAAATCAAAAAGTTCATAAGTTTGAGTAAAAAAATATTTTTATTTTTTTACTCAAACTTATGAACTTCGATATATTTACAATTTTTATAATTCCTTCATAAAAAAAGGTTTTTTCTTTGAGTATCAAAAAACTCTTCTACGGCAGCCATGACTGCGTTATCATCTGCAAGTTTGATTCCACGGACTTGCTCTTTCAATTTTGGAAATAAGTGGAAATAACTATGAGCTTAGTAGGAGGGATGCTGAAAAGTCTCAAAACCAGCTTGGCGGATTGCTGTGAGAGCCAATTGAGATAGATGAGCAGGAGCGTTGTCATGGTGGAAGAGCAAACCACTATGACAATTTTCTTCGGCGTTTTTTGGGATCCTTGGCGCACTTTTGGGATCAATTGGGTGTAATAACACCCGTAATCGTTTTACCTTTAGGCAAATAGTCCATAAAAAGTATTCCTTCCACATCTAAAAAAACAATAGAGGTCATAACCTTACCGGATGTCGGACAAATTAGATTTTTTTAATGGTGGTGAAGACGGGCATTTCCAGGACAAACTTTGTTTTTTCGTTTCCGCATCAAAATGATGTATGATTAGTCCTTTAAGGCAAAAGTTTGAATAAACAAATTACTTTTAATGCGACTTATTCAACAGATTTTCAACTTAATTGTCACATCTCATACACATATGTTACTCATATTTATCGTATTTGAATGTAAATACTTCCTTTTTACCTAATGGTATATTAAAATATTATAAATATATTTCTGTAGATAAAAAAAACAGGTTATCACTGGTCTTAACTGTTAGTGGCCATAACTTGCTTTAGAGAGACGTTAAAGAAGCAGATCTCCGTTCCAGTAGATTTATTTGGTAATTTATTTGGGTCTAAGGTAATGTTACTCTTAACTTATGAGGGTTACTTCGCGGCCTTTGTTCGTGAATAATGTTAGAAATATTATAGTATTTTAAAGAGAAAATTAAGATTTACAGTTGCAAAGCGACTTGCATGTTAAAAATTTATAATAATTAAAAAATTATTACAGAAAAGACAATACAAAATTAAAATTTACTCATTTTTATCATAGCTGTCAGATCTTATTACCTCAACTTTTAAATATATAATATGAATACGTAGCCTTATCTGAAATTCAAATACGAAATAAATTATTGAAGTGATACCTATATATAAAATCACTCACATATATAGGCAACGATTTAAATCGTATATGATTTATATACGACAATAGCAATTCGACGACTTGTATGGCGACAGTAACCACCCCCTTACAGAAAACCACAGTACAATTCTTTATCATTTTTCTTATCAAGGTAGGCCACTCGCATCCTCGGTCCTCACTGCGGTAAACTACGGCATTACCTTCAAGTAGACCGTTAGTCTGTCTGTATTTACTTTAAAAAGTTTAAGCGATATGAGATCAAGATTTCAAGTTAGGCCACATATTTGCCTTACACTGATCGATTTTATTAAGAGAACGGGTGCATTATAGTATTAATTAGGTCCAGGCAGCGTGGTTTATCTCAATTTTACAGTTAGCGGGGTCAGACCGAAGCTGCATGCGCGGAACAGACGTAGATTGTATGGCGTATGGCCACAATAAAGACTGAGAACAGTAGCGTAATCACACTTTAGATTTCGTGAAGACATTGCCTTTATAATGGTAACTAATTTTTGCCTGCGTAGTCCGCGCCTCTCCTTTTAGGTGTTAAAATATCGTACTTATTCAATCTTTTTCGCTCATATATTTTGTCAACCGTTGAATTATTTACTTTTATTTTTAGGTTATCCCTCGGGAACAGTACTTTTTTCTGAATGAAAGGCTTCTATGACCTTTTCTGTATCCCTGATTACGTGTGTGCAAAATTTCACCATGATCGGTTAAGTAATTAAAGTGTGAAAGCGTAACATAGAAACAAATAATGAGTTTATTTTGCATTTATAATATTACCTATTAGGATTAGAGACCATAGAACGATTTCTTCTTTTAGTTATATGTATATCGTCAAACAGTCTAGGTCTAGGGCGTATAGTCGCAAATAATGATAAAATTAAAGCAGCAGTAAGCATGACAGAGCTAACAACACATTACCTTATCAAGCAGCAGCGATATATTAAAATATTAAATCCGAATAGTTCCCATACTGTTTGAATTTTCTGTTGCGGTATTGTAAACTTATTAATGGCCGGTGCCAGTGGTAGTCGCGAAGACAATATAGAAACGAATTGGATCATTATACGCGACTGTACCTAAATATATCATGCACAATTGTATGGTGTTATCTTGTTAGGATATCTTGTTGACTAACTACCAATATGAGCCATATCTTCATGACCAATACTTTAGCTATTAGTCTCCGTAAAGTTGAGAATAATTGATGAAGCAAGAATGTTTAATCGTTAAGAAAACCGTGAAATTATAGATGTTCTACCTAATATCTGTATTTCTTGTCTAAAATTCTAGACGAGTATTATTAGACTATTTTTCTCCTATGTAGAACAAACATTTTTTTTACTTGGATGTGGGGATACGTTATTAGGGATATGCTAAGGGGGTCGCAATGATATAAGAAGTTACTGGGGAAATGGGACAGAACTTAACAATCTTCGATATAGGGGATTGGGTTCTGATACACATTATTCACATTACATACTGAAACACAACCTTACACGTGGTGCTATTTCAAGGTATTATAAGAAAGTATAAGAACTATTTAAGAAATTGGGATCTCAGTAAGTAGGTATATCGTTTTCAGGAATTTCGAACATTTCCTTCAAATAGTTCAGTAATAATATATTTAGTTAAATTACATCTGCTTAAATCAAAAGGTTTAATATAAAACTAACTAACTTAACTAACTTATTTTTGGAGTTTACTACTTAAGAATCGATTTTCATATATAAGCCCGGGGTATGAAAATTTACGTGAGTAAAATCAAATGTCACATGTCACACGTTACGCGTTACAGGCTACAATATGCTTCGATACATATTAATATAATATAATACATATATTTATATTTATATCCATTGATATTAATTTGTGAATCGAAAAAATTAACAAACTAATAAAGCTAATAAAATGCATTCATTTACCCTCATTTACTAATCTATGTATCTTATAATCGTTCGTAAGGAGTAAACTCCAGTCGTGCGTCGGATCTGACACACACACTTTTTTAAGCGACCTTTGAATTTTGGTTTCCTAAAATTTCTACAAATATTAGAAAGTGAATATTTCATTGTTAAGCCCTTTTACGTAAGTACATAAAGATTTGTTTCACAGCGAGTGAAATCACGACAGTCCGTCTTGCAAGAGCAAAGGGCTTGTTGTAGATATAAAGTTTCTAGAAGTGGCCTACGAATTAAATGTATTATTACTTGAAAAATTGTGTTTCTGCGTATTTCTTTTTTATTTAACTATAAGATTGGATCACATCACACAGTCTGATATTACGAAGTGATTTTTATTCGACGAACTAACTTTATGAGACTTTTCTTACATATTTTTCTCTTATTACACTTCATAGGCCAGGGTTTAATTTATTATGATAAATGTTATTATACTCATAAGGGCACAAACGCCTTATCTATGGGATAAAATAGATAAAAAAATCATTAAGCATAATTAAAGAAACCTCTTCGAAGTGTTCGCTCTTAGCGCTTCCAGTTGTATTTAATCCGTGGTAAGTCAGTGATAATGGCCAACGATTGGTCGGCCTTACCTACATGTAATTGTAGGATTTCCGCAATGTGCAAACAATTTCACCGACACGTGGAAAGTTTAAAACTAAATAGTGAACATCTCAGAAATGATTTAAGAGCCATTTCAAATGCTTGAGGTTAATTCGATATTTATAAGATTTAATACGCTCTTAAAATGCGCTGCGAAACGCAGTGTGCCTGCCACTACTTTCCTAATACAGACCAGTCAACCAACGGGTTCGTCCAACAGATTTTGGTGTATTGTAAGAGATTCCTCTATAATCCGTTATTGTGCTTTACTTTAAATCTTATCCAGGTTAGCAGTGCCCTTGCATTCTGAGTAATGTTGTTTGTATCTCCAGTTTATAGTAAATTCCTATAAAAAATGTTTAAAAAAAACACAAGTTAAAACTTGATTTTTATTCTAGGTAAGCTGCACTCTCAAGGCTCGGTTGGAAACCTTATTTAAAATCGCTCTTGAGAGTTTGTATTATACTAAATCTGTAAAAAATTACTTCAAACTTGCAAACCTTCATTTAAAACCTTGCAAAAATTTATGCATTATCTTAAATATTATACACAGATTAAAACTGCCAACACACAATTTCCCGATTTGGATCAATAGGTTTCATATTCAGGTAATTCACGATGTTCTAAATAGTGTAATAAGTTTTTTATCATACGAAAAGCCGCATCGAAATTGACCCTTTACAAATTATTCCATAAATTAAAATAAGCCAACAACTAAAGGTGCAAGTACATACATCTTAATGTCATTAAATCACACATTAATTACATGTAACATGTTAATTTACACTATGAACAACATGTTAGCAAGTTATCTCACACAAGCTATTAAGTGGTCCTAACATGCAAACCGTGTCAAGTGTCACTTTCGTTGTCCGGTGTTTAAGCCCCTTCCAGACGGGATTTATTTTGAACAGGTGCGCGAATTACGTTCGTCTGTTCAACGTCCTCTTCAGTTCAAATATGACTTTAATTAGATTTTATTTTAAATTATCTAATATATTTAACTGTATCTTTAACACTCCATAATACTATACTGCAATATTTGATCAGCCATCACATTATTATTGTGTAATACTGCATCAACCTAGTTTTAGAATTCTCGAATTTTTATTTGTAGCAATTTGTCTAATATATATTAAATACTAGTGATCCGCTCCCGGCTTCGCCCGGGTTCAAAATAAAAACTATCCTATCTTTTAAGTTGGACCAAATTAGACATAGTTACGAAGTTTTATCAAATTCGGTTCAGTAGTTTAGGAGTTCAGCGAGCAAACATGTGACATGTAATTTTTATTTATATAATATATAGATGTATAGAAAAAACGGTTTAAACATTTGTTATCATTTGTTTGTAAACCGATTTTCTTTATTTTTATTTAGTAGCTATTCACGAAAATTGTAGAACAGTTAGTATTTTCCCCTATTTTCGAAATGAATATGTTCAAATTTCGGCCGTTGCCTTCATAATTTACATAAAATGAAAAGCAACAATTTCTTTTCATTTTATTAAACCAATATCTTATTTTTTGGTAATAGTAAGAAAGTTAAATATGCATTAATAATTACTTGTGTGTGAACTCCCTAACGCGGTATACACGTGCAAGGCGAGGCCCACACATGGTCGTTTAATTTATTACCAGGGGAACATTTGTTGAAGCCCACCGAACATACACTTTCACTTGTTATTAACTTACGTAGTTAATTTAACTCTTAATAATTCTTATTTAAAACCAGTATTAAAAGAAACAATGTCAAGTTTACATAACACCATAACACGTCACGTGGCTACTATACCAAACTCACAAAGAACAGACGTCTATGCCCAGCAGTGTGGCGTAATATATGAAAAATATATATATTATAATCTAATACTTAGTCCATCGATTCTCAAAACGAGTTCTGTTTTATAATAGCATCTGTAGTTATAACACAAGGTAGCATTAAAAATTTGTTCATTAAAAATTTATAATAAGTACATATATATTAAAAAGTTTAGTAATATTTCCTCTAAGAAAAATAATAATACAATAAAATGAAATAATAGACAAAGTTTTTTAAGATAGAAATCTTAACACAAAATTTTAAAATATCACCACTGATATAATTATTATATATATATTTTTTTTGTTATTTGAAAGCAACACCAAGCATATATCGTAACGAAAACAGAAAACCCCTACTATCGTTGCGTAAATTACGTCAGGGTGCCAGAAAGGGACATTTGACGTCCTGATATACCCATCAAAGACGCGTGGCAGCTCACGGCATTCCAGTGGACCACCACAAACAAATGAAGCGGGGCGAAAATGTTCGCCCTGAGCTGGGTCCGCAGAGGACGTAGCGGTATGTAGGGATCCGAGAACAAGGCCTCGCTGTGATCTCGGACCCACACATCACCGCTGATGGTGGAATGCGGGAGGGTTTTAGTGGGCATTCCTGGGGATAAGACTTCGCCGGGCGAGTCCCACACTCCCCCCTCGTCGAATGTCCCTGTGGACGAGGGATAGTGCGTAAACGTCATTCCCCCCATAAAAAAAGGGGACGTATACTATAAAAATCCTGGCTTAATGATTTGAAGTACTTTGATGGATACAATAACTTCCACAGTTGCATTGTACATCCATTACTAATCCAATCTTGATGTTATGACCAAACGCCATCTTTTTTATCTATTTTGTTTTTTAAAAATTTTACGTTTTCCCGTTTTATGCCAGATATTATCGTACCGAATTTACTGTTGTGTTTATTGACAATAAACGTTTCGTAAGTGGCCGTAACCAGGACCTCACCGGTTTTATGACTCTTAATAGATTTCCGATATTATAGAGTGGCACAACGAATATTTTTTGAAAACCTTTTTCAATAAATATAGTTTCCAAATATTTAAGTTACACAATCATGTTAGTATTATAGGGCTCGTACCTAGTTATTAAAAAAAAACCTATATTTTACATACAATATACATGTTGAAAATGGAGCGAAAATATTATAAACTAATATTGAAATGTAAAAAATGGATATTATGATAATGAGTGGTATCTTACGTCGATTACGCCTTTTTCATGTAGTTATGTTTTATTATAGATGCTTATATTTTATGTAACTGGTAGAAGCACACGACCAATTAAGTATATTTAATATTAAGTTTTATCTCATATCAAAATGAGCAGAAACGAATTTTATTTGTAGCAACCAGTAGCAACAATGCTCTAATTCTGCTTTTATATGAAAGTCTTCAATAATCTTAAGACGGCAGTATTATGTAATGCTAACAAAACATTGCCCCTGGAGCATCCTCTCTGTTATTTAATGTTAAAATGAATGAGATAAACATTTTACAAGTAAAAAAGTTTTATAAAAGCTTGAAACATTTTTCACTTGATTAAATGCATTATTTTGTGCGAAACTTAATGCGAAATTGAGATTGATACAAAATGAAACATCGTGACTTCTATGGACCATCGTAACCAATCTGGAAAATGTGGTCGTTTCCAGATCCAGATTTCAGATCGAAGGCAAAAGATTATCGAGGCCGATCGCCAAAGAGATGGACAGACCAAGTAAAAGAAGTCACCTCTCCTAATACACTGCCAGGCGTGAGAGCGAACATGGACATGGGCCGAGCATCCACAGCAAGCCAAGCCGAGGCTCCGACTGAAGAAATAAAGTTCCCAGACATTTTATTTGGCAAAAAAAAAGTGAAACCTAATGACTTATTGATAACTAATTATAAGAGAAATAACCATAAACCCCGTGGTTATTGGTTCCACAGTTTATGGCTGCTCAACTCATTAGTGCGTTCCTACATCGGGACACGTCTCGCCAACTCTATTGTTTTGTTCATTAATGTGGAAAAGAGAAATGGCCGGTTTATTATAACGCAGCATCGGCAGTGGTTAATGTATGTGATACACTGGTTTAACCATTAGACGACATTAAGTGCGTGGCACGAGAGTAAGGCCTGATCGGGAATTAGGAATTAACATAAGAGATGTACTGTGACCAGCTACTGCTTCGTTAGGATACAATATTCTTTTGTAAATTATAGACAAAAGTCTTCCTCGTTTATGGCTCTTTCCACTTATGGAAACTGTATCAAAATCCGTTGGATGTTTAGAAAAAGTTATCGGAGAAACAGACAGAAGTGGACAGCGACTTTATTTTATAGTATGTAGGTATAGATAAGTTTGATCACAACAACCATTCTCAGCGTATTCTGGCACGTGTATTCTTTTGGATCTTATGTATTCTTAATATTATGCCCTATTCACAACACCTGTGAGTCTATAATTGTGTATATACATTGTACGCTCATGTATATACAAAATCATATCTACTCGCCAAGTTTTACATAAAGAGTGTTTCATTACATATTTAAAGACTGAGTAGCCTCGCTCCTCTCTAGCTACAGAAACCATCCCCTTACAGAATACCAGTTCTGTGTGAAGCTGTGAGTAAGGGACGCCACTAAACTAGCTCCATCCTATACATTATCCTATCAGGGCCTGCGATGCAGTTTTATCCGTCAATACTATCAAGTAGACTGTCAGTCTGTCTGCTGACTTTCATAGCAAAATAAAACCACCGAACTATTTGCAGCTGTTTATTATTCTACTATTAGAATAATAAACAGCTGCATATTACTAAATAAATAATCATCGATTTTATCCATTGCCTGATGAAAAGGCTAGAAGTTAGTATTATTGTTTGCCGAACCTACCGGCTGTGTGTCACGTGGACTCCCAATTGGAATCGCGTTAGCGTTATTGTGCCAAATGAGATTAGTTAAAACACAATCGCTGGTTTTATGGGTTTTAGACCACTTGGCAGTGTTTGTGTTTTTTGTCTGTTTAAATAATGCTATAGGTTCACAATAAATATCACAAGAAATTAAATTAAACTTAATCGAGTATGTATATTGAAAAATAAATAAAATTAATGTGATGAAGAAGACTTGAATAAATCTGAAAAATATTTTTGACAAGCGTCATATAAATTGGATTTATTTAAATTATAAGATTATTAATCTTATTTAAAATCTTAAGTTATATATATTTACATATTATATATATATGATATAATATATAAAGCTTCGGTCCCTTTGGCAGGGGTCCCAAGCATGCTGGCTGCATTACCTCGCTGTATGGCAATTATAAGAACATCGATATTATAATATTTTTATCAATTTTTTAAAAACATCATAACGATTACATAAGTGTAGTATAAACACAGAAAAACTAATTATCTTTTCTGATAATTAGATTTCCTTTTAACAAATGCCTATCTGTTTAAATCAAAGCAGATGAAGTTACATCACAAAAGCTAGCAAAAATAAGTGTACCTGTGTAAATAAAATTTTTATATTTCATATATTTCAATAAATAATATTTATTGAAATTGAATTATTTAATAATATATTTTTTTTTACAACAAATAAACAACCCCTATAATAACTGAATAAATTTTCGAAGATAATGTTTTCAGCGAAAACATTATTATTCTTGTTTAAATTATTGCTGAATTATTTTTTGTGCTACATACAATAAGTGCACATGTCGTAGCCATATTGAAAATTGTTTTTAGCCCCTTGTTTTCCTGTTACACAAAACACATTAGCATTTTCAAATCGTTGTCGCGTATCATTGTCACAGGCACTACATCTCTTTGCCTACCATTTGACTCGCATCATAAATTCTATTTATCTCTGTAGAACACATCCGAGTGGGCACTTTGCACTATTTGCATATCCTAAACATCCATCTATACGCTTTTATGGGACGCCTTTAACACAGTTCTGTGTTCATTTGTTTTTAAAAAATATTTAAAATTTTCAAAATTTTCTGTTAATTATTTTTGTATTTATATATAAAATTCTCGTGTCGCGGTGTTTGTTGCCAAACTCCTCCGAAACGGCTGGACCGATTTTGATGAATTTTTGTGTGCTTATCGGGTAGGTCTGAGAACATCTATTTTTCATACCCCTAAATGTTAAGGGTGGTCCACCCCAAAAATTTTTTTTGGCAAAACAACGTTTGCCAGGTCAGCTAGTACATTATAAAATTATATTAGGGGTTAAAGTATGAAATTGCCGATTTGTACTGAAAAATAAAAATTCGTTTTTTTTTTTAATTTAACATATTTATTTAATCAAAATATTTACCATTATTATCTATACATTGCTGCCATCTAATAGGAAGCTCATTTATGCCTTTGCGATAGAACTCTGGTGATCTAGATTCGACAAACTGTGTGAAAGCATTTTGCACTGCCTCCTGAGAAGAAAACTTTTTATCACGCAGAAAATTGTCCAAATCACGAAAAAAATGGTAGTCCGTTGGAGCAAGGTCTGGCGAATACGGAGGGTGACGAATGGTTTCTAATTGCAGTTCCTGTAGAGTCTGCAGATCAGTCAAATCATGAGGCACCCATTTTTCATATTTTTTTATTTTATTGATTTGACGCAAATGAGTCAATATTGTTGGTAAGGTAACGTTAAACCATGCCGCTAATTCCTGGGTAGTTTGGCTCGGATCGGCTTCCACCATCTCTTTCAAATCATTGTTATTCACCTGTGTGGGCGGTCTTCCACGTGGTTCGTTCTTCAAATCGAAGTTTCCATCACGAAAGCGTTTAAACCAAAATCGCACAGTGTGTTCATTAGCAGTCCCCTCTCCAAACGCAACATTAATATTGCGAGCTGTTTCTGCCGCGTTAGTTCCGCGTCGGAACTCGTATTCAAAAATCACACGAATTTTCGAAGTATCCATCTTTATTGTCTAAGCTGAATAAAAAAAACAACTGAAAGTTGATAATCGAATGTAGCACATTTTTTAAAAGAAGAACTACATAGGTACCGTATGAAAAAAGTTTCACTCAAAAATCTCAAACCATGAAGGTTCTATGTCAATTCGAAGTACCTATTACAATAAAACGGCAATTTCATACTTTAACCCCCTATTATTATATATATATTTTAAATGTAGGTACACAGATAAAAAGTAATAATATTTGCTTCGGGTCTTGTATGATATGAGGAAGTGGAGTGTATGAAGGATTGGTTTACTGACCTTGAGCCGTCTTGTATGCGTTGTTGTTGCCTTGATCACTGGCTGCGGTTCTTTGCCTACACTCTGTAATGCTTCTTCATGGAAACCTGACTCTGGTTCCAAATGCCGCTCGATGAGCACTAGAGACTCGAGAGGCAACCATAAAGTTGAGTAAATGTCGGATTTCTACTAGTGCTCTTTTTAATTAAAACAATTTTTTTAAAACGTGGTCTGTGGAAATTTTTATTAAAATTTTTAGAGGATTTACATAAAATATTGATATTAGTTTCACAAAATGGTTCCCTTTCCACGACCGTCGCTAACACCGTCGCACAGAATCATAATATTTATTGAAGCAATAAATTTTAAAGATTATATCTTGTTTATGAGCTGTTTTACTTTCATTACGAGGGGCCATTGTTCTAATATATCATAAAAGTGTACTAATGTTTGACGTTACAATATATTTACTGTCATCTTGATCGTTGGAAAAGCTGAGTAATATTATTGCTATGAATATTTTTGGTATTAAAAAGAGAAATTTATGAGTCGTAGAATTTACTGTGAGAGTATAAGTTGTTCACAAATTTAATTTTTATATGAAAAGCCAAAGATATATATTTAAAAGGCATTGACATATTGATGAAAAAAGGTTTTATAGTATTTTATAGTACTTTCTCAGGAGATCCACTTTTAAACACTGGTTTCAAAATAAACACATTCATTCATGTTTTGACAGAGTAGTGTACTGTGATAATTATACCTATTTTAGGGAACATAAAGATGTGATTGTAATTCATATTTATATAAAATATATGATTTAAGAAAGAATGCATAAAGTTAACTTTCCGAAGCGAGTCGAGAAAATTGGCACGCGATGAGACGTGCCTTTACCGCTTATACCATATTCTCACGATATTCATGTTTCATATAAATATTTATACATATCTTATACATCTAAGTGTTTTGTTTTCAATTGTACAAATAGTCAAAACATAAAAATATATCAATATTTAAGAAACTATGTTATATTTTAATTAGGAAACGGATGAGAAATATATACCTATATGACCAGACCGGATGTCTTAATGTCATTTATATAACACATATAAGTAATTTTAAGTAGTTAAACGAACTATAGGAGGATTTAACTATAATCGAAGTAGATAACTTAATACCAAAACTTTGAGTTTTTTAAACAAAATTCGCTACTAGTGTCCGCTCACTGGTTTCCATGGTGGAAAAAAAATATTTTTTCCATTTAATTTTTTTTGTTAACACTACATCTCGTAACAAGATATTATTAAAATTATAAACTAACTCCCGACTTTCTATTGATTCCAAATATACCTACTATATCTGCTAAGGAGTTAGGTGTCCCGCAAACTACTTGATGTTTTAGCATCGGATCAAGGTTTCCCATGTAATGGAAATATCGTACTACCGAAGTAACAGTATACCAAATTTTACATCAATCGAACCTGTAGAAGTTAGTGAAATACCTTCGTCATCTAGGAAATGGGTTGACGATCTTCAAACAGACCTTCATAAACTGTAGCTAGGGATCATTTCGATAACGTAAGCTTTCAACCAAAACACACTTGATTCAAATCGGTCCATCCGTTTGAGAGCTACGATGCCACAGACAGACACACGATTTACAGACATACAGATCAAACTTATAACACCTCACTTTTGAATCCGTGCATTGGGGGTTAATTAAGATTAAGAAAATCGGTTCCGAAATTGGAAAAAGGTGTCGGAAATTTTCGCTGAATGTGTTAATGAATGTACATAAAAAAATGTCTAAAGTATTGATTATTGCAATCAATCCAGGGACGAGATGATTAATTTGACTTTTTTTTCCTATTTTGGCTACCGTTGCCAATAACACAGCAACGGTACAGGTGCTGCAAGTGCGCTGACGATTATAATATTATTAATGTTATTTCACTGTGGTCTTCTGTAAGGAGGCGGTTACTGCCGCCATGTGACTGCGAAACGCAGTGTGCCCTGTATACATAAAGTATTTATTGATTGGTACCTTAGATAAATTGTAATATGTTATGTTATTGCCAAACAAACTTTGTTTAGCTTTACTTTGTTTGTTTGATCAAAAAAAAAAAACAAATTTACAAAACAAAAATCTAGATAACACTTCGCACCTTGCAGACGGCGGCGTATCTCTGCATCACTTGGTTCGCTTTCTCGTTCGATATACAACACGACAGTCATACATTCTCTTTTATATATATCGGATATCATTACGCTAATGCTCAATGTAAATGGCACGCAATGCGTGCAAGAATTTTATTCCATTTTAATCATTAAAAAAGAATTATTATTTAGTTCCGATTCCAGTTTTGATCTGACTACATTCACGATATGATAATCGTAATTTTTTTATACATTTATTTAGATTTTTAATTCGCAATGCATCTGGCAGTCGTCACCAAACGGTCAGATATTGCTAATACATATTTATTAAATAAAAATCTGTATCTTGACCAGCAATCAAATAATGTAAGATAAAAATTGTCTAAGAGTTTTTTTATTCATCTGTACAAATTTGATCAAGTGTGAGCCCTAAAAGGTTTTTAGAAATATTTTCTGTAAAAAAAAAATTATCTAAATAAAAAAAATAAAAAAAATTTTTTTTTACCTTTTTTGGAAATATTTTCTGTAGATAACATATTAGGGCTATTTGGTAGCCGTGAAAGCGTAACAAACAACCCATTTTCACATTTATAATATCAGTTAAGTTAAGACTAGCATTAGTCTGCGACTTCATTCGCGTCTCTCGGAGACAGTGCATTACTGAAAAATCCCTAACTCCTGACAACGTATACCTATGCAGTGCAAAGTTTCATGATTATCGGTTGAATAGTTAAGCCCTGAAAGCGTAACAAACAAACACACAACTCACTTTCGCATTTATAACATTAGTTAGGAAGACATCACAATAATGTATTAATTCAGTGCAGCAAAAGATGATTTCTCGACATTGCACTTTGCATTTGTAACAATAGCTAATGCATTTGTGCATCAGATCTATGTGATACAGTAACATTATAAATATCAGTTGCTCTATTTTCTTCAGCAGGAGATATCGACTTCAACAATTGTTTCCGTATTGTTAAGAAAACGATTGTTTACTGTGAACAAATAAGATTGAAGTCGTTTGACAAAGATTTATAGCCTTGTAGTTCTAACTACTATTGAACATTACGCTGTTTAACGTCTTAGGAGACGTAAACTAGAGAAGCGATACTGTGTCTTGATCTTTAAAAACATAAAATGAATCTTTATTTATTATGTGGGTCTGAATGAATGATAATAACACCACATCATCAATACTAATAATAAATCTGTATAAGAGTCGGTCATGGAGTAAGTTACTTTGTTTTCAGAGATATCGTGTTTATAGGCTCTATACATGACACTGAAACTAAATTGACGATTTTTAGAATTTTTTTCTGTATGTATGTATGTTCCTCCATAACGCTGAAACGAATTAACTGATTTTCATGAAACTTGGTAGATAAACATTTGGACGTACGGGTCACAGGATAGGCTACTTAATATTTTTCAACGCGGACGAAGTCCTGGGCACCAGCTAGTTTTACTATATACACATTTATATTACAATCGCAGATGTACAATACATTATATACAATCGTATGAGCACATATTATGTTATACGAGTATATATTTACATATTATGAGACGAGAAAGCGCGTGCTTTTTGTAGCCGAGTCGTATGTGCACTGTTCCGTATTTGTTGTAATTCTTTATTTAAAAGAATTGAAAACGAAATCAAAAATCAAAAAGTTTGTTAAAGGAGGTCGCCACACTTATGTTAACGTCGATAGACAGGCTGACAGTCCACTAGATGGTACCTAGGTGGCTAAACCGTCGCCTATAACACAAGCAACGCCATAGATGCTGCGCGTTGCCATCCATAGTACGATTAAGGATAAGGGAAAGGGGAAGGCATAGAAAAATGAGCTCTGGCATCCCTTACTCACACCGAAACACAAAAGCACACATACTGTTATTTCACGGATGGTTACTGT
This sequence comes from Synanthedon andrenaeformis, assembly GCA_936446665.2. Lineage (NCBI taxonomy): Eukaryota > Metazoa > Arthropoda > Insecta > Lepidoptera > Sesiidae > Synanthedon > Synanthedon andrenaeformis. The sequence goes on along the minus strand of OW387786.2, from coordinate 2,352,867 downwards.
CGCCACACGGTATGGTTAAATGATTGCGAAAAGCACTCTTTCTAAATCCAGATAGTCAAATTTGAAAACTTCACTTCTAAAGTTGGCTTTGTTGGAAATTGAAAGTATCCTATATGTTAACCTAGGTACGAGTAATAAGCTATCTGTGTGCTACATTTGACCCTAATCCGTTCAATAGTTATTACACGAAGGTTTAATAAACATTCATACATCTATCGTTACAAATTTTCGTATTTACAATATTAGTAGCATTACTACTTAATACAATTTTGTAAATATAAGAAATAAAAAGGCACTATTTATCTATTTGTTCATTTAAGTCAACTGAACAATGCTTGAGATAAGGTAGAATAAATAAAAATTTCCTTTGTAAATATTTAGGTCGAGTAAAGCCTTGTAAATCCCATTTTTACAACAGATACCTACAAGACGTGTTAAGCGCAGGCTGTGTACGATTTACGGCCTATAAAGTGCTAGAATTTATCGTCGCGCAAATGTGTGGGTTGTATGCACATATTGTTCCAGTTTTCTAACAATAGTAGACGTATCACGCCAGCGATAATGTAAACGCGCATAGTGTTTACATTACTGATTGCGTTACCTTAACTGGAGCAACAGATTATTGTAGCTATTTTAATAGTATACTCACTTTGCATGGAACTGTCGTTTTAGCTGAGTGTTTTGAATGAAAGCCTTAAGAAATTAGAAGAGAAATAATTCTTTTCCTTCCTTACATAGTATAAATTGAAGTCGCTTTTCGCGTCTGTCGGTATGTATATCAGCTAACTCCTACACTACACAACGGAATTTATAAATAGTGAATCAACGAGGAAGGCTTTTGTATATAATTTGTTGAAAATTCCATGCGAAGCCGGGGTTGAACCGCTAGTAGGGCATATTTTTGTATTCGTTTATTTTTGTTGGTAATGAATAAACTCAAAAACAACTGAGAAATTAGTGAAATTGAGAATAATGGTTTAAAAAAGGATAAGGAAATATTAAATAATCAGCGTGTTCTAATTAAAATTCTTAACAAACATTTTTAAACTAGAAAAACTTTTAATGTAGGTAAGCATATCAATGATAAAATTCTTAAAAGAGAAATAACTTTCACGTAAATAAATAATTACTTCGTTTTTACGCAAAGAAAGTAATTTACGATTCGCACACAAATCATGCCCTTAGAAGGATTTCGCTGTAATTTATTTGAGGACTACGTGACGCGTCCGAGTCTCACTTGTATTGAATAATTTTTACTTGCTTATATAACTGCATTGAAGTATTCGCTGTCTTTAGATAATACATTTACAGTAAGACTTTGAGGGTTGATCTAGCAATTGTATTACAGCCTAAAAATATAGGTACTTAAGAATAAAGATAGATTAAGACTGATATTCAAGTAGTAAGTAAGAAAATGTTATTAAATAAGAACTAATTAAGTACTTAAGACATGTTTTAGTAACAAGTGTGCAATTTAGATTATAATCAATACACTTGTAATTTATAGTTTTCATGTATATAATTGTATTCTGTTTGTGTCCTACATCAAATCAATAAATACTAATAATAAATCTGTAAGGGTCGGTCATGGAGTAAGTTACTTTGTTTTCAGAGATCGTGTTTATAGGCTCTATACATGATACTGAAACTAAATTGACGATTTTTAGAAATTTTTTCTGTATGTATGTATGTTCCTCCATAACTCTGAAACGAATTAACTAACATTTGAACGTACGGGACACAGGATAGGCTACTTAATATTTTTCAACGCGGACGAAGTCGTGGGCACCAGTTAGCAAATAAATAAATAAATAAACACTATTTTTAAAAGAAATATTATTGAAGGTACAGTAAAAAAATTGAAGTGTTTACTGACTACTCGGTCACTTGGTACTAGGTGGGATCGCGGGAACTGTGCTCCCCCTCTGCGTACCTGAAAGTGGAGGTACGCCGGCCATCTCAGGGTACCTGCGAAATTGTACATAAAAATCCATAATAAATAATGTTAGTTACTTGAAATTGTGCTGCACCAAAACTGTATTTTGTTAATAAAATCGTTTCACTCTTAAACCGTGATACTACCGTATAGTAACTAACTGTACTGGCGCGTCGGCTTCGCGCCTACGAAAGTGAAACTCATCACTTCCTCACTCCACTTGCCTCACTCAGTCCGATGGCTGACTGACGTTATGTCTGGCCCGTTCCCATTGTCACGTCCGAGTGACCGCGGGCCCGGTCACTTTTAATTGGTCATTAGCGACATCTTACCTCTGTTGGACTTTTAATCTCGCTTTGGCCTTATCTCGAAAGCAATTCTTAGCCAGTACAAGACAGCGATGGCGATTTATTTTCGAACATATATGATGAGTTGTGCCAATTAGTAGTACACTGCGTTTCGCAGTCATTTGGGCAGCCCGGCTGTTGGCGGTAACCATCCCCTTACATAATACCACCGTGAAATAACACCGAACAGTATTTTTTTAAAAAACTGTTTGACTAAGTTGCTATTAAGATTCAATTAAAAAAAGTTTAGATATTAAATTTGTTTGTATTAAATGATAAACACATAGAGAGTTTGATGTAGGCAATATAAGCGCTAATGTAATGTAACAAATTTGCAGTTCTGTCTTCGGTTGCTCAGTGGGAAAGGATCTTGCGTTAAAATTACTAAGCAGTTTGAACTCCTACAAATAACTTTGAAATTTAGATTGAAAACGGACAAGAACGCAGTAAACTTGATATTCGCAACGAAAGATGTTTCACTGTTAATTCTCTAATGATCTTCGTGTCTTTATTCTTTTAAAGAAGAAAGTTATTAGATTAATTAATCCTCCTTGATGGTAGGTCCTTACTGAAGTCTATAAATACAGAAATACAAGTAATTTCCCTTTACAAGTGCGCTCCTAGCAATGATGGGATAAAAGATAAGGAACTGCGAGATGACTGCGAGTATAAGGCATAAAAAATATCATTATAGAAAAATGTTGTTTTTGCATCAATTGTTATTGCCTATTTTATATTAAGGTGAATAGTGTAGCTACAATTTAAATATGGAATTAAAAGGCGTAACATTAAAATGAGTACTTACTCTATTAGACTAGATTAATGTAACAAAAGGGTGTCGACTGCTTGCAAGCGTTGGCAAGCATGTTAAATTTGTTGAGACCTTAACGAATTGCAATTCTCTGTGAGTTGTTTGATTTGGCCGAGGATACCATACCAATATGGCGCTTTTAGCGAAGTTAGCCTCCGGGAAACACGCTTCGAGTTGTTAGTCAACTCGACCGAAAGAGCCTCGTCTGCCTGGCCGAGTAGCTTCTATTGGATTTTATGTAATTTTTTGTTCGCCAACTCGACCGACAATGGTTCTCTGCAACTACAGTTAATTTAAAAAAAAATATACTTACCGACTTTCTGTTGAACCCAAAAACGCTACATCTGCTGTAAGTTGCTAAGGAGTGAAGTATCCGATAGTAGTAGACTACTTGATGCTGTAGCATCAGATCAAGGTTACCATGTCACGGAAATAGAACTGAAGTAACAGTATACCAAATTTCACATCAATCGAACGTGTAAAAGTTAATGAAATCCTAGGAATTTTCTTCTGAACAAATAAACAGCTAGATCATGTGAGCTTTTTTTTTTTTAAAAAAAACCGTTCCACTCATTGGGTGCTACGATTTCACAGACAGATAAGTACACAGATACAAAGACTTACACGTCAAACTTATAACATCTCGTTTTTGCGTCGAGCGTCTTTTGCTAAAAACATGGCTGCTGCCCACTTTTGTACCAACACAAATCTTTCAGAATGAGTATATAAGAGCATGAAAATAAGTTTAACTAAGAAAATAACGTGATGTATTGAATTAAATACAAATGCTGTGCTCGCGACTTCGTACGACTTAGTTCGTATTTTGTAAATCCAACAGGAACCTAACATTTTTCCAGGATAAAAAGTATCCTATATCTTAATTTAGATGCTAAACTAATGTCTGTCAAATTTCACTCAAATCTGTTCATCCAAAATTAACGACAAAGATAAAAATGTGGGAGATATAATAACGCTCTATTGTTTCAGTAATAATTATTATAAAAGTCTTTGCATTGTGATTGCTTTTAAAAGAATCGTATCTCAATTCATTCTGTCAGGCACAGAGAGAAATGTAATAAGTGGAATATAACGGCATGAGTTGGCTTTTTCTGCAAATGACATATCAATTTAAATTGCGATCACATGTAAACTAGCTGACATAAATATTCAGTAAATTACATAATTACATCCTCGACAAAAATTAAACGTATTTAAAAAATTTCAAGTGTTTTTGGTGGAATTAAATTCTTTACAGACGTGGACAAATGTCACCGCCAAAAAAGGTAAAGTAAATTACCTTTCGCGAGACGTTATATTTTCTTTAGCATAAAACGAGTTGCTTGCTTTGCTGTGACTAAAATAATCCACATTATTAAAAAAAAAATTGTTTCCATACAAAAACGATTTTGTAATTTGTAATATACTAATTTGTATCCAAGCTAATTAATCTATATCTATAGATTTTTTTAATAATAAAAGTAATTAACCGACACATTCAAATTAATAAATTATTATAAATTTAATTATCATTTAAATTTAAATTTAATTATCATTTAAATTTAAATTTAATTATCATCAAATGTATTTTGAATCTAAAATGAAAATCTTAAATGCACTGGTATTTTTCTATGCACCGACAGACAAAAGCACATGTGCTGTCATTCCAGTCTGAAGGGGTAGTTATTATTAAAAAAAAATATAAAAATAAAAATATAATGTCATTTAAATACACACACATTTAATTTATTTTAATACATTTAATTTATTTACGTTAAGCATAGCTTGAATGTTGTAATGAATAAAAAATGACTTAATGAGTAAAAAAATAAAAGTTGACTTTAATGAATAAAAAAAAAAGACTAAATTCACCATCAAAATTGGTTGGCAGCAAGTTATTATTCAAGATAAAGATTTTGTTTAAGGGAATAAAAAGCGAAGTAGTAAATTTTTTATTTGCGCATTGCTTATAAATTGTTGCTTTTTACAAGTGCCAAATTAAACTTTCTGATGGATCGGCTTGTTAAATTACAACCGGTTCTCGTAAAGAAACTTGTCAGATCCACAGTCTCAGTATTGGCGTATAATTACGAGTTACATAACAAGGGGTAACTTTTAATGTGTTGTCTACTAGCTTTTGCCAGTAATTTCTTCCGCGCCCCTTTTTCTTAGGTGTTAAAACATTTATTAAATATTTTTGCTCATATATTTTTGCCAAGTGTTGAAATTTTATACATATTATTTTTAGATTATTCCTCGAGAACGGTGCTTTTATTCTGCACGAAAGGTAACCTATGTCCTTTTCTGTATCCCTATAATGTGTATGCAAAATTTCATAATAATCGGTTGAGTAGTTAAGGCGTAAAAGCGTAACAGATAATCAAAATCAATTTCGCATTTATAATATTTATAAATGCGAAATTGATTTTGCGAAATTGATATAAAAGTTAGGATTTTTGTATTTATAGACTTCAGTAGGCATCTACGATCAAGGAGCAATCGACTTGCCATCAACTGCCGACTTTTTTCTTAAGAAAATGTAGGTATAATTCATTTAATAATTTTGACCTTAAAATGAATAAAGACACGAATCTCATTGAGAATTAACAGAAACATCTTTGCTTGCCAATTCAAGTGTAATTAATATGTTTATTGACGGTTTTCAATCTAAGTTTCGAAGTTATTTGTAGGAGTTCAAAGCGCCCAGGAATTTCAATGCATGATCCCTTTCCTTTGACCAAATGAGAACAAAGTTTAAAGTATGTATACTAAATTAACGCTTAGGTATATTAATCCCATTGCATCATACCCTCAGAATTTTCTGAATGAAATGTGCCCTATACCCTGTTCTGTATCTCTGGTAACGTGTATGAAAAATTTTTTAATGATCGGTTGAGTAGTTAAGGCGTGAAAATGATTTTAAATCGATTATTAAAAAATTACACACACCGAAACACAACAGTGCACATACTGTTATTTCACGATGGTCTTCTGTACGGGGGTGGTTACTGCCACCAAACAGGCCGCCCAAATGACTGTGAAACCTAAAAATATTTATTAAATTCAGTTACAATAAATTTTTCATAATACATTGATGAAATCAATTGACATGACATTAGTTTTCAGCGGTATGTAGGAACTGGGAAAATAGTTTTTCATTGAAGTTTATTCTTTTTAAATGTATAGTGAGCTAATGGAGTTTTGCAATTAATTTCAGTGGCATATTTTAGCAATTGCTCGGTCGGATCCATTATACATTATATGTATACGTGACTCGATGTCTTAATATCGGTAAAATGTTTAACGGTGCCGTAACAACTTCGAGTCTTGTTGACGCTACTTGTACGGATTCACAAAAACACACCGAAACAATCAAAGAAACACGCACGGTCGATTAGAAACAAAAAAAAACATTTCGTTCCTCAATTACTTTCCTGTTTTTTTCTAATTTATACTTCGCAAGTCATTAGAAATAATTTAAAAGATAAAACTTTTGGCTACTGTGAGAACGTTTCGCGTATAATAAATGTATATCTATATACGAGTAGGTACATATAAAATAAAGTCGCTGTCCGCTTCTATATTATGTATCTCCTTTAACTTCTTTTAAGCGACCCAATATATGCGGTTTTCACGAATGGAGAGAGCAATAAATGAGGAAGGTTTGTAAATATATGAAAAAAAAGGAAACCGTGCGAAATCGGGGGCGGATCGCCACTAAGCTTAACACTTGTAACATAGAAAATTCATTACTTCACTTTAAAGAACATATTTTCATTACTAGTAACGCCATCTGACGTATTAGCCTTGTACTAAGTGGTAGTTGATCAATTTAGAAGAGAGTACATACTTTCTGCAGTACGCGGGTGAAGTAAAAATTAAGAAAAATTAAGATAGTAAAAAGTGTCGGTGGAGGAAAGGGAATAGCTCTCTTGGTCGACAGAGGTGATAAGAAAAGGTTGTGCATTTTGTAACACACTGATAAGACAGATTGTCGGAGATAATAATTAATTTAATTTCCAAGTTTGGAAAAAATTAATACTACGATTTTTAATCACGATTGAGCGAGCGGCGTCTGTATGCAAGGGGTGTTACAGGCAAATTCTGTCTGTAACTAATTGCGATTTATTCAACGAGCTTTGGCCTGACCACATGCGTGGCCAGTGAGCTACTAGCCAACTGCAGCTCCGTGCTTTTGTGCTGTTGCGTCGGTGGACGGTGAGGTAGATGGCATTGGATGGTGAGGCATCCTGCGAAGACCATTCATAGCGTCTCATAATCTCGACGGCGGCGGTGACGGCGACCTTCATCAGAGGTACCCCCTTCACAATTTTATTCTCCCAATCACACACTTCGGTGTGCTTATCAAGTGCAAGTGCAGTATAGTGTAGAAGGAAACTATATTTTCGTCATACGTTTAGATTAAATTGTAAATAATTTGTAAAGTAGTATAAGTATTTCTTTTGTTTGTAATGTTAGGAAGGTAATTAATAAATGTATTGTAGCTTTCGAAAGTATTTTTATTGAGGTATTCCCGCTGATCATTAGGTTCTTCAGTAGCTGGCGCCCTGGGATATTCATGCTTTGCTGACTGTTTCTAGTTGGTGAGTAAGGGAGACAGTCAAACCCGACTGTACCCGTTACACACTAAGCTTTTTTTGACTTCTTTGAATAGACCGACTCGGTTTTACTAAAATTCATTACAGTCAATATACAAGTATAAAAGAAGTAGATACCTTACTATAGAAGTAGGTACTTATCACTAGATAAAGGACATTTTTATTGCCTTTGAAGTTAATTAAAGTAATGCGCCTAATAATTAAAAAATTATAATAAGACAAAACATTCAATATGCAATATGTAATGAGATAGTACAGAGAAGAAGCATTTGTATTACCAGGGTTAAGAAGGTCGTCCACCGCGGTGACATAGCGGCTTTTGCCACACTCATTACTTCGCTTGTAACTGTCGAGACCGGCGCGGCTAATATGGCGACGGCTTTTTATTTTAAAATTGTAAGGGAAGGAATAAACATAACAAAATAAGTACTTATTAAAAACGAATATTTATGACCGAGTGATCTGCATAAAAAAGGTACTCTATGTATTTTTCTGTATCCCTGACAACGTGTGTATATTTTTTTTTAATGATAATCGTATAAGTAGTCAAGATGTGAAAGAGCAAGACACAAAAAACTCATAATCGCATTTATAATATTAGTTAGAATCATCGTCTCTGCATCGAACACAGAAAGTGAACTAAGGCTACTTAGAAACCTAGAAGACTGATGTTTTTCTTTAAAGGGGCTTTAATAACTTAATATTTTGATGAGGTCCTCTGATAAAATACAATCAATCGATTCTTTAGAGAACTTTCTACGAAATACATTTCTAAAAAGTCCATCTCTCCACTAATATGGGTTTAAAGTAGTGAACACATTAAATAAATATCCTATTACGTTGTTACACGGAGTTTCCACCGGTTAATGTAATGATGACGTCATGAAATAACCACAGACTAACAGGGGTACAGCGCGAGACGGCTACGCTCGAATACAGACGCTTCCATCAAATATTTACAGGACATCTAATTTAAAATTCAGTCGGTTGTCAGAGAAAAATAAATTCGAAATGGTAGACAAAAGGATGTTTTTCTTTTCTTTATGAAAAAATAGGTAATACTATTTCAGTTTTATTTCGCAATGAACAAAAGTGGATAGAAATTAAATATCTTTTCGTTTTCAAGGACACTTACACAGGAAATTTTCACTTTAAGGTCGTGACCTCTACTATTGTATAAAACATTGTAAGTATAGAATATTCTGACAGAGGGCTCTGGCATTTATGATTTTTTTGTCTTCTATTTTAAAATTAAGTAAATTAGGTACATTCATTTTTTCAAGATACTAAAATTATTACTACTGTGTATTTATTTTGAGTAGATGAATAATTTTTAACAATTCAGAACAAAACTACGTCTGAAGGCTTATGAAATTTTATGTTATGTTTATGATAATTTAATACAGTACGTACAGCCATGTCATGTTATTATTATTAAATGTTTTATTTAGAACCCCAAGCTTTGCACGTATGCAATTTTTTTGTGTAAATTATACACACAAACCTTGCATTGGGTTTGTTTAGTAAAAATTAGCGGAGAAACAAACAGAATTAGCGACTTTATTTTATAATATGTATAGATATAGATGTTCTTTAGCATAAAGTGCGTAAATTATTTCACCTTAGATCATCTTACAATGATTTAAATGTTTGTCACGTTGTCAAAGATACAGAAAAGTACCTTTTATGCAAAAAAGGTAATCTTGCCGAGAGATGCGGGCAAAGTCGCGGGCAAAAGCTAGTTATAGAATGTGTGTATTACGTATATAATATGTAACGCTCCATCGGATATTTTGCACCGTGATGGATATAGAACGTGCGTCAGAATGCGCTCTGCTGAGCTTTATGTAAGAGGTCATTGAAGAGGTTTTTTTTTAATCCATTTTAAATGACAGTGTCCTCATATCAAATAAGAACTATAAACAGAATTTTGCGGACAACATAGTAAAGGCGGCTCCATAAACATGTGTGCGTATGCCGTTTACTGTATTGAGATATTATGTATTCCAAGTTATAACCTCAATTTTTGTTTATTTTTATTGAAAATATTGGTTTCCAACTTAACTTACGTAGGAAATATGATGCCATTCTGATTGATTAGTTTTTACACCTTTTCACTACGCAATTCGGCATTTTTACTAGAAAATATTTTATTAAGGCGAGTTGTAGTTCGATTGCATTTGTGTGCGTGGCTTCACTCAGCCCTCCACAGAGTTCTATTATATCTATAGTTCTTATTTTATCTGAGGGCAATGTAGGAATATTTGATTGTAATGAAAACTTTAATAGTCTTGAAGGTTTCATTCATACGAAGTTTGTGCAAACCTCGTCCTTGGCATGAATGAAACGACCGGGGAACCGTCCCTGGGTATTTGGGTCAAGGGCGACTTATTTTTGTCTTTCTCGCCCATCTGTCATAAGGCCTTCTTTACCGTGGACCGGAAGGGGAAAATTTTGACGTGAATCATTCAGATTGCAATTTTCATAGACATTTAACAATTATTTGTTTTAATAGACAAATGGAGTTTTTAACGTCGGCTCTAATCTGTTTAGAAAAATTATATTTTTGTTAATGGTTGTCGCACTAATGGTTGTCTTTACTTTATTATCACATTATTTAGAATATTATGTATGGCATTAATTTAACAGGGAAAAATTATTGTTCTTGCATCATTTTTATTTTGATACTTTCAACATCATATCAATATTTTGCAATTTAGTATTTCTTTTATTATAATTTCTTGTATACTAGCAGTGCCTTCAAAAAACTGTATTTTTTTTTATTAAGCAATAATGTGTACTATGATAGTCTATACTAATATTATAAAGATGAAAGATTTGATTGTTTGTTTGTTTGCATTGAATAGGCTCCGAAACTACTGGACCGATTATTTGAAAAAATCTTTCACTGTTTTGAAGCTATATTATCAGCGAGTAACATAGGCTATATTTTATAAAATTACGCGGGCGAAGCCGCGTGCAGCAGCTAGTAATAAATTAAAAAAAAAAGTGAAATCAAAATTAAGTTTCATAACATGTTTTTGCAGTTTAGTTATTTTAAGACATCATCAATAAAACATTTTAAAACAAGTAACAGTTCTTGGTATCATCATTCATTATAGAAAAGATTAATTGATACACCATTATTGGAGGCATATCTTCTTTCAGTTTTTTTTTGTTCAACACAAGAATCAATTTATTATCAAATAAACAGATTCGCTAGTGCCGTTAGCCATTATGCTAAGATTTGCGGTATCTGCTGATATAATCGACAAATTGTTTAATTTTCAACAGCCAGCCTTCCTTTTGTAGTTGGGTTGGCCACTCCTTATCGTAACGTTCCGAAATCGATTGTTAATTTAATATTATTTGATTTATTGTACCGTCAGCACCCTAAAGAGTGTACCGGAATATAGATTACGAAATATATATTAATAATGAATGCAAAAGATAAAGAAAGATATCAAAAGATAAAGATAAATTATATTATATTGAAATATAACGTCTTAACTGACCTTAGATACTATTAGACAATCTTTTTTATTGTATTAGTCTAAATAATTTTGAAATTCTTGAGTTACTTTCAGAAAGGCACACAATTTAAGCCCAATACATAAAAGCAAATGTTATTCTAACTAATACTATAAATGCGAAAGTGGATTTGTTGATTTGTTACCCTTTCACGCCTTAACTATTCAACGGTATCTTGAAATTTAGCATTGTCAATTTTACAGAAAAAGATATCGACTACTTTTCATCCAGAAGCAGAGGAAATCGCAGAAAAATAATCAAACAAGAAAAGTTAATACTTTTAAGTATGGTTTTTAAGTGAACTAGCACAATATTTAGAAACATATGGTATATGTAACCATTGTCCATTTAGTGTTTCTTTAGAGAAATTCCACATTTTTTTTTATACAGACACAACGGTTCTGGCAAAAAATGTAACATATAATACTTCATCACCTTAATGATCCTTTGTATAAAGATGCTCAGTTATCCGGCCAACGGTTTTCTTACTTGTATTTTTTATTTCCAACACTTTACTGTACACGAATGAAATATTATTTTTAACTTCATAATATATTTGTTTGATTGCACACAACTTTGTCTTCTTGAGATTTCTTCTTTCAAATAAATTTAAATTACCTACTCTTCTTAACTTTGTATAATATATTTACACTATATCCTCTCTCTGAGAATTCGTTGTTAGTAAATTATTATCTAATTTGCAGCATCTAGACTTTCGTAATCAGGCTGACCCTGAATATTTTTTAAATTTAAATTAACTAATCCACGTCTTATGTGATCAGCTTCCTTCCTTTATTCTTTCAAAAATTTTCTCATCTCCAAACTTTTTCGTCTCTACCTCTTTCCCTATTCTTCTTTTTACCTTCGATACCTTTTTTATATTTTTAGTTCATTTTCTGTTTGAATTCTCATTATATAATATACTATCTGGTGCCCACGACTTCGTCCGCTTGTAAAATATTAAGTAGCCCATCCTGTGTCCCGTACGTCCAAATGTTTATCTACCAAGTTTCATGAAAATCAGATAATTCGTTTAAGAGTTATGGAGGAACATACATACATACATAAATACATACATACAATACCTACACTTACAGATTTACAATCTATCTATATATAAAAATTATAAAATAAAGCCGCTGTTCGCCATTTTCTGTTTTTCTGCTAAGTTCTTCTAAAGCACCCAACGGATTGTGATACAATTTTCACTAAGAGAAAGAGCAACAACTCTCTCGTTTAGTGCAGTTATACATATAATAATTTCCAAAATAAACCACCCGCGCAAAGCTGGTGGCAGAACGCTAGAATTAAGAATGAGGATTTAATAAAGTTATTATTAAGTTTACTGGGAATTAAATTTTCTTATCGCGATTCTTGCATGCTATTTCAGACCTTTTGCATGCTTTTGATGTTCACTATATTTATAAAGGAAAACTGCGTTAAATAAGATAGTTTATTCGCGACTGCGTGTTTGCTCATACATACAAAAAAAAAAGAAGATTTTCTAACACTGGTTTTTGAAACAGTAGGTTGTATTTATTTATTTCAGAAATCTATTATTATAGCTTAATTACGATAAGTTTATTGGCTCTAGCTTTTACATATTTCCTCCATTGTTCGTAGTAATTACCTACACAGAGACAGCTTCATTATCGCCCGACAAAATGCGAAAACCACATCGTTTTAATGTGCCGCGTTAAATTATGCCGCATTTAATTAAATTACGCAGTGGGATGGAAATTGTTTTGTTTGGACGCTGCTCGCTTGAAAATTTATTACGTGAAATGAGGATGCAGTGCATAACATTCGTGTTATTCGAAATAAATTCTCTGTTTACCAATTGTTGATGAAATACGCATTCGGCTAACTTTTTTTTAATATATGAAAGAAAGAAGTCATGGTTGAGGGACATCAGACAGTGGACCAGGATAGTTGTTTCGAAGAACAAAAGACAGAGAGAACTGTTCTAGTTTTCATTAGTTGGAATATTTTTGTTCCATGCCAGAGCCTATTTCCATATCCCTCGTCTTAATCCTACTATGGACAGCAAGCGAATTTGCAGAATATGTAGCGTTGCCATAGGATCAATGAGCGTTGCTTGTGTTATAGGTGACAGTGTAGCCTGGCTTAACATAAAAATAAAAATATGCAAATTTTTGTAATTCCCCAATTGTTTTGTACACATACCTTTTCTGAATCAACATTTTACTGTTACAAAAACCGTATCTTAAAAACGAGTAAACGTAAAATTGTACTACATATTATATATCGTCAAAATCGTAATCTTAATAAATCTGTCGGAATCCCATAAACTTAATCTTAATACCCAACGAATCATTTACCTATAGCATCGTAATTTATGCGTCCAGGTTATCCTACTTCAGCCCTAAAATTATTCCACTCAACTCCATTCCGCTTCTAACGGGGTACAAGAGAAATAATATTGATTATGAATACAGATGCTATGGTGTCGTACAGGCCTATATTAACGCTAAGACTTTGCAAATCGAGTGCTACTACTACGCATTCATCTAGGTTTTTACGAAAAAAAAAACATAATACCTATCTGTATATTACAATAAATTTTCATTAATTTGAAATTAAGTATTCTCTTCACAAAAAATTAATATATTTTTACAATTTTTTTTTAACAAAATACGAAAAAGTCAGACATTCTTCTTAAGAATAAAACTAAAGAAATTTAGACTGGAACAATGGTGGCATACATCTTTAATTAATTAGTTTTGAAGTTAAAAAATAGGCATTTTTTTTTAAAAATAAATACATCTAAGAATCTCTTAACAATGAAACGGACTCGGCTATTTTCAGCGAACAAAATGTCATCTGCCTTTTTTGTTTGTTTTCAATGCAATTAGGAAAGCCTCGCTTCCCTCCTGTGCTCACGAATGAGAAATGAGAACCCATGGTATGGTTATTTAAGGGTGTACAGCACGTCCTTGGAATTTAACGGTTCCCTGGTTAATAGCTACTGGTTTTGACGCAATAAAGTTATGGCTCCAACTAGACCGAGAGATTGCTCGCCTCAACATGCCTGCTACTTAGCGTGAATAGGCGCTAACTTTAATTATCCCATAAACTGTTATTATACTGATTTAAGATAACAATATTTAATAGTTTCCGCTGTTCTAAATATTCAGCGCTTTGTGCGTTAGCGTTGACACGGGCAATATATGTTTTTGTTACACTAAAACCAGTGTTTATGCACTTTTAGACATTAATTGGTGATTATTAACAATTAAACTGGACCTTAACGGCCCTTAATTATCGTGGACTGACTTCTAAAGATTTATTTTCTACTCCTTATATATTTATTGTCAACAAATGTAGAAGCAATTTTTTATATGACCTAATGGATTGTGACTGCTAGATTTTTTTGTTTATTTAATTTTTAATTTAGTGATTGTTTTTAATTTCACCCTTAAATATAGCGTAATGGCATTACAATATGCCTATCCACAATGAAGGATAAATTTATCTTTATTTTATTAAAAGAAATTTAACTAGGCCATAAAAAAGTGGTAGTTATTTGATATAATTTTTTCGTATGTGATGTGCGAAGCAGCACGCGTACAAATAATATATAAAATTAATATTATTTATTTGATATTCTATAAAATTATTTTAGAATGAAATTTCCTCATTATTTTCTCATTAAAGAACACACATATTTTACCTGGGTGTTATTTTGAAATGAAAACATTCAACAGGCCCCAAATTTAGGGACTGACAACAAAACCGGATATAAATTTACAATATCTCATTAACTTTGAAGAGATTGGCTAAGGGCGTTCTCGGGGTACAGTACTCCAACATCAATCAACAGAATTTCATAATTCTTAACATCACGGAAACCCTAAAACGTTCTCATCATCATTATGCGTAATGTGAGGAAACATAATGGAGAATTCGCTACAGTTAACAATTTTCTTGGTCAACAAAAGAATAGTTTACTTTCTTCAAGACACAATGTTAGGAAACAAACTGTAACAAATTGCCGATGTGCTTTTCTGTTTCCTTTTTTGCGGATTGCGCCAACAGGGGGTCTAGGTATGCGGCTTAAACCTCGACAGGTGTTTACGGAAAAGGCAAAATGATTCCTCTTCTCTTAACAGTCGCATAGTAAATTTCTGAGAGTGTGAAAATCGTATAAGTTTATTTATACAGTTTTTCTGACATTGTAATAGAATTTCGTGCATTATTTTATTTGTATAATTAAAATATGTTTGTGTTTTTGTAGAATAATGAACAGATGACAGCGCTTAATATTTCTTAGCCTAATGTTCTATATGATGATTTATCTGCAATCAGTTTATATGTAGCCCTCAATTATCATTGGTCGAGCTGTCCAGAGCACTAATTGTATCGCTTCGTTGATTGGAAATTACATTTCGTTCGGTGAAATTCAATCATTGCCAATAATTGTCTCATCTGTCATGCTTGTAGCATAATGCACTTTAGCATTTTCGCGCAGCATAGCCTATATGTGTTTACAAGACATATTTGTTACTTGCTGTGCCCGCGACTTTGTACGCGTTGTAGTTCGTTTTCTGAAAAAATCCCTAAAACATTTTTCTAGGATAAAAAGTATTCAAGGTAATAAATTATCTGTATGCCAAATTTCATCCAAATCAGTTAAGCCGTTTATAAGATAAGCGTGCACAAATGCACAGACAAACATATTTCAATAAAATTAAGGCAGTCATTAACATATCCAACATAATTTTAAAATCATGGTAGTCTTTTTCTAATTAATATTGCAAACAAATGTACCTAATATTTTTGTCTTACTCGAGACAATTCGACATTATCGACAGCTATTGCCCCATGTCTATGGAGGATTTCTTAAGTTTTTTGGGTAGTCGACTTCCCTGCTTCTGTAAATGGAGAAGCAACATTGCGATTCACCACAGCCAGCTAAGATTTATTACTTCAATTGCCTTTTTTCTTGCGACTTTGTGTACGGAAATGTTCTTCTAGCATACATAAATAAATGACCTAATGAATACCCTACTTGACTTCTTCTTATACTTAGGTCACCTTGAAATAAGTGACCAAGGAAAGAGTCAATTTCCCTACACCTTATCTACACACCTACACTCACTTATCTATATAAATAAAATCAGAGTGTCTGTCTGTGATTTGCGAAAAACTGCCTCAAA
Organism: Synanthedon andrenaeformis; assembly: GCA_936446665.2. Lineage (NCBI taxonomy): Eukaryota > Metazoa > Arthropoda > Insecta > Lepidoptera > Sesiidae > Synanthedon > Synanthedon andrenaeformis. The sequence goes on along the minus strand of OW387786.2, from coordinate 2,336,446 downwards.
CTAAGCTTAGAGAGTCATTCGCATGCTGTTAAAACGTAAATAACTTTTTTTAGAATTTTTGTCTGTCTGTCGGTCTGTCTGTCTGTTCGGGGTAATCTCAGAAACGGCTGAAGCGATTTCGATGAAACTTTGCAGACATGAAGAGGGGGTCGTCAGGAGTAACATAGGCTACTTTTTGTTTATGTAAATTGCGGTACATACACCAAAATAACATTTTTTACAATTTTTGTCTGTCTGTCTGTTTGTTCCGGCTAATCTCTGAAATAGCTAGACCGATTTTGACGAGACTTTTAATGGCAGGTAGCTGATGTAATAAGGAGTAACTTAGGCTACGTTTATTTTAGAAAAAATACACCCCGGACGAAGCCGGGAGCGGGCCGCTATAAACAATAAAAAACGGGATCTATGCAATATATTCGAGTTTTTCAAACGCGATGTTTTTTCTTTTACTGAAAAAAAGTTACTAACCCTGTGACAATAAAAAAAAAATTTTTTTTCGTTCATAACAATTGCATTTGTTGTTAACAACTGAAACGAAGGTTCATGCAATACGATGAGTTCTCCTTGCGGCATATCTTTTCTTTGGCTGAGTCGCTAATTATGTATTATTAATAGGAACGGATTTTTTTTCGGTAACATTCTATAAAATTCTAGATGTTTATAGAAAATTCTAGAAGTTTTTAGAAAATTCTAGAAGTTTCTCGAAAACCGCCGCATCTGTCTGTCTGTATGTTTGCGATTCTCAAAAACTACCGAACGGATTTTTATACTGTTTTCATTAATGGGAAGAGCGTTAAACGAGGAAGGTTTCTACGTTTAATTTGCAGAAAAAAATTGCACCCGTGCGAAGCCGGGACCGGATCGCTAGTCTATAATAAGGCTTTTCTAGAGTAAAATTTTTCCTATCCCCTCCTAATCCCTTATCCTTATAACTACTATGATTAAGAGCGCAATTGCAGCATTAATGGCCTTAAAGTGAAACATCAGCCTACCTGGCAACTCATAAAAAAACATGAAAATTGGACCTTTTCTTGAAGTGAATTCGTGAAACACTGGTTTATTAATAAATCGTTAGTTACGATAGTTACGTATTCTGAAACTGTTATTTGACTTGCAATTGTCCTGCAAAAGCCATTCAAGTGCTCTATACATTTCTCTCGGATGACAAACTGGTACTTAGTCAATGCAGGTTTCAAGTAAAGCTGAATTTACTACGTAATATATTAATGAAACTACTCTCTCGCTAGGGTTCAGGCACTAAAAATGTCAACTGCGCAAGTTATTTGTTTGTTGTTTATATGTTTGAAGATCTGCTAATCTTATAGAAATTGTTTGGGTTCTTTTCAAAAATTTTCATATCATCAGTTTTTTTTTATATTGAATTAGCTGAACCTGACCACGCTTCGCTGCGTATGCGCATGATGCCCGCGTGGTACCTACTAGCCACGCGGGCTAGTACCACGCGGTTGATTTTGTTTTTTAAAACAAAATCAACCAAAGTTACTTTTTGTATCATCAGCTATCTGCCAGTGGAAGTCCCGTCAAAATCGGTCCAAGCGTTTCGGAGATTAGCAGGAACAAACAAACAGACAGATTTAATATTTAATATTTTTAAATAATTACATATGTTAGTAGTCAATTTATATAAATACACAATACAATCCCCATCCTATTTCTTCGCAAGTCAGGGGGCTTTTACACAAATCAGAATCACATAAGACGACATAATTTAAACCTTGTTCATGTGAGTATTTTACTAGTAAGTTAAACCAGACTCAATAAGAAAGGTATTTCTATGTTTCTATTCATCTCTTTATTCTGCAATTTCCAAATATTACATATTATAACTGTATTGTGTGGGAGAAGCCTATTTTTTAAATAGGTACGATGTAGGCCTATAATTGATCAAGATTTATTCAATAAGATGATAAGATATTTTTTCTGGGGCGCTAAATGAAGGGTAGGATGATGACGCCACTTCGCAATGAAATGAAACGATTATTATAAGTAAAGACAATTTTAAGAATCTCATTAGAATGACGTAATCAAAAACAATGGCCAAAATTTTGGCCATGATGTCATTTGGGATTGTCTCAACGTATTTGGGCCGTGAAGCATTTTACTTGAGTCTTAACAAGCCACGAGATGTTCAGCCCCTTTGTCTCCAATTGTTACGACAAACGAGGGTTTCGAAATGTTTTTGCAGTATTTCGAGGTTTTCCTTCACAATAATGGTTGTTTCTTTGTAATGGCCATTGTATTTTGTTAATGGCAGATATATTATTTCCTAATGTAAATCCTATATGTATTTTGTATAATAAGCTAAGAAAAGGAAATCTGTCTGTAAATATGTGAGTAAATAGGATACTTATAGGACTCCTTCCTATAAATATCTTATTTCCTAGCTTATTATAGAAGTTTTCGGTGCTTATAGATAAGGAGATAAGCTGAGAAGAGGATGAGATACATTGTTGCCATTGCGAAGGAAACACAAGGAAACCTCCTCATGTTATAACACTAGAAAATCCAGTGACTCTCAGTTGTCTAGTGCACCATACATAGCCTATAACTTCACATTTATCAGTTTGAAAATGAACTTTTGGAAGTAAAACCTATCATTATGATAAACGAATATTCATAGTGTTCTCTCATTTTCATGCCAGTCATTATTAAAAATATCGTGACATTAAAATCGAGTGCTGTGACAGAATTATACTATGAATCCAAAAGAATACATTGATTTTTTTTTAAATCGCTTTGTTTTAGTCGAACATTTGTGTAGGAATTTTTTGATAAGAACTATGAAAAGTCCTCTGTTTTTAACAGAAAAGGTCCGAGGATCCATATCATATTCGTATTAAATAAGGCGATCAAAGTGGGTACTTACTGGAGGTAATAATCTGAAGAAACCCTGCCCAGAAAATAAAGTGTTGTAATAAAACCAAATTTGCGCCTTCTCTCAGTATGTAGTCTGTGTATATATATAGTATTCCTTGCAATGTATAGCATCATTAGTTTTATATATAGTCTATGTTTATTTTCTCTCTGCTCCGTAGCATCACTAGTGAACAGTTTTGTATTTCGTTTCTAATTTAAATATTATAAAATCATTTACAAAACCAGTATATTTTCATTTAATAATATTAGGTTATGGGCCCAGAAAGCCTGAGAAATAAAATCAGTGCAAAAATTCATAAAATAAGTTTGATACACATTGGATATAAGTTGGATAAAATACCTAACCTACAACAAAGGCATTGTGCTTTGTGAGAACAAAGGGCTGCTATACAAATCAATTCAAAATGTCATCAAATAATCAACTGGCATTAATTGAGAAATTAACCGGCCGTGATAATTATGCTACATGGCGTTTTGCTGTAAAAACGTATCTGCAGCACGAAGAGTTGTGGGATTGCGTGGAATATGAAAATTTAAATACGCTCGACAAAAAGCGTGACACAAAAGCCAGATCGAAAATAATACTTCTTGTTGATCCTGTTAACTATATTCATATTCAAGAATCAAGCACTGCGAAAGAAGTTTGGGATAATTTATCTCGTGCATTTGATGACTCCGGGCTGACACGCCGAGTTGGTCTGCTGCGAGACTTATGCAATACTACACTAGCTGGATGCTTAAATGTAGAGGAGTATGTCAGTAAAATAATGACAACAGCACATAAGTTGAGGAACATTAGCTTTAATGTAGATGACGAATGGCTAGGCACACTTTTGCTATCTGGTCTACCAGAATGTTATAAGCCAATGATAATAGCTATTGAAAGTTCAGGTATGAAGATTTCCTCTGACTCAGTTAAATCTAAAATATTACAAGACGTCAAACAAACTGAGAGTGATTCGTCTGCTCTCGCTACAAGTCAGAAATTTCATTACAAAAATAAAAGATTTTCTAAAGGCCCCCGCTGCTACACATGCAACAAATATGGCCATAAAAGTCCTGAGTGTAAATCAACAAAATCAAATAAGAATCAGAAGAATACAAATAATCATAACAGTTCGTCTTATGCCGCAGTCTTCATAGCTTCTTCTGAATTCTCCGATGCATGGTATGTTGATTCTGGCGCTTCTGTACACATGACCAAACGCAATAATTTGTTTGTAGAAGAAACAACTTCATACATTAAAAGCATTAAAGTTGCAAATAGTAAAACATTGCCTGTTCAAAGCTGTGGAAAAATAAGCTTGAATGTTTACAATGAAAAAGGCCAACAAAATGAAATATTGTTTACAAATGTATTATATGTACCTGAACTAGCTACGAACCTGCTGTCAGTAAGTCAAATTATTAACAATGGTGGCCAAGTGAAGTTTAATAAGAGTGGCTGTGTTATTCTTAATAGAAACAATGTAATAGTGGCAACAGCAAGCTTAATAAACAATATGTACCGGCTGAACATGCCTGATGGCTATGCATGCATATCAGATGTTATTGAGCAAGATACTTACCTGTGGCACCAGAGAATGGGACATCTGAATTTTCAAAGTATGAAGAAATTGTCCGAGAACACTGCAGACTTAAACTTAAGTCGAGTTAAAGAGAATGTTAAGTGTATAACGTGTCAGGAAGGAAAACAAACACGTCTACCTTTTAAAAATCAAGGGTCTCAGAGCAAAGATCTACTTGAATTGATACACTCAGATGTCTGTGGTCCGATGGAAACTCAGTCATTGGGAAAAGCCAGATACTTTGTGACATTCCTCGACGACTACTCAAAGAAAATATTTGTGTATACTATGTGCAACAAGTCAGAAGTCCTAGAAAAGTTTAAAGAATTTAAAAAGCAAGTTGAGAATCAGTTAAATCGCACTATTAAAATTCTCAGATCTGACAATGGACTTGAATATGTTAATGAAAAATTTTCAAATTTTCTCAAAGATGCTGGAATAATACATCAAACAACCACACCTTACACACCAGAACAAAATGGAACAGCTGAACGCATGAACAGAACTTTAATAGAAAGAGCGAGATGTATGATGTTAAATGCTAACTTACCTAAAATATATTGGGCTGAAGCAATTCATACAGCTGCCTACATTGTCAATCGTTCTCCGACAAAATCTCTGTCTTATAAAACTCCAGAAGAGATGTGGACTAGACAGAAACCTAAAGTCAACCACATGCGTACATTTGGTTGTGAGGCAATGGTTCATTTACCACAAGAAAAAAGAAAGAAGTTAGATTCAAAATCACAAAAATTAATTTTTATTGGCTACTGTGAAAATACTAAAGGGTATCGATTCATATTACCTAACTCAAGAAGAGTAATAAAAAGCAGAGATGCAATATTTTTAGAGTCAACAGTTAAAAGAGATTATGTACCGATTGAATTAACTACAAATGAAAACAGTATTAAAAGTAATACAGAAGAAACTTCAAGTGATGACTCATTCGACACCGTGACCGAAGGCAAATCACAGTCGGACAGCGAGTACATCCCCGATGAAAGTGTAGAATCTTCACCTGAAAAAGAAATGATAATAAGAACCAGAAGACAATGTTTAAAAGTAAAGAAACCAGAACAAAGTTCTTACCTGTGTTGTGAAGACCAATTATCAGAAAATGAAATTCCTGAAAACTATGAAAAGGCATTAAAGTCTATTGATGCCACAAAATGGATAAAATCTATAAAAGAAGAGCTCTATTCTCATCAAGAAAATAATACTTGGACATTGGTTAACAAAACTCCTAATATGAAAATAATTGCATGTAAATGGGTGTTTCGCATCAAAGAAGAACCTACAGGTCAACGTTATAAGTCCCGGCTTTGTGCAAAAGGGTACTCACAAACTAAGGGTATTGATTACCAGGAAACATTCGCTCCGACTGTCAGCATTCCAGTTAACCCACATGTGAAGTTGGAAAATGGAGGAGGAGAAACAGAAAAGAACATTCCATATCGGGAAGCAGTTGGCTCATTGATGCACCTAGCTACAGTAAGTCGACCTGATATTTCATTCGCCGTAAGCCTGGTGAGTCGATTTTTAAATTCTTACAATGAAAAGCATTGGAACGCTGTAAAGAAAATTTTCAAGTACCTAAAAGAAACTAAAAACTACGGAAACTACGGTCTGTGCTACACACCAATGTCAGAAACAAATGTAATAGTTGGCTACAGTGATGCAGATTATGCTAACGATCCTAGCACAAGACGTTCAGTCACAGGGTATGTTTTCACCAAAAATGGAGCAGCCGTGACTTGGGCTTCTCAGAGACAACAGACAGTGGCTCTGTCGACTACTGAAGCAGAATTCATGGCAGCCTGTGCCGCTACTAAAGAGGCTATGTGGATTAAACAATTGTTATGTGACATCGGTGAATTTAATCAAAAATCAGTGTGCTTGAATTTAGACAATCAAAGTGCTATAAGTGTAATTAAAAATATAAACTTTCACAAACGGTGCAAACATATTGACATTAAGTTTCATTTTATTAAAGAAAAATATTACTCTAAAATTATTGAACTAAACTATGTGTGTAGTGACGAGCAATATGCTGATATTTTTACGAAACCTTTGTGTAAAATGAAGTTTTGTTATCTTAGAGATAAAATTGGAATTAAATCTTGTCGAGTAGTCGAAGATAGTTAAATGTTGAAACTTATTTTCTGATGTTTTGCTTTAAATATAAAATGTAAAATTAATAATCTGTAAAATTAAAATAAGGCATTAATTTAGGGGGAGTGTTGTAATAAAACCAAATTTGCGCCTTCTCTCAGTATGTAGTCTGTGTATATATATAGTATTCCTTGCAATGTATAGCATCATTAGTTTTATATATAGTCTATGTTTATTTTCTCTCTGCTCCGTAGCATCACTAGTGAACAGTTTTGTATTTCGTTTCTAATTTAAATATTATAAAATCATTTACAAAACCAGTATATTTTCATTTAATAATATTATAAAGTATAGCCTTTGTGTACACATTATAAAAACATCGGTGCATGAAACCTTACATTATACCTACGACTGAATTCTGCAGATCATGCAGACGAAATCGCTATCAAATGCTAGTCAAATATAAACCAATAATAATTAACTAGTGTTTGCCCACTGGTCGAAATTCGACCATAATCTTTTCGAACATTAGGGGAATAATATTTCCAAAACTTCTGAATAAAATAATAATAATTAAAATTGGTTGACAAGCAGAAAAAAAGAAGGTAGATAAACTATTTCATCATCAGCCAGTATCTTTCCAGTGTTGGCTCGCCAACACTCATGAACCTCTGCGCTTTGCATTCAGCCGCTTCTTGTCTTGTCTTTCAGGTCTTCAGGTCTTTCAGGTCGTCTGTCCACTTGGCCGTAGGCTCGCAGGCTGCGTTTTCCTATCCTTGGCCTCCATTTGAGAACTCGTACTATACCATCGGTTATCTGCTATGCGACAGATTGTGACATGATGGCAGAAGTCTTTACCTATTTATTTTATAGAGTGCATGCAAAGAACTACACACAAGAGATTACAAAAAATTATTCAACAAAAACGGTAATAAGACTTGTAAATTTTACGATGAGCTTAACCGATTTGTTTATAAAATCAGAAATTCGTGTCTTGAATTATTCAAAAGGGTAACAGAATGCTAAACACAAATCGTCGACAAAGCGTTACCCTTTCAAGAATACAAAGAGAGAGTGAGCTTATTTTGGAAAAGTGTTAGCTTTTTAGAGTTCCTCGCGGGAGACGTTTCGCAGAATTTATCATAACAATCTTTTTGTGTGCAAACGTTTTATGAAATCTTCTGAACGTGTAATATGAACAATATCTTCAAATTCACAACAACTTTATCTTTGAATTTTTTAAGTATAACCAAGTTTGAATAAATGCTACAGAGCAGGGAATTTTAGAATTTATTAGTGTTTGCCTGTCTGTTTAAATTTTTTAAAACGGTTCAAATAATTTTTTTAAAAGGGTTCAAATTGTTGTTGCTTTAAGTGTTGGTCGTTAGACAAAATTGTCTTATTTGAATTTCAATAGTTATTTATGTATTTAAGATATAATATTCCAGATAATGTATCCAAGATCGTTAAAACCTATACTAAACTACATTACAAACTTTTGTTACTAACAGAAATGTAATTATACTCGTACTAACTAAAATTGCGTCGTTAATAATAGATGCTGTGTTTACTTCTTAAATAGAAATTATTGCGGAAAAGTCTCAGTTTAATATTTAATTTCCTATTCTCTTTTACTGTAAGTCAAATATCTTTCTTCTTTTCTTAAGTGTTGAAACATTTAATTAAGATTTAATCTGTATTGCTCACATATATTTGTCAAGCGTTAATTTTAAATTTTTATTTTTAGATGATCCCTAGCCCAAGTACTTTTTTTTCCGTATTGGGACCCAATACCGAAAACCGAAGGGATACCGAAAAGTCCCTGACAACGTACATACAAAATTTCATGATGATCGTTTGAGTAGTTAAGGCGTAAATGCTAACAATTAGTTAATATTTTATGTGACAGAAAAGACGAGATTCATATGAATATTAGGGTGGCTAAATAGGACACTGATTTTTTTTTTATGAACGATAAATGATATAAACTCTATTTTCGTTACACGAGAAGTCAGTTGTTCTATTAATTAAATACACGATGATAATAAATCGGGTGTTGTTTCGCGTCCCTAGTGCGCCATTATTTCCGTTTTCCCATCCTGGACTGGATGTATTCCCGTTAAAAGCGTTCTACCGGACGGAGGTTCATTTATTCTGGAGATTGTGTTTTCAGGAAACGGTAAATTACATTTCTTTTGTCCGTTATAACATTTTAGTTTCCTTTTGCGTAAATATATTTATCATTAAGGGAAAAAGTTTGCGAAGTTGTTTTTGCTAGAATCGAGAGAACATTGTAGTGTTACACTCCTATTGAATTTTTGTCAAAAGGAAAGCTACTAAAAATAGTAAAAACTTGAGTATCACAATCACTTTAATCACTATAGCACTAGAGTCCCTAAACTTCCTCTTGTAGCAGGACGCAGATAGTATGTACAATTATCCGGAATAATCAATGTTATAATAGTAAATTATTATAAGAATAATGGTAAAGATATTTGGTGTCTGAACAGGGACCGCAGGATGGGTATGTGAGGTCCGAACAGGGGCCTCAAAACCCTCAGTTAAGAAGGTTGGGTAAATGGCCTTAGATATTTCCCAATGGCAGCCAGGAGCACTCCCGCAGCAAAACCGCTGATCACAGCTGCAGACCGGAACACATCGGCAAAATCAGGAAACTTGATTTTAAATCTCTTCCAGCACTCCTTTCCTTTTTTCCCTTTGTTCTACCACCTTCCTCTCTCAAGTCTGATTTTCGAATCCTCTATTTTCATTTTCTTTCAAAAACGTTATCTTTTTTTTATTCTTCCAAACTCCGCCGGCCAGTCATGAAATATATATTAAAAAAGTTATAATATATATAAGTAACAAAAAAGGTTTATAATGATGAATGGCAAGAGCGACTGAAGATGAACCCTACAACATGTAAACATTTTCGAGAAGTTTCGAGAGCGGTCGTAATAGAAATTAAGAGGGTTTAAAGAGGTATTTCGTTCATTTTAAGGAAAATGGATGGTTTCATTTTAAGAAAACTTTTGAGTTTTCTTAGGCGCCCAATAATATTAAAATATTTTTTTTTTATGAAACCTACCTAAATCTGTATAACTTTTTATGTAAGTAATCAAAAATTGTAGAGGATCAACAATGGGAATATAAAAAATAGGCAAAATGAGAATAGAATAGGAAAAAATGGGATTTTTTTACGCCTGAGTACTTAATTCGGAAAAATATTAAATCACTTATCGAACAATCTTATTCAATCTATACTTGTATAATGCAAAGAAGAGTTAGGTAATGTTTAAGTTTATTACCAACGTAGTGGGTGATCTTAGTAATCGCTCCATCTATTTAAAAGATACACATAGTTAAATTGAAATTTAATTATGTATCTTTCATAGCTGGAGATTAAATATAAGGTAAACTGTAAATTAAATATACAGTTTAAACATATACTCTCAAATTTAAATGTATGATGAAAATCTATAGGAATTTGAATCCGAATTCAGTTTCTGTTTAATTTTGTTTGATATTTTTTTTAATCTGTAGCATAGTCTCCCGACTTCCTTTCGGGATTTCGTCTCAAAATTATCTATAATCATCTTGGCTATTTATTTTCCGAAACTCTAGTAAACTTGATAGGTACCTATTTAATGAACAAAAAAAAATGTTTTCACTCTTCGCAATTGGAATGACACTGAGTAATAGGAAAATCATTTTGAAAATTTTGAATTGAAATTTTGATTCAAATTGTGAAAAATGAAAAAGGAACTTTTATTCATAAAGTGGTGTATAATGGGCAAGTGTGTTTCAATTAAATAAATAAAAAAAATTTTTAACATTTAACATAAAAATATTTGTAAAAGTAAGCGCACACTTTCCCCGGGCGGCCTCGTCGCGTGCGCAGATCGAAGCGATGAAGCCTTCTTAGGCGATACGGGAGCAAGTCATAAGATAAGCGCGTTCAAACGAAAGCCAATGTAATTAATAGAATTCACGAGCGTGTAATCATAATCGTTAATTATTTACATAGTAGTTATCTAGACATGTTATCTGCAACTGAATTTACTAAGTAGGTAGGTAGCTTTAATGGTTTTTAGCGATGTTTTAGAAACATACAGTGATCTTCTTATTCGTTTCCATTGAATCCTTTGAGTATGTTTCTTTTTATTATAGATCCGATTCAAACGATTTTATGGTCCTACGTGTTTTTTTTATGAAAAAATAATTAAAAAATTTAATATCGTTTTAATTTTCAGTGTTTTTTTCCTAATATAATGAATAAAATTGTCAATATAAACAAGATATTTTTATTTTTAATATCAAAAGGCATGAGTAATATAATTTATAGTTTTGTAATACTCGAACGATAAAGAATATGTATTATAGATACAAGTCTGTTATTACGAGTAATAAATATTCTCTAATTAACAAATTAAATAATTAAATATAGTCTTATTTGATATGATATACACAGAAATATAACCTGAAATACATCTAGCCTAGTAGATCATCTTTTACTTTGGGCTGTGCGCCGACGAACCGGTAGCAAGTCTTAGTACGCCGACTAACAATATATTCCTTGCAATTTATCGCTATTGGAAATTATTTCTCGATGAAAATCCAACGTGTAACAAAATACACGGATGGAGCAATCTCTGGGCATCGCGTATTGTGGAAACAGAGGTGAGATACCGAAAAGATATTTTATTGTTACGACATTTTAATGATACTCCAACAGCAGAACAAATTGTAACGATCAAATTGATTTATTTTAGTGTTTTGTTGTATATTGTTTTAATGTAATAATAACTTTCAATGCTAACTCTTATCAACGTCTTCGGGGCTTTAACGTCGGCAGGAAATCTGACGATCCATCTGTTGTTAAGTGGCAACTGCCATCTATGGACAATATATATGCTGATGTGATAGGATAAAGGCAAAGCAAAAGATAAAGATAGAGAAATGGGGTGATATCGATTTGAATTAAAATGTAGAAGTTTCACCTTGAGAAAATATATTTCCGCATATATTATATCTAGCTTTAAAGATAAATAATATAAAAAAAAATGCGCTGTCAAACAACAGCCGAACAATCTTGCTTTTGTTGACTAAAGTAATTAGTGCCTCGGTGATATCAGTCACAATTCTTTAAACCTTTTTAGAGCTATTCGAATAGACTCTTCAATTACCATTGGAAGTCTACCAACTGCCAAGTCATTTGGTATCAAACTAGCTTTCGGCCGCGACTTTTGTTAGGTGTTAAAACATTTATTCAATCTTTATTGCTTATAATATATATTTTTGTCTGGCTTTGATTTTTGATTTTTTAATGATTCCTCGGGAACTATAGGTACACTTTTTTCTAGATGATACCCTATGTCATTTTCTGTATTCTTGACAACGTGTATGCAAAATTTCATAATGATTAGTTAAAAATTTAAGGCGTGACAGCTAACAAACCAACAAACTTATTCATAATATTAGTTAGGTTTCGGATATTTAATAATCTTCTGTAGCTATTATGGAGTGTGAAACACTACCAAGCAGTTTGTGTCGTCGTCAGAACCTAGTATCTTTATCAAAGTGAACCTGAGATAATGGAAGCTAAGGCTTTATCTCTTAGCGCTGCTATTATGCCTTGGAAATACCTCGAACAATGCAACGCTGTCATTCACAGATAGTGTATCGATTTGTTGGTGTTTTATGCGAGAACCGAGACTTAACTGGAAATGGGAAATAGGTGAGATCGTAACTTGTTTTTTATTGCTAATTATGCCAGTATATTGCTTCTCTTAAAGTTTATTATTGTGCAGACTGCTCCATTCATTAAGGTTAACAATGTACAGACGTTCTATTTTCAGTCTTAATTGTTTTTCTACCGTATTATTGAATCGGTCTACAGAATAGTTTGTCAATATTGACATATTTTCTAGAGGAAAGCGTATTTTCTCTATCCCTTCCTAAGCCCTTATCCTTAATTCTACTATGGTCGGCAGGGCACTTACGCGCATCTTTGCGCGTTGCTGTGTTTTAGGCACCTATCAACAAGTGAACCTTCAGCCTGTCTTACGGCCTTTACATTAAAAAAAATCTACAAAATTTAACTGGCTGTATATACTTGTTGAATGTTGCTTGTGTAGACATATTATTCTTTAATGAAAAGCTTGCCGAGCATAGTAGGATTCGGAAGGGATAGGGAAATAGGCTCTAGCAAATGGCACGGTGGTCTTTAGTATGGATGTGGTAACCTTTTTTATACATTCACACTATTAAGTAATCTTTTGCCAGACCCGTTATACAACATATCATCTTTATGCATCCGTTTCTCAAACGATTCTATTTATATGCTCATAAAATATGTCCGACAATCTAATCTGCAAGTCACCGGCACGTTTCTCTCACACCCATTGTTATAAATCATACGTATAAAGGGAGGGGGTAGGCTCAATAAATTTTCAAATGGTGGTCTGTAACTAGACGGCCCGGGGCAAGCCGAGATGCATCTTTGTACCGTAATTCTGTGCTAAAAAGGCGATTCAGTTTCGCAACACTACAATAACTGCTTTTGTACGTGAGATTGATAAAGTTTTAACACGTGAGGTTTATATTTTTGCTGACAAATTAAATATACTTGCCAAATGAAACGATTTTACAGTGTTTTTACGTTTGGCAGTATCATTTAAACTCTGTAGATTCTCGTCAAGAATTTGCAGGTGTGTAACACCTCCAACACAATGCACTTATTTAAAATCATTAATTAAAAATAAAACTGTTATAATTATGTAAGTTTCATTTTAATTACTTTTAAATACAGATTATTAATGATTTTAAGATAGTAAACATGCCATTTCTAGACCTTCTGGACGATTAAAGCTTTTCTTGAATCGTCCTTTTCTTATCTCGTTCATTTAATCCCTATAACCGTGATGAGCTATCGTCTAAAAACAGTAGAATATCACGAATAACGTCTTTTAAGAATTGTTGGCTTTACATTATAACATAATTCAGCTTAGAGACTAATATATAAAATTCTCGTGTCGCGGTGTTTGTTGCCAAACTCCTCTGAAACGGCTGGACCGATTTTGATGAAATTTTGTGTGCTTATCGGGTAGGTCTGAGAATCGGCCGACATCTATTTTCCATACCCCTAAATGTTAAGGGTGGTCCAATCCAATTTTTTTATTTTTTGGCAAAACAACGCTTGCCGGGTCAGCTAGTTTCCCATATGATTGTGTCTCATGAACATATTTCTATCTCTTCTATTTTCCTTTATCGGATAGTAAATACTCAAATATTATACAATCCTGATTGAACCGAGTAGGTACTGTCGTTTTAGATTCCACATAAAATAGATACATCATTTTAAGTTTTAATCACATGTGTGTCTTTTAACAGAAGTTATACACTCAATATCTTTTAGACATTTTAAAACTGTTGCTTGACAAAACCTTTGTGCATGGTTCCAAGGACATGCAGAAAATAATTGCTTTTTTTTGTTTTTTTTTTCTCACTCGAGGTTTTCTACTAACGCTTCAGTTTTAACGAGGTCAACACTTGACCGTCAAGTTTTCTCACCTACTATTTTTACGGCCACTAACGTTTATATATCTGTCTTGTTAATCTGTGCACTCACACGGATGAGTTCATCATCATTATCATCGAGCATTTCACGAGCATCAGCTTTCTCGTTTTACGGTCACGCAGGCGAAGCTTCTTTATCTAGGCGTTAATGGCTGTCTTCCTAGCACTTGGCGTTTGTTTTATGATCGAGATCGCACTTGGGTAATTTATGGAAATCAATTATTTGAAGGTCCGACGTTTTGTATTGGAAAAAAGCAGGTACATTAAAAGTAGGAAGGTTTAAAATATAAATTAGGTTTTATCGAGAAAATGAAAAAATCTCCGCAAATTTATTACTATCTACATCTATAGCTTTTGTAAAATAAAGAAAAGTCACTTTCCGCCTCTGTCTGTTTCTCTGCTAACTTCAAAATTGCCCAACAGATTTTGACACGATGTTCACTAATGTAAAAAGCGATAAACGACGAAGGTTTGTGTAAATAACTCGCAGAAAAAAAACTGCTAATGTGCGAAGCCAGAGGCGAAAACTAGTTTAACATAAATTACTACGTAAGACTTGGTTACAAAAAGTAGACTGTTTAATCTAACATTCGCCAAGTATATAATTTTCCGCGTCTCCTGCGCATCGTTCTGTTAAAAAGGTATCTTCAGTACCTCATCCATTACCAAGGAGACGATCATTCAGTCAATTTATTACATAGTTATTGCCGTCGTTTGTCAACGTCAACGGGGCTACGGTCGGAGTGAAAATTAAGTGAGCGATTCATGAGTGATTATACGGAGTAGCTCCATTCTTAATAAATTCGCCCTGATACACAAGTAAAGTCAACTATCCTTTCAAGATATGACATACTTTGTTAAATAAAAATTACAATTTTATTTTATTTTAACATTTTTTTAAACAAAGTATATCATATAATATTACAATTTTGCAAAATTACAAATTGGCTTTAAAAACATGATTTTTATATACTTTGTGAAATAAAAACAACAGTTGTGATATTCGTAACGTAATAAAGACTAGCTTTTGCCCTGAAAGCATCCACGCATCTTTCTAAGTTATAACATGTATTATCGCATTATTCTGACATATACTCGTAAACTATATTACTGATTTTAATACAGGAAAATTTACTAACAAATTAAAATTTAAATCCCTTAAGGAAAGTTTTGATATTAATATCCTAAATATGTAATATCGATGCGTGGAAGAAATTTTCGGTTCTAACGTGTAGAAGGGGTGAAAAAAAAACCTCAAATACAAAAATGGTAAAGTTACAATAAAATATTACAGACAAATGTTGTAGAGAATTTAGTTTTACTTAAAAATTTTACTAAAATTAAAATTTACAGATTTAGGTTAGAAGATAAATTTGGCTCACTGTGATTTAATAAAAAATACCTATCAACTCTTTATCTTTGTTTTTAAGCTTATTAATTAACTTAAGTTCTGAACTAAAGTTTTAATCGGCTACTTACTTTTATTTATTTTTTCATATTTCACACAATATTTAAGAAAAACCTTCCAATTTTAAGTCGATTCTATTATCTCCGAGATGCTATAAAAACTTGTGCAGTATTGCACCTTGATTCATAGATTAATAGGTTGCGCACATTTTAGTAAAAATTGTGTTCATTCAATCTAAGGTTTATCCTTGTCCTAACGAATACTCATATTACGTGATCGTGATTTAAGGATCTGTTGTTAAAAGACCGTCTATATTATTAGCAGTCATCGACATTGCAGGTTACCAGATGTCGCGGAAGTCGTGCGTAGCGGGAGGGGCCAGAGGTGCGTGCATGTGGGTGCAGGAGTGCAACCGAGCCGGCGGCACTCACGCCGGCGTCTGCGTCGACGGCTTCATGTTCGGATCGTGCTGCCGGCTGCCGGACAAACCCGTTCACATATCAGGTTAGCGTCATTGATAAACATCAAACTCTTCAGACTTTTAGGTACCACTTGATAATATTTATACCTACCACTTGGATGGGTTTCAACAGAGGGTTGCTAACTGTACAAAGGAGTATGTTTGAATACTTTATTACAGTAATAAAGTCTAGTGTAAAATGCTATAATTAAAATTATAAACTAGCCCCTGACTTTATATTGACTTTATAAGTTGCTGGGAAGTTGTGTGTTTCGCAAACTAATTGATGCTGCAGTATCAGATCAAGGTTTCCATGTCATGGAAATACCACCGAAGTGGGATATTAAATTTCACATGAATCGAAGATGTGGAAGTTAGTGAGTTTCCTTCGTCAATTAGGAAATGCGGTGATGGCCTTCAAACGCCTGAACAGATTTTCATAAATTTTATCTAAGAACAATGTAAGAACGATCCCGATCAAGTCAGGTTACAAACAAAACTAATCAAAACCAGTCTATCCGCTTGGGAGCTACGATCCCATACACACACACACACATCACATTTATAGCACCCCGTTTTTGCGTCGGGTGTCGGGGATTAAAAATGTGTGAAAATAAGCACATAGCTAACATGGACACTATGTGTTTTATTTTATTTATTTATATTTGGGATACATACAGAAATTCAATACCTAAATAAAAATAATAAAGTTAACATAAAATATATTCCAGAGGCTATGCGTAATTAGTTTGAGGAGTCAAATAAAAAATATTAAAAAAAATAAAGGTTTTCAACAAAAATAATATTAAAGTAGTGTGACAACAAGCTCTACATATCTGTTGGAAAAGTAACATTTCATTATTATTTTTTCAGAAACTCAGCCTCCAGTCACAGTGAAACCATACGTGGCTCCATCTAGCGTCGTGTATAGCACAACGCATCGGCCTCCCGAGATGTCGACTCAGACGATAGCGCGGCCGAGCTGGCAAACGCAACGGCCGTCGTTCATGACGAAGCCCATAGATGGCACGCCTTACAGCTACCGGCCTCCGGACGTACCTTCATTAGGAAATTTAGACTCAAGTAGCGAAAATAGTGATATAGTTCATAAAATATCTTATAACAGTGTAAATAAGTACCAAAATGTAAATAGGCCGAACGAAGAAACTAGTCCCTATAACAAGATATCGTCTAGTCAAAGTCTGCCGGGAGCGCGGCCGATGGCGGTACCGGAGCAGCACGCAGAAAACAGCATCTCATCGGGTAAGCGGAAGTATCCTTAAATAGTTCTCAGTAATTACGGAAGATATCGTTATAGAGGAGTCTATTAAGAATATTTATTTCGTATCGTACCTTCACAGTAGGTATAACTTTTAAGCAAGAAAAATATTGTAACAATTCATTTAAATTTAAAGCCTCTGAACCTATGACAACTTTGTGGAACTGTGTACGAGATTAATGTCAATGATAATTATTTAAAAACCGAATAATATTAAGATTGAAAAAAAAAAAAGTCTCGCAATGTCAAGAATTGCCACTGCTATTTTTATGGATAGTGTACTAGTGTTCACCAGTGGCAAACAGTCCCATACTTTCATAATTGAAGTAAATTAAGAATGTATGGGACTGTTCTAATCGACCTAAAAGTTCATACACTTTGCTATAGAGGTCGCTTAACAGTGTATACGTAATTACGATGAATACGTAAGATACGAAGATGTGTGTCAATTAAAAAATGACCAACAAATTTATAATCAAATAAGTATTCGAAAGTAACTATCAAAGGTTAGACTTACTTTCTTTGGAGATCATTGCTGTTATATCATCACCGAGTTACGTAGAGATGAGCACGTAACAACATGTTGTGTGTTTCATTTCGGTGTGTTAGTAAAGAATGCTAGAACTCATTCTCATATCTCCTTATCTTTGATATTATCAAGGTCAATTGCAGCCCCTATTAAGTCGCTTGGGTTAAACGGCGACGAACGGTAGTAACTGCTATCAAGTGAACCGACACATTATGTCCCTTGTGCCCGGGTCAGAATACCCAGTTTATGAATGCGGAATACAGTGCATTCTATTACTACTTTCTTTTTTAACAAAAACTACAGCAAAACAATAAATATATACAACAAATTATAATGTGGGTATTGTATGCAACACGATTCAATCATTTTTTGAAACATTTTCAGCTCAATTCATGTCGAGGCCGAGCAACTTGAATACCATACATTGGCAGGCTACGACAGAGCCGTCATTCATAACTAAACCTCGCCCTTCCAACTGGGAGAAGCCGGCGGGCAAGCCGAAACCCACGAAGAAGTTCACAACGACAACCACTAAACCACACAAGAACTACATGAAGCCGAAGGATCCGGCTTCGAATCTGACCAACAAGACTGAAGAAACAACACCAAGCACAATTCAAACCACTTCAGCTACCAGCACTGCTGGTGAGTATCCATTTTTGAAACTTCTTTTCACTTATGCAACAATCTCTATGTATGACTCATGTAACAACTACATAATAATATCACATAAGCATTAATATTGCAATAAATAAAGTAATTACTTTTGTTCTAGATGGGCAGTGTATCAAATTTTGTTGAGAGGCCTTCTATTTGTTAGCCCAAATAGAGGGTAATTTTTTTTATTACAAAAGAAACAAAAAATCTCGCATGTTTTTAGACACAATGCATTTAGATTCTAAACTCTTAAACGCTAAACTGAAATTTTACGGACTAAAAATTTAAATGAGAAAATGGATAAGATTTTACGAATATCTGTTACCGTACGTCGTCGTGGCCCTATAGCCCAGGGGGCCCCTTATAATTGATACCTACGGCTAATAAGGTGGTAACTACTCCCCTCGTATTAAGTAACTTATACATTCACAACATCTGGAGTTTTACTTAATTAAGTATTGTGTTTTTATGCATGGAATTGCCACATTACATCTGATATAAATGGGTTCTAACTTTAAAACTCAAAGTGTAATATAATGTAAACAAGCACGTAACGACTAACGCAAACGAACCTAATTTTATCTACATCTGTTTATTTTTAAAGTTAATGCCTGTTTTCCTAATCCATCCACATTAACAGAAGCTTAATTAATATAAATAGGATTCTAAAATTGTTTTCTGTTGTCATTATTTTCAGAGTGCGGGGTAACGTCGATGTGGCCTCGACCAGAAACACGAATTATGGGCGGCAAAGACTCAAGCTTTGGTCGGTGGCCATGGCAGGTGTCGGTGCGAAGGACGTCCTTTTTCGGATTCTCATCGACGCATCGGTGTGGTGGGGCAATCATAAACGAAGGCTGGATAGCAACAGCAGGACATTGTGTTGACGAGTAAGTAAAATTATTAATGATGAAGTAGATTACTAAAAAAATTAGAATATAAAAGTAGTTTATCATTGAAATGTATGATAAAATATCATTATTAACGCACATAATTAAATCAACTTCTTGTGCATTAAACTAATAATAATGATTGTTTAGAAAAAGACAAATTTATATAAATATGTTAATAAAATATTTTTTATACAATAAAGCATTCTAATGGTCCATTCGAAGAAGTTATGTGGTTATGAACGTATATATAAGTAAAAATCGAAAGGATTTAAGTTAACTGCTGACTCTGAAGTCGACTATAAGGTAAAGGACAAGTTGAGGAGAGTAGACGCATTCTAGAAATCGTTACGTGATTTTACACACATGTAGGCTTATATCCGAGACGTAAGAGAGATGTTACTGCTGCTAAATGGGCTGTTCAGTTCATGACTAGATTACAATGTATTCTGCCACTTTCGTTTTAGTTGTATAGAAGTAATCCCGACATAAATATTTGTTGCCATCAATTGTAATTATGGCTTTATTATTCAGATCGATTTATTAATAAACACAACACTTTTTTCTTTCACAGCCTTCTGACATCACAAATAAGAATTAGAGTTGGCGAATATGATTTCTCGTCAGTATCCGAACAATATCCTTTCGTGGAACGTGGAGTTGCTCGAAAGGCTGTCCATCCAAAATACAATTTCTTTACATACGAATATGATTTGGCTTTAGTCAAATTAGACTCGCAAATACAGTTTGCACCTCATATATCGCCGATTTGTTTGCCGGCGTCTGATGATCTCCTAGTGGGAGAGAATGCTACAGTTACCGGCTGGGGGAGACTGTCTGAGGGAGGAGTTCTGCCATCGGTATTGCAAGAGGTAAAATCCTTTAAAATTACTAATGTCTCTTGGACTGGGAGTGAATCAATTTCAAATTTTAATTCAAAATACTTTTAGTTGATTAATCTATTTTGTCAAACCTAAGAATAGGAGAATTTTTGTCCAATTTAAAGAGTACAACCAGCAAATGTAGCATTTGCTCTTGTGTCGAATCCGTTCTTTACGATACCGATAACTTTATGATAAAGACTGTAATTACAGGTTCAAGTTCCAATAGTATCGAACGAGCGATGCAAGTCCATGTTCTTACGAGCTGGTAGACACGAATTCATTCCTGATATCTTCCTATGTGCTGGTCACGAGAGAGGAGGACACGACTCATGTCAAGGCGACTCAGGAGGTCCTCTACAAGTGAGTTATTAATATTTAATTTATGAAACTCTATTTCATTAAATTGTCCCAACGAACGTCGATAGAAAATAATAATATAATATTATTTTCTATCGACGACGCCAACGAATCATAATTATAATACAACGAACCGAGCAAAAGAAAAACAGTCAGAAAAAACTCTAAGCAAAAACGAAGTGGCGCAGGTGTGCCGCTTTGCTAAAACCTAGTATTAGTGAAAATATTATGTCATTTAAATTAAACGGAACATGTAACCTTTAACACAATTAGTAAATTTAAGGCTCACACATTTTTCATAATATTTTGATGCGACCTACAACTATTTAAATGAAAATGAATTGCTAAATATGTTGCTAAGCGCAAAACTCGGGACCACAAAGTCGCGTGCTAGTTTATAATAAAGTGTTGCTAGTTTATAATAAAGTAATTAATATTATCTCATGTATTTTTCAGGTGAAAGGAAAAGATCAGAGATATTTCCTCGCGGGTATCATAAGTTGGGGCATCGGGTGCGGCGAAGCGAATTTACCCGGTGTGTGTACTAGGATATCAAAATTTGTTCCTTGGATATTGCAAACTGTGAACGCGTGATTACAGAGTCAGTTGTCCTGTTGTAGTGTTAGACAGTGACTACAGAGTTAGTGTCAGAATGACCGACGAAACGAGTTCTGAAAATTTTTGAGAACAATGTGAGTGCAGTGCTAGTTACCTTCAAAAATGTTGATTTAGTGCAACGTTTTCTGAGGCGTTTCTTTTATTGAGTTCCACCGGGAGCGAGAACCCAAAAACGGGTCTATAGTGTTGGCAACTCGGAGTTATAACAAAATAAACTTAAGAGAAATAATGAATTGTTCTTGAAATCTTGATACACATTGAACTGTGTAGCATATCTTTCTTTTAAATGTGTTTATAATATTTACTATTGTAACATAATCTTCCATACTTACCCATTTCCTTGGTGTCACTTTCATAACTAAGCTTCATTGTGTTATAGTAGGACACATTGCATTCCATAGTTACAAACTAGGGAGTCTATAAGGAGACAGGAATCATAACCCTCTTATAGGAAGACCACTGTGAAATAACGTCACATGTGTTTTGTGTTTTGATGTGTGAAAGATAGATTAGAGCCCATTGACTATCAATTATCAGCTTAAGCTCAGCACAGACGTAGCTATTATTACCTTCAAATATAAATATATGTTACAGCCCATGTATTTACCACACACGGTATAAGATGATAAAATATATTTGCTTTCACAAGACTACATCTGCCTTGCTAAGTTCATAATATTACTATATATATTTCAGTATAGTAATTATAGCTTCGAGTGTGGTCAAAAATAATCCTTAAAATATCGTCGTGGCACATGCAAAAGAATCAAACACATGTTTCCGTAATCTTTCTAAAAACTCTTTATGTGTACCGAATTAGTCATGAACGAGCGTTTGAATAGTTTTGGTAGCAACACATTAACATTTTTTAGTCTTACCAAAAATGGTGCTTAACTTTATGTATCATTACGATATATCGTAATATGCATTGCTATAATAAATATTAAACTTCTATTTTTCTTCTTCCATCATTTTCCCGCGAAAAAAAAGCGCATTTTCCCGAGTGTTTATAGGTGGCGGTAGCCACTTGCGAGCTTACTCTTATGTGTACTGACACATAAGAGTGCATTACACATAAAGAGTGCACATGAGGCAGACTGCTGCCTGCTATTTTTAACATTATAAATAGCCTAAGTACTCATTTCTCTATTTTCTTCGAAGCATAAAATGACTTTTGCTTTTAGTGAATTTAATTTTGAAAAGGTTTGTTTTGTTAACGCTCCGAGGTTAGCAAGCATCAGCAACGTTAAGTTGCATTGCAGATGTTTGTTAACAAGTAAAGCGGAATTAGTATTAGTGATTCTGTATAACTTCGCTTTGAACTTAGCACCGGTGAAGTATTTAGTAATAAACGCCTTTACACTGACTGCTTGCTTTTGAATATTTGGCGCCTTTTTTTACATTTTGTAATGATTGCCAAGCTAATTCCTTTAATTCTTTTGTTTTGATAATTCTAAAAAATCTATATGTATTTGACACATTCATTATATATTTTTTTAATTTAAATAAAATATAAAAAAATGATTATTTAAATTGCCTTTTTTTAGGTAAGTACCTATTTTGCATTTAATTTAAATTTTATGTTTTTTTGACTATAAATTTTAAAGTTATTGGTGCATTAAAATCTAAAAGTAGTAAAAACTAGAAAACTTTTAAAACCTATTTTTTTTTTTACTTTTTCATTTTTTATATATTCCGGATACACTTAACAAAAATTAAGTTGCTGTAAATACAATTTATTTCTATTGCAATTTATGTCATAATATATTTTTAATTATATTTTTTCGAAAAATATTCTTGTATATTTTGTATATTTTTCGTAAATTTTATTTTATTTTTTGTAAATAGTCCCTTAAACCTAACTAAATACTTGCCTTATAGAAATAAGTTTTATATTATCAGTTAACGTTACAGTATTAATATATAATTGTAAATATTTTTTCAATAAAATAATGTCTAATTCACTGTTTACTATTAAATTCTTTTAGTTAACGTTTAGTTTGCTATAAATGTAAGTAGATAATTAAAATTATTAACAACAATGGAAACTGCATTTAAATAATATAAAATATACACAACTTTTATACTTCATAATATAATTTATATTTTTATAATTTACATTTTATACTATGAAAATGTAATTTTACTGGCAGTAAATGTTATTACATCTAATACTTTTTAAGAGAAGACAATTTCAAATTCACACAATTTTTTTTACAAATAATAATATAGTGATGTTTGTTTGCGTTTTATTTATTTTTTATTGTGAATTTATAGTAAGCTTTTGTATTTGTAGTTCATTTATAAAATAAATGTATAAATTTTGCCCTAACGTGTAAAATAAGTATTAATAAGAATGTTATAAATAATGTGAAGTTAAATGTGAATATTTACCAAAACGACACATTGTTACGACTTTTGTATGTTTATAAGTGATTTGTAAGTTATTAATTTTGTTTGAAAGAATAGTCTATGAAGATGTTGATCACATTTTGTTTGCACAAATAACATTGTTAATAAATAATGGGATAAATGTTGTTTTTTTTCATTATATTTAATACATTTTATAATAATAATTTTTATTTAATGAACTTATACATACAGCCTGATCGCAGTATCAGCCTTTAAATAAAAGTTTTGAGGTTTGTTTAGAATGTTATGGCGTACCTAATAGTACTACAATGTTGGCTATTCTACTTTCGTGCTGCCTAATTGCGTTTTTTTTGTCAAGATCAATAGAAAAACCTTTCGCTTTCTTGCTGGTGGATATCGTCGCCTATAAACACAAGGAACACCAAGAAATATGCCAATCAAGAGGTAAGCAAAAGACTAAGGGGAGGATAGGGAAATGGCTTCCCTTTCTCATTCACTAAAAAACAACATCAGACGTGCTGCCATTTCAGTTTAAGACTTTACAGTCTTTTATAAGGTGTTGGTTACTCTCACCAGACGGGCTGCTCTACTACTAAAACTCGTTATGATAAAATATTTCCGTCTGTATAAACATTAATGATTCTCCTTCTAAATGGCGAATCAGTACAATTGCACGAAAAACGCGCAGCCGCCCTCCGATGTTCTTATTTTTTGAGATATTAGATACACTATTCGTAAAAGGTCGTACTATAAAAGTATTTCCTTAACTGCAAATTGCTTTCCGAGACTCCGACGCTGTCTAACGACCATCCATTGTGCCGGTGCATCCAACGCAAACCATTTTGTATTTTACAAACAGTAGGAAATCTACGTAACTAATTTTCGTAGAGCGATAGAACCAAGAATGACGTTTATAACACCTTAAAACAGCGCCTTAAATGGCCAAATAAAAACATAAAAAATATTACTTAGAGCCGGTTTATGGAAAACAACCAGCCGGTTTTTAATACTTTTGAAGTTACAAATTGAAAGTTAGTGAATGTGGGTGGGGGGCGGGGGGTTTTTTAATAGGTAAAATATTCCTTAATCGATGAAATGGAGAAAAATATGATTATGTTTAGAAAAGTAGGTAATAATTTTCTTTGTCGAATTATATTACTAGCTCTCAAAACTATCTAAGTGTGTTGATCTTGACTTTAATATAATTTTTAGTTAGTACACTTTGTTATATATATTATTCTTATTATCTGAATAAGAGAGGTAACCTTTTTTATGACGTTATTAGGCTTATCGCTTCAAAGGGCGGCAGACAGATTGTCAGTTTGCATAATTGTAATTACCTATGCGATGCCTATAAATTTACTAACCCAGGCTATACAACACAAAATTATCTGTGATTCTTAACACATTATTTGTTAATCTCAATAATTACCTACTGTTTGTTTATTTTGTGGCATTCAACACAACTTCTCATGGAATCTAACCACTTCGTGCCATATGAGACTAATTTCCTGCTCTACGACACTCAGGAATTTGCTTTATAAAAGTATCGGGATTATTAAAATGTGAATTTATTTACAGACATTATTAAATAGCTCGTTCTAGGTCTTCTAAAATGAAAGAAGTTTTATTTGTAACCTGTTCCTCTTCTGGATGTTGGATCATTATGGATTATGGATCAATTTTAAACAGTGTTCTTGTATTTAAGTTTCTTTTATATTAAATCAAGTTTTAAGGTTTTCTTTTTTAGTTATTCTGGTCAAGTTCATCTGACAAAATGAAATAGGTAATATAGGAATATTAAAATTTCAGTGTTACGGCAAATTTACTAAATTTTATTTTTATTCTGTGGCATAGAAAAAAAAAGTATGGTGAATAGGCCCACCACAATTTTTGGAGTTTGTACACTTAATGAGAAAAGGAGTCTAACAACGAACGATTAGTTTTTTAAGCTATCAGTTTGAACTTTAAAATTATTCGTATTAAAAAAATATTAATTAAAAAAAATGCTTTAATTATTTTTCTTCTTTCTAATCGCGTTTCTCATTTGATTTATTAGTAAATTGCTCTAGTACGAAGGCAAGACGGGTCAATAGTATTTATATTATTTTTATCTTTAAACTATGGTAAAATATACCATGAGATTTAAAGAGTTGAACCTCGTTTGAAGTTTATCGAATGCATATAATATAATATGTTTTTTTGATGTACTTTTCACAAATTTAGTATTTATTTAGAACGACTTATTCAGTCGTTCAGAAACTTTATGTATACTAAAATACAAGTATTTTCACCAGGTGGCAAAAAAATATGGCAACGTTAACATATTATAATATGACAGGGGCGGACTCTGGGGATGCTCGGGACCCGAATTTTGTCGTTTTCATTTATTGTTAACTTTTATCTCTGTAATTTTTTATGCTCTAGAGAGTTTGTGGGCAAACGTTGTCATAAAAGTTCGACAATTCAGAAAGAACAATTTCAATTTAACACACAACAATAATTGATGTTTTGATTGTTTTGATCTAATTATTTGGAGTCGCTTGTCTATGTCTAATAAGTATTTACACTAAATCGTGGTGAAAGTAATAAAAAAAATATTTTGATTCTGTAAATCAAAGAATACCTAGAATATCTAGAAATGCAAAACTTAACTTTCATTGAATCTAAAGCCACGTTTTTAGTACTTTTTCTAAGTATCCTAGTAATATTGTATTGGGGCCAGGGGATAAGGCATCGCTGTGATCCCGGGTCTCATATTTGCCGCCGATGGTGGAACATGGGGGAGTTTTAATGGGTAATCTCACATACCCCCTCGCTGACTTGCCCTCATCGGCGACGGATAATCCGCAAACTTTGATTTCCCCTCTTAAAAAAAAAACTTAAAAAAAACTGAGTAGTGACCCATAAGTCATAATAAGTCTTCATTTTCCAAACACGTTGTTCGAAAAACTTTGTTTTATAACTTAAAATCAACAATTACCTAATTTAACATAGATACGCATTATCGCATAGCGATCTCTCGGAGATTCGGCATCGAAAGAAATAAAAATAAAGATGATGCAGATATCAGTCGCAGTCAGAGTAGCACCAACGAAAGCAAATGTTCCGTGAAGATGGAAGGATGCCAATATGGCGACACAGGTTGCGTCTTGCACTATGAGCAGATACATTGTTCTATATAGACCTGATTATAGTGCGAGAGCAAATGGCATAACAGTCGAGATTCTACATACCTACCTACATGAATTGCAAGGCTATGACAAAGATATTCGTTCAAATTTTTGCCTGCATATTATATGGGTTTGCGATTTCATATAATTATATAGGTAAGTATATATAATCCACATAAATATAATAAATCTGCAATCCTGCAATTTACAAATATTCGTTGAAATCCGAGGAAGACAAGAATAGAAGAATTGATAAAAATTACTGCTCTCGAGGGATCATTTAGAAATAAAAATACTGGCGACAGTAACCCTTAGGGAATGAACTGAAACTGAAAATGAAAATGAACAGTCAGCCTGATTGCTTAAAAAAACCCGCATCTTCAATTTTTTTTAAAAATATTGTGAAGTTCAGTAGAAGCCAAATGACCACTCGTGTACTATTGTGACCACGTTCGGACACTTTAGTCCAAGTATTAAGCGAAAGCGTTTTATTTACTTGTGTAGCTATTTTTAAATCTACATTTTCGGTTATTGTTAATATCACCGCGAATTGGTAGTTTTCCCGTGGAGATTTTTAATGGTATATTGGGGGATATTGAACTGCAGCTAGTCAATTTTCAAAATCAACGCCCAGGTATTGGAAATCATCTGTCCCTTTGCTCCATCTATACTTATATTATAAACAGGGTTATTTGTTCGAAACAACTCATTCGATTTTTAAAAAAATTACCAATATTTATAATAGGATTTTAGGAAGGATATAGGATAAATATTCCACGCGGGCCAAGCCACGTGCACCAGCTATCTAAAAATGAACGCTTAGTAAAAGTATAATATAATATCAAGCGTCAATGTATTTCAGGCGTAAGCCGACGAAGTCGCGGGCAACAGCTAGTATGTTTTATATGTAGTAAACATAATATAGTAAACAAAGTTGGCCCTGTCGGGAATCGAACCTATGACCCCTGAGGCAGTTGTTATTTAATAATTTGTTATTTGTTATTTAATAACCACTTTTAATTTGTCTTTTTGTTTATAAAAATAATATTCCGCTAGTATCTTGTTCCTTTCATCCAACCAGTGGTTCGAGACCAATTGCTGGCCGTCCTTTGTTTCTGGAATGTCGAAGTTTCCCACCAAAAAGAAAACCAACCTACGTGATCATTCCGGAAACTTTGGCGGTAAAGTTTGTACGAAAATTACGTGAGAGAAGTCGTAACTTTCTATTTCCTGAATGTTTATCTCTGTACTTATTTTTTGGTTTATTCCCATCTCGGCACCCACGAATTTATATGATAATAATTGTTAGGTACAGTTATTGAAATGATAGAAACATAAATTTACCTCGATTTAAATCTTTGAATTTACCTGATTATTTATTAAATTCAAAATCAACACTCTTAAAAAGTTATTAGATCTAAATAAAATATTTATATTTACGGGACTTGCAACATGTCCTTTCAATAAAATCACAGTATTTGTACTGAAAGCAGTTTGATCAAAGTAACAATATCAGTGCACTTTTAGGATCAATTGACGCTTGATTAATCCTTTACTTTTATAATAGTAAACAAAATAACTTAAATAACATAAACAACACTGGTAGGTATATCAATAATAAAAAATCCAATTAATCAACAATTGTATAAAAAAAACCCTAATCAACAATAGTAGGTATATAAATTGACCAGATTATTCAGTTCATTGTCCGCCAGGATACAAAAACCGAAATTATCTCAGATAATTGTTTTATGCAGGTTTTTAAATTTATTAAACCATCTTCAGAATTAGCCACAATTTGTGTGATTTTTGCATGAAATTTTACGTATTTATCTTTCTTTTTTGAAATAGGGATTTTACTTTTGAAAAACTTTGTAATTTTAATTGCAAACCAACTTGTGTCATGTTTAAAAAAATTTAGAAATTTTATAAATGTAGGATTTTTGCCGACACGTCTACTCAGTCGAGCATTCCAGCCTTCTACACTATTGGTGGTACGGTTTCTCTCACCGTAACAACACCATTAGTCCCTCCATACCCTAGCTTTATTTGGAGGTCCATTTTCCAGCCAATGATGTACCATGTAATCATTAAATTTGTTATAACTCGGTCATTATAACTAAAAAAATAAAAACAATATTTTAAAAAAATACCAGTTATGCAATAAAAACAAAAATGAATATAATTATCCAAAATTGATAATACCTGTCCTCCATAATCAGGACGAATCCGTCTTCTATTGCCTTCTGAGGAAGCAGCGCCAGCGCCGCGCATTTTTTTACGTGGCTTAAGGACTCGTCATGATTTGTCAAATCTAGTGTTTGCGCTTTACGAAGCAAGCACCGTGTGTAATGTACAAAGCATCCTTTTATAATTGCTTTTGGAAAAGCTATTTCTGCAGCCTTGATCGCCGCTTCTTCGAAATCAAACGTCATTTTTTCCGGCTTCATCTTTGGAAAAACTCTACATAATAGTTCAAACATTATTTTGTAGGTTTTCATTTTCTTGTTAATTGATAGGCAATATATAAGAGGCACTATATTGTTATAATGCTCAGAGCTTTCCAGATCACCCGATATAACATATAATTGCTTAAACGGACTTGGACAACATTTAAAAGTGCCATCGAGAAAGAAATATTTCACATGATCTTATTATTAAGCATCGATCATTAATAAATCTATGTGCAATCGTTTATATTATTAAAATGCATGTTACACATTCAAACATTTATTTTAAAACGTTTAGAGGACTGTACTTTTAAGGTAAATTTTACTCACCATATCGAGGGTGCCGAGATGAGAATAAACCTATTTTTTGCCACGGGAAATTTCAAGTTTGTACCATTGTTCCGATATTACAAATTTTATATTTAATAAAACAACATTCTATGAGAGGAGCCGATTAGTTAATGATTTTAATATATTTTTTTTAACTTTAGTAGTTTATTAGCTTTTCCAATACTGGATGTACAATATACATATCCTTACAAATTTTCGCATTTATAATAAATACTACCTAGTGCCTGCGACTTCGTTCGCGTTGAAAAATAAAAAAAATTATAAGCAATGTAACGCTTGACCTCTTGTTGCTATAACACTTAGCCAGGAGTTAGTTTTCTTAATTTTAGATGATCCCTCTGGAATAGTCCTTTTTTCTGGATGAAAGGTACCCTATGTCCTTTCTCATGTCCCAGACCACGTGTATGCAAAATTTCATGGTGATCGGTTAAGTAGTTTTTGCGTGAAAGAGTAACAAACATCCATACATCCAAACAAACTTTCGCATTCATAATATTAGTACAGATTAGTATGGATATGGATTAGTAGGATATCCAATATTGAACGAAGACGTAAGAGACCACGAATGACATTAATTAATGACCTGTTACGGTTATTAAGAAACTTAACCAGGACATAAAACTAGGCGGACAATTTAACTCATTTAGTCCGCCCCTGGGCGACAAACGAGACAATATCCATTACAGTAAAAGTTCATGTGCAATTCCGTAGAGAGGTTGTTGATAAAACGGCACAAACAATAACCGGGAAGTTGAGATTAGAGCTTAATTGTTTGGTATTTCTAAATGTAAGTAGTAACTTCTATGGTTAATTAAATTTGTGATAATCTCAGGCAGTACTGAATTCAAACATTCGCAATAATTATAATTACAATAGTACCTAAGTGACGTTATGCAATAATACATATAATTGGCTATCACACAAGACTTATAATGCGTCGTACTCGTGGCTTGTTTCCGATTTTTTTTTATTTTTTTTATTTTATTTTTTATTTAATAAGGTACACAAAACAGAACACTGACATTAAATACATTGAATAGATATAATTACATTGAAGTGAACTAGACAGAGGCCCAAAACACGTGTACACAGCATGTCCAAACAAAACAGTGTTGCTTACACACATAAGAACAAAACAAAAGAAGAAAACAGAAAAGTGACGCACTTTCATCCGCAATCAAGCTTAGCCACATTCTAAAAGAAGTCAATTTGAGATGAAAGTACGTCTCCACAAAGCCACAACAAAACAAATATTATAATATTAATGTATAATATATAAAATATGTAAGTGCAATAAAATGTTATCTATTAAGATATAATATGGGTTTTTTATTTTTTATTTATTTATATACACATATTTTATTAATTTTATTTAATGACGCTCGCAGTTACAATGGCCGTGATATGCTTTTTGAATTTAGTTAAGCTATTTTCGAATATGTCAACTTTACCGCTATGTTTAAGCAGGAGATCGTTATATTGTCGACACATCCTGACAAGGGGGTTTTAATTATGTATATAATACTCGTATATACCTACCTAAATCTGACAGCAGAATCTCAGCTATCTTATTCGCAGGTGACTTTTCCTGTTAGCCACTAGGTGGCGCTGCTTCATTCCCATACAAATTCACGTTTACGCGTTCGATGCGTTTGATCGAGTAAAATCACACTACACACTTTTTCCTGAAGATGAAAAAAGCTATGAAGAAATGATGTTTGGCGACCATACATGAGATGAAGTAGGCTGAAGTTTACTTCAAACGATTTTGATCCTCGATTCGCTGAGGCTTGCGTGTGGTGCGTGCATAAAGTTAGGCTAAGTTACTCCTTATAACATCAGCTATCTGCCAGTGAAAGTATCGTCATAAGATTCGGATATTAGCCTGAACAAACAGAGATAAATAAATAGATACTTATAGATATCTGGATATTTTTGATTGACCTATGTGTAATAAAATAAGTGTGGGTTAAAAGAAGAAAACGATTTATTTCATGGATCTAATTTATTCGTGCTGTTAGGTTTTTCGAATTTCTTTCCCTTCCGACATACGGAGCTCTGGGGTCTCTTAAGGGAAACAGTTACAAAACTCAAAGACGAGATATACTGGAAGTGATGTGAAAAGTTTATTAATCATGGAGTAGATATTACAAGAGTCTGGACTCAAGCCTACACAAGCAATTAACGCCATAGGTGCTACAAGTGTGCTGTCGACCATAGAAGGATTAATGATAAAGGAATGGGATAATGGGCTCTGGAATTCTTTACTCACTCGTCGAAACACTAAAGCACATATGCTGATATTTCGACGGTATTTTGTAACCTCATTTAACCTAAAATTACAATAAATTAAAATTTAAACATATTAACTTTTTGAGGGCACCTAAGAGGATAAAAGTTGGCTATCAACAGTACCACTTCCGTATACTTTATATCTATGCAACCCTAATACGAACAAATCTCTGACGTCATCTCCACTGATAGCACCCATTTGTATGTGTAAACAGCATTTATTATCTCATCCCGTAACAAAAGTAATCCCAGTGAAAAATTAATCCGTCTGACTCGATGTTTCCTGATTTTTTTTTGTCGGCTTACAGGGCCCACTGAAATATTTTATGGGCACGTTGTTTTGACCTCAATGGCACCTTTGTTTCGGTAGGTCACAATTTGGTCACAATAAATAACGATCAATGACAGATCCAATACACATGTGAAATATATTTTTACAGAGTATTTTGTCGCTGCAGTGTCTGAATGAAGTTTCATTTAGGTGAACACTAGCGACCCGTTCCCAGCTTCGCACTGACCCAATTTTATTTCGTAAATTATACACACAAACCGTCTTCCTTTATCACTCCTTCCGTTGGTGAAAACCGTATCAAAACCCGTGTTGTGGTTCAGAAGAAGTTAGCAGATAATTAGACAGATGCAGATGGCGACTTTATTTTTTCGCGTATAATTCAATTATTTATCCTACTAATATTATAAATGTGAAAGTTTGTGAGTATGGATGTATGTTATTTTTCACGCAAACACAGCTCAACGGATTTAGATGAAATTTGGCACACATATAGTTTATTACCTGGATTAACATCCGTGCTAGGTTCCTGAGGGATCGTCTAAAAACATAAGAATTGGGCGCGACCATCTTCACAGCGATAAAGATATCAGATATTTTCTCATGTGTGATATTTGTCATTTTTCAACGCGGACGAAGTCGCTGGTACCAGTTAGTTATTATTATGAACTTTTATCACTCTGCTCTCCAAAACACAGGTCTTTCTGGTAAACTTTTATATTTTTAGTACCCCCTATAAATTCGTTGAGAGTAAAAAGGAGTTTACGGAATTTAATGTACTTGGAATCAGCATAAGGCAAGTGAAAAGTTCGCCAACTGTAAAGGCTGAGTGCACAACTTTGTCCTGTTGTCGCCTCTTGTATTTTAAGATCCATTCAGAACAACGATGCACGAAAAGGGTAATAAAGGTGAGAGGTAATTATGTTTATTTTTATATGGCTTACATGTTATAATAGGTAGTATCTTGTCTAGTTATCAACAAGTGGACTGCCTCTCAGAATTAACTTGAACAAATTTATAAAAAATGTATGTTTCATATGCATGATACTATACGAGATAGTACGTGCATTATGTTCTCAAGAAATATGTGTTGATTTAACACTTACGACTATGATATACAACTTAAAATTATTTCAATATACGCGATATTCAAATACTTACCTATTAAATATAATATTTTGTTATTTTTGAGTTAAAAAACTAAAGATATTATTATTTTTTAAATATGTTTAAGAAGTAGCATCAGCTTGAAAGCAAAATTAACTAAATAAAGTATGAGTTAAAAGTACGAGTATAGCTTCCAAAAAAAAACCTAGCGACCTTAAGTGAATATTAAACAATAATAATGTTATAGATTTTACATTTTTCTAAATATATTTTTTCATCTGGAAAGCCATATACTTACTTAATTTTCCGTTCTGTAAACATCATTAAATTTTATTAAGATACTTACTAGATTCACGTCAAGCATATTTTGTATCGTTCTTCAAACGACAACTGAAATTCGCTGGAGACACGTTTCGGAAAACAAGATATTTAAGAGGTATAACGAAGTAAATTGAAGTACTCTTTTGGGAGAGGTTGTAAAATATGGTATTTCGGAGGCGAAATATTATATTTGTGAACCAGAGGCGTGAGGTACTTTATTATGGCGTGAGGCTTCTTTATTATTTAGGCACATTTTTTCCTGTGACAAAATTGAGAACGAATTCTGTTTCATTGTGTTCGATTCCTTCGTTATCTAATTTCAGTTTAACAATAAAATATAAAAAAAACCTTGTCATATTTATAATATTTACAATATATTATATGACATTATCTAAAGTATTTACTAAGTTACTCCTAAATATTATTAAATAGTATAGGTATATATATATATATATATATATATATATATATATATATAGCTTTTGTTTAGTCTTTACAAAATCTATAGACTCTAAACTTTACTTTTAGACAGTCGGCCCTTTCATTTATTATCTTTAACATTTCTTTTTTTTTTAAATATTTTAAAAACACTTTTTCTGTATTTAATTGTAGTCAATTTGTATGTAAAAGTATCTCTACAGCATTTATTTCGAACTGTTTTCCCCTTCTGTTTTCTTCTTTCTTTGTAGGCATTTTTACTGATCCCTTCACTAATCAAGTGTGCAAAGCCGCCAACAAAAGTTTGTAATTAATAACTAACAATTTGTTAAACAATCAACACAACAAACATAACAAACATAACATAACAAACATAACAGAATTTTTTCGATACTATTATGCATTCACTTTTGAGTAGTGATATAGACAAGTTCTGCTTGGTGGGAGACTTTAACATACCGAACCTAAAATGGAATAGTGCTATTGTCGGAACAGAACCGGTTCTTACCAGTAATAGTACTTCTGTAGAAAATTACTTAATTAACATGTTATCTGCAATTAATGGTGTCCAATATAATCATATTGCTAATTGTCATAATAACATACTTGACTTGTTTATATCCAATACGGACTGCTGCAGTGTTGATTACCCGTCTTTCGGTTTGGTACAACCAGATAATCATCATCCGCCCATCTTAGCACTGGCTAATCTTAATGTTTCTTATAAGACTATGCTGCGTAACAATATTCCTAGATATAGGTTTATTGAAGGCAACTATAATATCATTAACGAAGAGCTGCGTCATATCAACTGGCATACACTTTTGAGTCCTCTGTCCGCTATTCAGGGTGTTGATGCTTTTTACGAAAATGTTTACGAAATCATTAAGAAATACATTCCTGCTCGGCCTACTAAAAGTTCTAACTATCCTATCTGGTTCCCCCGTCCATTAATACACATACATAAAAATAAAAAACGTGCGTGGGATAAGTGGAAAAAGTTTGGCAACATAAGTAGCTATGAAGAGTTCTCTCTTTACCGACATAGATTTAAAAAACTTAGCAAAATTTATTTTAATCAATACATTGAAGGTATAGAGACCTCATTGAAAAAAGATATTAAAGTATTCTGGTCATATTTGAATAGTCGCAAAGACAAGACTGGTATACCCAATTCTATGTTTTTCGGTCAACACAAATCAGATAATGTCGAAGGGATATGTAATATGTTTTCCAATTACTTTTCTTCTGTTTATGAACCTGCTATTATTTCTTGTGACGATAGGGACACCTGTGAATTGGAAGGTTCTGGCAGCGAAGTTTTATCAGACATAGACTTGGATGTTAATAGTGTATATATAGCACTAAGATCTCTAGACGTGGGGAAAGGGGCAGGTCCTGACGGTATTCCACCATTATTTCTCAAGAGTACTTGCACTATTCTCTCCGCACCAATTGCAATTCTTTTTAATAAATGTCTCAGCGAAGGTGTTCTTCCACACATATGGAAGACTGCCAATATAACACCCGTTCATAAAAGTGGTAGCAGGAATAATATTGAAAACTACAGGCCTATCTCTTTACTGTCTACTCTGTCTAAGGTTCTCGAAAGATTAGTTCATAATAAAGTTTATCCTACACTGCACCGCCTCATTATACCAGAGCAACATGGTTTTGTTAGGAAACGTTCAACATTAACTAATTTAGTAGTTTATACCAATTTCTTATTTGAAAATTTAGATGATAGAACACAAGTTGACGTAGTATATACAGACTTTTGTAAGGCCTTCGATAAAGTGGACCATAACTTATTACTCAAGAAAATTGAGTTTAATGGGATTAAGGGAAATTTGTTAAGATGGTTCTCGGCATATGTTTTGAACAGGATGCAAAGAGTTGTGGTGCACGGTTATACCTCTGAAACTATAACAGTGAGTTCTGGCGTTGCGCAAGGTTCCATTTTAGGGCCCTTATTGTTTGTCATATATATCAATGATATTGCCAATTGTTTTAAGCATTGCCGTTTTTTACTATACGCCGATGATTTGAAAGTCTATAAAAGGATAACAGCCTTAGATGATTGCATTAAGTTACAAGAGGATCTTGATCGTTTTAGTAGATACTGTACTGAGAATGGACTGTATTTAAGTTTATCCAAATGTAAAGCTATAACTTTTACTAGGAAAATAAATATAGTTAATTATCATTATAATCTGTGTCATACTATACTGGAAAAGGTACCGGTTATAAGAGATCTGGGGGTTTTTCTTGACTCTAAACTAATTTTGAATCAACATATTCAACATATCTGTAACAGGGCGTTTCAGTTCTATGGTCTTGTTATAAGAACTTGTTCAAATTTTAAACGTCCAGATACTTATCTGTATCTGTATAAGACTTTGGTTCGGTCACAACTTGAGTATGCCTCGATAGTTTGGAATCCCTTTTATGATAAGTATTGCCAACAGATTGAATTAGTGCAGCGTAAATTCCTTAAAACACTTAATTATAAGTGCTTCCACTCAAGGTTGTCATATGTTGATGCATTGGAGAAATATTCCCTGCCAAGTTTAGAACAACGACGATTGCTCCTGGATGCTATGTTCCTGTACAATATTTGTCATAACCACTATGACTGTGTTTGCCTCGTGAATAACATTGTATATCGATTACCAAGCAGTTCCCAGCGTATACGAGATTCTCATACGCATAAACTATTTATGCCGAAGTTCTGTAAAACTAACGCTGGCGAACGTGCACCTTTATACCGTGTTATGCATAGGTACAATTGTCTGTTTACGGGTGTTGATCTATTTTCTGTTAGATCACGGGAATATAAAAATGAAATTGCTAAATTAATTTAATTTTATGGTGTTGTTTTTTCTTTTCTTGTTTTTGTTTTATTTTTTTGTATATTCTTTTTTAGTATGTCTTTCACAGTGTAATTGTTTGTTTTCCCAAATAAAATAAAATAAAATTAACAAAACAAATAAACGAATTATGAAGTCAGTTTGTTAAATACCATCAAACGGGGTACTTTGACTTCCAGGGGAACATTGACACATTTTGGGGCTAAATTGACAATGGGTTAAAACTGATCTGTTGGTGTCTTTATAACGACTCAGAAGCGCGGGAAGTCCCGGTAAATTACAGCGATACATCCACTGTGTTGCCATAAGGATGTGGCGGGGGAAGGGTGTGAAAAAAAAACATAATAAAGAAATGTTGATTATTTTTGTTTTTTTTATTCAATTTCATAAAATTTTTACTCAAAATTGCTTCTTATTTTTGTAGAAGGCTTATTAATATAAGCTTTTAAGCAATTACTTTGACTTTCAGTGCATTGCAATGCTATAATTGTCAAAATAGTTGCAAAATAGCCTCTCACTCTGGGTAACTTTGATACCTACAAAAAAACAATAAAAAAAAATTGAAGAATTAATTTTTTTCTCCATTTGAGCGTTGGACTGTATAGCCAAAGGACTAATTGCACTATAGAGATAAAAAAATATCAAATATCGCAGAAACGCGTAGTAGGAACAAAAAAATACCCTCAAAACCCTGTCAAATTAACTCCGTTTGACGGTAAATCATTTCCGCAACTAAAAAATGGCTTTTAATAAAATATTTTGGCGTGCTAAAAGTTCTAAAACGAATGACTAATGTCTGTCCTAAATATTCAGATACGTCAACGTTTTAGGTAAATGTTTGTCGGGTCATAAGTTGAATATTCTGGGGCTCCGATCAGCCATGACTCTTCTTTACGACCGTGCTCACCCCGCCGGGTCAAACGTTTGGAAGAATCGACCAAGCGACCTTGCTTATTTTTTCTCTCAATTACCCTCCATTTTCTTTTACATATTCATTCATCATGTTAGGAAATCCAAATTCTTAAAAATGTTAAAAATGCCTACCTACTGAACCGTAGTTATTTTTTTGTTTGTTTAAAAAATGTGGAACAAATATGAAAACATGTTTAAAAACTTTGAGATTACAAATAATATTATATATTACTTACACATTTCTTCATAATATTGCGAAAATCTTTTGTATAACGTTAAAAAAATCTTGCAATATGCTTTTTGTTTTTATTTATTATCTCTAAAGTGGCTATTATAAATACAACTATATCTGCACAGGCCTTTACAAGCCTTTAACTAATATATAACTTGGGATTAGTGCTTAGACTAGCAGGTGTTGTAAACTCAAGGGACAGCACGTAGCTAGATTATCATCTAAGCTGAATTTAATAATGGTATGCAGATGGTGAGGTTTAAACCAATTAAGATGAAAGCTGTATGTATCACTTATAAAGGTGAATCATAGGTGAATCAATTTTGATTTTGATTTGATTTTGATTTTGACTATTATTTGTTAAAATTTTTATAAGAAAAAGTCATCTTTTTTATAGTTACTCTTTAAAAAGGGTCATTTTAACTTATGAAAAATGTAAAAAGTAAAAAGCACACTGGTCAATAGGTGTAATCAATTAAAATAGTAAAATCCTTACTATTTTAAATCCAATACCGAAATACTATATATAATAGAATATTTTAAACGTATAACACGTGCTTATCCTGCATACGAGTGTACACATTATTGTTTGTTTGCAAATAGAACCAGCCAGTAACAAATTTACGTTGATTACAAGGGTCGCTTATATAAAAAGCTTTTGTGGCACTAGTTTTTACCTGCGACGCGTTTTCGTCCGCGTCCCTTTTTCTAAAGCATTGAAACATTTATTCAATGTTTACCATTGAACTATATGTTATTCTAGAACAGGGATTCCCAAAGTGGTCGATATCGACCCCTTGGGGTCGATATCGGTTTCCTAGGGGTCGACATAAACGAAAAGTGATTTTGGGGGTCGACGAGGTCTAAAAATCGACCCCTATTATATTAACACAAGTTCTTATTTAAAACTTTCAAGATAGGTAAGTAGGTAGTTACTGTATTGTTTATGTTGTGTTACGTGTACTAAGAATAATTAATATTTTTGTAGGAAATAATGTTCCAGGAATGTAAAGTTTCAAGTTCGTACAAGATGAAAAACTCGGCAAGTCTATGTGGACAAGTTTGTGCAAGATTGAGTTGGAGCGTACGTCTTTCAGCGGCGTTTTGACTTGCTCTCTATTTGACGATAAAGTGCTTATCACACTATTCAATTTGAACGATTCCTATTTAGGAATCTAAGTAGTGAGCTCGTGATCACACTACGCTAAATTGATTTCTAAATCGAAGATATAGAGTTGAAAATGGATAAACTCTTAATTGAATCCAATCTGTTCTAACTGCGATCACACCTTCCGATTTCCTAAATTGGAATCGTTCAAATTGAATAGTGTGATAGCGGCTTTACGCGAATTAAGACGAACGAATTCATGATCAAGTCCAAACATGTTCCTGATATTTTACTATTTAACGAGCTTGCATTTAGGTTGAAAGTTCATTTGCGTTTTGAAATTCGTTGGAGCTTGAACGATAAAAACTCATATAGCTAAGTACTCATTTATTTCAAGAGATTACAAACTTATTACAAAGCTAAATTAAGTGAAGTAAAGTGACTGAAAAAGTGTTAAACACAACATACAACATATTTTAAATAGGTATGTATAATTGTATTTGTAAAAATTACTAACACTTAAGTCTTTGGTTTTCGTTCTTATTCTACCTAATTACCTAATACGAAGTTTCTATACCTAATTACCTACTGTAGTTACTTCCCAATATAGGTATCAAAGTTTATCAAAGAGTAAGTCAGTAATACTTAACAAGAATCCATTAACTGAGTGTGATAAAAATAAGATAGTGTGCAAATTTAACAGTTTATTATTGTTTTTTATTTAGGTTCCTTATTTTTTTGTTTGCAGAATTACTGAAAGTTTTATGATGGCGGACACGAAAAAAAAATGCAGACAATACAGTTTGGACTACTTGAAGTTCGGATTTATTGCATCTCCATCAAATCAACACTTCCCGATGTGTCTCATATGTGAAAAAGTATTTAGTAACGATGCCATGAAGCCTTCAAAAATGGATGACCACTTATCAAGAGTACATGCTAACAAAAAAAGTAAGCCCTTGTCATATTTTCAAGCACTGAAAGAAAAACTAGACAAAAGGCCATCCATAGGATCGATGTTTGCGTCATCATCTATTCGAGACAATGATGGTTTACGAGCGTCCTATAATATATCTTTACTAATAGCGAAGTCGGGGAAACCCCATACAATTGGAGAGCAGCTTATCTTACCAGCCATTGCGGAGGTCCTTAACAATGTATTGCACAAACCCGCACATGATATTTTAAAGAGAATACCTTTGAGCAACAACACCGTTCAGAGACGCATAGATGAGATGGGACGCGATGTGGAAAACATTTTATGCAAGTTCTTACAGACCCGCAGATTCTCTCTCCAGTTGGACGAGTCTACATTACCCGGCAATGAAGCTCTATTGTTAGGATATGTTCGATTTATCAAAGATGAAAATATGTGCCAAGAACTGATTTTTGCTGCATATTTAGAGACTGATACTAGAGGAGAATCGATTTTTCAGGCCGTGGAACATTTTTTTACTGATAAAGCTATTCCATGGAAGAATATTGTTTCTGTTGCGACTGATGGTGCACCGTCTATGGTTGGTCGTCATCGTGGCTTTATAGCTCACTTAAAGCGACAACTGCCTGATGTACTGGTTATTCACTGTGTGATTCACAGGCAGCATTTAGCAGCAAAAAAGCTGAGTCCTAGATTGCATAAGTCTTTACA
This sequence comes from Synanthedon andrenaeformis, assembly GCA_936446665.2. Lineage (NCBI taxonomy): Eukaryota > Metazoa > Arthropoda > Insecta > Lepidoptera > Sesiidae > Synanthedon > Synanthedon andrenaeformis. The sequence goes on along the minus strand of OW387786.2, from coordinate 2,295,644 downwards.
ATATGTAATAAATGCTATCAACAAGATTCGAAGCAATTCTTTGAACTCTCGGTTATTTGCTCAACTATGTGACGAAAACGACGAAGTCTTTACTCGGTTACTTCTGCACACTGAAGTTCGCTGGCTATCAAGAGGCTCTTGCTTAGAAAGATTTTCAGCCCTTTTTGAATCTGTGTTGGAGTTTTTACAAGAAAAAGATCCGAATTTGAAAGAAAATCTGAACAATTGTAAAACAGATATTTATTACTTGACTGATATCTTTGGAATGTTCAACAAAGTTAATTTGCAACTACAGGGTGATGATCTTAACTTGATTAAAACAAAATCAATAATATCGGCCTTCGTGGGTAAACTAGTTCTTTATAAACAAAATTTAGGCAGAAAAGAATATTCGCAGTTTCCGCATTTGTCAAAATTACCAAAAATGCTTCAAGATGATGACATTTTATTATATGTTACTCACTTGGACGCATTACACAAGGATTTTACGGAGAGGTTTGATGATCTTTTAAATTTACAAATTCCTCAATGGATAATAAATCCGTATAACACCACAGCCATAGAAGAAGCCAATGTGATAATGCAAGAAGAGTTGATTACCATCAGCACAGACGAAGAGCTTAAGCAAAAGTTCAACCAAGGCTATCAGAAGTTCTGGTTGCAACGCAAAATTGAAACACAGTATCCTACATTGTGGAACATTGCTGAAAAATACCTTATCGCTTTTCCATCATCATATCTAGTTGAAAAAAGCTTCAGTGTGGTAACAAACATTTTGACAAAACAAAGAAACCGTTTGAAAATCAACGAACGTGGAGATTTAAGGCTGCAACTCACTAATATTGAACCGGATGTAGCTAGATTGGTAGATAGTCACCAGGTTCATCCATCGCACTGAATGTTTTATTTTCTCTTTGCGAATTAATAGTTTTTAAAATATAATTTCCTACCAACTTAAGATGCTTTATGTATTAATTTGTAATAATTATAAATTAAACTTGATATTTACTGAATTGGATTGTCTTTTTATTTTGTTAAATTTTGACGAGAAAATGAAATCAACTTCACTCACTTAACCAAGTGCAAAGTTTTCTAATTGGCACCTTAGTACCTAGGTATTTTGTACCAATAGGAAAAAACTAAAGATAGACTAAGATAGATAGCTGCTTTAAGTTAGCGGACCATTATGAATAAGGGGGTTGGTCTTAAAAGTAGGTAATTTGACCATGGGGGTCTGAGGTAACAGTTCATTGTTGAAAAGGGGTCACTTGTCCAAAATAGTTTGGGGAACCCTGTTCTAGAATCTTGATAGAACATAGATATCTTTGATGGAATATATAAATCTTTGTTGTTTACCATCTTAACTTAACTGCCGACCTTAAAACATGTAAGTTTAAAATTTTGTATTATAAACACGTTTCAATATTATATAATTTCAAACTGAATTGAATACTGGCTGTAATAAAATACATAGTTTTAATTTCGAATCCCCGAGGACATCTACAGAACGGCAAATCAATCTCGGTCTTTCTTTCCTTATCCAAACAGCATAACTGGTGCATGCTAATTCAAGAGACCACTAATATATATTGATTTTTATACCTAATTATAAGTTTTATAAGATCTAGTATCTCGCTTTTGCTCGCGACTTCGTTAGCGCCCATTTTTCTTAGGTCATAATAGTTATTTGTGTTATAAGGGGACAAAATAAGATTTTGTTCCTCAAGGGAGTTAATTTGTATTCAGAACTTAGCCTCGAGTGACACACACTATTTTGCATCACTACCTGTGGGAAGAAGAAAGAGCTACGTTTCGAAACCGTATGTATAAACATTGGACTGAAAGTGTAAATAAAACATACATTATGAAAAAATTATATATTTATGTTTACAACTTGGACCAATCAGAAAGAGAGAAAATTCAAACTCCTATGGGACAAAATTGATTGTTGTTCCCTCTAAAGCCAAGTGTCGTTTTTCGAATAGGTGTGATGAAAAATATTTTATTCCTTCTAGTCATATAATAGTCAGGAGTTGATTTTTAATATAATTTTAATTCATAGAGGATCCTTCGGCAACAGTATACCAAGCTAAATTAAATCTCAGCATCTATAAACAATGAAATGATCAGCGATAGTTGGTTTATTTAGATGACTTGTTTAAATAACAAGCAAAGCAATGTAGATATATAAACGCATTACCTATATCTCAAGATTTGGTCTAACGAAGTAAAATTGTATCATAACTAAGGTTTTGTTTCATAATATAAACGGTTATTTCAAAATAGTCTAACTTATAACAATCTGTAATAATAGTCTTATTTTATATTATCACATATCAATTTTCACAAATTTAAATAAATTATAACTATATATTATATAAAATATAAAAATAAATGCTGTTCATAAGGGCTTCAATTGAGAACGGCTGTACCGGTTTTGCCTTTTTTAAATTTAAAAAACTGAAATTTATAATAGGAAAAGTAAAATTTGAAAAGTTGTTACAAATCGGATAAATGGGGTAAAACGGCATAAAAATACTTTTCAAATGTGATATGAACTCAAAACCACAATTCAGCCATGACTCCAACAGTGGTTTTTGTTTTCGAGATTAACGAGTCATCATTATAGCGATTTAAATGGCGGGTGAAGTCGTTTTTTATACATTCGAATTATTTGTTTTGATATCAGTCTGCAATGTTTACTTTAACTTGTTCTAAAAGTTTAGATTTAGCTCGATTAATCTTTTTATATTTGGGATTAGCTTTTACTGATTTTCTTACGCTGCTTCGAGTCATTACTCTGTCGAATATTTCTTCGCTAGTATCTTCACTTCCATCGTCGGAGAAGTGATTTGTCATACTCTCATTCTTTTTCTTTGGTCTTATTACAAATGATAAACTTTCAAGGCCTCCATCTGAAAATGCTGAATCGACTGATAAGGATCTCTCATCGTCACTCAAGGGCCTTTCATTACTAAATTGTCTTTGGAGTAATCTTTTATTGATAACTGGAAGTTGTAGACTATGTTTTTTCTCCTCCTTTTTCTTATTTTCTTCACGATTTCGAGGTTTGTATTTCATCGGAGAGAAGTCAACTCTTCGTAGAAAACTAATTGACTCAGCAAACCTTCTACTGCATTTCCTAACTGTTTTACTTTCAACTTTTTTCTCTTCAGCCATTGGAGACGACTCGTGTTCTAGAACAATTCCCGAATCGGAATTTGTATCGTTCGTATTACAAATATTTATTATTGGTATAATGCAATCTTCGTGAACTTTCAATTTGTTTTTAAGATCTTCAATCATTTCTGTTTGCTTTTGTATAACGTCGTCCTTTTCCGCGAGTTGTTTAGCGACAGCATCTGTTCTTATCTCTAAGTTCACTTCGTATTTCTCAAGTTCGTTTGACAAGAAATCCAGTTCCATTTTCCTGATCGATTCCAATTTCTTTACCGCGCCTGTTTGTTTAATGTGGGCCTCTTTCAATTTCGATATCTCTTGTTTGTGTGTTGTTTTCAGATATTTAATCACGTTTATGGCTTCTTGTAAAGTGTTTGGTCTTAGTAAGTCTTCGTCTGTGTTTTGAGACATTTCAAATGGATCTGTAATAAAAACAATAGAGTGGTTATAAAAAATATGTAATACTAAAATTAAAAAAACTGTGCAGTGTTGTTTGTCTTTGGTTTGTCTGTCTGAACCGACACTTTGGAAAAAAATCTGAATGACATTTTCATGTCATTGTCACACACATACATTCAAAACACACACACACAATTTTCTTTTAAATAATATTTTAAAAGTCTTTTAATTTTCAGTACCTACTCGTAATTACGTTGTTTCAACCAAATAGTTTGTTTTGTATTTTTTTAAACGAACTCTCCACCTGTTCGTCATATATTTAAATAAAAATATATCAGATTGTTGTTTAACATAATTTAGGGTTTATACTTCTGATATCTAATATTTATATTATATTTCTAATAACTAATTTGTGTTAAGTCGAATGTTTCGTTTTAATTAGTGGATATAATTCCACTATCAACTGACCTGTATAGCGATTAATTAATTACACAGTCTGATGTTACGATGGCATTCCTCAGATGCCATAACTTGATACATAATTATTTACACAAAGCCTGTACTACTGTACGGTATTCAGAATAATAACATTGTCTTATTGTTCTCGGTACACGTGACCTCTTTGAAACAAAACAGGTGTTAATATGAATTTATATCTTCAATGAATTATGAACAATGCCATTGAGTATCCCTAGGTACGAGTAGTAGAAAATTATTGTACATTGTATGAATTATTTTCATGGAGCATTATTAGTTACGTGAATGTTAAAATTCTTAGGAACAAAATTTTAAATTAAAACAAAATCTTAGTTATTATTTTTTTTTTTAATATAATAGATATATTAATATAGTCCCAAACAGTGCTGGCTGAAAATCAGCGCTGCAGGTGCTTGTCTAGGACCTCAGCACAATGCTGAGCCAGTATCCGATTCACTGCCGCGACGTCACACACAACTTTTACCCAAAGATTAAATCTTTGCTTTTACCTGTTTATTAATTTCTGTTTTGTGGTTTTTGTATTATGTTTGTGTCTTTGTGTTGCGTGAATAAAATTCTTCGTTTCTTTCTTTCATATGGTTCGAGATGGATTTTTTATTGATAAGACCATCAGACAGGCTGAAGGTCCGCCGCCCATAGCACAAGCAAGGCCTAGGTCATGGGTGGTCAACCTTTTTGGCAGCTGGGCCAAATTTTTCAAAAGATTTCCTAGCGGGTCGCACTACCTAATTTAACCAAAGCAAACAAGATTTTTTGAGGAAAATGAAACAAATTTTTTGAGGATTTTAAACACAAGTTTTAGCTAGAATCTAGAAGAAATTCACGGTGTGTTGTACAATAGAAAAATGTTTTGTTCATGTGACCTAGCTCCGCGGGCCACAAGTTCACATTCGGAGGGCCGCAAGCGGCCTGCGGGCCGCGTGTTGGCCACCCGTGGCCTAGGGTGCTGCAAGTGCGCTGCCGACCATAGAAGGATTGAGGATACGAGATAGCTAGGGGTAGGGAAATGGGCTCTGACATCCCTTACCCACTCACCGAAACAAAACAACACGAGTAGTTATTTCACGATGATATTCTGTAAGGGGGTGGTAACAGCCGCCAGATGAGCTGCACAAATGACTATGAAACGCAGTGTGCCCTACCACGTTAAACCTAAGTTTAATTAATTATTTCTTCAATTATCTCCACTACAACACAGTTTGAAGGAATTTCTATATAAACAGTTCATATAGTATTTAACTTGAGGATGATCGACGAAAAAGTATATGGACCCCAATACATGAATATTTTTTAATTTATTTACTTATATTACTTTATTGTTTTATTTATATATATTATATTAAATCATATTGCATTTTATTATTTGTTTATATTAATTAGTTTGTGTTAAATCGTTTGCTTTGTTTTCATTCTGAAAATTGTAAACTATATATTATGTGTCCATTCTCTCATTCATTGCGACTGACTCTAAAATTTAAATGAATTATTAAATTTAAGCCAGATTTATAAGGGGCACTTGTACTATTTTAATTAAATTAGAATTAATTCCAATTGATTTCAATGACATTTAAGTTAGTTAAAATATTTTCGGTTGAGTGGTTAAGGTGCTTGCTTTAACGTTCTATCCCAGGGTTCGGTTCTATCTTTTCATAATTGGATAATTGGATAATAGCAAGTAGTTTTAGGGCACAATACGTTTCGGAGTCATTTGGGCAGCCCGTCTGGCAGCAGTAACCACCCCCTTATAGAAGTTATAGATTATACAAGTTGTGTTATAGACGGTGGTAACCACCTACCATCAATTTGACCGTCAGCCTACCTGGCGACCTTATCTAATCTTTCATTATTATTGTCTTTATTTATTAATAGTATAAAACTTAACATTTTAAGTTGTACACAAGCTATCAGTTGACAAAGTTATCACAACAACACGCCAATTAAACGTTTAGTTTCCTACCTGAATGGTCTAGATCAACAAATCCCCCAACGAAGCCACAATTGTCCACTACACTGAAATAAATGTACACTTGGTCACTGTCCAACACGCACTGAGCATTGAGCAAATTAAACAAGGTGGTTGACAATCGGACAGGCGACATTGTTATTATTAGATATATTGAATACAGTACCACCCCGTACCCGTCCTTCCCACGCTTCCAGCACACACACATGTATGTGTCTCAATTGTATGATAAAATGAGGTTTTTGAACAAAAGACCTGATTTTTTTTTAAAGAGTCGCAAGCTGACGACAAAATTGTGCATTAATTTGGCCATTAAATCAATATAGGTAATTATAAAAAATCTATCAAAGGGATAATCCTAATATGGGGTGATATCATCATGCATGGCTAACACTGCTTCAAAGACTTGCAGTTTTAATATTTTATTGCTATATAAAATATTAAAACTAATTATAATTAATTGCTATATTATTATAGATTATTGAAATTTCCCGACGTAGCGTGAAAGTGAACTATTTAGTCTTTTTTTGTGCTCTTGAAGTTGTGTTTATGCTTAATGTCACTATATAGTTTACCTACTATAATAATCAAGCTATAATCGACGTCGGTATACATACATACACGTACGAAAAAAAAATAGGAATTAAACGAATACAATTTTTAAATGTTTTTTTTTAAACTAACTGGCTTTCCAACCCAATTTAATCTGAAAGGGTTCTCTAGCTTAACGTTAGTACATAAAAAAGGGCTTAAAAGTTTATTTAATACTCAGGGCAAAACAGCGACACGACGAACGCCGCGATTTGACACGGCTATACATGTCGCCTTTAGCTGCTGCCTGCAATCAAACCTTAAAATTGTAAGGTAATGTTATAAGGGTAGGAGGAATAGAATGGGGGAATGTGCTTTGACATATGGCAACACATAATAACAGACGTGGTAAATAAGAACTAATTTCGTCAGTAGTTTAAAAGGCCTGTATAAAAAATACCTGTTTTTTTTTAATTATAGGGAAAGTTGTGTTTATTTATTGTTTATTGAACCTAATTTCGAAAGATTTGATTATTAAGTAACTATTGACTACTGCCTCTGACATTTCAAAGCGAGCTCCGAGTGTTTGAATGGCCCATAGTATATTTACACTAAACTATAACTCCGTAACGAGAGCTACTTGATAACATAGAACTTCGCTATTAAATTGGAACTACTTCTAACAGAGTATAAACTCGTCTAATAAATTGATTACCGTACTAACTATTGGTCTAACATATTGTTGCCATTGAGTTCTCTGGTTGATGTTAACTAACCTAATCAGTACGTATGATGAACTCTCAAGGTGGAATGAAGACTTCTTAAGTTATTATTACTGCTGAGTTGTAATTGTATGAAATTGCCAGCTAAATGTAGCCTCGCGCACGTAGAAGTAACGAGAGCACAGTTTACTAGCAAGCGCAGTGTATGACGTCCACCCACAATGGACAAAAGAACTGATAAGGACCACTAGTTGACTAGGGATCCAGGCTGCTTTGGACCGGTCCTATTAAAAATTAATGGGAGAAGCCTATGTCCAGTCTGTGTCCAGTTTTATGGCTGATATGATAATATTAACGACACGTTTGGTCTAGTGGTTAGTAACCCTTGCTGTTAACCAAACGGTCGCGGGTTCGAATCCCGCTAGGGGCAAATGTTTATGTGTAACATTTTACCTTTGTACCTGAGTCATGGATGTTTGTATTTATAATATGTATGTATTTACAAAAAATAGTAATCTATGTATTATATCAACTGTCTGGTATCCATAATACAAGCATTAAGTTGCTTAGTGTGGAACTAGATGGTGCTGTGTGGAATGTGTGAAGATATTTATTATTATTATTATTTATTTATTTATTTAATATTGATATTTTATAATGATATTATACAGCGCTATATTTTATAGGGAAATGCTTACAATAACAAATAGGGCGAAGGCCATGTAGTGTAGCCTGTCGCCATAAGAGATAATAATATTAATGTTTTATGATTTTAAGAAAAAAGTTGTGACGTCGATTAAAATAATTCATTTGTTTGTTTTTCTCTTTATCCCGAAGCAAACATATTGTTAAACAAATGTTGTGAGAGAAAGCTTCGTTGGCATATATTGGGCCCGGATAAAAATAATTGGTCTCGCTCGGTTTACCCGGGTCCCAATAAAAAGTTTCTTCCTAAATTACACGGTCCATTGCTCAGACATGTAACGATCTTGACGATAGGAATGTTTTTCCCGGATACGTAAATAAGTTTCTATGGCATTGGTTTCTCTGAAGGAGTTATGTATAATATAAGTAATTTCGCGGATTAAATTTTTGGTGCAAAAAGAGAATGCGGAAAAACTTACAAATTCAAAATAAAAAATTTACAAAATTACAAAATACTCGAGAAATTCTTGGCTAATGAAAATTTCAAGGTTTTATTTTTATGTGAAGGTGGCAACAGACACCACCAGGCAGCCAGATGGCAACACTCCACTTGCTGACAAGATAAGGGATTAGGAAGAGACCATCAGTTAGCAGTGTGCTGGCATTTATAGGCTTGTGTGTACAGGCGAACGGTATAATTACCGCGAAGCGTAACGTCAGTTAAATAAATTCATAATCTACATATTCGAAGTAAACAAAATTCAATATTTTATAATTTTGAATCTGCCTATAAATTAGGACTGGCCGCAAATGCCCGTTGGGAAGGTTTATGGTGCAGAAATAGTATCGATAAACAATTTTCAACAACGATAAAAATATTTCAAATACAACGAAATGTTTTTACGTATAACGGAATTAAATTTGGGGAAAAATTACCCAATTTCAGTGTAATTCGGGTCTCGACACGACCGCATCGGGTCATGCATCATTTTTATGTGCGGCCTTCTCAGTTGAAACCAAATATTTATATTGTCTGCGAACGAGTTTCGCATATTTTCGCGATTTACATTTCACGCTGACGCTAATCATAAAAATGGCGGGTTTTTATATTTTTAAGCTGACATTCCGTCAAAATGCTGTTAAATGTAAGCCGACACGGCCCCGTTTCGGCCACTTTTGAATAGAATTAATTTTTACCTGCAGATATAAGTATGTGGTGCGTTAAAAAAATTATTATGACGTTTTAGAAAAATCTTTATTGGGGTAGTATTTGCATATATATTTTTTGCAAAACAAAAATATCTTATTATATAACTTAACAGTATCGAAATGAGTATCACAACTAGAAGACTTTGTGGCAAAGTCTCCTATATAAATTAAATAAATAATAGAGTGATAGTTTAAATAAAAGAGAAGAAAATCATTTGAGCTGTTGGATGAGTGGTTAGGGTGCTTGCCTTAACGCTCTGTTCTAGGATTCCCGGGTTCGATTCCCGGCAGGATCAACTTTGGAAATGGAAACTTTGGAATCTGGATGTAAATCTCAGTTGTGTGTGTCTTTTACTTTATCTGTTTGTTAATAGTTTTAGTTCTTAGACGCTTTTTATATTTGCTCAAGTATATTAAGTTTTCGTGGCGTTATAATTTTTTTCTTAGTATTTCACGTTACTACAAAGTGTCTAAATGTGAACATTTCCAAACTTTTATAGACATATTCAAGATACTCTTAGCGCGTCAACATACGTTTTCCTTTCATCGCTATATACCCTTTTTTGTACTTTTAAAAACTTTATTCCTCTGGGATAAATCTCACTCGCGAATTTCACAAGTAAGTTGTGCCGTTATCGACAAATAATTCGTACAAGTTTTAGTAGTATATGCGCTTTGGGAGTTCATAAGAAGTGTGGGTAGTGAATTATGTCGTAAACGCTTACTATTGTCAAGGGGAAAGTCAGTGGTGATAATTTAAATGAAATTTTGATGCTGATTTCACTTCTATAAAAACACTTTTTTTTGTAAGGCTAAAATATGTCCTGGTAGAAAAAGAAACAATTAAATAAGCAAAGAAATTATGAAATGAAATGAAGTCTTTGATGGCAGGAAATAAACACTAAAGTACAATAATACTCATAATCTACCTATATATATTTGCTGCTCTCTTCTGTAAGAAAATGGATGCACAGGTTGTTAAAAAATGCATTAGTTGTTAAAAAAGCGGCTATCGCCGTCTAAGTTCATATACAAAATAAAAGTAGATGCGGTGTTGATTCCGCATAAACTTATCTACTAGTAAATCTCACTTGAAGATGCCTATGTTGCAGCGAGTTCACAGCATTAAATTTTTATCCATCTGGATCATACGCATTTATTATCAAAATAAGGAGTGTGAACTCCGCATCTACGACGCTAAGCTGATGGAAGAGATCAGTAAGTGAACACGATGTAGGAATTAAATGGAACTACTCACCATAGTACAGCCCAGAGGTGCTTTTGTAAAAACGGGAAAGATCCTGTGTTGCAGACGATTCAGTCTCAAACTCCGCATGATTGGTCCGTTGTTATGTGTGGGGTGTTTTATTTTACGGAGTGGAGAGTTGGACGCTAGATTCAGCGTTGTGCTCGAAATTAGAAGCATTCGAGATGTGGATATACAGGCGCATCCTCGGCATATCATGGATGCAGAGAGTAACAAATGTAGAAGTTTTGCGTCGAATGAAAAAAGGAATGGAGGTGCCGAGGACTATAAAGGAGATGAAGCTTCAGTATTTCGGGCACGTAATGAGAAGCGAAAGATACCGTATTCTTCAGCTAGTGATGCAAGGGAAAATACAGGGAAAGCAGAGCGGAGGTAGACGAAAGACACCCTACCCTGGCTGAAGAATTTAATAGAATGGTGCTCAATCTCAATCTTATGCTCAATCCGAGCATAAGAGGGAGCCTCTTTCGCGCAACAGCTTCCAAAGCCAGAATAGCCATGATGGTCGCCAACCTTCGCAGAGAAGTTGCACGCTGAGAAGAAGAAGACTCACTATAGTACAGCCGGTACAACATACAAAGAGAGGCATCTATGGCATTGTTGATAATTCGAACACTTTTACAGGAAAATGCCAAGATTTTGATGGGAAAAGGATGAGAAATGGAGATGGAGCTTGACCTGAGCTTTATAGATGAGTAAGCACTGATGCAGACTCAAATTTCACTTGCTCTATTCAGTACACCATTTTTTTGCTATAAAAATGTAATAAAAAGAAAATACTATGGAAACTAACAACAAAACAATTTCTTGTTGCCTGCTGTTTTTGTTACATTCAAGCTCTGTGTTTGTGATGTAGATTGATATAGGAAATGCGACAAAAAAGTTCTAAAAATGATTCATAACTCGATATGATGGAAGAGCAAAGTTTGTTTGTTCCCTATAAGTCCAGTAAGTTTTCATTGAAATTGACGGATCGACTTTCGAGCGTGACAATGATCATCGTTGTAATTTTTTTTAATTTCTAGATACGACAAGTTGAACATGCAATAAATTTATTTAAAAAAAATGTTCAAATGCTTAAAATTGTTTGAGAGGCAAAAACGGAAGAAAAGATACAGGATAAAGAGAGTAGGTACCTACAAGGGAATGATCTTTGGCATTTATTTCACACACACTAAAATAGAACAGCACACATGCTGTTATTTCACGGTTGTCTTCTGTAAGTGGGTGGTTACTGCCACCAGACGAGCTGCCCGAATAAATTGAGAAACCTAGTATGTCCTGCCACTACCTATAATAGTATGTCTGTCATAATATGGTAAGATTATGTTAGTGGTAATTTAATCCTCTAAAGAAACCTAAAATAATTCCAATGCCTCTTGTCTTGTCCAGAACATCTGCTTAAGTTATTACTCGTACGGCAAAGGGAACAGGAATCCAAAGAAAACATTTGCGTGAATTCTATAGCACTCCACATTTTATGTGACAATTCAGTAGTATTTTCCAAGACGAAAACTAAGTTGAAAACACAGCAAGGGGAAGTTTTCATTTTTGTTGAAAACTGTTGACGGGAAGGAGGTCGCGCGAGTCGGTAAGAATTCATACATTTTTGAACATCGACTGATATAACTTGACTGTTTTGTGTACAAAGCAAAACTGAAAATGATATTTAGTTTTTTTAAAATATATTCACACAAAAATAGGTACGAAAATTTAGTAATGGCAGATATTCATTAGAAGTTTCTAAATTATGTAAGTGTAGGGCTTACATAATTCTTTGACAGTGAAGAACACTAACTGTGACACTAAAATATTTAAAAAATGAGTAAAAAACAAACTTGCTTGGGCATTTAAACGTATCGCAATAAACGCGCAATCTAGAACACAATTAATTTTATTGGCGTTTATATATATTATTGAGTTAAAAATAATAAAAAATATAGTATCATAGCGTTTCACCTGTTCCACCCATCCTTAACTGGGCTGGTAGGGATTTAATAAACGGATTTTTTTTCCATTTATATCACTGTGTAAAATTACAGGAATATGGAATGGCATTCACTGAAACTTGACGGCATTATGCTGGTCACTTGACCTGCCGTTACTTTTAGTTTGTAAGTTTAGTTAGGTTAGTTTGACTCTTAAGAATCTTATGTCACATATTTATCTTTTTAAAATATTTCGCCCTTAGGCTTTACAATACCTACACAAAAACAGTTTTTAGATATTGTTTACCTTATAGGTTGGAATTAAAAGTATTGCAAAAAAATTTGTTTATGCTAAAAGCCACTAAGTATTAGAATCGAAAACGCTAAGTGGTTTTCAGCGAACTCTTGTAAGGACAGCAAGTGTAATCGACTCAATTTTACATAGTGTACATGGAATCTATTTGGATTGAAGCCAATCGTTGGTAAGTCCAGATAAGCTGGAGAGCGCATGTGTCTCGAAAATTGTTTCAATATATTTCTCAAAGCATTGTTCAGCTGTTTTGTATGGATTGTTCTGTTTACTGCACTGTTTTGTACTATCCATTATATATTATAGAAACGTGTTACACATAGTCACTGGCCTCTGACCAATGAATAGGTATGGTCTATTTATTAACTAACACTCTGGCTGGTTGGCTTTTACCTCGGTAACAAATAAGCATTGCAATACAACGAGGAAAGCAGCTTGGGGACCCTGCCTAGGGGACCGAAGCTTAATATAATATAAAATTTGTAATAATATATAACTTACTTTTAGTAAATATAATGGAAATAATAAAATTAAATCAAATTATTTATCTCAAAAATGTAATTCGTATTTTATAATAATTCGGGAGAAGTTTGTAAGGAATTTTTCCTTCATGAGGTATTTATTAGAAAATTATAAGACTTTTTATTTTCGCTTTAATATTTTTTATAATATACTTTTTTTACGAAATTGGTTTTACCGTGAGTTCAAACGTATTTATATAACATAATTTTACACAAAATAGACTGTTATACATTTTTACAAGATCAACAGCGACATAATTATGTTCCTATAATAGATAACTTAGACTAATTTATTTAAGTATGTGGATAGAAATGTCTAGATTTATTACAAACCTAATTCCAAGTTTAGGAAGCCGCACATATGTATTATAAACTAAATCAATGAAACTCTACAATGTTGGGTTCTGGGACTTGGACTTTCACTGAATCTTTACCCAGGGACACAACAAGTTTGCTTAGTGACTAATATTTTATATAATAACTAGTGGCCCGCTCCCGGCTTCGCCCGGGGTGCTTTTTTGCAATCCAGCCGATAAATTACTTTAAACCGCCATCTGTGAGAACCTTATGGAACTCACAGATAAATAATTGCTGTATTGAATAAGTATCAACAGATGGCGCTATGTTAATAATATTATATAATTTAAAAAATAATAATAATAAACAAAATGAGATATAAACTACCCTATCTTTTAAGTTGGACCAAATAACAGATACTTATGAAGTTTGATCAAAGTCGGTTCTGTAGTTTCAGAGTTTATCGCTAAAATACATCGGGACACGAGATTTATATATATATATATATAGATATGTATACATAAAACGTCGGTGTGATTTTATCACATCAATGGAATAAGAAATTTCACTTCACGAATAATGTATGTAAATGTCACGTCTTTCTTGATAATGTCAGTTATTTCATATCGTTCTCTTTCAGTTGTTTTACGCTCGGATCCAGGTAAGAAGAGTGACAATTTTTTTAAGCGAACGTTTATTTTCCTATGAGACCATTTTAAATATCGCTACCGGTAAGTTTTTATTATGCTTAGAACGAAGAGCGTAAATTATAATTGTGGTATCCCTGCAAATTGCTAATGCGCAGGAAACTTAACGTCTATTTGAGGGAAATCTTACCTTTCATCCAGAAAAAAGTACCGTTCTAAAATAAAAATCAACGCTTGACAAAAATATATTATGAGCAATAATAATAAATAAATATTTGAACACCTAAGAAGAATGAAGTCACAGGCAAAAGCTGTAAAAACAACGGCAAAGCTGGACTGAAATATCAACATCCATGGTAATTTGCGATTTACCTTTAATATGATTTAATTTAGCGTGTAATTTGATTTCGTAATGTATTGTTTATTACTTATCAACATGTAAATTAATTTATCAATGAACAGACGATGAAATATTCACAGAGAGAAGCATTATTTTTCATGTCATATATATGTTAAGATAGCATTCGGATCACGGCAGTAGCGACCTGGCAGTGGCGACTAGCTGCCGCGACCCATTGTCGCTGCTGTGCGGCGCTGCCAGAAGCTTTCGGATAGCAGCGTCCGCGACCCAGCAATTGCCACGCACAGTAGTCATCACGTCAAACAGGAGTCAGTGCGAACGGTTGTACATTCTAGTCGTGTATCGAACACTATGACAATTTAAATAAACTAAAACGAGAACTCGTGAAGAGACTGATAGAGGATAAAGAGGATGATGAAATGTTGCTCATCAAACTTTCACCAAAGAGGAATAAAATCGATTCATTATACAGGTCCAGAATCGATGAAGGCAGCTATCAAATCCTGATAAAACGGCACTTATATCTAAAGGAACAGAAATTCAGGAAGTAGGTACTGTAGACTAAATAAAACTCAATTTCAATTTGTACTTAGTTTAATTGAAAGCGATATTTAACCAATGAAAACACTCCGAATCACTCATCAATCACACCTCAATCACAGCCGGGGAAAAATTATTTCTCACTTTAAGGTAAATGATGGTATTTGAAGGTGAAATATGTACTTATTAGACATGTTTTCTGAAGTATTTTTCATCCTGCGCGCGAGCGAGCAGCGCGACCGTACTGCCTCCGGAGCGGTTCGGCGGCGCTGCTAAGGTCGCGCGTAGGCCACGCCCCCCGGCCGCGCTGCTCGGTCGCTTACGTCAGAAACTATCGCATACAAATCCCTACAAAGCGGTGCGGCCCGGCGGCGCGACCATGGTCGCGGCTGCCGTGCCGCTACTGCCGTGATCCGAATGCTACCTTAAGTAGCAATTTTTTTTTAAAAGAAAAAGTGAGAACAAAAGCTGCGCCGCTCCTAAGGACACCAATAAAGGTTTATCACAATTTTATTTTGGTATGTTCAGGTTGAGTCAAAGTAGGCCACCCTTACACCAAAGTGTAACTGAAGAAATTTGCGTTAACCAAATAGAATAGTTAGTTCATGGTAGTACCGTGTTGGTACAGTGGGGGTACGAATACCTTCGTCAGTTTTCAAATTCATTCCTTTATTAAATAGTAGATTCTATAGCACCGTCGCGCTTGCACAGGTGTAATGTATTTACGCGGGAGCGACAGAGACAGGTAGTAACAGTGTAGTGTTGAGTAGGACATACAAGAGGCGGTACATTTGTCCCATACATGACGTCAAAATGTAAGAGTAGCTCAACATTTCAAAGTGTACTACTTCAAATTTTATGTCGCGGTCGTCGCGTTCGCGTCACAGTGAGTACCCACAAACTTGTAGGCAAGGCACTCTGTGGTCGCGGTAAGTAAACTATACTAATACGCTATGTACGCCTCGCCTCATTTGAAGTGGGACATTGTACTGGCTCAGTTGAAAAAAGAGGCTACTCTTACAAACTCTTTTTCATGACGTGTCCTACCCAACACTATAACAGTGCAATGTACGAAATTCTTCCTGCTCAGCGACCGTGCTTTAGTACCTTTTGAAACTAAAGCATTAAACAGACAACTGCATATGAAAGTAAACTTAGTAGATATGATAACAAGGATCAATATGGTATACACCTCTGACCAATAATCTAGTTCAATCAAATGAACAAATGAGTGAATCTGCATGAATGAACACCTCTTTTGAAACGTCACAGAGTACTTTTCAATCAACTTCAGTCGACATAAATAGCAGACGCTAACAATAATATTTCTATTAGACATTTCGTTTTCACTTGTTTTCTTTTAAATGAACACTAAAAACTTTGTAATCGTGGGCTAAAGTAAGAAAAATGGTTTAAACGCGCTAAACTATTCTTAATCGTGTGAAATGTTTGGTGGCATTTCGGGTTTCTTATAGTTCGTATAGTTCTTATAGGTCACCTATACCTATACCTATGTTAACATGACTTTAATTAAATTAAATATTTAGCATACAAGATAACCTTTTAAGCTAGGTACGCCTTCAATATACTTGCACTTTTTTTTAAATGTTACTCTTACGTGTGACAAATTTTTATGAAAACACGCAAGACGACCCCCATTGTTCTCTTGATACAAACAGTCCTTGACAAAAAGGGCACCGATTTGATGGAAAAACTCTGCGATAAGAAGCTGGGAGCACCCTCTCGAGACCTTACCTCTATTTGTGGTCGCATTGAGGGCGTTTTTTTATTTAAAGTATATAATCATTTGATTTCTAAAAACAAATCTTATTTAATTTTATATTTATCCATATAAAAATTCGAATCCAGTTAGGATGAACAGCGTTCGGGAAGCTCCGAGACATTTCTCATCCAAAATTCCTCAATGCCTCAAATTAAAACTTTTCGGCCAATGTATGCTGCAAGTCATATGCCGCTGAAACGTGGGCATCCTAAGAAAGCTCAGCGTCGCTCAACGAGCTATGAGAGAGTTACACTGCGAGATCGAATCAGGAATGAGGAGGTCCATAGACGAACGAAAAACATAGCCCGACGGATTAATAAGTTGAAGTGGTATTGGCAGGACACATAGTATGGAGAGCCGACGGCCGCTGGGGCCGACAGGTTCTTGAGTGGAGGCCACGCACAGGCAAGCGCAGCGTAGATATCTACCCACAAGGTGGACAGACGATCTAATAAGGGCCGCAGGTCGCGGGTGCTCTAAACATAGTAAGTCCTTCAGTTTTCTTCGATATTAATATATTGCCAATTATTAAAATTAAAAGACATTACTCATATTACTTATACAAGGTTCGATAGCAGAATTTACTCTTTTGAACTCACACTATCAATTAATTTTATATATGTAACTAGCTGTTGCACGCGACTTCGTCCTATCACTATAAAAAAATCGTGTAAAAATAAAAGACTGTTAAAAATACTTACAACAAAAACAAACAACGAAATACTAAACCAACATTATAAAAAATATGCCAAAACATTAAAAAAAGCTATAAATAGTGCTAAAAAAATTCAATACATTAATAAATTAAAACATTCAAATAACAAAATAAAAACTATGTGGCAAATTATAAATGAGAGAACAAATAAAATATATACAAAAGAAAAACGTAATATAACATTAAAAATAAATAACGTGATAAGTTCAGATCCAAAACAAGTCGCTAATTATTTCAATAACTTTTTTGCTTCAATTGGTGAGCTCCATCCTGAAACGACAGCAGACGGCGGTGCTCGCGGTCGCCCTGTTCTCCAACCAACACAAAACACCATGTATTTGAGCCCAGTTGATTGTCTCGAGATACATAAAATTATAAAAATCTTAAAGAATAAAAAAAGCCACGGCATAGATGAACTTCCACCTAATTTAATAAAAGAATGCGCAGATGAACTAACCTGTCCATTCACAATATTAATAAACCAATCTTTTAATGAAGGCTCTTTTCCATTACAATTAAAAAAGACAATCATAAAACCTGTTTATAAAAAAGATGAAAAAACCAATCCAAGTAACTATCGCCCAATTGCCCTTTTGCCAACTGCATCAAAAATTTTTGAAAAAGCCATTTGTAATCGCGTTAGTGAATTTTGTGAGAAATACCAAATATTTGACGATTGCCAAAATGGCTTTCGAAAAAACCGCTCCACAGTTTTAGCAGTATACAAGTATATAAATGAAGTTGTCAAAATATTAGATAATAAACAATACGGTGTAGGCATACTATTAGATATGACAAAGGCATATGATAGAGTACAACATAATATACTTTTAAATAAATTATACGGGCTAGGCATTCGCGGCTCAGCCCACAAATAGTTTGCTTCGTATCTAAAGGATAGACAACAATTTGTTGAGATCGAACACTATGATACTTTTACCAAAGATATCTTAAGCGTGCGCTCTAAATGCAAAACAGTAAATGCATCAATACCACAAGGAAGTGTCGTTGGATGTCTATTATTTTTAATATATATCAACGACCTTCCTAAATCTACAGGGGGTACGTGTGTCTTATTTGCTGACGATGTATCCTTATTAACCTCATGTCAAAGCAATTCCGATATTTATGAAAAACTCCAATTACTTCTTGACAAAACTTCACACTGGTTGAATGATCATAATTTAAAAATAAATTTTTCTAAAACTAAAGTAATAACTTTTCATCCTCACCAAAAAACTACATTAAATTTAAAACTCGATTACAATGGCACAACTTTAGAATCTGTGAAAGAATTTAGATTGCTCGGTATAGATATAGACACCCACTTGAATTGGAAAGCGCATATCCATAGTAGAATGAAGTCTAAACTATCGAGCTTCTCATATGCATTACGCGAAATTAAAAAGACTACAAACGTAGAAACAGCAATAACAACATATTATGCGTATGCGCACGCCTGGCTAAGTTATGGTGTTATTCTGTGGGGTAACAGTACAGATGTAACCTCTTTATTCACCCTTCAAAAAAAGTTAATCAGAATCATAGCAAATATAGAACAGATTGATAGCTGTAGACCATACTTTCTCGAATATAAAATATTAACTCTGCCCAGCTTATATATTTTGGAGATGTGTAAATTTGTCCGAAAATATAAACAATTTTATACAAAACGTGAAGACTTACCATACAAGTATACACTACGACATAAAAATGATTTAATATTACCAACATCACGATTAAAACTAAATTCTTCAAATACCTTCAGTTATTCTATAAAAATATATAATAAATTACCAGATAATTTAAAAAAAGAAAACAATAATATCATATTATTGTTTTCTTGAAAAAAATTGAAAAAAATCCTAAATAGTAAATGTTACTATAATACTAATGAATATTTTATAGATCATATAATTATTTAATGTAAATATATGTAAATATTATTTATTTTTAATCTAAAATTTAATTTAAATAAAATAAAATATTTTTTTATTTATATATATTTTACGCTTCCTCTCTCCTAGTCCCTTAAGTTGCATGCCCGACAGGGCCCATAATACTGGTCTTTTATATATTTTTTAACATCTTTGTATATACATTATGGTTTAGCAATAAATGAATTGAATTGAATTGAAAAAAAAAAAAAAAATATAGTCCATGTTACTCCCTGATAATGAAGCTTTCTATAGGTAAAAGAACTTTTAAAAAGCGGTCCAGTAGTTATTCTTTACTAACAAAAATACAATATATTTTTATATCAGAATAGATTTGTATACTAATTTGTTTATGGTCGAATTTCAACCACCTTTACGAACGTCACACATAAGATTTGGAAAATTTTGCCTAAAACTGGGACCATTCCCTAAAACCTTACCTTTATGTCGGCTATACCCAAGCGGCCTTTCAGCCACTTACCCAAATCAGAGCGAGAGGCAAACAGACAGTAAGAATAACTCTGAAACGATGTGGAATTGTTTTTATTATCCAGGTTTATGTTGCGTTTGGGAATAACGCTTGGAATACTTTGTCGAATGACTCATAATCTGAATGATACTGCTATGTTACACATACACATCGAAACACTCGAACAACGAGCAATCGAACATAATGGGAGACTAAATCTTTATGACCAAAGTTGTGACTAAGTTTTATAAGAGTTTAACTTTAAAAAACAATTTTTTTTAAATGTCCTCTTTAGAATATTAAGAATAAGAGAAAGAAAGAAAGTTTATTTCTCCCACAAAGATGGTTCAAATTCAACAAAAAAAAAGGAGACTCAAGCTCAAGCTCAACTCAAGCAAATAATTCTTTTTTATCGACACACAGACTGTTCACTTGATGGTAAGTGGCTACCATCACCTACAACTTAAGCAACGTCACAGGTGCTGCAAGTAAATTAGTTATTATTAAGGATAAGTGATTAGGAAGGGATAGAATAATGGCATCCCTTACTCACTTACCGAAACACAACAGCACTCATGCTATTATTTCCCTGTCTTCTGTAAGGCCGAGGTACTGCCCAAATGACTGTGAAACACTGCCATACTGCCATGGCTGCGAACATGATAAATCATTCAATAAAGTTAAAATTATGCGTATGTGTGTTAAACCTAACTAAGCACTATACTAACAAGTCCCGAGAATCATTTGCGGATATAAAGACCTCTGACCGTATCGATAAAATTATTGTTTTAGGAAAAAAATACAGCACAAACAGATAAAAAAGAGCCTATAATCAGAAAAGTTCTTGTTGGTAATTATGTTTGAATTGAAATTTAACGATTTTCTGAGAACTCCTTTGTGAAGAAGTCAGACGAAGGACAGACACGTCTATAAATAGTACTCTGAATTTTCATAAATTTCGATTTGTATTAAATCCTATAAAGGACCTATTATATATCAATATAAGGACCTTTACACTGTCAACTGAGTATTTATGGACTAAATACTTAGTTGACAGTGTAATAGGTCCTAAATGACATTAGGGGAGATAAGTAAATGGGCTCTAGCATCTTTTACTCACTCGTCGAAAACATGATTTAGGTTGAGTAGTTAAGACGTGAAAGCGTAACAAATAAACAAACACACTTTCGTATTCATAATCTTATATTAGTTATTAAATTGAATAAAATATAATCGTCACTAGTTAAACGACTTATTCTAATTAAACTAATTAAAAATTTTACTTTAGAAATTTCACAAATTTTGATTAGATTATTATTAATTTTATTAAATGCAGTGACGTAACAAAAGTACTAATTGAAAATCGGTGGACCTTAAATTTTATTTTTAAAGGTCCATACTTTTGTTTACATTAAGAACATTTTAATTGATTAACTTTCTCAACGCACGAAGTTTTAACAAGCAGTAACTTCAGATTGTTGAAAATAGTAAGTAGGTATTTCATTTTTAATTTTTTACCTTAACTAGCGACCTGCTCTCGGCTTTGCAGATGCATTTTTTTCCTGTAAATTATATATAAAACATTCCTTGTTTATCGCTGTTTCCACTAGTAAAAATCTTATAAAAATGCGTTGATGGTTTAGAAGGAGAGCGGTTAAATTGAAGCGGACAGCGACTTTGTTTTATTAGTACAGATGTCGATACTATATCGATTGATATACTCCTAGATGTTTTTTTTTATTATTATTTGACGATATCCTTTAAACACAGAACAATGAACAAGTGCACATTATACCAAATTTGCAATGTCTCGCACAGATTCAACTATGGCTTTCATTTTGTCATTATCAATTTAAGAATGTCGTTCAGAACGTTGGTCGTCTTTAAGTGGAAAATCTTCAGAGCGACTTTTTTCAAACCAATTCAGACATATATACGTTCTGTTAAACAACGAATAGTATAAACTTCACTTATCTCTTAGTGAGTCAACGCTTTTTTGCCTTTATGAAAATAAAAAATTAAATGTGTCTAAAATTCTCATTTTACACTCTATGTTAAATTGTCCGCAAACTGACAGTTGTAAACAAAATAACATGGAATTCATTTCTATAGCAGTCTAAAGATATCGTCTCAAAGAAAAAATCAAATTTTAACGAAATAATAACGAAACAAACATCACACTAACTGCTGGTGAAAATAGAAAGAACTTTCTTGCCAACCCAATAGTATCAGATTTTTATTTCAATGATTGTGGCTTTCCATAGATCTTTGTAATAGTTACAAAAAACTTAATTAATAGATATACGGGCTCGCTTAGGATGACATTCTATGTAACACTATAAAACTTTGGTTACTTGATCTTTTTGATATAGCACAAAGGCAACCATTCGAAGCTAACATAAAAATTATGACTGTAATTAATTCACAAATACGAATAGAAAATAACTAGAATAGAATTAATAGAATTAACCGTTGTAGTTTCATATAACTACAGCATGGAAATTAGCAACACCGGATTCACTTTGATCCGCAGAGCACTCATTATCTAACTTTCAGTCACATTTTGATGTTTAATTTTAATTCGTATATTCATTTTGGATAGCTTTAATACAGAATTCCAATATTTGTTGTGAAATATTATATACAATTCAGGCTTTAAATATTTATTTACACATTTTTAAGTGTATTTATTTCAAAACGTGAATTAACCTGATTAATTGAAGCAAAGTGTACTAAAAGCCAATAAAACCGGACAGAATTTATTTATTTGTTTAAAGGTACACTTATCCTAAGATCGTTTTTCAAAAAGGAAAATCCTCTAATAATTTTTCGTTTCATTGCCTACGAAGTTCAATTTCTATGACATCCTCTGCTACGCTGGCAGGCTTTCAAAAACAAGCAAGTAAGTTAATACAGCCATGAACTGATACTACATTGTTCTTTAAGGGCAATACGAAGGTCAGGTAACGACGTAATATTCAACTGTACCTATTCCAAGTTTACTATGAAGCCCTTAGCAATAAACAGAGGCTTTATTTATTACATTATTAACGTCGGATACGTATGTTGCTCGTTATTAAACTGCGATGATGGAAGTACAGTCAGTTGAATATTTGTTAAAGAAAATAAGTGAGTTACATTATTTAAAATTTTTAGGCAATAATGGCATAACTTTTCTTGTTAAGCTTTCATAGTTAACGGGGATTCCCTTAAGCCTCCGTGTCCGGTGATTGCTCAGTCAGATTTTTTTTTGTTAAACCTATATTAATATAATAAAGTTGAAGAGTTTGTTTGTTTGATTGAATGCTTTAAAATAAACTCTGAAACTACCTAAATCTTGAGGAAGATTAAGCTAATAAATACGGCAAAGGTCGCGAGAAAAGCTAATATATTAGGTCCTTACATATGAAATTGGCGTTTTGTCGTACTAGCCACTTTGATCTCAAATATCTCCTCTTTGGTTAGGAATTCCAATTTCAAATTTATACAGCTATTTACTCATGCTTTTGAACCGTAATTCATTTGGTTTTTTCTTTGCGTCACTCAGTTTACAAAATGGAAAATATGAAATATCGCGTTATTGACGAGTACGAGTTCCATAGTGGCACCAGTGCTGCGTTTTTGGTTCCAACGTTTTCGTTCTGGAAATTTCGACCTGCAGAACAAGCCCCGTGGACGGCCGGAGACCAAAGTTGATAATGAAGAATTGAAGGCTATTGTGGAAACAGATCCATCGCAAACCACGTCCGAGTTAGCTGCAGGCTGCGGTGTTAGTGATAAAACTGTTTTAATCCATTTGAAGCAAATTGGGAAGGTGAAAAAGCTTGAAAGGTGGGTACCTCATGAATTGAGTGCAGCAAACCGACAAACGCGCGTCGACTGCTGCGTTACATTACTCAACCGGCACAATAATGAACGGATTTTAAATCGAATCATTACCTGTGGTGAAAAGTTGATCCTGTACGATAATCGCAAATGCTCATCGCAATGGCTGAACCCTGGCGAACCAGCCAAATCCTGCCCCAAGCGAAAATTGACTTAAAAAAATTACTTGTGAGCGTTTGGTGGACTAGTGCCGGTATCGTTCACTACAGCTTTCTTAAATCTGGCTAGACGATTACGGCGGATGTCTATTGTCAGCAACTGCAAACCAAGATGGAAAAGCTAGCTGCTAAACAACCGAGGCTGGTCAATCGCTCTAGGCCACTGCTGCTTCAGGACAACGCTAGACCACACACTACACAACAGACGGCTACCAAATTAGAGGAGCTTCAATTGGAATGTCTAAGACATCCACCGTACTCCCCGGACCTTGCTCCAACAGATTACCATTTTTTTTCGAAATTTGAATCTTCTTGCAAGGGAAAAAATTCAACTCCGATGGGGCAGTCCAAACGGCCTTCAAAGATTTTATTGATTCCCGTCCGAATGGTTTTTTAGTAAAGGGATCAATAAACTACCTATGAGATGGCAAAACTGCATAGATAGCAATGGTACATACTTTATTATATTTAAAAAAAAATCGACTTTATGTTCCTCCATTACAAAACGCCAATTTCATATGTAATGACCTAATATTTATTATAATACAATAGCAATAGTATAATGGTAAGAGTAAAATTTTAATTTAATTATATTATAATAGTAAATATTCCATTCATATTCATAACTTAAAATGTTAGGTTGTTTTATCTGGAAAGATTTCCGTGAATGTTAAAAATTGGTTATTTTATAAGTGATATATTGGAAATGTCCTGGTTTAGAGATTTATAATCATTTTGACACTATTCAAAGATGATGCTGAAAATTCAAGTACCTATAGATTAATATTTATGAATATTTAATCTATTTTAATTCAAAACAAAATTATATCTTAAAAATATATGTAGCCAAATTATCGAAATGTTTTTAAATTTAACAAGGCAGTTAGTAGTTAGACAAAGTAAATGCTTTTATTAGTTTGTAACAAGATGTATACAACGATGTTCTAAGTAATGGTTGAAACTTAAGACTCCAAATAATTAATGCTTTTCTAAAATTCCACGCTAACGAAACTCTTCTGTAACTATTAATATTAATTATAAATCCTTTTACGTAATTTGTTAGCAGTTTTGAGAGAAAATAAACGCAATACATTTTGGTGATTGAAGTTTTTTTTCCTAAATGTAGACTTGAATATTTAGGCTCGATAAATTTATAGTTAGATTTAAACCAAATATGCAATTAAAACTAGGTACTTTAAAGAGCATGTGGATCAAAAAATAAAAATACTACATATACCTATCTAAATCAAAATAAAAGGATAACAAAAGAATTTATGGATGAATTAAACTATACAGAATTAACTATTTTTATAGTTAATTCTGTAGGACAACTTATAGTCAAGGCAAAGTTGTGTATGTAATGGTAAGAATATGAACTTAGTTATTTCCCTGGGTATACAAAGTTGTACGAATGCCGATTATAACTTATTATTTCTTTCTAGGCATAGTACAATTACAAAATATACCTTTTACCTTAACCCCTTACTCCGACGCAAAAAAACGGGGTGTTAATACACGTGAAAACGTGTGTTTAATTGTTTATGGGCGTATAGGTACATCTGTGTGTCTGTCTATGGAATCGTAGCTTCCATTTCCTAGTTGATGAAGGGATTTCACTAATTTCCACAGTTCCGGTTGGTGTGAAAGTTAGTATACACTGTTTTTTCGGTTTTATTTCCATGTTGATCTGATGCTGCAGTACGAGTATCAAGTAGTCTACGAGATCTCAATGTGATATATCCAATAAACTCTTAATGATATTTTTTCAAATAGAATCGGTCCATTTAAAAGGACCGTATCTGTAATATGTACCGTAGTAATGCATGAATAATATGTTTTTTCTTGTTTTCTTGAATTATTGACATTATTGAATTTTTTCTCTCTTTTGTTCATTGCTGTTTCTGTTTTATTGACTAGATTTCATTTTGTGTGATTGAATGATTTATAATAATGTGTAAGTTGTTCTAGATATTTTTGATCTCATTAATATTTGATATTTCATTTATAATATAATAGGTATAATTTAATTAATCTCTAATAATGTTGTGCTTTCCTATAATTTAAATTTATACTTGTAATGTTCCTTTCTGTAAGTGTTGTATGTTGTGATTAAGTATGTCTTTAGTTGGAAAGCCTTTTTAAAATAAATAAAACAATATCAAAGTTATAATGATGTCTGTAATTCCACGTTATAGTACGTTAAAAAAGAAGAGACTATATTTTGTTCGAGTGTACCTACGCCTTGATGCTCGTAACGCTAAGGTAAGCACGATATGAAATACTATAACGACAATGCCGGGCACTGACGACCACACCTTACCTACATTTAATAGAACGCCCACCAAAATTAATAATTATAATCTGACGAAGATCTCGGTTACATATGAATATGAATTATTGACAGTATATTCATTTTGTACGAGTTTCGTGATAATAACTTTAACTAGGATGTACCTACTTAGATTTTTTTTCAGGTATAGTAATTGGCTTTATTAATTTATTAGCTACAGCCTATGTTACTCGCTGATAACGTAGCTTTCTACAGATGAAAAAAAAAATTAAAATCGGTGGCAGGAGTTTTTGAATTTATTACATACAAATCTTCTGTCTTCATAATATAGATAGGTAAAATGGATAATTATGTTTAGTGATAGACCATCCTCTTGTTCAAAAAGATTTTTTAGGTATATTTGTCTGAAGAGTTTTCTAAAAGTACTGTACAGAACTTATTTATTTTTTATCCGAGAAGTGTGCAAAGAAGACTGCTGGTGCTTGGTATTAAATAGTAGGTATAATGTTATATAAGTAAATAAAGAAATAGATAGATAAACAGATAAATAAATAAATGTACTAGAAAGCAAAGTTAATCACTCTATTTTAAGGTAAAGGAAAGGATTTCCCAAAAATTTTTTTTGCAGCGCGCATGGGGTCAATAGTCGAAAATAGATACATACCATCAAGTGACCTTTACTTGAAAAAAATTTAACCTACTTTCAGAGGACAAGTGACGGAAAACAAGTAATATCAAATTGATGTGTAGTGTACGGTTAAATTTGAAGCATGTGTATCCGATCAAATCGATTTAACGAAATTATCCGGCTTAATCTGATGGATCCGTGCATATGAATAGAGTGAAGAATTAATTATCATAAAACAATTATGAACCTACAAAGTTCAATCAAATTAATTCGGAAGCATAATATGAACGGATTATAATTTATTTTTGGAATTTTATTATATTAGTATCTGCATAAGCCTTATAATATGTCAAACTTTTGGGTGTCTGCGTCTTCTATCTCGACGGTCCCTACGTACATAAAGACATGTCAAAAATGACAATTTTTTTTTATTGTCTTTAGATTACCATTATAAAGTTCCTAAAGTTAATAAAATATTGTAGAAAAAACAAAATTTATAATTACTTATACATATAATTATTTCTAGAGCGGTTTGAACATAAATTACGCTCTCCTGTAAACCCCGGTTTTTGACATGTCTTTATGTACGTAGGGACCGTCGATCTGTGAGCATTGCAATGCTTAATACAAATTTGTAAAAAAAAAAAAAACTCAATCTAACATCAATTTAATGTTTTAATTTTAATTAATGACAAAAGATATTACAGAACTAACTCTTTGTAAAGAAAATATTAATTAAACAATTTGTTATTTATATAATTTGGCATTTAATTCGTTTTAATATTAAAATTATTATTTTCCAAGTTCAATTAATTATGTTCCAAATGTAGCTTAAAAACGATAAAATATGTTAAAAAAGTCGAAATAAATAAATGATTTTATTGTTCACATTTATTATAATGGTCCTGAGAAGAAACCATTTTTATAATCTAATAAAAAATATTCAATTGATGACGATATTTCAATTGACCTGTAGTTAATTTGAATGGTATGGTTAAGTAAGGTTAAATAGAAAACAATATTAAAAAAAAAAAATATCGTTTCTTGACTCGATGTAAACAGAAAGCCAACGAAAGTGTATACCACAACTTCACATTTTCAGAATCATTTGGAGATTTCGGTAGGAAAAAAAAACACTCGGTTTGTATACGTCCAACTAGGGAATGCAATCTTGATCTTGCAAGATCAAGATTCCACCAAGATCTTGAGTGATTTTCCAAGATTCAATCTTGAAAGCCATCAATCTTGAATTTCGAAATCCTGTTCGCGATCTTGACAAAACAGTCCAAGATTGTAACAAGATTTCGAGATTTTCAGACTGAGCGCGCGTAAAGTGTCATGCAGCTGGAACTCGAACAGGCCTTGAAAGCATGTAATCAACTGCAACCCAAAGCGCTCATTTCTGATAAAATTGACGCAATTTTAAAAAAGAAATGAATCTTTATGAGTACGGAGGAGAAAGAGGGCAATACCTGAAATTCGCTTTTAACAGCCTTTTAACTTTCGTCCGTACTAGTGTGGAGGCAGAAAGGGCCTTTTTAGCCGCGGGCTATTTAGCCACTGATATACGGTGCCGATTAGGTGATGACACTTTAAGCGTACTGTGTTTCTTGAGAAGTCATTTTCAAAAGGTTTAAACTTTTTGTTCTTCATTAAATTACGTAAATTATAGGTTATAATTTGTGATCTCATTGCATTATTGCATTTATTTCATTTAAGTCACTATAATGATGATTGTTTCTTGTTCATTTTTAAAATAAACATTGATTATTGTGTTCATACAATGTTGTTTAATTTGAAAAATATACTTAATTATAATATAATATTAAAATACTGGTTACTATCAATTTGCAGTATTTGATACAAAAAAAACGCATTTTTTTCAATTATTCTGCTCAATCTCGAAAATCCCGAAAATCTTGATTCGCGACCAAGATCTCGACCCGAATCTCAACAAGATCTCGAACTGACCAATCTTGATTCAGAAAAAAGACGCCAAGATCTTGAATAGTCAATCTTGGTCCAAGATTGCATTCCCTACGTCCAACCTTATAAGATATATTTGACTTATTTTATTTAAAATTTTGAGTTTAATTTTCTTACTAATGTATAGATAGTATCTAATGTATAGATAGTTTAATGTATAGAATAGTAGTCTAATCTATTCTATACACAGTCATAATATATAAAAGTGTAATTTAAACAATATTAATAAGGCGATAGAAATTCCTTTCCGAAAAGAAAACCGCAATTACACTTTGTGTAATTGAAACGCATACCGGAAGAAGATTTCAACGCTACGAAATTAATTTGTTAGTTAGTAAAAAGTTAATTAAAAACAAGTTGAAATTCGACAGGAAGACTAATTTAAATTAAGAAATATTATAATGAAATCTGCAAATTCAACAACCGTAATTAAAAAAGCATTAGCAGAAAATATAAATTTTAAGTAAAATTTACAGTCGGAAATTGTTTTTCGGATTAATAATATGTACCTTAATACCAGTGTGAAATTAAATTTAATATAAATAATATGGGATTGTATGGGGGAAGGAGGTGACCTCGCTTAATCTTATTAAGATTAAGCTAAAATTGCGGACGACCCTTGGTTAACCGTTAGTTAAGGATGTAATCAGTTTATTGCTCCAACCGGTTCTATAGCGTAAGTGCCTATTACCGAATGATAGTGTCGTTAAAGTTCATTATTCAGAAACATTAAGGTCCGTTACATTAAAATGTAGTGATAAATTGCTACGTATAAGTACCTACACATAAGTGGACCCATAGACACATATTCATCATATACATACTTATAAAAGTTTGGTTAGCGACCCGCTCCCGGCTTCGCACAGATGCATTTCCTTTTTCTTCAAATTATATGTAAGTAGTTATACACAAACTTTCGTCGTTTGTCGTTTTTGTGTACTTAATTGTTGTAATTTTATATTTTAAAGATGACAAAAAGAATAGTATCCTGAGTTTCTTTCGGGGTTTCTTCTCAGGATCGTCATCTTGGCTTTTTTTCCGAAACCCTGGTAAATTTAAATCTAAATTTATAATGACGATCATAAGAGTTTCTTTAGAAACCTAATTGATAAATAAATATTTTGATTTTGATTTTCTCATTAGCGAAAACCGTATCAAAATCCGTTTGGTTTTGATATAAATTCAAAATTCAAAATATTTTATTTCAAAATTGGAACATAAAATTTCTCTTTTTGAATGTCTGAAACTACATAATATGGTAAAATTATTGTAGAAGCCAAAAGAGGCCGACAGCGAATTTATTTTATAAATAGCCGATGCCCGCGACTTTGTCCGCGTTAAAAAATGACATCACTGTAAAACTTCATAGATTTCTTTTCACATCTTTCGAACTTAATTTGTGAACTATACAATATTGAAATCCTCAAATTAAGTCTTGGAGTCTCGCTAATTTAATGACAATTTCACACGACCCCACGGAATGTGGATTTGTGCAAAGCGCAAGTCAAACGACGATCCGTCACAAATGCCATCTACTGAAAGTAATCCGTAGTGGAAATTCCCATACAAAATTACCAATTGTGAATTTTTCCGATTTTTCGACTGTTCCTTTGGGTTTGACCTGATTTAGTTTTTTCTAAACCACAGTATTGAATCGAAAAAAGTGGGTATTGGTCCAGTGGATATTGGTCAAAAAAGTGGCATTTTTTTAATTTTTGCGAGACTATAATGCACGGCAATTGATATTTATTTTCAGACATTGCCAAATACGATACAATATTGCTATCATTACTTTAAATAAATAAGCCTTAAAATTAAAACACATTTATTGCATTTATTTAATTACAATGAAAATAAATAATCTTACAATACAACTTGTATGTCTTTTAATGTGTTTATGGATAAATAGATTTATTTATCCATTTTATATGATACAAAATCTATGGTAAAATAAAGTATGTACTATTGACATCTATAAAAGTGGAATCGTTTTCCTCAGCGACTTTACGATCACATCATCTATCCCATTACGTGCTACGAAGCCAATTTTCTTTATCCATTTAACTCCGTACTTGTCTTCAATGCAGTTTTATATCGAGTGCCCCTTTCCTTGTAGCGAGACGAGCACCTGAGAGTTTTACCGTAATGAATATTACTGTCTCTTAAGTGAGGTACACACGAGCGAAACTTTATGGCATCACTTTATGGTAGGTGACTATCGGCGTCTATAAACTATGCAACGCAACAGGTGCTGCAAGTATACTGCCGAAGTACCGGAAGGGAAAGTGAAATGATTTTGAAAATTTACTTACTCAAAGTTCGTCAGTAGATACCCCATCATCATACTACTGTCAATCAGTTTCTTGAAGTTACGCATAATTTTTTCACTCAACAGAGCTTTTGAGTTCATGGCGTTCGCTTCGAAAGTCGTCTATCCAAACGATCTACCTATAAGTAATACAGATTATAGATTTTTTAAGCAGGTCCCCTTTTTTGCCCATGGAAACCATATCCTTCAGAGCAATGTGCACATAGTACATAATTTGCCGAGTGTGTGGGAATTTTACCGGATTTATAAAATACGCTAGTGTACACCCTTCTTTAGGATAGGCACGCTCGAGTTTTGTGGTGTATATAAAGAAATTTATTCCAACTAAAGTATAAAAACTAAGGAGCACTACATTGTTTACTCTGCCACAACATGTGATAAACGTGATTGTTGTTTTGCTTGTTACTATGAAGTAATGCTGCTTGCTTTCAGTCCAGTACTTTGCTAGTTATAAAACAGGGGCTGTAAACATTTTAGCGTCGTGCCCAAAGTTTTTAACAAAACAAAGGCTGCAGGAGGGATATGTAGGAAAAAAGAAAAAGAAGAAGGAAGTATTTTACACGTTTCGTAGGTACATAGGTACACTGTTATTTCATTTCTAATGTAAAAGAAATAAAAGCTTAAACAATATTATACATAATTAATGTTATATGTCAAAAGCAGCCCTAAATAATGTGACCTTTTTAATGGTTTCAGTTTCATAGCATTCTTGTTATTATTTATTATAATTTTCTTGACACATTATATTTCATCAATTCTCTTTGTTCGTTTGTAAAAATTATAAATCCTATTTTCATTTTGTTTTGTAAATAAAAAAATTGTATAAATATCCTTTTTCTACTATTTTCCATCTTGACATTAATAATTAAGAAACGAACGATCCTTAACTTTAAATAAACCCGAAGTGCCTCACTCTTCCGTCACTCAGTTTTTGGTCAAAGTTGAGGAGGTTGGCTGTGCTGTTCTCAACAGCGTGGTTTCAGGACTTTTCAGCTGGTTCACCAGCATCACTCGTATTTACATACATCGGATTGAACTACATGGGGCCGAGTTTGTTACTATTTGGTGGAGACCCCAAATAAAAAGCACTTTTCACATGATATGATTTTAGTGAAAACGGTATGAAAATCCGTTTTTAAAATGCGCAATTATTTTATAACATGTCTAATATTATAAATTGTCTTTCAAACATATAAACAGAATTTTCTGTGTAATTGTTAAGTAGTAATTTAATATGTTGCCTTCCAGTCATTTGTGAACAAATATATATTATTTACAAATGATTGACTATTTGTTTGTTCACGAAATTGTTTGATTTGGGATTGTGGTAAAATCGAACCACCAATTGAAGGCTGCTAAGGTATTAAAATTAATTACGAATTCTATGTCAATTGTTAATATAATTCATATGTTATGCCTCAATAACGTAAATAGGTAGGATATACTTGATACATAAATTAATTTCATTTGAGCACTATTAAAAATAGTGATGTGCAAGAAAACAAAACAATGTCGAATTATTGTAAGAATAAAAGAAAGAAACATTATTTATTTGAAAACTAACATGAAGTGCACACGAAACAAGATTTCGATAAATACAAATTTTTATATGCCAATTATTTATTGTACCTACTTGACAGAGCGATCCCCAGAGCATTGCCTCAAATGGGCGTCCAGCTTAGCATGTGCTTACCTACTTACACTGAAACACAACAGTACATGTATTGTTTAACTTATATAATTGGGATTAGGTTTTAACGAACTGGATAAAACAAATAAAATAACTCTGAAAACTTCATGTCCATTATGGTTGACGTCTACAGAATTTAACATGATGTTATTCATTGATTGATACCAATCCACTCAATACAAGGCCTCGTTCTTTTGAAGAATGTTTATCCCTTTTCCAACAGATATTTATTTGTTGGCTACGAGACTCTTAATTTCAACCCAAAATATTGTTCACTCGTCCATAAAATGGGGAACTGATTACGTGAAGCGTAAAGTATTTTATTTATTGCTCTCTTTTTTTTTTCAATATAAATTCAAGGGACGAATGTTGCCAATACTCCTCGGATTAAAAGTGTGGAAAACCGCAAACATTTTTTGTTCGTCAATGCGCTCTAAAAAACGTTACCGACGTGAGCCCAGTTTTATTGCAATGAATTCTTTATTTTGCATACATTTCCTAGTCCTGTTTTATTCTAGTACTCCTTTCCGGAGTGGCGTTGGAACGTGCAAGCATACACGTGGGATCAATCAACACCGTCTGGCGAATACGTTTTTGATTTGACATTTTTTCCTTTGTTCCATTCAAACTTTTGATATTAGACCAACCTTTGACATAAGAGTGATCCACTGGTGAATGCACTTGAGCGTAAATTTTTCGAAGTGGAGAATGTTCCCGCCACTTTGGACACCTCATTGCGTAGCAATATATAACATCATAATAACAGCTAACTAAATGACAGTATCTAGCTGAAAGAATCTATGTATACACTTACAAGTGTCCAAGAAACTGATATTTGTTTTATTCGCGCATTATATCACACACATAAATGGTCTTATAAACGTGACACGGATTTCGAGTGATACACATTTTTTTATATTTTTTTAAATCCTCTATCTATGACAGTGATTTTTCTGCAATTTCTATAAACATCAGCCCCTCTGGTGGCAGTAACCACCCACTTACAGAAGATCTCAGTCAAATAATAGCATTTTATATTTCATATGTTTTGTCGAACTAATAAAAACATTAATGTACAAAATAAACTCGAAAAAAAAAGTGCTGTCAATACAACCACAACTTCATGATTTACTGATATTTCCTTTATCTTGCTTCTCGCCAGGTATCGTACTAAAAGGTCATCAGGAGCCTATAGCTTTTGATTAGAGTGTTTACGAGTATCAAAATCAAAATCGATGAGTCTTATCTTTTGATGATGACTTTTATCCCCATCTAAGTTTCAGTTTCATTTTCAGTATCCCATTGCGTTGCTTTTGTTAATAGGCGAACGGTAGGCCCCTACGATCAAGAGGGCTGCTTACAAACTTTTACATTAAAAAAATATTAGGAAATATATATAGATAAATAGAATTACATTTATTTATCCACTATAGCACAAAATTAACACAAAAAAGGAAAGAAATATCGATCGAACACCTTTTGTAAAATAGGTCTATTTCTAGCCAATTGGTAAAATAACTGCACTGTTTAAAGATCAAACTAACCGGCAGTCTACGATCGAGGCAACAATTTAAAGCGGTTAATTGAACTATTGACGTATGGAAATGAGATCCAACTGTCCTCAACAATTCTCCCTAATTAGAGCTGTCTGCGAACTTGCCTGTCACGTACAATGTTAACTATGTAACATAGCACTTACTGAATTTGCCTTTTTTATTTGGCTCTCAATTTAACACTTTATATGTAACATATTTGAGTTAGGCATTTCATATTTTATTGACATATTATGTCAATAAAATATGAAATGCCTAACTATTGTGTAAAAAAATATAAGCCCTTTATAATGACAGTCAAAAGGTCGCCAGACAAATTGACCCCAGACATACAGCAACTCCAAATGTGTTGCAAGTATGCTGTCGACCTCTGTAGGATAAAAGACTAGGAGAGGATAGTGAAATGGGCTCTGACGTCCTTACTCACTGAAATATTATCGTCGTTGTCAAACCAAAAGGTGCTATCATATTTTGATGCAGTTTTTGCGAAGAAAAAGAAAAACAGCGGTCATATGTTTTATAAGATATGTGGCCTACACATTGCCACATTATGTTGCTGATTCTATAAGCATTTGATTGTAGTTCTTATACTTAAATTCTATTAAAAAACATGTACCTAAAAAGAAATCATTTAAAATTTAAATAATTCAATATTTTTTTTTATATATATATTTTTTTACTATCTTACAATAAAGTTAATAATGACACAAAAGTTATTTGTGTTGAAAAATTTATTAATACACAAAAAATAAAAAATACATCGATATAAAATTATTTTTGTAGAGATCATAAATGAATATTAATAAATAAATTATTGTGTATTCTATAATGTACCTATTAAAACAAATATAATATATTGCAGAATCTTTACTCCTTACTAATATTATAAATGTGAAAGTAAGTATGTCTGTCTGTTTGTTACCTTTTCATGCCTTAACTACTCAACCAATCATCATGGAATTTTGCATACACGACCTCAAGGATACAGGAAAGAACATAGGATACCTTTCATCCAGAAAAAGTGTGTTCGTGGGATCATCTAAAATTTTTATATATATAATGTATATAAAAATTTACAACATACAATTTTTAGATTAATGCTACTTATCTAACAAATAAAATTTCTTTTTTCAAAAAAATCAAAGCTTAATTCCCAATAACAGTGCCTTACTCGTACATTGACTTGTTAAGTCAGTGATTTTAATTTGTAGATTTTTTTTCCGTATAATAAGTAAATAATATATTAAGCAATTGCTAAAAAAATAAGGTGATTTTAACATGACATTACCCTACATTACCTTTAAGAGAAGAGGAACTTAACTTTAACTTTAAGAATACATTAAGTAATAAACTTAAATATGTCTAATCAGTCCCTATTTTTGATCAAGCAAGGGTACTATACTTTCTAATGAATCAGCATAATAATCCGGTTGTATTGTCTCGTGAGATAGCATGTTGTGTTCAGTGTTGTTTGTAAGCAACAATAAAGTGATGAATCCCATCGCTTTTCCCAGGCCAATGTCTTGTTCGATCCTGAAATATAATAATAAATATCTTCACACATTCCATACAGCACTATCTAGTTCTAAAGTAAGCAACTAATGCTTGTATTATGGATACCAGACAGTTGATATACTACATAGATTACTTTTTTTTTGTAAATACATACATATTATAAATACAAAACATCCATGACAAAGGTGAAATATTAACACATAAACATTTGCCCCTAGCGGGATTCGAACCCACGACCGTTTTGTTAATAGCTAGGTTTACTAGCCACTAGACCAAATGTGACGTCAAAATTATGATTTGTAAATATGTATAAGATTTAATAAGTTATATTTCTTTACAATACACTAAGGTCTAGGCGATTTTTGATTCAAATTCAAATTAATTTTTACATACTTAATTTTTATTCTGATATTTTTTTAGGATTTATATTATTTTTACTAAATAGACAACAATGCAATGGCAGCCGACATGTTTAAAACCCTATCTGAGGGACCCAAGATTTAATATAATAATTACATTATGATTTGTAAATAATTTCTGTAAATAAGTGAGATTATTAGTTTATTTCCTTTATTAAAATTACAATAGAAAAACTGTAACAAAACCGGACAGAAATTTTGCACTGTTCTATTCATTAAGCTGTAGCTTATATAGCTTCATTAGCTTGTAGTATTGAAATTAATCATGAAATAATAATAATTAAATACCCACATGTCACCAATAAAGAGAACCCTTTTCCAATCCGTGATGCCTGCTTTCTTCGTTGCGAACTCACCAAACATCTTGCCTGGTTTCCCTAATAGTATTGGTTTTCTTTTTATTTCTTCCTCTACTAGATCAGAAAACACTCCTACACCTGTAAATATAGAAACACCAATTAAATTATATTAAAATAAAATGATGTCTTTAAAACAGTATAGATATTATATATGCGTTGACATCTTAATATAATTAAAAAAAAATCTTATCACATTGTCGGCGATGAACTCCTAAACTACTGAACCGATTTTGAAAATTCTTTCACCTATAGAAAGCTATATTATCAGCTAGCAACATAGGCTATATTTTATAAAGTTACGCGGACTAAGTCGCGTGCAACAGCTAGTTAATCATATAAACACTGACTGTTCAATAGGTATGTACTGAAAATCATTTATTAAAAATATGTGTTTTGAAATTCACCGTAACAGTGAGAAAAAGCTAAAAAGCTAAGGTTAGTTCCCGAGTAGATTAGATATCATCATAACATTTTTCAAACCCACCTAATGCCAAAACACCCTTTTTGATTGCAAAGTATCTATCGGTCGCTCCATTAATGAAGAGTACTTCAGGCCGCTTCAAGAAGGTTATGGCTTTGTACAGCTTTGGAAGATTCACTCTGTAGTCACTGTCGAAAACCACTGCGCCTATCGCTTCGTCATCTTCCAAGTACTGAATGTAATCGCCGTAGTAATCGGCGCCGACGTCAGGCTTTAACATAAAAGTTGGCGTTTAAAATTTGCTGTCACGAAATGATATTGTAGAAACCGATATATATGTACTTAGACCTATATTTCGAGTAATAAAACATACTCGAAGTAAAAATAACCACCATAAAAATAATGTGAGGTTACTATATTAAGGGTAAACTGTTAAAATTTACGCACATGTAGAACTTATACCAGATTAATTTTTACTTTACTAGCAACCCGCTCCCGGCTTCGCATGCGTGTATTTTTTTCTGCAAATTATATATTAAAACCTTAGTAGTTTAATGCTCTTATCACTAGTGAAAACTGCATGAAAATTCGTTCAATAGTTTTTAAGATTATCGCGAACATACAGACATAAAGCCGTCCTCGGCTTCACACTGGTGATTTTTTCTAGAAATAATATACACAAACGTTCCTCGTTCATAGCTCTTTTAATTTATAAAAATCGTATCCAGTAGAGGCGGACAGCGACTTTATAATTTATATATTATATGTATTCAGACATATAAAACATAGTCATATCTACATAATTAGGCCGCAGTTATAACGAAATTACTAAAATAAATTTGAATAAGTAATGTATTCACATTGCGTGTAATTATGATAAATATAAAGATATGTTTGTTCAATCTTAAAACAATCACGTCCAAATACTTCAGACTTAAATTCCTGCTTACTGTTTATTATTTTGACAGCCTTAATCTTCAGTACTATTTCTCTTTAAGCCTTAAGTTCAGTAACTATTTCTCATTGTAGCAATTTATATTTGTTAAGTAGGTATTGTAAGTTTGAATTTGAGCAAAAGGGGAACAAAATGATATTGAAATTATTGAACAAAAAAGTATGTAATATTGAACAGACTCAATATTTTTAAGATTCAAAAACAAAAAATGCGCCTCATATTTGTTTTTTTTTTACTATGAAGTTGTATTCCGTGAATTATAATTATTATAATGAAAGGTGTAATACAGGGTGGAAAAATAAGTCGGGCCCTGGAGGGAAAGTACCTTAAATCCTTAAGCTAGCTCATTTTACATAAAGGAGACATTCCTTTATTTTTAAAAAGAAACAAAACTGCATTCAAAGATTTTCTAAAACTCGCTTGGCTCGCCCGGGACTCGAATCAACTTGAAAAAAAATGAGCCAACTTAAAGATTTAAGGGCCCGACTTATTTTTCCATCCTGTATATATGTTAATATGGTCTGTTCTACTTTTGTTAATAATAAAAATATTATATTTATTAATAAACACAATTACCTACCCCTTGTTCACATTTGAATCCATACGATGATAACATATGGACGGTTTCATTACACGTAATACAGTAGATTTTCTTGTTAAAATTGACTGACTTTAAGTATTCCGCTATGGCCACAGAAGGTATTACAAGCCTGTCCTGTAAAATATTAGAGAAATTATGAGTTATGTATGTGTCGTAGGTACATTAAATAATATTCATGCAAACAAAAATGTCAAAGTATTTTATTCACTAAATAGTCTTTTCAAATCCCTTATTCTTAACCCTACTGTAGTTGGCATCGCATTCGCAGCTCGCACCACCTTAAAGCGTTGCTTGTATAGGCGACGGTAGCCACTTGTCATCAAGTGGACCGTTAGCCTGTCTGCCTTAACATAAAAAAAACATATTAAGATAATATGTTTATTATTTATAAATTTAACAGAGTAAGTCCTATAATATATATGTTACTATAGAAAATACCATGTAATTTTTCTCCTTAGAATAAATATCAAAATACAAGGCAAAATCGTTCTTATCTAAAAACTGTGGCGAGTTTGCTCTTAAAATTTGCTTTAATTTATTGGTACAGTAAAGGTTATAATTGTTATTATTCTTATAATCCTACTTGCGGCACCTGTGGCGTTGCATGTGTAAATAGTGGTAGGGGAGTCCACGATTCTAAATGGGGATTTACTCGAGCGTCGTGGAGGATTTTCAAGATTAGATAGTAGAAAGAAAAAAGGTTATTACATGTATATCTTTTAATCGGTGGGGGAGCATCTAAACGTGGTCTAAAATGTTAAATAAAAACCAGTCACATTTGAAATATGTTTTTTAGATTTCCTAAAAAATTTTAGTTTCTTAAATTTCCTAAAACT
The DNA here is from genome assembly GCA_936446665.2 of Synanthedon andrenaeformis. Classification (NCBI taxonomy): domain Eukaryota; kingdom Metazoa; phylum Arthropoda; class Insecta; order Lepidoptera; family Sesiidae; genus Synanthedon; species Synanthedon andrenaeformis. Next base: position 2,256,097 of record OW387786.2, on the reverse strand, counting down.
ACCTAGTAAAAATGCTATCTTTTAGTAAAAATGCTAATTGAACCTAGACTATACTAAAAATGAGGTCGAACTAATTGAAGTAATTTTCTTCTTAAGTTTTGCGTTCTCCATTAGTTACTACACTTCCCCGTGGTTTCATTTAGGTTAATTTTGGAAACCCCACACACCGCTAATTTAAAAACAATTTAATAAATCGAATAGGTAGTTGCTTAGATTTATGTGTTTCAATATATGTATACGAAAATCGTTTTTAGTTAGCCCCGTGTAACAATAACTAATGAGGTCTTATGTATTTTAATTAGTCAGTGATAGAGCGACACGTCATATGAACTTCCACAAGCAAGGAATGAATTCTGTAAGAATAAAGGACAATGGCGAAAACGTTCTTGGTCGAAATCTCAAGCGTCTATATATTTCACTATTAGGAAAATAGATAATACCTATAGGTATTTTAATGTTTTTTTTTTCATATTATGTTATAAAGCATTGTCTAAGTCTAGAAACAAAATCATTATTTTTAAACACACATTTGACTAATTCATTATAAAATACAAGACATTTGCTTGATATTTACTGTGTTGTTTTATTTTCAAATAAAATCTATAAACTTACAAAAGAAACCATAGAATGAGCATAATAAACCTTTCACAATAATAGAACCTCTGACTATGATTAGGTACTATGACTGCTAGTAGTGTTACCATGCAATTGAGTTGAACGGAATTATTATTATTAGTTTATGGAAAAAATAACCAATCTGCTTCTTAAATATGTTAGTTACGTAGCTTCCACTTTAATACACGAATGCGTGTATTCATTTTTAAAATTTATAGATAGTATTGTATGACCTATTAATGACGTGGTCGGTCAATCTATATATTGTAATTATTTGTTATGTATATGTCAATATCTACATATGTATTGACATATAGATAACGTCCCCAACTTTAAACTGGAATATCTTTAATCGCTAAAAAATATGTCAACAAAATTTTGTTCGGGAGTTCGCCATTCTCCTTTGGTAGGAAAACTAACGTTGAGTAGAATCTGAGTGAAAGAGAGGGTTGGATTCATGATAAGGCCACATATAGATATGAACTTTTCAAATCAAGGTCAGTCGATTAGAGCTTAGAATTAGAGTCGATAGTAAATTGAATGTTAAATAAAAACAATTTAATTAAAGATTGATTGGATATATTGAACTTATGAAATACAGATAAAGTAATTTCCCTCTTGGTTAAATTTAGGGCAGATGAGTAAGTTCACCTTGTATCTGTCGTTACGCCAGTAGCTTCATTTATTGTTGAAATTATTTCGTACTTAAAAATTCCCTACAGATTTTTTTAGTATTTGTACATAAATATACTCGTATATCATAATAGAGTTAAAAATGCACTTACGACAAAGAGGACAATCAGCAATGAAGCAGTATTATCAGTTTTAACGTGAGAAAAAATTGTGCCCTTTGTAACGTTAAAATATAAAGCATAGAATAAAATTCTATATCTATGTCGGTTATTGTAAAATTATTATACTAACTTAAAAAAAATGTAAGTAAAAAAGTTAAAAAAATCGGAGCCTGTTATTTTTAGGCAGTTGTGATTAAAGCTTCGCTAATAAATATCTCATTCACTACAGGATTCTCTTAATACTGCTTTTTTACATTGGTAATAATTTTAATTAAAGGTTTGAAAACCTACATGGTAACACTTTTTTTAAAGTTGTGAACAATTCGTTTAACTCTGACCAAACTGACGGATAAGATGATTATCTTTACAGACAAATCCTATTGTAGGATTATTAAAAGATTAAAAGCTTATGTGTGCGTAGGCATTGGCAGTAAATATTGATAATAATAGCGATAAATTAATAAAGTAGTAATACAAAAAGGTATATTAATATTAGTATTTTAACGGAACCAATCTTGCGACAACCGTTAAGAATAAGCGGACAAAATTGAATCTAATAAGCAGAAAAAAATCCCAAGAATATTAACGAAAATGATTTGAGGAATCGGTTAGGAACCCGATACATGAAACTGTCATTTAAAACTAATTGTATACAATAATGTAAAAAATTTTGATGTTTTTTTTAAATCGCGGAGCGCATTCGAGTGATGGGAGCAGTTTCAGTCTTGCGGTTACAAGAAATTTGTGTCACCAATAATTATAATGACGTGGTCGGTCAATCTATTTATTGTAATTATTTGTCATAAATTAATATTATTTTATTGAATAATTTATGATTTAAATTTAATTTATTTTAATGAATTATTTTAATGATAGATAAAAGCAATGATATATAGAAGCAAGGTGGAAATAAACAATAAAAAAAGAAAGAAAGAAAATTAATTGTTTCTAATAAAGTTATTTAATATTAACTTTGATATTTGAATGTATATATATTATTAACTTTATTATTTAAACAGTCTATAATAGACATGGCATTTAGGTGTTATATTTATTAGGCCAAGTGATGATTAAGATATAACGTAAAAAAATTAATATATAAAAGAAATGACTTACAAATCCATTAGATATTTCAGCGGATTTAAATTTATTTTCATAGTTCTCTCTGGATCTAATACTGTTGTTTGATACAAAATTAACTGTCTTCCCGCGTTTTTCCATCAGATCGAAGAATTTTCCAGCACCAGGAAGGGGCTGTTGGGCCCATATTACACCTGAAATATAAAAGTACACCTTAGCAGAGAACCTGAATACAGGATGCACAACTTGGTCTTAGTGACATTACGGCAGTGACGACGAGAACACATGACATAGCTTCCCGAACGCAGGGCTTTTTTATATTCGGCTATAAAAAAGCCCCAACTAAGCCTATTAAGGGGCGTTCAATTATTACGTAACGCAATTTTTGAAGATTTTTGACCCCCCAAGTAACGCGCCGTAATGTTTTTCTGTACCCTCCCTAAACGTTACGTTTAGGACCAACTTTACCAAGTGACCATTTTTACCAAAGAAAAGGGTTACCAACTTGGGAGAACTAAATAAAAATGTACAATACACTCTAGGGAATCCCCTCCCGTAAAAAAAGCATCGTAACGTTTTACAAGATACCCCCCCCCCCCCCCCCCCGCCCCGCCCCCCAATTGCGTTACGTAATACTTGAACGTCCCCCTGTAGGACACACTCACTATGTGTAATCAAAACTACTTACCTAAATTAGTATTTACCTGTACGTACCTACCTATACAATGTCCAGAAAATATTCATATTTACCTATTCATAAATATGAATCCGTTCTTTTATAATTATTTCCATGTAACGAAACACACACATACACAATTTACAATATTCACACATTAATTAATTAGACTAGACTATCCACACATGTAAACTCACCATCGCAGTCAGAGAACACATGATCGAATGAATCTAGGAACTTTTCGAATTCTTCCGGCTGTAAATTTAAAAGGTTTACTGGGCTGGTAGTCATGTTTATTTAGATATTTCAGTCACAAATTAACGATATAAATCTATCACCAACTAAACAATTGCGATACGTGTGTCCATAACCTACTTATAACTGACACTGGCGCAAGTGACAGCTGGCGCTGCTCTTGCGTCACGCGGTCACACATTAGGTATATGCGTAAAAATAATCCGTCTAAATGTTGTAAGGCTGGTTCCGTACTATAACGTCATCGCCTCAACTACTTTTAAAATAGGTCACATTATACCTCGATTCAAGTCATCGTGACGTAATATCGTGATAAAAATGAATGAACGCATTTAATAATATAGGTATATCGCACCCTTAGAACGAAAACGACACAACTCAAAAAAAAAATCCAGAAATGAATTATGGTTGAGAAACGACTTAAAACAACTTTATCTATCTTTCTGTAATTAAAAAAACGTCAAATTCGGGCTCAATAAGTATAAATATAAGTATTCATTTTCAAAAATATTAATTTTTAACTTTTTTTCATCAAATAAATAGCTCAATATGTTTACTTCAATTTGCAACTTTAACTATAGCACTCACATAAATAATTATTGAACAATTTTCAAAAGAATACAAAATGGTCTTATTCTACAGTCTTATTTTGCCATTATTTCAAAATTATCTTTTTTGGATTAGGTCGTTTTCGTCCTAAGGATGCGATTATTGTCTGATAAACGGTAGATAATTATATGAAACTACCACCTGTTTTTACACAGATTGCATCCAATTCAGTTAGTGGTTTATTGTGAACTAGCGACCCGCTCCCGGCTCCAGGCATCCGTGCCTTTTTCTACAAATTATATATAAAAAATACCTCGTTTAACTCTTTGAATTCCATTTCTTGGTTAAAGTGTAATGTCAGGCGTCAATGTATGTCAAGCGTTATAACTTTTTTCAACGTGGACGTAGTCCAGGCACCAGCTAGTATTTAAATAAAGACGATACTGATACCATCAAAAAACTTATCTTTAGGGAGGAATTTTTGTATAGGCATTGTTGTTATATTGAATGGGTATTACACAATGGAAACATTCCCATAATATCGATCCTAGTTGCTTCTACCGTCTGTCGCCATAGCTACGGGCGTTGCTTTTAATTTCTGCCACTAATTTGATCCATTGACATTGGATTAATGATTTGAGGAAATTGATTTACAATCGCGGTGATTGGTATAATACGAAAATAATTGGCGATTGTTTTAAAGCAGAAAAAATGTTGGAATGTTTTTTACGCCGCTGGACTTTAATTAGATTGTTCACATTCATTAGTCATGCGTTTTTACTTATCATCTTGTACCTAAATAACAAAGTTCTTCGTAGAATTAGAATTAGGGTTCCGCCCGAGAATTGCACTGTTGCAAAATATCAAATTATTGTTTCTTTTTATAAAGGGCGGCAGGCTGGCAGACGGTCCATTGGTAGTAGGTGGCAACCGCTATTCACAGTTAATCCTAACTGAATAAAGTATGGGATGGTGTGGATCCTTGTTATGAGGAGATAGAATTAATGTTGACAAACCACCTTTGGTCTTGCATACAGGCCGAATCAAGGTATGTAAGCCAGCCTATTTTACAGTCCACTTCCCCCGCACTTTCTTCGAACTGGAAATTGATTTTGACTATGAAAATAACAATCACCATCATTAATAACCGACAGACTACTGCTTAGCAATACTTCTTCCCTCAAAGCTCTAAAGCGAATGAATAGCGGCAGAACTGTTTCGGTGACAAAGTAGATAATGCCGGAGCATATTCATCTATCGTTTATTCTCTATTCTTTCAGGATTGGCAGCGCACTTGCATTTCCTTTTTTTTTATTCTACGATGTTTCTATGGCCTGGCAAATATGTTTCTCAATTTCTCACCTTTTTTTTGCGGACCGACCATGAGATTAATATTAAAAAATGAGTAGGTATTAAATTATTATTTTAAAATTTCAATTATTCCAGGTTTTTTATAAGAATTGTCTAACTTAAACTTAATAATTATACACAAATTATTTTTCTTAATAAATTTAATAATACACAAAAAGTAATATTGTTAGCGCCTGGACAATTGATGTATGTTTGCGTGTGGTCTTGTAGTGGTTGCTCTGGCCTTTTTGATAGGCGTTTTTGCGTTCGACGGAAAATATTCGTACAACGTCACTAAAAACAAAGACATCGTACTGTAAGCAACGAAATTTATTGTCTTAAAAGGAAATTATATTAATCATTCAAAGTCTTATGTCTTTTATTGACATAAATTGGCGACCGTGACAGGACACGAACCTGCAATCTTCGGACTGTGCTGGACAAATAGCACAGTCTCCAAGAACCTGCGCTTCGAACTTTCAAGGTCATCGTGCGGGCCCGACCAAGGGCAACCAATATTGCGCACACAAACCAGGGTCTCCAGCGTACGAGAAGCGAGCCAAAACCGTTTCCACGTCTGCAGAGGCTACCATATCAAGGAAAAGGCAGCAGAAAATCTGAAGTCCAGGGTCATCCATCAGGTCATGCTGAACATCGCCGAGCAGTGACGCAGCTAAAGCATCACATCGCAGCGTAGTTTGTCAGTTAAGTGCCCTGTTCATCAATTCCGACTTCCTAAATAGCCTAAATTCATTTCAAATCCAGTTCACTTGTGCAAATTAAGTGAATTTCGTTCTTACAGTACCCACATGTAAAAAAAAAATAATAATAATTAACTATCATATTTTGTTAATTTTACATAATTAATTGATTGAAACTTAAGGAACTAGAACTTAATTAACTGGAAAATCTCTAAATAAGTTGTACATTCCATTTCGCACCGCAATTTATGCGATATTCAGTGGTTTTTCGCCGAACAAATTTCAGGACACGTAACACGCTAGCTGCATAAATACCTACAAAGGGTGAAGCTTGTTTCAAGGTCAACGCCCTGCCCCTGAGTATCGCCGAGTGTGGAGCGCGTGAGACAAAACCATTTTATTACCTATTTTATTAGTTTTTAACATTTTTATTGGTTTAATTTTCAAAATTCTGCAAAAATTACCTTCATTTTTATTTTGCTACAAATACAACTTAAGAATATTATCAATACTATTTTAAAATGGTTAATGAAGAGGATACAAATCCAGCTTTGCTAAAAAACCTATTAACTAAACGTAGTTCACTTAGAGGTCAAATTACTAAATTTAAAAATTATTTAGATAGGGTTTCAAAGCAGTCCATTTTGACAACCGTTGAGCTTGCAGAGTTAAATTTAAAACTAAGTAGATTTGAAACCTTATCTTCTAAATTTGATGAGCTTCAAACTCAGATTGAACTCATAAATTCGGATTCTTTAGATATTGAAATAGACGAACGCGAGCGTATTGAGCAGGAAATAATTTTATGCACTGCTATTGCTAAAGGTTTACTTGAAACACAGAATGAAATTAAAATTTTGGAACAAGACAAAAAACGACGTGATTCTTTATTTTTTCAAGATAGTCAGAGCAATCTTGATACCAATGATTCAGGCATAAAATTACCTCAAATTCAGATCTCTAAATTCGACGGGTCTTTTTTCCGTTGGCTTGAATTTCGCGACACTTTTACTAATTTAATTCATAATAACCAACGAATTCCTTTAATACAAAAATTTCATTATTTATTGTCTTATCTCGGGGGCGAGGCAGCACGCATTGTTTCCAACATTGAAATTTCTTCAGCTAATTACATCAATGCATGGCAATTATTACTAGATCGATACAATAATAAAAAATTGTTAATTAATCACCATTTAAAATCTCTTTTTAATATTCAGCAGTCAACTCGTGAATCTGAAGGCTCATTAAGATTCCTCGTAGACCATGTAAATAAAAATTTGCGTGCGCTTTCTAACCTTGGTCAACCCACCGACAAGTGGGACACATTAATTATTTTTATGTTAACTTCAAAACTTGATAGTCACACTCTAATGAAGTGGGAAGAATTTCGCAATAATTTAGATGAAATTCCAACTTTAGAACAATTTAATAAATTTTTAGTTGACCGTGCTGACGTTCTCGAGGCCCTACATCGTAGCAAGGAAAATTTTTCTAAATATCAACAAACTTCAAACTATTCGAATTCTTCTAACAAACATAATCAGAGTACCAAATCATTTACCACTTCTAACTACGATAAAGATACAGCTAGTACATCCTCAGTTTGCATAATTTGCAATCAAAATCACAAAATTTACGATTGTATTACATTCAAAGCAAAAAATTTAAATGATAAATTAAAGGATGTTGATAATTACAAATTATGTCAAAATTGTTTGAGACAAGGCCACCCATGGACTCTGTGTCGCATGGGCCCCTGTCGCGTTTGTAAAAAACGCCACAACACATTATTACATGATCACTCACCATCAAAAGAAATAAAAGTTCACTCTGTCAATTTTCAAGACCAAGATTCATCAGTTGTTAATTTTTCTAAAGAAATTAACAGTCAAGTAATTTTGTCTACTGCCCTAATTGAAGTTGTGAATCCGGTGACTAAAGAAGTACTTCAAGTGCGTGCCTTACTGGATTCAGGCAGTCAGTCATCATTTATCACTAAGCATGTTCAACAAAAATTATCCCTAAAGATAATTCCTACTTCACTAAATGTCATAGGCATCGGTAATTGTCACGCCAACATAGTCAACGAAAGCTGTGTCGTGCTGTTACAGCCTCGAAATTCAATAACTAATTTCAAAGTCGAATTTCCTTGTTTTATTTTAGAAAGTCTTACAGGTGAATTACCAAAGTTCCCTATAGATTCTACAACACTAAATATACCTAAAAGTATACAACTCGCCGACCCTTCCTTCGAACAGCCAGGCCCAATCGATGTACTTATCGGAGCCGACCTATTTTGGGATGTCATAGGCTGTGAACAAAAGTCACTCGGTGAATGCAAACCTAAATTGCATTACTCTCAACTAGGTTGGTTGATCGGCGGGGAAATAAACAAACAAAATATTTACAAACAACCAAATCAAAATACAATAAATTTTCAAAATCAAAATAAAATACAAAATTTACAAAAAATACAAACAAATAACAAAATTTTACATACAAAAAAATATTCAAAAAATCAAAAAAATAACATTTGTTTACATACTAAATTATCTTCAGAGCAAGATTTCTGTAAAGAATCTCAAATTGACTATTTACTTCCGAAATTTTGGGAGTTAGAGGAACTTCCCCAAAAACGAATTTTAAGCGAAACCGAAAAGGCTTGCGAAACTAATTTTTTAATGAATACTTTTAGACTTGAGTCTGGTAGGTTCTGTGTGAAACTACCCTTACGAGATTCACCTGACTGTTTGGGTGATTCCTATTCCTTAGCAAAAAAGAGATTATTATACTTAGAAAAAAGATTTCGAAAAAATCCTAATTTAAAAGAGCAATATGCTCAATTTATGAAAGAGTACGAGTCACTAGGTCACTTGACCGAATCTAAATTTACCTTGCCTAATCCGAATTATTTTCTGTGTCACCATGCGGTGCTCAAAGAATCTAGCGAGTCTACAAAATTACGAGTTGTATTTGACGGCTCTGCGCCCTCCTCCTCCGGTTATTCTATAAATGATTTACAAATGATAGGTCCAAACGTACAAGATAGTCTTTTCGCCATACTTTTGCGGAGCCGAACTTATAAATATTTGCTCACCGGTGACATTGAAAAAATGTACCGGCAGGTTGAGATTCACAAAAACGATCGAAACCTACAACTTATACTGTGGCGAGAGGATGAGTCATTACCTATCAAAACTATGCAGCTAAACACTGTGACGTATGGCACGGCGAGCGCTAGCTACCTAAGTACACGCTGCTTATGGCAGATAGGGGAGGAGTGTGTCAACGAATTAATTAAAACAATCATCCAAAAGGACTTCTACGTTGATGATCTCATCACGGGTTCAAATTCAGAAGACGATTTGCGTTTTATTCAAAATTCAGTTAATTCCGAATTAAAAAAGGGTTGTTTTAATTTAAGAAAATACAAAAGTAATTCAAAATCGATTTTAAAAAATGTTGGAAAAGAACAAGACAAATTGATTATCAGTAATACATCTAGCACACTAGGATTATCATGGAATCCTAATAATGATACTTTACATTTTCCAATTAATAATTTATCACAAAATGAAAATATAACAAAAAGATACATTATGTCAAATTCTTTCAAAATCTTTGATCCCTTAGGGCTTCTTAGTCCCTGTATTATGCAGCCTAAATTAATGATACAGTCTCTTTGGCAACAAAAGGTAGACTGGGATGAGCCAGTGCCAGACAACATTTTAAAATCCTGGCTAGAATTTTCAACCCACTTGCCTGACCTTGCTGATCTCGAAATTCCGAGATACGTGCTCGGCCATGATCCAGTTTCCGTAGAAATTCATTCATTCAGCGATGCTTCGCAAGTGGGCTATGGAGCTTGCGTTTACCTAAGATCTACCAATCGAGATGGCAAGAAAACTGTAAATTTATTATGTTCCAAATCCAAGGTTGCTCCGTTGAAACCAACTTCTATTCCCAGGCTGGAGCTGTGCGCTGCTCTTCTCGCTGCTCGCCTGTGCGTCTCTGTCACTAAAGGTATTCGACTTAAGGTCGATAATTTATTTCACTGGTGTGACTCTTCGGTTGTCCTAGCTTGGTTATCAGGCAACCCAACAAAATTAAAAACTTTTGTAGCCAATCGCGTTTGTGAAACTCAAGAAAACACTAAAATTTCTTCATGGAGATACGTGCCCACCTCTGAAAACCCTGCTGATTTAATTTCCAGAGGCATAAATCCAAATTCAATAAAAACTAATTCTCTATGGTGGCACGGTCCTCAGTTCTTATTACTTGACGCAATCAATTGGCCTACTTTTAAAAGAAATTCAATAGAAATTTTACCAGAAATTAAATCTATTAAATCTAAAAATGTTTTAACCACCTGTATTTCATATCAATTAATTGATTTCAATAGATTTTCAAATTTAAATAGATTGCAACGAACGATGTGTTACGTAAAACGTTTCATTCATAATTTAAAAAATCCTAAAAATAAAATAACAGGTTTTTTAACAGTTGAGGAATTAAATAATTCTTTTAACTATCTTTGTTTTATTGCTCAACAACAAACTTTTCAAAATGAGTTCGAAATTTTATCTAATAAAAAATGTTTAAATTCAAAAAATAAAATTCTGTCATTATCACCTTTTTTGGATGAGAATAATTTGATAAGAGTTGGTGGCAGGATAAATAACTCAGTTTATTCATACGAAAAAAGACACCCAATACTTTTAGAATCTTCACACCATTTGTGTAAATTAATATTTGAACGTGAACACATCCGTAATTTGCACGCTGGCCCACAGTTATTGCTCGCCACTGTACGAGAAACAGTTTGGCCTATCAATGGTAGACGCCTTGCTAGGCGTGTTGTTAAACATTGTGTGCTGTGTCGCCGCGCTCGGGGTAAAACATTAAACCCTAAAATGGGTGATCTTCCACCTCAACGCGTAAATCCGAGTTTTCCATTTTATTCCGTCGGTCTAGATTACGCGGGGCCTTTTTATATTTTGAATAGGAAAGGTCGCGGCGCAAGATTAACGAAATGTTATTTGTGTATTTTTATTTGTTTACGATACAAGTGTGTACATCTCGAAGCTGTAAGCGATTTATCTAAGGACGCGTTCTTAATGACGCTCCGTAGATTTATAGCTCGTCGCGGTCGACCTGTTGAATTTTTTTCTGATAATGGACGTAATTTTATTGCCGCCGCTAAAGAACTCAGTAGTTTTTTAAAAAATCAATCTGAGATAATTTCTAATTTGGCCGCTCAAGAAGGATTTAAATTTATTTTTATTCCATCCTATGCTCCTCATTTCGGCGGTATTTGGGAGGCAGGTGTAAAAGCAGCAAAATTTCATGTTAAGCGTGTTATGACCAACTCACATTTAACCTTTGAAGAGATTTTAACTTTATTTGCACAGGTGGAGTCTATCCTAAATAGTCGCCCCTTGTGTCCTTTGTCCTCTTCCCCCGATGACTTCCTGTTCTTGTCCCCAGGGCACTTCCTGATCGGACGACCGCTAAATGCGCTGCCTGCGCCATCTCTCGAGCTCAAAAACGAGACCTGTTTAAGTCGCTACGGCCGTTTGGAAAAAATCCACCAGCACTTCTGGCGGCGATGGCAAAGGGAATACATCTGTGAGCTTCAAGTTCGCACCAAATGGAAGCAAAATACAGAAGATCTCAAAATTGGTGATATGGTGCTCATCCAAGACAACAGTCTTCCGCCCCTTTGCTGGACAGTGGGGCGAGTTTCGAAATTGTTTCCAGGGAAGGACAATATATCACGTGTCGCTGATGTCGTCAATTCAATGGGTTGCTACCGACGCCCTCTGGTTCGTCTTTGTCCTCTTCATCCGGAGCAAGAAAAGGTTGAAGAACTTCAGTGAAGTTTTCAACGGCGGGGAATATGTTAGCGCCTGGACAATTGATGTATGTTTGCGTGTGGTCTTGTAGTGGTTGCTCTGGCCTTTTTGATAGGCGTTTTTGCGTTCGACGGAAAATATTCGTACAACGTCACTAAAAACAAAGACATCGTACTGTAAGCAACGAAATTTATTGTCTTAAAAGGAAATTATATTAATCATTCAAAGTCTTATGTCTTTTATTGACAAATATATATACAAAATTATTTTTGTAGAGATCATAAAATGAATATTATATAGTAAGCTAAGCACATGTAAGCTGTTGAAATAACTACATTTAACTGGTACATTACTTTTATTATTACAGGTTTAAAAAAAATCTTATTGTCAGTTATTCTGTAATATTTACATAAACTATTGAAACTATTGATTTTTTTCTCTTTTGTTCTCTTGATTTCTTGTGTGATTGATTGATCGATTTGTAATAATGTGTTAGAATATATCTTACACATTATTATAAATCGATCAAGATTGTAAGTTCTAGATATTTTAATAATGTTGTGCTTTCCTATAATTTAAATTCATACTTGTAATGTTCCTTTCTGTAAATGTTGTATTTTGTGATTAAGTATGTCTTTAGTTGGTAAGCCTTTTAAAAAAAAAAAAAAATAAAGTTATAGACATAATGTATTAATTCTTAAAAAAATATTTTTTTTGTAATAAATATAGATATGGATGTCCAATCAATTCCTATTTTGTTGAATTAAACAATGGTACTATACTTCCTAACGATTCAGCATAATAATCCGGCTGTATTGTATCGTGAGATAGCATAGTTTGTTCAGTGTTGTTTGATAGCAACAATAAAGTGATAAATCCCATCTCTTTTCCCATGGCAACGTCTTGTTCGATCCTGAAATATAAAAATTAATATGTTTCTTTACAATACACTGGAAGGCGGTTTGTGTGATCATAAAACTATTTCACTAATAATTGAAACGATTTAAGTTAAAATTTTTAACAACAGCCATTTTTGCGTGATTGAGTAACAATAAAACATATAAAATTTCAAGTTTGTAATATTATTAGGAAGCGAATCCGAAAGCGGATTGTTTCTTGTAATATCGTAAAGAAGCCAATGCAACTACAGTTTTCCTTTCCCCTATTAGTTAAGCCTATCAAAAACAAAGTTTCATTAAACTTTGTTGTAATAATGAAATTAATCATGAAATTAAAATATAATACACACATGTCACCAATAAACAGGACCCTTTTCCAATCCGTAAAGGCCGCTTTCTTCATTGCGAACTCCCCAAACATCTTTCCTGGTTTCCCTAATAGTATTGGTTTTCTTTTTATTTCTTCCTCTACTAGATCAGTAAACACTCCAGTTCCTATAAACAGGAAAATTCTAGAAAGTTACTTTTACAAAGTATAAAACAAAGTCGCTTCCCCCCATATGTACTCCCCTCTTTATGTACGCTTAGATCTTTTAAACTACGCAACGGATTTTAATGCAGTTTTCACTAATAGAAAGAACGTTAAACGAGGAAGGCTTTTATATATAATTTGCAGAAAAACATTGCACCCTTGCGAAAGCCGGGAGCGGGTAGCTATTTACATACAAAACAGAAAAATTCTAGAGCAGAACTTGATTATGTTCTTATCAATTTGCTCTTCGTCACATTTTATTTCTTCTTAACAATTTTATTTTATTTTACAACTAGTTGGTGCTAGCGACTTCGTCCGCGCGACTTCGTAAAGCCTTCCTCGATAAATGAACTATCCAACACAAAAATAATTTTTCAATTCGAACCGGTAGTTTCTGAGATTAACGCGTTCAACCAAACAAACAAACAAAATCTTCAGCTTTATAATATTAGTAAGTATAGATATATTTTTTTACAAATGAAAGAAGAGGCTGTCTTTAAAACAATCCGATGTTATGTAAATAATTCATGTTAAAACGGTAATAAGACGATGTTATGACACCAATTTAAAAAAGACCATAAAAATAATTTACAAACTCACCTAATGCCAAAAGATCTTTTTTGATTGCAAAGTATCTATCGGTCGCTCCGTTAATGAAGAGTACTTCAGGCCGCCTCAAGAAGGTCATGGCTTTGTACAGCTTTGGAAGATTCACTCTGTAGTCACTGTCGAAAACCACTGCGCCTATCGTTTCGTCATCTTCGAAGTACTGAATGTAATCGCTGTAGTATTCGGGGCCAACGTCAGGCTTTAACATAAAAGTTGTATGTGATGTAACGCAATGATATTATAAATCATCAATCTACTACAACTATGGATTTTGCGTCACAAATGCTAAGCGGCACATAAAAAATACGCCTAAAACGGAATCATGGCGGAATCTTGCCTTCGCGCGTCAATGGTAAAAGGTAGTAACGACCAAGTTTTACTATTGATTTTAAACTCCATTGTGTTGACATAAAGTCACATTTCCTTTAAATGACAGATGTTTGGTTGGTTTTAAATGACAGATGACAGAGTTTATGCTATGCATATGTCATTTTTAAATGTTCCATAAAGTTTGTAGTGTTATGTATGACATGCGAAATCCATAGTATATAAAAATATTGTATTTAATAATAAAAACAATTACCCCTCCTTCACATTTGAATCCATACCATGATAATATACGGACGGTTTCAGGACATGCAATACAATAAATTTTCTTGTCAAAATTCACTGACGCTAAGTACTCCGCTATGGCCACAGAAGGTGTTATAAGCCTGTCCTGCAAAATATTAAACAAATTGAGTTAGGTGTCCTACACTAAATACTATTCATGCAATTAAAAATAAAAACCAACAAATGGTAGCTTAATTTCTAAAATTCCATAGAATTTTAAAATTCTCTTTATCATACTATATGTAGAACTCACTATTTATAACTTAACTATAATCTAGTCGTCATAATTATATTTTATATAAAATAATTATGTAGTTGCATGCGACTTCGTCCGCGTAGCTTTAAAAAATATAGCCTATGTTACTTGCTTACTATAGGTAAAAGCATTTTTAAAATCGGTTCAGTAATTTTTGAGTTTATTCATTACAAACATACATAAATACAAATCTTCTCTCTTTATAATATTAGGTAATTTTAAATGGTTATTATAAATGATGTTTATACGAAACTTACTTGTTATCTTATCGCTGCTAACCAAAGTTCAATAAGATATTTAATATAAGTAAGAACGACCCCGCAATTTTCTTACGAGTAAATGAATTGTTTTCTTGAAAAACTTATGGAAGCTGCCGACTAATCAACTCTTAAAACTACCTATATTAATTATGAATGTGAACAAATACCCAAAAATTAATTAATTTTCAGATATTAGCCCAATCGAATTAAGATTTGACACGGAAAAATCTTTCATTGCAGATTGCATTGCCAACGTCGCGGTACGCACAAATGTTGTCGCGAGGCGCATCGCAACGTTGCGAGGCGCACTTACCCGGTGGCACATGTTTTGAGGAATCTATCTGTAATAACTGCACAAGCTGCTAATATTAGATCACTATCGTCGTCATATCCATATTAAATACTGAAAATACATCGTAATAATTCGAAATACGCGCAATCTCTTCGAGCACTCGGCAATCACCCGTCAGCGAATTTGTCCGACTCGCAACTTTCTGAAGCCACCGGGTTTAGACACCTTAACTCACAATCGTTTAATAAACAAAGCAGTCTTAATCAGTTTTAACGTAAGAAAGAATATCTGAGACTATAAAAACAATTAATACAAAGCTAAGTAATCTATGTCTGGTTGACCATTGGCCATTGGTCGGTCATACCAACTTTTTCTATCACTAAGAAAAAAGGTTATTCTTTAATTACAAGTACAATTTGGAACCTGATATTTGTTGGCCGCTATGATAAAAGCTTCGCTAAATATGTGTGTAATTCTCTACAGGATCATCTTAATGTGGCTTTTTCACATTCTTAATAACGATATTTTAAGTGTTGAACAATTAACTTGATTTCTACCCCGTTCGATACATTATAACGATGTTTTGTTTTCTCATACAAAACCTATAATATTTATAAGATAATAAATGAGAATACAAAAAACAAAGACTATAAGGAGAAACAAAAGTGATTTTGTATGACTAAATTGTTAAGTTTTATTATTTAAATTATTTAACTTAAAGGAAGAAAGAACCAATGATAGCTCCTACACCGATAGAAACAAGGTAGAAAACTAATACAGAAAAAATAAAGAAGATAATTATTTCAATCGTAATTTAAGTTAAAATATTGACTAATATTTGAATTTATAATAGTATAATTGTTATGTTAATTATATCTTTTTTAAATAGTCTATAACGCTATATATATTTAGATGTTCTTTATCAGCGCAAGAGATGAGTATATAATAAATAACAATAAAAATAAATATATATAAAAGAAATCACTTACATATCCTTTAGGTATTTCAGCTGTTTTAAATTTCTTTTCATAATTCTCTCTGGTTCTCATACTGTTGTTTGATACAAAACTAACTGTCTTTCCGTGTTTTTCCATCAGATCGAAAAAATTTCCAACACCTGGAAAGGCCTCTTCGGCCCATATGACACCTGAAATAAAAGTAAACCAAAAATAGACTTAGCAGAGAGTAACTGTCTTATAGACGTAATCGTGCAATTTTGAACTTTATGGTGATCACAATAAATTGGATAATAGATAATAGAGATAAAATCTTAAATTAGCAATTGAGAATATGTTTTTTAATATAAAATTTTACTGAAGCGTATTGAAATGCCTAGTTCACAGTTGTATTTTTATCTTTTAATTAGTTCAACAATATTTTCCCTCTGTAAAAGGAAATATGCTGGTTCGTTTATTTGCTCGTAGTTCGCGAGAAGTAAAAGTGACGTACTGTCAAACTTTCCACACGTATAACTTATGGTTCAGCTTCGAATCCAGTTATTACATTGAGAGTAATTTATGTATAATAGCATATAGTTTATAAACTTTTATTATTAATCAATTGAAAATTGAAGGAAAAATATATTTAAAAATGGACGTTTTTTAACGGTTTCTCGTCAATAATAACAATTGTTGTTGACAACTTTTGAGCCCACAGTACCTATACTTTTAAGATTGACAAAAAAAAAATCCTGAATTTTTTTACATGAAGGTTAATTAAAAGAAAGTATTATATTTGAAAGTTGGAGATGTTACTATACATTAAAATTATCTATCTTTAAACCACGAAAAAATCTAATAGCTTATTGTGATAAATTTTGAACATAACAGATTCTAGCTGCTGGACATGTCGTATTTTATTAAGAGGGCCGTAGTTCGACAATTAGTGCTCATATTATAAGCACTTAGCAGTTTTTTTATACGGGCGATACTAAGTTCAAAATATTTGAATTTCAAAAAGTGCACATAGCAGATTTTGGTTTGATAACGATGTTATGTTGTTTAGCATCATATGTCTTAAATATGAATCAGTTCGTTTATATTATTTTCTTTTAAAGAAACACACACATGTACTAAACTAATAAGAATTCCACAATCAATCAACAACAATCATAATACACGTAAACTCACCATCACAATCAGAGAAAACATGATCGAATGAATCTAGGAACCTTTTGAATTGGTTCGGTTTTAATTTTAAAAGGTTCACTGGGTTGGTTTTCATGTTGATTTAAATTATTTAATTCAGTCAGAAATTAAGGATCAAATTACACAATAACCTATAGCTACGTGTGTTCGTAACTTACTTATAACTGACACTGCGCTGCTCTTGATCTTGAGTCTTCAGTCAAGTTGAGTCACTCCCACCCTCCACTCTATACGTAAACATAATTCGCCTAAAGGTGGGATTTCAAAGCAAGCGTCATTAGCGTGTGTTGCCGCGTTAGTAACGCCGCGACAACAGAGCGGTAGCTTAATGCTCTAAGTATACAAATGTATGGAACGTAATTCGAGCGCAGTGCCACTGAGACGGCACATCATTGTTGCTGCGTCTGTTACGTCGGACGCCAGCGTTATTGCCGCGCTCATTCAAAAAAATATAAATTCGAATCCCACCTTAAATCTTGCAAGGCTGACCTCGACAAATTTTAAAATGTCTCGATTCGTTTCATCACAACATAATAACGTGATATTAATTAATAAACGCAAGTACCTACATGTCTGTTAATATGTATGATAAACAGCGGAAAGTTTATATGAAAGTATCACCTGTTTTTATAAACAAATACATCAAATTGAAAGTGGTTTATTGCGAATCACTGAAACGCTTCATGACATAGGCATTTATAATGGAAAACATAAACTATTTATGCCGAAGTACTGCAAAACCAACGCTGGTGAACGTGCGCCTTTATATCGTGTTATGCTCAATTACAACTGTTTATTTACACGTGTTGATCTATTTTTAACCAGCTCATACGAAAATAAAATAATATTGTTGTTGCTTGTTTTATGGTGTTGTTTTCCTCTGTACAAAATCAGTTTACCAATTCAAGGAAAATGTTGTTGATTGCAGTGTCACTTTTATTTATGTTTTTCTTTTTTCAAATTTACTATATCTGGTATAATTGTTTGTTTTCCCCAATAAAATTAAATAAAATAGAATAATAAATAAAATAAACTAGATGAGTTAGGTGTACCTACTGAAAAGTAACCCATATTAATAACATTTCGGCGTTTGTTTTAAAGTAGTTTAAGTATAAGTACTTTGTTTGATTTGGTATAAGAGCTGTGATTACAATTTATTTTTCGGTAAAATAAAATGATATATAACTCATAAATAAGAAGAAGAATAAAAAAAAAGTTGTAATCAATGAAACCATAAAATTACTAATCAATAAATAACAAATAAAAATTATATTTATCGCATTGGACTAATTTTCAGTTTCATACATTTCAGTTCATTAATTTAACATTAGAAGAATTAGTAAGTCTTATAATGTTGACGGCTTCTAATTGTAACTTTGTCTTCGGATAAAACTTCTTGCTTATCATGTTGTTCGGGTTCTGAGTTTTTGGAAGGAATCTGTATCCTGTCCATGTTGCTCCAGAATAAACTTATCTTCGATATCTTCTGCCTCCGAACCGCTAGAGTCCTTACAATAAATACAGGAAGACACAACTGACTCCAAATTGCTATCATTCAGGCACAATCAATTTCCTACTTTTAAAAATATGTGGCCTATTCTCGATATTGATTGACCGTTTTCTTCCGGATGAACTTTTGGGTTCCATTCTAGGCTATCCTAATCATATATGAAAAAAGAAGACAAAATATGAACCTAAACAACTTTAGAAAAAGTTACGTAAATACTAACGTGGGGTCTGAGAGGCCCACAAAAAAAATTAAAACGAATTTACTCCCTAAAATTGCGCTTTTGGACACCTAAGTGTGTCACCTTTTGGACACCTTCTATAAGTGGAATTTTTTTATTAGGTTTAAGCTATTTACTCTAATTATTATTATGTAATTGTACCTGTAAATTTCCCTAAAATAAAATAAAATTAAAAAAAAATAAAATAAAAATAAATAAATAAAATAAACCACCCTTAACGGCCTCTAAGTGACTAAAGCGGTTATCACACTTTACAATTTGAAGGATTCCAATTTAGGTAACTGGCAAGTGTAATCGCAGTTAGAACAGATTGGATCCAATTTAGATTTTATCTATTTTCAATTCTGTGTCTTCGTTTTAGAAATCAATTTAGTGTAGTGTGATCCCTAGTTCACTACTTAAGTACCTAAATTGGTTTCCTTCAAATTGTAAAGTGTGATAACCGCTTTAACTTGAAACTGCTTGAAGCAGCTTAAGCGTTGCGTGCAGGGGAGGAGAGTCTTGTAATGCAAAAAAAAATCTACGTTAATAGTTAAATAATTTGTCATAGAGATTTTAAATATCTAAATAGAGACGATAATGTCCATGATTTCTTTTTGTTTGTTGGCAAAAACTCCCTAGGCATTGTTGTTCTCCCTAGGCATTGTTGTTCTTTAATGAATAGGTCTTGGACAATAAAACCTTCCCACATGTTTTAAATTTCTGCCACAAATTTGATCCAACATTGACATTGGATTAATGATTTGAGGAAATTGATTTACAATCGCGATGATTGGTATAATACGAAAATAATTGGCGATTGTTTCAAAGCAGAAAAAATGTTGGAATGTTTTTCACGCCGCTGGACATTAATTAGATTGTTCACGTTCATCAGTCATGCGTTTGACTTATCATTCTGTACCTAAATAACAAAGTTCTTTGTAGAATCAGGGATCCGCTTTAGAGTGGCCAATTAATAGATGTATTATTACAGGTGGCGCATTGTAATGCTTGGTTATCCTCCCTCACTGATGTAATGCTCGAATCTGCAATGTTACATTACAGACAAATGCTCCCGGTGAGGAAGAAGCTTTATTCAAGTAATGCGGATGTACTCTGCACACCCGTGCGCGCGCAGTAAGGTACGTGGCAATGCCGTGATAAAAACTTGGGGTAAAAAGGAAACAAAATATGACAAGTAAGTAAAAATAATATTTTTAAAAGTATTTTTATCGTTTCAACAGATGCCCTGTTCAAGCGATGTCGAAAGGAGATAGATACCTAACTATTGTCCATATTAAAATTACAAATCTGAAAGTATTTATCTGTTATAAGTCTATTTGTCTCTTAAATTTTTACGCTTTAACTATTTCAACCTATAATCATGAGACACGTTGTTAGGGATTTCATCTAAAAATAAAAAAAAGTTCCTAAGAGATCATCTAAAAACAGAAATCCAACCCCTGTCAAAAGTTGTTATAATAGCAATGAATATGTCAATAACAATGATTATTGCACGTATATTTTGTCAGTTATTATATCTATTGTTTATTTTTTTACGCGGGCACCAACTAGTAGGTAGGTACCAAATATTTTCATGTAATGAAATAAATACTGACAAATAATTATATCAATGCTTAGGTTTTCGTATTGATAGTTAACAATACGAAAACCTGTTAAGAAAAAGTTGGTTCGTCAAAGTCTGTTTTAATTGTAAACAATAATGTTATTATTGTAATTTAATATTTTTGAAGCCAACATATTATTTTTCATCCTATTTACTGTGAGGCTTTTGATAAGAGTTTTTTTCCTCATTCCTCCAAGTTGCCAAAGTTGAGTTATAATAGGTCTTGACAGACAATTGACAAGTAGCGATATTCTGTTGACGCCTACGGAATATTCTCCGAGCAAACAAATAAAAGTAAACAAAAACTAAATATTTTATTTTAACGATTTTCTTAGATTTTAGATAAAACGCCCTATGATTTTTTTTCATTTAAGTGTTTATAAATAAATACTAACCTCAATGGAGGCTTCTGCTTTAATATAGATATAATACAGGGAAGTGCTATCCTAGGACGCTTTCTACGAGTATTTGAATCATATAACTTTTTATTTGTGTCTTGGACAACTTTGGTATATATAAATAATATAAGTATTCTTAAATATATAAGGATATTTTCTTAGAAAATAAATGTATTTTTAAAAATTAAATCTTATACTACTACTACTATTCTACTATTCTATAAATAAGTAGTTAAAGAATCGTATATC
The DNA here is from genome assembly GCA_936446665.2 of Synanthedon andrenaeformis. NCBI lineage: Eukaryota > Metazoa > Arthropoda > Insecta > Lepidoptera > Sesiidae > Synanthedon > Synanthedon andrenaeformis. The sequence continues at coordinate 2,234,611 of OW387786.2, read as the reverse complement.
CAAAACATTGAATATCAAATAACACAGAAAAGATACCCATACCACAACTTAGGATAATTAATTTCATAATAAAATCCTGTTAATAAAACAGATATTAAAACACTGACTTTTCAACCAAGAAGAAAAAAATCCTTTTCCTAATAAAATGTTCATTTAAAACATACGAATGTAACTGATTAAATCTGAGGTGAATATTTTCGTACAACATTTAATAAAGGGTAGACGCAGCAGTTTTTCATCATGCCTCGTGATAGTCATGATTTATAGCTACTACCCTTCCGACCTTTGGTAGATGACCTCCGTACTCACGGGTTCTAGAATCCTCAAGGGTTCGTCCACTTATGTTATATTCCGTTAAAGATAATAAGCAATCCTTTATTGTACGGGAAACACGATGGAAACTTGATATTTTATGTCATCTACTATAGTGATCTGATTCGCTTTAGATGAACAATCGAACAAAAGATAAACCGATAATATTTAAACGAGGCAATTAATGGAATTTGATGAAAACATTCAGTCTAATTTGTAAGTTTATTTTTCCATTTGATAAACTTCATTTGATAGCCAGAAGAAGGACTATTAGGAGCCGAGGAGCCGAGCGAAAAAAGGCGAAAAAAAGGTGTTGCGGCGCGGTAGGTTTTAAAAACCGAGCTTTACCGAGAGTACCCGAATTTTGAATGCCAATTTAAATTCAAGGGAGGGTGCACCCACCCGCTACTGGGACTTTTTGCTATTGTTTAACTGCATGCATTTAGTGAGCGCCATCAAAACATAATTAGGTAAGCTTATAAGGCATTATAAGTTAATTAGAATTATAATCATAAATTTAATGCCAACAATGCTACTGTGTATAATAGTTAATAAACTAAAGTGTCTGAAAGCGTTAACCGTTGTCTAAAGACTTTCACGCCAGCGAACCTTGAACCATTCAACCTACCCAAGGACTTTTCAAAAAAAAAAAATAACAGATAATGTCTATAGAGCAAAGCTTTACTCCAATAGACCTGCCTACACCTCGCAAAACATATTTCCAAAGACCTATTGTCGAGATTCATTTAGGCCGCATTAACAGAGCTTTCACGAGGTACCATACAAATTGAACGTGTCTGACGACAATAGAAACGGAGCTGCCTTTTTCACCTGAAAAAAATTGTGTCCCGAAAAAGCTTTACGTATTGTGACCGGGATTTTCCATGAGGCAATTCTAATGAAAGTGACTAAACATGAAATTGTAAGCGTTTCGATAAGATGATACGGCGATACATAGTAATCATTTATTTTATAAGACAGTTGACGAGCCGATTCAACGAGTTGTTAAGGTTGTGGAGTCTCAACTTCAAAGCCTGCAGCATTGCCGAAATTTAGCATGTCTATCGATTTTCTATCGTCTGCACTAAGGAGAGTGTACGTCCATTCTTTGCGACCGTTCCACTTGCAGACCACGAGGCGCGGGCGGGGTTTCATCCTTTCGTTGATGTTCCTCGGTCACGCACGAAGCGTTACAGTTCCACCTCCCTTGTCCGAACTGCTAAGAAGTGGAACTCATTGCCTGCGCCTGTGTTTCCTCAAAATTACAACCCCGGGGTCCGGTGGTCCACCTTCGGTCGCATCTGCACCTTACATCAAGTGAGATCGAGGCCAAGCGCTGCCTTGACTCAATAAAAGAAAGGTACTTGTCTGTACAGTATCAGGTCAGTAGCTGTAGCGGGGCACACTGCGTTTCACAGTCATTTTGGGAAATATGCAGGGGGTGGCCCCTTACAGTAAGTCTTATCGCCTCCAGACGGGCCGCCCAAATGACTTCGAAGCACACACACTGCGCTGCAGTCAGTAGTATAGTAAGTACTAACTAACTACATATTACATTTAACTGAGATAGTTATCTACCTACAACTACATATAACTAGGTATGGTAAATTTAGTCCCAAGACAGACGAGTGACAAAATTGTTACAATTAAGTAGGGGTTGTTGCAATGGCAATGATAACACAACATCATAGTTTACAAACGTTTCCATGAGCATCGTCAGGAACTTAAGACAGTTGGCAGATAAAAGTCAGGAGAAAGGTTCTTTACTCTTGTGATCACGATCTTCATCAATGAGACAAACTATGTGGGGAAAAAATAAGCAATTTCTTTTTAATGATCAAAGGGATCAAAGGAATTTGTTGTTATGATATTTCTAAAAGAAAATATACTTATAAGTATATTTTATGCTACTTACTGATATTAAATCGATCTATTAGGTATTATAGAATAACATATAAAGCGGTATATATTATTTATTACGTTACCACGTAATAGAGGGTTTTATTGAAAACGAAGAAATTGCCTTCGGCGAGAGGTTCCATTGGAATATTTTGCGAGAAATGTCAAATTGCTTTTAGGTACCTACATTTTGTAGTGAGATGCGACGAGTGAAATATTAGTTTTTGGATGTTTTAGTTTCAGACTTTTTCGCCATTATATCACGTATTGAATTTACTATTAGGTACTTGTTCAGTTTTTTCTTTACCCACACCTTAATAAATGCCAAAACTACTCTGTATGGCAATTTGTTAATTTTTTATGAAATTCAGTGTAGTAAGTAATTCAGTATATTCAGTTCCTATAGTATAGGCAGGGCAAACTACGTTTCAGTCATAAACTAAGCGGCACATTTGGCAGTAGAGGTGGTAGTAAACATTGCCCTATAGAAGACTTCTATTGAAATAACAGCGTTTTATATCTAGGCGAGTAAGAGATGTCAGGGAATATTTCCCTATCTTCCCCTTATTCTATATACTTTATCCTATCAAGATCGGCTGTGCATTCGAAGTCCTGTTAGTGTTTCTTGTCTTAATAGACGACAAAGTTATCTTGTCTACAAAAACTGCTATAGATAACTAAAATGAATTAATAGTGTTTATTTGTGTTTTAATATTTTCTATGTATTTATATAATAAAATCCAAACAACAAATCCACAAAACATTGAATGAAGTTCAACAACAGTCCAATATGTCGAAACGCGACGAAATGAAACAAGCGAATAAGTAATGAATTAATAGTGTTTATTTGTGTTTTAATATTTTCTATGTATTTATATAATAAAATCCAAACAACAAATCCACAAAACATTGAATGAAGTTCAACAACAGTCCAATATGTCGAAACGCGACGAAATGAAACAAGCGAATGAGGAAAAGGTGACTAAAACCCGACTTAGTAACTTTGACGTACGTTCTCATCTGCTGACGGACATTTTCACGTGAATCTTTTAAGTCAAAATATTTGTTTAGCTGACATAAAATATTACTTTAGAATACATAGTAATATTTAACATCTCAATACTAGATTGAGGCTATGAGAAAGGCTGAGGAAAGGGTAGAATGAAAACATAGCTGGTGACCGATGCCACCAAGGCATTTTCAGCAATGAAGAAGACGAATATTTATGTATTTTATTTTAAGATATCAAATTGAGTTTCTAACGCATTTTTTTTAAACGATTTACGAAATTAAACGATTTCGCCGTATAAGCTAGATAGTTAAAATTCTGTAGTTGGTTTTTACCTATTATATAGATTAAATCTTTCGTTATTATTATAATAAAACATTTGTTTTGTTTTAGTACGTAAACCCGTATGTGTATCTGAATTACCTATATGAAACTAGCGACCCGCTCCCGGCTTCGCTTGGGGTGCATTTTTTTTGTTTACACAAATTTTCCTAGTTTATCCCTCTTTCTATAAGTAAAAATTTAATTAAAATCCATTGAATGTTTTAGGAGTACTTAGTTAGCGGAGAAACAGCAGCAGACAGACAGCAGACAGAAGAACAGCAGACGCGAGCAGTATCGGCGATTTGGTTGCAAAATATAGTTTTGATTTTCTACTTAGATAAAAACTTAATTAAGTTTTATTGTATATAAAAATATCCTCGTTTATCTCCTTTTCCATTAGTAAAAACTGCATCAAAATCGGCTGCCTGCTTTAGGAAGAGTTAGCGGATATACAGACTGACAGATGAATTCAAATTATAATTAAATATATATTTTTAAATAAAAAACAAGTTTACTTCCTTTTATACATAATACAAAGAACAAAAAATGCTAGCCTCGATTCCCTCTTTGAAGTGTTGGCGTGAAATAATTTAATATGAAAGAAAAGAGCAAGTATTATTTTTCCTTCCAAAGAGCCTCGGTCGCTGAAGTTGGTAATTATAGCGGCGCAATAATTTCAAATGATTTTTCTTTTAATTTACAAAGGAACTTCAAGGCGAGAAAGCGACCGTGCTGGCGTAAATGTAAAAAAAAGCTATAAGGAGGAAAGGTAAAACGAAGCGAAGTCAGAAATGAACGAAATCGATGAGGGACGAAATGAAATTCAATCAATGTACGAGCTCTAACAAGTGAAAAGTAAATGTTTGCCCTAATCAGTCACAAAAAGTTGCCGTGCGCCTGTTACGTGCCACAAACAAACCATTCGTCTCTATACGAACCACCATCGCTCCTGTTAATGGAATCTAGGTGAAAACAAAACAGTGAAAGCAAAATTCGTGTTGCACGTATTCAAAATCAAAATATTTATTTATCAACTAGGTTTCTACAACACTCTTATGATCGTCATAATAATTTTAAATTTACCAGGGTTTGGGAAAAAAGCCAATATGACGATCCTGAGAAGAAACCCCGAAAGAAACTTAGGATACTGTTCTTTTTGTCATCTTTAAAATATAAAATAAGAACAATTACACTTACTTTTTTTTTTAAATATCAAAGTATAATACAATACTAAACATAGTATGAGTTCCGAATCGCTTAAATCCAGGCTTCATTGGCGTTTAAATAATGACTGATTTTATAATAGCCTTTCGAGAAGAGTTTGGTTTTTAATGACACTTTTAAATTATTATTTTTTAATTAATTCAAGGCAGCGCTTGGCCGCGATCTCACTTGATGTAAGGTGCAGATGCGGCCGAAGGTGGACCACGCTTACCCAGTAGGTGCCCATTTACCCTAGACTTGAAGATCCCGAGATTGTAATTATGCGGAAACACGGACGCCGGCAATGAGTTCCACTCCTTAGCAGTTCGGACAAGGAAGGTGGAACTGAAACGCTTCGTACGCGATCTAGGAACAGCAACCACGAAGGGATGAAACCCCGCCCACGTCTCGTGTTCCGCAAGTAGAACGGTTCCGGTTGGATCAAATCGAACAGAACGGACGCACACTCTCCATAATGCAGACGATAGAAAATCTATAGGCATATGCTACTTTTCGGCGATGCTGCAGACTTTGAACTTGAGACTCCACAAGGGCGTCGTTGCCAATAAGTTTTTTAGCTCGCCTTTCAATCGAGTCCAGTGCAGCCAATTGATAACGGGCAGACCCATCCCAGAGGTGGCAGCAGTACTCCATGCAGGATCGGACTTGTGCTCTGTATAAGTCTAGGAGCTGTCTCTTTATTTATAGATAAGGCTCTGATTATCTTAGTTTATTATAAAACCGTATACATTGACCCATATAAGAATTATTACTTATTCTATGGAGTAGCGTTTTATGTAAATCTAAATCATTTTTAAACCTAGTATTGATATTGTGATATAGTGATTCAAAATTACCATCTGGTTTGAGAATTTATATTAAACTTATAAAACTAGTGGCCAGCACCCGGTTTCGCCCGGGTTCAAAATAAAAACGTCCGCGTCTGTTTCTGCGCTACTTCTAAACCACTCACCGGATTTTAATACGGTTTTTACTAATGAGGGATAAGCGAGGAAAGTTTGTAAGTATAAAAAAATTGCATACCATGCAAAGCCGGATTCGCTGGCAAACAAGTGAAAAAGTAAAATAGTGATACCTCTGTAGCAAATACTGTGGTTCAGAGAAGTTCTTTTGTTTCCCAACAATACTTTTGGTGCTTTATAAGAATTAATTAGTTCTTGAAACTGGTAAACTTTTGCAAGCATTAATGTTGGTATTGGTGAAAAAGCTTCTATCTACTATTTTTATTTAAAAGTCCTATTAAAGGGAATTATTATAAAATTGTAAAGCGGTTGTCGCTAAGTGTCGGAACTAAAGCAAACATGTAAAAATGTTCGACGCAAAAGCCCTGGAAGTTTGTGTCAGTGCAACGTTAAACACAAGTGCGAAAACATTTTAAAAGCGAAAATATTTCCCAAGTGTCGAGAGTTATAAAACTTTTATTTCTTCATAATCCTGAGAAGCTACGGGAACTTGTTACATGCCGACCCCAGCTAAACACGTTTTATGGTAATGGACATTGCATACTTTATTGAAAATAATATATTTTTTAAATTTTCTCGTTGAAGAAAAACAACAGTTTTGGTACATAAAATCTGGGATTAACTTTTTCTTATGTAATGGTCGACTGACAGGCTGTCTGTGAAAACTTTATTAGACACAAAAAAGTGTCAAAGGCAAAAATTATCCTCATTAATTTCTAAACAAAATTTGTTTTATACATTATTTTAATTAGCTTGACGATTTTCAAGCTATAGCCAGTTTTTAAACTAACTTTCGAAGTTGAGTTAATGAGGATAATTTTTGTCTGTGACACTTTTTTGTATCTATTTAAAAAATACTGCAAAATACAGCAGACAAAGGTATAACCCACACAAATTTCAAAACTTTTTTAATTTGTTTGTCTGAAAACATAGAATGACCGGACTACAAGAAATCTCATAAAGTATGCAAGTGCAACATAGGTAACATTTATTAATGAAACGACATTGTAAGCATTTTTCAATTCTATTATTTCTCAACGCGCTAAACTCTAGTGCATCAGCAAGTTTCTTATAAAGTTATTTATTGTGAAATATTCTTATACTGACGCAACAATATTTATACGATATATTTATTTTGAAATTATAAAATTATATCTTAACAAAAAGTTTTAGAGCGAAAACGTCCTTGCTTATCTCAGTTGGCAACTGTGACGAACTAAAACATTTTCGCGTGATTCGTCAAATGGGAGGCCTACAAGGGAGATGGAATATATCATCGCAAACGAGAAAAGTTTGATTGGAGGAAGGTTCAGAAATTCATTAGTACTCGTTGGCGGTTGAAGCGAAATTGCTCTGGCACGAAGCGTTAATAAAAAGTTTTGGGATACTTGGAGGACGACCACGATTAAGAATGAAAGAGGTAAAGGTATCAACGGTGAGAAATGTACGATAATCCAACACATTTAAGTAATGAAGCATTTAATATTAAAACCATTTAAAACCTACACAAATCAACGTAGACAAGCCAACACACTATTCCCATTTTCCCTATCGCTTCCTAATCCCTTATAACCTTAATAGCGCCTTAATACGACCTTAATAGTATTAAGGTCGTATTAAGGCGCAGTTTCTGCACATGTGACGTTGTTTGTGTTAATAGGCGATCATATGAAGATTGTTTAAAATTATAAAAATTATAATTATATTAATAATGAAAATTATAAATATGAATTTTTCCCATTATAGCTTATAGTTTATATCCTGGTAGACATTTTAATAAAATTTTATAGATATCATTCCGGATCCAATGAGTCATCGCAAATATTTTTAAGAGCTTTATCAGGAATTAACACTGATCTCGTGAACTGGACTATGATAGCGTAAATTCGCAAACAATAAATACATGTTAAAAATAGTGTGCGCGTGTTTACATACGTGCTTATTGCATAATAATATATTTATACCATCCTTGCATAATTGTTATGATAAATGTTTTTTCTTAGTATACCACCGATATACCACCTAAGTAACAGTAGGTACCCTATACCAAATTTCACATCAATCGAACCTGTGGAAGTTAGTGAAATCCTTTCGTCAACTAGGAAATGAGCTGATGATCTTAAAACTCCTGACCAGATGTCCTACATAAATTATAGCTAAGAACAATCTCGATGACGTCAATTTTCAAATAAAAAATAATAATTAAAAATCATGGGTTAAAAATAAAACTAAATAGTGTGCTTAAAAATGTCCCATTTAACAGGTAGGTATTGTTATAAAAGATATTGTGGTTCATTTACTGTATAGCTCGCGTATATAGGTTTCTGGGTCGTTAGTTGTTTCAGTTATTCCAGTGGTGAGTTGAACAATTGATATACCTATATATGTATGTGAATACAGATAAAAATAAAGTCTTCATAATAATAACTTATAGCACTAAGACAGATTTTATGATTATTATTTTTTCATTCTCTTTATGCCGTAGAAACACAATTTCAGAAACATATTTTGTAATTTCTATAATTTTTCTTTAAAACCTATATCAGTTTATTAAGTTTGTTCCCGCGGTTTCGTCCGCATCTTTTTATAAGGAGTTGAACCATTTTTACAATCTTTATTTCTCGTTTATTTTTCAAATGCTTTCAATTTTTTATATAAAAATAGTACTTGGGTACTTGGATAACAAAATACGTAAATGTTTACTTTTCAAAAGTCACAACGTTTCGTTGGTATTTATTTTCAACTTCTTCAAGTGATCTACTTATAACTTTAAATTATTACATTACATAAGAAACATTTTTTAAAGAAAATTATTGAGAAACGTACAAAATTAAAAATAAAAATAAATCCAACACGTCCTCGTTGAAATGTTATCTGTGTATATATTTTTTTTTCACTATGTCTTTTTCGTTGTTAGAGATACAGAAAATGGCAGGGATACCATTCATCAAGAAAATAAATACTGTCCCCGAAGGATGATCTAAAATTATTTAAAAAAAAGAAAACAACAGAAATAAGTAATTAAGTAAGTGAGAAGTAAAGTTGATAAATTTTATTGCTAACATATTTTTGTCAGGCGCTGATTTTAATATTTTTCAATGGAAAAATTGCGGAAAAAAGCTTGTATTATCTTTTTGCTTAAAATAATCCCCCTGTTCGCGAATATTTTTAAGCGTGAAAATGTTTAAAAATTTTTTCTCATTCTTGAGCCAAAAACTGGAACGTAATTTTAAAAGTTCTGGGGTAGCTTGTGTGCATACTCACATAGAGGAATAAAACGTGTGTTGTATGCTAGGTATTTGTTATAAATATATATATATATTATAAAGTGAGACAATTTAGACAATTCATACTTATACCAAAGGCGTTGTTCAGTTTGGTACATGTTAATAGTTTATTCATATAATAAATAGTGCTTATTAAATTCATTAATTCGAGGACTATAAAGTCTACGTCTCATGTATAATTTTAAGGTTATAAAAGATTTAAACAATAAACATATGAACAGTTTTATGTGAGCTGTGCTCAACATTTATGTAAAATAAAATAATATTCAAAAACAAATGAATATAATATCACTATTACTTATATCATTATTCATTAATCCAAAAATAACATTAATTTATAAATATAAAATTAATAAATTTAACAATATCTCACAATATTACACATCATTGCTTTAGTGTGTGAAATGTAGTATATAGAGACCGTAAATAGCTTTGAGTTTTTCCTCCTTTCTACATTCGTGTGAGAAATTTGATGAATTAATGTGATACGAGGCGAAGTAAAAAAAAATATCTTTCGTAGCTGAGACAAAAAATTATCTGAAATACCTATTACTACTGACTTCACTTGGTCTTATAGGCGCCCTTAAGGTGCTTGCTTTAGCGCTCTGACTCAGGGGTCTCGGGTTCGATTCCCGGCAGGGTATAATTTAGTTGGCTCTGGTCTGGGTGTACAACAGATGAGCCCCCTGTCCGTTGTATAGTTATCCAATAACACAAGCCTAATAGTGCTTACTTTGAGGGTCACACAATTGGTTTGTTTAGTCTTTGCGGTTTATTTATTAATTATTTATTTTGACGATTATGGTAGCAGACTCTAATCACCTGTTAACACAAGCAACGCCATAGGTGCATGAAAGTGATATAAAGGATCACAAGGGAATGTGGAAATGGGCCCCTTTTTTTTTTTTTACAAGAGGAATCCATCATGGATACCCACCGGCCCGGTGACAGGCCGGTGGGTTATGTCGGACTCCTGCCCCGAGATGGTAGTGGGGTAGACCTACCGACTAAACCTCTTGGCGTCCTCCACGTCCGCTATAGGCGAAGTTGCGAGGTCGGACGAACACTCTTCCGCAACTCCGCCGCGGGGGTCCGTAACCGGACACTGCTCATTGGGACGGCGCACCCGAACTGCCAAAGTGCGCCGTGCCTCTCAGGATGAAGCGAGCGGTAGTGTCCCCATCTACCGCCCTAGTCCTGTCAGGGATCCAGGTGGCGAGCGTACGCCAGTCGCCTGCGTCCAGTTCTTCGGCGACGGAGAGGATGAGACAGGACGTCGTCCTCTCGTTCTCTCTCCGCCGCCTCCTTCTGCGAGATGACATCTTCGCAGAAGGATTGAGTCGCTCGCCAAGCGTCTCTGCTGCCGACCATAGCTTTTACTACGGCCGGCAGAGAGAAGTCCAGTCCAATGGTCGCAGCGAGCTCAGTTCGCTGCGCCGTCCATCTAGGGCACTCCGCAAGAGTGTGCTGTGCGCTGTCCTCAGCGCATGCACACGAGTGACACTCTGGAGTTGGCTCCCGACGAGCCACCCGGTGGAGATAGCTCCCGAAACAGCCGTGTCCCGAGAGCACCTGTACCAGACGGAACGTGAGAGCCCCGTGTCTCCTCTGGAGCCATTCGTCCAAGACTGGACGAATAGCCTCTATGGTGCGATGGCCTGCACTTGGCTCGGCCAACCTCTCGCTCCACTTCAGAAGGAGGTTTTCGCGTGCACGCGAAAGGATTCGCGAAATAACCTCTTGCGGAGGCTGAGCTCCCCGAGACCGTACATCTGCAATTCCCAGATATACGGTCGCTTGCACCTCGGCCTCGAGATCCCATGGTGGCGTGCCAGCCATGACGCATGCAGCCTCGAAGGACACTGTCCGATAACCCCGGACGATCCTGAGCGCTAACGCACGTTGCGCGCGGCGCAGGTGCGTCCTGCATTTCTGTCTCAGGCCGTCCGCCCAGATTGGGGCTCCGTATAGAGACCATCCGTATATAGACCCATCGACCGCACTGCCCCCGCATACAAGCGACGACAGGCGGTGTTTGGCCCACCCAGGTTTGGGAGCAACCTGCCCAAGGCGGCAGCGGCCGCCACCAACTTCGGTTCTAAGAGCCGAAAGTGTCCCTCAAATCTCCAGCGGCTGTCCAGGACGAGGCCGAGGTATTTCATCGTGGGCTTCACGTTAACAGAGACCTCCCCGATGGTAATCTCTGAACCCGGCGGTGGTGCATTCCGAGGCTCGTGAAAGCACATGGCCTCGGTCTTGTTTAAGGCTACGGTGAGCCCCAACCGCCGGATTCGTTCGACGACGTGAGCCACGCCAGCCGTAGCCAGAATGGTCGCCCATCCGTAATCCGGTGCTCGAGCGGTTACTAGGGTGTCGTCGGCATAATACGTCACGCCGACGCCCGGCAGATTAGCGCCTCTGAGAACTGAGTCATATCCAATGTTCCACAGGAGCGGCCCGAGGACCGACCCCTGTGGAACTCCGCATGTAATATGGCGGTGTCGCAGTCCCGTCCGAGTCGGATAGCTCACTGAGCGCTCAGTGAGGTACGCAGCGATAATCCGGCGCAGGTATGCTGGTACTCTATGGTATTCTAATCCAGTCATGATACAGCGCCACGGTAGGCTGTTGAAGGCGTTTGCAATGTCCAACGACACCGCCATTACAACCTGACCATGGGCTACTGCATCGTGTGACAGGTCTCGCACGCTTGCTATCGCGTCTATTGTGGACCGACCACGACGGAATCCAAACTGGCTGGTGCTAATGTTCGGCCCAGTTCCCTCGATGTGCCGAACGAGGCGAGTGGCGATAACTCGCTCGAACAGCTTGTTCACCTCGTCCAGCAGGACGATGGGTCGGTAAGCCGACGGGGAGTCCGCCGGTCTTCCTTCCTTTTTAATTAGCACCAGTCGACCTTCCTTCCACTTGCGCGGATAGCAGCCGTGCAGGAGACAGAGGTCCATCAACTCTCTGAGACGGCACCCGAGTGGCCCCGCGGCCAGAGCTAGTACTCGCCCAGGCACGCCATCGGGCCCCGGGGCAGTTGCTGCCTTCCTGCGTAGACGAAGTAGGGCGGCATCCAGCTCAGCCTCGGTCACCTCCGGTGGGAGAGCTTCGTCCTCTCTTCCCTCGACCGCAACTTCCAGCAGCGGAACCAGTCCCAGTGAATGTTCGACCCGGTCCGGGAAGAGGTTATCCACTACTCTCTCCAATAGCTGTGGTTCCAGACTACTCGTCAGCGGGGGTGCCCATGGGCGCATTTTCTGCCTCACAAGCCTGTACGGCCTGCCCCACGGGTCGCCGTCTATGCTGTCCAGCAGCTCCTTCCATGAGCGAGACTTCGCTTCAGCGATAGCCGCCTTCAACCGTAGGGAGCGCTCCCTGTACTCGGAGTACAGTAGGGACTCCTGCGCTTCGTCCCTGTTCCGTCGCCTACGGCTTCGGGTGAATCGGCGTCTCGCCCTCACGCAATCCCGACGGAGCTGCGCTATTTCCTCTGTCCACCAGTAGACCTGTCGCCTTTGGGGAACTCGCCAACTACGTCGAGGCATCGCCGCGTCGCACACCTGCTTCAAGGCTTCTGCGAACCAGTGCGCACTCGTGTCGGCGTTCGCCGAATTCACAGGACCGGATACCCACGCTTGCACGATCGCTGCTTCCTCGATAAGATCCTTGTTGAGGCCCTTTATTGACCACCGTGGGCCGTTCCATCCCGCCACTGAATGAGAGTCATTCGGCGAAGCCCGAGAGGCGGAGATATCGAACCATATGTAGCGATGGTCCGACAAGGTCTCGACGCCTTCGAGAACTCTCCAACCTCGGACACGGCGTGCCAGGTCAGGACTGGCAAATGAGAGGTCCACAATGGACCCGCCCTGCCTGCGGACGCATGTCTGTGTCGACCCCTTATTCAGCAACGAGAGGCCAACAGAAACGGCCCACCTTTCGAGCCGCCGCCCACGGTTATTCGAAGCCGGACAGCCCCAAGCCAAGGACTTGGCATTGAAGTCCCCGGCGACGAGAACCGGATGCGGAGATTCCGAGCTTATTAGCCAGCGATACGGGGTCGTCTGTAGTGGAGCCCCTCGAGCCTTGGGACGAGTCGCGGGCATTGCGCTGTTTAGCCTTGACCATACCGGCGTACTCGCCCGTCGTGGGCGGACGACCCCTGCTCCTCTTTTCCTCGTTCCTGTTTGCTTTAGTGGCAGGCAGAGCTCCCCGATCCCCCGGAGTCGCGGCTGTTGGCAACGCTCTTGGTTTTGAGGAAGGTCCTCTTGCGGATTTATCGGCCTTGAGATCCTAGCGGAGAGGCGTGTCCATGGAGAAGTAAGAGCCGGTGTCAGATCCGGCCCTGCCACTCTCAGGACTTACATCTCGTGATGACGCCGATGGCGTCATCTCACTGTTGAGCATAGCTACAGGGCTGGTTGCCTCGCTGCTTACACCCTTCACAGGATCGCGCGTCGACCCTGTTTTACTCCGCGCACGCGTGCGCACTCCCCCAATCGCCTCGGTAACATATTTCTCACCAAGGGACCCGGTCATCCCTTGGCGCCGTTGGCCAGACGGAGCGCATTGGCCGCTCGTAGTACATTTCACACTTGGAGCCCGAGCTAGCTCCAAGCGCCCGGCGTCAGCGGGATCGCAAGACATATCTATTTCCTTGTCTGACATTTCCATATAGTTTGGGAAGGAATGCCTGCGGCCTTTTCCCAAGGGGCCGCAGGTGCGCTTGGGACTGGATCCCCCCCAGCCATTCAACCCCTCGGCACGCCGACCTTGGGTTTGGAGTAATTTTTTATAGTGGTTTTCTTCCACGCGGTTTGACGCTCAGTGCGCCAGACCCCCGGCCGCGCAGAGTGCGAGGTTACGGGTTGCCCGACGGTGACCTAGGCCACGCGCCGCGCCCGCGGACCTAGAAGGTCCGCCGCCTGCGAGCCGGAGCTCCACTGCCCTATTTTGGGGCCACCATGACAGCGCCGAGCGCATTGGCGCAAGTCGCGCATCCGCGCCTCTGGTATGCCAGAGACGCCCACGACCCACGTGGGGTCCCCTGGCGACAGCGTCTGGCTTCTTGGACAAGAAGCCATAGCTTCACCCTCGAGGTTATTTTTTAGAGAGGTTTTCTTCCTCATAGTCCATTGCGTAGTGCACTGGACCCCCGACCCCATACAATGTGGGGCTACGGGTTCATGTGGCTGTGCAATGCCCGCCCTTAAAAGACCAGGCAGCCACATGCCAGTTTTTGTCCGCGCCGGCCGCAGCCGGTACCCCCCATATCTGGGGGGCGTTCCCCTATCCGCAACCCGGGGACGCGTCCCATGGCGGGACTGGAAACCGCACTCCTTCATGGTGCAAAATGCAGTCATAAATCCCTAACATTACTATACCTATATATTTAATATGAAAACTTTCAAATAGTATTTTTAACAGATTGTCTTGCACCTGAGTTACTTTAAATTCTAGATAACGTACTTTTTAATAATCCATACCTTAATGTGCACCATTTATGGTGCAAACCACTAGTGGCATATTACGTTTTGCAGTCATTTGGGCTTATACAGAAGACTACCGTGAAATAACAACATAATGTGCTGTTGTTGTGAGTGAGTGAGGGATACATTACTTCGACTATGTAGTTTGTATCTTTCGGTTGTTTTAGTTAGACATTGCAAATTTCAGTACAGTTTGTGATACTTCCAGGTATTAGAGAGTTCAGGGAGGATTCCGAGCGGCTTGATGTTACAAAGGATATTTGTTGTTTAGAATTTACAAGTTAGTGAGATCTGATCACTTTGTCAGGGAAAGTAAAAATTCTGTAATGTCCATAGTTTTGTGAGCTACACGTGTTATGTAGCAGTAAGTTAGCACGTTATAGTTAAGGCGTTACTATGAGCCAATCGGTTTCCAAACCAGATGTTAAGAGGCTATCTCCTCTTTCATAAGTCAACATAAATTTCCGAAAAAAATATATGTTTTTTATTGATATTTTATCTATATAAGGTACAAATAATATTGTTCAAACTGTTTAACTACTATGTGAAAAAAAAAATCTAAATTTGAAGTCGTTTTCGGCTGAAAATTTGCATCTGCTTTTAAACGACAAGGAATATTTATATGATTCTTTTTTAAAATGTTCGTATGGATTAGACCTATATTCTGTACAAATAATGATTTAAAATAATATTTTTTTCAAGCTACTATCCATATTTATCTTATTTTGCGGGTCGTACGGGGGAAACATCTTAGCTCTGCTTACTCGCGCAAGGCCATCGGCTCTTAGAAGGGCCTTAATTTGAAACGTCATACCTTTTACCGTTACTACTTACATTGCTTAGCCTTGTCGAGGCAATCGCACATATGCTTTAACCTCGTCGAGCGGTGTTTTTATTACTTAAATTTTCGTTGAGGGAGCCCATTTTTAATACCCCATTCTAATCTCTTAAAGCAGCATCTGTGGCGTTGCTTGTTATAGGCGACGGTAGCCATCTACCCTAAAGAGGGCCGTCTACTTATCTGTCAAAATTACCATTTAAAAAGTCAACTATTATTCCTGACTAGCGATTGAATTAAAATTTTTTTTAGAACACTCAAACTGAACCGGTAGGTATAATGCGAATAAAGAATATTATATCCTATGTAGGTACAAATGAAATCAGACGACTTTGTATTCAGTTTGATGACGCGGTATATTTACTAATTAGGGGGACGTCTGTAGGTGTGTTTACCTCAATGTGTATTTTACGTTCCGAGTAGCTGTTTATGTTAAGGAAACGCGTCAATATTTGTTCGAACTTAACGCGGTGGCAACAAAGTTTTAATTAGGGAAATATATTTCATTATTTGCGTTTTAATTTGTTTCCTTAGTATTAAAAATGTTAAGGATACGCTGTACGAACGTGTGAAGTAAGCAATAGGTATTTGGGAGAATTTAATGTCTCAACTAATTATATTATAAATAACCGAAAACAAAAAGCGACGCAAGACATTTGCTCCAATTTTGAACTCTTTTGAAATTTTTAATATTTAGAAAAAAACTTAGCTAACTATAGACAAACCCAATAGCTAGGTCGTTTTCCTTGGAAAATTTTGCACATTTAAGAAAATAATTATGTTAGATGTTTTTTGTTTTCATACAAACCTTCAAATGTATTCTTATGTATTACGACCAATAACTAAGGAGTAATCATGGAATTACGTACTTAGTATGGAAAGTAGCCTCTTAAGGATACGAGTTTATATCAAACGTGACCATGTCAAGTAAAATGAAATTTTCGAAGCCCAAGTTTCGTGCAATAACATTACTGTAATGACGTCATTATGACGCCATTTTGTCGACCGCGGTGCACTGCTGCAATGAAAAGCCCGTTGCAATTAAATTTAATGCGATACACTATTCTCGCTGCATTTAGAAAGGCTGAGTGCGTTAGAAATAATCTGGACATTAACCTCCATAATATTTAGCGGACAAATGTCGCAGTTTGTTCAACGACTCGCAATCATAATGTTAAAAGTGACAATAAATTTATCATTAGACATCAGCGTAGATTTAAACTAACTAATCTACTAGTTAGATTTTAACTAACTAATTTGAACTATTAAAAATATTATACTTACAAGTATTTTTATTTTCTTTCAACACAAGTGTATTAGGAGCAACACGATCTGATATTCTTCAAATTACTGGACACAAATCTTGCTGAACCCTCGTCTGGTATGAAGTCGCTGCGGCGTGAGACGCGCGCATTTCTGGACACTGCTTAGTTATACATATAGGTATTATATAATTTTTTTGCTTAAAAAAGTAGCCTAAGTGACTCCCTATAATATCAGCTATCTACCAGTGAAAGTACTGTCAAAATCAGTTAAGACGTTTCCGAGATTAGCCGGAACAAACAGACATAACGACCGTTTATTAATATTAATTAGAATTGACCGAATTATTAATATTAATTAATAATTATTATATTATGTATTAAAATTGATGTAAAAAGTCCCTGGCGAATATTTTTAACTAACCTAATTTCGGTGTTTAACAAAAACGGCTCTCGGTATTCCACTTATACTGATTAGGTTATACAAATCGTTTGGCGATCATCCATCTTCTTGTCAAACAGTTAAACCTCCTCCAACATTGTTTCCAAGTCGGCTCTCACTAAACTTGAGAGTGTATAGGATTCTCAACTCACTTGGACCTGATGTATCGTGCCAATTGAAATAATACGGGAGGATATTTCTTAATAGAATAGAAAATAGAATAGAATAATATTTTATTTGTAGCAAAGGACTTTGAAAACATACAAATATATAAAAAGACTAACACAAACGTCCCCCGCCACAAACCGGCTCCAACTCAGCATAATGCAGGTTATAAAAACCTGCGCTGGTCTTCCGTTAGAGCCGATGGTGAGGTTACGCACTTACAAGATAAAACAATACATAAAAGCTCTTAAAATTAAAAATATAACTTATAAATATATAATACAAAAAACACCTATATTTATACAGAAAAGAAAAAATACAGTAAAAAAAACCAAAAAAAATAATATATAAAATTAAAAATACATATATATTCAGAAGGCACTGGTGTCGTTCCGCAGTTCTTGTTAAAACGTCGCATTTTTCACATGACTCTTTTTAGGTAAATAAGATATTAATTTAGTTAAACATCAAGTTTAACTAATTTAGTTAGTTATCAATCAAATTATCAATCAAGTTATCAATCAAGTTATCAATTTAGTTATCAATCAAGTTATTTTATTATTTATACAAATTTTGTTTTAAAGAATATCATAATATTCTTGATTTCTTTAAAACAAAATACTTTCTGATTCTCTGACTTCTGATTTCTGATACTTTCTGACTTTCTGATTTTAATAAGTAATACTTTCTGATTCTCTGAGGTAGTTACCTATTTAAGGTAGGTAAGAGAAATTAACTTTGGAAAGGTTCATAATATAATAACATGAAACTGGACTAGTTCATTAATAGCAATTTTCCTAAATTAAAATTTGATGATCTGATTATTATATGTATTATTATTTTATATTATAAAAAGGAAAATTACTATCATAAGGCTCTATCTATGACATAAAATAAAACAAAAATGTATTAAAATATAAGAAAAGCACGAAGGAATCTATTTAAAAGAAAACATAGAAAGAAGAAACACAACAAAGAGAAAAGTTCCATTCAGTTACACTTGTATCTTTTGAATAATATTTTATGTAGGTATTATCTATAATGTAATATATATACAAAAGGCAGGTACTTTATCCCTACATTCATCCTTTAAGCAGAAATATTTTAAAAATATACAAAAAAATATAGTCCATTTTTATATAATAGTTAAGTTTACCATTCATTCCCTATTTTAATAAAAAATACTAGAATTAAATCCTTTTAACACTTCATCGAGTACAAACGCTATGTAAATTGTTAAAATATGGTTCCGTATGTTTTAATCGGTACTTTAGACCCAAACATGAACAGCTTTGTCGTTATTTGTACACTACCATTTTATGCTTACACATACTTCAAGTAGGTAAACTTTCTGAATAGTTAACACGTAATTCTCAGTAAACTTATACAGGGCGTCCCACGACTATGCCACATGGAGGGAAAGTACCTTGAATATTGTAGATGGAACCTTTTACTGAAAGAAGACTTTATTTTAATTTAAAAAACAATTTAAACTGCATTCATACATTTTTAAATAATTACATGGTTGAACCGGGAATCGAACCAGCTACACGAGAAAAAAAATTAGCCTGTAGCTTTATCATACCGATCGAAAGGCTTCATCATAAAGATTATTTTTTGCTAAATAACATAGTGTCAGAAATAAAAGGAAGACCATGAATTTTAATATTTGATGTGAAATTTTGTTCAGAAAAATTAAAAGCTGATTGCCGTAAGGACATACAACGGCATTATCATAAGTACCTATTACTAATAAATGTACCCACTTGAGAAGTACGCATCATTTCCCTATTATAATTTAAGTGCATGATAAAATGTAATTAGTAGGTAGGTTGTATGCAACAAATCGAGCCGTATCCTGAGCCGAGACGCGTTAATTATACGCGTAAAAATTTAGTTTACAAGAACCAGTATGAAAGTGTCCACGAGCTACAAACAGAACTTAGACGTATTATTCTAAATATCCACCACAACAAGATCAAAAAATCGGCAGGGAGTGAAATAATCAAAAGAGTGCGACTTTGTATTCAACAGTATGGGACTCATTTTGAGCATTTGATAAAATGATTAATTTTGTATTAAAAATGTTAAAATTCATGGTCTTCCTTTTATTTCTGACACTATGTTATTTAGCAAAAAATAATCCTTATGACGAAGCCTTTCGATCGGTATGATAAAGCTACAGGGTAATTTTTTTTCTCATGTAGCGAGTTCGATTCCCAGTTCAACCTGTAATTATTTAAAAATCTATGAATGCAGTTTAAATTTTTTTTTAAATTAAAATAATGTCTTCTTTCAGTAAAATGTTCCATCTACAATATCCAAGGTACTTTCCCTCCATGTGGCATAGTCGTGGGACGCCCTGTATATTGTTATTTTTCGAAATAAAGAACTGTGTAATTGAAATTTAATTATAACTAATCAAATTAGCGTGTTTTTTAAACGAGACAAGAAACTTATCTTGTTAGTGTTAGTGTATTTTATTAGTGTTTGGACTCGATGGAGTTTTATTGATTTAATTAACTTAATTAATTGACTGATAGCAAGTTAATTTAAAATTAAAAGTTTGTAAATAAAAAAAACACTGGTTCAATGTCGTTAAATGACTTTATTTACATATAAAAGAAAAAAAATATTATGCATTACTTATCTATACAAAATATAAAATAAAGTCACTCTTCGCTTCTGTCTCTTTCTATGCTTCTTCCAAACCACTCAACAAATTATTATACGATTTTCATTTATTATTTCATTTATTTATTCATTAAAAATTTACAGCTCTTAAATTTTCAATTAAGAGGTTAAAAAGAAGTTACACAACTTACAGCAAATTACGAATGTTACATTTGTATAAGATAGTATGAATAAAAAGAACAAACAAAACGTTTAATTAAATTATATACATAAATGTAATTATATTATATTCACACATATATTACAAATGAATTAGGTATTACAATATTACAGACATTCACATACCATAATGGCCACTATGCTTAATGTCTTAAAAGTGAAAAGATACCTATAGAAAAAATATACCATAAGGATAAGTAAGTAAAGTGATCCAACAAATGGAAACACG
This sequence comes from Synanthedon andrenaeformis, assembly GCA_936446665.2. NCBI lineage: Eukaryota > Metazoa > Arthropoda > Insecta > Lepidoptera > Sesiidae > Synanthedon > Synanthedon andrenaeformis. The sequence continues at coordinate 2,214,307 of OW387786.2, read as the reverse complement.
GTTTGTGAATATAATTTTCAAAAAATAAAGCCACTAATACTTTTTAAAATATTCGATTATTAGCTATTACCCACGACTTTGTCTGCGTGGAAAAATGCAAAAAGAAGCCTTTAACAACGGTGGCGCCACCACGGCGACAGTGGCGTTACCATTTTTATATTTTATATTTTTAGACGATCTCTCGGAAATCTATTATGTTATCAGGTATTCTATATGTTAATTCAGCTAATAAGTTATCTGTGTGCCAAATTTCATCCTAATTCGTTCAGTAGTTTTCACGTGAATGAGTAACAAATATACATACATCTACGAGTATACACCCATCCATCCTCACAAACTTTTATATTTATAACTAGCTGGCGCCCGCAACTCCGTCCGCGTTGAAAAGGTAGCCTATCCTGTGTCCTGTACGTCTAAATGTTTATCTACCAAGTGTCATGAAAATCAGATAATTCGTTTAAGAGTTATGGAGGAACATACATACATACATACAATACCTAGATTTACAGATTTATTATTAGTATTGATGTTAGTAGGATTTATGGTACTTTCATACAGCAAAGACTACAATGCAAATCGCCATTGAACTTGTGAAGCGAAATGATGCTTCATCATACATAATTAAGCCTCAAAACAGCTGCGACTTACCGTTGATATTATCGAACCGCCATTTTGCGATCCTCTGCACATTTCGTATAAGATCCCTTGCGATATTACGTCGATATATTATTATATAATCTATCGACGCGATCTTACGATCCTTTATATACTCCCGTCCATGATGATTTCATTACACGAAAAGTGAAAGAAGAAACTCAAAATAAGATTAAGAAGCAACAGTAAATAAAAACAGTATGCAACTAATGGCGCAAAGTTCGGCAGTTCTGCGAAACAAGGGCACGACGTAAAAACAAATATCGAAGTCATCGATCTTTATTCACATTCTACATAGAAGTTACAAAAATACTTTTGACTTTCTCGTGACAGTAATATGCGCAGTAAATCAATTCTTTTTTTTGTATTAATGTTAAACACAAACACAAACATACTCAAAACGATACAGTTCACTCTTTACACCAGAGTCTGGCATGCAAAATTAGTTACAATTGAATAGCAGTTATAAACAATAATCAAATATGTGAATTTAATACAATTAATATAACTAATGTCGATCGATTAATAATAAAAAAACCATATAAAATATATTTACAAAAAAAAAACATGTCAGTCGTAGGACTGCACGTCAGAAGTGAAAACGTAGCTTTGTATGATATTTAAATTCCTTGGCATTATCGAATTATGTAAATACGATTATTATTGATCGCAAGAAATACAAAAGAAAATATATGACACACAATGACAATAAATAGAACATAATGTTAGAGGTTAGAATTTTAAATTTTAATTTTAATTTTTAAAATTTTAATTTTAATTTTTAAAATTTTAATTTTAATTTTTAAAATTTTAATTTTAACAGTTAATTTCTAACAAAATTAAGAAACATAATTTAGAATGTAGTTTAAAAAACAAACGAAGGGGTTTTGATATAAATGTAGTAAGTTGTTTTTAAGACATTGAGAAGTACGTTTATAGAAATTTTTTTTTGAGATAAATATTATACATAGCTATGTAAAATAAATTAAATAAATTTGATAGGGAAATATAAGAAAATTTATTTAATATCTTATGGGTCCTGTGAAAAAGTCGTAAAAAGAATACAGATATAAATAAATAATTTTTTATATCTTAAGACATAATTATTTAACAAGAACATCACAATTACCCTTATTTTGTATCATTCACTTTATTAATAACGCAACCGTTATAGACATATTAACTTTTAAAATCAAATAAGTATCTCAATTGTGAAATTTGATTTTAAAGATTTTATGATAACGGTTGCGTTATTCATAAAGTGAATGACACAAAATAAGGGTGATTGACAGATCATTAAAAAGGTTTGATGTTATCATATCTAGTAAGTTTACTTTCATTTGCAGTTTTCTGCTTATCGTTCTTTTTTTAAATTATTTTAAATTAATATCAGCTACAGCAATGCTTACATTACATTACACGACACTGTCGCGAGTTCAATGATTTATCCCATCTCAAAAATGCCCAACGCGCCTAAAGAAGTTTTCACTACAAAAATATATGGGTTACAACTCCTAGCCGTATTATTCAAAATACTGGACAGAATAAAAACTTTTTACAATTAGCCAACCTTTTAGTTTGGCCTTGAATAGCTTTCATTAAATTTTATTTTTATTTTACTTTATTCAATGGAAATACTAACAGCACAACAAAATTTGTGTGCCAATTACTGATATCTACAGCTACATGTTACTTAATGACTGTTAAAAATTAAGAAAAATTAATTAAATTCAATCAATTATAAATGTCAAAGTAATATCTAACAATATAAATTCAACCTTATAAACCATAAAATTATACTAAGGTCGAAAGACAGGCTGAAAGTCCACTTGATGGTAGGTGGCTACACTTGATGGTACACTGAGTATATGTGCTCAGCACAACTTGCCTATAAGACAAGCAACATATACTCAAAAAATTCAACAGACATAGTTATCTGGTGCATAAAATTGAAAATGAATTGAAATTTAACTTCAGAATGTTTCTCAAAATATATACATTGTACTCTAGAACCCATGTCACAATTCAGAGTTCGCCAATGATTTTAACGAAACAGTGCACCAGTAAAGTGTGACCTACTCCGATCCCTTATGCTTTTATTTTAGTAGTACATCGAAGGCTTTTCTACAAACAAATGAAGGGTCTAAACTCGTTGGTCGCCTTCATGTAGTAGGAGTGTATTGTATTCCACGCAGTCTCGGATAAGGGGCTTGGAAATGGTTTTACGTGACACATTATAATGAACGGGGTTCTCTGCACGCGTTTTGAATTGTTAAGGTTACTCTTGTGAGGTTTGTCGTTGGGATTCAATTTTAAACAGTACATTACCGTATACATTTCATAAAGAAACCATATTAAATATCGTCATGCAAATTTAATCTTTTTTAAAGCTTCTCTACTTATAGCTGCATCAGAACAAACCATGGTAAACTGTTAGCTATCATGTTTTTATTTTTTACTTGCGACCCGCATCGGGCTTTGGAGGGATGATTTTTTTTTACAAATTATAATGAATGACATTCCTCGTTTATCGCTCTTTCCATTAGGTGATTTAGAAGAATAAACAAGAGCAGACAAGCAGCCTTCGTACGCGTGGTATTCAGAATAATTTATCCAATCTACCGATGTGCGTTTCGAGAATGGAGCGTATAGTTTCAATTAACTTAACTTTTTTGTATGTAAACCAATTAGAATGAAACACATAATGGGAAGCTATTGTTACAATACTTAGTGAAAACTGCTCTCAACCGCTTTCGCCGTTTCTGAGGTATAGTGACTAAAATTACTAATTTAATGGCTCGTTAAACAATTTTATTATATGTATGAATCATATATTGATCGGAAGGCAAGCTGCGACCGAACATAACAGGATAAGAAGAGGATATTGTAATGGAAACACGCATCTCTTACTTATGAGCGGTTATTCTATGAGATCTTTCAGATGGATTCTCCCAGTTTGAAACTGCAAAACACATAGAGACTTGAATAAAATAACTTACTATAAAATTCAAATTAAAATTTGTATATAAAATGTATAAAATTTATCTATCATCTAAAAAAAAATATTCACTTCTTTTTACTTGAACATGACTGTTAAACTTATTAGAACTTATTTAAACTTTTTAGAGACCGCAACGAATGATTTAGGTACTTATTTTACCCATTAGCCGTCAGTGTCGGATTTATCCGACAATTATTTTCATGTCCATTTAGCCAGCGCCGGATATATGCGACAAAAGTTTTTTACTTGTGTTATATTTATTTTTAAATCATTGAGTTGCTTTCTCTTGAAAAAATTTAATAATAATTTACTAGTCAGGCGCTAGGAGCACTGCAACTCCTACAAAAATAAGTTAATAAGTTTATTAACAGATAAGTTTACGTATAACAATGTTAAGTTTCAAATAAAATGCTTTTTATTGAAATAAGTAAACATTCATTTAAAAATTTTCAAGAAAACTTTTTTGTAATTAACACCTTAAGAATCGATTTTCACATAGTACACATAGTACATAGGAGTAAAATCAAATGTCACATGTCACACGTTACGCGTTACAGGCTACAATATGCTTCGATACATATTAATATAATACATATAATATATTTATATTTATATCCATTGATATTTATTTATTGCTAACGAAATGCATTCATTTACCAGCATTTACTAATCTATGTATTTTATAATCGTTTGTAAGGAGTAAACTCCAGTCGTGCGTCGGAGCTGACACACACACTCTCAAAAGTATACTTTTTGCATATAGGCTCTGATTTTGGTTTGACAACGACGACATGCTGAAATGATATAAACATTTTTTTAATTATTGAGTGTACATTTTGCGACTGTCAATAACATTTATTTGCTTCGCTCTGTTGAAGCCGTTTTTAATTTGATTACAGCAGGTTAGCGGTCGACTGATCCGGAATTACTCGCTCGACCGATCGCCCTCTGCGTCACGATGCCGCCTTTTAATACAAATATTCTGATAATATTTATATGTTTAATGTAGTTGTTTCTTTCTTTTTTTATATAGAAAAAGATAGGTTCAATCATTACTTTATTTTCTTTTTACTTAGTGTATTTTAGTATAGTTTACATGACAAGATTTAGATCGAAATTTATATTTTAAAATAGTTGTTGAAAAAGGAATATAAATTATATAAATTCCCTTTTCAATAACTTTTTAATGTTGGCAGGCAGGCAGGATTTATTGATGATAGATGGCTGCAGTCGTCTATTAATGCAAGTAACGTCATATTTGCAAGTGCTCTACCGAATTTTTTAGGATATATAGGACACGATAGAGAAATGTGCCTCTATCATGTCCTAAGTATATCTGATAGAGAATGGACTCTAGCCCAAACTTTCCTTCCCTATGAGTGAGTAACTCATAAGGATATGGATTCTTATGCTAGGTATTTATTAGTAAAGTACTGTCAAATCTATGTGATGATAGTTGGACAATTATGCCAATTTAATTCAAAAATAGCGTAACATGGATAATGTTATTATTCCTCTTGTAATAAACACGCCATGTAGCAAGCTTACCTTCACATAAAGAACGGTTTACAATCGCAGGTGTTCGAACGTGCTTTCCGACTTAACCGCAAATTTTGGTGCTCAAACTCACCTGTGAACACGTGTACGGTAAGTATGCAAAATTCTTAAGAAATCAATGATAAAACAAAGGAATAATGACATTAAAAAATAAAAGGAAAACAGCTTTAACTGACAGGGAAAAGTTTTATAATAACAACAATAAAAGTTAATACCTAATTAAATAATATTTAGGGTATTAAAATAACTAATAATAGTAAACACTTTGTATCTTAACATTTTAATTATTTTTATAAGTAGTAGATTAAGATAAAGTTTGACAAAATATCTAAAAACTACTTTCGGAGTTTACATTTTACTACTTATATATTTTTCTTTATCGTGTTAGCAAGTGATTATTTATACTCTCCACACATGAAATAGAAAAGCTATTTGTCTGCCTTTACGGCTACCGTTCTTTAAACCCACTTGGGCTATCAATGCTACATTATAAATAAATAATCAAATATTTATTTGTACAAACACATGTCTACAGGATCTTTATTCATATACAGCCGTTACAGTAAAAACTATGTTCGACCAGACAAGGGCATGTAAATATTTGTAGTAACTTAATAATATTGTAATTAAATTTAATAATCTGTCTACGAAATCAAAGTTTATAATAAATTTATTAAATGTTTATTTACACGCTAATATCTTTCAAATAAGTAAATACGTAATTTGATTCATCTGCCTTTACGAACTGGACAGCCCGACTGGCAAGAGTACCTATCTAACAATAACAACACGAGTGCTATTGTAACCATCAAGAGATCCTAGATGCTATATTCCGTTTCCCCCTTTATGATCTATGCAATTTTTGGTCTGTATTGTAGTTGCTTCCCCCTTGGCGTGGCTTCTATTATAGCCTCCTGCCATCAAGTGGCCCATCAGACTCTTTGCCGACTATAAAAATGGTTCCGAAGTGACAGAGGTTCTCGTGTGACAATTGTAATAATGTTACTCATTTCGAAAATATAGACCGACTAGCCGTGCTTATGCTTTGATGTATTACTTACATATATATTAATTTTTTATCATGATTCCCTTATCATTTTGCATTGTATCATTTCAACATTAAAAGATATGCTTCTTTAATTGGTCACGTACAAAAGATAAAATCTTTTGTTATCTTTTAACCGTAGAGTTCCGTTAAATTTTCAGTGACTATGGCAAAAGATAGCACCTAAATAAGAAAGTATTAGGTCTAAAATACAGCTATGGTCATTCATTTTTTACTTCAATCCTAAACCTATAGTTTTTGGTCCGACAGGTGGAACGAGCGACTTAAAAGACAAAGGACACGGTACTTTGCTTATATGCACTGAAACAAAATAAGCACACCATACCATACCATATTTGATCGTGCACCTTTACAAGAAACCATCATAACGGGCCTTACAGATTTATGACTGCAGAATGCAATGTGCTTTGTTATTGGAATGGGCATGAATTCCTTAATTTTTTAGTTATCATCATCATCTGCATCTCAGCCGCAGGACGTCCACTGCTGGACATAGGTCTCCCACATAACTTTCCAATAAGACCGGTCAGTAGCAGCCTAGATCTACCGACGACCCGCGGCCCTTGTGAGGTGGTCTGTCCACCTTGTGGGTGGACGTCCTAGCTGCGCTGGCAGGTCCGTGGCCTCCACTCGATAACCTTCCCTTCCCAGCTATATGTGTCCTTTTTTTTACAAGAGGAATCCACCATGGATACCCACCGGCCCGGGGACAGACCGGTGGGTTATGTCGGACTCCTGCCCCGAGATGGTAGTGGGGTAGACCTACCGACTAAACCTCTTGGCATCCTTCACGTCCGCTATAGGCGAAGTTGCGAGGTCGGACGAACACTCTTCCGCAACTCCGCCGCGGGGGTCCGTAACCGGACACTGCTCATTGGGTCGGCGCACCCGAACTGCCAAAGTGCGCCGTGCCTCTCAGGATGAAGCGAGCGATAGTGTCCCCATCTACCGCCCAGTCCTGTCAGGGATCCAGGTGGCGAGCGTACGCCAGCCGCCTGCGTCCAGTTCTTCGGCGACGGAGAGGATGAGACAGGACGTCGTCCTCTCGTTCTCTCTCCGCCGTCTCCTTCTGCGAGATGAGAATTGAGTCGCTCGCCAAGCGTCTCTGCTGCCGACCTTAGCTTTTACTACGGCCGGCAGAGAGAAGTCCAGTCCAATGGTCGCAGCGAGCTCAGTTCGCTGCGCAGTCCATCTAGGGCACTCCGCAAGAGTGTGCTGAACTATATGTGTCCTGCCCACAGCCCTTCAACTTACTGATCCGCTGGCTTATATCGGTCGGTGGCTTTTGTACATGTACGGATCTCTTCATTTTTGATTCGATCTCGTAGCGTAACCCCGAATTTTGGACGAAAAGATGTCATGGAGTTTCCTGAACGCCGCCCATCCTAGCTGGATAATTAGTTACCAACTAATTACAAATCCAGCGGAATGGGTTACGAATGAATGAATCAAAAAAATTAAAAAAATCGAATATAATATAGATTTCATTTTAAAGTTTGTGCAATCTAGTGGTAAACAATGAGTAATTAAGCCACACTTTTTACACAAAAATCTATTATTATCGTACAAATTAAATGAACAATTAAAATACAAAAAGAGATAAATATCAAAGTATGATTGGTGTTACTTTGATGTTTATCAAATTAAATATAAACGATAAATCTAAATTTACGCGAATCATTTTTGGATTGTACGTTGTCAGTGAATATGGTTGCTAAGGTTTTATCTTTGTTCGTGTTCCTTGCGGTAGTATCACAAGGTATCGAGTGTTTTTTTTTTATTCATTAAACCATATAAAATACACATTTAAAGAATAAAGAATACATTTTCAGGTATTATATTGTTCAGATCTACCGATTTAACGTGTGTCTTTGAAATAAAATCCCTATATTTTATATAAAAGGAAAACAGCTTAAATAAATCTGCGTGTCTAAGAAGACTTATCTTTAGAAGAATTATCTTTGAAAATATTAGAAAATTGTTTCCAGTTGCTGTGGAAAATTATCCAAATGGTTATTATGTTGTTAGTCCAATTATCAAAGGTATAATTATGTTCTTTTGCGGAGTTTCTCACGTTTTAAACGAAATTTCTTAACACACGTATGTTGATAAAATAAGTAATAATATATCAACATCTTCAAAGAGCTTTAAGGCGATCCTTAAATTAATGACTTGATACGTATTAAATTTAAAATAAACACGTTTCATATTACATTACTTAGGTAATAATTACTAATTAATATTATTAAGTAAGTAAACTTAATGTGCACGTGGCTCACGTAATTACCTAGATGTATGTATTCATTCTATTCTTTGTATCTGTTTTGCTGTCTAGAGGTTGTTGTTTTGTAATACACTATCTATAGATAAATTTAATTTCCAAATATTCCAATTAAGTTCAATAACTATTGGAAAGTTGAAAAGTTGGAGAAAGTTGATGCGTAATTTAAAACTACAACTTTAACATTTATCTTACACTTACAGTAATATTATTGTTCCAGGACAATGCTTATCTGAAGTTTTTCTTGACGATGTAACTACTTCTTGGATGATTAATGATTGGTTCTCAAAAACTATTGGTATCCCGAAATTATGGTTCGACACGTTAGTAGGTTGTTACATAATAACTCCTGATGGCATTGCACATGAAGCATATCCAAACAGCGACCGACTTCCTGCTTTCATTCAATTCATCAGAACTACTGAGCTTTTCACAGCTTGCTCGGTTGCCTTAGCTGGTGTGGGCGTTGAATACAGTGGAACATATCAACTTCTTTCCCATTTGAAGCACAGTGACTTATCAGAGAGTATCACCAGTCAGAAATATCATTTGACTTTTACGGAGTCCAGTTAAACCTGAATGACAATTCATTTTCCATTTCCCTATGAACTGAAGAAATGTACCCATTTTTTTATCTCTTCCTAATCATCATGCGGACCGTTAGCCTGTCTTGACGATATTATTATAAAAAAAAATTCTAAGTAGTTGATCAAAATTTTACATTTAACTAGGTAATTAAAAATTGTAAATAATGTATAGAATTTATTTTGGAAATAATTTTCAAGGACTTTCGTTGAAAGACCTTTTGTTTCTATTGTGGCTTGAATCCTTTATTTGATATAATGTTTCACGTTTGATATACAATTTAAATTGACTTCGTAATAAATTTTAAGCGAGATTCCTTTTGTTTCACTCCACTCGTGTTTCCTTCGAGAAATGTAAAATACACCGCATATAATCTCGGTTGAGGACTGTAGGTGGGTGCACCAAGATACTGATTTACATAATGGCGGATTTAGCTTGTCTTTCTGTTTTACAAAACAATTCAAATTGAAATATACTGTTGTTGCCCAGAGTGTGATAAATAAAATAATTATTAAGTGAAACATGAAATCCGCTAATGCGTTGCATGTGTAATGAATTTTATAGTAACGTTCGAACTATTGAATAATTAATCGGGTTTAGAAGTTCCCTAATGTAATATTCAAATAACATTATTCATTCTGGTTTATGAAATACAACAATAAAATTACATTGTTAGATAGATTATATTGTTTATTTAAAAAAATTAACAAATATTTAAACAATTTTAATTGTTAATCGAACTTCGCATTCCTGCGATTATTATATTAAAGTCTGTAACCGTATCACTTGGTGGTGATATAGTATATAAGAACACTAAGGGCCTCTTTCACCAACTACAAGTAAAGTGTTGATTAGTTACTTTTCTAGTAAGCTAATTGGCGAGTAAATGTTACGAGTATCTTGATTCAATTTCATTGAAATTACCCTTGAATAATGCTACTCGAAGATGGTGAAACTCGTACGCTTTCTTACCGGTGACTTTAAATGACGATTAGCCTACTTGACATTTTACTCAGAGATGGTGAAAGAGACCCTAAGAGTCTTAAGTACTTTTCTCCATGGATAAAAGTTTAAAGACGCAGTGTGTCGATTTTGGTCGCCAATTTGTTGGCAAAACATCTTAGCTTATAACTGTTAGGAAATTTTACAGCACACCAAATCTAATGTTCTGTATAAAATCGTCTAGTCTAGATTCTACTACTAGTAGATTCTAGTAGTTCTAGTAGATGCTAGTATTGATAGCAAAACAAAAGTGTTTAGATATATTTCTAAATTTTAGTACCTATCTATAGTTTTATAAGTAAAATCAGGAGGGAAAGTTTTGTGAATATTTCGTGCCTCGTTATCCCATATAACATTTTTCCTGACTGAGCTATTAATTCCAAGATATTGGATATTTCTCCTCATTTAGCGGTAACCAAATTTTAAACGAAGCTAATATGTATCTCTGGGAAAAAAGCGTTGTATACACAGCCACAGCATGCACCGTTGAATCATATTATAATAGATTATTATGTGACTTCACAGTTCGAACAGTCGAACTGCACCGAATGACAAAGTCATTACAACATTCGACTGAACTTTACACGACGGATCAAATTAATACGAAGTCCAACTAATCCCTCGGAGACTGTTGCCGTAGTTGGAAAACGGCAGACGTTTGTCACAGTACCCACTGCCAAACTAGTTAACTCCATAATGCATTTCCTGGAATGGCGTCACACTACTGTTGATAACTATGCATTTCATAAAACTTGATAATGTTTAGCATAAAATTAAAAAAATATATTTTACACTGTCTGATCAGTAAACTCGTATTATTATTTTATAAGCCTTAGTTTACATAAAAAAATCGTTAAAATGTGCTTTTGTTTTCTTCAAAAACACCTAAACCTGTGACTAAAATATTTAAAATATATATTTTCATTTAATTAAATATTTTTTTAATAAGCTAAATGTAACTCTGAGAAAGTACCCATCAACTTACTTTTAAGATTACAATGAAGTCTTAACACTAACTACCAATTTAAATTTAACCGAAAATATTAAATTGATCACTTAATCTCTAATAATATGGCCATCAACAATTCAACATGTTTAACATTGTTTCTTAAATACCAAGACAGAATGAATACATAATCTACCACTATTCTTCGCTTATTTTGATTACAGAATTCTGAGTGCTCTAATGCCTCAAGTACTTAAGTTTTGCTTTTAGCGATTTGTATATTTAAAGCTCCTTGTACGTTCGTGGAAAGTAGAAATGTTTATAATGAACTACTTTAAATTGGACGTTAAGAATGCAGCTTTTTTTAATACAGTGTTTGAATTCAGCGCTTATATTTTATAGAGCTGACCCAGCAAACGTTGTTTAGCCAAAAAAAAAAAATTGGGGTGGACCACCCTTAACATTTAGGGGTATGGAAAATAGATGTTGGCCGATTCTCAGACCTACCCGATAAGCGCACAAAATTTCATCAAAATCGGTCCAGCCGTTTCGGAGGAGTTTGGCAACAAACACCGCGACACGAGAATTTTATATATTAGATTAAAATGTAAAAGGTCCTTTCAAGTCTGCTGATTAAGTTCTTATATTGCTTTTACATCATTTTGTAGCTGATAACAACCGTCAGCGACCTGATTGCAGAATATATATATATATATAATATGATATGATTAGATCAGCTATTAAATTTTGGCTATATATATTCCCTATTGATTGAAACCCAATTTGAAAACAAGTTTTCTGTCATTTAATTCATAATAATACATGTAAGAATGTTAGTAATAAGTGAATGTATTGTTTAACATTGTTGGAATCTGAAACCAGAACATTTTAAGCATAAAAATATAGTGTCATATTATATGTTACATGCGGAAAGCGGTTTACATATTTTGTATGATTGCTCCATTCTTGAGTATTGTACGTGTCTATACATCTTTACCATGAGTTCCATAGTATTCGAGCTATCAAAAGGTGAACTAAACGAGATAGTCTCATGTGGTTTAAAACGCAGATGGTCTATGGTAGCAACTCGTCTAAAAATCATTTAGTCTAATTTTGTTTTTATCAAGACGTCTGCCGCTTATGTAAGTATTATGGCTTACTTCCTTGTATCAGTATACTTTATAGATATACAGGCTTAACAGATATTCACCGTCAAGTTGCACACTTGTCAAGTTGTCCAGTTGTCAGACGAACCCACACAACTTTTAGCAAGTGTCAAAGATGTTCCTAATACGAATAATAATCTTCCTTTCACTAGCGGTCCTAAAACGTATAAGCTCATGTTTTAAACCACAAAGTACTCGTTATTTTTGTATCCAAACGCAACGGTGCGTTCACACGATACAAGTGCGCCCGACAAGCGGACGGTTTCAATCGTAACGTGTAATATAAATTTTATTACTTTTAATTTTAAATTATACAGCTACATTTTTTTTTCTTTGATTTATCAAAGAGCTCAGCTTTCGCGAAGTTTATACAAGAGAAGCTCAGTCTAATATTGAGATTAAGAATTATACTTTGAGCAGTTAAGTGTGTGAGTTGAATTCAGAATTGAATATTGATGCTAATATTGCAAAATATATACTTACATATAACAATAAAAATTGTATAATCCATACTAATATAATAAAGCTAAAGAAGTCGTTTCTTTGTTTAAACGGATTAAACTCCGAAAGTAAAAAAAAAAAATTGCATTTGAGGCCATGTGTCATCACGCTACTTGATACGCGAACGAAGTCGTGGGAACTAGTATTTCATATAATACAAATGTTGTCTGTAGTAAATCTTACGTAATATAAAAAGTCTACGTAAAAAGATAAAATGATGACTCAATACGGCTACATAAATAATAGAAAGATCTGCGAGTGATAATTGTATTTGACAGAGGCGCCACCTATTTTGTCTCAGCACATTCTGTACAATCTGTAGAAATCTGTACCTCAGAGAAATTGAAATCTTTGATACATAATGGAATAGGCTTTGCCTAGCACATACATTAAGCATATTACATAAGCAAATTTCACTACCATGGGTTTTACATAGCTTTCAAATGTAATAAAAAATGTATAAAATGATATATCGCAGATAATTTGTTGAACTTTGTATCCGAATATATTTGAAATACAGCTTTATAATAATAGAGGGAATGAAAAGGGTTGAACATGTTTATGGCGAGGACGGTTGCAGATGTTCAAGTCAACTGTTCTACATAAAGTGTTGCCTATTTTTCAACAATATATTGTTTTGTTGGAGGTGTTTTCTTGTACTGTCTACATAATTTTCTGTAACGTAAGTAAAACTGTATGTTTACAATTATTGACTAAATTTCGTTCAGTCATTTTACTTGGTATTGGCAGTAACTTTACTTTTACTTGTAGGCAGTAATAACCACCCCCTTACAGAAAACCACATTGAAATAACAGCATGTGTGCTTTTGTATTTACCTCACTGAAAAATAACAGACTGCACATGCTATTATTTCACGCTGGTTACTGCCGCCAGACGGGCTGCCCTATAATGACTATTAGGAAACGCAGTATGCCCTACCATGAACATTAGCGACGTTACCATATTATACTAAGTTGAGGTAAAATACGATAAAATAAATGTCCGTAGATACCTCATCGAGAGAAATAGTCTAAAGCAGCTTGATGAAGTATTCAACTTTACATTTTCAACGTTTCGTCCACAAAGGTGACATTAAATATCTCGTTTAGTCGCCCACAATAGAGGACTGACGAACACTATTAGCATATCAGTAGCATCGTTAGAGCAAATGTTCGCTGTTGCACTCGAAACAAACCCCCGTTACGTTTGCAAAAAGGTAGACTATACTTTGAAATAGGAACTAACTGACGCATTTTGTATGAGTTATACCACTTTCGTAGCTTTTCCAATGCTGTATATAATTTCATATTGAATATATATGAATAACCATTGACACAACGAGGATGTACCCTTAATTCTATATAAAATTTATTATTTCTTTAATAAACCATAATGATGAAACATCACCTGATTAAAAAATCATTCTATTTCATTTAATGTGTTATTAATATATGAAGATCTCGTAGTACTCATACCAACTAAAAATACAATTTAATATTGAAAGTAAATAAAAATGAAAATATTTTCAAAACTTTTTAAATACTTAATTATATTAATAAATAGGTCAGTTTTTTGATTTGTGGTCAATTTTCTAACACAATGTTGTATTTTAACAAAGGATATATCCAACAAAGCTTTACCAGTGTTCATTTGTTTACAATAAATTTTAATGTTTTTTTTTTTGACACAGTTTCTTAGCTAATATTTATTACAGTATACCTAACTACTCATGTAAAGAATTTTTTACTGTCGAAGCTTTAGTTCTATTTAATCCATACTTCCAGAAGCACCTTGTATATTCTTTAATGTGTATATATGTAGTATATAAATCTATAGATAATGTTAGCAGCAATAATACGTATATGGAGGAAAGAGCAATAAAACATACAAAACAATATAGAATTGGTTTGGTAATAACCGCGTTCAGATTAAGGGCAATAAAATTGTAATTAACGCTTACCCCTGATTTAGTTTATTGGGAATATTTGATTTATTTTATTTGTTATGGTTAATTTTGTGGGTTGTGGTCAAATTAATCTCGATTTTATTAAATCCGTTAGTATAAAGAAGTTAACTAGTAATTAACATTACAAGTATTACAACTTTTATTTACAACAAATAAATAAATTCACAAAGCACCATCTAGTTGTATTATAGATACCAGACATTTGATATATTGATTATTGATTACTTTTTTCTTGTAAATACATTAACAATACATTCATAACATAACAATTCAGAATGTTTTTAATTTTTACAAAAAAAAAAGGAGTCAGCACATTACTTATACTATTATAGGATATGGAATGGTGTCTGCATAAAATAGATATCTACGTAAGTGACAGGTCGTATTACAGAACCGATCTTTTACTGGGACTTGTGATTGGGATCTTTTCAAAAAGCTACGCGGATGTCACGCGGCAACGCGTCGTCGCGTGACGACCGCGTCGCTCTGCGTCGCTCTACATATTGTGCAAAATGTCTTAAATATTTAATTTTATTGATTCATTTTATACGGATGTAAAGTTAGGTAATAAAAAGAAAAATAAGTATTTAAGTTTACATCATTTAAAAATAGACCTTTATTAAGATTTTTCTGCTTTTATTTTATACACAACGTTGGTGTTTAAAAAGCTTGGTTTTTATTAAATTTTAGCAAGCAATTTCGATTTATTATCTAGCTCATGAAACAGACAAGCGACTTTGAAAATATCAGACAATGACTTTGCCTTAATATCTCAAAATAGTTCGGTAAATATTGAAAGGAGACAGAAATAAAATAAAATTAATTATATATTACTAACTAGTAACCCGCTCCTGGCTTCGCCCGGGATTAATTGATTGACAAAACTAGATATCGACTGGCTGTTATTCGTTTAACAAATGCTTAAACAAAGGTCATCATTTCAGAGCTTTGGAATTGTTATGCAGGCAAGGAATAATTACTGTATTATATTCAAGTTCATAAACATATCATGTATCCAATGAATCGATCCTAAATATGTTTTTAAAAACATTTATTACGTATGTACCCATATAAACTTTCATTATTATGACATATTAATGATAAGAAAATAATACATACAAGCTGGTATCTGCGACTTCGTCCTTGTTAAAAAAAAACATTTAACACACGAGAAAATATCTGACATTTTTTAAATATTTTTAGATGATCTCTCGGGAACTTAACATTTTTTCAGGATAAAAAGTATTCTATAGGTTTAAAAAGGTAATAAACTATATGTTTGTCAAATTTCATCCAAATCGGTTCAGTAGTTTTTACGTGAGTGTAACAAACATAAATTCCATCCATCCTCACGAACTTAAACATTAGTAGGATTTCATGACGTTACATACAATGTATAATTGTAATTGTTTAGTAGATACGTACATATTTCAAAATTTGACTGTACATATTATTAAAATATATTTTATTTAAATATCAATTTATTTTTCTGTACTCCTGTATCATATTATTATTCTTATTTTCTATAAAGTAGACGAAAATATTTATTTTGTGTAATAAATAATTTTTTTGTACACATTTCTTGTGTACAAAATCGTCAAGTATTGAAGTGAATTCTGCAGCCGTAAATTCTGAAATTTCGGCACAGAGATTATTTCAGTAAATGGAAGAATATTGCGATGTCACTATAGATATGAGTCTGGCATTTCGTCTTCACAAAGGATTTCATACTACGTCTGTAGGGTTGACGATGAGGGTTGAATGCTTAATGTAATGAATAAAAGTTGAGATAAAATAATTTTTTTATGAATGGAGTGAGGTTTCAAACGTATTCAACTTTTAAAGGGCAAAATTTTTATGACAAGCACAAATACAAGACTATAGATAGCGTTTAGGACTTAAATTTAATTATATATAAAGGCTGAAAACACGATAACTAAGTGTTCACAATGATTTATTTATTTATATAAAAATAAAAAAAATAAAAATATTGAATTGTTTTGTTTTAGTAGTGGCGTGTCACATTGCGTTTCGCATTGGGCAGCCCGTCTGGCGGCAGTGACCATCCCCTTACAGAAGTTACAGATTATAAAACTTCTGTATAGAATGTGCGCATGCTTCAGTGAGTGAGTAAGGAATGCCAAGCCTTTTTTTAACGTTGGGAAATCCTCTTGGATACCCCGGCAGTGTAGGGAACACTGCGGGGTTATGCCGGATCCGTAAGGGCTTCAACCTAACGATTTTCTAGCGCGGCCGTACCCGAAAGTAAAGGTAAGCCGGCCATCTCGGGGGACCTTAAGACGGGCGGCAGTCTCCCCCAAGACCACCGCCCGGGTCCCGGTCGGGGTGGAAGGCGGCGAACATAGACCAGCCGCCTGCGCCCGAGCCTCCTCCGGCGGATTGGTTGGGAGAGGGGATCCTCTTCCCGCTGCCTTTCCGCTGCTTCCTTGCGTGACATAACGTGCGTAAGCATCGCCTCGCCTGCCACACAAGGTCACTGCCAACCATCGATTTCAGGACGGCCGGCCGGCAACGAGGCGCGCTACTCTGCCCATACTAAGGTCAGCATCTCACTACCAGCGTCTATGATGTTGCTTGTGTTAATAGGCGACGGTAGACACCTATCATCGTAGGGATCATTAATGACTGCATTCCATATTTCAGCTTTCTAGACTTAACAATTTTGGCTGTGCGTTGATAGTCAAGACAAGAGATTTTATAATGATTGAAGAGCATAAAATGTTTATTACAATGTTTCCAATATAACCAATATTCAATATTCATATTAAAAAAAAAATGTGTGTGACTGTGTCGCGGACACGACCTTGTGTTTTACGTCAATACGTGTACGTTACGAGGAGCGAACTTGCTTGCAGATACATACATATATCATTTCGATGGTTTCAAGGTAACGAGTAATTTATTTTCTTTAGCGTATTCGTTGGATATGCAACGAATTCAAATATATCATATATACACAAAAAAACTTTGATCCTCTAGCTATCGAGTGGTGTTATTAAATTTTGGATGTAGATGAAAGATAATTATGTAGCTACAGCATCAAACTGTTTCCCCCGATTTTGGTTCAATCACTTTCCTGAATTTCCTCCCAGTGTGTGAGTAAATTTAAAAATAATATATTCGCGTCAAAAAAACATTAAGCAAATAGGTCATGCAATAGACGACTCGGACAACACATTAAGTAGTTTTATCGGTTAAAAACAGTACCACGGAAAATTGCTATTAAAATTTACAAACGGTAGATAAATTAGTTTGTTATTCAGAACACGAAAGCGAGGATTTAGAGCCAATTCCCTTTTTGATCTCTCCTGTGCAAACAACAGAACTCTGTCGCGGCAGACGGGCCTCGACTTTGCATAAAATATTAGGCAACCCAAAGGCGAGGGGCGGCAAAGGGGACACGAAACAGATTTAAGCGGAATCGATGCGTTTTTTCAACAAGATATGGCGTTCGACCTATCTGCTTGCTTTCAACACACTTCATACCTACGTTATAAGAATATTGACAAAGAAAAGTACGGAAATATTCTCTTTTCTCACCAAAGTATTTGGATTTTGGTGACGCCGTCGAATTTTTTATATTTTTAGAGATCCCTCGGGAAATGTATAGAAAAAAATGTTTATTCTAACCATTTTTTTTTAGAATAAAAAATAAAATAAAGAAAAAACTCCTGTATTATGTTAATTCCTGTTTGTGTGTGTGCGGTTTTATAGTAAAAAAAAACGGCTTTAACAGTAACAAACATCCAAACATTCGCATTACATGATTGAGTATACAAACTTTCGCATTTATAATATTACCAGCTAATGCAGGCGGTTTCGCCTGCGTAACTTTATAAAATACTAGCTGGCGCCCGCGACTTTGTCCGCGTTGAAAAAGAAAAAAGTAGCCTATCCTGTGTCCTGTATACGTCTAAATGTTTATCTACCAAGTTTCATGAAAATCAGTTAATTCGTTTAAGAGTTATGGAGGAACATACATACATACATACAATACCTAGACTTACAGATTTATTATTATTATTAGTATTGATGTTACTCGCTGATAATGTAGCTTTGTATAGGTGAAAGAATTTAAAAAATTGTTCTAGTAGTTTTTGAGTTATTCATTACAAACATACAAAAATACAAATCATTCTCTTTATAATATTAGTATACTCGTAGATTACGATATTAGGATTATTAGAATGCTAATTTATTATGTTCCGGTATTTCATCTGTGTTGGCGTTTATATTTCATAAATATTACCAACGTCACTGTTGGGCACAAATTGCTTCTCTATTTGAGTAGTTATAGGACTTCACGTGTCTGCGAAGTCATCTGTCATTTCAGAAAGTTTCCTAGCGATGTTTTCCTTCGAATTTTCCAACAAGACAGTTAGGAACGATTGCTCGCGAGTGACGTCACGTGAGCTACTGCGAGGATAGTTTATTTTAGTTATTTTCCTAATGTAAACATAGGAGTTTATTATGTTTATAGAGACATCAGGAGTGGTCTTATTGTAGTGGCGGCCATAGTTAGACGTGGATATGAGGGCAATGAGCAAGATTTTAACACGTCTCGTTAGTCTTATAACACAATTTTTAATCAGTCTCTGTATTGTTGCGGAATTAACCAAATACAGCAAATAATTAACGGGAACTAAATGAATTACTAGTCATTTATCGATGAACGTTCTCTAAATTATTAATAATAATCACACTATTAGTCGAAATTACTTGGTAAGGCAGAACTTTAGCGATTCGTCATGGATACGGTGCAATGGCTGCCTCGCTACCGATAATACGACGTCCCTAGATGGCGTGACATTCTCTCGATACGTCATCGAGTGCCATGTGAGCGCCACCCTGCAGCGAGATTGCTCTTGTTCTGGTAGATGGCGCTTTCAAGCGCCCTCATGTTTAGTTTTTAACGAGGATAGTTTATTATGTTTACATTGCTATACTCGCCTCAATTTGTCGCTGCAGGTTGGGTCATAAAACGTGTGAGCGGCGCGAGGACTATGCGTTACCATAAGAGCTGTAAGTGCGAGTGAGCGCGCAATATTCGCGCCGCTCACAAGTTTTATGACCCAACCTGCAGCGACAAATTGAGGTGAGTATAATGTAAACATTTTGTAATGTAATAATGTAATTCTGTTAAAGTCAACTTTACCAGAAATTTCTTCGTAATTTAAAGAAAGTCTGAATCGTAACACATTGTAACACTTTAATATATTATATATAAAATGAGTTAGATTCCTTTTCTGTACTAAAAGCCCTCTGGAATGTTCCTTAAACGATTGGTCAAATTATAGACAAAACCGATTTCACAACTGAATGTGTGAACAATTAATGGTACCTAATGAACAGCATGGATCAGCAAAATGTAAAATTATCTTTTTACTGTGTTAAAATTAAGTCTTTTTGTTTGTTATTATTAAGTATACATATAGTTTTTTTTTAAATTAATATAACCAATGACAAAATTATATCTAAAAGCAATTTATATCTCTATTTGTATCATTTTTTCTTTTTTACATTTTTACATAGTATAATTTGAATTTGTTTTCCGCGTCTGTCCGCAATGGACTTTAATGCGGTTTTTACCATCAGTTAAATGATTTTCACAGGAGGTTTATAAATACCTAAAAAAAAAAAATAATGAAGTTTTTATGTAAATAGGAAAACAATATTTTGCAATCTTTTATGCTTTAGGCTTAAGAGACTAAACCTTAAACGAGGAAGGTGTATATAATTTTCATTGCAATTGCATCCGTGTAAAGCCAGGGACGGGTCGCTAGTTTATATTGTGTACTTGTGTACTTATTGTGTACTTATAAAACATTTAAGCAATTGTATCAACACTTCAAACCAACAATTTTCACTTGAGTGGTTTTTCCCTACGAATAATTTGTCGTCAACACTATAATTTAAGCACGGAAAAACTTGGCGGGCTGCAGTGACCCCTTTAACCTCATTTAAAAATAAATTGTAATAACTACATACCATTCTAATAGCACCCATATAAATCTAGTTTCCTTTGGCTTTATTTGACAAGTGGGAGATTTATTGGGTGCCAAATGTAGGGCTTGCTACCCGAATAAATTATTAGGGAACACGTGTTTAGGGATCACGATAAAACGTTAAAGGGCCGCATTGAATTTAACAAGATTAAGGTATGAATAGGATTATGATTGACACAACGTTTTGCTACCTATCCGTTTAGAAATGTTTTGAATGGGAGATAACATTATGCGAATGAATAGCTTGGTGTTGACTTTTCCCTATGTACATATTATTATTATCTGCTTATCTTCCTAGTTTGTACGAGGTCTAACGGGATCTGATGTGGACTTGATAGAGTTGATGAATTGCCTATGAAGTGTTTGGTAAGATCAACGGTTTTCTCTTTAATTGCTAAGACGAACAATTAGTGAAAATTTATTATGAAGTTAGTATAACTTATTAGTATCAGTATAACTTGCATAATAAAATCATTGCTTTCAAAGTAAAATTGAAAAATGAGTTTTATATAATGTATGGTAATTACACGAACATTACACATACATATACAGGTACAGGGTGGAAAAATAGAGAAATTTTATCCTGAATAATAATCCTATCGATTAGTATAATAAAATAGCGAGTGTTTGTTTTTTTAATTTTAGTTGGTTCGAGTCCCGGGCGAGCCAAGCGAGTTTTAAAAAATCTTTAAATGCAGTTTTGTTTCTTTTTAAAAATAAAGGAATGTCTCCTTTATGTAAAATGAGCTAGCTTAAAGATTTAAGGTAGTTTCCCTACAGGGCCCGACTTATTATCATTGATTAACGTATAACGACATCTGTCGGCACGCCACCGTCCCGGAGAATTTTCAGTTTTAGTCATCTTTCTAACAGCGAAATTTTGCGCATAATTAGTATTCTGGTTCCTATGTTTTACCAGGTGGTTTCCAAGTTGATACCAATATTTAAGAGAAAAACAACAGTTCTAAAGTGGTAATTATTATTTAATTTGATTAATTAATTATTACAGTTACTTAATATAGTTAAACCAAATCATAACAGATGGTTGCTACTTCCACAAAGGATATCTTATTTCACATTGTATTTGTTTCATGTGTATTTTGTGTCTACGTTAATTAATTTCAATTTACATCGTGAAACGTGAAATTACACGTTAAACATGTTTGAAAAGGCCTAATTACCACTGCCTGTGTGATGTACATTCACATCTAAAATCTACATAAAATATTAAATAATCATAATATTTTAAATATCGACTAAAATTTCAAAAAATATTGTTTTTGTTAAATAAAATAAAATATAAATACTTTTAAAAACATATAGAATTTTTTTTTATGTAAAAGTTGTTTTTTTATACACTTAAAATAAACTTTTAATTAGCAATATTTGTTTAGATATTTCAGTATATATAATGAAATAATAGGTAGGTACACAGTGGAAATTAAATTTTCCAGTCTTCCATTACGGAAGTTGTAACATATAGCCTCTTGAAAAAATGAAAATGAAAAAAAAAATTGCATATAGCAGTACATTAGGATTTCGGCTAAGACCTTTCATTCTAGTGGATCATCTGGCTGTTCATGACATTAGAAAATAAAATGAAAATAAAAGAAGTCTAAAATGAAACTTTAAAGAACGTATAGTGAGAAATTATTATATAGGCGAGCAATATAAATAGGAGTCTATATGAAAAAATAAAATAAAAAAATAAAAGAAAGTAAAACTAAAATACGTAATCAACGTTTTGACTTTTGGAATAGATAAATAAGTGTTCTTACTAATCTAATGTGTAAATAATCACTAGCTGACCCGGCGAACTTCGTACCGCCTCAGAGTAAAAACCCGATCCATACAAAATGAATGAGTAAATGAATTTTCTGAAAATATTTGTTTTTGTGAATATTTCCGTAGTTTGAATTGTTATTCTGCTATGCAGTTTAAACTTTTTTATGTAGTTCGTCAGACAGAGTGACAGTCCATTTTTTTATGTTAGGTGGCTACCCACTGTACGCTACTGTGCTGCAAATACACAATATTTAGAGTAGAAATGCCATTTTAAGAAGTAAAAATTTTCAACTTTTTTTTCTCTTTTTTTTCAATTGTATTTCGTTTCCACTACATATAATAACAAACACAGATACATACACTTTTACATATATTTTTAAAATTCATATATACTGAATTTTTTTTAAACATATATAAATTACTAGGTAAGATTATTTTACAAGAAATTAAGTTTTCAACTGTACACGAGTGTGTAGAAAATATTCTCGCTCGCTAGTGAATAGAGTCCTGATGTGAATCCAATTAAATTATGGAGATCAAGTAGCGGTGAGGAGCAAAGCGCACCGTGTCACGATCAGAATCATGCCTTCGTTGTGTTTTGCATAATATTCTTATTTGTCTCGTTAAGCGTGAACCGTGAACCCCAGTGGGATGGCTGCCAGAAACTGGCTACTCCTAGTTCACTTACAACCGAAAGTCAAACATTTGGTACTTTGCTGTAATATATATATATATATTAATAACGCGACTTCACCCGCGTAACTTTATAAAATAGCCTATGTTACTCGTTGATAACGTAACTTACTGTAGGTGAAAGAATTTCTAAAACGGTCCAGTAGTTTCTGAGTTTATTCATTACAAACATACAAATCTTCTCTCTTTATAATATTATATATTTTATACTAGCTGGTGCCCACGACTTCTTGCGCGTTGAAGAATAAAAAATGCATCACACTTGAGTAAATATGACATCTTTATTGTTGTGACGACGGCAGTGACGCGTGCAGATATTTTTAATATTATTAGATGATCCCTCAGGAACAGTACCCCTACTCTTTTTCGGGATGAAAGGTACCCTATTTCTTTTCCTGTATCTGAAAGGTAACAGACAGACAGATAGTTACTTTCACATTTATAATACTAGCTGGTGCCCACGACTTCGTCCGCGTTGAAAAATATTAAGTAGCCTATCCTGTGTCCCGTACGTCCAAATGTTTATCTACCAAGTTTCATGAAAATCAGTTAATTCGTTTCAGAGTTATGGAGGAACATACATACATACAATACCTACACTTACAGATTTATTATTAGTATTGATTAGTATAGAATAGCATAGAATAGTATAGAATAGAATACAAGGACCAACCCTCCGGCTTAAAAGGAAACCTTTCACAAAACAAAACATTCTACACATTCCTGTTCAGTAAGCAATTTGTATATTAATTTCACAACACATAGCTGAGTGCTTCCAGTAAAAACCTATTCTTGGATGTTATGAATGTCTAACAAGTAAAGGCTGTCTGTCATCCCATACGGATGGTTCATTCGTTGGTTTTTATTTTTTTTAGAGCGAATTTAATCCGATAAGTATAAATAAATAAAAAGTGTCAGCAAAAAGTAGAACCTTTTCATGACCTAGTATTTCAGGTCGACGTGGAATGGCATTGCGCCAAGGAATTCCTTTATTGCGCACAAGAATTCCCTTTTCTGGAATTCACTAAGGATCTCGATGGAGTTAAATTTGAAAAATTAAATCCGACTTTAAACATTAGTCTACAGTCAACGTATTTTTTCAGTTATGTCTGAAACACAAATATGTTTGTTAACTGAGCACTCATAAATGAATCTGGAGTCAATTTATTCAAGTTGATTCAAATCAATCCAACCCAAGGATAATTAATCCTTTAGCCCGCAATGTTCTATATCTGAAAATTATATCTAATGAAATACGGATCACGCAACTAGGTTGTAAAAGTAAATACTAACTATCTTTTATAGATAAATATATACTTCCGATCGCGGAGTTCGTATAATAAACAAAATAATAACATTGAGAAAAAAGTTTCCCTTTTTGGTTGGTATATAATTCAGCTACGTACGTTATCAATAAGTAATGATTTCGTATTATTACATGTACCTTTTCCTTTAAAAACTTTTCCCTAAATCAGATTCCGTCCTTTGTTTATGCTCGAGGTTTATAACTTTGTTTTGATCACAGTATACATAAGTAATGACGTTAAAAAGCCCATGTTCGTTTTCTAGAGCGTTCATCAATTAAAATCACGCTGGAGTCAAAATTTATGATTTCAGTAGTTTCAGATGTTTTAGTTTGCAGATAAGATATTAACGTCATATTATTTGTAGTTGTATAATCTAGTAAATAGCTGAAAAATATTTTAAAGTGAATTTTCATTAGAACATTTTTAAACAGCCTTTTTTTTAAACTAGCGGTCGAAGGCCTACGCAGATAAATATACAAGTTATTAAAAAAATTATAACACAATCTTTTAGAACATTAATGACTTCACATACTAGGTCCAAGAAAAAACAGAAATATCTCAAATTTGATCCTAAAATAACAGGTTTAATATCACGAAAAATTACTAAAAGTGACACTTTTGATTATACTTTTCTTGAATGATAATTTACAGAAATCGTATGTTTTTTTCGACTATTATCTAGTAAATGATATGAATTTTTGGAAAATCAATATTTTTATAATTTGTCGCATATAATTTTACTAATATCTCGCTTCTGCGTCGACCGTCAACCGCTAATTTTAAAAAAGGGTTGCTTAAAATCTGTTCTAATGAGAAAAGTATCTCAATATTTTAAAATATTATTCGACTATTATCTAGATTATAAAACTACAAATAATATGACGTTAATATTTTATCTGCAAACTAAACACATCATGGCATTATGATCCGCCGGGAATCATAAATTTCTGATTCTAACTCTGTAACGGCCTTAAATTATTATTTATTTATTTTCAATACAAAATTACCTTAACTGCTTCCTTTAGAACATAATACCCACCGTTTTAATTGTTCCTCTATGTTATTGCAAAGAACGTTTTATTAATTAACTAGCTGGTGCCCACGACTTCGTCCGCGTTGAAAAATATTAAGTAGCCTATCCTGTGTCCCGTATGTCCAAATGTCTACCAAGTTTCATGAAAAATCAGTTAAATCGTTTCAGTTATGGAGGAACATACATACATACATACAGAAAAATATTCTAAAAATGGTCAATTTAGTTTCAGTATTATCATGTATAGAGCCCATAAACACGATATCTCTGAAAACAAGGTAACTTACTCCATGACCGACCCTTATAGATTTATTATTAGTATTGATGATAAAAAAACAATTGCAAAAAAAATTTTTGTCCGGACACGGGCAACCGTGTGTTTAGTAATATTTATAAATTTATATCAAGCGTTATTAAAATTTCAACTAAGTAAATAATCAAATAGAAAGTTAAAAAATAATTATGGATCCGTCTCCACTTTTGCACCCATCTCCGCAGGTGTAGTTTAAGAAGAACAACAAGTATAAGAATCACTGATCGTCATACGTTTCTAACAAAAAACAATTAAGGTGGATCACGTGTCTATACCTACCAACTAATATAAAGAGAAAAAATTGTATTTATGTTAGTAATGAATAAACTCAAAAACTACTAGACCGATTTTAAAAATTCTTTCACCTATAAAAAGCTACGTTATCAGCGAGTAACATGAGCTAAGTATTACTAATATTGTAAATAGAAAGTTTATTGGGGGATATTTGTAAATCTTTCACGCAAAAACTGCTCTGAAGTTGATAAAACGTTACAATTATGTAGTTTTTTAAATGGCAGAAAACAAATAAATTTTAGAAATCGGTAATTCCCAAAATTGTAAAATTTCGAAGTTTTTCTACTATCCACGGGAATAGTCGGAGATTTTAATGGTATTTTTAGGGCAACGACTATCGGGTCTACTGGTATGCAAATAAAAAAATAATAATAAGTGTATATCACTTTACAGCTCTGCATATCTGTAGACAAAGCTGAAAGGTATATAAAGGAGCTGTACAAATATTTTGATGATCTCGATCTTCCCTCCCAGGCATATCTTAAAATATCTTTATCTCAAAACATCTTCACCAACAAAGTGCTTCCACGAGATCTATAAATAATTCAGCTCCCATCTTTGGTCGTGTTTCAGCTAAACACGCGATTACAAGAATCCGTAAGACTTTAAGGGCAAAATGTGTGTAGAACGCCTAATAGGAAAAGTTAGAAATTGCCAAAGTTTAATGGGATCTTTAGGTATTGTGACAGTTTACAAGCAGAGGAGTTGTTAAAGTGCTTTCATTGCAATTACTAGGGCTATCTGTTCGTTAGATGCGAGTGAGGGTTAAATACTCCGATAAGATAATTATAGAGAGTGTTGTATTTTTGATACATTTGAATTGATACAAATTCCTTTTAAAAACATTTTTAATGATTGCCACAGTATGCCCTCTTCTTCGTTTTCCTTAGACCCCTCAGAGTAGTTAGTGCTATAGCATTCTGTCCAATGCTATAGCACTAACTAAGTAAGTACTGCTTAAGTATTTTGTTAATTTTGCTTAGTGATGACGATGGCCATCTATCATCAAGTAGACCATCAGCCTATCTGCCGCCTTTTAACATGAAACTTATTAATACCATATTGAATATTTTTAGAAATATAATATATCCCCAAAAACTCGATTATATTTAAACTTTATGAAATAGGTATGTAACCTTTTTGTTCAATTTTTTTATTTCAAGTGGACAGACAGGCTGATGGTCCACTTCATGCTAGGTGGCTACCGTCGCCTATAACACAAGCAACGCCACATGTGTTGCATGCGCTGCCAACCATAGTAGGGAAATAAGCTCTGGAATACCTTAGGTACTCACTCACCGAAATAAAAGGTCTTCTGTAAAAGGGGTGGTTACTGCCACCACACGGGCTGCTCAAATAACTGCGAAACGCAGTTTGCCCAGCCATTACTTTAAATTTAATTTAAATACTTAAAATTTACTTAAATTCAAAAATAATTTCATATCTCTTTCATCCTTTTCATATCTGATATTTTTTTTATAAATTAATAATAACTTATACAACTGTGCTTAGTCTACAGTAGAACTTAAGACTCATTTAAGTAAACTTCAAACATACTCTCCAATGAAAGATCAAAATACTGTTATCATTGAGTTCCAGTTTCTGAATGCAAGATCGTTCAAGTAAAATAGTTTGAGATAAATAAACAAAGGGATGAACTTTACTAATTTCGAGTTCAAGAACTTTTGGTTATCTTAAAATACTATTAATTTGCTCCGAATCTTGATTAGAGGCTGGAGGGGGTCGTCTGAGTACTCTAAACGAAACTAAAGCTATTAGGTACAGTGTAAACGTTATAATTTATATAACATGCATGAACATGCTGATTGTAGTACTAGTGTTACTGAATAATTACCACTCGTAATTATTTAGAATGGCTTATAAGTACTTTATACGCGCTACTAAATTTTGCCCCTAAATTCGACCGCGTCCCTCGAATGGTACCCGATGTGATTTTCTTCACCTATGAAAATGTATATATAAAATTTAATGGTGATCGGTTGAGTAATTAAGGCGTGAAAGCGTAACAAAACAAACAAACTCCTTTTTGCATTTATAACAATAGGACTTATAAATACAGGAGTAATTCGTAATAATAATAGGAAGACATAAGATATATATAAACAATACTTTAAATAAATTATCTTAAATTTGCACTAAATCTGAAAACTTAATCAAATTCTTTACAAACTTTAAAAGTAGATAAACCTAACAGTCATTAAAACACGTTTATCTTAAAAAATAACAACAATAATATACCTGGATCGCAAGCTTGAACTTAAATTTAGCTGGCTTAAAGAGAAAACAAAAACAACCGTATCTAAGGGGGAACTTATAAAAGACTGCAGCAGTTACCTTAGCAAATACCTAACAATAAACACACTGACAAAATATACACCCGAAAAAGGCGGGGAAATTCAGAGCCTTAAAATTTATATCGCTTTACCTGAACTCAAAGAAAACACGACGGAAACTTCGCCCTGAAAAGGAGCATCATGAATAAAACTTTATTACACTATCTCGATGCAGAACCTCCTTACTCCATTTATCTTTGTCGTTGGAAACTTAACACAAACTCTTAGGTAGCATTTAGTTAGGAAATTAAGGCAAATTTTCAACCGCTTTTTATTAAGTGACGTTAATTGTTTTTGTTTGCGGTGACACTCTAGAAGGAAGAACAAGACGCCATTTTGTTTTGTACGTTGTATCTTGAAAGTTCGCGACTCAACCTCGCTGTTGAAACGCAATGAAAACATTTTTGTGTTAAGTATTTTTCTGTGTAGTAATGTTGATCTGAAGTTATCTTATAGCACTGTTGAGGGAATGACTCTTGTTTGTCTATTTGGGACAAACGATCCAGTTAGGTAGAAACAACTTTAGCAAAGAAGCTGACGGAAGTATCCAGATGGGCTGAATTCGGCAAGTTATGTCATCTGTTCTCGTCACAACTATCACAAAGTCTGAAGACCAAGGTCTATAATCAATGCGTACTGCCATAAATGACGCACGGTGCCGAAAAGTGGCCTCTCACGTGGCTTTTCGAAGTGTTTTAGATGTAGTTAGCGGAGAAACAAACATGACGGATTTATAAATGTTAGAGATAAAAGTATTAAAGAAAGAAATAGTTAGGTACTGCAAGTCAACAGTAACAGATATATACACACCATCGCGGAGTTTTCTTTGGGATTTAAAAAGAACAAATGCAATTCTCTAGTACATCGTTTTTATGTATCTCTTAAGTCTTAGCCTACATAAGCCATGTAAATTTTATTTTTTGGCGAAATTGTTGCAATTTTTATTAAAATATAACCCAATTAAGGTTTGTTATGTTAAATATATTACGTTTGTTCTGTTTAAATATGGTTCTTTTTTAAAACCCTCATTAGGTTCTATATAAAACTTCTGTGAAAAATTATGTAACTTATAGTGAAAACCGCATCAATATTAGAAGAAGTTAGCGGCCATACAGACAGATAGACTTGGAAAGCGACTTCATATTAGGTATACTATGTAGGTAAAGATAAAGAAGTCTATTTAATTTGCGATCATATGATAAATAATCGTAATAGTAATTTTAATATTACGTTTATTAAAAAAAAATTGTCTTATAAGGTATGATTTAAACTTCACCAAGCAGTTACACAGTTTGCCGTCAAACTTCAGTAAAGGTTAATCTATTCTAGTTGCGAACTAAAGTTATTATAATTATATCTAAACTCACCTAAGAGGCAAACACAGTGGTATAAATCCCTAACCCGTCCGCGATAAGTGGCACACCTTTAACCTGCGCTAGAACAATAGTCTCCATCACTAAAGCACTTAATCTGTGACACTTTTAACTGCGACCGTATTTCCTACTTCGACACATTAGTGCTGCACCAATTAGTGGTGTGCCATAGTAAGGCCGTAGTCGAGTAATTTACTGTCACAGTCAGACTGTGAGAATTGAGATGCCGATGCCGCTCGCCCGCCACTACCGATCCTATTACGTGTTAATTTTGTGATAGAAATAAATGCCTTTCTTTTTATTCAATGTCGCTATCGTTTCTTCGAATAGAAAAATATGAATTAAGACAAATTTCCTGTTTTTTTTTAAATATTTATTTAGTACTACCTGGTGCCCGTGACTTTGTCCGCGTTGAAAAAGAAAATATATGAGTAATTACTGTACCCGTGCGCCGTACACCGCTATCTGTTAGATTTTTGTGGAACTACAGATAATAAAAACAAATTTGTCCGCGTTAAAAAACAAAAAAGTAGCCTATCCTGTGTCCTGTACGTCCAAATGTTTATCTACCAAGTTTCATGAAAATCAGTTAATTTGTTTCAGAGTTATGGATGAACATACATACATACAGAAAATAATTCTAAAAATCGTCAATTTAGTTTCAGTATCATGTATAGAGCCTATAAACACGATATCTCTGAAAACAAAGTAACTTACTCCATGATCGACCCTTACAGATTTATTATTAGTAATTGATATTTACTAGCTTTTGCAAGCGACTTCGTTTATGCCCCTTTTAATAAATAAAATTGTTGGGATTATACAATTTTTATGTGGAGTTTTACAGATATGTAGACTGATGGTGCACTTGATTGTATGTGACTACCGTCGCCAATAAAATCGTAAGACTTGCAGATTATTGAACTTCATTGAAGTGATTTTGTAATTGTACCTACATATTTTGATTGTTCAACCGATTGATGCGAATTATTAATTTTAATATAAAACTTAGAAATCGAAATCCTTTTACAAATACCTTTGCCTTACAAGTATACACCAATAATACCTCTTTCTATAACCCCCTTGTCAGGATGTGTCGACAATATAACGATCTCCTGCTTAAACATAGCGGTACAGTGGACATATTCGAAAATAGCTTAACTAAATTCAAAAAGCATATCACGGCCATTGTAACTGCGAGCGTCATTAAATAAAATTAATAGTTATGTATATATAAATAAATAAATAAAAAAAAACATATAAACTCTTAATAGATAATATTTTATTGCACTTATATATTAATGTATTATAATACTTGTTTTATTGTGGTTTTGTGTGGGCGTGCTTTCATCTCAAATTGACTTCCTTTAGAATGTGGCTAAGCTTGCTTTTGGATGAAAGTGCGTCTGTTTTCTTCCTTTGTTTTATTCTGTAACACTGTTTTGTTTGGACATGCTGTGTACACATGTTTTGGGCCTCTGTCTAGTTCACTTCCATGTAATTATATCTATTCAATGTATTTAATGTCAGTGTCCTGTTTTGTGTACCTTATTGAAAAAAAAAAGAATTCAAGTGTCTAACTAAGTACAAATGAAAAGAAATGAAACGAACCCATATGTACAATGTACATCCCCATAAACAGAACATGCCCAAGTTAATAATAACTGTTATTACAATTTGGAATTGAGTTATTTTTAGTCTTTGAAAAAAGACTGAACTACTAGTGGAATTCAGTCATTGGAAGTTAAATTCTTCGTCAAATAAAAAACGGACGAGATTTTTGTTTATCTAAATTATTTACGAAATAGCGACTCACCCCCCACTTTTCACGGATGCATTTTTTCTGTAAATTATAAACACAAACTTTTCTAGTTTATCGCTATTTACACTAGATAAAATCATATCGAAATCCGTTGGGAGGTTTAAAAGAAGTTAGCAAAGAAAAAGACAGTGACTTATTCCCAGTATATCTAACATAATAACATTTTGAGAAAAAATTGCATACGTGCGAAGCCGGGGTCGGGTCGCTTGTTATCGCTTTGTATAGATAATTAAATTACGACAGTTTAACAACCAAATAATATAAACCAATTTTTAATGGGAATTAATTTATGCAATCGATGATACTCGTAGTTGAGTTACGTAGTAAGTGTGTAAGATAATTCCGGTATATGTGCAACGCTGCTCAGCGTCCATTTGCGGTGACATTACACAAGATCTTACCTCTAACATTGTGATTGACCACACCAATTTGGGACAATATATTCAGGTAAATTACTGACTGTAGCGGATTGAAATATCTTCAGAAAAGATTCTTGATTTTGTTAGTTTCGTAAACGAATAACTATAGTTTTTTCGTATAGGATTTTTTTTGCTTTGGGGCAATTAGTCCAGACAGATGCAGACTTCAATGTGTAGATACATGTAGTGAAGAATAACTGTAAATACATTTTTTTACAAACCCACATTAGTAGGTCCTACAAAAGTGGAACTAGATTGGATTTGAGAACATAAATTTTACGTCAATAGTGAAAAGCAATTTTCCAAAATATGTAGGTTTTGTAATCCAAAAACGACAAACTTAACACTAAATTATTATGCATGGAATTGTAAATTTGCTGAGTGGCTTTTGAATGCAGATAGCACCAGTTTCAGGTGTTTGTCTGCCCTTTGTGCAATCAGCACGACCATTGCCAACTTTAGATTAATGTCCAACTTTGTGTCCGTCGAGGATTACAGTGGTTTGTTATTGAATGGAGTGGCGATGCCTTAATTGGAGTTATCTGTTTTGAGAGTCGTTCATATTAATGTTCCGTTTAATTTCAAATTTTCAATGAAAATATTTGTATTATAATTTCTAGATTATATCTGACTATACACTATATATATTATATCTAGATTATATACGTATGAAATATGAAATGATAATTTACTTGTAACTTTAGTAAAATTAATGTTTTTTTATCTAGATAATATTTTGTAAACCGGCTAAAAGTGTTTTTTTTTAAGCAGTGACAGGAAAGACCACGATCTCTGCTTAATTGATGGTAGGACACTAATTGCCTATGAACACAAGCAACGCCATTGGAGCTGCAAGTCCAGCTCCAACTGATCTCAATAGGATAAAGTTTACTTATGAACCAAAAAAACTAAAAGCATAGCCCGTTCTATTAGCTCGCTGAGCGACTTTGAACTTGTAAATGAGCCCTGCCGTGAGAGGCTACGTTTCGAAACCATACGTCATTACTGGCATGATACACTGATTATTGTCCTTGGTCTTCAGACATTACGGCAGTGGTGACGAGAACAGCTGATGTAGCTTCCCTCAACGCAGCACAAATCAGCTGGATTCTTCGGTCAGCCTCTTTGTTAAGACACCATCTAACACAAATTCAAAAGTCACACCCTCAACGCTAACAGGTCCTGGGAGAAATGATCGTTGAACATGCCTTCCAAGTTCATCCCAAGACCTACGCGCCGAGAGGCGACATTGCGACTATCCAACATCTCGCCGAGTTCTTCCATAGTATATGGCTACAAATCTACAAGAGTAAATTTAAAAATATATGAAGTAATATAAGAACAAATCGATATTGTGTTTACCTTCGAGACTGACACAAAAGTATAACCAAGTATCAATTTGCTACAAACAATATGTGATATTATGTGGTCTCCATTGTAATGATTCAAGGTTTTCTTAATGGAATCCAATACAAAAATGTTAAATGAAACAGCAATGTAATAAAAAAAACGGTTTACTAATAAAATACTATGATGTTATCACCTATAGCTACTTTAAATCACAGTTTTCCAACATTTTCCACATAATCCTAACCACATAAACATTTTGCTTGGAGGCTATATGGTTTAATTATTAATAAAACAATACATTACATTGCAAAACAAAAAAGAAATAACAATTCCGAAAAATAAAAAACAATTACCATCTAAGAAAACTTTGTACCCATTAGTGAAAGTTGTATATTATGGTAATATTTAATAATATTTTTAAAAAGGAAATTAATGATAAAATTATTGACAGCTTAGTTACACAGAAAAAATGAAATTTTAACAAAGTGGACAATTAGAACTATATAGGAAGTAGTGTCCACATGAGCTGACAATAATCATAACAAAAATTATAATATAGTAATACACAAGATACAACAGTATCTTGTGTATTACTATATTTAAACCAAATATAAAATAATAAAGTTATGGTGAAATATTAGACTGAAATAACAATATGCACGCTAACATTAGCTATTAACTCGATAAATGCACCATGCATCCTCACGACGATAAAAAATAAAAAATACGAAAGATATGTATATACATATATTCATATTGTAATGTTATATAACGAGAACACTACATACAGCTTTACATGGCTTGAATAAACATAAAAATAACATAATCATAATTTATGATTATCATAATAATCATAAACGTGTGACTGGTTGAATACTAATAAGTTAACATAGCGTAATATGTAATATTACAGAGCTTTTTGCTTGAACATATTTATTTATTTAAATTATTCTGCTGATGTATTTATCCATATTTTGCATAAAGGACTTTTGCATTTTCTTTTTCTTCGCAAAGTATATCTTTATCATCCCATCCCCAAAGATTAGTTCCATCTCCTGTCCTCTTTTTTCTAGACACGATCATGTCATTCGTAGCGGTTTTCAAGTCATAGGCCCAGCCTATCCAAGCAAAGAAATTTATAAACTGAGTTGTCAGGTTGAGTATGTTATTTCCTAGTTCGGCAGTTCTATAATCCCATGGAAACACGTGATGGTAATTATGAAAACCTTCTCCAAGTGTCAATATGGCTACCGAAATATTTTGAGCAGGTAAAAGTTTTTTATTGTAAGGTTTGTAGCCCCATATGTGAGCAGCGCTGTTTACCAGAAATGTTATGTTGAGATTTATGACGTAACGTAGCATGACTACGTGCCAGGCGTTGTTCCAGGTTTCGCCCCAACAGTACACGGGGATTATTGTCGGTAAAGCGAAACATACAGCCCCGATGAAAGGAATTGCGTACCTGAAACATTCAGCATGTAATAGTATATTTTGTTCTTCAATGGTGACGCATTGAGATTGAGTTATGCATTGGTTTGGAAAGAATAGAGTTGGGCATTCAGCTACATCAGAGCTAAATCTGTCATAATTCTTGAACTAAGGTTAGAAAATGAATTCAGTGAAATTAAGGATGTGTGACAATAGTTCACAAAGTGTCTACTTTCAAGGACAAGTAGAAAAGGTTTTGTGAGTTCTTATTGAAATTTCAGCAGTGATAGCGGATTGGTATACACATACGAAGAGATTGTAGGAAAATTAATAAAAAAGCTCACTTTTTTTGGAAGCGAAGAACAGGATTGCTGTAAATGTCAGACATATCAATCATTTTCCCTCCCTTCTTCACTGCTTCGTGTTTCTTCACCAACAACCATCCCACGTGAGAGTAGAAGAAACCTCGCGTAGCATTGTGAGGATCTGCATCAGTATCACTATACTTATGGTGAGCGCGGTGATCCCTAACCCAATGTGTAGCTGTATCTTGGAATGCTATAGAATTGAATATCATCAAAATTATCTGTAATGGTAATTTGGCTTTGTAACTCTTGTGTGTCCATAGTCTATGAGCACCAGCCGTGATACCTATTTCTCCTGCTATATACATTAAAAAAGCTGAAACAAATAATTTTATGAATAACAAATAACAATAATGGGTAGTCCCGGCGTTGAGTTTCACATACCCCCTCGCGGATTTTCCCTCGCCGGTGAGGGATAATCCGTAAATTGTGATTTCCCCTCCTCAAAAATAAAGTGTTCTACAATTAAAAGGCTAAGTAACTTACCCAATAAAATAGTGGCCCATTTAGCAGAGGTAAAACAAATAAAAAGACCATATAAAGCTGCTAAATGCCAATATCCGAATATCAGTAAATTGAAATAGACAATTTCATATTTTCTTGGAGCTGCCTGAGGTGCAATAAATTTTTCTTCATTTTGCTGTGAATCTATTTCACTGAATGTGGCCACTGTTTCACTGATCATTATCAAATTATTATTAATTAATTATTAATTGGTTAATTTTAATTGCACTTTCACTTTATTATTTATGTTATATAATTTTATTATTATGGTTATCGTTTGAACAATAAACGGCAAGTAACTCCAACTTTATGATTAAAGTTAGATCGTCTTTTTCAAAGTGAGCTCTAGACCGTGTGACGCTAGAATATATATATTGTCGTACGATAAGAATTACATGCGACTGACTCATACAAACAACACACATGATGATTTTAAATTATTTTAGTAGTGAGATAAAGTGCAATGTGCATTTACCTAGCTAGACGTGACAAAAAATTCCATTGGGATCTTCTGCAAGGAAATGTTTACTGCTGTCAGGCGAACACAACAAAAAGCGTAGTAAATTGCTTATATACTTTAATTTAAGTTATTTTAGTATCTATAATTATACTTTTATTATAAAAAGGACTTCATAAAAAGAAAACAAATCATTTGAAACATTTAAATACATTTTTAAAATACTCAACTACTTAAACAAAACAGTCAAAATATTTTTTACTAGCTTTTGTCCGCTACTTCGTCTGCCCTCTTTTTCAAAAGATGTTAAAACATTTATTGTATCTTTATTGTTTTAATATTTTTACTAGGCCTTGAATATTTTTTTAGATGATTTCTTGGGGACAGTACTTTTTAGGGATGAAAGATACACTATTTACTTTTTTTTGTATCTCATGGTGTTCAGTTAAGTAGTTGGGGCGTGAAAACAAAATAAACTCATTTTCTTATTTCTAATATATACTTAGTGTTTTTTTTTACGTTAGATCTCTAGCATTTTATTAGCTGAGGTCGAAAATTAAATTCTTCATTCTTTTTTAAAAACCATAAATATTTAGAAATGAAATACATGAACATAAATGAACAAAAGACTAAAATAAATCAAATCATTTTTATAAATATATTTAGGGGAAACTACCTAATTATTGGCACTTTAAGCAATACGATACAAAAAAACCTCATATAAATTTTATATGTCCTTAGATAATATTGATTAACCGAATGCATTCGGGTTAATTATTATATTGTCAGCATCCTATAGAATATAATGTTTCCAGCATTTTTAGCAGTATTAGGCAATTACACTCGATTTTTTTTTTTTTTAATAGACCCATAAACCATTATTGGCACCTTTCGACCTATTGTTGACATGCATTCAACCAATTATTGTCATAGAATAAGAATAATAAGAAGAATAATAAGAATTTAATCTTATTATTGGTGTTAAGGTAGTAGGTATTTTAGAGCCCAATAAAATCCTAAATGCTGTAAAAACTTAGATACGTAAATAATCTATAATATAAAAATTAATACCTAAATGTGTTGCTAAGCGCAAAACTCGAGAACGGCTGGGCCGATTTTAATTCTGTCTTCACTCATGGATAGAGGGATAATCAGGGAAGGTTTTTACGTTAAAAAATGCACCCCGAGCGAAGCCGGGACCGGGCCGCTAGTTACTTATATTTATGAGATTTAGCCCACGTTTAACCACCTACATAGTTTGGGGATAATAATTTCAGCTAAATAAAACCAGTGTTAACTAAACAAACTAAGTTTATTTTCAATATAAAACACAAAGTGAGGATCATCTTAGTAACTCATTTAATCTTCTAAGATTGGTAAGAATAATAGGTGTTTTTTTGGTGTTCCTGACACCTTTACGTTCAGGTGTTTTAGGTAAAACAAGATTAATAGGTTTTAAAACTTAAAATTTTAGCAAGCGCAAATAAAGCCTTTTCTACAATATTCTTTGCCACTTGGATTTCGGTATACCTTACAGGTGAATTTGGATTCGGCATAGTTTTCTTCGGTATACCGTTTTCATCGTTGCACCCCTCTCACAGAATGTTTTTAGCTGGTTTCTTCAATAACTAAAACTAACTATTGGCATGCTATTACTAATTATTAGCATTACTGTCTATACTTGTATTTTCACTATTAGCATCGTGCCAACAATTGGAACTTTTATCAAAAACACGATGATTTCTATAAGCAGATGTAACAAATATTATAATATTTATGAAAATAAGGTGCAAAATGCAAAAAAAAATTTAATAATAACAGAATACAAAATATTTGTCAAACCAATTATTGGCATAGCAATAAATTAAAACTAACAGTCAAAGCTCCAAAATGGCAACAAAAATACGTAGCTTCAAATATACAAAACTATAAACATATAAACAATCATGGAAAATCACAATAATTTATCACATAAACAATTGAAACACTTACGTTAACAAAATCTTTAAAAACTGCCCGCGTAACAGAAAATTCGTTGCGACTCAAATAAAATTTAAAGTTTGACAGTCGTCTGACTGTTTAGTGTTAGGAATTCATAAAGATCATAAATCTAATATTTAATCATAAACCTAAGACTTACCTATTTAGATTTTTTCTTAGTATTAGGTAAACACAAAAACGTGATCAAGGAAAATTCAGATTTCACTTTTACTAAATAATTATGCTAATTAACACAACAATGGTGACTAATATTTTTAGTACGCAATGTAAAATACCTACTATGTTAATAAAAAATATTTACTCTATTCATTTAAATGTCCATAAAATATACATTAACATTAAATTGTATTTTTACAAAGTAACAGACGAAATGACAATTTAAATTTTTTCGATTGAACGAAAAAGAAAATTATTTTAATAGTGAACTACTCCAATATATTATATATTATATACGTACATATAAGGAAAGTACAGTTATGAATGTTAATTAGTTGAAGAGAGAGAGAAAATCAGAGAAACATAATCTTCATTGAATTCTGCATCGCTGTGTAAACAACCATTAAGGGGCGGTTAGGACGTGGTACTATATATAGCGATCTTATGATAACTATTTAAAAAAAAGGATCATTTATATAGGAAGTAAAAACGCGATATGTGTAAATTAATAAATCACTACTTCGTAAACTAGAATGGAATTTAATATAGACAAACATTTACTTGCATAAACATGAAACACAAATACGTTATAAGATAAAAACAAGTTAAAAATATATACAAAATTTTCACATATAAATGACATTATATAATTAAATCCCATTGACCTTACCTTAAGGTGGATCAGTTTTAGAGTCATGGCTCCGTTTAGGTTACAACACAGAGTAACATTTCATAATTATGCAAATGTAAAATCTTTAATATGTAAATGCCATATGTAAACGGGGAGTAATACAATATTTTTTCAAAAACTCGGTGCTACTGTAGACGTACCCCAACAACACTATGTCCAAGACAAATTCCCTAACGTGTCTAATTGTGCTAACATTTACTTCCTTAATCACGTACAATGGCTGAGCTATAAATAAGAGCGAATCCCGAATCCGCCCGTTTACTTGAATATTACCTCAATAAATTACTTCTCTTTAAGAATATTTATTTTATACGTAAGTATTGTTATTTTAATTGATGTTGAGTTAAAGAGAGAACTTATTTTTATGGAAATATTTTTATTTTAGCCGATACGTGTGTAACACACGTATCTGTGTGCAATATCTTCTATTCTATATATCCTTATCCTCACATAGTATAATTTAAAGTCGCTTTCCGGGTCGGTATGTCTGTCCGCTAACTCCTCCTAAACCAAACGATATTGATGCAGTTTTCACCATCAGTTAGGAAATTTTTCACGGATTCATAGTTATTAAACATTTATTAAACAATTAACAATGAAGTAAAAAATATTAAGACAGTCAATCCATATGAACCTCCATGTAAAATAAAGTATCCAAGACATGTTGCTGAATATCGATGCACAACTATAACTAAGTACTAATAGTCCAGGCAAGGAAAAAAGTTTGTATGAAAAACTTACATTAAGTCCCACAGAAATTTATATTTTGCTAGAAAGCTGAAATTTGGAACAATTATGTGATAGGGAAGGACAATCTATTCCACCAAAATTCGAAGATTGGCCTAACTAGGATTATTTCTTAAATCGGATAGCTCCCTCGTTGCCTACAAAAAAAGGACGAAGATAAAGGTGAGTCTAAACGTTACATACTTTTTGTTGTATAAAAATTATAATAAGCCATGTTACTAGATATACCATAATACACAACACTATACATGACCTGCTAAATGTGATGGGGGTACATTAACAAGACCTTCACATACTACATAAGACTAACACACTTCTGTGCTTGTGCCACAGTATTTTATACGTTACAAGGTGCTTTATTCCCTGGCACTGAAACAACAGCATACTGTCATAGGTTTCTTTTTTCTTTTTATAAATAGATTGAACCGTTTTAAAACATATACAAATTGAAGGTAAATCCATACAAATAAAAGAACAAAATCGCGGTAACCACGTTAAACAAGGAATCCGATATCAGTCGGAGCAATAATATGGAGATTCTAGGGTTACATTTAAATAGAGGGAAGTATTCTATTCCGGTTTTGGCAAACGTAAACATATTCAATATGCATTTATTCGGAACTCTGTGGCTCGCCTCATTTGAATAAGGATTTGCTTCTTTTCTTCGCTGATAAAGTTTAGAGATATATAAGTTAGTATTTTTAAGTCGAAATCGTTTAATGCAATAGAGAAAGGGTGGGTTTGGGGACTTAATTCTTGTGTTAACTGAATTCGTTTTATTATAATAGGTATTAGTATATTTGTAAATATTATTTACTATTTATATCTATACTAATATTATAAAAAAAAACTATTAGACCAGTTTTGAAAGCTACATTATCTTTCACCTATAGAAAGCTACATTATCAGCGAGTAACATAGGCAGAACGCGGAACTACGCGGGTGAAGTCGCGTACAACAGCTAGTATACTATAAATAGCTGGTACCCGCAACGTCATCTGCTTTGAAAACTAAAAGATATAAAGCTTATAATTATTCGGCAGGCGGGCTGTCGGTTCACTAAATGGTAAGTCTTTCGATGCTAATTTAAGTGCTGCATGTGCGTTGCCGACCTTAGTATAAAATAAAGAATGAGATAAGGGAAGGATAAAGATAACTACAGACAAGTTAATTAAGAGAATAAGAGAAGAGAATAATCGAATTGGCGATTTGAAGTGGCTATGGGCCGGTTACTTCTGTCGCAGAGTGGGTAACCGATGGGGCAGAAGAGTTTTCGAATGGAGACCACGAATTGGAAAGCGCAGCGTGTGACGCTCTGAGCAAGAGCAAACGTACAGTCGTAAACGCTACGCTCAGGCTACGCTACTCTGGGAGAAAGCTTTGTGATTGGTCAAAATTTTATGTGGGCGTTACAACAACC
The DNA here is from genome assembly GCA_936446665.2 of Synanthedon andrenaeformis. NCBI lineage: Eukaryota > Metazoa > Arthropoda > Insecta > Lepidoptera > Sesiidae > Synanthedon > Synanthedon andrenaeformis. Next base: position 2,173,043 of record OW387786.2, on the reverse strand, counting down.
AATTACCGGGCTTTATTTCTTTCGTCTCGTAAGAACGCAACGAAACGTTTGCATTGTTTTGGTTCTTGGCTAGGGCCCCAGGTGGGCAAACGAAGGCTTCGCGAGAAGTGGCTGGATGCGACAGACAGAAGAACTCAAGCACGGAAACAGACTGATTATAATTATGATGAAGAATGAAGATAAGGTATAAATAGAAAAATGGAAAATCGAAAATAGGTAGGTATACTATTTTTTATTGCAACATTGGTTGCACGCGCATTGATTTGCAGTAGGTATGAGTATATGTACACTTTACGTTCAACATACTATGTATTACAAAATAGTAAACTAATGATACAAGCTTAACAGAGCTTCTCTATGTTTTCTTCACTTCGCTTTATATAATATATTTACATTGAATTATAAATACAAAATTATTGCAATCTAATTTTAATATCGTGCAAATGACTGCGGAACAGTACCCACATAAATTCATTACAAAATTATACGTTACCTCTTCGGTCTGATTTCAAATGTTCCCCAACGTTCATTGTTTAAACTGAGAGGAAGTATTTCAATCAAACTCGCCGTAATATCCAACCGTTTCATTTCCATCATCATAATAAAGCTCTTAGGCTCGTCCGTGTAATGACCTTAAAGATTCTTCAAGTATATATATATATATATCTGTAAATGCGAAGCTATTTTTGTAACAGCTAACATTAAAAGATACATTTCATTTTGAACATTACAATGATCTGTAATTCTTCTGATGCTGAATCTATATTATATTATACTAGCGACCCGCTCACGACTTCGCCCGGGATACACTTGATAGCGCCATCTATCTATTGTAGTTTAAAATAGAATAAGGCGATGTTCATTTTATAATATTCGAAAAAATCAAAATAAATTACATTTGTCTATTATTTATAACAGGTCATATTGATCAAGTGACTAAGCTCTTCTAGGGATTGATTTACCTGGTAGGTCTAACTTTGGAACGAACTTTCTAAAGTTGGCTCTGATCTGAGTCCCATGGTACATTAATGGCCATCTAACTTTCTATTAATTTCAAAACTAAGGACAACATATGACCTCTCTTAAAATAGCACATATTAATTATTATATCTGTGCTATAATATTATAAATGTATAATCTGTATACAATTTGATGACAAATGAATTATTTATAGTTATTTTGGGTTTAGAATATTCATTAACCATCGCTAAATTTTATCTATAAATTCTCGCAATATTTATAATATGTTTCAATTTTATCCATGATTAACGTATCAATACAACTCAAATATAACTTGTTCAGCGCATCACTACGTAATGAGACGCATTGAATTGACAAACGAATATTTGTAAAAGCAGTTAGTGTCATTGCATACAAGAAACATTGCATAAAAAGAACAAGGTATGGCCTGTAATAAGAGCAATAAATTAAAATATAGACCCTTTAACGAATCAGTAATTAATTCCAAATGGTTTCAACTAATTAAAATGAAAAACAAATTTTGTTACTTTCTAACAAAATTAATCGAGCCAGCAATGTACTACTACAGACATAATGTGTCCAGTCGGAGTACTTCATATTGACATTTACGACCGTTCTCGCCCTAGTACCCTGTACCAAGACATCTAACGACTGATAACCGACAATTTAGCGATAATGAAATTCATTGATTATGTATTGTAACTTTGGATTGCTATATCTCTGAGTATAAGCACTTTGGAGCATTATGATTAGGTTAAAGTAACTGCGTATGCATGCTCTATAGAATCATCGTTTAAATTTATTGCTCTTATTACAGGTCATACTCTGTATAAGGACCTATTTTGTTTTATTTATTTTTTTACAAACGAAATACTAAGTTATTGATAGTTCTTGCTGCAATCATTCCACATAAGATATTACGACTTATATTAAAGTAGGTTTCTAACTACAACCGATTGTTTCCAAACTCATACCTTCGTCTATTAGCATTCTAATACATACATGCTTGAATTCATGTTCATACTATATTCATCATGTGTCTTGTCCTGCGTAAAATATTTTGATTTACACACCCGAAGCGAAGTATTTAATATTGGTAGGTTTCTTTCAAAGATGGCAGTAGATTTGTGAAAACATATATTGTAGATATACAGATAAATATAAACGACGAAATATGTATAAGAAATCCATAAAATTCTTCCCAAGCATTCCCAAGTAATAAGACAGGTAAGCAACCATGTCAAAAGCTGTTGATTGAAATAACCTCATACTTACCTAACTATTTTAACTATCTCATATTTAACTTAGCTAAAATATTTTTCTAAATTTCGATTTTCTAAATGAGTTTTCTAAAATAAGTATAAGCCTTTATGACCCGGAAATTGTTGCAGACCATTAAAAAGCGTATGATTTAATATCTGGGGCCTCAAACACACTGAAGCCGGTTTTATAAACATGTAGTGCGTAGGCCAGTTTTTATTTTTATTTTTATTGAAAACATTGGTTTCCAAGTTAACTTTCGTGTGAAATGTGATTCCATATATTTTGAAGACTGCTTTTTACGCCCCTTTACAATTTGGCGTTTTCACCTGTGAATAATTTAATAAGGCGATATGCAGTTTTATATTATTTGTGTGCGTGTTACACGGCGAGGGGAAGTTTTATCGGATTTACTCGTTAATCTTAAGTTCTTATTTTATTTAGTATGCGCCACGTGTTACGCAACAACAGATATGAAGCGATTCAGTTGATAATAATGATTGGCAAATTAGAAGGTGGATGGCGATCTGGAAGGTGGAAGAAATTCTGGCTACGTAACATCAGGGAATGAACCGGTGTACAACATCTGTTCAAAGGACAGGCACACGCTTTTAAAGTTGACGGCCAACCTACAGTCTTAAGAGAGGCTACTCTACTTCAAGAAATATATTGAAATTACATTCAAAGGTACAGCCATTGAACAGCACAATAGAAACAGCCTACCACATGTTTCTCTCGCGAAATGTATGATATCTATCTATGATAGTGCACTTTGATTATCTATACAATGAACAATGTTGTGATGAGTTGTTTCATTAATGCCTAGACCAATTTTTAAGAAAGTTCGTTATACACGAAATGTTGTATACACCTTTTGAGGAGTTTCTATCCATGGATGTATGATATATGGAGCTGTAATTACTTCTTGACGAGTTTGCAGCGTACTTGCATCCAGCTATTTTTGCGTGACAGTTCTTTAGTTCTCAGTATAAATATTTGTATTTCATTTTATTTTAGCGTTTCAACAAACAGACACAATATCTCACCTGAATTATTAATATGGAATAGATTATGAATCAAACTTGTGTAAACTTGTACAACATTGTTAAGAGAAGTTAGACGAAGTTGCCACAACCGTGTACTGACGTATATTTAATGGATATTCCTGCATACAATTGTTACTATAATTTTAATCTTAATATTCATGTTTAGTTTTTGAATTTTTTTTATATTAAATGTAAGGTTCATTGTATGCTATACAAAGAATTTTTGTACTCACAATTCATATTAATTTAGCACACATGGTGTAACCCATTTCCTTACTTCCATTTTCTCTCTTAACCTTTATTAAACTTGGTCAAGTGTGAGCTTTAAATGTTATTTCATATTTTGTACACGGTAACATTTTGGGGCCAGTAAAAAATAAGGTACACTTAGGGCCAGTTTTATAAACGACATACCTTTTTCCCGTTCGTTACAGTGCTGGTAACCGAACGGTTAACGGTCCATCAATAACGTTTACTGACGGTGGTTCTATAAAAGAAATTAAACATTCGGTAGCTGCCCGTAAAAAATACGCCGAAATTAATGAATATTGTCGATGGTTTCGTTGTAGTCTGTCAAGAACTGTCAAGTGTCGCGTCACAAACACATTTATTTACAAATATAACAAAATAAACGATACGTAAGATAAACCAACCCTATCATAGTCAGTAACGAGCCAGTAAATGCTAGCTGTCAAATTATACTGTTGACTTACGAATATATTGTTATAATACACTATATTATACTATTAGATAATTTTTTCTTCTATTTGATATAAAATTTAACTAACGGATCGTTATAAAACTGGCCCTTAATAAGTCGTAACCGAAGTAGTATTAATTCTTGAATAGTTCTTATAAGTACTGTTGTAGCAGTGATTTTAAAATGTGGGTAATTTGTTTTAATGTATCTTACCAGTGGATGTCCTAATTAAATATGTAATTAAATAAACGAACAAGGATACATGACTATAGAGCAAAATGATCAAAGAATAAAAAAATATCAAAGAAAAGAACATAAAATGAAGATTCTAAACATTTAATACGAATCTTTGGAAGACCTCGGAGACAAAAATAGAGTTTTTTTTTTGTTGCTATTTATTATTTACAATACTTAAAGATTTTTTTCAGTGAATACATTTACAAACATAACAATTAAACAGAGATATAAATTACAGATTGCTATATGTTAAAAAAATTAACAGGAGTTTTAGAAGTTTTAGAGTTTTACTTTTAGAAATCTTCATAGTTTATAATAAAATGTTTTCCTTTAGTCGGATTAACATGCTAACAAGAGAAGGGAAATGATTTCTTTAGTAAAAAAAATGCCTCGCTTATGTGGTGAAGAGAAACATTTTTAAAATGAAAACTCGACACAGTTTTACGCGTGGGTGCGTCGAATTCGCCCAAAAATCTCTCGTCTAAAGTCATTAACGTAATTACATAGCTACATCACTTGGGCAAAAAATGAGCATCTCACGTATGTAAGCTCGCTGATAAACGTCAGGAAGAAACATTCTGTATATTAAGGGGTTCGTTGAAAATGTGTTGTTTTTTAACATTGTGAAACTGCTAAATTACATTTACTAGTTGATTATCTGAACTAATATTATTTGGAAATTTGATGAACAGACAAAATTTGAGATAGACTACGTTATGACATGAAAACAAAATTTGAAAGGGGTGAAATTGGAGATAAAAATGTGTATGAAAAAAAGGCTACTAAAAATAAGTACTAAGTCTCAAGCAACTTCTAATAACTCAATTGGGGATAAGGAAGGGATGGGTTAATGGCATCCCTTACTCGCGTGGTCTTCTGTAAGGGGGTGGTTACTGCCGCCAGATAGGCTGCCCAAATGACTGCGAAACGCAGAAACGCCACTACTTTCCAAATCCAGACCAGAGCCAATTTCGAAAAGTTCATTTCCAAAGTTGACCCCACCGGAAATCAACTTTGGGCCCCTGAGACATTGGGAAAGTACTTACCACTCCACAGTAACCTTTCAAATCTACAATTTATTAGCAACTGACGACATATCACGCCTTTAATTATGCAGTATTCGACAAACAGTGTTGTGTTTCGTAAAACGCGATACTGATTAAAAGTCTCCCTTTAGAAGCCGAAGACAAAGCCTCGCCTTTTTAATCAAAGCCTCAGACAGATATAACTGAAGAGATGCTCTCGGGTTATCGAAATTAAATTCCTTTCACAAAGTGTATCACTTCCGTAAGCTTAATTTTGCTGGGTAACAATTTCATTTTATACTTATTAATAAAATTGTCTGTTAGAGAAACATGTTTCTAACAGACAGAAAAACATTATTTATTTTTGTTCCAATTTATCAACATTTCCAGTACTCAGATCCACAATGTCTTACAACTAATAATTGAAAAACGATTTTGTTAGCCAGGATTTTGTTAGCCCATTCAATATATATTTTTTAACATTCTAAGTTTGATTTAAAATACTTTTCATCCATTACAGATTCAGGTGAAGGTTGACTTCTATTCGGATCTTTGACTATAAATTCACATTGAATTCATAAAATATATTTAACTGCCCCTTTGGCCGAATGGTTAAGGACCCCTGAGACAGAGTGCTGGCCTTAGCACTAAGGGTCACAGGTTCGAGTTTGGGTAACAAACTGTTTCTTGTTTGGGTCTAGCAAGTACAGTTGCGTTTGAAGACATTTCCGGGTAGGTATTTGTAGCACGCTGAAAACTTTTCCTATAACTCTTCTGTAATATTATACCCTAACAAAGAACTACAGCGAACTTGCACTTATTAATATTACTATTATTATTTAATATTACTGGGGAGTAGGCGTACTTGCAAAACTTGTGACGTTGCTTGTGTCACGTACCATCAAGTGGAACGTCAACGTGCCTGACGCTCATTACATAAAGAGTAGAATCGTTTCACGTATTTGTGCTAGTCAGATGAGTCACATGATAATATTATTTCGATGTTCAGTAGTAAGTACTAAAAATAATCACATGACATCATATCTCGGATAATGGTCGATATTTTCGTGAGAATACATAACGACTCGTTAGCTCAGTAGGTTAGAGTGCCGATATACAAATTGACTTGAACATCGGAGGGCGGAGGTTCAAATCCTTCACGAGTCATATCTTTATCTTTCATATCTCTCCAATCTTTTTATTATTACTTTTTATATTTTTACTAACACAATAGCCACACGCGGGCTGATTTGAATGCGAATAAACTTCTGTCATATATTCCAACATTTTGGCTGCTGAATCTATGAGCAAGAACACGGCAAAAACTCTTAAGATATACCTACCCACTATCGTGACTGTTATCAATTCTCTGTAGTATAATTACTTTTTTATCTCTCCTTATACCTGCAATGTGTTCATGGAACATTTGGCTGAATTTTAAGTACGATATAATAAATAAAAAGACGTGTTTGGAGCAAAATCCAGTGATTTGGCCAAATTTATAATAATATTATATGAAATACAAAAACTACGTTTTCATAAGGTCTTGTGGCGCACGTCTCCTTAGTCTTCTAAAAGTTGCTTCTCCCTCAGTTCCCGATGCAGACGATCGTTTTGAATATACTACAATATTAATTAATTAGATTTTCATTGTTCTTCTTTTTTTACCAAAAACATTGCGGTCCTTGCGACGCGTAGTCACGTGTTTGTTTTTTACTCAATTTTTTTCAAATAATGAAAAACATTTCCAAAAGTACCTATTTATATTTTTTACCATGCTAGGACGATGGAAACAATATATTAAAATAAATAGATGCATATACATACCGTATAGAATAGAAGATTCAAATTGAAACCTTTTTTTTCCTTTTTATTTAATTAGTAGAACTGAACGGATCAAAAGTTTCAATTGAGTGCCTATCACTGGTAATTTTTTAAAATGTAAATTTAGGTCCACTCGACAGTAGGTGGATACCGTTTATAAAATTGCTGTATAATATATTGCTTCCATATGGAAGCAATTCAATATTATTATGTGCATTTTACTAATTTTTATATAAATAGTAGCTATATTGTGCTAATAAAATTGATTATGGTGGCAATCACACGTAGACGACAAACAAGTTGTGATACACGAGTATTCCGCGATTATTTGTGACCAAAATAGGGATGCCATAAAAGCTTTTAGGTGTTGCTATTGCAAAAATGAAAAAGTATAGCCTGACATTTTAATGGAAAAAAAGCGTTAGTTAGGTCACAGATGCACTTTTTTGAAAATGTGTAAAATATTGGATGTGTATCAGGACACATTTATTATAAACAAATATGTATGTGTTTATGAAACTAGTCTATGCCCGCAACTTCGCCTGGTCTTTATCTTAAGATACGAATATACAATTTATAAACAAAAATTAATATCATAAACTAAATAAAAAATAGAATGTGTACGAGTAGAACTACTTCCACCAAGGTTTTTAATTTTAACATTTTTATACCCGTTGTAATTATTAAAAGTAATAATTTAAAGAGGAACTCACGTGTACTTGATCAACCTTAATTCTAAAACAATTTAATTGGATAAGGATTAAATGAAATTTTGTACGTATGCCATGTTTATCCTAACAAAAAGTATTCTTTTTAACATCTGAGCCTGTTACCTGTTCGCCTCTCTTTGATTCTTCGCGTACTTCTTCTAAACTACCCGAATGATTTTTATTGCGGTTTTCACTATTGGAAATAGCGATAAACGAAGAAGATTTGTGTAACCGAAGAAGCCGGAGCGGGTGAGTAGTATAATTATAAAACAGTAAAAAGTACCGTGTTTCCATAACTCGTGAAAAGGCTGTGGATGCCTTGAAAAAATATTACACTTTTAATTTACCAAGTGTCAAAGTGTGAAATTTATGTTGTACCGCGCCGAAAGCGAGCCTATTTCTATGCATTGTCCCGAGTGTGTTCCGTGTGACTTATGTCCGGCGATGTGAGGATGGGAGACGATTTTTGTGTCGGTTTGATTTTTTTTTTGTTCTTTTAGAGGTTTGCAGTTACAAATTTTGAGTTTTTTCGTCTCATATTTTGTTTGGACTAAAAATGGAGTATTTTAAAATGGGAGTGCCATTTTCAATTTTAAGAAAAGTTGTAAGTAAATTTCAAACACAAAAGGGGCTTCCTATTAGGGAAATACTTGTACCTACTTAATGAATTTTAAATATTGCAGTCAAAAGTTTCTTAAGCTGGAGGTATATGCGATAGTATGTACCAACATATTTGTTTTCACCATTAAACGCAAGCAATGCAAATAGGGATGCAAAAGTCCTCCCAAACCTTGTAAGGACAAGGAATAAGGGACAAGGTGGAAATAGGGAAAGGGACACTTTCATGGCAATAGCTAACTAATGTTGCATGGCAATATCCGACTCCTGACACCAGGAGTCCTGGGTGCCTAGCTTTTCTCTGGAAAGAAATGCCAAAACTGCGTATTTGCTGCCCATTGCTGATTTGCCAATACTTAATATATACCTTATGTATTTTAGCTAATGCTCAATTTTATTGTCTATCACAATAAAAGTTTTCAACATGTATTGAATTCACATTGAATACAAAAGATCACTCATTATTTTACATACTCGAACGTGAAACGTACGCCTGTTAAAATGCAACAGCAATGTTTTTCTTCTTTACATTTCTGCAGGCGCAAAGTCAATACATCCAATTTATTTGATGGTAAAACAACGGTATATAATATTTTCTTCAGACGACAATGGACTATCTAAAATTAGCCATTACATTTTAGCATCAGTTATCTTAACCGTGATACCCCGAAGTTCATTTCAAACAAAATCCAATCAACATAAAGCGGCACTAATCTTTAGAGAGCCTTCACAAAAACTATATGAAGAGAACGGTTTTATAAGTGATTGATTGGATTCTCCCACTTCCTTGAGCACACAATTAGGGTGATCCCACAAAAACTGGGAGATATTTTTTGTGACAGGTTGGGGTAGAGAACTTATTATTAACACTATTTCCTTTCATGAAAGGATACAGTATGAACTGTAGGTGTAAATCTAAATTTTTAATAATGATTGTAGTTTTAATATTCATATTTATTTCTTGCTCATAAAGTCAGTAGCGTGTTTACAAGTTACAAGTTAAAAGCGTACCGACGCGCGGTACAATTTCTACAAACAGTTTGATCCGCGCGGTACCGTGGATGTGTGTTTTAGGCCTTCGTTTTTTTTTTTGCTTATGGAACTATTTTTAGGATCGGTAGATATTTTAAAATTGATTGTAGTGTTTCTATATAACGATATTCTAAGTAGTTTTAACCCCCGACGCCCGACGTAAAAACGGAGTTTTATAAGTTTCACGTGTGTGTTTGTGAATGTGTTTATGTATATATGGGTGTATCTGTATATCTGACTGTGTAATAGCTCCCAAACGGAAGCAACGAATTGCAGCTGACAGCTTGGTAAAACCCAAGCTAAGTACCTAGTGAGAAAAATTCTGTAAATAACCGCATTGTCAAGAAGTACCGAGTTCTGTATCTAGCGAAATCCTTTTGAGATGTTGGTCGAGGCTATGACATTATTGTTATCCTAGTAACATCTTATACTTACCTAAATTAAAATGAATGACTAAATGTGTTGCTAAGCACAAAACTCGAAAACGACTGGACCAATTTGGCTATTTTTTCATGAAATTTTTCATACTAGGTATTTCATGAAAGGTTCTTATAAAGATCGTTTGAAAAATAGTTCGGGAAATTACATCCATGCGAAGACCTGGGGCGGGTCGCTTTTTAACTATAATAATAATAATAATCTCATGTGAATAATTCACCACCAAGTGTTCATAACATTGTGTAACAGGTATTTTCATGTTGTGCTACAAATTATACAATTCGGATGAGGATTTCACTTTACCAATACATAGTTAAGTTTGGGCCAACAAAGCTTACAGTCTGGGTATTTAGTACTTATTGTTGGATCCTAATTTACATAGTAAATAAACTTGTTTACTACCAAATTTGCTTGATTTACAGTTAAATTCACATCCTACGAAAAATACATTAATTATTTTAAGGTGTTATCTTTTCGTAACGAAAACCCTTAGTACAGATAAGTCCTATCAGTACTTCTAAAGGTTTTCGTAAAGTATAAATCCATGTAAATTCTATCTAATATTATAGTTTTTTTACACATCATGAGTTGTAAGCCCAATTCCCTACCAAATCCTTAACTCTACTAAGATCGGAAGCGCATGCGCAGCACATGTGTAGTTGCTTTTGTTAATAGACATCAGTAGCCACCTATCATCAAGTGAACCATTAGCTGTCTGACAACATATAACACTGAAAGGGCTTACTGCGTTCTGCATTCATAAAATGGGCAGCCCGTCTAAGTGCGCCTCCACACTACTCGCGAAGTGCCTCGACGAATTATTCGGGAAAGTTGACCGAAGTACGAAGTGCGTGGCTACACACTCATTCAACCTCGTGAGGAACTCATTCGCGCTACTTCGAGTCCTTTGACTCGGGCGCAAAAACCGACAACAAATGGAAGTAGCACGAGGCGAGGTAAAGTTCGACGAGGTAAGACGAAGTGCCCGTCCACACTCGTATTCGCTTCGCCTCGGCCTCGAGTAGTGTGGAGGCCGGGTAAGGGCAGTGAACAACCTCGTTAGGAAAGCCACGATGAAAAATAAGTCATTGGGCTATTGTTATCAAAATGTCAGATACTATCCTATCCTCACTTTGTGCCTTACCTTTTATTATATCAGGATCAAAAGAATAGAAAAGAATAGAATAGAATAATAAAGTTATTATTGAAAACCAAAACGCACTTTCAACCCATATGTCACCGTTAGCTCTAAAAAGTTGATTCGATAGTTCACATTAACTTCATTGGTTGACTATTCGAAAAAACTTCGAATTAAAAAACAAACTAAAATATTGTGCCAATGACGAATTGCTACAACACATTGTAGCAGGGAATACTGGATTCGGAAATCATAATATATTGACAGCAATTCTGAGAGCAGTAACAATTCCATTTTTTTTATTGAAAATTATGGTTTCAATATTTACATCAATAATATCTACTGACATAATTTTTGTATATGTATATACAAAAATTATGTGTAAGCAGTGGCCTGAGCTATATTATTCACTTAATTTTTACCCTACAACATTACATCATTATATAATATTAGACGCATTTTGTAAAGAAATGCAATAGTTTCACTTAATTTCAAAAATTATCTATGAAATTGGAAATTATATTGCGAATATACCCTTGAAAATATGGCGGGAAAAGGAGGAAAAAGCCTTCCGCCGCCGATTTATTGGACATGAACCTCGTTTGTTCTGCTATAACGACTGAATTCAAAATCAAAATCGCGGGCGTCATTTTGAATAAGCTTAATTGAAATTAATTTTTATATATATATAAATGGTTGTGACGGAACTTATAACCCAACTAGGTATAGATAATTTAAATTCCTTATTTGGGACGAGTTTTCATGGGACGAATACGATGCAAATAGCTACTAGTAGGTTTATCGTAGCATTGGAGGCGTAGCACACGTAATACATGGGAGAGAATAATTATTTAAAATCTACGTATCTACTTGTATTTATTCTGTGGTATTATAAAAATCTACATATTATGCTTTTTACATGTTGTACTAAAACATTTTTTTTTTCAAAACATTTACCCTCAATAATGATTTGAACTAATAATGATAATGATAATAATGATTTTCTAATGTTTGTTATGTACTAGTTTTTAGCCTTTTAAGGCTAAAAAGGTTTAAGTAATAATTAACCTACCATTAAACGACGGTTATTTGTTACCTATATCTAGAAATTATTATAATATCTAAAGTTAATGACAGTAAAGCTCATTAAAACGCGACTAATATTCAAAAGCACCCAGTATAATTTAGCTGATACGAATCTGGTTGATCTAATCTACAATTTTATAGAAACATTAAATGCCTTGTAATCTCCCGAGGGTTGATATAACACCGTTCACACTCGTTAGCAGGAAGCTGTCATCTAGATATGAAGCTTTGTAGGTACGCGACTGGCTACAGGCTACGCTACGACGCGATGCGCCAGTCTCGCGTCGACTCTCTACGGTGTAGCACGTCTCTTTGCTCCTCGAATTGCCGTTGTCACAGTACAAAATAACTTGTATCGCGCGAAGACGTGAATTGATAGATAACACTTTGTGTGACTTTTTGTGACGGCCCAGAGATTCCATTTTCAATAAAATTATTGTAAGTATTTCTTCAAAGCTTTCAGTTGATGTTTGTTGGTTTTCGGGGCGCCCCCGTTTGTTTCGAATGAGGATTAGATGTGTGCGAATAAAAAAATATTGTTCTTTTTTGTCGGTGCGGTAGTTAATTGCTGACGGTTTGTGGAGTAATTTTTTTTATATTATTCCGAGAGAACGGAGCTTTGTAATCAACATGCGAAAATATTGTGTTTTGATGGTCTTCTTATGCGGAAATAAAAACAACAGGAAATATACATTTAAAAGCTTTTAAAGGAGTATTGTTCTTTAGAAATATATGCCTACGAAATAAGTGAAAAATATATTTAATAAAATATTGGTGTAAAGTGTTATGATAAGATATTTTAGTACTAAAAGATTTTTTATCATTAATTAATGGCCTGCCGTATAAAACGCAAAATGTTATTACAATTTTAATTTATTCGTTAGGATAATAATGAATATTTTTACATTAATTATATAGATATTGTGTGTAACTTAATTACAGAGTAAAGATTATGAAAACTAATCATTTTATCAATTTTTTTCAATTATTCATGTAATAAATATTTTCAGGTTTTTGAATCATCACTTTAATAGATACGCCGACGAAGTTGCTGGCAAAAGCTGTTATCGGCAGATTACCATCGTCATCTTGTCAAAATTCCTCTTTTTCGGACCAAACATTTTAAAAATTTTCATAATATGCACTGCCAAGGATTGGCCAGAAGGAACCTTTGTTTCCGAGCTCATATAACCCAAATCTTTTTAAAGTTCGAGTGAATAGACATTTTCTGGGTTAGCTCGCTCCATCATCGGTCTAGTCTTTCCTGCACGGCTAGATGTTGGCCAAAAGCAAACCTATTATTAATAAACAAAAAAATAATAAGTCGCTTCCCGCGTTTATCACTGTATGACCACTAATTCCTCCTAAACCACGCAACGGATTTGGATACGGTTTTCACCATTAGTTATATATGGACCGCGGGCCAGCAACAGATTTTCATGACCAATCAGTTCTCAGTCGATAACTCGTCATAAGCTTGACAGAGTTGTCATGAAGCCCTGTGAACGTCAGCTGCCGCTCCGTTGGTTTGTTCAGCAGCAGTAGGTACCTCCCCCGTTTATCTCGATGATATATATTTTTTTCACTTTATAGTCAGCTGAATTTTTTTTCTTCAAGATATTAGGTTAGGTTCAAGATATTAATATGACAAATTTTCAATCGGGAGGGGGGGGGGGGGACTGCTGACGTTCACAGGTCTTCACGATACAACCTTTTCAAGCATCTCACGAGTTATCGCCGGAGAGGAAATGACTGACGAAATTTGTGCCTGGCTCGTGGACCAAGAATTTTTCAAGGAATTTTTAAAATATATAATAAAACCTAATTAAGTTTTTTATCACAGTAACAATTTCTTTCATTATAACTTTAATTTCTACATATGTATTACAAATCCATCACGTCTGTCTAAATCGCACAACGGATTTACAATCAAGAAGAGAGGTAAAAGAGGCAGGTTTGTGTATATAAAAATTACCTATCCTGGGCGAAGTCGGGAGCCGATTGCTAGTAGTATAAATAATAAAGAACAGATTAGCCTACAGTTTTAAGCTTATGTTTTAAAGCTTATATCTACTTACCTATGCAATAATAATATTTGTTTTTCTTCAATTTTGCCTACTCATTAGTAGGTAGGTAATTCTTTTCACGAAATTCAACATAAGATAAAACTGTTTTTGCCTTTGCTTTCTTAAACACTACACAGAGTTAATATTAAAAAGAATATTTATTGCGAAGATTTACATATTTAATTAATATTGATTTTTTTTATTAAAAAACGCTTGCTTATTACAAAGAAATTGAGTGACAATATATCACATTGTGCGTAAAATTCTTCAGTTTGTGAGAGGACAAAATTAAATTCTGCGGTGTCTGACAACGTAAATAAATTATCAAATTATTGTCATTTAATTCCCGAAGGAACGTGAAATATTGTGGACTCAATTTTGTAAATACACGAACATTTTATACGAGAAATATTACTAAATAGGCATTTGATTTGAAATCTTGTTTTTAATATAAATTTGTACACTGACAACAAGATTGTCGATTTATCAATTAACTAGCGACCGGTCCCCGGCTTCGCATGGACGTATTTTTTTTGCAAATTACATACACAAACCTTTTTTTTTATTTGATATGGGTTTGCTCTTGGTCATCATCCAGTCGTGTAACGAAGATGAGGCCTATGTTGGAGCGAGCTCACCCAGAAGATGCCTTTTCACTCGAACTTTGAAAAAATTTGGATTATATGAGCTCGGAAACACAGACGGCCGGCAGGGAGCTCCAAACCTTTGGCAGTGCGCATTATAAAGGATGTTTTAAAGCGCTTGGTCCGAAAACCTTCCTCGTTTATCATTCTTTCTTTTAGTGAAAGGTGTATTAAAATGTTAGGTGGCTGAGAAGAATATTTAGCCAATAAACAGACAGAAGCAGACAGCGACTTTATTTGATTACTAGCTGTGCCCGCAACTTTTTTTTTTAAAATAATATAAAGGTTACTACGCGCGGTTTTATTACGTTTGGTAAATACCGATATCGGTATCCATACTAATATTATAAATGTTAAAGTAACTTTCACCTGTTTGTCTGTTACCTTTTCGCGCCTTAACTATTCAACTGATCATGAATTTTGCATAGACTTTGTCAAGAATAGGACATAGAGACCTTTCATCAAGAAAAGAAATACTGTTCCCGTGGGATCATCTAGTTCTGCATCGATTAATAAAATTCATGTCAGTTTAAAAAATGTATTGTTTATTTTTATTTTTATATTGTTCTAATGGTTAAAACAAAAAATCACTATTGCCAGGCCTGTTCAATTGTCTCCGTTGGCGTTTATATTAAACATTTAATGTAAGCGTTGAATATGAAAACTTCAATGTCATTTGCGTAAGTCAATCCCTTAACCGATTTTTATGCAGTTTTTATATTATTATATGTAGTGTAACTAACTTCCAGTAATATTTGGTTATGTTTATGGTTATAGGGTTAACACTTTCTGTTATAGGCGATTGTAGCCACCTACCATCAAGTAGATCGTCAGCTTGTTTGTGGACCTTAACCTTAAAAAAAAAAATTGGTTCACAAACAAAAAAGTTAAGTACACGCGTACTAAGTTGCGGGCACAGCTAGTAGATAATATTTCTTGTTAAACATTGTAGGTGTCGAATTTTGATTCAATGATATAAGTTTATTATTCGTAGCTTTCTCTTGAAATAAGACACTTTAACGAGCGCGCCTTTTTGAAAAAAAAAAAAAAAAAGGTTTTCAGTTCAGGTAAATTAAGAACTAAAGATAAAACCGGTTACCTATAAAACCGGCTTCCACTATGTTGTCCGCAAAATTCTACATATTTAGTTTGAGATTTTCAAACAAAAAAGTCTAAGTCTAAAAGGTTTGCGAAACTCGCTTTTATTACTTTACCGTGAGAACAGGAAAATTGCTTTGGATAATATAATATATTGGAAAATTATCTTAGATCAAAATACTTTTATCAGACATTTTTTCCCCATCAATAAATATCTTCATATAATAATAATCCACATAATGTCCACATACGAAGTCTCTCATACTTAGATTGATGACATATATACGTCACTATTACACTGAAATGTTAATATGATTGTCGAATACAATGGAAACACATTAAGTTTTCCTTTTCATGTTAAGGTCGACTTGATGGTAGTAGCTGGCTACCGTCGCCTATAATACAAGCAATGCCCCAGGTGCTGCTAGGGCTCTGCCGATCATAGTAGCATTACAGATAAAGAATTAGGAAGGGTTACTGTAATGGGTACATATATAGAAAATGTAACATCTAAGTACGTTATTGTGATAATTCTTTAAAAACAATTACTCGTTACGTCTACAAAAGTTGCACTAGAGAAAACAAATTAGATTTTCGAGTTACCAATTGACGATTTAAAATTAACCGTTGGCCCCCCACTTTGAATAATCCGAATTGTTTTAACTGGTTGGCTCAACACTCGACAACAATGGAACCGAGTAAGTGCTTTCGTCTAATAAATTTAGGCCTCGGTATTGTTAACAGTGATAACTTTCATTGGAAATGTTAGCGCGCCACCCTCTATTGTTAACTTAATGTCTCATTCATTATTCGTCAACTTTGTTTCTCAGCAGATATCTAAATAGTTTTTAAGTTTTAGCCTAAAATAGTCTAATCTAAAATAGCTTGGGGAAGAAAATGTATCACAATAAAATTGGATTTAACAGCTTCTGATCCTTAGAAGGACCACTACTGGAAAATTATTGGGGAGGCTTATTGTTGTGTCTTGAATAAAATACCCGTGCTTAATTAACACTTTATTTTAATCGAGGAGCACACTATATTATACTTTTTGTTACTATTCTACAAAAAAAAAATTCAATTATTCAAATTTAATGTAGTTTTTGTAACATCTTTCTAAAGAGATAGTAAATCAAACCACTTTTTCTTTAATTTTAACTTAAGGTTAAACGTTTTTTATTACTGGCAGGGAAAAATGCGTTCCAAAGTCATAAAATGCAGTCCATGTAGCTGCAGTAACCGACTCTTTCCAGAATGCCACCGTGAAATTAAAGAACTTGTCGCTGTGATGTAAATCTTATCACATCTCTAATTAAGGTCGTCGAAAGCACCTTGTAACCCCTATTACGTTAGGCTATCATTACAGTCGCCAGTTGCTAGGTCGTACCAAGTGAACCATTGCCTCCCCCGGACCTTTATACATATAAAAATATTTTCCATCTTTTTTTCTATTTCTTCTTAACTACCAGCAGCACCAGTTTACATGTTCATATATTTTAAACTAATTTAAATAAAAATTGAAAGTAATTCTGACATTAAAATAAACAGGACTGGTTTCAGACAACTACCATGCATGTTATCAGATTTGTAAAAGCGAAAACCGAAAAAAAAACAAAGCTTCAGATGTTCTGTTATTGGATTAAATTGGATCTAGACAAATATTAAGAAATCCGTTTGTAACCGTAACAGTTAGCTCGAAGTTATTCCCGAGAGGAATCTTCAACGAATGTTTCTGAGAATCATAAGGGATGGCTTGTGTAATTTCATGAACAGGTTTTTAGAGGATTTTTTCTAGGAGCTGTGTGTTTCAATTTCTTTTATAATTAGAAAAAAAAAATGAAATACATTCCTCTTGAAATACTCAGCTCTATTTTTTTTAATATACACAATATTATTGAATAATTTCAACAGAAAAACCCAGATATTATTTCCAAATATTTGAACATCTAAAATTAGATTTGTTTTTCAACGAAATTCAGTCATTTCTCGATTTTTTTTTTGCAGTTCAAATGCTATTGTTCTATTATCGGTAGATTTTTTCCACGACGGAGATTCTGTACTTAGGTACCACATAAAACAGATATCTCGGGGAACTTCGAGGTTGAGCAGAAGAACATGGCATATACGCTCCCTCTCAATAAGACGACCAAAATGCTCTTCGAACTTACATCGTCCATCGAGAGTGAGTATCAAATCTGATGAATCTAGTGTTTGCCTGCCTCATGGTAGTTTATAAAACCGTAACACCTTAATGTTACGTGCCCGTACCTGAATGCCTACTATAAGGCGTAATTAACGTTGTTTTTAATTTAGTGAATTAGGCTGTGTCTTCGAAAATTACCCCTCTAGTGAATGCTAATGTATTTCAAGCGTATAGCAGATGACTATTAATTTCTTTGGAAATCTTAAAGGGTCAGAAGTCTTGGAAGGCGAAAGCTATTCGTAGGTACGTTAACTCAGTAGTTGGAGGCTAACTCAAGTAGACTTAACACCTACCTTTGTAGGACATCTTTCCTTTCGGCTCTGAAGTCCGACGCCTTGTCCATTAGGCCAAACGTTCTTTCGACCTTCTGTTGATGTAAACCAAATGGCCTAGGTTAAAGAACTTTCATATGTATCGAATAAAGTTCGTACGAATATTTTTCGACAGTAATAATTTACTTTATAATATTTCATTTTGAAATCTAACTCGCAGAATAATTTATTTTTAATGTCTGCAATAGTTCCCATGGTGACGTCGTCGCAGAAAACCGATAGTAAAATTAATCACTTATTACCAAAAGTTGAGAATAACAATAAATCAAAACTACAGTCAATTACAAACACGGAGTATATGACATCGTGATAGATTTAGAGCGGCCTCCAACATCTGTGGCATTTTCGGGTTGCGGGCAACCAATTTCTCGAGTAGGTGTAGGCAGTCCAACTTCGAAGCCTAATTTAGGTACATGGTGAATATGTGTGTACGGGCATTTAGTTCCTTCAAATACGTGAATTCTAGAATTGCGAGAACATTGTAATTCAAAGTGGCAAGAAATAGAAGTTTTAGGCAAATAGTTGTGACTCGGGCTTAAATCTCAGCCACGTCTTAGTTTTCGATTTTCGATTTTACGTCGTTTTTCGATTAGAAGTATGGAGCTTAGGGAGTACAAACAACGGTTTGTACTTATAAATTATAAAAATATGATACTTATAAAAAGTATACTCAAATTATAAAAAGATGATGAACCTGATATTCGATTTCGTAAACAAACGTGTTAAAATATGTAACTGATAAACTAACACAAAAGTGATTATTTAATAAAAAAAACAGTGGCACTCCGGGAGTGCAGACAGAAGTGAAAACTTGAATAATTACCTGTGTATTTTTTGTGCCGTCAGGAAAGTACATACTTATATACAAAGGTGTCAGTTACAGTAACAGTGTCGCGAGTTCAATGGTTTTTTTTCCCATCTCAAAAATGCCCAACGCGCCTAAAGAAGTTTTCACTTCATAAAAGTATTTTATTATTATTGCGTCGACATGTAATTTAGTGTTAATATAAATAAAAGTACTTTCCATCCCCGGATTATATCCGAAAATTGTTGATAACTTCGTCGACATTTTTTTTAAATTTCAGTGACCACACGAAAATACAGAACTGAATGAATAAATAGAAATGCACAGTTAATACAAAAAATATCAGAATGGATTCCAATACACCGTGGTATTACAATACCATGGCATTCAAATGCCATATTAAATGGTATTTCTCAGATTTCTATTATTATTATTTTCTTTTGTTTATAAAAACTGCACTCATATTTTCACGAGTATAGTTAGGATATATATTAAAAATAAACTCCCTTTTCAAACCACATATTATTAAAAAGTCAATACGAGGATTTATCTCACTCTCACAGCCTCTACTAAATATCCTTCAATCGTCTGAACCAGTAATCCGCACAGTTTCTAAACGTGAAAAACGAGACTTTAATTTGTTGCCATATTGTCGATGTCAGATCATTTGTTTTGCTATAATCCAGCGGGTAATGTGGCTGAAAATCTGCTGAGTTGTGTTGAAACAAGGCAGGAAGATGGATAGTCCTGTCGCTCACATGTCCTGAACGGCCCATGATACGAGAGTGTTTATTGACACAAATTTGCTTTTTCCCCTTTTTTTTAATCTATTGCTTTCGATTAATGAATGATGAAAGATTCTATGGATCCGTCAGTCAGTGTTTAAAAAAAGGGGGATATTCGGAAATGCATATCCGAGAATCCACCCTAGCCTGGGTGGATAAACGGAATTTATTTTTGATTATTATTCCGCTTTTTTACCTTAGATACAGTTCAACAGAAAAGCGGTAATAATTCTCAATATTACTTGAAGTATTGTTTTTTGTAAAAATAGCTCTCCGCCACAAAGGAGTATGGGCAAATTAGTAATTTATTCGAGACTAATGTTTTGAGAATTTTTTATTTGTAGTTTATAGATTTTATAATTATATTGCACACCAACTAAAAGTTTTGCATTACATCCAGGAAATGTCCTACACCTAGTTCGCCTTTAAGTAGACGTAATTGTGTGTCTTGAATAAATTCGTCTCGATCAATGTATTTTTGTAAACGTTTTTTATTTTTTTTCTGTACCACAACTGTGTTGGTCACAAACTTAATATTTTTCAATAATGACTGTAGTAATTTTACAATATTTGGATGTTTGACTTTTATTTCCTTAGCCATTGTTGCATGCCATGATTCCACACTATTGGTTGTTCTATGACGGTCTGCAAATGAATTCCATATAGCCACATATTTCTCGTTTTTAAACCAAGTTTTTTCAACATATTTCACAAATGCCACCATATCATTTCTTATAAAAGATTTTATAAATATCCATCCTTCTTGAACCATGTTAACAGGTAGCAAAGGTAATCTTGTTGTCACGGTTACTAATCTTTTCGTATATGGGCATTGATTCAGGTTTAATTTATCTGCTCCTTTTGAATACACTTTACAAAGTGGCAGTAACACCCATGAATCAATAAATTTGGGAAAACACTTTTCAATGCCTTCATTGTAGCACTCTCGTAGTCAACAGTAAATTTTGCAGGTTTCCATTCTGAAATCCTTGCTTTGATTAGATTAAATAACACTTCGTAACTATTTTGTGTCCATAATGGTATAATGTCTGTCGCAAACATTGTACTGTTTCTATCACCGTGAATAGAATAAAGTTGTTTAAATGGTTTTGAGCATATAAAATAAGTCGCATTGCCAAAAAAATTGGAGAGTTGACCAATTTTGTCCCTATCGTAACAGAAAACCAAAATCCGAGTATTGTCATCCATGTAATCGGCTAATAAAAATGACTCGTATTTCTTTGGTACCACAACCTCCGAACATTTTGTAAAATTAATTTTATTTAGGCCTAGTGATTTGTTTCTTCGATCATATAGCGTAGTTATCCATACATTGTTGAGATATAAATATCTTGACATTACGTTACAATGTTTAAAGACAACTGCAATGAAAGAAGCATGAGGAAATAGAGTGACAACTAATTTTCATTTTATTTATTTTTTATAACATGAAATGTAGCCTGTATTCTTTTCTGTATCACTGACAACGTGTATGTAAAATTCACTTTCAAACAACAATCTCATTTTCTAATTTATAATATTAACTAGTACTTAATTGTTGCACGCGACTTCGTTCACGTAACTTTAAGATAGCCTATGTTATGTAGCTTTCTCTTAGGTGAAAGAATTTTTAAAATCGGTCCCTTTATTTTTAAGTTCATTTATTACAAACAAAGATAAAAATCTCTCTGTACATATATTTATTGGTATAGATTACGATAATATATTTAAATAAATAAAAAAGTTAAATCTATAACGCATCACGCGCAAAAAATTTCACCTCTATTTAAATCTTTAGACGAATCAGATATATTATATAACATTGTGAAATGTAAAGTTTTAATAAAAACGGATAAGTAGGTGTAATCCTATATATAGGTGTACAATGAAGGATCTGCCTAATCTCCGATTATAGGATGGAGGGAGTGCTACTCTGTCCGGATTTAAGGGCTCAACCGACAGGATGCGGGACTTATGTAGGATCTACACACACCTTTAAGGATTAAAGTTGAAACGCTTCCTTAAATCGCCTCTCGGCTAATACGATATTTCTTTGATGCTACAATCAAAAGGTAAATTGAATTTAAATTATTGTAGACGTTTTATTGTTTGAGTGGGATGCAATTTTGAGATACTAATTTATTTGAGTGGATTTCTTATTGCCAAGACGAATTGAAGGAAATGTGAAAAACAATTTGCTAGAATAAATTAATGTATAATTTTATGAAGAATTACATTTTCAACCCGCGATGCCCGACGCAAAAACGGGGTGTTACAACTTTGAAGTGTGCATCTGTTTCTGTCTGTGGAATCGGATGGACTGATTCTGATCTCGTTTTATCTCGTTTGGAAGCTGACGTGATCGTTACTATCCACTAGACCAAAAGTGTGTCGACTAAACGTAATAGAAAGTCAGAAGTAGTTTATAATTTTGATTAAAGCTTGTGGTATTACTTTCATTGGTTATTATATAAATTGATATGTGATACTTATTTGGATAAACCCTAGAATGTGTTACTTTAGTTCTGAATTTTGTAAATAGATGGTGAGATCTGAGCTACTGGAATTATAATACAATATTAATTGAAATTTGCACAGTAGAGGAATTTGTCGTATATATACGGCACTGGCGAAATGGACACGAAAATAATTGTCGGATAAATCCGCCTCTTGCGGCTAAAGGTTAAAGCGTATTTGCCATTATCAAAGTCATTATTTCAGAACCTAGTAGAGCAGAGGTATTATTTTGCAAATCCCGACTGGTTTAATTGAATAAATCAAGTGTTTTACAATTAATAACAGTTTCCCGTTAATGATGTGACGGTAAACACGAATTCATTCTATTATATTCGCCAACGGAATGGAATGGAAGTTATTTTTCAATTCAGTAAACAAACTGCTCGCGCCTGATTGGTTGGTTTTTGTTATTGACGTTGATTAAATGGACTATGTAAAATATTGTACAAAGTAAATTATTATTGAGGATTTAGAGATTCATAGTCACAGACCAAATAGTTCGTAACTTCGTATATTATCTGAGTTAGTAGTATGATTTTTGTATATATAATATCAAGGATTTTCTATAACTACATTAGTATTTAAAGAATAATTTATGTTTAATATAATAATTAATATTTGCAACTATATAAAAACTGTTACAGACAGGTTGACTTACTTAATCAATATTACTTAATAATTTAACTCAATTTTATCTTATCTTAAGATTAATATCTTACTCAAGATTGACAGTAACTTTGTTTTAGCGTAACGAGCCGAATAAAGGAAAATTTTGAAAATATATTTAAATTTAAAGGTTTGTGTTGTGAATTGTAAATATATAATAGTTGCCAAAGTAATTAATAGCGGCATAGAAAAAAAATGTAAGTACGTCAGTTTCACAAACAATTCTAAATACATCAAGTTGATATATTTAGTAAACTTTTTAAGGCAAAATCTTTTTATTATACCTATTAGTACCACTGACTATAATGGTGTAATAATGATGACAAAATGTCTGAAAGAAGGTTTTTATAAAACTTTCTTTCAGACATTTTCGTAATTAAAAGAAGTAGGCATATTAACAGACAGACATGACTTGGACAGCGATTTTATCCTTACATATAGTCGATTGACGCTTACATAGTATAAATTGAGGTTGATGACCGCGTCTATCTGTCTGTCTGCATGTTCTCTAACTGCTCCTTAACCACTCCTCCTAAAGCTTTGGTAAAAATGTAATAAAATCCTTAAAATAGACAACCATATAAATGGGTAGTATTAATCTTACTGTGTTTCGTAGATGTAATTTACATATATGTTTCTATTTCTACCACCATTAATAATACAAGTTTGTTTCCTAAGTTGCCCGAGTCAAGAAAATTTCATTTATAAGTAATCCAAAAACGATTATTATATACGACTAAAGAACAAAGTTACCTTCAAACTCCTAAGGAAACCGAACCAAGTGTTTTTATAGTACCTGAACAGAAGTCTTATGAAAACAGACGAAAAAGCGTTCTCATTTTTTCATTAAAGAAATATTAAGTAATCTTTAAGCTTTTCTCTTTGTAATTTTCATCCTGTTAGCATTGGACATGTAATCCTGTAATTAAATATTATTTTGTATTTTTACACTTAAAATCATCAGAGAAATACTTAAATAAAATAATACATATCGAAAATTATGTGTCGGACCCCTATGACTCACCAGTTTTGACCCGCTTCATAAAAGTGTCCGTTTGACCCACTTTTTAGTACTCGTATGATCGAACGAAGATGTGAATTATGTGAACAATTAAAAAATAGTTTTAGTTTTTAATTGTTTATTGTTTGTCACAATAAACAATTAAAAACTAGAACCGTCAACCATTGGGAAAAAAATGTTATATCATATTAGTCTAGGTTTTTTCTATATAAAGGTCGGCAGACATTCTGACGGTCTATTTATAATAATATAATATTATATAATTAACTTTATAATAAGGAAAAATAATATAATTGAATAATGTTTTGTTCCTTTGTTACAGATAAAAAATGCAAAGCCGAAAACGGCAGAAAAAAAGAAGATCGAAACAGATCAGTGTCATAAGATAGATTTAAACAAACATGTAATTTAAGAAAGTGGATTCTAGTTGCAAAATGGCGGTGACAATAGCGTTCGGTATTTCTAACCGAGGTGTGCTGGTGATAGTTCTGTTTATTTGTCGAACAATTGTATGTGACAGCCGATGTCCGAAGTTTGCTGAGAAACCTTTAGAGACGAGAGTTCAAGATGCTTCCATAGTGTTTAGGGCAGTTGTAGTTCAAACTTATTATCAGGTAAGCTACACATAGAGTACAATCTATCCAATATAATAAATAAAAGCTGTAGTAATATTAATCTGTGAATTTTTTCAATTTATTTTTATGTTAAGGTCTACAGACGAAATGGCTACCGTCGCCTATAACAAAAGTTATGCCACAGGTGCTATAAGTGCGATGCCAACCATTGTAGCATTATGGATAAGAGATTAGGAAGGTATAGTGCAATGGGCTCTGGCATCCCTTACACACTCACCGAAACACAACAGCACACGTGCTATTATTTCACGGTGGTCTTCTGTAAGGTGATGTCACTACTTGATTGTTGTTAAATAACTGTAATGAATTAGTTTACAGTTTATCATTTTAATATTATTATTTGGAAGCTTATTTTAATAAGAAGCAGATCACTATCATCCGTCATCATAATCATCTTTACTGTCCATTTACTGTCTGATTAATCACATCTTATACTTTTACTTATATTCAGTCTTACCTAGGACTACTCATTTCAGTTCTGCTGATACTATATCAGTAATACTGATGTGAAAAGATATCATTAGAGAGAGAGAGGGAGAGAGAGAGGGATAGAGAGAGAGAGAGAAGGGAGGGAAAGAGAGAGAGAGAGAGGAGAGAGAATTTGATTCTGTATATTTTTCTGTATATAATTACCAAAATACTTATCAACTTATATCTTCAGGCAGACATTTCTTCATCCGTTTTCCTAATTGTTAAATATTCAAATTAAATATTATAAATAACAAAACACAACAAATTTAAATACAATAATACTATACAAACAACGTAAGATTTATTGATTGCCAACATTAAATTCAATATATCATGAATGGCTGTTAGTAATTAATACTGTTAATACTGTTGGAGTTACAATAAGTAACTGAATTCTCACAGTATGTATAATACTTATAGTAAACAAATAACCGAGTTCGTACTGCCACATCAAATATTAAAACGTTCACCTGTAGGCTTAATTAAACGCAAATGTAATCACAGATGGGAATTCCGTATAAAATTGTTTCCATTTTGTGTGGAGCATTTTGAATTTCACAATCGCGTATTACGTACAGCTAGCCAAATACCACCGAACAGCATGAAATTTCAGATTATTGGATAATTTCGGCGTAGTTAGTGGTCGCTAATAGCACAGTATATTAACTTCATACAGTAGGTCGACGGAGACGTCTAGACAGGGCGATCGTGCGGGACGTGAGGGGTGAAACGCGAGTGGGACGAAACCCAGCTGCATACTTCGTCGTTCTTAGTAGCTTGGTACAAGTCTTCTAGGGCTGTCGCTTCTTTAACATTTTAATTTCTGAAATTTAATTTAATTTTTATTGCATTTTGTTGTATCGTGCTCTGCGTGCGCGAACGTGTAAACAAAATGGCGGTTGTGAAAACACGTGTGTATTTGATCATTTTATAATAGAATGAATGAATAGAATTTCAGAATACCTACGTAATAGGATTTGCCTTACTTTTTGTATTACGTCCAAATTTTTCTATCGATGAGTTTATTTATTTACTTCGAGCGACTTCGAATTTAAGCTTTTGCCCGTGACTTCGTCCGCACCCCTTTTTCTTTTTTAGTTAATCTTTAGGCCGCACGTTGGATACTATCGCTTAATGGTAGGGGAGCCCATGGTTCTAAATGTGGAGTCACTCGAGCGTCGTGGGGACCTATTTAATTTCGAAGATTAGATGGTAGGAAGAAAAAAGGTTATAGGTATGATGTTTTCCTTTTTAACGGTGGGGTGAGCATCTACAGGCGTTCAAAAGTATGTATCTTTCATCTTTCAAGAAGCTGCCACAAACTTGCGTTACATCCGAATCGTCTGTATTTTAAATGGGAGCTTAGTCATCCCCTCTGAAATTCACTTAACATCCCCTCTGAAAATCTGACGCGCTCGAGTAGTTTTTAAATTTTTACCCCAACCCCCACCAACCCCACCACCCAAACCGGCAGGTTAACACTTACCCCTTATCGGAGACACGTGGGGTATATACATTGGCAATATCTGACGCGCTCGAGTAAATCCCAAAATCCCCTCTTGGGCTCCTCTACTATAAGCGATAGTAGCTAGCGATAGTTGCTGAAGAGACCATCCGCACACCAACACTGTCCTCAGACACTGTTGCATAAGCGATTATTCTGTCGCCAGAGCGACCAATTTTCGTAATGAAATCAGTTGCTGACAAGAAAGCGATAAGAATAAGAAAAACCAAAAAATATATTTATAAAGATTTGTGTTTATATTAAGGTAAAGAAGAAACATTTAAATTTTTCAAAAATCTTTTACTGCCTAAAACTTGTTAATCGGAAACTTGTTAACTTGATTGGAGTTTTTGTATTAGTAAGTGATATTTTGAAATAAAGCGTGTTATTAGCATTAATTTTATTAGTATTAATTTTATTTAACAGTGTTATTAGTAAACATAATTATACCTATGTAGGCAATTATTAATTGAAATTTTTTTATAAACGTTTTCCTCATTTACACAATAAAAACCTTTATACAAAGTGCTATCGAGCATCCAATTTGCGTTGCTACTTTTTGTTTAAAATCGTTTTCACACCTCCGCTCCGACACTGCTCCATATTTTTCTCTTTATAATGGAAGTTCTGTAAAACGTTACAAAAGTTCTATTACTTCTTTGGCCTACTTATCTTTCTTGTTTATTTTCATAATGACTTGCCAAACTCTTTTTCAGTTTTTTATTCAAAGTCCTAATATTTGATTCGTATAGGGTGTAGGGTTGTACATATAGGGTTGTACATAATGATAATTTTAATTAACATCGAAGTAAACTAACATCTTACCTAAGTGGCTTAAATTAATTGTAGTTAATGTTAAATTGATTAAATTGTAATCTACAATTTGACTTTAAGGCTTCTTCTAATCAAGTTTTACTGCTGGTAAGATTAAACTATATTAGATTTTGTGTAAATTTTGTGT
Source organism: Synanthedon andrenaeformis (assembly GCA_936446665.2). Taxonomy (NCBI): domain Eukaryota; kingdom Metazoa; phylum Arthropoda; class Insecta; order Lepidoptera; family Sesiidae; genus Synanthedon; species Synanthedon andrenaeformis. The sequence goes on along the minus strand of OW387786.2, from coordinate 2,145,240 downwards.
AATTTTAATATAATTTCGTTGTTATCAAATGAAGAAAGAAGGAATTGTTATTGAGCACATTATAAGTAATAATAAATAAATCTTTATCTTTTTTTATCATTCATATATACCTTACAGTACAAGGTATGTTCTGTATGGCAAGGATGTGCAAGTATATAGTATTATTCGAATCCTACTTCTATATATATAAAAATCTCGTGTCACGATGTATGTTCGCGATAAACTCTGAAACTACTGAACCGACTTTGATCATACTTCATAAGTATCTGTTATTTGGTCCAACTTAAAAGATAGGATAGTTTATATCTCATTTTTTTAAAATTATATAACATTTTTAACATAGCGCCATCTGTTGATACTTATTCAATGCAGCAATTATTTATCTGTGAGTTCCATAAGGTTCTCACAGATGGCGGTTTAAAGTAATTTATCGGCTGGATTGCAAAAAGCACCCCGGGCGAAGCCGGGAGCGGGCCACTAGTCTATAATATAAAAATGAATCCCTAAATGTGTTGCTAAGCGCAAAACTTGAGAATGGCCTGTTTTGCAATTTAAGATTATGTAATGTGTCCGTCCATCGCTACATCGACAGCATTAGTTCACACTATCTAACATCATATTAGTTATGTCTGTAAGAGTGCCTTCACTCTTGTTCGAGCTAGTACATTCGATCCGAGGTCTTGAAATTTCTAATAAACCTGGACGGTTTATGCCAATATTGAATGTGACACGTAGATAAAGGCGCAAATAAAATAATGTTCTTAGTCATATTGTGGTTTTCATATGTATACTAGCGCAACCTGACAACACATGCCTTGTCCGCTCGGCATTCTCGGAAATAATATTAATCTGCACGGCGCGTGTATCCAGCTGACCGAAATATTTTTTGGGTAAGCGTGTTAGGAGCGTAAGGAATATTTATATGGATTTTTGTGTTACAAAAAGACTTATAACTGATCTTTAACAAGCCTTTTTATTGATTTTATCACTGATACGATGATGACGCCGAAAGCAGCTATAAAATTGATTCGATAGCCACAGTAAATAAATGCTCAATACTTCGTCATATTTGAGTTATGTGTAAGTAATGTTATTGTGTAAATATTGTAAGAGGAAATGATGAGGGGAAGGGAACATTATTCGCAAGATTGTTGTGGGGGGTGTGAGCGCAGGGGGAATATAGTTACACGCCTCGATTCACTCGTAATAAGTCTTGGTAATAGATATTGCGTAGAGGTCGATGTTGTTCATAATGTTATTTAAAATCTCATTAAAATTGCACATTTGGTCGGACTCTATTAAAGGTACCTACTATGTTTTATAACATAAGAACTAAGTTTTTTCTCGAGTTTTTAGTCAAATTTGGGCCTGAAGTAAAAATCGAATTATTTTTCGACTTCACAAGGTGGTATTTTTATTATATATCACCTAAATGTACAGTTGTCAGCTAAGTATATATATTATATACTCAGATAATGTACTTTGTCTATTTCAGGCAATACACGAGGAAGGTATTTGCGTATATCACAATAATATTTAATATGTTAGTCCAAGAATTTATGTAAATAATAATTACTTCTCTGTTCTAAATATATTAAAATTAATTTCGTTTAATCTATAAACTTTAAATATTATTAAATTAGTATAAACATAATACTAAAATACACAAATAGCTGCATTGTAGAACATTCTGAGATAAATATTTTTTTTAAATATATTATTACAATCTATAGGTAGGGTCTTGTTACAATCTGTTCTCAGTATAATATTACTTATATTAGTGATGGTATAATATAGGTATATAACCACTAATGAATCCTTTCAAAAAACTCTATTTTCCTAACTATTAAATTATCCGTCAGATCCCACAAATTAGGTTCAACATTGTCTTAGCAAAGATCGCCCATTTCGCCAAGCCTCGAGTTAGGCTACAGCTATAAAGCCCGGTTCTGACGCGAATGAAAAACAATAATGAGGCGATTTGTCTCCCGTCCGTACGTTCGCCCGTTACAGATCGTAGTGTTGTCCATTATATCTATCGATAAATTGCCTGGTCAAACTAAAAATTCTGCATTTCAAAATTCTTCAAATTTTGCATCTTTATTTTTTAAAAATTATTGCTTTAAAGAAAGTGTATTGAAACAAAATGCCAGATTTGCTAAAGTATTGCCACAAGAAATTTGGATCACTAAACATCTTCTAAAGAAGTAAAAGACATTACAATTTCAAAATCATAGCACTGCAAAAGCGCGAGCCCGCTGAGCAGGTTCACCAAACTTCGCTAAACACTAAGAAGTTTTGCACTCATTTAAGTATATTTATTTAATTAATAAATATTATATACCTTTTGTCCGTGATTTGGTTGCGAATTTCTGGAACATAGACTAGGTGATCGCACGCAACATGTTCTACTAATTAAAATACTTTATTCTTAAGTGCACTGATTAGATTTACTTAGCAATAGAAACAGTCGATTTTATTCTTTTATAATTATGGTGCCGTTCATTTTCCAACTAATTATAAATATGTCTAATGTAATTGATTAGACTTTCTCACAACTTTTTGTATTGGAAGAACCATACAAAAAGATGGTAGATGGTATCTAATACTGTCAATACTAAACAATAAAACATTACAAATGAACGAGGAAAAGGGACTGACTATTTTGTCTTTACCTATTTATATATAGATAAGCAAACAGTGCAACTAGGATAACTTATAATTTATATGCAGTTTCATAGGAATGACAAATGTACGAGAACATTGTTGAGATTATTATGATCGCAACTTTGTAAATAAAGCTCAGATGGCGTTCGTAGCTAGTCCGCTGCATCCTGAATATCAAATATCATTGTTATAGCATCGCATTTTACAACAGTTGTAAACACTATACGTATATTTAGCTTCATTTGAATATTCCCTTCCTATATATTAGAAGCTAGTTGTCGCTGTTGTAGCTACAGAGTAATATATTTCGTCTAAACTTATTCTCCAAGACCTTTTAGCTACTTACTTGGTATTTAAAGCATTGCTTAGAGTAAAGGTGTTTGAAGAAAAACGAACAACTATGGGAAATAAAACGACGCATCCAATTACTGAACCGATGCCTTTAAATAAAAAAAATGTGTGTGTCAACTCCGGCACACGACTGGAGTTTACTCCTTACGAACGATCATTTTTTAAATCATATTGTTTATATGGCACAATATCTATGAAACTTCAGGTATTCTAAAATATTCAAAAAAAAAATAGAATGTAACTATAACACAATCGTGCTCGCAATTCGTGCTCGCATCCCGTGTGACAATTTTGATTTTACTCCCATAAATTTTCATAAATCTATTTGCATATATAAAGCCCGGGATTCTTAATCGTTTCTTAATCTTAAGGATCTTAATAAGCTTAATCGATTCTTAAGGAATAAATTCAACAAATATGTAGGTCGGGCGAATCTGGTCCGCATGCGGGTGATAGCACGCTCTTGACCACACGCAGGTCAAAGATTTCGTTTGCCGCTGCATTGTCGTGCGTGTCGCCAGTAAGTTAACTCTCTGTATCAATCTTCATTATTCTTCGCGATTATATGCGTACTATGACCATGCGTGCAACCCACGTCACAGTAAAACAAACACTGAAGGCAGAAGAACGCCTCCCGCATCCGGTTAGCATGCACGCAGGTGTTGCCCACATGATAGGAAAAACATGTATGAAATGATAGAATGCGGACAGCCTGCATGCGGACTAGATCCGCGCGCGTGCAAAAAACGCATGACAGGGAAAAGGCCCTTACTAGCCACAGAGATAAATTGAACCGATAGGAATCTAACTCTCTGATCGGATATGTAATATTGAAATCTGGAGAATGACTAGACTGACCGACTTAGCTGAAGTAATGACGCTATGTCGGTCAGTAATGTGAAATGGACAAGCCACATCTGTCGCACATATGACGAGAGATGAGGTCGCAAAGCGTGCTAATGAACTGATTGATATTGTAAAGACAGAATAATATAAAATCTGGGTATGTATGGTTCAAAATCATAAATAGTGAAAAATAAGATGAAAAGAGAGAGAGAAAGAGAAAGAGAGAGAGAGAGACAAAATATTGATGTAAAACAGAGACACACAATAAAAGAGAGTACAAAACAGAGAGCAGTTAATTAATCAATGTAATATTAAATTATGGAAATCAATCATCAGAAAGTGCTTGACGTGTACTTCGTGGAACTTTTAGGGCATTTAAGAGAAAGCTGAGTCAACCCCTCAATAAACTTTTGATAATATTTGCACCGCAGATCGTCTTCTATACATATTTAATAAAATCGTAAACGATCAGTCGTACATTAAATATTGTTTCAATTTTTTTTTACTCTTGTATTATAGGAAGTACCCCGTAACATTTAGTGGCACAGCTAGTATTGCATAAAAGAAAACAAAGTAAGGTTTTTGGTATCGGAACGAATTAAGTATGTTGCATTCCGGATAAGATTTTTTTCATTTTTAATTTTTAATTTTTAGTTAATATAATGTCGTATTTTAAGTCATATATAAGAAATGGTTTTCCTATAAATTTTATTGCTCATACATATAATTTTGTCAGGTTTTGATGTTTTATTTTTCAACTCTTAAGAAAAAAGCTAGAACTCAATATTATATTTTGTGTAATATTAAATGTAAAATGTCCTTATTTGTTCTTAAGCTTCAAAGGGAATAATTAACCGCAATCTCCAAGAGAAACAAAAAGTTTATTTCAACATATGAAACATAAAGGGCTGTTATAATACTATAAGAAATTCTTGAGAGAGCGTTAATATTTCTTACTGTTCCCGTTCCGCTCTTATGACGACGGAAGAGATACATAACTGGAACCTTTTGGCTAAGTCAATGTAAAAGCAATTCTGTGTCTTCGCCAATAGAGTCTATTTGAGTCTGTGTTTATTGATTTATTAATCTATAACGCTATTATATTGTAATATTATTTCTGGTGCAAATTATCTTTTTCTTGCAAGTGGGTATGTAAGGGGTGTGTTTATTTATTTATTTTTTATGAAAGATAAAGAGAGTGATGAGTCATTTTAGAATTTTGTTTAACTATACTTATTACTTATTTTAGGGAATTTAACAGATATCTTTTCGTGACACCTATTTCCTTATTTAGAATGTTCATAAATTTTATTTCTTTAGTCGTCTCTTACCGGTTGTTTCGATTGGTCCCTGCCAGTTAACAATTATAAATTATCAATAGTAAATTCAGTTAAATCAATCGCGTATTTGTGGAGATTTAGGCGTTCTCTTTGACGAAAAACTTACATTTAGAGATCATTATGATTACATTGTCAGTAGATGCAACAAATTATTAGGCTTTGTCATAAGGTCCACGAAGCAATTTAAAAAGCCTGCTTCCACTCTTTCCTCGTTTTGCGCTTTGGTGAGAAGTGTTCTCGAGTACTGCTGCCTATTTTGGTCTCCCTTCTATGCTGTTCATATAATAGGATTGAGTCCCTGCAGAAAAGACTTCTTAAAATAATTTCATATAGAAATGGACTAGGTCGTACATACCACAAATATACTGATAAGCCTTCGGAGTTTTAGATTGTTATCTCTGGAAGATCGACGAAGGAGGTATGATATCGTTTGTCTTCATAAAATATTACACTCATCCTGGGATTGTCCGAATCTTCTCTCCGCGATTAAGATCAAAATTTAATACAGATCACGTTCTCCTCACTTTGGTCCCTTTTTCATGGAAACACATAAAAACAACACATCCTATTACAATCCCTTGGTTATGATGTGTCGAAGTTATAATGATATGGTTATCGGGTGTGAGGTCGGTATTGATATATATGTATTTGACTGCAAGTTTTCTAAATTCAAAAAAAGATTATGTCCGTTTTCACCAACAGACACCTAGAGTTAGGGAACACTTAACTACTACTTAGGCCGACCATTCACGGCAGTCCGCCTTGCAGTTCGGCACTTCATGCAGGATAGTGAATGTGACTGCCGTGAATAGCCGGCTTTATGTGTTCCCTAACTCTAGGTGAGTGTTGGTGAAAACGGGGATAAGACTAATATTTAAGTAGAAATTAAGAAAGTGTTATAAATTAAGAATTAAATAAGTACTTAAGACCATTAGTAGTTAAGTTAAGTTAAACATGTTAAGTACACTGTTTAGGAGTGCAATTTAGATAATAATCCATACACATGTAATTTATAGTTTTCATGTATATAATTGTAATCTGTTTGTGTACTACATCAAATAAATAAATAAATAACCAACACGCAACCTGGTGCCGTAATAAGATTCTCACAGATTTGTTACAAATAAATAAATTTTCAAGACTAAACACATCAAGAAAGTAGGCTTCATAAACTTGTGTTATGAATAAACAGACAACGGCTTGCGTTATGGAAGCTTAAAACCCTACATACCCAATCAGAGTAAATACCCCCAAAGAAAAGTTTATATCCAAAATTTGCCCTGCCTGGATTCGAACCCGGTACCCCATTCAGAGTGCAGCGGTATGTAGCTAAAGGCTTTAACCACTCGACCAATGGACGCTTAAACTAAGAAAAGGGGAATCGATTGATTAAAACCGATTAAACCTAACCTAACCTAACAAAATAGATTATTAGCAGTAAGTATGTACTTAAAGATTTTCGTTTTTGTTACAGAGCAAAACACTGGACTTGGCTCTGGTGTCTATTTATAAAGGAGGCGTGGAATTGGCTTCCGTCAGCCAGTATGCCGGATCACCTTACAACACTACAGATAGGTAAGAAAATTTGCAACTATTTAGTTTCCAGTTATTGTGAGGGTGAAAGTAAAGTCGAAAAACATTTTAAAAGTGCAGGCCACCCACGTCGGGTTTTTAACCTGCGATTCCTTAACAGAGTGTTTAACGTACATTGTTTTGAAAATAACAAAAGTAGCGTCACTCTTAGCACAGTAACACAAACTAATGAATAGAATATCATGAAATTTTAACAGCTGTCTTTTGAAGGTTAGTACTAACTGAAAAAAGGTGAATGCAATAAAACTAGCGCCATCTATGTGTTAGGCCCGGGACTTTTCAGCCCATGTAATATGACGTATAGATAGATGTGGATATAGATATACATACAGTAGTACACACTTAATAAGGCTCGTCGCGAATCTTCGTTCACGCAGAAAAGAAAGTACGGCTCCGATGATTAACGAAGAAAGCTTAAAAATTAAAATCAACCTTAGATGCAAAATCTATAAGGTTCATAATAAAATGCAGCTGTTAGTTTTGTCTCACTCGCACGAGCGTAACATGGCGGCAGCTGGCGACCAATAGCGGTTCTAGAAAAAGCCGCGAAGTGTGTCTATTGGTTGATAGCATTTCCCATCTTAAAAATTCTTCTTCTGCGCAGGTACATCGATGAGCCATATCAGTTGGGTACTACTGTACATATATATGATAATAGATATACATAAAAATGCACTTTGACTTGATTTCGTGAATGAATTAATCTACAAACAGAGATTTAAATAAATAAAATTTCAGTACAAATTTCATTCCATTTCACGATAACCTCAATTAATAAATTATTTAATAGAGTGATTGAATGGAGAAATGTGTTTGATTTCATTGTAATTTAATATGAATTTATGGGTCTCTTTGATAGTTGACATTCATAAAGTTGACGGTATAAATTAACACAGTAACTATATTATTTAATATGTTTTAATACTTACGTGGATGTAGACTACATTTTTAACGCCCGACGCCCGACGCAAAAGATGGCTGTTATAAAGTCTAACTTTAACAGGTTCGGTTGATTTGAAATTTGCTCTACTGTTACTTCCTTTGTATTTCCTTGACGTTTTAATTTTAACCTGATGCTGCAGCATCAAGTAGTCTCCGGTATACTTGTAACTTGTAACAGTTATAGCGTGTTTGGTCTCAATCTTTGAATTAGCGAAGCCCGTCGGCTGCCACCGGGACAGTGGCGGGCTACGCTAACTAATTATATTGTCCTAATAGAATGTCGGGGATTATGAATGCATTCTATTTTAAAGTAGAAGTGGATTCAGTTGTATTCGCGTAATATTAGTGTTGAAATTGCAAGAGCAATTATGCTGTAGCCACGGTGAATATTGCAATCAAAGCACTGCATTTAAACTAGATGTAGACAAAAGCTTACTGGGAATGGCAGGCATTATTGTTGAAACATTAACTGTAGCCCGTGCATCTATAGTGCGCTTTGATTGCAGAATCGTCTGACATTACAACACTGACTAATTATAAATCTAATAGTCTTATCGGAATCTCACTAGTGGTTTTGGTTAATATCCTAACTAATATTAAAAACGCGAAATTAAAAACTCAGATTAAAAACGTGTTTGTTTGTTCGTTTGTTACGCTTTCACACCTTAACCACTGAACCGATCATCATGAAATAAAGATATTGTGGTAACAACCCAAACCATATAAAGATATAAAGGGAGATATAGTGTGTTATCGACCCTGATAACCCTGAAATGAAAAGTTGTTTCAACCCTACCACACCAGTAAACTACAATATGTTCAAAGTTCTTTGGCTTACGCACTGATTATTTTTTTTTGTAAATAGATATGTTTTTAATTTATGAATGCGGAATGCAGGATGTCCGCCAAACACTAGTTAAACGAATTTATTAGAAATAATTTTATGCAATTTATTATTTTGTGTCCGTAAAAAATTTAAAATATTCAAATTCAATGTGGTATATACAATTGTTGTATTTAAAGGTATATATTATGTCCACATATACCACCTACAAGCGGTGTGCAGTTCTAGAAATTTATATCAATTACTTACTCGTAATAGTTCGCATCGCATCGAAATAATAATATATCCTTGCAAGCAATTTCGCTGTCGCATCGTTTGTACTATAGTCACATCATATAGGAACTCATTCAAATAATAAGCTTTTTCCGCAATAAGATTACGTAAGTGTTCTTTGAACACTTTTGGTAATTTTATTGTATAAGTGCGGTGCCATACAAAAGAAACTTTCTTTCTGATCCTAACGGCGACCATACAAAGTTTATAATTATGACGTGGACGCTTCATATAGTCGAATGTGCTAGTTTTCTTTTATAAACATTTTTATGCACTCAAATATAAACACTGAATGCACAGTAAAATTTTTCAATATTTTCAAATACAGCTTCAAAATCTTCAAATAATCCCTTTGTTCTTATATCGTATACACTTTTTTGCGTTGCAAATACCATTGGATTATTATCCGTAGTTTCTCCAGAGAACAATACTGAATTTATTTCTCACACAGGAAATGTCCAATCCCACTGGTGAAAGGACTCCTGCCCCTAATACCTAGAGTATTAAGCAATTAACCTCTACAAACTAACTACAAACTAAGAAGGAATTGGTAGAAAATGACCCATGTTAGCCAATAGATTCATCCCTAGACCCAAAGAACCCAACGAAAGAAGTATTGCTGCTTATTTATGTTAAAGTCGACAGACAGACTGGCGGTCCACTTGATGGTAGGTGGCTACCGTCGTCTATTACACAAGTAACGCCCACAGGTCTTGCAAGTGCGCTGACAACCATCGCACGATTGAGGATAAGGATAGAGAAATGGGCTCTGGCATCCTCTACTAGTAAGTAAACAAACACAACCGCTACTAGTAAGACTAAGAGTTAAGGCAAGCATCCTATAACCACTCTTCGAACTGGCTCAATTTTTTTTTCGTAAATATATTCTATACAAATCAATTCGGCCTCGGATAAAAACTTCTGCCCACCTTCAACTTTGCTCTCCTCCCGTAAATTATACCAAATTTTCGTCAGAAGCAAGTTAAAGATTAGTGCGGAACTCAATTAAACCAAACGCAAAGTTTGCGCGGAATCGCGATCCGTATAATTAAATTTTCTTAGCAAAAGTACTGCGTGACTCAAATGTACTTCTGGTGCAGGCCTCTTATATCGAGCTTTTATTATATTTAATAGGATTTAGTCGTCGGCGTCTACAAATTCTCAAAACTTTCTACTATTCTATTTGCGTTAATTGTTTTTTTTTTTAATTTTAGCCCTTTATTTTCTTCGATTTTCAAATACAACTCAGTCGAGATTATAAGAGTTTTTAGTGCCTAAAAAATTGCATCAAAGCAATAATGTCGCGTGGGCTTTATGGAGAGTTGTGAAGAGTCTCCACAAAGCCCAAAATGAAACGAAATATGGACAGCGAACTGCTTGTAAATATTTTATTATTTCGATAAACGTGGATTATGAACATTCATTTTTTATAAATGAATAAGAAAATAGTGAAAAATTATAAAAATATGATTACTTGTTTGAAGTTCTCATTTGAATTATTTTAAGGATCTCTCAATCCTGGCCGCATCTACATTTCAAGTAGAATTTATTCGTTAGTCTTAATTTTTTTAATTAATTCGCCCTTTTAACTAATAAAAAAGTTTCTAAAAGTATTAGTTTTGTGCTAAACGTTATAGTTAGAAAATAATTTATTTCTAAAATTTGTAGTCGTGATGGTTTTGGCTTATAATAAAAATGAAATATGTTAATAAATTTATAAATGTAGCACAAAAAGATTTTAATTTCTATAATTTATGATAAAAAAATACAGATTAAAAGAAAATTACAGTAAAATTATGAAACAAAATTTTTGATATTTTAACTAACTTTTTATAAAAGGAAGTCAAATTTCCTCTTCTATTATGCAGATAAAAATGATTTTCTGTTTCTGCAGGCAGGTAAACCTTAAGGTTAGCCCTCAATTGGAAGGGTGCTTCAACTGGAGTATGACTCCATCGCAAAGCGAGCTCGTGGTCTTCGCGAGGGTCAGCGACCCTATAGTGGACTTGGAAACTACTCCACCTGACGGACCCTGGTTAGAAGGAACAGCCTCAGCCGTCCCTTGGAGTTTGGGTGTTGACATCGCCATATGGAACGCTGTTGGCAAGTTTCTTTGAATGTATAAGTATATCAAAAACTATAATATATATTTTTAAATTACCTTATATTGTTAAATGTATAGTGTATTTTATTAAAACGTCACATATTTACAGGTTAACAAATTGTGTTTTGGAATAAACATAAAGCCATACCATATGCCTTATTTTATGTCAAATTCAAATTTTCTGTGTCTCGTACAAAGTAGAAGCCTGTGGCCCTAGATGGGGTGTCAAATTCATAAAATATATTATTTATATAATTTATTTTATATGGTATCATTCTTTATATTTTTATGTGTATTGATAGGGTTTATAGTTTATCAATAACAACAACTATTTACTCTTCAAATCATTTATCAAAAGATAATTTCGTACTACGGTGTGTAAACCTAACTTGCTGACAATTTTTTATTATTAAATAAGGATGTACTGAGAAAGTAAAACCTTTTAGGATTACTATCTAGTAATAAGCTTAATGAAAAAAATTAATTTATCATAAAATAGAGAAGGTTTCATACAAATATAATTTTTAGTTCTGACATGAAGTTTCCCCTTTAATTAATATTCACGTTTCCAACACAAGCCTTGTTCAAACAAGTTCAAACAACTAATAGGTACATCTAACAAAGCAATTAAATTTAAAACTAACATTCAAAAACATATTTAAGTTTAATGTAAAGTTAGAACTTGTTAATGAACTAGGGTATAGAATTTTATTACTATATCAAATATTAAAGGTCAAATTGTGTTACTCAAATTTATTATTAACTAGCGATCCTTATTCTTTTTAGCTCCTTATTCTTAACAATATTTTTCTGCAAAAAAATATAACACATTTCTGATTTATTGCTTTTTCCATTAGTAAAAATACTATCAACATTTGTTAGGCGTTATGTTGCTCATATAGAGGATGTTTTTTAAGGCCGATAGAAATTACGAAAGGGCTAATTGTCAAACGAACTGTCCTACTGCGCTCACTTTTTCTCTGGCAAATCAACATGAATAGATTGACGCTTGAACAACACTACCAAAATTATCAAGATTTACTTTAAAAATCAGTCATCAATTCGTGCAACTTATTGGACGACTTCGTTGTTTTTTGTGGCGCACATAATCGTCCATCTGAACAAGCCATCCGTCGAATTCATACTCTCTAAATGATGCAATAAAACCATCACGTCGAAGGAATGTGCGCACTGAAGAGAATATTGCCGTTGTATACGAAAGTGTGGAATAAGATCCAAATTTATCGATTCGTCGTCATTCGCAGGAATTGGTGCTCGGTCCGTCCACTACGTGGAAAATTTTGCGCAAAGGTCTACACCCGTTTAAGATCCAGCTGGTGCAGAAATTAAAACCACGAGAGCATTACATGCGTCTTTCTTTAGTCGAATAAGCTCTAGAGCAGTTGGAATCTGAAGTTGGAAGCTTTTGTGCGGTGTGATGAAAGATTATAATTTTACAGGTTGGGCAGGTTGGGGTGAATGGGGAGCTTGCAGCAGAACTTGTGGAGGCGGCACACAGAAGAGACGGAGATATTGTTCGAGAACCACATGCGAGGGCTATGGGGAACAAGGACGATCGTGCAACTCTTTTGAGTGCCAAGGTGACCATCTGTCCTTCAAACGATATAGATTCTGACATGTAGAAGTTATTTTAAATAAATATATGGTAAAATGTTAAAATAAATGATTTTATGTAAGTTACTATCATTCTCCGTTTTTTTAAGCCGACGATGGAGCGATCTAACCCAGAAAATGCCCATTCACTCGAACTTTAAAAAGATTTGGGTTAAAAGTTAAAATTTAACTTTTTTTTATTCGTACAGGCACGATTAACCCATTGGCGCCGAATTCCAGGCGAAATTTCCACCCAGCTCAAGCCAGGTGGGGCTTGGTAGCAGACAGACCTAACGCGTTCAGTCTCAAACCAAATTCATATATCTGGATCGCATCATCAGAACTGTTCGCAGCCGGAAAGACATTTCCAAGACAGTTCACACTTTTTATTTCTCTGAGGCTACGGCCAGAGGTAAGTGTATTAATATATTTTTTTTGTCTTGTCCACTTGATGACGGTGTCTACCGTCGTGAATTCCTACCGGTTGTATAAAATTGGCGGTCGGTTGAGGAGTTCATTGACATAAACACATAGATATATGAGTTCTATGTACACAAAAATCATTACAGGGAATAATGAAGGTGTTTTAAAAAAATCATTTATAATAATTATTTCATTAATGAATGTTGGTTGCTTTACTTTACACCGAAACCTTAGGCATTTAATGTGGATTAAAATTTTTAATAATAAAGCAACTGATAAAAGGTATAAGTAGAATAATTACTGCTAACATTATACTAAAATCAAATCATCTACTTAAAATCTTATCAAATATTTTATTGATTAAAATAAGGCTATATAAAAAAAATATACTAACAAAATTACATTAATTTTTAATTGATCCTCGAATTTTGATTAAAACGACTAATAATTATGATCAACTTAATTCTTTTGTAAATCATTTGACGAACTCCACCTAATTATATAAAGCTCTTGTAAATTCTCTCTTTCATGCGTAAAATTTAATTTTGACATTGTTTTAAAGTAATTAATTAAACAGAACGTATTTCTCCACTCTCAGTACAATTTCTGTTCAAACTTTTCACTTTATTACAACACCGTTGAAAACTTGTGTTTAATAATATTTTCTTTATTCATTAAAATGTCTTCTGCTTTAACTGGAATATTAATTGCGATTCACAAAGGAGTTAAACTAAAACATCGTTAATTATATTTAAAGTTGTTAATACTTGAGTAATTTTTTGTTGAATTACATTAGAAATATAAAATATTAAATATACACTTTGAATATTTAAAACTATATCAAATATACATCTATACTAATATTATAAAGCTGAAGAGTTTGGTTGAACGGTTTAACCTCAGGAACTACTGGTTCGAATTGAAAAGTTCTTTTTGTGTTGGATAGTCCATTTATCGAGAAAGGCTCTGCGACCAATAGGAGCGGAGCGTCAATGGAAAATGTTGCAAAAACGGAAAAAAATATTCCTTTTTGAGAGCTCCCTTATGATGGAATTGTTCCTCTTCAAAAGTCCTAAAAAAAGGTTTGCGACAGCATATGTCTATCTTTAAAGATTGATTCAATATAACCTTTTTTATGGTAATTATACATACTATTACAAAGTATAATGTCGCTGTCCGCTTTTGTCTGTTTCTCCGCTAACATCTTCTTAACCATCCAAGTGATTTTGATACGGTTCTTCCTAATGGAAATAGCGATAATCGAGGGAGGTTTATGAATATAAAATTTGCAGAAAAAAATTACATTAGTTCGAAGCCAGGGGCAGATACATACTATGAAATAAACCATTGAAATATGCACTAATAAAAGATTTTTTTTTTCGCTATACTTAACCCCATTTCCGTGTACTAAAGCGGTTATCACACTTTACAATTTGAAGGAATCCAATTTAGGTACCTAAGTAGTGAACCTAGTGATCACACCACACGAAATTGATTTCTAAATCGAAGACATAGAGTGAAAATAGATAAAATCTAAATTGGTTCCAATCTGTTCTAACTGCGATTACACTTTCCAATTTCCTAAATTGGAATCCTTCAAATTGTAAAGTGTGATAACCGCTTAACCGTGAACACACAACAGTCGAGTCGTACGGACTCGTGAGGCAGTCTCGCGAGCCAAATTCTCAGTTACCACGAACGTGCCTCGGTATGCGTTGGCTCGCGAGCCAATTTATGTTGTCGTCTAAAAAATTTACTGAAAATTATTTCCGTATTGATTGCAACGCTCGTAAAGATTTTTAATCTTTTTAATTTTTCTTTAAAACGTGCTTGTTTTCTTTTTTTTAACAATACATGGCTGACCATTTCTAAATATTCAATAGATTCTGGTTCACCTGCCTCGGGGTATCAGTATTTACCAAATTCGATTTAAATCGAATGTGATTAGACAGAGGTACTTTCGCTTCTATAATGTCACATTTGGATAGATTAAAATAAATAAGTCATAAACGCTTTTTTTAAGAAATTAGAATATTTTCTCATAAGACATTTACTCATAAGACATCCTTATGGGGTATAAACACAGTCTCATAATCTTTTTCTTTGTTCAAATTGTGTATGAGGTAACAAACTTTGTAAAAAAAAATTCCTTTGATAGTTTCACTAATCTTGTAATATTATTCTAAATTCAAATCCAATAGGAGCTGGATTCAGCACGTTTCTTACAAAATTTAAATTTCTTGTAGTTTTCAGTAAAGGTTTTATTGAAGTATATAGTATATATAGTATATACTATATATTATATAGTAAGTAGCTTTTTTAAACTTGACCAGAGCATCAAGTCTTTAGACTTTTAGCTTCTATAAATAAAACCACAGCTAATGGACCCTTTGACGACGTAACATTTGCACTTAAATTCAATTAAGTCGTATAAGTACTCGTACATATTCCTTATACGACGACGTCCTGTTTTTAAGAAGTGAAGAAATGAATTTTATTAAATTTATTCTATTTACTTTATTATTTATATATAATTTTAACAAATTTAAGACAAATATAATATGATACATTTAAAATGATAACACTAAAAAACAACCCAGATTTAATCTTGTGTTATCATTTGTTATTATTATCACATACATAACATAGCAAACGAGCAGTTTCATTTCACATCAAATGCCATGGTCCAATAATTTTTGGCAGAAAGCTATCTGTTAGATCAGCTAGAAGACAATAAAAATAAATAAAGACAATCTCTTAATGTGAATAATTAATAATTAAACTCATTGCTTAAGACAGTTGATGTGAATCAAAGAGTTTATCATACGACGTTTGCGAGGCACATTACACAATATTTCTTCGCTATTTATATTTCAGTTTTATTAAAATGTAACCCAAATTGATCAGTCTCATTCTAAAGCAATACATTTTCGAAGTAAATCGTTTGTACTGCCCACATAAATATTATCGTTCCATGTGCTTAGTCATTATACTAATAACAATCAGGTGACGTCATATCTCAGATAAAGGTCGATATTTTCGTCTACACAAATAACGACTCGTTAGCTCAGTAGGTTAGAGTGCCGATATATAAATTTACTTGAACATCGGAGGGCGGAGGTTCAAATCCTTCACGAGTCAGTGAATTTTGTCTATTAATTTATTTCTCGTTTATGATTTTTTAATTTAGTCTACTTAAACATCGAAGGGCGGAAGTTCAAATCCTTCACAAGAGAGATTAGCATACTCGTTTGTGCAACAGACAACCAGACGAAAGTACTAAAAACCATTTTTTATATAAGTGGACCGTCAGCCTACTTGCTAGTTTTCAATCACCGACGTCCAGGAAGTATTTGAGACGTTCTTCTTTTTTACCGACAATTTGACTGGTAAATTTTTAGATTTGTTAAAAAATTAAATATGTCCTTTCTTTAATAAAATATGTTTTAAATTATTGCCTGATTATCGTAGATTTTAAAAACATATAAAGCAGCGAAGTATTAGCTCTCATTTTTTATTAACTTAAAATTTTTCGGAACGATAACAAAATATAAACACCTCAGTCACAGAAATACCTAGTTTGATTTATTACTTTTCATGCAAAATCAGATCTTTAGCTTTTTATTTCAAAAATGTTATTCAATACGACTCTCACATTTTTGCTTGTTAAGATAACAAATTTTGGAATATTATGCAAGTCTTCAAATAAAATAACGTGGGAATATGGACGTTTGTTGTTTGAAATTGTTTGAATGCTAACGTGATTGGGATCGTTCCTAGCTATAATTTATGAAAATTTCTTCAGGGTTTTGAAGACTATCAGCCCATTTACCTAGTTGACGAAGAGATTTCACTAACTTCCACAGGTTCGATTGATGTGAACTTTCGTCGACTGTTAACACCGAATATTTACATGAATGACATAGTAACCTGATCTGATACTGCAACATAAACTACTCTGCGGGACACCTAACTCCTCACCCTCACAACTTACGATAAGGCGTGTTTTGGCTCTATAAAAAGTCGGGAGTTAGTTTATATTTTAATTATAGCTTGCAACATTAAAAAATACTTATAAATCCTCTTAAATTAATTTAAAAGTGTTTTATAATAAGACCTTGCCAACTAAGGGGTATACCTACTTATGTACTAAGATTAAGCGATAAATACGAGTATTTAAAGAATAAATCCAAGGTAATAGAAATTTTGTGTGTTATTAGAGTGGTGGATATGGGCAAGGAACTCTCTTCTCCTTACGGTCTCGCCGACGCACGGGCTCCTTTCTGTCCCTGGAGTTGGCTGGTAGAGGAGCAGCAAGACTCGTTCACGCAGGAGCCGGTTCTTCAAGATCCATATATCTAGCAGTTCCACTGTACGACTTCCGTTGGCATCATATCGCTATAAGGTAACCAATTTTTTTTTCTTGTATTTTCGCTATCACAAAATATTTGTATTTTAAACTACTTAGCTGAACCTAGCCACGTTTCGCTGCGGCCTAGCTGCGAATTTTCATATGTATGTATATCTAACTAAATGATATATGATATAACTATCTAACTATAGACCTCGTAAGAAAAGTACTCGTCGTTATATTTAGAGGGCTATATGCTCGGGGTTACAATGCGAGATAGATCGAATTAGGAATGAGGAGATCCGTAGACGAATCAAACTTACCGATATAACCCAACAGATCAGAAGTTGAAGTGGTAGTAAGTATAATACAGAGAACCGATGGCTGTTAGGGCCGGAAGGTTCTCGAATGGAGGCAAGGCAATTGACCGGAAAGCGCAGTGTAGGACGTCCACCCACAATGTGGACAGACTTTCTGATAAGCTTACGATTACCAGTCACTTGAGGAATTGACACTATTCTATTTGTAAATTTTATGCATTATCAACATTCGTTTGTGTGATAGTACCAACTATAACTATAAAAGTGTCTTACACAATATAAACTTAAACAGCCTTACCACAGAAAAACAAGTTAAATGAGTTTAAAAAAGGGTTTAACAAAACGGGCTTAAAATTTTTAAACCCGTTTAACTTTTTTCGTACCACAGAACCTTTTCAACGCTGGGATTAGTTAAACTAGTTTAAATTTATTTCTTATGGCAATATTAAAAGAATGTCTATGTTCGTTTGGATTATGCATTATTATCCTTAAAAACAATGAAACTAAAAATTTATATTGTTATTTTAATAATATTGTATTATTTATTTTAATCAACTAAATGCATTTTTAATAACTATTTTATCAATATTTCTTTATTTGTAACTATGTTTATTGTGAAATTTCTATGACTTAATGGAAAGTAATATTATTATACCACGAGGAAAAAAAAACGCGTAATGACTTCTTTCTTTGACTTTGGCAGTTTTCCATACAAATATTTTTCGCTCTCGCGTGACTATATTGAGTGCGTATGGAGTGCGTACTGCGCAAAGAAATTTAAATAAGTACCTACTGCATAATTAAAAACTCCTGTAATAAAATATCTCCTATAAATCTATCCTCCTATAAAAGATGGAAGTATATAAGAAAAGAGGAGAAAATTGGAATCGTTTTGGAAGTCATAATCCATCCAATCCATCATTATATTTACAATTTTTTAGTATAGCGAGATTACGAAAATATTGGTTACACTTCACTACTATGTACTTATAATAGTAATAAATATTGATTTTTAAATGTAATTTAAAATAACTATAATTAAATTATAAATATAAGTTACTAAAAATAACATAAACTTGCTAGCTACTTGATACAATGTCAACCTAACCTAAGTACGTAAATGGCAGCGGCACTTGACAATAAACAGCTGTTCACTAGTCGGCCATCTTGCCAATTTTAAACTGGTCTATCCTACTTAAACTAGGGTGCAAGTGAGTCTAACTTTAAACTTTTTTTTAGGCATTTTTCTGACGTTAAATTTCTTCTGTGGTAAGCTTTTTAGTGAAACCATGTTAAACTTGTCTAAAAAATGTATTAAACTCTTAAAAACGCTTCTGTGGTAAGGCGGAAAACGTTTCCAAGTCCAAAACTAGTTCAAGTACTACTACTCCAAATTACTAAATAAATGAAATCAATACTACTAATAATAAATCTGTAAGGTCGGTCATGGAGTAAGTTACTTTGTTTTCAGAGATATCGTGTTTATAGGCTCTATACATGATACTGAAACTAAATTGACGATTTTTAGAATTTTTTTCTGTATGTATGTATGTTCCTCCATAACTGAAACGAATTAACTGATTTTCATGAAACTTGGTAGATAAACATTTGGACGTACGGGACACAGGATAGGCTACTTAATATTTTTCAACGCGGACGAAGTCGTGGGCACCAGCTAGTAAATAATAATAGTAACTTGTATCATGAACTAAATGAACATAATGCTTTCTAGTGTCCACGATGACAACACAGTCAGAGCGTATGTTGACTGTCGCTGGTTGAGAACCGACGTCCTCGAAAAAGATGCCCTGGACACACCGAGAGACGCTGATCTCATTATAGGATATCTGTTTTCGGTAAGTTACTTCTGCTGTCATATAACTACGTACTATCTTTCTCTAGCGACTTCGTCGGCGCCTCTTTTTCTGAGACGTCAAAACATTTACTTATTCAATCTGTATTGCTACTATATTTTTGTAAGGCGATGATTTTTTATGTATCTTTTAGGGTATCCCTCGGAATCTATTTTTTTTCCGTATGAAAAGTACTCTATGTCCTTTTCTGTATCCCTGACAACGTATACTACGCAAAATTTCACGATGATGAGTTGTGTAGTTAAGCCGTGAAACGTTTACAAACAAACTCACTTTCGCATTTATAATATTAGGATTAAATGTTGATCGTGCTATTTATTGATAAATTTCAGAATAAAAGTGTTCAAACGAGAATTAAATATCATGTGCTACAAAAAAATGGTTTTTACATGAAAATTTCTGTAGTTATTTAAAAAAAAACAGCTTTTATGTAGTTTGAGGTGGCTATAATTACTTGTAGAAAAAACACATTCAATCCAACAATTCTAATGGTATGAATCAAATGTCGATTTAGATAGTAGCAACTACTATCCATGTATGAATATCAAAACAGTAGGTAATTAGGTAGGTAGACTTAATATGGATACTAGACCACCTTATTCATAACATATTCACCCTCTTTTAGAAACATTGAAAGTCAAATCTTACAAAGTCTTTCTTTAATAATTTATTTCTATAAAATAAATTCCTTCATCACATATTTATAATATATAGGTAGGTAATTTATTATTTTTATTGTTTTGAATGAAATTTCGATTTTCTTTTTCAATTTTGAAGATTTTTGTAAATAAATATAGTCAATAAAGCCTTCATTACATACTGGGTTCTTCTATTACTGGGCTTAAATAAAATTGTAAGCAGAGCGTTAAAAAGGGACAAGACAAATATTTACGTAGGACTCGTAATTTTTTTTCTATAAAATCTAGGTACTCAGCTTGTGGCGTATTTATTTTATTTTTCCTCTTAGACATCGGAGTCGGCTTTTGTTTTTAATGTGCAATTTTTTTAATGCGTTTCGCAATCATTTGGGTAGCCCGCGTCTGGCGGCAGTAACCGTCTGGCGGCAGTAACCGCCCCTTACCGCCCTAAGAGAATGAAAAATGAAAATAAATTCTATGCAATTTCCTGCTATATTTTGAATCCCCTCGAGTATAAGCCGATGGTATCGATAAATTGAGTGCAGTGTTAGAGCTGTATTGATTGTTTGTTTGTATGCGAACAGGGCGACCTCGAACAATTGGTGTTAGTGCCAAAAGCTGGACAGGCACACAAGCAGTGTTCGAGTCAGGCGACCGGTCTGTCGACGCCATACGTCACGCTGCACGATACGTAACTATTCGTGAATAAGGAAGCGGCTCTACAACACAAGCGGAGCGGGTAGAACAGCGGGAACTTGACAACACGCTCAATTCAGTACACCCTCCTTATGTTCGACTAATCTGTGTAAATCTTCATTTTATTGACAATATTTTAAGTATTTTTTTATTAATAACATACTGTCACATGTTATTAGTTTTATATTTATAGTAATATTATTTTTATTGAATACTGGTACTTATTTTTAATAATTGTTAAAAATATTTTGATTGTATACTATATTATTTATATAGTAAAAATCAGTCGTATATTTTTATAATTTTATTTCATGAAAGTCATTCTACTTTTTTAGGTGGTCAATTTTTATTTAATATCATTTTACTAGGCATATAATTCATAAGTATATATTAAAGAGAGTAGATAAGATGCAAATGGAACAATAATTGTTTTTTTTATTATTATTTTATTTTATTTTATCGAAAACATTTATTACTTAATTATACAAAAAGACGAACTTTGACGTTTTCAACAAAAATAATTGCAAAATGAATATGCCTAATGCATTATAGCGGTGCATTAAAATCTTAATGTCAAGACTGAAAGAATAAAAGTATATTACCATATTTTACCGGAACACTAAAAGCGCTTTTAACTCCCACGAGGAATAAACCAAAAAGGTACTCATAGTACTCTAGATACGAAACAAAACAGAACGAAATTTTGAAATTTATTTCAATATGCTAAATGTTAGGCGTAAAATAACCATTATCTAATTATACAAGTATGTAGGTTCTTATTTTCTTGTTTTTTATTATATTAATGTATATATATTTTGTGATACGTATGTATGTCATTGAACTCCCCCTAAACCGCTGCAGGACCGATTTTGATGAATTTTGTGTGTGTGTGTGTGTGTGTGTGTGTGTGTGTGTGTGTGTGTGTTTGAGTGATTCCCTGGATGGTTTAGAACCAAGAACAACCAAACACCTTAATGTTCTATATGACATTATGACTTAATTTTGTTAAACGATATTGTTCATTAACTATCTGAAACAAGTTACATTAATATAAGTAACATCAGATATTAACTAATAATTTTCTGGGAACCGTTTATTTCACTAATAAAGTTTCCATCAGTAACAGCCTACCTGTCGTAATGATATCATAGAAGTTCCCCTGTGCCCAGGAGACTGAACGTGTCAAAGTTTGTTGTTCGTTCCAGGTTGGATGGCAGTTTCCTTAAAGTTAGACTATAGCTTCGTCCCGTTGCATTTTCACGCCTGAAATGCTTCTAAACAAAGGACTTCAAAACTGATAGGTTAACGACATATTCATTCATTATAGATTAATTTCCTTAAATTGAATAATACCTAATATATAAATGTACTATTAGCTCTCTCTACTTCGGGTACATTAATTAAACCACTATATGTTTAGTCCCAATACTTTTATTGTCCGACCGATATATCAGAACTACAATTCCAACTATAAAATGCGGGAACATACGACAACGACCTCCCTTCCCGGACGCGCTCGCCAAACTGTCAAACTACCTTTTTAATATCATAGCATATAGACCTTTATACTATACTTCCGTCGACATAAATAGCAAACGCTAACAGTACCTAATCTAGCGGCAATAAGTACCACTTTACAGAAGACCATAGTAAAATAACAAAGCGTGTTCTGTTGTGTTTCGGTGATTGTGTAAGGGATGACAGAGCCAAATCTTCTTTAATTTATCCTTTCAAGGATTGCTTTTGTTTTTATATACGACGGTAGCTACCCAAGTTCAAATAAAATAAAATTTTAAATACTATAATATTTGTAATTGAGATTACCATGACTATAAAGTGTTAAGGCACATTCAAATTCCTCGCAATCACCTATCCGCGCGATGTCAATGCGATTGACCGGCGCGCTCTCCTGTTCAAATATTCCGATAAAGATTCTTTGATAAATCATCTTTACGTAGCTGCAATAAAGTTTATTTTTTTATAACAACAGATTGAGCGCGTGGTGTTCGCACAGCTGCCGCGCGGCTGGCTGACGAAATTATTCTTGTCATATAAACGCGCCCTTAGTCGACTTTATTTATAAACATAAAGTTGACTTTCATTTGCCTAATGAACTTTATCTATAAAAAAAATGCGCATTACATCCCTTTAAAATCATATTTGTGTAAATGAAGTCTTTATTTCCCATCGACATGACTATTTCTAGGAATGGCGTAAATTAGGTAGATATACTCGTACAGATAAGTTCGCTGTATGTTTGATGGAAACAGTTAATTAGCCTCCTTTGACCAAGTTCTATAGGCAACGTTCAGTCGGGAAAGACGACAGTGTTATTAAAAGTTTTTTGTACGAAACTCATAATTATTTTCTATTACTTCGGCACTTGATAATTTGTCGATTAATGTTGTTAGTTATACTCGAGCAATGTTAGCCGAGCTTTGCAAACAAAACTTTCAAAGTTATCACGGAGCTTTGTCTAAATATCTGTTTCATCGACTAAACATATATATGTGTGGAACAAATATATACTCTGGACAAATACTTCATACCCTTGTATCATATATAATCCACCACGCTGTCCCTTGTGGATTAAGAGCGCTTCATAAGTGTCCGAAGACTGCAAATCTTAAAATTCTTTCATCTTTTAAAAATCCTAAAATAGAATCAAGTTCTGACCTTTACAGATCAATATTTTTAAATGTAAAATATTTAAGCAGACTTAAGCTTAAAGCTCGACTATAAGAACCTTAAAGTCGTTGTTATTTTTGTCGATTTTTCTGGTATGTAATTTCTGCACTAAAATTAAGCTGTGTGTAATTGAAATGTATATATAAATCTGAGTAAGAGGAATGGAACTGTCCGTTTTGGGTAATTTTAACCTCTGCATAATAACTTTTGACGACTATGACAGTTCGTGTAGAGTTCTGTATACTTTTCCTCTGTTAGGCTATTTATTAAATGACTGAAAAACAGCACTGAGTTAAAAATAATTTTGTTTTGCGACTAAAAAAAACGTTGTTCACGAATTACTTTTTTAACTATGCTACCATGTCAACTAAATAGTCAGCATATACAGTTATTAGTTTTTAAGAGAAAAGCATAGTGAAACAACCCTTGCTTCTTTGAATATTTTATCATCATCAGGCTGTGTCTCTCCTCTGTTGGATATAGCCCTTTCTCAAGGTTCGTCATCACAAATGGTCCTCTGCCTTTCGTATCCAGTCGCTGTTTAGCATAATTGATATTATTGCTTCAGTTAATAAGCGACTGTAACCACATACCATCAGATGGGCCTCCAGCCTGACTTCTTCTTTTATATATAATAGAATAAAATAATTAGGGACAGTCCAGTGGAACCAACGCTAGATTATCGTTAGTCAGATAAGAATCTTTGTCAAGCCTTGTCCTTTCAGTCTTCGATTTTAAGTGAGAATTAAAAATATGATCTTGTTCTCTGAAGGTGAAGGAATCTGAGCATACGAAATAAATAACTTTTGAAAACATAATTATTAAGTCATGCCATACCTCTGTGGGTTGACGTATGAACTATACGAGTAGCTCATATCCCTTCACTGACAGAAGCCTCTGCCCAATATTGGATGTATAGGCTAATACAAAATAAAGACAAATGTTTTTTGAAGTAAAATTTCTTCGCACGTGATGAGAGGATAATTTCAAGGTAGAATTTTATGTAGCATTTTTTTTTTTCTGTTTTTTTGTCACAAAAACATTTCTGTCTTTTTTGTCCAATAAAAGAAATATATAAATTATTTTCAAGAAACCTTCAATATAAAGATCACGTAACACTTTTTGTAACGTTTCTTGGTGGTTTCAGGTAACGTTTCTTGACATCTACCGCTTATTATATATATAATCGCCAAAGAAGTTTCATTTCTGACCGTACTTTATCATTTTTTTAATGTCACTGTTTCGCTTGTTAATTTTTCGAACAGAATAAACACTTTGTCGTACAGATGACTGTACTTATAAATTTTAACTGTATTATTCTTAAATGACTTGTCATATGGTACACATTTAATTAAAGATTTGTAACAACGTAAGGCCTAAGTGTAAATACGAAAATTTCTGTAAAACAACTGTTAGAACAATAGAGTGTAAGTAAATTAATATTGTAATTTGTTTTAATATTAAATTAATTCTCGATTGTATTCTTGCGAAGTGTATTGTTTTTGGAGACAATAGGTTTTCTAAAATTGTAAGTAATTGAGGAACATCTGTTTATATAACTCTTTATGAAGTGAATAATAATATAATGAGATTATATTACACACTCTTTTTCTTTTCCCTATTTCTGAATGATGGATTACAATGGAGAACTACTACATCGCACCTTCAGTATAGATAGAAAAAATGTGATCATTAAATTCTGACTCCACGTCAGAAGTGAAAACTTTAGCTTCACAAATATACATAATGGATGTATGTATATACTTACACACTGAGTGTCACTAAGCGTGACAGTCGCACGAGTTCAGTGGTTTGTCCCCATAATAAAAGTGCCCAACTTGCCTAAAAATCATGTTAATTAAAACCACTGCTGCCACCGGATCAGTTCCTCTTCATTCATTCAGTTGAATGAAATTAATATGGCGCTGAAACATGGTCTCTAAATATGGGCATTAAAACTACTCATAAGATGATTTATTAAATAAAATTGAGGATAGGTACATAGTATATAGTTTTTTTTATGGAGCAATAGGCAAATCTCCATGGAAGGACTACTTATGTAAAGAAATTACTTGCTTATTCATCAACATGGAATGAATATATGAAAATATGAAAATTATTATTAAATAATAATAAATATAATTTTCACATCAACACTACTACTGGTATCAAAATCAACATCCATTTCTACATATTATACTAGCATTAGCAGCAAGCAAGCCTTTCTTCTGCGGTGGGGACGCATCGTCATGGTCGCAGGTCTACATAATGTCGCATTGTAAACCGCATCAGTGTGGTTTCTAAGAACATATAGGAGGAACTCTTAAACCTTATCTACGTCCTGAATGTATTGCTACATTAAACCATTTGGGTAGCATTTGGGTAAATATAATATGAAAGACATAAATATAATTTTGTACTTTTGTATTCATATTTGTATAAAAATTGTTCATTGATAAGGCCTTCTATAAATGATTTTTTTTCCCTGTTGATTCCCAATATAATGAGTATTCCAAAAAAGTTTGTAGAAATAGTTTTTTTTTAATGTAAATGACGTCCATCAGGCTGACGGTCCACTTGATGGTAGGAGCCTACTCGTCGCCTATCACAAGGATTGCCACAGGTGCTGCAAGTACGCATTCGATAGGGGATGGGGAAATAGTAATATAATAATTAAAATGTAATAATTAAAAAGGCTGCAAACTGTCGGTCCTTGACGGAGTAATGCCATAATGCCATAGGGATTGTAACAGTAAACATGACCATCTGTTGCCACTAACAGCATGTATGCTGTTAGATCAGTGAGTGATGAGCCCATTTCTTATCCTCTCTTTATTAGTTGCCCTTTGTCAAAACATATGGTTTGCCTTCTTTAACACTCTTGGCGTTTTATCTGCAAACCTTAAGATAAAAAAAAACCTGGTTGAATGTAAGTATACTGAAATATTGTATTTATGTATCTAGCGACCCGCTTTTGTGTGAATATGATATTTATACAAACCTTCCCCGTTTATCGCTCTTAATAATCCTAGTAAGAACTGTATCAAAATCCGAGTAGTTTAGAAGAAATCAGCAGACAGCGAATTAATTTTATAATATGCTTGAGAGCGTTTCAGTCAGAATCAGAAATTTATGATTCCCGACGGATCATAATGCCATGATGTGTTTAGTTTGCAGATAAGATATTAATGTCATATTATTTGTAGTTTTATAATCTAGATAATTGTCGAAAAATATTTTAAAATATTGGGATACTTTTCTCATTAGAACAGTTTTTAAGCAACCCTTTTTTAAAACTAGCGGTCGATGGTCGACGCAGAAGCGAGATATTAGTAAAATTATATGCGACAAATTATAAAAATATTGATTTTGAAAGAAATCATATCATTTATTAGATAATAGTAAAAAAAACATACAATTTCTGTAAATTTTCACTCAAGAAAAGTATAATCAAAAGTGTCACTTTTAGTAATTTTTCGTGATATTAAATGTGTTATTTTAGGATCAAATTTGAGATATTTCTGTTTTTTCTTGGACCTACTATGTGAAGTCATTAATGTTCTAAAAGATTGTGTTATAATTTTTTTAATAACTTGTATATTTATCTGCGTAGGCCGTCGACCGCTAGTTTAAAAAAAGGGCTGTTTAAAAATGTTCTAATGAAAATTCACTATTCATAAAACAACTGAAACTACTGAAATCATAAATTTTGACTCCAGCCTGATTCTAATTGATGAATGCTCTTAAATCAAAAGGCTAGTACGCGGTCTTAAGCACGTGATAACGCGTCGTCACTCCTAATCACATGACGACCGCGTTGCTTTTTGGTTTAAATATGCAACCATTTTAAACCAAAAAGTAATTAAATAGAAATATATATGCATGCTATACTTAATACCTACTTATTTTAAGAAAAATAAACACATATTTTTTTAATTAAAAAAAAAAAACTAGCTGTATGCACGGTAAATATTAACCATTTCATTTACACTCTCGTATTGTGAAGACGAAATGTGGAATTTTTCAACGTTGAATCCATTGAAACACTGTGCGCGCTTAAAAAAACAAATTGTACATTTCATATTTCTCACAAGCACTTATGTTTGGCTGGAAAATATAAATTAAATTTACCACAAGAGCCGCATGAGTGGGCAAGTATGAACCTCAATTCGCAGAACTAAGTGTTTCCTAGATTTATTCATTTTATGTTTTGAAACCTAGTCGTGATTTAGGTAGACAGCCTTTGGTTTAATTTTTTTTTACTTGTCAGACTTTTTTAAATAGTGGCAGGGCATTGTCCATAGTTTTGTTTTGTGTAATTATTTTTTGAAAATTGTATCTTTTGAAAACTTCAAAGGCTTTTACCCTAACAGTCCTGACTTACAACTCGATTTCATCGATATTATTGACTTACCTACCACCAAAATTATGTAATTGAATATAATGCAACTGAATATATTTTGATCGTTTTTATTTTTTTAAATTAATTTATTGTTATTTTAAGTCGTATTTGAAAAAAAAATTTTGCATTGGATAGACTTATTCTTGAAGAAGGAGACGAGGGTCACTCAATGACCTATGACTAAGCAAAAAGTTAAAAAAACATGAAGGAAACCAAACGAAAACCAACTGTTATAAGCTGCAGGGGACATAGTATTAATAAATACTACATATGTGTAGTATATGATGGAATATATAACTATATATAATATTATATCGTTGATATATCGCGGACGTGTTTGACCTACTGCTTATTTTGCTCACTCGTTTATATTGTGGCTACGGTAGCACCGCAAGTACATAGAACTAATCAACAATTCTAAATACCTAGTATTTAATGGAAATACTAGGTTGAAAAACTGGGTGTCCCAAAATCAATACTGCACTTTGAATTGCTTTGGCTGATGATACTGTTAAATATACCAATATCACATAATTACAATATTTAAAGAGCCTCTTCAAACATGTGATTGGACGTCGATCTGCCTTTTATAAGATCACAATCTCCCTGAGAATTCCAATTACGATGGGAGCACGCGTGATGGGAATACCATACTTATATCAACGCGAATTTACACAGATCTAGAAAATAATTAGATATGTTAGTAGCAATGCAAATTAATATAATAAAATATAAAAATCTTTCTCGTTTAACGCGTGAAACCGTTAGTGAAAACCGCTTTAAAATGAATTTATACTATGTAAAGATTTGTGACCTTCAGTGTATTTCCAGTATTTGGAGTATTTTTCAAAATCGTTTATACTATAATTTTAATTTTTTACATAAATTCTTCCATAACTTGTACTTCTGTTATTACGAATTTTCTTTACAATTCGATATGTTTATGTTATCTATACCAATATTATAAAGAGGAAATATTTGTATGTTTGTTTGCATTGAATAGGCTTCGAAACTACTGGACCGATTTGAAAAATTCTTTCAATGTTGGGAAGCTATATTATCAGCGAGTAACATGGGCTATATTTTATAAAGTTACGCGGATAAAGTCGCGTGCAACAGCTAGTATATGATATTTTTATTTTTTATTTTTTTATTTTTTGCTGTATCGTAGCTTTTCAGCCAAAATTGAATAATTGCATAAAACCTTCATGTCATTTCTAGTATATTCTATTAGACTTTACATCCATTTTCTCCACTAATATTTATTATTGGATTTCTCGGAAATTCCACTACGAAAGCCTACTAAATCTGGGTCTGTATTTATGAAGAGTACGTGCTAACTACTGGTAGCTATGGCTTCCTGCAACGACCCCTGTACAATGAACATTTCCTACAGAATTCTTTAACAATAGCCAACCAACAAAATATATTTATGTTAGAGGAGCGTAGACACTGAACTGGAATTATGGGAATGGAGCTTGGTAGTAGTGACAGGGCATACTGCAGACAGTTCCACAGTTCTGGACTGCGGTATTCATTGGTGTTTGATAAGATCCCATTGCTTAGCATCTCTGACGTCGCTAGTTTTATAGTCCTCAGTAGTTCTATACGAGCTACTGTGTTACTGAGTCAAGTGTAAGTAAAGTCAAGTGGAAGCGAGGTCTACGTTCAGACTTAAGAAAAAGTATTGTTTACCTATTTGTTACGACTGTGGATTAGGACGCTGTTATGTTATCAAATTAAGTAATGAAAACAAAATCGGCCTTGAGGCTTGATGATGCCGGTTTTCCTTAGGGGGTTCCTATGTGGATTCAAGTTAACCATTAATTTACATTAAAAAATATCACTAAAATATACCTCAAGTACTAGTCAATTATAAGATTTACCTACGTAAATAATAAGTTCGTCATAAGATCGAAAACATCATGGTCTCTTAACTAAACTTACATAATATATCGCAACCTACTTTCCCTGTTATTTTCAAGAATCAGAAATAAATGAAACAAATGAAGCATTATTTTTAAAGGAAAAAGCTCCTGACTCCTACTTTGTTTCTACTTTCTCGTACATACGAAAACATAACATTACGCTGTAGAATAAGTTCTTTAAGTAAAACTTAAAATAATGATTTTACACGAGTTATAAATTGGAGTTTTGTTACTATTTTCTACTTTGTTATAGAAATGAAAGTAAGGGAACTTATTTAAGCGCTGAATAACTATACCCAATAGCATATTTCAAACGAATTATATTTAAATTTAGCTAAAATAAACTCTGTCTTTAGTTGCATAAATAAACGCTTCAAATAGCAAATCCAATATCCTTTTAATTCAAGTACTTAATCTTTTAAAAGGTATTTTTAGAATGCGAAAAAAGTGTAAATTGTGGACTTAGCTGTTTATTTACAGTTTATCTAAACATTTTGGTCAAAAATTACCACCTTTTAGAGTTGGGCAGTTAAAAGAACGGAACAATAATAACTCCTACACTACATATAATAATTTTTGAATTTTTTTTCAAAGCAGTATTCGGATATTACCTTTGAAATATAAATTTTAAATATAAAGGATGCCGAGTATATTCTTCTCTTCCTAACTGGTCCCGTTACCCTTCCTATTCAAATTTGGTATTGAACTTGCATCACAACAGGAATTGTATCTCAACAGGGTTGAACGATCCGGTATTGGTCCTCGGACCAAAAGCAAATAGATAATAAGAGGTCAGATTTCAATGAGTAAGAATCTCACATGCCTAAGGGTAATAAGGCACTAAGTATATGAATAAGATGTCCTGTGCAAAATTTTCCTCTTGCTAAAAAAATTCGCATGTGTTCATTGTCGATTATATCCATCTACCACTAAGTAAACCGTCTTCATGTGTACCTACTTAATACAAAAAAATACAAACAATTCTCAATTACAAAATATGTTTCGTTATTGTATCCCAAATTTCGTTCCATCTATATGTATTTTCATCGAGAACAAAAATATCTCGAATGTCATTTGAAGGTGTTTGGACGTAAACTTTATTTAACCCCATCTGATAATATATGCAAAAATATTCCAATCCGTTCGGCGCCTAACTTGGTTAAAAATAGCCTGTAAAATTTACGGTCCCACACTATCTGCAGAAACAAACTTGAGCTATGGTCTCAATAAGCGAGTGCCAATTCTGAAAATAAAATGGCATCGCAACTTGGAAGGCAGCCAGTATTTTAAGCGACAACTATATATTACTTGTAGAACACTCGACACTCCACTGGTCACTATTTTTACTAGGGTGTGATCCTTTGAAAAATTTTGAATTTCAATTGTTCTCCGAACAAGCTTTGAATCATTTCCAACTTTCGAATCTATTAAGTATTAAGTCATTGAACAAACACATGTTGTCGCGAACCGCTTGCTCTTAGAACATTTTAATCAAGCAGTGGCGAATTGCTAATATAGGTATGTACCACCGGTACATATCGTGCACACGTATCTGACTCTGTTATTTACTGGTAGTATCGCTTTACTCTAACTAACCATCAACTGATATCTGATTTCTGTTAATCCATTGATCAACAGGTGTCTGAATATGCGAGTCCGCAGACAAGCTCAACTGATATCTGAATTAGCGGGTCCACTGACCCTGTAATTAAAGGGCCTCCAACCTCCCCTTACAGCCCTCCCTGTCCTCTCAACTTGGTCTATTTTCTGGTACTGATACTGATACTGATAAGCAACGATAACAACTGTTCGCTATTCTATCGGTTCTACTCTAAAGTTCTGATTAATGACCACTGCAGCGATCATTACACATGACACTAGTCCCAAAACACTGGTAACAAAGTACACAAATAAATAGGCACAAGAAATGAAGTTAAATATGGAAATCACTAACCAAATTTAGTCACACTGTAAATATACGTCTGTCTGGTTCGGCCGCGCTAGCGAAGTGAAGTGACGAGAAAAATTGCCGCGGCTCTTCTCGTAGTTAATAATAAATTATAAATCTACCTGCACTTCAAACGGCACTTACGAATTTTACACTAAAATACATGTGTCGCGTATTACCTACGCGATAAGATTCAAACTCGTGGGTGTGGGTTGAAAACGGGTAAGTTTGCAATGTATTGAAAATTATTAGAAGCCTCCGCAACTCATTCAATACGTTTGAATTGAATCACGAGTTTGAATCTTATCGCGTAGGTAATACGCGACACATGTATTTTAGTGAGAAGTTGTAAGGTAAAATTTACCATACAAACACGGTGCACATTTGGCAAAATCAGCATTGATGCTTGATCTATCCGGGATAGATCTGGATAGATCTGGACCGTCATGGATAGAGTCATCTATTTCTATCCTTGAATCTCCTGTGCCAATGTTTGGCAATATCATAAGAGAGTAAACCCTTATCCATCGTTGCGCATATATTTAAAGTTACTTCGGTTTTGACCTAAATGAAATTTACCAAGTAAGAGCAGCAGTAAAGTAGCTAAGGACTATGTCTAAATTTAATAAAAATATTAAGAAAATTAAAACATATTTGTTGTACCCATTTTGAGTGCCAGTATATTTAAAATGCTTACAGTATGATATTTCAAGTAGTCAATCGAGTTCAAGAGTAGTTGAAAGTAAAGAGAATAATATACCTGACACTTCTTAAGACTTTAACGAAATGGGCAAGATGAAAGTTATGTTTATTGCAAACAGAATTATACATAAGGGTAATGGTATCGTAAAGGGCATTAAAAAGATTTACGAACACAATATTGTTAAAAGGTAATGGCTTCGCGGTAGTCTCCTTAGATCTTGGGTCTTAATAATAGTACATTTTAAATAACTCGCCTAAAAAATCGTTTATATGTAGTTTTATTTCTCTTTATCAAACTCAACATTCAGAGTTATTTTCTTCACCCTTATAATTATGTATATTACAATATATAATATATTATAAACTTCTATTAGATACAAGGTACAACCCATAGCACTTTCATTTTCATGTAATAGCTAATGAAAGACGCAATATAAATCGATTTTTCTTATCTCAGAATTAAGCAGACATAAATCTTTAACATATACATATACCCACATCTAAAATGTGGTTCTTTGTTTTGGAAGATTTACTGGCGAACAAGTACCTATCAAGTATTGCGTCATCCGAAAACCTTAGAAACAATAAGTTACTGTCAATTACTCATCATGTCCTAGCATATTACCTCTAATCCTTGATAAACATATAGATAGGAATTTTTCTCTATAAATATTTTTTTTTTATACATGGATAAAATAAAATAAAATGAAAAGTAATAATTATTATCTACAGGAATAAACAGTGGATATTTTAAAGTTTTGATATCTCAAAGCTTGTACTTAGGCTTAAGACACAAAACAAGGGCTGATCCTCGTCTCTTTGAGAGATTAGATGAGATCTTGAAAAGAAATTTATTTGGAAAATAAAATACTATTCACATTGATACCTACATACTCGATTTCATTAGACATACGATAATATTGCAATTTAGCGTTTTGGGCGACTGTCGGATTTTTAATTATGATGAAGTTCAAGCAATCACTTACTGACGCAACCTAGCATCTATGCGTACTGTTCATTAGTGATGTTTTAGTGCACTATGCTCTTAGTATTAATTGTGTTTGCATGTGAAAGCAGTAATGGTTTGAAAATTAAGAAAGATTAAGTTTATTTTTATCAAGAACATACTTTGATGCATACCTAAGTAAGAGAATCTAAGAATACAAGAATTATTAAACAAGTTCATTCACAAATCGTAGTCGTAACCTCTTTAGGTATAACCAAAATTATATTTGAAACAAAATCTATTTGTGACTTGCCTTCTTTGAGTTTATAAATTTTTCTCAACCCAGAACTCAAACCTGAAGTTTTAAAACTGCTTGCTGCTTAAAACCTACTTTAATAATTAATATTTTAGTAAACTAATAGCTTACCACCAGAATTTGATGTAATAAAACCACCAGTGTTTTATTGAAAATTTGTACATAGTATTATAAAAAACAAGTGTAACTATTATTTTATAACTACAGTTATCCTGAGGGTAAGAAAAATAGAATTTTAAGACCCTCTTACAGAATAATAACTTTGTGGCTTATATCTATTCCACGAGACCGCTTCGCTGAAATTTATGGATATTTTATTAGTGATTGACCCGAGTAGTCACGATCCAATAAAAATGCGGCTGATGTGTTTGTGTTATATGGTGCTATCACATTTTGCAAATAAGGAATATATTTTTTGTAATTTTTTTTTGTAGGTAATTTTTATTTAAATATACAACATTCACATTTAATCTTTAGATGAACGCATAAAATATATTAAAAAAACTAGTTACTTATATCTTATAGGAATTTGGCTGTAAAGTAATACTTTGGGGTTAGCCAAGAGGAACTTGTGCGCAATAATTGTGATTGATTTTATAAAAATACGCGGACGAAGTCGCCTGCAGCAGCTAGTAATTAATAAAACCCGAGAATATATGAATTCTTAAACAAAATTTCATTAAAATAGAGCTTTTTTAAGCTTGGATTCAATCAATTTGACAGTTAACAGGTAAGCTGTTGAAACGGGATTGTAGCTCGGACTTACAAGGAATAGGCCTATATTTATATTTTTTGCTATATATATACTTTTTACTTACCTGTGTTTTTTATAACTTAATTTCTCATTTCTTTTTTGTTTCAATATTTTCCATATACCAAAGGATTAAATAAAATTCCATAGGATTTAAGATTTCCATATAGATAGGTATTTTTACTGTTCCACTATCCGATGTAAATGCGATTACAAATGTCCAGAGTGCTCCGAATTGTCGTTTAAGATATAGATTGTGATGTCATAATTTTCCTTCATAACCTAGTGATGCGACCCCACGTCCCTTCAGCGAGAGGACGGTATTAATATCTCTAGATTTATTTCTTCGCCCACAATCTTCGGACCAACCATAAATCATGAACAAAGCCTGGGCTTTCCACGCCTTTGAGGACATCACGCGTAAATGTAAGTTATGGTCATTGTTATCCGATACAGTCTTCTTAGTATTGTGTTGATTTCTTTGATCGATTTTGCTTACCTACAATTTTTAATTACATATTCGGCCTATTTATAAACAAAGTAAACAAACAAACAATGTAATATATTTTTAGTTTCTTTATTAAATATATTTGTATTTTAATCAAAAATCAAAATTTATCGATGCGAGGGATTTTTTTACGTTAAGGTCGACAGACAGCCTGACGGTCCACTTAATGGTAGGTGGCTACCGTCGCCTATAACACAAGAAACCAACCAAGAACTAAAATGTGGACCGTCAGCTTGTCTGCAACCCTTAAACATAAAAAATACTGACTTATTGTAGCTTATAAGAATTGAATGATTGCCTCAATTGAACTAGGTACTTAAGTCTATAATTAAAGACGAAAACATTTTAGTGTGAATAACAATTCGAGAATTAAATTGACTATAAATTTACTACGACTAGTAAAGATCAACCATAAAATGTTTACAAGGAGCAATATGACAGCGTTGTTTTAAACTGAATGCGCAATAAACTTGGCCTTTACTGCAGTTGGTCTTCATTCATACAAGTAATAAAACTTGAATGAAGTTGTCGACAAATATCAGAGACTGCGACAATATCTCAGTGGCGACCTCTACTTTTCTTGACCTAATTAAGGAGTTATGGGTTGAACTGGAGTGCGGCTAACTTGCTTGACAAGCGCAATTATAACTAGACCTCCCCTTATTCTGGAATTTTGAACAATCCACGAACCGTTAGGGGACTTTGTTGTAGGGTTAGAGGTCATGAATCACTGGATACTACCGCAACTAAGGCGTGTAGTTTGGTAAGCGCATTTGATCGTATTAGTTTGTCGTGAAGCTTTAACTTCACGACGGCATGTGGTGATATTAAATTAGATTTGTTTGCGTTCATTATAATTAAACTTGAAAACTTAAAGCATATTTTTGGGTAGGTAATTATTTGTATGACTGCTCAGAACACACAATGTGTACCAGAAATGTTTCGAATCCGCGTGACTTCATTTCGTCTTTAGTGGCCATTAATGGTTAGTCCATTAATTTTACTCAATAAGTAAAATCAATAGCTTAGTAAAATGTTTATTTACTCAATAAATCTACTCATCAAATCTAGCATCTAGTTTAAAAGTTACGATCTAAATAGTGTCTTCTTGAGCTCCCTGGATAACAAATAAACTGTTTGTGTAAAACAATTTAAAATTAATTTTAAGCAAAAAAAAAAAACATTTAAAAACCAAAGCTTCTACTTACTAGGAATTACTTCTAGGAAGATTTATAAATTTTTCAAATTATAAAAATAAGTGTAACGTGTCAAGTCTTATTCCTGGAAATGAAATTTATTTATTATACCTACTGAAAAATGAAAAATATCAATATATCGCTTAATTACACATTTAACAGTGGATTGTAATTTATATTTATTTATTTATTTTATTTTACACATGCCAATTGTACGTGGACTTACTTACCTACTTAAATTACATGTTCTATCATTGAAAAAATATAACTTATATATGTACCAATTATAGGCATCCATAATATTCACAATTAATATCTAAATGCATAAACAAAATTAATCAAAATTTTAGCTGGAAATTTTTATCAAAAAATAAGTGTTTACAAGTTATTACTTATATAAGAGTTCCTACAAACCTAACTCAAAGGCTAAGAATAAAATACAAGTAAAAATTTTACTAACTATCGTCAAAAATTTTTTAATCCTCAGTTAGTTAATTAGTTGTAAAATACTATTTTTTTTATATCTTCACACATTCCACACAGCACCATCTAGTTCCACACTAAGCAACTTAATGCTTGTATTATGGATACCAGACAGTTGATATAATACATAGATTACTTTTTTTTTTTTTGTAAATACATACATATTATAAATAACAAACATCCATGACTCAGGTACAAAGGTAAATGTTAACACATGAACATTTGCCCCTAGCGGGATTCGAACCCGCGACCGTTTGGTTAACAGCTAGGGTTACTAGCCACTAGACCAAACGTGTCGTCATATGTAAATATGTCATGTAAATAATATCAGTTGAACACTTGAACTATTGTTGAAAACCAGCCAAGTATAACATAAGATAAATGTTATGAAAAATACCTTATGTCTTCAGAACTATTAAGAAAGAACTTAAGAAATTAAGAATCATCACAACGTTCTTTGCGAGACATTTAAGATTATTTGATGGATAATGTCTTGTTATATTAATTAATGAAGGAAGAAATAATTGAATGGACATTAATCATTATTAATTTTAAGAGAAAATATTCCTCGACAAAAACTATACGTTCCAGTGAGTAATTGTTTCAAAAGCATTCTCATGGTAATACGAATGCCCTGCAATTAATTCCAATAGAGGAGCCTCTCGTAATTAATGTATTTCAATCGTCTTAATATGGCTTTATTTTCTTTCTGTTGTTGATTCAACAAAGGGAAGCAATTAGTGAGAAATTAATTGGCTCCCGTTCTAAGCGGGTTAGCCAATAGTATCGGAGACTAATTTGATGTAATTCTCCCCCTTGCAATTTATTAGCAAACGAAAGAAAAGCACTCTTGTTTTCACAGAATTATACGTACATCTGAACGCTGTTCATTTCCTATTAAACATTAATGAAATAATTCATTAGAAACTCCGTCTAATCAACCAAATCTATACTCATATTATAAAGCTGAAGAGTTTGTTTGTTTGGTTGGTTGAACGGTTTAACCTCAGGAACTACTTGTTCGAATTGAAAAATTATTTTTGTGTTGGATAGTCCATTTATCGAGAAAGGCTACATAACATTTTGAACGCTGACGAAGTCGCAGGCAAATTGTTGTCTGATAGAAAAATAGGTTCTAATATCCCTTACTCACTCAGCAAAACAAAACTGCCAACGTGCAGTTTTTTCTTCTATATTACATCTTCTTTCTTTCTTTTTTTCTTACTTATGTACTTGTTCTTTGTTTTCTCTTTACATCAGTAGTTAAATATTGTAATTCACAGTATTTTGTTTGGAAAATGAAATTCTTGGAGATAACCAGTGATCTCGAGTAAATATTTATTCTTAAGAGAAAACATTTTAAATATAACTTTTTTACGAGGAAAACTAAATTCTAGGAGAAAATTAGTTATCTACAAGGAAAACATCTTAATGGATCACAAATTGTTTGACCCTTGGTTATCTACTCGAGAAAAGTGTTGTACTTGCAAGAAATATCTAGTAATCAATACTAAACGACCAAACAAAGGGACCTGATGAGTTAACCAATTAGCATAAAGACCGATATATATATGTTTTTTGTTTCGTTACAACACACAAGTCTTGTATAATAAAATTATTTGTTCAAAAGTAGAGACTATTACTTATGAGATACTTATGAGATAATAACAACATCTTGGTTGCTGGAAAAGTTACTCTTAGTCTATCTCAGTAATATTATAAACACTTAAGTTCGTGAATACATTTGAATGTTTAATATTCGATCAAGCATAAACTTTTCAGTGAATTTTGGGTGAAATTTGGCACACACAGATGAACCATATTATATAGTTCAACGGTTGTTACTCGTATGGGATCGGTCTTGAAAAACCAAGGGAATTACATCGGCTACTTTCTAATTAATAACGTGGGCGTGGCCGCGACCAAAAATAAGTACCAGATATATATGGGTGGAGAATTTGGAGATGTTCATAAATTACTGTTACAGCTTTTGACAATTTTATCTACCATAAAAATCACTCATAACGACTGAACTGATTTTGTTGTTATTTTGGCAATATTATTTATAGAAAGTGTTTATTTTAAACATAGGTTAAACCGCCGGGTGTAGCTATTAAAAAAATATTACTTACTTGAAAAAAAATATTATCCAAATTTTACGCCTGACAAAAATATACGAGCAATAAAGATTAAAGAAATTTTGTGACACCTAAGAAGAAAAGAGCGCGGTAGTAGTCACGGGCAAATGTTAGTTATAAATATTTCAAAATTTTCCACTAAATCTACAAAATGAATACCAGCAACCAAACCAAAAAGTAAGACTTTCTTAGTGTAGACGTAAGCACGGATTACTGAGGTTATTGTAGGTACTATCTCCAACGCGCAACGATACGCACTCAAGACGTCTTTTCGCTTTCATGGTATAAGCCAAGATTATGTGCGAAAGTGCTGCTGTCAGCTCAACAAGATGGAGTCATCAAAGTTAAGCGAAAAGTGAAAATAATATATCTTGGTTTGTGAAAAGCGAAAACAACCTATGAGTTAAATTGCAATATAGCACAACAAATTTTTGTAGCTTCTCGAAGATAACCGGACAGACTTTAAATTGGAAGGTTTTTCTTAAATATTGTATAAAATTTGAAAAAAAGAAATAATCCGATTAAGCTTTAGTACAGCACTAAAGTTAATTAATGAGCTTAAAAACAATAGTAGTTGTCGCTTAAGTTTTTAATTACTGTGACACGAAATGTTTTCTTTTTTAAATTTTTTTTCTCAGAAGAGATTTTTTAAATTTTTTTATAAGTCAATTTATGCACTGTATTTTTAATTTTAATCTAATTGTAAGAAGTGACGAAAATAACTTTTCTGTTAGGTCCTGTCCGCCCTAATGTAAGATTCTAAATAATTTAGAATACAAGATATTATTTTTCTACTTTCACTAAACCTAAACTTGTATTTATTAAGCAACTAGTTTGGATTTGTGGCGTGTCCACATGTGTTGGTGTTAACACGGACGGAATATTTGGTGTAAGCGTTAAGTTCAGAGCTCTTATAGAAACCGCAGTCTTACTGGCTTGGAATTACCGCAGCGATACATACATAAAGTTTTATACGTAGTTCTATGTCTCTTTGCAATTTTAACATAACAACTTAATATAAATTTACATTAGAATAATTATTTACTTAAGAGTATGTTCGTTTATTAGAGATGATTAATTCTATCATTTTTATCATTAATATTCATGTAACATAACTTACAATGAATAATAATACGTTAATAACAATTTAATTAATATCTTACTAAATTTTAATTTTAATATTTACTAAATAAATAGTAAAAAATATCTATTTTACTAGATTATTAATCTAAATTATTTACAAATTTGGTTCCAAGCAAATTTGTCTAGGTAACAGCCAGCTTTTATTTTATGTGGATTATTATTCTTGTGGGCCAAGCGTTTTGAAAAAAATGTTTTAATAAAATTTCAAAAATGATAATACTCGTAAATCATTTTATTGAAATTGATTTAATTGTTTAAAACCATTGTTTATGATTTTGAAAATTAAATTAAATTTGAAAACTTTAAAATGCAAATAGGTAATTCATTTTTTTTCTTAATTAAATAAGTTTATTTTCAAATTCATTTATTAATTAAAATAAATTTATTGTTACCTAACTTCTATAGTAACAAAGAAAACCAAATATATTTTCATATTTTTAAAAGTAACATTGCAATATTTTCTACAAGGATGGATTTCCCTCGAATGTCTCAACTAAGCAAAAATTTTAGTCCAATTTACTAGTCGTCATTTCCGTTTTGTGTCGTTCACTTTGAGCTCAGTCAGCTTAAAGTAATTGGGGTCTTCGGAGATTTTATGGAGACAGATTAAAAATGTTAGTAGATTAGCTCCATCCACAAGATTTAAATAAGTATGTAACATCGTAATAATGTTACGATAAATTAAATGAAAATGTCTTTTGTATTCGTTTTTAATGCATGCTAAGTTAGCTAAGTATACAATATTGTAAAAGAAATGTTTAAATGTCAATATTGCTTAAGAATGCTTGTATACCTACTGTGTTGGTTTCCTAATAAATAAATAAAATAAATGGATTTCTCAGGCAATATAAATTTTAATAATTTAAGAATTTTTTAAAACATCTTTGTCTTAATTATTTTGAGTTTATTTTCTACTTAGTTCAATTATTGATTACTTAGTACTATTGAAACTAATATGATATTTGATAATTGATATGGATATTTTCTTTGTTGCTATGTCACTTGTAAATTTGTAAATTTGAAATACTTGAAATTACACCGATGCGCCGGGTGCTATTGACAAAATCTGAATACATATTCATTATGATATACAGTGCCTTTGAAACGAAAGAATTTTTCAAATAGATGCAGATTTTTCTATATACATACTAGTGGCCCGCTCCCGGCTTCGCCCGGGGTGCTTTTTTGCAATCCAGCCGATAAATTACTTTAAACCGCCATCTGTGAGAACCTTATGGAACTCACAGATAAATAATTGCTGTATTGAATAAGTATCAACAGATGGCGCTATGTTAATAATATTATATAATTTTCAAAAAAATAATAAACAAAATGAGATATAAACTATCCTATCCTTTAAGTTGGACCAAATAGCAGATACTTATGAAGTTTGATTAAAATCGGTTCAGTAGTTTCACAGTTTATCGCGAACATACATCGTGACACGAGATTTTTATATATATATATAGATATATTCGTACTTACCTACAAAATTCGCTATGTTGCAGAAACGACTTGCTCCTGGCTACGCACGGATCCATTTTATTTTATTTTCAAATCATATACACAAACATTCCTTGTTTATTAACGCTTTTTCCACTATTGGAGACCGTATCAAAATCGGGTGGTTAAGAAGAAACAGACGCGGACAGCGACTTCAATTTATAATATGTATATACATATACTGACTTTAGTATAGATAATAATATGTAGCCCTTAGCTTTAACACTAACACCTGGATCAATTAGCCAAACATTGTTCAAGTTACTGTAATATATAAAGCTAAAATGTAGTAAGAAAGAAAACATTAATGAAGCAATTTGTCTTCTGGCCGACGCGCGGCAGAATTAACGACATCTTTAGAACTCGAGAGGGAATTAGTGTTAGTTGTATCTAGTTTCTGGATTAGATATTTAACTCTTTATTGTTGTAAACAGTCATTATTTACGACACGATACTTTTGTACTATAGGCTAATTATTTTAAATTTTTATAAGGCGCGTATCACCAGGTTTGTGAGTAAGAAAATCCGAATTCAGATATACAAATAGAGTTATCTTAATTGACAATATTCTCAACAATCCAGGACTTGATTGTAGTCGTATGGGTAAGTTCTCGCTCTCTCTTTTAGATACTCAACATATCTAGAAGTGAATATCTGAACATCATCAGCCCTGTCTCCCCACTGCTGGATGTACGCCTCTTAGAAGACCACAAACGGTTCTCTGCACTTCGAACTTGTCACCTTGATTTGTCACCTTGATCCTTGGTTTTCAGACTTTGCGGAAGTTGTGACGAGAAGAGATGCGAATCTCTGAATGGTCAGTATTATTTGACACATATAAATCTCTCAGAGACGTACTTTCAATGGGTCCACTCTGTTTGCTAACGACGTTGAATCAAAGATTATTCAGAGACAGTAATGGAGTGTCAATAAGACAATACGAGTATAGTAAATAAAGTAATTTGGTAATCCCGTTCCTTTTAACGCAACTGTAGCGACATGTGCTTATCAAATTACGACACACTCCACTGTAACTAAGGATGAGCACGTTAACTGGTGAAAATCTAATAAAAGGGGCCTTCGTACCTCTTATAATATTATCGTAAGATAAAGTGAGGAATGTTCGGAAATGTTTTTATTTTGTATACTGTTCAGAGAATTTTTTCCTCGCCTAAAATATTATACTGTTATTTCTAACGTTACAAGTATTTGGTTTGGAATTTGTATTTAATCTTAGTATTTATTTAGATCTTCCCTTTTATATTTTTTAAAAAGCCCATTTGATAAGTGGTTATATGGTGCTCACCTTAATGCTTTTTCTAGGGTTTCCGGGCTCGATTCCCGGCAGGGTCAACTTTGGAATTAATAAACTTTTCAAAGATGGCTCCAGACTAGATTTGGAAAGTATTGCCAAATGACTACGTTTCGCAGTCATTAGTGTCATTATAGTGAGTAAGGGATGCAAGAGTCCATTTTCACCCCATTCCCAAAAACATTGTACATTTTCTTTCTTAAGAAAACAAACTTAATTAGTAAGAAATGTTTAGGATAAAAGAAAACTGTCAGAATCTTCTGTTGAATTGTTTTCAGTTTAACTATTCTTCGAAGCAAAGGTCTGTAAAAGACGGGTGGATTTTCGCCTGAAAGCGATAATTCCACAAGTGGTCACAGTCCTGACGTATAGCAAGTATGTGTAGTCCAACAATGCAGTGACGACTACTCCGTCGCGTACTTGAACTTGTATTTATCCTATTTTATAAATTATTGTCATAAAATTTTATAAAATTATAATTTTTTTTTAAATATTATAAGCTTAAAATATTTAGATATACTTCTATTGTACTCTCTGCATAAAAGAATGATAAGTTAAAAAATGTTTTTGTTTAACTTATTAAAGTATTCTAAGTTTTATGTAAACGTATTAAGGATTAATATTTTGATGATCAGGAAATAAAAGAAACTGTTAACATATCTTAACGAAAATCAGTGATAAACTTAAATATACGTAGATATCTATATTATATTATTTTGAATAACTTTTTTGAATAACTTATATTTATAACAAAAATAATCTATTTTCAAATTAATAGCAACTTTACGTACCTATCTTACGATAAACGGTTTATTTTATTATAATTTTGCAAAGATTATATTATATAATTTTAATATATTACTAGTGATCCGATTATGACTTCACCCGTGGTCCAATTTTTATACATAAAAACTTTCACTTATGGAAAAAGGGTTA
This sequence comes from Synanthedon andrenaeformis, assembly GCA_936446665.2. Classification (NCBI taxonomy): domain Eukaryota; kingdom Metazoa; phylum Arthropoda; class Insecta; order Lepidoptera; family Sesiidae; genus Synanthedon; species Synanthedon andrenaeformis. The sequence goes on along the minus strand of OW387786.2, from coordinate 2,101,464 downwards.
AACAGGTAAGGTCTTGCTTAAGTGGCGTATAATATTCACATAACTCCAAAGAGTGTTTGGTATAACACTCAGACAATATTACAATATTTTTATTGTGTAGCCCAGACGAGATACCATTAAAAGAGTCTCTATACTAGTATTATTAAGTTGACTGTGTTTTGGCGGTGGCAAAGTGGGAGTCACGTATTACGAGCTCCTTAAATTGGATCGTGTGCAGTCCTTGAAGAAAAGTTACACGAGAAGTGGTAAGTTTTAATTCAACTCGTGAACACGTAAAACGCATTTCACCTGTTTCTATGTGCAAAAGAATCGCTTTTGTGTTTTAATAACTGTTTGTTGTTTCGAGAGATTATTTTCTAAGGTTCGTCTTTTGTTAGTGTTAGAAAACGTGACGGACCAATTGGTCGTAAGCTATGATGATTACTTGATGGCTACTGTCGTCACCATCATAAAACACGGTAGGAAATTCAAGGGCTTGTTGAAATTTCAGGCACAAAATTCGATCTTGTTGCTTCGTGTCTCAATATGAAACTTTATAAAGATATTAGAAAATTCTAAACACATTTACTGAGAGTCCTTTTTGAGTCGTTATTCATATCATTCTTAGTATCGAGAAAATATTTTTTAAAGGAGTGACGCTAGTGTGCCCTTTTTCATATAATATTAATTAGATAGTAAGTATTTTTTTAATACATCCTTACATATTATAAAACAAAGACTCCCGTATCATCTGTATGTCTATATGTCTATATGTTCGGAATTAGGCACACAGATAGTTCTGGAAAAATGTAACATTACCGAGGGATCGTCTAAAAATATAAAAAAACTAGCTGTTGCAAGCGAATTCTTCCGCGAAACTATAAAATATAGCCTATGTTTCTCGTTGATAAAGTACCTTTCTAAAGGTAAAGAAATCTTCTCTCTATAATATTATTAGTATAGATAATATTATACAGTGGCGGCGGCGCCACCGTCGTCACAGCGATAAAAATGTCTGGCGCTATATCGCGTCGAACTCGCGGGCACCAGATAGTCTTTTATAGGATTCATTTTCTCCGCAAGGCACCCACAATTCATAAGCCGATTTTTATTAATATGTATGGTACTATATAAATATTTATTACCATACATATTTATTACTATGTATTATTTTTTTGGAAAAAATACTCGAGTAAACAGATAAAAATGTATTATTAGAAACGAGCAATTCGTTTTACCTTTTGTTCGCTACTAAAAATAGATAATAGAGATAATGGGCTGGCTCTGTTATCTATTTTTACGTTTCTACGGTTTCGGTGTACACAACTTACCTACATGATATTAATCTCTCTCGATTATTAAAAGAGAGATTTTAAGTGGTAAAGATTAGTTTTGAACAAATACTGTCCAAATTAAAAAATTATAAGGTTGCTTATCATAAATCGTTCTGACAAAGATTTTTTATAATTTTTTTTTTTTATAAAAAACTTTTATATAACTATTTTTATACTAAAGTTTCGCTTAAAACAGTACTTTTTGCTAAGTTGTTTAAAGCAATATAGTTACAGTACTTGCAAGCCACTCCCAGCTTCGCACGGATGACTTTTTTTTTGCATCACATAAAAATACAGATAATATGAATTAATGTATTATTCATACCTAAATTGTGTAGGTACTAAGACCTATTATAATGCTGACAAAAAGGCGTGAATATTAGTTTGTTTTGTTATAGTTATTATATTATATATTTTAATATTTTTGATCAAAGAAAGATTTATTTGAACACAGCAACTACTGATGCTTTTAATCCGCTAGGAACCCCGTAGAAACACCTTTTCAAACCGCTAAATTAAATAAATATCACATATGTGTAAAATTATATAATATTATATTGCACTTTCATATTGGACACACTTTAAAAAAATAATTTTTTGACTAGAAACTTTTCTTTTACGCAGAGTTAAAGCTTACCAAAAAGGGGGCTTTCAGTGCGAACACAATGTGGGTTATAATACGGAAGTTTTGTATAAGTAGACCTTTTTGGAAAAAAGAAATTGAACATCAAAGCGACACAATCAAGTCAAGGCTAGTTGGAAACTATAGTACCGTGTCGATATCAACAAATTGCCAGTCACGTTCCACCCACGCATCGTAAACGCCTATTGACTGATCGATAGAGGTAACTATCATAAATCCACGGTCGGGTCGGAAGGAGGAATGTTATGTGCTAAATAAATTTATGTATGCGGATAGTCGGATAGCAAGTACGCGAACTAATACAAGTGAAAAATTGCTAGGTTGGAAATTTCAATTTCAACTAATGTTTACGAAACTTATACGCCTTATTTGGATAGCAATAAAATAGTAGTGTTCGTCTTATTATAAATTTATCGTATGCTAGCTGACCCGGCAAACGTTGTTTTGCCAAAAAATAAATAAATAAATTGTATTAATTAATAAATAAAATAAAATTTAAAATATAGCCAACGTTACTCGCTGGTAATGTAATACATAGCTTTCTATAGGTGAAAGAATTTCCAAAATCGGTTCAGTAGTTTTTTTCATTACATTCATTACAAACATACAAATCATCTCTCTTTATACATATTATCTAATATATAAAATTCTCGTGTCGCAGTGTTTGTTGCCAAACTCCTCCGAAGCGGCTGGACCGATTTTGATGAAATTTTGTGTGCTTATCGGGTAGGTCTGAGAATCGGCCAACATCTATTTTCCATACCCCTTGGCTGGACCCTGTTAAGGGTGGCCCACCCCAAAATTTTTATTTTTATTTTTTGGCAAAACAACGTTTGCCGGGTCAGCTAGTTATAGATAAAAGTTGAATAAATCATTGCACAAATATTTTTGTCAGGCTTTGATTTTTATTTTATTTTTCAACGTTTCCGAAAAAGGGGCGCGGGCGAAGTCGCGGGACAAGCTAGTTTATTATAAATTTAGAATACCCAATAGAGTTAAAATTGGGACGATCGAATTCTGACGATACTTCAGTGAAATTGCACGTGCTTGAAGATCCAAACATTGAAACTGCATTAGGCCTGTCATTGGAATTAAAATTAAAATCACAAATACGATCAGCGTCCAACGTTCAGGATAAATTTTAAATAAGAATGTGTGTAAATAGCTCATTCACGACGGTAATCAATACTACTAATAATAAATCTGTAAGGGTCGGTCATGGAGTAAGTTACTTTGTTTTCAAAGATATCGTGTTTATAGGGTCTATACATGATACTGAAACTAAATTGACGATTTTTAGAATTTTTTTCTGTATGTATGTATGTATGTTCCTCCATAACTCTGAAACGAATTAACTGATTTTCATGAAACTTGCTAGATAAACATTTGGACGTACGGGACACAGGATAGGCTACTTAATATTTATCAACGCGGACGAAGTCGTGGGCACCAGCTAGTATTAATATATAATCGTAAAAATATATTTTATAATACATTATTTGACTAAGGAAATCTTTTCGTACTTTGGCTTATTTTCCTTAAAAGTATTTAAAACATAATGGCGATACCTTTGTTAAAGGTGGTTAATTCTGAACTAATTGTGCAATCGTATTGCAAATGTAATTTTAGATAATCTGTGGTTAATTATCGTTTGAATATTTCATGCAGTATTTTATATAATATTAATATTATTTTTTTTATATTTTGAATATATTATTAAGGGTATGTTGTATATTTTATTGGTTTAAATGGCAATATGTGTGTTTTTATTATTGAAACGCTGCGAATAATAAAGTTGAAACATGCCTAAATAATTTACGCAATGAATATTTCAGATATAAAAATATTGGTTTTAAATTATAGAGATGAAAAAAATCGAAAAGCGCTTGAATATTATTTATTGTATACAATTTTTATTAATTGTAAAGTAGTATAATAATACTAAGTAGTAAAGTAGTATAAGTAGTATAATCTCATCCCTTTAATCTTTCACAGGGGATGTTCCAAATATTTCTAGAGCTTTATCGAAAGATTTGTTGGTCATTAACAGATTGTATCTAATAATCATCTGCGCCATTTAAATCTTTTGTATTATTTTTTTCAACACATAAATTAACATTACACACACATTACATGCTTGAAGAAAAGGGCTCTTATTCCTATTAGTCTTAATTTACATCTTCTTTTTTTCTATATCTATATCTCATATCCTTTCAGAATTTTACAAAAGTGAACTCTTTTTCTTTTAATTTTAATTTTTGTTTCCATTTTAAAAATGATAACACATTAAATTTGAATGTAAATCAATAACATATTCAAACCTAGTATTGAAATTGTAAATGTTAAATATTTATTAAATTTACTGATATATGGTATAAATTCTTTTTTCATAAATACACTCCGTGTCAAGTAACAGTTAAAATCTTTATTTCTTTAATTTTTTTTTCTCGGAGGGAAGACTGCGAACTTAGTTAGTATTATGGCTCTAAATTAAAAAAAAAATTAAATAAAAAAAGTGTTCGTTAAAATGGTAACCACACACTGTAAGACTTTTTTAAAGCTTACATATTATTTTTTTCATTTTATACGCAGCTAATAAAAATACAAGGAAAGCGGAAAATGTAATCACGGAGGCCGTTACAAACGACATTGGCTTCGAAAAATGTGTGAATAATATTTTCCTTTTGACATGGAAGTAGGTTAAAGTTAAAGTTAAAGTTAAGTTTACTGACATACTGGAAAAACTGTAAAGTTTTATGTAGTCATTTGAACATAGGTATGAGATTTTTTTTAAAATTATATACTTACTAGCTGAAGCAGGCCACACGTTTCGCTGTGTTTTAGAATAATACAAAATAAAAAATATATAAAAAAATTCTTTTGTTAAAATTAAATTTTGTATAAAAATTTCAACGCAATCCATCTTCTATTTTACGAGTTTTTATATCAGACAGGCTGACGGTCCACTTGATGTAGGCTGTCAGGTGGAATGTTTAAAGAATTTTTAAAATGGGCCAATTTTTCAGTTTATTCACTACAAATAAAAATACAAAAAAAAAAATCTTTATAATATCAGTATAGATACTACTCAAACACACAAAAATGTCTGTAGATACGTTATATATTATCAAAAAGTATATATAGGTATATGATGCATTACTACTCCATTCTGGAATTTTTAAATCCATGTTTCCCGACCGTGTAATTGGAGATGTCACAGGTGAATGTAAGACGTTACGTTAGGCAATATGGATTCAGATAAATTCGTCTTCAATAATAATGTAACTTGAACTTATATTGTCATAAACGAGTTATGACTTTCTTCGCGTAAAGATATATTTTTACTTATTTGCAGTCATCTTATTATGATTGATTAATTTTTCCATATTTCTTGTCGTGTCTTGCTACTTTCTTCTATAAATTAAAAGGCATATATGTTGTGTTTTTTTTTTTCATAAAATGATAAGTATTTATAAAATATAAAAATATATTATATTTAAAGTATGATTTGTCACAAAGATGTTTGACTAGAGATGTCAATAAAAATTTTGGAAAACATTTGTTTTATTTTAAATAAATTAAAATACATATAACTGCGTGAAGAATCTATTGAAAATATTTTCAAAGAAATCAAAGGAACTTATTCAAATGTTTTGTCATGATAAATAAATAAACAAACTTTTAACCTTATTCTTGTACACTCTTCAGAATAATGCTCAAAAAAAAATTGCTCAAATGTTTTAAAAGTTTTTATATAATTATATATATTTTTATATAACCGACTCGCTTTCTTTGAGGTCCTGTGTATTTATATTTTTCGTGTTATTACTGTATGTTCAGTTATTGCGCCTAAAGTAAATAATTTTATATATTAAGTGGAAGTAGCTTTAGTATTCTACTTTATTCACGTTCACAGAACAACCTGAACTTTTTATAAACGTAAAAATTTTCTTTGCAATGTAAGATGAAAAATGGTTTGTTAAGAAACTCTCCAACAAGTGGAAGCAATATAAGAAGGTCGAGTTAAAAGTGTTCAAATCTGTCACGTCGTAAAGAGCCTAATCATCAAACTTGGGGTGCTTGGAAGAATTTCACTCGTCACTCTTTGAGAATGAATCGCCTCCGCCTTTGTGAAGTTACAATAAATACAGAGACCGATTCAAAATTACTTAATTGTGATGTAATTTTGAATTTTTGAGCATTATATATAATTCATTTCTGCCCAATTAAAATTTATACTCAAATATTAAAGTAAGTATTCGTTATATTCACAAAATACGTGTTATATTTCAAATAGTCTGTCAATTTAAAAAATATCTATACATCGCTAACACTTACAAGTATTTTCCAAGTATTTTCTACCACCTATACAGAAGACCCCTGAAATAACAGCATGTATGCTGTTGTGTTTCAAGGAGTAAGTGAGTAAGGAATGTCACAGCCTATTTCCCTATCCCTTCCTAATTTCCTACTGGCATTTCCTATGCTCAGCAACGCAGTGGCAGTACCTGTGGCATTGCTTGTGTTATGGGCGACGGTAGCCACCTAGCATCAAGAGGACCGTCATCCTGTCTGACGACCTTAACTTAAAAAAAATATATCTGAAGAAATGTGTTTGAATTTCCCTAAAAGATTGCCCTTTTAAAGTTGCATAGTTGGAAACATAATAGTAAATTTCCAAATAACTCAAAATAACTCAGTAAATCTAATATTTCTTAGTTCGTTCTGAAAATGCGAAAATAGTATTAAATTGAAAAACTGGTAAAGTTTCATAATAAAATATTCAAGTGCGGCCCTGTTAAAGGCCGTCTTTGTTTCTTCTTTACAGTAAAAGTTGGCCTATTCGTTTCGTTCAAAGAACTTTTATAAAAGTCTTGTAATTAACATCTCATAATTAATTGCTGAATATTTTGAATAGAAAAATAATTTGAAATTTATTATTATGTAAGTACGCCCATTGCATTTGCAGATTTTATTCAGAAGTATAAATTACTAGGAATTACACCCAGACTTCATCTGCATTCCTTTTTTTTGAGCGTTAAAATACATAAATTAAAATGGCTGACAAAAATATATCATAATCAACTTAGCCATAGGCGCTCACTGCTGGACATAGGTATCCATAATTATCTAATAGGACTGACTGCTTAGCCCTTTTCAAGTCGTCTGGACGCCCAACGCTGGGCTTGCCGGTCCAAATAATATATTAGAAGCATTAATTTATTCATTCTGTATTACTTTTATATTTTTTCAGGTGTTGAGTTTTTCATTTTTAGGTGATCCCTTTGGACCAGTACTTTTTTTGGATAAAAGGTAAGGCATGTCCTTTTCTGTATCCCTGTAACGTGTATTCAAAATTTCATGATGATCGGTTGGGTTGTGAAATCGAAGCGTAAGAACTAATAGTAGAACTGTTTGGAACAACCCGTAAATAACACATATTTTTTCATTTATGTATAATATTGGTTAGGATTGGTACTAATTTCTTATTTATAGTTCCTATCAACGTGTTTTCAAAGCGAAAAATATTAAGGTTAATTTTGATAATATCAGGATATCAGCAAGATATATAAATCAGCACTTTCTAATATTTATAGAGTCTATAGTTGGCAGCCAAATAACTTTTTAAATCAATCTATATAATTCCTTTCTTAATTGTATTGGATCTTTCTGAGAACAATAAGAAAAACTTTCATACATGGAGTAAGTTTAAAGTAATCGCAATTTTTTTCATTGAGACTGATTGTTTTTTTTTTACTATTATAGAGCTGATTATAGAGCCCATTTTCAATATCCCCGCCCAATCTCATAATATCCATAATTCTACTATGATCGGCAGAGCACTTGCAGCACCTGTGGCTTGCTTGTGTCAAGGCGACGGTAACCACTTGCCATCAAGTGTGCCTCTCTGTCAGTCTGTCTGTCGACGTTACCATAAAACAATATAAGTTAATATTCGCAAACTCCTATAGTATACTTTTAATATATTATAATTTACTAACATAATATTCCGAGATTCCAAAAATGATACCACTTATGTTAAAACTGTTTAAAATTCTCCGAGCTGTGTAACATAAGGTCTAATTGTGTCCCGAGGGAGTGTACGATTACGCTAACAATTACAAAGCGCTAAAGAGGAGACACACGAACAAATATTACACCGAGCCAAATAACTAACATAAATTCAACCAACCAACATAAAAAACTTTGAACTCTGTAAACTGTGAAAGTAACTGTCTGTCCGTCTGTCTGTCTCTCTGTTACCTTTTCACGCCTTAACTATACTCAACCAATCAACATGAAACTTTGCATATACGTTGTCAGGTTTACAGGAAAAGACATAGGGTATCTTAAATCCAGAAAAAAAAGGAAAACGGCCAAAGTTATAGCAACAAAAGGTCAAGCGATATGTTGTTTATATATATATTATTTTTCAACGCGGACGAAGGCGCAAGTACCAGCTAGTAATATAATAAACTAGCGACCCTCCCTCTGAACGAGATTCGTTCAGATGCATTGTGTAAAATATTAAAATGTATCTTTATTGTATAAATAAACACTTAAACACCTCGATATACCGATGATTAATGCGACATCGCTGCAGAGCTTCGACTACTGCCCATGTTCAATAGAATCAAATTCTTTCTCATAGTTCACAAAAGCCAGATATAATGGAAGGTTTATACCAGTCTTTCCCAAAGTGGGCGATAACGCCCCCTTGTGGGCGCTGCAGGCCTAAAGGGGGGCGGTAAGAGACCCGTTTAGAATTAATTCAAAATTCAAATTCAAATTCATTTATTTGCAGGCAACTGGACCCATATTATACAGTTTTAAGTTATTATATATATACAAAATAAAAGCAAATTGTTTATAATACTAACAGTAATAAGATATAATACAAGATGAAAGAAAAGAAATAATAATAATAATAATAAGTAATAATAATAATAAGTAAGTGCCTAAAAACTACCACCAACATGTCTATCACAACAATGTCGGATATATAAACAGTCTAGCCTATCAGCAATCATTGATATAACTTTGTTAGAGCTGTCCCGCACCCGCCTAACAAGTGATGCACATTTTTTACGCATGTTAGCATAGAAACAATCAGTGCTCATCATTCCAAACATCCCCGAAGCACTACAGAAGCGGGGTAGCCCTAACATCGCCCTAAACGCGTTGTTAAATTGGACACGAAGGGAGCTGTAGCATTTTTGTGTGTAGTTTGCCCACAAAGCACAAGTATACAATGATGTACAATATGCTTTAAATAATGTTAGCTTAACATTTTTTGAACATCGCGCAAATCTGCGAGCTAGCATATTCGTCCTTATGGACAGAGCCCTTCGTTCCCTATCAATGTCGGCATTGTCTTTTAAGTCAGCCGTGATTATGTGCCCTAAATACTTAAAATTGTCCACCTTGTCAATGGAAATACCATTTAGACGCACAGGTGGCACCCTATTAGGGCTTTTAACATTTGCCGTTTCAAAGATCATGAACTGACTTTTGGTGACATTATATTTCAGCCCATGCCTACATGCATACCTCTCACAGATGTCCAGAAGTTTACGTAAACCACAGACAGAGGCGCTCAACAACACCATGTCATCTGCATAGCTAAGGTTATTAACGCATACCCCATCAATGTAACAACCAAGTCGCTGGTTGCTGAGCTCCTCGATCAGTGCGTTTACGTATATATTGAACAGGGTGGGTGAGGTGATACCACTCACCTATTAATGTTTAATCTCCGCTAATATATAATTAATAATAATTGATTAATTTAATTTGAAATTTTTTTTTTTTTCTCGCCGATACAATGAAAAGCTCGCTACTGTCAATGCAGCGCTTGGTACAGTCTTTATTAATTGCCCTAATGGTAGAATAATACATTTTTGCCTAGGGACCCCAGCTCCCGCGGGAACTGGGGTCCGAGAATTGCTACTAATCTAGAATTGTTTATCTATTATTTTAACTATATTAATGGTACAGGAATTATTAGCCAACCTACAACTACCTTAAGCTTATACTAACCTAATACTAACTACTCTAATCAGGGTGTTATCAGCCTATTATCAGCCTCCCATAGCTATCAGCACCCGCGGGAAAGGGGGTACTGGGGTCCGAGATTTGCTATTATCTAGAGTTGTTTAATTATTATTTTAACTTATATTAATGGCATATGGAATTCTTAGCTAACTTAAAACCATCTTTAAACTTATACTAACTCAATACTAACTGACTCTAACCATGGTATATACAACTTAAACTAACTTACTAATATACTCGAATAATAAATATGCTCGAGTTTGTACATTGCTAGCTTAAACTAATATTATGGGTAACTAGCCCATTCGATAAGGCAGAACAGACGGAGGCAACGGTGACAATGCCCAGTACACAGTCCATTAAGAATCAACCTTCCACAGTTATAACTATGTTAAGAGCAGGCCCCACAAAAAAAAATCCTACGCTCGCTCCGCCCACGTCCCGCTACCCGAGAGTTACAAGTTGCTCGGCGGCTCTCTAGGATTTTTTTTAATATATCGCAAGATACAGCTTACGTAAGGTTGAATATTGAGTACATTATTTGAAGCATGATTTGGTGTGCACTAGCTCGGAACTAAACAACGTAAGTCTCAAAATTGTTTTCGTTAATTATAGGAGTAAAAATAAACCTAAGTTTATTTTATTTTGACAATCACTGGTAAACAATGTTTCCTTGCTACGAGCAGTTTTTTGGCGATATAACTCAAGCCGTTTAGTAGAAAAATGTAATATTCTCCGGAAAAGGCGCCGATTTCGATCAAAAAATGTATCGAATGAAAATCACCTAATTATGTTTCTAACTTGATAATCTACAGATAAAGGTCTCAAAATATATATATGTAAATTCCACATTGATCAGATATGTGGTTGACTCAGCACATTTATTTAAAGTTCCCTTAGTTTCACAGGGCCTGGCCTTAAGTCTGGCTTTACATAAATTCACAGTAACCAAAACTATGAGGCTGACACATCAACTATACAAGATCAAGCCGGACATTATATCTTTACATGTTTAACATTGAGACCCATAGTTTGCCATTACGTAGGTACATGTATTAACATTTAACTAGATTTAACTGCTGTATTGGTGGACATGTATTTAGAGTTAAACTTTCGAGCCGTTTCCTCGGGCGACAAGCGTAACGATCTTGTCAGCGAACCCGAGGAAACGGCTCCGGGTGTCCTTATGACCAATCAGCTTGGGGATCGAAGTCAGGTCCAGCCGACAGCCCAGCTCTATCTCTAGGTCGAGCCTGTCCACCGCGTGGATCGGGCATTCCAACAATATGTGCAGAACGGTCTGCTCGGACACGTCGTCACACGGGCAGGCCGGGCTGTCCGCCAGGCCAAATCTATGCAAGTAGGACTTGAAACCCCCGTGACCGGTAAGGAGTTGAGCTCTCAAGTTCGTGGCGGGCCGCATGGCTCTAATTATTGGGTAGGCAGTACGGACGTCGGGGAAAAATACGCGGGTGACCTCACCAGTTTTCGCCGCTGCGTATTCGAACTGCTATTCTCTGACCGTTGTATCCCTGATGAGGCGCTTCGCCATGGACAGCGGGAACCTGTCGTAGCGTGGAGCCCTTTTACTACGAGTCGCCGCTTCCTTGGCCAAAGTGTCTGCGCGCTCATTGCCTTTATGCCCCACATGTGCCTTTATCCAATAAAGTTCCCTCACTCTTCCAGCCTGAGCAGCAGCTGTCAGCAATTTCCTAATGTCCAGCACCAGCGGATTCAGGGAGGTCCCAGAGCAAATGGCATCCAGCGAGGATCTAGAGTCCAATAAAATTTGGCATCTATCCAGACTCGCGATTCTCGACAGGGATTCCCTGACGGCAAGCAGTTCGGCCTGGTAGACGGAACAGTAATCAGCTAGTTTCATCTTGTGGCCGCTGAGTTCGGCGTTGCCTCGCCATATTGAAACCGCAGCCCCCACCTTCCCCTCTATCTTGCTGCCGTCATTAAACACCTGAATTGCACCAGAGTCTGTCAAAATGCTCAGGTCTTCGTCCGTTGTGATCAGGCCGTACTCAATCTTCTATTCTATTATTGAGTTTCTTTTCCCAGGTGCTTGAAGTATTAAAAATTTATCATTCAGTGTAATTTTTATTTTACAGTTAAAAAGTTTTTTCTTAAATCAAGTTTTATTAATGCTCTACAAAAAATACACGCGTATAATCAGGTCAAACTTAGTTGCATCGCCATCTTTATTTCCCCGAGTGCAACGCGACCTCTTTTAAATGATTCATAAAAACAAACTGCGCGAATATTTGAAAGTTGTTTTTGAATTGGGCTAGTTCAACATTAAATTTTTCTTTTTTTTTTTAATTTCAACAATTTTAGTAGTGCAAACAAGAATGAAGGCTGGCTGATCTGAATTTGAAATTGTAGAGCAAAATCGAGAAAGAAAACAGAAATTATATTGCTACAAATTTGTAGGTATATTTTGCAATTTAATTTTGCCTAATTAAAAAAATTACCGTATTAAAAAACAAACTACAAAAATAATTAAATTAAAATACTAATATAAAAACTTATAACGATCTTACAAGAAACTAGAAGAAAATAAATTAATAAACGCTCGAGTTACCTCGCTATGCTATATTTAGAAGTAATTTTCGATTTTTAAATTTACTTAACTCCCCGGTACCGTAAATCCAATTTACACTTCGCTTTTTGAGTTAAATACTATTTATTTTCGAGGTATGATTGACAGTAATTTATTTAACGATAAGGTTATTGCTCCGAAGCTTCTTTCTGGGATTTACCAGCTAAATTATGTCCGGCTCAAAAGAAAACTTGGTTGCGAGCACGGAGCGATTTGTCAACGAACCCAGAATGTCTCCCAGGCCATTATAAGTGATTACCTTGGCACGCTTACACGGTTAAACTTAGAATAAAAATTTCGGATCTCAGTTAATACTTACTTAGATCCGTAATAGTTGTCCCGTTTAACCAAGCCATAAATGGTCTAGTTAAACATATATAGTCGATAACTTTATCATACACAGCGCACTCTACATTGGATGTTCACTGAATCACAATGTTACAATGTAATAATTATTAATGTGTAAGTTGTTCTAGATATTTTTGATCTCATTAATATTTGTTGATTCATTTATAATATAATAGATATAATTTAATTAATCTCTAATAATGTTGTGTTTTCCTATAATTTAAATTCATACTTGTAATGTTCCTTTCTGTAAGTGTTGTATGTTGTGATTAATTATGTCTTTAGTTGGTAAGCCTTTTGAAATAAATAAATAAATAAATAAATAAATAAATAAATAAATAAATAAATAAATAAATAAATAAATAAATAAATAAATAAATAAATAAATAAATAAATAAATAAATAAATAAATAAATATACATGAAACACCTTCATTTAACTATTTATATAATTGTAAATTTCCCTAAGAAAAAATAAATAAGTAAATAAATTAATATATCTTTATAATGAGCGAGCTTTAAGTACTTTCACAAAATAATAATTCCTTATTTCTAGTAATGATTTTATCATTCATAAAATTAAAAAAGGAAAGTTGGTTTAATATCTATTGTCCATTATTAAATTTATCCATAACAATAATATTATTATTTTGCATCAACAATATTACTATTTCCTATGTTATGTTATTACTTTTTGTTAAAAAAAATATGCACCTAAGCTAAAAAATACAAAATTATATTATTTTTAATTTAACCCAAACTGCGAAATTGTTCTAAATTGTTTCAGAATAGCAGCAATGTGCCGACGACGACCGCTCCTAGCTTGCTTTATTAGATTCTGGAAACTTTTTGTTTGATAGTCTTCAAACAAAGGCAAAGGTTTTGTCGAACGTTGCTGTTTGACTTACAACAGCTGGATTACAACTGGATAACATATTTGCACTGTCCGTGCACTGCCTTCCCAGAGAAGTTGCATAATATTCTAAATAGTTTAATCCTGTTTTGTTATGTAGACTAAAAAGATAAATTTATCCACAGCCAGTATGCACAATAACTTGTGCATTACTACAGATTGTAAAACTTTAGGGAAATGTTAATATTGGTCTTTATTACTGCCACGTTAAGGTCCCACAAAAAAGTACAACGTGCCGCAGCACTGCCAATACCAGTCACACAAAATGTTCAATAATAGAATGTCTGATATTTTGCTTTGAATGTAGTGCAGTAAAAGCTGAACTTTAAACCGAAGAGCGTAAGGCTCAAATTCGAATTCGTAGAAGTATTTCAACAAATTCAATGTTGTGCTTTTATATTTTGATATTTTTCGAAAGAAATTCTTTATTAAACTATTATGAAAGAGCTTATTGAATTACTTTTAAATGAAACTCAAGTTGAATATGTCACTCAGAAAAACAAACATTGGTATATAAAATGTATGCTTACTAACTAAAGGTGTCGCGCCATCTGCCAACTTATTTTATAAGCCTATTACGACCGTTCACACTATATTAAGAACATGTGAAGGTGAAAATGTAGAGGGAAAAATTGCGAGGAAATATTACTCGTTCATTGCCAACACACGCGGCTCTTTATAGCGTCTAACAAGAACCTATAACGAAAGGAAGCAGGAAAGTTTGTAAATAATAATATCTAAAGAAAATAAAGTTCTAAGTTACAGTAGAAACTGCTCTATTTTTATTATTTATCTAGTCTAAGTCGACAGTGCGCTTATACTGAAGTTGCTTGTTTGTAGGCGACAGTAGACACTTATCTTCAAGTAGCCGATAGCCTGCCTGCTCCATTTTAACATGACAGTTGACAGACCTGGTAAAATCAGACCTTCCTAGACCTAATATGACCTAAATGTTAATATGATTTACAATTACAGTTATGATTATGGTATTCAAATTTACCAACACACAAACACCACTTATTTTTTCTACTATTTAAAGGTTAGCAGGCAGGCTAATAGAGTCCACTTGATGGTAGGAGACTAAGTCATCTGTTAACACAAGTAATGTCATATGTGCTGCAAGTGCGTGGGGAAAGGATAAAAGAAATTAGGAGCGAATAGGAAATCCTTCACTCACTCATCGAAACAACAGCATTCATATTTGTTATTTTACGTCGGTCTTCTGTAGGGCGTGCTTGCTTTCCTTCCGTCTATTACCAACCGACAAACCACGTCCACCTGGTTGGTCCGTTAGTAATTTTTTTTCTTAACCGACAACCTGTGCCAAAAGCTTAAAGCTGTTTTCTGATTGATTAGGTACTAAAAAAAATATACCTATCATATCGATACCAGAAGCCCACATTACGTTAAATTTGTATTTCCTTCATGCACCTTCACTATAAGTTAGTATCTACCTACTTTCCTTCAGTTTGCAGACAAACTTCCTGTTCAACACCCTTCGGAGGTGAATTTAAAAGTCTCGAAGTTGAATTTATGAACTCTTAGTGAATATTTCCACAAAATTTTACTTCTATTTATAAAAATAAGAAAAGAAAATTTAAACTGCTTAAAATTGTAAGTTATGTTTCTTGTTTTATAATTAAGAATACAATTTGAAAAGAAATTTAAAATTACACAATAAATTTAAACATGTAAAGGCATTTTTGTCACATATAAAGGTTTACTTTATATTTTACTTTAAAAAAATTTTGATTACGTACATTTTACGAAATATCATTTTTCATTTCTGCAGGTAATTTATAGCTGCTCGAATGCCAAGTTTGTCACTCGGTTCCCTTGTCAAACAATTTACAGCATCAGCTGAATTTATTATTACAAAAACTTAATTTACAATAAAAAAAAGTTCGATTGACATAATATTGTTTTCATTAATTCCCTAGAAATCCATTAAATTTGTGGCAAAAATATATTTTTTTTCATTTTTCTCCTTTCTGTTAGCAATATTTTTGTAGGTAATTTGTAAGCAAACTGGCTCATGAATAATAAATTATCCCGTAGTGTTCACAACGGGGTGTTCTACTTTTACCGAAATATTCTTTATTTCCCTTATGCCTATTATTTTTAAAATACATTTGTATATTTGTTACCTATGGAATTGAACCTAAAGAATTTGGAAAAATTGTGAAAATTATAAAGGAAAAGTGTGGGTTTTGTAAGTTTACGTTTAAGTGGAGGCTATACTCAAAATTTCATGATGATCGGTTGACTAGTTAAGGCGCGAAAGCGTAACAGACAAATTCACTTGCGCATTTATAATTTCATTTTAGTCAGGAATATTGTCACACTATACTGTATAATATTTGTTGTTTCATATTCATTTATTTAAATCACATGTACATATTTTATTACGGCTGTATTTTTTATGTTTCTAGAATTGTCCTTTGGGCTGACATCCATGAAGGCTTTATGAGGTCCTAAACGGAGAATAGCGATGTGTGACTTGTTGCACACAGCACATTGTGACTTGACGTCCAACTTTATAGTGGGATTTTAAAATAACTACGTTTTTGTCTCTTTCTTCGCTAACTTTTTCTACGCCAACCGAAAGAGTTTGATATGGTATTGAATAAGCGATATAAAAATCGACGCGATCCTTGCGAAGCCAATATTTCAACTGCAATACTGTTTTACGAACAATTTAACAGAGGCAATACACCTACAGCTTCATACAGAGCAAGTGTGTTAACGACTAACACGGGTCGAGTTCTGTACATGACGGTTCGAGTTGCCTTCATCAATTCCAAATTATGGCCAGCTACATTTACGCCGCGGCGCTATTGTTTTTTAAATATTTATTATATTATAACATTATAAACAACTTAGTTGCATCTTTCTTTCTAACCTCTAGAAAGAAAGATGCAATATTTATAAATTCGTTGAGATTTCGAGTTAGGATCCAAGGTTTCTTTTTACAATGTGTTGATTTTGAAGCAAGAAGCATATCAAGCATAGCATGAAGCATAGCATTTTGAAGCATATAATTTTAAACATAAGTAAAAATAATTTAAGATAAGTAAAATTTACAAAATATATTGTAATATTAACCAGTACCTATTCATCAATTTTTTTGACGCTCAAAGTTAAAAACATTTTTTTGCTTAGTAATTTATATGCAAAAAAAGCGTCACTTCATATGTGAATTCGCGAAAACATTACTGACGGTTTCCACGATAATTACACGTCGTGTAATAATAATTGAATGTCCGTCACATACATGAATAAATTGATTAAGCAATGGCTTTGGAATCTCATTAAACAAACAATGCTTGTATGCCGGTTAACTGAACATCGTTTGATGGCACCATCTGGTTCAGACTGGATTATATCTACCGGTTTTGAATTACTCTGGCATATTATTCAAGTATCCTGTAGTACAATGTATTAGGAACTTAAAATGTTACACAAACTCATAATATATCTTACATAATGAACGACTAACATAATGAAGGACTAGTTTAAGTATGGCATAATTTTGTTTTTTATAAACAAGTATGCCTCCATAGTTAATTAATAAACACTATAACAAATTGAGGCTAACAGCGCCATAGTTAACTATAAATAAACATTAAACTGTGACGATTAAGTAAGATGCAGGAACCTTCCATGTTCATTGTTGGAAGCGTATTGTATTTATGAGAGTGGACTCTCAACTTGCCATATTTATATAAAAACTGATCACTAAAGTAACAACAGACCCGACACTCACTGAAACTTTATTTTCTACTGTACTCCAGCAAGATCTGAGAACGTTGCACGCCTTTTTCTGACACTGACATCACAGATTTAATGAAAACATCCTCGAATAAAAACTTTGGCAAAAGACTTTATTGCGACGCAGTTTTGTAACGCGACTTTTACAAAATTTTATTGGAAACGTTTCGACAATATTCTCAAAATAATCACGTATAATGGTGACAGTGAATTTTTTGCTTAAAACAACAAGCGCTTGGAAAAATACTCATCAGACCAAAGTCACGTCGTCGCACTCACGGCGGTCGTTCGCCGGGCTATTGGGAGCGTGATCGGACTTCATACTAGATCTGGTACAGTCCGGATAAGCTGATATCCGCCCTTTGAGGGGTGACATTCGCTCTATGAAGCGAGTTATGATGGATTTTACGGCTGTTTTGTTTGTTCAATTATAAATATTTTTATTATAGTTAAATGCTTTGACAATTATATTACCATACTTCTCGTTACTCTTACTGCAAAAATGTTTAACTTCTATTTGTCTACTTTAACGGCGGTTACTGAGTTTGTATTCTACTGATTAATCTGCTTGTTGAAGACACAATTAATGTGAACCTTAAGGCTTCGAAAAAAGTCTTTAATTGCTTCGATTGATTGATATACCGTTGGTACTCCGTGGTTTCAACCTCGGGTTAATGGGTTAATATAAGCATACAGTTTCGGCTACTTCATTTTAGCTACGAAATCTTTTCTACTTTTTCCTTTTAAATCTGCTCTTATAGATTACAGCTGCATTTTAATTAAGTTTTGGTAATATAAGTATAACTATCTATGCCCTGCAGTTCACAATTCGTTTGATTAAAAAAACAAAATTGTGTTGTCCTTTTCTCTTTTTCGTTTTTCGTTGCGCGGTCGAACTCGGTTAATAATATTTGAAAAATATTAATAGCCGAATTGGTCCAGCCATTCTCGTGTTTTGAGCTTATCAATACATTTGATTTTTATTTATATAGATAGATATCTTTACGATTGTGTCTGATTAAACATGGCACAGAAAGTAGAAGAAGATTATAGTTGTTAACATATCAGACCATTAACTTAAGATACATGTCTGTATGAAAGAATTTCAAGTTATCTTCATTACCTATTTAGAAATTTAAAAGGCAAAGTCATAATCACTCTAGCTTTTTTTTATTGAGGTGTTCACAACCAGATATGATCTTTATTATGCCTACCCTATTTCCACTTCATTTATAACTTTCACCCTGCCTTTATTACCTTTCTGAATGGTTTTTTTTTTTTTTTTTCATTTTATTAAGCTACTATGCCGACTTCGACCGGCCAACTCAAAGAAAGGTAGACATTTTCGTCAACCGTAAGTAATAAAAGCTCAATGTGATTTATGTAACTCGTTACATCATAGTGAAATTATCTTTTCCCTTTGGAACTTTTAAAAGAGACCCGCTTTTACGATTTATAAGCCGTTTCAGCAAAATGGTTTTCCGTGAACGCATATTATTACACTTTTATGAGAAAGCTTTTACATCCGCATTCGTAAATTATAAGAAATTGTGGAACTTAATGCAATTGTTCAGAGAATAACTTTTGCATATGTTTTATTGTTGTTTTTGTGTTTAGGTTCTAAAAATACGACATTGTTTGTTTTTTTTTTTGTGGTAACTCTTGTTTTGTGGTATTTTTTTAATGATGTGTTTACCAGAAAAGCAATAAAAATATTTTTTTAAATGGCCGAAAAACTTTCATCAATCAATACTAATAATAAATCTGTAAGGGTCGGTCATAGAGTAAGTTACTTTGTTTTCAGAGATATCGTGTTTATAGGCTCTATACATGATACTGAAACTAAATTGACGATTTTTAGAATTTTTTTCTGTATGTATGTATGTTCCTCCATAACTCTGAAACGAATTAACTGATTTTCATGAAACTTGGTAGATAAACATTTGGACGTACTCGACACAGGATAAGCTACTTAATATTTTTCAACGCGGACGAAGTCGTGGGAACCAGCTAGTTCTTAATAAAATTATATAACGTAGACATTTTTTTTTTTAATTAATCTAATAAATATTATAAAATAGCTATGAATATGAATGTCTAAAGTATAGTTTTAAATAAAAAAAAACATATAATTTCAGTTTAAGATAATACAAGTCAGAAAGATCCAATCTCCTAGATTCTCCTAGATTTCAAAATTAATATTATCATATCATAAATCATATTCATAAAAATTAATATTATCATTTCATAAATCATAACTTAATGTATTAGTTATTCTTGATTTTAAATTTAATATACTAGTAACAAAATTATCAAAGCGCATTTATTCTTTGAGATGCGAACGACCTACGAGTTATACATCTACGTTTTATCTGTAGAGAGTGCATTTAATATTCAATGCATTTTTATTAAGATGGCGGATTACATCCCCAGGCTGGGTCGCGTTCGAGAAAATAATTTTATTTTCAAATTCATTCGTACTTAAACCCGAGGGATATTAACATCGTATGCAATGCGAGTGATATTTCTCTGTTTATTAAAATAAACACGTACACGATATCAATCATAATAAGAGTTTTCAATTGAGCAAAAGTTCTATACAAACTCAGTTTTCTGAACATTAATTAAATGTACAAGGACTAGACTGCAATAATTAAAGTACCTAGACTTCAGAAAATCATAACAAAGTTATAGCAGTGGTTATGGTAGGGCAATGTTAACTGCGTTTCGAAGCCATAAACAGCACGTGTGCTGTTATGTTTCGGTGAGTGAGTAAGCGATTCCAGAGCCCATTTCCCTATCCTTTATCCTTGAAACCTACTGTAGTCGGCAGCCCACTTGCAGCACTTGTGCTTGTGTTATAGGCGACGGCAGCTACCTACCATCAAGTGGACCGTCAGCCTGTCTGCAGACCTTAACATAAAAACAAAATCAAGGACTCACACACATTGGTGACCGACTCACAGAATCGCGTCACTCGCCCGGTCTTATTATATTTACTAAGCGTTCTTTCTTACTGTTCTTATTCGGCTCCTAAGGGCTATAGCTTCATATTATAATTATTACCTTTATTGCTAAATTATATGTCAAATGCAACATAAAAAAATAAAAAAACGTTTTTAGCTTTTCTGTTACAGATTAAACTTTGCCCTTTGCATGCCCACAATAATTTAACAAACTGCAGTATTGTACCAATATTACACAGTCGGGAAAAGTTCGCATACAATAAAACTTTTTGTTGATTTAAATTAAAAATGACCGTAGAAATAAAATACAGTACTTACACAACAAAAGAACATTTATTCACATCAAGTAAATCTGAATGCAGAACGAGCTGAAGTTGACATAAGAAAGTTTATTGGAGGCAAAATTGCAATTCAACCTACGAAATCGGTTCGTAGAGTCGATGCCGAAGTGTAAAGAGGATAGACAGAGAAACGTTCAGAGCTGATCATGAAATTACTATTCCATTTTATTTATGAAAATGTAATTATGTACCGAAGATTAGCATTATGCTCTGTAACACATAAATAAAATGTTTTCTTATAATATTTTTTTTAAATAAGATTCCGGATGATATTACTCATTATGGTAAGTAGTTGATATAAGGAACGGAGTGAGTGACTTCAATAAAACAATTCCAATAGATTTAGGCAAAATTACATTTATTACTCCATATCATTTTATCGTTTACATCGGAGAAAATAACCACCAATACGCCAAGAGGTAAATTACTAATTAATTCATTAAAATAACCAAACGTTGTAATATTATAAAGAAAGATACAACCTGTTTTTTCTTAAACTCAACAATACACTTGAGACTTTCACTTCGCTTTACTATTAAAATTTTCACAAAATGTACGTCTTCTCGGTGATAAATATAAAAATTAGACTAGTGCGCCGCGGCCATGCCGCGGCTTGCAATTTTTTTCTAAAAACCCCCACTACTAATACCTACGAGTATATCTATCCGTCAGAACATTCAGTTGAGTTGCCCTTTATGAAAATATCTGTCAATCCTACATTAAATAAATACACTAAATAAATACTGTGTCCTAACATTACTAACATTCAAATTCAAATCATTTATTTACAAGTGACATGGGTCAATGTAAACCAGTTCTCATTAGTTAGAATATGCCACCTCATGCACTGCCCCTTCTGGTGTGTAAAATCATAATTTACATATCTACCTACTTAAATAAAAATTATTTAAAACGAAAATAATAACATTAAAAAAATACATCGTAGTCAATTGTAAAACTTAATTAAATGTCAAAATATTCCCTAATATTACAAAAACATTGGTATAATAGCCACTTGGTCAGTTTTATTCTAAATAAATTTCCCGGTAATTCTCTGAGTGCAGTGGGTAACTTATTGTATAATTATTCTCGGACTATAACTCGATGTACGCCCCACAGGGATTAAAAACTCCATCTGTATTATCTACTACCGTCTAGCTAGAGGAATTAATGCTTCTTTAGACATTAAAAACAACCTTGTCTAGCTAATCATAACGCCTTGCAACGCCTTGCAACGTCTTGCAACGCCTTGTAACGCCTTGCAAGTTCCGTCACACCCATTCTATTTAAATTTGTATCTATGGCAAAGATGGCTGTCTACGGGATAAAGAAAACAAATCTTTTTGTTCTAAAGGAAACTTTTAAGAGAGAGGAAGGAAGGCATTTATTGCGCTAAAAGCCTCGTCGGAACCAACTTTTAAAATGGATTCAACTTTGCTCGTTGCATTTAACATTTCAAGATTGTTTTGTTAAGTGCATTCCGAAATTGATTTTTAATTAATACTAAAAAGCGACACATCTGTACTTAAGCAGGCTTATTCCATTCTTATCTTTAAACTTTTCCGAAAAACTTTACTTACACTTCAATCATCGCCACTATTTAAGGCTTATCCTTCCAAAAAATTAAATTTTTGCAACATTTTGTAACAGTATTATTCATTATATATACGCCTTTTCTTCAGCGAAAAAAATATATGTTTATCTACAAGATATGAGGAATGATTTGTTGGGATTAAAAATTTTATTTTATTGAAATTGATTCAGGAAAAAAATTCTAAACTCACCCCTTTTATTTTCAGTTATAACAATCTCACTTCT
The DNA here is from genome assembly GCA_936446665.2 of Synanthedon andrenaeformis. Lineage (NCBI taxonomy): Eukaryota > Metazoa > Arthropoda > Insecta > Lepidoptera > Sesiidae > Synanthedon > Synanthedon andrenaeformis. The sequence goes on along the minus strand of OW387786.2, from coordinate 2,078,689 downwards.
ACAATATTTATCAAAAGATTATGAAATTTTGTACACTTATGAAGATAACAATGTAGCATGATTTGTTGAAAGCGTTTTTTGAAAATTCGTAAAATTGAATTTTATATAATGTTTTTATCAAAAATATTTCCCCACTTACTCAGCGCTAGCCCGTTCTCGTCCATAAAATCAGTGCGGGGCGAGTCGTGATGCTAGACGGACCTGTGCCGCGTTGCGCTTCATCAAATTATTAATTTTTACGTAATAAACAAAGAATAAACATTTTAGTGGCAGAACAGACAGTGCATGATAGTGTATATAATACTTTAATAGGTTTTCTTTTTTGTCTTTTTAATTAAATCTTTAAAAAACTAAATATAAATTATGTTGAAATATAATATTCAATTTATTTGAAGAGTCAGGATGCGACTTCATCAGAACTCATCTTGTACGAAATATGTGGGTATGCGGGCGTGGACAGCTAAATTACAAGTTCTTCTCTCGATCAGAGTTATTTGATCAATACGATCTTCAAATAAGGAAATATTCGATACAATAAAGAATTCACAATCACAGTAATATAACAATTAACTCGATTAAGCCACTAAATCGTATGATGTTACGTATTCGAAGCGATTCGTCAAACGCGTGGTCCACGGGCGCCGTCTCGACCGTAAGTGTCGTCAAGATGGCCGCCCTTGCTACCATCGACAATGACGCTTCGCTAGGCTGACGTTGGCAGCTAAAAGTCAACCTGATGTGTGACAGTGACAGATGCGCCGTCATATTAATAATCTGAAATATTCAATTTGAATATTCAATTAATAATTCATCTGTATATATACTTGTTATCTAAATTTAATAAAGATAGGAAGTAAGCAAAGGAGGCAAAAGCGTAATATATCAAAAATAAACCAAACGAGGAAGGAAAGTTTTCATGAATTTTAATTAATGAATTAATTAATTAATTAATTTAATTAATTAATATTTATAATAATTAATTATTAATTAATACATATAAATTAATAAGCCTAATAAATAAATAATAAATAAATAAAGCCACTATAAAGCCGGATTCCCACTCACGTATCTAGTGACTCATCGAATTGTTCTCCTAGAAGGAGCGGTGGGGGGTTTCCCTATTGTAGGTGGTCGCGTAGGGGACGCCCCCGTGACCTCCAGAAAAATCCGATATCCTCGGTACACCGTGCTGGTAAAAAGTTGGTGAGCGGTTCTCGGAAACTATGAGGGATAGAAGGGTGGCGTTTGCAGAAGGTCATAGAGGGTGATCGGTAGTCACCAAGGAAAGTGTCATCCGGTCTAACAGGGCACCAAAAAAAAAGCCCCCTCCTGGGACCCCCCCCGACCATAACTCGGAAACGGCGCGTCACAGCCGCGTCGTGTTTGGGCTCATCGGGAACGTCTGGACGAGATAAAAAAAAATTGACAACCTCCCCCCCCCCCCCCGGACCCCCCCGACCGTAACTCGGAAACGGCGCGTTACAGCCGGGTCGTGTTTGGGCTCATCGGGGACGTCTGGACGAGATAAAAAATTTGGTGCCCCCCTCGGACCCCCCCGACCGTAACCCGGAAACGGCGCGTCACAGCCGGGTCGTGTTTGGGCTCATCGGGGACGTCTGGACGAGATAAAAAATTTGGTGCCCCCCTCGGACCCCCCCGACCGTAACTCGGAAACGGCGCGTCACAGCCGTGTCGTGTTTGGGCTCATCGGGGACGTCTCGACGAGATAAAAAATTTGACACCCCCCTCGGACCCCCCGACCGTAACTCGGAAACGGCGCGTCACAGCCGTGTCGTGTTTGGGCTCATCGGGGACTTCTCGACGAGATAAAAAATTTGACACCCCCCTCGGACCCCCCCGACCGTAACTCGGAAACGGCGCGTTACAGCCGGGTCGTGTTTGGGCTCATCGGGGACGTCTGGACGAGATAAAAAAATTTGGCGCCCCCCTCGGACCCCCCCCCCCCGACCGTAACTCGGGAACGGCGCGTCACAGCCGTGTCGTGTTTGGGCTCATCGGGGACGTCTCGACGAGATAAAAAATTTGACACCCCCCTCGGACCCCCCGACCGTAACTCGGAAACGGCGCGTCACAGCCGTGTCGTGTTTGGGCTCATCGGGGACTTCTCGACGAGATAAAAAATTTGACACCCCCCTCGGACCCCCCCGACCGTAACTCGGAAACGGCGCGTTACAGCCGGGTCGTGTTTGGGCTCATCGGGGACGTCTGGACGAGATAAAAAAATTTGGCGCCCCCCTCGGACCCCCCCCCCCCCGACCGTAACTCGGGAACGGCGCGTCACAGCCGTGTCGTGTTTGGGCTCATCGGGGACGTCTCGACGAGATAAAAAATTTGACGCCCCCCTCGGACCCCCCCGGCCGAAACTCGGAAACGGCGCGTCACAGCCGGATCGTATTTGGGCTCATCGGGGACGTCTCGACGAGATAAAAAATTTGACGTAACCATGGTCAACGATTACAAATAGACCCCCCATGTTAGGTATCATTTGAAAGGATGAAGGTAATCTATCAACACCATCCTCCCAGCCCCCCTCCGCTCCCCCCTTACTCCCCCCCTCCTTTAAAATTACACAATTAATAATAATAAGACCCAAAACCAAACCAAAACAATTAGACATGGCAAAAGACAAGACAAAACGAAAACATAATGAAAACGTGAATAAATTTTCTACAAGCATTTTTTTTTTTAATTCTATTGACATGAATTTTAAAATTTTTTTACTACATGCATATGAATATATTATACGTACATACACCATATATGAGTACATACACCAAAATAAACCAACCACATAACCAAACCAAATTTTTGTCTGTCTGGGTGTCTGTTTGTTCCGGCTAATCTCTGAAATGGCTGAACCGATTTTGACGGGATTTTTATTGGCAGGTAGCTGATTTAATAAGGAGTAACTTAGGCTACGTTTATTTTAGAAAAAATCCAAAATAACATTTTTTACAATTTTTGTCTGTCTGTTTGTTTGTTCCGGCTAATCTCTGAAATGGCAGGACCGATTTTGAAGGGACTTTTATTGGCAGGTAGTTGATGTAATAAGGAGTAACTTAGGCTACGTTTATTTTAGAAAAAATACACCCCGGGCGAAGCCGGGAGCGCGCCGCTATACACTCTAAAAACATAACCCTCGTTGTGGCGCAGACGGGTAAAAATTTTTACTAGGTAACATAATTTACTACCTAAATAACAAAACACGCTTCATTGTTACTGAATTATCCCTCTACATTGTAAATAATTATAAATTTGTAGTATGTATTTGCAGTAAAGTAGGCTCAGTCGACTATGTCGTGCCTTTGTCGTCTAGTCTCCGTACTACTCTTTGCCATCTCTGTGCGGTCGATCTCTTGTAGAGGGTGGCGCGGGGAAATCAGCCTAATAATTCAAGGCCAAATTGGCGTTATACACCTTAAGAAGTTGAAAATTGTTTTCACTAGATCCTTAAGAAACACGCCGCAAATTTCAATTTAATAAAAAAAGTTACAAATATGTATATATAGGTCATGAAAACACACAAGCAACAACAACACACACACTTTTTCCATTTCGATCTTTTAAATTAAGCATTTTCACTAAAAAATTACATCGGTGCGAAGACAAGAGCGGGTCTCTAGTAATTTAATATATTTCAAAATTATAATATTTGTTATATGAATTTAATCATTTAAGTCCACAGGCACATTATTATAGTAGTATTTTATTATTATGGCGGTATATTTTATCTATTTATTATAGAAGTCTGATTGAGGTCTCAAATGGAAGATCAGCGCTGTGTGGCTTGTAGTACACACAGCTTAATGTTGAGTTGGTTGCCCATTTAAGGTGAGGCACTAGTCTATGCACTGTCTATTGGACAGCTGAACGTTAGACTCACTGTTTTACCATATAATTAAATCCAATTTCGTATTTTTCCTTCAATGATTACTCATAAAATCGACACCCTTCCTGAGGAAACCATGAAAATCAATTTCCCCGAGTCTTCATTAACTTTATCGATAGAAGATAAATCGAAACCGACTTGACGATTTCGCTTACCATTAATTCTTTGCCGATATCTATCAGCAATTACATGGAGGGAAGTTCATTTTTCAAATAAATTTCACTTGAGACTGGATTTTCGAAATGGGCAACGTGGAGGTATGAGGATCTAACTGAGACATTCCAGTAAAAGAGTATGAGGTCACAGATATAGTTTTGAATAAGATGTTTCTGAAGAAATACTTTCTGGATATTGATTAGTAACTTGTCAACTACAAGCCCACTCATAATATTCTTTGATAAACCGAAGAACTTTTATCATGCAGTTTTATTACTTATTTTTTAACATCTAATTAAATTATTATGACTGTATTTGATTATGTTTTAACCTTGAAGTTATACACTTAGAAACTCTCTTGCAAAAATTAATTTCAAAATTTAAATAAAGTTTTTATTTGGCTCCTGTAAGTATTACGTATTGCAGACTTTCATTAAAATGTAATAACGTCATGGAAAATCTCTTCGGTCCTCACGTGAACGATGTTGTTAATTTTAAAACTAATTGAAGGTTTTAATGGAAATATATTATACTCGTATTATTATATTATAATTAGGGCGATTGTGGCTATGTTGGGTTTCACTGCTTGATTCTTTGTCATAATTACCCTTTTTTCATCTGATTAGTCATATTCATATTTGTACTATCACGGAATTTCATTGTCTTCTTTCCCTCAACTAGACCATCAATCTGACTGACAGACATATAATTCACGGAAAAAGTTACAATAAAATGAGTAGTTACCGTTAAAACAACTGAAACCTGACATGAAAGGCATCCAAATTAATTTAAACCACATCGCGCCTGTTTTAAACTTGGATAAAGCTTAATAAAGAAAAGTAAAGAAAATATATTAATTAAAACTGACAGTTCTTAACTTCTATTTATTTTAATAAAATTTCAGCTCACCGAGATTATTCTGCATTTGAAAAATAAAGCTTGATTTTTCAAATTTGATAATTTGAAAAATAAACTTTAATGTTAATACTTTTTTTCCTATTTAAAACTAATAGGAATAAATAATTTTGTTTTAAATTCATTTCGAAGTTAAACTTCGCAAATTTTTAATGAATTGACTGATTTTAAATGAATTGACAAATTTTAAATGAAGCCTATTTTTATTTGAGAAAGTATGGACACCAAATATATGCCGGATATGCCAAATATTCCATGCAGGCGAATATCAACTTCAAAGTTTTCAGTCATCCCTTTCAACATTACAGCTCAAATTAAATAGTGCCTTTGTGTCGAGAATTGTGCATATTGTCCATATTGATTGAACGTAATATCTATGTACAATTATCATTTCAAAGCGCCCAAAATTAATGCTGTTTTGGAAATGCATGTCACTATTTGGACGGTGCTCAATCAAATATGCAAATAACATGTTTACACCATTGCATTGTGTTGACCTAGCAACGGACGTCGTGTGGATCGCGGGATTACAATTATAATTACATTATTTGTATATTGTGTTCACGATAATGCGTTTCTCTATTGTATATTAGCTTGTAATATGAATAAGCTCTTTCTGAAGACATTTCAAATCTATATCTACTTATACATATTATAAAATAAAATCGCTGTCTGCTTCTGTCTTTTTCTCCGCAAGCTTTTACTAAATCACTCAATGAATTTTGAAAAAGCAATAACTTACAGGAGAGCGTAATTTATGTTCAAACTGCTCTAGAAATAATTATATGTATAGGTAATTATAAATTTTGTTTTTTCTAGAATATTTTATTAGCTTTAGGAACTTTATAATGGTAATCTAAAGACAATTATGCAATAAAAAAAATATAGCCATTTTTGACATGTCTAAAATACGTAGGGACCGTCGATATATATATCAATACATATTATTATTATAAAATAAGGTCTCCGCCTGGGCCCTAATTCTCTAACACCACTTGGCGATTCCTTACTTCAAAACCATGTAAATTCCTTAAATTGTTACGATATACACTAGATTCTGCTAAAAAGTTATTCTCTTACATACATATATTGACATTGATGTGTTTTGGCGAGGTAAGACAAAAGCGTGAAATCATAATTGTCATACAGAATGAGGGCCCTGATTCTGTTTGTTAAACCGCTAACGTCTTCTAAACCACCCAATGGATTTTGATAGGTTTTAACTCAATAAAAAAAGATATAAACGAGGAACGTTTGTAGGAATTCGTGGAAGTTTGATAAAACTTCTTTAAGCAGTTATTACACTATTCAATTTGTAGGAAACCAATTTAGGAAATCGGAAACTATAATCGCAGTTAGAACAGATTGGATCCAATTTAGATTTTATCTGTTTTCAATTCTATGTCTTCGATTTAGAAATCAATTTAGTATAGTGTGATCCCTAGTTCACTACTTAGGTTCCTAAATTGGTTTCCTACAAATCGTATAGTGTAATAAACGCTTTAGTCATTTCAATTAAGACAAGACAAATTTGTGTATTTTAAAGATGGCTAATAGTTAATGTCGCCGACAACTTTGTTCGCTGGTATTTATCTTACAAAGCGACATCTAGTTACAATACCTTTTACATTAGCGCCATTTCTATTCAGTTATATTTGTATTGTAGAAAATATAAATTACACCCAATAAATTCAGATAAATAATTGATAGATAAATTGTAATATTTTCTCATTAAAAGTTATTGCATCGAAATAAAAACAATATCCACTCCAAATAGGATAAAAATATTACGCTCGGTTGTTCTTAAGTACACTTATCGTGAATTATTCTTTGCGCAGCACCCTTCGAAGCTAAGACAGGGTGCACACTAACAAAATCATTCGCAACTTTATCTAAAATAACTTAAATGACGCCATGTGTTCTTGCCTTATGTTATGTGCGAGACCAACTAATACACGCCTATTCTTATAACCATATTTACCACAATAAATGTATTAAGAACTATCTGGTGCCCACGACTTCGTCCGCGTTGAAAAATATTAAGTAGCCTATCCTGTGTCCCGTACGTCCAAATGTTTATCTACCAAATTTCATGCAAATCAGTTAATTCGTTTCAGAGTTATGGAGGAACATACATACATACAGAAAAAAAATCTAAAAATCGTCAATTTACTTTCAGTATCATGTATAGAGCCTATAAACACGATATCTCTGAAAACAAAGTAACTTACTCCATGACCGACCCTTACAGATTTATTATTAGTATTGATGATTATTTCCCACCGGAAGTGGTACTAAACTACAAATATAATTTGTTATCGATCCTTTTCGATAACGAAATATTTAGCACATAAATTTCATAATAGAGTGTATAGTTCTTTATATTAATGCTCCTTACATAATAATAATTATTTTTTCACCTAACATAAATGCTTATGGCATTAATAACATGAGAGTTACGCTAGTAAGTAAAAGCATGCTTTATTTAATTATGATTTAAAATGAAAATGTTTGCAATACTTTAACATTAATAAAATTAATGTTAAAGTAATTCAAATATTTATTAAATAACATTTACCATGTTGCACTTGGTATGGTCCTGTTTGACGATGCCTTTCTTTACATTACTGACTGTATTTATTATTATGTCGCTTCGCGTGTAAATAATGTATACCCACCTTAACTCCATTATCATAATGCTTTTACCAATCTGCTATATTGTTGTTATTATAACCATTTTGGGTGTCCATTGTACATGCTGTGAGCCTATTATGGAATCCACAGGCGATTATCTAGGTAATGATTTGCTGTATAATTATAAATGTTTCGTTTAGCACGTAAATATTTTCACAGCGAGACTTTTTGTTCTATTCAAAAATTACTATCCGTATTTTCTTTTTTTTATATTATAAATGCGAAAGTTTGTTTCGATGTATGTATGTATGGATGTTTGTTACTCTTTCACGCAAAAACTACTGAACCGTTCACCATGAAATTTTGCATACACGTTGTCTGGGACACCAGAAAGGACATAGGGTACCTTTCATCCAGAAAAAAAGGACTATTTCAGAAGGATCATCTAAAATTAAGGAAATTAACTCCTGGCTAAGTGTAATAGCAATAACGATGTCAGGCATTATATTGCTTTTTTAATAAAGTCGAAGTCACGGGCACCATCTATATAAATAAACGTGTTTAATAATAACGAAAAATATTTATTACTTGAAGGATTTTAAAGTACATCAACGCCTTGTTAAATGACTAAATAAAATTTTTATTCCTTAAATAAATGCGCTAAGCACAGGTTCATTTAAATAAGTTAGGACATTCACAAAAAAGATTGCCGAATATTTTTCTTTCTTTCAAAAGGTTTTTGTGAAGAAAAATGTCGTTGCTCCACCGCCTTCCCATTACCATTCAAATTACGTTCGCCATTCTCATGACAAACAATCCTTCCTTTGTTGATTATCTTTTATAATAATCGTCGTCAGAAACGACTCTCCTTTACTTAGAATTTTAAGAATGAAAAGAGGAAACATAAAAAGCGCGCGAACCAATTCTGCGGTACTCGTAGACACTTGTCTACGAAGTTTCGTAGCTGTGTAGAACCCTTGTAGAGACGCTACGAAAACTACGAGAGAAAATAATGAAGTCAAGAATTAAGGCATATTGAAAAGACAAATGTTTCAAGAAGACTTTATTATAATTTGGATTAAAAATGAAAATCCAGTAAATCCCAGTTAATACATTTATTCTATCATGGGGCTGTCAATCCGACACGAAGGAATGATTAATTTTGAGCCGAAGTTTTCTTCATATTATTTACTTTAACCTTACCTTACCTTACTTCGCCATTAATATATATATCGGTAGTTTTTCTTCTAAAATATAGTACTAGAAAATTAGATAATAAGAAAATTGAATTATATTTAAATAAAATTAAACTTAATCAATCAATAAAAAGGTTCGTTTTGTCGTTATGTAGTTAGATGTTAATACTGGATTGCAAGGTTAGATAGTAATGTGTATTTTGTCTAAATTAAATGTCTTTCAGAGGTCGTTTACATCTCCAAGACACCTTTTATGTTCGAGTCTTTGTCACGTGGAGCGTTCCTTGCGAAATTTAGCTTCCAAAATATTATGTAGACAATGAAGATTGGAAGATTTATCAATTCGGCCCACGCTCTTACAGTTTCTAACAAACGCTTAAGGGAGAAGCTTCTGAAATTATTTCTCAATAAATTCTTGAGGGGTGGTTTACTGAGAGAAACATTAAACTGGCAGTTAGGTATTTATATTTTATTTCGTTAGTGCATATCATACTTCGATTTTAAAATACACTTAAATTATAATTAATTAGTATTAATTATTATGATTATTTATTAATGGTAGCAGGGATACTGCGCTTTTCATAAATTGAGCCACCTCCATACAGAGAACTACCGGCAAATAACAACATATTGTGCTGTTATTTTGGTGATTGAGTAAGGGATGTCAGGGCTCATTTATCTTCTATTCTAATCTATATTTTTTTTTATATGTGATATTTACTATAGGCATGTAAAATACACCCATTCGTAACATGTTACGAATGGGTTGTCAATTAAATCTATTGTTAACTTTTATAGCCACAATTTACTCATACAACATTGCAAAATACACATGTATGGCCATGGCTACAGTAATGTGGCAAAGTTATAGTTGCACATCAAATAAACGGTGATCCAGTTAAACCCTGTATATACCGCCAGTATTATGACGAGCCTATTCACGAACGATTTTCTCATCGACCAATACGAAAATGAATTGACATACCCTATGTATGTCTATAGCCTTGGTTCTATGTCTAATTCTAAGTATAATTTTAGGTATTTGTGTTTGTGTATAAGTCTTTTTACATAAATTTAAAGAAGGGTCCTGATAACATTGCCTTTCAAACAGTAAAGGAAATTTACAATAACATGGTGTTTTGTACTCTTATAGTAAGCTACACTAATTCTTAATATACATATATAGTTCTATCGTAGTGAAAACAAATAACATACAAAGTTTTGATATTGTTTGGAACTTCCGTTAATTTAATACTGTTGAAAACATAAACGGTCGGATCACGTAACACCATTCATGTGCACGAGATCAGACTTTTGATGCTAGGCCCACAATCATCGCGTGATGAATTACTCGGGTCACGACCATATACGGCCTAACATTACGAATACTGTTTTAGATAACTTTCGTATTGTGTGTACTTGTGTATTCTAGTAAATTTCCCTTTATTAAAAAAAAAGTAAGAGTGTTGAAAATCTTACAGTAGACGCTTTAGACTATTCAAAGCATAGTTTAAAGCTCGTTTTTCTCAGGTGTTCAAACATTTATTAAATCTATATTGCTCATATATATATTTTTTACTGTTCCTAAAAACAGTATTTTTATCTGTATTAAAATTATGTGTCCTTTTTGTATCCCTGACAACGTGTATGCAAAATTTTATGATGATGATGAGTAGTTAAGGCGTGATAGCGTAACAAACAAACAAAACTCACTTTCGCATTTATTATAATTATAAATATAATAAAATATAATTATTATTATAATTATATTTTCGTAACACTATCGACCAGGGACATAAGCAACACCAAGAATCATGATATTGTTAACATTGGGAGCACGGTACCATTAAAAAGCTCCATTTTGTAGGGGATGAAAGCACCTTTTGAATTCAAAGGGCCTTTTTTCTATCCATCCATATAATAAAAAAGGGGCGCAATTTTATTAATATTTTTGCATATTCTAAATTAACGGACTTCAAAAAGGTTAATCATTGTTTTCACGGTGGGTTTTCGTGAAAACAATGATTTAACCTATTTTGCCCAATGAAATGGAAAAAAATGTATTTTTGTATTCTTCTATTTTGGTTTGGCTCATATAACCCATATATTTTCAAAGTTCGAGTGAATATGCATCTTCTTGGTGAGATCGTTCCATCATAGGCCTAATCTTCGCTACATGGCTAGAGCAAACCCATAACTAATAAAAAAAAATATTTTGTTAATAATTTTATTTATCACTAGCTGGTGCCTACGACTTCGTCGCGTTGAGAAATATTAAGTAGCCTATCCTGTGTCCTGTACGTCCAAATATTTATCCACCAAGTTTAATGAAAATCATTTAATTCGTTTCAGAGTTATGGAGGAACATACATACATACAAATAGAAAAAAATTCTAAAAATCGTCAATTTAGTTTCAGTATCATGTATAGGGCCTATAAACACGATATCTCTGTAAACAAAGTAACTTACTCCATGACCGACCCTTACAGATTTATTATTAATAGTATTGATTTTATCAATATCTCAGGCATAGGACGTCCACTGGTGGATATGCGCCTCTTCCATAATTTTCAGTCTGGATCCAGTTTGAACCCGTAGCCCCTATTAGGTCGTCTGTCCATCTTACAGGTGTTATCTTACACATAACAAGATTCCTTCATTTAACGTTCTGAAAGAGCCAAAATTTGTATCTACATATGTTATGTGTATGTTGGTTTAATAATTGTAATAAACGAGTATTGTAAGAACTGTAGGTACATTATAATAATGAAAGAAAAATAAAGGACAATATCTCTAATTTCAGTAGATTACGTTATCGTTATCGCTGAACTAAATCGCAAATCATCATTAATTTGGCGATAGGAAATACTCATATCAAGGGATTCGACCAGCATAATCCCCCTATAATTGTAATTGGGGATCGGTATCAAAATATCCGTATTCCATATGTACTAATTAGATTTTAAGTCCACATCTGCACATTTGAATCGATTGGATTAGTTTGAACGACTGTTTTATTTCCAACCTAATCGGCCATCCTAATTTGGCAGGCACAGCGAATTCTAAAAGATATTACGTCCGAACCTTCAAGCATTTATAGTTCACAAATTTATTCACTCAATTGACACTTTGAAATAGTCTACTTTTAATCAAAAAGCTGGATTTACAGTTGATAAATCTGTCTGATTTTATTAATGGATACATTTTGATATGCGAATAACATCTACGAGTATTTATAAATGTTTATTTTTGTGTATGGCACATACGTACATTTTGCAAGTAGTACATGATTTAGTCTTTTTGATTATAAATCCTAATCAATATTATCTCCCTTAGGCGTGGCATTCTTATTATGGCACAACCCAAACTAACTTTGTTTATGCAAAACGAGTAACTTGATATATTTGGTCATAATTATTAAAGACTAACTGGTGCCCACGAATTCGTCCGCGTTGAAAAATATTAAGTAGCCTATCCTGTGTCCCGTACGTCCAAATGTTTATCTACCAAGTTTCATGAAAATCAGTTAATTTGTTTCAGAGTTATGGAGGAACATTCATACCTACATACATACAGAAAAAAATTCTAAAAATCGTCAATTTAGCTTCAGTATCATGTATAGAGCCTATAAACACGATATCTCTGTAAACAAAGTAACTTACTCCATGACCGACCCGTACAGATTTATTATTAGTATTGATTCTTAAAGTATGAAAAGAGCCTAAATATAAAAATGTATTTAGTGTAACGTTAGAAGCAATTTGAAGGGCATTATATGTCCAAGTCGATCCGTTCACGTCTAAATATTAACAAAGCCTTTGTTAGGCCAACCGTTTGAGATACGGCTTTACTGGATAACGGAGTCGGGCTAACTTCGAGATTGATGTCTTTTAGATAACGTTTGTATTATTATGTGCACTACTTTTAAAAGTCATGCACTCGTTAAAATGTAATATTAGAATTATTTTTATTTTTGATAGAAAAAATATTTTTTGATTTTATAAGGACATTTAACTGTAACTAATATTAATATATTTTGTACAGGACTTTATCGACGTCCCTTTTTCTTAGGTGTTTAATGCCAATTTTTGTCAGACGTTTAATTTTTTATTTTTATATGATCCCTCGGGAACACTACTTTTTTCTGGATGAAAGGCACTCGGGAACAATATTTTATATGATTCGCCTTTTTCTGTATCTGACAATGTTTATGTAAAATTTCATGTTAATCGGGTGAGTAATTAAGGCGTGAAATCCTGACATACAAACAAACATACTCACTTTCGAATTTATAATATAGAATCAAAATCTTAATTTTAATGGTGAATCAGGGACAAAAAACTTAATGTAGTATTTACTTATTAGACTCATTTATACATTTATTATTACAATATTTATTTTTTATAGTTATTAAATAACATCGACCAATATGGTATAGTAATGACTAAATAAAAGTTTTCATAATTTTATTTCTTAAACTGAAAAATTAAATATAGATTTAAAATTAGCAAATGTATAACAGCAATAAAGATGTCACACATGTCACACAGCAATAAGGACGTCAGCTAGTGTAAAATAATTTTGAAATAAATAATCTGCTCGATTTGCAGCGCCATCAAAATTTAATGCCCACAAGACTATGTTTTTTGGCTATAGCTATTATACAGCCCTATCTAACTAGTATATTCGTCAACAAAGAGAAAGAGAAATTATAGCAAAACGTTGTAGCATTTTATTAGATCACTCTACATTAGAACTCAGAAAACCTTTATTAGTGTTACGATAGGCTTATATTTTCTTATAATCGAAAGCTATTTCGTTTACAATGGAAGATATTATTAAGAGGAGAGTAAACATCGTTATATGTAGAGATACACACTGTTTATCTTTTGATGTTTTGATGATTTTTTGTACCTCTCATGGTAAATGTTAACAATATATTTGCGCCCCATGGGCTTTGCACTGAAGTCGGGGTATTTTTTTTTTCTTTTTCTTTTACCCCAGTGGTTATACCACCCTAGTGGGCCGTATATTACCTTTATTTTCTCTTACTTCTCTAAGTAATAAGAGTAAATGTAGTTAGTTAATAGTCTGTCCATATCTCTAGCATCACGATAGAAGCAGCTAAAATTTTAATCTTTCTAATTTATTTTGTTTTTCATCCTTGAGATGCGATTTCACTGTTAAAGTCTTTATAGATAAGTTGAAACCGAATATTGTGTCCATACTGTAAACGTAGTTTTTAGTTACACAATTGGTGCGTTGAATATTTCAAGTAAAAATGGTAAAAAAAAGCCTTTTTGAAGCTTATAAAGCTTATAACAAGCTCGGTTGAGCCACTGTTTCGCTTTCATAGCAACGTCGATTAGGGTCGCTATTGATGGCCTATTCGATAGCAATTAGTTTAGCTAAAACTTTTTACAAAAATATAAATCACTCACTGCAGCTGACGGTTTCTAGGTGAAAAGGTATTAGTTATAAATAAAAAAAAAATCCATTCAAATTTTAATTCTTAAAACAGATTAGCTTCAAGTTTTAAGATTAGCCATCAAAAGTAGTTCAGTATCTAAACAATATTACTATTTAAAACAGTAAAACATGCAGACAAGATGTTCTTCACATACAGAGGCTTTAAAAATCTTTAAAATAGCTAGAGTTTTTGAGGAGAAAACTGAGAATGTAACACCTTGAATTTAACCTTTTATTTTAGGTATAATCGTACTAAGTCGCGGTTCTCCATTTCGCCTAGTATTGAGCGACAACACAACTTAAACCAATTCATACTTACTTATTCCTTGATAATTAAAACGATTAAAGTCAAATACTTATTTTCGAAATGGTATGTACGACCACCATATTTTAACTAGACAGCAGTGTGTAGCGATTTATTAATATCCGTTGGCGAAGAACATAACCGGGGGTGGAGGGAGGTGGCAAATAATAAATGTCATCAGAAACAAAAGGGCGACGGGAAAGAGTGAACAATTCGTGAGGACGACAATTTATCACTAGCAAACCATTTTGTCACTTTGTTTGCCTACAAACGCAATGTTTCCACATACATGTGTATAATATTGTGCTGAATCATAAATGACCCTTTGTTCGACTTTAAAACAAACGTGACATAGGCAAACGAGTGATGAAATGGAATAGTGGGTCAAGGAACCTAGTTTCGATGCATGGTTGATCATGTATGTACCTCTTAATGTAATCTATTTCGAATATAGATTATAAATAATTCCTGCAGTAAACCTTTATAGACACGCTCACATTGATAAATAGTTATAGGCACACATAAAAAATAGTGATACAGCCATTGGGATTAAAGTTCTTTATTTCTTAGTATTTCTTAGTTATTTTATACTATGTGTAGGCCAGATGACATAAAGGGTCCCTTTATATTGGTATGTAATATTAAAAGGTTTCTGTCTGTTCACCTTGATATAATATAAAAAATAAATAATTCGTTATTATATTTAAAAAATAGTTTCATTAAACTGAAAAGATCTCGGTCCAGAATAATTTACCATACATCAGTCGAGATGCTCTTGTCTTAAGCAGATTTGCCGCGAAGTTCACTAGTAACATTTTCATAAGTAGATTTTTATTCTAAATTTACATTTTTAACTCTCTCCAGAATAAAATGTGCAAGTGTCGTAGCTGCGCTCCAGATTGGAGTACTTTAGAAGAATTTAATTACTGTTTTTATTAAAGTAATATTCCTAGAGATAAGTCTAACCGATAGTTTATAGCAAAACAAAATAATTTTTGTACTTAAACATAATTTGTGTATTCATATTCTCTCTCCATTTCTTCTCAGTCTGATGTTTTAATATATTTTCGCAACATTTTTTGGCTCTGTGTAATTTTTGTTATTTTCAAAAATTACAAATATATTTGTTGTTTATTTAAAAAAAATATACATAATTTATTTTTAAAACGTATATTTTGTGGTTTTTTTTTAATAACATAGACAATTAATATGCTATGTCACGGGGCAGATTTTAAGAATTCTTTCACCTATAGAAAGCTAACAAGTAACATAGGCTAAATTTTATAAAGTTAGGAGGACAAAGTCGCGTGCAACAGCTAGTAATTCATAAATTCTTTGGCTGGGATGATAAAAATAGCCTGACTGAAAATCTATTTAAAACACTTCTTAATTTAAAATGCTTAAATTAAGCTGTGTAATTAAAATTACATATTATTATCCACAAAATAATGTTTCACTATTATAAATTGGTTTAAAACTCGATCAATTTCATATCAAACCTTATTTGAAAACTTTTCTGGCAACACCTATCCAATCTGTCCAGTACACACATCTGCTGCACTGGTAATGGAGGTACTGTTCCAGAAAATTGTATCATTACACTAACACAACACTGGAGTGGTTTACAGTTCTCTTGGCGTATTACAGCTATATATCAACTCGATGTGTTCAAGAGATATCGTTTTGGGGTTCGGAAAAAGTCAGAAGAACTGTCCGGAATCAAGAAAAATTGTGGCTCCTAATAAAATACTAGCCACTTTAATTGGTACAAGTTATAACATAAACTACTGCCGAATAATTAATATGTCTGATGTTATTATTTGTTATTACGTTATTATGGTGTGTTTGATGACACGTTTGGTCTAGTGGCTAGTAACCTTAGCTGTTAACCAAATGGTCGCGGGTTCGAATCCCGCTAGGTGCAATTGTTTATCTGTTAACATTTACCTTTGTACCTGAGTCATGGATGTTTGTATTTATAATATGTATGTATGTATATACAAAAAAAATCTATGAAGTTTATCAACTGTATAGTGTCCATAATACAAGCTATAGTTGCTTACTGTGGAACTAGATGGTGCTGTGTGGAATGTGTGAAGATATTAATATATTTATTATATTTAATTATGGTACATTTCCATAATATTCTTACATTCTTATAAATTATTCCATCGGTGCTTTGTGTGTATATTAAGTGATGGTAGCCATCACAGACTAACTACACAGATTGGTATGTTCCATCAAGTGGATCGTCAGCCTGTCTGATGACCTTTACATATTTTTTTTTAAAAAGAACGGTAATTGTCAAGATTTTTTTTTAAATTTGATCCATTATGGGAGTCAAGTACGCGTTCATGAAATAATGATATACGATTACAAATTAATCTAATGATATGATTACATTAGATCTAAACATAGGTGAAAGAATATGAATATAGTGGCAGCTAGGGCACACTGCGTTTTGGAGTCTTTTAGCGGCAGTAACTGCCCCCTTACAGAACACCGTATACGCGTGTATACGCTTTTATATGTACGTTTGGACCACTCCGGTTCGGTCCGCGAAACTATTCAGCTATTTCAACTGTCAGCCCGCGGTCTTGTCTTGACACTGCTATATTTCTACGGAATATTCCGCTTCAATCTTCCAACTACGTTTCTCCCATTGTTTCATTTAAATTCGATATGCAGTTTGGATAAATCTTGTCAACTTATATATGCTACAAGTTTCATTGCTCTTCTTATACGACTTTGTAACCTTACCAATTTATTACTGTACTTCTATTAGATAAATATTCAAATTATGCTCTTAGAAGAAGTGGAATATACTTTTATTGAAACTAGGAAAATTTACGCTGCATACATTGTCTGAGTATGCCTTACAATGGCTGTTACTACACCCAAAAGCACAGACCCCAATACAAAATGTTACTTAGAGAAGAACACTGTGAAATAACATCTCTTGTGTTGTTGTACTGGGGTGCTGAACACCGTTTACCTTTTACTGATGCATTATCTTTTATTCTATACTAGCGATCCACCCCCGGCTTCGCATGATGTTTACTTTTTTTTCTAGAAGTTATTTACACAAACCTAATTCATATATCGCTCTTTCGATTTCGATTTACCAGTAGATTTGGTCGGAGACAGCAAAGATTTTAGACCTTTTGTAAAAAAAAAATCCTGATTTTTTTTTTTTAATTATAACTTTTTTCGTACAATAACCTTTTCTTTTTCTAAAAAGTATTCGAGTATTTGGTCACTTGGTTACCTAAACGTTACCTACTAGTAGCCGTTTTTATTTATTTGTATTTCCTAAACGACCGCCAAAGGGAAACCAATTTATTTCTCGCGAATCTCATTTTCCATATATGTTCGCAACATTACACGCGATACTCCGTGATTTAAAATTTCCGTTGAAAAATTTCCGCCCCCACATCGTATTTTGTACGACATCCTTCGGCGGTATTCAAATATTTACAGCAGACACCTTCACGTGTGTCACAGTGTCAGCAAGATAGGGAAACATCTAGCTAGAATATTTTAAAATATGAATTTACTATTTATTTGGCATAAAAAGTTAGTTTCCCTTATTATATAACAATAGAAAAGTATTGGAATAGCCGGAATTTGGTACATAGTACCCTAAATTGAGCAAACTGCCTGACGTCAGTAACCAGAAGATAAATAAGACCAAAGTGAAATAATAGCAAACACCACATATAAGTGTTGGTAGCACAGTTTCATATCCTCTCAGCTGGACCTATTCCTAAGAATGTTGGCAGCCATTTTAATTAATCAAATAGAAAATAATCAAGGATATTTTGGTTCTAGTGTGATTTTCAAAAAACAAATACAGTGCCTAACAATACAGGCACAGCTAGTTTGTAATGAATTCTAAGTAAAACATACTTTTATTAATGTTTTAATTTTTAAATATAAACCGTAAATTTATAGTTTAACTTTTAAACAAATCGAGATTTGAAGGAAAGTAGATTTCTGAGATTCATCACTGGCAATCATAAATTCTTCTACGTACTTTAGAATGTGTTAGCAGTGAAGTAGAAACCAACACATTAGATGGAGAAACCGCAATCTGCTCGAAGCACCGAGAATCTGTTGAGGTGCCGTTCATTCGTATCGGTATCGTTTATCGAATACTTCCCTGAACCTGGAACCTAACATGTTGTAAATCGAATCCAAATTGGAAATGATATTAGACGTGCACTTTCCTTCTAGGAATGGGAAAAAATCATGCGATCTATTTACAAATTTTACCTCACTTATAGATTCTGAAGATAAAAATAGGGATGTGAAATTAAATTTCACTCACAAGTAAGTATGACTTATACACTACAATCGGGTAGCCCCTCTTACAGAGGACCAACGTGAAATAACAGCATATATTAGTAACCTAAAACCTTTATCCTTTATCCTTGCAAAGTCTTGAAAGGATAGGATTTTTTTTATTTTTTGCAATAATTTATTTTTTTAATTAAAACACGAGTATATTAAACAAGTTCATGTGTGAATTTTTTCAACAAACCCACACATGTATGTAACGCTTATTTCTATTTACACATAGGCTAAATAAATCTCTCTAAGAATTAAATATTACGGAAATGGAAAAATAAGTAAGTATTTAAGAAACTTTCAATGAATTGATAGGAAGATTATCTCTCATGTGCTTGAGTAACAAATTCTGATAAACAAATGAATAGGTAACAGCTCACTTTTTTAGTGTAAACTAATGGAATATTAAAATGTAATATCAAAAACCGTAAGTACTTTTATAAAACTTGTATTGTATTGACTACAAAATGTTATAGGAAAGGACGTTGGTATTCTCAATAAATGTGTACTTTAAAATAAACAAGAATTTGAATAAACCACGTAAAGACATATTATAAAGTGGAAGAGTTTAAGACTTTTGAGAAACTTAATTTATTTCTAACGAAAAATGTGATTTATTGCCGGATAATATTGAAAAGATAGCCACGTCTCAAACACAATTTCCTTTATGTCCCGAAAGCACTTTTTAAAGAGATTCACCATTTAGATAAAATGCTAATTTATTCATTGGCAAGAAAGAAGGAACGAATAAGCCTACTGGAGATTCAATTTAATCTTAAGTTCGTAATTTACTTTTAAAGGAAATTAAAAACCTATTTTCAAGAGGTAATGGATTAGAAATTGAAAACTGATATCCACTGTTATGGGAATCTGTAACTTTAAAGTGATGTGACCTTTTAAGTATCACATGTTACCTTTCAAGTGACTGTAAAAATTGTTGATAATTTGCAATAACTTGCTTAAATCATATATTAATAAAGGAATTAAAAGAATGTATTACTACAAAATATAGATTTGATGGGCCTAATATATCGTAGATACAAAATATAGATTAAATCGGTATATTTTTTTCCATCATTTTTCAATTTGGAAATCATGAACGAACTGATTTATTAAAAAAAATGTTCTTAAAAGCTCTCTTGCTTATGAATTTAAATGTATGCTGCAATGCAACACGGAGTCAAGGCAAATGGGGCGCAGATTGAATCTTCGTGTAAATTTAAAATTCAATGATCAATTCAGTTCCGAAGTAATAAGAAAGCATTTCTACCGATGAATATTTTCAAATTGAATATTCTTTTTATATTCGTGTGGGTATTTATTTCCCTAGTAGGTATCCATAGGGATAGCTGTTCAATGTTGTACAGAAAAAAAACCGAGTGTAACAATTCATTCATCATAAACATCAAACTTTCAAAGTTTTCGTAAATCTTCAGTTACAGATTCGCTTAATTACATCCATTACATTTTCATATAACCGGCTCACATCTACTAATTACGCGTGTTTCCTAACTAAACTTATTTTCCAAGACGAGTTAGGTATACGACTCGTAAACTTCTGAGTACTTTGCGTCGTTAAACTTGGACCGGTGTGCACCACAAACTTATTTCATTATCTGTTATGCTCCCATTATCCGATGCCCAAATTAATTACTTTTACATATTTTTGTTTATTTATGACCGCTTTTTCAATCAAAAGTTTTATCAAAGATTTTTCATTATTTTATTGATCTAATGCTCAAATCATATCTGCTCGCACGATAAATACATATTTCGACTGATTTTAGATAACACATAATATCTTCACAGTATCGCTTTTAGAACATATAAAGAGCCTATTGGCCCAGTGTTAGAGTATGTTAGAACTCTATCATACGTCGCAGTTTCCCAGTCATAAATTAGGCAGCTCGTCTGCGGCAGTAACAAGTCCCATACAGATCGTGAAATAACAGCACGTGTGCTGTCGTGTTTCGGTGAGTGAGTGAGTTAGCTATTTTCCTATACCCCCCTACTCTCTTATACTTGGTAAGGACTTGAGAGGACTGGAAAGTAATTTATAAAGATACCCGTACGAAGTCGCGTGCGACAGCTATTATATGATATACTTACATAATCTTCTATAATATAAAAATGAATCCCTAAATGTGTTGCTAAGCGCAAAACTCGAGAACGGGTGGACCGATTTTAATTCTGTCTTCACTCATGGATAGAGGGATAATCAGGGAAGGCTTTTACGTAAAAAAAAATGCACCCCGGGCCAAGCCGGGAGCGAGCCACTAGTCAATTATAAAATGCAAAAATGGAAATACAAAAATGTTAGTGCAACAGTCTCCATAATGTAAACAGTATTCATGCGATTCAGGGAAAATGCGATTCATGCACCCACACCAGACTCCTCACACGAGATCACTTAAACACTCAGACGTTTCAACTCGACTGTTTATAGTGTATTACGCGTATTGTTGTGAGCTGCTTGTGAAGTATCGTGTTATGCACAGGTGTTGGTCTCACGACACGATCCCGTTTTTATTTTCTAATGGAATATTATAGCAGACAGTAGTGGCAAAGGACACTGTGTTCCGCAGATATAAACTTGAAGCCCTTTTCGGTGAGTGATTGAATGATGCCAGGGTCTATTGTCGTATCCACTAGTTACCTTTCATCCTAAAAAGGGACAAACAAGTGGAATGTCAGCTAACCTGCGGTCCAACTTTCTTTCCCGTGGCTTTGCCCATCGTTCCAACTGAAGCATGTTGTATTGCTCGTGTCCAAGAACTTGACCCAGGTAGGAAATTGTATGTTATATAAAAGCGTGAATTGCAGAACTTTGACGTTTTTCATCTCTTGAGTTCAGCTATGTGCTAAGCCTCACATTCATAAAGCACCAGGCCAAATTTTATGTCTGTTATGACGTGTTGTTTATGACACACAATCAAAGTGTTGACATACAATCAGAATAAGCGAGCTACATTAAAAATATTATTGTCATCTCTTGGGGTCTTTATAATATTATCGATCTATTAATATTATTTATCATAATATGCAAAAAATGATACGGGTCGTACTATAAAATTTAATGCGTCAAAGCGGTGAAAGGAAATGATGAGATAAAAAAAAAACAAACGAAAACAGACCGCGGTCAGCTTTAAAGTATTTGATCCTAATTTGATTGCACGGCTCAATGGAAAGTGATGCTCAGTAGCACAATTAAGATACAAACAGTAGGTTATCTTTAGCTGTACACAGTAAAACAATATATGTACATAGTAAAACAAGACACTAAGTATACCGTAACATAAAGCCTACTCATTGTACTTGTAGCACTGCAGTAGGTAACGGCATATTTCTAGTACATAATATACTGTTATTACTTCTCCACATTAAATACCCCCTAGCCCCTGCTTTGCAAGAGTCTGCAGGGCATCTTGTGTACATTACAGGCATCTGTTCTCATCGTCATAATTTAATTTTGATTTTATTGCAGCTTACATACAATTTTTATTTTAAAGACTTATCGTCCAGTTAAAGGATAGTGTTATTGTATTGGAAGCAAATGTACTATAGACCAAGGTAGATCAAATTATAGGTAAGTGAAGCTACTGGTATTTATTAGTTTCATCAAAAGTTATCTGCTATAGCCTGAAAGATTTTCAAGTAGAGACCACGGACCGGCAACATGGCAGGTGGTTAAGAAAAACAATATTAACTACACGGAATATACCAACTTTATAGCCGACCTCATTATCAGCATTGTAGACTACGTCGTAGTCACCAATCTTTCTTTGTGTAATTCGTGTGTTATAATAATTTATTTATATATTTAAATATTTATAGTCACAATTAGTTGAACCTTCTTTTTTCTATAAGAAGCTTTTTCTATAACATTGGCTACTGTATTGTATTTTAAGGTGCACACTGCGGCCATTACAAATAAGATTACGCTTTTTTACGATCAAAGGAAAATGTAAACCTTTTGAAATATCCTATTTTCTGCGGTAGATTATTATTAATAAAATATTATTAAAAGATGAAACGTAAAGAACAAATTTAATTAAATATTAAAAAGGACTCTCGTCTAATGTGTGCAGTGTTTCATCACAGGAGATTTTAATGAGAAGCTTTGAATATACGCCTGTAAGGCCTAATATTTATTCTGATAAAAAAAAAATGTATTAAAAATCCTGCTTTTATATGATTTAAGGGTCTCGGGTTCGAGTCATCGTTAAGGAAATAATGGGTACGAAGTTTTTGAAGTTGGCTTGTCTTTTACCTATAGCATAAATCTAATTCTCACTACAAGTCTAGAGTAAAATGTGGAGCTCATTGATTTATTTGTCATTATTGATTGTCGTATTAATTGATTGATTGATTCATTATTAGTTTAAGTTTATTTTTCATTGTTATTCATAGTTAATAGAAGTTTAATATCTGGTATTATATTTCAGACGCAACAAACTTTTGTTTAACTATGTAAATCTATATCTAATGATTTATTTATCTAATAATTTCAATATAATTAAAGCTAAAGCTAAAACAGTTAAAGCTATTTATAGTATCCGTGTAAAGTCTGCGCGTCATCTGTTATCGTAGCATAACTGCGATATACTAGTAACATGCATATTGTTTCGATGTTACGCTCAAATCAAACGGAAAGCTCATTCGGATGTAAAGTGAAGTGAACAGTGTATTGCCACCGCACCTGCGACAGCATATGATCACAGTCACAAGCGGAGCGGGAGCGGTTTTATGTTTTTATATATATATATATACTAGCAGAGACCCGCGGCTTCGCTCACCTTGAATTTTGCTAACATAAAACTTTCTTCATGAAAATATCACACATATTATGTGTTCTAAATTAGAACAATAGAATACAACACAATATTACCGCAAACAATTTTTTGAATAATGTAAATTATTTTATATTTTTAAATTTTATATTTTGATTTTTTAAAATTTAAATTAAATTAATTAAAATAAAATTTAATTTTTACAAATATAAATTACGTAAAAATATATACATTCTCCTTTATATATTTTTTATATACATAATTCTCCTGTATACGTATGTATATGTAAACTGATCTGCTAAACGGCTGGACTGATTTTTTGAGGACACACAAAAAATCAGTCCTTGATGGCTTAGATCAGAATGAGTGGCTCCCTTGATGGCTTAGATTCACAATTTGACGCAGAAGGTGGCGTTGTGATAGGTTAAAGAATGTTTGATAAACCCGTTTATAGCAGTCAAGCCAATGTTCGGGCAGGATCACGTCTACCAAATACGATATATATAGGTACATTTTTTAACTAAACTTATATTTTTTAACTTAAACGCTTCGCATGTGACCATGGACAACTCGTAACCCTGTCGTTTCTATGAAACCTTTTTGAAGTAATTGCGATGCTTGGCCACTGTATGGTTCGTTGGTTAGTGTAACCACCTCACGCACACAGTTGCCTACGTATATAATAATAATGTTCTTTATGTTACGTACAAGTATTGTTGAACTTCACATGTAAAATCACATTCGCAATATTATTTTACACAGCAATTGTACTGCAAAACAAATTTCAATTATTGAGAGTGCAGTGAGAGTGATATTTTTAATAAAATTAAAACTATTTTAGTAACACACTAGTGATTCAAATCCTGGCTTCGCCCGGATGTAATTTTCTTTTATTGGAAATTACATACACCAAACCTTCCTCACTTATCGATATTTCTATTAGTAAAAACCATATCAAAACAGACAGAGGGGTAAAGCGAATTTATTTTATCATATGTAGATATATAATATTTTTGTAAAGAGATAAATATTTCATGGTCTTACGATTTACCAGTGACTAATTATTGTAATGCTTCAGTAGGTTAGACAGGTGTTATTTTAAGTTATATATATTTACATACCTATATTACATAGTATATATAAACACATATATACACACATATTGACAATATTATTATTTTTAAAAATAAAAGTGTATTACAATATAATTGTTGGGATATTAATTATAAATAGCTGCAAACGTATAATCATATTAAAATAGAAGAACAAAAATTAAATATAAATCCTAAATAAAACTAAACTAAACTAAAATCTAAAACAAAATAAGCCTAAAAAATATCTAAAAAATTGGGCGCCCGCGGCATGGTGCCGAGGATGCTGGCAGCATTTCCTCGCTGTATTGCAATGCTAATGCGTTGCGCGAGGAAACTGCCAGCTCGTCGGTCACCAGTGGTGTTGGTAAGCCTTTTCGAAATGTCTTTGAAAAGTTGGCGAGCGCTGGGACCCCACGGACCAAGGGTCTCGACTCCGAACGGCATAAAAATGTATCCGGAACCGAGACTCTGGTATTTCGCGGTCTTTAATTTTTCGGCTACTTTAGCGGCCGCACCCATTTGCCTACTCGTTTCGTGGATGCGGGAAGGAGCCAATGTGTCCACGCAAGTAGCGTCCCACACTAGAACCCTTCCCACACTCCATGGAATCAGGGACATGCCGTCCGGTCTCTTACCGTCATCCCTGGCTATTAAAATCACTCAGAAATTTTAAAAAAATAATAATAATATTCAAACTTTTAAAAGGAAAAGTATATCATATTAATTTATTGATTTTTGTACTTTCATTTTTAGCAGTATCCCATCAACCACATTATATTAGGTATATAATATTAGGTATTCCTATAAAATCAGAGCTAACTTTGAAAAGTTCATTTCCAATGTTTCGGACTCAGGGGTCAGGGTTCAATTCAAAAATTGATTTCAAAAATTCAAAAAGAGACTGAGCGCTTAGCAACAAGCAAGTTGTTTTTGTTTCTATAATATTACTCGGTCAAGAATTTCAAAGCTAGACGTGACAAAAATTTTAATAACAAGAATTAAATGTTATAAAAGACATTGTGTAAGAAAATTTTGTTAATTTATGCAAATTGTGAAGGTACTTACTTCAACTTTTGTTCTACAGCGTTCATGATTTGCATAACTACTTTCAAATTATAAACATGAGTAAACAAGTAGTAAAAAAGTAAACTAAGTAATATTACAGCAACGCCCAAAATACCCCGGAAATCTCATTTCAGACGCTGAATGTTTCAAAAGTTTTTACTTTGTGTTTGAAGGAATTTAAACTGAATTTACGTAGTGACACTTTACCTACATAAAATTTTAATGAAACTTGTCTTATATAAAGCTGTAAAACTTAAGGCGATTTTAGCTTAAACTTGGAAAAATAAAAAATAAAAGAATTTTAAATATATTGAAAATAAAAAAAAACTACAAACTTTTGAAAATAGTTTGTTCATGAAATTAAGATATGAAATGGCGTAATGATTATTACTCTATTTATATTTATTTTTATGTATTTTTATATATCTCAATTAATATTTAAACTCAATAAATTACCCTTAAGGTCGCATCCAAGTCACTTAACAGTAACAAGTCAAATTAAAAGTCATATTTAAAAGAGTAACGTCTTTGAAATAAGTCAATGTTTCACAGACGAGTAGTGTACTTACTTATTTGTGTTTACTTGCAAGATAGCAAACATTTGCTTGCTCACCAATCACAAGCAAATCAAATTATTAGCAAGACCAAGTACCAATGGGAATAAAATTGATTGAACACGAGAGTGGCTCGAGTTGAGTTCAAACCAGATTCTAGACCTTATATCTATTATATAACATAACATAACTCAAACAGTTTTATAAATAGTGCAGGTACTATTAATTTACTAAAAGCATATAATAGCTTTACCACTATTCCTATCGCCAATAAAATGCCAATGGAGTAATATCGGGTGCTTAATTAAATTCCAGGCAATGTTGTGACCATCGTATAAATGTCAACCCACTAACCTAAAAGGCCTCTTTCCTTGAAGATTCCCATTAATCTGACCCTTGTTGGTGGCATTACTAATTTCTGTTTGATCACTTCCATGGAGTAAACGCGAGCCAGATTTGAAGCTATTGTTCCGAAAATATGTACATGCCATATTGTTAATATGTCAAAAGGGATTTTTTTAACATTTTAACTAATATTGCAAAGGCGAAGATCTCATATTTTATGTTTTAATAATAAATAGCAATTAATTTAACAGAACCGTGACCTAATTGTTCAAACAAAATACTCTAACTAAAGCGAAGAAGTTAATGTTAAACTCTGTGAGTTGATAAGTACAAAATTCCGTACAAAGTTTGATCACAGCATTGATTTTGACATCAAACCTTGGAACTTTAACTTTCGACTATCGTTAAAAGACTCGTCGACCTCAAAAACTCGTACCAAATTTAAACTGAGTAAATCTTGCAGCAAGTTAAGGGTATGATTTAACAGACAGAATTTCAAGGAAGAGGCATTCCGAATTTAAATTGAAACCAAAAAGGAAGTCCAATTAGTGAAGACTTTTTGTTTGGGTATATTTTTATAATGAGAATGCTCGCAACTAGCATCCTTAGTTCCTCTAGGAATAATTCCGTTATCCATATTTGTGCGAACTAAAAACCTTACATTTTTTATGTATATTGCATACGTTAGATAGACTGAAGGTCCACTTGATGGTAAGTGGATAGCATCGCCTATTTTCATAAAACACAGTGTGCCTCTTTTTTAAGGTTGGGAAATCGTCTTGGATATCCGGCAGAGTAGGGGACGCTGCAGGGTTATGACGGATTCGTACCGGCTAAAACACGACATCTGTGCCCCGCTACTACTTAACATAAACTTATTAACAGAAGCAACGTCGCAGCCGACTTTAGAAGATAACGGATTATGAAGAGGCAAGGAAATGAGCTCTAAGAACTATAATATAAATAAAATCATAACTTAGAACATGTTCAACTAAACAACTTTATTTAATGTTTCATA
Source organism: Synanthedon andrenaeformis (assembly GCA_936446665.2). Classification (NCBI taxonomy): domain Eukaryota; kingdom Metazoa; phylum Arthropoda; class Insecta; order Lepidoptera; family Sesiidae; genus Synanthedon; species Synanthedon andrenaeformis. The sequence goes on along the minus strand of OW387786.2, from coordinate 2,050,888 downwards.
ATTATAATGAATAACAAACTAATTTAAAGCAAATAAAATTGTAAACAATGAATTGACAAGGCCACTTCATAATTATTAATTATACTCTTGATGCCAATCTCCATCTCATTTTGCTTCAACGTTATCTACTTGCATTGTTAATTAAAATTTATTATTTTAACAGAGGTTAATTAACTGTGCACAGAATTTTGTTTCCCTGAAGTGATTTCAAATTTTTGACAGCATTACTTTCTTTGATAGCAGTGTTTAAATAGGGAACAGCTATTTTAATAGAACCGAAGTGGAAACAATACAATTTTTATTGTATTTGTTAAATTTAGTCGATAGCATTCACGGCAGTCAGTTTTACGTGAACGAACACGTGTACTTACTATAGGAGTACATATTTAATTTTTCAAACGAATTTGAATCAATACTAATAATAAATCTGTAAGTGTAGGTATTATATGTATGTATGTATGTATGTATGTATGTATGTATGTATGTATGTATGTATATTCCTCCATAACTCTGAAGCGTATTAACTGATTTTCATGAAACTTGGTAAATAAACATTTGGACGTACGGGACACAGGATAGGCTACTTAATATTTTTCAACGCGGACGAAGTCGTGGGCACCAGCTAGTATACCATATACTTACACAAAAAAAAACCTTTAGCTATGAAGGGGTGCATTTAAATTTTGGATGTATCAGCATCAAACCATATATCCCCCGATTTTGTTATCATCACTTTTCTGAATTGCCTCCCACTATGGAAGCAAATTTAATTTCATATCAAAATCATAACCTATGTAGACATAGGTACCCACTGGCAATCTATACTAATAATCTGTAAGGGTCGGTCATGGAGTAAGTTACTTTGTTTTCAGAGATATCGTGTTTATAGGCTCTATACATGATACTGAAACCAAATTGACGATTTTTAGAATTTTTTTCTGTATGTATGTATGTATGTATGTTCCTCCATAACTCTGAAACGAATTAACTGATTTTCATGAAACTTGGTAGGTAAACGTTTGGACGTACGGGACACAGGATAGGCTACTTAATATTTTTCAACGCGGACGAAGTCGTGGGCACCAGCTAGTATAGCAATAAATGCGATAGATACGCAATAAAAAAGAACTTACAACAAAGTGTTCTTCACAAAAATAAATATATTTTCGCTAATGGATGTGTGTCTCTCCTAGCAAGTCCAAAACACTTTTCTTTCTCAATTTCTTGTCGTTCGACACATTTATAAATAACTTATGTGATGTTTTAATATATGTATTTGAACACAAAAGTAAAGCTATTTAACTTAAGTTATTTATTAAGTAAAACTTGTTATTCATTTTTATACATAAAACTACGGTCGAGATTATGATGATGAGAATACCTTATATAAGCAAATATTACGCGCTATGGGAAAAATAACTGATATAAAAAAAAATTAAAAAATATATTTTTGTTTAATATAGATAACAAACAACAGTCTAATATTTTTCTACGCATATATTTTTTGTACCCAAAGTTTTATAAACTGTGTTATTTCGACTAACAATAATAATATAAGTACTTAAATCCGAAATGTAAAAAACGAAAATCAATCTTGTCAGGACTAATATTGTTCAAATTCTGGAGAAATCTGGACAATTGGAGCTTTTTCTCTACGAAAATATTGTTTTTCATTATAATTAATTTTAAGAAAGCTTTTAATAAAATTAAATCGCATTTTTTTGTTAAATCGAACAAGTATTGTACAAAAGTCGCCTTTTATTTAAGAAGATCAGTCTTACAAAACTTGAGCCGATCCAGTAAGAGTTTCAGAGTTAAAAACTTTTCAAAAACTTTGTCACAATCGAGATTTCCGAACAAAAGCTTGTAGTGAAATAATTTGTTGAATTTCAAAGATGTTTAGTTGTTTTTATTTAACATTTTGTTGAAGTCGACAAAATTTCAGATTGTCGATGTTAACGGCTAATCTTTTTGGAGTTTTTTTTTTTACATAATAGTAAAAAGTTTTTAGAGCCTTTTTCTGATTTCCTGTTCTTTTTAAATTACTATTTTATTTTATAAATATTTGTCATTTTGTTTTATGTTTTCACATTTTGTCATTAGCGTTGTCACATTAATATTTTTTGTTTTCTTTTTCCTTTAAGGGAAAACAGCTGACGGTGGAATTGGTTGTTGTCTGTCCACTTAAATTAAAAAAATGATTGGAGTTGTCTGTGCAACAGTCCGTTTAGGATTCACACTTGCTACCCAGTCGTTCCGATTACAGTGAGTTTGTATTACGGGTTGGTTAGTCTGTGTATTATTGTTTTAGATAGGGCAACACTAGTCGTTTTGAACGAAAGTGAAAGTGGCTGCCGCGAAAGCGCTGGCGAATGGTTCTTTTTCTAGTATACTTAGGCTGAAGATCCATCAGCTCTGCTCAGTTTGTTGACGTATTGGAGTGGGGTCTTGGACGACCTGAGGTCTGCGAAGATCTGAGATGGGCCATTTTCGACTAACACACCGACCGAGAAGACGTCGTTGTTTTATTAGCCGCATAGACCTGCAAACATTTATTTTGAAGCCATTAAAATCTGGCTAATCCTAGTTTATTTTTAAAGAGTAATTGTTTTACTTAGTGCTTTAGAACCTTCGTGGATATCAGCGCTAAGAATTTTATAGATTTTCCATAATTAGACTTTTTCTAGAATTTTGCTAGCATAGGTCGCCATGCTATATATTTTTCATATTTTAATATAATGTTCACCGTTTTTTTATTGTGTAAACGGGTTCGTATATTCTTTATTTTACGATGGCATCTGCTTTATAACCCTTTTAAATATTAATTTTTGTTGCCGATAGCCATCGATTAGTCTTTTTTCCTTCTTCCGCCCCTATTAAGTCTTAACAGACAATAACTTAACACCGTAAAATGAACTTACCAATTTACTGCTCCATTAGAGTTTAATCTTAATTTTTCGCAATCAACTGATTTATTTTAACAATAATTAAAATTGTAGTCCGCTGAACACGATATAATTTCTAATTAAATAGAAGCTTGTAATTACGAAGAGTATAAATTTTGAAATTCAGAATTATTGATTGAAAAGAAAGAAAAGAGAATTTGTTGCGTGTTTCAGATACCCTCTGGCTCAAAGGTTTATTTTTCTGACGAAGTTTGTGATAATCGCATTCAACGCATTCAAATAGGTTAGCCAGGCACAGACAAAGAGACAAAAATTCTAAAAACTATTTTCGACTTATACGGATACAACTCGTTCACGTTTTTATTAATGTTTTGAGATCAGCTGGAACAAACAGACACGCTGGAAACAAAAATTTAGAATTTTTTTTTGTTATTACAAAAAAAAACTTGATTTACTTTGATATACATTTTAGTAAAAAGCAGTTATTTTGACATTAGAACCAGACAATTTTATTTATTTGTATAGAAGATAATAGGTATATAGGTACTGTTCTACTGTGACCAACACTCCAACAGTTTTTTAAAGTGATTACTGGATAATAAGCTCATTTATTATAACTCATAACTCATTTATTCTACCATATGTAACGTGTTTACCAAAGGTTTCACCGTTTAGCAAATTAGTTTTGGAAATTTAAGGGTTCCACAATTTCGACGGTAACTTCGTACATTTTGTGTGTGCTGGTTAATTACGCGTTGAAATTTGAAACGATCTCGGAAAACATGCTTTCTCTGTCTACTTCATGTTTTAATTAACTCCATATCAACAATTGTGTATTATTATATTTTAGTCAATTAAAGAATTATTTATTTGGAAATTATTGGATTACTGGAAATGGTCGCTATCAGATAAGTAGTGTACTTAAAATACTTAGTTCAGATATGCAACCAATACAAAGAATTCGCCCTTGTTACTTGTACATTACTGATGACTTTGACATTCAAAAGTTTCAAGCCTTTTTTTTGCTTTTTGCTCAATCATTTGAAAAACACTTTAGTTGTTACTTTTTATTTTATTTTCTTAATTTATACAAACTTTTATAATTTGTTATGTAATTTACGATTTGTAATTTAATTTGTGATTTAATTTAATCTTGACCAATTATCCCAACTAGTTTCCATGAAATCCTTCACTTTCACCGTATTATGTGTGGTACCCATGTAATACGACTAGGTTACATAGTATTTACATACATTATCATTTTTCATATGACAATTTTACTGCTAGTAGTTTCATGTGAAAACACACGTCTGTATGTTGTGCTGAATCAAACATACGATGCAATGAAGTTTCCTTTTATAACAATTATTATTAAATTTGAACTCTTGTACAATTATTGGAAAAAAAAATATTGAATTAAATAAATAAGGCTTTGTTGAGAGTTTTTATAATCCATAAAACTTTTTAGTGTATCCAGATTAGTAATTTTTGATATGAAAAAAATGTATATAATAAAATTTCAAAGCGAGTACAAGAACAGCTTTGAATAAACTCTTTGGACGATTTGTCGAAGTTTAAATTTTTTCCATTAGTTATCTTTTCCTGTATGTTAAGAGTAAGACATAAATATTAAAGTAATTATAAAAAAAAAACGGACTGTTAAGTTTTACATGATTATCTCCCGTAGATCACAATCTTGTTTTAAACATTTGACGGCAGACTCGGCTCTTTGCAAACAGACATTACTATGTCACAAGAGCTTTAATGAGCGCCATAGTTTTAAAACAATTTCCAGTTTGGTTTGCTCTTAATGAATATTTGGCAAAAAGAACTTTTACTTATATGGACTTATACAAAGTAATGTGGTCGTTGCTTTCAAATCTTTCTTCAAATAGGCGTACCTGATAATGTGAACTTACAAGTGCTTCAAGTGAACTGAACTCACACATCGAAACACAACAGCACACGCACTTTTATTTTACGGTGGTCTTGTAAGGAGGTGGTTACTGCTGCCAGACGGGCTGCCCAAATGACTGCGAAAAGCAGTGTGCCCTGCCGTTACTTTCCAAATCCAGACCAGAGCCTACTTTGAAAGTTATTTCCAAAGTTGACCCTGACTGGAATCGAATCTGGGAACACTGGAACAGACCTTTAAGGCAAGCGTCCTAACCACTCATTCACCGGACTCGTCAATTTTCGTATAAGGTATATTCTACCACCTAGTAGTGGCTAACGTGTAGCGCTGCTTCATTCCCATACAAATTGACGTTTACGCGTTCGATGCGTTTGATCGTGTAAAACCCGCACTAGTCACTCAGTTCTTTCCAATAAACATGAGGTAGTTAGTATGTATCAGTATATAATATTTATTTTGGTAAAATTAACAACATTTAATATTTTTAACATTCAAATATTTATAATCTCAAACACACTTATACCATATCCCATGAGATATCTTTATGTGTCCAAGAAAATATACAATATTATGTACCAATTTTTTTATCCTCTCCTTATTGTGTACTCATTAAAATGAGCAGCGAATTTGAATCCTTTTTGATATAACTTGTGTATCTTTATGAGTGTTTGTACCAGGAAAAAAATAAAGAGCAGTTTCTATTTTAAAATAAGGTATACCGAGTTTTATAAAAATTGAAGAGAATGCAACACTTTTATCCGAACTATACAAGAGCGTTGCTAACAATGCTCTTAGAATGTAGTTTTCTCCATTATATAGCTGGGAAAAGGCGCGTGCAAGCTCTCTTAAGAACCTAAAAGCGCGTTAAGAACCTAAATGCATGTTGCTTGCGGGATCACGACATATTTAAAAATATGCAAATGTCTGGTTTAGATAAAGCCACAAATGTCAGTTGAAAAGAAGTGTAGTACAGTTGAAAAGATCTTGTACTTCTGTGACTATGATTCTATAAGCTTGTGGACTACTCAATGTTTAGACACAAGCAATAGGTACTCTAGTTTCGATGTAAATGCGCTTACAAGACAAGCAATGAGTAAACATTAGTATTACTCAAGGAGGTTGCCAGAACTTATTCTCTTTATCTGTTTTTCTTTATTTTATTAAACGCATTTGCAAATTCAATTGCAAATACGGCATTGCTTGTATCTATAGTCGACGGATGGCCACCTTTTTTTTTTAACGTTGGGAAATCCTCTTGGATACCCGGCAGTGTAGGGGACACTGCGGGGTTATGCCAGATTCCTACCGTCTAAAACCCAACGACTTTCTTTCGATCGCGGCCGTTGATGGGCGGGGTCGTGGGGACGGTGTTACACGACTTCGGCGCCCCGCCACGGCTATCCAGCGCGGGGAGGCCTGTGCTCCCTGTTAGAACCTGGGCGTACCCGAAAGTGGCGGTACGCCGGCCATCTCGGGGGACCTTACGACGGGCGGCAGTCTCCCCCAAGACCACCGCCAAGGTCCGCAGTGTCAACCGCGCAGCCACAATGGTGGCATTCCTCCGTCGGCTCTCTCACGGCCACCCGGTGAAGGTAACGCCCGAAGCAACCATGCCCCGAGAGCACCTGCACCAGGACGGATGGCCACCTACCATCAAGGGGATGCCTTCTTCCGACTTTTGTCTATATTTTAAAAAAATCAATCGCTAGTATTGAAAAAACTCAAAAATGGCTAGACAAATCTTAATTCGGTTTTCATTTCTGGAATGGAAAATAAATGGGGAGCAATTTTTATATACAAATATATAAAAATTGCACCCCGGACGAAGCCGGGACCGGATCAGTAGTATTAAAATATATATAGAAAAAACAGCTAGTAACATATACTCGTAGACTTATCAAAACTCTGTTGAACTTAACAGTCATTTATTAGAATTATGAAAGCCAATCTCTTTCTAAAACTAATTGTTGACAAATTTCAAAGTATTAAATAATATTCAAAACTATTATTTGCTTTAAATGTATTAAAAGTATTAAATGTAAAACTCATTAAGTGACATTTTGTTCAAAAATTATGTTTTTCACTTTAATGAGATCCTTTTAAATATTAAAATGTTAATGAATTTTCCACTTAGTGAGGTTTTACCTAAGGGGACGCTTTGTTTATTCAAAACCGCAAATCTCATAAAGATTGTTCAAAGCCGCAGAACCAATTGAAGAATTAGCTATTTCATCGATCACAATAAGAAAAAAGTACTTTTCTTGGGAGATCGTCAAAATTAAAAAAAAATCAACACCAGACAAAAATATAATGACCAATAAAAGTTAAATAATCGTTTCATTGATTTAGAAAAAGGGGTATGGACGAAGTTGCGGGAAAAAGCTAGTTTTGTTTAAAATAATTAATTTTTAATTTTGAAAAATTGGGAGTATTACTACGCCGTTTAAATTCGAAAACGTTAATCTTATTCTGTGACCCGTCCCTTTATTACAACACAAACGACTATGCCCCCAACTTGAGGACAAAGCGATATCAAAGGAATCAAACTAATTGAGTGAAAATCTCTCTTAGTACGAAATTTCGATCATTTGCCTTGCCATAATTGTATGGGGGCTGATTGAGGTCTTTGAATATTAATGTTAGTCGTATTTCGTTAAGTAATTACATCGTTTATTTAATTCAACGCTCCTGAATATTTCATAATTATTGGCTTGACATTTCATTATTTGAACTGGTCGGGTATTAGACTAAAAGTCAAGTACATTTGTCAAACGAATTTTAATATGTAAAAGGCGATGAGCATATGTATGTCTCCTAAAGACTCCAAAACCGATTTTGATGAAACTTTCAGACAATCTTCAGATTAGTCCAGCGGGTGTTCCTGTGAAGTTTGGTAGCGATCGGACGCGGACGAAGTCGCGGGCAAATACTAATAATAAATAAATTACAACACTCTTAAATAGAAAGTCAATCTCTTCGGATAAAAAGTTAAAAAGCATTTGAAAATATCAACCTGATATAATAAACAGACATAATTCATAAGGATTAATGACAATTTTTTTTTGTAAATAATTAAAAAAAAAAACGAAAAATACTAGTTAGGTACATGTAATATATAATATACTTACTGTCAATTTTATTTAACTTATAGGAGAATGAAGTCGCAGGAAAAGTTCTCTCATTGTCAATGTTCTCCTTTCACTCATTTTCTTCAAACTTGAAAATACTTACAAATTATTTCTAAATAGTTTTTTTTAAGCATAGGATTACTATGCCACAATTTCTTAAAATACTAATATACATAATTTTAGTTTTAGCCTTACCAGTAATGCCATTTGGACACGAGATTCATATAAAGCACCTTCCCTTATAAAAAATCGACACTTGATAGAGGTTCTCGGTGGGTCCGAAAGGGTTATCTGACTGAATTATTAACAATAGTCAGCTACGTTGAATACGTCACAAGGAAATTGCAAAGCAAAGCAAACTTTTCATAGAAATTGGTTTATATTAGTTTCACAATTTCTATTACACCTTTTTCACGAGCCCGTTGGACGAGTGGTAAGCGTGCTTGCCTAACGTCTCAGGGGCCCCGGGTTCGTTTCCCGGCGGGGACGAATTTGGAAATGAACTTTACACACTTGGCTCTAGTCTGGATTTGATAAGTAGTGGCAGGGACACTGCGTTTTGCAGTCATTTGGGCAGCCCGTCTGGCGGCAGTAACCACCCCTATACAGAATACCACCATGAAATAACAGCATATGTGCTGTTGTGTTTCAGTGAGTGAGTAAGCGATGCCAGAGCCCATTATCCGTCCCTTATATACTTATTTTACATGAGTTTGTCTTAAATTTGTTATTTATTATTTAATAATTATATTTTTAACTATATTGTTCACAAGAAAACACATTTTATAAAAATCCCACATGTTAAAATTCGACAGTAATCATCATCAATAATTACTAAATATTTTTTTATTAGTATTTATAGAACAGAATTTCGCTAATAACTACTAAAAAAAATTTATTTAAATTATTCATTAAAATTTTATAAAAAAAATTAAATAAAAAAAAAATAAAAATTTTTACTTTTATCATGAAATATATCATTCAACTTTCTGGAAGTTGACTAACCCCCTGAAAAATATCCTGTATATGTAATCGAACCCATCTGAACATGAAACTGACAATCCTTCCTCACCGCTTTCATTATTCATAATCCTGTGTCATGGCCCGCCGTGGGGACACATTACTCCCGCTATCTATTTCAAGATAGGTTGTCCATGCGGGCGTCTGATTTATTGCGGACTTTCTCCACTTGTTCCAGGAAGTCTTTGACCAATATTGAATTAATAGACGGTACAATGCCATGAAGATTGACCTAATTATTTTTATGTTCGTCATTCCTCACTTACATGCAGTAATACCACGTAATACAACCTGTCTGCACAAGTTGCCGTGCCACTAATAATTACTGACAAAATACTGTTAATGATGTAGGCTTAAAACCAAAACCATAAAAATGTGAGTAACATGTAAGTTGTAGTGACATTAGGTACACTGTAGTTCTCAGTATCATAATACTATAGTCCGCAGCGAACTTGCAGCACCTGTGACATTTCTTGTGTCCATGGGTGATGGTGGCCACCTATCAGCCTGTTTGAAGCCTTTTATAAAAAACTAGCTGGCGCCCGCGATTTCGTTCGCGTTGAAAAAGAAAAAAGTAGCCTATCCTGTGTCCTGTACGTCAAAATGTTTATGTACCAAATTTCATGAAAATCAGTTAATTCGTTTCAGAGTTATGGAGGAACATACATACATACATACAATACCTACACTTACAGATTTATTATTAGTATTGATAAATATTGCTAGAAACAAATTACCCAAAGATTATATTTAAAGCTGTGATATTTCGGGCTTTTTCGGGTCATCCACACATTTTCTATTGTCGACATACTGGAAAAACGTTTGAGATGATATGAGATGCCCTTTCTGACGACAACGTTCCGTACGTGACATCATGGTTGTACTTCAGGCTTTATGTTTCGTTTTGGTGATATATTATCAGATAATATATATTTGAGAAAGTTCCCTTTCTATTCAGACGAAATAATGTATTTTTTGAAAGCCTATTACATTAACGTTAATTTTAATGATGTGGTAAAATTTTATTCATAACCAGCTGACTCGTCAAAGGCTGCCAAAACCTAATTGGTTAGGCAACTGATGTGAATTTAAACAAAAAAATATAAAATGACTTATTTCAGAGTAATCACATTATTTATTGACTACTAAATAATTTATCGGTGTTATCAACAATAAATTTCCATAGTGTTTATATACTTTTCTATGTATTTTTAATGTAACTATCATAAACACAGTTAGTTTTTGAATGTTGTGTTTGATGTCAATATTTGATTTAAAAAGTTGAATTAACCTTAGATTATGAACCTTAGATTGGATTAGAAAAAGAAAAATTTTGTTTCTACGTTTCTCCGGGAAAATTTACCATTTTTTTCTCTCAATTATAAACTTCTTGGCCTTTAACGAATATTCGAAAAAAAATTAGCAACATATTTACCGACTCAATTTATTATTTTATATAGAAGTAGAAATTGAAGTAGGCACCCTGACAAATTAATAGTGATTCCACAATAATACCCGTATAAAAACATCCAATCTATATTATGTACCTACACTTAAATGCTATTAATATTATTTAACACTTTAATGTCAATAAGTTCTTATAGAATCCAAATTGAGAACTTACTGAAAAATAAATTTCAGATATGGAAGACCCCACCTAATAAAGTTTAAGTGATCTTGAAACAAAGGTCGAAAGTTACTTATATTTCGCTGAGATTCCTTTTATGTTATGTCTAATTTAATAACGACTATAGCATAACTTTGTCAATTTTGACACACTTTGACACAACTTATTTTCGGGATGTTTTTATACTTCTGTATTAATTTATGAAAATATTGTATACCGTATTCCTGATAGGTTTCTAGGTGCTTTTTTTCTATATAATCATACTATTTATCATTAAATTCATTTTTTGTATGATAATGTTACATTATACTAGCGATAATGCATTGCACCTGGCTTCGCACGGATGCAATTTTTCCTGAAAATTTTATACTCAAACCTTCCATTTATATTGTTCTTTCATTAGTGAAAATCGTTTCAAAATTAATTTGGTGATAATGACGATACAAATAAATACATGGAATGAAAATACAATAAAAAATAAACTCTTTTTGGTGCCAATGATCTTCCCGTCTTATACATATTAAAAGTGACGACATTACACAGTTATGAAATTACTTCGTTATCAGTAGTACTGCAGCCAGCCGCTGCAGTAAGATGGTCTCTAACAACTAAATGGGGACAACACACAGATTGCGAGAAAATTTGTGGACCGAGCTGGAATAGAGCCAGAGGTTTGTTTGAAGCGAGGAATTTCGTGAAGAATTCTCAACCGAATGCGGTAAAAGCTAGGATGGTGTGATTTATTTTTGAGACGTGTAGTCTGTGAAGTGCGTCAAAATAATATTTTTTTATCGCAAAATGCCTGCTTACCTTCTAATTGACTGTAGGTAACTATCGCAGTCTCCACAAACAACATCAGAGAAGATGAAATAGCCGCGAGTTAAACTGATGAAGACTAAAAAGGCGAGAAATGAGAATTTTCCAAACTATATTTTTTGATAAATTTTAACAATGGCATTTGCTCCCACGTCCCTATAATTACTCGTAACTCAGTGTCAGTCACTATACTCATATCCTAACTTATATTATAAATGTGAAAGTGAGTTTGATAGTCTATTTGTTGGTTACGCTTTCACGCCTTATCTGCTATCTACTCGTCCGATCATCAGGAGTAACAAATAGGACATAGTTCATAGACATAGTTTCAAGGCCACATTGTAGCTAAGTGGAAACACCTCAGAAGGGATAGATTGTTTCAAAGTTTTCGCTTCCCCGGGATAAAGTTTCTACTCATCCGGACTGTACGTAGTTGCACCTTCTCCAAGTTATGAGGTGAACCAAGGTGAACTCCGCATCTATGGCGCGCAGTAGGTACTGTGGTAAAAAGTTTGTTTAGGCATTGATTGAAAAAACTCATCAGATCATTCACCATCGTACAAGCTGTATAATACACAAAGAGGGGCTACATCCTGTCTTAATCTAAAGAATCTTGCAGTGCGAATGCTCACAAAACAAAAGTTAAAACCTTTGTTTTGTGAGCATTCGCACTGCAAGATGTCAAATGGATCTATCTGAATAGATAGATAGATCTGGAGATGAGAACAGTATTCCATATGGGGTCTAATCGTGATTTTGTAGAGAAATAAGTCGCGGGAATAAGTTATTTATATAATAATACTAACTAGAAATTTTAATAATTAACATTCAGTTAATGCCTACTGTTCTGCTTAAATATGTTTTTGTCAATATTTTTCTGCTGTTGTTTTTTAAATAGATTGTACAAATAGATGTTTCAATGACATGAAATTCTTTGTTTTTTATCTAAATATTTGACAATTTCCATTATTGTTTTCATATGCAAATCAAACGCAAATATTTCACGAACGAGTCTCAATAAAAATGGGGTCGATCGTTTTGTATTGTTTCATGGAGAATAAATTTGAGGACAAGTTAAGTTATATGAGGCATTCGTTTTAATATTAATAACTAGAGAAATAAAAACTTATATTTAAATATATGATTTTAATAAGAAATCAAAGGTTTCCTTAGAATATATAAATACATAAAATACATTAAGAGATCGTATATGTTTTAAGAAACAATTTTGTACTTGTTATTCGAGTAGATTTAATACATTTTTCTTATTGTTAATAGTAATGACAAAACTTATATATTTGGTACTCAATTATACCTATATGAACCTTATTTACCTCTGAAAATGTACGTTTCATTATTATAACATGACGAACATTATGTAATGATTTTGGGGCCATAAAATAAGCGAATATATACACTGAATATTTCTTTTAATATGTATGGGTTTCTCTTACTGTATTTTTTCCACGCTAATTATATTTATAACCTCTTGAGGTCACCTTTTTCATATAAATCACGTTTCTTATCTATATTATATATGTATAAAAATGTAGTGTTAGCTACACTATTTAAGTATAACTCGAAACGGTTACACCGATTTTTATGATCTTTGATTTATTGGATGCCTATAATGGCAGAACAAATATTAAATTACCGGAAATATCCTTAAATTAATTCAGATAAGAATAATTATGGAAAATATTAATAATGTAAAATCTATAGATAAAATCTAAAATCTAAGAACGAAGCAGCGAGTAACTTAGTTTGAGTTTGAGGATGCAGATATTATGTAGTTAGAGCATTTTTGATATAATATATATTTACAAACTGACGAAACAATCACCGACAACTTCACACGGCTGCAATTTTTGCTGAAAATTAAATACTTATAACTTACATACCTCGCTTGTCGCTATTTCCGTTAGTAAAAACCGTATCAAAATCTGTTTAGGAGAACAGAAACATATAGATGCGGACAGCGACTATCATTATTTGTTAATATTGTGTAGTAAATATGAAGTACTACATAAAATTATTTGTAAGAAAAAAATTTGTATTTTTTGAATAAACTCAAAAACTACCGAACCGATTTGAAAAATTCTTTCACCTTTAGAAAACTACATTATCACCGATTAACATAGGCTATATTTTATAAAGTTACGTGGACGAAGTCGCGTGCAACAGCTAGTATTATATAATAGAATACAGGTAATGTTACGTATGTTAAGGAAACGCTAAATGAAGGCCCAAACCTTGCTCCTAATAGCAATTACATGTCTGTTTGTCACGGGTCAAGTAATGCGTAAACACGCCTTTGATCTAATAGCCCATTGGGGATGTATTAATTGTGTTTGTGTAATATAATTAAGTAATGGACACGACTCATTTTTAAATGCTACATAGATTAGGAAGGACAACCTCATTTTACAACTAAATATTATACTTACAATAATTTGGTCTAATCCGTTTGGTTTTACTAGTACTGGTAGAAACTATACGAAAATCAGTTCCACGTAGTTCTATTGATTGAACTAATACTTTAAATATATTCGATACTGTTTTATTAATTAAATCAATGTTATAAATGTATTGAAATTACAATTTTGCCTTACAGTCTCACTGAGTGCTAGATACATCATTGTCATTTCCTGTTTAAGAAAAATGCTGTGACCTTGCTTTAACATGTATTTTGTGATGAGAACTTAGACTATTTACACTATTTTGAGCACTGTATGTCTTGTAATACATATTTATTATGATTTTTAGAATAATTTTATTACTTTTACCAAATTTTGACAATAATTATCATCATCAGCCCGTGTCTCTACACACCTCTCTCATGGCTCGCCACCACGCACGGTCCTCTGCGCTGCTCTTTCCAATTCGTGGCCTCCATTCAAGAATTCCTCTACCCCATCGGTTATGCGCTCTGCAACAGATGTGACTGGCCCATTGTCACTTCAACTTGCTGATTATTTCGCTATATCGACAACTTTGGTTGGCGGCGGTTCATAGTTTCTAATCTTTTCCACTAAAGAAACTATCTGAGCATAGTCCGCTCCATAGCAACTTTGAACTTGTGGACCAGTCCTGCCATGAGAGAGCACGTTTCGGCACCATATGTCATTACTGGCAGGCCTGTCTTCAGACATTGGAGCAATGATGACGAGAAGAGATAACGTAGCTAATAGTTAACGTTCCTAATAGTAAATCAGTAAAAGTTGTTATTTTCGTCTGTTAAAATTATATTATTTGTATGCCATATAACAACACAGGCAGCAGTAATGGCAGCCAGGCAATACTAATAATCTACACTATTATTAGTATGTTAATCTTATTGAATAAATCTAAATGAAAACTGTAATGAAAAAATTTACTTAATATTAAAACCGTTTTCAGTAATATCATTCTAGCGGAATCGTAATCGGTTTTACGAAAATTTGCTATCTCAAATAATTTTGCGCTAAAGCCTTTGTGTTTATATGGGACGGGGAAAAAACATTTTCTCTAAGCTCTGGCCACGCTTCGTTGAGCAATCGTAATTAATTAGCCCTGACTGGACCCAAGTCTCGATATTTATTTTGTTCCAATAAAGGAAATTATATCAAACGAAAATGGGTTTCCGTTTCATGGCTGAGCAGCTTATGTCTGCGACTTTGTCTGTTTTGGCGACACTTAAAATTCATGGAGGAATGTACTATGTGTTACTCGTGGATATTTCTATTTCATTGCTAAATCTAAACTTTGTAAATCTTCATTGGTAAAAGACCACTAAGGGCCAGTTTTATAAACGACATACCTTTTTCCCGTTCGTTACAGTGCTGGTAACGAACGGTTAACGGTCCATCAATAACGTTTAGTGACGGTGGTTCTATAAAAGAAAATAAAAATTCGGTAGCTATCCGTAAAAATACGCCGAAGTTTATGAATATTGTAGACGGTTTCGTTGTAGTCTGTCAAGAACTGTCAAGTTTCGCGTCGCAAATACATTTATTTACAAATATAACAAAATAAACGATACGTAAGATAAACCAACCCTATCATAGTCAGTAACGAGCCAGTAAACGCTAGCTGTCAAATTATACTGTTGACTTACGAATATATTGTTATAATACACTATATTATACTATTAGATCATTTTTTCGTCTATTTGATATAAAATTTAACTAACGGATTGTTATAAAACTGGCCCTAAGTATGACGTAACTTGCGTTTTTTTTTTGTTTTTTTTTTTTTTTTTGGTCAACAGCAGACATGCCATCCTCATCATCCTATAAGCGTATTTTAACTAAACAACAATCATAAACTAATAGATAAAAATTTAAAGTTTCATTGAAGTTTAAATTACCATATCAATGAATTTTTCTTTTCCACAAACCTGGCACAACTTATCAATATGAATATGTATGAAATCTTCTGTACCCCCGCAGATTTACTGTCACGCTGTCAAATAATAAATTTTAGATCAATGTTAAGTAATTAATAAATTCACAAAGTTTATGTCATATAAATATTCAATTTCAATTCAATTCAATTATTTAATGCGAAACCATAATGTATAAAGGTTTTACACAATTTATAAAGATTAGTTTTATGGACCCTGTCGGGCATGCAATGTAGAGGTTAGGAGAGAGGAAGCGTATTTAACTAAATATATAAAAATAATTTTGTTTTATTTAAATTTAAATTAAAAATTCAATATTTATTTACATTTGTATTATTAATATTTAAGTAATAATTTTATCAATAAAATATTCATTAGTGTTATAGGAACATTTACTATTTAGGATTATTTAATTATTTTTTTTAAATATGATATAGTTGATTTCTTTTTTTAAATTATCTGGTGATTTGTTATATATTTTTATAGAAGAACTGAAGGTATTTTAAAAATTTAGTTTTAATCGTTATGTTGGTAATATTAAATTATTTTTATGTCGTAGCGTATACTTACTTGTCTTCACGTTTTGTATAAAATTGTTTATGATATGTACGAGTATGTTGTTTATTATATAAATAAGCTGTAAATTATTATATGTAAGAGAACAAAAGTATATTAATTTCTATCAGTGATATTAAGTCGAGAATTGTATCATTATTAATTTGAAGAAAACTTCAAAAGTAGGAAGGATAAGGGAAATTGTTCTTTTCGCATCGACGGAGATTTTAATTAAACCTTGGTAAAATAAATTTGAATTTCGAAAAATGATGTTGAAGTGCTATATTATTGTATAAAATATATAATAGTACATTACTGCAGAGTCCGGGAAGTGACGGATTGCCGGACGAAGTGGTTTCAAGGCCGAGCTTTAGCGAGGCCTTGACAAAGAACTGAGTCCGGCAATCCTCATTCCGGTCGAGGCTAGATAGTGCTTTTCTTAATAAATGTGAGGAAATAATTAAACACGTGATACAAAAAAAAAAGTATAATATGAAAAAATTATTAAAAAATTAATTTAGGTAGGTACTGAAAAAAAGTCTGCTTTCCCACTTTTTTTATTTTAATGAGTGCAAAGAAAACAGCGCCATACAGCCCAGTCATCAAATGAGCATGCGCTCGCCGCGGCCTACTAGATTTCATCGGGCTGAGCAGCGGCCAGTAATCAATTAGTGCAAAGAAAACAGTGCCATACAGCCCAGTAATCAAATGACCGTGCGCTCGCCGCGGCCTACTAGATTTCATCGGGCTGAGCAGCGGTCAGTAATGAATTTTCATACAACATTCTTGACCTAGGCCGAGAAAGAAATGCATGAGCCAAGAATTACAAACTTCGCGGCTTGTTTTTAGTACAAGAATGCCTACATTTCCGAGCATGTTTGAGAAAAATATTTTATTAGCCTGCTTCAATAATTAACGCTATATTATTAAGTAGATTCTACTAACAGTAGTTTCTTTATTTTTTTGATATTGACTTCTAGTATTCACAGTAATTCATAATAAAAATGACAAAAAGAATGGTATCCTGAGTTTTCTTTCGGGGTTTCTTCTCAGGATCGTCATCATCTTGGCTTTTTTTTTACGAAACCCTGGTAAATTTAAATTTAAAATGACGATCATATGAGTTTCTTGGAGAAACCCTAATTGATAAATAAATATTTTGATTTTGATTTCACAGTAGTATTCACAGTAATTCACAGTCTTATTAATTATTGTATTCTCAACTAAACATATTGTAAATTTTTATTTCCGTAATTAGTACATTCTTATTATATTTTATATCTACATAATTATTACTACCTTTTGATACTATGTAGAATCTAGATTTGCCTGGACAAAAATATAAAAAATAGACATAGTAGGTTTTCGTCTTGAAATAAATTCTTTCACGATTTTATTTACTTAAGCACGTGCGATTTTCAAAACCTACGCAAAAAATGTCCCTTTTGGAAATCGTTCGTTTGGCAACCTATTGACTAACGTTTTTTACGCATCAGATGGGCTAAATGCCATATCACATTAACGCCTTTCACGTCATTACACATACGAAAAAACACATAAATATTTTACGTATAACATTCATATTTTTAGATATTTTACGTATATCCTTCAGATTGGAAAATATTTTAATTACATGAAAATGCCCGCAACTTAGAATGTATTTCGTTTTTTGAAAATCCTTGAGGAACCTAACATTTTTCATCATAAATTGTAGCCTATAGTTTGATCTAGGTAATCATCAATACATCAGTGAAAACCGCATTCAAATCGGTTTTAAGTCATTTCTGAGATAAAAATTGTAAAAACAATTTTTTGACCTTGGTAACATAACAACGTGTACAATTTTTTAAAAATATTTAATGTACAAACACTGCTTTTTCGGTTTTATTATATGTATAGCATATGCACAATGTGTATATAATACACACATAATGTGCATTATATACACAATATGTGTATAATACACGCATAATGTGCATTATATGCACAATATGTGTATAATACACGCATAATGTGCATTATATGCACAATTTATGTTCATTATAATATACTAGCTCTTGCACGCGACTTCCTAATTTTTTTTTCATAAAATATATCCTATGCTACTCGCTAATAACGGTAACTTTCTATAGGTGAAAGAATTTTTAAAATCGGTTCAATAATAATGTATATAATAATATGTTAACCACTTTCCTTCCGGTTTTTTATTACACACAATATTTCAACTACACCATAAGTTCGTTGATGTCAATCAGTGTCTTTTCAATAAGGAAAGCTATCAATCAATCTAAACTAGAAGGTGTGTACCAACAGACAGAGCGTACAACCATTTATCTTAAAACCATTGGAGGAAACAAATTAAACACTTTAATACACAAGGCGTGACTAAAAAAGGAAAACGGGGATGAAAAAAGCCCTCTATCGTGTTGTTGAAGATATTGAAAATTGTGAAATACTGGATGAGTTTGATTTTCTTTGCTTTTTTTTTTAATTTTGAAAACATTTAAAATATTCTTACTGTCAAAGGAACATAGTCCTGTATTGCCTTGTTTTATTGAGATATATTCTCACGTTGTAAGACGCTATAAAATATCCTTGCAAATTGTAAAAGTTCCAATGTACATAATATAAACAAATCATATAGGTAACAACATGTACTACTACATATAAACAAATCGGAAAAGTTAACTTTGAAATTATATACTTTTTAAATATTTTATTCTAAGTTTTTCTTTAATCTATTATATACTAATATTAGTGCCCCGCTCCCGGCTTCGCCCGGGGTGCAATTCATATATCCTATCTTTTAAGTTGGACCAAATTACACATAGTTACGAAATTTTATCAAAATCGGTTCAGTAGTTTAGGAGTTCATCGCGAACAAACATTATAAATTATAGAGATTATAAAGAGAGAGAAGAGATATATAAGAGAACTCTAAAACTACTGAACTGATTTTAAAAATTCTTTCTTCCATAGAGAGCTACATTATCAACGAGTAACATAGGTAACATACTATGTTACTCGTTTTATAAAGTTATAAGGACAAAGTCGCGTGCAAAATATAGTACTATATAAACACACTACTTACATACTGGTTAAGTATTATTTACTCTATGAATCTACGCTCACGCAACAAACAATAATTAAATTAGCCTTTCTTGTACAATGAATAAATTACAACTGTACATCTATGACGCGGTAAGTGAGAAGTGACGCCAGCAAAAAATAGTGGAGCTCCCCACCGCATCGATATCCGGATTCTAAATTTGTGTCGTCTCAAGCACGCTTTGACATTTTACTGGTGACACTTTCTTACAGTTCGATTGCTATTTAATTTCTTTCGATGCGAGCCACGTCTATTTTAATTTTCAACGGCTTCGTCAGTAAATCTATACACATAATAAAATCGTGAACGATCATTAAATATTTTTCAAAAAAAAATGTTTTTAGAATTTGTCTGTTTCTGCAAATATTGTAGCCAAAAAACGGCTTAACCGATTTGAATGCGGTTTTCACTGGTGCATTCATGATTAACATGTGGGATACTTTTTATTCTGAAAAAATGCTGAATATTAAAATTAAGCATTTTCACTGCTCTAAGCCACAGATTTAGAGGAAAGACTCAAAATGAGTTTATTATACATTTTAATTTATAAAAAGTACTTTATATACACTAAAAGTGCTATTCGGGAATCGTACTTCTGCCTGCCTCGACATCTGCCGAAACTCTTGTACCTTACATCCACTCATTTGATATTATTGTGGCTACATTTCTCTATATTTACCGTTCCTGGAGTATCAAAAAATATCGTATCAATCGTATTTACAAAAATATTTTTATAACATTCTAGGTTTTACTCGCGCTTTCATCCGCATATCTTTATACAATTACTAGCTGGTGCCCACGATTTCGTCCGCGTTGAAATATATTAAGTAGCCTATCCTGTGTCCCGTACGTCCAAATGTTTATCTACCAAGTTTCATGAAAATCAGTTAATTCGTTTCAGAGTTGTGGAGGAACATACATACATATATACATACATACATACAGAAAAAAATTCTAAAAATCGTCAATTTAGTTTCAGTATCATGTATAGAGCCTATAAACACGATATCTCTGAAAACAAAGTAACTTACTCCATGACCGACCCTTACAGATTTATTATTAGTAGGTATTGATAACTTATAATCAATTTAAATACATTTTTGATTAAAATTAAAATTGTAGAAACACAGTCTTAGCATACAATAAAATATTAAAACATCTTCTTTCTTATTTAAATAAATTAATCATGAAATAATAGACCTTAAAATACGTTAAACGAATAAAATGAACATAATTTAGGGAACAGGAATATTAAATTTCTTCTCAACACTGTTACCTACTCTGAAATACCATTATCTTCTATATTACAAAATTATCCTCTGATTCAATTGTTTCGGTGACAATCTACTCAGAACTTTAATACGACAGCATAAAGTTTCTATTTCTTCACAACTAAAACAGTTGCCTAAAATAGCAATGCTAGTGGAACTGCTGCATTAAGACGGTTCAAATTTAGTCTAGACGTATTTTGACATCAGCTGACTAGAACCGTCAGGAATGTCGCCTCTCCACACATATCAATTGGCTAAGTCAAGTTCCGAAAGCATTTTCAGGCTATCATTAAATAGTCACAACAGCGTAGTGCTTTTACAATACATTTAAGTGATATTCTTAATTTGAGACAAGATTTAGAGTAGCTAAAGTAAAAATTATTACATAAAAGGAATAAAGAATAGGAAAATCGGAAGAAATAGGTACCATATTAACATATAACAAGTGACAAGAACACATAGAAGGTAGTATTATATACATTTATGTAAAAACTAAGTAACAGATCCATCTGACATCACGAAAAAACACAAAAAATTTCTTAAAATTTTAAATAGTGACTTGTAGCACCTGTGCCGTTGCTTGTGTTAAAACATCTACCATTAAGTGGCTTGAGTAGTCCAAGCCTAAATAATGCCTTTTACATAATAATATCTGTAATTTAGGATAATACAATACGATAGTGAAATTCTCAGAGTAGATTATAAATTATTTCCATTTATCTTTCATAATATCATATCTTTTGCTTATACATATGAAGAATATTTTACCTGAAAAATAAAATCCCTGAAATGAAAAATTACTGTCATATTAATGATAATAATAGGGAGATATTAATAGTCATATTAATAAGCACATATTAATTATAATTAGTTCAACAGTTGCATACAAATAAAAAATGGATAAGTTGTTTAGTAAAAAATCAGGACACGTGCGAGCATGGTTTCAATTGCCCATGTTTTGACATTGAGCCCTCACTCTCCCAACTTTTACGATCCATCCGGTTGAGTTTTATGGCATTTTTAACTACGTCACTGAATCGATCGCCGCCGCTAATGAGAATGGGAACTATCAGTCAGCGTATTGCCGGAATGGTCGTTATTAAACAGCCGGTATACGGCCGGACGTGTATTTTTGGCTCGTTATCTTAAGTAGTAACGCCCTATAGATGGAATTTCGGAGTCCCTTTTCAAGTATTCTATCCTGAGTGAACGAACTTTGAACGTGTCGTGGCTTGCGCCGCCGGTCTAATTATATCTGAAACGGCGACTGAGGGCGCTCGCCTCCCCCCTTCTTTTGTTCCTATTTCGAATTTCAAAAAATAGATCTGAAGGGTGTTTCGGGATGCGCATGAGTCAGTGGCGGTCGACGCGCCGGCGTGTGCGCTTCTACGCCGGAAGCCATTATTATATATTCGAATAGATACCGAATTCCGCTCTAATGTGGTGTTGAGTGTTTTGTTATATACTATTGGTTTTTCTTCAATGCGGATGTGTTTCTGTGTGTATCTGTGTGCTCATACATTTCAGGAGTCTTCTCCCATCTTCTTTCCCTTGGTATGTAGTTTTTATTGTTATATGAAAGAAAAATCGCAAACTTGCTGACCACAAATTATTATTCATCCATCATCTTATAACATAAATCAAGAACGTTGGATGTGCATCAAGAATTTAACAAATAAAAAAACATCCAAAAAATTCCGATACAATTCGGAACAAGCTGAATTTTTCTCTCCACAGCACGTGTTTTAGTGGAGAATTATACACGTATGTACAGAACGGCGACCTCGTTTTCATGAACAAGTGTTAATAATTCCACTGTATTTTAGTTAAATTCGGGGGCATTGATGTCGAGTGCTGAGTGCTTCATTTCACTCAATGGTTAACAAGTTTTTTGTCTGTCGTAATTGCCTCATAGAAATCTATTCATGTTTTTCTCGTTAATTTTCTCTTTTCTCTTAAGATGGATTTTTTCCACAGACTAAAAGGGAGGTAAGACTGTTGTTTTCGTTTCTATCGATCGTGAGCTAAGTAGTGGTTCAAAATACTTATCACTCGCCACTAAAGTAACAAATGTTACTTTAGTTACACGATAACAACTCTACTATATAGGACGTCCGCTTCTGGATATAGGCCTCCCCTGTAACTTTCTAATAAGACCGGTCAGAAGCAGCCTGGATTCGCCATCGATCCGCGGCCTATATTAGATCGTCTGTCTGTCTAACCTTGAGGGTGGACGTTCTACTCCACTCTAAAACCTTCCGGGTCCAGCGGCAGTCGGCTCTCCGTACTATGTGTCCTGCCCCTTGCCACTTCTACTTACTGATCCGCTGGCTTATATCGGTGGCTTTCGTACGTTTACGGATCTCCTCATTTTCGATTCGATCTCGCAATGTAACCCAAAACATAGCCCACTCCGTGTCACGCGACTGAGATGATGACGATAATTATGATATTCATAAAGCCCACCCATTGTGAAACTCGGTTGAGGCCATCGAGCGTCTTGGTGAGATCTCTTATTGACTTCACCAAAACCACAATATCGTCTCGGCAAACCGAATGTGAGTGATATACTCACCGTTAATGTCGATGCCAAGTCTTTGCAATTCCAGCAGCTTAAATGCGTCTTCCAAAGCGACAGTGAAAAATTTCAGAGCGATTACATCTCCCTGTCTTAAACCTCTTCGCAATGGAATTGACTGTGTGCTCTACTCTTGTACTCGAACCGAGATGGTGGCTTTATTGTATAAACAGTTCACCATCTCGATATAAAAACGGTCAATCGCTGCAGACAATACAACTTTATAATAATCTGCTCTCTTCTCGTATGGAACCTCCAATCCTTATCGATTGCTAATTTTCTACCACCTATCATCAAGTAGACTGCGCCAGCATGCCTGCCGATATTTACTTAAAAAATCTATCGTAAGTAAGTTTTGATGTATCTCTTTTGTTTTAACTTAAATAAGTACTATAACAAAAATAAATAAGTTTCTGCAAATTCTGATATGCTAGACAGGTTCCGTAAACGAAGTATATTTGCTTTTATACTAAGATAATTTTCATTGTACATTATCAACAATGGCATACCTCCCAAGAAATTTATGTTACAGCAATTTTGACAACCAAGGAAACACGAAACAAAGCATAAAGCGGATTCCAGCGTAACGGAGCTGAAATGAGCGGAAATTTAGCCTCCGAAACAGCGCGGCTTAGGCAGAAATGTTAAAGTACTTATTTAACCTTTGCAGTTCGTAGTGGTTTTATTTATTAGACGTGGATTTGATTAAACACTAGCTTTTCCTCGCGACTTCATCTGCATACCTTTAAAAATTATATCATGTGTTGGAAGCTGAAACCAAACCATACACTTTATCGTGACCCATGATTTATAGATGTACTAGCGGGTCAGCTAGTACATCTATAAAAATAGATGTACTAGCTGACCCGCTCCAGGTTTCGCCCGGAGTCCAATTTTTATAATAAATATAAATTTATTCAATCCAGCTGATATATTACCTTACACCGCCATGTGTGAGAATCTTATGGAACTCACAGATAACTTTTAAAATAAGTTCCATAACAACAACTGTGAGTTTCATAAAATTCTCATACATGGCGATGTAAGGTAATTTATAGGTAATCCTTATATGTACGTTTACCTTTTATATTTTTATTAAAAAAGGTACATATATTAAGACTAGCTGTTTCATGCGACTTCGCCCGGGTAACTTTATTAATTATAGCCTATGTTACACCCTGATAATGTAGCTTTCTATATGTGAAAGAATTTTTAAATACGATCCAGTAAAAGTAGGCTTTCAGTTTAATCATTTCAAACAAAAATACTATTTTTTCTTTATAATATTAATATGGATTTAGATTTTTTATATTAGTATAGATTTAATTAAGATAGGTAAACATTAAACTTGGGCTTCATATGTTTATACGATTTCATTTCTTAAATAACAACTTCAATAATTTGGAAAAGTAAAATTAAAATACCACTTTAACAAAACTGTCGACGCTTATTTGCACAGATCAAATTAAGTTGGCCACTATCCAAAAAGCCAGCCAACAGAGCTGTGTATCTATCTATCTACCAGTTGTCTCCAAGTGCAACTTAAAAAGGAAATATTTGATTAAAATCTATAACCAAAAACAGATAAAAAGTAAGTAAATATAAGTAATAAATTCAGTAAAATAAATCGTTGTTATTTTATTACGCATAAAATGTCAAGTATTGTCTGTATCTACTATCTATACATTATTATATAACTAGCTGGTGTCCCCAACTTCGCACGCGCTTTAGTCAGTTTTTGACAATCCCACGGGACCCTAATATTTTTGCAGGTTAACCCCGTCACAAACTTAGCTATAATATATATTAATATACCGTGCTATAATATATTTTATAGCAAGCTACCACACACGGAGACGTTGCTATAATATATATTTTGCCTTCATTTCATTTGGTCGTAATATGTCTTGCTATACCATATAATATGCAATAATATAAATTACGGTATATTTTGGTGACGTTATAGAAATATATATCATAGTTGCGTGTGTGGTAATACCAATATACTCCAATATTTGTATAGAAAATATATCGTAACATGCCTTGCTATAATTTATATTAATATATATATTATAGCTACGTGTGTGACGGGCTTTAATCTTGATGATTACCTGGATTAAACTGTCATCACACATATTCAGTGAAAACCGCATTCAAATCGTTTAAGCCGTTTCTGAGATAAGCGTGCACAAACGCAGACAAAAATACACACTTTTACGATTTTATTACATGTATAGATGTATAGATAAAGTCGCTTTCCGCTTCTGTCTGTTTTTCCGTTAACTTCTTCTAAACCACCCAACGTATTTCAATACGGTTTTCATTAATGGAAAAAATGATAAACGAGTAAAGTTTGTGTATACAATTTGTAGAAAAAGATGCATCCGTGTAAAGCAGTGGGCGAGTCTAGAATTATAATAATTCAATATTCCTTTTTAACTTACTTACACGATTTTTTTTTTATTAAAGGTAACAATTATAAATTTTATTATATTTGTTTGTTGTTAAGAAAACGTGTCAAATTATTCTGACAGTTATTTAATAAACGTTTAATTTAATTCCTGAAGCACCATTTCAAAAAATTGCCAAACAAAAATTAATTTTATCACAAAACTCCACTTTATTAGTACTTCTGTGTCTAAAGCAAAAGAGTTTAGCGGAAAAATAAAATGTAAATTAAAAATTTTATCTGGGAACAAATTTCGGGAATTATCACTGTTATAACAGTTCATTAAGACATTGCTAAGCAACAAATTAAAGTTAAGCAACGTTTATAAGTAAAAAAATTTCTTAAGTGGTTCCTAAGTATTACTTAAAATTTAAGTAACGTTTATAGGTAAGGCTGTAAGTTTCTACTAAATTCCTACCTAACGTGCCATACTGTGCGATTTAGGTGAAGTATACATTTCCTTTGACTAAACAGAAAGATGCTGCAATTCCATAACCTAAACGGGTAAATTTTTTAATCCCATGTATGCAAATTACTTACTGCAGTATTTGAAGTGTTTGAGACGAGTGACCTCTTACTGAAGCAAATAAAACCGGGGTGTAGGTATATTGTTTAAACCATATAACTAAGTCCGTGGTTCTGAAATAAGGAATGGCCACCAATGCATAGCAAAGCGTCGGTTGATTCAAGTCGCAAACAATTTTGTTGCTATGCGTGACTCTGCTATATTCTTGAGAGATTTACCACTTCTTGAAGAAAGTATCCTTGAAGTGGATCAGCTACTTGCCATAAATTAAATCGGTAAAGTACCAAATAAAAATTTTTTTCTTTATTTCTTTCTAACAAGGTTCTTTGTTTCAATTTAGAATTAATAGACAAAGATCACCTACCTTGGAATGGACAAAATGGATACCTGCTGACATGCTGCTGACCTTTGATTTTTAAAAAATGAATATAACCTGACGTCACAAGGGAACTTCTTGTGACTTGGGTGGAAACCGGAACAGTTGAAATGCTGAACAAAATTCCCTCTTCCATCGGATAAATAAATTGCGTCAGCGCTAATTGGAAGGACAGATAAATTATTACAATTTTAATTGTTTACTCAAAGTCGTTACAGTAGATTGAGTTAACTTTTAACATTCATCTTCAGTTTGACTTTGGAAACACCCTCAACTGTCTCTTGACCGTTCTCTACTTTATTTACAGAAGTTTTCTCATACAAAACGAGCTTTCTTACAATTAAAATATAATCTATATTGTTTATAGACATGCGATTATATTTTATTACTAGCTGACAAGGTGCGTACCGCGTTAAAATGTTGTACAAAATGTACAAAATGTAGGACAATTGTCCCCTGGACTAATTTTGAGGAATATTTAATTTGTCACAAAAATTAACTAATATGGACACCTATTACTGTTATCTATAAAATATTACTCCAGAACTAGGATACCATTATATGTCATGTCATTGTCGGTGTCATAAACTGGGAAACCCACCAGGCTAAACGAAGACCACTGTAAAATAATTATATGTGTATAAGTAACGCCGAACATAGCTATACCTTGTTGTGCCACCCCATAATATACATAATACTGAATTTTGCTATTAGTTGCAGACACTCAACAATTGTTTTTTTGCTGATTCTTATTATGTGATAAGAATACGATTCTCTTTTAGAATAAACAAACGCATTAAGTAAGAACGCTCCTTTTATTTAGCCCGTAAGTTGGTTGAGGCGTTTCCTTATCACGTTTTCGGCTCGATTGGAGCACGAGACGTTCCTTACGGGCCCAAATCGTATTCAATGTGCACTCATTTCCATACTATTAAGCCGTACGCGTTCCTTGGAAAATGAGAAGAATACGCACCCCACAAATTTTACGTTACTTTGTTCGTTTTGTTCCTTTTTTTTTGTTTCGTAATATTTTGAATAAAATACTACGAATACCGTTTTGTACAGAATTTTCCTTTGACACATAGGTATATTTTGCCGTTTGCCGTAAATAATTAAGTATGAATTAAATGAATTTTATTTAAATTCAAAATAATTTATTATGGAATACTTATGCTTTCAAAACTATTTTAAAGTAATTTGTGTTGCAACCGCACATATCACCAAAAGTATAAAAATATATTCTTTAAAAATTGCCGTGACATTATTATCCAGTATCATTTAAAAGTTTAGAAAATTCTAGCTTCTGTTGACAGCGGAGCGTAAAAATTTTCACCATTTTTTTTTTCGTAGCTAACGTTTCTCTTCCCCAGGGCACCAACATGGCAAAATGGCGGACACGAGTGACCGGATAATCCGTGAAAATCAACTGGCAAGGTTTGACACACATTTAAAAAAGTATGGGACATTTAAAAAAAAATAGGAACTTTTTTAAACGTTACACCTTTGCAGGGGACTTACAACTAAATTATTTTGTTCTTTCTTTACTGCTCATATTTTATATTTTTTTCAGGCGTTGATTTTATTTATTTTATACCTCTTTTTCCTGTATGAAAGGTACTCTATTTCCTTTTCTGTATCCCTGACAACGTTTACCTATGCAAAAATTCATGATGACCGGATGGGTAGTTAAGCCATGAAGTCATGCCTTAAGTTAAGACATGAAAGTGAAAAACTATCACTATCGAATATATATTAGTTAGGATTACATTTAATAAACAAGCAGTTCGTTCACAGCTTTATTTCACTATCACGAAATATAATCGTTAATTAGACATCTATTATTCTTTGGACACTACACGTCATACATTATGATTGAAAGCTCCCTCTAGTTACTCTTAACTCTAATGTAATGAAAATATTTATTGAAAATTTAAATATTTTATAAATGTCTTCTCTTACCGATAAACGTATGCACCATAACTTTAACTCGGCGTCAGTCTTTTTTTTTGTTGAATACTGTGACATGTACCGGTGATAGGTAACAGAGAAAAAAACTTCTCTCACAAAATACATCGTCCAGGAGGCGTCATGCTAGAATTTAAAATATACTTACTCAATTTGTAATATGGTGCTGACTTCATTCCCAGTATATTCGAGTAGAATTTTATATATATATATATATATTTAAATTTAAGATTGTTAGTTTAGTCCCGAGACATTATAAATAAAAACACACAGACAAAATCTGTTATTTGTAGCGTAGCATACATATTTATGTAATAACTAGCTGACCCGGCAAACTTTGTTTTGACAAAAATATAAAAATTATTTTATATATTTTTAGAATGGGACACTCTTATCACTTAGGGGTATAAAAATAGTTTACGACCTATTCTCAGGCCTACCGAATATACACAAAACATTTCATAAAAATCGTTCAAGCCGTTTCTGGTTACAAACACTGCGAGAGTTTTATATACATATATAGAAGAAGATATATTACAAAGTGAAGATAGAAAAATCGCCTCTTACATGGCTCACTCACGTATCAAAACACAACAAAAGTAATGTTATTTTTCTTTTGTCTTCTGTGTGATTACTAACCTCAAACGGACTGCCTGTATTCCCTGCTACTACTAAAAATCAAGTAAATAATTCAAAAACATTGTCACTAGCATCAAAGATTTTGGCTTACACAAAAAGCATCCAATCTTTCAACTCCACAATACGTTATAAGCCTTGGCATCACAATCACACACCGACAAACCAACTGGGATTACAAACTGTGAGATGACGTCATTGTAACCTTTGATAAATCCTCTGAAATAATGCCACGTCTGGATACTTGCAACGCTCCGGGTCACTGATAAATGAAATTTCGCTCGGATCAGACATACCGGGAATAAATGAAATGACTTTATGCAATACAGTGAAATTACCATTGGAAAGTTCAACGATACTTGTTAGATCTAACATGTTTTTATTGGGTGGAATTATTCCTATTACCTCTATTTAATTATCTCTATTATAGAGATTATTTATCTAACAGACAGATGATTTGATTTATTATCAAAATTACGTTATTATGGGTACCTGCTTACATTTTATTGATTGAAACGCATCTAGCAATTTTTAACCAGCCTTTTAAAAAAAATTCCAATTTAACTCTTTTATAAAGATAATATGATCATTGTCCTCGGGATAAATTAATCCAGGGTGTCTGCTGTTTATCCCGACTATGATGATCTTGACTCGCGGCAAGGATGTAATTTAGATTATAGGATTAAGCGGGATTAGATATTAGGAAGGCATACAGCGAGAAAGCCCTTCTATAAAGCGGGAGAGATATTTTCGGAAGACGAATACGAACGCGCATCCTCTTGTAACACTCAAGAGGGGTAGTGTCATGTCTATAGAATCCTAACTAATAATATAAATGCGAAAGTGAGTTTGTTTGTAAAGCTTTCAAGCCTTAACTACTCAATCGATCATCAATTTTTGAATATACTTTGTCAGGGATATAGAACAGGTCATAGGTTACTTATTTTCATCTAGAAAAAAGGATCGCTGCTAAAGGATCGTCTAAAAATAAAAATATAAAATTCAACGCCTCACAAAAATATATGAGCAATAAAGATTGAATAAATGTTATAAAACCTAAAAAGGAGCACAGACGAAGTCGCGGGCAAAAGCTGGTACATACTTTCATAAATCAAACAATAGATAATGATTTAAGTACTGCACCTATTTGAAAACAAAATCATGCGCTCGCGCTAGCGGCACTAACAGACTCTACAAAAACAACAAATAAAAAATAATTAAATAAAAAATTGGCTAACCTTTCCATAAATTGCGATATCTGATGAAGATTCAAAATATTTTGCACCTTTTAAAACAAAAATGTACTATAAAGATACATTTACAGCAGATTTACAGTGACTTATGTTCTGAATATGATCCATAAATGAATTTATTCACCAAAAAGTACGAAATTATTCGAAGTTCAGACTCATGTGACCCATAAGTTTAAAATATACGCACGATCAGAGGAATTAACTTCAATGATATCGCTTTCATCAGTAACATTTGGTATTCAATCACAGTAAAACAAATAATTATAACAGTATAAAAATTTAAATTACAACTTATTTTTTAGAAGACTTGGCCAAGGTTTGTGTAATCTATACCTTAATTGCACTAATTACTCTTAATTGTATATGTCATATTTTATGTGTGACTATTTCATATGGTATATACATGCAGACATTCGTATATATAACTAGCTGACCCGGCAAACGTTGTTTTGCCAAAAAAAATTTTTGGGGTGGACCCACCCTTAACATTTAGGGGTATGGAAAATAGATGTTGGCCGATTCTGAGACCTACCCGATAAGCACACAAAATTTCATCAAAATCGGTGCAGCCTTTTCGGAGGAGTTTGGCAACAAACACCGCGACACGAGAATTTTATATATTAGATAAGATATATCACGACTATCATATCAAATCATAACAATGTATCATGAACGTATCGATGCAACATCAGAAATATCGCAGTGACGTCGTCAGTAATGCAGGAACTAATTTAGAGAATAATTAAGAAAAACAGATAATTTGAGAATAGGCGAACTCCTTGAACCAAGACACAACATTATGGTATGAGAACCATGTGATTTTTATCGTAGTTTTATAGTTATTTTTGATCGCTTCTGCCTCTCGTTTTATTTATAACTAGCTGGTGCCCACGACTTCGTCCGCGTTGAAAAATATTAAGTACCCTATCCTGTGTCCCGTACGTACAAATGTTTATCTACCAAGTTTCATGAAAATCAGTTAATTTGTTTCAGAGTTATGGAGGAACATACATACATACAGGAAAAAAATCTAAAAATCGTCAATTTAGTTTCAGTATCATGTATAGAGTCTATAAACACGATATCTCTGAAAACAAAGTAACTTACTCCATGACCGACCCTTACAGATTTATTATTAGTATTGATGATAAGATATATCATGAGAGAATAATTAAGAAAAACAGATAATTTGAGAATAGGCGAACTCCTTGAACCAAGACACAACATTATGGTATGAGAACCATGTGATTTTGTATGGTAGTTTTATGGTTATTTTTAATCGCTTCTGCTCTTCGTTCGATTTATAATATTTCGACAATTGAAACATAAACGTCTATTAGGTATACAAATACTTTAAAAATAAATACACGGAGTAAATTACTTTTTTATAAATTGGCGTTTGATGACTTTTTTTTTAAATTTAGAATTAAAACCAATTGATATTTGTGATACATTTTGTGCGTATAACTCTCCTATTGCTTTGAATGTATACTGTGACCACGAACGCGTTCGTTCGAAAAGTATACACTTTAATTAAGCCTTTATTGCTTGTCGAAAGAATACATTTGCATATTAATGAGAATCATTTATTCATAATTACGTTCAGGAGGGTGTTGGATGCTGTTAATGGATCAGCAGTTACATATGATTAAAATAATATTTTTGAGCTGATTTACTTTATTAACTACCAAGTGAAGGTACTTTTGCAATGGATCCCATTTCGCGTGGGCTTTCTGGTAAAGGCAGTTGAATTAGGCGCCGAAGCCTGCTATGATAGAGTCTCTCTCCTAATATCTCGGTGTTATACTAAGGTTATGAATTCATTAAAAAAGGCATGCAAAGAACTCTGGAAGGAATATCTCGATTGAATATTATTTTCAAAACTTACTAGGAGATAAATATTACATGTTTCAATAGACTCAATTAGTCTAATGAACTTGTATGTCCTCGTTCTGTTACCTAAATGTTACGTAATATGAACTGAATGAGCAATAATGTAATTTTCTTTTTGCATTAAAAACTGTTATGAGTCAACACCTAATTTTCATTACTCACAGAATATTATGAATATGTTCCATTTAAAAATGCAACATATCCGTGTTGGAATGTTTATATTTTATAGCAAAAATATGTATGTTTAATCTAGCATATTATACAGTCAAATAGAAAACACATAATACAACCTATTAACCTATTATACATTAAAAAATATATAGAGAAATTAATTTCATACAAAGCCATAAAAAGATATTACATCGATACCATACCGATAATATTTTAATATTCATTAAGGAATCATAGATTGGCAAAAACAATTTAGAGCTCGATAAATTATAATTTACTTGACTAAAATTTCGAGCGCGATATTTATGCGCGACTAAACTCCAAATCCACATGGGAGACAATTGAAACAGTCGACCCCGGCTAAATATACAGGCCTTATGCAACATTGAATTAAAGGCCGACCGCTGAAAAGTTTTTTGATTTCATTAAGTGAAGTCACCTATGGACCTGTACACCAAAAGCAAATCCAACTGGGAAAATCCTTATCTGTATGGGAAATACAGATTTTTTTTTTTATAATATATTCACACATTCCACACAGCACCATCTAGTTCCAAAGTAAGCAACTAATGCTTGTATTGTGGATATACTACATAGATTACTTTTTTTTTGTAAATACATACATATTATAAATACAAAACATCCATGATTCAGGACAAAGGTGAAATGTCACATAAACATTTGCCCCTAGCGGGATTCGAACCCGCGACCGTTTGGTTAACAGCTAGGTTTACTAGCCATTAGACCAAACGTGTCGTCAACCACCAGATTGTACCATAACTCTAGAGTTGGTATAATCCTTGCATGTCACGAGTTCGTGTAAGCTTGGTTGTGTTGACATCTTTTTGTGTACATATATTAATCTCTACTAGTGAAAACCTTATTAAAATTCGTTGCATGATTTAGAAGAAATAAGTAGAGAAATAGACAGAGGCCTACAGCCACATTTTGTACAATATTTAGAGACTAAAAGTAGCATATATAACATCTAGAATTTTATCCAGTTATGTGTTAAAAAAATATTATAAATGATACAAATTATAATGTATAAAATTAAGTTGTAAGCACCTAGTACCCTGTACTTTAACTACATAAACTTTAGTGTTCTACGGCGTAGATCCTTACTGAAAACTTTACTGTAACTTATGGCGTATCAAGTGTTACCCGGCCTCCACACTACTCGCATAGTAGGCCGAGGCGAAGCGAATACGAGAGTGTGGACGGACAGAATTTGTTTTCTGTATGAAAGGTGCCCTATGTCCTTTCTTGTATCCCTGACAACATGTATACATTTCATGATGATCGGTTGAGTAGTTAAGGCGTGAAAAGGTAACAGACAGACAGACAGACAAAGTTACTTTCACATTTAAATATTCGATAGTATGGACACTGGACAGTATGGACAGTATGGAATTATGGATTAATAATTTTGAGGTATACCTGGCTTTACTGTAACTAAACTCTAATTGCATTAGGCTTTTATTGTAGTTCGAAATTGTCATATTATTCTCCTTTGATAGGATTCGGATCAAGGGCCAGTAATGAATATAAGATTCACTATAGTTGTATCTATAAATTTGATGTTGTTTAAAATAAACACGGACAGCATTAATCCGGCTGCCTCTAAATGTGCCTCTCGTGCCACATTCCAGCTCTCCGAACTGAAAACCAATAACGTAAACATGTCTAAAGGATACGTTAAGTTACAACCATAGTTTAACGATGCTTATAACAAGCCAACTTTAATGAAGAGCGAGTCATGTACAAGACTCAAGAGTCTTTATAAGTATTTTACATTGGTATATTTATTTATTTTATTTTAGCAAACCTAACAACATTAGAATCAAACACATAAAAAGAAATACTTAAATTTTTATATTACTAGGTTAGACTGTACAGTAGGCTAGGTATTTTGTTTATGCTATGCTATTTTTTGTTTAGAATGATTTTTGTTTCTATTATATCTTTTATATTATATGTTACGAGTATATTAAGAAATAAGAACGACATTTTAGATAATGTCACCATCTTCATTAACTCTCCAGTTTTAAAATTAATTGTTCTCAACCTTTTTGTCTGGCGACATCTCGAAACGTTTTAATTGAAGTGAGCGCCTCTCACACCGAAGCTAATTTTTTATAAAATGTAATTTTAAAACCCTAATTTTCTTTCTTCTTCGCATTGCATTAAATCTGTTAATAAAATATTATGATGAAACCCAATTAAATTGTTCATAATGTTATGTAAGTACGCTCATGTACGATTTAAGTGGATTTTTGAATTATCTTAATTTAAATTTTTGTAAGTTAGACAATTTGATAGATATAAAATTGATCTTTTTTCGACCTTTGACATCTATAGATTTGAAAAATTAGTGTCAGAAAGAACATACATTTTATACTAATTTTAATTTACTAGGTTGCTGTAGCAACGATATAGACCATATATAACGCTATATCAACCACCTTATAGCAACCAACCTAAGCACAAACAGCACATGGCTGCTTTCTTTTGACGGTGGTTACTGTCGCCAGACTTTCTAAACATTTCTGTGTTAGTTACTCTACGGGTAGTTAATATTTAATTGATTTATGTTGTCATAAGTAATTATACTCTACTCCTCTATAAGCGCCTGAATCTGAATTAGATACTACAATTTGGTAAATTCCAAATTAATAATTAAAATATCTCTTTTTATGTCTCTTACATACATACACATAAATTCTCATCCAAAAGTACGCACTAACGGTGTAATATACATCCTTCCAGACGACAGTTGACTCGAGCTATTAATTATTTGATACCTAATTCCTGCTTCCATTCCTTCGAGACGCCGTGTCTCAGATCAGTCTAATCTTTGCTGTCGCCTTTGGGGAAAGCTTCTGAGTTCTGTATAAAGTGGTCGGTAAACGGAGATACTCTCGTTATTAAGACGTTAGTGGCTGTTTGTATCAGCCTGGTACGCATTACAGTGTGACATCGTAAGGCAATTCGTCGGTCGCTACTTACTTAAGCGATAACAAACTAAAATTTGTCAAGAGAAAACAAAAATTAAAAATAAAGTAAAAAATCTCATCTAAAAATATTTTTTTCATAAATCAAACTTATTTATGAAAAAAAAACTTACTTAAAAGTTCATGAAAAATCTTAAAGAATACAAGAAAAGTTTAGTTTCACTTCCAAAAAATGACATTTCAAAGTTTGAACCGAAAGGAACCAAAACGAAATTATATTCAGGAACAAATTGATTCACAAAAAGGGCTGCAAGTTGTAAAATTTTATGAATCGTAAAAATACTAGCCTGAATTTTTTTATATTTACATAATTTGTACGACGCCACCCAAATAGTTTTCTCAGTGAATGGAAGAGGCAGTATGAAAACTTTGTGCTCGATTTTTTTTTTATTGTCATAATACTCCAAAACTTATTAATAACATTATATTCGACATTTGATTTAAGTAAACGGCTCTTTTTGTTTTGTTTTTTTTTTTTTCACTCTTAAGAGTGATAAGTACATTGAAATAATATATATTTGCATAGTAGTATATAACAATACATGGGCTATCAATTGCAAATATGATATTTCAAATCCGACTTCAAAGCCTTTTGCTTTTATTATATTAGTTTTATGTTTTATCAGAATAGTTTGTACGTGCTACTTCAGGAGCACGAGTAACATGTCTACCTATTTTTACTGTAAAATCGTGGTTATTTCTATAAATATTGATAACAGCTTAGCTATTAGTAGATATTTTAATATCGCACTAAATAAGCAATGTACTTAAAAAGATCTAAATGGCCAATGTTAGACTTGCATAGCAAAATGACGTTATTAATTCTATTCTCTGCGGTGCCATATATTCCTCTAGCTGATTCTAGGTTACAGATTGTATTAAGTACTATATACAAATTGAGTAGCGAAATAAATTAATGAACTATTCTCCTACTTCGGGTACATTAATTATCATACGATATCGACCTCTCTTCGCGAACGCGTTCGTTATACTGACTGAGTGAGTGATACCCTTTTTATATCCTACCATCGAATGAGATTGAATGAATGAACAAATGAGTGAATCTGCATGAATGAACACCTCTTTTGAAACGTCACAGAGCACTTTTCAATCAACTTCAGTCGACATAAATAGCAGACGCTAACACAATAAAACTGAAATTTTTATTTAGCATGAATTTTTATGCTAAGTAGATAATAATCTAAGTCGGTCGCGTGTTACTGTATTTGTATTGTATTGCGGCTTTAGGGCTTTACTTAGTCGTCGGTGTCAGCAAAATGTAAAATGATCCTATCTTAAGCTTATTTCCAAATGAACTGGTAGTCCTTTTTCATAAGTTTTATAGTTGTTTCAATACGCTTGACTTCAGTAAAAACATCAGTATTCCGATTAAAACTTCAGTACAGAACTTCAGTTAATATTAAAAACTAAATATGTAATTATTTGTCGCTGAAAATGTTTATTACTGTGACGAGAAAGTTTTTTGGGCAATAATTCACTTTTAGAAAATAGAATCTTTGTTTAAATCTGCCCGATTCAAACTTTTTTTAATGTAGTACTGTATATTTATCTAAGTTTTAATTTTACTCTAAAAATGAGGCGACAATAATAACGCTCTTCAGCTAAGTCCTCACCTTATTTATAGCTTTTATTGCGAAAAAAACATTGAAAGTTTTGACAAATTATGATGAAATATGAAAAAAATTGTTGGGATTGGCGAGTATTGCACAACACATTTTTTATATTGCGGTGCGTAAGCCCGGTCTTGGATGTAAATACTTTTGGGAAGAGTAAGTGATAAAGTTTCTTCGCTCCGCCACAGCAATAAACTTCTTAGATCTCTTTACACACTGTCACTAAAAGTATCTAAATGTTTATTAAATACTAGTAATTCTGTGCATGCATATTAAGGTGCCAGTCTCAGGGCGATTACTAGAATCCCTTAATCAATCATGTAAACCGTCAGCTTCTCTAAAATATAACTGAAAATAACTTTTCTTAATAACCCAACTATTTTTATTTATATAGCGGAGAAACAGACATAACGAATTTATAATATCTAGAGTTACGAAAGAAATGATTACTGTGAGTCAACCGTATAGAAGAGCGTAATAGAGAACCGTGTATCTATTTTATGTATCTCTACGTAAGCCATGTAAATTTATTTTTCGGCGACTTAGTTGCGACATGAAAACTTAATTAGTTTTTATTATATTAATATATAAAACTCTATCTGAAAAATTATCTAACTGATAGTGTAATCCACATCAATTCGTTGCGTGGTTTAGGAGTTAGCGGCCATACAGACAGACGCGCAAAGCGACTTCAAATTATATTATGTAAAAAAAAAATACACCGCTCGATCCAGCAGTATG
The DNA here is from genome assembly GCA_936446665.2 of Synanthedon andrenaeformis. NCBI lineage: Eukaryota > Metazoa > Arthropoda > Insecta > Lepidoptera > Sesiidae > Synanthedon > Synanthedon andrenaeformis. The sequence continues at coordinate 2,012,921 of OW387786.2, read as the reverse complement.
TATTCACCTACTGAGCAACCCGAACACTTAACTTATTCACTGCATCCGAGTACTAATGATTGTTTATGTGTTGCCCGGTTTGTAATTGAAAACTTCTTTGCGCCACTAACTTGATTAATTATACTGCTAACGTATTGGCTACCCAGTTTTGTTGACAGCGTTGCCCATAACTCACGAGTTGCTAGATTTATGTTATTGTTTCACAGGTTCATGTATATAATATGTGTGCGATATGACGTACACTGTAGGATTAGCTCTACTAGTAGTGGAGGTTCTGACAGGGAGCGTAGCCCTCCCCGCGCTGGATAGCCGTGGCGGGGAACCGATGTTGTGTCATCACGTCCCCGAGACCGTTGGGTTTTAGCCGGTATGAACCCGCTATACGCCCACAGCGCCCTTACACTGCTGGGTATCCAAGAGGATTTCCCAACGTTAAAAAAGGCACAATGCGTTCCGCAGTCATTATTGGACATCTCGTCCTGAAGCAGTAAATACCCTTATTAACCCTTATAGAAACTGTGGCCACCAAGAAATGACATGTACTTATGCTATTAAATTTCAATGAGTGAGTAAGGGAAATGACTTTCGATGAGCTTGTTTCCTCGCCCCTTAAACAAGCCCCTTATTCTTTAATGGGTCTTTAATAAGGACAAATAAGCATAAAAAGCATTCCCTCACTGTTTTGGCTTTAGCATCCCTTACTTACTTACCGAAACACAAGTGTTATTATTTTACCATGATCTCTTTAAGGGGCGGCTACTATCATCTTAAAGAATAAGTCCAGCAGAATTTAGCAGAATTCGCCACACTCCTTTGCGACATCCTTAATTTTAAATTATTAGTTTGCAAGAGCATTAGCGATACACGTCCATGATATATTGTACTTAGATGTGATATATACACATTTCATTCGTAACATTAGTGGTAACATTAAACCGGTACGCTTACAAACAGCAGTATGGTAACTTACAAAATTTGTTCTTATTCCATAAATATCACTTTCAAAAAAGTTTGTGTTGTAATACAATTAATTAAACAAGTTTTTTTTTTTAAATGAAACTTCTGAAAGCAAAATTTTGCCATTGATCTTTTCTTCAAGTGTCAGTTAGAAATATTGATAACTTGTCCAATGGTGAAAGAAAACACTTTTTTTCATGTAAAAGTCAGCAGGCAATGGTATATGTTTTGTGTTGTTTATTAACACAAAAAACGCCACAGGTGTTGCAAGTGCGCTGTCGAAATTTATAGGATAAAAGATAAGGAGGGGTTTTAGAAATGAGCTCTGGCAATGCTTCATCACTAACTGAAACATAAATGCTGTTATTTCACAATAATTATTTCCTATAAAACTATGATTACTGACACCAGACGGGCTTCCCGATCAACACATAGACAAAAATGTAACACATCATAATCACAGCCTAACATTGAGATAAGACCTGTATGTGTGCCCCGTAGTTAAACGTAGTATAGTGTAATTTTAAATTTAAACATTAATATGTTCGTGTCTGATTTTGTTAAAATACAAAATGAAATTGGGGATAAGTATGTTAACTACTGATATTAATATTACTGTGATCACGGGGGTAGGTAGTGACGTGAGGACACCCATGTATTCGCCTAATTAATATCTCGTTACCCGATCCTAGTTCGCTATTTCGATTACTTGTTAGTTTAAAATTATATGCTATGTGCTAACAGTGCCTTGTGGTATTTTAAATACTTCATTAAAAATACATAGTATTAAACAAAATTAGATTGTACCTAATTACCTAGTATAGATTAATTCTATTCTAATGTGATATAAATTCTCTGAGGTCCGTAGAAGAACCGAAGTGGTCGTCATAGTCATAGCTCATTTCGGAGGTATTAAAAAAAATTTTTTTGTTTTTATTTTTTTATTATAACACAGAGACACAGGCTGATGATGATGGGCTACTTTAATTAATTAAATACATATAGACCAGACAAATAAAAAAAAAAGTAAAGTTAGCTATACTTTTACTTTTATTAATTAATATTTTTAATTGTGAACCACGGTCATTCACGGTAATTTACAAAACAAACTTTCTTATTTACTTGCATATACAGAGTTTTTGTTGAAAATACCCAAAATACACACATAAACACTAAGTGATTTATTGTCTATCCGTGTGTTGAACGGAAGGCTGCCCATAAAAATCTCGGGCCATCTCGTAAAACACAGGCGTATATCTCATTTACGTGCACTTCAGTGGTTACTAGTTGCTGTCCTTTGTTACACCGTTGCATATAAATATTTTATTTCACCTACATTTTAACATTTGATTAACATACATTTATATCTAAATCCGCCAGTATCATTCAATTAAAAAGCATCAGTTAACGAGTCCGGTGGATGGATGAGTGGTTAGGGTGCTTGCCTTAACGCTCTGTTCTGGGGTTCCCGAGTTCGATTGCCAGCAATGTCAACTTTGGAAATGAACTTTTCACAGTTGGCTCTGGTCTGGATTTGACAAGTAGTAGCAGGAAACACTGCGTTTCGCAATCATTAGGGCAACCCGTCTGGCGGCAGTAACCACCCCCTTACAGAAGACAGCACGTGTGCTGTTGTGATTAGGTAATTGTTAAAGGGGGTGCCAGAGCCCATTCCCTTATCCCTTTCTAATCTCTTTTCTAACTAATCTTTAATTCTATTATCCTAATATGATACGTCTGAGGCGTTGATTGTGTTAAATGACCACCTGCTATTAAGATGATCACCAGTCAGGCTGCCAACTTTTACCGAAAAGAAAGGCAGTAAAGATGAAATATATTGTAATTATTTTTAAATGTCTGAGCCTAGAAATTGAGTTTTACTTGACGGTGTAAATATAAGCCACGCATTGAAGTCGTAAAATCCCTGAAATCCGAACGGACTCTCAACATGAATTGTTATGGTCCCCAGCAGGAATAATAATGAGGTGCTTGTGGTATGTTTGTTTGCTGTACTTGAATTATAATAGTAAGTACACTTAACTTTGTTAAAGGCTTTCTAGTTTATATTATTTTTATTATAAGTGCATAGTTACTTGTAAGAAACTTTCATTCTTCCGTAGAAAATAAATAAAATAAGTAAATAATAAAACAAATAAATAATAAAACTAGTCTTTACTTTTGTTTTTAATCAAAATTTATTTTACGTATTTGAATTCATCTTTTTCATTAAGAATTTTTTATTACACACACGATTGTTAACGTGTGTGTAATAAAAAATTTACGTCAGAACGTCCATTGCTGGACTGAACTGGACCATTGTCCAGAGCTCCCCCATAATTTTCAAAAAGAACCGGTCAGAAGCAGCCTGGATCCAGCGTCGACCCGCGGCCCTTATCAGTAGCACTACCATGAGTTTATGACGACTGAACTCGCTAGCGAGAGATGAGCGAGAACGTAAAATATTTGTATGGAAAATTGTACAGCGCCTCTAGCGGTCACTCAAAGAACTAAAATCGGTACCATGAGTTGCATAAGTAAAAAACCTATCGAATGTAGTCATTAGCGACTAACGTCAACTTGACCTTTCTATACAAAATCAGTACCATGAGTTACAAATTTGACTGATGGTCTCGAGAAATACCGTAACGTTAGTAGTTAAATGTTTCACTAGCAAATTGAAGGGTGAAAAGTCGTGAATATATTTTTATATACTCTATATTGTTGTTATTATCATTGAAATGCCTACTTAATTATTTTTTGGTGCTTTATGATTGGTTGGTTGCGTAGTTCATGAAATAACCGTAAATAAAATGCTACTAGTGTGTCACACCCAAATTGAGCGTATTCGACGGACACTTTCTCAAGCATAGAGTTGGGCCTCCTTACCTTTATTCTCCATGGTATGAACGTAGGGAATCCTATATCCTTCTCTTTCGTTCAAGTACATTTAAAAAGAGATAGCTTTATTAAGCTTTATTAAGCATGAAGTTAGACACAATCGATTTAGCGTTAGCGAGTAAAGTAAACATTAGCGAAACTCATGGTGCGACTTATATTGTAAACAATTCGAAGCTAGTTTATTCGTTATCGACAGAAGTAAACTAACGTCAAATTTCGATAGCAACTCATGGTAGTGCTACAGGTCGTCTGTCCACTGGCCGTGGCCTCCAATTGAGAACCTGCCTACTGCCACTTCAACTTATTGAACCACCGGCTTTTGTCAGTAACTTTCGTTCTATGTATCTCTTCATTCCTGATTCGATCTCGCAGTGTACTTTTATAGCCACGTGCGATAAACATTTTGTTTGCTTTCTCTCCCTTTACAAATATCAATAAGTCTCTATCAAAAAGCATCCCCGTCGCCAAGAGAACGAAATTATTTTTTCTGAAACTCGCTACAGAAATTCTCATGTTATATCAATATGTATGCTCTATACTGGGGTTATGAAATAACGTCCCTTCCGTCAACAAATACGTCTATCTTTTGAAATTACATTTATAGTTCAGATAAAAAAACTACAAATAATTATTTACGATATAGACAAACCAAATGTATGGCTCCCGAAGCAAGTTTGTGTTATGAATACAATAAAACACCACAACGGACGAAACCCTGCATACGCAGACCAGTTTCTGCCGCGAATCGGACCCGTGTGTCCTGAATCAGACACCTTTAACATTCTATCAATGAGCTCAAATTGATATTTTAAATTCTATTGTAACATCTCAAACGCGATAAGTCTCATCTATAAGTCCAATAAATAATAATTACCTACCGAGAACCAAAGATATATTATTCCGATGCAGGGAACGCTTTCGGAAAAGTGGAAGAAATTCGTACGTTACTATTTTTTTATTTTAGCTAAAACATAATATCCAATTCACATTGAAATAAAACTTTTGAACTTCAAGAGAGAGTATTAAAAAAATATGGAAATATCGACTTGGCAACTGCACGGTTTTTTTTCTGCTCTCGCTCGGTAATTGACACAGATCGTAAAAGTAGACTAGTCGGTCGATTCGTGGGCGTAGCACCACAACAAAACAAATATTAATACACCGTACTGTCTGTCTCACTGCTGGGGCGCTATATATATTATAATAAAAAAGAAAATGTTGCAATCAGTTTTATTTATTTTTAGTTTCAGCACTTAGGTTTATTATTTTTTTAATCACTTGTGCGATAAATTTAAGAAACTTATCTAACAACTTATTTGCGAATTTAAAACTCAATTTATTGCGTAAAGAATAGGCAGACAGCCCAATAAATGAGATGCTATCTATACGACATACATACCTACATAGGCAATGAAAGGTGAATAGATTGAAAGTCATCCGTAAGTCCTGGATTCAAGATTCCAGTGTCACAGCCATACCTGGATTTCTGTGCCAAAAAAAAGGTCTGTTGCATCGCGTTAGAATATAATCAGTTTATAATCCGTTATATAATCCGTTTCCGTTATATAATCCGTTTCCGTTATATAATCCGTTTCCGTTATATAATCCGGTACTTAGTCAACGTAATAGAACAGAGTTCCTGCAAGCACTTCTGATGGGACAAGCGGTAGAATGTAGATAAAGGAACAATATCCTTTCAAAACCTTTTAATTTCATGTGAGAAACACATTCTTCGATTTAAATGGCCTCGAAAAGCAGTCGTGGCTTGGGGTGCGTGAAAGGTGCATTCACCTTTTTGCTTATAGCTTCTCACACACACTCTTATCCTCGTGAATCAGTTCACACAAAATCTTATCCCTGTACTGATTTTCATAGACTTCCCTTAAACAATTTTTTTATTCTAAAACAGTTTCTATATTAAAGCAATAAAATATTTTTTAAATTAACACCGAAATTTCCTTTGTAAATTTAGTTGACTTAACTTATTCAATGTCGTTAAGAAATAAGAATGTAATATTTTTTCTGTGAATATTCCAACCATCTAAAAGTCCTCCAAGTTATTAATAAATGTATATAGGGGGGTCCTTATTTAACGTAGAGATGCATTAAAATTACATACGTAAACATTTTTTTATATGAAACTTTCTACATTTTATTTATTTTATAGGAACACAATTTCACCTTCCTACTTATATAAAAATCAAACGTCATTATTCGTGTTACGAAAAGTACGGGTTGCATGTGTGCTCGTTTCGCCAATTCTCGTCCCGAATTTATCTGTAAACGACCAACATTCTACCGACACCTCTGCTTGAAAGAAAAAATATATTTTATGTAAGACCCCCAAAAGTTGCCAGATAAAGAAAGCTATCCACTACATCCAGGGTACAAATAGGGTTCTAAAACCTCTCTTTGAATACAAACTGCTTAATTTAACACTCCGCTTGGATCGAGTGTAATGACCTGAGGAATCGCGTTTTGTGAATCCCTAGTTTTTTCGTCGCATGTGGTTTTTCATGCCGATCACTATGTTACATACTAATTCTCTACCTACTTATTTAAGACTAGCTGGTGCCCACGACTTCGTCCGTGTTGAAAAATATTAAGTAGCCTATCCTGTGTCCCGTACGTTCAAATGTTTATATACCAAGTTTCATGAAAATCAGTTAATTCGTTTCAGAGTTATGGAGGAACAAACATACATACATACAATACCTACACTTACAGATTTATTATTAGTATTGTTAAAGCGGGATTTTTTTTTTCATTTGTTTTTTAATTAGTATGCTTTTCAACTTTATTTTTACCTTGTTATCTTTTTGTACTTCTATCGTTGTGCTCCGTTTGTGATTGACCTGTGAAATTGCGACCCCTTTTTGTATTTGACAATATTTTGTATGTAAAAGTTGTCAGACAGGCTGAAGGTCTGCGTGATGGTAGGTGCTGCAAGTGTGTTGTCTTAATAGAAGTATAAAGGATTAGAAAGGGTTGCTGAAATGGGCTCACTTTCCTTACCGAAATAGAACAGCACAAACGCTGTTATTACACGGTGGTCTTCTGTAAGGAGATGGTTACTGCCGCCTTACGCTTTTGACATCAGTCATACAAATACCAATTTTAATTGGTTAATTATCATCATTATATGGTAATTTATACTAAATGATAATAAACGAATGAAAAATTCTTAATGTGAATCTCTCTAATTGATGTTTTAATATGAAAATTGCAGTAATGTCCGTATGTTTACGAGTTCCTAATGGAATGCGTCATTAAGAGAACACGATACAGTATAATCAACGATATTAAATTACAGAGACGGCGATGTTAATGATGACATATTGTAGTATTAGATATGGCTAATTATTTTAGGAAGTTGACGATCATGCTTCCGCATATAAATATATTAAAACTGTAATAATTAAATAATAAAAAAATTAAAACACAACTTAAAACGTGTGAGGATTAATGGAATCAAACTTTGCGTGTCCCGCTCATTCTCACAATAATAATTAAAGCTTTACTAATATAAGTAACCGAGCTTGATCTCACGACAATCTAATTTAGTCGATTTTTGTCATTTGGCATATTTTTTTGGAGTTTCAAAAAGGTTTCTCAGTTGGATAAGGAAAACAATCGTTCGTGAATAAATCAGTTTATAATTCTGTATAGCTCTCCAATGAGCCAAAATTTTGTAACATTAATATTTGACGTCGGTTTATTTTTTGGTACGAGGAATCGAAGTGGAATAATAAATTAAATATTTAACTCAAAGGGCCATCAATTCATTAAAATGTTCTCTGAGGTTACGTGAAAATACAGGTAGAAAGGCATTATGGCCGTCTTTGAAGTTCAAACGCGGGTTCACCGGCTCAAGGTTCAATAACTGGAAGAAATGCTCATATTTATTTGTAACCCGCAAGCGTTTCCAGATCTCTAATCTAAATTAATTTACTTATTAATAATTCAGAGGACCGAGCCTTGCAAAAATTGACTACTTTGTTTGTTGATTAAAATTATCATGATTCTCAAAATATTAATTTTATCTTAGCAGCCTGATGGTCCAATAGATGGTCAATAGGCCACCCCTATTAATATAAGAACCGACTTGGACATTATAGAACATAGGGATAGGGGGAGATAAGGAAGAACTTGGTTAAGCTATAAGGGAGGATTTAGGGTTGGAGAATGGGATCTGGCATCCCCAACTCACTAACCGAAACCCAACAGGTCTTCTGTAAATGAGTGGCTGCTGATACAAGACTGACAGTAGGTATTTTCAGGTCTTTATACAATTGTTCATTGGTCACATACCACTCCGCAAATTTTCATTAAAAATATGAAAGACTTGGTAACGGTGATCGGTGACGACATAGACATCCTGTGGTTAAAAAGAAAAATACATAAATATGCCCCTTAGAAATAAATACTTGCCCACTATATATTAACTCACAAACTTATAACCAATTTTCTAACTAGACGGTCAGTTCGATTGCTTCAAACGAATTTTGTAGATTCGTATCTGAAAACTTGGTTTATGCACCTATTTCAAAGTCGGTATCGACTTTGCTGGCAGTTCCTAGAGAGGATTTCTTAATACCTTTTTCCTTTTTTTAAGTTCTATCCTCATCTAGTGTCGAAAGAGCCGTAAAGCAAGTTTTATCGTGGCTACTTTCAGTTCTACGACTGTTTTTTTTTATTTATCGTACCTCTCGAATAGTTTTAAATTTATGAGAGCTAGTGTTCAGGGTTTTTATAGAAGATCTCAATAGCTTTTTACTGTTGAATATTAATGAGACTTATTTTATAATAATTTAGTGGTTGCAAATGTTCCACCACCTTAAGATAAAAATTTCGTATAAAATAAATTTTATATAAAAAATATTTCTTCTCTAAGTGAAAACGTGTACAAGATATATAGGGGCGGTGAAGTTCTAAATGGATTTCGAAGTTAGGCGTTTAAACTTGTTAGAAAGTTTCTACTGACTAGTTCCCCTGCCCATTGCAACTTATTTTTACACGTAAGTCTTTTTAAACTTAATTTGGATTTGGTTTAACGCAGTTTGGTCAAGGTATACCCAGTAAGCTAGAGATGTACAGATCTTCTTTTTATATATAACCTGCTGTTGCACCCGATTTCGTCCACGTAGCTTTATCAAATAAGTATAGCCTATTTTACTCGCTGATAATGTTCTTTCTATAGGTGAAAGAATTTTTTAAATCCAACAAAATTATTTAATTACTATCGATATTGTAGGAAATACTTAGTTATTTTTGTATAAAAGTAAGTACCGTTACTTATAAACAAATAAGTTTCAGTATTTTCATACAAATTTGCTAATGTTATGGATTTTTATATTCTTCTATTTGTTTTAATGTTTACAGTTTCCTACAGTTCTGTTCACTGGCGGGAAATGCCTCAGGACATTAATCTCGCGCTATATAACATTCCGGGAAAGCTTAAATAAATTCCTGTTTTTGATTTTTCTTTGTATGTGAAGATTTGCATGCAAGCTGACAAAACTTCTTTTATGTTAAGCTCGACAGACAGGCTTACGGTTCACTTGGATGTAGGTGTATACCATCACCTATAGCACAAGCAATGCCACAGGTGCTAATATAGTGTGTTGCCGACCATAGTAGGTTTGAGGATAAGGTATTATTATTAGAAAGACATAGGGTAATGGGCTCTGATATCCCTTATTCACTCACCGAAACACGACATCACACATGCTGTTATTTCAAAATGGTCTGAAGTAAGGAATGGTTACTACTGCGAGACAGTTGCCTAATTTCACACTGCGAAAATCAATGTTCCTTTTGGAACTACTAAACTTAATAATACATTGTATATTGAAAAGATTTTAAAATCTACTGGTACATGATTAAAATATTGATGAATTTCACTCTGTATAGGTCTTGGAATAACATAATAGGTTATTAATGGAAGTACACACCCATAATAACCCCAGGAACCTAACAGTAGTGATTGTTTACCTTTTGTATTCACACGAAACACGGTATCAACAGTAGTGGTTCGTATCCATAAATCATAGAGCAAGAGCTCTTTGTTTACGTCGATATAGGGGAGGGTACACAGTAACCTGAAACAAAGAGTAAACACAAATTTCACCAAAACACGTGGAGTGTTCGGTATTTGTTTATGGTATCTTAAGTTTAAATGAATTTTATTCTAAAGGAAACGTAACATTTACTTAGAAAACTTAACTAAATATTAATATTTTTCAAGCCACTATTTATAATATATGCAAATATGTCATAATTAAAATATGTTTCTATTAAAGTGTCTTATTAGGAATATAATTAAGCTAAATTTGACCCTCGACTTCGTCAGTCTCTCGGACAAAGTACTTTTTTATGACATTACCCTATGTCTTTTTATGTACTTTCACTTTTATGCACTTCTATTTAGAGCGACAAAGTATAGTAAGTACTAGCTGAACCCTGCATACATTGTTTCCTTGCAGCACCTAGCATATAACGAACTTTCTCTCAAATTTCTTTCCCAACGGTTGTCAATCCTACGAGCTCTGTTACTTTCGAGCTCAGAGTAATATGTCCATTTATGTGATTTTAAAATCATATCCTGAATTTTTGCCTCCACAATTACCTAACGCCCTTATAATTTATTAGCGGTCGAGCTGTTGCCTGAGGAATGTGGTTATCGTGTAGGACGTATTAATATTCCAATACAGTTCTCGACCTATGCTATACGTGTGTAGATTTTGGAAACACGTCACTTTAACACCTCATGCATGTTAGCTACACGCAAATTTGTTGATAATGTCAATAAATTTGGACATAATGGACATTGTTTTCTTTATATAAAGATCTTCAGACAAGCTGGCGGTCCATTAGTGCCTTCGCCTATAACAAAAGGTACGCCACGGGTACTGCAAGTTCACTAAGGATAAGCGATAGGGAAATGGGCTCTGCCCTTACTCACTTACCGAAACACAAAAGAACACATGATGTAAGGGTCTCATTTTTCTTATTCATATGACACTGTTCCCATTCAACTCTTTAGTAGGTATTAAAAATACAATCCTTTTTAATTCAATAAAAAAAAACTATGTAAATAATTTAACACTTATTGTTATTTTAATTTGTTGACGTTAATTTATAATGGATTCACATTATTAACTTCAACATCACACTTTCATGTAAAATAAATAAAATGTGTGTAAAAGAAGTTTGTTTCAGTTGACTTAATTTGATTTTGCCGCGTTTTACTTTTAATTAGATATGAGAATATTAGTTATAAATAAAGATTTGTATAAAATTTGGAACACAGATAAACATATTAACAGCTGGCCTAAAATAACATATATAGGGGTGTACAATTTAAATTTAGTATTGAAAATTAACGATAGATGGCGCTAGCAACATCTAATTGTTTTATAAAAATGATAAAATATATCGGAAGTTCGTTATTACTTCGAATATGTTTGGTAACATTTCAAGTGAGGGCTTTACGTCTTCACTAAAAGTTATATGAAAAGTCATAATATAGAATGTGACAGTTTTATGAAAATATCAAGTTTACGCCCGACGACAAGCTCTCAGGAAAGGTTGGGATAACGAAATGAGCACTTACACTGACGATCCCCGAAATATTTTCTAACTTTATACGCCGTTGATAAATCAACATTTTTATACTACGCATAACGTAAAACTGTATGGCCATAGTTTAGAATACGCCGCAGACTTCACAGCACAATACAGAAAAGGGGGTATAGGTATATCTAACGTATTCGAATATACCAGAAAAATAATTATTTATATATCCAATGAATTCCAATATACCATATACACCAAAAACTTCTTTGATCCTTTAGCCATTGAGTGGTTTAATTCAATTTTGGACATGGATGATAGATATGTAGCTAAAGCATCAAACTGTACGCGATTTTGTTATCATTAGTTTTCTGAATTACCTCCCACTAAATTGCAAAGATGCAAATTTAAAGACGTATTCACGTCAAAACGAAAAAATCAATAGCAAGTATAAATTTAAATATAGAACATCCCGCTTTATCTGTCGGCACACCTCGAAAGCACTCGTGGAGCTACATGTACAAGAAACGTTAGAACGACACAGCGCCCTTACCGACGGATCCTGACCGCAGTCACTTCATTAAAACCAGCTTTCACTGAAATTTTGTATCATTTTATACATAACATAGGTCACAACATAACAAATATAAAATCGATGCAAAATTTTATTCATGCATTTTAAAAATAGAATAGATCTGTTTGTATAAGCTACTTATTTTCGGCTGCTCAGTCGGTTTGAAAATGAAACCATTGGATATAGATATGCTTAATTCAATTTTAATTTTCAGTTAAATTATAAATTGTAAGGAATTTTATATTTTTTTATCTAATAGGATAAAGAATTAGGGGGTCAGGAGGGGATAAGATGTGGAAGTGGATTCTTAAGTGGATTACTTACTTACTCATCGCACACAACAACACACACGCTGCTATTTCACGGTGATCTTCTATATAAGGGTTTGGTTATTGTCGCCAGGGGGGTTGTCCGAATTAATAATTGCGAAACTCAGTGTATCCTGCCACTACTAAAGATTGAAATACTACTGATATCAATACACTCTGATATACTGATGACAATTCTATTGATTGAAGATTTAATTATGGCACTTGTTACTGTTTAATCTAATCATATTAACAGACGTATGTATAATGTAGACCTACCCTAGAACATCAAGGTAGAATTAAAGGTGAACAAAAGAGATCCGCTTTGTGTTTGAAACATTGCCGTGAATATAAAAGGCGTCAACCGGGTTGATCCCACGTGATGAGATCAACACCCACAATGTACTGGGAGCCCTTCGTACAAAGCGGCATTGTTATCGCGGGCGAAAAATTGATAAATTGTTGGAGAATTATTTTTAATAGCAAACATTTTTATTTCGAGCGCACAGTTTAAGGTATTTATAATTGGGGGAATTACTTTTAATAGTAGGGTCATATGTTGTACAGCGGACACGATTTTGGAGATAGTACGACTCGATCAAGTAAGGAGTCACTTCGAATAAGGGACTTCACCGACACACACATTTTAGTGTTTTTGACAGTTTTAGTGATGTATTGGAAAATGCAATTACTCATGGCATTATTCGAATAGATCGTTCCGGATATTCGAATAGATATTGAGTTTGAGGAATCACAGCGAAGTCCCAAATGACTACCTATTTACAATCAGAACTGCCTACAATATTTTGTAGTGTTAGTTTTCACACAATCTAAAACATAAGACGATGAGGAAAAATGTTGATTAAGGGAATGTATTAGTTGGAATAGAATTGTGATGTTATTTACCAACTCCGAGTCCTGAGGAATTTCCAAACATTCGTCGGGTCATCATTTTCAACGGACATTAAATTAAATCATGTTTGGATTTAATTTCAAGTCCGTTGCTAATTAATTAAATCTGTGTAGTTGAACTTAGCGGTTAGAGAAGAGGAAAAATTGTAGCTCCATTTTTATTAAGTTTTCTTTTCTGTGCCTTTAACTTTTTATAAAAAACGTTCTTAATGACTAACTTCACGGAAATGAAATTATTCATTTTCCCGTGGGAGCGAGGAAAATGCATATTTATCTAAAACAGTTTGTTGAGAACATTAAGAGAGGTAAGTTACGAAATTTGGGAAATAAACAAAGCCACAGGTGTGGAGGTACGAAATTAAATACTTACGCAGGTTCTGTAAGGACTGGCCCTACATAAATAATTCGCCCTTTAATTTAGTCGTGTACAATGTAGTTACAATGAATTATACATTTTTCTGGAAACGTTCATTTATATGAAACCAAAAGGAATATTATTAGTTTTTCTTAAGTTCATCAGTAACGCCTTAAATGTTAAGACATTTTTAATGAAATAAAACAGGTTATATAAGTATACAATATATACAATTATGTTGCAAAATTTAATAGCTGGAATTTATATTAGGTACAATATATTTTAATTCATACAACAAGTCTCTTCAATACCTTCTATATCAATGTATGGGCTCACAATTTAGACTGTTTATTTCATCTTGAGAATGACGTGAAAGGTTTCGTGTCTAAGTGCTCTCCGCAACCTTCAATTGTTTTAATTTAAAATAGAGCTTCTTGTTACAACTTCTTGAATTATATGTATAGAAAAAAATCTATTTAATTATTAACCCCCGACTCTCGACGCAAAATAGGGGTGTTGTAAGTTTAACTTGTGTTTTTATCTGTCTGTGGCATCATAGCTCCGAAACGGATGGACCGATTTTCATCCGGTTTCATTTGTTTGAAAGCCGACGTGATCGAGATGCTCCGTAGTTATCTTATACTAATAAGACTTATTTTCTTAGCTATAGATGAAAGAATCTCGCTAACTTCCACAGATTTAATTGATTTGAAATGTTGTGTACTGTTACTTTACAGTGGTATGTCAGTGGTAACCTTGACCTGATGCGTGTTTGGACTCATTAGAATGGTCTATGTAGGGTTTAGTTTATAATTGTTAATTTTAGCCTGATTTAAAACTAATTGCAATATTTATCAAACCACAAACCAAATAATGAGTTATTTTTCTAAACTTTTTCTAATAAAATAAATTAATTTTATAATAAAAGTAATTTATTATTATTATTTTTTAAATATCTATCAAACACAATTTTGTGAAACGTAAGTATAACTTTTTAAATTTATTTAATTTTTCACACTGACCATTTACCATCACTTCTAAAATCCTATTGCTTAAAGTGTATTCCTTATCACTCTTTCTCCTCATTGACTTCAATCGTCGTCCCAAAAGTTTCCGCGCTTAAAAATGAACTTAAAATGGACTTAAAAATGAAGACATTATTTTTCATTACATTGTTTTATCGGACCTTCTTCACGTAAAATATTAGCTTAATCAACTTAGTGTGATCCAAAAAAAAAACTTGAGGGGATATCATAATGAGAAACTTTTGTCGAACAAATTAAATGCAATTAAAACAAAAATCTAACCTAACTTGCATCTGAAAGTGATATTATAAATCATTATATATCTCTCTACAATTATTTTAAATAAATCAATGAAAATAATGTTATTTATTATGTTGCTTACATAATAAATAATAATACCTCTAATAACGCGTCTACTAGCAATGTTTAAAACAGCAAATACCCTAACACTATATTCAACACTAGCAACACCATAGGGGTTGCAAGTACCCGCCCAGCTTGACAGGATAAATACAAGGTGATAGAGATATCAGCTTTGGCATCCCTTAACTCACTGACCGAAATACAACACAAGACTGTTAAAATCTATTATAAAACTAGCTGGTGCCCACGACTTCGTCCGCGTTGAAAAATATTAAGTAGCCTATCCTGTGTCCCGTACATCCAAATGTTTATCTACCAAGTTTCATGAAAATCAGTTAATTCGTTTCAGTTATGGAGGAACATATATACATACATACAGAAAAAAATTCTAAAAATCATCAATTTAGTTTCAGTATCATGTATAGAGTCTATAAACACGGTATCTCTGAAAACAAAGTAACTTACTCCATGACCGACCCTTACAGATTTATTATTAGTATTGATAAAGCCTCTGTCCGCCTTTATCTACTTCTCCGCTAAATTCTTCTAAACCACCCAACAGATTCTGATACGGTTTTCACTAATGGAAAGAGCGACAAACAATGAAGGTTTTTGTGTATAATTTGCGGTTCATAAAATGTATATGTGATATTAATATTGTTTTATACCGTGGTTCTTGTGAATACAACCGCCGCCAGTTGGCCCTTCCATTTTATGACGAATTAAATGTCACTGAAGTCTGAATCTTCATATAAAAATACTTGTCCACAAGCTAAAATATAATTTACCTTCTTATATCAAAGTGTTGGATGTAGTCAATCAAGTTAAAATCTGTTAAAATACTCGTATCTTCTTACATTTTGATATTTACAGACACTCGTGTTTGTACTTAACTCGGAATACAATGTAACGCATTTACTTAGAAACGATGAATGAAACAAATTGACAGCGACTCATTTTCGCTACCCATTGAAATGAAAGGTGCCAAGGATATAGACTCAATCATTTTATCCAGAATATACATTTATTTAATTATCGTTAAAGTGTTATTTATTAACTAAGCCGATCTTGACAATTTCGGAGAAATTTAGGGTTAGGAAGAGATAAAGAAATAGCTCTGGCGTCCCTTACACACTCACTTGCTGAAACACAACAGCACACATGGTGTTATTTCACTATGGTGTTCTATAAGGGGGTGGTTACTACCGCCTGACGGCTGCCCGAATTACTGAGAGCTAATGAGAATGTCTTGCCACTACTTTCCAAATCTAGACGAGAGCTAACTTTGAAAAGTTCATATCCAAGTTGGCCCTGTCGAGAATCGAACCCCTAACCTCTCAGACGGAGCGTTAAGGCTAACAACTCATCCAAGGGGCTAGGTCAATTAGGGAAGCATAATATAGGAAATAGTTATGAAAATATTATTTTTTTCTATAATATTTTTAATTAACTTTAACTGCTATGTCTGACTATGTCGATAATTGAAATATGGATCTTCTACTTGTATTCGATGTAAAAAATAAGTAAACAAATCCATAAAGTTGCCTATTCTTGTTACTTTAATTTCTTGTAACGTATGTCACCAGGTATGATTGAAAGATATCATTTATCCCGAAAGTAGGCTGGCTTGAAAAACGGAAAAAGTGGATATCCATAACTAATGAGGTGTAAATCATACGATAGAGCTCTAATCGTACAAAGTACAATAATAATTCTTCAGATTCGTTAGCAAAGTATATCACCAAATTTCAAACAATTTCTCTTTACTTGTGAGTACAGCTGTGTCTATGGCTTAGATGGTGTAAGTATTTCTTCTTACTGTATTTATTTCTGTATAAATGCCTAAAAAGTAACAATTTACCCATACTAAGACCTCTCTCTCCTTGTGTCTCTTCAGCCCTGAAGGTTAGTCGTCAACTTCCTTAATCCTGAGGCAATCCCAGTTCACTCTCGGATATTTCTGAGATACTAAGATATATTTACCATAATACCATTATACCCATATTGGAGCCTAATTTAAATATTTTCTTTTTGCAATTTTACCCAAAACCCCAAATATAATATAAGGCCTATTACAAATTCCATCGTATAACTTTAGAAAGTAAAACTCAAACAATGCCTATGCCATCCCCTAGGATTCAAACTTTCTCTTTATAAATTTTCATATAAATTTGTTTAGTGGTTTAGCCTCGAGTGGCCTCGATAAAGTTATAGAGAGATTTATATACACGTACATATGTAATGCCCATATAATACCTACCTGTGTTCTTTATGAGAGATTTCCAGAAACATCCTACAATAACCGTGTGCATAATATCCCACAATAATCATGTCGTTGAGCTTGATAGGGATCTAGCTCAAGGGAAATAGCTCAAGCTCAATAGGGAGAACCAAGTTTTAATTAGAAGGTAGGACATGGAATGTCTGTTTGCAAAATTTTACCTAATTTTCAGACTTGTTTTAGACTTTGCCAATTATAAAATTAAAAATGTGAGAGAAATATTTCAATTGAAATTTAGATCTTAATACAAGTGTAACACAATAGCTAATCGTGTAACAACTTCCGAGCCTTTTCAATGTATCTAAATATAATGCATCAATTAGGTTGGCTCCAGATGTAGCCATTGACAGTGTTAATAATAAGTTTCAACTGAATGCCCATAAATCAATACCCCTAACCCTATGTTTATCTACACTAATGTGTATGGTAAAGCCACAGAATAGTATTGGAACAGTAAAGACAGTATAAGTTTTAATGGCTATATTTCTTCTTAGTGTGTAATAATATAATATGGGATACTAATTGACCAATGTGTATATAATTATGTGAGAAAGTATAGGCTAATAGACAAAAATTATGGTCCATAACACATGCACGAGCTTATTGGTCGAATGGTTAAGGTTCTTACCTTAGCGCTCTGTCTCAGAGGGTCCCGAGTTCGATTCCCGGCTGGGTCATTATCAAAGTTGTCTCTGATCTACGTCTGGCAAGTAGTGGTAGGGCACACTGTGTTTCGTAGTTAGTTGGACAACCCGTTTGGCGGCAGTAAACACTGCACTCCCTTAACAATGTGAAATAACAGTATGCCTTGTGTGCTGTTTCAGTGAGTAAGGTATGCCAGAGAACATTTTCTTATCCTTCCTGATACCTTATCTTTATTCCTACTGAAGGCCGCACTTGCTGCCGTCGCACGGTAGGCGACGGTAGCCACCTACAATCAAGTAACCCGTCAGATTATTAACATTTACATAAAATATACATCCAAATATTGTGGGACATGCACATATTTTCAGTACTTTTATTTTTGATGTTTAAACAAGTGACAACATTTTTCCTTATCCAAGCAAAAATTAGAAGACTCAATGATACCAGACCATGAGCGGGAATCGAACTTGCTATCAGTGGATTACAATTATTCGTTTTTCTTCTTCTCTAAAATTCCCTTTATACTCACATACGCGTTATTGTCAATCCATTAGGGCATTAGCAGTGGGAAGTTAAGTTTGCTTTGGACTTATCTTGGGGTGACAAAATAAACAAGTCATCGCTTAACTAAAAGCCTAAGGTTAAATTTAACCCTGTTAGTTTTCTTTTGGGGTGCCGCGTACAGTTCCTGTTACTAAACAATACGTATATATTTTATATACATACATCTACAGAGGTGAATTTATAAGGAGGTATTATATTTTACTACATTTACTGCATGGAAATTGCAATATATTTTTCAGGTTTGTTTTACATTGCATAGAGTCAGCGTACTTGTAATTTTGGCTTTGCTTATGTTTCTTTAATGACATTTCATTGTATGAATACAGACATATGAAATCGTAAATCGTATGGGAGACATGCAAGTATAACAGTCGGAAAACTAATTTTGGAAAATGCAAAAAGAGGAAAAAAAAACAGAGTTGCTAGTCGAATCGACCAAAACATTTTGGTCCGCATAGACGAGGTGCTACAATTTGATTTATAATAATAATAATAAAGTAGTTTTCACTAATGGAAACAGCTTTAAACGAAGCGACATAATTTGCAGAAAAAAATTGCACCCTTGCGAAGCCGGGAGCGGGTCTAGTCTTTGTATAAAGAAAAAAATTAATGAAAAGGCAAATAAATATACTGTGCTCAGTTAAGACTTGATTTTATCAAATATTATATGTGTGCGTAACTTAATTGCCTTCATGGTTTTAATATACCTAAGGCTTTACAAGTAGATTAAAAGTAAACCATTTCGTCTAGACTTGAGCTAATATAATTTCTTATCTAAAGCAAACATTAATGAAAATTAATATTTTTAAAAAAATTCAAGCTTATTTTTTTATATTAAATATGTAATTCCAGTTACTTCATGCCACAATAAGTTTATGAAATTTTTATTTTCAATATATATATTTATTTTTAAATATTATAATTTATTTATTCATTTCTATTTCTATATTATGAAATAAGTAAAAAAAAAAAATTTTTTTTTATTAGAGATGGGTTTGCTCTTGGCCAACATCCAGCTGTGTAGCGAAGATGAGGCCTATGATGGAGCGAGCTCACCCAGAAGATGCCTATTCACTTTAACTTTGAAAAGATTTGACTGAAGATTGAAAAACACAGACGCCAGAGTTCTAAACCTTGGCAGTGTGTATTATAAAGGATGTTTTAAAGGGCTTGGTCCGATTAAAATATTATAAAATATTTCTATTTCTATTATTAATGTGCATTTCAATCATTACTAATAATAAATCTGTGAGGGTCGGTCATGGAGTAAGTTACTTTGTTTTCAGAGATATCGTGTTTATAGGCTCTATACATGATACTGAAACTAAATTGACGATTTTTAGAATTATTTTCTGTATGTATGTATGTTCCTCCATAACTCTGAAACAAATTAACTTAATATTCATGAAACTTGGTAGATAAACATTTGGACGCACGGGACACAGGATAGGCTACTTTTTTTGGTTCAACGCGGACAAAGTCGCGGGCACCAGCTAGTTATAAAATAAAATCGCTAATCTTTTTTGTCTGTTTCTAACTTCTTCTAAGCCACCCAACGCGTTTTGGTACGATCGTAAAGGTCTAACTCGATGGTCTAACTCAATAAAAAGTTTTAGGGTCTGAAAACAACAGTTGAAATGTAAAGTCGTTTGTTACAAAAACGCATTCGATTCGTATTTAAAAATGGAATAGGAAAGAGAGCGCACGTTCCGAATTTACGCCCTTTCACCTGATTCCAATCGCGATAAGTGTGAGCTCGCCTCGATGTCCCAATCGTTGTATACACGTACCAACCGTATTTTCAATGATAAGCCATCAGTACAGTACTAACTCGTGAAATACAGTCATACAGAGCGAGGAACTAAAAAATCGTATAAAATTCTTGAATATGTATACATTACTAGACCTATTTCTTTTTTACAAGTATGTACGATATATGTACACATTAGATTAGACATATAAAATCGTATGATATTAAATTAAAAATGCATCATATTAAAAATAAAATAAAACATTATGTAAGGCACCTAAATATTTCCTTCCTTAAATTAATTAAACTTTTCCTAAAAAGTTTCCTTAAATTAAAGTATTTCCTTTAAAAATGATGTAGGTAAAAGGACCATTAATTATTTAAATAATTAAATAATTACTGGTCCGATTCCGATTAATCCGCTACGCATTAGTAAGTCTTGCATTATTGTACGATGATTGTACATATCACATCTTAAATAACTAGCGCCCCGCTCCCGGCTTTTTTATATATAAAAATCTTCCCCTTTTATCTCTCTCTTATGTGAAAACCGAATTAAAATCGGTCTACCCATTCTCGAGTTTTTGAAGCGTACACAAACCAACTTAACGTTTTTATTGTATATAAAATATTGACAACAATATCATCAAGATCCCATCATGAAATGATTATTTGACAGATTAACCTGCTTGGGATCTATAAATTTTTTGTATCAAAAATTTATGGTTGAAACGAGCATAATATATATAACAAGTTTCTTATGCACCTTATTTTGTACATAGATGTTTATGGTTAGCTGCTCCCACCTATAAAAATAGCATTCTTTACCATTTACCTAGTAACTATGGATATAAAAATAGCATAGGAAGGCTGACAATTCATTTTATAGTAGTTATATCAAGGGTCGCAACTTTAGTACAATTTCTTAGATGCCGAGGTAAATTACTTAGTTCCAGTTTCTCTTGAGCAATTGCCCAAATTTACTCACAGTCACAGATGACCTGCAGTGATAATTAAATGTGTTTAAGGAATAAAAAGAACATATGGTACCTACTAACTACAGTACAGTCTGTATGTAACAGTCGCAAAAGACGTAAAACGAACTCAACTTTCCGGTGAACGCTATCCTCGCTACGTGTAATTACTGTTATCCTCCAAACGGCGACATTTGCTAATATGGGATAGCTGTATTTGGATTTAGTTTTAATTAAGTAGCCACATTTGAATTCTATATTATTATTGATTTCATAATGATGATTGTTATGAAATCAATAATAATATAGAATTCTGGGTGTTATAACTCTGACGTGTGTGTCTATGTATCTGTGAAGTCATAGCATCCAAACAGATGGGAGGGATTTTGAACCGGTTTATTTTTGTTTGAAAGCTGACGTGATTATTTCCTTTTCAACACATGAAGCGATTTCACTAACTTCTACAAGTTCGATTGACCGTGGCTACCGTCGCCTATAACACCAGAATCGTCATAATTATATATCACTGAATCAAATTTAATTTTACTACATATCCGTTTGAAATTCTGAAATATTTTAATTTAATAAATTACCAAACCATATTGAACATAGTTTGTTCAAAGACATCTACATATCTATATACAGGATAGAAAAATAAGTCGGGCCCTGGAGGGAAACTACCTTAAATCCTTAAGCTAGCTCATTTTACATAAAGGAGATATTCCTTTATTTTTAAAAAGAAAAAAACTGCATTCAAAGATTTTTTAAAACTCGCTTGGCTCGCCCGGGACTCGAACCAACTAAAATTAAAAAAAAAAAACAAACGCTGTTTTATTATACTAATCGATAGGATTATTATTCAGGATAAAATTTCTCTATCAAATATTTGGTCTTAAAAATAAAAATGATCGTAAAATCTAACATTAACTTTATTTTGTTATCAATTTGTTACACTTAAATTATTTAACTAATAAATTGTTCGAGATGAATCCCCTCGTTCCGGATACACAAATTTAGTCTCCGTTGAAATTCATTTCTTGTAGCCTTCAGCAAAGTGTTGTGGTGTATGCCCCTAATAACATTTTCTACAACCCTTAGCTCTTGCACGGTGTCATAACAGGTTTCATAAATAACATTTTTTACATGACGTTCATTAAAGAAGTTGTGTACTAAATAGGTATTCTTCATGGATATCTTGTACGACAGGTGAGAGTAAGACCAAATGTTTGTTAGAGAAATTTTATCCTGAATAATAATCCTATCGATTAGTATAATAAAATAACGAGTGTTTGTTTTTTTAATTTTACTTGGTTCGAGTCCCGGGCGAGCCAAGCGAGTTTTAGAAAGTCTTTGAATGCAGTTTTGTTTCTTTTTAAAAATAAAGGAATGTTTCCTTTATGTAAAATGAGCCAACTTAAAGATTTAAGGTAGTTTCCCTCCAGGGCCCGACTTATTTTTCCACCCTGTATATAAAAATCTCGTGTCACGATCTATGTTCGCGATAAACTCTGAAACTACTGAACCGACTTTGATCAAACTTCATAAGTATCTGTTATTTGGTCCAACTTAAAAGATAGGATAGTTTATATCTCATTTTGTTTATTATTTTTTTGCAAATTATATAATATTATTATTCAGATAGCGCCATCTGTTGATACTTATTTAATCCAGTAATTATTTATCTGTGAGTTCCATAAGGTTCTCACAGATGGCGGTTTAAAGTAATTTATCGGCTGGATTGCAAAAAAGCACCCCGGGCGAAGCCGGGAGCGGGCCACTAGTATTATATAAATAAAGAACAAGTGTAAATTGAGTATTATTTTAAAATTTTCTATTATAAAATTATAAAACTATATGAATAAAAAGTGTATTTAAAATTCTTTAGTGTTCGACCACTGGTCGTAATTCGACCAAATCATTTCGAATGTGCCGATTTCAAATTCGAAATCTCGCCAATAGCTATTTAAAAAAAAACACAAACACGTAAAGAAAGAGGTATTTAAACTAATTTATCTTTCCCATTTTTATTTGTGTTTTAACATTTGCCTGCATAATTCAATTATATTTTCTTTTCACTTTTCAGATTTTGTCGCTGTCCTTAAAAACATAGCGTAAGTATAATTAATTATTTTATATTACAATAATATAAATATATAATGACTTAATATATTGCTATTGACCACCAACTACGATATAATTTAGTCTTTTATTATATTTTATTGTATACAAAAATATATTTTACAAACAGAATTTTAATGAAATCGTGGATTATCCACAGTTTAATGACAAATACCCACAACGTCAAAAGCTTCGCACATTTTGAATTATGAAATTGAATTCATGCATTATGGAAAAAGCGAAAGCATTAAATGTGAAGGATGAACAAATATTTTAAAAAAATTAAATTTTAATATATAACTTTATATATTTATATTATTGTATATTTTGTGGACTATTTCAAATGGGATATTTTATCAAAAAATGATAAAAAATTTAATGTGTCGCTTATGTTTAAATGATGGCTATTTACTTACAGATATTTTATACGATATATTAAACATTTTGACCATACATGTACTTTGCAATGTTTTTGTTAATTCTGCTATCAGTCGCTACATTTTCAGATATAATTCAGAGAGTTGCCCGTATACTTTTTAGACTAATGCATGACATTATATTCTTAATTATTCTTTCACTGTAAGTTATTCGGTCAATCAATTTTTTCATATATTAAAGTTAAAGTTGAGAATAACAGAAAAAATGTCTTCGGATTTCTATTGAACAAGATCCGTCGAATTTCATTTCTCGTCGAAATCCAGATTGGAAAATAAGATAATAAAGAAATTTCGTTTCATCCGTTACCACGAAAATAGAAGACCACGAAATCGATCTGCCCAAACAGAAAATTAAATCCTGTCTGCTTTGTATCACGAATTCTTTGTCGTGTAAATGGAAAAAGGATTCACATTCAAATTGAGATAATATGAAATTTTAATCATGAAGCACTTTTTGTTTAGCTGAGAGACGCGGACGACGCAAATGCTGTACCGTTATCTGAGACACATTTTCCAGTTTATTAATTCGAAATTTAAATGTCATTTCACATTTTTATTTTATTAATAGAATCATTGATTGAAAAATATTTCAGGGTATACAGCCTATCAGTAGGTATGCAATATCAGTAGGTACTGTTTGTATTCCTAGTTGTTAATAGTGACTAGGAATAGTAGGAATATCAAAAATAGTACAGGCGTGTATAAAAGCTAGCAGCACTAGAAAAATATGTATGCAGCTGAATCTGAGAGTTTCATTCTACAAGCGTCTACAAGAGTCTAAAATAATAACCATCA
The DNA here is from genome assembly GCA_936446665.2 of Synanthedon andrenaeformis. Lineage (NCBI taxonomy): Eukaryota > Metazoa > Arthropoda > Insecta > Lepidoptera > Sesiidae > Synanthedon > Synanthedon andrenaeformis. The sequence continues at coordinate 1,988,390 of OW387786.2, read as the reverse complement.
TCCCACAAGCGTTCACTGTTGGACCTCTGCCCTTCGCATACATCCACTGCCATCCGTTCTCTTCAGGTCATAGGTCCTGAAAATCGCACCCTGGGTGAAGGAGCGGGTCGATAGTTATAAATAAAAAAAATTAAGTTGGTTTGTGTACGCTTCAAAAACTCAAGATTGGGTCAACTCAAGGTTGTCATTGTCACATATGGAAAGAGGAATAACGGGGACATTTTTTTTTTTGGTATTAAAATTGCACCTGGGGCGAACCTGGGCAGGTAGCTATAAAATGACTAACAGTGTTGGAATTGCAGCTACTGTTTCAGGACGAAAACAAACATAACGGCTTTCCCTAAAAAGTAGTGTCGCTTAAAGTGCGATTTACCATTGAAAATATAGAGGAGTAATTTAAAATGTTGACAACACTATTACTTTGATATCCGAAGCCAGACATAGATTTATGTTTGGCACAAATCAAAAGACACGCCTCCTGCTGAAACGTTTTGCAGTTGAGAAAATTCAAAAACAACTTCTTGAAACCGTAATTCTATTGCGACTTGGTTGAATTTTGAATGTATTTGCTTTTGATTGGTAGTATAAGTGAAAATATTGCTATTGGAGCGGATATCAAGTGGCTACTTATTAAACCGAAGCGTAATGCAGATCACGTTTCTACGAATATTTTTAAAATATTGAGCAAGCCAAAATTAACAAAATATAACTGACAACATTAAATGTAATATACTTATACAGTAATATGCATGACAAATTTCAGTTTCAGTTTCACAAATATTTTAAAATTCGTACTTCATGTATAACTTTTAAATTTAATATTTTATTCAGGTAATTAATAAAATGCTTTAAATGCTTTATCGAAAGTGCATGTTGGACAATAAAAATCAAACAATTAAATGCCTGATTTTTCACAAAAACCTAAGTTGTATTTTAATCGGAATCTAGATTATGTTACGTATGTAACTAAGTTCAGTTTTTTAGCTATCTATAAGAATAAAAAAAATTTAAATGTCTGTTTGTAATGAAAAATCAACTGCTTTTCACTGTAAAATATATATCAAAGTATATATAGTATCTACTATTAAAAGAAGAAGTTGTCTGTGTGTCTTGTTTTTAATTATAATTTCTTTTGGAATCTCTTTGTTAAATTTAAATGAAAATATTTTACATAAAAATTGTTTACATAAAAATTTACGTCCCAATAAAAAGTGTCACATTACTATCGATAGTGTCTGTTGAAAAATGTGACGTAAGGGTATAATCCACTTTTACAAAATACAAACAAATTAATATTAATAAAAATGTTTCTACATACTTCTATGTCTGACTTGTCACTTAATTCTTGTTCTCAGGCTGATTAAAACGCAGGAACTGTCAATTAATTCGTCTCGATGTTCGTTACGGTGTAAATTGTGCCACTGAAACAGCGCAGACAGACGGTGTGACGTCACGGGAAACGCGCGGCGGAAGCGGGACCCGTTTCCGTCCGCTGCTTGCGCGCAAACTCGATCAGTATTCAAAATTGGAATCGAATTGAATATCGAATAACTCGATTGTTATCGATTTGATTTGTCTGGTCAACATTTAATTAACTCGATTATGTACTTAAGTCTATTTTATTAGCGATATATTATTTTTGCACAGAATAATTAAGTTTATTTATTGAGTTTAACTTCTTAAGTAGATTCATAACTTTTTTTTGGAATTACTTCAAAAAAACTTTCCTAATTCATATTTCAAATGTATCATCGTCAGGCTTATCATTAACTCGCTACCCGCCCCTGTATTGTGCTAATACAATTTAACTCAAAGACAAGTCTATAGTTACATTAAATGCTCAAAGTTGAACCGAAGTATTCAAAGGAGACTTTTATGACCACATTTTTTTCTGCTAATTACATAGATACCTCATTGGAATATTTACTCTCTGGGTTGGCTGCATGTTCATTAGCAATCACCATGTATTTGGTCTTGGATACATTTATGTTAAGTCCAGCTCTTCCACTGCACTCATGGGCTCTATTAATGACGATTTTCAGTCCTTAGATACCTCATTAGAATATTTATTCTCTGGGTTGGCTGCATGTTCATTAGCAATCACCATGTATTTGGTCTTGGATACATTTATGTTAAGTCCAGCCCATCCACTGCACTCATGGGCTCTATTAATGATGATTTTCAGTCCTTCTTGGGTTGATACAAAAGAAATAATATCGTTATAGTCATCTAATTCTTTGGGGAATGGGTAAGACATAACTGTCATGCAGCGGATGGGCTTGGAGATATCTAAAAGAAACTTGGAATGGAAACCAAGGTAGAAATGCTCCGAGGGTATATCTCGCTGGACCGATGACTACAAAGTAGCGGCTGGCAATGAATGAATGCTGAGGGCAGAGGTCCGACTGTTATGTGAACAGAAGGAGGGCAGACAATCATGCGCCCGTAGGGGTTGCGATTGCAATAAATATAATCGTTCCTAACATCAAAATATCATAAATCGCTTTATGTTCTTGCTAGCTGTAGCACGAAGCTTCCACAATACCGCTTAGTGTGAGGCTTATGTGGTTCCCTAAGATCGAGCCAACTTACTAATATAATTAGTGAAAATCTATTGAAAACTGTAGTGAAAAATACTAATATAAAACATGCGAACAAAATCGTTAAAACCCTACATTTTCATATTATAGAAAACAAACCGAAAAGAAATTTTCGTTTCTAAATGACTCAATTAAAAGTGACATGTCGATTTGAAAAAGGAAATGATTTTTGCTACAAAAAGCTTTTCATTTAAATGTGTCTAAATGAGAGAACGGTTTTATTTCCGGACCATTAATGTAAAGGATTGCTTCAATATTATCATATTTTAATCAACGGCTTTAGAATTTCGAAGTTTTAACTGTGAATAATATTATTCTTCTATAGCCAATTAAACATTTAGGATGACGTTTAAGAACCTCAACAAGACTACTGTAAACAAAGACAACAATAGTTTCTTGTTTGAAGAATCAGACCCCACCCAGAGCAAGACTTGGATGGAACCTACATTTAGCGATTAACTTTTATTTAATTTTTAGAGATAGATAAATACTTATAAATTCAATAAAATAAATCCTACTTATATTTGATTGACATCAAAGGAAATCGCTAAAACTTTTATAATACAAGTATGCACAAACACAAAACAAATAGGTAGATATCAACACTTTCCTCAGAAACCACAAATTGTATTATCTCGCGAAACGCACTTAGATTTCTCATTTACTTTAGATAAACAATGAATAGGACGTACAATTTTAAAACAGTAGGGAAACTGACAATAGTTCATTTAATCGCATGTAGATTAAGTAGATATACGATGTTAAAAAAACCTGCGCGTATACAAGAAACTTCTTTGGCGATACATGTCATTAAGATAGATAGAGAGAAAGGGAGAGGGAGAGAGAGATAGAGAGAGAGCTAATCATTCCCTTAACCTATTTCAAACACAATTTTTCAGGGAACTGCAAGGTGTCTACCAAGAAATACTAGGGGACCGCAAATTCAATGACAATAAAAAAATCCATGTTTTAGGTTGAATCCAAAAAGTAGTGATAATTACTCGTATATGTAAGACATTCTCTTATCTCTTGTTAAAAGCAACATCCCCTACCGTAGTGAATGTTGTTATGTGCATCAGTTCATTTGCGGCACGAGGTATTTATGTTCCATCTATTTTAGGATCGGAAACGATGTGTCGACATCCTTTCGCAGGGGGTCTGAGGGCATTGAGCTGACTCTCACCAATTCATATTATTTTGTAAGGTTAAACATTCTAAAGTATAATTTTATAGAATTAAAGAAAATCTAGTTCTTTTTCAAATATACGATTATGTTTTTCTAAAACTTCACGTTGAAGGTATTGATCATAAAGCTTTCTCCAACTCGAAAATAGAAGAAATGGTCGGGGCCATAAGACAAAATATATTTTAAAACTCTACCAACAGTAACATCAAAATAAATCTATTATATCCATCAGTTCGTAATGAATCTATTAAATGACTTGTGTTGTTTTTCTAATTAGTTGACTTCGTATATTACCTAAGTATGTTTTATTACTTTTTTTTTCATTATTATCTATTATTCACATATTAAAAAGAAATATATTTATTGAGCTATTTGGTATAGCAATAGTTAATAACTTACAAAAATATTTTTAAATTATTGAATAGTATAATAATATTTTCAATTACCTTCATCTGAAATAGTAATTTTCATTTTATGGTTTTTTAATTAAGTGCATAATATAAGTACGCTATCATTTCTGATAGGCTAAAGAATAACGGACAAATTTAAGGACAGGGTAGTTGGATTTATCTTTAAAATAAAGTGAGCAAGTTAAAAGCGCAATTTGAGTAGCCATTACATGTAACAAGGTTTTTTTTAAAACCTCGGTTTACTGCAATGAAAAAAAGTTACAACGTAAAAAAGTAAAATCACACCGCAGACCACTTTTAAAATATAAATGCAGAGAACACTGGAACCTGGCAATGTTAAAATCTAGAACACTACGAGTACGTGTTTACAGCAATTTGTTACTGAAGAGAGTTTTGTTTGGGTTTTTTTTTTCATTTCATTTTAAAAAGAGAACTGCAGGCTGGTTGTAATCTCCGCGTTAGTTCCGGGGCTATTCCTATGTATTTTTATCCATTTTTTTTTTGTATTAAATCAAGGCAGCGCTTGACATATAGTATGGAGAGCCTTGGGCCGCTGGAGCCGGAAGGTTCTCGAGTGGAGGCCACAGACCAGCAAGCGCAGCGTAGGACTTCCACCCACAAAGTGGACAGACGACCTGATGATCCAGGCTGCTTCTGACCGGTCCTATTGGAGAGTTATGGAGGAGGCCTATGTCCAGCAGTGGACATCCTGCAGCTGAGATGATGATGATTATGAGCGCTTGACAACAATCTCACCTGATGTAAGGTGCAGATACGGCCGAAGGTAGACCACGCTTGCCAAGTAAATGCCCATCTACTCTAGTTTTGATGACCCCAGCGTCCATTTCCATATCCCTTAATCCTTCTATAGTGATAGGTGGTAGACGATGACAACCACCTACCACCACTTGTGTCTTATCACATTTAAAATTTAATTATTAAAGAAATTAAATTAGCATAATATATTTTTATATGTGTGCATTTTGCTTCTAGTGGCGAAAGTCTTATAAAACTTAGGCTTAACAACTTTCCTTTGTTCTAAAAGGTCAGATTTTTGGTCAAGTTTTCCAGATAGGTTTTTTGATTAGTTGGACTAAAATGACAATAAATCTCAAAGAATTGCTTTAATCTAGTCGAAATTTTAAAAAAAGCAGACCAAATTTAACTGGCCTCGAATGCGACTTAAAAATTCATTTATTTTCTGTCACCGTGAGAATAATAAACAACTCCAATTTATTAAAATTTATTTTTCCTAATAAAAACAACGATTTCACCAACTCGACAATAAATTACTGTTTATTAAACCCATCTGTTTTGGTAAAACAGTCACGAAAACTTATTTTAAGTCATCATGAAACAGATTAAAACACAATTCATCTTGGAATAAACAGGCGAAAGAAATTTTATTTCTAATTTACAAAAAAATACAATTCAAATGGAAACTTTATAGAACTTTCTTGACAGCATTAATACCATAATTTTGTATTTTTTTAATTTTTTTTGGGCGCGTGTGTAAAGTTTATCCTATTGGCTAACTTTATTATTATATCGAAACTTACTAATTAACTTCAAGAGAGTTTCACAAAAACCACGAAATTAATGTAATATGTAATAAAGTAATTATCAAGTTATAATATTAACTAGCGACCAGCTCTTGGTTTAATCGGCTTTAACACACAGTTGAAATTTAAAAAAAATCTTACGTTATATATATATAAAAAAAAAAACTTATTTTAATTATAAAGATCCAATATCTCTGTGTGTTTTACCTGCTGTAAAATGATGAGTTTTTCCTTACTGCGCGCCCGTATGCAGAACACTTCCCAATAGGCTATTTGATTGATTTTGACAAAATTGTTTTAAATTATTCCTTGCTATATGATTAATACACCACATGTATATTTCTGCGAAATTTGCAGTATTTTCCGTAAAATATTGTGTTAAAATTTAAATTACAATATTCGCGCTAAAAACGCTGTTTCTGGCGGACGCCATATGATCTGCGTGACGTCACAGCCAAGTAAACTAGTGTACCAAAGTGTATGACAATAAACAATGTTGACTTGCGTGTGACGTCACGCGAGGCGTAGCCAATCACAGAGCGTTCTTATGGCTGAAGAAATTTAAAAAATAATTTGAATTTATTTTGTTTATTTTGCAAAATCTATAAATATTTTCGGATAAAATAGAGATAAATATGTTTTTTTATATTATTACCTAATAGGATGACCACATTTCGTAGCATATTTTTAATAGTGTCAAATAGCCTATTACTTGGATATGGTGCCTCTACGCACAGTTGGAATTGGTAGAAACTTTTTGAAGTTTCTGAGCAATTTCTTCTGAGTTGTTTCCGCTTAGCTAAAATATAAGCTTCTTCCATCGAGATCCTCCCTCCCTGCTTGTATCCTCGAACGACGGTAGCCACCTACCATCTAGAAGACCATCAGTGCACATTAATACAAATAATAATAATTAATAAATAATTGTACATATACATACTAATACATACGTTAGAGTTCATGTTAAAATAATGACAAAATATATTCTATTGCTTTACAAAAATTGTAATAAGTATATACATAATATGAATCAGTAACATATTTCCTTTAATACGTTGGTGATGGTAGGCAGTAGACGTTTAATGTTATTTATTCAGCGGAGCAGCCGAGGAAATTATGCGAGGGAAGCGACGGACGTGATGGAGAGACTGTCAGAGGCACTACTATGCCGAATCAATTTCACATCCCCCTACCATTTGTTCAAAGTGAGCCACAGAAGAGCTAACAAAAAGGTACCATTTATAAAAAAAATATGCGTATGTTTTTGTATGATTGACACGTTTGGTCTAGTGGCTAGTAAACCTAGCTGTTAACCAAACGGTCGCGGGTTCGAATCCCGCTAGGGGCAAATGTTTATGTGTTAACATTTTACCTTTGTACCTGAGTCATGGATGTTTTGTATTTATAATATGTATGTATTTACAAAAAAAAAGTAATCTATGTAGTATATCAACTGTCTGGTATCCTTAATACAAACATTAGTTGCTTACTTTGGAACTAGATGATGCTGTGTGGAATGTAAGAAGATATTTATTTATTTATGTTCAACTTCACGATATTATTATATTGTCGTATATTTAACGCGGCAGCACACTGGCTACACGATCGAGTTAATTTTTTCAAAAATATAAAGAAATTATTCGGCAATGCAAATCTTCGCTTTTTTAAACTAATGACATTAAGGGCCTCTTTCACCATCTCTGAGTAAATAGTCATGTAGGCTAACCGCCATTTAAAATCACCGGTAAGAAAGCGTACGAGTTTCAACATCTTCGAATAGCATTACTCAAGGGTAATTTCAATAAAATTATCACAAAATACTCGTAACATTTACTCGCCAATTAGCGTTACTTGCAAAGTAACTAATCAACACTTTACTTGTAGTTGGTGAAAGAGGCCCTAATGGTGTTAGTTATGCTTCGAGTATGTATGAGTATTTGAATACGTATATATATAATAAAAAAATTAATGATTTAATGGTAATATAGTTTCTTTTAGAACTCACTAAGTGATTTTTACGTGATTTTTGTAAATAAAATTATGAAAACATCTAAAAAACACTACATATTAAAAATACTAAATTATTCTAAAAAAAAAAACAAAATAATTTATGAAAAATCACTAAAATAAAAAGATTTTTTTAATCACGTGAGTAAAAAATGTGTTTTATTAGTACTCGAAATTAGATGTTAGAAGGAGTCCTTATCGACGCAAATAATTTTCTATTACAAGCATATACTAAGTCGTTTTCCAATTTTCCAAAATAAACATTCGTCGAGTTAAAAATCGGTCGGGGGAAGTGATTCTAATCCATCGAATTTAAGGGCCGGTTTCGGAGACGCGCCGCGCGAAGTTTAGGTTTTTAGCGTTACCCTCACAACGATCGAGGCTCGCGCATCGCACGCACACACGTACGTATGCATAGAGCAAGAGCCCACGACGGCCAGATCTTCGTTATTTTATAAAAGCTAAAAGTTTCTAGGTGCATGTCCCCAACACAGGTATTAACGACCAGCGAGGACCAGCAGACTCAACCGGGTAGTGCTTGGGCTCATCGGGGACGTCTCCCCGACATAAAAAATTTGACGCCCCCCTCGGACCGCCCCGGCCGCAACTCGGAAACGACGCGACGCAATGGGGTCGTGATTGTGCTCATCGGAGACGTCTCTCCGAGATAAAAAATTTGACGCCCCCCTCGGACCCCCCCGGCCGTAACTCGGAAACGACGCGACGCAGTGGGGTCGTGTTTGTGCTCATTGGAGACGTCTCTCCGAGATAAAAAATTTGACGCCCCCCTCGGACCGCCCCGGCCGTAACTCGGAAACGACGCGACGCAGTGGGGTCGTGTTTGGGCTCATCGGAGACGTCTCGACGAGATAAAAAATTTGAACCCTCCCTCTAACCCCCTCAGCCGTAACTCGGAAACGGCGCGACGCAGCCGGGTCGTGTTTGGGCTCATCGGAGACGTCTCTCCGAGATAGAAAATTTGACGCCCCCCTCGGACCACCCCGGCCGTAACTCGGAAACGACGCGACGCAGTGGGGTCGTGTTTGTGCTCATCGGAGACGTCTCCCCGAGATAAAAAATTTGACGCCCCCATCGGACTCCCCCGGCCGTAACTCGGAAACGACGCGACGCAGTGGGGTCGTGTTTGTGCTCATCGGAGACGTCTCTCCGACATAAAAAATTTGAACCCTCCCTCGGACCCCCCCGGCCGTAACTCGGAAACGACGCGACGCAGTGGGGTCGTGTTTGGGCTCATCGGAGACGTCTCGACGAGATAAAAAATTTGAACCCTCCCTCTAACCCCCTCAGCCGTAACTCGGAAACGGCGCGACGCAGCCGGGTCGTGTTTGGGCTCATCGGAGACGTCTCTCCGACATAAAAAATTTAACGCCCCCCTCGGACCCCCCCGGCCGTAACTCGGAAACGACGCGACGCAGTGGGGTCGTGTTTGTGCTCATCGGAGACGTCTCTCCGACATAAAAAATTTAACGCCCCCCTCGGACCCCCCCGGCCGTAACTCGGAAACGACGCGACGCAGTGGGGTCGTGTTTGTGCTCATCGGAGACGTCTCCCCGAGATAAAAAATTTGACGCCCCCCTCGGACTCCCCCGGCCGTAACTCGGAAACGACGCGACGCAGTGGGGTCGTGTTTGTGCTCATCGGAGACGTCTCTCCGACATAAAAAATTTAACGCCCCCCTCGGACCCCCCCCGGCCGTAACTCGGAAACGACGCGACGCAGTGGGGTCGTGTTTGGGCTCATCGGAGACGTCTCGACGAGATAAAAAATTTGAACCCTCCCTCTAACCCCCTCAGCCGTAACTCGGAAACGGCGCGACGCAGCCGGGTCGTGTTTGGGCTCATCGGAGACGTCTCTCCGACATAAAAAATTTGACGCCCCCCTCGGACCCCCCCGGCCATAACTCGGAAACGACGCGACGCAGTGGGGTTGTGCTTGTGCTCATTGGAGACGTCTCTCCGAGATAAAAAATTTGACGCCCCCCTCGGACCCCCCGGCCGTAACTCGGAAACGACGCGACGCAATGGGGTTGTGCTTGTGCTCATTGGAGACGTCTCTCCGAGATAAAAAATTTGACGCCCCCCTCGGACCACCCCGGCCGTAACTCGGAAACGACGCGACGCAATGGGGTCGTGTTTGTGCTCATCGGAGACGTCTCTCCGACATAAAAAATTTGACGCCCCCCTCGGACCCCCCCGGCCGTAACTCGGAAACGACGCGACGCAGTGGGGTCGTGTTTGTGCTCATCGGAGACGTCTCTCCGAGATAAAAAATTTGACACCCCCCTCGGACCCCCCGGCCGTAATTCTGAAACGGCGCAACGCAGCCAAGTCGTGTTTGGGCTCATCGGGGACATCTCGGAGACGAATTTTTTAGAGTAGACCAAATTTCAAATTTTGACAGTTGCGGTCTACTCAGTAGACCATGGTCAACGGTTTTAGATAAACGGTTGCGTGTTGGGTATCATTTGAAAGGTCTCAACGAGGGTGACCAATTGAAACTAAACCCATTTCCCTCCCCCTTTTTACTTACCCCTAATTCTTCACGAATTACAAAAAAAGACCCAAAACCAAACCAAAACAATAACTATGGCAAATGACAACACCTAACTCACAACCGCGCCCTCGCGGGCTGCTTGCAGACCGCGGTAGCAAGCACGATCTAGTTAGTGTATAATTATTATTTTAGTTGCACAATACAAAATGAAATTGTTATTCCCAATTACAAAAATAATATATTGTACTGAAAACGTTTGTATGCATTTTTAATTTTCAAACTGGAGTCAATTATATGATCCTGAGCATGAGTTTGTATAAATCAGAATAAATATGGTTATGCACAGGGTTAGTTAAAATGTCGTTTAGGGGTATAAGAACACGATTTACTTTCCAATAAAACCGTAAAACTTGCCAAAAGTCGTCACTAATTGGACGCTTGTATAATTTGCCGTAAAATCATTATACGCTTTGCGTCTTCAAAGTGCGGACGTGTGTGGAACTTTCCTTGCGCCCAGAGCTACGCTCGGGCTTTCGAGAACGTTCCATATGTAGTAAATTTACCATGATGATTATGTAAAAAAATCTGACTCCTAGAAAACTTAGGATCTCCTTAGATTAGAACTTATGGCATACTGTTCCTTACAAACCTTCTATTCATCAGTTGCATTCGGTTCCAAATCTTTCGACGCGCTTTGCACCCTTGCTTTCCTCTCTTCCATTGATTTAATAATATAAGGCGGATCTCGTATTTGCATGCACCGAGAATGCCGTGGGTTTCTGGCCTGATAGAAATCTTTCTGTAAAGTTTCTAGCTGCGGAGATAAATAGTTCCGAGGAGTAATTTTTTAGTTGCGCAGTTTACATCATAATTTCAAGATCAAAGACGACATAGGTATTTGAAATTTGGCGTGATCTTTTGACACTAACGATATTAGGTTTGACAGATGCGCCATCATGCGTTTCGTTATACGCAAATGGGATTTGGTCATTTTTATTATTTAGTGTTCAAAATACTATTTAGTGCTTTGTCTCCTCATAATTTATAAATAAGAGCATGTTGTTTCATTCTAGTTTAAATACTAGATCGTGCGTGCTGCTGCGGTCTGCAAGTAGTCCGTGGGGGCGCGGTTGTGAGTTGGGTGTTGTCATTTGCTATAGTTAATTGTTTTGGTTTGGTTTAGGGTCTTTGTTTTGTAATTCGTAAAGAATTGGGGGTAGGAGACTTTTACTTAATAGGGGGAGGGAGAGGGGATTAGTTTCAATTGATCACCCTCGTTGAGACCTTTCAAATGATACCCAACACGGGGGTCTACCTGTAACCGTTGACCATGGTCCTACGAGTAGACCGCAACTGCCAAAATTTGAAATTTGGTCTACTCTAAAAAATTCGCCTTCCCGAGAGCCGTCTTAGATGATTCCAAACACGACCCGGGTGCGTCGCGCTATTTCCAAGTTACGGCCGGAGAGGTTGGAGGAGGTGTCAAATTTTTTATCTCGCAGAGACGTCCCCGATGAGCACAAACACGACCCCACTGCGTCGCGTCGTTCCCAAGTTACGGCCGGGGGGGTCCGAGGGGGGTGCCAATTTTTTTATTTCGGAGAGACGTCCTCGAAGAGCACAAACAGGACCCCACTGCGTCACGTCGTTTCCGAGTTACGGCTGAGGGGGTCCGAGGGGGGCGTTAAATTTTTTATCTCGGATAGACGTCTCCGATGAGCCCAAACACGACCCGGCTGCGTCGCGCCGTTTCCGAGTTACGGCTGAGGGGGTCCGAGGGGGGCGTCAAATTTTTTATCTCGGAGAGACGTCTCCGATGAGCCCAAACACGACCCCACTGCGTCGCGTCGTTTCCGAGTTACGGCCGGGGGGTCCGAGGAGGGCGTTAAATTTTTTATCTCGGATAGACGTCTCCGATGAGCCCAAACACGACCCGGCTGCGTCGCGCCGTTTCCGAGTTACGGCTGAGGGGGTCCGAGGGGGGCGTCAAATTTTTTATCTCGTCGAGACGTCTCTGATGAGCCCAAACACGACCCCACTGCGTCGCGTCGTTTCCGAGTTACGGCCGGGGGGGTCCGAGGGGGGGTTCAAATTTTTTATCTCGTCTAGACGTCTCCGATGAGCCCAAACACGACCCCACTGCGTCGCGTCGTTTCCGAGTTACGGCTGAGGGGGTCCGAGGGGGGCGTCAAATTTTTTATCTCGTCGAGACGTCTCCGATGAGCCCAAACACGACCCCACTGCGTCGCGTCGTTTCCGAGTTACGGCTGAGGTGGTCCGAGGGGGGCGTCAATTTTTTTATCTCGGAGAGACGTCTCCGATGAGCCCAAACACGACCCGGCTGAGTCGCGCCGTTTCCGAGTTACGGCTGAGGGGGTCCGAGGGGGGCGTCAAATTTTTTATCTCGTCGAGACGTCTCCGATGAGCTCAAACACGACCCCACTGCGTCGCGTCGTTTCCGAGTTACGGCTGAGGGGGTCCGAGGGGGGCGTCAAATTTTTTATCTCGTCGAGACGTCTCCGATGAGCCCAAACACGACCCCACTGCGTCGCGTCGTTTCCGAGTTACGGCTGAGGTGGTCCGAGGGGGGCGTCAATTTTTTTATCTCGGAGAGACGTCTCCGATGAGCCCAAACACGACCCGGCTGAGTCGCGCCGTTTCCGAGTTACGGCTGAGGGGGTTAGAGGGGGGGGGGGGGGGGTTCAAATTTTTTATCTCGTCGAGACGTCTCTGAGGAGCCCAAACACGACCCGGCTGAGTCGCGCCGGACGGACAGGGCGGTTTAAGGGAGGGGGGAAGGGTTTTTTCCAAAATTTTTGTTTTTTCGTTGCCCCGGTAGACCTTTACCGTCGCGTCGTCTCTTATGTGGGTGGAAATCCTGCCATATATGGTCACACTGAACGAAGGTCTGGCCTTGGGCTCTTGGGCTATAATTTCAACATCAAAGACGACATAATTGACATTTTTTGTGTAAGTACACGGTTTTATCACGAACTGTCAGTGCGGCGCAAAGCGACGTGCTCTCACTTCGGAGGCGCATGGCCGACTGAACCAAACTGAACCGTGGCCCGAGCGTGATTTCATAATAATAGCCTTCATAGTAATTTGTATGAAGATTTTGAGCGAAAAAATTGGGCAAGTTTGTGATTTTTTTACACAAAATAGGAGTATGTTTATTAAGAAATGAAGATTGCATCTATTTTTTTATAGTTTTAACTTTATTATTTGATAAAATTCATTTAATAATTCTTGATACTTACCGACACAATTGTAACAAAACGGGAGTGCGATTTACACGTTTTTAGTGATTTTCTGGATTTTTTTTACACTTATCCATAAGCATTATCTTAAATTCGAATGTTTCAACAAAAAGTAACATTCATTGGCTAGCTGTGTTATTTTTTTCAAGGTTGTGGAGCATCGTTTCCAATATAATTCTTTTACAATCCCGACCCTCGATTGCCGTAAGGGACCCTTAACCTTGCATGATATGATGTTTGGCATTCCTTCTGGTGCGGCGGATTTTATTTAATAAATACGCGTACGAGTATGTACCTTTCAATCTCCCTTTTAAATCGTAATCTCGTTATTATATCTAATATATAAAATTCTCGTTTCGCGGTGTTTGTTGCCAACATCCTCCGAAACGGCTGGACCAATTTTGATGAAATTTTGTGTGCTTATCAGGTAGGTCTGAGAATCGGCCAAAATCTATTTTCCATACCCCTAAGTTATATTTTTTTGTATGGCAAAACAACGTTTGCCGGGTCAGCTAGTAAGTAAATAAAATTGCTACATACATATGTCATTTTTCTTTTTATAAACTAAGCATTGCATTAATCATTTCATAATATTGGTAACTGTATTTCGTTTTTTGAAAATTTTCCACAGGAACCTAAAAATTTTCCAAGATAAAAAGTATCCTATATGTTTTATCGAAATTTTATCCAAATCCTTTGAGCCGTTTGTCGTGATTGAGTAACAAACAAATTATATGTTTGTAGCTTTCGCATTTATATTATTAGAATAATTATTAGGATTAGGAAAGATATGACACGCCAATATTGTTTCACGCCAATATTGCACACTATAGTATTTCCATAGTAGAGCCTGAATATTAAAATAAACAATAATAAAGACGCGCAATGAACTCAATAACTCATGAGCGAAATAATAACCGAAATACATAAATCAAAGGAAAATCGGCCGAAACTGGTCGAAAGCTCGCAACAGCCTTCATGATGATTGCCAATCGTTTTGCTCGAATAAACAATAACCGATTCTATTACTAATGTTACATTTCAACGAAAATAAATGGACTTTAGTGTTGTTTGTAAAATTCGTCATGATTTAGGTTTAGATTATTTTACTTTAAAGATTCTTTTCTCTAATTATTATAAAGTACCCGGGTGACCAAGTTTTAAAGTTTAAAGTTTTTACATGTAGGAAAAAAAGTCTATGAAACATTATAGAAAAAATAATAATTAAAGAATACTTGAATTAATAATTCAAAATATTATAAAGGCATACAAGAATTTCTCGTTTAGTATTATAAGATAATTAACGCTCTTAATAAATACATTTCATTTGTTAGCCTTGTAATTACAAGGCTAACAAATGAAATGTATTTATTATGAAATGTATGTACATTAAATAAAATATTTTTGTATTATTTACACAAGATAATATATGAATTGAAAGTCTGTTGATTTTCTATTACCTACAAATTATTCGAACCTAATTAATATTTAAATCGGTTATAAGTAAAAAAGGTAATTTTATTTGACAATGTGCCCCATTTTTTTCTCATTAAATAACAGACGAATTGTACGAGACTATATTCATTTTAATATCCTATAAACATGATATGTGTTAAGCGGTTATCACACTTTACAATTTGAAGAATTCCAATTTAGGAAATTGGAAAGTGTAATCGCAGTTAAAACAGATTGGATCCAACTTTGATTTTATCTATTTTCAATTCTATGTCTTCGATTTAGAAATCAATTTAGTGTAGTGTGATCATTAGTTCACTACTTAGGTTCCTAGATTGGATTCCTTCAAATTGTAAAGTGTGATAACCGCTTTAAGCGATATTTAGATTTTTATTTACTTAATCAAGATATATATATATATTATAAAAAAGTCTGTCCGCTTCCGTTTTTCCACTAACTTCTTATAGAAGACCCAACCGATTTTGATACGGTTTTCACTAGTGGAAACACTAAATTATGCAATTTTTTATAGCTCTTGCAGAAAAAATATATAAAATGTCCATAAAATATATAAATTAAAAATTAGATTTGGAATGGATAAAATAAATTCTAGTATATAATGTATTTTTTGGCACATGTACAGTCTTACGAAGAGGCAAGTGTTAAAAATTATTCATTTCGAAAAAATCCAAAAATGATATTAATTAAATTACCATATACAATTGAACTTAATAGTATATACCTATATTATTATATATTTTTAATATTATAAATGCGAAAGTTCGTTTGGATGTATGGATGTTTGTTACTCTTTCACGCAAAAACTACTGAATCGATTACCATAAAATTTTGCATACACGTTGTCTGGGATACCAGAAAGGACATAGGGTACCTTTCATCCAGAAAAAGGACTATTCCCGAGGGATCATCTAAAATTAAGGAAACTAACTCTTGGGTAAGTGTAATAGCAATAACGATGTCAGGCGATACATTGCTTTTTCAACGCGGACGAAGTCACGGGCACCATCTAGTAAAGTTCTATAGTTAGTTCTATATGTACCCCATTTGCTTTTCATATTTCTTATTAGATATTTATTTAATTACTAAATACCAATAAATTTAAATGAAATATTATTTACTTTTTAAAATTAATTCAAACCGAATATACTTAGAAATAACGAATATTACAAATCTCATGTTTCACACAAAACAAAATGTCTTCCCTTTGCTAACAAAGGGAAAGTCTGCTTCAATGAAATTATGAAAATCTGTCAAAAGGAACACAAGTTTGTTAATTAAATGAAGGAATTATTAATGGTTTATGAAAGAGTTACAAATTATACAGTTACAGAAAACACCGCATAAGATTAATAACTCATGAATGAAGAAGAGTTCTATAGACATAATTTTCGTAAAAATATCTACACAATTATGAAGAGAAAATTTTTTAATTTTAATTTTTATTTGTAATGGATAAAAACTGTACGTTAGTAATATTTTCTTTGAACGTATAATTTTAACATATTTTTTTAATGTTAAGGTCGATAGACAGGCTAACGGTCCACTTGATGGTATGTGACTACCATCGCCTAATACAAGCAACGCCCTAGATGCCTCAAGTGTGTTGGCGACCATAGAAGGATTAAGGGGATAAGGGATAAGCGATATTTTTTTATATAAATGATAGAAATATTGTAGCTGCAACATCAAACATATTTATAAGTTTTCTGAATTACCTCCCACTATGGAATCAAATTTAAAAGACGTTATTAGCGTTAAAAAACTCTAAAAAAATTTAGAGTATAAAATATATATTATTTAAATTCTCTGAAGTGTGTTGCTTGGATGTAGCCGAGGTAAAGCTTCCTAAACCTCTACGATCGGAATCTGGCTCGTACGGAATGTCTAGCCGGCGAAGGTGCCCCAACGCTTGCATTGCATCTTACATGCCAGAGCGGTCAAAGTAAATACATCTTGCAGTAGATTTTTCTATTTAAATAATATAACTTTAGTGATTTTTAAATGTTTTAGTGGTAATTTATTCAAGACATAAGCCATAAATTTATGTGCTTTATTAAGAAGCAGAAATATTTGGAATTTTTTAATTTATATATTGTACCATTCTATACATCTGTTTTACATCTAAACTTAATATAATAAAGAGGTAAAGTTTGTTTGTATGTAGAACGTGATCTTCGAAAGTTTCACCAATAGGAATTGAATAACAGGCTGGAAATAGGCTAAATATTGCACGCAGGGGAAGTCCCTGGCACAAGTTATCTAAAAATAAAGTTCCAAAACGCTTGGCAAAAGTATAATATTGCTTGACATATTTTGTCAGACGTTATGTCTTTTATTTTTCAACGCGGAAGAAGTCGCGGGCACTAGCTATTCTTAGCCTAAAGTAGAACTATTAAAAATCCATCGTTTCAGAAATAAAACCTGGAAGTTGACATCATCTCGCCTCACCGTTATAGATCCAGGAAAATTGAATTCACTTTGCTTGATACCGACCTTACCGACCTATATCGCACCGCTTGAGAGCACAGAATTAAGCAGCAGTTAGAACCTTAATTTCAAGTTTAAGTTTTATTATACCAAACTCATTCAAAAGTTGTAATATTTTATAATGAGCATAACTTGACAACCACAGTTGTAACATAATTTTGATCTGTTAGAACTGATGGTCAGACTTCTGTATACATATAGACTTAAATCGGCTTTTTTGTTTTCTTTAATAGAACTTAAAGGAGCATACTATTTAATAGAGCGTAAAATACTTATTCCAATGGCATCATAGTGGTTTTTTTTTATAGGACAGTATACCTCTGGTATACAGAATTATAATAAATCACCGAAAATTTTGTGCTTTAAAATAAAGTAAAATTTATTTAAACTTATATATTTTTATTTCAAAGAAAGTATTTAAGTTGTATTTCATTATTCATTTCTTGGCTTAAAACTCTACTTAACTTGTACAACATACTTGACAATGAAGTCAAGTTCAATATATTAGAATTAAAAATAATCCATATAGAATGACAGACAGGCTTTAAATTTGCAATGTCTTCCCATTTATAATATTAGGCTAAACATAAAGACAATATGATATCCTCTGTCCATCTCCTTTTTAAAGCGTACCTTGGAGTCAAGGCTAAACATACATATATAATATATACATACGTACAATATAACAATACTATCTTTACATTAACAGAGATCAATCGGGTAATAACCCTGATGAATAATAATGAAGCACTTTTAACGCCTTCAAGAAAATTTGTCTGTTAAATATTCTTTGGATTATTGCCTTTAATAAGAAAGTGTAATAAATCTGGAGCGAGTATGTGTCAGACTTCATAATCAGTATCAATAATTTCTATATAATATTTCAACATTAAAACGGGAAATACGAATACTGCTCCACTTCTTTTTAAATGTTTAAGTTTTTATTGTTTGCTTTGCAAATAATCCAGAGGGCCTAGTGCGAGTTTTACTCGATCAAACGCGTTGAACGCGTAAACGTCAATTTATATGGGAATGCGGAACGGTTCCGCAGGGAGCCAACCACGCATCTGAGCAGCGCGGCATGGTACCTCGCAGAGCTGCCGGTGGCCGGCCAGTGATGCGCGTGCGTGAATTGAACCGACCCGAACGTTATCATACCTATTTTGTTGCGGAGTTATTTTAAAATTATGATATCTCGTAGATGTTGATTGAAATCAAGCGATGTCAAGGGCAATTTTGTTCACAATTAATTTTGATAAAATTTGATTACCATAAAAAAACCATACCACTGTCGCAAACTGTTTTAGGTCTTTTAAAGAGAAACAATTCCATCTTACATGATTTTTGCGTAACTTAAACCGTTTACGCAGCTCACGCAACGGAAGCTCTCAAATAGGAATATTTTTTTCCGTTTTTGCAACAATTTTCCATTGACGCTCCGCTCCTATTGGCCTTCCTCCCTAAAGCCTTCCTCGATAAATGGACTATCCAACACAAAAAGAATTTTTCAGTAGTTCCTGAGATTAACGCGTTCAACCAAACAAACAAACTCTTCAGCTTTATAATATTAGTATAGATTAGTATAGATAGTGGCTAATCGTCAAATATAGTGGTAAACATATTGTATTCTGAGACAAATATTACATAAAGGCAACATACAGGGTAGGCAGCGCACTAGCACTCCCCTTGGTTTTTTCGCACTAATTTCCCCAAAAGAATACCATTTAAGAATCATTTCATTTTGTTTCAACAATTAAATGAAAAAGCAACCTAACACCCAATTTGCATCAATTCTCTCGAACGCTAAGCATGTCTGCTGTCTTTTCTGTATTCAAATGGAGTATTCATTCCACTAGCTTCAACGCGATTGTATAGAAACTAAATTAGAATGCATTAGCAGAAAGCAATCACCATCGAGAATTTACTTACTTGCGATTGGTGTACTAGACTAGTTACTTTGAAATTTTAAATTTTGATAATGTAGCTTTCTATAGGTGAATGAATTTTTAAAATCGGTCCAGTAGTTATTGAGTTTATTCATTACTTACATACAAATTTTCTCTCTTTATGATATTGTATAGATATAGATTAATTTTGCTGTTTATTTTTGGTTTTTGAAATTACATACTTAGATAAGTTTGTAATTCGCATAAACCCGTATGTAATTGTACCTATGTAATGTAATGCTTAAATTAGAAGCTATTCCTTTTAAGTACCGGTAACCAAAATGTTCCGAAGCTAATGTACTATATAAACGTATAGTACTTAGCTAGAAGTGATGCTTTTGGTATATTAGAATTATGCATATCCGATGCTAATGGTGTATGAAACATGTGGAAAGCTAAACTGATTTACGCAACTATAAACTGCACTTGCCCATATGAGTTAATACCATTTTGTACAATATATCTCAAGACACCATCTTAACAATTGAACCTACCCTAAAGAGCCACAATATACTTCGTATAAGTACTTATCTTTTTAACCTTTTTTTATTCAGTTTATATGGCTATACTTACTGAAAATTTTACATGATCGTGGGAAAAATTAGGCCAAAATTTCAGTAACATTGTCCCTCAAAGTTAAACCTCTAAATTAAACTATTCCTCGCCATCCTAAGGTTGCCTGGAAGAAATCAATTTACGCAAAAAGGTCAACGATTGTTACACTAATTTAAATATTTTCTTTCTTTTAGTGTCTCTCATAAAATATGTTCAATAAATTTGTTACCTATCTAACTAACTTTCTAAACCAGATTTATAGCCTTTAAAATAACAAAACATTTAAATCCTCGGATCATTAACCAAAGGGAATCTCAAATACGTACATTATAACAGATATCTGAGCACCGTTTGTAAAGCCATCCTGGCCTTCTGAAATTTAGTAAAGGTCTTACCCTAATTGCGGTCCACTTCCCTTCCAAATGTCCTTAACGTCCCGATTAAAATTATATGATCCAATTTACTTCTCACGCACGATATATTTATTTATTTTAATTGAATACGACCAATTCAAAGAAACATCAAATTATAAAATTTAAAAACAAAATTCAACATAGGGTCTATGTTGAGTGTAATTTTTATACAAGTGGCGTTTAGAAATAAAACCAGCTCTTGTATGCGACTTCACCCTCGTAACTTTATAAAATGTAGCCTATGTTACTCGCTGATAACGTAGCTTTCTATAGGTGAAAGAATTTTCAAAATCGGTTCAGTAGTTTTTGAGTTTATTCATTACAAATATACAAAAAAAAATCTCTTTGTAATATTAGTATAGATGAAAGTAATTGCTTACTTTTACTTTAGTACTAGCTGTAACCCGCCGTTAAATTTGTTTTTTAAGGCATAGACATGTAGACTCTTTTCGATAATTCTCGGTAACCTATAACCTACCTTAAGAATATAGAAATTCTTTATCTTCTATATAAATAAAGGGAAATTTAAGCATATATTAAAATCGTTGTAGAAATCTTCATAGACTTTATATGTAAATTTGAAAGTTGGTCACTGATCGTGTCGGAATCGTATCGCAAGATTAAAAACAAACTTGCAACGGTTTACGGAAAACCTCAACCATTCATTTAGATGTAACGTAATATCAAAAGGTGATATAGAAATGTTAGCTGAAAATTTCTAAAATTACCTTAATTTTTAACATAACGGATACGAATTTAATGCAAATGAGACTCTTTAAGACTCACTTATAATTTTATTATCTACAATTATTAAATATGAATCTGTAAGATAGTTGACTAACAAACGCACATTTATAAATTTATAATATGATTAATTGACATTAATTGAGAAGACAAAGCTGTTGTTTTTATTTATTTATTTATTTAAATCAGCAATCGCCTGCTAGCACACTTAACAACCCTATCGCTTAACTTTTAGTTCCAGTGTTAAAGCCAATTGTAGCTGAACACATTTAACTTGATACACAAACTCATAAAAATAAATTTTTAAAAATCAAAAAATAAAAATACAAAAATCCAAAAAAAATCGTCTACAAAAATATCAAAAAAATAAGAAATCCCATTACTCAAAAATAAAAATCCTAAACAATTATTATGAGCGTGACGAAATGCCAGCGAGAATTTTCCTGTGATAGGATCAAAATTAATATCTAGGAATTCTTTAAGTCAATGGGATCATAAGTAGGTAGGTAATTAATTTTTTGAGTCAATAGGATGTGAAAGTTAAAGGTCTGCAAAAAAACATTTAAGTGTTCAAAATGGCGCTCTTAATACTTTGATCCCGTTTTCTGTCGTCTTCGATTAAATCAGCGTTGTCACAATATCGCCACATAATAGATTCCGCACAGAATTTCGTGCGCTAATGAAGTGAGCGAAATCTAATTTAACGGGGGCTTGTTTTAATCCCCTTTCCACTCGCTCGCACTTCTATGAGCTCCGCACCGAGCGTAATATCATTTTATAGTACGGGTGAAACTTCGAATTAATCTACAACTTTTCTTTTTACACAAACCTTTTATACAGTTCGTCTTAAATTAAACTTTAAATTGCTTTTTTTTTTATATTCACCCAACCTGAAAATGAGCTTGGTATAAATTGTGACATTTTAAACGGTGACCACGACTTGGTTTTGAAAAATATTAGATATAAAAAAATAACTGAAAATTTATTGGCAAACGAAATCTCTTTGTACTCTTTATCGGATTGATCAAAAGTCGATTCGGTATCAAGGTGAGATAGAAAAACCCTAATTTAAAAAAAAAATATCAAATTTAGTATTACTAATAGGTAAATAATATTACTTGATACGTAAGTAGATTTCTGTGTATAAATCTCTTAATACTTCAATAAATCTGTCAGTGAAATAAGTAATATTTTAGGAGATATAACTTGAAAGCAATTCCAATGTAATTCGAAACTATTTACCTCCAACAACAAAACGTAGAAATAAAAATATTAAATGTTTATTGAAAATTGAAAACGTCGAAACATTCCTTTAGCTCTACAAAGATTCAATTCTAGGGAATTTTTAAGAAGCAACGCAAGAATTGAGAAAAGTGCATCGCATATGAACTTACTTTAAAGAAAATTCAAGAACTCTATTACCGTGAGCATAAGTAACAGAATTGAAGTATTTCGTAGAAGTTCACATTCTACCAACTGTATGTTAAGGTAAACTAACGAATGCCTCAAACGGAAAAGAAAACGCCTTTCGTGAGCCAATGACAAATTGCAGCAAACCCAAAGCACAAGTCTCAAAGAATATATAGCTTTACGAAGAATTCACCTAAACCAACGAATAACGAATTCTTGGAGAAAAGTAATAGGAAATACTGAATGTTTTCAAGGAGATACATTCAAGCAACGACACATCGAAATTGTATAAAGTGTAATGCTGTCTTAGTTTTTTCACTTAATCACACTACATAGAATCGTCTTTGTTAGTTTGTTTGATATTCTTAAAGTGTGAAGTTTAAGGCTTCACGTTGAGTTTCGATAATCACAGTAAATATTAGGGGTTAAAGTATGAAATTGCCGATTTGTACTGAAAAATAAAAATTCGTTTTTTTTTTAATTTAACATATTTATTTAATCAAAATAATTACCATTATTATCTATACATTGCTGCCATCTAATAGGAAGCTCATTTATGCCTTTGCGATAGAACTCTGGTGATCTAGATTCGACAAACTGTGTGAAAGCATTTTGCACTGCCTCCTGAGAAGAAAACTTTTTATCACGCAGAAAATTGTCCAAATCACGAAAAAAATGGTAGTCCGTTGGAGCAAGGTCTGGCGAATACGGAGGGTGACGAATGGTTTCTAATTGCAGTTCCTGTAGAGTCTGCAGATCAGTCAAATCATGAGGCATCCATTTTTCATATTTTTTTATTTTATTGATTTGACGCAAATGAGTCAATATTGTTGGTAAGGTAACTTTAAACCATGCCGCTAATTCCTGGGTAGTTTGGCTCGGATCGGCTTCCACCATCTCTTTCAAATCATTGTTATTCACCTGTGCGGGCGGTCTTCCACGTGGTTCGTTCTTCAAATCGAAGTTTCCATCACGAAAGCGTTTAAACCAAAATCGCACAGTGCGTTCATTAGCAGTCCCCTCTCCAAACGCAACATTAATATTGCGAGCTGTTTCTGCCGCGTTAGTTCCGCGTCGGAACTCGTATTCAAAAATCACACGAATTTTCGAAGTATCCATCTTTATTGTCTAAGCTGAATAAAAAAAACAACTGAAAGTTGATAATCGAATGTTGCACATTTTTTAAAAGAAGAACTACATAGGTACCGTATGAAAAAAGTTTCACTCAAAAATCTCAAACCATGAAGGTTCTATGTCAATTCGAAGTACCTATTACAATAAAACGGCAATTTCATACTTTAACCCCTATTATATAGCTTACGAGCTGGTGCCGCGACTTCGTCCGCGTTGAAAAAGAAAATATATGAGTAATAACTATTATACGATATCACAAAAACAAATCAAAAAAATCAGTTGCTATTTGCGCCATCTGATGGGATGAAAATAAAACTTTTTGTGACTGCAGTCTGCCAATATTATATTTAATGTTACTATACACTGACAGATGGCGCTAGAGTTGACACAAATCGAAATTATAGTAAAATTATAGTACATTTAAGCGTGATGTTATATAGCCTGAAGCATTCCTCGATAAATTGACTATGCAACACAAAAGAATTTTTCAATTCGAATTACTAGTTCCTGATACAAACCTCATCCCCTCCACATACAAACGTACATACGTGATGTACCTTAGAACAATGTTTTAAAGGAAATATATTTCAATATACATAAAAAGAGAAAACCAATGCAAGTAAAAAGTAAAAGTAAATAAGAAAAGGAGAAAGCAAATAAGAAGTAAGTAAATAGAATAGAAAACGAAACAGAAATAAACAGAAAGTCTTTTTGGTATGGCAAGCATTTAAATTGTAAACTTCTATAAATTAAAAGCGAGCAAACCAAATAATGAAGTAGAATCCGAAAAGTTAGGGGTAACGCCCTGACTTATTGTCGAACATAAATTACGGTAAGTTTTGACAATAAATTCTGTTGGCTTCAATACGGATTTATTAATTTACTAGAAATGACATTAATTTGAAAATTCTTCGTTTAATCTTTACATAAAATAAAATAAAGTCGCTTCCCGCCGTTTGTCCCTCTGTATGTACGCTCAAATTTTCTAAACTACGTAACGGATTTTACTAATGGAGAAAGCATTAAATAAAGAAGGTTTTTATTTATATTATAATTTGCAGAAAAGTCATATAAAAAAGTCGCTGTCCGCCTCTGTCTGTTTTTCTGGTAACTTCTTAATAACCACCCAACGGCTTACGGTTTTCACCTAAGAAAAGACCAATAAACGAGGAAGGTATGTGCATATTTTTTGAAATCTTCTGTATTTATTATTTGTTTAAAAATTGAGTAAAACTGGCATTTATGTTGTTCTATTTCCGAAAATAATAACCTAATTTGTGAAATTTTCAAAAATATTGAATCCCATGATTCATGTCACAAGCGCCCAAATAATTTTCAAAAATTTGCATTAAGCTACGGTTTCGACACTAATTCTGGTGGCATATTAATTGATTATTTAATCAATTCATTGACCTGCCAAAAGAACAAACTTTGTACCACTACATAATAAAGTTTCTACGTTCTCGAAATTATGTTTTATTCAAAAATTATCGTATATACCGTCAAAAAATACAAGATAATTTTTGATAACGCAAAAAAATTTGGTAAAAAAATCTATCATCCCCTTCAAATGTAGTCGCTTCTAGTCTATCGACGTCTTGCCTGGGGTTAAGCAGAAAATTGTGAAAGTTTTCTATTGAAATAGCAAAGAACGGACCTGCGAACTGTTACTTCCAGCAAGTAACAATCCTTGTGTGAAAGAGGGTATAACAAACCTAAAAGTTGGTATGTTGTCAGGGGGCAAATTAAACTTTCAATGTAAAGTACGTGTGTGAATAATTTCACTCTGATTTTGGCAACCTTTATAACCCACCTTACGATTATTATATCAAATAGTTTAATCTAAAATTTATATTCTTTAGATGCTTGATTTAATTTAAACATTTCTATTCATACATATTAGGTAGATATTTACATTTTTTCATTATTTTTTTTGTGTTCATCTATATTAATCTATATACTTTTTGCTTACATGTACTTTTATCTTAGTATCTTTCGTACATCTACGAATCTCCTCATTTCTGATTCTCGCAGTAGGTATAACCCCATAGCCCTCTCCTCTCCATGTCCAGCTGTATTAGTAGTTTTAATACAAGAAACTTTCACGTTAAAACATTTTTTAAAACATTCTTTGAAAGGTAGAAAGACAGTTTCACTGTTCCTATATTGACTAGCAAATAAAGACACTAAATAAATCCTTCAAAGTAAAGAAAGCCCAGCGCAAGCATCGAAAGTTAGTTGTGTTTACAGAGCTATTTGCATTTTTATAGAACGCTTCATTCTCTAAGCTGAGGGTAGAAGCCGCAAGCCGAGTAGTTCATGTGTATGAATTTTAAAACGCACTTAGATGGTTTGTAATATGCTGAGAGGTTTTCAGCTGTAATAATGGAGTGACTATGGAGTAAATAATTTGTGTTATTATAACCATTATTATAATATAAAAGTGAGGTATGTCTGCTTGTTGTAAATGATTATGAATCTTGCGTCGGGAATACAATATGGACATGATATGGTACATTTTAACTAGAAAAAAGTACTATTTCCGAGGGATCATCAAAAAATAAAAATAAAAAATTCAACACTAGACAAATTATATATCAATAAATGCTTTAAAACCTAAGTAAAAGGGGCGCGGATGAAGTCGCCTACAAAAGCTAGAGATAAATAAATGTGAGAATAAATTATATTTTTAATAAATTATACTGTCATCTTTACGGACACTAACAAAATGCGTGAAGAAGCCTATACATATATTGTAACTAGGCTCAAACACCATAGAAAGTTATTTGTTCCAAAGTTCAAACACCGATATTATCAACATAAGAAATAAAATAAAAAGTTGTGTAGCGGAAAAACCAAAAATCACTGCCTGATCGTTTTGTATTGGAAGTAGTAGAAATGTAACCATCCGATAGCGTACATACGAATAATGCTTATAAACTAAAGCTTAGTGTACACTTTTAGTATTCCGTTCACAAACGATATTAGTTCGCTTACCGAAACACTGTAAAAACGTTTTTATGTCATACAAGACAATATATGAACAGATGGGTACTTAGTATATAATAGCCCTGGTCTGGATCTAGCTAGTAGAATCGCAGGGCACACTGAGTTTTGCAATCGAAAGTAGAGTAGAACGTCTGGCAGCAGTAACCACCCCCTTATAGAAGACCTTCGTGAAATAACGGCTTATCTGTTGTTGTTTTTCGGTGGGTAAGTGAGGGATGCCAGAGCTCATTTCCCTATCCCTTCCTAACCCCTTAATTTTTACCTTAAAAAATATTATCTCTTACACAGGATACACGCAATATTAAGCTTATTTACACATTGGAACATTGGGAGTAAATCACAATATTATTTTTGTTGTAATTTCAGCTTTTGTCTTCATCTGGCCATTAATGTTAGATCAATATATGGTAGATTAATGGTAGATGGTCTTTATTCTACAAGTCACAGAGTTTAAAAGGGCAACATGCACAAGTCTGCACCTCGCCTAATAATCACCGATTTCCAATTATTTCGTAGTATCGTGCTTCACAGAGTGTGAGTTCGGTCAAAGCCTTTCACACAATGTCCGGGCCACTTTGATACGGGAGCAGCCCGCAGCTACGTTATTAAGGCGTCCGTACAAGGTTTACTTACACTTTATTTGCTCAGAAACATATTGGACGACGATTAACAATATATTTTTGTTTATTTATAAATGCACAATATGAGGTGGGTACTAGTTAAATTTGATTATACTGTAAATTGGTTGTAATGTGGTCTTATTTCAGATACAGCAATTAAAAGAAAACGTAGGTACTCTTTCCAAAATATATACTAATACTAGTGGCCCGCTCCCGGCTTCGCACGGGTGAAATTTTTTACTCAATCCAGCTGATAAAATTACCTTACATCGCCATCTGTTAGAATCTTTTGGAACTCACAGATAAATAATTGCTGGATTGAATAGGTATCAACAGATGGCGGTATGTTAATAATTTTATATAATTAAAATAATAATAATAAACAAAATAATAAACAAAATGAGATATAAAATATTCTATCTTTTAAGTTGGACCAAATTACATATAGTTACGAAATTTTATCAAAATCGGTTCAGTAGTTTCGGAGTTTATCGTGACACGAGATTATTATTACATATATAGATAATGAGAGGGCGGATTTTGTATGTCTGTTTATATGTGAAGGGTAAACTATTCCAGATGGACATAGTATATATTATGTATACTAATCCCCCCAATTGCTCCCGGACGAAGCCGGGGCACATCAGTCTAGTATAGTATAAGAAGTAAAATGATTAATTAAATAAAAGTTTCATAGGTCACGTTTTCAATTATTTTGATAATTTTGCACTTCAAATAGGTTCACATAAAAAGTTTGTTATGAAGTGAACATTGAAATAGCCCCAACAATTTCAAAAGCTATCTCTCCCGCCATCCTACACACGTTTAATGATCGACATAAAACAAACGAAACTTGCAAAATGTCAAACCCGCCTCCGTTTCCGCTGTCACATACTACCTTTCAAACTTAATCCTCAACGTCACACAAAGTTACAACTAGGGTGCTGTCTGATTGGCCACAAACGCAGATGTACAAACAGTAGTGGAATCTTATCCTAGTAAACAATATTTATTTCGATATAGAATTCGAATAACATCACTTCTATTTATCTCAAACCTATCTAAACATGTTTTCGAACTTTCGAATCGAACTTTCCGAATGCATTTTTACTTGTTGTTATTGTCTCACTAATAATTTCATTTATTCCATATTCAGTCGTATAATCCCCACAGACACAGATTGAAAATGCGCAGGAACCTTATCACAACCACGTTTCCTCATCCGCAACTAAAAATTCGCCTGCCATTGTTGCTAACGGTAACATCAGTGAGTAGATATATCAAGAGCTGTTGGTGTATGTTGTCAAGAGTTGTTGCGAATATTCGCATCAGCACATGCGGAAATTTCGCGTCGATTGAGTTCTAGCCCGTATTGACATTAGCAATAGGTAATCAATGCAAATGTTATGCGAATGCGGATATGGAGCTAATCCTAAGTCTGGCCAGATTTTCCTAGGATGAATTATGAAATTGTGTCAGTTTTTTAATTAAAATTTGTTTCAAACTAATAAAAGCTTGATTACTTTATAAAAATGTACGGAAATTTAAATCATTTATCATACTCATTTTTTGTAAAGACAGGCTGAGGGTCACCTTAATGGTAGTTGGCTATTATTACCTATTACCACAGAATGTGCTGCCTACGTTAATATAATAAAATAATTTACTAAATAAGGGATAAAATGAGGAGAGTGGGGGCTCTAGAGCATCTCTTTATAATAATCACTATTGTATCTACTCATTCACCTAACTAAACACAAAAGTACATGGACTTCTTTATCTTCGGTAAGGGTAAAATGTTATGTATATACGATAGTTATCTGTATGGTGGTGGTTTCTGCTACCAGAAGGACGAAAAAGTTCATAGTTGCGAATAAAATTATCTAAATAAAGGTACTGTTTGTTTTATATTTGTTGACGGCTGTCCAACGGGGTAATACTGCTTCAGAAGCTTCGACCCCTCTCACTACCGATTTCATACCTTGAGGCACTTGGTAGAAAAGACCAATCAACTTTAAAGCTATCGTATATCTAACAAGATAATTCAAAACTTTTACACCAGCTTAAACGTACTTTATGTAACTTAAATCTGTAGTAGACATGTTTCGAGTAAGAAATGAAACAAAGTTTGTATTCTAGTAGTTTAAACTGAAAAACTTTAAGAAAACAACTTCATTAAACTTAAATGTAGGTAGTTTCGAAATACATTTATTTACTTGCGACATTCTCTGAATTAAACAAAGTTTATAATTATGTAATTATTGATAAAAAAAAACATTTCTATAAGTAGTTAAAATGCAAGAGTTAGTATGTAACTTTGTAGTGTTCGGTAGTTCAGTACTGGCAACACACACAGCGTAATTTGTCAAACGTTCATCTACAGCTACACATATGCGATCCTACCGCCCTACTATTCCGGCCCGACTATATGTATAGCAACCCTAACTAAACAGCCTGTTTGGCGGCTGTAATCAGAATCAACCACTTACAGAAAACCACCGTGAAATAAATGCACGCATGCTGTTGTTCAGTGAGTGAGTATGGGAGCCTATCTCCTTATCCCATTCTAACCCATTATTCTTTATCCTACCGAGATCAGCAGCACATTTACAGCAACCACTTAGCATCAGATTTTCCGATAACCTTTTAATAAATAAAAACGTAAGTAAATTCAGATGCTAAAACCTAGAACTTTGCTTGTTGAACTTGATATTACTTTCCTAAATAATGATGTAAAATTGATATTTGTGAAGAATTTTGCAGTAACTGAATCTGTGGCGAATTTGTGAGTTTACTTTTAACGTATAAGTGACAAAGTTACTATACTTAGGAGTAAATATTGTAGGTGTTTAATGATAAATGACCATTTTGGGCTAGTTAATTTTTATTCCGGTCCACTTATTGGTAGGTGGCTACGTCTCCCTATTAGCAAGTGCACTGCCGACCCTGTTGAAATAAGAAGGGGATTCGTCTCCGTCATCCCTTAGTCACTCACAGATATATGATAGCACTAGTACTGTTATTTCCAGTCTTCTGTATGGAATTGATTGCGCTAGACTTGCAATATTATAATATTTAAGTATTAAATGCCTTTAATTGTGTTTAGTAATAGACACAATTGTAATGTTTAGCAACAATTACAAAGAATTATTTGCAACCGTTTTTATTCTTATTCCATTCTCGTTTTTCTTATTCCTTATTTCTTGTCTACCAATAAAACTTTAGAAGCATTTGCTACGTGAGCTGTGCATGCGAAAATAAAAGTTTTTAGCATCTATTGTACTGCCCGGTAAAAACAATTCTATTTTCCGGAACAGTTAACTTGCGCGTCTTGTATTCTGTACTTCGCTCTGACTTGTCTATTTAACCACGTCTGTTTTATACGTTTTCCCTGTCAACGTTGTGAAACTAATTTAATTATTTTTCAATTTTTTTTTTCTTCTGCAGTATTTGAAAAGAAAAGAAAAGAAAAGTTTTTTTTGGTACGTTCTACATAAATATTGCTATAAAAAAGTGTACCAAAAATGGTCTCCGCTCAACATGTAGTCTTGATGATATCGATCATCATGACGCTGATCTTCCGCGGATGCCTCAGCATCAAAACGTATCCCCCGATTTTGCTATCATTTTTCTGAATTGTCTCTGACTATGAAAACGTATTCACTTCAAAACTACTGAAAGAAATTTGTTGAA
Organism: Synanthedon andrenaeformis; assembly: GCA_936446665.2. NCBI lineage: Eukaryota > Metazoa > Arthropoda > Insecta > Lepidoptera > Sesiidae > Synanthedon > Synanthedon andrenaeformis. Next base: position 1,957,364 of record OW387786.2, on the reverse strand, counting down.
ATTTAACAGTAATGTAGGCATAACTGAAAGGCCATAGTAAGACAGTTTATATGTATACTAGCTGGTGCCCGCCACTTCGTCCGCGTTGAAAAAGAAAGTATATGAGTAATTACTGTACCCGTGCGCCGTACACCGCCATCTGTTAGATTTTTGTGGAACTACAGATAATAAAAACAAATTTGTCCGCGTTGAAAAAGAAAAAAGTAGCCTATCCTGTGACCCGTACGTCCAAATGTTTAACTACCAAGTTTCATGAAAATCAGTTAATTCGTTTCAGAGTTATGAAGGAACATACATACATACAGAAAAAAATTCTAAAAATCGTAAATTTAGTTTCAGTATCATGTATAGAGCCTATAAACACGATATCTCTGAAAACAAAGTAACTTACTCCATGACCGTTACAGATTTATTATTAGTATTGATGATATTGATGATAACACATGAGCTATAATTTTAAGAATACAGCCATTAGTGAAAACTAGTAATATAATTTGATTTATTTTAGATATTTAACTATAAAAGCGTAAGCATTTTTTTTACAAAAAATAAATAAATATCAGAACGTCGAACCTTAATCCGAAAAATTCTGAAGACTTCTTGAATTAATTTAACTTAGATCAGTAAGCTCTTGGGATCGGGCAAGAGTAGCCTAAGCGTGTTTTAGATAAACTTATTTAATCGAATAAATTAATAAATAACGGTGACATAATTAATTGACTGTTCGGAAAAGCGATGCTTTGTTTGAAAGTGAGTTTGTTTGCTACGCTTTCACGCCTTAACTTCTAAATCGATCATCATGAAATTTTGCATAGACGTTTTCAGAAATACAGATAAAGGATATAAGACACTTTTCATACAGAAAAAAAAATTCCAGAGGGATTATCTAAAAATAATAACAAAAAATCCTACACCTGGAAAAAAAAATATTATGAGCAAAATAGATTGAATAAAGGTTTTAAAACACATAAGAAAAAGGGGTAAAGATAAAAGCTAATTTTCTAACTAGCTAATATTAAAAAGATTAACTCTAAATGAATAAACTTCTCTCAACGTGATGTTCATCTATCTATATAGTAGAAATCAGATCCACTGGATTCAAACTGGCTTGCTACTTAGCTAACTTATACACATTTCTATCCAGTCCACCATGCAGACACTCAGTCCTGGATTTGAATAGAGCACCTGTTACTTATTTAAGCCAGTGTACCGTGATTGAATTTCGAATAATATGCGCAGGCAATGTCATCCCTTTGGGAGATGTTAAAATTAATTACAAGTGTAGTTTTGAAAGCACTTTAATTATTTGTTTTTGTTTTTGTAGAGTAGTTAATTTTAAGCAGATATATACGTATAAACCAGAGGTATTGTATATCCGCATCCGCAAATCTGCAACCCTATCCGCATCTGCAATACTCAATGAGAATGTTTTGTGGATGCGGATATAAAGCTAGTAGGTACCAAATACACATTTCGCCATGATTGTTTCAATGGTTTAAGATGTTCCAATGATGTCTTGCTTAAAAAAGCCCACCAACTTAGATGAATAATTTTCCAATTTCAAAATTTATTTTGTTTGTCAGACCAAGGACATTTAAAGAGTTGTAAATTTAAAATTCAGCTTCGAAGCTGCAGTAAAAACTTAACTCTTTGTCACCTCCATTAAAAAGTTATGTAACCGGGTACCGAAGTGTTGGCCGCAAATAAACGTGTACATAAAATGAGGAAGGGGAAGATTTTGATTGCAAGTGGGAGATACCTCACACCTTCCACGAATGAAGGAGACTGTTGTTAAGTTGTTTTTTATTCATGGATTTAAATTGAATGTTGTGAGAGATATTTTCGATTCCATAATGGAATTATTGGCGACAATTTTTACTTCAATATTTGTTACTTAGGGCGTGTATTGACTCCTAAAGAGTTTTATATGTCTAAGCCTATAGAGAGTTCCAGTGGCAATTTTGATAGGCAAATGTGCACTACTGACCTTATTAGGATTAAGGAAAAGGGATTAGGAGGAGGTAGGAAAGTGGAATCATACATTATTACTCACTAACCGTATCATAACTCATGCTGTAATACAGGATACTCTTCTGACGACTACCAACGTTCTGTCACTTAAGTAGGTATTATTATAACCTATTACTGCAAACTTTCTAATATACAAATTACACAAATAGTAAATACATAAAAATTTAAATTTAGAATTTTTATGCTAAGGCTTTTACTTGCATTCTTAATTTGATTTAAATAGGGACACTGTCATTGCGGAAAAACCCCCTTACAGATAGATCAGCGTGAAATACAGTACGTGGGCTATTGTGTTTCAGTAAGTGAGTAAGTAAAAGATTTCAGAGCTCATTTCACTATCCTATACTATCGTTGGCAACTTGCAACACCTGTGATGTTGCTCGCACTTGATGGTCGCCACCTGTCATCAAGTGGACCGTCAGCCTGACTGACGACCTATACATCTAGAAATTCTATAACTTCATTTGATAGTTATATCATTTAACCAAGTAATTTTATCCACACAACCAGAACATAAACCTTCATTAAGTGCGCCAGATTTTATAGTGTAGGTAATTGCCGTTTCAAAGTGAACGCAGTTTCATTTTGTTAGGGGTCATCAAATTGTATCAACTATGTTGGCGAAACGTGATATTTTATTATGAGTTCTTTTACGCCACAAGACCCCTGTGCAATGATTAATAAAATTATTTTTAATGTTAAAGGGTGTCAGGTACACTGATGAACCACTTGATAATAGTTGGTTAGCGTCGTTTATAAAGTCCATAAACACAAGAAACTGCAAAGGCAAGAGCGCTTGCGACCCTGAAAGCATAAGTACGGCTGTGACTGACAGAATGGTACGGCACATCACGGCAAGCCTAAGGATTTTATAGCACGCAGTAGCACGCTATAGCACACCGCAACATACTTAAGCATTAACACGTAGTGGCAACAAATTGGTATGATTGGTTGGTTGCGTGGTTCATGAAACCACCGTAAATAAAATGCTACTACAGCGCCTCCTATTTAATGGAGGCTGACGGACACTTTTTTATGTACTTAGAGTTGGTCGGTCCTCTTACAACTCAAACTTTAACAGAATTAAAAAATATGACCAAATTAATACTAAGTAATGCTTCAAAATCTCTCATATGAAAGTAAAAAGGTGGGTCTAATAATGAACAAAACAAAGACTAAAATACTAACAAATATATCCCAAACAAAAAAGATCAAAGTAGACGAGGATGAAATAGATCATGTCAATTCCTATATAATCAAACAAGGGAAAACGCCGAGATTATATTGAACCTAATTCGTAGTATTGAACAATAATAAAAGTTGTTTGATATTTACCCTTAATTTTATAGTTCAGGCCGGGAACTTTTGGACCTTATTGTTATATTTGGGCCAGCGAACAGCCTTCAGTGACCAAATGGAGTTATAGATAGGGAGAGGGGTTGCCAAGTCATGGAAGAGGTATTGGTCTTTAAAAGAAATAATGAAAAGTAAACAACATGGCATTGCTATGAAAAGAAAAATATTGAAAACATGTATTTTACCAATTTTAACCTATGGGTGCCAAAAAACAACAACAAAAACTTATCACATATCAGAGAGCCATGGAAAGAAGCATGCTGGGTTATATACGAAGCGATAGAAAAAGGGCCATGGAAATAAGGCAAACGACAAGAGTGGAAGATGTTGTAACTGAAACTAAAAAACTCAAGTGAAAGTGGTTGGGTTACATGCTCAGGGAAAATAAAAATAAATGGACTAAAGACATAACAGTGAACCCCTAGATTTAAAAAAAAAAGACTGACGACGTCAAAAAGATTGCGGGCCCGTTATGGTATCGAATAACTCTACTGAGGGATGATTGGAAGCTGCTGGAGGAGGCCTTTGTGTCGCAAAGAAACGCCGACTGTTAATAACTTGTAATTGTTACCTACCTATATTATGCATAATTATTTTAAGGAAAAGTCGACAAATAAAGGCTAATAATAATAATGCTTATTATTTATTTATTTATGTTTACGATTAAATTCCATGAAGGATATTAAAACACTATGGGAATAAAAGGAGCTAGGGCAACTTCTATTTTCTATGCATATAGATTTCTTTAACTTTCGGAAACTTATTTTTATCTGACTTCATATTCGTACCTGATTTGCTGCTGGGAAAAAAATCACTCTGTTTTACTAAAAAGTACAGTAGAGAAAAGTGAAAAGCTCCACATCGTCATTTGACTCACGTTTTCATATACTTATTGTTCGTTTGATTATTACGAACAAGTCAATCATGATCACTTCTATTTGAGCAACTAAGGCTTCTCAAGCATGATAAGTTGGCATTTATTAGAACTGGCAGGTCGTTCACCCGTTCCCGAGGCATCCCGACAGAATATGAAATTAATATGAGGGCAAAATACCCGAGGATTACAGGCCGTTGTACTGACGGAAACAGGAAATTGCCTACATCCACGATTGCAAGATTGCTACAAATATAATGTAGTAGCCATACATTCTTTTTTATAATAAGGTTTAGACAGGCTGACGGTTCACTTGATGGTAGATGGCTACCGTAGCAACGCCACAGGTGTTGCAAGTGGGATTAAGGATGAGTAATTAGGAAGGTTTAAGGAATAAAATTGGGCTTTGGCATCCCTTCTTCAATAGCCGAAACACAACAACATACATGCTGTTACTTCACAGTGGTCTTCTGCGAAGGGGTGGTTATTGACGACAGACGTGCTGTCCAAATGACTTCGCAACCCTGTAGCACTATTTAATGTAACATAAATATATTTTATATAATTACTGCATATAATGTATATGTATGTATGTACATATTGTTATCATTTTTGAATTTTTTTTGTACTTATGAATTTTAATATGTCTAACCTTGTAATAGGCTACATAATTTTTTTTAAATGTATTTGTGAAATGTTACACGCTGTAAGGTGATTAAATAATAATAAATAATTAATAACTTTTAAATAAATAAATAAAAATAAATAAATTATGCACTAGGGAAACGCACCCGTCTCTGCACGGAAGTACTCTCTTCGTAAGTATTCTCTTCGTATAAGCAGAACCTTCCTCAAACTTAGCCGGATTGGTCCAGATGTTCTCGAGTTTTGTATTTAGCAGTCATTTATTTATATAGATGTGCATATGTTTTATAGTAATTCTTACAGTATTACTGCCGACCGGACCCCAGGGTCCGAAAAATAATTGAGTATGCATTTAGCGATTTATTTTCAATTGTTTATAGGTTTATATTGTTTTTTTTTTTCTATATTTTATAATAATAGACTCCTTTTTATAAAAGGACATCTTATAGCGGCGACAGTATGTTACCAACATCTATTGATTTTAACTCCCCAAATTCTACTTAGAAATATCTAATTTTTCTCACTGAGTTAACTAATTAATTATAGTTAAGTACTAATTTATTATTTAGTTCCGCTGTTTGCGCTGGGACTTCTTTCATTAACGGTAACTGACCCGAACACGGATTTGAAAAAAAAATCTATTCCCGATGGACGCAAACAGTCTCGGGCAAAAGCTAGTTATTTATATTAAGTAAACTGCGTTTCATAATTCGATGGAGTAATTTGACAGGTCCTAATGTAAAATTTTAAAATAATGTTACCCGCGTTTTTTCTGTAGTGCTGTACTAATATCGGTTTTAATATCGGTTTAAGAACTTACTAAAATAGTTATAATATTTAACAGTAAAAATATTTTTTATCTTGTTTTATTAATTTAACATTCGTATTATTGTTATTTTATGGTTCGAATTTCGTTTAAAGCAGGATTGCCAATGTCTAGGTCGATTTGGTAATAAAAAAACAATTCAAAATTTTAATGTGGTCAAATAAATAAAAAACAGTATAATGAATTACCTATTATTTTGTGATAAATTTATGTCACCTATGAAAATATTCTCATCATAAAAATTATAATAATCGAAAAGAATTGCGTCTTATAGAATGGACTTATAGGTAGGTAGGTATAGCGAGAAAGTCTCAAAAATTAATGCTTTATTTTACAAACAACTTATTCATCATAATAATATACTTAAATGAAACAAATACCAATATAATAAAGTGGACAACTATAATGCAAGATCTTTCGCACAGGAAATTAAATGCCAATGGTAAGAAATCCCTATCGTGGAACTATCATTTCCTTCGACACGCGAGAGAAAAAATCGTTTACTAGCAAAGAGTTGGCAGGAAATGAAATCGCCGCAGGCATATCCATAACAAACAATGCTTCAATCCTAACAATAAAATTTATGTCACTTTTATTATAAAACAAATTTGTGTATAAGTACTGATTTTTATTCTATAACAAATATTAATTACAATAATAAATTTTGGATTTTTGCATTATTTACTGTAAAATTATCATTAAAATTATCTGCCGTTTTAAATTTTTTGTTTTGCTGAGGTCAAGTTACAAATTTTTCGTGAAATACATCCGAACATGTTTTTCTTATTAAAGGCACCCGGATTAGGATCATACCTTTCTGTGTATCCCTGACAACATGTATGCAAAATTTCACGGTGATAGATAGTCACTTTAGGAGATTTGCGATTTTGATAAATATAATAAATACAAGTAAAAAACAAAATGTAATGTCTAAATAATCAATAAAGAAAGTATAATGTATTAGAAAAATAAAAACTTTTAATTTTATAAATGGCAAAAGACTTATTGTTAATTAAAAAAAATCTAGTTTTAAAAAAAATACTTGAAATTTATTTCCTGCCAATGTCCCGACCTCTATGAGAAACTTTAAGAACTTCTTCCACTATGGACACTAAAATCTAGTTCATGCAGAGAACTTTACAAAGATATTATTTAGATGAGTTCATGCTCTCAAATTAAATACATTACTTTACTTAACTCCTAGTAGGAGACATTTGAAATCCATTCGCAAATAATCTTCAGTTATAATGTAATTGGTGGCGCCATCTATGAAATTGTATGATAACTTCTAATGGTAGACTAATAGAGTGCTACTATTTTTGGATTATATAGCATGGAGAATACCTAAGAATAAGATTAAATTTTATTTGCGATAATGGACAATACATAGAAAGTAAGGTATTGAGTAGTTTCATCCGAGACACAATTTTAAAACACAGCCATTGAAAATAAATATTAGTATTACTGACATCTATGAGAACTATTCTGAACTTCTTGCGCGTGCTCTTTACAAACAGTATTTCTACTCATGTTACGTTATTCCTTTAACAGATGTCGCTTTAAATGCTTTGATCTAATCGTGCAAAATTATAGGTTTTTATATAAAATCCATAATAATATTAATACTTTTTTCTGTTTTGTTTCAGATTACATTATTGCCGATTAGAGTCGCGACAAACGAATAATTCCAAAACTATAGTCAATTTCTAAAGTTCCTAAAGCCAACTTTAGTTTTAAGTTAGGAATAATGTATAATTCAAACGAATTCCTTCATAGTGCGGGTGTCAGCCGGCACATGCAGGCTACGGGGGAGACACCCTCGCAGAAGACCAGCATGAAACGTCGCTCATGCGAAGTCCCCTTAGGGGATATATCCTCGAACAATTTCAAGGTATCCCTAGGCGATATTACCAATGATTCATTAAATTACGACACTAGATCGATAAGATCTTCTCGATCTGAGGATACTAGATCTTTGAGATGTTATAGACCTATCGATACTAGAAGTTACAAGAATTTTCGTTCGTCTCTAGCGGACATATCGACTTGCGATACATTTAGCACTCTCTCGCGACCCCCAAGTTACGACCAATTGTCCAGAAGATCTATAACTGAAGGCCCGGAAGGTCAAGGCATCACTTCAAGCATCGAAGGTGTACTGTGGGCTGACGAAGAGGAAGACGAATACTTCTATCACGAAAACATCACAACAGCTTGGAATCAAGGTGAGCCTTGCATTTATTTTGTTCATTTTATATTTTGTTGCGATGTACATAGTATACGTATTTTGTTCATAGATACGCATGTCTATTTATTATTATTTTGTACCTACTATTTACTGTTAGTTTTGAGCTCACATAATAAGTATGAAACATAAAATAGGTATATAAATCCTGATATAGATATATAAAAGATAGGTAGGTAAGTATTTTCATGTGTCAATACAAAATCTAAGATTCTAAAATTACATTTAAAATCTTAGATGTTTGTGTTATCAGCCTGTCTGTCGACCTTAACATTAAAAAAGATTAGATACATTTTTGGTTTATCGTTGGATGAATTAATTAGTCTGATTGTTGTTGTTGTAAGCGACAGTAAAAACAGTCATCAGAATGGTGTGATGACCGTTTTTACAGTAAATTTATAAGAATGTTCTTTCTGACTTTTTTTAAAATAGTTATTTGTTTTAAAAAATATCCTTTTAGATGCGTTTGAGACTAGAAATAAATATTCTCACGATCTAAATAACCGTTAGTAGTAAAATCAAAACAAATCAGGAACGCACCGCGGTTTATTGAACTTCCGATCAATGATCATGATCAATGAGCCTTTCAACCGGGAACATATTTTCATAATTACCCGCCCACACGGTACCCGTGCACAAATACAATCTGTATTTGATTAAAAGCAGGTGTTATTAAATTAATGGAAAACATACATTCTGTGCATCAACATTGATTTGTAACTCAATTGAAAATCTTACTTGTTATTTGACTATGACATAAAGTTGAAGTCGAGCTGATAATCAGGGTTGGAAAAAACAGTTTTTTCTTATATTTTATAAAACAAACAGTTCAAAATGTTTAAAACAAGTGTTTTTTTTTTTTTTTTTTTACATTTTACCTTTAGGCATCCATAGCGAATAATAATCCATTTCTAAACTATTTCCTAATTCACATTAGTAAAAATTAATAAAACGATAAATATTAACTTTTTGTTGCGTAGCTCTAATCTAATCAATACAAACACTTTACATACACCTTGTATGTAGGTAGAGAGAGAGCGGGGAATACCCACTAATCCAGTGAATTACATACTTTCTTTCGACCGCCGACATAGGGACTCCCTACGGGACTTTACTGGCGGGGAGTTACCTATGCAGTGTATAAATACCACAGCCTGTCTGTCTATTACTTCATTTAATTATTAAAATTCTGTGAAGTGTGAAAGATAACTTGCTATGTTTAATTTCAATTCCAAATAAAGGTTTCCTTATCTTAGAATTAATAATTTAAATAAAAATACAACAAAGCCTCAACTTGTAAATTTATTTTAAGCTATTTAAGAGTTCTACATATATATTCGGTTGGATTTATTTCCATTCATTTGCAATTAAAGGTAGTTTTAAACCCTGTTTTTTTCGTCATGTTTAAAACATTGTTTAAAACTTGTTTTAAACTGTGTTTTGAAACACTTAATAAAAAACATAGTTTTATTTCAAACTGTTTTAAACACTGATTTAAACATGTGTTTTAAAACAACTTGTTTTAATCATGCCAACCCTGCTGATAATCCACTTGGATATTGAACTTGCATTTAAACCATAATATGTAACTAAAGGCGGATTCTTGTTGTGTTATTAAATTGAATGATTTTAGTATAATTATTGTGTTAAAATTATCATAAAAAATACGGTTTAGCTACGTTTTAGCTAAAAATATTATTACAAGTAGTATAGATTTTCTAGTGATAATTATTTTATGTTTTACTTGAAACTAGAAACCTTAGAAACTAAACTTAGTAGTTCAACTTAGATAACTAACTGCTGTCGCACGCGACTTCGTACGCATAACTTTATAAAATATAGCCTATGTTGCCAGTTGATAATATAGCTTTCTGTAGGTGAAAGAATTTTCAAAATCGGTTCAGTAGTTTACGAGTTCATCGCGGACAAACAAAGTGACACGAAATTTTTATATATGAAAGATAATCTGACTGTCTGTTCAAATAAAAAGTAATATTTTAATAAGTAGTATCTATGATTGAAATATCATAGATGATCTATATATAAATCCATGATATTACCATATTACTTCCTCATAATCATCATTTCAATCGCAGGATGTCATACAATATATATTACTTCATACAATAGATATATTATATTTATTGTATGATTTTTACCTAAAAATACCTATATAATAAGTAAAAATAAAGGAACCCGAGTTAAAAGTTATTGTAAAATCTACTCAACTGTAAATATAAAATAAATAATGAAAGAAAAACCCATAGTCTTATGGTGTAAGTACCTATATTTATGGGAAGTATAATTTATGTCTATTATAAAACGATATATAAATCAATAATTTGTCGTTGAGAATATTGAAATATTAGAAAATTCATTCACAGCTCGCCTCGCTTATGCAAGTGGTCAGACGTGAATGTAGGCGAAATACTGCGCGGCATCGCCCTTTAAGATGATATCGTGATGGATATGCGCCGGCGCAGGAGAAACACTAATTGAGTACCGAGCTCTTAATGAGGCTACTGGATACACTGACTTTCTACTGTTAAAACGTATATTATTGATTTATGCTTTTACCAGATCCTCCTATCGGCTTATTGATGAATTCTCGCAGACTTTATATCTGGACTTTCATGTCTGGACCTGAACTCGAATGTCAACATCTACCAATCAGTAGCGCTAACCATAAAAGTCTATACATATAACAAAATCGTAAAGTGCACGTTGTAGGTACTCATTTTATTTGGTCATAAATCGAAAAAAAAACTCGAAATCTTCGACTTTACTTTAGTTTTTGGAGATTTTAACCCTAAATGAATCGAAAATTGTGTTTAATAGTCATCTCGCACGATTTTATTTCGTACGAAATGTGCGAAGAGCCAACTTAAAATTTAAATATATTTTCGCGGTTTTTTCGATTTATGACAAGTTTGCATTCGGCTCCCGAGACCTCAAGCTTGGATTATTCATTGGGCCAACATCATACAAAAAAAAAACTACCGGATTTGACGCAAGGTCTGTATGATAGGGTTACTGGGCTAATAGCGCTCCCTCATAACTTTCTTTAGCTTGGATCCAGAGTCTATTAATATTCAACTCGTATTATTCAAAACTGTAAATGAACGTTGTGAACACCGTGATTGTTAAACAGAAATCAAACATAAAACATTAACGTTGGTAAATATTTCAAACGTCCCTTCGCGGGTGGTCCAGGTCTAATTATAAATAGAAACCCACGTCTCTACGTATTTTTGATGGAAATATATAAAACGTGCACTCAAACATATGTTAAAGCTAGTCAATGTTATTAAAATGGCGCCTGACTCACAGTTGGTTGCGAATTGCATATAAAAATTAATAAACCAAACAGCCCTTACTAAGGAGTGCAAGTCAAAGTCCAAATATTCACTAATAAACACCCATTCCTACCAAAATTTTTAATTTCTTGCTTTTTTACGTGAAATATGACCTCGTAAAAAAGCTACTACTAAGCCAAAAAAACGCAAGTAAGTGAGCCTAGAAAACTGAAATTTAGAACAAAGAAGATTAGGCCCCATATTAGAAAACTGCTCTCATCTCTGGGCTGGCGCGCCAAAATACCAGCTAGATCCATTTGACGCTCACACAAAAACGGTTAGAACCCCTTAGTTTAAGAAGGGATGTAGTCTCTTTTTGTGTGTTCTACCGGCTGTACAATGAAGAGTGCTCTGATGAGTTGTTCCAACTAATGCCTACCCCAAATTTTTACCAGCGTACTGCGCGTCATAGATGTGGAGTTCATCCGCATTACTTGGATAAGGTGCCACTACGCACAGTCCGGTTCGGTAGAAACTTTATCCCACGGACGCGCGAACTTTGGAACAATCTCCCTCCTGAGGTATTTCCCCCTAGCTACAATATGGGCTACTTCAAGCGAGGGGTAAACAAATATCTACAGGGTAGGCAGCGCACTAGCACTCCCCTGGGTCATTAGGCGGCGGTCAATGACCTACCATCAAGTGGGCCGCCTGCCTGTCTGCCACCTTTATATTATAAAAAAAAAGAAAAAAAGAAAGGATTTTTTGAAAATTTCAACTCCAGACGTAGCCGGGGGCGGGTCGCTTATTTTCATAAAAGAGAATATTAAATTTATCTTTCATCGAGAACTTATAGTAGGAGTGAACTATATGTACCTACCGTAATAATTGGTCCAAGTGAGTCGCACTTGCTCGCCTACCGCGAGATATATCATAGATATTATAGAGATTATTCAATGTTAATTGAGCGTTGCGAACACTTTATAGTTTACCTAGAAACATATTATTATCAAGCTGCAGGACTGGCCAGTCTCTAAAAGGAGTTTATATAATAAAATCATTTAACGAATATGATTTGCTAACATTTGTTCATAATATGTAGTAGATTACATACAAGAGTAAGGTATGTATGTATGATTAATTGTATGGTATCTGTGTATGATTAACCAGAAATATTATATACGAGCAAGCGAAGGTTTTTGTTGATCACTGCACGGTGAAACACTGTACTTTTTATCAATTATTATTGGAGAAAAAAAGAGAAAAGAAACATTGTGATGACTTATGATTTTAGGTCATATTTTTACTTACCTATTTAGTACGAGTAATATTATAATATTCTTTGTATAAATTAGGAAACTATAGGTCTTGAATTATAAATTTGTGTTCTTATTATTAATTTTTGTAACTAATACACAATAAAGGGAGGGGTTCATAGCTAGTTACAATATGGAATCAAACAAATTGCTGCAGGGTCACAACACACCTGCCCCTGGTGTTGCTTGTATTTTTAGGCAACGGTAACCACATTACATCAAATGGGCAGTTATCCTACCTGCTATAAAATATCATTTACTTGATTCAGTTTTTACTGTATAGGTACCTACGTATAGCCGTTATTGTATGGTAAAGATTAATCATGATTGATAAATTACCACCAGAATGAATGCTTAGGGTGAATATTTATAATAGAATTCAAAATGAATATTTAGCTAGTATTTTTGCATAAGCATAGACAGTTTATAGGCAGAGAGTACTAAACGAAACTCCTTTTTAAAATTGTGATTCATCTGGGCTCTGGAAATATGATTTTAAAAGCTGCGTGTAAAATCTTGTTAAACATTATAATACATCTGAAGGCTTAGTACAAAATGTTCATTCTGTCTTTAATTATCTTCGATATCAATCTTTAATATTTCATATAGAGGAACGTTGATTATTGTAACATGCCCTTTTTTATTTAAAACATATCCTATTAAATCGGGCATAAAGTTTAAATTATTTTAACCCTTCTCGCAAATCTGTCACCATATTTGCAACTCCTTTTATCAGTAAATTACCGTAATGCTATTAACGAAGGCATTTAAAGTGAGATAAATTTAACGCAAATTAATGTTTCAGAGGACAGATTACATGAACTGCTTTAAAATACTACATTAAAACAGTTTAAAACCTGATAACCTCTATTTGTACGTTAAATTTTTAAATAACGGTATAAAATTTCATGTAGAGACTTCTAGAACTTAGAAGAAGCATTTGAAAAGAAAAATACGTCTAAGTTTTCCATAAATAAGATCAATTTTTTGTTTTTCAAATAACTTATATAGATATTAAATTCAAAGAATAAAATTTTCTTAAATATAAAAAGCTTTTCAAGAAAAACTTTTTCTTTGTTTTAAATGCGAATACAACTAAGTATATAGCAGTAAAATATCAGCAATAGTGATGCATACCATACAATGTTATAAGTTTTTGTATACCTCATTATTTAAGTATTAGAGTATCACTAGCAACTGGCCCCGGTTATGCACGAATGGATTTCACTTAAGGACAGGTTCAATCTAGACTAAGTAGCCAAGGTAATAAAGGTTAGGTAATCCAACTGGTACGGAGTACTATTCTTAACGGTGGCATATTGGCGAAACCTCTAGTATTAGTAGTAGCAAAATTTATATGAACCTGTTCATATTATGCATATCCCGGGAAAAAGCCAAACCTCTCATTCTGATCGAATATTTTCTAAATGCTACAACTTTTGGCAAAAATTACAGTTCAGACATAACGTGTGTTCCCTTCTTACATTGCTCTCTCCCCGCTAGTGTCGGGTTAAAATTAGTCTTAAAATCAGAAACTTTTATATCTGAAACTAGCGGCCTGTTCCCGGCTTTGCCCGGGGTGCATTTTTTTTACGTAAAAACCTTCCCTGTCCCTCTATCCATGAGTGAAGACAGAATTAAAATCGGTCCACCCGTTCTCGAGTTTTGCGCTTAGCAACACATTTAGGGATTCATTTTTATTATAATCTATATATATAAAAATCTCGTGTCACGATGTATGTTCGCGATAAACTCTGAAACTACTAAACCGACTTTGATCAAACTTCATAAGTATCTGTTATTTGGTCCAACTTAAAAGATAGAATAGTTTATATCTTATTTTGTTTATTATTTTTTTCAAATTATATAAAAAAATATTATTATTAAATTACATAGCGCCATCTGTTGATACCTATTCAATCCAGCAATTATTTGTTAAAATTATCTGTGAGTTCCATGACAATCTAACAGATGGCGGTGTAAGACAATCTAACAGATTGCACCCGGGCGAAGCCGGGAGCGGGCCACTAGTATAGATATAAGAAGATGGAACTCTACATGCCTAAAGAATAAAAAAATTCCATTAACGTTTCATCCGTCATTTTTTTTTCTTCACCTTATAAAATACCTCCACAATAGAACACTTGTCATTCATCACCTACGTTGACGACTTGATCGATACATTGTGAAATGTAGAATTAGTCATTAATTGATATAAGTAACTAATTAAGTTTTTAATTACAATTTGAAATGGTTGACCAAAACAATAGCTTCAAAAGTTTTATATTACGAATAGCCCATAGTCTCATGCTGTGTTAGGTACTCAACAGTCAAGTACATCATATAATTTGCATTAATCCCACTTCTATCCTAATTATTATCTATATGAATCTAAAATTGAAGCTCTTCGTCACCTGTTACTGGTTTCAAGTGTTACACATGCAGGTGAATTCTCACACTTAGTGGGAAAATGCTTGTCAACTAACCCAACACCATTCGAGTAAGTCGGCTGACACCATTACTTTGTCTAGACTGTAGACATCGGACTGACTAATGAAGGAGTAAGTTGGAAGCTGTGGCGATTAACAAATTATATTAACAATCGAACATAGTTGAGAAAAAAATTAGCAAAACATATCACATTCTTATGTATATTAATCTTTATCTATATAAACTAGCGGTCCGCTCCCGGCTTCGCCCGAGGTGCATTTTTTTAACGTAAAAACCTTCCCTGATTATCCCTCTGTCTATGAGTGAAGACAGAATTAAAATCGGTCCACCCGTTCTCGAGTTTTGCGCTTAGCAATACATTTAGCGGCCCGCTCCCGGCTTCGTCCGGGGTGTATTTTTTCTAAAATAAACGTAGCCTAAGTTACTCCTTATTACATCAGCTACCTGCCAATAAAATTCCCGTCAAAATCGGTCCAGCTATTTCAGAGATTATCCGGAACAAACAGACAGACAGACAAAAATTGTAAAAAATGTTATTTTGGTGTATGTACCGCAATTTACATAAACAAAAAGTAGCCTATGTTACTCCTGACGACCCCCTCTTCATGTCTGCAAAGTTTCATCGAAATCGCTTCAGCCGTTTCTGAGATTACCCCGAACAGACAGACAGACAGACAGACAGACAGACAACAATTCTAAAAAAAGTTATTTACGTTTTAACAGCATGCGAATGACTCTCTAAGCTTAGTTTGAGGCAGTTTTTCGCAAATCACAGACAGACACTCTGATTTTATTTATATAGATATTAGATATTTATATGTCTGTCTGTCTGTCTGTCTGTCTGTCTGTTCGGGGTAATCTCAGAAACGGCTGAAGCGATTTCGATGAAACTTTGCAGACATGAAGAGGGGGTCGTCAGGAGTAACATAGGCTACTTTTTGTTTATGTAAATTGCGGTACATACACCAAAATAACATTTTTTACAATTTTTGTCTGTGTGTCTGTTTGTTCCGGATAATCTCTGAAATAGCTGGACCGATTTTGACGGGAATTTTATTGGCAGGTAGCTGATGTAATAAGGAGTAACTTAGGCTACGTTTATTTTAGAAAAAATACACCCCGGACGAAGCCGGGAGCGGGCCGCTAAATGTATTGCTAAGCGCAAAACTCGAGAACGGGTGGACCGATTTTAATTCTGTCTTCACTCATGGACAGAGGGATAACCAGGGAAGGTTTTTACGTTAAAAAAATGCACCTCGGGCGAAGCCGGGAGCGGACCGCTAGTATGTACATATAGTAAACTCAAAAGCGCAGACGGAAGAATTTTTGTGAGACTATGAAATTGAAATATTTAATTATTCAATAGTCAAATTATTGAAGTTGAAGACAAAGTCAGTGATTGCAGTGTTACTAAAAATTCATTTCAAATTCCATTAGATGTATTTTTTTTTTATAAATATTTTGATAGATTCTTTAACACTTAATTCTCAACATTTTAATATATAATATTTCATATAATTTAGTTTGTAATCTTAATATTTTAATCCTAAATATAACTGTCACTTGGTTGAATGCTAGAGTTATGCAGGTTATACCATTTCGTAATTGTTAGAATTAAACTTCACGCCTTTTCTTGTGAATTTTACCCTGAACAATTTAACTATCTTTATAATTCACTCTATATGCAAATAGAGAGAAAATGATAGAATGCTTATTTACCAGTTATGTATGATTATAGCAGTAACTAGACATAATTTTGAACTCACGTCTGCATTTTAATGTAAGACTGTATCAATTTAGGTAGTAGAGAAAACTAAAGCCTATTCATGAAAGGTTTAAAGAATCCAATCCTTCTTTGCTCACATTTCTATGACAAACTATGAATATACTTAAATATGATATGCTATATTTATGTAGTGACAGGTCACACTGCATTTTGCAGTCATTTTGCAAAGATATATTATTTCGATGCACTTGGCCAGCCCCTCTTACAGAACCACCTCCTTTAGAAGATCACAGTAAAGTAACAACACTTATAAATTAAGTAAAATAAATCAGAAAGAGAGATGAACAAGGAGATGCAAGAAATTTCTACCACAAAAATAAGTAAAACCTAATTCCATAATATGAATATTGGGTCGATATCCTTAAGCTTCAGGATTCGTCTTGAAGCATTTAAAGAATTTAGAAGTCTCATTAAAACAAGTGTGGTGGTTATAGATTCTCATGAACAAATAGAAACTTTCATCGAGTCTTAACTAGTCGATGCATTCGCCACTAAATCATCACACAATCTGTCCAACGTTACGATACGAGTTGTAGACGTTTTGATAAATGTGTTAAGGAGCTTGCGTTTATTTTATATTCGTATGCCGTTTCCTTTCTCTGCGTTTCTAATTAGATATTTTATAATATTTCTGAGTTATATTTAAAAAAAATTCTTCTTCCCGTGGATTACATTATTATATTATCTTAATCAATAAATCCAATTTATAACTTTTACTGTAAGTATAACGAAAAGTCACTGAAGTTCGTTAAAGTCCCCGATAAAAATATAGCTTTGACGACATACGAATAGATTTCAAACACAATATCCAAATTATTACACTTTTTAAATCCTTGATTTGTCAAATTAGAGATTGATCAAAACCTAAAATCGTAATTAATTGATTCGTGAAATGTTGATCTGCAGTAAATTTGGCACTAGGGCATTTCGGATTTCAGTCACTCTGGGATTAAGACATTTTAATGTTTGGTCGAATTAGGATAGGTCAATTCAATTTCAGGCAAAATGGGAAACAGACAATTTGGGATTAGGTTATAATGATTTTAATTTAATAATATCTTAGACTTCTTAACATCAATACTAATAATAAATCTGTAAGGGTCGGTCATGGAGTAAGTTACTTTGTTTTCAGAGATATCGTGTTTATAGGCTCTATACATGATACTGAAACTAAATTGACGATTTTTAGAATTTTTTTCTGTACGTATGTATGTATGTATGTTCTTCCATAACTCTGAAATGAATTAACTGATTTTCATGAAACTTGGTAGGTAAACATTAGGACGTACGGGACACAGGATAGTCTACTTAATATTTTTCAACGCGGACGAAGTCGTGAGCACCAGCTAGTTCTTAATATAAGTTAATTGAAAATGCATCATATCAGTTACAGTAAAAAACGAGTAAGTTTTTAAGTTGTTTCCTTTATAACTTGCTCAATATTATTGCCTGATGTTACATCCGCAATTTTTTATGAAATCTTTGGCTTCTATGTCATAGTAAATAATATAATGCAAACTATCTTTAAGCTTATTATACATCTCGCTCTTATTACATCTTATATACACCTAGCTCTTATATACATCTCAGAATAATTCAAGAATAGCAAACACGTTTTATATTAAAACGTTCATAAAAAGTCTGCCATCGATCAGAACATAGATCTTACTTTTAAAGACAGGATTCCTTGCATTTATTACAGCCCCTACTTTTTTCACTATTACGAAAATTAGATGGTTTATAATGTCTGCAATATGTATAAGGTCTAATATCGGAACTTTCAGACCATCAAACTGGCTTCACTTTCCTCGCCACTTTCAAGCAAGCGTTTGCTATAAATAATACCGTTCGCCACACGTATTTGAATAAACATATACATACATACTGCTTTCTTCTTGTAAATATTATGGAAGAATGTATGGCGTCCACTCAACGTAATTATCTTTATCTAGCCGCATTAGAAACAGAGTTGCCTTGGTGCCGGTGCCTGCGTTTTCACTTCATAATATTGCAATTCTCGCTCCCTACTTTCTAAGGGTCTCTCATCGATGGACCGCATTGATCAAAGCAAATATCTCTCGAAGAAAATAAGTCTACGTTTATTACAAAATATAATATTTAAAAAAAAATCAAATTAAAATAAGTATTCAACAAAAATATCGAGAAATACATATTGTGTTTACATAATAATTTGTATCAATATAAAAAAAAGTGTTTTAATAAGTATACTTTAATAAGTAATAAGTTTTAATTTAATAAGTAGGTAGGTACATTTTTACTATGATAGGGTACACAGTTATCGATCCTCACTTTATTTAATGGCATAACAACTTAATTATTTTTTTTTTATTATATAAAACATAACAAAATAGATGTGTACTGCTGTGTTTCGTGTGAGTAAGGGATGATAAAACCCAATTTCCTATCTCCTAATACCTTATCTTTAAACCCAATAAGGTCGACAAAGTCATTGGTCGACAAATATGGATATGCAGCCACCTATGGCGTTGTTTTACCAACTATCAAGAGGCTATGAAAACTGCTAATTTGACGTTTCTCCTCACTTTAATATAAGTGCACTGTGGCTGATACATTTCAAACAAATCTTTATAATTTCAATTTATACTTAAAAACCTTGTTAACGGCCCGTAAATCAAGTTAATGCTCCATCTCAATAAGCAATGAATTATCTTTTATTATGATGTTTAACTTTGTCTCTGCCAATAAAGACACATTAATAACAATTAAAATGATATATTTGTACATTAAAGATGCCATTGGAACAACACGTGACCAATAATAAATGTTGAGAAATGTACACCGTCAAGTAAAACAAATAAAATCGTAAGAAAAAAAAACGTTTAAGCGAAAAAATTAAAACGAATGAAAATTTCTCATACTTTAATCTCGCCGAAATTCCTTCTTTATGACTTTCGTTCGCCAAATGCCAAAAAAAAACTATATATTACTAATGTATAAAGCTGAAGAGTTTGTTTGTTTGGTTGAACGCGTTAATCTCAGGAACTACTGCTTCGAATTGAAAAATTCTTTTTGTGTTGGATTCTGGATTCTGGTGCCCCCCCGAAGTCGCGGGCACCAGCTTGTCAATTATAACAGACCCAAATTGATTTTTCGAGGGCTTAATAGATATATACTGTTTTGATTTTAAATTAAAAAAAATATCAATTTCAAAATGCTATTTGTCAACGAAGAATTATTTGAATTGTTAACTATCAATTTCTCGTACATCATCTACTGCTAGATGCCTGGATGTAGTCCTCTCCCAAGGCTCGCCACCATGCACGACTCACAGTCCTTCGCACCCAGCCGTTCCTGCGAAACCTTTTAGACGACCTGATAAGGGCTACTTCTGACTGGTCCTATAGGACAATCGGCGGCAAATTTGAGATCACAACGAGGCCTTATAAACACCGCCTTGTCCTTTCGAACCCACCTCCTGCAGCCAGGCTGCGTTCTACTCCTGTGGCGACCCACTGGAACATCAATGGGCCACCACATCTCTCATCAAGTCCCGGACGCCAGATCTGACGCCCGGAATCGCCGGACGACGCCTTGCAGCGGCGTATACCGGCTCTTAGACCCCGTATTAGGCAGTCTTCGGGGGCCGGATTTACCCGGGAGCGAAACGACGAACCCTAACAAAATAATCCTTTTAATTTTCCTAAGTTTTAAACTTTTATTGAAAACCTTTAAGACTGCCATTGATGGTTGGTCCCAACCATTGAGTTTTCAGGTCCAATATTGTTTTCAAAATAAGATTAATTTAAAAATATAATTTCTAATTATAAAAGTAAAACTTTTGTTTTTCTTCACGTTATAAAGACTAATAAAACAAAGTAATCATATTCCTTTGATTTATCTTCACGCACAATTCTTATAACCGTGCGTATAAAATGTATTTATTACACAAAACATTATACAGTACGCCCTATAAAAGGTATAAAATCCAATTGAAAAAACCAGATGCGGCTGCTAATAAGGAAGCCGAGCGTAAATATTTACAATATATTTATCGAACGCTTCCGCAGTCGAATTACACAGAGCTAGATCCATTTCGGTATAAATTATTTTGAAATAACAATTTACAAGCATAAGGGGTTGTATCTTCAATGTTAGACTGCGTACCTTATTTTATATAGAATGAACATCAAACTTTTAATTGAATTTGTATTAAAAATGTTATATTGTAACCTTTGATTAATGAGAAAATCAACAACTTGATTACTTATTTATTAAAATTTAATACTAAATATATTGTTATCTATGTTATCTATATGATCTATGTTATCAATATTATCTATGCTGTGACTATGATGTGTTTTTAGACGAACGGATTAAACCTTCAACTGAACTGTTTGTCTGCCTGCCATCCTTTATCTTTAAAAAAATATATATATCTGTAATATTCTCTTCAATTTCTGAAGTTTGTTCGGAAGAAGTACTCACTATTCATGAAACAAAAAAATGTCATCATCAATACTAATAATAAATCTGTAAGGGTCGGTCATGCAGTAAGTTACTTTGTTTTCAGATATCGTGTTTATAGGCTCTATACATGATACTGAAACTAAATTGACGATTTTTAGAATTTTTTTTTTGTATGTATGTATGTTTGTATGTTCCTCCATAACTCTGAAACGAATTAATTAATTTTCATGAAACTTGGTAGATAAACATTTGGACGTACGGGACGCAGGATAGGCTACTTTTTTCTTTTTCAACGCGGACAAATTTGTTTTTATTATCTGTAGTTCCACGAAAATCTAACAGATGGCGGTGTACAGCGCATAGGTACAATAATTACTCATATATTTTCTTTTTCAACGCGGACGAAGTCGCGGGGACCAGCTAGTTAATAATAATACCAATTGTCATTTGACGTCGCGACATTATGGTGAATTATATGGTAAGCATTGCTCATTGTATTATATGGTATTATGGTACTGTCGCTGTGCTTGGCGACATTTTTTGTGTACATGGCATTCGCGGTTTGTAACTTGCGATGTCCTGTGAAGCGGCCTTAATTACCAAAGTCGGCATCGACGCTAAATGATGGAAATGATATAGTCATTATTTCAGTGATGTATAATTATGTTCTTAAAGGCGACTGATCAATTGTGAAAGTTTAACGGTCATTAAATAAAGAAAGAAAGATCAACAACATACCCAAAAAGAATATTTTTATATAAAATTAATGCCAAACAAACGCGTTTTATATCAATTGAAAATATTGTAATAATTTATCAATTACAATATGTATTTTCAATATTGCTATGCTGCAAAACTAAATAAATCGGTTTAGTAGTCATCTCGCACAATTTTATTTCGTATGAAATGTGTGAAAAGCCAAATTTAAATTTAAATATATATTTTAGTAGTCATCTCGCTCACATATTATTTTCATTAAAAAAAAACTCATTCATCAAACCTTTGCTGATTTTGCAACAAATTCGCGTTTGGATGACGGGTAATTCTTATAATCCTATACTATAATATAGAATCCTATATTGTATAATTGTGTAATTGTTGTCGCCCTTTGCAATTTTAGTAAAAATTATCTCAAAATTTTATACTTTAAGACTAAACGGTATTTAGATTAAACAAAAATGACATGTTCAGTAATAAAATTACTTCTGCTAACCAGTTACATAGTTTTTTTTTTAAATGTTTGTAAACAATCCAAATATAATGTTTGTCGAATGTTATACACACATGTATTTGCAATGATGTATAACAATGAGAACAGGTTGCAAGTCCGTTTATAGCAAACAATTTACTTATTAGAGGGAAAGAAAAATTGAGCGCTAAAATGTTGCTTTCACCAATTTGAACAAAATTTCATAAAAGATAAAATAATTAGGGTTTCTATTTTTAAATATAACTCATAAATAAATTTATAATTTAAGATATAAAAATTACTAAATTCGCCATGAAAAAAAATAAAACGAAAGGAAAAATTTCAAGATGACCTTATCGTGAAATTTGTCCTTACATTTTTGATGAAATTTCTGCTCACTACCCTCCATATTAATTTCACGGAAAAGAAATTCCACTTAAAAAGCGAAAAATATGTTTGGTTTATTATTTTAAAAGTTTCTTTATTGTCAATTATTCTTTCAGACTATAATACGTCTTCATATCACGCATGAAGAGATGAAAGCGACCTGAAACCACTGTTTTATTTAATATTATATTACTTAAACCATAGGAAGGAATCCAAATGTAGAATCTAAGAAAATTGAGTACGCTGGATTGCATCTTATCTAAGTAATAGAAGCCAGTTAGTTGCGTTGAAAGGTTTTGTTTCGTCACCCAGACCAGTCTTCTCCGGAGTGCCCCAAGGATCATTGTTGGGACCACTTTTATTTGTCATTTTCATAAATGATCTTGTTGGACGTTTTCAGTCTTCCTGTCTCCTTTACGCTGATGATCTGAAACCGTTTACGTCTATTAATAATCTGAACGACTGTGTTACTCTTAAGAGGGATCTTGATGTTCTGGCCGATTGCTGCATGGCAAATAAGATGGCCCTGAATGTTGATAAATGTCAAATTATCACATTTACAAGTAAATTTCACAGAATTAAAAGTAATTACCATATTCGAGATTTTGCATTGAGACGTGTATTTGTGATTAGAGATTTAGGCATTCTCTTTGACGAAAAACTCTCATTTAGAGATCATTATGATTACATTGTCAGTAGATGCAACAAATTATTAGGCTTTGTCATAAGGTCCACTAAGCAATTTAAAAAGCCTGCTTCCACTCTTTCCTTGTTTTGTGCCTTGGTGAGAAGTGTTCTCGAATACTGCTGCCCAGTTTGGTCTCCCTTCTATGCTATTCACATTAATAGGATTGAGTCCCTGCAGAAAAGGCTTCTTAAAATAATTTCATATAGAAATGGACTAGGTCGTACACTCCACAAATATACTGATCGCCTTAGGAGTTTTGGATTGTTATCTCTGGAAGATCGTCGAGGGAGGTATGACATCATTTGTCTTCATAAAATACTACATTCTTCCTGGGATTGACCGAATCTGCTCTCCGCGATTAAGATTAAAATTAAATACAGATCACGTTCTCCCCACTCTGGTCCCTTTGCCATTGAAGCATATAAAAACAACACATCCTATTATAATCCCTTGGTTAGGATGTGTCGGTTATAATGATATGGAAATCGGGTGTGAGGTCGGTTTTGATATATTCGACGGCAGGTTTTCTCGATTTAAAAATGGATTAAGGCTGATATTCAAGTAGTAAGTAAGAAAATGTTATTAATTTAGAACTAATTTAGTAATATACTTAAGACGTATTAATAACCATTAGTAGTTAGTTAAACATGTTAAGTACACTGTTTAGGAGTGCAATTTAGATTAATCAATACACTTGTAATATATAGTTATCATGTATATAATTGTATTCTGTTTGTGTGCTAGATCAAATAAATAAATAATATTTAAAGAATGAAATTTTATCTCTTATAATATAAAAATTAATCCCTAAATATGTTGCTAAGCGCAAAACTCGAGAACGGCTGGGCCGATTTTAATTCTGTCTTCACTCATGGATAGAGGGATAATCAGGGAAGGATTTTACTTTTAAAAAAAATGCACCCCGGGCGAAGCCGGGAGCGGGCCGCTAGTATTATATAAATGTTATTTGAAGGCACTAGATCCTTTATAGAAAGACCAGAGCTTAAATTCCAACGTACCATACTTTGTCCAAAAAGTATATGTAGTTACATAGTAATAATATTAATATATGAAATACTCCCCATAATGCAGCATTTTATTGACCTAGCAGCAAGTTTTTGCGTCGACCGATGGATGAGTCACGCGAGTCAACGCTCCCTTAGAGACGCGCCTTTTGATGAAGTTTTTACGTTGAAGCTTTTTACTGCCTTTGAATTGAAGCCTTCTAGCAATCCGATGTTTACTTTGAATTAATTGATTGGACATATATTTTTACAAGAAAAGCAAAAGCAAAAAAAAAACTAAACTAAAACACAATTATACTAACGCTATGAACAAAAAAAAAATGAATAAATGTTTTACTAGCGCTGAAAACATCGGAAAACTGCACTTAAATCAATTGGCATTAATTTCAGATAATATTGAAGTTAATATAGATAATTTTACTATCAAATCGGGAAATTTTTAGTAGGTACGTTTTATATTGTACGATAAAAATCATACGATTGTCATACGACACTATCAGCAGATAATATCATAAACATATGATATATAATAATGTTATAAAAACAATAATTTATACAAACTAATGGAAAATTTGCAAAACTAATGCAAGTTTCATGTTTATACATTATTTATTACATTTTTTTTTAAATTTTAAGATATCAAAAAATAGAAAGAAATAAAGAAAGAAAGAAGAAACAGGTCACCCCTTTTTGGAAATATTGTATAATTCGTATTCGTAACACATTTGATTCTAGTGTGACAATCAAAGCAATTAATCTCGTGCAAGGTGGTCAATGAAATATTAGAAAAAAACATCAGCGACATAAATGATAGCCATGCATGTAAAAAGAAATCACTTCTAGAAAAGAACCTTTTTCTGATAAACGGCCTTAACAACTCAAGCGTTTTTTTAATTTTTATTACCTATTTCATATAAAAAAGACCCTCATTTAAATAGAGAAATGTGCTTCCAACTAAATTGTAAAAATATATAAGTAAGTTATTTCGATTTTATTTTGATTCAATAATCGCTTTATTGTCTTTAATTTTTGCTTTTTACTTTTTATAGTAATTTTTTTTTATCCCCTGTTCATCTAGCAAACTTTTCGGGCGATATTTAGCCAGAGGTTAAACATGCAGCGATGAGCCCACCTAAGTAACTTTCCACTTGGAAAAGGAAGAATATGATGTACTTCGGAGAGTGTGCTCAGGAGCTGCATGAACTCATACCGCCTTCCCCTTTCTTCCATCGGACATACAGACATACGGCTGGTTACCATCCTCATCTTGTCGATATCCCTCTATTTCGGACCAAGCACTTTAAAACATCCTTTATAATGCGCACTGCCAAGGTTTGGAACTCCCTGCCGGCGTCTGTATTTCCGAGCACATATAACCTGAATCTATTCAAAGTTCGAGTGAATAGGCACCTTCTGGGTGAGCTCGCTCCATCATAGGCCTCATTTTCGTTACACACCTGGATGTTGGCCAAGAGCATCTTCTACTTCTATCTTCTACTAAAAAAAAAATATGATGATGTTTATTTCATTTTTTATGTAGGAGTTCTTGGAGAACTCGCCTCTTGCGTATAATTGTGTACACAAAATAAGTATGTAATGCATAGTAGAGGGACGGCTCACTACGTTTTATAATCATAAAAATTAGGCAGCTCGTTTTGCAAAAAAATAATTTTAAAGAAAAATAAGGTGCAACTTAACTTCGGTAGCGCATTTGCAACCCCTATGTGTGTTGCTTGTGTTAATAGGCGACTAGCCCTTCAGCCTGGAATCCCAACTTTCATTTAAAAAATGTGTTTTAGTTACAAATTACATAGATAACGCTTCATACATGACCATGCAAATGTATCTTCTCGTGTGCATTTTTATAAAATTCAAAATGTTATTTTAAAATCCACAATACACAACCACGCATATATACACGACCACGAAAATGCATCTTCTGCTTGCAAAGATTACATTATTTCAATGTCTCGTGTTATTTTTTTTTAAATTCAAAATAAGCTAACTTAAAATCCAATAAATCGAGTAAAAATGTGCTTATTTTAAAATTCTTCGCGTGATTCAGTCAAATGTCTACTTAATTGTTTTCACAAAGACCTCTATACCTTATAATATACGTGTCCCTAAACAAAAAGTTAAAAAAATCTATGGGAACGATCTCGATGCGCGAACGCCGAAAAATGTCTGGAGCGCGCCTCACCTGAAACGAGAGAGGAATTTTAAACAAGACCCTTCGGAAGGCCAAAGATGCCTCAATGTCTGACCAAAAATGTCGAATATATCGACCGTGACGGTGACCTTATTCATGACAGAAATAACTCTAATACTGATAATAATAAAATCTAATAAAAACATTGATTACTGTCTGATTGATGCACGAGTTTTTGGCTAAATGTTATATAGCTAATTTTACATACTAATCTAAAACAGTAAAAATTATAAATTATAACGAAATAACACGCTTAATAGTATTTTTTTAAACTTACGCATAAACAGTACATTCAGTACCATTTAAACTTTTGCAAATTACAAACGAAACCGCCGGTTAAACTTGTGAAAGTTACTGTTCACCTTTAAGTGTGTTTAAATGTTGTCAAATTTTAAAAGTCATTTTAACTTCGATAATTTGCAAATTTTGAGTTGCTGCAAATAACTTAATATTCTACTTTCTTAATAGGCTTCAATTAATTTTATCACGCGAAAATCTCGTATGATTTAAAGACATAATTATGTTTAATGCATGCAAAACATGGTCCTGCCAATATTTCGTATGGACATGCCTTTTTAACAGTGTTGGACACCGGTTAAATACTCCTTACTTAACGCCTGCTTACATTTTTGACGATAATTATGTTAATATAAGGACAAATCGATAAAAAAATATATACAAATATTTCATCTGTCTAATACCTAATATATTAAGTAAATCCTCTATAGCCAAGATTCAACGACAACGCTCCTAAAACTTTTTTTTAATGTAGAGTTATAAAACAAATAAGTATCCTTATAATTATGTACATATATCAGAGCTTACAATTATAAGGTTACAATAAGTTTGTATACAATATACAGTGTAGGAGAAGATCCTTATTATAATTATTATTCATATATATTGTATATCCACAACGTGCATATACATTTTCTACTCTGCGTTATAAATAAATAAGTTCATTTCACATTAATAGTTAATAGTGAATAACTTCACTATCAAAAGTGAAGGTGTTTTACTTCGATGTAAATTTTACATAATTCCGATTCATTTCTATATAAAAAAAATCGTGTGAACGAACCTTTATATCGCCAAGTGTCTAGTCATAAATTTTATTGCGAGGAATTTCGCCCAATTTCTGTCACAGAATGGATCATTATGCAAATTGCTTATAATGACAACATTGAATTTTAAAAAATGAATTCGTGTACTACATTTTTAAGAATATCGAATCAACTTTTGGGTTTATTGCGAATTCGCCATTCGAAAATCGATGACGAACATTCAATATTCACTTCATTCATTCAAATTTCACTTTGACGTAGTTCATTAGCTAACTTCTGGCTAAGTTTGATTAACAGTCAGTTGCAAGAAAGAAATCATTAAACCGACATTTTCTAATGCCTAATTAAATTTAAAGCCACCATTAAATTAATGGCCATTGCAGGAACGTTCATTAGCTCAATGGTAGGTTTTCATTTAATAATGAAAGCATTAGGACAAAAGAGTGAATGATCTCAAAATATATTAGAATAATTGAATTGATTTTTCTTTATTTAAAAATAGGAAATTTTAACAATATTCCATATGTCAATTATCTTAAGAAAAACTGTACTAAACAATAAAATACAAAGCAAGTAATTGAAATGGCTGATTAATATTAATATGTTTTTAGGGTAAACAAAGAGCTTTGGAATTTTGCAAAAAATCAACCAAACCATACCATAATACTATTAATACTGAACTATTAACTAAAAACAGTATTAACCAATGACGTTCGCACTGAAAAATCTTGTTGGCCATCACTTCTGCTACTTCAGGTATATCAAATCCGATATTGAGGTCTAACATTAGTTCTTCTTCTTCCAGTTCAATAGCAATATTATGCAACACAGCTGTTGCTACAATCACTTTCAAAATGGTGTCCATTTTCCTCAGTGTTATGCCCTTATGTATACAGGGAAACCGACGTTTCCATACACCTATACACCTTTCCACTGTATTCCTAGTAGAGATGTGACTTTTGTTATAGTTTTCTTCTCCTATTGTTTGAGGGTTGAAAATTGGAGTCAACAAGAACCTTTTACAAAAGTAACCACTATCTCCTAGTAAGTAAAAATTTTGGTATAGGCCATTTTCTAATTCAGCACACAGCGGAGAGTTGTTAAATATGGTGCTGTCATGAACTGATCCCGGCCAATGCGCTATAATATTTCTTATTTTCAATTTAGAATCTGCCACAATTTGCACATTCATGGAAAAGAAAACTTTGCGACATCTAAAACACTCTGCTAAACGTCCTCCAGGAGAATTAACCTTTATGTGAGTGCCGTCTACTGTACCAATTACTCTCGGAAACCCTGCTAACTCATAAAACTTTCCACTCATGGTTTCCACTGTCCGTTTAGGAAATCTAAACCTGGCTCGAAATTCTTCATCGTCATATTTGTTCCAAATATTAATTCTGTCAGGAATGTTTCTATGCACTGCTTCTTCATCAGATAGTGGCGACAGAGATGACATAGACATGATTGCACAAAAAGTTGTTGTTAAATATATATATTTTTGCGCTCACAAAGTAATCGCATCTAGAACTTTTTAGAGAAAACTATTCTAAAACACGTGTAAACAGTTTAAGCGTAAACTTAATTGGCCGATAATGACATGTGTACGGCTCATTAAAAATAATCAATGAAATGTCAAATTAAACCCTCCATTAGCTATGAAAATTGTTTCTTGCAACAAATACGGCGAATAATGATGACTTTTGACAGTTAAAAAATTATTTTTTAATGAACATTAAATCTTAGCATAGATCAGAATTGCTGCAATAGAAAACGTAAATTAATGGAACATTACAAATTTAATGAGACTTTAAAATTAAATGATAGCTTCTTGCAACTGACCGTTAATGTAATATTGTAAAAAAAATTAATAGACCATAATTATTACATATTTATTACCATATATTAAATATTGCATATATTAATAATACATATTATTTAAGGTAATATTATATGTGTATTATTTAATTTATATTAAATAATAATTATATATTACCGTTTTAGTTATCTTAGAATCATACGATCCAACTTTAAAGCACAATTTATGTGAAAAATTGAAGTATAATACTGAAACATTTTTTTTTCATTAAAAATTATGGTAAGAATACTGCCCATTTGATGGGAGGTAATTCACTTCAAGTGATAGTATATAAATGAATTTATTATCATACGAGTACTTACGAATCGAAATGTCTATCCAAAAGTTCGATTGAAAATATCAAAGTAAACCGTTTGGAGGGATCTGACCCAGTTTTATTGGCTTTAATGCGGTCGATAATATCATTTTAGCGATTATCTTTGTCTTCTTGAAGCCGCCGCAGTGCAAGTGAGATGGCTATTGATAAACTCACGTGCGGTTTTTATAATATTTTTGCATATTGTAATGTCAATTTAAACTTAAAACTCGTATTGACGAGGTGTTGCTACACAACGAACAATACTACACCTGTCAACTAAAGTGGGTCGGTATTAATAAAAATATTCAACGCAAGCTGCACTGGTGTGGTCTGACTTTGAAGTTTGGTGACCGAAAATACAACTTCAAAACTTGTTCAGTTTCTTTCCAAAAACCTTACAGAGTTGTAAAGATAAGGCTGAGAGAAGAGAAGAGAAACAATATTATCAAATATAGCTGTTAAAAATTTAATAAGGGCGGAAGAAGAAAAAGAGACTGAAAATAAAAAGAATGTATTTACAATGCCAAATCTAAAACACTAATGAAAAAATGTGAAAACATAAAACAAATTGACGATTTTTTATATAAAAAAGCAGTAATTTAAAAAGACAAGAGGAAAAGAGGGAAAAGGCTATATATGTAAAAACTCCAAAAAGGTTAGCCGTTAACAATAGCTATTAACAAAACAAAAAATAAATAAATAAAACATGTACAATATATTAAAGAACGTACATATAATACTTTCTAAAACACCAAAATGAGCAACTATATTAGATTCCCTCTAATACACAATCTGAATCTAGTCCCTAATTTAGACTAAGTTACCTAGTTTAGACTAGTTTAGACAGATTTCTCAGGTATAATACTTCAAGGGAATAAAAAATCTTGAAGGGAATAATGTTTTGAGCGTTTGTAAAGCTTCTATTTCTAAAGATAAGTTGAGCTTTCGTCTATAACAGGATATAAAATCTTTGTTCACAATTTAAAATCCAACTTTTGGTATACCATAATGAATGTAATACGTTTAAAAACTGTTTCGTAACCGGCGTAACCTTCGCTTATATTACTATCATCAGCGTTAAAGTGCACAGAAAATTATCTTTTAAAATCTGTTTACTCGATACTTTCACTGTCTACTTTGGATTGTCATTCTCGGTGACTGATGATTAATGGCTTACCGAAATTATAAGGTTGTTGCGTCTGGTTGCGTCGTTCAAAATTGCCCTTCGACGAGCCCCGGCCTTTTTGAGTGGTTACAAAAAATCCTACGGTGTGGGAACATCCAGTCACCAGTGGGTCTATTCGACAACTGCAACTGATATTTCTTTTATACTTTTCAAAAAACATATTAATATTTATGTACCGAAGCCTAATTTAATAAGGTAATACTAATAGAAAAGCCAAAGCATCATTTGTTTTAATTAACCTACTTATAAGTGGCTACCGTCGCCAACCTTGGTAGGAAAAAGATAAGGGAACATAACTAACTCACTGAAACACAACAGCATAATTGCTCACGACGGTCTCTATTTGTAAGGGGGTGGTTAATGTCGCCAGACGGGTGCCCTAATTCGTAATTGCAAAAACGCAGTGTGCCCTGCTACTAATAATAATTTTGAATGTATGTGTATATGCAGACAATATATATTCTATTTTACTCTTTATATTAATTACGAAAGTAAGTATATGCCTATCTTGTTCTGATTTGATTGTTAAACGATATTATTTTTTATTTGTTTAGTGTCTTTATAAAAAAATAATTGTAAATTTCTTCGAATTTTTTGATTAGAAAATTCGAATTTCATTCAGTAGAAGAGTACAAGTAAGTCAATATTTACTATCTATATTGATTTTACTATCAATATAGTAAAATCTATAATAACAGATTCGATACTTTACCTAAATTCATAATCAATAAAAGGAAATCTTTTAGGATAGTCCTATTTGAAAACTTGGAGGAATCGTGATTCTTTTTGTAAAATATTGACCATTATTGGATAGAGAGGATAGAGCGTGCTGCCTTTGATCTAATCAGGACTTTTATTGCATTTCTTGTATTTTACGGTGTGGTGCTCGAATTTCAATTAAGGTTTAGTTACTCTTTTAAAAAATAAATAACGATCTTGTTAAATCAATTATTATAAAATAATAATAAAAATATTAATTGTCAAATCATTCATTATTCAAAATTAAATCATTAAAAAAGAAATATCTATACATATTAATAACATCGCAAACGATGTCGCGGGCATAGCTAGTAAAAAAGATTTTAGATTATTAAATCTTATAAGTATATGGTCATATTATGAAATGAAGTACATACCTACCCAAGTAACTTCTTTGTCAAAAGTAATTTGTGCAGAAAGTAATGACAAAATCATATTTTTACGTTTTCGTTATAGGCAATATTCTATAATATTGTATTACACAACCAGGCAGTGGTCTTGTTCTAAGATGGGTTCGATGAGCTTAAATGTTCTAATATTACCGCTATGTTCACTCTAGTGTTAAATATCATCCGACTGGCAAAGCCACATAAAAGACCCTTAACGGTGTCACGAGGCAATTCGTCGTTAAAATCATGTACTTATTTATATAGGAGAGTAATTAAAATCAAATAAAACTTATTGGCTCTTGAAACAAGAGAACTTTACATGCTGGTTTTTATTTTACACAATTTTAACCCTCGTTTGACGGTATTGTTAATTTTTAAACAAATCTGCATGGGGATGGTATTGTCGTCGGCGCACGCGCAAACAGAACAATGCATATCTCTTAGAAAAGGGGCCCGACCCTTTCACACGAAATGAATTTGTGACCATGAGATTTTAAGGCGGCGCGGCGCTTTTACATTATTAGTTTCTATTATAAATGATTCATCGGCTAAAAATGTTGAATTTTAGAAATTACATTTCACCATCATTTCACTTGAAAAGAATTTGTCATTATTTTACAATAAAATAATAATAATTAGGTAACTAAGTAATTATGAAGTATTACGATAAAAAATAATGCAATAAGAACGTAGCAATATTGATAATGATGTTATACATCGATGGATGTAATACTTTTTAAGTAAATTATACTTATACTAGCGATCCGTTCCCGACTTCGCATAGATAATCACGCATGGATTTATACTCATTCTAGTTATGAAAACCGTATCATAATCAGTTGGGTGGTTTAGAATTAGTTAACGGAGAAACAGACAGACGCGGAAAGCGACTTCAATTTATTTCTACTATTAGGATATAGAATATTATAGAGTACGAGTATTTCATTCATAACAACAAAAGTCAGAAATTGTTTAGAATACAAAGCGGTGTCTACTGTCTACAGGCGGAGGCGATATCGCTCAGTGCAATGTATAATCAGATCAAACAGGGTTTATACAGAGTAGGGTACGGAGTAGAGAGACTAGCTATAGACTATAGCGTAGCGAGTATAGCATAGCGTCACTTCAGTCACTCATTCGCGTCGGTGACCCGTCGCTCGTCGGACGTACGTAGCGTTTGTGCTTGTGTCCGTTAAATTCGAATTTTTTGAATGATACAATCTTGTGAACAGTGTTGAAAACAGAAAAAGTCGATCGAGTGAGTTACAATGTAACAGTGTTGTTAACAAATCACCGGTTCATTAAGTACTTTAAGTGTGATTTAATTTTAAAGACAAGTGCATGTGACCTTTTGTGTCGTAAAGGAGTTCTGAAACTTGTATGGTGGTAAGAAAATGAATGCGAAAAAATTGGAGTGCTTCGACGATGATGATTCAGTGGATGAAAAGCTCAGTCTCAGCTTTTTAGGTGAGTGAATACAGTAGAAAACGGATATAACGACTTCGGTTACAACGACTAAATGGCAAAGTCTCAGCCCAGCCACATCCCTATAGCAAATTAATATTGTTTATAACGACTATCTGAATGGTTTTTGAATAGTGGTGCAATATATTTTCAACAACCAAACACATTCTTGCCTTCGTGATGCGTAAACAAAATCAAGAACATTAATAGCTTCAGATATTATAATGAGCAGTTAATTTATTGCCAAACTGATATGAATGTTAAGGAAGCCAAGTGTAAAGTTGATAATGCGAAGCTCGAACAGATATTAATAACTTAAGTGTCGCGTCTTGCGAATACTTTTGGATCTTGTGTCATTATTCTTCACGAGGATATTAATTATATGAGTGAAACACGTTCACATGTTAACCTTCGCTGACAACCTATAAAATTGTACATAAATTTGTACTTTGAATATTGCCGTTGGTTTCAAAACAAAAAAAAAACTAACTAAAACTTTCTCTAAAATGTGCGATGCGGGCACGAGTATATTGGGTACTCGTACGTTTTGAGGGGGTGTATTACTCACGATTTTGCAGTTACAGCATATCCTGCAATATTGTGACTCAGATGGACTGGCTAAACCATTTTGTACATCACCCACACGTATTCCATCTGTCAACGCAACCTCGATAGGAATAAATCGAGATATCATATGATTCAGTAATCTTATTGTCTCTGAGGCCATTTCATAGATATTAATATGATATTGGCAGAATTGGTAATGATTTGTTGTACATGGACATTCTAATCAATGTTTTAATTGCTTACACATTTGGTTGAACACTTGATGTCAAGTGGTTACAGTAGCTTATTAACAAAAACAACACCTTCGAGGTTGCAAATACGCAGCCGAACTTTGTAGGGCAAGAGAATATAGGCTCTAGCATCCTTTACTAGTTATTATGGTTTTGTGTAAGGGTGTGTAGTTATTGTTGCAGACTAAATTTATGACTGCAGATAGCAGTATACCCTGTACCAAAATTCTTATCTGAGTTACCATTGATTTTAATAGCATAAATGCTCCAGTAAGAAGGTTCTGGTTTTTTTGCATACAGAAATCGTTGACCCAATACCTTGTAAACTTAATTTGCATGCACGCTTTAAGAAAGCGAATTTTATGCTCATCATATTGATCTAGATACGGATTTATGTCAACATAATTCTGTTTTCTTTTTTATTAAGCTGTCGTGTCACGATATTTATAATTCCGCTAAACAAAAAGTAGGTTCGCATTAAATGTTTACATTAACATTGTCAACTAATTGGCCGTACATAACCTTAATTTATTAAACATCGACATTTGTGTCACAATGATTAACTTTCTAAAGTGATTAACTTTACTCTGATTTTTTCTTAGATATAAAACATTTTACAATTTTTTTTAGTTTTAACAACTTCTAAAGTTTCAAAATTTATGTAATTGTTGAGACTTAAGTACTTAGTTATTTCGATATCGATCGAGTGGAACTTTCGCATAGATTTAGACATCAGCAACCGTGTCCACATCTTCAATAATCAATGAGAATCTTTTGCGGATGCGGATATGGAGATACTCCTAAATCTAACAGATTTATCTAGGATGAATGAAGATATTTTTTTCAGTTTAATTTAAACTGTCAATTTTCTACTAAAAACTTGATTGTTTAATCATAATTTATTCAAATGATCAATTTCAGTTATTTATAATCTGCATTAAAATTTTAAAAATATTAAATTAAATTTAAATTAAATTAAAATTAAATGTGTTAAAAAACCTATAAATTGATGTGATTCTCTATAAATCCTCATCTGTGTCCACATCTGCGGATGTTGAAAATTTTGCATTCACAACAAACCTGGTGTTTACCTGCTTAGCATTCAACACTCATATAGCCATCCAGTCTATAGATATGACTGCCAAGAACCAGTAACAAGGTGTAAAGGAAGATATATTTTGAACTAGGAACAAACTGCTCAAGCGTTCACCCCATATTCCTATATGCAAATTGTAGTTTATCGCATCCGCTCACACGTTGTCAATCGACCACTTGTTGAACCTATTGGATCCAGTTCCTATAACGAAGTTTAAACAGCAGTTAATTTAGACCTTATAACTGACACGCTAAGAATCATAACTGATGACAAACTTTTGCTTCATACACCTGCGTGATATTATAAGAATAATGATACCAAATAGAAACTTTATATTGACAACACTGTCTATCTTTAAGACCGTTAACAATTTCATACACTTCACTGTGCAAGCGTTTATTTAAATTAAATAGGAAGTATAGATATGGTAATGTGTTTTTTGCATACACATCTCGTACTGATATCACAGCAAGCGCCACAAAAAACTCGTTTTATTTATATTGATGATTCGGCTATTCTCTAATTGGCTATAATAATTAATGCTCTTGATAAACCTGTTACTATATCTCATTTATTTATTTATTCTTATGTTCAAATGTGATATCGCAATTTTTTTCAACTATGTTATTATCTTTCTTAGCATATTCCACCAATCAGATTAATATCTGCCTATGTGACTTCTTTGCGTAAGTTACTCGCTGAACTTTTTTCAGTTTTATTCGGGGAGATATTTTTGTGTAGAATTAATATGGAATTGTCACCTTAAAATATTGAACTTCAGTTGTTAAAAATTTGGAATATCAAATTTGGAAATTATAAGAATTACAACAAATTGCTATAAATATTTAAAAAATGTACATACTCTATATTCATTTGAATATTATCTTCAATACTAATAATAAATCTGTAAGTGTAGGTATTGTATGTTCCTCCATAACTCTTAAAAAAATTAACTGATTTTCATGAAACTTGGTAGATAAACATTTGGACGTATGGGACACAGGATAGGCTACTTAATATTTTTCAACGCGGACGAAGTCGTGGGCACCAGCTAGTCTAACTAATATTTTGAAAATATGCACATATGTATACCTATATAAATACGATATATACATATAAATAGATAAATTCAAAACAGTTCAGTAAGTTTTTCACATTTATCGTTTTTTTTGTTTAGAAATTATTGACGAGATAATAATTTTTTTCATCTTCTAACTAAACTATAATCGTCGAATTTCTCAAAGTGTGAACACTAGTTTTATAAAAAAAAACTTACTAACCTCATAATATTTATATTATACGAGTAGGTTAGAAAATAATGTCCGCCTCTGTCTGTTTCTTCGCTAACTTCTTCTAAACCGCCCAATGGATAGAAGGATTTTGATACGGTTTTCACTAACGGAATTAATTATAAGTTGTTTGTACCTATTACCTATGTTATGTGCATAACCTACATAACTATATATATACATAATAGCTCAGTACGTTTGGTACATAATATTATGTTGCTAATGCTCACGATTCGTACCGCCAATAATAATTCCGCAGGAGATTTATTTAAAAGCAATAATCAACGGCGCTCATTCGTCTATTCCCAATGACTTTCAAACAAATTGACGACCGCAACCTTGCCGAGGCAATAAAAATAACGTGTCCGAACATCAGACAATGTTATTGGAAAATATGGGTAAATTGTGGGTAATTATGGTTAAACGGCTTAAATAAGCTTTCACTGCTTTCAAATACCTCTTTAAAGACACATTTTATAGTATGTTTACAATGTGCCAGCATGATAAAGTTAAATGTTTAGATTAGACTTTGAGTTTTAAAGTGGTTTTGAGGGAAAACTTAAAGAGACTTACAGAACTTAATCAGTGTTGCCAGTAATGCCTTTCTAATTTAATTTCAATTTAATTGCCCTTAATCTTAATGTTCAAATAAATTTTTCAATGCTTTCACATTACTATGAATGTTTCCTTTGTCAGTGAAAGAAATTTATTTGTGGTATTAATCTTTTTTATAGGGTTCTTTTAGTTTTTATTTAATGTTTTCTTTTATATTGCTAATTGATTCTATTTAGTACGCCCTAATACATAATTAGATTGTTCTCGAGGATTCAGATATCCATAATGATAGCCAACCTCCAATAGGAGATTTCACCAAAAGAAGAAGATGTTTCATACAATGAAGTCTATCGTCAAATAGGCGTGATACGATTGGCTTGATAAAACCATTCATAATGTGTTTGCCATTTTGCATACTTGACTTGTCATGCAAAAAGTACTCTACTCGTAACGTACCTACACGTATTCACATAAAACACACTGCCTGTGTCCACGACACAACTACATCCCTAAAGTCTAGTAATAAGACATCCTCAGGGAATAGCCGAATATAAATTAAATGTTACATACAAGTTAAATTACTTCCAACGCAGTCCTCAGTCCTTTCAAATTTGTTTATGAAGGCTTTCTAAACCGTAAACACAGCCAGTTACCGTTGTGTTAGCTCGTGACCACAGAATATGGTCTACTGATTTACAAAGGTGTCATTGAATTATGAACAGGTCCATAACTATCCGTGTAATGTATTGTTCATTCTAGCGTAGAAGTTTAATGAGACGACAGTTATGATTGAAAAAAATCATTGAAATAGCATCAAACATTAATATAGTAATATAATTATACTCTATGTGTTGGTCACTGAGGATCACTAAGGCTGAGGATCACTCACGTGTCTTCTTACAAACATAGGTTTTTCTTGTGATATTTTCTTTAAAAGTTAGAGCAAAATAAATTATTAACATTTATAATAGAGTATAATAGAGTCAAACTTATTTTTCGTTAAAACAGCGTTCATGGCAAAATACTTAACTTGACAATCATACAAGCTTTCCCGATTTCATCTTCGTCTCTCGTGAAGGTACAGTTTCTAAATTTATCTACCTTTTAAGGTACTCTATGCTCCAGACAAATGGACCTGACAGGTTTCATGCAAAATTTTGCAAGTTGATCGCTTGAGTCCGTCTTGAGTCGTTAAGGCATTAAAGCGTAGGTAACAAACAAACTCAACTTCTCATTTATAATAAAGTAGTTAAGATTCCATTGTTTACACTTAAATTACAAGCATTTATAAGCATCGAAGGTTCTCGACTGGAGGGCACGGACCGGCAAGCGCAGCGTTCGTCACCCACCCACAAGGACAGACGACCTGAAAAGGGCCGCGGGTCCAAACTTCTTCTGTTGACCGATCAGAATTTTTGATTTTTGAAGATTAAAGGGAGGGCCTGTCTTACTGGGCCTGGGGAGGAAGGAAAGATGATGATGTATATCTTTCTAAAATAGAATAACACTACAAAAAGCTTCTAAACTCCAAATTTCCATGTTCCCAGGAGGCCAATACTAAAGTTAACTATTCCCATCTTAACAGATGTTAAAAACATCAGCATTAAAAAGAAAACTAAACAATGTTTGAAATGGTACGGGGACTTACTAATTAGCTTCGTTACTATTGACTCAGCTTTTAAAACACCAGTGTTTACAATACCAGTCTCTGAAACATGACAAATTTATGAGTCCATTTTCTTAAGGCATTTAATAGAAGTTTATTATATAGCAATTTGATTTTTTTATGTTAAATTTGACAGACAGCCTAACAGTCTACTCGATTTTAGGTGGCTACCGTCGTCAACACCATTGCGCATGCCTTATAGTCACTAGCATAACATAATTATAAATAAAACTATTTATTAAACGTGCCAACTTAAATTAATTAGATATTTAATGTAATAGTTAAGTAGTTAACTAAGCTTCCAACCTTCTTCGTCTTTGGATCAGAGAATTTGTAGCAATAAAATATTCTCTGTAATATTTTTAATGGTAAGCTTCAATGTACCTACCGAAATATCCTCTAAGAAGTAATAACCACCTGGCTTGGGTTAGTCTTGTTTACTCTTTTCATTAACGTATTATGTACTAAGTACAATGAACTCTCAAAGATAATGTATTTATTGCCCAGAGGTGAATCGAAAAACGATTTAAGAGTTGATTAATTTTTTTTATCGTAAGGCACAAAAGTTATTAATGATAATGAATGCCTCTGTAATAAAGTTCTGTTAAGTAGGAATTCAGGAAAAAAATCTTGAAATTTTAATTATGGTAAATGTATACGTATGTACAGCTGTACATATCTATATAATGTATATCTATACATACGTGTACTTTAAAAAAAGTTGCTGTCCTCTTCTGTCTGTTTCTCCGCTAAGTTCTTCTAAACGGTTCTAAACTTCTAACCGTAACAAAATTGTTACGGTTTTTACTTATGGAAACAGCGATAAACGACGAACGTTTCTGTATATAATTTACTGAAAAAATGCATCCATCCAAAGCCGGGAGCGATTGACAAAATAAGTATTTGCCAAATTAATACTTT
Organism: Synanthedon andrenaeformis; assembly: GCA_936446665.2. NCBI lineage: Eukaryota > Metazoa > Arthropoda > Insecta > Lepidoptera > Sesiidae > Synanthedon > Synanthedon andrenaeformis. The sequence goes on along the minus strand of OW387786.2, from coordinate 1,917,228 downwards.
TATTTAAAGTTGCAATTTCATTTTGATTTAACGAGGCTTGTTAAATAAAAACTAAATTTGAAATTCGTGGCGCGCATAAAGTTCTGTAATGACAGATTCTCATACTTTTTTACACGACAGTCAGTGCTTCTTGATAAATTTTATTATTATGGTATACTTAATCTCCATGTTCAGGCCTACTCATTTTAATGTCGCGCAAATTACGTGTGTCACTTTGATTTATGACAATGCAAGAGCCGTTCTTACATCACTATTATTGCACAATTTTATAATGTTATGTTCCTCTGTGCAAGTAATTTTAGTTGTTTTTTTATTGTGTATAAAATACTAGCTTTTGGACGCGACTTCGTTCGCACCCTTTTTTCTTAAGTGTTAAAACATACAATGAATCTTTTATATTTTTGTCAGACGTTAATTTTTTATTTTTAAATGATCTCTCCATTTGTTTTCACGACTGCACGAAATTGTTAAGTTTTTCACTTAACAAATTGTACATTTCAGTATATAGAATGACACGTAACAAAATGAAACATTTAAATCGCATAGATAAAAATCAAATTAAGATTTACACAAGAGCGTTTAAATTTAACATTCCAATTTTAATAAAAATTTACATTACGTTTAAATGCTTAACAACATTACGTTATGAGACAGTAAAAGTATGTCATTGAGTCTATAAAATAGTTAATTGAAATAAGGTTGTCTAAGGAACCACAGGAGGTAGTGACAGAATCCCGTGGGTGTAAGAAATTATACAACCATCTTTTTCTACCCGCTTCTAGTGAACGAGATAGAATATACGTTGCAACATCCTGCACTACTAGATCCTTGACTAGTGGAGCCAAGTTAGAATCACTTTGAAGTAATTCAAACGAATGAATGCTTCTATATGTAGGGGTCAAGCAAAGCTGGTCTTGTCTAGTCATGTACCTGTTAGTGGCATAAAAAAAGGATCGCTCGAAAAGAATACGGGTGTTTAAAATGGTTTTAATAAATAAAAAAGTTGGGCATCTGTTGTCTATATGGTTTCGTCTTTTAAACCAACGCTAATTGAAATGGAATGCTATTCGTTATGTTTTTAAGAAGACAATTATCACTTGATAAAAGCCGTAGTTTAGATTGTACTTTATTCATTTTCTTGATTTAACTAAAAGGTTGTTCCTCATAAATTATCATACTGAATGGGTAGTACTTGTAGACACAAAAGCTATTGATCACTAAAATTTCTTTGTTATTTGATTTTTGACAATTTAAGAGATCAAGTTAGTAGCTTAAGGATAACTTCTTCATGATATCAGTCTCTAAATATTCAAGACTTCTATGCTACATCAACTACAAGTATCCAGGAATGTGTAAAGGGTATTTTTAAATACAAAGGTATCTTTTTACGACACTCTCGAAGACTCAAAAGGACCGCTCTAAAAACGGATCCGTCCTTAAAATATCATCCATTAATAATATCATAACACCTTGCACTACCTGCTGAAGTAATGTTTTTTTTCGTAGTTTAAAGTGACATAAATTGACAGAGAAATGTTGCCAGCAAGATATATATCAGCTCATGTTCATTCTCATTAATTCTCTGCACGTAAACTTAAGAGATATGAACCTTTTTTATGGCCACGCACAAACATAATTTGTCTCACTTTAACAGCAGGTTGCTCTGGATTGTTAAAGTTAAAAGCAAAAATACTTGTAGTGCATTAATTGATCCTTTAAGTGCATTTCGTGAAAAGGTTACAGTTGACAAACCAAGGAACGAAATACGTGAAACAAAGCGGCCAGTAATATCATAAAAAGACTTGGCTGTAGATATTTTTACACGGGTCTGTGGTTATTCTATTGAGAGAGTAAATTTTAGTAGAGCCAGGGCTTACTGCGCTTAGAAGTCATAAATTGACAGCATATCTAGCGGCTCTAACCACCTACTTACAAAAGACCTTTATGAAAATCCGCACCTAATCCCTTATACATATTTTAATCTACTAAACTCAGCAAAGTACTTGCAGCACCTATGACGTTGCTTGTGTTAATAGGTGACGGTAATAGCCATCTACCATCAAGAGCATATCTGCCTATCGTCTTTAGATACTCTTACGAACAATAAGTCGGATAATGCTGAAGAAATAATATAAATTTTAGAAATTCCTTCTAAAAAATAATAAAAGCCAAACCTTTTTCGAAATAATTAGATTAATAATACCTACTTTAAGGTCAGTAAAAGAACATTGCGTAGGCACTTAAAAGTTTAGAAAAGAAAACTAAACAAAAACTTAATTACATTCAAGTTACACCTACCATGAAATTAACGATCTCATTTTCTTAAAATAAAACCGAAGTGTACAATGCAAGGTATTATGCAATTTGAACGAAGAAAAGGTATCAATATCAAGACACAATTTAGTGTTAATAGGTCAGAATGATTTGCTGAAATCAACCTTACGACGACAGAAATAAGACAGCTGAGAAAGAGCTACAGAATGGAGGGAATTAATGTGTTGTAAATTACTTAATATAATAAAGTTGACATTTCGCAGATTCGATCGCCAACGTTGAAGTGACTGTGGACAAGTTGATTTTTTTATATGATTTCATAAACCGTGAGTGACCTCGATTAAGAACTCTGGTCTAGTCCTGTCCTAGTTCATCTAATAATTCACAGCGGGTGATATCACGTGTTGAAGAGATGCTCGGAACATCTATGTATACAAATAAATAAAGGCGATTTTGAAATGAATTTCGAATATCATTAATTTTATTTCCTAAGTACTTAGGCAGTTTTTTGTAGTTTAATGGCTTGATAAGTTTCAGTTCCTTCCCATTCGATGTAGAACTTCTAAATAACTACACCGAATGACCTGTCTAACCTGCAAAGTTAACTTTTGTTCGAAGCTATAATAATAAAAATCGCTTATGTATTTTCTACCAATATACAATATAATGTACTTAATGAATGCAATATCGACGTCACAAAATAATTAATGAATTACGTACTGTTCTAACGAAGCTGTCTAGAAACTAAGCCTCATAAATAAGGTAGGCTTAAATGTGTATGCAGTCCGTTCATTATTATGAATTATACTCTATTGCAGCGACCTCTGCACATCTTCAATGCGAACGTTAGAACAGCTGTAAATAATGCTCATGGGTAAAGTATTAATAAACTTTTCCTATGGTGTGTCCCCTTTTACATACATTTTGCGGATAATTTTGTCCTACATTTTGCCTACATAGGATTAATTTTTGTCATATTCGAATATTTGAGCCAAAAAAAGAAAACAAGTATTTACCTATTACCAACTTTAAGTTTTACCAACTTTAAGTTATTTTAAAAATATTCTACTTGGAATTTTCTTTATACATTTTTTCATTGCACTTTATAGCGTTCACTGCAATCAACTAACTTTAATATCCCTTTTACATCTTGAGATAATTATCTTAATAGGTTGACAATTAGAAATGCCGTCATTAAATCAAATTGAAATGGAATTACTTCTGCGATACCATTACGAATATGAAGGAAACGAAACAAATTGTTTAGAAAATCAAAGTCAATTAATTTCAAATTCTATGTTAGTTTAGAAATCAACCTTTAAAAAGCATTAAACTTTCTAACATAAACTATAATAAGAAATTATAAGTAGTGGCATAAGTGTTTACTATAGAAGCGGGGACTCAGTTAATCTACAGGAATAGATTAGCCCTTATCAAGAGGAATCCATCATGGATACCCACCGGTCTGTCCCCAGCTGGGTCGGACTCCCGCCCCGAGATGGTATTGGGGTAGACCTACCGACTAAACCTATTGGCGTCCTCCGCGTTCACCATAAGGCGAAGTTGCGAGGTCGGACGAACACTTTCCGCAACTCCGCCGAAGGAATAGATTAGCCCTAAGGGGATTACGTCAATGATTTTCATTTATTCTACGTTTTTATAAAATATAACTGTTACACGCAACTTCGTTCGCGTGACTATAAAATATAGCCTATGTTACTCGCTGATAATATAGCTTCCCAACAGTGAAGGAATTTTTCAAATCGGTCCAGTAGTTTCGGAGCCTTATATTCAATGGAAAAAAAAGAATCAAATCTTTCCTCTTAGCATAGAAAATGAAAACGGAAAAATTCGCTTATTTTGCAGACTCGCTTTAATTTAAAGATGTTAAAAATAAAGTTGCTCTGTCTTTCCAAGTCTGCTTTTCTGCGGTTTCAAGGTTTCTGCTATTCATGCTGTTATTTCAAGGTATTGACTTCTACCGCAGTGCTAATTGTCATATTTTGAAATTAATTTGACCTGTATTTTGTATTGAATGGTTTTAATTACCAATTTTTGATAAAATTCGGTTAAGTTCGAGAGGAGAAACTTGGAGAACAATAGACTACTTTTATAGCAGTTTGAAGCCTCAGACCAATAAGTTAGTTAGACACACACTTGAAGAGGGGTTATACATATTTTAAATTATTCATGATATACCTAGTAATAGTTAGTTCGTTCCAGGTTAAGTTCAATGAATGACATGCTCAATAACAAAGAGGCTCGTTCAAATAAATTTATTAGCAACAATATAGCGATATAAGTGCCAGCGGCCTGTGGAAATGAAATAATGAACGAATGCACGCATTTGCAATACTTACCGCCCTCCGGCGGTTTATAACAGTATGTGAGTCTGTAATGAAACAATAGTTAAGAGAAATTCATCGATGTACCTTTCGTGCTGGATGAAGCTCTTCTGTAGACTATGGTACACTTAGTGACAGAAGTTTATTATAATTTAAATAGAGGTTAACTGTGTTATATAACTAGTTTAAGTATCATTTAATTTTAATCGACCAGCCGTGCCGACAGTGCAAATTTCTTCATGTCAGATGACAAGGGGGCCCAGTGTCTATAGCGAGCGCCGCAAGCTCGTAGTTTTTGAGTAAGGATGAGTATTTGCGGCGCTTGAGAATCTGGGCCTTGTCAGCAGCAGCGCCAGCCTGTGTGCGGGTTGCTTTGATGTGAGGGACACACATTTTGGACCCGGGCCTTAAACATATTGCTATCCTCAAGCTACCCGGGTCCAAAACTGTGCCTAACTGCCTCATATAACTAGTGAAAGGACTCAATCTTTTCACTAAGGGACGCCAGAGTTTATTTCCCTAAACCTTTGCTCTATTAATGTCGGTAACCACTTAACATCAAGTATGTCTACCTCTTCACATTGTCACAGAAAAAAAAACATTTATCACATCTATAACTAGATGTAATATTATGAAATAAAGTCGCTGTCCGTGTCTGTCTGTTTCTCGGCTAACTTCTAAAAAACTCAGCGGATTATGATTATGATGATACGGATTTCACTAATGGAAAGAGCGATAAATGAGGAAGGTTTGCGTAGTATAAAATTTGTAGAATAATATTGGATCCGTGCGAAGCAGAGTGGGTTATCATATTTTAATTCATTTCTAAGTATTGTATATTATGTACCATCACGTAATTATTCTATTATTTTGATTCTCCCAATCAAAACTGTGAAATTTATTTTATTATCACTTTTGGATTTTTTATGATTCCTATTTTTACACCTAAAGTTTTATAGAAATTCATTATCAAGTAGGACTTGGGATGGCTATGAGAAAGGTCGACCTCTTGTCTCCCTTACAAAACTCACGTCTGTTTTCCCGTAAGCTGCAACATTGTCTATTGTATAACAAATTACACGGGCGTCGAACAACGAAAGGGCTTTCCATTCGTATCAATACCACATTTCCAAGTGCAGATGGACGCTGCGATACTGCTGCGTAATAAATTGGCTGCGGACGTCGGCTCGTCCGAATGAACCGTTAACAACTTATAGAAGGGATCTTTCACACACCAACTATTCATACTGAATGAATTAGTTACTTATTAAAGAAATCATATATCGTTTTAGTCGGCTTAGCTTTAGAAGTAGAACCAAAGGCCGAAACTTGAAAAGTCTTGAGATCTTTTTTTTTCGTATCCAGCTTTTAAAAGTAGATAATTTCTTAGAAGATATATAAGATCTGCTAATTAATTCTATAATAGGAATAGAGCTTGAGCACAAAATAATAGTGCATAAAAGTTGCGAGATTCTTCTATCCAAAGACAAACCAGGGCAGTGGCTTAGGTTAATGTAATAATACTGGATGTATAATAATTCAGGACAGAGAGACAAGTTAGAAGATAACTAAATAAGAATAAACATTCATTTTTATCATAATTATTCTCCATATTTTTCTATGCACTATGTAATTACATGGCTGATTTTGAATAGAAGAGTCATATCTTATAGATATCGATCGATACTGCTGATCCATTATTTAATTAAATAACAGTCATAATAAGTAACAGGTGGAGGCAAAACTATAATATTGCATTTTGAAATATATTTGTCCACTGTGATTGAATTGATATTGGACATTTTGTTTTGCACCATGGCCACCCACCTATTGTTTATGATGACGAAGGCATTTGGCATGATTTATCGAGGTTGGGGTTTGATACAGACGGTTGGAGATCATGTGCCGTAACAGATTATGGGGCAAAGTTAATCTGCATTGATGCACATCTAAGGAGTATCAATGAATATACGATAAATCCATTTAAACTTTTTCAATTCTCAGTGTGCAAGGTCTTCAAATTGCATATCAAAATAAATCATTTTCCCATATCTTGTTGTAGAGAAACTCGTGTAATAAGTATCGAATTATTAAAGCTTCGGACCCTTCATTTCACCATACTTTCACTAAATCGCTGCGAACGTAATTTATTTAAATGGATCTCTAATATTAATAGTTCGGTTAGCACCCCTAACATAAGATAGGCATAAGTTCTGCAAATTATTAATTACTAGCTATTGGCCTCGACTTTGTCTACGTGAATAACGCACGGTCCGCTTCCTTTAATTGTGTTGAATACATGTAGTGAACTAATTATAAAATATACTAGAATTAAAATCCGTTGGGTGCTTTAGAAGTAGTTAGAGGAGAAACAGACATGACATTGATTCTAGTACTTCATTTTTATGTACCTTAAGGTTTAGCCTATGTAATCTATCTAAATTTATTTTTCGGCGACTTTGTTGCGAAATATTGTTTTTTTTTAAATTACATAAAAACTTTATTGGGTTTTATTATATATTAAATCCTTCAGTGAAAAATTATCTAACCAGTAATTAAATGAAAACAGTATCAAAATCCTTCGCGTGGCTAAGGAGAAGTTAGGACAGACAGTCGCGGAAATCTACTTCAAATTATACCTACCATGTAGAGATGTAAAGATTATTGAGCCTTTAGTTAGTCATTCATAATATAGATTACCTACACATCAATCAATACTAATAATAAATCTGTAAGTGTAGGTATTTATGTATGTATGTATGTATGTTCCTCCATAACTGAAACGAATTAACTGATTTTCATGAAACTTGGTAGATAAACATTTGGACGTACGGGACACAGGATAGGCTACTTAATATTTTTCAACGCGGACGAAGTCGTGGACGAATAAATAAATACACATTCCACACAGCACCATCTAGTTCCAAAGTAAGCAACTAATGCTTGTATTATGGATACCAGACAGTTGATATACTACATAGATTACTTCTTTTTTTTTTGTAAATACATACATGTTATAAATACAAAACTCAGGTACAAACATTTGCCCCTAGCAGGATTCGAACTCGCGACAGTTTGGTTAACAGCTAGGGTTACTAGCCACTAGACCAAACATGTCGTCGATACATAAATAAATAAATTTCAGGCCAGGGCCCGTATTCTCTATCTGTGGTTTTGCTGTGGTCGGCTGTGCTTATCGACTGGATGTGGTTATAGACTCGACAATTGTCTACTTTGGTATTCATTAAGCACCTGTCAAATGTCTGACGTTTTTACCGTGGTTATTGGCGCGTTATTGTGTGGTTTTTACTTTTGACAAAGTATTATTTCCAATTTAATGTCGACATTGGAGTCGATATGTTTTAAAAACCACAGATAGAGAATAGGCCCGCAGTTAATCATGAAAAGTTTACTTCAAAAGTTGGCCCTTCGGGGACTCGTTTTAATTCTGGGGCTAACTTCATAAAATAATTTATGAGACTTCTAATATTTTTTTAAAGGAATCTAGTACTATATGTTTTTAAACTAAAGACGTATCAATATTTATTTATGTCAAAATGTATAAATTTTTAAAAAATTCACCATTTTTTTTCAAAAAGTGTCTCAAAGTTAAAAAGAAACTGTTTTTATTCGATATATATTATTTCCTACTTTTCTAAGCAAGTATTTCGTAATTCATGACTGTAAATAGATACATACCATCCACGATTACACAAATATAGAAGTGGACGTTATCTACACTTTGATGTTTTATTTCCTGTGCTTATCTGCTTTGGCCGTTTTTAGGTCATGTCTGAACATGTCTGTATCGGAATTTGCTTTTATTGATCCCTTATCGATCTTTTTATTGTGAAGAATAATTTCTTGTCCATCATATGTCAATTGCATTATTATTATTTTGTACTTTTACTTCTTTTCTTTCTCTTTATAATTTATTTCTTACAACATTTAAAGCATCATCTTTCATTATTTTTGTATAATACAATAAATGAAAACTACATCTGATACTACTTGAACTTAGCTTGAAAAAAAATAAAAATATTTTTTTTAGTCAATCTCGTACTAGAATCGGTAGGTAGTTAAATCGGCATTAAGCTAATAAGTAATATACATTAAAAATTTTTTTTTTCTTTTCAACTTATTTTATGTTCAAACAAAATAAATAAATAAATAAATAAACTTAACTCGTCTAAAAAGAAAAATAAGGAGAAAAAGGTGTTACCCCCTACAAATTCATAAAGTCAGAAACCGACTAAGCAGCACCGCTCCTACATTTGTGCTGGAAGTGAACCGCCTAATTTTAGTAATTGTTAAATAATTTATTATTATTATTATCTAATATGAATTATAAAGTATTAGTATTTTTACGTACATAGGTACCTGTGTTTGTTAATGCCAGATAAAACTTTTTAAATTAAGTTATTTAGGTGTTCATTTTAAGCTCTATTAAGTTTGAATATTAAATTGCTGTGAAGATCATATTTATGTGCACCTACAGAAATATACAAGTTTATAATAACGAGGAAGTAATAGATGTCGCCAGTAACATTCTTATCCTTAAGTGTTGTAAAATTTATAATCGTAGTTAATTGTGCTTTAATGGAAAATACTTGTTTTGTCTAGTATATTGCAACGTCATAAAATAAGCTACTAAACCTACTTAGGTATATTCGCTGAAACCGAGGTTTTATACGTCTTAACGATTATAAGTTATAATAGTAATTCCCATTGTATTTTTATATAATATATAAGTAATTACGATTTCTGACAAGAAATTAAATGTAATAAAACAATTTTTTTACAACCTAATAAACATCATAAGTTTTCTTCATCCAAGACTTAAATATCTTTAAAGGTAACTTTAATGATAAAGCAATTTAATTAGATTGAACGCTGAATGAAATTGTTTAGATAACATCAACCGTGGGAATAGAATCTCTAAACGTAGATTAACTTTGTATGAAGAAGTCATTAAAATATATTAATAGCAGATCGTTATTTAAGGGCCCGACTTCTGTTTTAGGTATTAGGATTGTGGAATAAGTAATTTATATAAAAAAATCTTCCATTAGGTCACAAATTGTTGTAAGAGTAGAGTATTTTTGGGGTTTTATTAATTTTAAGTAATTAAAACTGCGTTTTAGTATATGTGAAAAGAACGAAGGTGAATCATTTTTGATATTAATTATTAATAATTTAACATCAAATCAATCAAGAATCAAGAAGATAAACAGAAATCACTTTCACACTATTTCAGGGTGCCCTCAAATTTTGCCATGAAACTTTGGAATCTACCACTGTATTTTTAACTAAGAAATCAACTTTATTTGTTGTTAAGTCTGTACTAACCACATACTTTTCAAACAATGTTACAAACTTCATCAGTACCTATCTCAATCTAAGGTTTCAATGCTGACATGACATACAAAGTCGTTTGGTAGAAAATCACTACTACTGATATACCTATCTTCTGGTTTGCGGTCGAGAAATGCAGTACATCTTATTTGATTTTCTATGGTTTTCTCTTCTCAACCTTTTGAAATAGCTAGTGTAATGATAACATATTAAGCAAATAGTGGTAAAGTTTCCATTATCGACGTATTGGTGTTTGCTGGTGTAAAGATGAAATAATATATTCCCTTTTCCTACGTTTATGAATAAGACAGTAAACCTATAATTGGGCCACTCGTTACAGAAACAGCTATACAAAAGCGAGCAACTACAAACATTTAAGGCAAGCGGTGTATAATCGGAAAGAATCCAAAGTAAATTATCAACGCTGATAATTCATGAGGCATTCAATTCCTAATATGGTACACTCTTGAAAGTGATCCCGAAAATGCGGTCCGCTCCATGGATCGCCAAAAACGGATTGAATCAGATCCAGTTTCTAAGACAGAGAATAACATGCAATGAAGCGTTCGCAAGAAGTGACCACTTGCAATTTTTATCTGATCCCTGATTGAATACAAATATCAAAATTAATCAAAACTCACTCTTACCAAGACCATTGTTATGTTGTTGTGGAATGATTCAATCACAAAATATATTACTAAGTAAAACACTGTATTCGTCAAAGAGGTCTGTGAGCAATAAGTGTGAGCTATAAAAGCCAAGGATAAGGGCTTATGTAGACGGCGTCGTTGCCTTTAGTAACTAACAGATTTCTCTGATATTATGCATTTTTAAAAGCAGTCTAAGAAGGGCGCTATCCGAATAAAATTACAAAGTTATACCTACACAAGTTATCTGTTGAGCTGTTGAATGATGAAACATTTTTGTTTTCATGAGTTGTTAATTTATTTATTTGTATTAACATCGATCTCATGTTCTATTTCGATGAAACTTTCACATCAAGTTTTAATAAGTCTTTTACAAAGCCTTAAATAATGTTAACTAGCTCATAACATTCTGTTCTGAAGATTCTAATACATTTGTGTGCTCTGACACTTATAGCTAACGTAAAGAATGCTTGTATGAATTTTGTTTGTGAACATTTTTAAATCGCTTGAGTTAAAATACAATGCTTTAAGAAAGTGTCACGTCTGTTCTGTGATTATTTCTTTGTAAAATTTCAATTTTTGCTCACAGTTTGCGCAATTCCATATTTGTACAGCTGAGTCCGTGGCTACAAATGCCGGCGACTCTCATATCCACCTGAGGGCAATTCCGATCTGTATTTTGCAAAATGCACCCACCATATATTGAACGCCTCCAGATATATGTATGTAAACTCCTGCCTCTTGTGTAGCACTAGTAGAATACTTAAACGGCAAGATTTTACGACGCTTGCATGGAACAATCCAGTATTCGTTGACTGAATAAGCACTATTGCTGTATACAGCTCTGATTTATTTACACAATAAACAATATATTACACCAACCTAATAAAATTTATTGTCTATAACTGTGGACTTATTAATAAAAGCTTTTTGTTATTTTACTTTACAAGCCTTTGTTGCATTTGTAAGATTTCTAGGAAGATCATATTTGTGTACAGAACACAAAAAGAATAGTTGCTAGACATTTACCTTTCGCTTCAACTTTAGCGTTAATAATTGAAGGTCAGATTGAACTAAATATCTAGATCTGTGAATTTATTTTTAGTGTTTACTTTCTCATTATTATGTGATTATTTTTAAAACTACATAAAAGTTTATACCTTTGAATCATATGTTTCAAATGTGCATAGGCTTATATAATATATAAATACTTATTTACAATTCCAATTACCTGAATTATTTACATACCACACATGTTTATATGCATCATATTTATCATTATATCAACTCATTAGATCAAAAATGTCTAATACGTGTAACGTGTGTTTGTCTATTGCATTTCTTAAGTGTTATCAGTGCTTCTTATCATAACATACTTTATCTCCTCGATCATGGCATGTCAGTGCTCTGCATAAAACTGTAGCCCATTAATATTAATGGAACAATAGTTACGTAAACTGACCACCTGGTGTTTGCATCACTGTAATCGTTCGCTTGATTGATACAGCTATTACTGTCAATCTATTCTGCTCCAACATGACCAGACTGCATGGCATTAGCGTGTCCTTCCTTATACATTGCGCGTTGATATCTACTTCTCAAATATTTAGATCAAACTAAAGCTTCAATCTATTTTACAGTCAACAAAATATGTTCGATACATTCACAGAATCGCTCCTGTAATTTCATGTCAGCTTGTACAGCTAGTGATAAATTAAATTAATAAACTCAAGGGTTATATTTTATAAGTTGCGAAATAATCTGTACACCTAATTACAGCGTTTTACACCAGATTTAACAATTTTAAATAAGATTAAATGTCTGTTCACTTAGTTTAAGAGTACGTTGTTGTATTTAATAACAAGAACACAAAGGCATTCTTTACTGACTCTTGTGGACGTTTTTATGCAAATTGAATAGAACCGCAGCCTTAAAAGGTCAAAGTAATAAGATTCAAAATGGAAAGTAAAATCCGAGTCGAAGGAAAGTTTGCTTCTTATAAAATTAGATTCCCCTTTCCCACATATAAGTGAAATTTCTCATTGTATGTAAATAGTATTGCGCTTAATGAGGTGATGACATTTAAGCCAATTTGTATCTAAAAAGTAAGTTAAAGTGCAACTTAATAACACGAACTAAATAGTAGACTTATTTCATAACTTTCGGTTTTACAAAACGTGTAGGTTTTGTTATAGATACCTATGCATCTTTTAAGTTATCAATCACCCTCTTACAGAAGACCACTGAAGCCTACTTCAGTGGTCTTCTGTAAGAGGGTGATTGATTGTGTTTTGGTGATGTCAGAGCTATTCTTTAGTCCCTACTTATTCCCTTATCTCTTTATCCTTCACATTTTGGTTTCAAGGCGATGGTAGCCACCTACCATCAAAGGGACCATCAGTCATAATATTCGAATGTTTATGTTTATTAATTTATTTATTTATCACAAAATCCACAGTTCTCAACATAAAATTTACAGACAAAAACAAAAAACATACCTTACAGTCAATTACAGATTTTACATTTATACAATGAACTTATTAAAAAAACTATTATAGAAAACTTATCAAAAAATAAAATAAATGTTATACAATTACCTACAATTATTCCATAAATAAAGAGAATTTTCGTGTATTATCATTAGCTGTCAGACACCAATTTTTATAATTATCTGAACTTACAAGCAGCCGATAGACTAAAAAATGCTTCTAGGGGTTCCTGTATTATGTCAAAAAACTATATATAAACTTGAGTATTATATAGTCATAGATAGATAGAAACACAACAACTTAAAATTTCATTTGATCGTATATAGATAGATGTAGATATACATAGATAATGAAGATCTTATACAATACAGGAATGTTGTTATAAGTCACTCATTGATCAGTGTCTTGCTCGATCATTTATCTGACCACACTCAATTCATACACATTTATAAACATGTAAATTCATACCTAGCTTACCTATTCTGCAATATTATAGACTTTATGAAACCAGATTAATACTTGGACATTATTAGTTTGTATTTGCCGATCGTATCTAATAAAAAATCCCAGTGTCTCTTCTACATTTGTATTTTTTTAGCAACTTTTATAATAATTTATAATAATAATAATATCTTCACACATTCCACACAGCACTATCTAAGTTCCACACTAAGCAACTGAATGCTTGTATTATGGATACCAGACAGTTGATATAATACATAGATTACTTTTTTTTTGTAAATACATACATATTATAAATACAAACATCCATGACTCAGGTACAAAGGTAAATAAATGTTAACACATAAAGATTTGCCCCTAGCGGGATTCGAACCCGCGACCGTTTGGTTAACAGCTAGCGTTACTAGCCACTAGACCAAGAATTTTTTTGTATGTGTGTGTATTGTTCTTTTTAAATAATATATTATGGTATTTGTATACTAAACGTATATTTAAGGCGTTTAAAACTACTCAAATAAAGGTGCGAAGAAACGAGATGTACTTTACGGAATATCATAATAGTGACCCGCTCCCGGTTTCGCACGCGTGCAATTTTTTTTCTTCAAATTATATTATAGAAACCTTCCTCGTTTAAACGTTCTTTCCATTGGTGAAAACCGCATGAAAATCCGTTTAGTAGTTTTTCAAATTTTCGCGCACACACAGCCAGAGAGATGCGACGGGGGACTTTGTTTTATTTATAACTAGCTGGTGCCCACAACTTCGTCCGCGTTGAAAAATATTAAGTAGCCTATTCTGTGTCCCGTATGTCCAAATGTTTATCTACCAAGTTTCATGAAAATCAGTTAATTCGTTTCAGAGTTATGGAGGAACATACATACATACATACATACAGAAAAAAATTCTAAAAATCGTCAATTTAGTTTCATTATCATGTAAGTATAGAGCCTATAAACACGATATCTCTTAATGACCGACCCTTACAGATTTATTATTAGTATTGATAATATATGTAAGGACACCTATATAAAAAAATAATTGTTAGTGCATAATGTATATATATATTAAAGTGTATAACTTTAAAAAGATAAAAGTGTATTTTCACTGACATATGAATTGATGACTATTTTAAATGACGCAACATCACATCCTGCTAGTAAACTTTGTGCTCGAAGCGTATATAATATATTGTCAAATAATTTATTGTTATAGGCAATTCGGTTCGCAGGTACAAATCATTTCGAGGCATGACCTAATCGTCATACATAACAGATTATTAACATAACTAAATATATTACCGCTATAGCCTTCACTTATTTCTTTGGTCGTGTCTTGTGTTTAGTTATGTGGTCTAATTTTTATATTAAAATATTTCCTTCCACAAATATAAATAATAATAATATTATGAATGCGAAAGATCGTAAGTTTGGATGTTTATACCTCAATAATGCAAAAACACCTGACCGGATTTAGATGAAATTTGGCACACAGATAATTTATTACCTGGATTAACATAAACCTTACGAACCACAATATATACATACATAACATATACTTAAATACTTATTGTAAAATAAAGCCGCTGTTTGGTATTTAAGGCTAATTTGTTCACTCAAATTGATATAATCATATCAATAACACACAATAGTATTGGAGTAATTTATTTTAATGGCCAACTTTTGGTGTAGCGTAGGTACTTATTCATTATTGCATTATACACGAGAACTCGTACATCTAATCATTATATATTTTGTGTTATGTTATGTGATCATTATTTGGTGTTTCAAAGCCCTTTCAAACACGACGGTAATGAATGATGCTCTTAAATATAACATTGGTTAAACATATTATTTATTACATTTGACCAAGAAAATTTTATGCTTTCTGATTTTATACTTTTCTTAAAACCGTATTAAAATAGCTCTGGTGGTTTAGCGGAGAAACAGACAAACGAACGGCAACTTTATTTTATACTAGCTGGTGCCCACGACTTCGTCCGTGTTGAAAAATATTAAGTAGCCTATCCTGTGTCCCGTATTTCCAAATGTTTATCTACCAAGTTTCATGAAAATCAGTTAATTCGTTTCAGAGTTATGGAGGAACATACATACATAGATACAGAAAAAAATTCTAAAAATCGTCAATTTAGTTTCAGTATCATGTATAGAGCCTATAAACACGATATCTCTAAAAACAAAATAGCTTACTCCATGACCGACCCTTACAGATTTATTATTAGTATTGATTATGTATAGATATAGACATAGATAAATTTACTTTGTTTCACTTGAATGTTCGTTGCTCTTGACACTAATAATTCGTTTTTCAAAACCAAACCTCATTTTTTATTGACTATTAACCTTAACATGCAGCTAACCGTAATTAGTTCCTTTATGTAACAAATTAATTAAATTCCTCAATAATAAAGTTACTTATATTTACTTCTCTGGTCACGTATTACCAATGTAATTTTATCGTACGTAAGTATGTAATTTATGAATGAAATATGACACCGAAAACAGGTCATAGATAAATAATAGCAGTTCTTATCGATTTGAAGTTTGTTAAGAATTATTTTTTACTATTGACACTGACGACCTATTTTTATAAATAGAAATGCGTTGAAAAGAATTTCTTATGTAAAGGTAAAGAAATTTTTTTAGCAACTCATGTAGCGATTCATTTTTATTTACATACTAGCGATCCGCTCCCGGCTTCGCACGGGTGTATTTTTTTTGCAAATCTAATATATTAAAACTTTCCTCGTTTAACGTTTTTTCCATTAGTGACAACTGCATTAAAATCTATTGCGTAGTTTAAAAGATATAAGCGTACATACAGAGGGAAGGACAGCGGGAAGCGACTGTTTTATATTAAGTAAAGATATATGAAAAAAATTAGCCTAATCGGTGCATTTTTTTTTCTGCAAAAACTTCATTTAACGCTCTTTCCATCAGTGAAAATCGCATTAAAATCCTTTGCCCAGCCTACATGCAGTACAGCTTGCTGCCAAGCTACTTTTTTTATACATACTAGGTAAAGACTGTGTTAAGAGATAGATATATTATGTACGTATTTTGTGGTTGTGTCAATAAAAAATAAGTAGGTAATGTTTAATACTTATCATTTAGCTTGCCCTTCCATATTAAATTAACATGCGTATTAAGTACGATATAAACTTCGTCTTCCAATAATGATGACCCCTGCCATCAATGCATTATCATATGGCACCTGAAGTGTTTTAAATTGAATGCCTTTTCGAATCGCCTGTCAATGTAACTGCTATAGATGCTTTTAGATTGCTCTCTCCATTGTAACTTACCTGGCACGTCATGTCAACGCATATTCAAACGAAGTTGGTATACGTTACACACTTTCCAACACACACGTATAAATTTATGTCATTATAAACTTTATTGTAACGCACGAAGGTTGATATTAAGAAAACATTTTGAACTGTTAATGTGTTTACAATCTGCGGGTAATACATTTTTTTCGGGTTAGTACCGTTTGTAATTGCATCATTGCGTTTTATTGGTTAGTTTTTTAAATAAGGTAGCTGTTCTATTCACTTTTGGGTTTATAGTTACATAGAAATTGCCTGCCTTTTAATGTTAAAAAAATTATTACTACAAGTAGGTATATAAGATTTATAGAGTATGGATATATTTAGCAGAGACAGGGGCACACTGCGTTTCGCAGCCAGTCTGGCGACAGTTACCACCCTCTTACCACCTACAATCAATCAAGTGTACCGTCAGTCTGTCTTTGTAAATTGACATTGCATGACGTGACATGTCAATTTAAAACCGCGACAGCTAGTTTTAAATAAATTAAAAAAATACTATACTAATCAAATATCTCTAATAATATTTTGTTTTAAAATTAAACATTTAATTTAATTTGTTTCAGGTAAGAAAACGTATAAATCAGATTCAGAAATGTAATCGGGTAAGTCGAGTATTTTACAGTAAAGCATTGAAGTGTCTTAAAATATTTAATAAAATTCAATAAAATTAGATACATTAGTTAGCTAAAAAATTGTCATTTTAGGAATTTTAAAATATTTTAATAGTATCAGGGCATGTTTCGCACTTGCCTAATTGGCAAATTGGGGAATGCCAAAGCCCATTTCCCTATCTATCCATAAAGCAGTTATTACACTATTCAATTTGTAGAAAATTTAACTAGGAAATCGGAAGGTGTAATAGCAGTTAGAACTACTACTTACTACTTAGGTTCCTAACTGTTCTTAAATTGGTTTTCTAAAATTGAATAGTGTAATAACCGCTTAAGGTCGACAGCGCACTTGCAGCACTTGTGACTTTGCTTGTACTAATAGACGACAACAGCCTAAGGTCCGATTTTATTCTTTTGATAAAAAAGGTAAACAAACAATTCACGACATATAGTTTTCGAGTTTTAACCTTAATTACACATTCATATGTACACGAATTCATTTACACTCACTAAACATAATATTCTTTACGATATGTATCCAAAATTATTGCATATTTTCAGAGGAAAATGCAAAAAAACTCGATAAAATCGTGACATAACCTACAATACCAATAGACGTCACAGAGATTTTGTCTATGATTTTAGAGACGGGACATGTACACGCCCTAAGTCATTTGGAGTCACATGAGGTTTTGATTCGTACAAAAATTATCAAGTTCACAATTCTATATACATTTTTAAAGTTTTAGTTTATCATAATTCATAACCGTAGACGAAAACACTTTATGAAATTATTTTTGATTAAATGGCATGAATAAAATAGATTACTTAAAATTACTACTAAACTAATAATTCGTTTTTATTTATTATTCTTATTAATAATAATATTTTATTCGGTTTTGGTTTTTACGGAGGTGCAAAATGCAGTGTTGCCATGGCTGAGAATGAGTTACTCACTGAGTCAACTCTCTTTGATATGCCTATTGTACAAATACCATCTCTAAAACAGGTCAGTGACCCTGGCGACCTCATATTTGTTTACCTTTTTTATCAAACGAATAAAATCGGACTGTACTACAATCTAGTAGACGTTTAAACAAAAACAAAAAATGCAGAAATTCGCTGACTGGACCAATGAGGCCAGTTGACGAACGATGTATATTTAAAGTCCAAAGCTTAGCCAGTTGTTTCATTCTAAAATGATTAACACCGAAAGTGGTTCATTTGATCAGTGCCAGTGATTGGACGACAATTGAACGTTGCAGAATTTGTCGTGTGGTACAAATCATAAAATTCTGCGAAAATAGACGATTATATAACCATTAGCTAGATCATCATGGCAGACGGTATTACATTAGCTGCATAAACATTATTATACAAACATTTACTTATATTTTCTACACAAAAATTTGATGTTTCGCTGCGACGAACAGCACCATTAAGTAAGAGTAGGTGTTTAATTATATTCAAAGTTCACATTGTAGCTTAAACACTTTAGTTAGCTTAGTTTTATATAGTTGACGCATTAATTTTAAGAACAAGTTAACATCGAACTTTGCTTATATCTAAATACAAAATAAACTATTTTACTTAGCCATTGAGAGATTCATCAAAAAGTGTGACAACAATGCGAATCTAGCCAACAAACAAAGTCGCTTTTCTCGTCTGTCTGTCTGTCTGTTTACCCGCTAACTACTCCTAAACCACGACACTGATTTTCATCCGGTTTTCATCATCCGTTAGACAAATTTTCTAAATGATCTTATTCAATTGAAATTCAAAAATAACGCATAAATGTGCGTATATCTACATATACCTTTATAAAAACTCTTTGTCAAAACATCATTAAGTATTAAGGATTTTAGGTTTTAGGCATTAGTGTGCTTCTAATAAATGTAAAATGTAAATGTCCTAAAGTGTAGATTTTAGGCATTTGAATGCACGGGTACTCAGTACTCACACACTTAACCTGCTGGCTATCTAACTCAAAATTATGAATCAACTGGTTGATTGCGATAGCCCGTTTAAGCACCCCTAATGTATTATAACCAACGATTTATAGTCGCTTGTTTAAAGATAAATAAATAAAATATAATTATTAACTTCTACAAGAAAAATATTTGGGACTTTTACCTTTCTCGTTAACGTCTTAGAATTGCATTTGTGCAGGTGTTAATAAAAGCGTCAGGGTTACTGAGGTCGGTTCCATTTGACAGCGATTTTAGCATTTAATTGAAATTTTAATTGGGCGTCTCGAAAGTTGCAAGTCCACGGGTTCAAACTAAGTTGCTCGAAGACATTCGTTATACAACTGTTTACTTTGTTGAAATCAACATGAGTACGTACTTGAGTAAAAAATTAGTTTCTACAACTTTCTGCTGTTTTGCGTATCTATTTTTATTTTTTTCGTTCTTATAACGGTTATGAACTAATATGAACTTTTTAACAAATTTGATTTTTTTTTCTTTTAATAATAATAATATTTATTTCGGATAATTTACAATCCATATAAAAAAGAAACTTAATCTAAATAAATATGTATAATTATTTTTAATTATTCATAAAATCTGTATACAATAAATTATTACTTTATATTTACTTGGTTTGATTATTTTTTATTTAAAAAAATGTAATATCTATCTCCTTGAACTATTTGTAAACATTTTTAATTTGTAAGGTGTACTTAGTTATAACGTTTTCAAAGAAACATTTGTGTCACATATTAACTTTTTAAGGTGAAATTATAATTTTATAATTTAAAGAATAATTATGTTGATTGATGCTAAAAATATAGAACCCTTGGATACTATAGATTTTCTTATAATATTGCTTATTTTCTAATATTCTAGTACATTTCATTATAATTTATTTTGTTACCAAAACATTATAATTTATTTCAAGGTAACCGAAGCCATAATGTCTGTCTGATTTTGACATATAAACCACTAAACTTATTTTCAAAAAAAATTTTTATGGATCACTTAGACCTCTGAAGTACCTTATAGCGTGGACTCGTGTAATTCAAAAAGTGAACGCTCCGTTTACACCTGTACAATTTGGGATAATTCAACAAGATGCAGATGAATAACAATGCGATGCAAGAGAAAACAAAGGAGGCGGAGACCAATACAATCATTATAGCGTAGTAAACAAAACGGTGAATGCGACAGTGGGTGCAAGAGACAGCCCACGCGACAAACACTTATTTTGGCAACAATAAATTCGCCACTAACGACTCACGGACAGAGTGGACGTATAAGTGGAGCAAGCAAATACAGGAGTCTCAATGAGTTTCGTAAGACGTGTTCGAGACACGATAGCGTATTTCCTCACAACTTTTCATTGATAATTCAAGCGTGGGCGAACGAGATTCGGACCACACCATTCATGAATTGGGCAAGCAATGGCCCACGCGGATAACGGGCCAAATTAAACGCCATCGTATTTCTAGTAAATTATAAGCGTTAATTAATACAAATTTGTAGTTTACCGTAAACTCATGGAAAACGGGAAGCGGCTAATCACGTTTGAGCTGAACATTGACTATTGAATGGCGCAATGGCTTGATATGTGAATTTTTTTTATTCCCCAATAGATAGAAGCTGAAATGAAAAAAAAATCATCATCCACAGAAGCTAATGAAAATTTGTAAAACATACGCATCCACATGATAGTTGACGCCATAACAAACAAATTAATCATCAGGATTATCTCTGGTGAACGATTATATACCGTATATCGTTCATCTAAGGGTTATCAACATTTGATGTTATTGGAATTATCTTTTGTATTTTAATTTCAAACTTTTTCCAATTTGTGACACATTGTAAAATGACTCACAGCGTTGTGTATATGAATATATTCATGAATAGAGTAAATGCAGTGATTAACAGAAGAACAAAATTATCTATAATATAAAAATGAATCCCTAAATGTGTTGCTAAGCGCAAAACTCGAGAACGGCTGGACCGATTTTAACTCTGTCTTCACTCATGGATAGAGGGATAATCAGGGAAGGTTTTTACTTTAAAAAAAAATGCACCCAGGCGAAGCCGGGAACGACTCGCTAGTTTATTATAAGATTAGAAAAGATATCTAATAGGAATCATATAGACTGTGCGGTAAAGCGTTGTTTTGCTATTGTTTGTGAATTTTATTGATTATTTTATGAGTTTTATTGCTTCATTATGTAAATTATGCTGTCGTTATGTTATTTTTGTAGTAGAAAACTATACTTCACAATCATAAAATTAACAGTCCAACTGACGTGTGCTGCTATGTTTCTTTTTATCCCTTTCTCATTCCTTATATATATTACTATGAACTATCAGATATTTATAATCTCCTCTGGCGTTGGCGTTTGCATTGCTACGGTAGCTATACCTACCCTCAAGTGGACCGTCAGTCTGTCTGCCATCCTTTCACACAAGAAAATTTAAAATGCTAATTTTGATCTTTCAATTTCACGCCATTTATTATTTATTTCCTGTAATACGTCATCATTCAAAGATTGTCTACATGTTCCACCTTTTCAATGAGATAATTTATTTGAAATTGAATTAATTAAATCATTTATAATTATATATATTTTTAAATGTTTTAAACTTCAAAAATCTTCAATGTCCTTGTTCTAATTATAACGAATTTCACTGTAACGAAGACATCACGAATCATTTAATACTCGTGTCAAACTATAAAGACCTCTTTAAGCATGAACGCCGGAGATAATAAAGTGTCATGAACATTTCTATTAGTTGTCGCTGGTTGTTGCCGTTGTCGGTGCCCCATTGTCTATGGTCAATCCACACCGGATGGCGAGCGAACACCATTGTGTACTCGACAAAGCTGTTAACCTTGCAACATCATGGATACGTCTGACGTATGAAACAGCGAAAAACTATTTTGTTCATTAAATTGTTTTTAAGATAAAATTTTACATGTTTGTCTATCCTTACTAGGGTTTCGCAAAATAATTACCTGATGTGATGACGATCCTAAGATGAAACACCGAAAGAAATTTAATTTGGATTATGATGCGATTGTGTCATTTTTCAAATTTAATATTGCATGTTAGTAAGCATGTTTGTCATGTATGGACTTCAAAACCGATGTTAATTCAGTTTTCTCTTATGGAAAGAGATAAACCTTCCTGGTTTCTGTAAAAAAGGGCATCCCGGGAGAAGCCGGGAGCGGGTCACTAGTACTTTATAAAATCGAAGTTAAATGAACCTATATTAAGAATTACTTAACTTGTGGAGACGCATTCCCTAACAACAAAACATTTTTTTTTCTAGGCCGGCACGCCAATATTGGAAATGTACTTATCAAAGTTGGCTCCGACGTATAGGCCATTGCGTAGTAATAAATTGGGCAGCCCAATTGGCGGCCTACTGCCATCAAGTGCATCGTCAGCCTGCCTGACACTCTTTAATAAAAAAGGAAACCCACAATCTTCTATTAAGGTCTTAGGTAACATAGGTTAACATTTATTAAAATAATTTACATTACATATTAAAATATATTTACATATTTACCTAAAACTATATATTATCTAAATATACATAACTAAAACTAAACCTATAACTAAAACTCAATATAAAAATGGACCCTGCGGCATTGTACCTAGGACGCTGGCAGCATTTCCTCGTTGAATGGCCAAACTAATACGTTGGCCGAGGAAAGCGCCAGCTCTTCGGTCTCCCGTCGCATCAATAAGCCTCTTCGAAATATCTTTGAAAAGGCCCATTGCTGCAGGGCCCCACGGACCGAGTGTCTCAACTCCAAATGGTTCAAAAGTATATTCGGCGCCGAGGCCACTATATTTTAGAATTTTATTTTTCTCAGCCGCCTCTGCTGCGGTAGCTGCCTTTGTAGATGTTCCATGGAGATGCGAAGGGGCTAGTGTGTCTACACAGGTAGCATCCCACACCAGCACTCTACCCAATCTCCATGGAATCAGAGACATCCCATCCGGTCTCCTACCATCGTTTCTCAATATACCTGAGGGCTCTAAAATGGCTGGTATATTGGCTGACGCAAGAGACCGGCGGAGGATATCGTTTAAGGCAGCATGCCTCGAAAAGCGGCCAGCACTTTTTTGACACGACAGTCCGTGGTGACCAAGACGGTCGACTATACTGCCACAGGGACATTGATGCGGGGCGCAGACCGGGACCCCTAGGCGGAGGCAAATTGCTATTCTAAAAGTTGTGGGATCTAAAAAAGTACCAGTGCTTGCTGACGGATGTGCTTGGAGCCAGAATCCTGCTTCTTTGGTATTAGCAGCGAGGAGTCTGGCTCTTCCCGTAGTGCAGCACTGGCTGAGCAGGGAATCAAATGATAATTTGCACTGTATAAAGTCTTTATAAATACAATGTCGTTTACGTTTCCCTTTAATAGTGAAAGTTCGAACTTTATCATTGAATTTTAAATAAATTTGCTTATTTTATTGTTTTCTGATACCGATTTGCATTAAGTTTACATAAAAGGACAGTAGCGGTTACAAAACCAATTATACGCAATCATTGGTCGTTATTTCGCAATAATTTTATTGTATTGGAAAATAGTTTTATTTTTTTTAAAGGTAAATGTTTTAAAATGGCGCCTTTAGATGACTTTTTTGATAGGAAGGCGCGACTCGTCGGCTGTTAAAAGATTAAAGTTATGAGGTCATGTAATGTGAGTACGTATGTCATGATGAGTCAGAGTTAATTTGTATATTTTTAAAAACAAATGTTTTAGGACTTAGCCAAGATTACTAAAGAACAGTCACAAAGACTGTCAGCGTTAATATGGAGAAGAAAAAAATTATCTTTTTTTATTTTTATTATCAAGTTAGTTACGCACGAATAGAGAGGTGTACACATGAAGACAAAACAATTCAGTGCCTTTTTCTCATGTCATGGTTTGTCAACCAATTTTTTTTTTGTTATTTAGCAGCTATTGACGGGCTTTATTAATGTCAATAAGAAATCGAACCATTTAGTTTTCCCTATTTTCGAAATGATTGCAGTCGAATTTCAACCATTGGCGAAGACTATTTAAAAAAGCCCATTTAACCTAAAGTCGTAGTAAAGATATGAAAATTTGTAGATCCTGAGGAATTCTAAAACTTAAACCTTTTTATAATTTATGTTTCTCTTAAGAATTATCTGGTTTTTGCATTGGTAAAAATAATATTAAGGAAATAAACTCAATTCAATAGCGTCATGTTTATATAAAAATATATATTTCGTGACGAATTCGTAGCCAAACTGTGTTTTGCAGTCACAATCTGATCAGTCAGCCTGTCTGATAGCAGTAACCACCCCTTAAAGAAGTTCACCTTGTAGTAACAGCATTTCGCTAAGTAGTGAATACTAAGAGCCCTTATTCCTTATCTTTTCTCATAATAAGGTCGGCTTTACACTAGCATTCGCTCTTAGTGTTACTTGTGTTTGCCTTAAGCAGCACCTTTACATACATATTCCGTAGTTGTGATAAATCAAGTTACACACGCTTAAAACAAGAGGTAACAGTCCCATTACACTGACCCGCTTCTTTAAATGTCTTGTAACATGATATTTTTCATGTAACGCGTTGAATTTAATATCGGTTACGCGTAACACCGCATCGTTATCCAATTATCATGGCTCTTAACTTTTAAATGGGCCTGTTTTTTTAACGTTTAATATTTAAATCACGGGCTTTTACTACTCGAGCTTTAATGTCTACTAATATTTCATTGATACGGAAAGAAAGAGGCATCTTTTTCTGCAATTTAAGGGTTTTTAAAAGCCATCGTCGTAATTGTTACAAAAATATAAGTTAGTGTTAAATTGTTGAAGTTAATTGTTAATTAACAACTGTTAATTGTTGTTGTTGTTAGTTGTTAATAGTTAATTGTTGTTGTGGTTAATTGTTAATTAACAACTGTTAATTGTTGTCGTTAGTTGTTAGTAGTTAATTGTTGTTGTTAGTTATTGTTAATGATGGTTGAATTTTTCCGCAAGCCAATATCGTAATAAAAATTAACATATAAATAAGATAAAAGGATCTATCAACAGGCTGTTTCGACAAATGTAAATTAGTATCATATGAAGTGGCTATAGCTTACTTTAAAATAAGTACCTACACAAATAGTAAATTTAAAAATACTGTCTCATTAAATCATTCTCTTCTAGTAGATGTAGTTATTATTTTTCATAGGTAATTCTATCAAGAAAAAAAAATTAAACAAAAGGTGATTATTGATGGCATAGATTCATGACACTAATTAGCATTTAACTATTCTTTATCCTGACCTTCATACTATTTGTGATCTGAACAACAGTTCTTTTTTGAGTTACTTAATTAATCATTCAGGTTATCAAACATGTGTTGTCTTTGTCGAAATAATATTGAGAAAGATTTTAATAATTTATTTTGACAAAAACAAAGAATTGCTTGGGTTGTCATTAGGTACAAATATTTTATTTTATTGAAGTGAAAACTTCTTTAGGCGCGTTGGGCATTTTAGAGATGGGAAAAAACCATTGAACTCGCGACACTATTACTGAAACCACAGATGAAATAAGAGTTACTATCGTAACCGAAACCTCGTACAGTACAGTCAAAAAGAAAAGCAACTTAATGATGATCAGTTGAATAGTCTTGGTGAAGTTTTTCTATCTTTAATTGGCTAAAATTCTAGCTAAAAGGCCTTTTAGCATTTATAATTTTGGCAGCCGTAACGACGGCTTTACAGAAGACCACCGTAAAATAACTGAATGTGTATCCTTATCTAACAAAATCACGTCGCTTAATTTTTTTTTATTTTTATTTACCTATACAATATTATATATGTATTTTTATTTGAATTTGACACGAAACAAGAATATTTAAAGATTATAATATTATTATTTTAACTATTAAAATATTAAATAGTCCAGATTAATACGTGAAATTTCATCACTTTTTGTGCTTAAAGCTTTTAAGTGAAATACGAAGATAATTGCCTTTTCGCTTTATTAATTCGTGCTGGTCGCGAGTCAAGTTCTTAAGCTCAGACACACGTTGTTAAATAACGATTGACATTTAATCGAGTGTTGTAACTGTTACAAGTAATTCCAATTGTATGAATATTTCTCGATTTTATATGAAACCAATTGGCACTTTGATTACTTACGGCCGAATACACAAAACGGTTCTTGAAGAAGAATATGAGCTTTTCGAACATAAAAAGTGCTCTAATGTGGCCTAAATTTGGAACTTTATATTCGTAGATTTATTCAGGTAATTCCGTCTTTTTATATGTAAAAGTCGTCAGACAGTCTGACTGTCCACTTTAGGGTAGATGGTTACCGTCGTTTATAACAATATATTTAATTTTACTTCTTCGCACAATTCGTACGAAACAAAATTGTGCGAAACCACTACTAAACCAACATAAGCAACCATAATAGGATTAAGGATAACGGCTCTGGCATCCCTTGCGCACTCACCAAAACAAAACAGCACACGCACACTTATATGTATATAAATATTATAATAATATTTTTTGTTTTTCTAAAATAAAAGGAGCATAAGTTACTCTTTATAACATCAGCTATCAGTGAGTGAAAGTCTCGTCAAAATCGGTCGAGCCGTTTCAAAGATTAGCGGGAACAAACGGGCATACAACATTTTCAAGTGTTTTTTTTTGTTGTAAGTTTATTTGTATTATACTTTGATTATTAAAAAAAAATAGTAAAGGGCAGTTTTTTTACATTACAAAGATCCACTTCAATTTTATTTATATGTATATACTAGCTGGTGCCCACGACTTCGTCCGCGTTGAAAAATATTAAGTAGCCTATCCTGTGTCCCGTACGTCCAAATGTTTATGTACCAAGTTTCATGAAAATCAGTTAATTCGTTTCAGAGTTATGGAGGAACATACATACATACAGAAAAAAAATCTAAAAATCGTCAATTTAGTTTCAGTATCATGTATAGAGCCTATAAACACGATATCTCTGAAAACAAAGTAACTTACTCCATGACCGACCCTTACACATTTATTATTAGTATTGATGGATAAAAAAAATTAAAAAAATCTCTTCCACAATTATATAGGT
The DNA here is from genome assembly GCA_936446665.2 of Synanthedon andrenaeformis. Taxonomy (NCBI): domain Eukaryota; kingdom Metazoa; phylum Arthropoda; class Insecta; order Lepidoptera; family Sesiidae; genus Synanthedon; species Synanthedon andrenaeformis. The sequence goes on along the minus strand of OW387786.2, from coordinate 1,889,620 downwards.
ATTCTAAATGAGAAAGGACTTTCTTTAGTTAAGAGTACCTACACAAAGCCGTATTGTCTTTCGGAACATATTCACTTTCTCTGGCTGCTGCTGCGAATTAAATTCACAGTAAATTGCGGTGCCCAGTTTTTGTATCAATTCGTAATGGTTTTCATGTACCAAGAAATGTAGGCTAGAATAATCACTTCAATTATTATAATATACATTTAATTTACGGCACAATTACACGTTTCATTTAACAATAGGACCTAGTTTATTTTTTAAGACTTTTAATTTAACATTTTAGGTAAGTACTAACAAAATCAGCTCTCTCATTTTTTATGTTAAATTCTACAGTCAGGCTGACGGTCCAATTGAGGGTAGGTGGCTACCGTCGCCTATAACAGAAGCAACGCCACACGCACCGCAAGTGAGCTGCCGAACATAGTGAGATTGAGGATAAGAGTTTGGCAAGAAGACAGGGAAATGGACTCTGGTATCCTTTAATCTTTCACCAAAACACAACAGCAAACATGCTGTTTACAAGAAGGTGGTTACTGCCTCCACACGGGCTACCCAAATAATTGAGAATCGCAGTGTGCGTCACGAGGATGTATGTGACATAAACACATACATACCCAACTAACAATATTTGGTCGTATAGTTTTTGGGACAACGTTTTCGTTACAACTTATGGTCGGGCCGTTTTGGTTATATAGCTGTCGTATTTACGTATATATAACGCGAAATGGGCGCAAAATATAAAACTTTAATTCGTATAGTGATCGTGTCAAGGTTATATAAGTGGCTACTAGGAACGTAACACTCATATTGTTATCAGAAATACGATGAAAATTCGTAAAGCAGTCGTGAAAGCGATAAATATTTGTCATTTAGTGATCCAATAGGTGTCGTATAATTTAATAAACATAAAGTAGTCTTTACGTGTATGCTTGTTATGACAGCGCCGTTCAATGGAAGTGAGATACAGAGAACAACAAAAAACAAGATCTGTTTATAATTGTCACCATCAGGAAGTCTGCCATATTTATTACTGAATGTTATTGAAATAATGTACGTAGTTGGTGTTAGTAGGTATAAGTATCACTTTTCTAAGGGAAATTAAATTTCTCGACGATTGTATGTACAATTTTTCACAAATTTTTCATACCCCCGTCGAATTATTGCAAAATAATATTAATTTATTCCATTTTATTTAAGATTTCTAGTACTTTTGCAATTATACGATTTTAGGTAGTGATGATACCTATTATATGACATTGAATTACTAAAAGTCATATATCACGATTTAATTTCTTTGGTTATCCACCATTTTCAGGGTACCGTAAAGAGGAAAAACCCGCGTTGGATAAACATTTTATTGAAATCACAATATGGTGATAATTGCCGATATAGACAAATTTTTAACTAAAAAGGACTTTAAGTTATTAAAAAATTCTATATGGCCATGGACAATAACTCATTTTATTCTGGTGGAAAAATGTCACGGTTGTGGCTATTCAACCTATTCTGTTAAATACAAACCATCTCATTTTGTGGTATATGATAAAAATAATATAAAAAAACTATTAGATTTAGGTTCATTTTGGTGCCAATATTGTTCGGAGTTTGCGATATACGATCATTATATAGAAGACGAATGTAGCTATTGCTAATTTTTTTTTAATAATACACTATTATATTTTATAAGCCTAATGAAGAATATATATTAAAAAAAGAATGGGAATATGCAAATAAAGTACACATTTAGAAATCTAGACAGGCTAATTAAATTTTAGAAATAGGAACGCAATATAAACTTTCTGCGCTTGCCGCGTAAGGTATAGTGTGGATTTTTTACTCGTAGTCCATGGTCAGAGATAGTGGGAGTGATAAGACGCTATAGTCGTGCGTGCAGTCAATGCGCTTCCAAGCGCGTAGGCGCGGGTTTAAGCAGAGAAAAGGTAGAGTAGAGGTTCACGAAGGGAGCGAGCGGGATGGCGGGAGAGTGAGCCCATTTTCTTAATTTGCCAGGAAACTCGTATTTTCTTGTTGTAAAATTCTCATTTTCATTACTGTTTTCATCGTCTTCGCTTTCGATCGAATTATCATTATCATCGTTGTTTTGCCTTTCAAACAAATGTTCATCAATTTTATCCTCAATTATACATATGTGTATTACTTCTCGAACTTGCTAAATGTAAACAGAAAAAAAAACATATTAATTGACAGGTGTTAGTTATTATTATGAGAATGTATTTTTTATTGAGTTCAATTGGTCAAATAGTACTTACAAGAGCATCCTATTTCAGAATAACTATTTCTTACTACGGAACCATCTTTCGATTCTTGGACACTACCTTGTCTAAAACTTTTGTTGAGTTCTAAGTAGGCTTTTTTTACTTTGCGTCTGAAATTACCGCTTGATTTAAATTTCTTCCACTGTTTTAAATCCATCACAGCTGCTTTGATGATAAAAGCCGAGATTAATAGAAACTGAGAAATATAAAGTTATTGAACAAAAAGCATGTATAATTAAAGTCACAACAACCGGAGATATACCAGTTTAGTTCGTAAAAGAGTATCACGTGAAATCATCATATAATCAAAACGTTTATAACAGTAACATATATAAGCATTTCAAACTCATAAGTATTTAGGGCATATAAATCTGAATATTGGCCTTTTAATGATTATATAAAAGTTGTGTAAATATAGTCAAAAAATCCTATAAAAAACCTTTATTTGATTGTCATGTAGAAATCTTATTGCTGATAAAAAGTTGTGTTATGGTCGTCATTATAACCAGCTTATAATTGTCATATAAATTACTTTTACACTACATCAAGAAGACGTAAAGTGGTCGTAAAGCAGATCTTTATAAGATTGTCACATAACAAGGTCGTGTAAACGTTTACAGGACTAAATTAAACAATTACAATATTATATGACTAATCGTTCGTATAACACATTGTAACACGATTAATGAAAATTTGAATTACAATTTTATGACCTCTACATGGCCAAATGTTATTTAGGCTTTATTTTATAGGACTATTTTGCTACTTGGGTATATAACATACCCATGACGTTGCTTGTGTTTTAGGTAGGCGACCAATCATCAAACTTCGTCTTTATTTTAATACTAGCTGGTGCCCACGACTTCGTCCGCGTTGAAAAATATTAAGTAGCCTATCCTGTGTCCCGTACGTCCAAATGTTTATCTACCAAGTTTAATGAAAATCAGTTAATTCGTTTCAGAGTTATGGAGGAACATACATAATGTACATACAGAAAAAAATTCTAAAAATCGTCAATTTAGTTTCAGTATCATGTATAGAGCCTATAAACACGATATCTGAAAATAAAGTGACTTACTCCATGACCGACCCTTACAGATTTATTATTAGTATTGATATGATCACAATCCGCTTGCGTATTCAGTTATTACAATCACATGTCTAGTTAACATGTCAAAGAAATAAACGCAGTCTTCGCAGTAATAGGAGAGTCGAGTAGAAAAAAAGAAACACGTATCGCTCTGTAGACATATTTTTTTAATGCTGCAGCTTCCACAACGCCGCCCGCCGTCAAAGGTGTTAGGTAAATTGTACAGCCTCATTTCAGATAAATTTTCTGCGCTACATATAAAGTAACTTGACTTGTTAAGACATGTTAGTTCGTGTTTTTTTTTATACATATTGTATATTTATATTCCAACAAGGGAACAACATTATTATCTATTTCAATTACACAAATAATCAACTTGTCAATGTTAATATTTTAGATAAATAGTTAAGATTTGTACCAGATAATTTATAGGTATGTTCGTAGTAGAAAAATTTGAGAATAGTTTACCTATAATTTTAACAAAAATAATGTCAATTTTATACTATTTTTTTAAAATACTAATAATAATATAATAAGTAGTTCATAATAGTGCATTTAAAATGCATTTTCCTTACTCGTAGTATTAGAGCTTTGGATAACTTTTGTGTAGTTTTGTTTTAGTTGCACTTTGGTTTTATATATTAATTAGAATCTAACTCTTAGGAACAAGTTGTGATTCATATTATATCTTCGACAAATTGTAATCTCAATAACGCAGATGTCTTTAGGTTTTTTTCTCTTTACTGTGATAATTTGTTTTAATACAATTTCAATACAACTGATCTGGCGTCAACAGTTCGCATAATGTTCTTTCACTTTAGTCATCTGTAGGAGAATGGGCACTGTCGCCAGACTGGTTACTCTATATGATTAAGAAATCCGCAGTCTCAAATAATTAAGTATAAATTAAAATACTTACGATAGAGAATTTCATTTCCAGCACATTTAAACGAATTGTATTTGCCATAAATAAACAGTCTTCCTACATGTTTTAAAAAAGTTCGGCGACCCAGAATTGCTTTAACAAGTGCGGACAGTCTGCTAGTAAGCTCATACCATTCTAGCCTCTATTCAAATGTGGGAGCGGTCAAGTTTCTGTAAATATGTCGACGAACGTAATGATTTACTTAGACGGTAGGTACAGTGGGTTAAAACTGAGCTCTATTAAAATAATAATGTGTTACCTAATTTTCCTATTATTTGAGAATTTATTTTTCAAAATCTTAACATTTTTCGAAATTCTAAACTAAAAACCAAACATTTAGTAATCAATAGTTTTTTTTTTTTTTTTAATATAATTAAGAAAGAAAGTAAAGAATGAAAACGGTGCGTATTAGGTTCGTGCTAAAAACTAAATAGAGGATAGAATGTTTTAACATTCATTTTAAATACCAATTTTTATTTATTACTTTTGCATGCGATTTCGTCTGCGTCCCTCGGGAACAGTGCTTTTTTTACTGAATATAAAATACTCCAAATTTTCTCCTGACAACGTATATGTAAAAGGCAATAGCCTCTAGCAATAGCAATTTCGTATAATACTTTACTTCGTCTATAGTAAGCTGTCAAAAATAAATGTTTATACAGTAGACTCCATATTAACCTAAATAAAACTTAATGGAATCCAAGAATGCAATGGAAATATTATATTATTTAACAGAAAAAAATGAGACTATTATTAAGAAGTTTGTTTTTCCGGCGACTGTACCATATTTGCACATATGGCTACTGTTTTTTTTAAATAATATGTCGCTCTGTCGCTGTCGTTCGGAACGCAATAAATTGTGAAATATGACAGTCCGTAAAATATCATATTGGAATGAAAAGGTCATCACGTGCTTATTGACTTTAATTCACATTATTAACATTAGAATTCGACTATTTTATTGATCTTAAATACCAGTACTCTTTCTATTGACACTTCATTTAAAAAAACTATATAATATATTGTATTTTCCAATGGGAACGTTGCCCTGGAAGGCTATCCAGTAGCGATATGAGCCTTTTTTTTGTATTTTTAGACGATTCCTCGGGAACCTAACATTTTTTTCAGGATAAAAAGTAATGTTATATATGTTAAATGTTAATCCAGCTAATAAGCTGCCAAATTTCATTCAATCCATCCTCACAACGCATTTAGCGACCTGACCCCGGTTTCACATGGGTGGAACTTTTTTGTGCAAATTATATAGGTATAAAACCTTCCTCGTTTAACGCTCTTTCCATTTGTGAAAACCGCATTAAAATCTGTTGAGTAGTTTAAAAGATCTAAACGTACATACAGAGGGACAGACAAGAGACTTTATTTTAGATTACACTAGCTGTTGCACGCGAATTCGCTCGCGTAACTTTATAAAATATAGCCTATGTTACTCGCTGATAATGTAGCTTTCTATAGGTGAAAGAATTTTCAAAATCGGTACAGTAGTTTTTGAGTTTCTTCATTACAAACAAAAATACAAATATTATAATATTAGTAAAGTATAGATAGGTATAACAAGAAAAAAGAGCATTAAAGCTATCAAATTTTAATTACTGAATATCTTTTTTAAACATTATTAACTTACACTTAAACCACCATAAGATAAATAGACATCTTGTACTTATTAACAGAAAAAAAATCATTCTACTTCCAACCACGTGGCACGCTACGGGAAGGAAGTACTAAATTAGATCGAACTCAATGAGACCATGTGTTCGATACTATAAAGGTTATGTCATGCCACAATAAATTAGACATTCTAATGTATACTTTATTCCAATAACATAAAGTTGACATTGATTGTGGCCTGTTTTAAATCTATTGATTTACATTTTACAATGACATCATTGTACAATTTAGTTAATAAAAAACACAGGAGCCAGTTTGTTGATAACCTAGTCACGTATTTTGAGTAATATAATAACCTTTAATAAAAAATGATTTACCAGTGTTTTTTAATAAGTCGCTGTTGTAATAAATCACATAAGTAAACCTATTAAAATAATTATTTTTGTTGTTATATTTTTATATATATTATAATTTTTAAAAGTTTTAATAAGTCGAGAAAAAATAATATTATTAAAACAATATTATTTTTTCTCTTGCTTTTTGCTCACGAACTATGTAATCCATCGTTAAATTATTAACATAACATGACCTTTTTTAATTTCCTAACTTAATATTTTATTTTAAATGCGAAAATGTTAATTTGTTACGCTTTCAGGCTTTAATTACTCGGTTGAAAATTATGAAATTTTTCATACACATCGTTAAGGGCGCAGAAAGGGACATAATAATATAGACATTCAGAAAAAGTACTATTTCCGAGGAACTCGAATAAGGTCGCGGGTAAAAACTAGTAAATTTATATACCTGACATACATACAACACGTGTTACAATCAACAGTAAGAATTTACTTAATTTCATAACATGTACATAATAAATTTATTTGTAAGATAAAGCACGAAATGTCCACCTCTTTTTGATTATAATCTATCTAAAGTTGCATGTGTTAGGTAAGTAGTTTGTTATAGTTCTTATAAACAATGTCTGGGTTTGTATAGCAACAGTCTATGTAGAGTTGGTACAGTCCAAGAACAAAGGAGCGTCTAATAAAATCGGCCGTCTGTTACACCGACGTAACTTTGTTCAATATTATTGTGACGAGTCTTGCTCCTGTAAGATTTCTTAAGGCGACTCCAGCCGCCAACAAAAATTCCATAATTACCCCCGGCAACCCGCAGCGAGATTTCCCCCGCATACTATTATCGCATAACGCGTTTTTTGTCATAGAGTATACAACAACAGCAACAGACACGACAAACAAAAATTATTGTAGGTAATAGCAGGTACCTATGTAATTTGATTTCATTAGTTATTAAGTTGGGTACAAGATTTTTAGCTAAGAGCAACTAATATAAATCAACCATTCAAGAATTCGAATTGTTTACCAAGTATGGAACGTAATCATTAGTAGGTAAGAGACAAATTCAAAAAGTCAGACTAGTGGCAAAAGACAAAAATAAATAAATGCGCTAGTCAGTTGTAATGTACGATAAAAGGAATAACGGCAAAATAAAATATGATAGTTTGTTCTAGAGTTTATAATGATTGTTGAATTTTGTATTATGTGTGTAAAATATTTTGATGAGAGATGATTTAAAAAAATATTTAAGCGAAACTAAAAAATATAGAATTATAGAATATTAATTTGGGACAAAAAATATATAAGTACTTACAACTTTCTTCCGGTAAGGAACTGTATTCTATTTTTATATAGTCTTTTCAATCCACGCTTTTTACGCCCTTTTTTATACCCCATTTTCACACAAATAAAACCTTACCACTACTACACGTTACTTATATTAGTTTAAATTAAATGAGTTATACCCTCTGCGACGACTCAATTGATCTTTGTTAAACGGTAAGTACGTAGCGGAGAAAAGCGACACACGTCCACCTTGCACCACGACTCGTCCCGCACTGAATTGACGGGACTGCTCAGGGGGAGTCGCTACCCGCCGTACTTGCAAATCTCGAAAATATCTATTTAAAAATTAAATAATGTATAATTCAAATTTTTCTTTTGATGAGCCGTTAGATAGAAGATCGTAGTATTTATTAACAAAAATAGCTCTTTAAAATATTGATTATCAAGCAAATCGCACGGTTACAACATCGATATTAGACCCCAACTTTGTCATTTTTTTAATATATATAATTAAATATAATTTAAAAAATAATAAAGATGATCCGCTTTCATATATCCTGCAGATGATTTGAGTATTTTTTAAATTGTAATTATTATGATAATTTAAAAGGAAAATGGTTACAAATAAGTGGATTTTTTTATCATTAGGGGCTGGCGTCGCCTTAAAAAATACAGTATATCTTTCAAGTCAATAAGTTGTATATTGTCTGTATTTCACTATGGCATTTTTAATTTTATGTAATTTTTTTCTCCACATATTACAAAATAAAGTTGCTGTCGGCTTCTCTCTCTGTTTCTCCGCTAACTTCTTTTAACTTCTGGTTTAGAAGAAGTTTAAACCGGGTGGTTTGATACAGTTTTCACTAATAAAAAGGGCGATGAACGAGGAATGTTTGTGTATAAAATTTGCAGTAAACATCTGTGTGAAGCCAGTGCGGGTCGCTAGTATTAAATAAAAAACAAATATACAAATTTTGTTATTATTTTAAATTAGGTATGCATTCGATATGTTTAAAGAACTAAAGATACGATTAAAATGTTTAATATAAATTTAAATTATCATTAAGTATAAATATTATTGACGCAAGTTAAATAATTAATATAAGAAATAAAACAGAGTTTAGTCGGATCCCTTTATTACTTACTAGCTGGTGCCCACGGCTTCGTCCGCGTTGAAAAGTATTAAGTAGCCTATCCTGTGTCCCGTACGTCTAAATGTTTATCTACCAAGTTTCATGAAAATCAGTTAATTCGTTTCAGAGTTATGGAGGAACATACATACATACATACATATATACAATACCTACATTACAGATTTATTATTAGTATTGATTATCGTATTTATTTTATTTATTTATTCATAGATTCGTATTAGGTATAAGACATGTGAAAAACATTTTAAATATTACTTACAAAATTCTTGTTACGACATGGTGTAATGAAGGAACGCATTAAAACCGTTTTATCACACTTCCTATGCGAGCTCACGAGACGCCGCGCACCGAGTTTTGACCTCCGAGCAATACTCTACAAGCTCCAAGCTAACTTCAATGGAATTATTCTAGCCCATTCCATTGTATTGCACTATATATTGTATAATACATAATATATACAACAAGCAGGCTAGCTAATAAATGAGGTGTTTATTGTCTAAAGCACAAAGACTTGTATTAATCCGTGTATACACACAAAATCCATATGTATGTAAGGATTATCATTGATTCTAGTTTATTGATTACTATACGACCCGCTCACCAGTTTCACACAAATCTTTCTCGTTTATCGTTCTTTCCAATAGTGAATGCTGTATTAATATCGGTCGATTAGTTTAGAAGAAGTTAGAAGAGAACAGTCTAAAGCGCATAGCGGCTTTTATACTATTATTTATACTATACTTATGTGCCAACAGCTTTTATTGCTTTTGCTATTATACTTACCTACATCATCAAAGGCGAATGAACAGCAGTTTAGTTTTGACTTTTACTTAAGCATACTTAAACATACTCTTGTGTGAGTTGATACTCACATTTAGAGGCTCAAACTAGTCCTATAGATCTACAGGCTAAACTACCATACTCTATATGAGCCTCTATGAAGTGACATGTTTCACATTTATTCAAAGTTAGCAAACCTGACGAACACGCAAATTTTATCAGAAAACTTTTCTTCGCCGTTATAAAGTGATACTTTTGTTATTTAAAACCATATTAATTTAATATTAAAATGCTATAATTCTTTTACGGTGTAAGAAGAGACCTCTCGCCCACCAAGACCCCTCCAGCGATGCTATCTTATCACTTGAACGGCGATAAAGAGCTTACGAAACGGCAAATTGTAGGGAACGGGTGTTAGCTTGTTGCAGGCGGGTTTTACTAAAGGGTTCTATCTTTATTTATTTTATTTTAAACTAGCTCGTGCCCACGACTTCGCCAGCTTTGAAAAATATTAAGTAGCCTATCCTGTGTCCCGTACGTCCAAATGTTTATCTACCAAGTTTCATGAAAATCAGTTAATTCGTTTCAGAGTTATGGAGGAACATACATACATACATACAGAAAAAATTCTAAAAATCGTCAATTTAGTTTCAGTATCATGAATAGAGCCTTTAAACACGATATCTCTGAAAACAAAGTAACTTACTCCATGACCGATCCTTACAGATTTATTATTAGTATTGATTAAATAGTCATTTTGTTAAGAGTTTCTCAAATTTGACTTCTCTTATATAATTACTTTAACTCTTGGTACGTGGACATTCTTTCGACAATAGAATGTGCCAAAAATGAAGAATATAAAAATGGAACTGAGTTACGTGATTCTCTATTTAGACTGTTAAATACTTATTAAATTTTCATTTTCAGTTCTACTTTCTATTTCTATTTTGAGTTTACCCAAAGAGACCTTGTCTATTAGGAGAAAAGCTAACTAAATACGCTACGCTTTTATGTTCAACACTTATTAAGCATTTTATGAATCTTTTGAGTTTGTTTATATTAAAAATGTACAAATAATTATTAACACTGCGATATTAGCATAATTAATTTTTCATCGCATTACCAATACCAATACTGTTTACTGGATTTTACTGTGCATTTTACTGCAAAAATTTTAATTATTTTAAGTGTTGCATAACGAAACAGTAAGGAATTTAAAAAAAAAATTGAAATGACTTAGTTTAATCCTTTAATCCTACTATTATTATAAATGCGAAAGTTTGTAAGGATGTTTTCAAAAACTACTTAACGAATTTTCATGAAACTACAGTTATATATTTTATACTTACATCAGAATAACACATAGCCTCTACTTTATAATATTTTGTCAATTAAAGAAATAGATGAAACTGATGCTTAAACTGATTAAACATTTGGATAATATTTTCACATAAATACACCATAAAAAGAGGATCGTAAAACCGAGACCTTTATTAAATCACGTAACAATGAATGCAAATACCCCCCAATGGTTTTAAAATCAATTTTCCAAGAGGTCGCTGCCCTTTATTAAAGTGAGGTCCATTTATTAACTTACTCATTATGCAAATTTTAAAAAATCTTTTCAATGGAAAGTGTACCTAATTGCCTTAAAAATACGTCTTATTTTTCTCAAACACCAACTCTTGCATAAGGTTAATGAAAGCCTTTGGGCGCAGTTCAGAGAAACTGATGCAACTCTCGACAAAATATTGTTTAAGATATTTAAAATATATATTTAACTTAAATATATTTTTTAATTATTGATACTAAATTACAAACAGCAAAACCAAAATTTACATTACACTATTAGATTCAGAATACAAAACAAAACAGAAGTCGCAACAAATCATAAAATTGATGGACTTTGCACTGATTTTACAAAAAAAAATTTGAATTTGAATTTTGATAATTCTCGGCAACAGTACCTGCTTTTTTTGGATGATATATTTTCAGATCCTTTTCTGTATCCCTAATGTGTGCTAAATTTAAAGAATAAAACAAATACAAGAATAATTTAAAGAATAAATTTAATGTAAGAAACAAACAAACATACTTCGCAATTAATTCACTACTAATTCACTATTATTGCAGAACCAAAATTAGTAGTTTAGTAAAAATAAATAATTATTTATTACTCTGTGTATGTGAAACTATGTAATTTTCACAAAAGCAGAGATGACAACAGCAGTTTAGCAAAACTATCAAATTACATTCGCGAATAATGACTGCATGCAACCTCGTTTCCAGGATGTGGTCGTATATTGTTCAATTCGCATCACAGCCTTTGTGTTTTGTATGAATCAGTGTGTATTGTCTAACATCATGCATTGGGTATTATAATCACGAATATGGTTAAAACCTTTTTGACACTTTCAACATAATTCATTACTAGAGAAATCATTATTTTAGTTGGGGCAAGGCACATTTTGTCTTTGGTTGTGGATAAGTAAACATTTCATTTATTTATTGCTAGCTGGTGCCCGCGACTTCGTCCGAGTTGAAAAAGAAAATATATGAGTAACTAGCTGGTGACCACGACTTCCTCCGCGTTGAAAAATATTAAGTAGCCTATCCTGTGTCCCGTACGTCCAAATGTTTATCTACCAAGTTTAATGAAAATCAGTTAATTCGTTTCAGAGTTATGGAGGAATATACATATGTACATACAGAAAAAAAATCTAAAAATCGTCAATTTAGTTTCAGTATCATGTATAGAGCCTATAAACACGATATCTCTGAAAAAAAAAGTAACTTACTCCATGACCGACCCCTACAGATTTATTTAGTATTGATGATTGATAACGCCTGACATCGTTATCGCTGTGACGACGGTGGCGCCACCACGCGACAGTGGCACCTAATTCTTTATATTTTTAGACGATCGCTCGTCAACTGTACTTTTTTTCTGGATGAAAGGTACCTTATGTCCTTTTTTGTATCCCTGACAACGTGTATGCAAAATTTCATGATGATCGGTTGAGTAGTTAAGGCGTGAAAAGGTAGCAGACAGACAGACAGACAGAGTTACTTTCGCTTTTATAATATTAGTATGGGTTAATGAATAATATTTCATCATTATGTGATTTAGGTAGTATACCTGTTTTGTTTTCTAGGTCACATAAAATTTATGTAAACTTAATACAAACATTATACTTTACTGTAGTATACAAAGGAATTTGTTATGATATCATAAGATGATGCCATTTTGTGATAATGATCGGAATATTCGCAGTTTATGAATGTAAATTGCAATGGCATTGTGACACTTACATTATTATCATATTAATCTGAACTTCTCAACTTGAATTTTAACAAATACTGGAATCAAGTTAATTTATATTCCTTAAAAAACTTCGCATTACTTCTAGACCTTGCATTACTCAAGTCGGGTTGCCTTGACTACATTTAACAAATACAACGTACTTAACAATGAAATAAGAAATGGAATATTGTTATTGTTATTATTTTTTGTTTATTATTATTAAATTTGATTCTTTATATATTCGCTACGACAAGGCTACAACTGATAAGTATTTTTTGCATCAAAATTTTCAATATTACTGACTTCTTACATATCTTATGTTATTATGTACCTATAGTTTTTATTTTTTATCATTTTAATAATTTTTACTTTATTGAAATTAAAAAATTCAGTAAAAAAAAATGCAGGTTGAAAGCCTACTACTTATTACCTTGTATCTAAATGATACAAGGTATCTTTATAATCTCATTTTCCAACAACAAGACTTTAAAGCAATTTTTTTTCTATATATAAGTATATAAATATTTCTTTTAATAATATGATATAAATACGCGTTTTGAATATACATAGGTACGTATACTCGGTATGAAGGATTTTTTTCTAACTAAACAGAAAATTATAATTCAAATTAAAACTTGTGTATTAAAGCTTTCTCAATAATATGTAGTATTTCGATAGTAATTACTCTTTAATCTGACCAACAGGTCTTGTAGGCGATAAGAGAGGCGCCGGCGCCGTCTCCGCTTCCGCTAATCGTGTGAAACGCGTCAGTTCGCGTACATTTCCACTTTACATCGACATCTCTTGCCCTTAAACCGAAGATTTGCGATAATGTATATCGAATTTCGCGACGTTATCATCGCCTTGTTAAAAGGAAGGATGTTGGGAGTACAATTTTGTCGATAACTTTGATTGCGGGTACGTCTAATTAAATGACATTATTACATTATGTAGCTACGTTGTGTTGTGGAATATTTAAATCAAAAACGATATTAATATAATTTTCTTATATTATTATGTTTCTGCAAAAATTGCAGGATACTGCCATTTGCTAAAAAGCTAAATTATTGACTTTTATAACGTATTGAAGACTCGCTAAGTTTCCTACCTGATACCTGAAAAGAGCGAAATGACCTGCTTCAGCTGGTAATCACAGAAAAAGACGCAGGAAAGAGAAAAGTTGTGCGAAGAAAGAAGTCGTGGCTGAAGAACGTCAGAGAGTGAACTGAAATAGCTAACGCAGTCGAGCTGTTCCGACTAACAAAAGACACACAGGACTGTTTCAGGCTGGTTGCCAACTTTCACTTGGTGGTGAGGCACCGCAAAAAGAAGAATATATATTACATAACATAAATTAAAAAATAAATAAAATTACACAAAAGGTATAGAGGCAATCTGTATTCCAATCTAGCACTGGTACAGGCGACGCGACTGGTAAGCGGCATTCAAGAGAGATTTAAACACCCATAAACAATGTTTAAGTCAATAACACTAAAGTTTCCCGTCACTCAACGGAATCGAGAAGTAAATCAATACAATCGATAACTAAAATCACAATTCGAATAGTCGCTACATCCCCGAGCCAGATCTTAAACAATAAACACGGCATTAAACAAGAAGCAGATAGCAAATGTGAGGAAAAGGCCAAATCTTGATAGCTGAAGTTGGTGGGGAATTATTCGATTGTGGCTCTTATTTCGCAGAATCGTTTGTATCGAGGGATGTAACTGTGCCAGCAGAAGTAATTACAATTTGTTTTCCAACATATATCATTCGGTAAGATAGCTTACCGCATTATACTGATTAATTAAATGATAATCGAGCGGCATTAATTCATTAAGGCATACAGTTTTTTTGTGCGTTTACTCAGCGAGCAGACTCGTTAATGTTGGGGAAGGTAAAGTATTTTAATGCGACAGAAACGTCTCACGTGTGAAAGCTTTTTAGGGTACAGAACTTTTAATGTTGGAAAGAAACAAATTTACAAAAAGTTTTCATACATTGCTTTCAAAGTGCCTGACAAAGTTTTCCCAGGATAGTTGGATGTGAGTTCCAGAGATTAACACATTCAAACAAAAAGTACTCTTCAGTTTGTTTAAATATCAGCACGTATATCGGTATATGCTTAATATGAATATAATAAAGTTACTTTTTTGAATTTTTTGAATGTTTACTTTTTTTTACAAAATAACGTGATCACTTTTGAAAATTTAAAATTTGCAATGCATGCGTAAAAACAAAAATACCCAACTATTCTTAAGTATATACTAAAACTTAAGATTAACTGAACTTTTTTTAAAAAAAATTGAATATACATATAGTCGCATAATATTATAGCAAGATAAATTTGTATTCAAGCTGCAAACATAAATTTTATTGAAAATAAAAAAATACTCATTAAATTATATCTATGTTTTATTTAAATACGTTTTTTTTTAATCTATTCAAATGATAAAGGCATACGTACAATTCCTAGAACTAAATGATGAAACAATCGCCGAAAAATTCATTTACAATACAATGACTTTATGACTATGTCATTCTCCTCAATATTTTATATAATGTAATATTATCACATGTCGAACAACGTTAACAGGTAGAGTTGGTTGGCGTTATCATTATTTTATGTTGGTTATCATAATCAGACGCCGGCCAATTGACTTGATGGCGCCTGCGTGTAATACATGGCTGTAGATTATCAACTTTTATCTTCAGTTGAAGAATACCACTGAAGGTCGTGACAGTGGTTTATGAAATATATAATATAAAGGGAAATTATAACACAATCTGTTAACACAAACAATACTACAGTTGCTGCAAGTGCACTGCCGAACTTAGTAGAAAATTTACCATAGAACTTATACTATAGTTCTTATAGAAAACACAGAATTATAGAAAATATAGGCTCAATTTATTATGAAATGTTTTCACTGTGCAAAAGTGTAATTAAAATGTTTAATGCGTTATCGCCATTTCTTTAGTCTTATAACTCCCACGTGAGTTTCATATTTGGTTCATAAAGTTCAAAATTGCGTGCTGCATGTTTTACAAAATGATTCCTTGCCTTAAATAGTCTTGGTGTAAGGTATCGGGCGCCTTAATCACGTTAAGGCGCGATTTTACCATTTTCTGTTAGTATTTGACATCGTTGTTAAGTCTTTTAACAGACGTTTTCAGTATGGGAGTAACAGCGCTAAATGACTTAACAGCGATGTTAAATAATATAACGGGTGATTCATTTAGAGGTACTTTTTTGTCTATGGATTTTTTGACAGATGAAGCGTGAGTCGTGATAACCTTTTATGGTATTTTTGTTCTGTATAGTTTGACATTTCATCATGGAAAGACTTAGCCCCGCACAGCGTCTACAAATAATACAGCTGTATTACGAAAATCAGCGTTCAGCGAGGAATGTGTTTCGTGCACTTAGAGAAACTTATGGTCCACATAATCGGCCTACCGAACGCACGATTCGCCATACCATCCAAAAATTTGAGAGCCAATTTACTTTAATAGATAATACACGACCAAAAAGACCACATCCAGCACGTAGCGAAGAAAATATTGCGGCGGTAGCTGAGAGTGTACGCGATGACCGCAAAGAATCGATCCGGCGCCGTTCGCAACAACTTGGCTTGTCATATGCAACGACTTGGCGTATTTTACGTAAGGATCTTGGTTTCAAAGCTTACAAAATTCAACTAGTGCAAGAATTGAAGCCGACTGACCTACCAAATCGTCACCAATTCAGTCTTTGGGCTCTTGAAAAGCTTAAAGAAAATCCACTGTTTTCGTCAAAAATTTTGTTTAGTGATGAGGCACATTTCTGGCTTAACGGATATGTCAACAAACAAAATTGCCGTATTTGGTCCGAAGAGCAACCTGAAGAGATTCAAGCGCTGCCATTACATCCAGACAAAACAACGGTTTGGTGTGGTTTATGGGCCGGTGGAATCATCGGTCCATATTTCTTCAAAAACGAGGCCGGCCAGAACGTAACTGTCAATGGTGACCGTTATCGTGCCATGATAACAGACTATTTGTTTCCTGAAATTGAAGCCCGTGATCTTCAGGACATTTGGTACCAACAAGACGGCGCCACTTGCCACACAGCACGTGAAACCATGGCTTTATTGCGTGAACAATTTGGTGAACAGTTAATTTCGCGCTTCGGACCGGTGAGTTGGCCGCCTAGATCCTGTGATATCACACCCCTAGACTTTTTCCTTTGGGGCTATGTAAAGTCCAAAGTCTATATTGATAAGCCAGGTACGATTGAGCAACTGGAAGCCAACATTACTCGCGTTATTCGCCAAATACCAATCGAAATGCTTAGACGCGTCATCGAAAATTGGAACTGCAGAATGGACTATGTTAACCGGAGTAACGGCCAACATTTGAAAGAAATAATCTTTAAATAATAAATGTAAAGAATAGTTCTTTTGTATAATAATAAAAATTACCCGATAAATTTGTTTTTATTAATATATTTTTTTGTTTTGAAAAAGTACCTCCAAATGAATCACCCGTTACTAACAGAGTATGGTGAAATCGCGTCTAAGAATGGTAATAGCGATAACATATTTTTAACATCATTATGCTTGTTTTCTGATTGATATCTCAAATATGATACGATTTATTTTTTTAAAAAGTAAGGCTTTTTCACGTGACACTCGTGCAAAACCGAGGCGATTTGTTAGTATTGATCGTTGTTATTAAATAAATAAACAATAACATAGTATACAATCGTATAGTGGATCCACACGCCAAGACATAAGGTACAGTAAGTATGTAGTACTTAAATTAACCCTTTAGAAGGTCGCTATTACTGGGTTACAATAACACAATAAATATTAAAAAAAAAAACTTGTATTATGCACATTAAAATTACACAATTTGAATTTTCCTCGTCGGCGTTCATAGAAATATCTTATCTGTGGCGACAAAGAATCGATTTGTATTGAATTTTGTTATCAGTTCGAGATAAGTAAACGTTCTCAAGCCTTGAAAGTGTTACTAGTATCAGTAGTATAACCGTTAGGTATACGAGTTTTAAACTTACTAATCTATCCGTTAATGGATTCAATTTTAAAATAAAGCACTTCCTTCTTGTAAACTCGGCTACCTGTCTGGCGGCAGTAACCATCCCCTTGCTCAGAAACATGTGTTGTGTTTTGGCGTGATAGACGCCAGATCCCATTCCTTTATCAACACATTGTATCTTATATTTTATCTTATTAATCACTCTTATGCTTTTGTAACACAAAAGTAACACAACTTTTGTCTATATCCACCTATACAATAAAGTTCTTTTTATGTCAGTCTCATACAGATCCCTCAGACATATCATTAAAGCAAGTATTTCAACCACTCGACCAAGGAGCTCATCAACAGTGGACCGTCAGCCTGTCTGGTGTCAATCTGTCAATCGTATTATCATAAAAAATAAAATAAAAAAACCAAATCAGTCAAAAATTATTGTAAGTGACTTGACAGTTATTCTACAACGTCAGTCAAATGTAATGTCACACTTCGGCGAATATATAAATAAGTGAAAATTAAAATAAGATATTATGTAAGTTAAGTACATAAATAGTAGTTGTTGACAGTTGTTTTCTGTGATTGACATATTGCAAATAAAAATAAAAAAACTTAATTTAGTAATAATATGTTTCGGAATCGAGGCGTAGGTAAAATCTTTGTTTGCTTAATAAGTTTTTAATAAGTTGCGTCATTAAGAAACGCTGAATTTAAAAGTTTTTTTCTTAATTATTTGCACACACGAAACAGAACTAAATACTCTTCCCAATAACCAATTAAAAATATAGCTACAATAAAAGAATGAGATATCAAAACATTTATTTGGAATATCTAACTAGATTCAGAACCTTTGTTTTAAAAAAATATGTGACAATAAAGCAGAACAAACGTATATTTAGTCATTATGAAGCGCTATACTCTGCGAGATCGAATCAGGTATGAAGAGGTCCGTAGGCAAACGAAAATCACTCACTACCCGGCGATAGTAAAGTTGCAATGAGAAGGACACATAGTATGGAGAGTCGACAGCCACATAGTATGGCCATATGGCCATAGTATGGACATAGTATGGGCGGAAGGCGCAGTAAAGGACTTTCACCCACAAAATGTGCTGAAAAGGCCGCCAATCGACTCTGAATCCAGGATACTTCTGACCTGTCTTATTGGAAAGTTATGCAGGAGGTATATTTCCAGCAGTGGACTTTCTACGTTCTATGAGATCTAATTTAATCACCACTTAGCTTTTTAGTATTCATTATTTGCCATAATATACTTTATTTTATGTTAAATAAAATTCATGGAAATTACAAACCTTCAACATGACGTTAATCTGGATTGGCCTTGCGATTGGCTTCCAATCGGATTTCCAGTTAAAAATAAACACCACATTAATACGCAATACAAGACAGAGACAACAAAGACATGTCGCCAAAGAAAATTTATGTCATACAAGTGATGCGGGCATTTCAATGTTTTTCCATACTGCATCAACTTATATTGTTTGAATTCTGAATAGGATTCGAATCGAAGTAAATTGTGTTTTTAAAAAGAACAAAAAATACTTGTTTTCATCATTAAATCATAAAATTACATCATAAATTACCCATCTCTAGTTCTAATCCATGTATTTTAGAAAATATTCACAAACATATTGCCAAAGTAATTTACTAATTAATGTTATTTTATCTTGTTACAGGTATGTGAAAACTGTTATCGCTATTTATATGAAAAAACCGAGTAAGAACCAAACTTTAAAATTTTATTATGCAATTTGATAACCAAGAAAAATTTAGTACTAGATATTAAAAAACTTGTATATATTATTATTTCACAGAAGTGAAAACTTGAGCAATTACAATATATGTACATACTTATATATGCCGGTTACACGATTACGGTAACGAGTTCAATAGTTTGTTCCCATCTCAAAAACTGTTCTTTTTTTAAATTAATTTTGATGCAATTAGTTTTCGCAAGGATGTATTATTACGTAACATATTCTAATTTCAGTGGTATTGTGTAGACAATATATAATTGTCAACAGAGGTGTCGGTTACGTTACGGTTACACGGTTACGGTAACGAGTACAATAGTTTTTTCCCATCTCAAAAACAAAACAAAAATGCCCAACGCGCCTGAAGAAGTTTTCACTTAAAAAAACTATATTCTGTCTAGCTAAAAGAAGAAAAATATTTTCGTAAAATAAATTATCCAAAAGCGACATTTTTAAACATTCTCCTACTATTTGCTCAAGGATTAGAATCGTTGTTTTAGGTGAAATTATCTCACTTTATCATAGAACAAATATGTTGTAGTGTTCTCACTACTTAAATTCTTATTTGTATTTTTTTATGAGCCTTATTAACATTGTCATTGGGTATAATTTTGATTGTGTTTGATTAAATAGCACTAAATATGTGTAAAGTAAAGCGAAATGTTTGACATATCATCTGTGTTACTCACTAGAGTAAGTTTCTTACTACATACTGTCTCTTTTGTTGTGATTCATTATTATGAATGATTATGAAAGTTCAGTTCAACTTTTATAAACTATTAAAAACTCAAAATATGACAATTTTATAAGTTGTATAATTTTATACATAAATAATTAAATTCATGGTGCTAATTTATCGAACTCATGCTTCGAGGAATTATTAAAAATATCCAAAAATTATTTTATTTAAAATAACTTTTGTCTCTAGAGCACTTACTTTTTTAGCATCAGGCTTTATTGAAAATATTTCTATAAAGCAAGTACGAACAACCAAGTATGTAACTAGTTTATCATGCAGACTACATGATGAAATTGCAAATTAATTTCCCAGACCACAATTCTAATGCTGCTAGCATTGAGAAAAGCCACCATAAATCTTCCTACGAAAGGGGTTTAACACGATTCGTGACTCTAATGGCGTCTATGACCGCTGCGTCGATAATTTATTACAATATCGACTCACTTGTAATTGTGGAGTAATGATTCTTCACGCCTTTACATTCAGGTGTATACAAAATGTATCAATCTTCGTCAGCAACTTGAGCATTCATTTACTATCCTTTGTTCTGGACAGTCAAAACACGTTAGGAATAATTCCTGGGCTATCTTTGTGTGACTATTTTTTGTGAAATTAATGTGTGTGACATATTATTATAAAAATAACGATGTAGATTGGGTTCTCTCAGGGAGGGTTCCAAGCAGCCAACATCATTATCCCAATATGTAGGCACCTGAAAATTTTTTAACCAAAGTAATAGACAGTTCTGGGGTCGAGAGTAATTTTTAACTATTAACTATTATACTTTCATTTTTTTTAAATCACTAACTATTCCTAAATAAAAATCCTAGTCCAGCCCGCGTGGACGATGATGATGAATGAATGTATGTGTTTACAATGCTATGTTGAGTATCTCTAAAATAAGATTTTCTCCGTCATGTTCGTACATGATGATGAAAGTTTAACTATTGCTCTTGATTCAAACTACATTGCTATTGGCATAGAAAGTGTATTGACCCCGTGTAATAAATCGTTCACTAGAACATATCGATTGCTTTCTTTCTGTCTGACATATTGTAGAGCCATATCGGAACATAAATCAATTAACGGATGAAAACGAAAGTGTTGTCAGTGTTGTTCGCAAAAAATCTTCAACTACAAATTCTCGTTGGGTTATCATATAATTATGAGCACTGTCAGCAAATCGGCTAACTTTTGCTTTTTCAAACTATAAAATTCGTGATGTGAATGTGTAAGTTTAAACAATAAATAATTTAACATCAAATCGTTTTTCAAACTAGCAATGTATGATAAAAAATATATAGTTGCACTGCTTCTATAGATTTAGAAACATCAAAAGTAAATATTAACGGGGCTAATGCCGTCATTTTAAGTATATGACGTCAATGTTATCATTGAAGTATGTATGTATTATTAAAATAGAGGTCATTTCTTATTCAAAGTTAATGAATTCACTGACTTCTTGTTATCTTTCCCTCACTTTAGATCCCTACTTTCAGACTGACTTTATATTATTTTTATACTTCCACTTTCTTACAATATCTTTCTCATGATTCGTTCCTTCCCAATCTTTTCTTTGACTGACACGCATGCTCTCATTTTCTATTTTAATTACAATTTCTCCTTTTGTTGTTTGTTGTAGTTCTTAGGTGGCTAGTATTTTTATATGTTCTGTTAAGTTTATGTGCAATTTACGGAGTGGAGTTTGTAGACTTTATATACTGGTATTTTATAATACGCATCATAGACACGCTCTCTCTATTTCTCTCTCATTATGTCTTAATTATTTAATTATTATTTAATTTACAGATTCATATAATTCTATATAATATATCAAAACAGTTGAAATTTATTATTCATATAACAAAATTAGAAATTAAATTCTTTGATATCTTTCACTGCGAGTACTGTATTTTTCCTCATTATTATAAACATTGCTTTAGACGTAGTAAACAAATTAAGGATCTTGGAATTTTTAGTGAAAATTACCAAGATTAAAAATTCAATTCATCCGCAAATTCTCCATTGGTAGGGGCCACGAAGGCGTCTCGATCGCGAAACGTGACTAATTCACTATTGACCGTTGTTGATATCTAAATTATACATTGTAATGTTCTTGTACAACAAAATAGTACGGCGCACCGCTCATCTGTGCATGAAACATAAAATCGAAACCCAACGGAACCGTTAAATGTACTGTGCGGTGGGCTGTACGTTTTTCCATTTCTCTCAGCCAAGAGCGACCACGCCCGCGCACCGATGCGTCCGATGACATTTACGAAGGACCGATACTGTTTGCTCCGCCATTTTCACATTGACAACCTCCGATCAGATATAATGTAAGTTTTCGTATTGCATTCGA
Organism: Synanthedon andrenaeformis; assembly: GCA_936446665.2. Classification (NCBI taxonomy): domain Eukaryota; kingdom Metazoa; phylum Arthropoda; class Insecta; order Lepidoptera; family Sesiidae; genus Synanthedon; species Synanthedon andrenaeformis. Next base: position 1,866,904 of record OW387786.2, on the reverse strand, counting down.
CGGTGTTAAATTTATGCGGAATCATGTTAGCCTGGTTGTAGTTGATTTGTATATCGGCGGACTCGGTTCGAGATGTGGGTGAAAGCACGTGTTGAGCAAATGGTAAGGCTTATTTGAATTTCAATAATATTTGATTTATATCACAGCTACACGAGATATTTATTATTTTCTTCGATTTAAAAGTTAATACTCAAACGCCATAAAACTTTATTCGAACTAGTATTTAAAAATTAAGCGTTATTTTGATGCATTTATTATTCTGATGCAATTCTGACATTTTAAAAATTCTACCTTTTTATTTAATTGTCTCTTACTAAAATTGTCTTTTTTAAAAAAGCTATAGTATAGAGCTTGCTGAATTGAAACTTATTGAAATTCTTTTGAAAACACTAAAATATTTGTGAAAATAAAGACAGTATTACTGAAACCTGCGGACGGACTGAAATAAAATAATCAATTCATTAATAATGATACATTCCACAGACCCGCATTATGTGCAAAGATAATTAAACTTTAAATAATTATTCAATGTATTGATCGGTAGCTTCCTTGAGGCAACTGTCACGCCGCCGCCAACTTAGGGAAGACTGCTTTTACGAGCCTTGAACGAGGCGATATAACGTTACCTAATAACCATTTAAACAGACATCGAAACTAGCAACAATATGACCTAAAGTATGCCAGCATTATGTAAAATGATTTTAATTGGATTTATTCGCACTTCCTTCCAACATTGATGTTAATATTTAAGTCTCTTTTTTATAGTTATAAGAAATACCTAGTTAGGTATTACAAGACATTGTTAATTATAACAATTTTTTTTTATCGTGTTTCGACAACAATATTATTTACTACTATAAATGTTTTGTGGTTTGTATATGCTTCAAATACTCGAAAACTAGCCGACGGATTGACTTGAAATTTTTACACAACACTGCATTTAAACACATAAATAATCTTATATGTATCGTATATACTTTTTTCCCCAAAATTCCAACGGAAACCGATTTTTGTTTTTATAAAAAAAAAACATAATTTTTCATACGTTTACCGTTGTTATGGCAACCGTGGAACGTTGCTGATTGTTCATTCAGCTTGTTAATAATAATTCATACCGAGGTCAGTATGCTTTGAAAAGTTTAGTCTAATATTATTATTTTTTTCTAAACTATTCATAAATTTTCAGTTACCAATGCTGAAAAGCTAAATGGCTAAATAAATTGTCGTGCATCTGAAATAGACCAGACCGTAAATTTTCTATAAAAGACATCAAATAGGTATATTTTGTACAACACTATTTTTTTTAATTAATAAAAAAATGTACAGACGTTGTCACACTGTACTAAGATCAGGTTGAAAAATGTAGGAATGTTGTCTAGACAAATACGGCACGCAAGGTTGTAGATAAAGTGTTATTTAATGATTAACATACCTCAAGATCTAGACTGAACGGCGGACACGTCAAGTCAGGTTACAATATCAGGTCAATCAATATTTGATCTATTTTTATATAGATTTTTTACAGTATTGTTACATTACATTTAACAGTATTTTTTATTTTTTAACAAGAAATTTACATTTTTAAAAAACCCACAATTTTCAATACAATTATTATTAATTCTATGTAATTCGAAATTAAAGAATCATATCAGAAAATTAGCAAGCTTTGCGCTTAGCAATACACTTAGCGATTCTTTTTTATTTATATAGGTAGATATTGAATCTGTAATTTTGATATTCACTTATTATATTAATATGAATCAAAATGTAGATTTTTATTATTATTTGTAAGAATTGTATATGATATGTACCGTCAATGTTGGTAACTTTGCCTGGTCAACAAACTTTGCCTACTGTGGTGACTTGTTGAGAAAACAATATTATTCCGTAACTATGGATAAAATATTTATCCATCAATTGTAAAGTCACATATCTGACATAGTTTCGGAATAATATTGTTTTCTCCGACAAGTCAAGTCAGGCAAAGTTTGTTGACAAGGCAAAGTTACAAACATTGACCGTAAATCGATAAAATAATGTGTAGAGAAATTTCTAGAATAGCTAAACATTGAATCCGATATAAGATCTCTAATTAAACCCGCCACATCTACCCATCATTACGAGACGCACAGATATGGCGAGGTCTACTTATTGCGAGCCACCGGAGTGACATGAAAACCACTATCCGGTTTAGTCTTTGGTAACGGAGTGATCTTCATTCTCGATAAGGGATGTTAAAACAACAGAGATGTGAGCCGCCCCCTTTAGCCGCCAGAGTCGGATTTATCCGACAATTATTTTCGTGTCCATATCGCCAGAGCCGGATATATGCGACAAATTCGTCTACTTGTATAATGTTTATTTTTAAATCATTGAGTTGCTCTTAATGATTTCTTCAATTTTGGCAATAAATTAATTTTTGACCTTATAGAAACTAATGCCTCCTAGAATTATTTGGATTATTTACCGTCAAAATAATATGTAGTTGATTTTCAAAACTTAACACAATAACACGTATTTTCAATTTCAAAAAATGACTCAATCGTGCATTAATTTTTCAATACTATGTAATTCAATAAAATTTCTAACAAGTAAATTCTAAAAAAGAAAACATAAAATAGTTTTGCATTATAAATTATAAACTAATATATCCAAAAATAAATTGGTCTTAAGAGTCTTATACCACATAGTCTTAAGAGTGATTTTATCTGTCTATAAGTACTTAATGCTGTTTTATCTTCTAGGACAGATAGGAGGAGAAGAGGTAAGGGTATGTGTGTAGAAAATCGTTACAAATGTTTTGTACCACTAAATAAGTATGTATGATTATTTCGTTTGTTATTTCGTAACAATTTCCAGGCAGAATAAATGTTTTCGCAAAAGACGAACAAACATGCACAATATCTTCCTGTCAAACACAAATTGCGCTTAATATGGAGTTGTTTGTCTAAAGTCTAAATCCTTAAACGAGTAATAGATATTTTATGTTGAATCTAAATTTATTTTGCAATTTCATTGTCGTTTTATACATAAAGATTATTATTATCTTCACTGGAAAAGTTCAAAATATTTGAAAAAAAAAACCATTGTATCTTAATTCCTTTTAGGTATGCTGAAAAAAAATACTAAATATATGTACCGTTAAAAAATTATCCGATATGAATGTGTAGAAAATTATAACATTTGGTACCAGAATTAATTCTTTTTTTTAACTAACTCAATTTATCTTAATAAAGTGACCCACCCCAGGGCTTTACAATGATGTTTTTTTTTTGTAAACTATAACACAAACCTTTGTCGTTTATCACTTTTTCAATAAGATAAAACCATATCAAAACCCTCTGGATTGTTTAGATGAAGTTAGCAGGAGTATTTTAGTTCTTGAATATATATTTTTTAATATTAGAATGTTATGTAAGTCGATAACTAAAAGGTAATCACCATCACAACGAAAGTAATTTACTCGCATAGACCTGCGCTAATTTAAGTGTGGCCATTAATAAATTTTAAGTAAGTATCTATAACTTTTGTAACGCCATAATTTTGTTAAACTTATAAAATGTGTGGAGCTTTGAACATAAAATTAAGTGGAAATAATAAATAGGCATCCGTGCTTTACTTACAAGTAACAAGCTTTCACGTACAGTAAATAAACTCTTGCTCAGATAAGTATACGTAGGTACGTTAAACATGTTTACGAGTTATTTTATCAGTTGAAGCAGTCAGCGTTACCCCATTAGCCAGCTAATGCTTCTACACATTACAAAAGTCAACGATACCTGGTTTCCTACCAAGCTTTAAGTACCAGCTTACCCATAGTACTACCGCGTGGCACCACTAACTAGTGCCTAACTAGTGCCACTAACTAAGTTAGTGTTTTCTAACATGCAGCAACACTAATGACTGTCTTGATAGTATTTTTTATGGTTATGAGACAAAAAAAATATCCCCTCAACAGAGACAATAAGAATTGTGCTAATGATCATCGGACTAGTTGAAGGTGCAGTTGGCTGTAGGTGGCAACCTACAGCCAACTGCTGTAGGTTGCCAATGTTTTATTTTCATCCTGATAAAGTCGGTAAGCGCATTTATAACACCAAGGGGGCATAGCCAAGATGCAAACGTTTCGTTGCGTACTTCGGAAACGAAGAGAGAACGCTAAGGGAAAGCTTGGTGATTGGTTGTTGTAACGTCAAAATAAAATTTTGACCAATCACAAAGTTTTCTCTTAGCGTAGCGTAAACGACTGTAGAAAGCACACATGGTTACTGGCCTAGGGCCTTGCTTATTGTTGGCGGAGACTGACGCCCGTCGTAAGGTCCTAGAGATGGCCGGCGTACCTCTACTTCCGGGTACGCCGAGGTTGTTTTGACAGGGAGCGTAGCCATCCCCACGCTGGATAGCCGTGGCGAGGCACCGATGTTGTGTCATAAGCCGTAGTGCCGGGTATTCAAAGAGGATTTCCCAACGTTAAAAAAGGCCTTGCTTATTGTGTTGCTAGGCGACTGCAGACACCTACCATCAAGTGAACCATCAGCCTACCTGTTATTTAAAACAATATTTAAAAAATTAACATTTATCTAATAACTATGTCTATAAACAATTGTCTATAAAGTCTGCTAAATATTAAAATTCCACTGAACGTTTATTAATGGTTGCGTAAGTTTGTCCACAATTTTGTGTGTTGGTGTCAACAGTGGGTGTGGTGGGATGGAAACACTATTAGTTAGTCTACTTTATATCGGGCTCTATCTATCAGTTTTTGTAGTACAGATAATGCGACTTGTTTTTGAGATGTTTTAGTTACCTATCAAACTGAAAGTATTCCTATTCTATTCAAATGAGTTTCGTTTATTTAGTTTTTGAAATGTTTTCAAAAATTAATTACGACCGGTTACCCTTAACTCTAAATAAGTTTATTAATTAATCAATAGATTTCATCTAATTAGGAGACCCTTAATAATAATAATAATTTCTGAATAAGAAAATGATTTATTTGTATACAAAAAAAGCATTGTTTGTATACTGCAAACATGAAAAAATTACAGTTACTTTTAGCGTTGGTTTGTAGTCAAAAATGTATCAAAGATAAATTCAAGATATCAAGATATAATATAGTGCATTACAGTTTAGGGTATGGCATCATTATAAGTGTAGCGGTTATGTAAACTAGCTAATATTTTATTATTTATTATAATTTTTTTTTACACGTCCACAAAATTTAACAAGAAATAATGTTTAAAGATTAAATATATCTTTGTAAGCTATGTATATCATTACCAATTATCTTGAGGTATATATTGAGGTACATTGAGGTATCACTATTATCTTGTGGTAAAAAATAAAAAGTGAAAGTGGTTTTTAATATCAATATTAAATAATTATACCTATTCAAATTTTATTCTTCACTTTATAAATTATTTAATACTAATGACTCGCTTCCGGCTTCGTCCGGGGTACAATTTTTATATACACAAATATTTCTCGTTTATCACTCTTTCTATAAATGAAGACCGAATTAAAATCAGTTGAACAGTTTTAGAGTCCATAAAGGGCAAACATATTTACATACATTGATTTTTATTTACCTATATAGACTTCGTTTGGAATTTTGACACTGTTAAAACTATCTTGGCCAAAATTTAATGTAGCAAAATTTACCAGGAATGCTTAATTTATAAGATTATAAGATTTAATTTAATCATACCTTAATTTATAAGATTTAAATAGTCACTGAAGGAAATGATGGAATACGATTCTATACAATTATTGGCGCATGAACTGTTCAGCTTGCAATGAGGCCACATCCTCTCAAACCTTAAATAAAGATTCTCTTATGATTTATAGCTATGTTTAGAAATTTTAATAAGTTTTACTTATATAGCTACCGTATAACTGCCCAAGATTTATTATATCTAATAAAGCAATCATAATATTTAAGCGTATATGCTATTATAATGATCATGCTTGATAACAGGACTTATTCTTAATTGGATATTTGAAAAAAATAAAAATAAAATGCACCTACGTACAGTTTAAGCAATTAACGTAATTACTTAATATACAAAGGGAATAGCACTCAAATTATGCTTCTTTTTATTTTGATATGTGTAGCTTTAGCCGTCTTAGGTGCTAAATTTTCTATATCCTCTTTTAATGCATAATCAAAATTATGTTTTTATTGCATTTTCCTTTAATTTACTTTGAAAACATAAAAGATAACAAGGCTACTTCATATTTTGCTCATCAAAGTTTAAAGAGGCTGGCGCCTGGCCAGTAACAGACGAGTATAATATGCAAAACAATCAATCAGCTCAAACGAACGACTGCGTCTCGTCAAACAATTTAATGAAATTGCGTTTTGCCATCAACGATGACGTATTCCCTTTTGAAATTATCTCCCAATGATTGAACGTAATGAAATAGCAACTATCTTTTTATTTTATTACAAAGGGCGGCAAGTAGGTTAATGAACACTAAAGGCTAAAGTCCCCTACAATCACCACCAAAACCAAAGCGATACACAAATGCTCTTCCAACCCTGATAGATTAAATAGTAAAGACCGCCGCTGACACGGCATGGCAAGGCAAAGAATTTATTCCTGAACATATTTTTAAGCTTATTTCAATGACTTCTTTTTTTATAAAACATTCCACACAGCACCATCTAGTCCAATACTAAGCAACTAATGCTTGTATTATGGATACTAGACAGTTGATATACTACATAGAAGTTTTGGTTCTTGGATGTGACTTGAGACTCTGGATTTTAATTAAATAAAAGAGGACTGACGAGACGACATTTTTTATTTATTAATTATAGACGTGACAACACACATTAACTAGGTATGACATAGACTATATAGATTACATAAACATAGATTACAAATCTACAACATGCTCCTTTTTGACATTGACAAATGTGACATTGACATTTACGTTGACAAATGACATCTTGAATTAGTGTGTTTTAAGATTTTTTCCAATTTTTCTTTAGAAATAGCTAAGTTTGAAGTAAGTAAATTGACATGAATACGTATATTTTGATCAATTTCATCAAAAACACTATCATCATCACTCTTTTCATTATTTTTATCACTTGGAGCTCGAGACAATGTATCAGACACATGCATATTAGAACCTTTTGTATAAGAAACTATCAATTGGTATGCCTGCAAAGTTATCATCATACGCTGAAGACGAGAGGGTACATTATATAATGGTTTTTTGAATAAAGTAACTAATGGTTGATGATCCGTTTCTACATAAACTATCTGACCGTATATATACTGATGAAATTTTTTACATGCAAAGACTATCGCAAACAATTCTTTTTCAATTTGAGCATAATTTTGCTGTGAGACAGATAATGACTTAGATGCATATGCTATTGGTTGATTACCATGCATGATTACTGCTCCTACTGCATCTTTACTTGAATCTGCTGATATTCTAATAGGTTTCTTTGGATCAAAGTATGTGAGAACTGGTGCCTGTGATATTAAATTTTTTAATCTAATGAATTGATTACTGTGTATTTCGGCCCATTGCCAATCATTTTGTTTTTTAAGTAAATCTCTCAATAAATTAGTTTCTTCCGACAAATTTTTAATGTATGAACCTAAATAATTGACCATGCCAAGAAAACGCTGCAATTCTTTTGTATTTTTTGGTGTTGGCATATCTGTTATTGCCTGTATTTTACTTTTATCTGGCTTAATCCCATCTTTATTAAAAATATGACCCACATATGAAATTTCTGACAATGCAAATTTACATTTAGAATGATTAAATTTTAAATTTACCTGATTAGCTCGTTCCAATACAGCCCTAAGACGTTGATTGTGAATTTTGAGTGATTGGCCATGTACCAATAAATCATCAATAAAGATCTCTACTCCGGGCAGATCTCCGAAGATTTCTATCATTGTTCGAAGAAAAATTTCACTACTTGAGTTTATACCAAAAGGTAATCGCATAAATTTGTATCTTCCGAATGGAGTGTTAAATGTACAGAGGTCACTACTCTCTTCATCTAATGGTATAGACCAGAACCCTGAATTAGCATCCAATCTTGAAAATACAATTGAACCAGCTATTTTAGATCTTAAATCATCAAATGTAGGAAACTGAAAATATGGTCTTTTTATTGCTAGATTTAAATTTCTTGGATCTAGGCAAAATCTTAGTTTTCCATTAGGTTTTTCAACCAAGACTATTGAACTAACCCATTTTGTAGGTTAATTACTTTTTGAATGACATTTTCACTTTCCATAAAATTTAGTTCTTCTTTAAGACGTGACATTAATGAATAAGGGATACAACATACAGGACTGATTACAGGTTTTACATTTTCATCGATATCTAAATGAACTTTATTTGGTAGACATCCAAGACCTTGAAATGAACTTTTAAATTTGTTAATAATACTACTTACTGATTCTGGACATTGACATAGACCTTCAACTTTTGACTCTGACATTTGACTTTTTGAATGATTGTTGACTGAAAATATTCTTTTAATTATGCCCAATTTTTCACAGGTATTTTTGCCTATAACAGTTTGACATGACATATCTGCTACTGCAAAATAAATATTAGAAATTAGACCATTGGGAAATTGACATTTTAAATAACAGCTTCCTAAAGTTGGAATATTGTTACCACTGAAAGAATATAACCTGTTAGATAACTTATGAATAGGTACATATATTTTTAAATATTTTAATGTAAATTTTGATATCACATTTATGTCTGCACCTGTGTCTATAATGGTGTTTAACATTTTACCATTATGAAGTTTAATTTTTAATTCCCAATTATTTGTGTTAGGTTGACAGTTGACAGAATTGATTACAAAGTCATTACTAAATTCTTGACTTAAGGTACCTACATTTTTATTTTTGAAGAAACAACACTGAATAATGATTTAATCGACCACAATTGTTACACGTTACTCCTTTGGCTGGACACTTGAATCGATGTACCTCATTGCACCTTGTACATGTTCTTTTGAAATTTTGATTCGACTGATTTCTTGACTGATAATTCCGATTAAGTGAGTCTGTTCGATTTGATGACTTATGAATTCTACTTTGAGATGTTGATCTATTCCTTCTATGGTGACTTGATGACCTGTCCCTTCTAACTGTTGATCTTACAGAGTTAACTTTTTCTTGAGCGATCCTTAAATTTGTAGTTTCATTGATACTTCTTGAACGTTCTTGAGTTATGACATAATTTTTAGAAACTTTAATTGCTTTTTCTAATGTTAATTTTTCATCCAATAATAGCTTTTCTCTTATTTCATTATCTTTAATGCCAATGACCAACATGTCTTTTACTAGAGAATCTTTGAGATGACCAAATTCACATGATGTCGCTAAATTGTTTAATATTGTTACATATTGATCTATTGATTCATCTTCCTTTTGGTGTTTTCCTTTTTTGTTCGACTAAATTTATTTTCAAATAGTTGGAGGACATCTTGTAGCTTAAGAATTTTTGAATCTTTGTCGAATGAGTTATATATTTCCAGACATTCATCGCCTATGAGACTTAATAATACCGCAATCTTTTTGCTTTCCGGTTTATCAATCAAATCGGTTGCTTCTAAATAGATTTCAAATCTTTGTTTCCATAACTTCCATTGTTGAAAAATGTTGGAGCACGTTTTTATCGTTAACGGTTTAATTCCTGCCAAAAATATGTTATCGTTGCTCATACCTTGCATCATTGCTGAAGGCTCCACTTCTGACACCATGTTTTGGTTCTTGGATGTGACTTGAGACTCTGGATTTTAATTAAATAAAAGAGGACTGACGAGACGACATTTTTTATTAATTATAGACGTGACAACACACATTAACTAGGTATGACATAGACTATATAGATTACATAAACATAGATTACAAATCTACAACAATAGATTCCTTTTTTTTTATAAATACAAACATCCATAACTCAGGTAAAAAGGTAAAATGTTAACACATAAACTTTGCCCCTAGCGGGATTCGAACCCGCGACCGTTTGGTTAACTAGCCACGCGCGGTGTGACGTGTCGTCACAGAGGTCGTAGCGTTCTGCGTCATGCCGAAGCATGCCACGGCTTACCTTAGCAACAAGTTCTAATCGCTAAAAATTATTTTAACAAAATCATGTATCCACAATGGACTTCGTATTAACGCAATGCTAATCTGAATAGTTTTCGGCACAACACAACTACGTACTGTGGAATACCACGACGTGCCTAAGCATGCCGTGGGATGCCAAAGCATGCCTTGCCATGCCATACTGTCAGTCAGCGCCGATCAGGAGCAGATGCGGCCTCAATCTTGCACCGAACAGCACGTAGCTGTTATTCCAAAAGGGCTGCCTAAATATCACGCTACTACTAAAGTGTTACATGAATCAAATTTCGCAAGGAAGAATCACCTCTAATTTCAACAAATATATCGTAGTGAATGACGTATATTGTATGCGTCAAAGTTCACCTAAGGCATTCCTCTTCAAGTCTATTACGAGTTAATCAAGACAATTTATTTACAGTGTTCCAACAATCACACTGCAACTGTCAAGTCCTTCAATAGAACCAATTAGACTCGTGTTTGCAATGAATCAACATAGCGTCATATCAATTACGCGTGTTACAAATACTGTTGATACTTTCGCACATTGTTTTCAACTACAATATCGTACTCGCAGAAATTAAAATGTAGGAGAAATGTCGCGTGAAACACCCATCTGGCTAAAAAACCATAAATATTTGTCTTTCCACTCTCTGCCTTGTTAAAATTGGCTATTTTAACGTAACAAACTGTGGAAGCTCTTCAGGAAAGAGCTTGTTCACGATGCATTTCGCACTCGTTTGGAGCAGCCCGTCTGGAGACCCCTTACAGAAGACCACCGTGAAATAATACGGTAAGTGACTAAGGAATGCCAAAGCATACCATATATAAAAATCATGACTTTTGTTATAAATCTACTTACTCTTATTATTAATACTCCCTGTATTTAATTTAATAATATTTTTCTCAATTAATATCTATTATTAATTTTATTATATCTCAATGACGACTTAGAAAGGATTATTCGTTCTACAATCCAAAATTTTCACCTGCAAAATCATTATTCAAGTCACAGTTAGTGTGTCCATAATTTTCGTGCAGATCACGATTGCAGAAATGTATAGCATCGATCTTATCTTGTTCATATCTAAGGTTTCCGACTGTTATGAACGGGTCGCACATTGCATACAAAAACGAATAACCAACTTTAGCGTTAATGCCACGTTTCCAAAGCACGAAAGTGCCAATAAAAGTATGTATATATAGTGTAAATTTTATGTGTTTCGTGAAAGGATGTCCACGATTTTATCATTGTAGTCGGATACTTTTTATAACAGTTTCAAATGTTTAGAACAATGTCGTAAAGATTAAGAGTTTGAGATAATATTTCGTAATAATTTTAACGGTTTCAAGTCTTACATGTGGAGGAATCATAGTGATAGGGATAGCAAGTAAATAAACTACTAAAACTCAATATAAAACACAAGAAGACAAATAAAACATTTAATAAAACCACAACACAATATCATATTTTACGTTCTCTAATTGTTAACATGATATACTACGATGCACTATGGCACTACAAGGTTATAAATGCATCACAGTATACATGAATGAACGGTAGATATTTGTCAAAACTCATTACCGTCAAGACTGGTTCAAAATGTCAGGGTATTTTTTTCAGAGGAATACTTTTTTAGTAATGTCTATTCCTATAATGTGCCACGAGAAACATCCCAAATATGACATACTTAAGGGGTGACAAATTAATTACAATTACAAAAATATTGTAAAATATGTAAAAGTAATATTTATAATCTTCTTATTTATGTAGAGATCCTGTAAGTAATATAATAATTTTAGAATTATATCTACGCCTGATAAAATTCCAAAAGCAAGACACACAGAGGACTCTTATATTACCTAAATAAATGTTGGCAACAATAAGATGCATGCTACTTGAGCAGCTTTTTTAAAGAGAATGTTACTAAATAGGTTCTTACTATAAATTATGATGTCTTTCACACTTATAATTTTACTAAATTAAAGAATAGGTATATCTTTCGCTTTATATATAACCACAGAGCAAATAATAATCGACGCGGCGATTCTTTGCTTGGTGTATTTAACTCATATTACTGTAAATTCTATTATATGAAAATGTTAAATGCAAAGAAATATAACTTTATTAATTAGTTTTTCAGTCACAGACTCAGATGATCTGACGACATTATCGAATAAGGGCTAAGGTTTACTCTGGATATAAACAAACAAAACATGCTTATGACAGTAATTCGTGTTATTGTAATTGACGATATTACAACAAAAAACAAAAAGAAATCATGTCCTATTACTGCTATCAGTCTATACTGTTCCAAGACTTTGGTAATCATAAAAGGCTGCGCTGTCATTTAAGGCAGTAACCATGCAGAGTAACGTAAACCATGATAGCACCGTTTTATGTTTCGAATCAACATTACGTTTGATCTACTTCTCAAGTTATGGAGATATTAATTGTAGGCAACATGTGTAAAATAATAAAATTTAATCAGTAATCAAACGCTGCAGTAAATTCTTTTATTACCTTGCATTAATTTTTTATTTGGACATATTAAAAAAGGCCCTTACATATATTGTGGTTTTTAAATTGTGTATGTATGTTGTTTTTGGTTTTTAATTTTCTTTAAGATCAAGCAGCGCCCTAGATGCGTATTTATAATTACTTATAACTTTAAATAGTGAACAGAATTTCAATGGAATAAAAGTCTACTGAGCTATCAATTAAAAAAAAAAGCTATAATAAAAAGAGTCATTCGGTTTCATAAGCCCAGTTAACATAGAACTCGCCTCAACAATTTCCAATTTAAAAATAAAGAAACGCTTTTGTTAATTACATAAAAATAAGTTTAATTAAAAAGACAACGAGTGAATCAGTGAAAGCGATTTTAATAAAAAAAAATTAATGAAATGTCCATTAAAATTCAAATAAGTTCATTAAGCATGACACGGCCAAATAACCTTTTGTCGTTGGCAAACTTTCATCACCGCACACCTTACAATCAATACGTTTACTGGGTCACTTCAATTTGGAATTATACAGTAGAAACCGGATATAACGACTTCGGTTACTACGACCAAATGGCAAGGTCCCTGTTGAATGGATATAACGATTTAATATTGCTTATAATGACTATCCGTTTATTACGACCAATTTTTGTGGTCCCAGGGAAGGTTGCTATAACCGATTTTCACTGTATTTATTTTAACTATCAAACCGCCGCTGGCTTCGCACGGATGCAATTTTTCCTGCAAATTATATTAACAGAAAAAAAAATGCAATTATTGAAAATTGATACAATTTTTAAATAGAAATTGAAAGCTAATTAAAAACAGAAGAATTCTTTTAAGAAATACACTTGTAGGTGTATCTTAAAATATTTCAAAGCGAGCTTGACCTTCATTCAGCAATGAAAAGAACAGACTTTGATTGTTAGTGGCCCCTTACAGAAGACCACCGTGAATAGCAGCATGTGTGCTGTTATATTTAGTGTTTGAGTAAGGCATGTCAGAGCCCATTGCCCTATCCCTTCCTAATCTGTTATACTTAATCCTTCTATGCTCTGCACTTGCAGCATCTGTGGCATTACTTGTTAATAGATGACGGTTAACATACCATCAATCATTCCGACGACCATTACTTTAAAAAAAAGAGTCACAGCGTCACATTTTAGACACTGGTGAGGCATAAAGTCAAAAAACATTTACTTTGTCTCAATACTAAAGAATATTTATTTTATTTTATTTTATCGAAATGCACAACAAAATTTACATAAATTATAATCTTGTGCTCATATAGTTAATTCCGATGTTAAGTAAAATATTTTAAGTTTCCCCTCCATCCTTAAAACCCTTTAAATTGCAATTTTAAACGAAAAACCTCATCTCAAATCTCTTGCCAGGCATTCTTAAGTTGGTCCAGTAATCTCATAACATTCCACGCAGTCTGGGCGATTAGAGTGCAAACGAGAGGAAGCTATACAAGTGAGGGAGACAGAAATAAAACGCATCAACACAGTTCACCACAATAGCCTGTTAAGTAAGACGCATTCGTCATGCAGTTTATGGAGCAAACCAGGTCGTTGATGATTGTAAATATTGCATTGTGAATTAATGCTAGATAATATTTTGAGATTGTATCCTCGCTTCGATTCTATTGTTGCTTTTACAGAAAGGTCATAATGACCTATTAAACTTTCAGCCATACACAACTATCTTTCAGTGAAGTTGCCCATACACTTCTATATTAATATTATAAAAGTGGGAGCGGATTTTATATGTTGTGGTTTTTGTATGTGCAATATAAATAGGCTGATAATGATGACGATTATGTATAATGGCAGAAAGCCAAATAGACTGATAGAATTTGAAAAATTGTCACCTAAGAATATTTGGGAGGTTTTGTAAGTCGTATTCAATCACAAAATACTCTTAACTTTCTTAATAAAACCATATAATTTCATTAGAAATATAGAAAATAGCCGTAAGTATATTACTTACAGACAAATAGTTTGAATCATAGATAATTTGGTCAAAGCTTTAATTAAGGTTTTATACAAGAAGAGAATAGAACTCTATGGAAAACTTTAGTTAGAATATCTGAAAATATCTAACTTTAGGTAAGAAGGTGAGAAAGAAATTTCTAAATTATTATTTCGTCTAATTGAGAAAAAAATACATTAAATTACATACCTTGTTTTATATGTCATAAAAATTTAAAGAAACGAAATCATATTCAAAAAGTTATAAAATGCAATAAACTTCATATATTTTAAATAATAAAGAAACTGTAATGACTATGCAACTTCTAATAACCGTCTTCGAAAATTAATATTTATTTAGTTAACAGAGCCAGAGTAAATTAAAAAAATTCTCGAGTCAATTTAAATCATTTTTACAACCTGTAATTTTCCCTGCAATTAACTCATAACAAATTGCTTTACCTTGACCATTTTATACTCTTGTTTGATGAAACTTGTGTAAATAACAAAAATAATAATAAAAAATAGTTAAATGCCCCCAAATTTGCATTTTATGTTTCATAGTATTTTGTTTTTAATTTAGATTAGCTAATGAGCCTGCAAAGATATATTATTTCGATGTATGAGCCCGACTAAGGGCAGTAAACACCAATATCGCTATTGTTATTTAACTCTGTCAGAGTCAACAACATCTTCCATTTCATGGGCTTTTGTTTAATAGGCAACGGAACCACTTGTTATCAAGGTTCTTATAAAAAAATATATTGTAAGTATATTTAACATTCACATTAATACAGCCACATAAAGTAAAACAGGAAAATTATTTGCATTCCAAAGAACAAAACTTTATAAACCATATTAGGTTAGGTCTCCATTAATTAATTTCAAGTGTTAATACAATCTATTTTCTAAATATAGTCTGTGTAAATCCTTACACATTCTCGACACTTGCAAATAACGGTGTCATGTTCGTAATATCTGCGCAAACAATAGACGAGTCAGTATGCGTATTACCTTAAACGCACCGACCGGCGCCGACGCAGGCGCCATCCGGTGACTCATGTCTGACAACCTGCTCACAACTCTCCGGTCAAATAAGACAGACTTGGATAAGCCTATTTACCCAACTTAAGGCCTTAAGGGGGATTGATTGCCTAAATAAATGGATATTTTAGTTAAAATACTACATTCATTGGTTTTACACAAACAATAAATTTTAATATACTAGTGTGACAGCTATATCTCATACAAGCTGTGCCCGCGGCTTCGTACGCTTGGTTCTAGATTAGTGTATATTATTTCAATTACTGTAACTTTTTTTTTATAAACCTATGCACGATAGTTACATTTAATAATAAGAAAATATACAAAACTAAGTTAAAAAGTTAAACTAAGTTAATAAACTAATTTACATGCTAACAGTACAACAGTAATAATAGTTGAGTTTATTTTTATTTATTTTTTTGGAAAGTTACGTGAACACTAGACGAAGATATACCCTAGCATCTAGTGAATCGTCAGCCTGTCAGTAGTTCCTTATCGTGTCAAACTTACTGGTATCCCCTGACTCTACTTTTGCTGGATGTCTCATTTGTGTGGGCCAGTATTTATGACTGAACTAAGTAAGGAAAGTTCTCATCGCTCATAACCTTGCGCCTACACTGAAACGTAATGAAACCGAACAATCCAGTACCGGAAATGCTTTTAATCGTGAGACACACACGCATTTGCTTTGTGTATGAGTATTGTTTGCGTAATATACAAATTACAATACTATATAGTTAGTATAAAGGAAAAATAAAATGTAAAAAATTATTACATTCATTTGCAATTGCAAATTAAATAACTTAAGTTAACTTGTCCGTATATTAATCGGATAACATAAATATTCATGTTAAATATCGCGATTATAGTAAATGTCACAACATGGAAGTTATTTAAAACAAATTACGCAATTAAATAAAAGTTTAACTTGTTTTCATTGCCCACTATATTAGAATTATAGTATCGTTAAACAAATAAAGGAAATGCATTAGATTATTAATAAATATTGAAGAAGTCAAAGACGCGTCACTTAGGCCTTCTGAAGAGCCAACCTGCTGATGTTCTCCTTCATCTTCTTAAATTTTTTTTGCAAATACATCTCAATCAACATATAACTTAGGCCATCTATTAAGGGGATAGTTATTATTATCTATATCCATTAAGTAGACCCTCAACCTCCTCCACTTAAGGATAAAAATATGAGAATAAATACAATAGAGATTACCAAAAATTTCATTTAACATTCTAGTTAGAGAAAGTGTATCGATAGTGAAAACAGCACTTATGCTAACACTAATGCACTTGTGATATATGCTTTCGTATTTTTTTTTTCTCCTACATCTTTCACGAGTAATTAAAGAGACACTACTGCGAATCTCCTCATGTTTTAAAATTCTAATAAGCAATGTTCCACCTATGATAAAACAACAGACACGTAGTTTTCTTCTGAAATCTTCAGTGTAGATATGTCGTGGCCAAATCATAGAATTTGATCATTTCATGAAATGACCAGCTAAAACTGGCCATATCAATAATGTAGGGTATCAAAGGTTTAATAAAAACTCCAAATAAAGAAGGAACCTATTAAAAAAAAATAGTTAAATGATGATTATTCAATGATATCGCCAGTTTTAGCTGGCCATTTCATGAAGTGATCAATTCTATGATCTGGCCACAACAAATACATAAATAAGAATCTAATACGCCATTAACGTCCCATACTTTCCAGAAACACTAAAAATAAACAAAATGTATGTAAGTAACAGTGATGTAAGCTGTTTTATTTGATCAGGTGAGAGGTGACGCATTAGACGTCTCCAGTTGTACTGATCATGGTGTTTGTACACCTTTAACGGGAGAAGGGACGTGATGTTAAAGGTTCGTTTCGAATGTACGCCGATCTTTGAGTACTAAATGGATAATTATGGCTAAATTATCCAACATGTTAGTTTCAAATTTCAAATTTTTAGCTGAACGCGAAAAAATTCTTCAAAATTGGTGCTAAATATTATACCTACGATTATATGTAAAATTACACCAACGACTACTACGGTTATCATACAACAGACTAAAGACGAGTTAACTAACTAAAACAAGATTCTTACTCCAGTAATTTTTATTTCTGAACCTGTTTTTGTTTTAACTTTGATATAAGTATGTTGATTAATGAATTTTTTTATTGTCGTTATACTTTTACCACAGTGGTCAAAATGTTAAAATAAAGACGAGTTAACTAACTAAAACAAGATTCTTACTCCAGTAATTTTTATTTCTGAACCTGTTTTTGTTTTAACTTTGATATAAGTATGTTGATTAATGAATTTTTTTATTGTCGTTATACTTTTACCACAGTGGTCAAAATGTTGTTTATGATTATGACTATGAAAAAGCAATGAACTCATCCTCTTACCCCAGGGAGGTCCGTGTTAAGTTAGCGTTTATACATATATATATATGCAACAATAAATAATAATAATAATAATATAAAATAGCATCGATAAAATATTAGGTAGTTAACAAGTAATTTTATCGGTGATAATAGTAAGTGGGTACTTCTATTGACTATTTCTTATGTCACAGACCATATATTAATTACTTTTTAGTATTTAAACGGTGAAAACAAACTGGGCCTTTATGCTACCATGATATTTCACTCCATTGTTTTGTCGCGTGGAGAATTTGAGACGAATGTGTATTTGTGTGCAATAGTGTTTGACAAGCCTAATGTGGTGCAGGTACTGCATTCAAATTCAATTTGTCTACATATACTGTTATTACTAATTGTAGATAGCGACAGGGAAAAAAAATATACTGACAGCGACGGTGAAATCGATATTATACATTTTTTAAACTTTTAGTGTGATCACTATTATACACTTCAATAATTAAAATGATTAAATTTACAATTAACTATAAATATATCTGACTATGAATATCAGTCTATCTGTTTTTCATAAGTTGATTTATTTATTTATTTAGCATTTTGAGGATCTCGTCTATTACAATGTAAAATATGCAAAAGAGATTTAATGGACATATTATGTAGTTTCTATATGTTACCGACGTTATATCGGTAACATTGTCTCATGACTGGTTAGTTTTTTTATGATTTATTAAATTAGAACAATTTTTTTATTAGGAAAGTTAAATGTTGACAATAAATTTGAAAATGTGCTTAAAATACACATATTCTTCTAATTTGTATTAGCACATTTTAATTTAAACCTTTTTGTTTCAGGTAATTTCCAGACTGCATCTAGAAAAAGATCTCTCGCCTTACGTCTGTATAAAATATACTTAGATAATAATTAAGTAGCAATAGCTTATAACTTTATACTTATTTGAATATTTATCACTTCTGAATCGTTTCACACTACAGAATTCAACTATTTGTATATTTTTATCTTTTCATTTCTTTAAATAACTTCTCTTAATTAATATGTTTGAAAAACATATTAATTATATTACATTCATACATTCATATTATGAACGCATTCTAAATTTGCAATTTACATGTAGTCAAGACTGTTATTCGGAGACGCCTCATTAAATTGTATTGCCATATACAAAATTGTTAAGCATACCTACTTATGACTATAACTTGATCCTGTGTAAATAATCTTCAAATATAACGTATATTATCACTACTAATATTATAAATGCCAAAGATATTGTGAAAATGTTTGTAACACTTTTACGCAAAATATACTAAACGGTATTTGATGAAACTTTACAGTTATATAGTTTATACATTTGAATAACACAGCGACTGTAAGTCCCAAGCAAAATATATAGGGTATATATTTCTGTCCATATCGAACAAGGGACAGTGAACATATGATTAAAATCGTCTGATCTCAAATCCTATCAAGTTCAGTGTTGCCACTTTATATTCACACTTTACAACTATCATTATTAGCTAAAAAGGCGCTAATTGGCACTTAACAGAAACACCTGACACTCATAATGCAGGAAGAAATTACACTGATTACAGAGGCATGAATTAATCCCAGTTAATCCAACGTTGTACAACATTATGCATTTATTAATATTAATAAATGCAAAACTGTTTGGATATTCTAGAATAGAATATTTTATAGTATATATTTTAAGTAAAAATTAAATCTATACTTTGACATTCAAATCACACTTATACAAACCATCATCTGTAATATTTGTACTAATATTACTAGCTGGTGCCTGCGACATCGTCCGCGTTGAAAAATAAAAATATACAATAAAACAAACAACAAATAAAATATTCGTACTAATTTTATAAATGCGAAAGTTTGGATGTATGGATGTTTGTTACTCTTTCACGCAAAAACTACTGAACCGATCACTATGAAATTTTGCATACACGTTGTCTGGGACACCAGAAAGGATATAGGGTACCTTTCATCCAGAAAAAGGACTATTCCCGAGGGATCATCTAAAATTAAGGAAACTAACTCCTGGCTAAGTGTAATAGCAATAACGATGTCAGGCGATATATTGCTTTTTCAAAGCGGACGAAGTCGCGGGCACCATCTAGTAGACAATATACCGCTTGACCTCATGTTACTATAACACTCTGGCCAGTCGTTAGTTTTTATTTTGTTTTAGATAGTCCCTTGGGTACAGTACTTTTTTTAGGATGAAAGGTACCCTTTGTCCTTTCTTGTATCTGACAACGTGTATACAAAATTTCTTGGGTAGTCAAGGCATGTAAAAGTAACAAACACACAGACAGACAGTCATTTTATAATATTAGTATGATTAGTATTATTTTCCCGAACTAAATGCGCTGGCATCTGTAAAACATGTGTTGTCTCACTAGATGTGTGTTTTGTGTTTCGATGAGTGAGTACTCAAAAGATTAATTATTAGGGATATGAAGTAGTTAACAAGAAGGGTGAACTTCTTATCAAGTTTTATTCAAGAATCTTATTCAAGAAAAAGTGAAACTACAGCCCAAAAAAATATAGCCTTAACTGTGATATTTAACAATTTAATTGATTTTAATAGAATAACTCCAAACAGTTTTCCTTTTCCTGTAAACATTCAATGAATAATAATAATCTTTCAAATGCAACAGAGGCCATATTGCATTTAATTCAAATGCATCGAACACAAATAGCGTAATTTATTAACATCAATAAACCGCCAGTAGCTAAAGAAATATCTCTTTAGATTACGCCGGGTGTTGGGGGTTTTTAAAAGGATTTATGGCTTGGTTACAGAATAATTTGTATATGATTCTAATTTTTAAATCATGTCTGTTTGTAAACAATCTATATCATGCTCAATAATAATATCACATGATGATATTATAAGTTGTAGCTTGACAGTTTTTCAGTTTAGAACCCATATAAGTTACTCCTCCTTACAACAAGCAAATTGTGATCTGTTTAGACCGCCATCACAGCTGCGTGTGCGCAACCAGAACGTGTAGGAATAATTGAATAATTCCAGCATATTAGGGACGCCACTACCGGAATGTTGGGAGTTGGGACATTCAGTAAGTGCGGACGTCATTTTGCTCTAGATAATGTACGTAGTTAAATTGAATAAAGCGGCTTGACCTATTTTTTAACTCACTGTGTTATGCCTGTTTATTTTTAATGTTTTATTATTTATGAGTACAGATTTCAGAAAGATCAGCTGATTTAAAAATATTAAAATTTTTGCACATATTTAACAAAGTAACTAAATATATTTTGCACTTTTAGCATTATAGAAAAATGTATGCCCAATATGTATTTTAATTCTAAATTATTTTAGTTTATATATAGAACTTATGTGATGTTAAAATTAGTTTTGTAAAAAATTTTTCGTCTTAAGCCATTTTCAATCTTTTCGATATTTTCAAGCCCAATGTAAAGAGAAATTAATACGAGGCTTCGATAAAGTCTATCTTAAAATTTATAAAATGAAGTATTTTAATGCAGCAACATTGACTTAAAAATATCAACTTAAAGACTTCTTTTATTATAGAAGTTTTTCAATTAACTGTTACAGTTCTTTACACATTTCTCCATAAAATGGAAAGTTCTATACGTATATACAATGCGTATTATATATGTATATGTAACAACTGCGTCAATATAATGTAAGCCGCGTTGGCATAACTTGTAGGAAATGTTACTATCTGCATCAGAACATATAAATTGTCGTTCTCAGTGAAAGTAACTTTCTGCGGACGGCTTTACATATTATAAACGACAAAAACGTCTAATAAAGACACTGACACCTATGACATTTCGCAACAAAAATTAAAGAGATCATATAATATAATATATAATAATAGTTTCCTATCCTTAATCTAAGATCGGAAGTGCACTTTCAGCATCTGTGTTGCTTGTTTCAATAGGCGACGGCAGGCTTCCGGTCCATTACAACCAAATCTCAAATTGCCTAAAATGTAAATGCACTAGAATCCCAAATAGAATGAATTTTAAATCGACTGAATCTGAATACGACTAAATCCCAAATAAACTAAATCCCAATAGCAAGTGACGGTCGCAGCCTTTTTTTACATTAAAAAAAAAAACAAGCAACTCTTGTATATTTTACTTTACTTTGTAAGTATGTGTAACGCACATCCAAATTAGAAATAAAAATAACTAGAAATAAAAATAAATATTCAACGTCTGACAAAAATATACGAGCAAGATTGAATAAATGTTTCAGCACCTAAGAAAAAGGGACGGATTCGAAGTCACGGGAAAAACCTAGTTAACATAATTTGTAATAAAAAAATTTTTTTTTTAAATTTAGCACATTAATTAAATACTTTATAATTTTTAAAATAAATGTATACTTACGTAAGTATATAAAAATAACATAAAATGTTCTAAGAAGAAATTTTGTACAAAAGACGAGCGGAGCTCAGATTGAAGCTGTATATAAACTAACACAAAATATTTACACACATAGTGCCTTAAAACCCTTTCTATAAAGTTTTTATTGAATTACTTACTTACTATTGAATGAGAATTATAATTAATTCATACAAATCGTAATACAAATTAGAATCTGTTCTCGCGTTTGCAAAACAAAACTAACAAATCGTAGATCACGTCATACTTTGTAATTGACGCGGGACTGTTGTGGGCCCAGTTTTAAGTTTAAGTGACAATCACAAATTATTTGTGGCCATTGATATGAGGAAAGGTGAGGTAACTACCTATTTCGCAGCTGTTAAATAAATGGTTGGTCGTAGAATAATTTCAATTTATCCCACTTCACTAGTGTTCATAATTTCTCAATTGATTTTTATTTAACTTTGGTTGTCGTGTTATTTTCGCATTTAAAATTAAATGAAGTAAAAAAAATAGCCCATTGTTTTTTTTTTTAACTTACACTTTGGAGAATTTGGTAATAAAAGTCCTTCTTATGAATATTTCATATGTAATTTCCTGTGAATATTTTAGAATTTATAATGAGGATAACCTTTGAAAATTAAAATGACTTTTTAATATTATACTTTTTATACTTTTAAACTCAAATATCTATGAAACCCCATTACCAAATTACACAATATTTTTTCTAGTAAAATATATAATTTCTTCTTACCTAATAGTACAAGTTTCAACCGTTTAAATAAAAATAATAAAGAAAACCATTACAAAAATAAACTTAAAAATCTCTTGCTTTACCCATAAGCTCCGTCCATATGTCACTTACCATTTCGTAGGCTTCTTACGTTTACCTCTCTCGGTTTACAAGTTTTTTACACGACATATTTTACAACATGTAACTTAGTACCTTATTATTATTATATAATTTTAATTGGCGAGTAAACGCGTGACAGATGGTTCTCATATGACAGTTATTGGTTTAACGCACAGAAACCTCAAAAGTGAACACACGCTGAGGACTTCAGACTTTGTAAATCCTTGCAAATAATTAACCGTAAATCACGGATTACTATCAGATAAATGTATAATTCCATACATTAAATGTGTATATATAAATAATGGGTTTGATTAGAGGTATTTATGATTTAAATTTAAAATTAAACTTTTAATTATAAAAATGTCTGAATTTAAAAAAAGAATTGAAAATTGTGTACATTAAAAAAATAAATGCCATCATTATTCAGAATATACTAATACAATTAGTATATTATTATTTTATTTTATTTATTAATTCCAATTTCATTTAGTTATTTTTTATACATATAGATATAAATCGGGTTAGAAGCTGCTGTCTATGTTACTCGCTGATAATGTAGCTTTCTATAGGTGTAAGAATTTTCAAAATCGTTCAAGTAGTTTTTTAGTTTATTCATTACAAACAAAAATGCCAATATTTTTTCTTTATATTAGTATAGATAGAGAAATAATCTCTTTAATTATGATTATGTGTCAATAAATGTACTTTACTGTACTTACAAAAAAAATAATCGCACCTCAAACAAAAATTAAATGTCTACAGTTATCAATTTGCCATACAAAAACCTCCTATTAAATTTATAATTGGCAGTCCACCTACATCTCGAAATGTAGTAGCCAGAACAGAAATATCGACAAATCGTGACCGCACCATTTCTAGAAGCTATTCTTCGAACATCACTAATGATAAGAGTTCATTAATGATCGTTTGTAAAACGCCTACGCCATCCGTACTAATAAAATGTGATACTTTACCATTGCTTGACATTAATTATGTCGAGAAAACTGTATGTTAAAGAAAACCAGTTTTGTATACTGTACACAGTTGATTAGCATCTAATTACTTATGAAATAATGACTTTCTATGATGTTTAAATTTTTTTCTAGAAATATTTGTTTATAATAAACAATTTCATTTATTATTTTTATTTATTTTTTTGTTTAAAGAATGGGGTTTAAGGTTTAAATAATGGAAAAGAAAGTTACATATGACTTTGTAACGCGATTATCAGAAGAATGTGTACCTTCCTTTCGCTAATTCTGTGAAATGTAAACAACTTCATCTAACTGAATTATAACAAAAACAAGTGCAGTTTTAAACAAATACATACTTACTAAGGTAACTATCTCAATTAGTAACATTAACATTTTCCCACAAAGAAAGCACTTTTCTAAAAACACAGAACACCTAAGTAGCAAGACTCGATATCGATTGTAAATAGGCAATGTTCCGCCGCTAATGCCAGCCATCGGCTTGTCAACTCCGCCCCTAAAGAGGGGCCAGTGTTGTACCCTATCGAGTTAATAAGTGTAATCAATACAATCGATAAGTTGACAAGTAGGTCGGCCTGAGTAAATAGCTTAGAAACTGTGGCGGTGATTTTGTTCTGTTATTTAGTTTCTACACTGTGTGTTCGTCGGCCATTTTTTGTTTTTGTTAATGGAACGTTCTAAATGTATTTATTCTGAATGTGTTTTTTGTTTGCTGAAATTGACTATTTTTGTCTCTCTGTAAACATACACAGCCTGTAATTCCTATAGTATTGATCGTAGAGTAAAAATGAATATATCAAATTTGTAGGCAATTTTATGTAGAAACTTTTGTCAGAAGTAATCATAATGCTATTCCTACAGATATTCGCGATATGAGCGTAAACCTGAACAACCCCCACCCTTGAGGACTTTTTGTATGTTCATCTGGATACCGTAAGGTATAATTCTACCAATTTTCAAAACTACACTATTTATTTCCCCTGAATGCCGATATTCGGTTTAATTTGCCTGTACTATTAAGCCAGTTATCGCCTATCGGCAATGATTAAAATTTAAAAATGGTTAAAATCGTTTAACATTAAAACGTTAACGTTAAAACGATTTTAACGTTTAAAATCGTTAAAATCGTTTTTAAAATCGTTGTAGAGTGATAACTCTACAACGATTTCTGTCATGTTTCACACTTTTGTGATGTTTAAATTTTGCATTGAAATTATATCTGTCACTTCAGTTACGCCTCGTCTAACTGTCAGCACGCGTTATATCCAAGTTTCGTGTTTGTTTATTAAGTCGAACGGTAAAAGAGTTCTAAAGTTGTAAAGTTTTAAATGAAATAAAAATGTCCGCTACCCATCTGTCGTGTAGCGCAGCACATACTGGCCTGTCACGACTCACGACATATAAGATTTATACTTTCCCCTCACTGAAAGAACAAATATTTTAATTTTTTACTCGTATGTCCGCACAAGATAAAGAGCGGGGTCCAGTTATAAAATTTATCATGGCTTCCATGAAACTTACGGGGTGATGTTGCACCGCAGGTGTTGAGCGATTAGCAAAACTCTTGAGACAAAAGTAAATATACTTACACAGAAATAACTTTACCTTTTAAGAATAACAAAGACTTAATTATAACATCATTTAAAATAAAAGTTTATTTATTTAAATTTTTTAATAAAACATAATCTACTATAACAATTGGATCTAATATATTATCTAGCCTATATCTATAATACAAACTAAAAACAAGCTTATATTTAAAATGAAATCTAATCTTAAATTATATTATTTACACATTATTTATAAAGCATCGGTCCCTTTCGCAAGTATGCAAAAAAAAAGCTTTTTCACATTTTGTATTATAGTTGTATCAAAATACTGCAAATTTAAAATAATAATAATGTGGTCTGAATAAAACAGTAACAGATAATGGGTCTGGACTAAAAAGGTTCTATTAGTGTACAGTGATATTTATAAGCCACGGACATCCCACGGGGAGGAAGTTTATCACCTAATCAATAAAAATTTACCTCAATGGCCCGTCGTGTTTAATGGAACCACGCCCTAACACCGCATGTAACTAATAAACTGCTGACTTGTTTTTGTGGCGAAGAAAAACAACCTCCGGTGAAAGGGTAGTGCTCGAATGTAGAGTAATATGATACTGGAAAAACGTCTCATGCTCGCAATATAGACATGAGTAATGACGCTCTTTCATATATATTTGTGTTGGACGTATATTTTATAACATAACTGACACATAGACCACTAAAACGTGCAACATTTGTGTACGGTTTATGCTTATTATATGCACTGGGCAAAGTATATTTACAATGTCGCCTTTGTCCGACAAATGCATCTCCATGCAACAATGTGAGAAGGAGAACAGGCAAGATTTCTGTACTTCTAATCCACACATCAAAACTATTTATAATATACAGAATTTTTATAATTTATAATATACAGAAATGTAAGACTGGACGGGAATCGTTGCTTAATTGTAATGACTATAACTGCTGCTATCAATTTGAGCTAATACTAAATTAACTTTGATTGCAATACTAATATTTGTTGACTTTCGGTATTTCATTTTATTTCATTTGATCATTCATTTGATCACCATTCTTCATTGACACCAAGTTAAATAAAGATTAAACAAAAGTTGTTTCTATCTGCGTGCTATTGACTAAACTAATCCTATAGTAAACTCACCACTGTCAAAATGGAATGGGACAGTTTCATTATTAATTTACGAGTATTAATACTATTGAAGGATTGTCATAAATAGAGTAAGTCAACAGTCATCTTAGATTGTTCATATTGGTGTGTTAGCTGACGTGTTGGACGCTCGATACAGCCGTGTGTCACTTATAAATCTTTGCACCGGAATGCGAGTTGTGCTCATAACGATACTTTTTTGTTGTTTGAGCACTCTTAACTTCTCGGTTTATAGCGACGTACCTTCACTTTAACGTTTTGTTGAATTATTGAATATATTGGCGATAACATTAATCTAAAACTAGCTAGAGTGAAAGACCAATCCAGGATAATAAAGAATGTTATTAGATTTTTTTTATACACAGTGAGGCTACCTACGTGTAGACAATGTGATAATATTTCCACAGAAGTCTGTGGGCTTATTGATAATATTATGTACTTCACTATCTCATGTCTGGGACTACTGTTTTACGATTTATTAAATATTATACTATAATTTTATCTGCATGAAATAGTCTTTATATTTTATTTCTCGAAATTTTATGTATCGTCATCATCATCAGACCATAAGTGTCAACTGGTAGACATAGGTTAAGTAGGTAAATCATTGATACTCATAGGTAAATGAGCACCACCACACGTCAAGACTCGGCTATTCAAAAATTTCACGACAGGACAATACAGATATGTCCTGCCCCAACATTTTAAATAGTATAGTGAAAACAAAAAAATATACTTTTACAATATGTACAAGTTTGTTATTTGACGCCAGTCTGCATTGATACATAAGCAATTATAAGTACTCAAATTTAGGTTTAGTAGTGGTTTCGCACAATTTTGCTTCGAATACTTTCTTCCATTTATATTTATAACGAGTAAAAATATTATATTATTCATGTGAAGGGCTATCTTCGTCGCATGTAAGGCATCCCATGTACAGAGAAGCCTTTACAAGGCGCTGAACCGGTCGTCACACACCTCGAGTGATGAAACAATGTGTCGATAACTTATTTATTTATGCATTTATTTGTTTTGTGATAATATTAAAAATCGATTTTATATGTAACGTTCTTACAACTAAATCCATAATTAATTCATCAACATCTTTACCATCTTCTCATAACTTTCCAATAGGACCGGTCTGAAGCAGAAATACAGATTAAAAGGAGAGAAGGCAGAAAGATTAAAAGTTGATTTAGTATATTTTTACTGGGTAAGTACACATACATAAGTCGAAACGAATAATTATAATATATTATACAAACTTTAAAACTGGTTATCTAGAAGAAATTCCAGTCCAGAAAAATTTTCAGTCCATTTGGATAAAAGTACCTAATATATCACTCAGGCTTTCTAAACTCATATTTTTCATTAACACAATGACTAAAAACTGTTGCTAAAATGAATTAATAAATTATTAAGCTATTATTTTATATTTTTATTATTTTTCCTATTATATAAATTAGTTATATAAGTAATAGGAAATTAACCAAATTTTTAAAAAGAGTATTTAGTTTTTTTTTTGTAAAAGAAACCAGTAAGAAAAAATATGTACCGTCTCATTTATATGAATTAAACCTATTTTTTGGTATATTTAACATAATTTTCTGTCTATTTCTCCGCTAACTTCTTTTAAACCTCCCAACGTATTTTGATACGGTTTTCACCAGTAAAAAGAGCATTAAAATTTTCACTGTACGAAGCCGGGGGAGGGTCACTTAGTTAAATATAATATAAATGAGTTTTACGAAACTAAGGAATGCGAGCTATATTTGATCTAAACATGTAAATTTGCACTCTTTAAATCAATCGAAATTTTCATATATCATACTTATTAAAATGAATCAGTAAGTTGCATGAAAGTTTTTAGAGCACTAATAATAAATCATCATAAATCAAGTTGACATGACAAAGACTCATTTACTGACGCGTAAAAGGTAACAAAGTGATCCTATTTGAATATTTGAGTAAATAGGCATATTTGTATTCTAGACTTGTGTCTTTACTCTTTAGATCAAGACGTAAATAGTCATGAGAGCTAGAAATTTAATACTGGAAAAACTCAAAGTTTTCACACTAACTTATGTGATTGTGTGTTACTCATTTTTTGAGTTTACTCCTTGAGAATCGATTTTTATATGTATATAAGGCTGGGGTATGAAAATTTATGGGAGTAAAGTCAGATGTCACATGTCACATGTTACAGACTACAATATGCTTCAATACATATTAATATAATATAATACATATAATATATTCATATTTATACCCATTGATATTTATTTGTGATTGAGAAAATTAAAAAAATAATACAGCTAACAAAATGCATTCATTTACCCTCATTTACTAATCTATATATTTTATAATCGTTCGTAAGGAGTAAACTCCAGTCGTGTGTCGGAGTTGACACACACACACACACTTTTTTTTGTATTAAGGTCGTCAGACGGGCTGACCGTCAACTTGATGGTAGGAGTGAAATTTGGACCGTCAGCTTGTTTGCCACCCTTTATAATATAAAAAAAAATTGGCATTTCAATGTCACCACAACATACTATATAATCTTAACTACTTTAGAGTCCGATGACTAATTTTTCTAAAAAATACTACTAGTTAAAGAAATCATTATTTTATTTTCTAATGATGTACGAAAGTGTATAATCACGTTCAAATTGTAGGCACGTGATTTTATGAAAAATAATTACGATAATAGAAAACACGGTCCGAAAGCAAACCTCAATTACACGACTCCGCAACATCAGTCGATATTTTATTCCAGCACTTTCGATTCGCATTTTATAAGTTTTGAAATGTCTAAACTTAACGGAGTCTGAGTCTCGTTAACGAGTGTCCGCGTCTGTCACGTTCTTATCGAAGTCGTGATCGAACTCGTATCGATACGTTATCGGCACATCTCTAGCCGCTAGACAGGTATTATTAGGTCTTCCTGCTCTCGATTCGCGGTACAACACGACAATTGCAAACCGTTTCAGACATAGATTGTATTAATGTTTAGACTTATTTACTTGAAACTACATTTTTTTTAAATTGCTACAAAAGAGACCACAAAAAAGGTTGGTATTTTGCCGACACAATTTCTGAAATTAAACTAGGTATATTCTTGATAAAATTGCAATAAAATATGTCAAAATGAAACTTATTGTTGGTTATTGGTTTCTTTTTGTTTAACTAAAAAGTATTGTGGAAAGACGACCTGATAAAAGGCCGTGGGCAGTAAGAATAACGTGGATCCACATCCAGGCTGCTCTTTACTGGTCCTATTTGAAAATTATAGAGTACGCCTATGCCTAGAAGTGGACGTCTTGTGGCTGAGATGATGATGAAAATGTATTGAAGAAATCTTAATCTATATTAATAAAATAAAAAAAGAGGTTGAATATTGTATGTTTGTTTATATGTGGTAGGTAATCCTCGGAAATACTGCACTTATTTGAAAAATTCTTTCACTATTTGAAAAGTACATTAGTCCAGATAGACATAGGGTAAATATAATTTATACTAATGCCTCCAATTGCTCCCGGGCGAAGCGTCAGTCTAGCTAGTATAATATTCACAATCGGTGAGTCGTCCATTTCCTAAAGCCCGGTGTACACGGGTAGAGTAAACGGTATAGTACCATGGTGGTATACTAACTTTCTTACTAACTATGCTAATATAAACAGTATTGGTAGAGTAGAGTATGAGTAGAGTACTAAAATATGGAAGAGTAGAGTAGCTACCATGGCGGGCAAGCTACTCTACTACTTGCCTTCCCCCACCCCTGGTTTTTTACAATTTTTCGATGAGTGTTCACAGTGTTCGATCAGTGTGACGTACCGGTTTCTATAAAAGACTGATGATTCTCGTGTAAACAGTTACTCTACTAAAACTGGTAGAGTACTTGGAACTGGTAGAATAGTACGCTAGTTGATCCTACCGTTTACTCTACCCGTGTACACTAGGCTTTAAGCTATTATCGTTAAGCGAGTTCGTTTTAATCGTTACGAAGCCTCAAGGAAGCATAAGTAAACACACCCTTTTCTTATCATAACTATGTTTCCTAAATGAATAAATATAATTTATCAATTTAAATTTAAAAGCTACTCGTACCTAATAAATATAATTAAATATTTTCTCCAAAACGTGGTCTATTTTTTTTGCATTCTGGTTTTGCTTGTCATTAGGCGACGGTAACCGTCAACTTGTCTGGCACTTTTTACAATATAAAAAAAGAAATTTAAATTATATTGAAAGCACTAAAGGTACAAAATACTATGAAAAAAATTAAATACTTTGCCGTGTCGTCCTCCAATTTGTGCGGGTCCTTATTCGCACTGATTAATTAATACAATTAATTAATGAAAATAAATTCATTATTAATTCATAGTCGAGTTGTTCGCGAACTTGTCTTACAAATCAAGCTACAACATTATTTGGAGTTAGTTGACTCGTAATGATTATGTCATAGTAAGTGCATCGACCTGAACAATATTATTATTATGAATAGCCTTGGACGTTGTACCGCTCTAATGGCCAAAAACGGCTGCGAAACCGTTAAACCAGATTTCCAGGGTCGGTTTTATCGTGTTCAAAAATCTTTTTAATATGAATTAAATGTAATAACGCACCACTTTACAGTGAAGTCATTTCCGCAAATCCGAGGACATTTACAAACTTGTTTACCTAATGAAATACAAGGCCTGATAGGTATATGTCTAGATTATATTGTAGAAAGCGATAAGACGCGTTGTGTTCTGAAGACTGGGCATCCCGTTTGGCACATAACACTGTAACAGAAGACCTATTTTTTGTTTTAGGGTCTGGTTAAGAGATTCCAAAATCTTGTCCATTCCATTCCCATCTCCCTATCTGCAACTGGTTGTGTTCTAATTCATCTGCAATTACTATATCAAGTGATCCTACCTTCAAAATATATTGTATAGGTACAGCTGTGCTCGCGAATTCATACGCGTGGCATTCAGTTACCTTTTTTATTTGTAAATCGATTGAAATGAAGCTCGTTTACAATTTTATTGTATACATGTATTGATGTATTTATTAGTGTATGTATATAATGTATACTAATAAATACTTTACTCTTATTAAAAACCACAAATCACCGTAAATTCTTTAACATACACGTTGTAATAGATACAGATACTACTTTAGACTAGCTCCAGTGCGGTTCTAGTAATAAAGCATTAATATAATCTTATGTAATACATGCACTGTGAAATGGACCTTAATTTTCAAAATCATTTCGCTTAAGAAACTAAGAAAGCTTTAAGCAATAAGTTAGATCAAACGCTGCAGGCTTCGAAAGTGCGGACATGAGAATTACGATTTCAATTGGCAACGTTTACTGTTTCTAAACTACATACTTCGAAATAATGCTTCCAACGAAATCTAGACCCCACATTAGCAATCATTTTATAAAGGCTCAGCTCAGTATATCAGCTCAGTATAGTGCGAAATGGCAAAGAATATCAGTACTTTGAACATAGAAATTATTTAGTTTAAAGTAGATCATAATTTAACAAAAAAATTAACAAGAGGTAGCAAGCCCGTAGCAAGTATAATTATTTAATGATAAAGATTGGCAGCCAGACTGATGGTCTAATTGATATACCTCAAAAAAGTCGACAGTACAGGGGCCTTAGCCAAGAACCAAACCAATGCAAACGTTTCGTTGCGTTCTTACGAAACGAAAGATATAAAGCCCGGTGATTGGTCAAAATTTTATGTGGGCGTTACAACAACCAATCACCGGGCTTTATGTCTTTCGTTTCGTAAGAACGCAACGAAACGTTTGCATTGGTTTGGTTCTTGGCTAGGACCCCTGATTTAATTAGTATCTTAATCCTAAACTCTTAAAGTAGCCCATTCGGAAAATAAGAATATGGATTTTAGGTCTTATCACCACTTGAGAAAAAAGCCTTCAGCCTCACAATGAGTTCTATACTTTCATAACATAGAAGCTGTCTAACTTATGTTGCAAAACAGTAAGATTTGAGGACGCCAAACCATTAGAAAAATGAAAGCTTATGCTACAGTCCTCGTAAGTTTCGCATTTTCACTATTATTAGTAGAATTCATTAGACACTTATTCAAACTTTTATGCAGAGCACGTACAATAAGTTATTTACTCAACTTTTGGCACCTGTACGTGAGAATTATGCCCAAATAGAGTCGGCTACCAGTATTCGAATATTATGGAGAGTTTCGCTGACCATAATTATAACTCTTAACTCCATTGAGTAATAGTCATTTTCGCTTGAACTAACCGCAAACTTACGGTCAGCAAACTTATTCATTGTTGACTTTTACACATGTCAATTACCGTGACATTTGTTTACATAGCGGTATTTTATTTTGCTTCACCAATTTCTGTATATAAAAAAAAGCTTTTCTTTAAATATAAAGTTTATGTAACTGGTAAACTTTATACAATCAAGAGTAGGTTCGTGGCTTCCGGTATTTAGTCGTTTGAATAGAATTTGTTCAATATAAAAAATAACTTTTATTTGTAAATATGTCTGGATAGTTATTACTCAATAGCGATAATGATAATAACTATAAATGCGAAGTTTACAAAGTATTCGGCTTGCAAGCGACACGGATTTAAACGGAAAAATTTTTGAACTTTTGTACAAAAGCTACAAATGTGTTGATTAGGTTAAACAAAAATCAATGATAAAATGAATATAGACGGTTTTGGTAGCGATGGATAAGATTTTGATAAGAAACTACAAGTCTAGAAACCTGAAATTTGGAACATTATGTTTATATTATAACGTAAGCATCCACTAAGAAAGGATTTTGAAAATTTCAATTCAGTGCTAAGCTGGAGGCGGGTTGATATTAAAGTCGGATCTTCAAAATGTATCTATTGACGAACGTATTCAAATTGGACCAGTACTACCTGTAGGTACGGGTGGTCTTCTATATTCTACTACGCACGTATTAGATAAGTATTATTTATCGTCATAAATATAACGGCTAGTGTCGCGGTGACACTTGAGCTGTTCACGTCAATGCACATCACAATAAAGTTCATGACAATTGATTGTTGCCTCGTCACGCCCAACTTACTAAGCGTTACTTGGTAAGGAACCTACGTATAGTTTTACGTTTCATTGCCTGCTAAAACACATGCAAATAAAGTTGTACTAGTCTAAATTATATTAGATCTTATTTTAAATTGCCTATAGATATAGGTACCTACAAAGAAATTTATGAAAAGTATATAAAATTGAAAATTTTAATTTGAATTTGGAAAAACGTAAGATGGAGCGTAGTATGCTAAACCTAAAATTGTCTGATAAGGTTATTAGTAATGAAATAATCAGAAAACAATCAAATGTATGGGACATTCTGAAAATTATAAAGCTGATAAAATGAAAATGGGCTTGGACACATATTATGTCGATTGGATGACGAAAGATGGACCAAAATTATAACGGAATAGCTGCCTCGAGAGGAAAGAAGGAAAAGAGGAAGACCAAAAAGATGAACAGGAATGGATTGGGAAGGCAAGAGACAGGAAATTATGGAGGAAATAGGGAGGCCTACAATTAAATCGAAACTAAAATCATAACAATGACATAGCTATAAATGGACGCTTCTATTTTTATATGAAAAGAAATGTTACATCTGCGTTATTTTTTGTTCAAATGTTTTTATGCAGAATAAGGCTTCATATTATTATTATATAAAATATAACTATAAAATAGCTGTATTTTTTATTGTCGTATTATATTCCCCTATAGGGTGCTCCATCATTCCTCCCCGCCCACATTATTGTGGAAGTAATAATCTCAATTACTTATTCAGTTAGAAGCACATCTAGCATTTTGATAGGGTATTAGTGAAATAAAATTGGATTTACTCCGAATAAATGATGATAGTTCAAAAGAGTCACACTTGAATATGGGAAGTTTTTGTCAGTGAAAACTTATTTTTTATTTATTTTTTGTTATTTCAAGTTCCTATTTTATAAATACTTTTTCTTCGAAGTCAACATCTATGCTTTTATTCAAATTGTAGAGATCTGGCTGTATAAACGGTATAAGTATATGTCAAATATACTTCTACCTGTATAAACGGTTTAAGTATATCTCAAATGTACTTATATATGTCATATCTATACATAATTTTTTACACGCCTAATGTTAAGCGATTTAAAATTGTACTTACAAAATGCATGGTGAAATACTTTTAATAAATTAAGAACCAGTGTCAGAGGAGTGCCTTGAACCCTACACATTCTGATGCCAAATTAGCGACGCCGTTGAAAACGGTCATAAAATATTATGCTCGTAACATCCTACCGGGTATTAATTTTGGTGGCCTTATTGACAGCGTTTTATTAGCTAACCGCTAGTGCTATTAGTAGTGACAGGACACACTGCGGTCTGCAGTCGTCAATTGGGCAGCTCGTCTGATGGAAACAATCACCCTCAAAAGAAGGCTACTTTGAAGTAATAAAGTGTAAGTGATCACAAAGCCTATTCTCCTATCGGCTTACTGACGATTCGGACACAAAATATTCGGAAATTTGTCCAAATCGTCACTTTTATTTTTAACTAGCGGCTCGCTCCCGGCTTCGCCCGGGGTGCATTTTTTTTACGTAATAACCTTCCCTGATTATCCCTCTATCCATGAGTGAAGACAGAATTACAATAGGCCCAGCCGTTCTCGAGTTTTGCGCTTAGCAACACATTTAGGGATTCATTTTTATATTATAGATATATTTTTCAACTACAATTCGAATACCAACAAAAAAAATTGTTATTGTATATTCGGACACTTGTCCGAATCGTCACTTTTTAATTTTAATATATTTTTCACTCACAATTCGGATACCAAGAAAAAAAATCCATCGATGTTATCCATCGATGTTGTGGACAGTCAGATAAAATTTTAAAATTACCAAAACGAATCTGTCGATATATTAATCTGTTAACAATCTATGACATTTTATATATATTTTTTTATTAAATAATAATTCCCTAATTCTAAGTCAAACAACGTGATTATTGTAGATTAATACAAAGCAATGTTTATAACATGTTGGTTTTATATACTTACTACGAGTATAATATATGCTTTGAATCATGATTTTTTTTCTTTTGCAACATGTACCTAATAGTCTAAGTAGAGTCAGTGATTCATATCAAAGAATTCAACGTCGTGTCCTTTCAAACTTCGTGAAAAGTTCGCTTTTCACACTCGCTTACACTTCGACCATACCTTTTTATTCAGATACATTGTCGCATGCAGCATTTATTGGTCTATCTTATCGGACCAAGCTCCCGTTTACAATTTAATGGTATATAAAATTTATTTTCGATATTCGATTTTTATATAACTTAATTTTTATATTATGTATGTACATAAAAGTTAATATCATAACTGTAATAATATCAGTTTTAGCTTAAATAACAACTTAATTTTGATATAAAATCGAAATCATTATTCGATCTCGCGAGAAAATCAGACTGATATTTTTAGTGTTTTATACATGTTTTATACTACTAAATACAATTAAGTGTCGAAATAACTGCTTTGT
The DNA here is from genome assembly GCA_936446665.2 of Synanthedon andrenaeformis. NCBI lineage: Eukaryota > Metazoa > Arthropoda > Insecta > Lepidoptera > Sesiidae > Synanthedon > Synanthedon andrenaeformis. The sequence continues at coordinate 1,830,315 of OW387786.2, read as the reverse complement.
ACTGAATGTACAATATATCATTAGTATATGCGGTACTTGTAACAAAAAAACAATCACAATTTTAGGTCTGTCTGTCTGTCTGTCTGTTTGTTCCGGCTAATCTCCAAAACAGATGGGCCGATTTTGACGGAACTTTAACTGGCAGATAGCTAATGTTATGAGGAGTAACTTAGGCTACTTTTATTTTAGAAAAAATAAATAAAAATATATTAGCAATAGTACCTTGCGTGACCCATGCGCACGCGAAGCGATGCGCGGCCGGGTTCAGCTAATTATTCATATAAACATATCCTTTTGACACAGTATTTGGTTTTAAGTTTTTAAGGAATTAGATTTCTAGTTTATTTTTTATTTTTCTCTGAAAAAATATTTTAAAAAATCTTAAAATTTTGGACTTACACAATCTCAAATTGTATAGATCCTACAAACTTACGTCATAATCACTTGTTACGGCAAAATCGGACTTCAGCAAAAAATACAATGACACAATACTTTGATGATTTCAAAATTCAATTATCGCGTTATCGCATAACTTTTAACGAAATTCACGAAACGCAACTGACGTTAAATCGTTTTTAATATTATTTTAAATTAACAAGAAAAGGTCAAATTAAGTAAATGAACCATCAGCACGTTTTTAATGCGAAAAATGTTACTTAATATATTAAGAAGGCGACACTTCGCCACCAACGTTGTCGGTTGCATCTTCGAGGACTCGTAATAAAATTTACAAAGTTATCGCCGTCATAATGTTCATTTTTAATGGTCACTGAGTGACAATCCTTTAGCATTTTAAAAATAGGTGTTTAATGTTCTTTAATTTTTGCCTAGTTCTCAAATTACTTGTTAAGATTTCCCGTCAGTACTCAATTTTTTTGGAATACATTTGAAACGTTATAACAACAAACGATGGGGATGGACTATGTCCAGCAGTGGAGGTCCTGCGGCTGAATTAATGAAACTGATGATCACAAAAATATGAATACGTATATTTAAGATGTCTAAAGTCATCTTTAAATGTAAGAATTTTTTTTAAATTTTCAATTGTCTAATCAATTTGTCTTTAATAATAAAATTAATAACCTATATAATAAATAATATTGACATTCATATTTAAACATAGAGAACTCTAGCCCCTTATTGTGGCATTATTGTACTAAAATTAATATAAGCATACTTCACTTTTCTTGATTCACATTTACTCTTCTTAATTCATTTAGATCATAGATTGCACCATTTAGTTAGATTAATATTGAACTCTGTCTACTGCTGTGATGTCAAACTGTTCAACTCTGCATTTTATTTCCATCGAAAACAGCAACAGCACTTATTATGTTTACGTGTTTTGCATTCGAAGTGCTAATTGCGACATAGTTTTCATTTGTTTTTATTGAATCAATTTTCTCAGAACATTGTAGGATTGTGAGTGTAATTAAAAAGCAAAATTACAAACGTGTTTCTCGTAACTGGCAAAGCTGGTCGGTTGAATTAATGCAAATCGTCTGGTTAATTTGTTATTTTGTCAATGTTGAAAGACATTTTGCCAACTGTCCACACTGACTGCAAAAGCCCTCATCATCAACATAATTTAAGTCTGAGGACGTCCACTGCTGGCCATACTCGTAGCCATTTTTTAATATGTTACTAAGGGTGGCAGCCAATCTGACGGCCCACTCGATAGTAGATGCTACCTTTGCCCAAGGATTCAACGCCAGGAGGAAACACCCCAGAAAGGAGATGTTATAAAGTCTGCTTATCCAGATTGTGCGCAGCGACACTTTATCCAAGTAATGCGGATTAACTCCGCATCTATGGCCCGCAGTACGGTGGTAAAATTTTAAGGTAGGCATAATTTTCCAATACCTGCAGCTGTTCATGTTGGTCATCTATAGTGCAATAGTAGCCAAAGTAATCGAAAATTTATATAATCTATACTTCTATTTTATAAAAAAAAAAAAAACATAATTTACTGTATAAATTTGATTCATAAAAGCGACGACGATTCAGTTGTTTATTGAAAATATCTGTATATAAATCTATATTATATACAACTTAAACGTCCAAAAATATCTTGCCCACCTTAAAGGAAAAACACTCTAATATCATATCACCGAATGATTTAATGCTTAAAAACCATCTAAAGGACCCTCAATAAATCACCTGAGCTGCAGATAATCAAAGTTTCGATACAATGGGACACGGTCAAAACTGGCCTTTAATCAGCCAAAGTACGTCGACCCGTTAAATCCTGTCGCCAGATCCACCCATAAAATAAAAAGGTACAATAAATGGACTAAAATAAATATATGCATAAACTTACAACAGCCAGGTAATTGGTGAAAAATGTACACACGGACGTGAAGGTTAGCAGTATGAATAAGACTGTAAAAATTATGTATTGCGTATTATTATAATTCTCATCTTAGAATCCCTTCATATGAGATTAAATCTGAAGCGCGTTTTGAAGTCCTACTGTCTAGACTGTCAATTTTCTAACTGTCTTGTATATTGTATTCTGTGATGAATATAAACAAGCGTATTTCTTTTGTAACGTTCAGTGCTAAAATGAGAAGTTATTACAAGGCAAATTTGTCCTAACAAATTAACTTTTATATGCTTAATTTGCATTACATATGCCTTTCGCGTGGCACCCTGAATCGATTGGGGAGAAACTTCGTTCACGTTCGTCGAAATCAGTACATTTTTCTCAATAAAAGGACTCCTGTTCCCTGGCAACGTTAGTGGAAAATTTCTGTTGATAATTGTTAAACAATCGTTTTGAATGTGATGATTGTTTTTCGTGATCGGTTGAGTACTTACTTTCGCGTTTATAATATTAGTTAGGATACATTTTTATAATGACTAACATTTTTCCTATAATACATAATTCAATTATAATACATAATAATATACCTAAAAAAATTAATATTTTCTACAAATTAACCCTGTATAAAGTGTTGTATGAACTGAGAATCCGTATGTCACCAATGCGATGCTCACGATTAACTGTTATAGGGTAAAACTTAAGTTTGCTGGTTAATTGTTGTTCTGTTTTAACTGGCCCTTCTCACGCCACGTGTGCTGTGCTGTACTTGTCTTTTGATCTGCTAACTATGTAATTAACCGTAGAAAGTTTTATGTTTTAATTATTGTCCAAACAAATTAAAGTAACCGCCGCAAATATGAAGAATAATTGCAAATGTTCAAATTGTTTTAACATTGTACTCGTACATACGCGAACGAGCTTTTAATTTGTTGTTACGACATTCCTGTGTATTGCACAGAATATTTATTATACGCAGTGAACCATTTTTATGATATACTAGCTGATACCCGCGACTTCGTCGGCATTGAAAAATAATATACTATCCTTATATTAGGGGTTAAAGTATGAAATTGCCGATTTGTACTGAAAAATAAAAATTCGTTTTTTTTTTAATTTAACATATTTATTTAATCAAAATAATTACCATTATTATCTATACATTGCTGCCATCTAATAGGAAGCTCATTTATGCCTTTGCGATAGAACTCTGGTGATCTAGATTCGACAAATTTTGCACTGCCTCCTGAGAAGAAAACTTTTTATCACGCAGAAAATTGTCCAAATCACGAAAAAAATGGTAGTCCGTTGGAGCAAGGTCTGGCGAATACGGAGGGTGACGAATGGTTTCTAATTGCAGTTCCTGTAGAGTCTGCAGATCAGTCAAATCATGAGGCACCCATTTTTCATATTTTTTTATTTTATTGATTTGACGCAAATGAGTCAATATTGTTGGTAAGGTAACGTTAAACCATGCCGTTAATTCCTGGGTAGTTTGGCTCGGATCGGCTTCCACCATCTCTTTCAAATCATTGTTATTCACCTGTGTGGGCGGTCTTCCACGTGGTTCGTTCTTCAAATCGAAGTTTCCATCACGAAAGCGTTTAAACCAAAATCGCACAGTGCGTTCATTAGCAGTCCCCTCTCCAAACGCAACATTAATATTGCGAGCTGTTTCTGCCGCGTTAGTTCCGCGTCGGAACTCGTATTCAAAAATCACACGAATTTTCGAAGTATCCATCTTTATTGTCTAAGCTGAATAAAAAAAACAACAAAGTTGATAATCGAATGTTGCACATTTTTTAAAAGAAGAACTACATAGGTACCGTATGAAAAAAGTTTCACTCAAAAATCTCAAACCATGAAGGTTCTATGTCAATTCGAAGTACCTATTACAATAAAACGGCAATTTCATACTTTAACCCCTATTATATATAAAAATTACGTGTCACGTTGTTTGTCCGCGATGAACTCCCAAACTACTGAACCGATTTTGATAAAATTTCGTAACTATATGTAATTTGGTCCAACTTAAAAGACAGAATAGTTTATATCTCATTTTGTTTATTATTTTTTTTGCAAATTATATAATATTATTAACATAGCGCCATCTGTTGATACCTATTCAATCCAGCAACTATTTATCTGTGAGTTCCAAAAGATTCTAACAGATGGCGATGTAAGGTAATTTTATCAGCTGGATTGAGTAAAAAATTGCACTCGTGCGAAGCCGGGAGCGGACCACTAGTATGAGTAATATAATGCGTGTCATCTTCATCGCTGTGACAACGGTGGCGCCACCAAGGCGATAGTGTCGCAATTTTTTATATTTTAGACGATCCCTCGGGATCCTAAAATTTTTCCAGGATAAAAAGTAGTTAGTCAAACAAAAAATATATTCAGCAGAAAGAAAGCTAAGTGAAATTAATGCTATTAACGAAATAATAGCGTGGCCCACCCACGCTGTTGCGATGTAGTGCGTCGGTGACTCGAGTGTGGCCGTCCGACGAAAACCGAGTGTTACCGAGAATAGCCTGAATATGAATGCCCATGTCAATTTAAATAAAACGGTTGCTGAATAGCTAGTACAGTCGCGGTAAGAAAATGTTTGTCACCTTAAAGTCCACATTTACTGGCAATTATCTGCTTGGTGCTTTAATTTTAAAAGGTACTAAGAGCCTATAACGTGATAATTAAGCGAATAGATTTGAAAACTGACTAAGGTTTTCGTACCCCGACTGTACTTAATAAATTTAAATATATATTTTAAAATTGTTATGCGTTTTTTATCTACGATTCCGCACCTTATTGGTGATCTTTCAAAATACATAACTTAATATCAAATATCCATTATGCCCATAATTTTTTTTAAATTCTATTATTAATAAATGTAAATACAAAAGACCGTTATGTAAATATTGTTAACAACAATGTCACGTTATGTAAAACATGGAATTTAATATATAAATTATGTTATATCGAACATAAACCAAGTGAACGTGTCACGTATTTAGTTTAACACGAAAACGGAATTAAACGTGATTCTCTAACAATAAATAATAGTGGTTGCGAAAAATTCCAAACTAGTCGCTCCTTTAGTGCTAATATAGTTGCGAAATGCTGAGGCTATTCTGTAACCAGTAGAAATCAAAATAGTTTTTAAAGTGGATTTCACTCAAAAATTTCTATGTTAGAATAACATATATGTAGTTTAATGATTTCATTATATTTACTCTTATTATGTGGATTTGTGAATGTGGAAGAATAATTACTTAATATAATTTATGTAATTAAGTAATGTACTTTCATTAAAACCCTTTATTATAATATTAATGTCAGCTAAACTAAATAAATATTTTGATTTTTTTTTTAATTTATTTGACAATAAATTTTTCATCTATTCCCTTTGATGATTTTCCTTTGTAACTATGTTACATAAAATACTTTGGAATTACTTTAAAATAAATGATATACTTTAGTACAGTCTATTAATATTTATATCGTAATGCTTTCTATATTTTTCATATTCTATGTTTATATATATATGTACGTTTTCAATGTTTTATATATGTTCCCTTATTATTCTAATATGTGTTTCTCGTGGCTGGTGCCCACGATTTCGTCCGCATTGAAAAATATTAAGTAGCCTATCCTGTGTCCCGTACGTGCAAATGTTTATCTACCAAGTTTCATGAAAATCAGTTAATTCGTTTCAGAGTTATGGAGGCATACATACATACATACATACATACAATACCTACACTTACAGATTTATTATTAGTATTGATTATTGTATATCAGATATATGTAGACTAATTATATATATGTTTATGTATTTGCAGTAGACTCCCACGATACAAGCATAGCTTAGTGTGGGGGTCAACGATAACTAGTAGCCATTGTATTTAAATTTTTTGGAAATAAATTTGGAAATAAATAAAATACTATAAAATTAAATTAAACAAATAATCATTTCAAAATATCCGAAAGGTGTTAGCGATCTCTTTGGCTGCAATAACTCGTCATTCCTGATAATATAGTAGTAGTCTACGAATAAATAATACTCGTAGTAGTAGAAGAATTTCTGTGACGGAATTATTGAGATTCCATCAATTAAACACGATTTATATTTTAATAATCTGTTACTAATTACGGGGCATAATGAGCCTTTTACAGAAAACAATCGTGAAATAGTAGCACGTGTGCTATTTAGTTTCAATGCCTATTTGCCTGTTCGTTTGCAGCGCACTTTCATCCCATTATATATTTGGGTACAATCAAGGTGCAATAAACAGATAGACAATAATAGTCATGTACCATAAGAAAAACGGTCTGACTACCTGCCGTCCTGATGAGTGGTAAACTGGCTAAAGAATTTAAATAAACACTTATAATTCGCAGAATACACCTAACTGTTTCGAAGCAACGACTTTGCGCAACTATGTCTAATGAGTAAGCCTTGTAGGGCTCTGCTGTCAGCACCTTTGCTTTTGGATGGTTGACATTATCATTTGTAAACTTATTACACTCTTGTTCTATATCAAAATAAATTACTTATTTAAATGTTTACTAAAGATACTTACGGGATATTTTATCCTAAGTATTAAGGTATATTCTCAGAATATTATCTAATAATATATAATACTAGCTGGTGCCCACGACTTCGTCCGCGTTGAAAAATATTAAATAGCCTATCCTGTGTCCCGTACGTCCAAATGTTTATCTACCAAGTTTCATGAAAATCAGTTAATTCGTTTCAGAGTTATAGAGGAACATATATACTTACATAAATACATACAGAAAAAAATTCTAAAAATCGTCAATTTAGTTTCAGTATCATGTATAGAGCCTTTAAACACGATATCTCAGAAAACAAAGTAACTTACTCCATGACCAACCCTTACAGATTTATTATTAGTATTGATTCTCAGAAAAATAGACGTCGGAAGAAATACATAGTTATGCCGTTGTGTAAATTAAAGAAATGTAAAAAAGTGTATACTACATTATAAAAAAATATATACTATGAAATTCTCTTTAAAGAATTTAAAGTATTCTCTTTAAATGAACTCTCTATTAAAGGAACTCCCGATAAAAAAAATAAGAGTAAATTTTATCGTTCTTTGATTTTGTCTTGTAATTTTCCAACTATTACATATATTTCATTTTTATGAAATAAAAATTATATTCAGATGACGCAAAGTTCCTTAGATATTTACTTAGTGTAAAACAAAACCACAAATTACTAACTAAGTTATTAATTTTCATAAAAATTAAGGTCATACAAGCAGTCGTCATATTAAGCAGAAAGAATATTGTTTTTTATGTACCAGTCGTCAGACAGGTTGACGGTCCACTTGATCTTTATGAAACAGGCACGCTGTATCATAAAGACATTACAATTTTAACAGAGCTTTATATAAGGATTAGCTTGATAAGTGCGAGTCGGTTATAGTTTAAAACATTGTATTGGACAAAGCAAACTTTTACTCTGAATAAACCGGCGAAGTGGAAGAGAAATCTGCATTTATGCGACGATTTATTCTCCATTTATACTAAACGGTGTTTGAAAGTAACATCAATCAAACATAAAATGTAACGAAGGTACACCGTCCTCCCTAGCGTCGTCGGTAGAAAGTTGCTACAACGGTACACCGACTCTTATAATCTTACATTCGTATACAAAACATATTTAATTATATAAGTAGTGTTAGCACCCTCTACTTCGGGTACATTAATTATCATACGACATCGACCTCTCTTCGCGAACGCGTTCCTTATACTGAACTGAGTGAGTGAGTGATACCCTTTTTATGTCCTACCATTGAATGAGATTGAATGAATGAATCTGCATGAATGAACACCTCTTTTGAAACGTCACAGAGCACTTTTCAAACAGTAGTTATTTAATTTTTCCGTCTCTTTATACTCAAGCACTACTTGGTGCTCGCGACTACGATCGCGTTAAAAAATACAGAAAAGATAAAAACGCCTGACAAAATATGTAAAGCAATGTAAAGCCTGAAATACATTGACGCCTAACATTATACTATCTTTATTTTTGGATAGCTGGTCACCTATTGAAATTCCGGATGGACACCAATGTCTATCCTGAAATTCTATTCCAACCATTGATAAAAGATTTTTTTAAACCTAATGAGCAGTTTAGAAGATTACCTCCCACATACAAACAAATATACAAACTTTACCTCTTAATAATATTAGTACCTATAGATAGCTTGGAGACTAAGTGCTAACTTAAATCAAGGCCATAAATTTTAAATGATTTAATACAATGCCACTGGAAGCAGCATGAAAATAAGTTTTTTGATTCCATTTTTAAGACTAACATAAAACTATTAATGTTATACATACATACATACATTTTGACGGCCATACCAAACAAGCCGACAAAGCGTGCTCTCAAATCAGATAAATAGTGAAATAAGCGCCATCTTGATAAAAATCATACGTATGCAATTAAAATAAAATTTATCGTTTTATATCATAATTTATAACGTTGTCGGATTAACTTGAATGAAAAACTGTAAAATATTACTTCCTCTAACATGAAGATTATTTATACTACTATAATATTATGTAAAACAGGATGATTTTCTTCTTAACTTAACTTGCACTGTCTATGAATGCTTAACTGGAGAAATGGAGAATTCTTGTTAACCATACAGATAACATTATATCACTTAAATTTTTGTTCATACCAAATTCATTGTATTGTATTATTGTTTGTTTTATGTATGACAGTATAATGTTTCAATATACCATTTGATAATTTCAAAAGAAAACGTACTTACATTGAACAATATTCTCCCCTGAGATCGAAGTATTCTAGATTAAAAGGGTACAACTACCCATTCGAAGTTGTACACGTCAAATCTACAAACAATAGATTTCAATAGAACTCTAAAACTTATATATAAAAACTAGCTGACCCGGCTAACGTTGTTTTGCCAAAAAATAAAAAATAAAAATTTGGGATGGACCACCCTTAACATTTAGGGGTATGGAAAATAGATGTTAGCCGATTCTCAGACCTACCCGATAAGCACACAAAATTTCATCAAAATCGGTCCAGCCGTTTCGGAGGAGTTTGGCAACAAACACCGCGACACGAGAATTTTATATATTATATAAGTTTAAAAATATAAAATTAGACTGTTAATTAAAAAGTGTTAAATAATAATTAATAAGACTGTTCACACAATTTTCTAAATCCTGAATGAAAAAGTCCTAATTTTCATTGAAAATCTCATCAGTTTTTCAATAGCAAATAGCAACATTTCTTTTTTAGCAACCGCTCATCCCGTTATTATTGGAAGCTCAAAAAAAACATTGCTCATTGCCGAAACTCGTGGGGATAAAATGGGGCAGAATGGACACACTTTACCTTATTATAATAATATACTTCTATTTTTATATATGCCAAATTTATACACGATTTTTAAACGAGTTTCAAGAAGTTTTAAGCAAGTTACCTTCATTAAAGTAACCTCAAAAGCCTGCATTTTTGCATGAATCATATTGACTGTATGCAACTTTATGATTCATGCGATTGTATTGTTTTTTTTTTTTTAAATTCAAATTGTTTATAATATCTTTTGGTTTTTATATATATACTTAAGAAAAGAAGTACATATATGTGGTGTTAATGAAAATAATATAATTTTAGACGTATTTCTTTTTTGCAGGAAAACTAAATGTATATTGTTTCTACTAATGGAGACACGAAACTTAGTTTCGGGATCATTAATGGCCTTATTGTAATTTATCGACCATATAGCTAGTTTTATGCCTTCGCCTTGCTTTTGGGATATCAGTCACACCATGGTCACTAATAAACCATTTCTTTCAATCTGCCCTGCCACTAATAAACCATTTCTTTCTGACTTCAATATGTCTTTAAATTTACTTCCATAGTGGAGGCAATTCAGAAAAGTGATTATTACCAAATCGGGGTTACAGTCTTTGTATAATATATATTCAAAATTTATATTTTATATGGTATGTTTGAATGCATACGCTCAAAGAAAAGATATAGTTTACATAGGTATAATATACATACTCTTACGTATATTATACCTATTCTTGTAAAACACACGGCCGTGTCCACGACACAGCCTCAAACCATTATATTTATAACTAGCTGGTGCCCACGACTTCGTCCGCGTTGAAAAATATTAAGTAGCCTATCCTGTGTCCCGTACGTCCAAATGTTTATCTACCAAGTTTCATGAAAATAAGTTAATTCGTTTCAGAGTTATGGGGGAACATACATACATACAGAAAAAAATTCTAAAAATCGTCAATTTAGTTTCAGTATCATGTATAGAGCCTACAAACACGATATCTCTGAAAACAAAGTAACTTACTCCATGACCGACCCTTACAAATTTATTATTAGTATTGATATTGGTAATTATATTTCGTATTCATTGGTACTTTATCTATTGTATTTTTTTTATTAATTCGAAGAATACAAACAACATTAACGCTATGCACATGCACTGCCGACTTGAGGAAATTGTTTAAAACATGATTTTAATATATATATTATTATCATATAGAGCATAATTCCGTCGGACGTTTTACTCGCTTTTACAACTAGAACGGGATTGATTTATAACTCTCACGTCGCTATGCAAAATACGTTCCTTATGTTACTGGTTCGCGATCATTTTCTAACTTTAATGAGTAGTTTTAATGACTTAGACGCTAATCTTCAACAAAGTTGACTAGTAATTTAACTCCGGAAAGCGTTTAATGGTATTTCATAAAATTGAACAGCAAATTGAAAAGGAGATATTGTTCTCTCTCTCCACCAACTAGGTCAGGTTAAAAATATATATAAATAGACCAAGATTGAGGATCCTATTTAAATAATTCTTTTTAAGGAAACATTAGACATACAAAAACATTTTAGTGTTAATAACATTTAACTTATTTACTGCAAAATTTATTCTGTAGTTAAGAAACTAGACGAGAGTAGTGCATGAAGGTACAAAAACCAGGAAGTGTACTAAAATATTATTGTAGTTAGACACGTGAAAGGCGGGTAGGGTTTGCTCTAGGGAGGTCTAAAGACGACTGTTTACTGACCATAAACAACTTACTTTACAATAATTTGAAACATTTATAAAAAAGAGTATTTAACTACAATGTTACATAAAACTGTTGCTAGCTTAACTTAGCTAGATCAAACCGTAACTTAGTTTAGCTAACAGAATAGAAACAGAATTTCGATTTCGATAATACGAGTATATCTTTTTGATTTTATATCAATGCTAATAATAAATCTGTAAGGGTCGGTCATGGAGTAAGTTACTTTGTTTTCAGAGATATCGTGTTTATAGGCTCTATACATGATACTGAAACTAAATTGACGATTTTTAGAATTTTTTTCTGTATGTATGTATGTATGTATGTATGTATGTTTCTCCATAACTCTGAAACGAATTAACTGATTTTCATGAAACTCGGTAGATAAACATTTGGACGTACGAGACACAAGGTAGGCTACTTAATATTTTTCAACGCGGACGAAATCGTGGGCACTAGCTAGTTTTGTATAAATTAACAATATTTCGCTAAAGGTAACTTAGAGGTAAAACACTTTTGTATATTTACTGCCCCATATGCAACAATAAATTACTATTCAATTTATTAAAATTATCCTCGTCTTTTTGTTTACAGGTAAATCAACTTCAGCAATTGAAAACAACAACCAATATGGCAAATACAAGTACCGATTTATACTGTTTATTTTCATTTATCATAATAGATAGGTAACAATATAAATTTTTAAACATAAAATGCAATTTAAAATAGAATTTAAATATTGATTACACACATTTTAAAAGGGCGTGTGAATTTGAAATCAATTTTAGACACTTTCTAACAATTTTTTGAATTTTTTTTTAACTGTACTAGCAAATAATAATCAATATACTTTAGTTACTATGTTAATTATATTTTGTTTTTTATATTATATTTTATGATAAAAAAAATTTAAACAAGTTTTGTCTTAACCTCTTGAAACTCTAGACACCTGGATCGAAGGTTTTTTTACATTTTACAAAATTGTTTGATAACAATATTTTAAAACAAAGGATTTATAATACAATATACATTTTATTAGACCACTATTTCAATTTGTATTGCTGATGTAGTGGGATGAGCTAAAAACGAATTGTTATGAAGATTTGTTAAGATTATGCTGAAAACGGACCGAATATTATTTGTTATTGTTAAAATGCCTCGCACTGCAACGATAAAGCACGTGGAAGCGTGCCTTCTATATCTCATAAATAACGGCACTACAAGAACATATAAAAAAACGTGATCATTGTGAAAGTGCCCTAAGTTAGTTTAGTTATAATAAACACTTGCGTCACTGAGGTATTTATCGGGTTTAACCATCAGTTAGTTGGCAGTAGCCCCAGTAGGTAGTTATAACAGACAGTACCACAATAACGCTTATCCATCATCACAATAAACGTGCCCTTATAAGAGACAGTATCTTGGATATTTCTAGTCCATCGTTTAATACTGAAAGAAATAACTAGATAGTTGCGGTTTCCTTCAAAAATATAGCATAAAATACTGTTTAGTCATTCCTATGAAAATATGAAAATATTCCTGTAAAGAAATAGTGTCTGAAGATTGTTTATTTCTTTCAAACTTAAGGATGGAATGACAATTTGTATCAAGTGACATAATGATTTTGAAGATTTGGAAACCGCACACGTGCTTCTATTGTCACATTGGTCTAGCTTGCCTTAAATGGGGCCTGTATTAAATTTTATATTGACCATTCTTCCTGACTATTGCGAAGCCCAAATGGTGGGTAAAGATTTTTTTACAAAGTAAGTAAATAAAAAATAGTAGTTCGCATTATTTTAAACGCAATTGATGACTAAACTCTTAACGCTAAAAATTTAGATGAGATTGTGGATAACAATTTAGGATCCAACGTTTATCCAACGTGTTTTTTTTTTTACAAAACACTGCGTTTTTTAAGTGATTGCAGTTTAGCAATTAAAGAAACCGAATCCAAAGTTTTTTTATGTAAATAAATTTAAGTTAATAATTAATTTAATTTAAACTCCAAAGCTATAAATAAATGTTATTATTACTGATATAGTTTATGTCAGTGATACAAGTATTGCTATTAACATATTTCCCCATTTCCTATTACTTCAGAACTTTCGAGTTCTTTATCCTTATTCTCATTTGCTCTCAGTTTCTTAATCCTTGTATTAGTAGCGGCAATTTCTGGAATGTTTGAGTTAACTTCTACCCTTATCCAGTGTGAATTTGACATTTCAAACGCGTCGCCGTGAAATTTTCATTGGGTTTTGTAGCGTGTGAAACTGTGAACCGACAGCAGTGGTACTAAGTGTTCTCGTCATGTTATCACTGCTGGCTTTTTATTTGTGACTGCTTTATTCCCGTTGTATTATAATCTTTGATATGATTCGTTGTAGTTCGACACTAATTAAGAAGAAAGTTAATTTTAAGAAGAAAAAATTGATCCAACAACTGATATTGTTTCAAAATTTTGTCAAATAGATCCGTTGATGTTGCATACTTTGAAATTTCGCGAAAATAACCGCTTTTCCCTTCTTGGTGACATAGGAACATTATCTGCGATCAAGTTGTCAATCCCACTCAAAATTTGGATACGATTCATTTATACATATCCGAGATTTCTTTGAATGCTGTAAATCTGTCGCTAAACTATTTATTTTACTACTTAAAATCCTTGGTATATCCATATTTCACAATATCTGTCAAAATAACAGTTTATTGTACCACAAAATAAAACAAAAAACTTACGTTAGTACCCACGTGAGGCCTGAGAGACCGCGTCAGAATTTCAAATCGTATGTACTCACCAAATGACCTAAGTCCTTGCAGCAACTTAAAAGCGAGGATAGGTATTGCGCTGGGAAAGGGGTAAACTGGGGTAAACTAACAAATCAAGTGCCTGCCGGGGCCTCACAGACCGCACGTCTGTACTTAAAGGTTAATAAAATATCATGCTCACATAATGTGATATTGAATCGAGTTGCGAGAGTTAGGTTACGGGTCGTGCCAAGCTAATGGGCCTCTAACTCACTCGGGGCTCGTTCGATTGTCTAATTGGACGAAGCGAATAACGATAGATTTCTCCCTTCAAGCCGGACGAGTTTATTATATACAAACAATTTTCTACTGCTTTCTTCGATTGGACAAATAGGACTCAACTGAATCTCTCATTCCAATAGCTTTTAAATAGGTTTTCAGCTTGGCAATGTTTCAGTTTTATTATATTTCAGTTTCTACACAATAGATATGTGCATTTATGTTTTAAATTGATAATGTAGAACAAATTGCTAAAAATTTGATCTGGTTTTCACTAATGTAAAGAGCGATAAACGAGGAAGGTTTGTGTGTATGAATTTGCAGAAAAAAATCATCAAAGCGAGGCCGGGCGCGGGTTGCTACTTTGTGATCAAGAACAAGATCATGTCGATTATGATATATATATTTTTAACTCTCTAATGAATAAGTAAACGTGAAGGAAATAACATTTTAACGAGAGCGTCTTGATTGAATGAGGTTATATTTTTAAAAAGAACTTTAACCAAATTGAACTCGCCGAAAGGCAGAGCCATTATAAATACAAAACGTCTTTTATGTTATATGAAAATGTAAAATTCATAGACATATGTATACCTAAGCTGTATAGAAGGAAATTAATGTAACTTGAGAGGCTATAAGACGCTTTGTTCCCGATCAATTCAAATATTTTATTACGTTACAACAATGGTGGGTTGGCGAATATCGAATGTTTAGAATGTTAACAACAAATTATATATTATATTGGTAATTGAAATTATAAAATTACGTGAGAACATTGTAGTTAATGTAGAAATTTATTAGTCCCTGAGATCGGTTGCTAATTTATCCGCTTGATAATGTTAGGTATTTCAAAAATTTTGAAGTTGACCATTCATTTTATAAATAAAATCAAATGCTGGTTGTTATTAAGTGCTTCAAAGGAAAACGGCTATACCGTCGCGGCTATTTCTATTAAATATTGATGATTTTTAATAAAAATTAAATTAAAATTAAAGTATTAAATTTTTTTTTTTTTGTTACGAAAGTGTGGATGCAATCGTTGATATATTAACCGTGCAGGAAAAAACTAATTAACAACATTATAAATATTAATTTAATTAATTTAATAGACTTAACAATAAGTTCAATTTACATTTTTTTATCAACAGAAATGATATGTCCCGACTGTCCAGGATCTATCATATAAATAGAAAGATTGTACCTGCACTTAGGTATAGCAAAGTAAGTATTTTATTATTATGACTTCATTATTATTTTTATTTCATTTCATTTGCATAAAAATACTATATTTATATGTATAAAATGTAACTTATATAAATTTAAATCATTTTTATATGACAATGGTCCGAAAGCAGTTAGTGGTAATCCTGATAGTTTCCTTTATTATCATCAAGTCAATAAAATAAAATGCTTAAACAAATAAAATGCTGCATTACACAAAGAATAATCTGTTAAATAATTTTCACCCGAGTTGTTTGTCAATCACACTGACTGAATAAACATCAATCTGTGCTGCTGTAAGGCGTTTCGAGTTGACAACAAAACTGTACCTTATTTACCATACATTAAATCAGCAATAACAAGTAAAAAGTGCAAGTAACATGTCACACTCGAGGACCCATGTTATTACCTCAAATCCCTAAAGCGCTACCAAGATATCTCGGAATATTATCACTTGTGATATCATTCGAGATGTCATCCGATAAATATCGAAGCCACGGCGCTATAGAGATGCTATCGCTGACGCTTCACGAGGGCACTGTCGAAACAATTCGTGCGAGTGTAACAATTTGTCGTCACGATTGAGTTCGAGATTAAAATCTTCCCTATTTAGAATAGTGGTGGCTTACACGGTTTATGTTTACTGTCGTTTCTCGATTATTTTGTTTATTTTATTTTTTCTTAAAATTTAATTTTAAACAAATGGTAGTGAAATCTGCCAATAACGACCTATTTAACGTTAAATTAAAAAATCTTCAATTAATAAAGTGAGTTTTTTAAATAGAGTATTAATATTTAATTTTAATAAATACTGGCAAGAGAGTACGATCAGCGCCCTGAGGATTGCAAACAAACTATACCTTATATACGAGGAATTCTTGTATGCCACGACGATCTCGCAAACAGCTATAACGATTTTGACGAAAATCTAGGGTTAGGGGTTATTTAGATCTAGAAATCGATCTGTCAGGGCCTTATCTTCAAAAAAATCGTTTTAGGTAGTGTTTTTAATGGAACGGTTACAAAAGTAATACCCCTTTTTCGTTTTATAATATTTTGAATTATTAATTATTAATTCAAGTATTCTGGTTTTTTTTTCTATAATGTTTCATAGGCTTTCTTTCTTACATGTAAAAACTTTAAACCTTTCAATGGCCCGAGCGAAGCTCGGTCACCCAGTCTAGTATTATATTCATATAATTCACCCCTATAGGAAGAAAAGGTTTGGACAAACAAACTTTCCAGTAAATAAAATTATTCATACGAGGCTGTAACAGAGGGGTGAATAACAAAGTGACCTTTCTTATCTGATGACAATATACTCATAGCGATCTTATGAGTTTTTTTACGCTCTCGATTCGAGTTTCAATAGTAGCGCCACGATCGCGCGAATCTCTCGCGAATTGTTTAAAACTCGAGTCACGATCAAAAACTGTTTGTTCAACCGGCGCAGGAGTTACGTTTATAGTTTCAATGTTCAAGTGTGAATTATATCGGGCATTATCCGGACAGGTTTCAATACACTTTCACCTCGTTCGCACTTCGTTTTGAAACCGTTTAACAGCGTATACAGTTTTAACCTTTTACGTAATAATAGCCGTTAAATGCATTATATACCAAAAAAAATCCCAATTATACTTCAATATATAATAGGTATATATTAATTAGTCTTAACTCATTAGACTCCAATGAGTCGGATGCCTTTAGTCAGAGTTTAGAACAAGTTAAATAAGTTCAAAAACTCACAACAACATCTACTTTTTCCCTATCTTTCCCTACCCATTTAATCATCCCTTGCCAATCCTACTGTAGTTGGCAGCGCATTTCAGCACTTGTGGAGTTGCTTGTGTTATAGATTATAGGTAGCCAGTAGCCACCTACTGTCTGCCGACCTTAAAATAATAAAAAATATTTGATATGAAAGAACATGCTACGATACTTAAAGACGAGCTTAGAGTATCAAAAATTACAACTTGAGTTACAAGTTGCATCTACTTAAAATATTTGGAACCACGTACTGCAGCTAAAAGGGCTTATCTAGCAAACAAAAGCCAGACTTTATTAAAAGTATTAAATCAATGCAAAAATGATATTGTATATGTATATTATCAATGATAATAATTGTAATTTCTCTTATCTTTCTTTCCACAAGACTTGTGATCACTTAGTGATCCCTTACAGCTAACCTATGCTTTGCAATCTCATTACAAGAAACGAAACTTATTCCAGATTGAGGACGATTTCTATATAAGGAATGAAGATCGCTCTTCACATTGACCCGAGAACACATTGCTTATACGTAACTTTTCCCACGGCGGGCGTTCAAACCCGAACGACTTAATAGAGAACTTAATAACCAAAGTGTATACATTGGAACTTCACAAGTATTGACATTCATTGACATGAACTGCCCACGCCAACTCAAGCACCGTTCTTAGTGGATTCCGTTCTGATTGTAAAACATTTCTTAATGTCTAGTTTTCATATATTTTATAACGATCCCTGAATTTTAAATGAACAAAAGTATCATCTGACTTTTGCGTGTTCAGTATATAACATACGAGTATATCAATTTATTTTACTATCTATAAATTGGACCACAAGTAACTGCGGCCATTACATCAAAACAGCTTCTTAACTGCGCAGTTACAACGTCACTAATAGCGGAATTAATGTCGCGATAATATGTCAACATCATTACAACAATACAAGACTAGGACTGGATTTGCTCTTAGTGAATTATTTGAATATTTTATTATTTATAAGGATAACGCTACTAAGTATATGATATTATCCTGCTATGAA
Source organism: Synanthedon andrenaeformis (assembly GCA_936446665.2). Lineage (NCBI taxonomy): Eukaryota > Metazoa > Arthropoda > Insecta > Lepidoptera > Sesiidae > Synanthedon > Synanthedon andrenaeformis. The sequence continues at coordinate 1,811,822 of OW387786.2, read as the reverse complement.
TCTATGCTATGATATGAATGGCCTCATACAAATTGTAGGAGAACATGCCATTTTTAAGGGTAATGTAGGGGAACACGAGGGAATTGGCGCCACTTAAGCTTATACCCCAATAACTCTTTTTATTAATCACTCTTTAGTATAGTTTTTGGTTTTTGTTATAGTATAACTATTCAGGTTTGCCATATCAACATACAATTTAAAAAAAAATCTTGCATAGTATAATTACACTCATTAAAAAAAAAGTAGCATTGGCTCCCATTGGCAGAGAGTAGGTGTTCCCCTATGCCTTTAAAAAAATAGTTTCTAATATATAAAATTCTCGTGTCGCGGTGTTTGTTGCCAAACTCCTCCGAAACGGCTGGACAGATTTTTGTGTGCTTATCGGGTAGGTCTGAGAATCGCCCAACATCTATTTTCCATACCCCTAAGTGATATTTTTTTGTATGGAAAAACAACGTTTGCCCGATCAGCTAGTAGGTATATATAATTAAAATCATTTATAAGTATTAGGTGATTACGTTTTAACTTATTAGAAATAATATGAGCTACATATAAGCACTTAGAATCCATCTTGCATAATAGAAACTAGGTCGTGTGTCCAATGTCAACTGGACTGGACAGCAGATTAGTTTAATCTTGTTTATTGGGCTCTGACTATTGCCCTGAGTATAAAATAAAGATAAAGATAATTTTATAAAGATTGTTTTAAGAGTACCCCACGATTCCTACATATTTTAACTATAGTTATATATGTACCTAATTATTTGTTAATCCAAAATAGTATGTCATGAATTACTTACTTTTTTGCCATGCTACAAAAAACTTTAATATAAGTAGTATATGTTAAGGATTTTATCGATTTTTTTTTTAAATCTATAATTTTGATCATAAACTGAAAAATCAGTTAAAAAGTAACCAAGCAAGAAGATCTATTAAATAAATAAATTTAAAATAAATATGTTAGTACCCAATGAAATATATTGTGTGGTAAAAAAAAAATTTGCATGTTTTTTGGAGCATAATTTGTTTTGGACAAGTGTTCGTACATGTAAAGATTGAATTCTTTATAAAATATAATTTATTTACAAAGATTTTTCTTCTTTTCTAATAGGTACACGGCTCGTACGAGACAGTCGACTATTTTCGTGAGTTTTTGTACGAGTTTGTCAACTAACTGATTCGTATAACAATTTAACAAAAGGTTCATGGTTTATTCCTGGGTGCAATTATTTAACTAATAATGTTAAATAAATACCTGCAGTAGTTAACATCTTAATTGTTAACATCTTAGTTTGTAATGATCATTTCCTGGGCAGCCTGTCTGGCGGCAGTAACCAAATCACCCCTTAGAAAGTACCATAATGAAATAATAGCTCGTGTGTGGTTGTGTAAGTAAGGGATGCAAAAGCCCATTTCTCTAATCATTCCTTATCCTGCTAGGGTCAGAAGCGCACTTTGAAACCCTCTTGACATTGCTTGAGTTAATTGGCATCGGTAGCCAACTACCATCAAACGGAAATCAAGAAGAAAATGTCACCTATATTAATATTATTTCTTAATAATATTTGTATAGTGGCATAGGGAACATTTTTTCTTGACAAAGAGAGAGAGAGAAAAAGAAAGACTATGTAAGATTTTTACCCTTACACTTGGTCCAATCTTCAGAACCACAGAAACTATATGAAAATTTATATCACTATTTGAAATGTACATTAATCTATTTCGATGGACATAGGCTATATATAATATTATCGTCTTAAATCCCAATAGACTCGGGTGAGACAATCATTGCTTAAAAAAATCTCATTAACTAAAACTTAGACATAGTTACGCCTACACTAACATATTATGGTTAAGACTAAACCAACATTAAATGAAACCACTGGCAACTATTTCCGTTCACTAAATTAACTTCGACTAATTCAAGTTAAGTGTGACATAATCGAGGTAGTAATTAAAAACAATTAATTAGGGCTTGACCGTTAATTAAACTCTTGACTCTTAACCGCCGAGAAACATGGAGCTGTTGATAAAATTTTAACACTTAAGTATAATATTATTTAGGTTTAAAATAGAGACAAGAAGTTAACTATGTTGTATATTACTTTGTAATATTACTTTGTAGAAAGATTGAAAGATATTTGTGTAGGTAAGTATAGCAAAGTGACATGTCTTTATGATAAAAGTAGCTTTTGTCCGCGGCTTCGTCTGCGTCCCTCGGAAACAGTAGATTTTTCCTGAGTGAAAGTAAGGTACTAGGTATCCTATGTTCTTTTCTTTACTTCCGACAAATTGTATATGCAAAATTCTATGATGATCGGTTGAAATCGTAATAAACAAACAAACTCACTTTTGCCTTTTAATAATATATATTAATATAGTATTATAATAATAAAAAGTCTAAAGTCTAGCGTTAAAAGTCTAAGGTTTGTATACCTGTTATAAGTTATTCTTAAAATATACTGTAAGACTTAGTACTCGTTGATAAACATATAAGTTGTTGTCACATTTTTAGACGTTTTTTTTTTTCTTTCATTCTTTCACCATCTCTGAGTAAAGTCTCAAGTAGGATAACCGGTAAGAAAGCGTATGAGTTTCACCATCTTCGAGTAGCATTACTTAAGGGTAACTTCAATGAAATTGAAACAAAATACTCGTAACATTTACTCGAAAATTAGCGTTACTTGAAAAGTAACTAATCAACACTTTACTTGTAGTTGGTGAAAAGGGCCCTAAGCCACATAAGCTACGCGAGCTAAACACTAATTACCTTCCTTTTAATTAATTAATTCCTTTTTAATTAAGATTTTCCTTTAGACGTTATGACGTAAATGCCATAACGACAAATGTCAAACGCCAAATGTTCCATATTATGCTGCATTGCGCATTATTGAAAATTTAAAAATTGGGAAATCTATAAACGATGGCAGATATTTATATAAAATATATAAATTCTCGAGACACAGTGTTTGTAAAAAAAACTCCTCCGAAACGGCTTGACCGATTTTTATGAAATTTTTTGTGTATATTCGGTAAGTCTGAGAATAGGTTGTAAACTATTTTATACCCCAATTTTTTTTTGGCAAAACAACGTTTGCGGAGTCAGCTAGTAAATCTATAAAAATCTTATTTTACAAGATGGACAAAAAGATCGCATACGCAGTGTAATATAAAATTATATTACACGCACATAAAACAGAAATAAACTTCTTCTTAACTTTAATCTAAGTTTTAAATGAAAACGTTTACCTTTCCAAACTTATTTTGTTTTATATATTTTGTATGTATGTATATTGTATAAATATTCAGTGACAAGCACCAAATGCGTTTAGACCAAATACATTTTCCATTTTGGGCAATTCACGTTCATTTCGCATTTAAGACATAATTTGAGAAAAAGAGTTTGTTTGTTCGTTTCTTTATTTTTTTATTCTAAAGTCATCAGACAGGCTGACGGTCCACTTGATGGTAGGTGGTTACCGTCGCCTATAACGCAAACAACGCCGCAGGTGCTGCAAGTGTGCTGTCGACTATAATAGGGTGAAAGTGAAGGGATAGAGGAATGGGATGTGCCACCCCATACCACTCACCCCGAAACACAACCGCACATATACAACCGCCGTTATTTCACGGTGGTCTTCTGTGAGGGCGTGAATGGCTACTGCTGTCAGACGGGCTACGCCTTGCCACTACATATCGTGTATTTTTGGTGATAAATCACTAAGTTACTGCATTCTCTGTGTGACAATCTTACAATTGCCGCCGATCATGAGTATTCTTAAAAGAGATTAACACGCTACCGGTACAAATTTTAAGTTCCTTCCAATGTACATCCAAATTATACCACCACACCGTGGTACTTACAATAATTATAGTAAACCAGTTTGATTACAAAAAGGTTCATACGGAACGGCTCACCTTAATAGACACATTCGAACAAAAAATCCGTTAACGACCACCAAATTGATGAGTTCTATTACAGAAGATTACCTCTTCAAAAAATTTCATTTCAAGCGTGACCCAAAAGTCGGACAGTCTTCGAAAACAATAATAATTTACCGTCGGTTATATTTGAATAAGTGCTCATTTTGTTGGTACAGATTGAACCCAACACGTTTGGGTAAAAGCAAAAATAACAGCAAAGGTAATTTTGTAAGTTTTGGCTTGCTCTTTTTTTTTGGCGCTGTTGGCGTATTATGAGTCAGCGTCTGCCCAGTCAGACAGATGAGGCCCTCCTACCAAGGTATTTAATGAATATATCACACATATGTACATAGGCCTCTTTATAAGTACGTATTTTATAATAAAAAAATTCGCTGTCCGCTTGTGTCTGTTTCTTAGTTTGAAAATTACACAGGAACCTAACATTTTTCCAGAATAAAAAGTATCCCGTATGTTAATTCAGATAATAAACTATATGTGTGCCAAATTTCATCCGATTTCGTTCAGCCGTTTTTGTGTGACTGAGTAACAAACATACCAAACTTTCGAATTTATAATATTATTTGAATTATTGGTCCAACGATTGGTCCAAAAATTCCATCTGTCAATATTATTATACGATTAACAACTAAGTAGGTATTACTAACTAACTAACTAACTAATATTTTTACTTTTAGTGATCCCTCGAGGACATACTTTTTTCAGGATGAAAGTTACTCTACGTAAAGAGTCACGTCGTCACGTGACTAGTACTCTATGACATCTGTTTCTCCGAAAACGTGTATGCATAGTTTATATAAGCAAGCAAGCTACGTGTATGTAAAATTAATTCTTGATGATCAGTTGAAATAAGTATTTATGACGTGAAAGCGTATCAAACAAACAAACTTACTTTCGCATTTATAATATTAGGTAGGTTTTTATTTTATGTTTCTCAATACACAGCTGATCTGTTGCTGATCTGATGCTGGCCACAAATTCTGCTACAGTTCCGTTACAGAGGAGTTTAAGCCTTTTGCCGATTAAAATTTGAGGCATTATCCATAGCCATAGTAGATTAATTCTAAATTTTTTATTAAAGTATTAAATAATGCGTGCCCTGTCAGTGCGATCGAAGGAAACGAGTATTTTCGGAAAGGTCAGAAAAGGAAAGCGCCTCGACGCGACACATAACTGGCTCCCATGATGTGATGTAAAATTTTGTTTACAAGCAAGGTTTAAACGTTAATTAAAATGATTGCCACCTTCAACTAACAGGTTCTGGTATGATTTACAGACTTAAGGATTCTCAAAAATAATTAACAAAAAAAATTCATTGGTGAGCGTTTTTTTTTTTAATCCCTAAATTCAAGATTGGGAAATTCATTTAAGTAATTTCTTTTTATTTAACGTTTTAAAATCAAAATCAAAATATTTATTCATCAAATATGTATATTTATGAAACTTGATAGTCAAAATTAATTTAAAATTAAGTTTGTCCGCATCATTTTTTATTTATTTATATTATTATTATTTTATTTTTGTCATATTGATTTGTCCCATTCACGATATTACGGTTATACTACCTGGAAGTAAACATCCTCAAATGTCAAAAAATATTTCAAAATAATATTTATTTATTCGGTAATATTTAATATTGCTTTTCCAAATATAAAATAAAATGCGGGTGAAACTGTGGGACACAGCTAGTTATGAATAAAAGCAAGATTTATCCAAGATGTAGCAAGCAAATGCAGCACTTCAATTTTATCGGCATTAATACTAATTTTACATAATAAAAAGACACTAAAGAACTCGAGGTATGCGCTTGCGCCGGTCAATCTTCTCATAATGTCATTTGTCCTTAGCTATAAGAGAGATTCCGACGCATTCCACAGTAAAATTATCAGTAAGGTATCTGTTTTTCATACGCCATCCATATTTGAGGGAAGCATTAAGCCTCTCTCACCTAAACAAAATGTAATAAAAATTTAAAAGCTCACAAAGATATCATCGATCAAATTAATGTCATATATGTATCTTGTCTTTTATATTTTGTCTTTAAAAACATTAACTTCCATGCTGTTTTTATCTTCATGTGCATCGAGTTAATATTTCGGAAAAGAGATAAAAACTGTTCTTCTCTGTCCCACATATCGTGCCAGCGCTCAGATTTAATTACTTCGTTTACAGACACTTGATTTACGGATCGCTTAATTTGAAAGTGTTGATTTAAGTTCTGACCGGGGAGACTGCATTTTCAGAAGTCTTTATAAAGATGGCCATAAATCACTTTTTTATTCAGACGAAGCTATCTTCGGAACGGCATTCTTAAAAATGGACGCCTAAAGTCTTACACGACAATAAACCATAACAATTTGTCAACTCTCAAAGCGTTATTCTCAATTTAAATTCCTTCTCTACATCCTCATTCATAATGTATAATTAGTTGTGACAGCCCCATTATCTATGAGAAACAAGAATTATACCATTATCCTTCTCTAGAATAACTTCAAGGATCGTTAGAGCCTAAATCGATTGCCATGCATGGCCCGACAACTACCCAGTTTGCATATTAATAAGTGAACGAGTATATCACCGACGCCTTAACAGTCATAAACACCAAACATAAACTTCTCTCATTCTTGTTTCAGACTTGGCTGCGATACGGCAACTACTCGAGAGCGAAACTGGCGGAACTACCTGTCCGAGTTGTAACATGCCCTTTGACAAGGGCAAAAAGAGAAAGTTGATCGACACTTGTGGACATGAGCGGTGCTATTCGTGCATGTTCAGAAACGAAGCTTGCCCACTGTGCGCTAGAAGTAGTCAAGGGAGGCGTCAAGTAATGGAGAGATACACGCCATCACCACAAAGACAAGAAGATTGGCAAAACCCTATGCGTCTCCCGAAACCGCCAAAACAACCCACCAATTTACCCCAAAGTTGTCCCACACCACCGCACACGAGAAGAAGATTTTTCCTGAGCCCCAAATCTCTTCGCAGCCCTTTCGGCCATCGCCGGCATTCACACGAAAATCACGTACCATTGTCTGGTGAGTACTTAAACTTTAGTTATCAGGCCATCTCGCATTTGCATATCTGTGGGCCTGCGCGTGGTAGCCGGAGATTTGCAACCGTATTGCGCAAGGTCTACCGCGCACGCAACGCACTTTACTTCATTGATGCCTTCTACGACGAAGTTGAATTCTCATTCACAACCGTGCACCGTAGCGCCTCTCACTTTACTGATAGGCCCTTTTACGAGGTCTTTGAATGCAGAGAGGATGCGATGCATCGTAAATAACTGTGAGTGACAGTTGTGACATGCGGCGCCCACGCCGATCGCCGCGCCGGATGTACGTAGGGGTTCCTTAAAGGACCGGTTGCCTATCTATCGTATTTACTAGGTTAGGTATAGGTGCGAAACTTTTGCAATGCGCCCGCGCAGACAGGCCGGCTGCTGGCATATTATCTCGGCATCTGTTGCATTTTCTATTTCCATTAATTATGTCATTCCAGTCTAACCGATTTCTGAGAGTATTGAAATGTACGTTCGCAGCTGCGATTTCTTAATAATCCAATAATTTCGATTGGATACGGCCCTTGCTCTTTAGGTTCTGTATGTTCACGATCAGTAGTAACGTTTCTATCGGTCTGCATGAATAATAATGTCCTTTTCTCATTTGTAATGCATTATTTAATATTCCAATTATGGCATTGGACAGATTTACATAATTTATTTGGAATTAGTTGAAGTTTTACATTTACATGGCTTTAAATATGAATGAGAGTATAAACCTGGGACTACATCGGTGATCCGCTGTGTTGTAACAGGATTACCAGAAGAGGGTCCGAGAAATGCGGCGTGGACGAGCCTCGTGTTCAATAAGATCAGATCGCTCTGGTCAGCACATTCTTCAGTTCCACAAGGACTCAACCAGTTGACAGGCACGGAGAATATTATCAGTTTTTTTGGACTAGTGTGGACTCAATTTCTATGAAAGCTATTTTAGGAAATCATGTTTTAATAATTTTTGCTAAATTTAAAAAAAAATAATAATCTAAGTAAAAAATAATTTACCAATTCAAAGTTATTCGGTAAATTATTTTTCCATTGTTACATAATATTTACCAATACGATAAAAAAAAAACAGTTTGTAACACGATAATAAATAAAAAAGATTTCTTTTATTATATTTAAAAATTCGCAGAATAACAATCACATTCTCAATAAATTTTTTAATACCTCTCGATTTTTACTCATTGGCCATAAAAAAATTACATTACCCCAGTTTTTTTTGTGATTATTACAATACATTGTTTAATTAAATCGATAACACGGACCATTACAATTATTGGTCCATGATCGACAGACAAGTTCCGAAAGCAGTAATTGATTTAAAAGTACATATTGATTTCCCTTCGAATAAACTCATCGGAATTCGGTCCACGTTCCTCCGCATTTGGTCCGGCACGGTCGTTGATTTTTGCACTCCTTATTATATTGCCTGTTTTGCATTCATCCAGCTCGTTTGATGCACAGCTATTTATCGAGACCGGTTTTGTTTGCATTTCTCCTGTGTATGTGTGTGTATTTGTGTCTCGCTTCAATTTATTTTATATACTTAGTTTGTTGTCCAGGAAGTTTTTTTGTGTAAATTACCTGTGTATACTTACCTCATTTTGTGAAATAATTTTTGTTTGGTTTTGAATACTATTTACAATTAATTCAAAATGTATTAACAATTCACGTATCGTTACATCCAGTTCTAACAAATTAAGCTTTTTATTCAGCGATTGGTCAAAAGTTTTTTTTTTCTTAGACCATTTATGCATCAGTCATCGACCACAGAGGTTTTAATATTAGCCTCAGACATTTTATAGAGCATCTTGAAACGATCATACGGATTTTATTTATGTTATCATGTTATCCTTAAAGTTTATAAGCTAATGACTGCGGTTTTAAATTTTGAAATACTAAATGTTTAAAATAGCATGCGGCACTAATAAAGAAAACTTATAAAAATTATACTTATAAAAAATATATTAAGGAATAAAGGAACTACACAATTCTATGTTGTTTATGACCACTTTGATAAATTCTTTAAGAATTTTTTGTACAAAATATTTTGTTCCAACATTTTTTGTATAAACTGTATACAACTTTAGTTAATTTTACAGAATCTAGTATCATTTTTAGTTTGTACAAAAGACTACATTACAAGACAATATTATCGAATAACCAGACTGCTCATAAATACATAAAGATAACTTGTTCTTAAATTACCCACATCATTTCGGTTTTGTGGTTTTGTATTAGTCAATTAATACAATACCACAAAACCGTTTAATTTAAAGCCACACGCATGACTAATGAGTATCTATTGAAGTCGCAACGAAGATATATGAACAATCGATTATTTAATCGTGATAAGCAATCGGTGACAAAAATTACATATCGATTCGTGGGCGAATACGATTATCTTTACTGATAGTTGTCTGAGATACTCGTATTCTGAACATGGACCTCGTGGGATGTATACAATACATCGACTGTTTTATTTTATTTAATCAAGCGTAAATATCGTTGTTTCATTTTACATAAACACTTTAACTGACAACATAGTTGCTCAGGAACCTATGCAAACAAATGGATCATTAAATTTACTTTAATAAAATGTAGAATATCCAAGTTGCGTTTATACCCAATTATCAAAGTGTACTTAAAAGGTACTGCCTTGGTGGTTCAGCGTGCTTTGGATTAATTTTTGTGGAAAAAAATATGCATCAAATGCTTGCCTCTCAGAGTACTAGGTCGCCTTTTGTTGGTTCTACTTATAAAAATACAATTGCTTAAGTAAAGTCATAATTATCTGGTATTAAAAATAAATCGTAATTGTAAAGAAATTGCAAATCTGCAAAGAAAATTGATGAAGTTTTGTCTATAATATAAGTAGATTATCTAAATCAGAAATACGCTTGTAGGCACTTCTTGAGTTTGTTTCATTAACTCATTGCTTCGACTCATAATAAAAATAAAAACTGCTTAATATTTAAAGAAGCAATGTAATAAAATGTAAACTACCAACGTTTATAGAATATACCAATAGAGCGAGCGATGGAAGTTATAAGGAATAAAAGATAAACATCAAAGAAATTATGGGCTACGTTATTGTATATGTAAATTAGCATCTCGTGCTATCAGTGATTTAGATTGGACCGAGAACGATTTCACATTCAAATTAACATTTTAAACATGCTATTGATTCTTCCAAATTGATTTTTTAATTACTGTTAGCCAGGTTTTTTGGTCCTGAACTTTATGAAATATAGCACATGTTACTCGCTGATTTCGTAGCTTTCTATGGGTGAAAGAATTTTTAAAATCGGTCCTGTAGTTTTTGAAATTATTCATTACAAACATACAAATCTTCTCTCTTTATAATATTAGTGCAGAAGTATAGATAAGGTCATACATGATGCATGACATGATCACTTGACGGTAATTGTCTACCGTAGCCTACTGACGGTGCTGCATGTACCCTGCAAACCATAGTATGATTTAGGATAAGAGATTAGGAAAAGTTGTGGGCTCTGCAAGTATTGTAAGTATAACAGAAAAGGCTGCCATAGAGCAAAAATGGTTATAAAAAACCTGTAGTTCCTAAAGTATTGATCGTAGAGTAAAAATGAATATATCCAAATTTGTAGACAATTTTATGTAGAAACTTTTGTCAGAAGTAATCATAATGCTATTTCTACAGATATTCGCGATATGAGCAAAAACCTGAACAGATACCTTCAACCTCCCCCCTCCCCCTCTACACCCTCAGCACAACCCCCCCACCCTTGAGAACTTTTAGTATGTTAATCTTGATACCGTAAAGTCTATCAATTTTCAAAACTACACGATTTATGTCCTCTGATTTTTCTAATTTGATTGAACTATTCGGTGACCAGTGTTGCAAGTGCCAGTTACCACGAAAGCGTTGCTAGATTGCGATTAATTGTGATATAATTATTTTAAATAGAACGCTGAACCCCATTCACTAAATTCAAATTTTACTACTAGCACCGGCGTATTTGCGTGGGAGTCTCAAGGTTGGTCTGATTTAGTCATGACACGAAATAAAGTTGAGATATATAAGGCAAAGCGAAAAGCCGCCCTCACACTATTGTCTAGCCAAATACACTTGAAATACTGTCACGTAGGATTAAATAGGTCAATGTGTTTAGCATAATATTATATTAAGAGCTTTTGAAATATTAAAAATGAAAATTCGTCGCTGCTTCTCTTCTATTGTATATTTAAGTACTAATATTAAAAATGGGAAGTTTGTGGAAGATGTTTAATAAAACTAATAAACCGTTGACGATATTTGTATAAAACTTGGAACACAAACTGACCATAATACGTACCTTGCTTAATATATTATAATAAGGTCTTATCCAGAAATAGCACTTAAAATTTGAGTATCGGTTTTTAAACATTTTTTATTAAACTTATGCTTTATTTTATGTATTGGCCTGTCTTATTAATACAGGCAACATCAGCAAGTGCATTGCCAACCTTGACAGGATAAAGGTTAGAGATGTGGGCCTGGTGTCCTCATAATAACCTCCTCACCGTGTCATATGATAGGTGAAGCACCGAATCACAACAGCTGGCGTTCTGTAATTTCACGGTGGTCATCTATAAGAGGGTGGTTACTACTGCCAGACATGCTTCTCAGTTTGTGGCTGCAGATCGCAATGTGCTCTAATAAATTTTATTACAAGAATATACTGAATAATTACATGAAAATGTTTAGCTGCATGTTAGATGACAGATAACCCAGAAAGGTTTTCATTAGGACAAAAGCCTTTAAGATTTGTTTAGGTGGATTGGATGTTTTCATAAAAGAACATAAGTAGTATTATTTCAAAAAGCTTAGTCTGTCGCTACGCTTCATGCACATACATATAGGTGTTTTTGTTATTTTACTATAATCTTCCTAATAAACAAGTTTTAAAAGCGTATACCTACGTTCGTCGACAAAGTAAATGTTCACCGAAGACTTCTCGCAATGAACTTCTAAGATATTAATATGGGTAAGATATTAGCCTTCAAAAAAATACAAACACTATACACCTATAGCACGGTGAATGTTTTGTTGGCTTTCCTCTCTCTGTTCGCAGTTCATTGAACAATACCGCAAGTTTGTAAAAGAACCGTTGGAGCATCAAATGTAACGAATGACCTGTGGACCTCATGTCGTAAATAATTTACATAGCATTAACAAGTAATTACTGCTTCCGCAGTTTTTTTGGTGATTCTAGATGTCCAATAACGGATACAAAGAGAATGAAATAGGCCAATAACCTTAATGGCAAACTGAATGAATAAAATTGATGCGGATTTTCTCCCAGTTCTATTAAGGTGGAAACAAAGGCAAAACCCTAAAAATGTGTATTATTTAAAGGAAAATAATTTACACTTCTATGTGAAGAACAAATCCTATTGTTCACAATTTACGTCCATCATCTGGGGAGCGCTGAATTCTCTGTAGAGAAGGTATAGATATAGAAAGACTTCAAAAAATCCAAAATACCTACATAAGCTGGAATATTTATCTAGAATGATTAGTTATCTTCTAAGATATATACAATAATGACTTAAAAATAATTTATAACATGAATATTTTGAAAATCCCTCTAGAACGGTTACCTAACGGATATTGTCAAATTGGTACAACCACTTACAAGTCAACAAACAACCTTGTTGGTCGCTACAACCACTTATTGTTGTATATAATTATGTATATCCAAGAACTTTCCATTAACAAAAATCAAGATTAACATATTAATGTTACAGTAACGAAAGTGTCCCTCATCTCTGCTTCAACCTTGACAGTGCTCAACGGAGCCAATATCATTGTGTAACCGGTAGCTTAGCTAACAATTGTCGGGCGGTGATATAACAAGTTTCTGTCACGGCCATTTTTTATAACGCTTCATCGTCTCGGTCGATTTGCATTCGTACAAGAGCTATATGGAGATGAACTTTTTATCATCACGCATGAATGTAGGTACTTAGTTGGTTATATGATGGATGAGCATTGAAGTTGACTAGTACAGTTCATGGTCCCTATATACCACAGTTATAACTACTATTATACAGGGTGGAAAAATAAGTCGGGCCCTGGAGGGAAACTACCTTAAATTTTTAAGTTGGCTTATTTTACATAAAGGAAACATTTCTTTATTTTTAAAAAGAAACAAAACTGCATTCAAAGATTTTCTAAAACTCGCTTGGCTTGCCCCGGACTCGAACCAACTAAAATTAAAAAACAAACTCTCGCTATTTTGTTATACTAATCGATAGTATTATCATTCAGGATAAAATTTCTCTAAGAAACATTTGGTCTTACTCTTGTCTGTCGTACAAGATATCCATGAAGAATACCTATTTAGTACACAAGTTCTTTAATGAACGTAATGTAAAAAATGTTATTTATGAAACCTGTTATGACACCGTGCAAGAGCTAAGGGTTGTAGAAAATGTTATTAGGGGCATACACCACAACACTTTGCTGAAGGCTACAAGAAATGAATTTCAACGAAGTATAAATTTGTGTATCCGGAACGAGGGAGTTCATTTCGAACAATTTATCAGTTAAATAATTTAAGTGTAACGAATTGATAACAAAATAAAGTTAATGTTAGATTTTACGATCATTTTTATTTTTAAGACCAAATATTTGTTAGAGAAATTTTATCCTGAATAATAATCCTATCGATTAGTATAATAAAACAGCGTTTGTTTTTTTTTAAATTTTAGTTGGTTCGAGTCCCGGGCGAGCCAAGCGAGTTTAAAAAAATCTTTGAATGCAGTTTTGTTTCTTTTTAAAAATAAAGGAATGTCTCCTTTATGTAAAATGAGCTAGCTTAAAGATTTAAGGTAGTTTCCCTCCAGGGCCCGACTTATTTTTCCACCCTGTATATAAGTACTATTATGTAGATACTACTCTAAGAAACAAAGAAAGAATATGGATTTAGTCTCAATGTATGCGATAGCATCTACTCATCAATATATCGGTTTGGTTCCAGAATGATCGGGGCTGATTATGATTTTTTGTATCCTAGATTTCCTCAGTTAGTGATACCTTATTCTGATTTATCTGAAATTCCAATACTGAACTATTTTTTTAGTATTAAGTATATATATTATATACCTATTTATCTATATATATAAATCAATTCGTTGTCTCAACCGATTTTAATTCTGTCTTCACTTATGGATAGAGGGATAATCAGGGAAGATTTGTACGTAAGAAAAAATTAGTCGCCGGGCGAAGCCGGGAGCGGTCACTAGTAATTATAATAAATCTTTAACAGCCTCACATTCGATTAGGCAAACGTCTGGAATATTTTAAAATTTTGTGGTTTTAGAAGAAGATGTATTAATTAAGATTAAGATAATAAGATTAAGATAATATTTCCATGTTTTTATTGTTAATGAAAACATTACAGAATAGAAGAGGGACATGACATAATAGGAACCACAATATTCTTATGAACATTCCTAGATTAATCTAGGTCAAGCGAGTGTGAAAAATTATTACCGTCGTAAACGCAGGACAAAAAACGAGATAAGTAAAAGAATAAAAAAGACTGACATTTACTTCACCAACAAGAGATGTTTAAAATAAATAAATAATAAATAAGAGATCTATAAAATATAGATCAGTGATTTAATTTTTCACGAATACGCGTTCGTTGTGCTAGTAAAAATTTATACAACCAATACGGTCATAATAATATTTTCTTTGGAAATACATTATTTTTAAATAAGTGCACTACTGCTGCGATAAGCCGCAAAAAGTAGCATTTCTTTTTAGGGTGTATTCGTGTAACTTTGGTTTCTTTGCACGACCTCGAGTTAATCAAGTTTAGGTAAAATTATTTATTTTGACCCTTTTATGGTCACGATCATAGGTTAAAAATTACTTGATTTAGATTATAACCACCTCCGTTAATTACTAAATAAATAAAATCTTAGATAACTAAACGACTGGAGAAATTAATTCTCCGAAACCACGAAAAGTAAATTTGCATTGGAATTGTTGTATCCTCTCATAAATGTGCAAATAGATAATAGCGTGGCAGTAAAAGTAAAAAAAATAAATTAGGTGAAGTTATTCAATGGGACAAGTTATTCAAGTAATACACTGTGTAATGTTAATGTGTAAGTACACAATGCTGCTGAATGTACAGAAACGGCATTGACACTAGCGAACCTGTCTTGTGGCGTGGGAGAGCGCAGTTTTTATACACTAGTCCCGACCGCATCCAGGCTAACGTGGAACTAGAACTCGATTGGCTAGATGAGACTTGAATAGAATAGGTACAATTAATTTATAAATGCATACACCTATTAACTTTTCGTTAGAAGACAGTAGAACTAAAAAGAAGGTGAGTATTTTTAAAATTGGACTGAATAGGCATTTTCTGGGTTACATCGCTTCATCTTCGGCCTCGTCTTTCCTGCACGGTTCCCATCTATAATATAAAAATGAATCCCTAAATGTGTTTCTAAGCGCAAAACTCGAGAACGGCTGGGCCGATTTTAATTCTGTCTTCACTCATGGATAGAGGGATAATCAGGGAAGGTTTTTAAGTAAAAAAAAATGCACCCCGGGCGAAGCCGGGAGCGGGCCGCTAGTTATTAATAAAAAAAGAAAAAAAAAATTAACTACACGTAGCGGACTTAGCAGTGTCTGTCTGTAACAATGTACGATGATGCAGTATCAGATTAAGAAACATAATTTGTTCTCACGGTATCTGCAGGTGTAAAGGGTTATGTTACACCGCAGATTCCCGGACGCACTTACCTCATTGCTTCCGCGTCGATTTGTTCTAAATTTTTTGCTGTGGGAATAATCATAGCGATTTAAGAATAGCCTGGAAGCAATATATTTGGGTTTTCTTTTGGGTTCAATTTTTGGGTAAATAACGAAAACTGTAGGTGTAGGTACCCTACCCTGTCATAAACTGGAGAGGTAACCAGCGTAAAACAACAACACGTATGTTGTTGTGTTTCAGAGAGGAAGGATGACAGTTCATTCCCCACTTGCACTTGCCTATGGCTTTGCTTGTGTTAATGCTTGTGTTATCCACCTACTGCCATTAATTGAACCGTAATCCTTTGTGTCGATATTTATATAAAAAAGCCTGTATCTTGTATCCCATGTTTCCTAGAACTGAAGTGCATTCGTCTTCCGAATTTATTGCTGGACAAAAAGTTCTAGAAAAAATCCAATGTGCAAATCTAAGTTTCATCCAAATCCGTTTAGCTAAAATCCAAAATCTTCGGAAACTTTCTATTCATCGTTTATTATTGTTACATTTATTTATCGTATATTTATATACTTATTTATCGTTCATAATGTATTTATATCGTTTTTTTTTCTACTTTCCATTGTATTCTAATTGGTGATCTAATTTGATATTAAGTATATCAATATTTTCATGTTCTTGCTCTCGCATCATATTACTTTTTAATAATTAATACAACATGAAGTTCACGTGTGAATGTTTCACAGAGCAAGATATCTTTCCGCGTCCGTACAAAAACACAAAATTACTTCGATTAAACGATAGATTATATGATGTAATACAATATCCAATGAATGTTCCACGAACGCCTTTCAAAAGTAATTTAATTATGTTTTTAAATACCTTTTTAAAAGAAATCACATTTTAACACACAATATGCATTTATAAAGCACTTCTCACGATTAACTCGATACTAGCGAATCAGAACTTTTATTATGTAACTTGATGTGTAAATTAGGATTACATTACATTTTTATCACTTTTAATAAAGTGTGGGAAATAAATGAACTATGCTACATGCTATGCTACATTTTTCTACTTTATGCCTGCTATTCAGTTCAAATTAAAATCATAAATTGAAATTGCGATTTTGTACGCAGCAAAGTATCACCATTTATTTTTGCCAAAATTATTTTCGCTTTTTATAAGCAATAAAATAAAACAAATAGGCCCAAGCTTATCTATACTTGGAATTTGGTTCAATAGTAAATATTTAAGCCGCCAAAATAATATACGTTTTATAAGATGAATTAATCAAACATTTAGTTTGTTGCATATCGCATTAATGCTACTATAGTGTTTTGTTTTATTATAGTGTTTTGTTTTAACTAATATATATATATATTGGCTTTCGAAACCACCAGTCAGTGCTGACAAAGATAATAAGATAATATTTCTTTGTTATTTCAGACGATGAAGGTGGTCACATTAAGCAAGGTTTCGAGGCGCGAAGGCAGAATGATCTTTACATGCGTCTCGGTCTACTCCTCGGCGAGCGACGCGGATCAAGGAACAAATCGAGAGATAGTTGTACATCGCTCGCTTCCCTCGACGCTCATACGCTGGCTTCACATAACACTAGCCCTGTAAGTAAAGTTATTTCAAAATCACCAAATTCAAATTTCCATATAGTTTATCGTCTATTTCTACATCTTTATTATTACCACGTATACCTCAGCCACCCCCAGCGTTGCTTGCGCCACATCCCTGATAGAGACTAAAATAAATGTTCCAGGTGTCAACGCTAACTGGCTCGTCTGAAGTAGAAGCTGCAGTACCACTGGGTCGTGATTCCCTCGGATCTCTAGCTTCCATGTCCCTATCAGCTGCTAGCAACTGTTCATCTTCCAGTCCTGGCAGCAGAAGACATTCCGTTAATGGTGAGTTAATATAAATTTAAATTCAAAACTTCAACTCGAACCCATAATATAAGCTGGAAACACCTCAGAGAGGGTTTAAGGGTCGCGTGTCCATGTGATAAAACTTCATCCGCAAGGAGCGCATCTTTAACGCTCTTTACGGTGGTAAAAGTCGGGTAGAGGAACTTACCAGCGCATTCACCAGAACGTAAGAGTGTTCTTAGGTTGTGTGAGCGAGCAAATAATTTGACACTATAAGGCGCGCCAGCCCAGAGGTAGTAATCTTTATAGGGCCTAATCTAGGCCTTATAAAGAACCAATCGCTGCTCCTGCGTGAAATACTTTCTAAGTGATTGGGTCTAGTATATATGTTAATGTTTTCATCAAAGAACTTAATGCTACAAAATTAGCAATGTGTATTTAAAGCGAAGATAAGCAGTGCCGTGCTTACGAGTGACTCGCGGCTCGCGTATTACGTCTAGACGATTATTTCGTTCTGTGGTTTCAATTCTGTTGTGAAGTCAATTTTTATTAATTTATTGCACATCGCTACAAATCACATATAAATGGTTTCAGCATTACAAAATGGAAGATCAGAAGAATTGACACGAATGTCGAGTGGGTTTTTCAAGAATAGAAAAACTGCTGCAAGACGTTCAGCCAGAACTAATAGCAAACAGTCGTCCACTTCCTCAGAAAACAAAAAAGGTATTGGTTGCTAACATTCAACATTTTGTTCACCGTAATGTAAACTCTTAGATAGACGCACCAGATTTAAGCATTTTAGACTCGTATTGTGAATTGTTAATCGAAAATGTCGCTTCGTAGAAACCGTTTGTTCATTTCATCATACTATAACATGTAAGAAAATTATCTCTCCTTAAATAACATGTTATACGATTAGGGTTGCCAGATAGAAACTTATCAAATCCGGGACAATTCTAGGACAACGGTGTTGGGTCGTGGCCATAGTAAAAAGTATCTTGTTTTTTTTATTTTCAAAGGATTTATATTTGTATTTGAAAAGGAAAATGCCATTTATTCTCAAATACATACTTTTATTAGATAGGTATCTACGTACTTAGCCGCACTCACAGGCAGGCCAGCCGTGTCATTCGTTGTTAGTTTATTTTGTTACAAAACTAGTAGGTTTTCAGAATCCGGGACAATAAGGTCTAATTACTGGACACGGGACAAGACGCAAAATTCCGGGAAAATCCCGGATTTCCCGGCCATCTGGCAAGCCTATATACGATCCCTAATCCCTCCTACAATTTAATTACTATGAAATATTAAAAAATTTCATTGTTAGTGGCATAACTAAATCACTTTAACAAATTCGTTTTGCCTCCACAGTGCATCCTACTCCCCAATTGACATTGCGGCCTTTGTTCTTCGAAGTACCATCGACAGACAACCAGACGTTCTTCTCCGGACGTCATTGGCTAATGAGAGATATGGAGAAATCTCTGGAGTCCAGTTCACCGGGTCTGTTACATTGAATATTTATTTTATTTTAAAATAATTTTTAATCAAAGAAATAAAGAAACTTGCAACTACAAACAAAAAAATCACTTATTCAAAATCCGAGTCTGAAAGTTATTAAATTATTATTACATTCATAAAAAAAAATGTTCAGATAGAAGTTACCTTGCATAAAAAATACACATTCTTAGCAAAATGATTCAATGGTTTAAAAATATATGTCTTCTCTTAATGAATGTCTCGTAATGAACCAAAACGCGTGAAGTGATGAATATGTGAACAATTGTTCATTCTTGTTGGAACTATTCATCAATTTATTGCATTCAAAATTTCAGGTGTTCTCATCTCAGGCTGTCCGGGCACTGGGAAAACGGCTTTGATTTTACAATTGGTCGAATATTCCTGCTTCGGAAGAAAACGGAATTACGAATACGAGGAACTAAGAGAGCAGTCGGATATTAGAGAAGTTCTGCCTGAAGAGTTGACGGCGGGATTGTTCACGCATTTGGCGTCACATGTCGTCGCTTATCACTTTTGTCAAGTGAGTATATTTTGTAGACATAAGCGTAGTTCGGTCATATGAAAATGAGCCTTTAATATGATAATGTTTGTTTTTATTGCATGTTTGCAGGCCGACAATAACAGCACTTGTCTCGTCGGAGAATTCGTCCACTCTTTGGCTGCACAACTCTGTCAAGCGCCAAGATTACAATCGTACAGGGAATACCTGCTGAGCGAACCACATCTGCTGGCTTGCTTATCGCTGAAAGAGTGCATCGCTGATCCAGACTTGGCGTTCATGAGAGGGATCATCGAACCTCTAATTATACTTAGAAGAAATGGAAGCATAGACAAAACAAACAGCATAATCTTGGTCGACGGTCTTTGCGAAGCCGAGTATCATAGACCGGACCATGGATACACTCTCGCTTCGTTTCTAGCGAAGCATATCGCAGAAATGCCTTCTTGGCTCAAAGTTGTAGCCACAGTTAGAACACAGTTCCTAGAACTAACGAAACAACTGCCTTACACAAGATTAAGTTTAGACGAATCCGATAACGTTCATAAGGATCTATTGGAATATTTTAATACCAGAGTTCAAGCTGCTCCAATTATTGAGACAAATATCAAATGTTCAACGGGAAAATCCGAGGGTGTCCACAATTCTGTTATGAAATTTGCACAATACGTCCTTCATTTGAGCCAAGGCTCGTTTCTGTTCCTAAAACTAATATTAGATTTACTCGAGAGGAGTCATATTGTTGTAAAATCTACTAATTACAAAGTTGTGCCCATATCTTTGGCACAGATATTTTTGCTACAATTTAACTTAAGATTCCCAACCGTACAATCCTTTGAAAAGGTTACACACATACTGAGCGTTTGCTTAGCGGCTCTCTATCCTTTGACTTTGGTTGAAATATACTACTCCGTAAACTCCTTATTAGTGGATACGTTTCTTCCGTGGGATGAGTTTTGTCATAGATTCGAAAGTTTAGCTGATTTTTTGGTGAAAAGAATCGACAACACGTACATGTTCTTCCACCCATCGTTCAGGGAATGGTTGATAAGGCGCGATGACAATGAAAGTCCGAAATTTCTGTGCGACTTAAGAGCGGGCCACTGCGGTATCGCCTTCAGGTTGTCTAGGGTACAAGCCCCTTTAGATCCGGAAAAGTCTATGGAACTGGGTCATCATATCTTGAAGGCGCATATGTACAGAAACATGGGACCGGCACAACTCGGTCTCTGCCCTAGAGACTTACAAGCCATGATGGTCGCAACGAGCTCGGGAAATGTTGGAGAAGCAATTGCTAATTTGAGGAATATTTATACTCCAAACGTCAAAGTTTCAAGACTGATGTTGTTGGCTGGCGGATCAGCGAATCATATAACCGATTGTTTGGGAAATGCACCATTATTATGCATGTATTCCTACCAAGGTATCTTGTCGATGGTCGGGCTGCTTTTGGAGTTTGGAGCTGATTTAGAAATGACGAATTCACAAGGATGTTCAGCACTTTCTCTAGCTTGTCAAAGAGGCCACACTGATGTTGCACGCAGACTTATTGCTGCAGGTAATTATTTTTACGATTACTTAATCAGAACAAAATACCATTTACTTAGAATTTTGATACTTTAAAAATTACTTTTTGGTACCTAATGCAAAATTTACGTATTTTATTTAATTTATCTTCGTTTCGAAAGGTTTTTTTTTGTTAGTTAGAATCATAATTTTATAAGTTCCACTTATTACTTGGGTGCTCTTAGAATGTTGCATTGTGACTCCTTCTAATGCGTACGAATTGTGTAGGTGCATCACTGAGTCACACAGACACAGCCGAACAAACTCCACTAGTGCATGCAGCGAAGAACGGTCACCGAGACACAGTGATTTACCTCCTCGGATGCCAAACGGGGAGGGACGAGAGGAACTCCATCGACATCGACGACGATAACATCGAGCAACTGGTTCCGGGCTCACGGCATGCGCTCATTGGGGCATCACAGAACGGCCATCTAGACATTGTCGAGTATCTCTTGGATACTGCTGAATTAATAGTAAGTGCTCTTGATTTGCGGTGTAAGGGATGCTAGCGCTCATTTCCTGATCTGGCGACCTTGTCACGTCACTCCTGACATTTCTTATATTTTTAGACGACATTACCTGACTCGTATTTATTATTGAGATTTAGTAATAGCGTTCAACTATTACTAAATATCAATAAGTTCAGAGAAGGCGCATAACCCTCTATGTATATCGAAAAAATTACCGTTTTTTAAATATTTTCAATGATAATAAACCTTTTTTTTTCTTCTAACAACGTTCATAACTTATTATATATAATATTGGCCAAATAGTCATACATTTTATTGCAGATCTCTGTAGAATGTTTGACTTGTTTAACATACTTGTTATACTTTTTCAGCCTGACGGTATATGTCCGGTGACCGGCGAGACCGCTCTGACAGCTGCCTGTTCCACCGGAAACGCAGCCATCGCTGACGCTCTCCTCATTCGAGGAGCCACCCCCTACTCCCTGAACGCAAGACAAATGTCACCGTTGGCGTTGGCCGCCAAGAATGGAAGAACTGCTCTGGTATTGAGGCTGCTGGACTCGGGAGCGGACGTTATGGGCTCCGGAGGGAAGAATCCCTTGATACTGGCTGCTGCTGAGGGCCACAGTGATGTCGTAGAGATACTGTTGTCTCATTGTAAGTTCATTATTTCAAAACTTGAAGTCGGATCCTTTTTAGTGTAAAAAATATTTTTATATCTTAAATACTTACAGGTGCAGACCCAGATGCAGTAGATGCCGATGGCGTGTCAGCCCTCGGTTGGGC
Organism: Synanthedon andrenaeformis; assembly: GCA_936446665.2. NCBI lineage: Eukaryota > Metazoa > Arthropoda > Insecta > Lepidoptera > Sesiidae > Synanthedon > Synanthedon andrenaeformis. Next base: position 1,789,332 of record OW387786.2, on the reverse strand, counting down.
GTGTCTTAGGTCGCGAATACCAACCATTGTGGTTCTGTTGGAGAAGGGCGCTAGAATCGGTGAGAATAATAATGAATAGCTGTTGCCTCCGGCTACGTCCGCGTTTCTTTATAAATTATTGTCTATATGTTATTCTGGTTTGAATTAGAAATAAATATAATCATTGTTTTGAGCTGATAAACATTGTGTTCTGACTAAAAAACTTATTCGATTTTTCGAAACGAAAAGAACTCGACACACTTTTGAAATAAAAACCACTTGGGATAAAAAAAAACAGAAATAAGATTATACAATTTGCTTCCTTCAGATCAACCGGATAACAGTGGTAGGACTGCTCTGGGGCTGGCGTGTGGAGGTCCAGTCGATTTGGTGGAGATCCTTCTGGAACGAGGAGCTTCTTTGGAGAGAGTGGATCACAGTGGCCTCAGACCTTTGGACAGGGCTATCGGACAGCGCAACTTACCGGTCAGTATACTTACTTGTTCCGTCAATCTAATATACGAATACTGTTTTTAGTTTCGCTATAACAGAATTATTTATTAATTTATTAATTCAACTGTCTCGCTTTCAGGTCGTCAATTGTTTTCTAAGAAAGGGAGCGAAACTTGGTCCAACAACGTGGGTTATGGCTTCCGGCAAACCTGAATTCATGTAAGTATATCGATATTATCGATATCAAAATAAGTACTATCTATTTAGACATAACCTAGTGTTATCAGATAATCCTAGTCATGTACGAGTACGAGTTTCTTTTATGAATTCGTGTTATTGCATTTTTATGTAAAGTAATAGTAGAATATAGGATATCTCACCGAAACACAATATAACCGATGCTTTTATTTCATGTTGCCAGACGGGCTACTCAATTTATGACTGCGAAACGCAAACTGCTTTGCCCTGTCAATTCTAAATTATTAATGTTTAAAGAGTAAGCATCCGAAAGTACCATAGGATACCACAAATATAGTGGTGCCAATAATGGAATCCGCTATTTCTTTATTGTCATCATTTTGCAGCCTTAAACACTGCTGATATTTAGACTAAAAACCTTATAAATTTAAAATATACAAATCTATTTTGTTCGCGTTTATGGCCAGTTTAGTGTTATTAAAGTTTAAACCCTCAAAAGAAGAGCGAGTGACGAATGTAACCTTTCCCAGGCTGATCCTGCTGAACAAGCTTTTGGAGGACGGCAACTTGCTGTACCGCAAGAACCGGCCGTCGGAAGCAGCGCACCGCTACCAGTACGCGCTGAAGAAGGTGTCGCCACTGATCGGCGACGACACAGGCGCAGGCGCAGGCATCGCGGCGCAACCACTGCCGCAGGAACACTTGGCTGCGTTCGTGCAACTCAACACCAACCTGCTGCTCAACTTGTCCCGCTGCAAGCGGAAGCTTAATGTAAACACTCTGCCTACACGTCAAGTCCATACAGATAGAAATTACAGAACCGTGCTGAAAGAAAATATTTTATCTCATTCACGTTCGCAATTTACGATTACTATTAAAATGACATTTTTTTTATGTTCCCTTTGCGATTTTTGTCGGATCAAAAGCAAAAGTGGCTCACAATTTATGAAAATCTATATAGATATGTTTTAGTGCCTAGTGATAACTGCAAAAGAATTCACTATTGTAAGAGAGTAAAATTTAAGTCTGCATACCAGAATATTTTTATTTTATTTAATGCCAATTTAACTAAATATAATAAATGTAAATATTGTATAAAAAGTATATCAGTGGAAAAGCTACCTTGGACTAACAGCAGAGCTTTCTCTTACTCTGTCTTAGTGCCTCTTCAGTCCTGAAGATCGGCCATCAAATCCCTGAATAGGTATCTGTGAAGAGCCATTTGGCACAGTTGCTCGACTGAGGCTATTTCACTCCACGCCCAGATGTTTTGTAACCGCGAGCTTTTAGTTTATGATTGAACTTAAATAAGTATTAAATGATTTCAGGAACCAGCTGAAGCTTTAGAGTTGGCGGCGCGCGCCTACACTCTACGCCCCAACGCGTTTGAATGCGCATACGCAATGGCCCGTGCCAAACTCGCCCTCAACAAACCCTCCGAAGCGTTGCCTCATGCTAAGAACGCACTCCACTTGGCGCCGCACAACGACATACCGACCATCAGAACCCTCAAGGCGTTGCAGCAGGAGATACTGATGAGGATCAACAGCGGAACCCACTTCAACGCGGACAGTCGCTCGATGAGAAACTTCGACAGCATAAGCCTTAATATGCCTTGACTTGTCAATTGTGTCTAAATTATTATGTTACTGTAAAAATTTTAAACAGTTTTTCAGCTGTTGCTACTTGTAGAAGACGTATAAATTTTCTTTTTAAACTCGAAACAAAAAATGTTCATCGCCATCTGTTGGCGATTTCAGTACAACGTTATAACTGTTGGCGATTCAATCTAAATTATATAAAAAGTCTTTGAATTTTAATTTGTGAAACGTTAGCTGGTTTGTGTATGGTTTGCGTTTTTAAGAAATAATCAGTGTAAATCAACGAAGTTTATATAAAAACGAAAAAAAACTTCAATATTACCTAAAAAAACTTGAATGTTGCATTTCGCGTTTATCTTTAAAAAATGCTAATATTTGTGAGATGAATGACATTAATTATTTAAAAACGGTATAAACAAATACATAAAATATAATAATAATATTAAAGAATGCATTTGATTTATTGTAAAAAAAGTCTCAGATTACATAAATTTTAAAATAATTTCATTATTTTATTACATTTGTACATATCGTTTGATTTAGTTGTAAACCTCGAATATATATTATTAAACGTATGTTTTTGTTTGGTCATTTCATACCTTGTATCTTGCCCTCTTTCACATTTATATTATTTTATTTTATTTTTTGAAAATACAACGTAGATAGTGTAATTATTTTAGTTGTAATAAGAATATTATTTTCTTTTGTTATTGTTCTTATTAATTTGTAGTTCTTTCATTGAGTGAAACTCGTCTTAATCTTGCTACATTATCCGCATTAAAGAAAAATCCATTCTAGAAAATTATAATTTAGTAATTTTTACTTTTTCTTTGTGTTAAATAAATAAAATAGTGTTGTTGAAATTTTCAAGTGTGATGTAACTATTGTAAGTGCAAAAAAAATTAATCTTAGATTTAATACTGGCTTCAAATAGTCAACATACTACGTAATGAAATAAGTTACTACTGCTAAAGTAAAAATAATATTTATTTAAAATTTCCACACCTACTAGTTAAGTGGTTATTTTTCGTAATATTTAGAAGAACAACTTTGGAATTTTATATACATTTAATACGTATAAAAAAATTATTTTTATTTATAATTTTTGGCATTAAAGGTTGAAGACTGAAAATATGTAAAAAACGCATTGAAGAGGCATGACACTTAAATTAATTAGATGTAATTTTCAAAAAGTCGTGCCTTATTTTAAGCAGACTAATCATTGAAAGTAAAAAAAAATATTACTATCCTATATTAAAATTATTTATTTATATCCATAATGAAAGTATAAAAGTGTGGCTATTTTACTATTATTAGGGCCAATCGTATAGTACATTACTTTTTGTTTTATTTACGAACGAGCGATTATTGACAATAAATCTATAAAAAAGATTTTTTTTTAAACTAAATATTCCTTATAAAATATGAACTGTTTTGTAATTCAATAAAATATATACCTATAAATATTCATATAGCAAACTTTGATTCTTGTATTTAATTTATTTATACTGTTTTGTAAAAGGATTACACATAATGTTTATAAAAAAAAGAGAAGGTTATATAAGTGAGTATATAAGTACAATAGTTACTGTGACAATTATTATAGAATAAAATTCTTATACTGCTTCATAGCATTGTTTTTATTTTTGTCTGATATTCCGGCATTTAAACTTAGCTCAATACTTACCTTTACGAATTATAGTCTTTTTGAGCTGAAACCGATAATATTAACAAAATTTTGTTGACTTCAGTGTGGCAATTTTGGAAATAACCATGTACACGAGCAAAGTGTCACATTTATAAAGCGAACATTAAAATACTGAGCAATAAAATGATATTGCATAGACTATTTCAATATCGAGAAATTATTATATTTCCAACAAACACCATTAATTGAGATATTTAGTTAGAAGACTATGGACTCTGTTACTTAAAAACTAGCCTACCTCAACGACAGTACACGAACTAATAACAGTACGTATTTCCTGCGAATTTTCTGATTTCAGGTCATATGTACGTCCGATTTTATTCTTTTGATGAAAAAGGTAAACAAACAATTCACGACATATAGTTTTCGAGTTTTAACCTTAATTACACATTCATATGTACACGAATTCATTTACACTCACTAAACATAATATTCTTTACGATATGTATCCAAAATTATTGCATATTTTCAGAGGAAAATGCAAAAAACCCGATAAAATCGTCACATAACCTACAATACCAATAGACGTCACAGAGATTTTGTCTATGGTTTTAGAGACGGGACATGTACACGACCTAAGTCATTTGGAGTCACATGAGGTTTTGATTCGTACATAAATTATCAAGTTCACAATTCTATATATATTTTTAAAGTTTTAGTTTATCATAAAACTAAAACATAACCGTAGACGAAAACACTTTATGAAATTATTTTTGATTAAATGACATTAATAAAATAGATTACTTAAAATTACCACTAAACTAATAATTCATTTTTATTTATTATTCTTATTAATAATAATATTTTATTCGGTTTTGGTTTATACGGAGGTGCAAAATGCAGTGTTGCCATGGCTGAGAATGAGTTACTCACTGAGTCAACTCTCTTTGATATGCCTATTGTACAAATCCCATCTCTAAAACAGGTCAGTGACCCTGGCGACCTCATGTTTGTTTACCTTTTTTATCGAACGAATAAAATCGAACTATATTAATATATAAGTACTTCAGAGAAATTTCTAGCGTTGCCTTCTTCCTCTCCATAGTCATATCAAGGCACTGTGTACGAACTTTACGTCAAGACTTAACAATACGAAATAAAATAAGATAATATACACTTACCAATCTTTTACCCTGACTGACTATTAACACACAACCAAAACACTACTAAGTGTAGAAAGCTGAATTTGGGAACATAGGTTTATTCTATAACACTATCCACTAAAAGAGGATTAAATTAAAAGGATAAAATGAAAAGAGATTTTATTTTATAGATATTATACTTTATTTTTTTCCATTACATTATATTACGACCATATCTACTGTGTGATAAAAGTATGAGACCTTGTTTAATGTTTCTTATTGCTACAAAAATCAATGAAAATATTAATGTTAAACGAGCCTTTAATCAAAACAACCTTCAATGTTAAAGTATACCTAGATGCCAAATGTTAATTTGGCTACATGCGAACTAACTTATTTATAAAATGATGGCTTCCCCTGACATTACTAATGTTTGCGAAAAATTTATTGCACTCGTTATTTACTTTCCTCTTAGTAGCAGGGCAAAACTGAAAATAAAAATAGTAATATTATCAATACTAATAATAAATCTGTAAGCGTCGGTCATGGAGTAAGGTACTTTGTTTTCAGAAATATCGTGTTTATAGGCTCTATACATGATACTGAAACTAAATTGACGATTTTTAGAATTTTTTTCTGTATGTATGTACGTATGTTCCTCCATAACTCTGAAACGAATTAACTGATTTTCATGAAACTTGGTAGATAAACATTTGGACGTATGGGACACAGGATAGGCTACTTAATATTTTTCAACGCGGACGAAGTCGTGGGCACCAGCTAGTATTTCATAAATCTAAGCAATTTATAACGTAAGTACATAGTTATCAAATATATATTAGTTATTATATAGGAAAAAGTATTTAGAAATTCTATAACACCTAAACCAAATACAAGCTTATTTTAAGAGTGTCAAGGCCTGTAGGTAATTCTATCAAGAGGCCCTTGGTTTGTATTAGGATCTTCAGATTAAGGTGTTAAAAAATTACGTGGATTTTAAATGTTAAAGCGTATTTTCTCTATTTTTTTAAAATATTGTAAAATATTGCCTATTGTAAATATTATTATAAGGAATAAATTCAGTTTGTTAGCAGATCCACAACTTAACACTATCAATTATAGCTTGAAATTATTCAATGAAGAGTAAATTATTATTATTTTATAATTAACTACCTATACCTGAAGAAAATAAGTTATAGATTATTAATTGTAAGGTTATGTTTCCTTAAGGTTGGGTGAATTTTTTTTCTTCATTTAATATAGGAGCGTAAAAATATTTTTGCTGAAAAAAAATTATTTTACTCTCAAGCAGTCATGAGTCACATTCAATATTGTAATCATCGTGGCAACAGTCCAACTAGGGAAAATACAAAAAATATCACTTAGGGGTATGGAAAATAGATGTCGGCCGATTCTCAGACCTACCCGATAAGCACACAAAATTTCATCAAAATCGGTCCAGCCGTTTCAGAGGAGTTTGGCAACAAACACCGCGACACGAGAATTTTATATATTAGATGTAATATTTACCATAAGCATTGCATCAATAACATTCAACATTCTTCTAGGTGAATAGCATTGTTCCTTATAAAAAGAGGTGCTAGTAAAGGCTGCAGCGAAAACGTCTCCAAATTTCGACCATTCGGCGCTTCCATTTGTGAATTCACGAATTCTATTTTTCATACCAAAGTAATCCATGTTTCCATATTTATTGAGAATACCCATCTTGCTAAGCAAGCATTTCGATGAATCAGTCATTTCTTTACACTGAAAATATATTATGTGCCGAAGCTTGATATAATCGCATAAAAATATCATGTCGCCATATTTTTATTCGTTTGAGTCAGCTATTGAATCGATAAATATTTGTTGACTCTTGATCAATTGATAATTAAAATACTAGTTATTCAAAAGTTTCTTTTATGACTTAGAAGATGGATTAATAATTGAGACGGTCCTTCGAGCCGGATTGCATAAATTGCATAGATGACATTAAATGTTACTCAATACATCAACAATGAATTAGGTGTTTTGTAAAAATATGCCTAATTATTAAGATTATGTCTGTAGTTTTCAATACCTTACCAATCTATGTTATATTATCAATAACAGGTAAATAAAACAAAATTTCATTATGATCGGTTGCGTAGTTAAGGTGTGAAAGGGCAACAAACAAACTCTAACATCTCCACAAAGTAAAATAAATTTTATTTTAAGCATAACCATCTATAATTTAGTCCTCAAGAGTTTGCCAACCATAAGTAATTACACTAGTACAATACCTACAATCTTTCAAAATATTTAGTTTTCGAACAATAACATAGAAAATTGAAGTTCTCACCCCAGGTTTAGTCATCCACGTTTTCTTGGTAACATTATTGATCGTTTCAAAGGCATACTCTAATTGGTTGATGGAATGAACTCCACATTCAGCTAACAATCGATGGTCGTTACGATGCACCAAGTTCGGTATATCACAGAACGTGCGACGATGTTTCTGAAAGAGACGATGTTCTTTCGATAAATGGAGAACAATTTTACTTATTTGAGTACAGTGGGCCGTTTTTTTGGTTTTTGATCGTTTCAAAGGCATACTCTTATTGGTTGATGGAATGAACTCCACATTCAGCTAACAATCTATGGTCGTTACGATGCACCAAGTTCGGTATATCACAGAACGTGCGACGATGTTTCTGAAAGAGACGATGTTCTTTCGATAAATGGAGAACAATTTTACTTATTTGAGTACAGTGGGCCGTTTTTTTGGTTTTTGATCGTTTCAAAGGCATACTCTTATTGGTTGATGGAATGAACTCCACATTCAGCTAACAATCTATGGTCGTTACGATGCACCAAGTTCGGTATATCACAGAACGTGCGACGATGTTTCTGAAAATGACGATGTTCTTTCGCTTCGTTCTCCATTTAGGAGAACAATTTTACTTATTTGAGTACAGTGGGCCGTTTTTTTGGTTTTTGATCGTTTCAAAGGCATACTCTTATTGGTTGATGGAATGAACTCCACATTCAGCTAACAATCTATGGTCGTTACGATGCACCAAGTTCGGTATATCACAGAACGTGCGACGATGTTTCTGAAAATGACGATGTTCTTTCGATAAATGGAGAACAATTTTACTTATTTGAGTACAGTGGGCCGTTTTTTTGGTTTTTGATCGTTTCAAAGGCATACTCTTATTGGTTGATGGAATGAACTCCACATTCAGCTAACAATCTATGGTCGTTACGATGCACCAAGTTCGGTATATCGCAGAACGTGCGACGATGTTTCTGAAAGAGACGATGTTCTTTCGATAAATGGAGAACAATTTTACTTATTTGAGTACAGTGGGCCGTTTTTTTGGTTTTTGATCGTTTCAAAGGCATACTCTTATTGGTTGATGGAATGAACTCCACATTCAGCTAACAATCGATGGTCGTTACGATGCACCAAGTTCGGTATATCGCAGAACGTGCGACGATGTTTCTGAAAGAGACGATGTTCTTTCGATAAATGGAGAACAATTTTACTTATTTGAGTACAGTGGGCCGTTTTTTTGGTTTTTGATCGTTTCAAAGGCATACTCTTATTGGTTGATGGAATGAACTCCACATTCAGCTAACAATCGATGGTCGTTACGATGCACCAAGTTCGGTATATCGCAGAACGTGCGACGATGTTTCTGAAAGAGACGATGTTCTTTCGATAAATGGAGAACAATTTTACTTATTTGAGTACAGTGGGCCGTTTTTTTGGTTTTTGATCGTTTCAAAGGCATACTCTTATTGGTTGATGGAATGAACTCCACATTCAGCTAACAATCGATGGTCGTTACGATGCACCAAGTTCGGTATATCGCAGAACGTGCGACGATGTTTCTGAAAGAGACGATGTTCTTTCGATAAATGGAGAACAATTTTACTTATTTGAGTACAGTGGGCCGTTTTTTTGGTTTTTGATCGTTTCAAAGGCATACTCTTATTGGTTGATGGAATGAACTCCACATTCAGCTAACAATCGATGGTCGTTACGATGCACCAAGTTCGGTATATCGCAGAACGTGCGACGATGTTTCTGAAAATGACGATGTTCTTTCGCTTCGTTCTCCATTTAGGAGAACAATTTTACTTATTTGAGTACAGTGGACCTATTTCAACGATAACCCATTTTCATGTGTGACAGTTGACATTTTGTATTTAAACCGCCTTAAAAAAGATTTTCTTTTGTCTAAGAAAATATGATATAAGTAATTATGCTACACACATATATAGTTGCCGAAAATTTGGAAGTAACAGGAATACAATCCCTTTTATTTGACTATTTTCTTTATATATTATTTTCAGGCTAAGGTACATAATTGTCCCTTTCACTGTATTGGGAGGTGACCATGAGTAATACGACAACAATTCAACATATTATCCTAATCTCAAAATGTTTCGTTCACGATGTTCTCTCATAAATACTTAAAATACTTCTAAATCCCCTAATCATAAGAATCAAAATGTTATTTAACTTACTGGTCTATATTTTGATGAACTTATTTGACATACAATATCCTCCTTCATATTTGCTGTGTGTCTGAAAAATAAATTGCACATTTTTAAAGAAGCAGAAGATATTTGTTGAGGTATTTAATATGTTTATGATCGTAAATTTTATATAAATTTACCAAGGACTATAGGAAAGATGTAATTTCAAATATACCTACTTGCATGTATCATTTTTTGGCGCGTGCGGACAATTCTGAAACATTTAATATTTATTAACGTAAGTACGACTTACGTATTCTTCTGGAATAGGACGGCTAACGTTTTTAAAATTTGAATATACTTTTTAAGATTTTAATTTTTTAAATTGGAATTACTCCTAAAACTAGCAATTTCAACCACACTTTAATTTAAATTGACACACAGTCAGTTGCAGAAAACTTCTTTAAAATTGGCATTAACTAATGAGTCATTATCCTTAATGGGTACATTAACTTTAAAGACGTTGCACAAAACGATTGACGGTCCTTTTAAAGGTTCCCTAGCTAAAGTTCATTTAAAGATGACATTAAGCATGTTAAAATAAAAAATGAATGAACTGAGCGAATGGTTTCGCGTTTTGTTCACAAATTTGTATAAAAAACGCAAATCTCAATGTCACAATTTTCAAATGTGTACAGGCGCACGGTGATGCTGTTTCTCTTTGTTCTTTTTTAATATACTTAATTTAAAATGATGATGAAGATTGTCAACCAAAGGTAGTTACATAATTTAAAAATAGAATTATTGAGAAGCCAATTAGCAGACACATCTAAAAATAATGATAAATGAATATGTGCATTGTATTATCTTTTGTTTATTTTTTCTATTTGTACTTTTAAAAAATATCATAATAATTATAATTTCTATGGTGGTACCAACAGTTTCTTTGTTATAAATTTGCTTTGCATTATTTTGAAAATTAATATGTAAATAAACAAATGTCATGAAAACAAAATAAATAATGAAGACAAACATGATAGTGACATGATAAATAAACGCTGTGAAAACTGGTGAAATTAATTAAAATCTGTTAAATATTACACTACTGACAAGTTAATGGGCGCTTCTTCCGTCATTAAAAACTAACTGTCAAATAAATTAGAGCAAATATGGCGTTAATGTAGCTTTGTGCAACACTTTAATGATTCATTAGTTTTTAAAGACGACTTTATAATTTAAAGAACGTTTCTGCAACTGGCTGGACATGCACAATGCACAACGCGTTCAAGCTATTTGCCCACACGAGATTTCTTCTTCTTTTTTACCCCTACTTCGTTTTCGCTTGGCGTTCTTTCTGAATTTATTTCCATTGTTCGGCTTCTAATGGTCATAAGAATCAGGCTTTCAAATGCAAAAAAAAAAATTAAATCCAACTTCTAGTTCCAGAAATATAATGCGTTCAACCAAACAAACAAACAAAATTTTCAGCTTTATTGTATTAGTATACGTAGGTATAGTATTATTATTTTTTTAAAGAAAAATACCTATAGAAGAGAAAAATGTACTTACTTAAAAAGTTATTTCCCCATAATCAAGAGCGCAAAACAATTTTCATTTCATGGTATTTTTTTATATGTATGACTAAAAGTCCCTTACCTCGCTGAGTACGTCAAACGTGCAAGCTAAAAGTTTATTAATTTCACAACCTTCATAGTGTTTAATAGGGTTTCTCAGACATTGGGTCACAACCCTGGCTCTAGCTTTCTTCCAGCTAGTATGAGAGTGGGTCATGCTGTCCAATAGTTTTGAAAATGCATCGATATCGATATCACCAGACTCGGACATTATGTTCAATTTCTTAAAAACACAAGTTTCTTTTTCGCACTGCAAATAAAAATTGGACAAATTTGAATTATTTTAGAATTTGTCGACATTTTAGATGAGGCCAAAAATATTAGAGTGAAATATCAATTGAAAAATCATTAAGTACAATTCGTTTGATTCGTGGAAAAATATTGTCTGCGTCTTTAATAACAACCTGAAAATGGAGCACTACTTATTTTTTGTAGTGTTGTAACATACTTATAGTCAACAAGATCATCTCAAAAACTTTGTAATAGCAAAGTTTATTAAGAATACATTACCTGCTATAGTTATACTTACAGACAAGGGCACGATTTTAAAGTCGACTCTTTTAAAAGGTCTTGGTGTAGTTGTAGGTGGCAATGTGGTTGTAAACGTTGGATCTCTGATAACCAATCCATTTTCACCCCAAGAGAGACGAAAATCACAATCGGCTCTTAACGAAGTTGGAATGAATTCTGATATGTCGCAACAGTCCAGCGGATCGTAGTTCTGTAAATTTAGATTTCTTTTTAAAATCACTTTGTCTTCTTATTATTCGCATGCACAATATTATCATCAATACTAATAATAAATCTGTAAGGGTCGTTCATGAAGTAAGTTATTTTGTTTTCAGAGATATCGTGTTTATAGGCTCTATACATGATACTGAAACTAAATTGACGATTTTTAGAATTTTTTTCTGTATGTATGTATGTATGTTCCTCCATAACTCTGAAACGAATTAACTGATTTTCATGAAACTTGGTAGATAAACATTTGGACATACGGGACACAGGATAGGCTACTTAATATTTTTCAACGCGGACGAAGTCGTGGGCACCAGCTAGTAAGAAATAGAAGTAAAATAGAGTAGGGCAAAAAAATGAACGAGTAAGAAGTAATGAACGAAGTATGAACGAGTATTAGCAATTTTCAGGGCATATAGGTACCTAATATAGCGCTAATTGCTATGAGTATATGGAAATTCTGTCATAGGTACTTACTACTTACATTGTTTAAGTCAAAAGTTCTCTCGATAAATGTGGTTGCTTCTTGTTTGTTTTTAGGAGTAGTCGCTACGAGATCCTAAATAAAAAAAAAAGCATTAAGTGATTTAATGACAAATATTTAGTCACCTGTTAGTGATAGCAAGGTGATAGTAGGTAATAGATCTTTAGGTAGTAGGTAGAGCAAGAGAGTAGATAGTATTTTGAGTAGGTATTCAAAATAGTAGATATAGAATTCTAGCCATCGAAAACATCAACAGATTCGACTTCAGCTTCGACTTCAGCTAGTAGCAACTAAAACGATCGTCACTCAATTGTTGCCCAAATAAATATTTTACCTTATGACTAGTAATCCCCAATTGATGTTTGTAGTAATGAATAAATTCAGAATATCCGCATTTTGACTTTAAATCTGAAGTGAACAACTCCGGCAAATCGCAGCACTTGGTATTGAAATACTGAAAAGAAAATAATTCGCTCACTATTCCAATGGTATAATAGACTAACATTTAATGTTAGATATGTTAAATATAATTTTTTAATATCCACATAACATTAAATAATATATTAATATTATTGTTAATATATTATTTAATTAATTATTTCATATTTAATTCAATATTAATTAAATATGAAGTTCACTTACATGTCTCAAGAAATATTCAGGTCTCTTGTCCTTAGCTAACTCGGTTTCAAAATTATCATATCGGCTGGAAAATCAATAATTATTTTTTTATAAAACATACTAGTTGAACCCGGCCACGCTTCGCTGTGGATTAGTCAGCATAGTAAAAATTATGTTTTTTTTTTTATTAAAAAAATCTAGATCCGTTGGAATTTGATGGAAAAGTATATAAAATCATTCCTCTGTTTAAATTCAATGTTGTATAAAAATTTCAAGTCAATCCGTCTGCTAGTTTTCGAGTTTTTGAGTAATATACAAACCAACACAAAAAAAATTATATATATTTCGGTATTCGGTATAACTTTTAGTTTGTTAACCGATTGGAAGGAAACCAACGTTAAATTGCTACAATACATAAGTGAAAACCGCATTCAAATCGATTAAGCTGTTTCTGAAATTAGCGTGCACAAACGCACTGTCAGCAGATGTCAGCACTGTCAAATTCTAAACTTTTTTTACATCGGTAACAATAAGAACAACAAAATGTACCATTTTTTTTTTTTAAATATTTAATGTACAGACAAGGTTCGTTTACGATTTAAATATGTATAGATTTTACAATTACCTATGTTAAGGTGCGTTCAAATTAAATAACATGTTATATAACTTTGTTGTAAACACGTACTTACACATTAAAATAACACGAAAAATGAATCTAAAATGTCTACGTTGTTTCGGTAAATCATGAGCACAAGCGATGACATGACATACAGAAATATTGTATAACTTTGCTTTATAACACATCATCCACACATAAGATATGTTATATAACTATGTTTTAGAATTTTTTTTGTTATATAGTCTGAACTCACTTTTAGAGTATACACTCGTAGCATGCAATTGTTTTAATAAAATAAGTAGTGATAGGTTTAAAAAAAAATTTACAACCTCTGCGAAAACAGGTAACGAAGCGAAGTAAACGAGGTAACTTTAGAACAAGCATCATTTTTTCTTACATATTCTTCGGGGCAGTTCTGTTTATAAAGAAATAGAGTTCTTAATTATTTAATATCTTAGATTTAAATTTAAGACAATAAATAATGTACTAAGTCATTTATTATGAATATGATGCAGGCTTTTTAATAGCTCTTTTAAACTTCCTAGTACAGGCTTTTAAGCTTTAAAAGGAAGTCTCAGTCAATGTATATACAATGTTTATTATTAATATTACACTCGTAATGTTACTTACATCAATTAAGTTTTGAACAACACAATGAAGAAAGCTCTGTTCTGAGCATGTTCGACTGATTTTTTTCGAAATATTTCCAAAACAAGCGTCCACCACTCCTTCTGTCCTGTCGTGCCAGGTGCCAGGTAAAACAGACTTAAGCTTATCAGACAGTTGTTCTTTCGTAGAAGACTGAGTTAAATTTAAATTCTGGCTTAAACAGATCCATCGTTGGCACTGGAAGCAGACAAAAATTAATATTATTTTTTTACATTTTGTATTGATTTTGACTATAAGCGACGTTCGGATAGCTCCAAAACATCTTGTCAAAATTTCCACAGTGGGTAACTCAAAACAAACCTTTTTAACCATTAGTCATTGTTAGACTAGACATGGTCTCTAGTTAGAGATATGTATCTATATAGTTAGAGATATGTATCTATATATGTAGATAGTTAGATATGTAGTTAGGAATAAGATAGTTAGAGGTCCATAGTTATGGGCTTCGTAAAAATCTCAACATCGCTCAACAAGCTATGCCATATAGGTTGCAAATGCACTGCCGCCCTTAATATGATAGCGAATAAGAGAGATAAGGAGAAATGCACTCCATGGCATTCCTCCTTATCCTTAAGCACTCACCGAAGGTATTTCAAGGTGGTTACTTCTGCCAGACGGTTATTGCGGAACGCAGTGTGCCTTCTTAATTCTTAACGTTTAGAAATCATCTTAGATACCCGTCAACGTGGGGGTTGCTGACGGGTTATGCTGGCTTTTTGCCAGGTAAAATCCAAGAACTTTCTAAGCGGAGTTGTGAGAACATTTTAACAAGGTATCCGCAACAGCGCATTAAAATACTGGTGATATACCTAGGTACTGGTGGTTTGTTAGGTAATTGGGAAGATTTCATAGGAATAATGAATCCCTTTAAGTAAATTAAATAAAACTCTTCTTTTTTACGTTCGGGAATTCTATCGTAGGTTCACTGTCATTCCTAAGGTTATCTTCGTTGCTTTATCAATTCAATTTCTAGGTTGAAATATTAAGCTATTTAATTTTCTACGACACATTGCCAAAAATATAAAGACAATTTTTTTAAATAATATTCATTATATTTGGAAGATTTTTTTTTTTCATAAAATTGTAGCGTAATTAAAACACAATAAATCAGAGAATCATTTGTGAAGGAAATCTCTACTTAAATCTTTATAAAAATCCAAAATCGGCCGATTTTGGATGTTGGATGAAACTTGACACACAAGTAGATCATTTTCTTGATACTTTATATGTATATCCGCTCGTATCTTTCCATGCTTAATTTCTTTCCACAAATTTATCAATATTGACCGAAATAAATGCGAATTGACAGACAAGGCTTCAAGTACATTTATAATTTTGTAAGTTTTCGTTTTCAAATATCAGATTTGCAACAAAGCTGTTCTTTTTAGAATTAGGTAATTATAACCCGTACGAATTAACTTGAGACTCCGCTTGAATGCAACAGTTTTATTCTGTTCTTATTAAAAAACTTATGCAAATTTAAAAAAAATCAAATAAAAAAATACTATGACTCGATGCGTGTGCAAATGAAATTTGTACACCGTACATTGAAAATGACGTCATCGGCTCAGGTCTCAAGTTAATTCGTATGGCTTTTCTAATCTTATTTATATTGGAAGTGTGGCTAGAAATATTCTTTATTTTTTTAAATTTATTTAATAAAGTATACCCTACACAAACAGATAGTTGATTGCAATTACATGAAAACTATAATATTCATTAATAATTAATTGCTAAAATTGCAGTTCTATATAGCATGGTTGTCTGTTAAATTAGTTATTTAACAGTAATATTAAAACACTAGCACTAGTCAACAAATTACACAAGAATCTCCTAAACCTACACTTTTAATAGAGTAAATCTACCGTCAAAAAATATGTCAAAATCGACCTCACATCCGATAACCAGGTCAGGTGACGACACGTTTGGTCTAGTGGCTAGTAACCCTAGCTGTTAACCAAACGGTCGCGGGTTCGAATCCCGCTAGGGGCAAATGTTTATGTGTTAACTTGTAACTTATCTTTGTACCTGAGTCATGGATGTTTGTATTTATAATATGTATGTATTTACAAAAAAAAAGTAATATATGTATTATATCAACTGTCTGGTATCCATAATACAAGCATTAAGTTGCTTAGTGTGGAACTAGATGATGCTGTGTGGAATGTGTGAAGATTGATATATATAAGTAAGTTCGACACATTATAACCAAGGGATTTTAGTTTAAAAATTATGAACCGACTTACCGCATAAAAATGCGTTCTTTGTGTAGTGATTGGTTGAGTAGAAGTTTCCACTTTAGACGACGAGGTTCTTAGGATGTCATTCTAAACAAGATACAATAAATCAATTATGATTTTAGAATCGAGATTTTGACGAGCCCTTTGGTCGTGTGATAGCACCTTAGTGTTTGCTTGAACATTCTCAGGGGTTCGACTGGAAATTAACTTTTCATAATTGGTTCTATATAGTCTGGATCTGGCAAATAATGGCATGGCACAATGTGTTTCGCAGTCATTTGGGCAGCCTGTTTGGCGGCAGTAACCGCCCCTTAAGATTACAGCATGTGTTCTAGTTCTGGTGTGCTTCGGCGAGTGAGTCAGGGCCCATTTTCTTGTCCTTTTCTAATCTATCCACAATCCTAACATGATCGGCAGCAAACTGTGTTATACCTAGGCGACGGTAGCCACCTTTTAGAACCATCAAGTTGACCGTTGTCTGACGGTTGTATGTCTGACTTTACATAAAAAAAAGAAAGATACTTAGGTACTAGTGAAAAATTATTACAGCTGTTTTAAATAGAATTATGCGTTCGGCTAGCCACACCATTAATTTTATTGAATATGCAGACATGCTATATGAATGTTCAATATTTAGATGATAAAATGATTACATATTTACTTAAGTAAGTAGTCTTGTAAGTATTTACAATGTTATATATTGTTTAAGTTAATGAAAATTCAGAATTTCTTTGTTTTTTTAGCAGTTGCCTCGTACCTCGTCGATATGTATTTCTCCTCTATCGACTATTATTATAATATTTTTAAAGTTATTTTTATAATCTCAAATATAAAATTAATAAAGAAGAAACTTGTTTTTTTTTTTTGGTAGAAAAAGCTTAGATTATATGCTCTTGGCGAATTTTTGCAGTAACAAGTTCGGAAATTATATTCTGATGCAAATTCGGAAATAATGTGTAAGACGTAATTGTTGATGATATTCATATCATAAATATAGTTCTGTACGCCAACCAGTCACCATACAGGGTGTCAATAAAATTTAAAATTAATCAAATCTAATTAATTATGACCTGTGGTAACAAAATAAATTATTATTATTAATACAAAAGATGAAAAAAATCTTACCAAATTAGAACCACCTCTCACTGTAGAGACAGCTAGAACCTAGAGCATTAATAGAACATTTCAATTACATAATACGATGAATATCTTAATTAAATTCATGACAAAATTATTTTACTTTTTATTTTCAAACAAAACACTGAATAAATTTAAGTAAATTACCGATTGCGCCAAGAAAAACAACCATAACTTCATCTTGACTTTTAGTGTTCAAGAAGAACTGAACCGAGTTATTCGCTTACCTATTTACGATTATAAATGAATTCTCTGTTGATAACAGATGTACTGGCCTCAAATATGACCTCAGTGATATGAGTATAAAAAAATAATTTGCGTTGTAAACGTTACTTTTGGCGACCAAACCAAAGATTATACTTGATAGCTTGTTATGTTTGAAAGCTTCCGCTGAGAGATATTTGCATTATATTTCTAGCCAGTTTTTGACACTGTATGTTTTTTATTTATTTATTATACAAGGCCTCCAACGAGGCAGGCATCAAACAATATCGTCAACGTTTAAGTTAAGTGCTAACTTGGCGGATACAGGCGGCACAGCCTGCACCATTGAAAGCTCTAAGCAACATCCAATGTAATAAACCTAAATCTAATCAAAATTTATCTAATGTACTATTTTTTTTTTATTTTACTTATTTTTTTAATTGAAAGTATGACGGACAGCTCATTATATAGGTTGTCACATACAAGCCTAAGCTACACTAGGGAATTAGGAGTATGAATAGTCGCATAGCCTAAAGCAACTCTTCTGGAAAACCGCGTGGTTTAGAAGAAGTTAGCCTAGAGACAGACAGCCACTTCATTTTATATGTGTATATATGATTGCTAAACATTGTCGTCGACCCCAAGAATACTTGATAAGGTTTACGCAAGCCAGAGATCAATAGAAAGAAAACAAATGGAAAACAATAGAATTAGAAGTACTACAAGAGTGAAAAACGTTATAAGAATAAAGAAACTAAAGTCAAAATGGACTGACCACATAATGAGTGAAACAGAAAAATGAAATACCGTACATCCAAGGAACGTGAAAATAAGAAGGGGACAATTAAAAAAAATCGAAAGTGATTTTGCCAAAAGGATGAAAAGGAAAGATGTCAACAGGTTACAGGAGACATTTATGGGATAACATTTTTTTATTTATTTATTACATAACGCAGTTGAGCCATACTTACATAATGCATTGCAAGTTGAATGCCAAAAAACCCGCTATGACTAAATAAAACATATTTATTTGTGAAATTAATTATTTATTTCATTACACACACTAACAGAAGGCTTCTTATTGTCATCATTATAAGAAGTATTTCTGCTAACACACGTTTAGAATTTCCGTTTGGGACTGCCTCTTTGTCTATGTTTCCATAAACGCGAGTTTCATTAATGTCCCAATCAACAGGATAAAATGAAGGGACATTCTCATTATTTCCCATGTAAGATTTGAGAATTTCAAGCACGCCATGATTTTGACGATCCAAATATGACGAAAATTTAGACGTAAAAATGTAATTCTGGGCTGGAGCAGACGTACGTAAGTAATCTTCATCTTTTTTAGATTTAAATGTTTCATTTGTCGAGTTAATGCGGTAATGGGTTTGATAGTGTATTCCAACCTCGGATACCAGACCACATCTCGCCATTACAGATGGATCGAATATAATACCTAGAGAGCAGCACTTTGTATTGTATTCCTGATAACAAATAAATAAAAAACTTTATTTTAAACATCTATATAGGTCCAGGTTAAATGTAATAGGGGTTAAAGTATGAAATTGCCGTTTTATTGTAATAGGTACTTCGAATTGACATAGAACCTTCATGGTTTGAGATTTTTGAGTGAAACTTTTTTCATACGGTACCTATGTAGTTCTTCTTTTAAAAAATGTGCAACATTCGATTATCAACCTTCAGTTGTTTTTTTTATTCAGCTTAGACAATAAAGATGGATACTTCGAAAATTCGTGTGATTTTTGAATACGAGTTCCGACGCGGAACTAACGCGGCAGAAACAGCTCGCAATATTAATGTTGCGTTTGGAGAGGGGACTGCTAATGAACGCACTGTGCGATTTTGGTTTAAACGCTTTCGTGATGGAAACTTCGATTTGAAGAACGAACCACGTGGAAGACCGCCCACACAGGTGAATAACAATGATTTGAAAGAGATGGTGGAAGCCGATCCGAGCCAAACTACCCAGGAATTAGCGGCATGGTTTAACGTTACCTTACCAACAATATTGACTCATTTGCGTCAAATCAATAAAATAAAAAAATATGAAAAATGGGTGCCTCATGATTTGACTGATCTGCAGACTCTACAGGAACTGCAATTAGAAACCATTCGTCACCCTCCGTATTCGCCAGACCTTGCTCCAACGGACTACCATTTTTTTCGTGATTTGGACAATTTTCTGCGTGATAAAAAGTTTTCTTCTCAGGAGGCAGTGCAAAATGCTTTCACACAGTTTGTCGAATCTAGATCACCAGAGTTCTATCGCAAAGTCATAAATGAGCTTCCTATTAGATGGCAGCAATGTATAGATAATAATGGTAATTATTTTGATTAAATAAATATGTTAAATTAAAAAAAAAACGATTTTCAGTACAAATCGGCAATTTCATACTTTAACCCCTAATATTAAAATAAATAGATAGTTAAGCTATTGAATAAAAAAAATTATGGTCATTAAGTATTTAAATATAAATCTGTCACATTCTTAAATATATTATGTTAAATTAATAGATACATGGAGTGATTTAAATTTTATCACCTAAATTTAATTAATTATAAATTTAATTGAATAAAGTAATTTATACCTGTTATTTTTTTTCATGTTATTTTTGCTTAAGCAAGAATAATTTAAATAAATGGATAAAACAAAAGATATTAAATAAATTAAATAAATGGATAAAACAAAAGTTTATAAAAAATGGCCCGTAGATTTACATAGGTTACCTAAGTTATCTTTTACCCAAATACAAAAAAATAGAAATAGGGAAGTACTTAATCCCTGAAACTTGTTATTATTAATAACTCGTTGTTTATAATAATAAAAGTTATGTTTCTGCTAATATAAATCTACTGTGTAATTTGATTTTACCAAGTAACGATATGGAAGAGATACTTAAATACTTTAATAATATACTTACATTCAAAATATTAGCCGATAAATTTGGACTGAGTTTAATACGTCTGAAAGAGAAAATATATGTTCAGAGTGAGGAACGCAGTGTCTCTAACTCTCTATAGTCCTTCCATGTCAAGAGTGCGTGTTGACGTCTTGTTTGTATAACTGTTGTTGTTGTAAAACTCCAATGTTTACTTTATTTCTATTTTTTTAATATTATTATGCTAACCTTCCCTATCCATCGCTTAAAAAGACGTCAACACAACCAAGCTTACACGCACTCGTGAAATGAAAGGGCTATTCTAGAAATAATCAGAAATTCTAAAGAACTCCATCCACGTATATTTTTCAAAGAGTTGTGAACCTCTGTTTGCACATGATCGTCCTGTCATCATCTTCACAATCTATTGTCGAACAAATTTTGCCTTCTTTTATGTATTTTTCGGGACAGAACTGTAATTAAAAAACCTGTATTAATGTAGATATGAGACGTATTCTACAAAAATAAGAAGCAATATTCATCATTTTGAGTGAAAATTTTATGAAAATTGAATATAAGACCGAATTTTTTTGTACCCTTCCTCCCGCCACATCTTTATGGCAACACAGTGGATTTGCCGGGACTTCCCGCGCTACTGTCGTTATAAAGACACCAACAGACCTGTTTTAACCCAATGTCAATGTAGCCCCAAAATGTGTCAATGTTCCTCTGGAAGTCAAAGTAACCCCGTTTGACGGTACTTTTGCCCGAGTGACTGCGTATTTTTACCCCGAAGAAAGGGTAATAGTAGATACGCATCTCAGCTTTTTTGTGTTTTTAACAATTTACTTTAAAAATATTACAATTGAACGGATAAAATGTTTGCGATTTAATAGCCCAGTAACTGTTCTACAAATAACATATAAATGCTTTTTCAATATCGTCGAGCTTCCAGTTATGAATGAAAAAAAGGAAAATCGCGTCCTTTTTCCCTAGATGGCCATAATTATGAAACAAAAACCTTAAATTTGTTGAGCATTTTAGATTTGAATTAGGCAGTTAAATGGACAAGGTCAATGACTCCGCTCACTGGAGAAGAGTCGAGGCGGAGCGGGCGTCCCGTAACAGTCGACCAAGAGGCGTGACTCTTCTTTATTAATTTTTATGTGGCGGCGTCGAGACGGAGGTGTACGGAGTCGACGCCCCTCCGCCTCGACTCTTGTAATGAGCGGACTCACTTAGGTTAGCCTAATTAATTACTCACTTCACTGAATTGTTCAATTATACAGGAATATATATAATGATCGCAGTTATTTTCATAATCGGCTGGCGCTGTATAATTTCCGAAGCAAAAATTAACCACATCCCTTACTAGAGCTTTCCAAAAATGTGGCGACACTGTAGATTTCAATTCCTTTAACGCTTTATTTCTTGTTTGAAACTTATCTCCGAATTCCCTATTTAAACAATTCCATTTCTCACACTGTAAAACAAATATTTATAAGCAAAAAATATACTTTTTTTACTGAGTTTCGCAGTACAAATTGCGCAGTCCGTTTGACAGCAGTAAACAACCCCTACAGAAGACCACTGTGAAATAACCGCATGTGTGCTGTTGTGTTTCGGTGACTGAGTAAAAGATTCTAGAGGCTTTTTTGTGTACCATCCAAAACCTTATCCTAGTAAGGTAGGCAACTTACACAGTTATCTTACATAAGAATAAAACTTACCTTAGAATCTTCTGTAGATTCTGGTGAAGATTGAGATGAAACCTATTTAAACAAATTGGAACACATGTCAGGTAATTGTTTAAACATTTTTATTCTGATTAAATATACTGATTAATATGCTTTAAATACTATACATTTAAATATACTTTTAAGGAAAAATCATTTCAAAATATGTATACAACCATTTATTTTATCATTTTCTTTAATTTTATTAATGAGCATTTACCGTTTGTAAAAATAGTAAAAAAAACCAAAATATCTTCATTGTTGAGGTTCAGTGCTTTATGCACTGACTACTATTTCCAAATGTAACATTAACTAACATTAGAAAATAATCAGTTAGCGCCTACGTGCGGCGGTTTATCTGTCTGTTGCGTTATGTTATTTATGAAGCGTGGGATACAGTGGGATATCCTGCATTTATATCACTTTGTGTTGAATTTTAGGTAAATCTTGTTATATTTATACCTATTCTAATCAATACTAATAATAAATCTGTAAGGGTCGGTCATGGAGTAAGTTACTTTGTTTTCGTGTTTATAGGCTCCATACATGATACTGAAACTAAATTGACGATTTTTAGAATTTTTTTCTGTATTGTATGTATGTATATATGTATGTTCCTCCTAGGCTACTTTTTTCTTTTTCAACGCGGACGAAGTCGCGGGCACCAGCTAGTAGTATGTATTATAAATGCGAAAGTTTGTATGTTACTCAATTACGCAAAAACAGCTGAACGGATTTGGATGAAATTTGTCACACAGATAGTTTATTATCTGGAATTAATATATAGGATACTTTTTATGCTAAAAAAATATATAGGTTCCCGAGGAATTGGCTGAAATTTTTTAAAAATTCAATGCCATTATTAAGTGAGTCCGACACTCTTTGGCAAATTTTATCATAAAAAATAAGATAAAATTCATATTAATTTAGCAAAATTTATTTGTATTGTACTTATGAATATAACACAAGAGGTCATCTAAATCCGTTTCATCTAAACATAATTTTAGATTTTCTAATATTTCTAACATATTTTTCTAAATATTGAATATTTAAAAAACTCGATATCCCCACACTTTTACAAATTCTTAATCATTAATTATTTATATATCGTTAATCGATTTGGATGCATCCCAATGTTAGTCAAAGCCTCTTCCAACACGATCACAGGCTTATAAAATAAAACAAATGATCATTATTATACATAACCTAATTTATTGAACAAGAACATAAATAAATGAAAGTTCACATAAGCTACTTAAGTAGGCAATATAAAAACTAACGAAACTTCGTTTCGAACTCAATTAATTTATATTTTACACCAGTAAATTATTTAATATTCAGTAATTTACCAACTACCTACACTTCAAATGGAAATTGAAAAAGATTCCTTTTGTAGAGCTTTTCTCTATGATATGAAAAAACTTTGTTAGCTCACTTTAGGTATAATCTTTGCATTTCAAAAATGCGTAATCATTTCATATTTCCATTGAAGCAATTTTGGAAAAACACGACCTTACTTGTGCTTGTAAATTTACCCACAATTTTAAAATCTTACAACAGGCAATATTTAATAATAAGCGTGACTCGTGAAATACAAATACTTGTATTGGCTAAAGGAAAAACTCACTATCAAAGTAAAATTGCAAATTTGTTGAAAAAAGCTGTTCCCAAAAAACTCAATAATATTGAATCATACTTAACTTTAATTTAATAATTAAATAATTAAATCACTATTACAGTGAACTCAATTAATTTTACTTTATATTGTATAATTTCATAAATTTCAAAACACATTTACTGGTGCCAAATTGTTTACTGATAGCGCGCGAGTTGAATGCAGAGCTCAGGAATGCGATAGTGCTGTGACCTAATTAGAATTAATGATGACAATATGTCGATAATTTTCAACATTGTTTTAAGTTTAACATTTTAAGTTTAGAAATAAAACAATGTAAAAGGTCTTCGATGCCTCACGTTGCCACTTGTAAAAGACCCTTCATGGGCCCATTTTTTTTTGGCATTCATTTTTTCGGGAACATTTTTCGCCATTTCCCGTGCTTGGCGATGAATAAAAACTCGTTTTTTGTAACAGAACTTGATTGACTCGGATCAGACATTATTAAAAACAAAAATAACACACGGCTGCAACTTGAATATTATCGCGATAACACAGTAAGCGTATGATAGTTGTCAAGGACAGCACGCACATCACTACACTACAGGTGTGCGAGACGCGGCGGGGGGAGATGCTCCTGCCCTTCACCTCAGGCCCCGACTGCATTCAACTAGCGCGCTATCAATAGATTGTTTATTAAGAGTAACAATACTCGAGTAGTAAGATTCTTAGTTATTATGAAAATTTGTAATCATTCAATTTCATACTTTAAATGATTAACAATAAGGTATATTTTAAATTTACTATTAAGCCTAATTCACACGTGGATAGCAATGGCCGGCATAATGAAGTCTAGTTTCTATATTTGAGTTTTCTTCTAGTGTGTATTGGTCTTATAGCACTTCTTTTTTTTTTTTCTTTTTTTTTTTTTTAATTCTGCAATCAGTCTGTCAACTATAAGCAGAAGTATATAATATAGCACTTAGACGCGTGTCGCGCGACCTTTTCTAACTTTTCTAGAGTCACTGATTCCTATAAATCTATATTACTAATATTATAGAGAGAAGATTTGTATGTTTGTGATGCTGCTGGTATGTATCAAAAACTGCTGGACCGATTTTAAACATTCTTCAACAGTTTATATTATGTAGATGAAGATAAAAATCATCTATATTCTATATACTAAAAAATAAAATTCAATTGTCCGTTTCTATGTACTGTCAAAATAACCACTTTTCACTAAATGTATACCAAAGTTTATACGTAACAAAAAAAAATTAAAAGTTTTGTCTGTCTGTTCCGGCTAATCTCCGAAACGATTTTGACGAGGCTTTCATTGGCAGATAGCTGATGTCATGAGGAGTGACTTAGACTACTTTTATTTTAGAAAAATGAAAAGTATTATTATTTTTCATGGGTTCAGCTAATTTTACAATGAAAGAGCTCGCTAGTAGCAAACTACTAGCCATTGCCATTTTGGTGTGAATTGAACTTTATTTGAGCCAAGCCCCAATTATTTCTCTAGACACTGTGTATCGGATAAATAATAATGTTTTTATTGCCTGTTATAATAAAAAATAAAACTAAAATTAGCCAATTTAATTTGCTTCTATTCAATAATGGTAAAAATACACGAACAATTTGTATGAATGTGTGTTTCATATAATATAAAAATGATTACAATGATAAATGCGTGGTATTTGATTGAAAATGAAAGAAAGCGTCACTCACTGATGAATTGCAGAACATCACTATTAATGGTAAAAATTATCCTGGAAAAGAAAAAAAAACAATATTTTAAAAACACTGCTAATTCCCAAATTTAATTTTGTCAATGTTAAAACAAAGATTGTCCTTTGGCTTAGACTTATATTATGTCATGTAATGTGTTGTTTAATTAATGTCAAAATACAATAATCAATTTTCAAGTTGTTACTAATAGGAAGGACTACACTAATTGCTAATAGCACTTTTTTTCTGTCATTTTTTTTTATCCTGGAAAAAGATATCCAAAAGTATTAAAAAATTGAGCGATAAAGATGTCAGGCGTTATGTTACTTTTTTAAGGCAGATTAAGTCTCCGGCACCATTTAGTGTTTAATAATTGAATGAAATATTTTTGTTTATGTCTTTTGCAGCAAACACGTGCAATTTTTAAAGCATTATGTCAAAAAAAGAATTCAATTCAAGTCAAAATTTGAAAGCAATTATTGCATTTCAATAATTTTATCTCTCTCTCTCACTCTCACTCTCTAAAATATCATTTAGGGGCTAATTTAAGAGTTATAAGGGATGTATTTGAACGCTAACGAAACCTTAAGATCATAATATAAGACTGTTAAGAACTTGAGTTATAACATGCTCTAATCCCGCTATAACCCCCCGATAAACTTGAGCTATAACATGATTTAATATGAGTTCATTAACATTATTAAAATAGGCGTTTGCACTAACCCAATTCGCTAAGATTCGCAACGCGTTCGTCATCACAGGAATGCGCCGAAGCCGAAAGCCCTTTTGATACTCTCGAAGTAGTATCGCTTCCAGTTCTCCTGTGTCTTCTCCACTTCAGCGGTGGGAACTAGCGTTTGGTTCACTGTCACCAGTGTATGGTCATCCTGTAATATTAATATTAATAATTAATACAAATTATATATTATAATTTATATACTAATACACTCGCTCAAAAAGTCTTCATTATTTAAAAAAAAAAATACACCAATCAATTATATTCTGTTCGCACGCCGGCAATGTCTAAGAGAAAAAATAATAGAGATTGCTGGACAGTTTTAAAGTGCGTTTGACTAGATAAGAAGAAGACAACCAACGGAGATCGCAGGGGATAATATTTCAATTAATAGTCTCTGAAATAAATAGTTTTGTATCCATTTGAACTTAGTGTTTTATTATTGAATTTGATGGCGCTATTCGTATATTCCTAACTGGAAAATATTTTTATGACAAAGACATGAGCTATAGGACCTGCTTTAAGGTGGGGATAGTGGGCAAAGTCCCTAAAAAGCTTTGATAAAGAGAACACAAGAGAAAAGAAAGAAGTTGTAGCTGAAAAACATCCAGTGGACTGGGATAGCTAATGCAACTTGCTTAGTAGTAATTCGCGTTGTTTTGAAGAATTTGACGCCTCAATGCACTTCGACTTTGCACTAGTACGCCCCAACCCTAACCATCAACTTGTCAATTTTAATATCAACTACTAAAATCCTACCTTTTCATCAATGTTGATAGTGACTTCGGAGAAATGTTGTTCAGGCCACTGCTTGTATCTCCAATACTGTACAATCTTCTTACCGGGAACCAATTCTCTAAACTCCCCTGTCACGTTACCCCCAAACAGAGCAAACTTCCCTCCCTTTTCCGCTTCCATTTTGACATGTCCTTGGGTGAACGCTGTCACCATTTCTATTCTAGTGAGGGCGTCGTAAAACTCTTGACCCCTACATTGGAATCTCTCGGAGATTTCAATCGATTTTGTATCCAATTTGCAGCCGACTTCATTTTTGCTTTTTGAAACTATCGGTTCCATGTTGATTTTTTTATTAAAACCACTCGTGATCGTCGATACATTGTCCGGCTTGACAGTAGTCTCCCCTTTCTTAGGTAGGATTAGACCTTTGGAGAATTCTTCCTTTAAGCTTCTAACATATTCCTTCAACTGTTTTCTAATCTCTTCTCTGCCCACATTGTACATGAAGGATTTAACTCTCTGAGCTGCCTCACCGCTGTTCTTTATTGTAACCGTTATCTGAAATTGAAAGCAACATTTATTTAGTTTTTATATTAAACATGGGGATAACATCCAAAACTTTTTATTTTTCTTAGATCTGCAATCAGTCTGACAACTAAAACCAGATATGCGTGAGTAAGGTTGCAATAATTTAGAATTTATAAATTGGATTTATAAATGGAATAATTAAGTTCTCTATTTTTAGCTAACGCGTTATATGTGTTTCTTTACAATTACATTCAGAGACCTATTTTAAAACAAGGTTTACCTATTTAACACTGTCTAATAGTGCCAAGTTTATTTATGGACTGAAGAAAAATATACAAGTCTAAAAAATTATATGAGTATCAATCTTATAAGTCTTATAAGATTCATAGACTGATAATTTTATAAGAAATCATTGTGAGGTTTTTGAGGTTGGCAGTTAATAGAATAGTATATTCATGGTTTTCAAAATTTAAATTATATACTGACCCAACCAGACTATCTCATGCATGAATAATTATGAATATAAATGTCGCATTAAAAAGTAAAAACCATTTAAGAATAGGTATGTACTCACTTCGACTTCACTGACGTCATTTTCCTCAGACAAATTCGGAATATGAATCTCACCCTTGATGGTGTCCTCTCCGCCAGAGATGTGGCCTTCCCATTTCAGTTTGATGTCCCATTCATAGAAGAAAATTAACTTTCCTTTCCTATTATTAGCTGACGCTTCGCCTTCTACCTTTTCCATCTCTATAATCTTACAATCGATACCGTTTTGGGCTATTTTTAAATGGTTAAGTAGTTCTTTTAGTCGATCCTTGGACCAAGGTCCTGCATTTTTTTCAGTCCAATGCCAATTGTTCACGTTAGTCGCGTCTGGCCGCTCCTCCACAATCCACCTGGGATCACCTTCGCCCCATTTAGCCATTTTCAGTGAACCCAACACAAACACAAAGTTAGCAAAACTGCAACGAGCTCTTAAAATCACAAATTATGTGACAAACCAGATATTATATCGTTTGTTATTAACACAATGAATTAGAGAAGTGATTCACTTTCTTTTTTTATTAGACAAGATAGGTTTTATAAATCATACAAGCGTAAATTACGATTAGCGCATGGTGAATTGAATTGGATTGGAGAATGAGTTAGAAGACTTTTCGAGAAACTCCAGTCGAGAAATGTCTACCGAACGACAAATTATAAATTGTCAAATTTGACATTTACAATATGTCAGTTTTAAAGTTGCCATATTTTGCCATTTTGTTTTACTTAAAGATTACATCCCCCTAGGTGGGCCATGAGCTTGTCGTGGTGGGGTGGCTGCGAAGGCCAAGAACTGGCGAGGGTAAAACGTAGTGATTATATACTCTTTGGGCGAGGGGACCAAGAAGGCCCACACCGGTGTGCTCCGAGCGGGCTCCGCTTGCGGAGCTCGTGGCGGAGCACACAGTTGTAACGTTGACATTTACTTGACACTGGCAGATAATGGCCGTTCTCGAAATGAGCCGAAATGCCATTATACGTAAAGAAGAAGAAGATTACATAAAAAAGACTTGACATAAGACTTACATAAGACTTGACGGACCTGTTTCGGAAAACTAAGAAAAATTATAGACTTGATTTGACTGACTAGTCTCGGAATCTGCTACTTTTGATTTTAATTTTAATTTTTCCTTTTTTATTTTAAAAAAGGCTATTACAAATTGCTATTTTTACTAATGACACTGGCAAAATCATCGGAGAAGATCTGATGGAGCCAAGACATTAAAAGAGAAGAAGAAGAAGTACATAAAAAAGAGCCATTATGTCATTAATTTTTCAATAGTGTTGTGTTAGTGTTAATTTATTATAATTTTCTAATACACAGAAGCGAATTATCGCGGCTGTGAGTGTTAGGCATCTCACCACACCATCTTTTAAATGTAAGTATTTTTACTATATTTGTTAGGTAATAAAATCAAATAACTAATCGCTGTCATGACTAAGTAAATTATTACATGCTTAGCATCTATCTACTTATTAATGTGAAATTAAACTTTGCCGGTATTTCTGTAATTTTACTTATTTGGTAACACTGACAAATTTGTGTTAACATAACCTAAAAAATATTGGAACGTCAAATAAAATACTGCGCTTCATTTTACGCAAACATTTAAACTTCAAATCTATAAGAGTATAAGGATGTGAAAGAAATAATAAAAGAAAACTAATAATAAGTAGATACACATTTTCATTTTTGTATTGAAATATTAAATACTTCTAACATTTAACATTTTTGACTAGATTGACTATGAAAATTACATAATAATACCCGTCGGACGGGTTTCTAATACGTATTTCTTAAGATATGTGTGTTGCAATGGTCCAGTTTGTTTTTTTGCGAATATCATTATTTATAAGCTGGAGCAAATTTTGCAAATTCATTATTGGATGGAGCCATTAATTTCACATCGATTTGTGCTTTTGCTTTATTTGTAACTTTATTCGGCCAGGGTTACAAAGGTCTATTTTTTTCACTTGGAAGAATGAAATTACCTAGTCTGTGGCATGCTAGCGTTACTAACTCTTATTTCATCTGTGGCGTTACGTGAATTAACATTTTATTTAAATTTTGCCGCCTTAACGTTATTCTCTATTCTAAAGAAATAAAAAAATAATAAATATATATTTAAATACATATACTTATAAATAAAATATTTATTATTCATTTACATTTGTTCATTTACTATTTCAATTTTTTCATAATTTGTGAATCGGTCTTGTTTTAAGACACACACAGAGAACCGTCAGAGCGGCGCACACCAAAAGTAGGTTGGGTCAAAAAACCCGTGGAAAACCCTATTACGAAGTGGCCAAGGGAGCATATCAACTTCTTTTTCTTCAGATAAGTTTAGATATGGATAAGACAATGAAAATAGGTAAACCACGTATTGTTCAGAACATATTTTTTTACATTAAGATTATTAGGTAATGAACTACCTTATGGATGCCTTATGGTTAAAATTCACGTGCGAGAATGATTCTTTTAATATTTCTTTGATTATAAACGTCATTGGAAAGCCTTCATGGTGCTTTTCATGGCAGAGATCTATTGTCGCCTATTAACAGAAGTAACACCGCAGATACTTACTGCAACTACGCTGCCGACCTTAGTGGGATACTTAGGAACTGGGTGGGAACTGGGAAGTTATAGGGAAATGAACTCTGACATCCCTCTGGCACCTACTCACTCACTCACTCACTCACCGATACACAACAGCACACTTGCGGTTATTTCAAGGTGATCTTCTGTAAGGCGGTGGTTACTGCCGCCAGACGGGGTGTCTAAATGACTGCGAAACAAATTAACAAACATATTTAATTTCTTTAAATAGATACCTATTGTATGTATATGTATATATATAGGCATGTATGTATAGAAAACTATAGCTTTACTTATACTTACAACCCTTGAAAAACCATTAAAAAAAATCATAAACTCTAGGCCTATTGATAAAAACAGTGATTTAATACTGTTGCATATATATATATATTGCTAATTTTGCATAATTATACTGGCATGAAACATTTGCTTATTAACATTTTCTTGCTAAGAATTCGATATCACATTAATACTCGTAAGTCATCAAAAACACTCGCGACTCTAAAATAATACACAATTCGTATTAATAAATTGGTATGTTGTTATCTCAGTGCGAGAGAGATAACAAACCGGCCTTCATTTCATTACAATACACAATATAAAACCAGTCTCTTTATTCCGGACGGTACGCCCAGGCGCGGCACGCATAGCAAACTCGCGCGCACATAAAACTATTGCAAATAAAGCAAAAAAACTATGTCCTCATTACGGCGTGTTGTAAGCAGGAAGGTATGTGACCACTGACGTTGGTGGCCAGTGTTTTAAAAAGTTAATTTTGAAAATGGAATTTTGTTTTTAATAAATCGGCTGCGGCTCTGCTGACGTGTTTTGTTTTGTTCCAGGTCTTGGAGCAATGGCGGTCACCTATTGCGACCGGAGTAAATACTCAAAGGAAGTCTTACAGTACTGGAAATACACCTCAACCTCTGAGCATGTTGACTGAAGATGAAATGGCTATGAAAGACACAAGTAGGTACCTAATTTTACTTATTTATATTATTATCGGACGTGACTTTTTTATTTTCTTTCATGTACCTTCATTCAGTTACAATCTAATTCGTATCAATTACTTATATCAAATATCAATTTATACGTGCTTAATCGATGTAGTAATCATATATGAGTTATGTCAATATAACTTCATCTTCTTTTGTACACAGTATCTATACCTACCTATGTTATATGTAGAATTCTTACATTTTAACTCCTCCTAAACTAAGTAACGGATTAAGATGCGGTTTTCACCATCAGTTAGATGAAATTTATAATATAATAATAAAACTTAGTTAGGTTTTTTCCTGGCCGAAGCCGGGAGCGAATCGCTAGTGATATTATAAATATCTTAAATATAATTATAATATGACTATGTACAAAGTAAGTGAGTAAGTAAGTATGTATACAAAGTTACCTATATTTCTTTTTATCATCGAAATAAATAATTTAATAAGTCGATATCATTTATTTGGAGGTTCCAATAATTGCGATTTTTTTCTTTATGGGTGATATTTCAAGTCGCATGCGTTGGCGTCGTTAAAGAAAGAAAGAGAGAAAGAAAAGAAATTTTATTGAGTCAACACAAATAGCACATGCAATACAAGTTTAATAAGAATAATTTTAATCGGCCAGTGCATGCACCAGTGTCTCGACCCAAATAGGCACCCAACTCAGCATATGCTGTGTGTGCTTACTTAACTTACAATACTTAAGTTACTTACATAAAAATGTATTTAAGTATAAACTAAAAAGTACCAACATATATATTTATTGGGTTGGTGTAGGTCATAGGTAGTTACCACCCAGGGCCGTCTTTACCCGGGGGTGCAAGGGGTGCGGTGCACCCGGGCGCAGAGCGCCCGGGGGCGCCTTGCCGAACCCTGAATATTTAGATATTTCATTGAATTTGTGCATGAATCCTCGTGCTTTTTACGTACCGTGTGCTGCTCACTCCCTTAATTTAGTAGTAAATGACGCCGCTAAAAGCTCATTGGAAATTACAAACTTTTTCTCTATTGTCCAAGAAATCTATGTATTTTTTTCAGCATCCACATCACGCTGGGATGTAATTATGAAACAGATACCTACTTTGTCATTAAAACCTCTTTCAAATACGCGTTGGGAAAGTAGATTTGATGCTCTTAGAGCACTACGTTTTAACATGGATAAAATTTACGATGCATTATACTCTATTTTTACAAATAACAAGTATGATAGCGACACAAAAAACATAGCGAGTTCATTAATAGCCAAATTAAAGTCTTATAGATTCATATGTTCAGTAGTTATATGGTACAATATTTTACTAAAGATTAATATTGTAAGCAAAAATTTGCAAAAATCAGACGTAATTATTTCAGAGGCTACCAAAATGATTAATCTGGTTAAAAAAGATTTGGAGCAATACCGCACCGATAGTGCGTTTGAACAGTTGTTATCTGATGCAAAATTAATTGCTGAAGAATTAGAATGCGAAACAGAATTTAAAGAAACTGTTCGTCCACGTCCCCGAAAAAGACATTTTGATTACGAGGCTGCAGATGAGCCCATTTTAGACCCAACCAACAAATTTAAAGTATGTTTTTATTTTTTTATACTGGACACTGCTATCTCTAAATTAAATGAGAGATTCGATTTGCTGACGGAACACAATTCAGTTTTTTCACTCTTCCAAAACATTGAATGCTGGAGGAAATTAGAGTTGCATGAAAAAAAATCTCAATGTTCTCGGCTCCAACAAAAACTAACATTTAAAAATAGATTTGATATTGACGGGGAGGATTTATATAATGAATTAGAATTGTTACCAATGTTTTTTCCCAATGCATCAACAAGCACTCCCACTAATATTTTAAGCTATATATATTCTAATAATTTAATCTCCTCATTTCCTAATATCTCAACATCTCTACGTATATATTTAACACTGCCTGTTACAGTAGCTGAAGGTGAACGATCCTTTTCAAAATTAAAATTAATAAAAAATTATCTTCGGTCAACCATGACCCAAGACAGACTGACAAACTTAGCTATTATAAGTATAGAATCCAAAATTAATATAAAAATAAATGATTTAATTAAAATCTTTGCCGACTCAAAAGCAAGAAAAATTGAGTTTGTTTGATGTATGTACATACAATAAATAGATATTTAGCAATTAAATAATAATATAAACGAGAGTTGGAACTTGGATTGCTGGTGTTTTTCGCCATTACAATCACTGTTAATTGTAATTAACTCATAATTCTATTGATTTCTCAACTAACAGGTTCCTTCTTTTCTTTGTTTTTGCATCATGTTCTTTTTCATGTTAAAATAAAAGTATAATTCTTCACTTTTTTGAAAAAGTAGGTACCTTTTCTAGAGTGTTAATTCCAGAAACTGGACATAATGTCTCGAATGGAGAATAGTTTTGTTTTTTATTTGTATAATTGGGTTTAATTTGTATAATTTAAGTTTAATTTTAGTTTTGTATTTTAGAAAAATAAACAAATTATCAAAATTACGTGTATTGTGTTTTCTTGGTTGACTAGGACCCCTTTCATACTGCAGTGTGTCGTCGGTCGCGTGCCACGCTGCAGTGTAAAAGAAAACGAGGGCGCAGGCTGAGCCCCGCACCCCGGCGCCGAATAGACTTAAGACGGCACTGTTACCACCGATTGTTGGATTGTATGAATAAGAAAAGTTGCTACTGAAATCATAATCCTACCTCCTAAAAAAATTAATATTGTTATAAAATTATGTATTTTTACGAATTCTATTCCTCGGTAAACTTATTCTAAACCAGCTAATGGAATTTTATACGATTTTCACGGATGGAAAAATAGAGGAACGTTTGTGTCGTATATATAATTTGCGGAAAGAATTGCATCCATACGAAGCCGGGAGTGTGTTGATAATTATTTATGAGTTTATGCTTAGATTTTTTTAAAATTTAGTTATCTGAGATGTACAAGGGACATTGTATTTTTGAATGGCATTACAGCGAATGTAAAAGTGTCTAAATAGGCAGCTGTTAATGTTATTATAATTATCTCAACTTTAACAATGATAGGTATAGTTATTATTATCGTTATCGGCTTGATTGAGTGAATGACTTTTACGATATGTACCAACAAGGATATAGGGGGCAGAGTTTAACCTAGTAGCCTAGGCGATATCTCCTAAAAATCACTCATGTTTGGATAAGTTAGTCAGTATGATAAGTTATGACAGTAGATATTTTGATAAAATCACTCCTAAAAGTCATAAGAAATTTCGCCATGCGCTCGCATGCAACCATAGCCTTGATTATTTATTAAACAAAATGTGAAAGTCCCGAGGGACGCGGACGAAGTCACGAGTAACGGCTAGTTTTTAAACTTGACTAGTATGGCCATTGCATAGTCACGCCAATTTTGAAATTTAAATAAATGTAGTGCTAAAATTAATTGTAAACTACTAGTGGCCAGCTCCCAGCTTCGCACGGGTTCAAAATAAAAACTATCCTATCTTTTAAGGCTTATCCTTCCAAAAAATTAAATTTTTGCTACATTTTGTAACAGTATTATTCATTATATATACGCCTTTTCTTCAGCGAAAAAAATATATGTTTATCTACAAGATATGAGGAATGATTTGTTGGGATTAAAATTTTTATTTTATTGAAATTGATTCAGGAAAAAAATTCTAAACTCACCCCTTTTATTTTCAGTTATAACAATCTCACTTCTACAATATTTATCAAAAGATTATGAAATTTTGTACACTTATGAAGATAACAATGTAGCATGATTTGTTGAAAGCGCTTTTTGAAAATTCGTAAAATTGAATTTTATATAATGTTTCTATCTAAAATATTTCCCCACTTACTCAGCGCTAGCCCGTTCTCGTCCATAAAATCAGTGCGGGGCGAGTCCTGATGCTAGACGGACCTGTGCCGCGTTGCGCTTCATCAAATTATTAATTTTTACGTAATAAACAAAGAATAAACATTTTAGTGGCAGAACAGACAGTGCATGATAGTGTATATAATACTTTAATAGGTTTTCTTTTTGTCTTTTTAATTAAATCTTTAAAAAACTAAATATAAATTATGTTGTAATATAATATTCAATTTATTAATAATCTGAAATATTCAATTTGAATATTCAATTAATAATTCATCTGTATATATACTTGTTATCTAAATTTAATAAAGATAGGAAGTAAGCAAAGGAGGCAAAAGCGTAATATATCAAAAATAAACCAAACGAGGAAGGAAAGTTTTCATGAATTTTAATTAATTAATTAATTAAATTAATTAATATTAATAATTATTAATTATTAATTAATACATATAAATTAATAGGCCTAATAAATAAATAATAAAGCCACTATAATAAAGCCGAAAACCCACTCACATACCCAATGACAGACTGACATAATTGTTCTCCCAGAAGGAGCGGTCGGGGGTTTCCCTATTATAGGTGGTCGTATAGGTAATTCCCCGGTGACCCCCAGAAAAGTTCCATATCCTCGGTACACCGTTCTGGTAAAAAGTTGGTGACGGGATCTGGGAAAGTATTAGTCGCAGAGGGACGGGGTTTGCGGAATGTCATAGAGGGTCATCGGTGGTCACCAGAGAAAGTGTCATCCCCATCCCGTTCATACATTTTTTTTAAACTCCATACAACTTTTTTGGAATTTTCAAAGTGGACTACCTCCTCAACCACGGGGGATAGGTGGGCGGCGTCTTTGGGGGATAACGGTTTCTCCCCGAGACCCATCGGCCGGGATGGTCTACTTCCCCCCACCCCGCCCCCTTCATCCCGTCTCCATACAAAAAGTGGCAATTTCTTTGAAGGATGGAAATATCTCCGAAACCATCGAGGATGGGAAGTCGGTCTCCATGGCGCGTATCCGTCTCTCGGTGGGACCCTTCTTAAGGGCCATCCCGATTTTCAGGATTTCCATCCCTTCATCCCGCCACCATATAAATTTATGGTTTTTCGGAAAAGCGATTTATTTCACCCACAAGGAGATTTTCTGGAGCGGTATATCTCATCCCGTCGTATGGAAGGTGGCGTAGCGCGTCCCGGGAAATTCTTCAGTGCTCGGTCCACCGACCTGGTACAAAGATGGCGACTGGTACTCGGAAAGTAAGAGGGATGGAAGGGTGGCGTTTGCGGAATGTCATAGAGGGTCATCGGTAGTCACCAGGGAGTGAGTCATCCCCATCCCGTTCATGCATTTTTTTTACACTCCATACAACCTGTATGGACTTTCCGATCCCCGTAGCTCCTCAGCGGTGGCAGCTGCCTGTTCGGTCTCTTTGGGGGATAACAGTTTCTCCCCGAGGCCCATCGGCCGGGACGATCTACTACCCCTCGCCTCCCCCCCTTCGCCCCCCCTCCATACAAAAGTGGCATTTCTTTTCGGAAGGATGGGAATATCTCCAAAACCATCGCGGATAGGTGGGTGATCAGTTCGGCGGATAACCGTCACTCCGCGAGGCCAACCCTCCGAGATCGTCGCCCTCCCCTCACCTCTCCCCTTTTACCACCCTTTCATACAAAATCACACTTCGATGGCGATTTTGCACATTTAGAGGAGGGCGGTCGACCCGCCGCGAAGGGTCTCGAGGCCGGGGGGGCGAATGACGAGGAGGGGGGATAGGGGAGCGCGCAGCGCGACCCGCCCCCCCGGCCCCCCTCCGAGGAATTCGCGACCCCGGACTCGAGGGCCGCAGCGGCGGCAACGGTGACCGGAGAGACGCGAAAGTCCATCCCGTTCGGCCATTTAGACACAGCCGAGACCCAACGACCCCGATCCTCCCCATCCCATTAGTTCATCCCTTTTCCAACTCGGAAAAGGTTCGACCGATACCCCCCGTGCTTGGGCTCATTCGATCGGGCTCGTCGCGGGTAGTTCAAGGGGTCCGACCGAATTTCGGCAATGCGCACTCGCCCTCTCCCTCCCTCCCCCACTCCATACAAAATCACAACTAAAAGGGATTTTTTCCAAACAAGAGACGGCAAGGGTCTTCCGGGGTACCAAACGAAAGCGCTATTTTGGACACCCCCCCTTCGCACCCCCTCAGTCGTAACTCGGAAACGGCGCAACGCAGCCAGGTCGTGTTTGGGCTCATCGGAGACGTCTCCCAGAGATAAAAAATTTGACGCCCCCCCTCGGACCCCCCCGGCCGTAACTCGGAAACGGCGCAACGCAGCCAGGTCGTGTTTGGGCTCATCGGGGAAGTCTCACCGAGATGAAAAATTTGTCACCCCTCCTCGGACCCCCCCGGCCGTAACTCGGAAACGGCACGTCACAACCGGGTCGTGTTTGGGGTCATCGGAGACGTCTCAACGAGATAAAAAATTTGACGCCCCCCTCGGACCCCCCCGGCCGTAACTCGGAAACGGCACATCACAACCGGGTCGTGTTTGGGGTCATCGGGGACGTCTCCTCGAGATAAAAAATTTGACGCCCCCCTCCAACCCCCCGGCCGTAACTCGGAAACGGCGCGACGCAGCCGGGTCGTGTTTGGAGTCATTGGAGACGTCTCCTCGAGATGAAAAATTTGACGCCCCCCTCGGACCCCCTCGACCGTAACTCGGAAACGGCGCGTCACAGCCAGGTCGTGTTTGGGCTCATCGGGGACGTCTGGACGAGAAAAAAAATTGACAAAAAAATTTAAATTCTATTGACATGAATTTTAAAAATTATAAAAAAGGGCTTTTGATAGCTTTTAGAAAAATCAAGCGCTGAATCAAAAATATGGAGAAAATAATAAATGTTAAGTGTGCCTTTTACAGTTCAATATACCCTAAAAAGCCCCACAGAGTTTCCATTTAATCCACTCAGCCGCTTTTTTGAAAAAATTGAAGAAGCAAGATTCTCGCTCTAAAAAGTTCGTAATCTTTATCAAAATGAAAAAAAAAACACTTTTTGTCTCAATTTATTGAATTTGAAAAAAAATATCAAAATTAGAAAAAAAATTATTACCGCCGGCATTAGCGTTACCCAAACAAAACGTACCACGCGAAGTTTGCACGGTTGGTGCAAAAACTCAATTGTTTTTACTGAAAATTAAAAAATTTGTTAGTTTTGATAAAAACTTTTGTTTGGCTCTGTTACCATATATTTTATATTCGTATAAAGAAATATACATACATCTATACATATAAATAAAATTGGAGTGTCTGTTTGTAATATTGAAATAACCGTTTTTTACTACATGCATATGAATATATATACGTACATATACCATATATGAGTACATACACCAAAATAAACCAACCACATAACCAAACCAAATTTTTGTCTGTCTGGGTGTCTGTTTGTTCCGGCTAATCTCTGAAATGGCTGAACCGATTTTGACGGGACTTTTATTGGCAGGTAGCTGATTTAATAAGGAGTAACTTAGGTTACGTTTATTTTAGAAAAAATCCAAAATAACATCCAAAATAACATTTTTACAATTTTTGTGTGTCTGTCTGTTCGTTTGTTCCGGCTAATCTCTGAAATGGCTGGACCGATTTTGACGGGACTTTTATTGGCAGGTAGCTGATGTAATAAGGAGTAACTTAGGCTACATTTATTTTAGAAAAAATACACCCCGGGCCAAGCCGGGAGCGCGCCGCTATACACTCTAAAAACATAACCCTCGTTGTGGCGCAGACGGGTAAAAATTTTAACTAGGTAACATAATTTACTACCTAAATAACAAAACACGCTTCATTGTTACTGAATTATCCCTCTACATTGTAAATAATTATAAATTTGTAGGTATTTGCAGTAAAGTAGGCTCAGTCGACTATGTCGTGCCTTTGTCGTCTAGTCTCCATACTACTCTTTGCCATCTCTGTGCGTGCGGTCGATCTCTTGTAGAGGGTGGCGCGGGGAAATTAGCCTAATATTTCAAGGCCAAATCGGCGTTATGCACCTTAAGTTGGACCAAGTCACACATAGTTACAATTTTTTTTCAAAATCGGTTCAGTAGTTTAGGAGTTCATCCCGGAGACACAACGTGACGCGTAATTTTTTTTTATATAAAGATAATTAATTTATTGTACTTCTTTAGTATATTTTTGTTATTTATTCCACATTACATATTATGTGTTTATTTGACTGATATTCTTATCACTGCGCAAACACAGTTGCTATGTTATATTATCAAGATGTTTTTTATTTCTACAAGATAGCATTGATAAATAATGCTCAACTGGTGGTTGACAATTTGACGTTGGTTGGAGTCACATTGCGTTGTGTCCTTGTATACAAGATAGGAAGGCGACCTAATTAAGGGCCGCGTCTATAGACGCTGGATCTTGGCTGCTTCTGACCTGTCCTACTGTAAATTATGGAGGAAGGCTATGTCCAGCGGTGGACGCCCTACTGCTGATGACGATATTTTACCTACCTTCATACATAGAAGAATTGGTTTTTAGTTCCTTTTGAAGAGTAAATTTATAATTTTTACCGACATAATGTGAACTTCAAAAAAACTATGAAGAGAATTAATAAATTTGACTTAACAAAATAATGGGCCTGGCAAAATATTTTATATACCAACTAGTGGCCCGCTCCCGGCTTCGCCCGGGGTGCTTTTTTGCAATCCAGCCGATAAATTACTTTAAACCGCCATCTGTAAGAACCTTATGGAACTCATAGATAAATAATTGCTGTATTGAATAAGTATCAACAGATGGCGCTATAAATTAAAAAAATAATAATAAACAAAATGAGATATAAACTATCCTATCTTTTAAGTTGGACCAAATAACAGATACTTATGAAGTTTGATCAAAGTCGGTTCAGTAGTTTCAGAGTTTTTCGCGAACATAGATCGTGACACGAGATTTTTATATATATAGATATATACTTCATTGATATACTTGGTTATCTACTCGATATCAGCCTCAATTTGTATTGATAATCATAGTGAAATCTTTTGCGTATATAAATAAAATTATATAATTCATTTGTGACGATAATTTACGATAATATTAATTATTATCTTAAATCACTACCTTTAGTCAAAGCAACTGTAAAACTTTGGATTTTAAAAGAAAACATTTTAAATGTTCTAATTAATTAGGTAAGTACAGCATTTGCCAGAGCCCATTTCGCTATCACCACCTTATATCTAAGTAATTCTTTATCGTACCTAGTATGGTCGAGAGCGCATTTGAAGCACAGGGGCCCTACCTAGCCAAGATGCAACAGTTTCGTTGCGTACTTACGAAACGAAAAACAGAAAGCCGGTGAAAACCTTTCCCGTTTATCCCTCTTTCCCTGAGTGAAAACCACTGATTTTAAAAATTCTTTCATCTATAGAAAGATACGTTATAAGCAAGTAACATGGGCTATATGGGCGAAGTCGCGTGCAACAGCTAGTAATAATATAAAGAAGATAGTAAATCGTATTCGAACTAAGTAAACAAAGAACTTTTTTTTTAGTCAAACGTCTGGCAGCCGAGCAAATAGCGCCTCTAGTTAGAAAAATGGACGATGAACATCGAATCGACGATGGAGTAAGACAGTTGCTCTTTGATAATGGTGTAAGTATCTACGTCAATTCAATTATTTAAATTTCCAAAAATATATTATAGAAAAAAAAATGGATCGCAGCAGATAAGATTCAGATTTTTATTTTGAATTAAAATGTATAAAATATAGTTAGAGTACTTAGAAAAAAAATTGTTAGTTAACTTTATTGTTTTTAATATTTAATATACATTGTTTATTTTATTTATTTGAATAGTGAAATTATTCGTTTGAAAGTAATTGTGTATGGTACATAAAATATGACTTTATTTCACCAATAAACTGAACTTAAAAAAAGTGTTATTCTCTCGAAAGCAATACACCCAGGCAGTTGTAATTTAAGCTTAAGACGTTTGTTTTAAAAAAAATCCAATCAAAAACGTCTATAACACATATTAACGTCACCAATTTATATTACACTAGTTGTTGCACGCGACTTCGCTCGCGCAACTTAATAAAATGCAGCCTATGTTACTAGCTGATAATGATTATATATACTTCCCAACAGTGAAAGAATTTTTCAAATCGGTCCTGTAGTTTCGGAGCCTATTCAATGCAAACAAACAAACAATCAAATCTTTCCTCTTTAATATGTATACTTAGAGATGTTAAATATTAAAAGTTTACCTACGTTAAAGTTACTTCTTTGTCCAAGTGAATCTATCTAATCAACAGCTAATGGGCATCGAGACACCGACTGAGTACAGTGGTTCAGGCTGTGGTTTCCTCACCATGATGCTGGTTGTTGAGGAACTGGCGAGGGTGGACCCTTCTGTGGCCGCCTTCGTAGACATTCACAACACCCTCGTCAACTCACTCTTCATGAAACTGGGCACTGAGGAGCAGAAGCAAAAGTATTTGACGAAGCTCTGCACCGAATATGTAAGTATATACTTACTTACATAGCCATAGGGGATAATGATAAATCTAATTTCGCTATCCCTTCCTTCCTTATCCCTTATCCCAATATGGTCGACACAGTGGGTTTCTTGTGTTATAGGCGACGGTAGCCAACTTACTACGATCAAGTGGACCGTCAGCCTGTCTGGACGCCTTACCATAAACTTATTAATATAATATACTATAGTTTTTGTCCGCGACATCGACCGCGCCCCTTTTTCATGAGCGTTTAATTAAAAAATTTTATGTTGAATAAAATTCATTAATCGAATTCTTGTAAGTAGCTGAGTAGTTTTTGATGTGTTCGAATTTTATTTTACAGGCTGGAAGTTTCTGTCTAACAGAACCCACTTCAGGATCTGATGCGTTCGCATTGAAAACTGTTGCGAAAAAAGAAGGCGAACACTTTATCATTAATGGTTCGAAAATGTGGATCTCCAATTCCGATGTGGCCGGAGTGTTTCTCGTAATGGCCAACGCCGATCCTTCAAAGGTGAGAACTGTTTTAATTATTATTTCTTATGTTAAGGTCGGCAGACAGGCTGACGGTCGACTTGATGGTAGGTGGCTACCGTCGCCCACAACACAAGCAATCGAACCCGGGAGCCCTGGAACAGGGCGTTAAGCCTCTCTTAACTCATCCAACCAGGCTCGTAAATAAATTTAAAAGAAAAATGTTTACGATAGCAATATGAATGTAGATAAAATGAATATTTATCAGCCAATTGGTGACCCATTGTTTTATCTCTGACAAGACCTGCTAATGAATATAATATTTAACCAAAAATTCTTTATTAGCATAAAGATTTTAAATAAATAATATTCAAGGAACTTAGGTATACAATTTTTATGGACTCAGTACTTAGGTATACAATTTTTATGGACTAGCTTTTATCGTATTCAATGTTTATTGCTCACATATTTTTGTCTGGTGTTGAATTTTTTTTTACTGATCCCTTGGTAACACTAGGTTTTTTTTTTTCTGGATACTCTTCAAGGGCTTTTATTATGTTTTGACGATGTCTTCTCCATGTTCAGGGTTATAAAGGCATCACATGTTTCATAGTCGAACGTGAAACGCCAGGAGTTTCCGTCGCCAAACCCGAAGACAAGCTGGGCATTAGGGCTTCTGGTACTTGCATGGTGCACTTCGATAACGTCAAGGTCCATGAAAGCAGTATTTTAGGGGAATATGGAAAAGGGTAAGTTTATTATATGAATATAATATGTCGATATATGTAAGACGAACAATAATCTATACTCTTTTTTTAAACAATTCACCAATCGGTTAGGTATATGTTGCCTAGTTGACCTATGCCAATAGATCTTATTGAATAGCAAAATATGATGGTACATTTTATTATCTAAATCTAAGTATTTGAATTTTTGAAAATTTCAACTCGACGTGCGAAGTCGGGGCATTTTTTTTAATGAGACAGTTCCAACATTCTACTTTGTCTCAATAAAGTGCACTTGAATTAAAGAAAATTGACAGTTCATTTTTATAGTATAGTCTTTATAGTCTATCTATAATATGTTGCCTATGACGCTAGACTAAAAAAAAATTTTTTTTTTGTTGGTCCCGCCTTGGTAAAATTATTGAAAAAATATTTCAGTTACAAATACGCAGCTGGCTTCCTGAATGAAGGTCGCATTGGTATTGCAG
This sequence comes from Synanthedon andrenaeformis, assembly GCA_936446665.2. NCBI lineage: Eukaryota > Metazoa > Arthropoda > Insecta > Lepidoptera > Sesiidae > Synanthedon > Synanthedon andrenaeformis. The sequence continues at coordinate 1,745,291 of OW387786.2, read as the reverse complement.
CTCAGATGATTGGACTATGTCAGGGAAGTTTGGATGCCACCATCCCTTATACATTAGAACGGAAACAGTTCGGAAAGAGCATTTACTCTTTCCAGGTGAGTGAGTGAGATTGTTTTTAGACATACATAAAACTTATTCTTTTACCTGTGTTACCTAATCCCTTATCCTCTACCCCACCAAGGTCAGCAGATGTTGCTTGTTTTAATAGGTTGTGGTCAGCAACCTAATGTACCTACCATTAATGGACCTTCAGCCTGTACAGATCTTCAATATATAGGTGCTATAATAATAATAAGTCACCTGCTATTGAGTTATCAAAAAGGGGTGAGGGAGTAATCCCAAATGTCAACTTCACCCTGCTAGTTAACCAACGAGGCTCTGGCGACCGAGTTAGTGGAGGTAACCACTCACCTAGAGCAGGCTACTAGACTACAGCCTCCATAAGATTCATAATATCTAAAAGAACTTGATCAGAAGGCAATGGGAAACCACTGCTACTATTTTTCCATAAAAGTTCTGTGCCCTATCCCACAAAACTTACAATTACAATTTTACAAGTGTCAAGTTTGTAATAATACAAGTGTGCGTACCACAAAATATACAAGTAACAAATTTGTAGTGGAAAATTCTTACAAATATGTAAATTGTATCGACAAGTCTACAATTTATTGTATCACAAAACTTTACATACGATACATATATTTTCCGGAAAACGTACAAATTTGTAGCTGACAATTGTTTTGTGCTACATTAAATTGTAGTAATAATTATACATATATGTAGAATTGTACCTACAAGTTGACAATTCCCTAAACGTGTGTAACACCCTCTTGCTACTATACGAATATTAGTAATTGCAGTATATTTTATCATATTTAGCGATTCCAACCCTTTGTACCACGAAATGCTTAGTTCAAGTAGCAGTGATAGTGAAGAAGAATTAATTGTAAGACGTACTAGGACATATAGAGAACGTATAAATTTAACTTTGACCGTAACGGATTTTACATTTAACCAGAGGTTCAGTGTGAGTAAATCTACCGTCGAATATCTACTACAGACTATTGGTGGAAATTTGTTACATATTTGTAGTTGTAACATTACAATTTTTTGATTATATATTTACAAATCAACAATCCTACAATTATGTCTGTCGTGACATATCTTTATTCTTTGTGATACGCTTTCACAAAAGTGACATATTTGTATACTGCAAACTTGTAACGAATACATATTTGTAATTATTGTGGTACATTTTTTTGTTTACAATTTAACAATTTTGTCGAATTGTACACTTGTAAAGTTTTGTGGAATAGGGCACTGGAATGATAAAACAATTTAAACTTCATAACCACGACAGCTCCCGTAAGGAGTGTACGACTGAAGAGAGACTATTGAATATGTTGTCAGCCTGTCTAGCTAGATAAATAAATAAATACACATTCCACACAGCACCATCTAGTTCCAAAGTAAGCAACTAATGCTTGTGTTATGGATACCAGACAGTTGATATACTACATAGATTACTTTTTTGTAAATACATACATGTTATAAATACAAAACATCCATGACTCAGGTACAAAGTTAAATGTTAAAACATAAACATTTTCCCCTAGCAGGATTCGAACCCGCGACTGTTTGGTTAACAGCTAGGGTTCCTAGCCACTAGACCAAACGTGTCGTAGATGTATTGAAAGCAATGAATAAGCGTTGAGGTCGCACTTTGCAGGGCATCAGCTTCCAAATAGCTCACCTGCAGACAGAGTTGGAAGCAGCGCGCCTGCTCGCCTACAACGCTGCCAGACTCAAAGAGCATGGACACGAGTTCGTCAAGGAAGCGGCCATGGCTAAATACTTCGCATCAGGTATCTTATCTACACGTTATGTAATTACTTTTATAAGTTTTAAAAAGTTTCCTATATGCTAAACCAGATAACAAACTATATATGTGCCAAATTTTATCCAAATCCGTTGAGCCGTTTCTGCGTGAAAGAGTAATAAACATCCATCCTCACAAACTTTCGCAGGATTATTTTTTTATTTTTCTAAAATAAAAGTAGCCTAAATTACTCCTTATATGTAGGTACCTAATATCTGTCATTGAAGGTTCCGTCAAAATCGGTCCAGTCAGCCGTTTGAATGTTTACTTAGATCATAGAATTCAAGTAAATCGTAAAAAAAATATGTATTTTTAACTAAAAAAAAGTTAAGCAATTTTGCTGTTCTAACTGAAAAAATAAATAAGTGACATTGTGTACCCTTTGTTACAAGGTCAATTAAATTGGCCCTAATTGTAATATACAAGGGCTTGCCTAGCTAGTGTGAGGACTCGCGGATTATTGTTGATTTTAATGTGTTACCTATATTAAATTATTTTAATTTGTTACAGAAATCGCACAAAGGCTGACGTCAAAGTGCATCGACTTCATGGGAGGCGTCGGATTCACTCGAGATTTCCCACAGGAGAAGTTCTACAGGGACGCCAAAATCGGCACTATCTATGAGGGCACCAGCAATATGCAATTGCAAACAATAGCCAAATACATTCAGCAGGAATATTCTAAATAAAATAAAATTTATACCATGTTTACTGTCATTTATTTTATTAAAAAAAAAACTTTTCTTTATATTTACCTACTTACTGCTTTTAATTTGAACCTTATAAATTCCTTACTCCAATACATGACTTACAGGAATTCATACGAGGCATTCTTAATGTAAAAAAATGTATATTAGGTACCTATATTCAATATGTGCGAATAGAGAAGCAAAAACTAAGCTTATTGTATTTTTGCAATAAAAATACAAAATACCCGAAATATTAAATTGGCAGTCCGTCTGGCGGCAGTAACCACCCCCTTACATAATAAGACCACTATTGAATAACAGCATGTGTTCAGTTGTGTTTCAGTGTGAGTGAAGGATATCGGAGCTCATTTCCCTATTCCTTAATATTGCTACTATTATTATTACTTAATATTACTGCAGCACACTTGCAGCAGCTTTGGCATTACTTATGTTAAGGTGTTGGTAGCCACCTACCATCAAGTTGACCATTATCCTGTCTGTCAACCTCTACATAAAAAACAAATAACAGATACTTCTACCCAGCAGGGATACCTAATAAATTATACTAATTAGAGATGCGCCGAGTAACACTTTTGCCGAGTAACGAGTACCGAGTTTTACTCGGTTCAATTTTTTTTCAACCGAGTACTCGGCCGAGTAACTCGGTTCAGTCAAATTTGAAATTCCCATTTCGCGCGCGTAAACAAGTACAAACACTTCTCTTTACTCTTTAATTTTGTCTCATTACTACTCATTCATTAGCATAATTTTGAATTTTTGATTTTGATTTTATTAATTGAGATTGTCAAAGATTTCCTAAATTAGTAATAAATGCTTTTTGATGAACACTGTTATTTTAATTATATCTACCTAAATATATTGCTTTTCTTAAACCGAGTATACTCGGCATTCAAACCGAGTTATTCGGCCGAGTACGAGTATCAAAAAACCCGCCGAGTACGCCGAGTACCGAGTATCAACCGAGTATTCGGCCCATCTCTAATACTAATAGTCTCACATAATTTTCGATTGACTATAATACTAGATACACAGTCTCATACAAAACAAAACCCAATAAGTGGCATAATGATTAGATATATGATGCATTTACATCTATTACAAGCTATATAAGAAAGTGTCAAAATTTTAATACAGTTTTTACAAAATGAAACTTAAGATTATTATGCATCCAAAGGAGCACTGTGCCATGTTTGCGGCTGAACGGATTGAATTATACTAATTCAAAAGCACACCTAAATGTTCCAAGTGGATGCTCATTTGCTGAGGACATCATTGTTGTAGCTGATTGTGTATCTAGTATTATAGTCAATCGATGCACACAATGGTAAATATAAGATCCAATTAAACAAGACTTTTGTGTAATTTAATTTATTATAAACTATTACAATACATAGACTAATAAAGTACTCTTTTAAGGTCTTCTATTTAAGGTTTAGGATCGTGTGGCAATTTAAAGCCAACCATTCTAGCGGTTTCTTGCACACTTCTTTCACCTTTTCCTTTAAACTCTTTGTTAATTTCTTTATATCTCCTCGAATGGTGTAAATAGTCATAGTAAGTCTTAGCTTTGAAGTGCATTTCATCGACAGCCTTACATAATTGTTGGTCTGTGACTTGATATTTTCTATATTGACCTAAAATGTACTGTGCCATTTGGTTTTCGGCAAGTTTTTTTGTCGATGATTGCTTTCTGAGTTCAGACAAAAGCTGTCTCAAAGTAACCAAGGCTGCCTTTGATGTTGTGTTAGATGCCATAGTTTAAACCTTTAAAAAGATTAGAAATTCAATTTTTCAACCATAAGCTTAGTTATAAATTCTTCAGTATTGTTATATTCTATGTTTACACTTTTCAACCAAAAATTGTCATCAAATTCTAATTTGTCTAAACAAAAAGTGTGTATAGATGTATCGTTGAAAATGTCCGTGTACTTAAAGCTATTTTCTAAAAATATCTCAACAACAAAAGGTTGAATTTTGTATATATACGGCACAGTTTCGGCAACAATTCTATTTGGTTGGTTTTCAATAAGTGATTTGAAACTATTGCTAATTAATATACAATTTTTTAAATTAATACTCCAGTTGCTCCAGAGAAAGTTATTGGTCAGCTGTTTGGGGCAGTGAGGAAGATATACTAGAGTTATATCTTGGTCAGATATTATGTAACTGCCTTCAGTATTTTCTTTTAAAACTTGAAGTCCTAACTCTTCAAGAACTTTACACTCGCCTTTGTAAAATATAGGGTCGTGTACTACAACATTTTCAACATGTAGTACGTCTTTTAAACACAGCAATAGTGCTAATTGACACTGCGAAATTTTGCATTCACTGATATGTCCCAAACCGAAACAAATTATTTCTACAACTTTTCTACACTTGATAACGCTACTCACAGATTTAGAAATATCGTCTAAATATTTTGACGATTTCAAATCATCCACTGCAAGGGCAATTCGCCTGAAATTCGGATAAAAATAAATTTAATTTTTACACTTCAGAATATAACCTCAAAATGAAATGCGTAATGTTATCACCTTTTAGCCTTAAATATATCAACATGAATATCTTGCACTTGATATTTTGTATCTCTAATTAGTATTTTTGTTTGTTTATTTTTATAATTACGTTTAGATTTCGATTTTACTAGTTGAAAACCTTCGCTGTCAAATTCTGCATTTGACATTTTTATTTGTAAGTTTTCATCTTTGATTGATCTTTCTTATCATAGAGCATAGACAATAAAACTAAAATACAATATAGTCTGTAATTATTAAGAATGATAATAAAAATGTATGATATTAACACAGTAAGATAAAGAATTTTATTAATAATTAAGTAATATGTTTAATTATTTATGATATCCTAAAATTATCGTTTTGGTTTCTCCATTTTTTAAATTTATTGTATGTACTTACTTATCTAATTCACACTTGCAATTAAAATTTAAATACTTGACACAATTAATTTGAACTTACAATTTACTAGATAATCATTGTTTCGAACAATGAATCGTAACTAAGTACTAATCGCAGGTAAAATGAAGGAAAGCAAACCTACTTGTATTTTTGAATTCAAGCATGAGTTCGATTATAGCGGGAGATTCAATTTTTTTTTTTGCTCTCGAGTATAATCTGCTTTGTATGTTTCTCCGCTAACTTCTGATAGTATTTCACTATTTCACATATTTCACTAGGAGCAATAAAAAGGAAGGTCTGTATTTATTACTTTCGATAAAAGAGGAATACAATTTTCCGAAAAAAATGCATCGTATTTTATAATCCTATAATTTAACACTTAGAAACAGTCGCCACGAGTTGTCTCAGTTTAAGTCAATATGTATCAATATATCAATTTGCGAATTTATGATGACCTCAATTAAATTAAGAAGTCATTTGAAAATGAATATTTATCTAAAATCTTTTATTAGGTATGACGTGACTGTTACGATACTACTCTATACGTAATTACTTGTTTAAAAACATATTGCGATACTACGAAAGGGAAAATTGAACGTAAACTCATAAAATCCTCACTCCGTTAATTCTCTATTCAACATGATTCAACATTCACTTAACACGCTTCAATAAACGCAATTAATGCTAAAGCAAACTATAATGAAATATAGAAAATCAATGGTTTTCGAAACAATATTTAGAAATACTTTTTCACCAGAGTACCTTATAATCGAATTCGACTAAATGTGTGGGTCACCTACTTTAAGTACCTATATTGTTAGTGCAAAGTTTAAATTAAGAAACTTTAATGTTTTGAAAAAATATACTTACTCACCTATAAGATACCTATTTTATGTACCTATAGTCACCTATTATTAAGTCAAACTTTTAATTTTAAATATATCCTACTCATCAAAGTAGGTATAACTGACTTGATAAGACACCTTTACTATAATGATATAATATAATAATAGAATTATTATATTATATTATTATATATCTACATATTATATTATTTATTAGGTATACAAAAAGGGACAAATTATATTTCCTATAGGGTGAATCCTAATTATTCTTCAGTATCTCTGAATAAACTTGTCTTCAGAGATACTGAAGTAACTGGCCACCCCTGGCATTACGCCCTGGGCACTTTTCAGTAGTTACCACCCCATTACAAAATATCACCGTGAAATGACTGCGTATGCACTTTTATGTGAGAGAGAAAGCTTTTATCTCTTTATGCTTATGGGTGTCGCATTATATTTAGTGGACCGCCAGCCTATCGGCTGACTATCACACGAAGAACTAATCACAACGTTTCAAGGATTGTATAATGTTTAAAATCATGTTATACAATAAAGACAACAATATATTCACATATAGGTACACATGTATGTGTTTGTAAGTGTGTATAGACTAGTTCCATAAGCAACCGCTGAGGTAGATATCTGTTACACCTTGTGTATTCAGTTCCGTTGTTGCGGAATAACGCATCTAGGTTAATTTGAAGTCATCAATAATAAATATTCGTTTCGTTCTGTAAATATTCGTTCTGTAACACCTTCTGACGAAATACGTAAAAAGGAGGCAAAATATAAAATATGGGTAGCTTAGAATAAAAAAAATTAACGACATTTTCTTTGCTTACCTTACCTCTTACTGGGATATCTATAGTCCTTCATTGATGAAATTACGGCAGGTGCATGTTTTGGAGGAATTTTAAAACAAAACTCTGTACCCAATAATATGAATGACATAAAAAGCTATAGGTTTTTGGCTTTTATAATATATATCTATAGGTACATCTTCTTATTTTTGCGGTGCTACTAGTGAAAGTTGACGATCAGCCTGGAACAATCCTGTCTGCCTCTTGTTCGATAGAACAGCTCAACAGAGTTAGCTATCTGGTTCAATCTCTGATGTTCTTCACAGTCACGACTTCTTTTTTCACTCAACTTTTCTTTTCTAGCGATTTTGCCTATCATCACTAGCTGAAGTAGGTCGCAGGTAAAACCCAGGTAGGATTATTCCTTTCACAAGCCGACCTTAGTATTATTAAGGATAAAGAATTAAAAAAGGATAGGAAAATTGGTTTTGCTATCCATTATTCTCTCACGGAACCACAACAGCATCCATGCCATTTATTTCACGCTGTTCTTCTGTTAGAGGGTTGATTACTGTCGCTAGACGCAGTCTGCCCTGACACAACAAAAAGTTATTCAAGTACATGGCACTACTATGCGTCCTTGTACAAAGAAAGTACTTTATATAATATGTAGGCTACGAAAATTACCCACTAACATACAGTGTGACATAGAGGACAAGCAAACACTGTGCATATCGAGTGCCCATTGTCCCATTTGTAAAGGCGCTAACAATCAAAATCTATGTCTGTACATTCGAATCACGCGTCTGTATTCGTTCCAACATACCGTAACACGAATAAGGCAGCAATAAAGAGCACCAAACGATATTATTAACTGAACAAGTTTAGTCACAGGACGACGCTTTTGAAAGCATCCCGACGCGACGCAAAAAGGCGCGCCTTTTACCTAATCATTCCTTTTTTAAATGCGTTCCAAGTTTAAATTACAAACGGACATTTTGTTTTTATCAACTTTCTAAATTAACGCCGCAATAATTTTTTATATTAGCTTGCACACTAATGACCGCTTTAAGAGTAATCTATTCAGAAAGGTGTATAATTAATTCGACTCGCTTGTTTAGTATTTATGTAACAATATTATAATAATTTTTTCCCCGTCGCGGCTGTGATTTGTTTATAGCGTATTTCAGTTGTAACGCCTCCGCGCACTGTGTTTATCGTGTTTACACATATTGTTATAGTATTGCGAGTTTAGTGAGTAAAATATCAATAAGTCATTGGTTTTTTATGTAAATACAATGGATCGGTATGCAGTGAATCGCAGGTCGAAGAAGAAGAACGATGGATTTCTAACAAAATGGAAAAGGAAATACGCGGGGAGAGTACTCAACAAGCATTCGTGGATAAGTAGCGGATATGATTTAAATGTACGTAACTACTTATTTTACTATATTATTTTACTTCGTTTAAACTTTTTTGTTTGTAAACCAATTGGAATGTAACGGGAAGCTTGCTACAATACTACAGTTTTATTCAATCGACTATTCTGAGATTAACTTGAACAAATGCAAGGACAAAAAAAATTAAAAGAACAGACAAACAGACAAAAAATCTAACAACTGTTTTTTTGACCTCGGTAACAAAGTTTACAAATTGTTTTTTTTTTTTTTTTGAAAAAAAATTGTACAGACACGTTTCGTCCTACCCGCATGTAAGCTTGCCTGCTTTTCAGCAAGTTCAGCAAACAATATTTAACCAGACCTCAGCGCTACGTGCAGAATCCAATTATGAGCCTTAAATCAATCAGGGACTATTCAAACATACCCAAAAATCTCATCACAATTTGTCTAGCCATTAAGGTGGAATACTTACTCACTTACAGAAGAATTAAAAAGAGGAGATAACGTTTCGATAAGCTGCTAATGAATGAGGCTTTATTGCTGATCTTAAACAGTATTTTCATTTTCTGGCAATCCTAATGGAGACTGGAGCTTGATGTTTCACTGTTGCACGCGACTTCGTCCGCGTAACTTTATAAAATACTAGCTGGTGCCCACGACTTCGTCCGCGTTGAAAAATATTAAGTAGCCTATCCTGTGTCCCGTACGTCTAAATGTTTATCTACCAAGTTTCATGAAAATCAGTTAATTCGTTTCAGAGTTATGGAGGAACATACATACATACAGAAAAAAATTCTAAAAATCGTCAATTTAGTTTCAGTATCATGTATAGAGCCTATAAACACGATATCTCTGAAAACAAAGTAACTTACTCCATGACCGACCCTTACAGATTTATTATTAGTATTGATAGCCTATATTACTCGGTGATAATGTAGCTTTCTATAGGTGTAGAAATTTTTAAAATCGGTCCAGTAGTTTTTGAGTCAATTACAAACAAAAATACGTATCCTCTCTCTTTATAATATTAGTAGGTGTGGATAGATTAGATTACACTTGCTCATTCGATCGATATTTGAAGCAGGCTATCATTTTCCTGGAATTTCTCATCGAGCGCCTGACGGTTCCCTCACTTTGACGTTAGGCTTTTGTTTTTACAAGTTACATACAACACATCTATGGTTACAACAAATATTAGAGAAATTGGAAATATAATATATAAGATATATTGATCAATTTGCTTTTGATTTCCTTACAAGAGCCCACAGCCTTCGTGCCTAAGGCCTAAAGCATAAAGCCGACGCTGAAGACTGTATGGTTGAATAAATACTTAGTAACAGGCTCAGAGGATTGTCACCGGTCATAATGTGAAGAAAAAATAGGCTTACTAACTGATACCGCAATGGCGTAAATGTTTTCCTGCATGACCACTTAGAACATTAATTAACATTAATGTGTAAATGTGTATTTTTCATCGAGAAGGTTTTTGTGGGTTCAAGTCGGGTGAAGCCGCCAAGCACGGCTTGTATCTAGTCAATATTTTGATATCATTTAGAGACCCTACTTTGTATCACTTTCACCGATGAAATTAATGTGTGTCCAAAAATGGTAACAGTACAATAACTACGTGACGAAATTGTTTCAATGCAACTGTCATTACATATTCTGTGACGAATAAGTTTCCTATTCGTCACCAATTTTTATACATAGGTTGTTTATTCTTTTGAATACCAAACAAGGTAGCTTTAGTAATAATTTCTTACATTTAATTTAAGTAAGTATATTTTTTATACCGTATTTTATAGGTAATTTTTAAGAGATATCTATTATTGGCTTAATGTCAATAATATCTTTATTGAAACAATAAAATTACAATCTATTTTTAGATATATAAAAGGAAGTCGTGTTAGTTGCACCAATTATAATTCGAGAACGGCTGAACCGTTTTTGATGATCTTTGTTTTGTTTTATTTGTTTCCGCCTGGAATAGCAGAATAACTATTAAAACGTCTAAAATATTCACGAAGAAAAAAATGTTTATGAAATTAATTTTCTCATACATTTTGTATGGAACGGCTGTTTATTCTGAGGCTGTACGAAGTTTGCCGGGTCAGCTATTAGTAGATCACAAGGGCCAAATATGCTCTTGCAATCCCTATAGCATGATATCATGGCATGTTGATTTCAAGGGATTTGGAAAAAGGTAAGAGATAAAATTTTCTTACTATTGCTTAGGGATTTACTTATGTTAATTAATATAAATAATACATAATTATTAACTATGTATTTAGAAACAGTGACCATAATATTCTGCTAACAGTATCTTAGATAATTAGGTTCTCTGCTAACAATAACTTTTTTCACCTTGATTTTACCTGGTAAGTACGTCCCTGATTTCAAGGACGCGTTCTTGTATCCACGGTCGCGTCCTTGTTCCCAAGGTTATATCGAGACCGAGAGGGTTCGTGTACCTTTCATTGCCAAGGACATACTTTGGCCCATTCATGGACTTGTCGTGTATCTCGATGTGAAATTCGGAATGTATTATAAATTTCGCAACTTTGTATTGTAAATAAATGTATAAATGTTCATTTAATGACCCAGAAAATAGTATCAAGTGTTCCAGAATCCAGAAAATAGTCATTAGGTGATAGTTACCAACTAGAAACAAGAGAACCGTGCCTGACAGCTGACCTATACATATAAGAGAAAAAACATTTAGTACTCAGAAGCCAGTATTTCAAATATTCACGCTCAGACCATTAGTAAGTACTAATTACTCAAACATTTACTTTAATCTTGTTAATTATGATGTATGAACTCCGCCATAATAAACGCAGGGAAGAAATTACAACTCTTTAATAATTATTGTACATTTTTCTACACTAACGAGGCCCCGTAATTATCTGTGCACAATTTCACATTTCCCTCCATATTTTAGAGCGTTCACTTTCATTAATATATACTCCGAGGTCGACGTGAATTAATGAACTCAACATCAAAGTTACCTTAGATTGGATCTCAAGTTGCTTAGAAGGTGTATTGCACCGTGTTTTATACAAACTTAATATAACATCTCAAAATCGGATGCTATGCTATATAGAGCCTTATTTCCTTGTAATAAAGTGATGAATTCACAATAGGACTGTTTATAAAGCAACCTTTACAATGTTGCAAGAGTATGTCCTACAGTCAAGTCGACGTTTCGTACTTATAAACATTATTCTTGTTCCATTGCTTAGTTGCCTGCACAGAGTTTTATAAGGGCAACGTATCGCGGATATTATAAATGTTGATATTGTGATATAAAACAGTTTAAAACTACATTTAAAGTTAATTAGCGATTAACTAATTTGTATTTGTCTGTGGATTGTTGACATACATGCAATTAAAAATTTAGGCGCCAAATTAGTGAACTGTCAAAACGTATTCATAAAAAGTGCTCTGTGTAAAAGAGAATTTGTAAAAAGAACGTTTTGTTTTTTAAATTCGTGTGACAAAAGTGAGGTCAAAGGTGACAGTAACTATGCCCCAGATTTTCTTTAAAAAAGTAATGATTGTACAGGAGCGAGCAAACTTCGAGGTAAGCGACTTTCACTTTTCGCGCGCCCCGACTCGGATTTTGCGTTCCTTGCCGGTTCGTGCCTTTGTAGTACTGTTATTTATTTTATGTTTATTTTTGTTTATGCTAGTATTCCGCCATGTCTAATTAAAACTGATAACTGTGCGGAATTGTCTATTATTTTAATTATTATTTCTTAAAAATAAGCGTCGGTATAGTACCTAGTAAAAAAAAAACAGTGGTACATAAACTATATATGTAAACGACAGTGGTATATAAACTAAATATGTTATCTTATATAAAACCTTTTGTCATAAAATATCTTCGAGCACTTGTATATCTTGTGAACATTATGGTTTTAATATTATTACGTCGTACAAAATTTGTATAAAAAACTATACTAATAATGACCTTAAAGTATAATTAACTAGATAAACCTCTACTATAAGTATACATAGATAAACATTAGTAGCTAGAAGTGGCCTTAATAATACATATCTGTTCTAGTAAATTATTTACTCGTTATGCAGCACTAAGTACGGACATAGGAGGAGCTACACATTAATTAACCTTTCAGATGCAGAGGTAAACTTCATTTTAATTGTTATTATTTGTAATAATAATAATATCTTTTTTTTACGAAAATTTATATACACAAACATCCCACGTTTATCGCTCTTTCCATTTGTGGAAATCGTAGGAAAATCCGTTGCGTATTTTATATTTATTTATTTTATGTTTAGAATGTTTAGAAAAGATTAAAATATAGATTAACATACTTTTCACCTCTCCAGCAAACTCGCAAAAACACGCAGAAAAATCGATTTTTGCTGCGAGCGTGATCCGAAATTCGAACACCACCTTTTGGAATGTATTTCGGCGCAGAAAAGAGAAATGGTTCGTTCAGAAAATCATTATGGCCCATCGATTTAACTCAATTTTAATTTTATTTATTGAAACTTTAGTTTGTAAATTGTATGGGTATTTTTAAATCGTAATATTTAAAATAGTAAACATTAATCCTTAAAAATATCATTTTTGGTTTTCATGCAATGCATGCATATTTTCATGCAAAATGCAACCAGTGCGATTTCCGAACGCAACATCTAAAAAAAATGTAAATTAATAAAACTTTATCAAACTTTTATCAGCATTGTTGTTGATTTATCAACTTGTTCAAGTTTATTCTAAGTTAATTTCTTTAAGTATATTTATATACTTAAAGAATAATTAGTTTGTCCAGCCATAGTCGACTAGAGTTAGCCCAGCTGTGAAGACAGTTGTCAACTCCAAAAAGTTGAGAGATCAACTTTCTAACGCTGAATATACACAATAATACAACCATTTCAGTGTCGAACAAACCTTTAATCTGATAAATTGCAGTAATTTTACTTACAACTTTTAATATTGTTAATTTAGTTATGTTTTATGAGAGTTCTTTGACTATAATAAACATAATTGTTTCAATTGATTTTCTTATCTAAAGATGACCTAGTAACACTTTTCTCGCTGTTGAGGTGAAAAGTTGTATGTTTAACATGTTTCAATTTTTTTAATGTCTCGTGCCTTTAAATATTGAAAAATTGAAAATTTAACATTCAAACGGCATTTAAAAAAACATCCGGAACGTCACCCTGTGAAAAATTCGAAAATACCATTTACAAGCTAATATTTAATCAAACTACAAAATAAAACCTTCTGTAAGATTTAATGTAATTTTTCCATACAAACTTTTTTTCCTTGCCCGGACTAATATTAATAGAATCACTCGCTATTCGCTTGTTCGTGATTTAAAGTCGGCACTCGCAGCAAAAAACAATTTTGCTCTTTTGTTGAACAAATAAATTATTCTACGTCAATCTTATGCATGAAATATTTTTATATTTTTTTTTTTAAATGATAGCGTATTTGTTATTTTTGTTTTTTGTCGTTTATAATTACATAAATTGATCATAATTGCGCTGAAAGAGAAGTGTTAATTACGACTTTTACGTCGTAATGTCAAATAACGCAACATTTTTTCGTGACAAAATTAATAATTGTGTAAGAAGCATGTTTTATGAAACAATTTAATAAGGTATTATTTAGTATTCAAATTAAACTTTTTTTTATTAATGACTACTTGATTTTTATTTAGGTCTTTTGCAACAGACATAAACCTTAAACTACGGTAATAAAAATATTTGCCATAATGTTTTACAAATATTTGATCGAGTTCGATTCCTTATTGCGTATGAGCGTAATTTAAAAGATGTTAAATCAAATGCATTTTTTCTTAGTTAAAGAATCGAAGGAACAAATAACTATTTAATAAATAACTATTTATTAAAAAAACAAATACTAAGGAATAAATTTACCCTCACCGACCTATTTATTAAATAGATCTCCAATAGATCTAGAAATAGATATCTACCTATTTCTAGATCTATATCTATTCTATATTTATTAAATGTCTATTTAGAAATAGATATCTATATTTATTTAGAAATATATATCTATATCTATTTAGAAATATATATCTATATCTATTTAGAAGTAGATATCTATATCTATTTATTATGTTTACAAAGATATTCGTTTCTGTGCAATTAAATAAACATCTAGTAGAGATCATAGATTGGCGAGAAATCCAATGCAAGTTTAGTTTTATCTTAATCTTGCTTAAGTGTGTTTTTTAGTCTATGACCCAATTCCCTTGAGTTTTTTTATACATTTTTCTTAACCATAAAATTAGACACGTTGCTTAGGTATTGGTCAATGTTAAATGATTACTGTTTTTGTAAAGCATTGACATTTACATAATTTCATTTATTTAGATCTCCTTTATTAAATCTTTAGAATAGCATTGTCTTATAAGAATTTTGCAATTTTATATATACAGGGTGGAAAAATAAGTCGGGAAACTACCTTAAAAACTTAAGTTGGCTCATTTTACATAAAGGAGCCATTCCTTTATTTTTAAAAAGAAACAAAACTGCATTCAAAGATTTTCTAAAACTCGCTTGGCTCGCCCGGGACTCGAACCAACTAAAATTAAAAAAAAACAAACACTCCCTATTTTATTATACTAATCGCTAGGATTATTATTCAGGATAAAATTTCTCTAACAAACATTTGGTCTTAAAAATCAAAATGAACGTAAAATCTAACATTAACTTTATTTTGTTATCAATTTGTTACACTTAAATTATTTCACTGATAAATTGTTCGAAATGAACAATGTTCCGGATACACAAATTTAGTCTCCGTTGAAATTAATTTCTTGTAGCCTTTAGCAAAGTGTTGTGGTGTATGCCCCTAATAACATTTTCTACAACCCTTAGCTCTTGCACGGTGTCATAACACGTTTCATAAATAACATTACGTTCATTAAAGAACTTGAGTACTAAATAGGTATTCTTCATGGATATCTTGTACGACCGACGAGAGTAAGACCAAATGTTTGTTAGAGAAATTTTATCCTGAATAATAATCCTATCGATTAGTGTAATAAAATAGCGAGTGTTTGTTTTTTTAATTTTAGTTGGTTCGAGTCCCGGGCGAGCCAAGCGAGTTTTAGAAAATCTTTGAATGCAGTTTTGTTTCTTTTTAAAAATAAAGGAATGTTTCCTTTATGTAAAATGAGCCAACTTAAAGATTTAAGGTAGTTTCCCTCCAGGGCCCGACTTATTTTTCCACACTGTATATATGAACTTATAATACTTCAATAATTTAAAATAAATAAATTACTTAATAACTTTCAATAAGTATCTAATTAAATAAATAATTCAACTTTATACTACATAGTTGCATGGGAACAATTTTGGTTACACAGGTATCCCCAAAGTGGGCAGAAAAAATCATACTTGCAAATTTCATTATGTATTCTCTTCTTCTAAGGTAGATATTATCAATATCTAATATAGCATACAAAAAATAAAGTAGGTACAATAAGTTTGTAATTAAGTCTACAATAAATACATATATAATATGCAGTAGTATTAATTTTATAATATAACATATTTGTGTATTTTTTTATTCAGTAGGTAGTATAGACGTAGCAAGAGAGCTCACTGATTTCTGCTGTCAATAAGTAGGCAGATCGTCTGGCGGCAGAATCCATCAGCCCTCACAACTCGTTATCTGTTATTTATTCCAAAATTTTAATTCTATTATTTATCTAATTATTTATTTATTATTTATCTTAATTCTAGTATAATTTATTATTTTTATAGTCTCATTCTCATATTTGTTTTGGAAGATGTGACAAAATAATAGTGAAATACCGATCGATACATAAGTAATTTAGTCTGAATTTGTATAATTAAACGCATTCAGTAGCAACCACTCACTAACGCATTTGAACGCCATGACAGGCGCATTGCAAAACTATGCATTGCCCAGTCGCAGTTACCATCGACCTCATAATGTCTATCAGATTCCAATCAGTTTTATCTATTAAATAGATAAAACGATTACAATATTTATTGGAATTTATTGTATACCTTTATTTACTTATTACATTATTTTATGTAATTACTAGCTGGTGCCCACGACTTCGTCCGTGTTGAAAAATATTAAGTAGCCTATCCTGTGTCCCGTACGTCCAAATGTTTATCTACCAAGTTTCATGGAAATCAGTTAATTCGTTTCAGAGTTATGGAGGAATATACATACATACATACAGAAAAAAATTCTAAAAATCGTCAATTTAGTTTCAGTATCATGTATAGAGCCTATAAACACGATATCTCTGAAAACAAAGTAACTTACTCCATGACCGACCCTTACAGATTTATTATTAGTATTGATTACATTATTTTATGTAATTATTTGAATTTATCCTATTATCGAGTTTACCGTCAATCTAATGAAATGAACAAGCTATATGACCGCGACATTTTTTTGCTTCAAAATTTTTCATGCTTAGGTGAGCATGGAAAAATCAAAACTTTACAAAAACTTACAAAAGCGATAATTTATAGGGAAAAAATTTATGTGACTTTGTTAAATTAGAATACTTATTATTCACACTATTCACACATTGGTTACATAAAACAAAACTAATTAAACTACTTTAAAAATGAAATTGTACAGAGATTTTTTTTTTACATTTTATATTTTGTTTATTCGTTGCTTGACAACGTATTTTTCAGTGACTCGCGCAACATCACAAGTCTTTTCTTATATTTCTAGATGATTATATATATGTATAACTAGCTGGTGCCCACGACTTCGTCCGCGTTGAAAAATATTAAATAGCCTATCCTGTGTCCCGTACGTCCAAATGTTTATCTACCAAGTTTCATGAAAATCAGTTAATTCGTTTCAGAGTTATGGAGGAACATACATACATACAGAAAAAAATTCTAAAAATCGTCAATTTAGTTTCAGTATCATGTATAGAGCCTATAAACACGATATCTCTGAAAACAAAGTAACTTACTCCATCACCGACCCTTACAGATTTATTATTAGTATTGATAACTACATATATATTAATATTCATGTAGATGACTATATTTTTTAAAAAAAGGTAAAAATCTACACTCCCTTTTAGTAATAAGAATGTAGAGGCTAACTGCAAAGTTAAAAGTGGCTTGGATGACGTCAAGTGGCGCCAACAGATGGCGCCCGGGGTCACGTGATTGTGCGTCACTTTTCTTACATCGATCAATCGGAGTTTTGTTGACCTTTTTCTGTCTTGGTATCGTCTCATTATGAGGATGCCTCCTGAAATAGTCAGCCGCTCTCACTAAGTTCTAAGTTTTATTTTATTTTTGCTCTAATTTAAATATAAGGATACAGCAATGTGGAAATATTGGAAGATGATCCGACAGACAGACGTCGTTCTGTCAAATGCTAAATATTGGACTGTTGCAACTGATGTGACATTTATACAAAAAAAAAACCAGGGCATTGAAGTCCAAGGAAGGCTGAGGCGCCGTAGTTAAAACGCGTAGTTCGTTCGATCGGAATTTTGCGCTTAGCAACACATTTTGCGATTTATTTTTATTTACATGGATAGATAAAATTAATTGGCATACGCCTTAACAGATAAAAGGAGAGACGTCGGCATCGAGGATTACTACTTACCAAACGACCACAGTATTGGTTTTCATTACAACCTACAATCTAAAATATCTATAACATAGATTTTCACACATTGGATTACATTATTGGCGTTTTCCTAACTCGATTAACAATATTACTCAATGATAAATGTATTATTTTACTAGTGAAAGAATTTTTTAAGTCGGTCCAGTAGTTTTTCTGTTTATTGCCCAAACAAAAATACACATCTTTTCTCGTTATGATATTAGTATAGGTATATAATACTAGATTATAGTATAGATGTTCCCTGCGGCTACTTCTATCTTGAAATTTAACGTTATAAAAACCTTCTTCCATGAAAAATAATTGCCAATTTTTAAGACGTTCGGTCAAACTGTGTTGGAGTTTAGCGATTACGCCTATAGCCAGATAAACCTGTCAAACAAATGTCAAACGAAAGATAGTCGAGTCTAAAGGTTAAGTGAGAGTTTACGTAATAAATAGTGTAAACTAGAAAGATTGGAGGATTCGCAGAGGCCAAAGCGACTTTCACAAAAGAAGTTATGTAAATTTCCATGTCTCATCGTAACTCGAGATAGGACTGTTTTGACGTGCTTCCTGGCAAAAAACTGACATAGATTGTATTCGTTTGATACTTAGATGCTTTACTATAAAGTTCTTTTACATTATAAGATTTTAAAGTAGGTATTATCTTCATCTTTTAAATATTGTAAGTAATGTTTCCAGGACTGTTATGTAGTATTGGCATTATCACTGGCTGCTGAAGAATCAGAATCAGGATAAAATATTCAACAAGTAGGTAAATATTTATATGTATAGAGTACATACTTCAAAAAAAAAAGAAAATATATTTTGAAAAAAGTATTTCAAATGCAAAATGAAATAGGTAGGTAAGGTATTTTGCCATTTTTTAAGTGGCTAAAGCCGTAAATAGTAACTCAGTTTTCCATTGTTTACGCTACGAGAAATAGAACGGATCCGTCACTATTCGCTGCCACCAAATTACAAAAACAAACAGAGAAAGTAGTGATATTTAATCTATCCATCAAATGTTCCTAATTTATTGATTACAACTGGTGTCCACGACTTCGTTTGCGAATTAAATTCGATGTCCCTAATACTTGTGAGCGTTGAAAACAAAACCTATTACGCAATTGCGTTACGTGTTTTCCATAATCACAAAAGAAAATATGAACTTTCCTCTTACGTTTGAGACGCTCTTGCCTAATGTTTGTATTTTAAAGTAGTTTTGACTACCAAACGAGTTTTGTAAAAAAAAAAAATTTTCTCCTTCGAATTAAACTAATTACTATTTACATTTTTAAAAATTAAAAATGTATTTTTTTTTTAATAAATGTACTGTAAAATTACAGTTAGTATTGCCTCAGTATAACGATTTATTGAAATTAATTTCTGGGTGATGGCTTGCTTTTGTTTTGTGGGGCCAAAAAAAATAGTTATATCGTGATGACTTTACCTTTACAGGATGGATTCAAATAGAAAAGAAGTTAACCGTCACGCTCACCTCAAGCGTAACAATCGCCCCGTGATAACCGTGTAATTATATTTTATAATGAGCAGATTTCATGCCTCAAATTATAATTTTCAGATACAAAGAAAAAGTATTTATTTAAAGAAAAAGTATTTTTATGTATAACCTTATTATATGCCTTTGGTCACTTGTAAAGTAAAATATTTAATACAAAACATGGCACTCCAAAGGTCTCGAACAGAAGACCAGTGTAATGACAGACTATGACAGACAGAACTTTAGCTATTATGTGTCAGTGTATGAGTAAGAGAAGTCCAGGGGTTATTAATCTTTGGTTTCTTATCTTTGGTTTCATTCTACCACAGTACACTAGCATATCCCCTGACGTTGCTTGTGTAATAGGCGCTGATAACCACCAACCACGTGGTAGACTTCCACTAGTACAAAAAGGACTTTTCAGTAATATACACAACATATACACATGAGTTGTACAAGCATATACAACTAACGTAAACTGACTCTTATCAGGATCAGTAGAGTAACTCTATTTTGTTTACTTTACAATTAAGGGTAACCACAGAGTGAGATTTAGCGTAGCCCGAAAAGTTAACTTTGTCAGCAAAATATAGGTCCCGAACTAGTCCCGAATGAGAAGAGAAAAATATATCTAACATAAAACTTTATAATTGACTAGTGGCCCGCTCCCGGCTTCGCACGGGTGCAATTTTTTACTCAATTCAGCTGATAAAATTACCTTACAACGCCATCTGTTAGAACCTATTGGAACTCACAGATAAATAATTGCTGGATTGAATAGGTATCAACAGATGGCGCTATGTTAATAATATTATATAATTTGCAAAAAAATAATAAACAAAATGAGATATAAACTATCCTGTCTTTTAAGTTGGACCAAATTACATATAGTTACGAAATTTTATCAAAATCGGTTCAGTAGTTTGGGAGTTTATCGCGGACAAACATGTGACACGTAATTTTTATATATATAAGGATTATTATAAAACAATCGCTGCTTCTTTACACATATATCTATACCTACATAATATAAAATTCGCTCCTTTCTGTTTCTCAGCTATCTTGTTCTGAACCCCCCAACGGATTTTGATACAGTTTTATCTATGGAAAGAGCGATAAAGGAGGAATGTTCGTATATATATATATATATATATATATATATATATATTATAATTTGAAGAAAACAATTTGTGTCCTGGTGGGTCGCTGGTCACAAATAAAAAATAATTATTCATTGAAATAAAAAGTAATTATCATGGTAAATGATCTTATAAAATGCATTAAGCAAGAAAATTAATTTGCTCGAGCACAGAGTAGAGAAATGTCTCAATTTTAATGTTTTAATTAGTTTTTTATTTGTGTCAATAGCTTAAGTAAAACTACAATTAACATTTTAATTTACATTGTAAAAAAAAGATTAAAACATATAAGAAACAGGACAATTCCATTTCTAAATTACCATAATGTTTATAGTTCAAAAGCCTTTATAGCCTTTATGTGTGAAAGTATTATTTGTAAAAGTTGTTTTATTTCTCGCTTTAAAACCAGTCTACTGTCTTTTTTCCTCTTGTGACTTTTTCGATATTCTGTCTCGCTTCCACGGTCTATTAAAACTCGATGCTTATATCATAGTAAAAATATGAATCGATTTGGTTTTTTTTTGTCTGTGTTATAGTTTTTTTTTTTTTTAATAAATCAGGTCAGATACTAAATTAAATATATTTGACGAGCTATATGACTTAGGGGTGCCGGATTCTATTTCCTACAAACACAAGAATGAAAATAAAGTTTTCAAACTTAGCTCTGGTCTGGGTCTGTAATTAAGTAACTGATTACTGTTAATATGAAATAAGTAATCTACAAAAATTGCCATCTTTAACAGTTTGGTTAGAACTTCTCAAGAAACTTGAGCAATTTACTTTTAAATTTTTTTAAATAAAGTACCGTACTATTCAATGTTTCACTACTAAAACGAGAATGGCTTAAAATAAAAGCATTTTATGATGTTACTTCAAAGTAATATTTAGCCTTTTTACTAACGTAATAGTAGCTAATCTTTTTTTATATTTACTTCCGTTTACTTCTCAAAGCACAATTTAGATTTAATTGTGACTCTTCGCTTCCTTTTACATAAAACACTTACTTCACTAAGGTCCAATTTTATGCTTTTGATAAAAAAGGTAAACAAACAATTCACGACATATAGTTTTCGAGTTTTAACCTTAATTACACATTCATATGTACACGAATTCATTTACACTCACTAAACATAATATTCTTTACGATATGTATCCAAAATTATTGCATATTTTCAGAGGAAAATGTAAAAAACTCGATAAAATCGTCACATAACCTACAATACCAATGGACGTCACAGAGATTTTGTCTATGGTTTTAGA
Organism: Synanthedon andrenaeformis; assembly: GCA_936446665.2. Lineage (NCBI taxonomy): Eukaryota > Metazoa > Arthropoda > Insecta > Lepidoptera > Sesiidae > Synanthedon > Synanthedon andrenaeformis. The sequence goes on along the minus strand of OW387786.2, from coordinate 1,723,199 downwards.
GACGGGACATATACACGACCTAAGTCATTTGGAGTCACATAAGGTTTTGATTCGTACATAAATTATCAAGTTCACAATTCTATATACATTTTTAAAGTTTTAATTTATCATAATTCATAACCGTAGACGAAAACACTTTATGAAATTATTTTTGATTATATGGCATTAATAAAATAGATTACTTAAAATTACCACTAAAATGATAATTCGTTTTTATTTATTATTCTTATTAATAATAATATTTTATTCGGTTTTGGTTTTTACGCAGGTGCAAAATGCAGTGTTGCCATGGCTGAGAATGAGTTACTCACTGAGTCAACTCTCTTTGATATGCCTATTGTAAAAATCCCATCTCTAAAACAGGTCAGTGACCCTGGCGACCTCATATTTGTTTACCTTTTTATCAAACGAATAAAATCGGACTATACAATTGGTGGCACCTTGTATTGTACCTACTGAATTCACCCACACATTACAAGTATTTGAAAAAATCTACTTCACGAGGACTATGGAAAATTATTTCAAAATTTTCTGTGTTTAATCAATTTCTTTTTAACCTGAAGTGCAAGAAACTGTCTATTCACTTGGGATGGTATTAGTCGCAAAATGACAGAAACAACACTATACTTCAATTCAAATTTAACTCAAATTAATTTCTTCCGGAAGTCATTTGGTCATCAAGCCTTAACAAAAATTAAGGCAATATTTTACAAAAAATATTCCAACGCAACCATTCTCCAATAGCAGATGGACAATTCGGACTTTTTGGTCGGTCACGCGAAACTAAAAAAAAAAATTATCAAACGAATCTTTTTTTTTATTACAAATGGCTAGACAACTAACTGTAGTCAGCGATTATGTCACAGTGCGTGCCTACAAGGATGTAATTATGCAAGTATGGAAGTGAATGTTGGAGTCTTATACTAATTATAATATCGATTGTAGAATGGAATTAGAATTAAACTTACTGTCGGAAATACATATTCTTTATATACCAGATCAGGAACAGTCTAAAAGCTAGAAGTTATTTTATTTCTGATACGTTTTCACTATCATTTACAGAATACATATTATCTTATCTTATTTCTTACTATTCTTACTATTCTCATTCTTACTAGTTCTTGCTTAATATTGTAAATGTGAAAATAACTCTGTCTCTCTGACTGTCTGTCTGTTACCTTTTCACGCTTTAACTACTCAACCAATAAACGAAATTTTTTATCCAGAAAAAATTACTGTTCCCGAGGGATCATCTAAAATAATATAATTAAAAAAATGTCAGTCGTTGGACTGCACGTCTGAAGTGAAAACTATTACATTAGATGACAGTGTCGCAAGTTCAATGGCGATTTTTCCTGTCTCAAAAATTGTTCTTTTTTTAAACGCTATATCTGAAAATATACAGAGATGTCATTTACGGTTACATTACACGACAGTGTCGCGAGTTCAATGATTTTTTCCCATCTCAAATATGCCCAACGCGCCTAAAGAAGTTTTCACCTCAAAACTAACGCCTAGCACCAAAAAAGTAAATGTCAGCTATTATATTGCTTATATATATTTCTATTTTTTCCAATATTTTTTTCTAAAATTTTTTTCTTGCAAAAAAAATATATTATATTTATTTGACTTTATTTCTGAGTGAGTAGCTAGAGTAATTTTATTACTCTAGCTATAGCTACATAACCGCAGGCAAAATCTGCTAATACGTGAAAACAATTTAATAACCTGGTTTCAACACCTGATCAAATCTCATTCACTATACTATTATATTATTTAGGTTACCTGTATCAACTGTCACACCGCTACTTTGACTTATTTACTCTGCTTAGTGCGTATTAGTTCGATAGCCTTGAAACAGATTTAGTTAAACCTAAGTGTCTAGTTTTTACTACTTACGACAATGCATAAATTCTATGAAATATCAAATAAGTATTTTAATAAAAGTACCTATCTATACTAATATTATAAAGAGAAAAAATTTGTGTTTTTGTATGTTGTAATGAATAAACTCAAAAACTATCAAAAACTTGGCCGATTTTAAAAATTCTTTCACCTATTACTAACGAATAACATAGGCTATACTTTATAAAGTTATACGCGGACAAAGTCGCGTGCACCAGTTAGTCTGTATATATAAAAAAATCAATGCTTGTGTTTGTCCTCCTAAACCTCTCAACCGATTGTAATTCTATTTTCACTTATGGAAAAAGCTTCATAATGAGGACTAATGAACAAATACAGATTTAATATACCATTTTTAAGGGATTTTTTGTTTAATACCTTAAAAACTTCACTTAAAGTATTCTGTGACTTGTATTCCAATTACTTTTATAATATGAGGAATTATAAAACATCTTTATATTATAAACGCTAAGTAATAAATGTTATTTTACGATGATAAATAAATACCATTATACTCGTAAAAAAATTGCGATTGCCTCTCGCCTCGCCGAGGGTGTCGGTCGCCAACGACCTTCAATTTCGTTTCCTATACTTTGTGGGTATAAAATCTACAGTTCTTTGTTCAACAACTAAGTTCAACAACGTATTTATGTGTTTTAATAAAATATGCCTACAAAAACTCTATAAAGTACATAGTATTTATCAATACTAATAATAAATCTGTAAGGGATGTAAGTTACTTTGTTTACAGAGATATCGTGTTTATAGGCTCTATACATGATAATGAAAATAAATTGACTTTTTTAGAATTTTTTTCTGTATGTATGTTTGTTCCTCCATTACCTTTTTTAAAAAATATAGTCATCTACATGAATATTAATATATATGTATGATCCTCCATAACTCTGAAACGAATTAACTGATTTTCATGAAACTTGGTAAATAAACATTTGGACGTATGGGACACAGGATAGGCTACTTAATATTTGTCAACACGGACGAAGTCGTGAGCACTAGCTAGTAATTAAATATATTCATATAGGGAGGTCCGTAGGTACTCAATGGATTTTAAATACGTGATTTCAAAAGTATTTATTTAACCAATGATATTACCTACACACACAAAAATTGTAGTTAATATGTCTATTATTTGTTCAAAAATAAGAAATAAATTTATTAATAAATTTTAATCGTTGTTAAGTGTCGTTTTTCATAATCAACAACAAAACATAAAGTAGTTCTATTATTTGTCTAATTATTCATTAGGTACTTAACTAATAATTTTTTACCAAATAATTATTTTAATAAATCAAAAAATAATTTAAGTATCAAATAATATGTAGTTTCTTAAATAATTTATATACTTATTTTTGTATTAAGTTATTTATGACATACTTTTCATAATTAAGCCATAAATTATTCGCTAAATTATGTTGAAGTTATATTCAGTGCTTCATAAAATCTATTTGTCCACTATTTTTATATGATCGGGCTTGATTTTTAAATGCCTTTAGTTCCATACTTGACTTTACGCATCCTTAATCCTTAGTCAGTTTAGTCAAGTAAAGGATACGCATCCTACTATATACTACTATTGGAACAAAATTTTAATCTATTTTATTCAAATTCAAAATTTAAATTCTAAAGCAACATTTCAATTCAGTTTATTCAGATTCAAAATTCAGTTTAGTCAAGTCAGTTTAGTCACTAGTCAGTATTATTCCGCGCCTTGTAAGCGCGACACGTATACTTTGTCGGCGCCTATTCGAAAAACTTCTCGTGCGTTCAATATTTCCTTATTCTAAATTATTCCGTGACAAATTTAATACAATATATTGTTTTATAGTTTGTACCTGTTTTATGACGTTTAATTTTGAACAGTTTTTTAGTGTTCGCATGGATTTTTAAATTCTTTTTTTGCATTTTGCAAGGTAAGTTTTGTTTGCAAGTTAAAATTTATGTTTATATAGTAAAAATGACTTAATATTTTAGTTACAAGTTATATATAAGTATAAAAAACAACCACACGTTAAATGGTTTGAATATATTGAAAACAATTTGAAAATGTTCAACAAAGTATTTGTTTATCGTTTAAGTAAGTACCTACTTGCAATGTCAAGGAATTATAAGGCTGTTGGGCTGTTTGATAGCTTTTAATATCATGTTTTAATGCCCTTCTCTTTATATAGGTTTACTGTAATGGTAGGCCTCAAGAATGGTAGACCGATTTTAATTCGGTTTTACTTATGAAAAGAGGAATAGACGGGGAATTTGTATATATTATATTGTTTAAAAATTGCACGCCGGGCGAAGCCGGTAGATATAAAATAGTCGTTGTGAGTAGCCTCTCTCTTTTTCTCCGATAACTCTATTGAGATTATACTTTGTTGAGATTTTGTATCTCAATAAAGTTTTACAACACTTTATTGAGATACAAAATTATTATACAATTTATTAAATCACGGTTAACAACTCAGTTAGTAAATATTTTTATTTCGATTGGCAATGATTATCTCCATCTTTATCAACAGATACAGACGATTATTCCTTATCTGTATAAGATAAGGTTGTTTTGTCCTCAATTTGGAGAAATATGGGATAGCCACTTAGCCCAATGTGGATCTTAATCTTAATTATCTTAATATTATAGAAGTTTTCAATCTATAGTTCTAACAATAAAGTAGACTAATCCGCTAACTCCTAAATCACGCAACGGATTTTGAAACTGTCCGCGTCTATCTGTTTTTCCGCTAACTACTTCTAAACCACCTAACGAATTTTAATTCGGTTTCACTTATGTAAAGAGAACCGTGTTATATAAAAAAATGCATCTTGTGGAAAGCCGATAGAGGGTCTCTAGTATTAAAATAAAAATAATATCTTATTGAGAAATATGTATATCTATGTCTTAGAGCACTGATGTGGTACCTAGGTATGTACAGAAAAGTAAATGTTACAGTATAGAGATTTTAAGGATTAAAATCTAGTGAATTTTAGTGAAAAAACTTAATACTAAGCCATCGATATATACTTCGTATTGCATGCACCATGTTTTGTTTAAACCCATTTTCACCGGTGTGCTTGCATATGTGGCACGCCATTCAAGTTTTTTCCCTTTGAATTCCCACCATTATTTTTAAAACAAACAATATTTTTCCACGTCACTCTTCTGCAAAACACCGCTTAATCATAATAAACCTACTTGAGTTTACCACTTACTTGATTAAAGTTAGTCATTAGTCAATAACTTATTTTAGATTTTTTTTTTTTGTAGTTTTAATGAACATAACAGCTAGTGCCTCAACTCTTAATGATTTTTTTATGTAAATGTTAGCAGGCAGGCTGATGGTCTACTTGGTGGTGAGTGGTTGGTAGTCGATTAGAGAAGCAATAGGGATTTCAAATATATGATAAAGAATAAAGCGGTTATCAGACTTTACAATTTGAAGGAATCCAATTTAGGAACCTAATTAGTGAACTAGTTATCACACTACACTAAATTGATTTCTAAATCGAAGGAAGACATAGAATTGAAAATAGATAAAATCTAAATTGGATCCAATCTGTTCTAACTGCGATTACACTTTCCAGTTACCTAAATTGGAATCCTTCAAATTGTAAAGTGTGATAACCGCTTTAGGCATTAGACGACACGTTTGGTCTAGTGGCTAGTAAACCTAGCTGTTAACCAAACGGTCGCGGGTTCGAATCCCGCTAGGGGCAAATGTTTATGTTTGTACCTGAGTCATGGATGTTTTGTATTTATAACATGTATGTATTTACAAAAAAGTAATCTATGTAGTATATCAACTGTCTGGTATCCATAATACAAGCATTAGTTGCTTACTTTGGAACTAGATGGTGCTGTGTGGAATGTGTGAAGAAGAAGATTTTAAATATATAAGAGGGTAGGAAAATAATTTCTGGCATCCCATACGCGCTCACCAAAACACAAGAGCGCACGTGATGTTTTAACACTGTGGTTTTCTGTAAGGGGGTGCAGACGGGTTGATCAGTTTATAAATGCGGAATTCTTTTCTGAAAATTATACATAAAAACCTTCCTCCTTTTCCATTAGTGAAAACCGCATTAATCCGTTGCATAATTTAAAAATCTAATTTAAAACTCAAGTGTGTTTGGTTGATTGAACGCTTTAAACTCTGTAACTAAAAGTCGGATTTTAAAAAACTTTTTTGTTATTTGAGTAGTTGAGTAAGGAGTGATGATTATAAACAAGCTCGTTTATTATTATCACTATGATAATAAATCAGAAATTGGAAGCCAAGTAAAAGAAAAAAATCAGCATTAAAACCACGGGAACAGCTAGTGAGATCATATATTATGTTGTATATCATGTTATATTTAAAAAAAATATATATAAACAAGTGCGTTTGTTTTAATGTTGAATTAGATTAATATTTAATATTAGTTATAACAATGTTATTTAATTAATTGTTACCTAATGTTATGCAAACTCCAACATAATATTTTGAAACGATATTGCTAGCCATTTTAATAAGTACAAGGCACGTTCAAATTTAATGTCGCAATGATTGCAATTGAATGTTCTGTACCAGATGTATTTGTTTATCTATTCCTACGTTCTGTGGCAGAGCATATTGCGTTCAGGAGTCGATCAGAACTCTGTCGTGTCAGGATGAGTCTATGACCTTCTAATATTTTATCTTTTTCAAGTCTGACTGGTAGTTCCACAGATAAGCGCATTCAAACCAAGAAATCTTCTTATATAAAATTCTCGTGTCGCGGTGTTTGTTGCCAAACTCATCCGAAACAGCTGTACCGATTTTGATGAAATTTTGTGTGCTTATCGGGTAGCTCTGAGAATCGGCTAACATCTATTTTTCTACCCCTAAATGTTAGGGTGACCCACCCCAAATATTTTTTTTTGCAAAACAACGTTTGCCGGGTCAGCCAGTATCTAATAAAATTCTCCGTCACAGTGTAATCAAACTCCTCCGAAACGGCTTGACCGATTTTTATGAATTTTTTTGTGTATAGGTATTCGGTAGGTCTGAAAATAGGTCGTAAACTATTTTTATACCCTTATGTGATAAGGGTGGCCCGCCCCAAAATTTTTTTATTTTCCAAAACATCGTTTGCTGGTTCAGCTAGTATAATTATTACAGATATCTTCGTCAATGTGTTAAAAGTTAAATTAACCAGAGAGCATTGATCATACGCACTTATTTTTATCTTCTTTCTCTAACGAATAATGCCTATTGTGATTCTAATCCTATATAAAATTGTTTGTGCTGACAAAAGTCTCCACAGCTCAAACTACTAAGTCTAGAAATCTGACATTTTGAACATTTTTGAAGTTTATTTTATAACTTAAGCATACGCTAAGAAAATATTTTTGAAAATTTCAACTCAGCACGAAGCCGGGGGGGGGGTCGCTAGTATTTTGTAATTTGATCTGTGATATGTTTACTACTAACAAACAGAACAGGACACAAAAAAGGCTAATCGTGTATGGAAATATTAATCAAGAACCAAGTAAAAAAATTCCTTGGTTTTTCGCAACAAACAGCAATAATTATAGCTCGTTGGCGACAAAAATTGTTGTTCGTGTTTTTTAGTAAGATTATAATGATTATTGCGACATAATAGGTGCATTAATGCATATATTAACAGAAGGTGACATTATTTGCCATACTTTGTGTATCAGTAGATCGAATAATCACAATCGGAAGTATTTTTCCGATTTATAACATAAGCAACGCCATAGGTGCTGTAATTGCACTGGATAAAAGATAATGGTAACCACCTTCCATCAAGTGAGCTGCCAGCCTGTCTGCCACCATTATATTATAAAAAAATTTAAAAAGATGGAAGGGCCCATCGGTTTCCTCGCTAATTGCTTCTAAACTACCCAACAGATTTTGATACGGTTTTCACTAATTGAATAAATGAGGATGGTTTGTGTATATAAAAATTGCATCCCGATCGAAACCGGTAGAGGGTCGCTGTTAGGCTAAGTATAATATTTTATAGATACGCAGACGAAGTCGCTGTCGATAACTAGTAGAGTCAGGCAGGAATGTACGAATAGTGCCGTTCGTTTACATTATGTTTGTTAGTATCTATCTGTTTAAATGCTCATTACAAAGCAATTGAAAAATAATTGTGCGTTTATTGAAGTACCCGTATTCATTGCTGTACTCGGCGCGACCGCATTGCTCACTCTAACGGAATTGGGATCTTGTCTCACTGCATGCGAATAAATTTCAAGTGATTGTTACGTGTTAAATAATGCTACAAATGAGCAACGTAATCGGCTAAAGGAAAAAAAAAGATAAATTAAAATTAAAATATCTCCACAGCCAAACAGAGAATGTCGAAACTACCTGCACGACGGAGAAAAAACAAGAACGCAATATTCTAGAACGAAAATTTTAAAATTTAGACATCAAATGAAGGAATACTAATTTAAAAAGGTTTTATATTCTTAAAACTATAAAAAAATAAAATAAGTAACACTACGTTCTTTTAACAACTAAATGTAACATAAAAAAAAAACCAATGTCTTTCTGTGTCTGAAATTTAAAACTTCTATACATTATAAAGAAGTAAAGTTTGTATGTTTATATGTCGGAGGTAATCCGATTTCTAAATTCTTTCACCAATCTATATCTACTAATAATATAAAGAGAGAAGAATTGTATTTTGTTTGTAATGAATAAACTAAAGAACTACTTGAACGATTTTGAAAATTCTTACACTTATAGAAAAGTGCATTATCAGTGAGTAACATAGGCTATATTTTATAGTTACGCGGACGAAGTCGCGTGCAACAGCTATAGTTAATAATCCTTGCTGGATTCTCCTATCAAAAAGGATGTTTTCTAAACGCCCTGCCTCTTTATTATTATATTTTTTTTGGAAATCAATGCTTGGTAACTAGACCTTTAAGCTAATTTATCCAGTATTGGCACTATATTGATACATACCGAGTGACACAGAGTATAGAAATAGCAATATTGATTTTCTCAGACACAGAGTATTGTTTAAACGTTTTGGGACCGACGAAAAATATATTAAGATTTATTCTCATCGCATGTTTAGGTTTAAATACGCGTATTATGAGAATATAGCTCACAATAGGCCAGCTGTTCTTCAATTACATGTGTGTATACCAATCTTCTGTATGATGGTCCTTGTTTTCGCCAGTTAGCACTGCATAGTTTACGATTCTGCAAGAGTATGTTTTAAGTTAACAATTTTTATTAATAAATAAATATAGTCATCTAAATCAATTCAACGTAGATAAACTAAGATTGCTATAATGTCTGGCATCGGTCTGGTACGAAATGAAGTAGTGCTCTTAAAACCTGGGGCTGGTCGCTAGTATATTAATATAAGATTTAATACTAAAGCAATTGGCCTTGATTACAGTTTCAAAATATTTTCCTTCTAGTCTTATTGTATAGAGAAAGGTACCCCTCAGTCAGTCACTTTATTTTTTCTCAAAGAACGTAATAATGTTTTAGTAATAATAATATAAGTCAATAAACATGTCTGTCATCTAGGTTACGCACGCACATCTCTCTGTCGCCAGATAACGGTACTTCATTAACCAGTTCAGCAGACAAGTAACAAAAGCGTATAAACGCCACGACAATAGTAAACAATCCAAGTTTTAAAATAAATTCGATATTTCAAGTTTTTATTGGCTTAATTTAAGTGGCACGAACCCGTGACACTTAACCATACCACTAATGACCAGTGTAGGCAAAATGTGAGCTGAGAAACTACAAATAATATGTCAGTGATGCTAGGCTAGCAATCCACATTGAAAAATAAAAGATTTAACGCCTGGCAAACAAGCGTTACATAGCCTATGTAAAGCTATGTAACGCTTGATATATGAGGAGGTTAAAAGCATAACGTGATTTGTCACAGAAATGTCAAACTGAGATAAATGGCAAAAACCTTTATGTCCTAAAATATTAATACAATTGAGACTATGTGGTATTCATTATGAAGAATTGTGTATTCTGACAATATTCTAATATTCTATATAATAGGCAATCATATAAATTATCTTAAAATATCAATAATAATTTTGGACAAATCACGTTTTGCATGAACATTGTGGACAAAACACTTTATGCGTGAACATTTGAAGGACAAATCACGTTTTGCTCGTAGTCCCAAAGATTTATATTATTTTAATATGAGTAGTTACTAACTGTTATAAAGCAATGAAACAGCTGCAAAGTTTATAAAAAATTTATTTATAATAAAGAATCATATTATAGATTTTATTCAACAATTTCTTGATTTTACGCACGAAATCCAATTCATGTCAATGTCACTAAACATGCAAAAAGTGTTTCCTCCATAAACAAAATGGCGCAAGACGACCGGTGATTGGCTGAAGTGACAAATCACTTCTTGCAGGATAAATGTTATTGGACAAAACATATTTTGCATTTAAACCTACTTTTCAAAGACAAAATACTATGGACAGAAATGCTTTTTGCACTAATCGAATGATTAAAAAAGACGTTGTTTATGGTGGACCATAGACTGGCATCATTAACTCAACTTTTTTAATTTTGTGACAAATCACGTTTTGTTTTTAACCTCCTCATATATTGACGCCTAATAGCTGGTAGGTAGACCTAATATATAGGTGATAGGGATTTTTTTGTATTTTTTTACGTCTGTAGCAAGGATCGTCTACCATGCTGAACATGATACACAGAGCTTTTCTTTTCCGTAAATCCTTTTCACCATATTTGCCCTTTTGAATTTGAATTATCTCTATTCTGTTTCTAATCATGAGTCCAAATAGTTTATAATCCCTTACATACAGATTATATTAGGGTTTTTTTATACTTATTTCTGGTTATCCTAGCTAAAAAAGGAAGTGTCACATAACAATAAAATTTCATTCACAACCACGTAGAAGGCAATAAAAATAATGGCGTATCAAATGAACTACATTTAGCAGAACAAGTGTAAGGTTACTACCACGCATGCGCGAGGATGTTATGTACTTAACATCCGATGAATGACCTTACCTTAGACCACGCTAACATATAACTTATAATACAACCAAGTAAAACATTATGGAAAATATTATTTTAATACACATAATAGCAAGTACTGTACCCTTCTTTATCTTTAGACCATTTAATAATGACTAATAATTAAGAGGCAAATATTGGGCCTTTGAAATTCCAACAGACGCTATAGTTAAGTAAAATCTCCTTTTTTGACAAGTTTATCACGAGTACCTTTGAACTATGTCTGAAAAATCTTTTAAAAAATTTGTGGTCCTGTAATAAAAATCAAGTACATGCCATCCCACTTTGATCCTAGAGAACAATGTGTGTTTAGGTCTTGCAAGAGAACACAATAATGTTTTTGTAGGCATAATAGTCGTCAAACGTCGATTTTGTATGCAGATTGCAGATTCAGTGTCGTGGGAGTTAAATTGTGAGGTATAAACAACAAGCGGTAGCGATTTTAAGTAGGACGTATTTTAATATTATACATTATTTAAATATTTTCTTGTTTTCGAACTGACCCTTTACACTTCGTTTATACTTTGTAAAGAATCATTTCATGTTTACCTAATTAAGATACTAAGATCCGCTCACTTTGACACAGCTTAATAAAAGTAAAATTGAAAGCAGTTATTGTAATTATTATAATTAAACGATTTTCATTAGAAAAGCAAAATTAAAATTTAATTAAAACGTTTATCGCTAAATTTTATTTAATTAAAGCTTATGTTTTAACATTTTACTCTAACCTAATAATAAATCTTCATAAACTAAAGACCATCTCGACCACGTCAGCTTTCAAACAAAAAAAATACAGATACACAGATAGACCCATACACATCGAAGTTTTAACACCCCGTTTTTACGTCGGGCTTCAGGGGTTAAAAATCTCTTCCCGCTTGTCACTTATTAACACCTAAATTGAGCCTAAATTCACAACACCTTGTGAAGCCACACGCCATCTCGCATTGTGCAGTTTCTATAATCTTATCTGCTATATACCTATTGTAGTTTTATCAGAGGTATCAATAAATATGTTGTCACTGTGTGAAAGTACCATTTACGTGATACAATATCGACACATTGTTTGCACTTTGATATTTAGGATTGACAGAATATACGACAACTTCGTTTTGTTAGACGCATTTTGAATGTCCACTGTATTTGTTTATTTCTGAATCACATAACTTTCTCGTTGCTGCTCATTACATGTTATATCATCACTGCTAAATACTTAAACTTTTATAAGTATGAGGATCTTAATGGACAGCGTCATGCGTTTCATCGTGTAGTTAGCAGGTAAATACTGATTCACTGTGTCCCGCAGTTTCTTCTTTATTGAAATTTTGTACAAGCTATAATTAAAATTATAATACACATACTTATATATTGTAACAATAATTATAATGATTTATTTCAAAACAAAATATTTAGTAAAAGTACTAAATAATAAAATAAAGTACCTTATTAAATAAAATAATAAGGTTACAGATTAAGTACATGTTGTTATCAGTCAGTGCTTCTTGTGGTAAAACTATATATAGATCCTAATGAAACAAAGCAGAATTGATTTTATTATGGCAATTAAATAAATCTGTATAATATTATTTTTGTGGTAAAGTATAATGTATGAGTAAAGTAGGATTTAACAATGGTTTTACTGTTTCATCATCATCTCTAATGTTCTAATAAGAAACAGCCTAAACCCATCACTGTACTTGAGTAATATTTACTGTTTAAATATTTATTACGATATTTGGTATTGAGAAACGATATTCTTAACAAAAACAAAAGTAGACTATGCTAACAAATTGTTGGTATTAAAATATGATAGAATATATTGATCTGAATATTTTTTATATTTTTTTATATGTCTTGTATTTTTAAGTAAATGTGTATGTTTAATCTTTTAAAATAAGTTAAGTTCTGGTTTATCCCAAATCTTTCAGTGACTAGTCTATTTTAAAACGCAACGGACGAAAGTAGACACGTTGCCGAGTGAAGAACAAACAAAACTAATTAGTGTCTTTCATCCCCCTTATGTTTAAGTAACGAATCTATTTTCTTTTTCTGTTACTCGTCAGTTTATCTTATGGGGGAGTGTATTTTTGACCTTTGTACTTCTATGTAATTCCTGTGTATTATAGCAACGTGAAGTTAGTAGGGATAGTCGTAATTGTGAAGGCAAAATATATATTATTTCTTAGCATCTTACATACACCGTGTGGGGTGGGGTACATTGCTGTAATATACAGGCTTATTAATTCAAATGGGTCAGTAAGCCCAAATGTGAAACCATTTAATAAAAGGAAACTGCATTGAAACTCTTTTAAATTAAGCTCATAAGACTCATACACCAGAAAATGAACCTAATTTCTACAGAGATTTGACCGGCTTCGATTCCTGGTTGCGTATGAGCGTATTTAAAAAAAGTTTTAATGCAGTTTTTCTTAATTGAAAAATCGAAGCCTTAGTTCCTAAGAATAATTTTTTATATAACTTATGGTTTAAGATTTATGTTGAATAACCCATTGTGATTGATCACTCTGTATACTTATATATTTTAACATACTAATCTATAGGTATTATAGCCACATCTGTTCTGGGCTTAAGATTTCAAGGAGCTTAAGGAGACAAATAAAACGGATTTTCTGTTACGGAGGCGTCTATTCACGAATCGATTAACAACTGCACCTACGTTTTACAAAATTGGATGCTCTTTTGAAATTGCAACGACTCGTGGGTGTTTAACCGTGGCTTCTAATTAGTTGGTATTTGTTTAAATAATGTTCTATTGTCACAGATATCTATTCTTAGTCTATTTATGGATTTGAAAGGATGGCCTTAATGTTCAAAATGCTTGTTTTTATATCCCTTAAAATGAAGGATAGGTCAATTTCATGGGCCTTTCCTCTAATTATAATGTCCATATTAGTAAAACAGTTTTAAAACCTAATTGAATGAACTTGCACACTTATTATAACAAAATTTCGAACAGACTCTTATTTAGAAATAAGTAAAAATAATATGACCATTAAAGATATGAAAGAAAACAGAAGCTCTTAAACAAAGGAAGTGTCTAATTAAGTGAGCGAACAGATATCAGGGAAGCCACAGTAAGGCATACACAGTGAAATATACAGACCTTTATTTCGTGCGTGCCGGCTACTGGATTGCAACGCGGTTATATTTGTAAATAGCGCCTCTAGACTATTTATTTCTTTAGAATAATACGCCGTATAATAGATTTAAAAAAGAAATACTTTTTACTGCTGTTCAAAAATCACGTGACCTGTACTGACGCGGACGTCCGACTTCGGTAAGCTATAGACCCATGATGACTGACTTTTGACGAAATGAACGTTGCCTGGAGATTACTAAGAAGGGAATATTGTACGACTTATACAGCCGAAAACGGAAAGAGTAAGAAAGTTGTATGGAATAATATAAACGGAAGACAAAAAATCGCTTGTCCACTAGACAGAACAGACAACGTCCAGTAACCAAAGAATTGGCTGTAAATCCTTTACAATATCAACTGACTTATAGTATATTGGCGTAACAATAAAATCATTTTATATACTACTAGCTGACCCCATAAACCTTGTTTTGGCAAAAAAAATTTTTTTTTTTTTGGGTATAAAAATAGTTTACAACCTATTCTCAGACGTACCGAATATACACAAAAAATTTCATAAAAATCGGTCAAGCCGCTTCGGAGGAGTTTTGTTACAAACACTGTGTCACGAGGATTTTATACATAAGAAAAAATATGTCGTATGTATGTATGAAAAATATAATTATTTATTTATTCATTATTTTATATCACCTGATAAATTCGATGACGATTACAAATGATAGCGATGACACCTATTTGTTTTCTTCATTAGCACAATGCGCTGAGTTTGCGGTCTTGTTAGCCTGTGCCACACCTTGTACCGAAACTGTCGTTTTGTTTTCTTTCCAAATATAGTTCCGTGTGTTTTCAGTGTCTGTTGCATGTTGCTATCGTCATTCATTTACGTCTTTCACCCGCTTTAGTGATTGCAACAAGCAACCAATACATAATGCATTGTAATGCAATGCGACGCTATTGGTTTAACAATTGAATAAGGTGTGCATGACCCTTGACTTAAATAAAGTCTAGCTCGGTCCAAAAGAATGTTTAATTTGATTATCTTGTTTGTGTTAACAATATAAATTAGTTAATTGTTATTATTTCAGTAAATAAAATACATTGCCCAATATTTCCGCGTTAGTGACACGAATAGGATTTTTGTAATATATTTTTAAAACTAAAGTGGGCATGAAAGTTATGTTTTTGATATATTTTTTTTGTATAGCACCCAATTGTAGTTGTAGATTTATTGTCTTCCATACTGCGGTAAGAAGACTAAGAATAACATATTATTAGTTACTAAGGAGCCGCTTTTTATGAAAATTTTATGCTCAAACCTTCTTTGTTTATTGCACTGTCAATTAGTGAAAGCCGTATCAAAATCCGTTGGGTGGATTACGAGAAGTTAGCGAAGAAACAGAAGCGGACACCAAGATTATTTTATAATATGTAATAGATATAGAAGTAGAAGATATAGAATAATATAAATAAATAGATATACAGTACATTTGATCGAAACATTTGTCGATTTAAGGCTTATCCTTCCAAAAAATTAAAATTTTGCAACATTTTGTAACAGTTTTATTCATTATATATACGCCTTTTCTTCAGCGAAAAAAAAAAATGTTTATCTACAAGATATGAGGAATGATTTGTTGGGATTAAAATTTTTATTTTATTAAAATTGATTCAGGAAAAAAATTCTAAACTCACCCCTTTTATTTTCAGTTATAACAATCTCACTTCTACAATATTTATCAAAAGATTATGAAATTTTGTACACTTATGAAGATAACAATGTAGCATGATTTGTTGAAAGCGCTTTTTGAAAATTCGTAAAATTGAATTTTATATAATGTTTTTATCAAAAATATTTCCCCACTTACTCAGCGCTAGCCCGTTCTCGTCCATAAAATCAGTGCGGGGCCAGTCGTGATGCTAGACGGACCTGTGCCGCGTTGCGCTTAATTAAATTATTAATTTTTACGTAATAAACAAAGAATAAACATTTTAGTGGCAGAACAAACAGTGCATGATAGTGTATATAATACTTTAATAGGTTTTCTTTTTGTCTTTTTAATTAAATCTTTAAAAAACTAAATATAAATTATGTTGTAATATAATATTCAATTTATTAATAATCTGAAATATTCAATTTGAATATTCAATTAATAATTCATCGGTATATATACTTCTTATCTAAATTTAATAAAGATAGGAAGTAAGCAAAGGAGGCAAAAGCGTAATATATCAAAAATAAACCAAACGAAGAAGGAAAGTTTTCATGAATTTTAATTAATTAATTAATTAAATTAGTTAATATCAATAATGATTAATTATTAATTAATACATATAAATTAATAAGCCTAATAAATAAATAATAAAGCCACTATAAAGCCGGATTCCCACTCACGTATCTAGTGACTCATCGAATTGTTCTCCTAGAAGGAGCGGTGGGGGGTTTCCCTATTGTAGGTGGTCGCGTAGGGGACGCCCCCGTGACCTCCAGAAAAATCCGATATCCTCGGTACACCGTTCTGGTAAAAAGTTGGTGAGCGGTTCTCGGAAACTATGAGGGATAGAAGGGTGGCGTTTGCGGAAGGTCATAGAGGGTGATCGGTAGTCACCAAGGAAAGTGTCATCCGGTCTACCGGGGCACCAAAAAAAGCGAGATTTTTGACAGCCCCCTCCTTGGACCCCCCGACCGTAACTCGGAAACGGCGCGTCACAGCCGTGTCGTGTTTGGGCTCATCGGGAACGTCTCGACGAGATAAAAAATTTGACGCCCCCCTCGGACCCCCCCGACCGGAACTCGGAAACGGTCACAGCCGGGTCGTGTTTGGGCTCATCGGGGACGTCTCGACGAGATAAAAAATTTGACGTAACCATGGTCAACGGTTACAAATAGACCCCCCATGTTAGGTATCATTTGAAAGGATGAGGGTAATCTATCAACACCATCCTCCCAGCCCCCCTCCGCTCCCCCCTTACTCCCCCCCCCTCCTTTAAAATTACACAATTAATAATAATAAGACCCAAAACCAAACCAAAACAATTAGACATGGCAAAAGATAAGACAAAACGAAAACAAAATGAAAACGTGAATAAATTTTCTACAAGCATTTTTTTTTTTAATTCAATTTACATGAATTTTAAAAATTATAAAAAAGGGCTTTTGATAGCTTTTAGAAAAATCAAGCGCTGAATCAAAAATATGGAGAAAATAATAAATGTTAAGTGTGCCTTTTCCAGTTCAATATACCCAAAAAAGCCCCACAGAGTTTCCATTTAATCCACTCAGCCGCTTTTTTGTCCCACTCGATAGATTTTTTGAAAAAATTGAAGAAGCAAGATTCTCGCTCTAAAAAGTTCGTAATCTTTATCAAAATGAAAAAAAAAAACACTTTTTGTCTCAATTTATTGTCACTTCACTCACTTGGTGAATTTGAAAAAAAATATCAAAATTAAAAAAAAAAATATTACCGCCGGCATTAGCGTTACCCAAACAAAACGTACCACGCGAAGTTTGCACGGTTGGTGCAAAAACTCAATTGTTTTTACTGAAAATTAAAAAATTTGTTAGTTTTGATAAAAACTTTTGTTTGGCTCTTTTACCATATATTTTATATTCGTATAAAGAAATATACATACATCTATACATATAAATAAAATTGGAGTGTCTGTTTGTAATATTGAAATAACCGTTTTTTACTACATGCATATGAATATATATACGTACATACACCATATATGAGTACATACACCAAAATAAACCAACCACATAACCAAACCAATTTTTTGTCTGTCTGGGTGTCTGTTTGTTCCGGCTAATCTCTGAAATGGCTGAACCGATTTTGACGGGACTTTTATTGGCAGGTAGTTGATTTAATAAGGAGTAACTTAGGCTACGTTTATTTTAGAAAAAATCCAAAATAACATCCAAAATAACATTCTTACAATTTTTGTGTGTCTGTCTGTTTGTTTGTTCCGGCTAATCTCTGAAATGGCTGGACCGATTTTGACGGGACTTTTATTGGCAGGTAGCTGATTTAATAAGGCGTAACTTAGGCTACGTTTATTTTAGAAAAAATACACCCCGGGCGAAGCCGGGAGCGCGCCGCTATACACTCTAAAAACATAACCCTCGTTGTGGCGCAGACGGGTAAAAATTTTAACTAGGTAACATAATTTACTACCTAAATAACAAAACACGCTTCATTGTTACTGAATTATCCCTCTACATTGTAAATAATTATAAATTTGTAGTATGTATTTGCAGTAAAGTAGGCTCAGTCGACTATGTCGTGCCTTTGTCGTCTAGTCTCCATACTACTCTTTGCCATCTCTGTGCGGTCGATCTCTTGTAGAGGGTGGCGCGGGGAAATTAGCCTAATAATTCAAGGCCAAATCGGCGTTATACACCTTAACTTAATTTGCGGGCGGGTGCTGATCTTTGATTCTATCTATTGTTTTTAGCATTTTTGTATAAAAACTTAGATACTTAAATAAATTAACATTAGCATTAGGTTATTTAACAAACAGCATATAATTCCCCGAACAATTAACAAAAAAGTATCACACAGTTAAATGCCAGACATGACTTCTTAAGAACAAAAAAGCCAAAAACAAACGCTCTTTAGTGGTTATAATGTTTTATGTCGTATGTCCTCTGAAGCGTAACGTCTTCCAGACGAGTAGGTCTCCCACGACGGCATCCGGGCTGGGTGGAGCTTGGGACGTGGGAGCGGTTCGATGAACCAACTACTTTATATTTCTTTAATAATGTAAAAAAAATAACAATGAAGACATGAAGACGTGGGTAGGTACATAAAAGTAAATTTCGAAAACTATAAAATGGCCCAACATTGGATAGAAAGAAACAATAATATTATAATAGCATCTTTCTAAAGAGAGAAGAGCATTGAAAGGTCGCTGACATTGGCGGAGACCTGTCCAACCACTATACCTGCTTGAATAGATTATAAAACATAAGAAGATATACTGTTTCGTAAGACTTAATGAATACAAAATATATTCCCTCTCATATAAGTCACAGGAGATAGCGTTTTCATTTTGAAAAATTATATTATTTTAAATGAGGAACGTAAACCATGCAAGCAATCTATGTCGATTCATTCTGTAATGTTTGTATTTAAAATTATTTAAAATTTTTATTAAAAATAAAATTAAAAATTTATTTTTATTTAGTAGTATTATTTTTAGTAGCTAGTATTTAAAAATGAAAATAAAAACTTTTTTTTAAAGTAAATAAATATTTACAAAATTAAGTTCTTATTTCCTTATTTACAATAAACTGATACAATTTGATATGTTTTCAACATTTTATTTATTTGTAACTGCGGCATAATAATAAAAAATATTAAATAGCTTGAGTAAACAAACAGACAGACAAACGCTGATGGCTACTTTTTTTTCATACTATTTTGAGAATGATATCAACAAGAAATTTTACAAATCGCTACTCTTATAAATTACGCCACACGTGAGAAGATGTTCTCAAAGTCAAGAATACTCATTGAATTTGAGTTCCGGGTCTAAAGTAATTAAGTAATATGAAAATAAGTCCGTGAAATATCTCATTAAAATTATTTTTATACTTTCTCTACGCATTGAAATCTCTAGGAAATGTCTTTGTTACTACATATTTTCATGGTTTTACAAAATCATTGTAATGGAACTGAGAATTCTCAAAGAACGCGTTTAACATATTAACATAATAAGTGTTATTTAACATAATATTTAATCTAATTTAATTTCTTTATTCAGGTAAGACATACGTGCTGACTTTTACAAAAAAAATAAAAAAGGTTTTTATGACAATGATTTATAAAAATTCACTGGGAAATTAATTTTAGTTAATATAATTAACACTGGATAATTTTTTTTAATGGGTCGTCAGACAGGCTAAAGGTCCACTTGATGGTACTTAGGTGGCTATCGTCCGCTATTAACTAATAATTATGATTGAGGATAAGGGATTAGGGATGGGTCCGAAAGGAATACGGAATTAGACATCCCTTACTCACTCATTGAAATTCAAAATTAGTACTACTAAATTAACTATTAATTTTAATGAAAATAACTGATATAATTCATCAACCAAAACATCAGTAGGAACTCAGTGGATAATGTAACTACCTCTTGTGGAACTATGAATTACGAATTATGCATGAAAGTAAACATTTTTATGTAAAATGCTCTATAAAATCAAAAATACATATTTATTAATTATTACTTTTAATGTCAAAAGTTCACTATGTCTAGCACTCTGTGTAGCATACCTAGGGTATTGTTAATAAAAAAAAAGAACTAAATTAACTTCTTAAGCCAAATAACCATTAAATTTCACCACGTGACACTGTCTCGCTATGAATGTCATAATTGAATGGTTTTTTTTCTAAATAGAAGAATTACACAATAATTTTCATCTATCTTATCGACGTGAAGACATCACGTAATAGATTGATGTATAAACTTTCATTGTAACGTTGATATGAAACTGCGTATTACAAGCACTTCTAAAATCAATCAATACTAATAATAAATCTGTAAGGGTCGGTCATGGAGTAAGTTACTTTGTTTTCAGAGATATCGTGTTTATAGGCTCTATACTTGATACTGAAACTAAATTGACGATTTTTAGAATTTTTTTCTGTATGTATGTATGACTCCATAACTCTGAAACGAATTAACTGATTTTCATGAACCTTGGTAGATAAACATTTAGACGTACGGGACACAGGATAGGCTACTTAATATTTTTCAACGCGTACGAAGTCGTGGGCACCAGCAAGTCATAAATATATAATAAATCAAAAGTAAAGAACTAAGCGACACGCTATAGTTCTCTGAAGCCTGGAGCTTCGTACTAGTGTATTACATTTTTAAATAGAATTTTATTTTAATAACTGACGGTATTATTTAGATATAGTTCACATAATAAGCCATCATTAAACTACTTGTGATGCAACAATATTTTATGGCCACTTTCTCTGCAATCTATTCAATAATGTCTCTATAGAGTAACACGTAATAGTGTACATGGTAGTTAACTGTACTTGATATAGGTACTACTTGTAGTACTACTATACTTTGTTACTACTTCCTAGTTTATTTAAAAAAAATCGTATGATGTTTACTACAGATTTTCTTACTATTTAGCATTGATTCATAACGCGAAGCGACATCAGAATTGATTCACAGCGATATCGTGGAACTTCTTGAACTGATGCCAAATGGTCAAATTTAAAGAGATCTTATTCATTCTTCAAGTGCACAGTCATACTTAATCGATTCCCGTGAATAATGGATACCAATACTTGTAAAAGTGTTCGAAATGAAGCCTTAAACATTAAGCCTCTGTCTACTGCAGTAAGGGCGAGGGAGATTTAATTGACACGTCACACCGAAGGGATTTTGTTCGTTAAATTGATTTTTTATTTTAATTTATTAGTTCTTGGTCGTTTGACAATTGACATTTTAATAAGCCTTTATCAAAATTATATGTTGTTCTGTGGCAAAATGAAACAATATCAAACTTTGTATCAAACATTAATATATAATATCACGATTAGACTCAACATGGCATTGTCACGTTTTTTCTGGATGAAAGGTAACTGACAATGCATGCAAAATTTAACGCTGATCGGTTGAGTAGTTAAGGCGTGAAAGCGTAACAAACAAACTCACTTTCGCATTCATAATATTAGCTAGGATTATTTAGGATTTCCAGGAAATCATATGTCATCCAAGATTACTAATCTCTTCATAGTTAACGCAAATAATCATATCTATAACACACTTTTTTTAATTGAGAGCCGGAAAATCTAAAAGACATCGGTCAGGTGACCGATAATGTGAGGTTTTTACTCACTAAAAACCTTCCCTCTCTAGTACCACGGGACCGCGTTAGCATTATTTCGCGGTTCTAGGCCCTCCTAGCTGCTGTCCGCAGCTACACCTCCGTGTGTTCTTCTTCCTTCTTTTTCAATAGGACCTCCCTCACAAAACCCGCCATTGAAGTCCAGTTGTCAGTCGTCGCAAACATCCAAGCAACGACTTCATCCGGCCTCCGAGCGCAAGTAATCTTTATATCTATAACACACATGAAAAAGCGTAATAAACATCTGATTGATTATGTGGTATCGAGAACCATTGGATTAAAATTCTCATAGGAATATTGCTATTACGTTTATGCTACAATTCTAGTTTTTTAGCCAGTATGCAGCGAGGTTTCCCGTTAGTCAGTCAATATAATGACGGCAGTCCGCACTAAATACTAAATATATCGCACCTCGGGTGTTTGAACTCGCGACCGGAGAGTGTAAACTTTCTGCCTATTTCCAAACGGGATTTCTATAGTTCCGGAATCCGCGAATTCCATTCGTGGAATTTCATCTAATGACGAAAAAGAAAATATTTGTCAAACTTTTTCACGGCCAGTAAAGTAATAACATGTTTGTTTTTGTGTTTCGGGGAGTGAGGAAGGGATCTAAGAGCTCATTACCCCTATCCTTTCCGAATATTTTTATAGGTTAATGTTATTGTTGAGGAGTGGACTGTATTGGTGAAATGATAAGATGATGATAAATAAGAACATAAGTATATTTGCAATAAAAACTAACACTACCGATCTTTCTCTTTCAACTTACAACCGCCAACTGACATATATTACATTTCTAATTACAATATTCTTTTTTATACTATTCGTTGTGGCCACCAACCAGCCAGTTGCCAACATACCCGCCCCTGGTGCAAGGCACTACCAAGTGGCAGCAACTGTCTGGTTAGTGGCTACCAAGGAAACTAGTTTTCGCACCGGCCTCCTCAATGTTCCTCCTTTAGTAGCTACATCGACCACTCTCACTATACCATCTCGGCCCGGATATGTTTTTAAAACTCGGCCTAGGGGCCATACGCCTCTAGGTAAGCTGTGGTCGGCTATGACCACCACATCGCCTTCTTTTAAATGTGAAGCTTGCTCTTTGCTGGACGGCCTCCTGATCAAGTTAGGAACATATTCGCGTAACCAACGTGCCCAAAAATGGTCTGCTAAACGAAGTGCTTGCTTCCAATTAACTCTGCGCGTCAGATCACCGTCATCAAGTTCGCCGGCTAACCACTGGTTGTTGGACGACGAGCCAAGTAAGAAGTGAAAGGGAGTTATTGCTTGTGGTGCGTCATCAGAAGCCGGAACATACGTTAAAGGTCTTGCGTTGATTATGGCCTCGGCTTCAAGCAAAAAAGTCTGCAGCGTTTCATCTTTTGGGGCCCGTTCTATTAGTGTGGCCTTTAATGCATTCTTCACTGAACGAACCATTCTTTCCACTGCACCAGCCATGAAAGGTGAGGCTGGTGGTACAAAGGACCAAACAATTTTGTGATTTGCTGCAAAATCTTGGATGGACGTTGCGAATAATTTGGTCAGTTCATGGTTAGCTCCTACGAATGCTGTACCATTATCAGAGATTATCTTCCTAGGACATCCGCGTCTGGCTATGAAACGACGAAGGCTCATTATTGCAGAGTCAGCGGACAAACTGAAAACGACTTCTAAATGAACTGCGCGTGTAACGAGGCAGGTGAACAGCGCTACCCAACGTTTTTCGTGTCTTCTGCCGATCGTGACTTGTAATGGTCCAAAATAATCTAACCCAACATTGGTAAATGGTCTGGCATGATGTTCAAGTCTTTCCTTAGGCAGGTCACCGACAGGTGGCGTCTGCGGCTGTTTCCTTCTACGTCTGCATTCCGTACATTCAAACGCGATGGCCTTAATTGTCTTTCTGCATCGTAACATCCAGAATCTTCCTCTTAGCTCGTTGAAGATGAGCTCACCAAAACCATGGCCGGCAAACTTATGATAATGGGCGACCAGCAGGCGAGCGACGCGGTGTTGGCCGTCTAGCAAGATGCGTGTCTTCATTGCTTCATCTTCCGATGGTAGTTCCCGCACTCTTGAGTCCATGATTAGCAGGCCGTCCTGCAACTTCGGGGCCAGTGCGAAAATACGGCTAGTCCTTTTTAATGGCTTTGATGCTTGAAGAGCCGCTAATTCGTCACCAAAACTGTCCAATTGTGACTTTGCCAATAACAAATTCTCAGCCAAAATGATGTCTGATGCGGTTACCTGATTACAAACAAAGTGGTTTTTAAATAATTTAGAATTTGGATTAATTGGTTTCTTAATTAAAATTCTAAACTGTCGTGCACATACAAATACACGGGCTGCGGCGCGTAATAAACGTAACCAGACACTGAATCGGTTCGGGTCTGGTACTGGTGGACCAGGGCGGTCAACTACTAGAACTCCTACCACTTCTTTTACTTCAGGAAGTGGTACGATGTCTTGTGTCTCTGGTTCGGCAGGCCATTCCTTCGGAGACTGTAACAGGAATGAAGGACCTGCGAACCACCTGTCAGTCCACTGAGTCTGACGTGTCGCGTCGTCAGCAACGTTGAGTGTACTTGGAAGCCATCTGTGATCAATCTGATTGGTATTTTCCAGAATTTCCGACACGCGGTGTGCAACAAAAGGCTTATATCGACGAGCATCCCCGCGAAGCCACTTAAGAACTGTTGTGGAATCGGTCCAATAGATGATCGCAGATGGCTTTATTCTATGGTTTTCAACGATTGTCCTAGAAAACCTAGACGAAATGAGCGCGGCTTGTAATTCCAGTCGCGGAATCGTGACGGGCTTTAGAGGTGTGACACGTGCCTTACCGCCTATAAGACACAACTTAATTTGTCCATTACTGAACTCGAAACGCCAGTATGCTACACATGCGTACGCTTGCTCACTAGCATCAGAAAACATATGTAATTGAAAGTCTACGATTGGCAGATCGCATGATGTATACCACCTGGGAATTCGCATATTCGATAGGGAAGAAATTTTATTTTGCCATTCTATATATATATTTACATACTTAGGCGGTAATGCATCGTCCCAACCCAAACCTTCGCGCCATAGGTCTTGAATAAGAATTCGACCTTTGATTACAGTAGGTGTTATTAAGCCTAAAGGATCGTATACCTGCATGACTTGTGACAGCACTATGCGTTTAGTAAAAATAGTGTCTTTGTCGTGTTTTGTAGAAGTTCCGGTACGAAATCCTAAAGTGTCACTCGCGGGGTTCCATTTTAAACCAAGCGTGCTAACGTCGTTCGGTAACACTACTTCAGAACCGGGAACTGCCCACAAGTCCTTAGGAATATGATCTAGAGCGCGTATGTCATTACTCAACCAAGCTCGCATCTCAAAGCATCCGACTTTATGAATTGAAAGAACATCAAATATAGTCTTAGAAGCCATATTTACGTTGTGAAAACTGGTGATGTAATCGTCCATATAATGGTTGTAAATAATTTCGTTGGTTGCTTCAGGATGTGTACTTTTATGCTCTATACAATTTTTATTTTTAATAAATAATGCGATAAATGGACTTGAAGCAGCACCGAAAATCATAGAGCACATTCTAAATTCTTTTATTTGTATAGAATTTGAAGAGGATCGATTGACTCTTGGATCGCGCCATAGAAATCTTTGAGCGTCTCGATCGCGTTCTATGATTTTAATTTGAGGAAACATCTCACGTATATCCCCCGTAACGGCTACTTTACCTTCTCTAAATCTAAACAATATGCCCAATAGCGATTGTAATAAGTCAGGCCCAACTAACAACAAATCGTTTAAACATACGCCTTTTGAAATCGCGGCTGCGTCGTGTACTACTCGTAACTTTTTCTTTTGCGGGTGGTAGATGCCGAAGTGGGGCAGGTACCACCTGACATTGTCATTCTTATGAGAATCACAAGGATAGTAAGTATGACGTGGACACTCTTCTGCATATCCCTTCTCAAATATATTATCTACAAATTTACAATAAGCTTCCGCAAAATCTTTGTTTTTTGCCATTTGCTTTTCTAAGGATTTAAAGCGTGACAATGCTACCGGATAACTGTCGGGAATATTCGTAGGCCTAGTGTACCGCCACGGCAGACCAACTTCGAATTGACCCCTGGGAAGACGGTGTACTGTAGAGTCTACGATATCTGTGGCACGTTGATCGTCTGCGCTGTTTTTCGGTGGGAACTTGCTAATTCCTATAGAATCGAGCCTATATTGTTCTCGTAAGAGGGCTTCTATAGAATCGCATTGTTCGTCTAGTGAATGATTAATAAAGTGGACAGACTTTGTACTACTGGACATGTAACCGTGTAGTGTCCAACCTAAAAGCGTTCGCATAGCAACAGGTTCAGAAGGCTTTCCGGAAACAATCTCTCTACCTATAGTCAAGTACCAGTTGCCCGATCCGAGAAGAACCATTGGTGTAACATTATTTAAAGAAAGTATATCAACGTGATTTTCTAAATGTTTATATTTACGTATCGCTGACTCTGATATAGTCTGTGAATGTAATGAAAGGTCTGTGACAGTACGTGCATTGTCTACTAGAAATTCGTCGCACATATTACGACCACGAATGTAGAACTTAGTGTAACCTACTTCTGTTTGCGTACACATACCGGCTACACCAGCTAACTGAATAGGTTCTCTAAATACTTCCTCAGCGCCTATGTTCTTAGCGACGCTTGCGTCTATCATAGTCGTGGAGCTGCCTTCGTCAAGGAGTGCGTAAGTATTGTACTCGCCGATCGTGCCGCGCACGACCACTGGAAGCACTCTTAAAGAAGCACGGGGACGCGAATGGGACTGGGAAGTGCCTGCAACATTACATGAAAAATGATTGTCGGTTACCCTTCTGTCATCCTTATTGGCAGGAGTGTAGCATTTTGTAGGATTGGTGTAGCTTTGTGGTGCAGTGCGTGAGACTGTGCTATCGCCATGTAAAAGTGCGTGGTGGCGACGCAGGCACCCTTCGGTGCCGCAGCGTTTTGCCTTACATGTGCTCCATCTGTGCGCATTGTTTTTGAAACAACGGTGGCACACTTTATTATCGCGCACCCAACGCCATCTCTCTTGTACCTCTAGTGACCGAAATTTAATACATTTATATAATGGGTGTTTTCCATTGCAATAAACACAAATTTCTGTTGTCGATTCTTTGATACCTATTGTATGAACCGGTTCCTTTTTGCATATTGAATTCGGATTAAATTTGATACCAGTGGCGGAGACTGAAGTGTAATCAGGTACGTATGTATACTTGAGTTGTCTGTCAGCCTCATGCAGGAGAAAGAGAGACAACATTTCTGTCTTAGATACGCTTGAATCCTGCAAGTCTGCAGCATAGTCTGAGAAACGAGCTTTTGTTAACTCGCCAAGTTTGACTAAGATACTTTTGAATAATTCTGGAGAATGTAAATAATCAATC
Organism: Synanthedon andrenaeformis; assembly: GCA_936446665.2. Taxonomy (NCBI): domain Eukaryota; kingdom Metazoa; phylum Arthropoda; class Insecta; order Lepidoptera; family Sesiidae; genus Synanthedon; species Synanthedon andrenaeformis. Next base: position 1,695,777 of record OW387786.2, on the reverse strand, counting down.
TGTTTCAAAGCTTTTATAGTAGTTACGCAATTTCGTACCTTGTTTGCAAAGGCGTTCAGCTGTTCGGGTGTACTCACTCTTGGCAGGTAGCGCAGCGCTGCAACCTCGTGTGCTACTACTAACTCTGGCCGAGCGTACGATTGCTTCAAGACGCGTACAATGTCTTCCGGGTCCTCAGCTGTGTGTAGAAGAGCCTCAACGGCCTCACGAGCGTGACCTCGTAGTGCGTTGCCTAAGTGAGTTATGTTCGCCGAGGGTGTAAAGTGATTTTTAGTTTGGGTGTATGCCCTATTAAAAGGCATCCATTCTTTATAATTTCCTGTAAAAACTGGAAGATTAATGTTTTTTGAAATGTCTGCGAGAGTGGTTATAGCTGTCGCTAAACGGCTTATGGGGTCGTTGTTGGGTGTAATTGTAGCGCATGGTTGTGGCAGACCGATGGCCTTGGCGTTGCTTGTGGGGTCCACTTGTTCCAGTGGAAGGGTGCCCGGGGCAACATTAGGCGCGACCGGCTCTGATACCTGTTCCGTGACGTTTCTTACCCATGACCTGGTTCGAGAGGAAACAGATCCCTCACATTCCAACGCCGCAAGGGTAGCGCGCAGTTCCATTTCTTCAATTTCTTTTACCATTTTCATTTTCTTTTCTTCTAATTCCATGTTCAGCTTTTTTTGTTCGAGCGCGTGCTCTCGTTCGAGTTGTCGACGTCGCAGCTCTGCCTCTGCGGCGAGCTTGCGTGCGACTATCGTTGTTGATGAACGCTGTGAGCTGCGGGCGCTTCGTAACGAAGCTATTTCACTGCAAGGTTCCACGCCAGTATCGTGGAATGAAGGCGACGGTGGAGGCGTGTTGTTGGGATGTGGTGCAAGCGAGTCCAGCACCATCTGGGGGCTCCCGGAGGCCTGGGCGGGTGCGACGGTGGAAACGCTCGCTACCGCAGAGTTGTCGGCGTGTGTCAGTTTATTAGCGCGTGTTCTAACCATTATATAAGTGATCACAAAGAAATAAAATGTAAAATAAAATAAAATAGTCAAAATTTACTAAAATATATAAGCTGTCTACAATGAAAAAATGAAAATAAATGTACAATTTTATGACAGCTAATGACAAAAATGAAAATTTTTATAATTCGAATGAATATGAAAATTTGAAAATAGGATGAATCTACGAAGAAAATATGATAGGCTAATATATCGAAGGACCAAAATGTTGAGGAGTGGACTGTATTGGTGAAATGATAAGATGATGATAAATAAGAACATAAGTATATTTGCAATAAAAACTAACACTACCGATCTTTCTCTTTCAACTTACAACCGCCAACTGACATATATTACATTTCTAATTACAATATTCTTTTTTATACTATTCGTTGTGGCCACCAACCAGCCAGTTGCCAACAGTTATAGCTTGCTTAACTCTATAGTTATGAGGAACTATAGAGTTGCTTGTGTTATAGACGACAGTAGCCACTGACATAACAGTAGACACTTATCAGGTGGACCGTTAGCCTGTCTGTCGACCTTAACATGAATAAAAAGTTTATACATAAGAATAACACAGTGGGAAAAGTGGGCTATAGGGCAAAAATAAATTTACTTCATTCTGAAAGTGTCGTACCCTCAACTAATGATAGAAAATTATGACGAATTCGTATACAGTTAACCGCATAAACATGTGTTGAAAACGGAGACACAATGAGCAGATGCAATACTTAGTCCGTTAACGGTAGGTGATTTATTCTTGACCTCGTTTTTGCGGTGATTTCGCTGAAAAATTAACACTTGGCGGTCTGTACGTGACCTCTCAATAAAATGCTAAATTACTCTTTCTATGGATAGGCTTAGCATATATATATTTAAGTATACACTTATGTTTGTTTTTTGTATTGACGGTTAGAAAAATCTTACTATACAACGAGGTAAAGCAGCCAGCATGCTAAAAACCCAGTCCTTTGACTAGACATGATCAAAGCAGATATGATATCCTATTATTATTCATCATTTCAGCCGCAGGACGTTCACTGCTGGACATAGGCCTCCCCCATAACTCTCTAATAGGACCGGTCAGAAGCAGCCTGGAGCCACCGTTGACCCGCGGCCTTTATTAGGTCGTCTGTCCACCTTGTGGGTGGACGTCCTACGCTGCGCTTGCTGGTACGTGGCCTCCACTCGAGAACTTTCCGGCCCCAGCGGCCGTCGGCTCTCCGTACTATATGCCCTGCCCATTGCCACTTCAACTTACTGATCCGCCGGCTTATGTCGGTAACTTTCGTACGTCTACGGATCTCCTCATTTCTGATTCGATCTCGCAGTGTAACCCCGAGCATAGCCCTTTCCATAGCTCGTTGTTAGGTTATTATTATTAGGTTAATATATTATTATGACATTCCTTATATAGTGTAAATTAATTTTATAATTGAACTAAGAAAATTTTGATGCATTTTTTACTAATTTAAAAAATTTCTTTCTCTATATAAGACTTTTATAAGACTTATGAGACTTTTATATGAATACACTTCTTTAAATTTATATAGTAGTTAAATTTATATTTAAATTTGTTTAAATTTTCACTCATCTAAAAAACCAAAATAAAAATGCTTTTTAAAGTAGATAAATTAATTTTAAGTAACTTAAGCAAGTCGTGCGAACACTCGTGTAATATAAAATATGTTCTAAGTAATTACTCAATGGTCTGTAAAGGGCAGCTAAGGGCCGTTAAACTTTCTCAATTGAACAATAATTTGTTGGTAGGAACCCGCACAGAGACAAATTGATGATTAAAGTCTGGACAATTTAATTGCACTTAGTTGCTTTCTTTATAAACGTTACCAGATAATATCGCTAGGTTGTCTTCTATTATTCAGAACATGTGTATGGAAAACAATTTGGAAAACTTTATTTTCAGGGGTTCATTTCATTGCCTCAAAAAATTAAGAATTTTCATTGCCCAGGAAAAGATTCCATTGATAAATATTCCCGAATTTCATCGTATAAGGATGGGTTATTTTTGTACCTACTTTTAAAATTTGTAATTGTAACACCATTTTTTTAAAATCGTAATAGTGTCCTCCGCAAAAAATTTCATTTAAAAAATTTGAATATGAATAAGTAGATATTTTTATATTATTTTTTTATATTATACTAGCTACCCGCTCCCGGCTTCGCACGGGTGCAATTTTTTACTCAATCCAACTGGTAAAAATACCTTACATCGCCATCTGTTAGAATCTTTTGCAACTCACAGATAAATAATTTCTGGATTGAATAGGTATCAAGAGATGGCGCTATGTTAATAATATTATATAATTTGCAAAAAAATAATAAACAAAATGAGATATAAACTATCCTGTCTTTTAAGTTGGACCAAATTACATATAGTTACGAAATTTTATCAAAATCGGTTCAGTAGTTTGGGAGTTCATCGCGGACAAACACGTGACACGTAATTTTTATATATATAAGGATATCTATGGCCCACTTATGGATGTGTGGACTCTGTCGGATGGTGCATAGAGAGAGATGTGTGAGTACAACCCAATATTTATTTTAGCTAACATTAATATTGAAAAGCCAAACAAAATTTATTAAAGAACTACCATCTGCTACCCACACAATTGTCAAGGTAGTTAAAAAAAAACTTTTGTCGTACCCTCGCTTACTTGACGGTTGATGCTGTATAAATATATACGAGTACCTAATTGTAAAATGATACCGTGGATTCAAAATGAGTCAACATTGTGACAGTGAATTTTTTCTTCTGACCGTCATCATATGGCGGATACCGAAACAAACTCAATAACATCTTGTCACTATTTTATTTTTCGAATTCGAAAATTCCAGAACAATATTTATTATTTACGATATAATATTATGAAGAGATAAATAAATTTGTACGTTTGTTAGCATCGATTGTTAGTATGTAGGAGGTAAGTAATCTTCGAAACTACTCATCCGATTTTAAAAAAATGTTTCACCAATAGAATAAAATATTGTATTAATTTCAGGGTGAATATCTGGTGTATATAGGCTAAATACTTCAATACATAGGATCTATCTAAACATAGGTATCTGAACATAGGAATCTAAACCAGCTATCTAAACATAGGAATAGGAACAGAAAAGATAATGGAGAAAGTAGTGTATAACTTGGTTAAGGACTTGGTTAGTGTATCCGGTACAGAATGGAACTCGTAAAATAAAACAATGATAAAAAAGTTGCATTATTATTTAACAGCATTAAAGACAATACAGCTGTTTTACTGACGATGGTCTAATGTAATCAACGAGCAATTGCAATTGCTTTATTTTGTGGTCAAAAATAATGGTCGCAAAAGGAAACCTGTGTTCAAAACCTTTATATAACCGAAGGAAATTGTCTATATATCAAAAGTTTAATAGAAAATAATAACAATTATTATGTATGTCATTTTACATAAACACGTATCTAAATCAAACGCATCTAGAGTAACAAGTTCTTTCATGAAAATTACTTGTAGGTATTCAAACATAATATTCTTTATTTAAAATTTATTGTATATGTTAATACTATATAATTAGATCGTTGACTTTACCAACATCCAATAGTCGACCAATAACAGCTCGGATCATGACGTCTAACTGTAATTTATCTCAAATCAAGTTTTCAAACTTCATTATCTAGACCAGGCAACGCTTTTATAGCACTGGCTTTAACTATTATAACTTTGGTGTTATGCGTATTAGATTTCTTATTTAGATTTAGCATAGGTATTTCACTGCAAGCTTTTCTCTTGTGGATCCGGAATTAGTAGAGCAGGTTTCTCTAATCCAAATTATAATTTAATCTTAATTAATTCCATGCTATCTTCCCATACTATTTTTGTATTCTTATATTTAAACAATCATATTTGGTTTGTGATTTTAAGAAAAAAAAATCGGCTTTATCTGTATCTTGAAACCTGAGTTTCTTTACGGGTTTCTTCTCAGGATCGTCATTCTCTTGTCTTTTTCCGAAACCCTGGTAAAATTTAAATTTATAATGACAATCAAAAGAGTTTCTTGAAATAACCTCTATTTGATGAATGAATATTTTGATTTTGATTTCATTTTTGATTTAATGTCAAATATTTTTTGAATTGAAACATGTGCAGATAAAAAATACATTTATTGAAAAACATGAATCTTAAAACAAGATAAATAATTGTATTAGGTATGTATGATATACTTAATCGTTGCTAGTACGTACCATTACAGGCGATCTTCATTTCCTTACACAGGACAAAAACATTAATAATGCTTTGTAAAAATAAGGCAAGTTAATTAACGTGTTGATATTTACGTCACTGATTTTCATTGTTCGCAGTTCCTTACGATCTCATCTACATTGTTCCGTCGATTTGAATCGTTCTCCTCTATTGCTCCACAGTGTTTTGTATTTTAATGGTTCCAACATGTGTAACAACATCCTTCCTTTTGCCTTTGTTTTCTACGCCACATGTGTTAGATTAGCAATTTGTGGGCAAACGTACACAAGACGTAATTTAAAAATCGACTTTATTTCATGTGCAAATAGAATTGCCTATGTTGAAATGATGAACCCCAATATTCGGATTGCTATCGTTGATGTCCCTTTCATCTTTTCAAAAATGTTTCTTTTTCTTACAGTTAATGTCAAAAATGTGTAATGGTTTTTTTTTTTCTAAACAACGATGTGCTCATACCGAACCACTCGTAAAGGTTTTTTAGCCAAGACTTTATACGTCTGTCTGGTCTTCAGGACCCCTGTATTTACCCTGTTAGATTTATCAGTTGCATTTAAAAATATTTTTGCAGGGTATTAAAAATTAATATAAATTATACATAAATTAACAGTTTCTTCATATAAAATTCTTACCTGTATCTGGGGTATCGTAAACAAATGGAATTAAGGAATGTGTTCTTGTTCTGAACTGATTCCATTTTACGTTTGGTCGTGCACATCCATCTTATCCCAAGAACCGTAATACCGTTCAATGTACGGTTGCCTGTACAAACATAACTCAGCTCATTAGCGAGGAAGTCGAGATCAGACGTTTGTATTGACTCATTGTATTTGTATCGTCTACTTTAGTGACCTCTTTCAAATAATCGTTTACATCATCACTATAAACATTATTAGTTGCTAAAACGAATCCTTCATTAACATTAACATGAGTTACAATTCAAAAGCCAATTCAAAAGCCGATATCATTCGATAACGCTTCTGGCATGAATAGAAATAGCTCCCAAAGGTTAACAGTAAACAGTGAACCCGAGGGTTCGAGCAAAAACGTCACAAAAAAGCCGGTGCCTTAACTGGAAGTTATTGGGTACAACTGCATAACCGGCAGCCATTCATGGTGAGGGAACGAGACGAAATAATGGTTAAGAGAAAACTGCTGCGCGGCTGAGAGAGTGAGGGAGATTGCATTCCAAATACGATACGAATGTTGCGCCCGCGCCGCGCGCCTCACCAAGCCGCTCGACAACACGTTCGCTCACTTTACTTTACTTGACTGACTGACTTCACTACAAGACGACCGGCTGAGAAATGCGGTCGTTCACAAACCACACGCATCCAATTCGATGACGATAAAAAAAACTCTCGTGACAACTCTCTATTTGAAGTGAATTTCATAACAGTTAATTCGACAATTGGTGCCGGTTACTTCCGTAAAAAACAAACGGTCTGCGACCTTTGTTTCTGTGTTGCAGTGGTGTGTTGGGTGAAGTGTCGAGTGCGTTAGACTGTAAAGGAGAAGAAACACCGAGGATACTTTCACTGGACTGAAAGTTGAAAAATATTCTTTCGGAGCACTTCCATTTAGAGGACTTCAGAGGAATTTCACAAGTGAATAGGTAAATTAAGTTAACGCAATTACTAACTTTAATGACAAAAAACTTATTTTAATACACCCTTTACGAAGGAGCAAATGATTATTTGAACGTTATAGTTATAGAAAAACTAAAAGAAAAATTAGTTATGACTGCGAATGAAAAGGAAAATGTCAATTTTTAATATTTTTAACGTAATATGTGATTCGCAGAAAATATAATAACATGTATCATAATATATTGTTATTAATTATGAAAATATACACGAAATTCTTATCGAAGTGAAAATATTTTCTGTGTAAATGTAAATGTTTGTGGAGGCTTTAGAAGTTTCCGCATCAGTTTTATGTATTCAAACTGATAAGGCTGACATATTGAGATCATTAGAAATAATCAGAATGAAATATGTACAGTGACAACTAGTAATCAGACATTTCTTATATTATTAAAAAATATAAATCAAAAAATAAAAATATAAAGAGAAAGAAAGCGGATTTAGTAAGTTGGATGACAATAGATGTGGATAATTTCCAAAACTGCACCTATTTCGCAAATTCTTTTACTACTTCAAAGGTACATTATTTCAGATGGACATTGGTTAGGCAACATATTATTTATATTAACTCCCCCAATTGCACCAGTTAGTACCTACATAAAAAAAGAAGCATTAAATAAACAACTTAAAGGATTGTGGGCAAAAAATAGAAGATAATTTTAAAATATTACATATTTACATAAATTGAAAAACTAGTTTAGACGATGACACATTTTATATTTGAATTTTTATTACATCTGGCCAGTATTTTTCTTAACATCAACAAGCACTCATAACACAATAATTTAATCGGATACCAAAAGCAGTAAATATATAATATGCAGATTATTACAAAGTATTTCTTATAAGATTCTCTTAAGAATTATACCAATAGTAAACTAATTTAACAACAAGTTAAAATTAACCACCAACCTAATTCGAACCGTTTCGTCCCACTTCTAAATGGAGTGTAGGTATGTTATATCTAACATCGAAGACAGTTATAGAATTGATCACACACGTTCATTATCTTCGGCTGCGGTTTCCCACAAATTTCCCCCATGAAATGCGATTGTTACGGAGGCATACGTGACAGCCTGTGTGGCTGACTGTATTCAATGTGGTCTAAATGGTGTTGCCACCATGAAAACATTACATTTATGATTATCACCATGAAAATATACATTCACCATTTCACACATTTTTAAACACTAGCTGGTGACAGCGACTTTATCTGCCTTAAAAAATGAAAAATATTAACGTCTTTAAGGCTGTGACGACGGTGCGGTGGCGAGACCAAAGCGATAGTGGAGTCCAATTTTTTAAATTTTTAGACAATACCTCGGAAACCTAACATTTTTTTAAGATAAAAAGTATATGTTTATCCATGTAATGAATCTGTGCTAAATTTCAACAAAATCCATTCAGTAGTTTTCACGTGAAAGAGTAAATAATATCTATCTATCACATCTATCCATCCTGACTTCGCATTTAATAATATTAGTAAGATTAATATCCATCGTTTCTTTATAAATTTATGTCTCTTAGATCGCATTCCCTTTTATAATATTAGTATAGAATGCCTCGTTCATGTGAAATTCATTGCATGTTGTAAATTCAAATAATTGCGTTATTCTCTTTGCTATTAAAATATGAGAAAAATGCAATTTAGTTTGCTAATACGTCGCTGTTCGATGTAAATTTGAGTCCATTAAAATTGCACCGGAAAACGATGCATCAACTAGGTACATTACAAACATGATTTTGTTAACACATCGATAACAACCCGTTAATCTATAATTGATATACGAGTACCTACGTAGGTATGTAATATTCAACGTGGTTATGTTAACTATCGGTTACTCATACGAAGTACACGGAATATTTTTTTTCTTGAATCACGATTATTAGTTAGTTATTTGACCAAGTTGAGTTACTTGTAACATAAAATAATAAGGATTTTTGTAAGACCAAAAGTGTTTACCATTCTTAGCGTACTTTAACTTTCAGCGCTCCTTGATGTCAATTAAGAACGTTTATTAAAATGGAAAGAATCTCTGTTGATGTCAGCTCCTTGATGTCAATTAAGGCTTTTAGTAGTCATAAATTGGAAAGCCCATTTTATGACATTCAGGTGGCAGTAGGACCACCCTGAACAGCAGGTATAATGGTGTGCTCTCACTTTATTCCTCATCGGAAGAACATTTGCATCCTTCTGGTGTTGTGTGTGTTACTTTAGCCACTTGCCATCAATTAGACCGTCAGTCTGTTACACTTTTTAGACTTTTATACCGTCCATTATAGACATTTATTAAGAAATCACACTTAGGCCAACTTTGAAAAGTTAGTTTTACTTACCTATATCTGTTTTGCTATCAACCCTTAACTCCTTATGGTACGAGTATTCTTTCATTTGAGCTCAACTCATGAGGCATGTCGAAATGTATATGAATATGTACTTAGAATAAATAAAAGAAGTAATAGTAAAGTTCTTGTGGTAACTTAGCAGAACTGCATATTCTGCGAAAACTATTGCAGCATTAGGTATGTCGCCCTTGAACTTTGCCATTTAAAACTACAATAGTACAATGAGTAAGCTAAGCTAAGTAACAGCAGAGTCTGTCGGCACGTACGACTAAATGCATGTTCAAAACAATAGTGTTTGTCGAGCAAAAAGCACGCGCATCGAGATAGCCCAATTTGACGAATCTTGCTGCAAACAATGGACTTACTGACTTGACAGTGGACGTTTTTAAAGTAATTTTAGTTTTTTTTTTACCCAACAACCTGATAGACGTGCAAGTCACGTTCGCACCGTGGAAAGAAAAGATTCTTACATATTCTCAAATAAGTGACATGATATAGACGTTGGAATATTTGGAAACATGCAATTTTACCACTTGATCAATTTTATAATATTCTGTATGTATAATGTATTGATTTTTATAACATTTGTAGACGTATTATAAGCAGGTAAAGACAAAAAAGTTTGTAAACCGATTTTCCACATGTGTTTGTTTATGGAACTGAAGATTTATTTACTATGGATATTTTGGGATTATAGTAGAAATTGAACTACTGGGACTTTTTAGTTTCGATAGTTCAATTAATATAATTGAACTAGTGGGAATAGACCCGAATTTCGACCAGTGGGAGCACACATAAATAAGAATTATTTTCGATTCAATATTTAAACTACAATCATAATATGTAGGAAATAATGACATTAATCAATATTTACATGCATCATTATCTGTAGTTATACGTGAATTATCAAAACAATTAGTTAAATAATGACAAAATTTACGTCGTTATCCGTTTAAACTATTTTAAATTAATTATAAATTCATAATTTATATACAATATACGATTATTATTGCTTCCAGACATGTTACCCAGTATGAAACACTAACCACTTACCTATTTATCTATGTAATTTAATTTATCCTAACCGTCCGCCGACCTTAACATAAGAAAACTTCGGTTCTAGTCATAAAAAAATGAAATCATGTAAAAATCTGGTAAAATCGCCGAAAGGTCGTGATGAAAGAATGTTATCCGACAATAAAAGGTGCAGCCACAAAACAGCTTTCATTGATGCATTCAAATAATGCACTTGTTGTGTAAGTTTATTGAACCCACTATTCTGTGTTCATCTAATTATAGATTTTACGATATTTCCTGCAATTGAATACACAAATGTAAATCTGTACACAGTTATTGAAGTGCGCTCTTTTTGAAAGTGTGGAAAAAGAGCAAATATATATTTTAAGTCACCCAGAACAGAATGAACAGCCATTGCTTCAAGAGGGAAAACTACAATCTGCCTGCGTTGCTCCGTCTAAATTACTCATTTCGAAGAAAGGTATATATTTTGTTTATATACTTTTTATATTTAATGGTGTGGCTGGCATTTTGATGCGTGATTGTCTTCGGCAAGACTTTGTTCTGCGAAGCCCCCTGTCTATTTATCTCGGTCCGAGATTAGCTGCGTCTGCGCAGATACCTATCAAAACCGTCGCTCACGACTTATTACAACCTGTTTTCGTTCCGTTATACGCATCCTCTCTCACGATAGTCTTCTTAGGAATGTTAGAAAAGCTACCTGATACTGTTAGGTAAAATCTAAGCAGAATATAGCATATGGATTTTTTTTTACGATTCACTTAATGATAATTGTCTACCGGACTTATTGACACAAGCGAGGTCATAGAAGTTGCCAGGGCGCTGCTAATTTCGATAGAATGAAGGATAGTTTAGAAGAATTTAACATAAAAACAAACATAGACGAACAGTGCTTTATTTTATGATACGAATATAAGTATCATAATAGGTATATGCAAGATCATGCACTGTCACTAGCTGTAAAGCCTTCAAATGTATATCTTGTCGAACATGCTTCATTAGATTCAGTAAAAAGTTGTATGCGGCCTTGTATTATTGTGTTTTTTTTTACTGAATGATGTCACTGTCGCAGTGAGCATGACGACTGGTCAAGCGATCAGGTTGTGCGCCAGATTGTCATCTAACATATTTAATAAAGTGCAGAGGTTATACGAAATTATTGCCTGAAATCTTTTTAGATTGACACCATCTTGATAATGAAATCATATTCGACTGTTCTCTTTTAAATTTCTACCAATAACTTTAATATTTTGTACTTAATTTAATAATAATACTTATTTTGTATGCTAATATTAATGTACGAATGATATTGTCTAGTAAGATTTCACGGATAAAGCCGGTTTTGTAATTTTTGTAGGTGATCTATATATTTTTAATAAATTATTAATTAATATCTAGGTAGCTGCTAAAAGAATGTATTGAGAGGAATAAAGACATTGAAGAAAATTTAGAGGCTCAGAAAAGAAGCTAGCTTCATATTATATTTATCTCAGAAGTTATCTTTTAGTATAACTTTCGTTGCACATTGAATAACACCAAAACGAAAAAAGATTGCTCAAAAATTGTAGTGTCATACGAGTATTATGTCAATATTTTGTATAAGAAAAGTAGATTAGATTATAAAAACTACGTAATACAAGTAGAAATAATATCAAGTGTATAAATAAGCGTTTTCCAACAAGGCTTTACTGAGTCATTTGTAAAATTGAAAGCGGAACACAATTCTGTTGAAATGTCAACTTGAATCTATTGACGGACGGACGCACCTATTTCCTGCACAATAAGAACCTAAATTGCGTAACATTTAAACATTGTTGTTTAGATATAAAAGCGTGGGTAAATTGTTTGGCGTGTCCACTATGCTGTTCTATAAATTACATGTAAAAACTTTTATGGCCCACTTTTATTACGGGTTTGTGCCTGGAAACAAATTTGCCATATTTCGGAGATAATCTATAAAGTATTGGAATTTTTGAGAAAATGTAGCAGACAGGCTAACGATCCACTTCAAATAGCTGGTTCTAGTCGCATATGTTAACTACAAGCTACATAAAAGGGTCTTCTGTAATTGGGTTAATCCAGTTTGACTGCTGCTCATTCATCTATCGTAACTTTGTCCCTACCTTTTCTTATCCCTTACCTTATCCAATTCTGATAGGATAGGTAGCGATCTCTCAACTTGTTTGTATTAACAACATTAGCTCCTACCTACAGTATCAAATGTAAATTCTCAGTCTCATCTTCATGCATCATTGTCCTGCTAGCACCATTTCATTCTCAGATGTTTGTGCCTTGATGTGCAGTGACACTTTGTGTAATAAGGTCATACTAATAGAATGTTTTCTACTATCAAGACCTCACTAATAAGCAACAAAACTGTTATCATGCCTGCTACTTTTTAACATAAAAAAACTTGTACCTACTATAAAAATTCATAGATCAAACCACATATTAGATTTGTCACAACACGCTAATTTAATCGGTAGTTTACGAAACAATGAATCAATAGTTAATGACTAACTGTTGCCTGTTGCGTAGTAAGGACATAGGTAACGCTATGGTATTAAAGTTTATGACTGGTTTGATTACATACCTATTTATGTTTATGTATGGGTAATATGCGTCACACTACAGTAGCAAAAAGCAAATTAATGGGTACGCCACATTTTTTTTTATAATATAAAGGTGGCAGACAGGCTGGCGGCTCACTTGATCGTGGGTGGTTACTGTCGCCTAAGGACACAAGCAACACCAAGGGGAGTGCTAGTGCGCTGCCTACCCCGTAGAACTTTAGTAATATCGATAACATAAGTAATATCTGAAAAAACCGTTGACATTTAAGAGATAATGGAACCTTGCAGATCCATTGAGTTTTATTGCAGATCTTAATTTTTTCATTATTTCGTAAATTTTTATAAAATTATAATTTTCATAAAACCAAAACGTATAATTATTTAGAAAATTATGTGATAACTGTTCCTAAATTTGGAAGTTATAGTTATATTTAACTAGTTGTTACACGTGACTTCGTCCGCGTAATTTTATAAGAAATAGCCTATTAATATAGTCTACCTATATAATTCCTAAATCAGAACATGAGATTACTTCGGCAGTCGGCTAACCTCAAAATCTAACAACAAATTATGTACCTAAATATTAATTTCCATCTGATAACTATTTTATTGGCAACTTTTAAAATTTGACACTCCGCCCACGTCCAATTTGGGAAACGCATTAATATTTCACAGATTCGCTCTGATGACTCATTTATACCTGTTGCTAACAAGCCTTCACCTATCCAAATTGTGAATCAGATGTTGGGCAACACTAACAAAAATATTTTGAAACAAAACATTGCTACTTAACATTAATATCTGTTTAGTTTACGCCACTATAGCTAGATTACCACCTACGCTGACCAGGAATTGCATTATCAAATAACTTAAACATTTTTTTACTAGCGATCAGTTACCGGCTTCGCACATACATTTTTTTTTCTACAAACTATATACCTTCCCAGTTTATGGCTCTTTTTTAGTGTAAGCCGTATTAAAATCCAAAAGCGTTTGGTTTTAGCGTTGGTAATTTTTTTTTAAGAGAAAGCAACGCAATGTATTAAAAAAAAACATTATACAAGTAGAGGAATTTGTCGTATGTAAACTGGCGAAATGGACACGAAAATAATTGTCGGATAAATCCGACTCTGGCGGTCAAGGGGTTGAGTGGTTTAGAAGACGTAGAAACACATAGAGCACGTTGATTGTAAGTTTCATACCATTTTAGATGCTTTTGAAATGTTTTCTCGAAAGTACTAAAGTGAAAATAACATCACACGACTCAAGTTTCTACTATTCGAAACGTGTTTATTTGTTTTTTCGTCACTATAACTCGTAGCTATGTAACCAGACTGCATGGATAAATATTTTCTACACTCTGACAAGTTTTTCCATTAGCTCTTTAACTTTAAAAGATCGTGAAAGTCAGGGTTGACACAAAGCGAGTTATCTCAATATGGTAACGTATTTGTAAACTGACTTAGTTACATTACATCTAAGTTAACAGTTCTAATCTAACGACTTAGTAATACTAAGTCTAAGTAATCTATGTAGGTAATAGTAATCTTTACATGGTATAGTTTGAAGTCACTTTCCGCGTCTGTCTGCATGGCCGCTAACTCATCTTAAACCACGCAACGGTTTTTGATGCGGTTTTCACCATCAGTTAGATAATTTTGTAATAAAACCTACTTAATTATTTTTTTCCTGGGAAAAGCGGTGGGGACCGAATCGCCTCTCGCGATTCAACTTTATTTTTTCGCATTAATCTAATATTTTTATAGTTACTCTTATATGTATGGTTGTGCTATTACAGAAAACTTGTCAAGACCTTTACTACACAATATCTTAGAGTCTCGAATCGCGTCTAGATTTAATAATGCTTTATATGGAAACTTAGTAAAACCTTAAACAGATTAAAATATTATTTTGTTATAACCTGTCTCTTCATACTAGGTTAACACGTATAACTATAACCTGGTTATGATGTTAAAATTCAATAAAAAAATAAAATAAAATTTTTTTTTTTGAATTATTTTATTTTAAAAACTGAAACAAATGTCGAAATCAATAAAAATTAATTTGCTACTTGAAACATAAATATGAAAAAATAAATTAGTTAAACAGGTGTATTAAGATAAAATAAATAAATTTGCCACTTACAATTAGAATTACAGAAAGAATACTTTAGTTTGGTAGTTACTAGCAGTAATCTTAATAAATTGATGAGTTAGTTTGACTTTGACTTATTGACTGGTGGTTACTGCCGCCAGACGGGCTACCCAAATGACTGTGAAACGGAGTGTGCTCTGCCACTACTTGCTAGAGTGGCCAAACTTTTCTAAGTTGGCCCTGCAGAGAGTTGAACGCTGTGGCCTCGAGTCATAGCTAGACCAATTTTGAATCCTATTGAATTTTGTTATAATAATATATTATCCAAAAAATTTTAAAGGGTTGTTGACATAAGTATTAGAGAAAATATTTTTACGACGAGAACGCATTAGGAAAGATTAAAATTCCTTTCAAAATACATAATCAGATTAACAACCTCTAACCACTCTTGAGTTTTGTAAAATGCACAGCTCAGTCGCCTCTGGCGTGAGAACGGACCAATTTAAGTGTAATTATGTCTGGAAACGTAGCTCTGTTTAAAATTAATGTTTCCTAGAACTTTGACATTAATCGTTTATTAACATTGAACTATAAAAGATGCCTTTCTATTTTAAAATCAAAATTTTATTCCACAAACTCGTGTGTAGCCTTCGAAGTTATGGAGACTATAGCCTGGAGACTGGAGACTATTACGATAGTAACTCTTACTTTATCTGTGCTATAGTCATGTATAAAAATTATAATAAATGAAAAATAGAATGCATTTTAATTTTTACTCTCTTTGAAGCGTTTCTAATAGAATTACTTCAACTCAGAAATTCCTATACTTATAAAAAAAACTCTTATACTTATTTCAAGTGTAAACTTGTATTATAAACTCTTAATGTCATATAAATTAGTGACATAGCAGATCTTTTAAAAATTGTATAATATTTATGCTCAAAGTATTATTCAAAATTTATTCTCTTTATTGAAATTAACATTTATCGATAAGAAATATTATATAGGTACCTATTTATGTATAATTACTTAAGAAGAGGCAGGGGACATTTGATTATTTAATCTGGTAAGTTACTTGAAATAACAGAATGTTACTGTTGTGTCATAATAATAATAATATTACAGATTTATAATACTAATAATAAATCTGTAAGGGTTGGTCATGGAGTAAGTTACTTTGTTTTCAGATATCGTGTTTATAGGCTCTATTACATGATACTGAAACTAAATTGACGATTTTTAGAATTTTTTTCTGTATGTATGTTCCTCCATAACTCTGAAACGAATTAACTGATTTTCATGAAACTTGATAGATAAACATTTGGACGTACGAGACACAGGATAGGCTACTTAATATTTTTCAACGCGGACGAAGTCGTGGGCACCAGCTAGTCTTTAATACTATTGTATCATGGTCGGCAGCGCCCTTGCCTAATTAAGTACTAACAGTGACGTTGCTTGTGTGAGTTAACTGTGGAGAACGAAATATACACGTCAGACATTATTAAATGATATTTAACTAATCCAATCAAAGGAAATTTATACAACAAACCCTAACTATATCTATAATATAAAAATGAATCCTTAAATGTGTTGCTAAGCGCAAAACTCGAGAACGGCTGGGCCGATTTTAATTCTGTCTTCACTCATGGATAGAGGGATAATCAGGGAAGGTTTTTACGTAAAAAAATGCACCCGGGCGAAGCCGGGAACGAGTCGCTAGTTTTGAATATAAATGTAACCACAATAAAGAGGAAACATGAGAGTCAGAACCTGTTTCGACTGCTGAGAAAGTTGATAATAACTGAAATTATTCTATCTGATCATTAATGCCACATAAATTTTACACCGGTGTAATCAAATTTGAATTATACGCAACTAGATCAAATCAATTATGTTAACTCCTGAACGACCATGCCGCCATTTATAATAACAAAACATGGAGCTACTTTCGATCTAGGACTTAAAATAACAAGACTTAGAAAAACACAAGAATTAAACGTAATTAACTTTTATACAGTTTTTTCAAATGTTATCTTGTAATATATAAAATTCTCGTGTCGCGGTGTTAGTTGCCAAACTCCTCCGAAACGGCTGGACCGATTTTGATGAAATTTTGTGTGCTTATCGGGTAGGTCTGAGAATCGGCCAACATCTATTTTACATACCCCTAAACCATTTACATTTTACATGTTAAGGGTGGCCCACCCCAAAAATTTTATTTTTTATTTTTTGGTTTTTTGGCAAAACGTTTGCTGGGTCAGCTAGTCAATCATCAATACTAATAATAAATCTGTAAGTGTAGGTATTGTATGTATGTATGTATGTTCCTCCATAACTGAAACGAATTAACTGATTTTCATGAAACTTGGTAGATAAACATTTGGACGTACGGGACACAGGATAGGCTACTTGATATTTTTCAACGCGGACGAAGTCGTGGGCACCAGCTAGTATTGTATAAATCAGGTCATTTACTGTAGCTAGAATAATAGCTAATTACTTCATAATATCTTAGCATAATGCACGTTATGGGTTTTGTAAAGAAATTAAAGAAGAAGCAGACAGGCTAATGAACTACTTGATGGTAGGTGGCTTGGCTACCGTCGCCTATAACACAAGCAACCCAGTAGGTGCTGCAAGTGGACTGCCGACTACAGTACGATTAAGGACAAAGAATTGGGTAGTGATAGAGAAATTACCCACTCACTGAAATACAACAGCTGCTGTTATTTCACAGTGGTCTTCTGTAAGGAGGCGGTTACTGCCGCCAGAAGGGATGCCCAAACGAATGGAAAACGCAGTGTGCCCTAGATGCCACTACTAAAAGAAGTATAGGTATTTTTTAAAATTGAGGTATTTTTAGGATGAAATTGATTTCATGGCGAAAAATTTGGGGAAAATTGTTGTTTATTTTTAATTTCAAACAAGTTATGTAATTAACAAAATAATTAACAGAATAATAACTTATTATCTATATATATAAAAATTATAATAACAAAATTAACATTATACTTGCAACGTTACCTCTCTGTACTGCCAGAAATGCTTTCTTTCAATTTTAAATTTATGAGATAATCTGTAACTATAAAATTGTTAAAAATTATGGAAGACAATCAGTTTTATCGTTCCAATAAAATCAAATGTTTAAGTGAGTAATGGCATAGTTGATTGATGGTAATCGTCTTTTTATTACACAACTATTTTGTTGTTTGATTGACCCGTTGGTCGAGTAGTTGAGTTTTAAATCCATAGGAAATTAAAGTCCAAGGTTCTATTCCTGGCATGGATGACTAAAAAAATATAGTTTTAATAATCGGCGGTAGTCTTAGTATACTAAGACTACCGCCGATTATTAAAACTATATTTTGGTGATGATTATTTTTATTATTACATATCAATGAATTAAATTACTTTTATTATAAGGTGAATATCGCATACCATAAAAAGTTAAACTTATTAAAGTTACTTTAAAAATTTTAAAGTAATTTTAAATACATCCTATATTCTTAAAACTTATAAAAAAATATGCAAATTATATTAAACAAACCTTCCTCGTTTATCGCTTTTTCTATTAGTCAAAACCGTATCAAAATCCGTTGCGTATTTTATAAGAAGTAAGCGAAGAAGCAAACAGAGGCCGACACCGACTTTTTTATATGTATTGATTGATAATAAATAATGATGTCACATGTTTAAGTCATATAGTACTAGATGTCACTACGGTGCAAATGTGTGACTTCAGTTACCTTACTTTATATTCGACAGATGTCGCTGTGTCAGCAGGTTATATCGCGCTATAGAGAGGCGACATATCTATTGAACTTATAGCTTGGAATATACTCTTCACGCTAACTCTGGTTTCCCTTCAAAACGAATAAATCTTTCGCCTTTTACTAAAGATTTCCGTGGAGGGGAACACTCAAATGAGTCTAAAATAATTTTTTGGAGCCTTGCTAATGCGAGGCTAATAATTTTAATTTATTAAAAATCAAATGAAATTTATTGCTGCTAGTGCTCTGTATTGCATGATGCATCTGCAATTTGCCTGCCTGCCTGCCTCCAGTGCCTGGTTTGGTTTAAGTTAAGCAGTTATTACACTTTTTAAATTTGTAGGAAACTAAGTAGTGAACTAGTGATCACGAATTGATTTCTAAATCGAAGACATTGAAAATAGATAAAATTTAAATTGTATCCAATCAATCTGTTCTAACTGCGATTACACCTTCCGAACTTCCGATTTCCTAATATAAATTGGTTTTCTACAAATTGAATAGTGTATTAACTGCTTTAGCAAGACAGAACCTTCTGGTGAACCTTAACCAAACCCAGAAGAAGGCTTCTGCTGGGTTTGGTTAAGGTTAAGTTTATAAGAAAAATCATCTTCAGCTTCACGTTTACCTTCTATAAGGGGTTGGTTTGGTAATGTTAACTGGTAATACCAAGACCAACCCCTTTATAAATTGCCGCTTAGACATAAACAGACACAGAGGTTGCACAGTATTTTTGCTAGGTACTAACGCAGTTTGCTCATGTTGCCATTACAAAATATACTTACGTTAAATAATACCCATACTTATGCCAAGTAGGCCACACAACATTGTGTGTTACTTACCTATTCTGTTGATATGTTGGTCGATGCGCCAGAGACTCTCACCTTCATATTCCGGCCATCTGCTCGAATATTGACCCGGATACGACATTGTGTTCCAATTTATGTCATTACTCATGAGAGAGGCTACCTTGTTAACATATTGATATATTTTTTCTGGTCAGCAGACAATTTTTTTTTCTGCAAATTATATACACAAACCTTCTTCGTTTATCTCTATTTCCATTAGTGAAAACCGTATCAAAATCAAATTTCAAGAAAAAGTATAAGCAGGAAATAACGGCCACTTTATGTTATAAATATTATGTTTATTAGATATACTCGTAGAAGATACAGGAACATTTTTCATTTTACTAAAAATAATAACAAAAAGTACAGATGTTTTAGAAAAGTTTGAAATTTTTGAAGGTCTAGTAATGTATATCAGCTTTTAATTCCAATCAAACCAGTCAGTTTATTACTTAAAATTAAAGTTAATAAAAATTATAACCTTTTCAAAAAAGTTTATAATTTATGTCAGTAAAAACTATCATAATAAGGTTAGAATATTATTTCTCTTTATCTTTTTTTATATTTAGGTCGCCAGACTGGCTCACGTCCACTTGAAGGTAACCGTTTAGTGGCTACCGTCGCCTACAACACAAACAAATCCACAGGTACTGCAAGTGCGTTCCCGACCATAGTAAAATTTAGGAATTAATAAAATTATTATTATCAATATAAATAATAATTAAATATGTTTATAATTATAGGTACCATGCAGTAATTTTTTTGCTGTGGTCTGAACACTGACACTTTTTAATTTATTATGTGCTTTAAAAATGAATATTTATTTTTAAATGTAGTTAACAAGTTAGCTGCTCGATTATCAAACGACATTCTCCATTAGGTAAAGATCACGCCAGTGATCTCATACCACGGTTAGGTCACGGATCAACTTGGAAAATTTATGGCTTACAGTATTATGGTCTCGTACCAAATGCTACTTCGACATAATACGTGTTTTTAGTTGTTTTCAAATATAACTAAGAGAAATCGCACGTAATTAGGTTTCATTAATAATAATAATCTATTATTATTGAGATTATTATTCAATATAATAATAATCTCGTTTATTTCAGACTAGCTTTTGACCGCGACTCCGTCCGCGCCCCTTTTTATTATTGAAACATTGTGTTTTGATTGATATGTTTCACGTCAATATTTTATTGAAATGTTTGAATTGTCAGCTTAGTGGAACTGGAACTTTGGATATGAAAAAGTAAAATAGGGCTTTCACGTTTTCCCTGAGATTCTGTCCTCGTTATTCAGGTATTTGAAAAAAAAGCCGAATTGGTCCAGGCGTTCTTGAGTCTTGCGCTTAGCAACACATTTAGCGATACTAGGCCTGTGACTTCGTACGCTCTTTAGTTGTTTTTTTTTTTTTTTTTTTTTCAGAATACAGGAGGCTAATATTTCAGAATAAAATTTTGTTAGCAAAATTTCATCCAAATTAGTTCAGAGAAACAAACACCCAACATACATTTTTTTTTTTCATTTATAATATTATATTATCTAGTATTATTATTATAGAATTAGGATAAATACAAAATTCACATCACAAGCTACAAAACAATAACTTGAACTTTATATTAAATAATTAATGTTTTATATCCTTATTGTTTTATTAAATAAGGTTTTATATCTTAACGATATATTGGAATATCGTTTATGAAACCTTTATTCAAAAATCGTACTTTCCTAGCTTACATACATACCCATGCATCCAAAATATTAAGTGTAATTTTTTAAGCGTATATATTGAATTATACTTTTATTCGTTCCATACATTACCTATCACTTTCACTTTAAGTGTAGGTATGCATGTGAATGCTAATCTAACTAAACATATCTATTAAATATTTATGGCTCGATGCAAAAGGGAAATCCATAAACAATGTGAATTGTTTGACTAATGATCGTCTATTCTGTAGGTATCAAAGAAAGCGTCTTCAGACTGGCCATTTTGGCGGTAACACTTATGTAGTAACTATTATTAATTAATCTGAGTTTAATAATACTGTTATTAATAACAACAACATTCGAACTAATAGGTATTGCCAGTAAATATAATTAATGTTACTATATGTAATTAGATAAATGTATGTAGTGAAACCAACCAAAAGCAACGGTTAACAACTGATTTATTAAACAACTATCTGATGGCCGCGAATTTGTCCGCGTTTTAAAATAAAAGATATTATAACCTTTTTGTCAAGAGTTGTATATTTGTTTTTAGATAGCTTTACTTTTAGGTGCCTTATTGGAATATTTAGCCTATGTCGATGCGAAAGATTTTTTTAATCGGATGAGTAGTTTCGAACAAACATACAAACTTTACCTCTTTATATTAGTACTCAATCCAGCTGATAAAATTACCTTACATCGCCATCTGTTAGAATCTTTTGGAACTCACAGATAAATAATTGCTGGATTGAATAGGTATCAACAGATGGCGCTAGTTAATAATATTATATAATTTGCAAAAAAAATGAGATAAACTATCCTGTCCTTTAAGTTGGACCACATTACATATAGTTACGAAATTTTATCAAAATCGGTTCAGTAGTTTGGGAGTTCATCGCGGACAAACATGTGACACCTAATTTTTATATATATAAGGATAGTATAGATAGGTATAATAGTGACTTACTTACTCGCAAAAGACAATTTATAAATACATATACCAGTGCTTGAAAAATTCCACAACAATTAGGTACTCTACTTATCTGGAAGAGCGTTTCTTGTACGTAATTCATTGTCGCAGAGATTAGCGCGTTTAAACAAACTCAAGCTTTGTTATATTATTACAGACACATGGGTGTGCAAAGAAATCAGTACCAAGGCTCAAATCAACTTGCTTTTAGTATTCTAAGAGAATACGCAACGAATGAGCGTTACAGCAGTCACGAAGTGCACTGTTTACGTAACCCTGGTCGTGATATGCACATCTGCGTTTCTTACATTAGGTAAATCAAGTTGAATCAATGTTTTAAAACAAAACAGCCAATATTATTTATCGGCTCGGGTGTAAGGGAAAACACTAGTACAGTTGTCGTTCAAACTTAGTTGGTTCTACGTTCACCTATCCCTACTATGGTATACTATGGTAGGAGGAATAAGTGGAAAGAAATTCCACTTTTCCCTACCAGTGGAGATTCCTTAGTAGGGACAGGTGGAAGTAATTATAAAAAATATGTGGGTCCACCTTTCATTTTTAAAAAGATAATTTATAATTAAAATAATGTTACATTTATGAACAATTATTATTTATTATTTATCAATTATTTATTTATGGAGTAACAAGTGCCCGATAATAGAGTCAACACAAATTTCTGATGTATAAAAATATTTAAAAAATAGTTGGATTAATGCAAACAAACTTTCGTCTTCTAATTGGCAGTTGTAAAGAGTAGCCACAGTACTATATGGTTATTGCGAAAATAGAACCTATAGTATACATTCGTATTAAAAAAAGGTTTAAAGCAGAAGTTATAATGTAGCTTTTATTCTTTTCCAGAATGCCAGTTACGTGATCAACAAACGATATTCGAGGGGCAAGATGTCACCTGTTTGCCATAACTTCGTTCAGAACGCGTGGAAAAAAGATTTCTGCTCAAATTGCTTCAAGTCACGAGAGGAACACGTTAGAAACGAACGCACAACCGAGAGCAGTAGTTATTTACCGCCCACATTCCAAAGTAAAAATACATTATTTAAGAAAACACCACCGAGCATCCTGAAAATTAGTCCAAAGAAAAAGAATAAACGAAACGTACGATTCCCTGAAGAGGTATGCAGTGTAATAGGGTATGGGGGTGACGATTGGTCTGATGGAGAAGAATTTGAAACCTCCGAAGACAATGAAGACGACGATGTATTTCCAGATACAGAAGAAGAAAGAGAATTACACAAATTAACAAAATCAAACACAGACTTTAATACAGTGAAAGCAAATTTATTAACAGACGTAGCGACAAAATCTTACACCTCTTTGTTATTAGGTAAAACACAAACAGACTCCGCTGGAAAGAAGAAAACTCTAATGGTGTCAGTCACTCCCTTTGGACAAGAGAATAAAGGGAGTCCAATTATTAAATCTCACATCCGTAAACCCGCCGTTATTCATGTATCAGATGTACCTGCCGAAGAAACCCCTGGGTACAAAACTAATATAATATTGTCTTCTTACATAAAGGACACAGAATGTATTACGAGTTCTGAAACTATAAGCAATACAGAAAGCGTGTATACAGAAAAATCTTTGTTGGAAGAAATATCAGAGACATTGCAGCAAAATAAAATTACAAGTTGCGCTGATCTTAATTTAACAAGTGAATACAATAAACCAACCATAATCAAAGAAAAGGTGAAAGAAAGCATGCAGGATGATTTCGACAAGAAAGATACTGTTGAAACTAAGAAAAACAGTCTTACAAGAAAATCACCTTTAGCGAGAACCCAAGAGAGACCAAAATTGCATCTCAGTCGTCCTGAATTTAAGTTTTGCAAAATTAATATTGATAATAGCAGTGTCGATTCAGCCGTGAGTACAGGAAACTCCACTGCAAATAATTCAGTAGCCTCCGACGACGACAGTTTCAACGGTCGGACAGACTCAGATAATGACGATAGTGGACACTTCTCAGAAACGAACAAATGCGAAGAGACAGTCAAAATAAAAGTATTTAATGAAACAGACAAAAATATCAAGATGTCACCAATCGGAAAAACAAGAAAATCGGACGGATTACTTAAAAGTGGTTATTCTACATTCCAAGGTCCGTTGGTGGCGCATTTAAGTTCTAAACAACCTGAAAATATGTTTTCGGCGGAAGCAAGTCGAGAGTTAGCAGGTGAACCAGACGGTAGAGCTGATCCTGATGAATCCTCTGAGGCGCCAGCGTTGCCTAATAGTCCAGTACCCGTTATCGATCCACGTCCATCATTCCTTCACGGTATGATCTCTGACATAATGCCTTCGTCTAAACCGGCTTTACCAGAAAAACCGAAGGTGCCTGTTAAACCAGTTAT
The DNA here is from genome assembly GCA_936446665.2 of Synanthedon andrenaeformis. NCBI lineage: Eukaryota > Metazoa > Arthropoda > Insecta > Lepidoptera > Sesiidae > Synanthedon > Synanthedon andrenaeformis. The sequence goes on along the minus strand of OW387786.2, from coordinate 1,671,153 downwards.
GAAACAAACTACTAAGAAAAGTATTACTACTCACCAACAAGTTGTGCACTTACATCAAGCATTAATAAAAAAAGATGAAGAAGTGAAAGTAATAAGAACCTTACATGAAGAGAAAAATAATGAAATAATTGAAGTTCACGAAGATAAAGATGAAACTGTTTATTATGCGCAACCAGTGCTTACCAAACAAGATAGTGACACATCACTTAATAGTCTCAGTAAAAGTAAACAACCTTCTTCACCTACGTCGCCATTTATTGAAGAAAATATTAATACCCTCTACCAAAGAAATACCAGCAATTTCACAAAATCTGATTCACCAGTGGTAAGAGAAATGGAGAAGAGGGAGAGAGCCTCTCTATCAACAGTACCAAAAGAGAAGACTGTGGAAGAGTCTAACGATGACAAAACAGGTGATGCACCAAAACCAGCACCTAGAAAACACATTTCGCTTTCACAAGACAATTTACATATAGACGAAAAGCGTAAGGGAAAGTATAAATTTTCATTAAAGAAACTTTTAGGACTAGGCTCTTCCAAGGATTTGGACAGAAAAGAACTTAGCGTCGCTAGTGTCTCAAATCTTTCATGTAAATCTGAAGAAATTTACGAAATCACCCCAAAACCAAAACCGCGGCCAGTAATTATCCATCCCATTGATATAAATGGAACCAGTGTAGAAGTCTTGAAAACCAATTGCGAAAAGTCTGATGTTGTAAGAAGAGGAAGTTACGAAGACGCGGCGTCTATTTACACACTCAATCCAACTAACAATGAAACATCTAGCAAACTTGTAAACAAACCAGCCCCTCCTCCAAGAAACTCCAGTGAAGACAAAAATAACTTAACAGTACCAAAGCCAGTACGTCCTCCGCCACCAAAATCAGCTTCGTTGCAGAAAAAACAGAAGCAACAAGCTTGGACCCCTACACCAAACAAGACTGACAATATTTATGCTAATTTAGGTGAGATTTATATTATTTTATTATTTAAACCAAAACTACTTTTCCGATACTAAAATAATAGGTACATTAAAAAGAAAAACTAAAGACAATCCTACTGCAGGGCAATACCTTCCCCCTCCCTTTTTAGACATCTTTATCAACAGCCAAGCGCGTCGATAACACGTTGACTTCTTGAAATTGCTCCCACTCCTTGCGCCACCCAAGATGTAGTCTGCCTCGCTTACGCCTTGCAGTTATAGAACTAGAGTATAGCATCTGTAAGTTTAATTACTCCTTTTAGTTCTGTATTTGCTGTTCTATTTATCAATTTGAAATTAAATATTACCTACATATTTAAAAATAAAAAGATACCTATGAAATCCAAATATTATTACACCATCTGCTGGTGCTACATATATGACAGAGATATATCTCTTACGAAATTCATAAAAGTTACCCAAAGAAAAATTAAAAGAAGCTTCATAAATTTGAAATTGACAACCATATACTTAGTTAATAAAAATAAACTAAAACATTATATATTGTATTGTACGTTGTAAAATCCTTTCAATTTGTATACAAGGTCATCTCGGTTTTTATTACTTTTTATTCTAATTGCATCACAATAAATATACAAATGTTCTACATTACAGGTGAGATAAGATCAGCATTGGCTCCAAGAAAACCGGAACGCACTGCTAGCATGAGAGAAAGAGAAGCACATTTAGAGCTTCCGAAAAGGAGAACACCCATCGATGATGATAAAGACGAAGTAGACGACGGATCTACAGAACTAGTTCAAGCGACCAATGACGCAGTCATACATAACTACGACGACGTTTACAACACAGTTAAATACGACGAAGAAAACTGCGACTCAGCCAAAAATAGCGACAGCGATTATGAATATGTTCACCACCAACGCTCCAGTTCTCCTGAATGCGACGCGTCTATTAAACCAAGGGAAGCGGTGGACAGCAACGTTGAATCTAGAAAAAGCGATGAATTCCCAAAATATGGAAACGGAATATTCAATAGATCTTCTCTGCCTTACTGCGGCAGTGAGACTGAGTCAGAAATTTACTCGCCCTATAGTTTTTACAGCACGAGTGATAATTTGGATGGTTCAGCAAACGATGATTATCAAAACGAGATGACACCAAAAACAACTACGAACAAACTACGCGTTAGAAAAGGACGGAGTGTGGTACACAAGAAATTAGAAGATAATTATGGAGCAGTCATAATCGCTAATCACGAAGCGCTAGCGCAGGTTTTAGAACAGGTAATTTATCGACGTGACTAGTTGTATAACTTTTTAAACTGGCTGCCGGTTCGGTTTACCTTGATAAGTATCTATAAAACATAATCTAAAAGTCACCTGTTTCTTTAAGTACTTACAATCAGTACAGTCAGAGTGTAAATAAAGATTTGTTGACAATAAATTAGATATGATATTTTTATTTTTTTATTTACTTATTGATATTTTTTTACAAGAAAATAAAAAAAATATTCGAAACATAAGTATAAATACTGAATACACCATGGTAGCTCACATATGCGTAGTTTCTAACTTGTTATTCTAATTTCATACATTTTCAATTTCATTTTTATGAATTTTACACGAGTTTTATTTTTGAGTATTTGCTACTTATCTGTAAGATGAGTAGTAGCTTCCTTTTAAACTTACAAATTATCTTTAAAATAAATTTCATTTTAAACTTTATACTTCATAAAAAAATGTTTAGCGCTATCGATTTCCGATTCCCTAAAACAGTTGTTGCATCTTAGTACAGTATTATTATCTTCGTTGTATTATAAATCTTGGGAATAAGTCCAAGGCTCCTTGAGAATCCACCATTATCTCCTTGAGAATCCACCATTATCTACTTGAGAATCCCCCATTATCTACTTGAGAATCCAACATTATCTCAACACCATCAATTTCATGCACAGGTCCACCAACACTCCACAAGTGCCACACTTCACTCATCACTTCGCAGCATCAAATCTAGTACGAACCTCCGATGGAGCGACTTCTCCATTCAGCCGAGCAAAAACTCCTTTGTAAAAGCTGGAAAACGCATATTCTACCAAGCCGTATGGAACTCCAATCAGGGGCCCGTGAACGTCACTTTGATGCTTAACAAAGAGCACATGGCCTCTCAACTGGTGTGCCAACAGTCTGTACAACCGCAAACGCTGAGTTTGAACGCCATAACTGAGTTCTGCGACCTGGTTCCTTTACAGCAGTTCGGAGAGGAGGGGGAAAATTTGGTGCAAGGTAAATTTATTATTAATTTTTTCATGATAACTACTTTCTATATCAAATATATTTTTGTTTTGATAACACTTACCTTAAATACCTTTTTATCTTTTGGATTGGATAAATTGGAAGCTTAACCGTTCAGTAGTTTTTACGTGACAGAGTAACAAACATTATCAACGCTTTTGCATTTATTATCCATATTAGTAAGATGTTATACTTAGTACCTATAACAAAGGCACTTACAATTGCACACAAATGTCAGTTGAACTCACCACAAACTATATCTTTCCAGCCACGATAGTCGTGCTCGCTCACGCCCAAGTTGACACCATTCAGTCATATGGAGACAGTCTTCACTCCGCCGAAGGTCTCACCGCCAAAGAGAACCAGTTGGTTCAAACGGAACAGATGCACGAAGCTATCTTCATGATGTTACAACTCATCAATGGATTGAAGTACCTACAAGCTCGCGAAGTGGAATACATTTCTGAAACCCTCACTTCGTTTATTGTGTTAAAAGAGATTCAACCGATGGCGTCACACGGAAGCACAATGAATCTTGCTGCGTCGGATGATAGGCTAAACTCGCTTTCAGCGCCAAAAACCAATAGTTACGGAAGACTATGCATATTGCAAGGGTCAGTATTTCATTTAAGGTGTTTTTAGGAACATACAATAATGTCAAACTTACACAAGTAAACGACAGGTATTTTTATTTGGGAGTAGAGACTCGTTCCGGGCTTCGCCCGGGTGCGACAATTTACATAAACAAAAAGTAGCCTATGTTACTCCTGACGACCCCCTCTTCATGTCTGCAAAGTTTCATCGAAATCGCTTCAGCCGTTTCTGAGATTACCCCGGACAGACAGACAAAAATTCTAAAAAAAGTTATTTACGTTTTAACAGCATGCGAATGACTCTCTAAGCTTAGTTTGAGGCAGTTTTTCGCAAATCACAGACAGACACTGATTTTATTTATATAGATTAACCTTTTTTTTAAAATACCATACAAGAACAAATGATAATCCCTGATTTTACGTTAGTAAAATAATTCGCTGGGACAATAAACAATAATCAGCATTACAAATCTTCTGAACCTTAGGCTTTGTGGGGTAATTAATGACAAAAGGTAGGGAATTTTTGAAAATTTAAAGAAGCCCAATAGCCCAAAGCGACTTGTGGTAGAGTCAAATATATATTTTTTTAAATGCCATGATCTGCCCTATCTTGAACTCCAATATCGATCACTATTTACCACGAACACCTGTATAGCAAGTCGATGGTCCTTATCCATACTATCCTTATAAATGTGAAAGTAACTCTGTCTGTCATGTTACCTTCATCTCAACCAATCATCGCGAAATTTTGCATACACATTGTCAGGGATACAGAAAATGGCATAGGGTACCTTTCATCCAGAAAAAAAGGACTGTACCCGAGGGATCATCTAAAATAAAATAAAAAACTAACGCCTGGCTAAAGTGTTATAGTAACAAGAGGTTAAGCGTACATTTTATTTTACAACGCGGACGCAGTCGCAGGCACCACCTAGTTATTAATAGCTTATAACAATTCACCGTTTCACGTGTTAAATTGTTATCTACGAATTTGTGTATTTTTACAGATTGAGTGAAGAGATCAACTGCACCAAATCTGCGGAAGAGGAACACCTCAATTCTCTGTGTCAGTGTGCTATTAAGGCGCTAGAGACTCTTCTCCCGGGAGAGAAGTTGACGCCGGTTCTGAAGGAAGTGCTTCAGGGGGAACGAGCAGTATCTTTGAATCAAGCGAAGTCTGTACTAGAATTTATGTTGTGGGGACCTTTGGACGTCGTTCAGGGGGTGCCTATAGAAGAGAGAGAGTTGTCTCTGCAAAGGTGGTTGGATTTGGAAAGAGCTACCGTATTGCACGGATTAGTCAGGTCCAGAGTTCAACTGAACGTGTTCGAGCAATTGCATCTTATGTTCTTAGTTAGGTCCACATCGAAGACTATGTGCGAGGCGTCCGCTTTATTGGAGAAAGCTAATGTTTATTAGACTCTAACCGTTTAGCCGCCAGAGTCGGATTTATACGACAATTATTTTCGTGTCCATTTCCCCAGAGCCGGATATATACGACAAATTCATATACGGCGTTACCCTATCCAAATCTTATCTTTGAATATATATATATATTTATAAATAAAACGACAAAATTTAACACAGACATATACATTTTAGTATGAAACACAACATAACCTATATTTTAATATCTACCATTTGAATCATTTCGAAATGTTCGCAAAAAATTAAACTACCCAACTTCATTTAATACAGCCTTGAATTTTTCAGATTGTATTTTTTTTAACATTTACTATAAATATTTATTAAATACTCACATGATTTTTCTTAATATTTTTATTTTAAGATCTTTTAATTAAAATAATTACTTACTTATAGGCAAACAATATTTTTATGTGGTAAATTCTCATAAAGAAAATTCTATGTCAAGAAAAAAATCTTTAAAATAATTAAATTAATTGAGTAATTGTTTATCATTTTTATGTTGTAAAAAGCGAATGCATTAAGACTTGTTATTTTAAAGAATTTATTTGTAAATTAAACATTAACAGATGGCAGTCATTAGATGTAACGACAGAAAACCGACTACAGATATACATATACTATAACTTCAAGTTCGCTTTTTTACTTAAATTACTTATTTAACGTAAAGCCTTATTTCTTTGGAAGGTACTTTAACGTTATTTCTAACGTATTTTTGACGTATATTTGAAAAATAATATGAATTGTGACGTACGAACCTTAGAAAGGCAATTGCTGGTATTTTTTTTAATTTTTTTTTTATAGAAATATTTCAAAGTAACTGTCTGTCGTTTGTTTATTAAAATACTGTGCCTTATATCTTTAATTTGTACAATAGTTAAGTTTAACTGTAAAGAAATGTATTTATACTGAGGTTAATAAGTTCAAAATGTTCTAATTGTATTAAGAATATGTAATAATTACATATTATTCATATAAATATACTGATTTCTAAATTATATAGGCACGTTGTTTCAATTATTTCATTGCCCAATTTTGACATTTGCGTTTATATTATAGTCCAAGATCTGTAAATTATTTGTATTCCCATTAGTCCCATGAAGGGACTACTGAGATTTTTCATTTCAAATTATCTACTAAAAGGACTATAGTGGTGTTTTAATGATCACAAATTCAATATGACCTAACTACTCAAAGTAATTCACTCAAAAGAAAATAGTGACGATGGACAGGCGACAGTTTTCACCATGAACGTCCGACTGATATCCTTTTTTTATAGAAAAGAAATTTAATATATTTTTTTTTAATTAATATTGAATTTAATACTGAAATTATTTAAAAAGCCCTATAAAAGCTCTATGTAAGGTAACATAAATTTCGTAGGAAGAATTTCCATTCTGATTGTCTATAGTACAATCAAGTGGTTATCGAAAATGTTTGCCACATATATAAAAAAAAAAAAAAAAAAAAAAAAAAAAAAAAAAAAAAAAAAAAAAAAAAAAAAAAAAAAAAAACATGAATGGAGAGGTAAGTAGGTCCGACTGTATGTATCAACTACTGGGTATACTTTATAATGTTTTTTTTTAATACGAAAAATTCCGTAATTTTCAGGAGGCGAAAACTTTAATTGAACCACAACTTTTTAGCCAAAAACCTCAATTTTTGACTAATTTTAATATTAAAAGGAAACATTAAATTAAATAATAATACAAAATTTATATAATTTTAATAGAATTTATTGTCTTAACATTGCATTGGAACTTTGAAGCTTGAAATCATCTTACATTTTACAACTACCTACTTAGTAACAATCATTATTAGTATTATTATTATTATTCTGAGCGAAATGTTGTATGGCACAACACAGATCCTATATTTCTTATAGAGATTTCTCATTTAGATTTCAAATTAATTAATAACAAAACAACCTTAAAAAATACAACAATATTTTAAGTACCTACTCATTTGTAGTAATTGATAATATTTACCATTTATCTCTCAAGCAAAGTAAATCATTTCATATTTTTAACTGTCACCAATTTATTTGCTAAATGTCATTTTTTTAAAACCGAAAAATTTATAGACAACATTAAAGAAAAAAACAATTACCCATCAAATTCATTGACTTGAAAATATGCATAAAAAAAAAACAGAAAAACACCTAAAAGCGATTGTAATGCAAATATTATTTTCAACACAATTTTGGAATGTTTAATGAACATAATTAGTAAGCAAAAAAAAAACATTTAAAAATAACTATCCAATAGAGATCACAATATATTCGAAATCTATAAAAAAATAAAACTTAAAAAAAAATTTCAAGTTACTAAATTTTAAAAAAATGTAAAAAATATAAGTACCTAAAAAATTTAAAAAAAAAATCTGAATTTATAAGCAAAATAATACGTATAATAATTAATCTAATTAAGAAATTGTCCATTTTTAACATAACTATTAATTCTATTTTAAATATTTTAATTTTTTCTTTCTCATTATTAAAATTATGTGCAATCTATTTTTTTCAATATGGACAGCAAACAAAGTTACAAAACTATTTAATAAAGCATTTAATACTTTTGACTTAATAAAGTGAATTTTTTTCTTAATTTCGTGTTTTATTTTTAATAATGTCAACTTAATTTTAAAGGTGGCTTAATTTCGGTGTTGTATAGTTTATTTTACACACTTATAAAGTAATTGTAAACAATGAACACAAAATGAACAACATAATATCACGTTTTTCATCATTAAACGATTTTCATAGACAATCGTCGACTGGATAACAAGTATTTTAAGATTTTTACATTTTTATTTTATTTTTTAATCATTATTGCACATTTTTTTTTCACAATAAATCAGTATTTTCACTTAACATGTTTCAGATTTAAGAACATAATTCTAACATTTCAAAACTCTTGAAAATGTTCCTATGAAGATTTATAAACAAAAAAAAAATTATGCCTTTCAAAAACATATAACATTGACTTTTTGCGATTAAAAATCAATGTAAGTATATGTTTGTCCTCTATGAACTCATGAAGTGCTCAACCGATTTTAATAGGGTTTTCACCTATGGAAAGAGGAATAAACGAGGAAGGTTTGTGCGAATATAATAAAAAATTGCAGTATTTAAAAAAAAAACTAGAAAAAAAATTAATAAAATAAAAACCATATATATTATATTAAATCTCTTTTTTTGAAGCTTAAATTTCCACAGAAGAGTCACACACACAATATGGTCATAAAAACATTGGCTACACTTGAATCAAGACTTTTATCATCTTCATTTCCTTATCATCATTATTATTATATTTAAATAAACTCATTTCTCTCCTATAAACTTACTAAAAAATAAATAAAAAACATTACCTCAAAGCAACATAAAATTACAGACCCTTATTAAAATATACGTACTGCGGGGGATTGCCTCCCGTGTTCTTCAGAATCTCTGCGTAATTTTCTTCCTCGAAACGTTTTATGGTGTCGGTTGAAATTTTACTGGAAAAAAAAAAAAAAAAAAAAAAAAAAAAAAAAAAAAAAAAAAAAAAAACATGAATGGAGGGTAGAGGTAAGTAGGTCCGACTCTATGTATCAATCCTTTATAATTATTTTCGTGTCCATTTCGCCTGAGCCGGATATATAGGTACGACAAATTTCTCTACTTGTATAATGTTTATTTTTAAATCGTTGTTAATCTCTCTTAAAAAAAAAATACGAGTCAGACACTAGGGGCGCAACTTCTACGAAACCAAGCGGTTAAAGGGTTTAAAAAAGTGATCATAGAATACAAGTGAACTAAGATGGCGCTAGTGTAGCATTGTCGTGTTTGGTAAATTAGACAAAGATAGATAGATAGAAGATATGCTACACTAGCGCCATTGTGGCCACTTTTAGAACCCTTAATTTTTTGTTGGAGTGGACCTTTTTTTCAGTTTGATTGTCATATGAATCGGTACTCCTCACCTCTACCCTCCATAATTACAACAAAATGAGCTTTTGCTTTGACAAATATCGATAATTACACTTTGATAGTCACTTTTTTCGGAGTTTTTTTCGATTTAACAAAGTAATAAGGAGTTTAATTCTGGCTTAACAATGAATCATGTCATCATCTAACAAAAGTTTTGAATTACTCAAAAAGCTCTCGCGATCGACTGTTTGAACATACCTGGTCTAAATTATTAATTCCCTAAATAATTGTTCAGTAATTTGGAAACCGTCGATACTAATATTACTATTTTACTAACATGCAGACAGTAAATGCAACTTACCATCTCTGCGGGAACAACGCACACGCAGTCGGAACCATAAACGTCAGACTGAAAACAAATTAAAAATAATATTTTAGGTGAAATAATTTACACACTTTAGACACACTGCCAATTTTGAAAATTGAATGAGGTTAAAAAATTAAAGAAGAAGTAATAGCTCTTTAGGAGAAATTCAACGATAGAGCTTCGTGAAATGTATTGATCAAAATATGTTGGAACAATCTGCAGGTCTTCGAGAACGTCAGAATAAAGTCAGAATCCTATTAAGAAATTGCGTATTCACTAACTATTTTATATTTCCATAAATAATGACTGTGACACACCAAGGTATTCGCAACGTCTCTGCTTCAGCGAGGGGTCTATATAAGAGATGATGCGTTTGAAAGTTGAAAGGACCTTCAACCTGTTTGACGAATTTTACATTTAAAAAAAGGTGCAGTGATGAGAGAGAGAGGGGGGGGGGGTAATATAGATAGCTTGCATAGACAGAGATTGAATAGACAGAGTATTTACTCTCTCTATTCAATCTAGAATAGAGGAACACAGAGAGAGATAAAGTAGAGAAAGAGAGAGAGCGAGAGAGTGTATAGATAGAGTGCATAGACAGATTGAACAGAGATAGAGTAAATAGAGGAAGAGAGATGGAGTGAGGGAGAGAGATGAAGTGAGGGTAAGAGATGGAGTAAGAGAGAGAGATAATAGAGAGATAAAGAGAGAGAATATAGATAGAGTGCATAGACAGAGATTGAATAGAGATAGAGTAAATAGAGAGGGAGAGGGGGAGAGATATAATAGAGGGATATAGAAGAGAGAGAGAGAGAGAGAGAGAGAGAGAGAGAGATACATACAAGAGTCCGACGACGGCCGTCTGCACGCCGACGTGCGCCCACTGCATCCTTTGCATCCAGGGCTTCCGCTCCAGGCGCTCCATCAGCACGGGCAGCAGAAGCATCCCCGGCGCGCACATCGCGATCCTACACCATTAGGACTTACTTATTAACTGGCTATACTTCACATCACATTAATTCACTTCTCACCGCAGATTCAAACTCATTCATTTACCTGGAAGTGACGACCTGCGATATACCCTTGGCAGGAGCGAGCTGCGATTTGCCAATTACTTTGCCATTCTCGTCTGTCACTTCTAAACCTGTAATCGAGTGTGGCGTCACCGTTTAAGTCCAACGTATGAAAACTCAAAATGTGTCTATACATTTTACAATGTGCACAAATACAACTTCCTATTGAATGTAATTAAACTACTGTTATTTCAAGTTCTGACGAGAGTCGTTTTCCTTTTTTATTCCAACTAGTTTCCCACTATGTCGATTTTTTATGATGCCATGGCTTAACTATGTCATTAATGGCTCTTCCTACAAATAAGAGAGAGCGTAGAGCGAAACAATAGTAAAGTTAAAATACCTTTAATAATTTCGTTTTGCCTCATGAGCGGAATATTCACCCAGTTGGCTGCCGCCACTGCTACGAACGGCACGAACCTCTGAAACGCAATCAAATAAAACTCTGAATGAATAAATGGACCTTGGGAGAAGCCTTCATCCAACATTGTTGAGAGATTCTAGGGCTGCCAGAGTGATGTCTAAATGATGTTCTAAATGACAAAATGTGAGGAATCGAGTGATGTTCCTATGGTACTTTGAACGCATGTGTATGTGCTAAGTTGAGTAGACAATTTTGACCTATCAGGTAAGAAAGATAAATAAAAATGGGACTAACTTCACAGGGGACTAAGAGAAGTTTTGTCATCTTATATCACATTTTGTCGTTAAATTTTACCTCGTTTAGGTCGTACATAATGGCCATTGACATTGCCGCTCGCGTTGCCGTATTGATTTCGCTAAATACTGCTGTGGTAACGTCAAGGGCAATAAGTGTTTACATGTGGCCATTGACTTGGCCGCTCGCGTTTGAGAGCAAGTGAGCGAGAGAGCAGCATGTAAACACTCTCGCTCTCGCGTTGCCGGCCCTTTGATGTCCGTACGGAAAACCACCAATTGAAGGATAGCCAGACAACGCGAGCGGCAACGGCAGAGGCAGATAAACGACCTGTTTACATACTCGCGTTGCCCATTTTATTTTCCATGTCCCTGCTCATGGCCGTGGAAATGAGCGATATGTAAACGGGGTATTAGAAAACGATTAATGTCTGGGGTCCCTGGGGTCTTACTCTATATAGGCTGATGAAGAAGATGAATAAATATTAAATAGTAATTAAAGCAGAAACTCACTGCCAATATGGGGTTTTTGGCGCGTTTCTGTACGACAAATTTGAAGGTTAGGGCGGTAGCCATAGCGGCTGTAGTCGCCGAAACGTAGGCGACGCCCATCTGCGTCGTGGTCAGTGGAGAGTTGGCGTTACGGTTCGTGTAATTCACCAGAGCATTGAACGACTGGTTCACCCATTGCCAGAATACAATAGCGGTCCCAGTTCTGGAAGGAAATTTTACGTATTTTAATAAAATCTCTTTATACTTAATCAATATTCGATACTTCAAATTAAAAAAAAAATGTGTCCTATAGTGTCCCAACCTAATTCATAATGGTAAAATTCTTGTGCCTTGATTCACACTATTTTGATAACCTATAACGTTAACCAAGCAAACCATTTTACAAACCACAAGCTATTGCAAATCAACGAAGGTATATTCAACTATACCTTCGTCGAAGTATCTCTAAAGACTACAAATGCATTTTTTTTATGTTAAGGTCGACAGACAGGCTGACGGTCCACTTGTATATAAGAGAGATATGTGTGTTTGTGAAGAAACATGAATCTTATTTCATGCACAGTGCAGATGTTCTAGTACAAAGAGCAAGGCGGCATAATTTTTTGGATGTTCCAAGAATGCATTTAGAAATTTGCAGGCGAAATTCATATTATTCTTCTATTAAAATATACAATAAGTTACCCACTGCACTCAGGGAATTATCGGGAAATTTATTTAAAATAAAACTGACCAAGTGGCTATTAAACCAATGTTAATATTTTGACATTTAATTAAATTTTACAATTGACTGATATATATATATTTTATTATATATTCTTTTGTTTTATATAATTCTTATTTAAGTAGGTAGATATGTAAGTTATGATTTTACATGCCGGAAGTGGCAGTACATGAGGTTGCATATTCAAATTAATAAGAACTGGTTCACATTGACCCATGTTACTTGTAAATAAATGATTCTAATTTGAATTTGATGGTAGGTGGCTACCGTCGCCTAATTTGCAATATTTGCCTCTAGCTGCATTTTTTTTCTAGCATACATAACATATTTATTTACATATCATTCTTAGAACACTACATTTTATTTCACATGTTGGCGTCACGACATGGGTTAACATGCCAAACATGTTTATAGCAATGCCTTGCCGTCAGTTGACAGCAATTATTTTGTATCTCATCCAACCCAAGTTATAACAAAGTAATTTATAAATTGATATTGGGCACTTTTTTATAAAAATGATGATCTTGTAGACAAAAATTAAAATGTCTCCTAAATCTTAACCTGGTTGAACGTGACAGTTAACCTAGTAGCATAAATAAAATTAATGCACTAATTTGTCTTTGGTCTGTCTATGGATTAGCATCTTTGTGTTTTATGAGTAATTCCTGAAATGGCTAAACCAATTTTAATGAAATAATTTAGTAGTGATAAGTAAGAGATTTTTTCAATAACATTTAATTCAAACTCACCTGTACCACTGCAACATAGCTCCCGTAATGAGGCAACCGCCTGGCATTTGAAAAGACATTCTTCCAAACACATTTTGCAACTCTCCACTGTCTGGGTGAAACGCTGATTCATAAAGTTGCTTAGCTCTTACCACTTGCTCAAACTTAGTGTCTTGTGGCTCTTTTCCTTGCCTGAAAATTAAATTTACATTAACACCTCACACGAAACGCTTTATTGCTCACAGGAAATAATAAATAATAATAAATTGAGTTGAGTTAAATTGAAATAATAATAATAATAAAGCTGAAGAGCTGAGTACTAATATAATAAAGCTACAAAGTTTGTTTCTTTGAATGTGCTAAACTCTAACTAGCAGACAGATTTTAAACATATTTTTTTGCATTTTATAGCCAAATTCTTGAGGAAGGTTTCTTTATCACCGTGGTAAGGCCTTTAAAAGCCGAGTAAAAAGAAAAAAAGTCAAAAAGAATGCTAACCAAAACTATAACGCTCAAATGACAGATCAAACTGTGGGACACAGCTAGTATTTACATTTGGAACCTGCAGTAGAATAAATAAATATAAAATATAATATTTTTTTAGTTAAATCCAGTGTAGATTATGTGCAGAAAAATGCATGCAACATTTATATCTGCCCATAGTTAGATAATAACATCAAATTATTTATGCATTGTACTCTTTTAATTCACTAGAAATTCAGGTGAATTTTTCAAGATTAAAAATTTAGAAACAAATATCAGTTCTTGTGCTAATAATTTTCACTAGCGTTTCCTTCAAATCAGTTAAGGAATAAAAAAGGGGTGTCACTTTTAAAGTGCTTATTTTATATGATAAAACTCGTAACCTAACAGTGCACATATTATTTGCTGAAAAATATAGAAATAACCTTATTCTGACTATTTTGCTGACTGTAGTTGCAAAATCTACAAAGAGTGTTGAGAACGAATTAAAATTCTTACAGGTCAATGAATAGTAATTACTAGACATATGATAGAATGTCTATGCACTAACAATATGGCAAAATAATATTTTGAAAATATGCATTATCAAAATCCAAATTTTGAGATACATTTTTGTTTATTTTTGAATCAATTACACAATTACAAGGAATATAATGATGAAATTAATTCTACTAAATGCTCTCAACTAAATTTAATGATGAATTAACATGGCAATTACGTATATTTAGCCTATTTTTGGAGTAAATTTGTGAAGTTTGCCACAGTATTAATTTGTAGGCCATAAACGATCTCTCCACATCAATACCGGAGAGAATTTGAAGTTTGGGGCCTTTTCTGGAGGCACCTTTGGATGCAGAGTTTGCCCAATGCCACTGATGTATGCATTAATTTGATTCAAGACTAAGTAGGGGTTTTTATTCAGAACATCCGATATAATTAAGTACAGTAGAGCATCGATTATCCAAACGTCGATTAACTGAACGGCCGCTTAACCGAACTGCTTGTTCTCGCTCGCTACGCATCCCTTCCCCGCTACCACCTAATGTGATGTGCAGATCCAGGTTACCAAATCTTGCTCTTATCTTGAGAGCAAAATTTGCTAACCTGAAAATCTTGACATTGAGTCTCTTAAAAAAGAGCAAGCAGTGGCTAAATTTCCCATGGAAACAGTGCCGTAAATCCATACATTCGTGGCCAAACAGATTAAAGGCCTGTATCAAAGTTAAATGTGGTCATTTTGAATATAATTATTTATTTATTTTTTCGCTGAGACATATATTTATATATATCTCATAAAGTACTAAACGAGATTTATATTGTAAATGTGCTTTTATTGGTATATAAATGCATAAAAGTAAAGACATGTATGTATAGATCGATTATCCGAATAAACCGGTTATTCGAACACCTATGTCGCCCAATTGGCCCAACTAATTCGTTCGGATAATCGACGCTCCACTGTAGTCTATAATATAAAAATGAATCCCTAAATGTGTTGCTAAGCGCAAAACTCGAGAACGGCTGGGCCGATTTTAATTCTGTCTTCACTCATGGATAGAGGGATAATCAGGGAAGGTTTTTACGTTAAAAAATGCACCCGGGCGAAGCCGTGAACGAGTCGCTAGTTGTTCATAAAAATGCTTAAACACTGATAACTAATACTTACTGGTACTTAAAATATAACTCCTTAGCTTCATAAAGCTCTTTTTCTGGGACTAATGAGAGAAGAGGGTTTGATATGAAGGCGAAATGCTTAAATCTGCCTACAAATGTTGTTTGATCCCACAGAGGTTGTGTAATATCAATCCTCTTTTCAGTTGCCATTTTCTAAAATCAAATCAATGGTTTATTTGCAAGTTTTTTAAAAATAAATATAGCTTTTATAAAATTGGATGACCAATAATATAATTACATTTTTATTTTTTAAATGGATGCAATGGTTACGGGTTCTAGACACGCAAACTCACAATATTCACACTCAATATTATTTATTTAAAATAGATAAAATACGCAATTTTAGTCTTACTGCAAGAACAATAAAAACTGCCTATTGTGTTTAACTAATCGAAACAAATGAACTAATTCCAGTGGTATACGAAGAATTCGAAATATTCAAAATAATAAGACATATTGCAAAAAATAATAGTTCATATATGTAAGAAAAAACCTTGAAAGTCAACAAGGAAGTGTTTATGATAATCTAGTGTCAAAAGAGCCAGTGGTACTGAATTAATTTTAATACGACTGATTATGTAATTTGGGGTACTAAGTAAATTTTTTGGGATTATTTAATTTTGTTTTTACTTACAGACTTGTAAATTTCTATTCGCCGGTAAATTGTCTTCAGAGCCGCTAGACACGTAAATGTTACAACACACAATAAAAAAAACTTATGTTAATCGTGACCTTAAACAAAATAAACAATTATTACGTATTACAGGTATGAGGAAAAAACACAAAAAATTGAGATTTGAGAACGCATAGAATTTTACTTTGATTGAAGCATATATACTCTTGTTCCTTTGAACTTTTGATTTGAAGTTGCTTTGAAGTTTGAACAAAAAGTCAGTCACAAAAATGTCAAAAAGCCACCAATGCACATTCATCATAGAACAATAAGTAATATATGAAATAAAGCGAAGTATCAAATGTCACTTTGTGACAGCGATAGAGGATATTTATTGTGGGCTGCCATGGATTTATACGTCCATGGAGGGTTACAGATAAGTGATTTGGGCTGAGATAATTAAACATAATTTTGCTACAGTTTAAAAAATACTGTAATACCCGCTAAAAGAACCTATTTGTTATTCACGCCCTCGTGAATATATACATATATACAAGAGTAGCTAGATAGCAGAAGATATTTACTTTTTAATTTTTTTTATTTGACAGTGGAAAATCTTGCATATTTTTACATGTAATATTAAGAATGGCAGGCAGGCTGACGGTTCTCTTGATGGCTGCCGTCACCTAAGATTCCAAAAAACACCGATGGGTTCAAGTGCGCTGCCTACCGTATGCTTCTACACCGGTACCTAATGAATAATGAAATGCTATAAACCCTATGTGTGTGTGAGATGAGACTCCTATCCACTTAAAAACTGCCTCGTACATGGGATAAGATGAAGTCCTGAGAAACTTTAGAACTATCACCGGCCGTTAAAAGATTTTTTTAACGATGACTGATTCTATCCTCCCCTGACCAAAGAATCCCCTGACTCAGAGGACCTTCGGCTGGATTTAATCTATTTCAAAGATCTAATTGTCTATGCACGACAAAAGAATATGGCGGCTGTCGTCTTAACAGCCGATATGATGATTCAAAGGAATTCTCAAATTTTAGTGAATGTGGATGAAGCTTTGAGCGATTTAATTGTTGTTTCGTATAATAGTGAAGATAGGAAATTTCAAGGTGTGCTATTAGACTCCAGTAAACGGTTGGTACACTAGATATCACATTTAAAACAAATATCGATTTATTGCATATTTGACTTTGTTTCTTTAATATTTTGCAGCAATTTACCTTTCGGAGTATACAACCTCCATCCAGCTTTCAACAAATGTACCGAATCGAGTACTAACAAAGACGAAAACTTACATTCCGTTAGTCAAAGATTTACGTATCAGAACCCCGAGTATGCAAGTGAAAATGTTAAAAAACCAAAAAAACCTGGACCTAAAGGTAAAGCACAGCAAAAACAAAAGATGACGGTCCGACTGAGACCTCGAAAGGTCCTGTGCTCCAACTGCAAAGGCATTTGCAACGAAAACAATGAAAATGTGGACGTGTCTAAGAAACGCAAATTAGATTCCGATGACGACATTCCGCATGATAATTCTGATTCTAATAATACGAAGAAAAAGTACCTGATGAGTGGCACACTTATTCCCAAGCTGTCGAGATTGCATCCGAGTGAGATTTCAAATGCAATAAAAAGTGCTACACAGAATTCTGAGAAGGCTAGTGAAAAAGTAAGTAACAAAAATGCACGTTACGAAAAGACTGGTGAATTTAGTAAAGTGGAAGAAATGGCATTTGTGAGTGTATCAGAGGAGAGGATTTGTGATAAACCAGACCACAAAGATGGTCTTGATGCAACTTTCAACCCAATATTTTCTAATGCACGAACTCTTAAAATATGTTTTGGCGAGGGCGAAGGAACTGTTGTAAAAATACCACCAATATCGGGAGACTATAACGAGGATTCCGGGGTCTCTTGTGACATATCAAAACCGGAATCGAAGGCAGCTAAAAGGGCACTAAAGAAAGCTAAAAAAGAAGCTAAGAAAAATAATTCTCTAGAGGATAAAACTAAAATGGAAGTGTGGATTAAGCATTCTCCGAAACACATTGGAGCCCTATCTCCTCACAATAACGTTCCTAATAGCCAACTGGATCCTTTAGAGAAGAAACATAAGCACAAAGTTAAGCATAAAAAGAAGCATAAGCTGCCTAAAAAGAGAGATGAGAACACAAGTAAATGTGGGGATGAGGAAACTATTAACTATTTTAGTGATATTAAAGACCATTGTATGAATCAGAAATTATCAATAAGCTTACGAAGGCTGAGTAGTAACTCCTATGAGAAAAGGACTGAACAGGATGCAAATGAGAGTGGTTCAGAAGGTGGGGAGTCCGACATACCTAATTTTCCCCCTGCGGCCGAAGGTGTGGGAGGCAGGTTGTTGAAGGTTTTGCCGGGAGATATTGTATGGGGGAAGGTAGTAGGCTTCCCGTGGTGGCCTGGACGGGTACTTAGTGTAACTGCAACAGCCGGAGCTCACGTGGCATGGTTCGCTTCATCTACATCATCTCTGATGCCTTGTGATAGCTTGAGTCCATTTTTAGAAGATTATAAGGTATGTAATAATTTATATAATGTTCTTATTTTTTTTATAAAAGCAAGAAATTTCCCAAGTTTCCTGGGGGTCAGTGGGGCATATAAAATTAATGAAGTTGGCTTTTAATTTTAACAGCTTCTATTGTTTTTGTTCATAATTTCATTTCAAAGCTCTGTGTTTAGGATAATAATTTGCAACTGTGTTTTTTTTAATGGATTTGTTTTGTTACAACCTATTTCTCACATGTATGGGATATTCAAACTTGTTTGTTAAGATTTAATTTAATCAGAGATGGGCTTAATGAGTCACTATCATTTCAGCTGTAGGACATACACTACAGGACATAGGCCTCCCCTATAAAATTTCAATAGGATTGATCAGAAATAGCCTGGAACCTGCGGCCATCACTTCATGAGTGCTGTAAACAAAGAGTTTAGGCTCGGCAGTGCACCTACATCCCCTGGTGTTGCTCATACAGTAGTACCCAACTGATATGGCTTACCGATGTATCTGCGCAGAAGACGAATTTTTAGTGTGGGAAATGCTATCGACCAAACCACACATTTCGCGGTTTTTTTCATTACCGCTATTGGTCGCCATGTTAGCGTGCGCTGCTTGCATCTTACGCAAGTGCCATTCCATTATCAACCTTATGAATATTGTATCTAAGGCTAAGTTTAAGTTAAACTTAGCCTTAGTTTATTTAAGTTTAAGCTTTCTTTGTTAATCGTCGGAGCCATACTTTCTTTTCTGCGTGTATGAAGATTCACGACGCGCCTTATCATTTGTGCACTACTGTACACTTAGGTGATAATAGCCACCTACCAACAAGCTTACCGTCTGCCTTCCCGCTTGCCACACTTTATTATATAAAAATTATACACTTTCCAGGTACGTTTTAACAAGAAAAAGAGAGGGCCATACAAGGAAGCGGTGAAACAGGCAACAATTGAAGCGAAAAGGCTCGAAACACACTCGGAGGATCCATTAGCGAGCCCGAATCATGCGAGTCTAGAGACCGTATCACCGCACCCCATTGATGTGTTCTCGTGAATATTGTGATTTGTAAGGTATACAACCGAATTTATTAAAATTTGTGATATTTCCTTCTTTACTAGCACAAACTCACTACTAGAATCTTTGTGTGTTAAACCGTAAGCTTAGAATTGTTGTGTATATAGGTAACTTGGGGGGCTACCTTTTTATTATATTTATTTTTATAGTTCTTTGAAATTCATTTTGTTTTTTAATATTGTACAACCGTTTATAACTCGGTGAAATATATGGCTCTCATACTGTAATAAGAAAGTTAGACAGTTGTAATTGTAAAATTAAAATACATTTCTTGCAAAGCTGTTAATTATGTACAAAGAGATTTAAAAGAATTATTTTGCAATTTTGGATTATCATATTTTTATATCTTGTACCATAGCGAATTAGTCTTTGTAATAGGTAAACTCAATCTTATAGTAAAGTTTGTTATTCTTGATTGTTTTCTTTAATAAAATTATTATGTAGCCCTCTAAATTAAATACTAATACTAAATTGAACTAACTCTGAGCTGTCATGCAGATATCTAGCCATGGTCTAGCTTGAGAATAGTTCTTTTTGCCATATTATAAAAAAAAGTTAGTTTTAAAATTAATTGAAGTGAAGTCCTCGCGGCTTATGTTAATCGTTTAAAGGGCTAATAATGCCTAAACATTATTAGGAGAAGTAACATTTTAAGACGGATAAATAAGAAATCAATAAAGTCTTTTGTGTTCTGTTCATATTTATGGCCACATAAGTGGAGGTGAGGACTATATTATAAGCAAATCCTCTAAACAGATTCTAAAGAGTCGCCACTTTGCTTTCAGCCGCTGACATTTCATTGTGAATATTTTACGCTTATTTGGATATTTTGAAATATGATTTCTGTTCCAGTTAAATAAAGTTAATAATTTCTAGTGTGCAATAAAATTTCAACTGTTTATTTGTCAATCATAGATTACTCCATTCGATATCACAGTGTTGCCATATTAATTTTAACCGAGATATAACCATACTTGTAAAAGAATTATATTTGCGTACATAACAGTATGTAATTATTTTTAAACGCTTATTTTTTTCTTAATTTTCACAAAAAAAAATTGATGTATTTTCTTAAAATTGGCTTGCGCAGCCATTTATCACAATTTTTATACATAAAACTTACCTCAGGCCAATCGTAAACTTTGACTCTCGCTCATATTTTTTCTACGAATTCATTGTTGTTTATTTTCTAAGGTGTTTTGTATATTATTATTTTTTCATACATATGTACTATATTATGTTTTTAAGTTTATAAAGTTTGTTTCACGACACGAGTGTTTGAAACGGTTCATTGTTATTATTATTGCATTGGAGAATTTAATTTCACCAAACTTTCTATTTGGAAATGTGTTAAACATTTTATTTAAAGCATTTTGAGTAATATTTTTTTATAAATAAACAGAATTTAGTTCAAAATACATAATATTATATTGTGTTACTACTGTGATTTGTAAATTGATTGTTTATTATAGATGTAGTTCAATATTATATTAGTTTATAGTTTTGGGTGAAGTGAATTTTTTATTTTTTGTAGTAATTAGGTTAGGTACCCTGAATGTTACAAGAAATAATGTAAATTTATTATAGGTTCAGAAATAGTTGTAAAATTGAAATCATTATGAAAAAGAGCAGACTTGGTTTCGTCAAATAATAACTTACCAATACAAGCTAACTTGGAAGTCAATTACAATCTTATAGTTGGAATTATAGTTTTTGAAACATGTGATTTTATTTAAAAAATAAAATAAAAATGGAGTGAAATAACAAGTATTTTAATAAAATACTTGGTATTTTAATTTTTAATTTACTTAATATTTTATTTAACAAAATATAATATAAAGATTTGAATCAAGCAGGTTGATGGACCACTTCATAGTAGGTGACTACCTTTGTCACCTACTATGAACCTATTAATATAGGTTCATATTAATAGGTTCATAGTAGGTTCATGTTGTTATACTGTTAAATCGTCTTCAGGAAGATATATTCAATCATTAGTCATTCTCCATGTCCGCTCTCTGTCATATGTCAATGTATATAATAAAGTGTTTTCGGACTTATATGTTTAAAAAAAGTAATTCTGCCAAAGACTTTTCATCTTTGACTTGTAGTCTTTAAATGGTCTATTTGTTTTTTTAAGCTTATAAATGTGTACAGTTGTATTTGTAAGTTTTTTTTGTTTAAACCACTTAAGAAAGTTATTAAAACGTATTTAAATAAACTGTGTATTCATATAGATACTCCAAGGTATAATATTATTATGTATTTTAAAATCAATACATAAGGGAATTGTTTTCCATTTGTTCCGGTAGCGGCGCCACTGTAAGTCGAGTTGCCCTAAGTGGAAATTGGCCATAGACAAGCAACAGATTTTTTTAGCAGCAACTTTTTTATTTATATTTTGATGACTTCATAATTCAGGTATTACAAACGTTTTTATTACAAACAATAAAATATTTATAAACAAGTTTCCAGAGATTTATCTACTATCGTTAGCTGTTTGAAGTCGGTCTTAATAAAATTGATAATATTTTTAGCTGATTGGTCTGAATTTTTTTTAAGCCACTTCCAATTTCAAACTCTGTTCAAACTTCTTTTAACTAACTATAAAAATACAAAAAATAACTAAATAGAAAAATCATTGATGTTAGGTACAATTTAGGTGGGATGTTGCCGGCAACACCTCACTATGCAGATAAAACTGACAGACGTCAAATGTTACCTATTAAAATGACCTACTATAGCTGGGAACTTTCACAATAGTTGTTATTAAATGACCAATACATTGTGGCCTAGTCATGTCTATCTAAAAACATTAGAGTATTTCTCGAAAATCAGATGGTAATAACATAAAGTCGGGATATTTATGTTATTAATAATCACTTATAAATTGCTAACATTTCATTTAAAATATAACAAGTTATTATGGATTATAGGGTGTCCGCCAAAGGCCCAAAGAATTTCCAACTTAAACATTAAAGTTTGATTTCGCAACAATCTTAACAAAATGATGATTCGTAAAATGTTTTTAATACAAAGATACAACTCAAAATTATGACTAGTGTTATCGTCTAGCTAGGCGGTTAACATGTTTATTTTTAAATAAATCCACATTACCATAACTGCTTTTAAAAAGCCTTCTGATAAAGCCAATTACCTAGGTAAATGCTAGCAGGATTGTTACTCTTTATTTTTTGTTGAATATTCTTTGTCAGACATCCTATATTTTTCTGAACATGTGAGGCTACGCTCGTTTACGCTTATAAAGATATTATAAACAAAAGTATTTTTATAATGTCACTATGTCCAGTTAGTTTTGTCGTGTAAACATCCCCACATTTATTGAATAATCTGTATCAATGCGCATTGTTAAAATACAACTTGTATAAACAAATCTTTGTTGTGTTTTATTTTCATCCATCTAATTTAGATACCTAAATATAAAAATATAATAACTACCTAAATATTTCACATGCTCAACCATAGAGGTAATAAATTAGGATTATTCCCTTTGAAGTAGGTCCGTGGCGGAACTAGTGAGGAATTTTTCCGTCAACGGGACTTATGTGTAATTTGATTCCCATTAGTTCCGTTAAAGAAAAATTTTTAATTTGATAAATTAATGTGGAAAATTAAGAAAACATACTTTGTTTTATTTTTATTTTAAAATTGATTTATTGTAATTAATTCACTAATAAAATTTTAATTATAATATATGTTTGAATATACATTGACCAAATGAAACTGACGTTTTGGAACCAAACCCTTTAAATGTGTGCTGCTTTTATTTTATTTTATCGATTTAAAAAAATCTTACGGGAGCCACAGCAAGTAAAGTAATTATCTTGGCAAAAAAAATTTGCTTTGATTCCATCAATGGAACTATATAAAGGTACCACGGTTAACAAAGGTGAATGACAATGAGATTGATAGTAACACGATAATGAATCAAAAATGACAATAAAAGTGGATCCTATGAGTACAGGAGTCAAAAGGAAAAAAAATAGGTATAGTAGGATCCCATAAGAGCCAAGTGGAGGGCGTTCGTTAGTGCTGTTTCCTTTGTTCCCAAGTTGAAAATGGATTTTTTAGTCTTGCCTATATAAATGAGCCTATTTTGAAATTACCGCTAATACATAATGTAGTCTTTGGACAATGTCAAGGTATACGGTCGGAACCATAGAGTTTATATAAGCAAGCAAGCTATAGAGTGCTAGTTAGCGAGTATGAACTGTAAGCACGGGTTTGAACAGTATCGACATTGCAATGGCGACGCTATTAGTCACAAATGTCATGCGCTGATTGTTTCTCCCACCGATGTTTATTTAAATTTAATGTTATAATGGTGAATGTGCAGTAGCAAGCTGTAAGAACGATTCACGGAAGCAAACTAAAAAGAACAATGATATTTCTTTTCATCGGCAAGTAATATTTTGATTAGAAAACACGAATTTTAACAAAATTACTCATGGCGAGAAAGTAGGTTGCGGGGGCGGGTCCACGCAGGACCCGTTTCCGCGCCTCCCGCTTCACACCTCCTCAACCTTGAAGATAGTGCTGTACCACGTTGTACTCGAATATTGTGTAATAACATGACAATACTTACATATTATTCCGTTATAATAATATGTAAGTATTGTTTGTATTATCTACTAACCAATTATGGATCAATATTTAAAATAAAACTTTTGAATTGTATGTAATATACTCAGTGAAGTTAAATACTTACGGTTAAGTAAATATCTATCTATGACCATATGAATAAATAATAACACGGAATAAACAGTAGAACGGAATCTTCTTTGACTTTTTTTTACGAGCGAAGAAAAGTACCTTATGACAAATGCTGCATGCAATGCAAATAGCATAAGGTTATGTGGGATTCTTAGCGCACTAAAACTCCATCTCGAGATGGGTATGGTTCAGTCCTGAGGGGACTTTGGAACCGTCACCGGACGTAACCGTCACAGGACGTGACCGTCCCAAACGCCGCCATTTATATACCTACTTCCCCCTTCACGTCGTTACGCCCCACTATCGTCCAGGCGTGTTGCCAGGGTTTCTTACTGTTAAATATTGCTTACGTCTGAAGATAATATCGCTAACATATAAATTTTTCTTTACTTTGAAATCATTATTTTATTCTAGTTTTACAAAATATGAGATTTATAAATACTTACCTACATGATTATGTTACGTACCTACATAATAGATACTTATAAATAATATGTCATTATAAATACCATACCAAATGAAGCCATTTAAGAAAGTATTACTTACCTACAAATATATAATAAAATACATACAAGATCGTACGACAAAATAATACAAAAAAATACATACATACAAAATACATACCTACCTAATTAAGTAGTGAAATTTACGCGCAGATATCAATCGTGGCACATCACTATTCAACCGGTACAACTATCTATCAGTATCTATAGAACATCTGCTTACACTTGGCATAATGGACAACAAGCACCGCGCGCGCTCTTGTTATTATACCTCTATGGTCGGAACTATTAAGCAGCTTCCATAGAGGAAACAGACATTACCATTATAAAAAAGAAAAATAAGAACGGAACCATAAAGGAACGTCAATGTCAATGTCTTTGTCTACAGACGTTTATTTAAAATTGTGATTTAATGAAATACTTAATACATATACAAACAACTAAATATTTAGATCTGATTTGATTATAAATATTTAAAAAAAAAAACACTGATTTTAGTACGTTTTTATGTACTAAATAAAATTAGAGGCTTCCGAAGAGAGAATGATTCGGACATATAAGTCCAGGAAAAATATAAAACTTGGTTTAAACACACAAAATGCTGTACTTTCATCTGACGAGAAGGCTTTTGATGCTTTGTATATACAAAATATTAAAACTAAGCAAGCCAAACGCGAGATATCGTATGGACGCCCAAGAAAGCAATGCGGTTATAATTCAAGGAAAATACGTCAAAGAAAACTTGTGAAAAGAATTGTAACCGAAATTAATCCATCGCAGGAGGCTTCGCCATCGCGAACTACATTTCTAACGCCAGATAAGTCTATACATGTCAACAAAGAATTGGATCCTTTCGATCAACTGTTAAATTCAACCCAACATAAGTCAAGTGAAATTGAGCATCAAACTAAAGATGTGAGGGATACTTTCGATCAATTATTGAATTCAATTCAACATGAATCTGAATCAGAAAATGCCCAAATTAATTATGATATAAATAAAGATTTGGGTGATCATGATTCGTCTTTACAACAATACAAAGAGAAGGATAATAGCCACATTATTCAATATCCAAAGAAAGTACTTGATAAACTTAATACATCATCTCCGAATAAGGATAAAAACGATTTTCTTCTGTTGTCAAAAACCAGGTAGGTATTAAAAAACTAATCATTTTACTATTCTTAACGATGTAGTTTGGGAAGTCCGTCTTGTGGCAGAAACCACCCCCTTACAGAAGGTCACTGTGAGATAACAGCATATGTGCTATTGTGTTTTGGTGAGTGAGTAAGGGTTGCCAGAACTCATTAATTTATTCCTTTCCAATACCTTTCTTTCCTTAATCCTACTGTGACCGTCAGCGCCATAGCATATAGCATGCTTGTGTTATAAGCGAAAGTATCCACCTTCCATCATGTTGACCATCAGCCTTTCTGTCGACTTTAATATAAATAATAATAATATAGAGGTGATTAAATACAAAAAAATTGAAAATAATCTTTTTTATAGTGAAAGAAAAGTACAAAGAAGAAGAAAGGTATATACGAAAGTTAAAAGAAGTAAATATTCCAAATGTGATTCTGGTAAGTCCTTGCATGTTTATTATTACTTTAGCTGAAATCTTTATTGACTGACTATAATAAATTGTATGTAATAAAAATCTTTTTATTGAGTACACATTGTACAAAATTAAGGAATATATTTATATGTAAAGTACTATAACCTAATGTAATTGATTTTATAATTAAAGAATCTATAGCTTAAAAGATTTTATTAACCTTTGTTAATTATAGGGGATGGTTGAGAGGCACTGAGATTACTTGGTTGTATTGTGTTATAAGTATTAGTATGAATATAACTTATGTTCCTTCCCACTTCATTAAGTTTGCTTGTCTACTGGTAACCTTTACTAAACTTACCCATCCTATTCTCTTGTAATATAAACAAGGTGCTTATGCCTGTAGCTGATACCAGCCAGCGATTCTGCTACAATTTAGTATAATTGCTAGCTGGTTTTAGCAAGTAAAGTAACTACCAGGTATGGTTGTAGGAAATGTGTCTAATTGTTAGTTGCATTGCTCTTAATAACAAGGACTGTAACTAAATTTTGACCAGTTATAATTTACTTAACATTGTAATCAAATGAAAAATTTAATTTGATTATTCAATTTTAGACTCTGAAAAGGAGAATTCAACTGATAGCATAAATGCAACAAATATAAACACTCACAAGTTACATATAGAAAAAGAAGGTAACTGTGATACAGACAATGATGTTACCATAAATGATGTAATCAAAAACACATCTTTAATGAAAAGAATTGCAGATATACAAAATCGAAATAGTGATCCATATAACTCTCCAAAACTTGAAAGAAACTCTTCTTCATCTGGTCCGAGAAATTCTCTAATGTGTAGTACACCTGTATTAAAAAAACAAAGAGACATTAGAGGCAAATCTATTTTTAAATTATCTCCAATTTCTATTGAGAACTCTGAAGAAAGACCATACTGTGAAATAGAATCTGAAAAAGATAATAGTATTATTTTTATTGATCATGATGTACCAAGCCATGTTGAATTTAAGGCCTCTCTTCTTGCACATGATAATGGTAGTAACATAAATAAATTAGATAATTCTTTAATTTCCCACAAGAAAAGTTCTTTTGAAGGAACTGATAATATTAACGAGAGTGTTAAAATAAGTGAAAATATTAAATTCATTAATGAAGATAAGAAATCTGTAGAAGTATTTTCTGAAAAGAATGAAATAACTGCTAATGAATATGAAATCGAAAAATCTGATTCAAGTTGCAGCAGTGATAAAACTGCAAGAGAACAAACTATTAAAAATAGCACAGAAGAAGTAAATGTAGAAATTAGCACTGAAGACGATACACAAGAATCGGTAATTGAATGTTCTTTGCCCATCAAACCTTTCTTAGGATTTTCTAAAGGCGAATCAAATGACGAAACTGCTTTCAAAAGTATTCAGTCAGAATCAGAACACGTTGTCAACTCCCCCTTTTCAATTTCTTCGAATTCCGAGAACACTGATGATGAATCATATGATACATGTAACAGTGATCAGAGTGCTATGGACAGAGATTTAGAGCCTAAAGTAATAATAAACAGAATGAATAAATCGCTATTTGATAGGTATTACCGAAAGATGGCCTATTTTGAATCGTTTAATAAGTCCTTTGATAGTAATGAAAGTGCTATTGTAAGTGACAGAGAAATCGAAACAGAAAATATAATAAATATTACAAATGGACGAACAAGCCTACCTATATTAGACCGTAAATCACTTAAAAACTCCCAGAATAGAACACTTTCAGATAGTGACATATCTTATGCAAGCAGTGAAGATATTCCTGTATCAGAAAAGTCATTCAATTCTGGAAGTGAATTTGGACTTAATCAAAGTACACGCACAAGTAGAATCTACACCCCTGAAGATAGCTTTTGTAACGAAAGTCGAGGGAAAGTTGAGGAGTATGTGAGTTATGTCACAACTAGAAAAAGACGTAACAAAATATATGATCCCAATAACTCCTGTTCTAATATAGAATGCTTCATAGTTAATGACAATGAGATTGTTAGCAATAATGAAGATATTGTACCTGCAAATTCTACGTCTGAATCAGAAGTTAATTTAGTGGGATTTGAAAATGAAGAAAATGTCTCTATAGAAAGTAGTGTAAATGAATCTGAATCAAAAGTTGATTTAGTGGGATTTAAAAATGAAGAAAATGACTCTATAGAAAGTAGTGTAAATGAATCAAAAGTTGAATTTGAAAATGAGGAAATTGAAAATAACTCTATAGAAAGTAGTGTAAATGAATCTGAATCAAAAGTTGATTTAGTGGGATTTGAAAATGAAGAAAATGACTGTATAGAAAGTAGTGTAAATGAATCTGAATCAAAAGTTGATTTAGTGGGATTTGAAAATGAAGAAAATGACTCTATAGAAAGTAGTGTAAATGAATCAAAAGTTGAATTTGAAGATGAGGAAATTGAAAATGACTCTATAGAAAGTAGTGTAAATGAATCTGAATCAAAAGTTGATTTAGTGGGATTTGAAAATGAAGAAAATGACTGTATAGAAAGTAGTGTAATTGAATCTGAATCAAAAGTTGATTTAGTGGGATTTGAAAATGAAGAAAATGACTGTATAGAAAGTAGTGTAAATGAATCAAAAGTTGAATTTGAAGATGAGGAAATTGAAAATGACTCTATGGAAAGTATTCTAAATGACAACGAGAAGTCTGCAGAGAATCAGACTGTCGTAGAAACCAGAAGTCCTGAATTGACGACAGATTTTAATGGAGATGGTGAAATGACATTTACCAGAAAAAGCGAAAGGTTAGCTGCGAAAAATAAATTAAATGATAACCAAAAAACACGTCATTCTACTATGTTTAGTAGTGAGCCTAAAACGGGAATAGTATTACAAGCAGGAAAAAAATGGGAAAGATCTCTAAGTATTTACAGGCGGATGACAATGAAGAGTTCTCATTTTGACCTTTCATTACTTGAAGAGGAACCAATGCTTGGAAAGGGAAGAAAGTATAGACAAAGCGTTATTAATACAATGGAAATGCAAGACTGTTCAGGTAATTTTCTTTTACACTAAAGTTGCAAGTTTAAATTTTTTTGTTAATATGGAAACTTTGATGCCTAATTGTTTAAACCTTTTCATACTTTTTTAAATTTCCCAATTCATTAATGTTATTTCTTTAAAATGACATATTTATATGTCACTATCATCTAAAGTCTCAGTGTAATGTCAGGCAGGTTCTCCTCATATAAAATTGTTTATTTTTATAAATATTCCATTTTTTTAATATATTTTTTTTTAAATTATAGGTTTACTACACAATGAATCCATTATTAACCGCAAAAGTTTGTTTGTTTCGAAATCTGGCCGGCCAACAACCAAGATTGTGAAGGTAATAAATGTTTCATAAAACCCATCAACATTTACAGAAATAAATCATATTTTATCCAATAAATTTGTTCCAGGGAGATAGGAATTCACGTGTAAGCCTGTGCAGCACAACAGCTACAGAAGATTGGAGCGGTGAGTGAATAATAAATAACAGGAATAGTGTTTATAGGACTAATGAAATATTCAGCAGTGATCAATAAAAAATTATTAAAATTTTTACTAAATCACAAATACTTGGTTATAAAAATTTATACATAACTAGCGACCAGCCTCTGGCTTCACACAGAGTTGAAATTTTGAAAAATCCTTAGCCAATGTTTGCATTATAAAATAAACCCCTTTCAATTTTCAGCTTAATAGTTTTAGCTGTGCGTTGATAGTCATTCAGGACAAACAAATTTTATAAGTATAGATAGATATACAGTTTACATATATTTAGTACAATTAGTTATAGACTAAATTATACAAAACTAAGAATTTGCAGTTTAAAAAAAACGGTTCAATCTGTACCAAAAATGTTTTTTTTTTTTGAAATGGTCACACTATAGGTTTTCGTAAATCATTCGTTCCTCTTTCAATCATTTCTTCATTTCTTCAGGTATAATGTTGCCAGTCTTGTGATAATTATCGTAATTAATGTAATGTTGCTCCAGCTGAGCTACACCATAAGCTCCACTCATATTTTGTTAAGAAAGAATGACATACATAATACTCGTGATAATTAACTTCATCTTATCCTTTATCAAATAGAAAAAATGGTAATATTGAGTTTGGGTAATAGCTCACTTGCTTTGACAAATTTATCAAAGCTCACTTGCCTTAATATACTTATCCATTTATTAAAACGTAAATTATTAAAATGAAGTAAATAGTTTTTAAGTCCGACAAAACTTGATTTTGACAATTCATTAATTATATAATAAAGATAATTAGGACGCACACAAAAAAAGCGCCGCTGGCAGACAATCCCCCGTGTATTTAATGTCAATGACTTGTTACTATTATGAAAATGCACGTTTTAATTTTATTGTAGTTCCTCCCAATAAAGCATATTTGACTAATCGCAAGATTATAATTTTGAATCATTCATAAACACAATCGCATAGAACTCAACCACTATGTCATTTTAATTCCGTATTTTTATTGTATTACATTTTA
This sequence comes from Synanthedon andrenaeformis, assembly GCA_936446665.2. Lineage (NCBI taxonomy): Eukaryota > Metazoa > Arthropoda > Insecta > Lepidoptera > Sesiidae > Synanthedon > Synanthedon andrenaeformis. The sequence continues at coordinate 1,640,178 of OW387786.2, read as the reverse complement.
TAAAAAAAAAAATTGTTTACGTTTACAACACATAAAACTAAAAAAGAAAATTCTAATAAAATGAATGCATTTTCTAAGATTTAGGGAAAAGAAAGTTTACAATATGGCAACACTGGTGATGCAAATCAATCTTTTCCCAGTGTCCACACCTTAGGGTATTTTACCCTAAATTTAGGGCATTTTCACGCGTTTAGGGTATTTTTTAGGGTAGAAAATTATTTAGGGTATTTTTCAGGGTAAAATAAATATAGGATAGGGATTTTCTAAAGAATATTACTAACTTCTTGCAACCAATGATTGACTGACTGAATACGTGTATCCGAACATACCTAACTTGTTGTGAAGATGTACCGTTCTCTTCCGCTAGCAAAAGACAAAAATCTATTTTTCTCTTTCACACTCGAAGGTTTGCGTACGTGGAAGAGGGATCGTGCGCGGAGACGACGATAAATCTTGCGTTACATTTACTCCGACAGACGCAATGTTAAAAAAGTTTTCGAATGAAATGTACGATTTTAAGAAAAAAAACGAGTTCCGATATTTCGGCACTATTGCAAGTGCCGTCATCATGGAAGAACTGAGGAACAGCGGAATAAATACTTATATGCGCGAAAATCTCAAACGGTATATTAGGGTAAAAAACATATAAAATGGCCTAATTTAGGGTAATTTCACCACGCGTTAGGGTAAAACAAAAATCTGAGGTGGCAACACTGCTTTTCCAATCCAATCCCAATCGGGCAAAACGACTTCGCCAAACTGGACGCTGTCGTTGGTCTTTGTTCATAAATTTTAAGTTTTTTATTTTTTGAACGCCATTTACCAGGTTGTTACTTGTTTATCGTGCAACGAACGAACGCTAACAGTGCACCATTGTTATATAAACGTTATATAAAAGTGTGGTTTGTTGTTTTTGTGTATCGATTCAATCGCGTTTTGCGACTCGTTCGTCCCCTATATAACGGGATAATAGCGGGGTGCCTGCGCCTTTGTTCGCGACAAGTGCCTAAAGCCAAGTGCATGCATCTTTACTTGCCGTTCACAGGTTAGTTTTTTTTAATGTTTCGAATAGCATTTGTTTTTTTTTTTTTGAAAATTGTCTCAGCATTTGTGTGACGCCTACGTAATCGTGTTACGCGAAGGGAAAGTCCGCCAGTCATTCGCTTCCTCGTATGCGTCACTCTCATAACCCGTAATTGTTATAGTGGTGATGACTTATTGAGTCGTGTTGTGAGTGACGACGCTACGTGCAATGTTTTTTTCACAGGATTTCTCAGCGAGGACTGTGATGATACCGTTGTCGGACTATCGAAACTTTCGATTGCTGAACAGGACTGTGACGTCACTGTTTTAGAGAAGATAAATGAAGATCGTGTATCGAGCGCACGCGATTACGTACTGCGACGCTGCAATCAAACTGAAGCGTTGTTGTTTGATGAATACTATCCAGATACGTGAGTAAATAAAGTGTATATGTATCAGTGTATCTTAACTTAAGTCTTTACTCACTTACAGCGAACTAATATAACAATTAAAAAAAAAATGTAGGTCAAGTGTACACAAAATGATGAAATCATATTTTTAGACTGCTTCTAAGAAAAAATCGCTAATCACATTAAGTGTAACTGAGTGTTGGAATGAATCATCGATGTGGCTCAGTTTCTCTACAAAATTTGTATATAGTTTTTTCAAAATATTACAATAGTTTTGTGTGACATGTGACATTACATGAATGTCTCCAGTGTGTTTATTCCAAAAGATAATATCTCAAAAATAAATAAACTCACTCGTCATTCTTTAGCTTTGACATTTCTAAATGTTTGTTTTGTTTCTATGTGAAGGAAAGACGCAGGATTAACTAGTATTTAAGGTGTCTAAATGCAAATTGCTACTGTCCAAAATTTTCATAGTAGTTAAAAACATAATATGATAGTTTAAATAATCAAAATACCTACAGTAGAAACTGGAAATAACGACTTTTGTTGCTATGACTATAATCAGGGTCTCTGCTGAATCCCTATAATGAATTAATATTGATATATTATTTTGACTATCAATGTATTGTGAGTTAATTTTTGTGGTCCCTCGAAGGTTGCTATAACCGATTTTCACTTTAGTAAGAAGTTTTGTAAATATTATTATAAAATATGTTATTGAATTTTCTTAATTGATAACATATTTTTGATTATTTATGCCAAATTCATTAAAAATTTAGAATTTATACCTACCACTAATTTAATATTTTATACCCACACTACATATAGAAACAATTTGTTTATTTTGTGTGGTATTTCATCTCAATATAATCTCACAAATCTCATCAAAACTAATAGAAATAATCTTAAAAGTATTAAAATGTCATTGGCTGGTGTTTCCCACCCCTGCGATGCTTCTCCACTTATTCCTGTTGTTAGTTAGTGTCACTAGCACACTGTAGACAAAAAAATTATATACAGAGTGTAATAAGAGCAATAAATTAAAATATAGACCCTTTAACGAATCAGTAATTAATTCCAAATGGTTTCAATTAATTAAAATGAAAAAGAAATTTACTGTTATTTTCTAACAAAATTAATCGAAGGGGAAGTGCCAATTTTTTGAGTTCAATTTCTCATTTTATATCATTAACTGTAAGTTTAATTTTTGAATATTAAGCTAATATTCGAAAATCAACTTGTTTATTTTCCTTTAAATTTATTTTTAAACATAAATTGTAAAAAACAACAGTTGTGTATTATTATTTTTTATTAAATAAAAGTTTTTGTGTACAGTCTACTGAAAAATTGCCGCAAAATTGGTGAGGGTGTTTATGGGGAAGTGTTTCTGTACCGTGGTCGAGATGGTCTTCCACGAGTGATGAAGATAGTCCCCATCGCTGGTTCTGTGAGAGTAAATGGAGAACAACAGAAGGACTTCCACGAGATCATCTCTGAGATTGTGATTGCTATGTAAGTTTATATTGTATTGTATTGTTGTAATCAATGTTTCTCCCTTTATTATTTTGTTCTACTACTTTTGGAGATTTGACTGATAGCACAAGGTGTTTATGTATCTTCCTATGTATATTATGCCCTAATGCTGACTATACACCTTGCCTCCGTATGAGTAGGTATTCCACTACCTTTTCAATGTTCTTCATAAAGTGCCACTTCTCTACGAAGGCAAGTTCAAGTGAGCTCGCTCCATCATAGGCCTCATCTTCGCTACACGGCTGGATGCTGGCCAAGAGCAAACCCATCTCTAATAATAATAAAATAATCAGGATGCTACATTTTCCCTTAAATCCTTAGTTGAAGAATATAGTATCTTTCGCCCCTCATCACATGTTCAAATACTGCAGTTCCTTTATCGTTTTTAGCACTTCCATTGCATTTCTCATTTGACAAAACTTTTAACATTTGTTATTCTCTGCTCCCATGATATTCTGAGCATCCACATTTTGAATGCGTCCAAAGAGTAACAAACGTCCATCCGCACAAACTTTTTCATTTATAACATAGAATTGAAAAAAAAAGTAATAAATGATGTTTTTTTTATAGGGAATTGAGCGCCCTCCGCGCTCCAATAGCAGAAATTGATCGACAATTTAATGAGGGCAAAAACTTGGATACGTTAGACATTCATACTATTGAGAATGCAACCGATGTTTTTAACAAGGTGAGTCACAACTACTTGTAATTGTCTCTATTAAATTATTGCTTTTTTATGAAGATTACACGTATATTTTAAAGCCTAATTATTTTTTTATTACTCACCTATACATGAATTGTCACATTATACACATTAAGTATTAACAAAAGTTTGACAGACACAGACTGACGGTCCACATGTACCATAACGCCTATAACGCAAGCAACGCGTTAGTAAGGGAATAGGCTATGGGCATCCCCCTTACTCACTCAACAAAATACAACAAGACACATGCTGTTATTTAACCGTGGGGTGGCTACTGCCGCCAGACAGGCTGTCTTATGTTGCCAAACAACTTCGAAAAGACATGGAATTGAATCAACAAAATAATGATAGTTCAACTATTGTTTTTTGCCATTTCTTCATATACTCAATTGTATTGTCTAGTCTAGTGTCACTATTTCCACCATACTTTGTCTACTGCCAGGGAATCGGTTGTAGCATCGTATGTAGAAGGATATACATACATGCATACACATTTATATTGTCTTTAAGTTGTGTTAGACAACGATGATGGATGAATGAGATACTAAACTCATAATGAACAGTGTTGGAAGGTCAAAACTACCTTCCAATGGTGTTTGTGTAACAGTTAAAATGAATTTTTTTTTGAAAAAAAAACTAACTAACCATTTTACAGGACAAAAAGTATCATCCTATAATGTTAATCCAAGTAATAATCCATACATACATAAGTGAAAACCGCATTCAAGTCGGTTAAACCATTTCTGAGATTAATAGTGTCCACAAATGCACCGACAAACAGAGAAACTGACAAAAATTCTTACATAAGTACACCTACAATGGTTTTTTTTTAATGTACAGACAGGGCTCTTTTGCAGTTTTATTAGATATATAAATAATGATAATTTCACATGACGATAAAGCGATGTAAAATTTCGTATATGTTGATATTTCAATGAGGTGAGGCATTGTATGAAAACTGATTGGCTTGCATTCAGAGGAATCGATACAGTTATTGATGAATCACGCTTTTTTTTTTATTTAATAAATTCTCATGAATCACGTAATTGAAATAACGATGAATGCCATTATGTTTGCGTGTGGCATTTATTGACTATAGTTGTAAATGGGGCAGACTTATCGCAAGACTGCCTTATCTCTAGTAGCCGGGTTGTGACTTATGTAGACTAATTGACATTGATTTTAAGAATTAAGGTTATAACTTTAAATTGTCTAGGTATTTGAAATAATATATAAACTTTACAAACTATTTCTTGCAAATTTAATTTTCTATTGCCTCTCACACAAACTTGTTTCACTCTAAATTTCATTTAAGTTTGCAATTTCAAAGAATAGGTTACATTTTTTAGTAGCTTAGTAGCGAATTTGAATGCATGGAAACAGTCCATTCATACTAATTATATATGGCACATTAAACTGAATTATGACCGTCACTGAAACTGTATTTTTATGTGCAAAAAAAAACAAACAATTCATTTTTTATCATTCCTGTTAGGGTTTTGTGAGTTTGAGGTCATTGTTGAATTCATATATGTATGTAGAAAAAAGTGTCTAGGAACCACTAGAAGGTCAATTTCCAGAATTTGGCCCAGACTTGTATTGGAAACTGGATTCTTCTATGTTATGTTAAAGCATAAATACATATATTTTGCGTCAGGTGCTTGCAGTGAAGTGTGTATACGGAAGTTATCCATCTCGGCTGTTGGACCTGTGGGATTTGTATGACGAGTGCAAAGGGTCGGAGAACGATAACCCGGCGATACTGCCACGCGATCAGCAGTACATTGTCCTCGAGTTGGCCAACGCTGGCGAGGACTTGGAGAGCTACCAGTTTAATAACGCAGAACAAGCGCACGCTTTGTTTTATCAGGCAAGTTTGTTTTTTTTTTGTTTTTTTTTTTACCAAGGATTTTGTAGGTAAATCTGGATGATTGACTGATTTAAGTTATATATATATATATATATATTATATTACTCACTACCATTAAATTATACCTGACTAGTGGAAAGCTTTGCATGGATGCAATTTTTTTCGACAAATTTATATACAAAAACCTCCCTCATTGATTGCGCTTTTCATTATTGAAAATCATATAAAAATACATTAGGATGTGTATTTTAGGAGTAGTTAGCGAATATACATACAGGCAGACAAAACAGACAGACGCGACTTCAATTGATACTATGTAAGGCTGATAATTATAATATACAATTATACACATGTAACAAAAATATTTTATTTTTTATTTCAATACATCACTTATTGAAATTACGCCCCTAATTAGATTTGTAATGTAATGACATTATATTATTCTTCTTTATACATTTTAAAAATATATGCATTTTCTGTTCTATCAATGATAATTTATCATTTGGAATTCCAGTGAAGTTGACATATATTTTTTTTATTCCTATCTATTTTCATGTGTTTTATGTGTCGATAGCAACATAGTGATATTGTACTTTTAAACTAAATTGAATTAATAGCTTTTAAAAATTTTACACTCATATTAATCACTCATTTATATACTATTATATACATTTTTTATACTAATCCTGATTGTGAAACAAATGAATAGAGAATATCTACAATTCTTGTCCGATTTTAGAATTAACAGATATTAAACAGCATTAGATAAAAATTTAATGATCTGAAAGGTTTTTTACCATTATTTGGTCATCCAGCTTTACCTGCATTATCGTTGATATTGAATAATGCAATTATTATTTATTCACTCTGTGTTAAATGTTAACCCACTAATGTTTGAACTAGTGACAAACGAAAAGCTATCAAAAGCTGATGTATATGAAAGATAATATATCAAAGCAATCCCTAGATTTTTGATATTTCGTGTTTTTTTTTTTTGCTATCTTAAAAATACATGTCAAAATATGCTAAGCTTTCATAAGTGTGCTTTCAATGATTGTTAAAGTGTATAAAAAACAAAATTTTATAGTAAGATTGTATAATGTTGCAATGAAAATAGAAGTGCTGGTTTAAGTACACTCTAGTGATTATAGTATCTAAGTTTTTAGCGGTTTAGGACCACAATTTTTCTAAAAAAACATCATCGACTAGCTGTGCCTTGCAGATTCACGTTAAGTTTAACATATATAAATAAATAAAATAAATCAAGTAAATACATTCGTTCGCGTTGTTTCTACGTTTTCGCTTAAGTGTACTATTTATTTTCCCTTTGCTTAATATTAAATAGCTTATAACCTTCCTCAAGAATTGGGCTACCAAAAGAAATGCTCCATTTATCAAATCTGACTGATACTTAGCAGAAATCAGTATCAATCTCTTCACCTTTAGTACATTAGAGTAGATTTAAAATTAAAATAATTTAGGATCACATTTTGTGATGATTTTTTTTGGTTGGTCTATTTAATTGTGGTTCTAAGCCCCTGAAAGACTGTGTCTGTTTTTATTTATTGACATTTTTTGTGTGTGTGTATGTTTTCTGTTATTTTTTTTCAGCTGTGTGATGTGATGATGCATGCTCCGAATTGACTGATTCGGACGATGAGTGATAATCTAGATATTCAAGTGTTTTAAATGTCTTGACTAGATTTTCACTTATCCTCTGTGTCAGTTCAAGTTGCTTTCGCTGTACAGATTGTGGTATTTTTTATGGTTTTTTTTTTGTGTCAATTTTGCATGAGTTTTGATTGATTTGTTAATTTGAGAAAATGTTTATTGCAATATTATTTTAAAGCTAATGATGAAATAAGTGTTAAATTATTGTAGTAGTAATTTAAGAAATAAAATAAAGAATTTTTTTTATTGTTAATCCTGTAGTCAATTTGTGGATTAGTTTTAAATTATCAATTGTATTTAAAAATAAGCCCAAAGTATGTATGAAATTGCTCTTGGCTTCTGGCAGTAGTAATGATAATGTTGCGTGCGTAGGTTGCTTTCGGGCTGGCCGTGGGCGAGGAGGCGTTCCAGTTCGAGCATCGGGACCTGCACTGGGGCAACGTGCTGATCGCGCCGACGGACCAGAAGTGGGCGACATTCGTGCTGCGCGGGCGAGTGCACCGCGTGGCGCGCTGCGGCGTCGCCGCCACCATCATCGACTACTCGCTGTCGCGCCTCACGCTGCCGCTGGCCGACGACTGCGCCGCCCTCTACAACGACCTCGCCACCGACGACGGGCTCTTCGACGCCGTCGGCGACTACCAGTTCGAGGTGTACCGCCTCATGAGAGACAAGTTGGGCAATGAGTGGAAGAACTTCGAGCCCTACACTAATATTCTGTGGCTGCATTACACTGTGGATAAGATGATAGTGGCGCTCCGCTACAAGCGCACCAACACCAAAGTTCACAAGCTCTTCCTCGCAAAGCTGAAGGCCATCAGAAGCCGCATTCTCGAATACCAAAGCGTCGCACACTTCCTGCTGGATTACAACGAATTTTAATATATTTAATCACAATTAAGCTATGTAACATATTTTCGACATCCATTTTTCACTAATTCAATATAATGGAATACCCCTATTGTTCCGACTCGCGATTCGATGTAAATAGAGTTTGCTTAAAATTTGTTGATGTAGATGAAGATATTAGATTTATTTACAAGATTGTAGTTTCAGAACAGTTGAAAGGTGCCTTCTTAGTTAAGGTGATGGGTTTGTTCCATTTCAAGTTCATATTATATTGTGTTCAACATGTATCGTGTTTTATTTTATGGTAGAAACAGCCTCTGTATGTACGTTTAGTTCTGTTAAACTCCGCAATGGATTTCAATGCGAGTTTCACTAATGGAAAGATTGTTAAAGGAGGAAAGGTATGACAATGACGATGAAAAAAAAAAATTAAAAAAATGCCTTCATTTGTCTTATCAATAACACACAGAAAACAGTTAAAATAGTTTATTTATTTGTTTAGTTTGCCTCCGAGGCAAATTATAACGATACTTTTGCATTAAAAATAACTAGAATTTGTTGGCTGAACTATATATAAAAAAATACAAATAACTTTTCGCGAAATTCCTAATATAATTGATTTTTAACGCCCGACGCAATAGATGGGTGTTATAAGTTTGATCTGTGTGTATCGGGTCATTTGTCTGTATTTTTTTGGCATCGTAGCTCCCACATGGCTAAAAAGATCTTGATTTAGTTTTTTTTTTGTTTGAAAACTGACGTGATCAAGATGGTTCTTAGCTACAATTTATGAAGATATGTTCAGTTGTTTGAAGATCATCAGCTCATTTCCTAAAGACGAAGGATTCTCACTAACTGGATTGGATTCACTAAAAATTGCGGATCTTCATGTTTTTTGCCAACACTGTTCTTCAAAAAGCGATTCTATTATAGATGCGTAAGCACAAGAGAGCAACTATTTTTTTTTTCACAAATTGTTTTTGTTTTTTTGTTTCTATTAATTATTGTAGTTTTATTGCTAAACGTTCTTTTTTATTTTTGAAAAAAAAAATCTATATAGGAACCATTCGATGTGTTTTTTTTTAGCAACCTGTACCCCAGTTGGCTAAATATTCCAAATTGTGCATCTTTTTCTAAAAGTTACCTAATTAAGAAATAATATTCATGTTGGTGTAATAATTGACGAAACAATAATATTAATACGAATTCCTACAAAAGTTGGCAAAACAGAACCACATGTACGAGTAACTACAAAAGTATTCCAAACAAGAAAGTTGGCGAGCACGTCCACGCTCCAGAATACAGTGTGTATTCTGAATTGGTGGCCTCTTCTGGCACTTGTGAGTATATAGTGGTCTGTATTCTGAAATGGCCTTTCTGGCACATGTGAGTATATAGTATTCTGCGTAGGTTTTTGCTGTCACTGTCATTTTCCATTCACATTTTACATCAGTCAGTCAAGTCAAATCAATCGTTTTCTATCTACTAAATTCGTGCAGTACATTGAAAAATGTAGAAAACAACATAAAATAAATTTATATTTACAGAATTAATTGTATAATAGTTATTTACGTATTCATTGAGCCTTTCAATTAGATGTAAAGAAATATTGCGTTAAGCAAATACAATTCGTGCTCAATTTATTCAATAAATATCTTACAATAAATCATATTTTGCGGATAATTTATAATATTGATAATAATAGTCTATTTCTATAATGGAAGCCAGTAACGATTCTTTGTTCGGTAATTAGTACATTTTTTGTTTATATATAAATAATTATTTTTAAACAATTGTAATGGAATTAAATTATTTTAAATTTGTACATATAATTTTTTTAGTGCTAGCACCCAATCTGGCCAGTTCTCCAGCAGTATTATTGACACCTGGTCGTACGAGAAACATAGCACAGGATATGGAAGCTCTAAGGCTATCGAGACAGGATAATCCGTACCTTCAGGTAATTTTTATTTATTTGTTAGACAAGGAATAAAAACTTTATATTAAACATTGTTCCATAAAACTGTAAAACTATGGGATCGAACGATTTCACATACATAATTACATTATAATTTAATTAATCGAAAATTTGAATAATCTAAATATAATTATTTATGTAAAATTTAATTAAATTAAGCAATCTATTTGATTTTACATTAATTTGTTTTTTTAATACACATTTCTTTCCCTCTAACAATTTTCTGGGTAAACTATTAAGAATGTACTGCAACATAAATTTACAAATTTTTGTATAAATTTAAAAATAAATGTATAATTAGAATAATTGTATCAATTATTGAAATGTGTGTTTTAAAAAAGTGGAATCAGGAAATTATTATTTGCTGAAATACATAGTACCTGGGTTTGTAATCTTTCTTACACAATACGACTGGTTCTAAGCAATTTATTCTTGTATATTATATAATTTAACACATTTAATAATGAACAAGAATTCAATCTGGCAGACGAGCTAGACAAGGTTTTTGACTACATAGTTAAATCATTGTCATACATAGTTCCAGAAAAGAAAGTATATTAGCATTAGATTAAATTATTTAATTATCTACATTCCAGTTAGAGAACACATGAGACAAATATTTTAAAATGTAGGCTGGATTAAATATGCATTGTTGAGAAAAAGTCTATAAAACAATCTAAAACTTTTAAATTTTTAATACTTCTTTAAATATTAATGGTTTTGTATTAAAGGCAAGATTTCCTTTAACTTGGCCATTGATATGTGAACCATATTTCGAGTAAATTGTACAATAAAAGTAGAAGAAAATCTTCTTAATTAATGACTTCTAGGAATTTTACTAATTTTCACAAATAAACATATAATTGAGACCCTCCAAATTTTAATACTATCCTTAGTGATTTGAGTTGTGTATGACTTAGCACCTTAGTGCTTAATCTTAGTGCACTTAGCAGATATTAATCTGGTGTCTTTCGGCGAGAATTTTATTGTGTTGATGATATTTATATCATTTATTAAGACAATTTATTTAAGAAACAATTAAAATAAAAAGGATATAATTTTTATAAAATTGGTAATATTTTCAGCAAGTAATGGCTAGTAGAGAGAGCCTTATAGAGAGCCATGCTGACGAATGTGAATCGGATGATACCATTTTGATGTCTCAGGTAAAATCATGTTAATAAATATTGATATTTGATATTGATATGTTAATAATATAAAAATGAAAAACACAGAAAATGCCCGTGATTTAATTAACAAATTATCTTAATAAATTACAGGAGTTTGGAAGCACAGCGTTAGATTTCATAGAAGACGATCCGCTAACACTAAAAGAGGTCCACGAACATATGATAAGATCACCGCCTCCTACACATTGCTGGCCTCATGGTGAGATATTTTCTTCAAACATAATTATAATTAATATGTATTGCATATAAATAAATATTAACAATCATTTGTGTCAAATTTTTTATATAAGACTGATTTCTAAATAATAATAGTGTAATATATAAACAAATATTATATATCACACACAATAGTATATGTACAAGTTAAGTGAACCGTCAGTCAGCCTGTCTGTCAACTTTGTTATAAAAAAATTCTCCTTTTTTGTAGATTCGAAACTGTTATATTATGTTCCAAATGCTTGCAAATTTATCAACAATAAATTGACATAACATTAAAGTCTATCAAACAAGTCAAAAACATGTAACCTTGCCATTACTTGTAATACAATACGAAATGTAATCTCATTGTGTTACGTTATTACCAAATACATTAAAGATATGAAACCTCACAACGCTTGCCCTTGACAAAGTGAAATTTAACCAATTGGTGCTACCAATCAATAAAGTTGAGTACTAAAAGTCATATATCGTAACTTGGATTTTTATGCATTTGTATGCATAAAAATCCAATAGAAGTTTTTAACAAATAACTGCCTCTGAGAAATGTTTGCTTACCTGACATATAGGCTATGAACCTCACATTGTTTTCTAACCATATAAGTATTGTAGTTTTTATCCTACTAATCTGTAGTGGGCTAGCGCAAGTTTCTCACATCGAAGAGAGGGCTGTGCCCAGAAGTGGGACTACTAAGACCATTTACATTTTATACAATTTTGTTAACCGTATCATACAACAATGTAGCATGTGTTAAGCGAACCCAAAATGTGTCAATTTTCTTCTCTTCATAAGAGTTTCGCAACAAAACGTAATAGTTACTAATGAATAATTATTAAAGAAGCCACCTAAGTCATCACTTGTAGGCGAATAAAATGCTCTCTACTCTCCGATATATCTGTTATATTAATTATACTAATATATAAAGCTGAAGAGTTTGTTTGTTTGGTTGAACGCGCTAATCTCAGGAACTACTTTTTTGAATTAAAAAAATATTTTTGTGTTGGATAATCCATTTATCGAGGAAGGGTTTAAGCTATACATATAACATCACGCTTATATATATCTATAATTTTAATATAATATCGATTTGCGTCAACTCTAGCGCCATCTGTCAGTGAATAGTGACATTAAATATAATACTGGCGGACTGCAGCAGTGACAAAAAGTCTTATTTTCGTCCCATCAGATGGCGCAAATAGCAACTGATTTTTTAAATTTGTTTTTTTGCGATATCTCATATAATAATTACTCATATAGATATTTTCTTTTTCAACGCGGACGAAGTCGCGGGCACCAGCTTGTCTGTTATATTATTTCTCTCTTAGTGAATACACAGACATACAAATCTACTAGACGAGACTTGATCCACTTATGCATATATTCTTATATAATTTATATGAATATGATTGTTTGATTCCGACCGCAGATAATCTACCGTACCGCGCTTCGAGCGCTTTTGACTTCAGCGCCGACAGCCCCGTCTCCTATAGCGCGTACTCGATCGATTCCCAGGAGAAGGTTACTAATCAACCCCTAGCATTGTGAATTGTGATCGTCTATATTATTTATTATATATATATATATATATATATATATATATTATATATATATATATATATCGTTTGCACTCTTTTTGCACTATGCTTACATTGGCACCTTTATGTTCATGTCTTATTCTTCGTTGCTGCACTTTTATGTGTGTTTATTGCTATTTTTTTTATATGTAGTATTTGTTATTTTAGTGTATTATTATTGATAATTTTGAACAATTGATAATAATTAAGGAAATGGCATAAAAAAATTATATTAATTCATTCATTAAAATAGGCCGATCTAAAGGACAGCAATTGAATTGCAAATCAGCATGAGTTGGACCAATCTCTTAAAGAAAAATCATCTTTAAAAAAAAACAGCACTTGTGCTGATGCGTTTCGGTGCGTGAATACAGGACGCCAGAGTCCATTTTTTCTAATCCCCACCTAGTTAAATATCTTCAAACCATGTCAGGGTCGGCAGCGCTCTTGCAACCGACTGTATTACTTGTATTTATAAGTAAAGTAACAAGCAAATTAGCAACCTATAGTCAAAGCGGTTATGTTTCTAAGACGAGTAGAGACGTGGACAAAAGCTTAAAATACTGAAATAGGATATGAAATATGTCGACAGGAGTTGTTAGGGTCGCGGTCGCCCCGACACACTAGCACCAACAGTCGGCCTCGCTCCTCTCGCTCCGCCTCGCCTCGATCGCACGACCTCACACTCAGCGGACGACCGCTTTCGCTACCAGGTATGTCCCTTCTCTTAGATAAGGGGTCATCCATTAATCACGTGATGTTTTTTAGCAACTTTTAAGGCCAAAGTAAGCACCCACTTGTAAGGCCTCCAAAGTAAGCACATAAACTTGTGTTATGAAATAACCAGGGTCAACTTTGAAAAGTTCATGACTGTGTAAAGTTGGCCCCACCGGGAATCGAACCCGGGACCTCTGAGTCGGAGAGCTAAGGCAACCTTTACCATTCGACCAATGAGGCCGAAAAACATAGTTACAAGATAGTGACACTAATTTATTTCGATTTTAACAATTTCAGGAGAGAGCCACTTGCGCAACGCTTTAGGGAGAAAACAGGGTTGTCAACAAAGTGAACGTTTTACCTTATTGCAACACCCACGCCCTCTACGGCGACCGCATGCCAATAGAATGGACGATGACAGTGTACGCCTAGTGCAAAACTGTGACAAGTAAACTTCACCATTTACTTGGTCTGTGTACCGTATTACTCTGTCTGTTCCGTGTATTCAAGGAGCTGGTTAACTCTGTGGTCAACATAAAGGAGTTGGCTTAAAGGTCTAGTAACCAGGCCATAAAATTTCAAAAAAAAGGAGCATTTCTTACAAACTCCTTGCTCAACCTACCTACGGTTAAGAGGTAGTCAGACTCCTTGACACGTGGTTTCTTAGCGATTCGTCAGATGTCGCTTTCTGACGCTTGTTATATATGTATATATTATTTACAATTACAATAAATTATTAGCATTGTTAAAAAGAAAATGCTATTACTATAGTGAAATATTGTTATTGTTTATATTTGGACGAAGTTGTTTATTTATATTTGACGAATATTTATTTTATATATAATTTGTTGTACATATATTTCTATACAACAAATTCGTCTGAATGTGTTTCATAAGTTGTCGATAATTATTGGAACATTTGATATATATCAAATATATATGTCAATATAAAAAAGATATTAAATATATTTTGACGTTACATGAATATTTTCAGTTTTCTGAAATTGCTCGATTTTTAACACTCGCACATTCGATTATATTTTTTAAAATGTCATTAGAAAGTCGTTTGCGAAATTACATAGTATAATTATTAATAAATTATTCTTTCGGATTTCTAATTGTATATTATTTTTTCTTGTATTTAAATATTAATAACGATGTTAAACTCAACATTATTATCTCTTAAAAGCCCCTTAATCATATTAATTTATATATAATTATTATATGAAATGTAGATTTTGAACCAAAAATAACACCAAATATACTCGTCAATACCAAATATACTGCAATAGTTACTTTTAAGTATTAAAAATGTATTCATTTTTTCACTCGTCCTAAATAAAATCTTAGTAGTCAATCCTAAAATGCACAAAATAGGATGAAAAAAAAAAAGTTAATTAGTTTGAAATAATTGCCACCGATTAATAAGTTAATAAAGTAGATATTAGTGTATAGAGCTTTATTAGTGTTTAAAACCAGTTGTCTATAAGTAGTTTAATGTTACCAGTACTCTTAAAGGACGTGCTTAAATAAATAGTCGTATAAATATTAAAATAAAATAATCAAGTTGTCTCTAAGCGGAATTAGTGTTTCGAAATTTAAAAATAAATAAATAATTAAAATTAAACATAATTGAAATTTTCCTGTATTAAAAGTTGATTTTCCTGTATTAAAGTATGAAAAGTTGATTAACATTTTAAATCTTCTTTACATTAAAAAAAAAAGATAAACGTAATACAACGTTTCATTGGAAATTATACCTAATATCAAACGTTTTAAAGATCATATTTCAATGTTTCAATTTTAAGCTAACAGGGTAGGCTTTCAATCTAAAAAATTTGAAAACTTTTATTTGTCAATTGAATTAAGGCTAGAAAATGGTTTTGTAAGTTTTGAGTTTAATTATTATTATAATTATTATTGACGTGCTATAAAAAAGGGTTAAGATCCTAAAAGGTTTTAAAAAAATGGTTAAGGTCACTACGAAATCGGTCCAAAGTATTGAAACAAAACAATTGCATTATTAATTGAGATTTTTTGCATATAAATCGGAAATAAAATTGTAACCTAAAATCAATAAGGGTCGAATTCGTAATTATAATTATTAAAAATCGAATACTTATGTTTGGTCTCTACAACACAACACCCACACACACATATGACATGACATACAATGACGACACGTTTGGTCTAGTGGCTAGTAATCCTAGCTGTTAACCAAACGGTCGCGGGTTCGAATCCCGCTAGGGGCAAATGTTTATGTGTTAACAT
This sequence comes from Synanthedon andrenaeformis, assembly GCA_936446665.2. Lineage (NCBI taxonomy): Eukaryota > Metazoa > Arthropoda > Insecta > Lepidoptera > Sesiidae > Synanthedon > Synanthedon andrenaeformis. The sequence goes on along the minus strand of OW387786.2, from coordinate 1,624,166 downwards.
TTTTACCTTTAAACCTGTGTCATGGATGTTTTATATTTATAATATGTATGTATTTATATAAATTAAAACTAATCTATGTATTATATCAACTGTCTGGTATCCATAATACAAGCATTGGTTGCTTACTTTGGAACTAGATGATTCTGTGTGGAATGTGTGAAGATATTTATTTATTTATTTATCGTATTTTATGTTTTATTTTAAAAGTTTAAATTTTATAATAAATAAGTTTAATTTGTTGTTTAAATTAAATAAACGTTAGCGGTAAACAATGAAACCCCATATCGTATTAAAAAAAACTGTTTAGTGAAATATATTATTATTTATTACTGTGAATGTTATTGTGGCCGTTTGAGATTCGATTTTCTTTAAATATATATAATATAGTATATAAAATTCTAATAAAAATATAAAAATATATGATTGGATAAACAGTAAATATCGGCTGAATTTTACTACGGCTGAAATAGTTGAATTTAATTTTACAAATTAAATTAATTTATAACCAATTATTTTTGTGTTCCTTTTGAACAAATTTAAAGGGTTTCAAACGTAAGTCATAAATTTGAATAAAATTGGTTTTATTAATTAATTTTTGTATATAGCTGCTTTTCTTTTCTTTCGTTGATAATAATTATCAGTGTTTTTAAATTATATATTACTTAAAATGCAATATTGACAAAAAAAAGAAGTTTTCCTCCATACATAATAAAAAAAATGATGAACCATTTTACATGTTAATTATTTTTTTAAATAAGGACATTATTTTTTGTTTTGTCTCGTGTGAAGAAGATAAAAAGAATGTGTTTTTTTTTTCGCTACGAACAGTATTCCCAATATGTGATTTATTCACTTAAAATATATATTTAAAAAAATAAAGTACTTAGATATTATTGTAATTTGTCATATGTGTATATATAGGTATGTACTTATATAATTTGGCATATAAAAACCAATTTAGCTTCCATGTTTTTGTTGTCTTAGATAATTATTGTAGCGAATTTGTCGATCGTTTGTTTATTTATTTTATATGCTGTTGTAATTATTAATGTTATAATAATATTTAATATGATATTAAGTTGGTGCTCAATAAGCGAGCTTTTGCTATAGAAACGTGTTGAAAGGAATAATGTACCGCGAAGAATTAGACATTCTGCAATTCCAACTTTATTGTTTATAATAATAAATAATAATAAAGCAGTTTTTGTTTTAGGGAGAAATAGTTAATGAAACATTCCGTTGAAATGTTTTCCTGTAAGAAACAAATGTTAGCTCAGCGGGTTGTCGAGTTGTATCCAATCTCGTGTGTTAGAAATAACTATCACTTGATTTAATGTAGTGTTACATTACTCTACATTACTCTTCATTACATTAAATTACAGTATATCACACTACATCACATTACATCACATTACATCACATTACATCACACTACATCACACCACATCACACTACATTCCACTACATCCCACTACATCCCACTAAATCACATGACACTACATCCCACTAAATCACATGACACTACATCCCACTACATCACACGACACTACATCCCACTACATCACACGACACTACATCCCACTACATCACATTACACTACATCCCACTACATCACATGACACTACATCCCACTACATCACATGACACTACATCCCACTACATCACATTACACTACATCCCACTACATCACATTACACTACATCACATTACATTATTTTTTCTACACGTAAAAATAAATCAATTTAAAAACATTGAAATCCGTATTATATTATTTTATTATTTTTGTAGTGAAAACTTTTTAGGCGCGTTTATTGTTGAGGAGTGAACTTAAGTGAACCGTCACGCTCGGAGTCGGTGACGCTTAATCGCTTCAGTCATAGAATTGGAAAATTAGAAGTTTTCAATTCTATCGTGTGGTCATAAACATACACACATTTTTCTTTATTTTTAAACAACTTTTAGGAAAGATCAGGACCCTATGCCGCATAGAGCCAATGTGTAATCTTTATTCTTTACTATTTTAACATTCAACTATTAGTTTTTAATTTATTACAAATGACCTGTGGTTGTTTTACTAACTTAATAATAACATGTACCAATTACACTATGTATATTATGATGTACATTCTGTGTATATATTTTGTCGACTGTACCTCGTTGCTACCAAAGAATAAGCCAATGTACACAATACCTTTTTGTAACGTGTTCTGGTGATTCGCTGGCCGATGTTCCAGATTGTGTGTTATTAATACAAAATATAATAAAAAATTGACATCTAAACTCGTTTTTTTTTTGTTTATCATTATTTTAATACGTCAAACAGATAGGTGTCTTTCCTGTGAACTTTTTTGGTAAATCCGAAATACATGCGTATACTCATATCTAACTAACATTGACTGGGAAAAGTTATTTTTACTTAAGTTTGGGTGTTAGTGTCATCTATATTTTGGTTATTTATAGTTACAAATTATTTAGAATTCAAAAAATTATTTTATTTTGCTTAAAAATATAAATACTTACGTCATTCATCTTTCTCAATAATCATTAAAGATATGAGCACTTGAGCTGAACAAAAAAGCTCTGAACCTCTATAGTGAATAGTTTTTTTTTAATGTTAAGGTCGACAGACAGGCTGAATGTTCACTTGATTTTAAGTGGCTACCGTCGCCTTTAACACAAGTTGCTGCAAGTGCGCTGCCGACCATAGAAGGTTAAAGATAAGGGAAGAAGGGATGGGGTAATGTGCTCTGGCATCCCTTACTCACTCATGACTCATCGAAACACAACAGTACACATGCTATTATTTTACGGTGGTATTGGGGTGGTTACTGCCGCCAGACGGGCAGCCCAAATGATTGCAAAATGGAGCGTGCCCTGCCACTACTTTCCAAATCAAGACAAGTCAACTTTGAAAAGTTCATTTCCAAAGTTAATCCTGCCGGGAATCGAACCCGGGACCCCTGAGACAGAGCGCTTAAGCAAACAACCTTCATCCAACGGGCTCGTCACTTAGGGAAAGTACGTAATAAATATAAAAAAAAGGCGATTTGAAATAATACAACAGCAATTTTATTTATAATTTTATTAAATTAGTATCTATACCTTTTTACATAAAGTAAATTATATGTGCCACTTTCGTCAATTACATTGAATAATGCTGCCAAGTGCCAAGTCACATAGCAGTAGTGACATAGTACCTAGAATTTGTCTCTACGATTAGACAACGAAAGTCTGCCGACCACTCTTCGATCGCTGCGACGCATTCGCCCCACTCTCGACTCGGTCCGACATTTTCTTTATGAAATAAGTACTTAACTTGTATAAAAATTTTGGCTCCAATATTTACAATCGCTCTGATATTTTTTACATAGCCGGACTAATAAATTTACAGTGAAACTAAGTCGGCGAAGGGGGAGTGGGGCGTCGCGCCACGCGGACACATTTTATTGCGAATTCAATCTAAATAACACTTTCTTACCTAAAAAGACGTGCGCGCCATACAATGCGACGCACCCGTTTCTATACTATCGTTACAGCGCATCCGCGTAACACGACACGAGAAAACACTACTAGAACGAGCCGGAAGATAGCAAATGAAACGCCACTGTAGCGATAGGATAGTTTCCAATTTATTTAGGAAGATTATACAACATCGAAGGCAGAGTTGACTGGATTGGCTGGCCACAGTGGCCACTGTATTGTCGCCCGCGCTCTGGTTATACATACATCGGTACACAGACGATACCATCTCCCTGTTTTGTGTTTAAAAATAACATTTAGAATTAACACTCAAGTAGGGGCTTATACAGAATTTGTACTCTTAAAGTGTCCCGTCGTCGCGTGCACTCTTCACACTCGATCTCGGAATGACTCAGAGTAAATAACTCATTGAGGCACCGACTCGTGTGACTCCCTCACTCGAACCTCACTCTCAAGCGAGACCAGAACAAAAATGTTCTATATTATTCATTTCAGACACAAGATTAACAAATAATACATCGTTTAAATCAAAATTGAAGCTGCGATTATTATTTTTTTTGGCGTGTCACATAATTTTTTGCGTCTGCTATATATATCTAGAATTTATATATTAGCGTTGAATATTGGCTTTAAAATGTATATATATATCTGTCAACGAGAACTATTTACTCTGGACATTGTGATAAATTTATTGATGTGCGAATTAAATGAATCATTGCGAACAGTACTGTCTTTTTTTATACAAGTTTATACAAAAAAAATTTAATGGGCTTTGTAACATTATTCATTTTAGACAAATTTATGTAACTATTTGAATATTGTTTTATACAACTAGTTTTTTTCCTAATAAATTTATATTTAATTTTTAGTTAGGTATTTTAATTTTTTAAAAAATTGGCTAAATAAATTATCCTATTTTATGAAAATAATAGTATAATTTCCAAAGTCAATTTAACTCAACAATGTTTTGATTATTCAATAATGACGTCATTGACCAAACGAATGATGACGTCATTTAAGGAACGTTCCATGTGTATAGAAACGTGTCAATAATGCGATTCTTCGAAATGATTTTCTTTAATTATAGCTGCTTTTAAAAAATATTACAATAACCTACTTATAGAAAACGTTACAACAGTAGGTAAGTGTATAATTTATGGTGTTATTTCGAAATGAAAATTTGAGTGAAATATACTCCGAAAAGAATCTCTTAAATTATTTGAAGATAATACACGTTCACAATGCGTCAAATAATTCTGTCGGAAGAGTTCGATCATAAGTAGGCGAAGTCGCGTGCACTGACAAGTGTAGGCGCCCGACGGAAACAAGCGGCCCTGCCGCCACAACACACCCATTTATTACCTTAAGAGATCAGACTCAGGCTTTAAAAACCAACTTTACACTTACAAAATGATATTTACTTTATACATCTACAGTTAACGTCCACAGTTTCATACTTAAAACATTTTACAATGCACAATTAAAACGGCACCGATCAAGGCCAGAAAGGAAGTATAACAAATGTGGGACGAACGTCTATTGCTGTCAAAACGAACACAAATTAATTATATAATACATATAAGTAATTTTATTTTACGTCACAATCGCGCATACAAGCAAACACTTTTAACATGATTTGTGGTGCAAACGTTTGTCCTCATCTCGCAAGCTCATAAAACACATTGTCTATTCATTCCACTGATAACAATTTTTGGTACATGAGTGTCCACTTAAAAATTATTTAATAAAAAAAAAAAAAAAACAACAGCGCGTAGATGGAAGCAAAAAGAAAGACTCACTATCCGCGCATGGACCTTATATACTAAGCCCAATGAACTCACTATCATTCAGTCGCTCAAGAGGCACTGGCCTGCATACACGTGTTAAAATATGGACAGTTTATGTGGTGAATTTGAATACATTTTGTCGACTCTCTCTATTCTTACAAGTTATTTTATTACTTATTTGCATTTGTAGGGATAAGTATTAAGTCATATAGTTTTATGTAGCCCTTTTATCAATTACGTTCGTAATGTAAGAACGTACCGTATCTTTCTTTTTGCTTCCATCTACGCAACAGAGTGATTATGTCATTCAAGAGAATGTACAAGGAATTTTGGAGCGTGAATAAATTTCATTTATTTAGGTGTTTTGTACAAATGGTGTAGAAATGTGAATTTAGCGCCAATCTTAATTTTACTACCAAAGGGCCTAGTGCGAGTTTTACTCGATCAAACGCGTCGAACGCGTAAACGTCAATTTGTACGGAAATGAAACAGCGCTAAACGTTAGCCACTAGGTGGCGCTGCTTCATTCCCCATACAAATTGACGTTTACGCCTTCGACGCGTTACACGTTAGCCACTAGGTGGCGCTGCTTCATTCCCATACAAGTTGACGTTTACGCGTTCGACGCGTTTGGTCGAGTGAAACTCGCACTAGGCCTTCAGAAGATGCTACAATAGAAATGAATCATAGCATCGCGAACTCAAGGACACACCGATTGGTGTGGTGTGTCTTTCAGTCACTCCGCGATAAGCAACGATGGCGAGACGACGTGTGTTGTGTCGTCAATAATGCAATTAAACTTCATTCCACGAGTCGAACTCCTAGGGAACGAAATAACCGAAGCTCATTGGTCGATCTTATTGGTCAAGTAATGATTTGGATAATATCACACGGGTCCTTTTCTTTGGGAGCTTGACTTGTGTAATTTTATCTATCGCCATCTGTACGCAGTACCTAAACGAATTGTAAGTTGTAAAGTAAATAACTTCGAAGAGTTTTAAAAGCTAAACACTGGGATGATAAAAAGTTATAAGGTAGATTAGATTTTTAAAAACATACTCAGTTTTTTAATGATAGTAATTAATAATTTAATAGACAATTCCTTGTAAATTCGAAATCGAAACAAAAAGCAAAGAGAAAGTAAAGTTGGTATGTAAACGTGTTATAAAATGAATAGAGTAAAATTAAAAAAAAAAAATATTACACATTATTGTGATGGTGTGTGACAATGAAGTGAGATCATTACTATTCAATATTAATACTTAACAATACGATGGTTAGTTTGGTGATTTGAAAAAATAATAATCGGAGTAATCAGTAAAAAAAATCAACAAAATTGTTAGTGATTTTGAATTTTGGTTTTTTTTTTAAATTGCTCAGGTGAATTTATATCATCGATTATGTTTTTTTTTAAACTGTAGTAGTTTATGATTATAATCATAAGAAAAAATATCGAAGGATCTATGCGGTAAATTGATAAGTATTATCTAGGAATTCATAGCCGTAGTGGTTGGTTAGTGTTTGATTGAAAAAAATCAATCATTAGAAAAAATAAAATTATTTTTTATAGAAGCTTTTTTTAAACATATTCAAAAAATCCGATCAATATTTTTTTTTCAAGCAGCGCTCTAAACATTCACAGATCTAACACTATAATGATTAATTTATACAAAGAAAAAATAATTATATTATATACACAAATATAAAATTGATATATCTATACAACATTAGCTAGAAATAGCAACATCTTTTTTTGGAACCAATAACAACAAGTACCTAGACAGTTGCGTTCTTGAACCAAATTTTCAATCGCCCTATTTAAATAATATATCTGATATAAATTCAATAAATACATATAAAAGAATAACAAAATAGTTTTCAGTAATAAACAATTAAATTACATTAAAAATGGGCCTAAAATTTATTGTAGTAATTTGTACGTTTCAATTTTATTGAATTTTCATAAAACGAATTGGCCCTAATTTTATAAATAAATTAAAAATGTCAAAAATATTCATTTGATGTGAATAGTTTATTGCAATGACAATAACAGTATCGTATTTTAAAAATAAATGGAAATTTTTCTGATCCACTCAAATATTGCAACTGACCAGGAGCCTAAGCTCAACAAATGAAGTTTGCTAAGGTAAACTTTTAAAAAGTGAAATAATTTTTTTTTGGCAATTTTGTACTTAGTGATGATAGCAGTAAAATCAGTATAGAACTAGTATAGAAGGCCATCATATCTTTCTCCATTGTTTTCATTCACGATTACTAAGTGAAAGTATACAATCGCTTACGTCAATTTCTCAAGGAATTTCTCAGGAATAACATTCCGTATTAACCCCTAATCAAAGGGATGAAACGGATGAATAAAATAGTTTTAAAGAAACCCTATTATAACAGATAGATGTGTTTTGATGACAAATCTTTTGGAAATGAGAAAGGACCTATAAAGGAGAAAATTTGATTGCATTTGACCAACTGATACCAATTCTAGACTTGAGAAAAAGGGGTAGAGCGTGAGTGTAGTGGGGGTATTAGGGATAGGCAGAGTGGGTGGGGGGGATGGGCTGGGGTGTGGCGCGGGCGCGCGGGGCGAATTCGGTCGACGCCGACGTCACTCTGTCGCGTGTCAGCGGGCGGTTCGCACATGTTCCGTCACCGTGAGACACAGAAACAACATTCGCCTTAGTTAAATGTATCAACAAAATGTTCTACAAATGTTTACGTTACGAAGTTATAACGTTAGAGCCCCGTTCAGCGCTCGCACCCCGCACAGACCACCTGAAATAATTAAAAAAAAAACAATATTATATTCATGCATACACTTATTATTATCATCAATTGTTTAGTTAGACCTTTATTTCATATAGGTTTATACTTATTTGATCAGTACAGTGATACATATTGATCAATTGGGTACAGATAGTACTCAGATGTATAAACTATTGTCAATAACGGCTGTGCGGACAAAGTGACGTTAGTACGTTAATGTTTTCACTTCTGACGGACTGACAGTTTTTTTTTTAATTCATTGAAAATTTTGTTTATGTTTGTTAAAAGGTATAGGCACTTTGCCGTCGATGTAGATTATAAAAAAGTAAATAATAGTGAGTGATCACCTAAACCCTCGTGTTCCTGGCGTTGCGTCGTGCACGCTGCGCGGGCGCAGTGGCGGGCGCCGTCGGGGAGCGCAGTCGCCTGGCGGGCGCCACGCCCACTCCGCTGTCGCCGCTGCCCGACCGCCCCGACACCAGCGACTCGCTGTCGCTCTGGTTCGACGTGTACCCAATCACGTCCACTTCATCTGGAATCAAACACATCATCACTTAATCTCTAGCGCTTTCTTTTTACTTGAACAAGTCTTTAAATTTGCTGCCATAATGGGAGACAATTTTATCTATCGCCATGTAATAGCACCACTCGATAGCTAAAGGATCAAAGATTTTCTGATATTATGATATATTCGAATTTTATGGATATATTTATATGTATGAGCGTACATACAATACGCTCAATGAAATGTAGGTATTCCCACACATTGGAAAGTATGAAATGTGACTTGAAATATCTTATTTTCAATCATTTCAATAAGCATATTACGAATAACGAGCCCGCATTAGAGCCCAGGGTCGAGACCCCGACTCCGATGTGTTTCAACAGCATGATCGATATCTGCGAATCTCTTGGAAAGTAATGGCATCTCTGTTTCTAGGGTAACGCTATATCCAGACGTTTCACACGAAAATAATAATCATTCTGGAATCTAATGAAACACGTGACAATCTGAGCGTATACCTAATTTCTCTGATAGGGTACCCAATATTAATAATTAATAATATATTCTCTATACACCTACAAACATTATTAATGAAACGTTTAAATTATTGAGCAGTATTAACATCAAATTAATTAAATCAATATATCATTAATATCAAAGTAGACATTATTAAAAAAAATACAGGTTAGGTTTACAAACTCTTGCATTACTATTGCATGCATATTCTATCATTAAATGCATATTTTTTATTATTTATTTTTTATCCAGATCTTTTAATTCACGGCAGCACAGCGGCTTCATTTTGTGGCCACATGATTTTCATTTAAGTATAGGTACCAATTAGTACTCTTTATTTATTCTTAATCCTTATTTTTTTTTAAATTAACGATGGGTTTGCTCTTGGCCAGCATCTAGCAGAGTAAAAAAAGACGAGGCCAATGATGAAGCGAGCTAATCCAGAGAATGCCTATTCACTCGAAATTTAAAAGATTTTGGTTATATGAGATCATAAAATATACATAAATGAAGTGTATACATGATGCTGAAACTTATATAAAATCCTGTCAGACATTGAAGCCCGTTTACAGTTCTCGCGTGCACTCACAATGGCAACGAGAACGCACCGGATTATGCCTCCACATTCGTTGTTCACACGACTAAGTATTTCAAGATAAACTGCGCTGCGATGGAATTTGATACAACAGGATTTACTTCTTTTGTAAATTAAATGATATCAGTATACAAATGCAGCCTGCTGCTACAGATTATAGGCTATTCGCTGACTAAATTTAATTTTAAATTTAATTCTCTGAATAAATCATATTAGCTTGGAAACGTACAGAGAAGGAATAAGGAAATAATTGAAATAAAAACATTATCGGAGTTCGTATTCAGATGATTTTTTATTACTGCGACAGAGTAATATGTTGCCGGTTCTAGTTTACACGATATTTTACACCTATCCTAACACATAAAAATACTGAATAATAAAAAAGGAAAGAAAGGTGCTCTCTGGTGGGTTTCACTTTCGCTTTTGATTTCTATTCAAGTAGTAATAAAAACTTGCACTAGGCACTTTGTTCACGACAATTACTTACTAACAGTGAGCTACTGGCGAAGGGTTTGTAGAGTTACATTTATGGGTCATCTCCTGAGGTGAAGTACCATATGCTTTATCTCATCATGGGGGCAAGATCGAGGAATGTAGAATTGTAGGCGGAAGACAGATGTCATGGCTGAGAAACATCCGTCAATGGACCGGAATTGCAGAAGTAGAGGAGTTATAGATAGGCCTTTTCGATGTTTATCGCCTGATACGGTTCTTAGAGAACTAATTAAAAGTCTAGCCAAAGAAAGGAAGAATAATTCAATTTAAAAACCCCAATTACAATTCTAAAGGATTTTTATTTTTATGGTTGCTTTCGCGTATATTGAAAGTAAGAGCCAGTAACTTTTTATAAAAAAAGTTTTCACAGTAAGGTTATTTTTATCAAGTGCAACTAAGCGTGTAATTGGCTGTCGCTTCGAGTATATTGTTGTATTAATACGTTTCATACGATGTTGTAATAAATAGGATGTACCTATATGACGTATCTAGCCGAGGGTATGTCTAAGAAAAATCGTTACAGCGAGTCACCTCAGCGAAAGTGTGGAATATTGGATGAGGGGGAAAAAGGAAGAATCTCATTTTCCCACCGAACAATCTTATTTGCGGTTAGAACGTCTTATTACCTGTTTGGGAAACTATTTTTGCTGAGAGTTTTAGTAAAGCCTAAAGTAATTTATCAACCTTTTCGTAGAAGCGTTTTGAAAAGCGACTGACCGATGAAATTATTAAACTTTTTAGTATATGTATATCGATTTATGTAGAATCAAAACAGCATTATAAAATACTAAAAATCTAAGTTCTAAATCCAGCTTGTTTATTATAAATATATTTGATAACTTTAAATGCTATAAAGTAGGTATAAACACATTTATACCTCCAATGAAAATGTTTAAAACCTTTTCGGATTTCAGCCCTACTTTTTTAAAAGCAAAAAGTTGATATAATTAAAAGTTTGCTAAACCCCTTTAGTCAAAAGGCTTTCGTATAACTTGGATCTCGTTGGAATCGTGATTTTTTTTATCTTAATCTGTTTTCAGTTTTATCTCATTTGATTTTTGGAGAGCCATTGAATTGCAGACAAATTTCTTATAAAAAATAATAAGTCATTTACCTATATATATATAAAAGGTTAGTTAAACAACTTGTTGGAAAGTTGAATAGGCGTGGGCATAAGTGAAAATATATCCCACTGTTGGACTCAAGACAATAGATTTGATGTCGATTTCATTCACTTCAGTCCACAGCGGGTTGGCAGAACTACAAGTCAACATAAGCCATCTACTACTGCGTTGAATACAACATATAGGATATTTAGTGAATACTATTGCTTCGTGTAACTGTTATACATTGTTCGTTTATCTGTGGAACAGCTATGGCGACAATCGCGCCAATTTCCTCCAATACATGTTAAATGGTAACCAATCGAACTGCGTCCCAACCACCCACCCTCCCCGAACCCCCCCACGCCTCTTCCGGCGTTACCCTGGATGGAGCTTGCTTTAAAAATTAAAACTTCACAAGTGAATTGAAATTATACAATTTACCAAACATAGTTTTTATCTTATTTTATAGAAAAATAAAACCGTATTTTTTTTCTGAAACACTAAAAGAGCCTATGTGGGTCTCAGCCTAGCCTATTACAAAGAAATTGGTGTCCAGAAATTTCTGACAGACGATGTCAGAAATTTTACTGAAAACAATACATTTGCGGATCAATAGTTGGTTTGAAGCCAGAACTGCGTTATCTTTGACATCGATACAAAGGGGGAAAGGTGGGGAAAAGTAACAGTTGACAAGGTGCGAGCGTGTTAGACTACAAAGAGCGGGATTATAGCCTATCGTATAAAGAATATGTTGTATATAAAAGGCAAATTTTCACATTTAATACAATGTTTTGGTGAGTGCCAAAGCCTCGCTGTACAGTCGGCGACACACAATATTTCGTATGTGAGGATTTATTTCCGGTAGAAATTGAATAGGAGCGCAGTGCGGTACGCTCGCCAACAAAAGTGTGTTAACGTATTAAATTTCAAGCGAATTTCGCAGTTGATAATGTATTTTTTGTCTACAAGTTTCGGGAACACGTCAAAGTTTGTTGAAAAACTGCTCTCTCTGGCCGAGCTGGCTGTCTGACCGCTCAAACTGCTCGAGGTTTTAAATCTTCACACAGTTTTAATTTTGTAAGTGCTTTTAACATTACAGGCTCTTGTTCAAATTTGTCCATCACATACTTTCAACCAAATCTTTATTAAAATTTTAAGTTAATCATACTTACATTATAAAGAAATTGACATTGAATTAGGTATAATTTTACTTGTATTTCATATTTACATTTTACTAGATGCGCCATGAGTATTCGTCTACTTTAAAGAAGAAAGAACCCCGTTTCCCATTCAAACCTGTGCCATGACTGTACAAGTCTGGAAATTTGCCATCAATTAGAAAGAATGCATGAGCCCAATCTTCGCGATTATTAGCAACGGCCATGTTTGTAAAAACATCGTACAATAGGTAAATTTTAGGTTATTAATGTCATGGATGCGTGTCATGTAATTGCTTTAAAGCTTTGATGGTAATCATAACTGCAATTATATAATGTTATAAATTGTGACATTTTAAGTATTATAATTACATTATATGCGGCTTGTACACAGGAGAAGTCCTATGGAAAAATGAACCTTGAACTTGAGGGTGGATATACTTGAGCTGTTGATGCTAAGTATGTTTACATACTTGTAACATGTAACATGCCATGTTTACATCAATTAAACATGGCTTTTATTCCGTATTTATGTCCGTTTTTGATTTACAGTATACGCTGTGGCCATAATTATGGTTCTAAAATTTTTATTCAAATTATTGTTCTAAAAATTTTATTCAATTTTTTTTTGTTTTAGTCAAAAAATGACAAAAAAGTCTTCGATAAAAAAGGTCTTCAGTAGGTTTTTTAATTTTTTAAATTTCTTTATGAATAAAGAAATAATCAAATATTTTATGACTGTAATTTTATATAACCAATGAATTAAATACTATAGACCGTTATACCTACGTTTAGATATATGCACAAGATTGCCCCACTGGGATTTATACTAATTTGTAACACGTTGTAGTGATTAATATCTAAATTATTTTCATTTCAAACATTAAAATGTATAAAACCTTTTGACGTTTTAAAATATTACATTTAACTTACTCTTTAAAAAGAAAATCCTCGGCCAGATGAGGCAGCAACATTTTTGTGTAAAAAGATTACGACATGATTCATAGTTATTGCGAGATAGTATAGTGAGGTTTATAACTTTGTGACTATGTTAATGCGAGCCAACCATGCTGTTATTTACGACGGGGTCCATAATGGCCCCGGGGCTCCGCTTCTCTCGGAAATTAATAACCATTCCTGGCTAGGTATCTCTCTTCACGTACGATGCGAGGTTGGTTATCCCGTCCGTGATCTGAGCGTCTACTAAAATTCTCAGAAAGCATTCGTGTAAAACCTACGAATAGTATTATTTATTCGTAGTGTAAAACTATGTACATACAATCTTTGTAATTGACACTTCGCTGCTTAAATTCAAAAGTATCACAAATCAAAAAATTCCAAAAATACCATATTTAGTATATTTTGATACTTTTTTATATATTCAAAAGTAACTTATATGCTTATATCTCCTCTACTATTCAGTTTATTATAAAAGTACTTAAAACATTTAATGCTACTTAAAAATACGTTTCTAACGATGTATAATATGCATACATTTGATATACATATATGTAATAAGAAAAAAATAGACTAAAAATAATTTATTTATTTTTCGATTAGCTCTCCTGTAAAAAAGTGTAATTTTTGTTTGTGGTACTTTTGAATTTAATCAGCGACTTGAAGTTTCCCCTGAGTAATCTACTAACTGGTGCCTGCGACTTCGTCCGCTTTGATAAATAAAAAATAAGAAAATCTTATTACGCCTGACATCTCTAGCGCTGTGGCGACGGTGGCGCTGCCACTGTTGAAGTCAGTTTATATTATTTGTTGGATCCATACTATTATAATACCTATTACATATTTGAAAGTTAATCTGTTTATTTTATTTTCACGCCTTAACTACTCATCTATCATTGTGAAATTATGCATACATATTTTCAAGAATAAATACAGATAATCTAAAAATAAAAACCAAAGCCTGGCAAAAGTATAACAGCAATAAAGATGTCAAACATTAATAGGTATTGCTCATATTTTTTTTATATATTTCATATATATTTATACATTTCATTCTTTAACGCGGACGAACTCATGGGCACCAGCTAGACATCTATAAAATTTTGTAAATTCACTTTTGACTCTAACGTGTAATTGTTTTCAAAGCTGACTCCCAAATAATTTCTCTAATAATAATTGTTTCGTAGAGTCGATGCGTATAGAAGGTAGCATCCTATATCCACCTGTTTTTTACCCCCAGGGTGTTCCGCGATAAATCTCCCGCCGATAATTTAACGTTTCTTTGTCTCACCCGACTATAAATCGAGCAGAGAAATCTGTCTCTGACGTCACACCAAACACCACCTTCCTACATGGACGTATTTAATACAAAAAGAAGTTATTAAATATATAATTTTTAAATTTAATAAAACATACACAAAATATAAGTAAAAGAAAAAGTAATTAAAGTATTAATGAATAAAATAAGAAGTGAGGAATGTAATAAGAAAATTCTTATACAATAATTAGAGATTTTTCGGTTTTGTAAGTATATCTCTAGATGATATAATGATGATATGATAAATAGACATTTTACAGTAAGACAAAAACAAACTCGCATAAAAAGTACATATATGTTAGAATAAGATTGTTTAAATGTATAAAACACAGCGTCTAACTGACCAATAGCAAAATATTCATATATCAATACTAATAATAAATCTGTAAGTTACTTTGTTTTCAGAGATATCGTGTTTATAGGCTCTATACATGATACTGAAACTAAATTGACGATTTTTAGAATTTTTTTCTGTATGTATGTATGTATGTTCCTCCATAACTGAAACGAATTAACTGATTTTCATGAAACTTGGTAGATATACATTTGGACGTACGAGACACAGGATAGGCTATACTTAATATTTTTCAACGCGGACGAAGTCGTGGACACCAGCTAGTATCTTAATACATATCGCACCTTCGGTAAGACAAGGGCACTTACAAAAAAATTTAACATGAGTTAAATATGCAGAAGTGTCTTAAAACATTATTAAATTTAAAAAAATATTCACAAGAGTATTTGATGCAAAAACAAGAATTGTTTCAAAGCAATATAAGCAGAAAAATACAATACTGAATGTAAAAAAATGGCTCCCTTGTAAAATTACAAAAAGTGCAGTCATGCCCTTGTCTTACCGAAGGTGCGATATATAAAAATATCGTGTCACGTTGTTTGTCCGCGATGAACTCCTAAACTACTGAACCGATTTTGCAAATTCTTTTACCTATAGAAAGCTAGCAACATAGGCTATATATTTTATAAAGTAACGCGGACGAAGTCGCGTGCAACAGATTGATATAGATATTTGTTGACCCCTACACAATGCATACAGCCTTTAAAGGTAAAAAACATGTAATTACTTTATCTTAGCAAAGTGCTTTAATAAGTGAAAGCATTTCCCAATATCAGATTTCATAGTAAAATTGTTACAGAAAAATCCATATTATTTATTAATCTTCATCTAAAAAGCTAACTTTTTAATTGTTTTAAAATTTTCCAATAATAAATTTTATCCGCGAATGTTTAAAACATCCAAAGTGTGCTATTTAAAATAGGATTGGACATAAAATGTCATCTGCCCATATTAAAGTTACATATTCCGACAACGTGTCAAAAGATTGTAAAAATGCAAGTTATTTTATTTCTATATTTCCGCAGTCTAGTCTAGACTAAATTCTAGCTGGACAGTTCTCGCTTTAGATCCCACATCAACTCGTTTCATATCTCGTTAATTATTCACATTCAGTTTCAATAATTGACGAGACGTTTGGTCTAGTGGCTAGCTGTTAACCAAACGGTCGCGGGTTCGAATCCCACTAGGGGCAAATGTTTATGTGTTAATAACTTTTACCTTTGTACTTGAGTCATGGACTGTTACTAGTTACTTACTGTGGAACTAGATGGTGCTGTGTGGAATGAGTGAAGATATTTATATTTATTTATATTTATAAATTAAATTATAAAAAAAAAATAAGTTCATCTCCATACCTTCTTTTAATACACAAGTCTAATATTACATTTTTAAAAAGAAATGCAAGTTGTTGGAATCTATTTAACTTGACATTCACAAAATAAAAGACGCCATAATATGAAGTTACTTTGTATTTTATTGCAGAATGGATTCGTTTCACTTTATGATATATCGTCTTCGGAAAATGATTGCAAAATAGAAAATCTGACGACGATAAATAAACTTTACTTTATGGCGGATGGGCATTAAAACGGAACTTCGATGCCAAAATATTATTTAAAGCTATATTGAAAAGTGAAATCTACCCTCCGGAAACAACAGTGTGATATTCCAATTACTTATTTGGCAACTCACCAGGGAAAGAAATAGAGATTCACTCTTTTATGAAAACAACAGCACAAGTGATAAGTGGTTGTTATTTAGTCGTAACATTCCGTTAGTCCAATTTTGTGACTTGAGAAAAAGGATCTTTTCTTTTATTTCATAACTGGTTGTTGATATGAAATTTTATGTCTTCTTTTCAGGTGGTGGTGTTGGACTTCGAGATGACTTATATTTTAATTGGCAGCATTATAATATAAGGGTTATATATAGTCGGGCGGTAGACACGAATATATGTAGATGAAAGTCGAACATATGAGTCATATAGTTGCAGACAGAAACATCCGTTTTTTTTTCAACTTGCAATTTTTGCAAATTTTAACAAAAATATTGTAACCATATAAGAAAAAATTGATTTGCCGTTTTTTTTTTGTACAAAAGTGATGTTGCTGCTTATGCAACTATATGACTCATATGTAGAAGGTATTGTTGTTCAACAAAAATTACCGAATGAAATGTGCCGGCGCCCGACTATATTAATAGCAACCCTAAGAAACATTTTTATTTTAACAAATGTTTCTTTTAAGTAATATTTTGTAAGTCGCTTTATGAACCTACATAGTAAAACCTTTTAACAAAAAAGTTAAACCGCCGAAAAAACTAAAAAGCAAAAAATAATAAACCTTTTTTATTTAACCTTAATAACTAAGTTCTTAAACTAATGTAAGTATACCTAAGTAATTTTGAGTCAGCGCGTATCACGCTTTACGTAATTAATTAATTTGCTTGTTTGTATCTAATAAAAGTATTCAGCTTAAGGCTGATTATATTGAAAAGGAAAAATAGATTTATTGTTTCATTTTATTTAAAACCCTTTCATTCCACGAACTTTTGGACCTCCCCTCGTATTTATGCTATTTTAACAGGTAGGTATCACAAAACATACCGCTTAAAGTATTCATGTATTTGTGCCCTTAGGTACTTTGAGTGTTTTCCTAAGTGAATTGTTTAAGGGTTTGGATTATTTATTTGTTTTCCGCCAAATTATCAAGGTCCTGTTTACCTAACAACCTACAAGCCAGGCAAACTAACGCCATTACGACGCGAGTTCTAATTGATGTGTTTTCTATTAACGAATATATGTCAACAATATCATATTGCAAACGAAAACAAATAGTCGCTGTATTAGATCACAAACTTAATCGATGAAGATGAGAGATAGAAAACGGTGTACCTCATAGCCATTTGTGAAAAGATGAAATCAAAGGTTAAAAAAAGAATTTAATAATAACATGTATTTTAAAATTCGTACAAACTTTTTATTAAATTCCTGAAATATGAAACTAAATAATATAAGAGTAATTTACATATAAAAAGGAGATTTGATTCGAGGCAATAATAAATTCAACTCGTAAGAAATTGAGAATAAGCCAAATTAGATTTGTTGTGAACAGACATTTTATAAAGATGCGAAGTAAAGGTATTCGTTCGCTGAATTACTCTTGGAAACAACTTAATATACCTACATATATGAGTCATATAGTTGCAGACAGAAACATCAATATTTTTTTTTCAACTTGCAATTTCTGCAAATTTTAACAAAAATGTGTAACTATATAAGAAAAAATCGATTTGCCGTTTTTTTTTTGTACAAAAGTGATGTTGCTGCCTATGCAACTATATGGCTCATATATTTGGCTTTTAAAAAATGGCTGTTAGAAATTAGCCATTTATAGCAATCTTTTTTTTTTGTTGCAAATTATTTGCATTAAGCCGCTAAATTAATACTATTTAAATTTTACATCTATCTATATATATATAAAAGGCAATGTGTGTATGTAATTGTGTGTTCCCTAAAACCGCTGAACCAATTTTGATGAAATTTTCAGACTTCAGATTAGTCCAGCGGGTAATCCTGTGAAGTTTGGTAGCGATTGGACGCTGACGAAGTCGCGGGCAAAACCTAGTATATTATAAAGAGAGTAGATTTGTATGTTTGTAATGAATAACCTCAAAAACTGTTGGGCCGATTTTAAATTTTTATTCACCTATATAAAGCTATATTATTAACGATATCGCGTGCAACAGCGTCATTATAAAAAAATCAACCATTTATGATATTTTTAAACTTCTTTTCATGTTGTTATTTTAACACTAACCTCACATATATTATTTTTGCTTTGTCCTTACTTACTTTAATAGGTATTACTTGCAATATGATAACTTCTAGACCCCGCTATCGAGCACTTTTCAGATTATCGCATTTAATCCTAGACAGGCAAACTTCGGAATAAACTTGTCAGTCGAATGGTCTAATGAATATCGCACGTAGTTATTTATTGTTAATGGTTCGTGTCGAAATTATATTAAATTGTATATTTTGTACGTGGTACAAAAATATAGAATAAATCAATAAATCTGGTAGTTACTTTGTTTTTAGAGATATCGTGTTTATAGGCTCTATACATGATATTGAAACTAAATTGTCGATTTTTAGAATTTTTTTCTGTATGTATGTATGTTCCTCCATAACTCTGAAACGAATTAACTGATTTTCATAAAACTTGGTAGATAAACATTTGGACGTACGGGACACAGGATAGGCTACTTAATATTTTTCAACGCGTACGAAGTCGTGGGCACCAGCTAGTAAATAAATAAAAATACATGCTGTTATATATGCGCGCAATAACTGTGTATCGTGCGAAATGTCTCGGAAACTTCGCAAATTCTATAAGACGGGGGTCAACATCCACTCGTTGAGTTCCCACATACTAATACAAACAACCACGTTAAGTTTTGTCGTGATTAAAGCGCATTAGGGCGGGCGATTCCCTTATCTTGTTATCTAGTGCGAGTATTAGGATGTTCTCTCTTCGACAGATCGATACATTAGGGTTGCGACATCAAATATTTTGAAGTTAACCACAAACACTATATTTAACTTAAGATTTCTATTAAACAAACTTATTAAGGTTGGACCCACCAGGTATATTTTTCATTTGGATTTTAGTTTATTATGCAGTAGAATCCAACTATCAGCTTTCCTGGATTGCCTGTCAATGGCGAATGTAATAGCTGAAGCAAAACTCATTCTAGAATTTTTATTAGAATATTTCTATAGTATCATTAAATTATGTACATAACTCTACTTTACGTAGTCACAAAATAGGAGAATTCAATAATTACTCATATTTCGCGAAAGTTTACAATGATTTTTCATTTCTGAAAGGCAGCCCTGCGCTCCGAGCTACGGTCTCGACCTAATTAAACTTGGATAGTTGAAGTAATTAGCAATGTGCAACCCCTCTCCCCCGCTCCCCTTTCAACACCTCCCTCACCACTGATAACTGTAGAACACGGACCGCTTATCATGGCCGACGGTTTACTTGATGCGCGGACACACAAAGATTACTCGGTTGATTGTTTATGGTGGCCATAAATTGGTATTAGCTGTGTTGTTGGTGGGCCGAAATGTTTGCTTCTTGCTTCTTTTTGTTTGTTGATACCTATTGTTACCACAATATGTGATATACTTAAGCTTTTGTTATTTAGGATGGCGACAGGGGTAGAACAAGATTTGAGAACTGTCTCATTGACTGTGCTTGATAGTATCACGATATTCTTTGCAATAATATAACGAAGAAATTACTGCATAGGATTCATTTTAACTTCATAAAGTAAATCCATTTCATATCATAGGAAAGTAGCACAAAGAGTGGCGGACAAGCTGGTACGCTTATTGGCTTGTGTAAATTTATGCGTTCGCAGCCTATTTATGGAAATGAAGTCAAAATGACAAAGACGCAGTTATCTTTTAATACAACTTATTTTATTTTTCAACATAGTCACCTTTTAAGTTAATACACCTGATATATCTTTTTTCTAGACTTAAAATTCCCTTAGTAAAAAACTCTTTATCCTGAGCCTCTAAAAATGGTGTACTGCAGCGACTACTGCCTCATCGTTTTCAAATTTTTGGCCTCTGAGGTATTTTTTTCATGCCCAGGTAGTTGTGCATAAACTCCCTATCGAAATCTTCATTTCTTCAGCTAGAACAAACTGTATCACGACGATCCGCCAAAACAACTTTTTCATTTTTTTTTAAATAATTTGTTCGGTTACTACCGTTGCAGGGCACCCACGCTCGCGCTCGCGTGGGTCATCGTTTTTGGAAGATCTTCCTCGCTTAAACTCAGCACACCAACGAGCAACTGTAGAGAATGGACGAGCATGAATCCCTAATGTTCCTTGCAAAACTTGATTTACCTGCTCCGTAGTAAAAAAAAATTAAGCAGAGATATTTAATTACCGCGCGAATTTCAATTTTCTCCATTTTCCAGAACACGTTCCGAAACGTAGAAAACACCCCTCGTATTTTGAGTATGAGTGAAAAGTTTTGATACAAAGCGCAGGTGGAGTAAATGATTAGGCGTTGGACACACGCGACGCGGCTCGATGATGTTCGCTGCATGTGCGTGGCGCACAGTTGATAATTAATAAAGCGGTAGACGAGAGCGCGATAAGCTCCGCCGGTGTGTACTCGTAAATCACCGACGCTAATGACACTGCGTCCGGATGTAGGCGCAATAAACTTTCTAGATGTGTCCTGCTTCGATTCGTTTTGTGTTCCTTTTGCGATAACGGGACTACCAAACGGGAGTAACTACATTTATTTAGCTCAATTTAGCTTTTGTCCACAGAAAAGAAAACTTTTTTTATGAAGACGCTTCGGATGATATTGCTTCGGCTACGGAAAACTGAACATGGACTTTTTCTATAGAAAAAAAAAAGCTGAATTTAGCTGTGAATCTTTGAAGAAAATGTACTCCCTATATTTAATTTTATATCCCACAGATTTTCAAGACATAATCATTCGTTACTGCACCCTCTACCATGATGACTATTTACTTGATGGAACTCTTGAAACTAAATTCATTTTATTCCCAAATATTTGACTGATAATAACGATATGTATTTTTGAGTTGAAATGTATCGCTATGACGATCACAGTGAACTTCAATACATATAATGTAATATGGTAATTATGATTAATTGTTTTTCCTTATTTTATAAACGGTTTTTTACAACGTGTACTTTCCAATTTACAAGGATTCACAAAGAAATGCTACGCCAAATTAATGTCGTTAAGACTACAAACTTCACAAGATTGTGGTGTATTGCAAATCGTGATTGTTATATGAGAAGTGTGTCATATCCAGTTTTCTTTACGTCTATGGTTCGGTACGGTTCGCCTCTCGAAGCCAGCGCAAACAAACAAACCCCGCCGTATGCCACCTACATAGCTTTCCGCACCTTTCGTCCTCCACGAATCAATATGAAAATATTATTTCCGAAGAGTGTACTTCTCGTGTCTGCCGCGTTGTCTACTTCACAGCTCCCAACCGGATTCAACAGATGTACGTTTCTAGCTACACTTTTCACACGCTTTGTCCACTTAGTTTTGTACTTACAGCGAACATTATTCCGACACGTAACATGAAAGGAATAAAGTTCAATAAAAATAAAACTGCGAATTTTGAGGGGCCAAACTCTTCGTTTGGACATTTTTTTAGAAACTTAAGATAAATCTAGGAAACCTATCTAGGAAATAAGAACCTACCTACATATTATTAAATGAGTCACTGTCCGCCTCTGTCTGTTTCTTCGCTAACTTCTTCTAAGTCACTAAACGGATTTTGATACAGTACACTAATTGGATGAAGCGATAAACGAAGAAGCTTGGTGTATATAATTTGCAGAAAAAAATTGAATCTGTGTGAAGTCGGGTGCGGCTCGTTAGTGATTTATATGGTATGGTTCACCTAGTATGGTATGTTTCGGATTACGGAAGACGTATTCACATTGGCCTTAAGGCTAATTGTGGGAGTCATTGCCAATGCCCTTACCCATTGCCTAGAAAGTATTTCACAAAAGTCTACCATAAATGTCGAAAAGTTGATGGAAGTCGTCAAGCTTCTGCACGAGTTCCAGAAAGACGTCAGTCAATGTCTGTGCAATCGTTCAATTCTGTTACGTTTCCTCCGCAGGAATGGGTGAATCTGAACGAATATCCATCAAAAGGAGCCGTCAGTATTGTAAGCAGGATTAGGTTTAACGAGGGGTGGGCGGTTGTCGGCCCCAGCCTATATTGTTACCTCTTATTTATGCATTAACTTTCGCAATTTAACTGTCAGAGGCACACTTATAAAGCGGTGCGGCCGCACATAAATTGCTAATCTATTGTTGGGAGAACTCTCCCTTTTCTTAGTGTCCTTCCACAGTCATTTCTGTACCAAAAGATGTGTCTTAACAGCTCTATGGTTTTTAATTAATCCACAGACCTACGTTTTGTAGTGGCAAACTACGTTTCGCAGGCATATATTGATCAGCACTTTGCGAGCCAGACGGGTTACCGTTGCAAACCTTAGTAGGACTAAGGATAGTGAAGGAATTAGTAGGGAATAGAGAAATGGGCTCTGGCATTCCTTACTCACTCACAGAAACGCAACAGCACACAGAACACATGTTGGACACTAGGTAACATAGCTTAGTAAAGTAGCTATTTAGTAAAAGACTTAGAAGAAAAATTGAAGCGGGCTGCTAGTCATAAATTCAATAAATATAATTTTATGTTCAACAATCAGTCCGAAAAAAAATATCTGACACCTTACATCACATTAGCATTTTGACCCGGATCCTGTTACACACGAGTATAGTGTTTAACTCGCGTCGATCATCCGATCGCCGATGATCGTTTAACTACAATACTTAATTAACGATGAAATTTAGCCTCATGCCCTCGGTAATAAAGCTCGTTCGGGTCCGTGCGTAGTGATGTGACACGGAGAAAAGATGCGATGAAGAAAACACATTGTTACACATCACTCACCCTAAATGCGCATTCGCATTTCAATTTTAATCTAACAAATAAATAAAAACACTTGTGTCTAATTGGTTGTCCATATTTATCATGAAAAAGAATTTTAAAATATGGGATGCATATAAATTTTAAAATCTTTATGTGATGGTTCTTCTACTACTTGTACTAATGGGTCCAAATAATTATTTAACATTTCCGTCAAAATAATGATTAGGGTAAATATTAATTTATTAATGAGAACAGTACGTATCTGTTGCTAAGCACAAAACTCAAAAACGGCTGGACCAATTTGGATATATATATATATATATATATATATATATATATATATTTAAATATTTCTTGAAGTTCGAGGAAGGTCCGTCCTTCTGAAGAGAAAATTTTAAAACATTTGAACGCCTCAAGAAAAATGGGCGCGGACGAAGTCGCTAACAAAAACTAGTGTTTAATATATAAGTAAATGAGTTACCAAACTGAATGACTCGTTGACGCGTTTCCCAACATTAGCGACCAGCGTAGCATGTTACGTATGGACCGTCGCATTAATTGGAAGCAGCGCGTACCCGACGGCAAAATCGCATTTACTTAATCGCATGTGTGCAGTGACGCGTGCCTCGCGCCCGCCAGTGGACATTAAATTGTATTACGGTGTCATATACACATATATATATAATAAATACAACGACAATATATTATGGCGAGACAGATTTCACTCAAACGTTCTCTCCTCAAGTACATTTTTGGCTCGACGGCTTCTCACTATACTCACTCGCCCTTGTTTTGCTTCTATTAACTTTCCAATCGAAGTCGTAAATAAAAGAAAGATTGTTGAAACTGATAACAGATAAAAGAAGTTAGTGAGGAGATTCGTTTGAATTGTGCTCTTGAAGTTTCCTCAACGTTCGCTATATAAACTTTGTATCGGATCGCTTTGTTTGGATTCTTTAGACACATTTGTGGATTTAAGGTAATGGGTTTTGGCTGAATATGCTTTTGAAAAAACTTAAATGTTATTTCCACAATAGAAAAAACAAACATGTTTATGTCTTACTTTGTATATAGACTATAAGGCAGCCCGTCTGGCTACAGTAGCCACCATTTTACAGGTGAAACAATAAATATGAACTTTCGTTAACACATTCGGTGTTTGAGGACACGCAGACAGACAGACAGACGTGGGCAGCGACTTAAATTTATACTATGTTACACAACAGTAATAAAACCTAGTTGTTTTATTTAAATGTTGTTTTTATATTATATTGATTGATTGTTTCTTTTTTTTTTCTTAAATATCTGTTTTTAAATTTAAATTTTTGTTGTAAAATTTTCTGGTTCCTTTTTTGTCTTGATGTTTTATTTTTGTGGATGTCTTTTATTGTTTTGATGTCTGTGGATACACTTGTGGAATATGTGTTAATTATTTTTGTCTTTTGTTTTTATTTCTGTTTGTGTAACAAAAATTAATAAAAAAAAAAACACTGTGCTTTTATATCACGCTGAAGGGTGGTTACTGCCGCCAGACACGCTGCTAATACTAAAAACTATAGGTAACTGTACAAAACAGAATTAATATCTTGCAAAATGAATATCTCATTTTAGTAACATAATTTCTCTCAATTATTATAATTACATCCACAACAGATGTTACTTATACCTACCATAATGTGGCATCGTAATTAATTCTGCATAGGATATATGAAAACAGGCATTGGTTGCCACTAAGCCCACGCATTAAGTAATTGATACTTAATTAGAATAATTACAATATTTGTTTAGTCGTCGTTTATTTATTAGAACAGTAAATGCGTGCTTGAAAGAAATTCTCTGTGATGAGAAGAAAAATAACCTATATTTATATTGAGAATTCTACTTATCAGAACTACACATATGGAATACATAGAAATTCTTCTAACTAACTTTTTCTAATATATAAATTAGTTATTTAGAATTTTGGTCGTTTTCTTTAATATACTCGTAGTGCATTCATGTTTTGACATTTTTAATTCTCGAACCTTATATACACACACCGGCATATTTAGCGGAACATAAAATAAAGGTTTGATATCAGTATCATATAAGGTTGCTGGCTGGTTTATACGTCATTTAATTTAAAAAGAAATATTTTTAGACGCACTTCGAGTAGGGATGATCGTTTCATTCGGCTTCGTGTACGTAGGAACCCCCGTTTGACGGTCGTCCAAGCCCGACATGAGTTAGAAGCAGTGCGGGGTGTAACCGTAAGTGAGCGTACGGTACGAAGAAGGTTCGAAGAAGCTGGTTTGGGTTCATTTGTGCCCGCCAAGGCTCCAAGGCTCGAGGTAAATCATCGTAGAGACAGGTTAACTTTTGCTCAGGAACATCGACTTTGGAACGCGGACCAATGGAGTAAGGTATTGTTTAGTGATGAGTGCAGAATTCTCTTAAATCAAATTGACGGCAGGCAAAGAATATACAGACGCAAAGGAGAACGATACATTCAGACAAATTTTGAAACTACAGTTGCATACGGTGGTGGATCAATAATGGTTTGGGCGGGCATTTGTTTGGGAGCTCGCACAGACTTGGTAGTGATTGACAGAGGGAGTCTGACTGCAGACCGCTATATCAGAGAAGTTTTAGAAGAAAATGTCGTACCGTTTGCCCCATATATCGGTGACGATTTTGTTTTTATGCAGGATAATGCTCGGCCGCATACCGCTCGGGTAACTCAAGCTTATCTTAATGATATGAATATCACTGTTATGGAGTGGCCGGCGAGATCACCGGATATGAACCCAATAGAGCACGTTTGGGACTTGCTGAAAAGAAAAGTTAAGTCCAGAATTCCAGCTCCTGCCAACGTGGGTGAACTGCGAATCGCCGTAGTTGAGGAATGGCGGAGACTATCCCAGGAGACCATCGATAACATCATTCTCAGTATACCTAGACGGGTAGAAACTTTAATAAGAGCACGTGGAGGAAATACGCGATATTAATCACCATTTTTCTAATTTAATTAATTGTTATTTTAATATTAATTTTCACTTTTCCCGGTTACATGAAAAGTTCAAAAATGTACAATTTTTCACAAATAGCCTTTACTCGCAAAATCTGTTCTTAATGTGATCTCATTTTAAGTAAAACAAATGAAACTTTAAATAACAAAAGAAGTGCAGTAAGTAGATTTTAAAATAAAACCATATTTTTTTAATTATGGATCTTTTTTTTGTGTTCCGCTAAATATGCCGGTGTGTTTAATAGGATAGGCTTTACAGCGAACTTGAATACAAGATATATTATCTATTTCGATGAGGCTTTATAAATAGTTTTATATAGGTAGGTACATTAGGTGTTTTTCAGTAGAATATAATAGTCAAGCAACAATGTTGTTATAAAACAAAAAATTGAAAATAAATTTTATACTTGTCATTGTCATTGAGTTATTTTATTTCGTAATTTGCTTAACTCGTTTGCATGGGACAGCAGTTTATAAAACACAATAGGTAAAATGTCAAAATATAACGGATTAAATTACTACAATAATTATATTAAATTGCCAAATTTAGTTCATGCTTCGTTGATTGCGATAATTTTGTTGAAATGAATCGCTTTCAGCATTACATTATATAAGAATCTCATTACATAGAATGACTCTTTAGTTAGATAAAAATAATTATCATTGGAAAAAGGCTAGTAAAAATTTCAGTTGTTTAGAAATATCTAACGAGAGGCAATCAGGGACCGAATTCTGAAATACAAGGACCACATAGCCAACCAAACATATAAAACAACTTGCTGGCGACCTGATTGAGCAGGAATCTTCTTTCTCCAGGCTATAGAGGAGAATCTCATTTGATTAAAGGCATTTGAAGACCTTTGATGTGGCCGATTTGGACCACAAAACACTTCTACAAATTATACACCTATTGTTATGTGACAGATTACAATATAAAGAAAATGAAAAAAAGAAAAAAGTTATGATAAATTTCCTGCAATAAAAAATTATCAGTGTTTTGTTGGATTGCTTTAAAAACTCACCGCTTTCAGAAACGGATGAAGGTGATCTCTCAGCAGTGGAGACGCCTGAGGACGATTCTAATGAGGAGAATGAGTCAGCTCTGGTCGTGTGAGGCATCGCGCTCTCGGAGAGGCACCTCGCACTCTCCCGCGGTGAGGCGCGCAGTTGAGCCAGTCGTCGTCTCAAATATCGCTGTTCCCTCGCTAATTGCTCCTTATGACTTGAATGCCTCTTTTCTCTTTCCTCCAAACTCTGCAATGAATTGTGTTCACCGTCAATTATTGCATCGGCTGGTACCCAGCTAGAACTTTTTAAGTTATTTTATATATACACATTGAAAGTATTGTGGCACATACTAAAGAAATAATTTTGTTTTATAACAAGAGGTAGTCTATAGCTACCGTCATACAGAAATATAAACATAGCCAGTCCAAGAACTGGGGACTTATTTGGAGGAGTTGATTATGAAGAATTAAATTTAAAAAATGAATGAAATAAAAAAGGATTAAGATATAAACAAAGGCATGGCTTAATAATAACGTATAAAACAACAGCAGATGTTCCTTGCATGATAATCTTTTTGGAAGTGGGTGCTGATTACTGCTATCAGATAGGTTGCCCAGTTATAGACTGCGGAGCACAGTGTACTGTGGCCAAGTAATACAACGATATAATAAGTCTATACGTATTTAATATGAGTCTTAGTACACCTTTTTAGGTGAACAATACGCAAGGTTGCAGTGATCTACTCAATAGGCGACAATCTAACTAATGGATCGTCTACCTGTCGATTTGCACATAACAATAAATACATTGACATAATGTAACGTACGTCAATGTTATATAATGCAAAAGCACTTTAACTGACAAATAATTGAAACCAGAATACTAGAAGACTAAAATTGAATTGAACTAGACGTTCTCTATATAGTGAATGTTATTCATAAGCTTTATGGGGTGGTTATTGTTCGTGATCCTAACTTATATTATTAATACGAAAGTGAGTTTGATTGTTCGTTTGTTTTTGTTACTACTTAACCCATCATTTATAATTTTGCCATTTTTTTAATTTTTATAACATGTAGCTAAAAATTTTAAAACATATAACATATATATGTTATAATTTTATTATAACATTTAACTAAAAATTTTAAAAAAAGTACTACTGCCGAGAGATCATCTAAAAATAAAAAAAATTAAAGCCTGACAAAAATATATGAGTACCTAATAAAGTTTAAATTAATATTTTAACATATAAGAAAAAGGTGGGCGGACGAAATAGTGAGAGAAAGCTAGTTTTCAATAAAACTTCAAACGCTTTCAGACGAAATTAATTATAAATTAAGATATATATTTTACTTACAGAACACCCTAAATTGAAACGAGCATTAAAATCAGCATAGCAAAATTCCTACACCAAAATGTGTATGTGGTAATTTTGAACTTGAAATGTACCTTTATATTGGACTCCGTTGGAATAGGGTTAAAGTTCGAAGTTAAACTGTTTCAAAAGCAAACAGTAGATGCACCGCCGCGACATAAAGGAGTTTAACCGCATTTTTTAATGGTCCAGTGAGCAGCGTTCGAACTGCGAACTCCCCCTCTCCCTTACTGGAGGGGTACGCCAGAAAAGGGGAGACTCGGGGGAGGGGAGTTAGGTACACATCACGCTATCGCCGGTGGCCACAGATGAAATATCCCCTCATAAATCTGCCACGTCTCACCACCGAAACCCGGCGACCAATGTCTCTCTATACCCAGTGGTGGATGAGGTATAGTTTGGACGTCACCGAAATAACAAGACACGGCACGTCAACGGTTTACTTAACGAACCACGAACGAGACTCGGTTAATGCTTTCATCCGGTTCGTTTGTCAAACGTCTAATTTATTGACCGAAGATTGAAAAGGGTAATAAATTTTAACTGGATGTGTAAAGAATTTGTTAGAAGCAATGTTTTTAAATTCAAAAGTGTTTTGGGTAAAGCAATATAATTTGATACAAGAATTAAGTTTTTTTTTTTGGTTGGTTGCTTGCCAATTTAATAATGAGTTATTTGTTGCGTAAAATATCCTAGGTGGGCGTTATTATAATTAACACCGCTTTGTATTTTGATCGTCCTCACAGATTATGACAATGAATATTGAGACCCTTCGTATATGTATAGACCTTTCTTTAGAATCCATTATAATTTGTAATTAGCAAACAAAATAAATGCCAAACGACTGCTGATGCTGAAAATTATATAGAAAAGTATTAACAATACAACTTTAAATAAAATAATACTTATGAAATACAACTTGTTTTACGTAAATAAAAAGAGTTATTTCGATTTTCTACGTTTCAATCGACTTGACAACATACAAATTTATTCTTATCTTTATCCTCTAATTATATTTATGCAAAGGTCAGCAGACTTTACACAAATATAATTTACAGGTGGACTGACTATCCATTTCATAGTAGATAGTAGGTAACAATGTTGCTTATTAACGAGTATTAACAAGCATTATTGTAAGGGTTGCAAGTGCGCTGCCAACCTTAATAGGTAAAAGGATAAATAAGATGGCGAATGAGCCCTGGTATCACTTGCTTACACACTGAAACACAACAGCTGTTGTTTCAGGGTGGTCTTCTGTAAAGGGGGTCCTGCTGCCAGACGGGCTGCTTCTGAAGACTGCGTAACATAGTGATCTCCATGTCATATAAGTGGTTTAATTAAAAGAAAAAAGTACTAAATTAGGATTATATACCTTTGCATTAAAGTCGAGAACTAACTGATAATTAAAAAGTTGTATGAAGTTATGAATGAACAATCGACAGATATAAACATGCAAACGAAGAAGCTGAGGAATTTAAAACATTGTATTCGGACAAGCCAAGTATCGGCTATAATTTTAATTGGTTATTTTAAACTTTTCCAATCTGCATAAGAATTACGCCGACGGCAGCGGTTGTTTGAACGCTACGAGGCTGTAGTCTGGGACCAGTTAGGTACTGACAAGTTCTTTTGTTGATTTAAAAGCAATAAATTTACTTATACTTCAATATATATTATAATAATTTGTTGATTTTAAAGCATTCTATGGAATATTTAATTACAAGATTATTGTAATATACTATAGCTCGAACAAAATTATTGTAGCAGTGACAATTGAATGGGACATTCACGTTTAGTTTAGTTCATTTGACATATTTTCATGATTAGGTAACTAATTTTGATAGATTTTTATTCCATCGTTCAAAAGTGAGATTTAAAAAATATATAAAGGGTCGCAGGCATGCCCAACAGTCACCGTGGTGACCGACACAAGTAACAAAACACAAGAAACGCGGGGGGCATGCAGATGCGCTGCCGACCCCAACATTTGTTTACAGCTCGCTTGAAGAAGTCTATATTGTAGTTAGGTGTAAACACCTCAGGAAGGATATTGTTCCAAAGTTCGCTAATCCGCGAGATAAAGTTTCTTCTCATCCGGACTGTGCAGCGACGCCTTATCCGAGTGAACTATGGCGCGCAGTACGGTGGCACAACTCATCAGAATACTCACCATTTTACTGGTAGAATAAAGAAAGAGAGGCTGCATTTTAAGGGGAATTCAAAATTTTAGGAATTCAACATTTTAAGATTGCGACGTTGTGGACCTGACACTGTTGGTATCAAATGGATCAGATAGCATTTTGGCGCACCAGCTCAAAGATAGAGGTGTACTCGTCAATGTGCCAAATCAGGGCCTATGTAAGGCTTGGAATTGCTTGGCCCGTTTCGGCATGCACCGAGGTTAACTACTGCTTTACCTTATTAAAAAATGTCATTTTTTTAACCTAGAATATTCTTGTCATTCAAATGACACCTAAATACGATATTGTTCTAGATATCAGAGCTCTTTGATATTAAAAAGTAATTTAAAAAACACGATTTGATTCAAGTATAAATCGAAATTCGTCAGAACGAGTCATAGCAAATGAACAGAGATGCAAGCCAGCGCATTAATGAGATGGACACTCACCTCACGAGGTGCGATTGGAGCGATGTCAAAGCAAAAGGTTTCTTTGTGCTAGTCAATGTCGATGCGATAAAGCAATATCTTGCAAATCAGTCGCGTACTGCATTCAAACTCTAGTAGGACGTTAATGACGATTGAGACTTAACTCTCATTGAATTCAAGGTTCTTTTTTCTATCGCATTTAACCATTTAATAAATGTTCCAATTGTTCCAGTACCTACGAGTATAAGCCGTCGAAAATATCTTGGCACCTCGAAAGAATGCAGTACCGCTTACTACGGTCGGCAATGGAAAGACTGTACAAAAATGTTTATTTATATTATAATAAAAGTAGTTAATGTGTGTGTTTTTTTATTCATTTCATTCATTTACATACAAAGCAAAGTTAAAATAGATTTTTTGTGAAATGTCGAGATATTTCCGACGTGTTGTACAGTCGGGGTAAGAAATGTTTCGTCAACTTGAAGTCATGTCGACTTGCATCAGTGCAATTATCAGTCATGCCAAAATTTCATGTCAAATGTCTGTTGTCTGCTTTTTTTTTAATTAGAGATAATGAGGCATATGACGGAACGAGCTTAACCAGAAAATGCCCATTCACTCGAACTTGAAAATATTTGGGTTATATGAGTTCGGAAACACAGACGCCGGCAGGGAGTTCTAAACCTTGGCAGTGCGCATTATAAAGAATGTTTAAAGCGCTTTGTGCTTTAATTTTAAAGGGTACTAAGAGTCACCAACTTGATAAAGGAATGAATTTAAAAATTGACAAAGGTTTTCGACTGTACTTGATAATTATATCGAACGGCTTGCTCGAAATTGGCCCGTTTAGTTATAGCGTCGTTAATGGATTTCAAATTCATGAAATGCACGTATAAATGTCATCAGGAGGTTTACGAGCTCGAGACGCGGCTGTATTTTACTGCTTTGCGCACTTTTCTGTATAGGCAGAAAAAAAAAAGTTTCTCATTTCGAAAATCATCCAATTTAAGAACCCTAACTACTCATACCCAAAATATATGCAAGGAGAAAAAAAGATAAAAAACAACAGTGATCTCTGCCACAGCTTAATCACGCAGCGAAAAATAATAGCACACGTGCTGTTATTTCACGTTGGTCTTCTGTAAGGAGGCGGTCACTGCAGCGCAGTCTGTTAATTATTCAGTCAGTCTAAAGAACAAAAGAAATACAACGTTCAGACAGCTCTAAAGTTCAAGTAAACAAGATGTTTGTATTTAAAGGATTCAATATAAGTTACGTCATACGTAATTTATAAAACATTCTACAGACAAATGTAGCTATTATTATTTTATTATCATCTAATAAGAAACGTAATAACAAAACTACCTTTTTTAACAAAAGACTGGCATTTAATCACAAAGCTACCGTAACCCAATTAATCCATATCTACGAACAAAGAGATATAAGAAGAAAGAAAGGAAATCAATATTTAAACGCGTTCGTTGATAAGTTACACGTGTTTCGTACTAGCCACAGAATAAAGGTTACTGGATGTGCTCTGCATTTATAACTTTAGGATGTTCCAGTTTAATACTTAATTCCTACACATTTATTTATTAATTTATTTATTTGAATAGGCTTACCAACTAAAAACATACTTAATCACAATATACAACACTTACAGAAAGGAACATCACAAGTATGAATTTAAATAAAATATAGGAAATATTAAATTATATTAAATTATTTAATCAACAAATGTCATTGAGATCAAAAATACCTACAACAACTTGATGAGTGTACCTACAACAACTTAGATTTTAGATATTTTGTATAAGTGTAGTAAAGTATATATTTTATTAATTACCAGTTGTGCCTTACGGCTTAGCTTGGCTTAAAATTTGACTCTCTTTCTCCATGTTCATATACATGCCAACTATCATGGTGATCTGTCAAAGTTTAGCCATTACATACGAGTGTATACAAACTACACATCTTGATAAACAAGTAACCAGTGAAAATTCAATCGAAAGCTGAGATGAGGTTATGGCAGTAGCAGGTTCGAAACCAGATACGGCCCTAGAAACGTAGGTGTTTTTCGTGTTCATTTATGTATTCACCACTATATAGCTTTAGCTGTGAAACAAAACATCTAAAAACGTGGACACAGACGAAATGTGTCGACCACAAACTACAAGTTCAAAGCTCATTTACGCTTTAGGCGCGACTGATTAACAAGTATCTTTAAAAAAAAGGTTTTAATTTTTATAATTTAATTTAATTTTAATTATAATGATTTAATTTTAATTTTTTTAAGCATCTTTTAAAAATGTTGCATTTTTAATGATACTATTAATAAGATCATGCAGTCTCATCCAGTATTAAAAAAATCACTGTTACCAACATAATACTGTTCAGTTAGGAACCCGAAACGACACGACAACACAATTTCCTCTCTGCATTAGTAGGTATTTGTATAATGAATCAGATTATGTACGAATTTACCCTACTTACCGGGTTCAACGGAACGTATCTAATATGATAATGGCTGCTCGCCACTTTCAGTTTGGGCAATTTATTCTTGTTGGACGTAGTTTGTATTATTAATATGCAGGACTGATTAAAAGGCGCACCAAACGAAGATACGCTGCGCGGCGGCCTCAAGGGAACCCACTTTGCATTACGAGTACGATCCTTTCCTACTGACCAGGATGTTAATTTTAAAATAGTCATGAGCGTATCAAACTTTTTCAAAGACGTAAAGGCGTTCGAGGTCGAAGGTCCGCTAGAGATGGGTACCGTCATCTATTAAGACAACAAACACTTGGAGGGCGAAAGAACACTAATGACTTGAAAGAAAAAAGGATAATGGACAAGATTAGAAAAAATATGGGAATCGCATACTTTACTGAAGCACAGAAAGAAACAGATATTATGGCTTTGCCCGTCGTCCGCAAGACGACCTCGATAAATTTATTAGTTGTTATAGGCAAGGTTGAGGGAAAGAGACCTTGCCGGCTGATCTCCTAGCCGTTGCGCATTAGTGGGACCAAATAATTGCTCTCACGTCTTCCTGTAACACTTGTCCTGAGGGAAGCTGAAAAGCAGACACAATGGAGGGAAATAGTGCACGCACACAGCCATTCATGGCTATTATTAGTCTTTCAAGACTTTCAGAGACACGATCTTGAAGGGAAGAACATTAGGGCTTTAAGGTGCGTAAAAATAAACGAAATATAACAATTATTCGAAAATACCTAATTAAAAACGAAAGTAGTGACAAGTATTATAGTTTTTCACTCTATTTATTTGAGTTTCTCTAGCATAAATTTATGTAAACTACGATCTCCATTGAAGGTGATGAGGCTGTAAAGTGGCTCAACACGCCGCACTTTCTGTTGATGCTCTGCTTTCATAATGAATATGTGCCTTAAAATGGTGAAATTTTGCAAAGTTGCGGTGGACCCGATAATGTAAAGGGAGAAAGGGTTCGCGAAATTAGCAATTTGCGCGTTTACAACCCCCCGGTTGCTAGTAACGCAATGTTTTTGGTTGAATTACATTATCTCCAACAAAAAACTATAAGTGAGCTTAATGGATGTTACTGAAAAGTGTGCAGTTCATGGGAAATAACTGGACAACAACCAATAACTAGTAGATTTTATTTATGCTTAAAAAACGTACTGCTACTAATATTGATACGATTAGCTAGTTTATATAAGGACATTCAAATAAGAAAAAAAAAATACTGCCAACAATGCCAACACTGCCAACAATTTCAAAATTCCAAACGCCCGACATTTTTTAACGTTTAATTGAATAAACTCACTATTCAATTAAACTAAACAAATTATCCCACTTTTGATTTTTTTTAATTTTTAATTTTAAAAAGCTAAAACAATATCAGAAACACCACTTTTCATGTCTAAGGTTGAACTTCTTAAACAGAAAGGGCACGTGTTCAGCAGTCAGCAGTGAACTGCCGTTCGGCAGGTATACTGACGGCAGTGGGTATTATACATGGACTAGCACTGTCAGGGATGATGAAAGCGATATGCCGATCCGTATATATTTGTTACTATAAATGCACATTATTTGTGGTTATCAATAATGTGGATAACCATCAGGTTCACCGTATCAGCAAAACAAAGCGTAAATTTAAACCACCAATTTGTGGTTGAGATATTATAGTTTAGTTAATGTTATCCATAAAAGATGAACTTATGGTTTTCAAATTATATTAATCTAGAATCTACAATTTATTATATTACAATAAATTTTAATTAGAGTTGAGAAACTGTGATTATATTGAAATTTCCAAGTACGAGCCTAAGTTTTGTGTAATAACACCGCTAGCTCATTCAGAGCGGTTTATTTTACACTCAATTAGTAAAGCGTCACACGTGGCGTTCCCCCTCCCCCTCCTCCTTTCCAATTCTCTGTAGCTCCCTTTGTTCAGTGTTCCCCGAGTTTGTTCCGCAACACCCCACGGGGACAACTCTCGCAACTGAGCACTCGAAGCGGAGTGGCGTCTTTTAGGATGCCGTTATATTGTCAAGAGACTTGCTTTGTTGGGGGTGATATTTCCATTTAATAGTTTGTTTAACGATTCCCTTCAGGTCCTGATGAGTTCATAATAATGTTGATTATTATGGCTTTGATGCAGATCTTGATCATAGCAGTAGTATTTAGGTACCTACTGCAACGACTGACGTAATTTCTGAGTCTGACCGTTTTTGATATCGTGTACGAACTAGAAATTACTTTTTAGCTGTATGGTCCCAATTCTGCCTTGGTCAAGCATCTGTACCAGTTGGCTCTTGACAGAAACAGGTTCAGAGTTGAAGGCCAACTTTTAAGACTCGACTTAAAGAGACTGAAAGAGAGAGAGAGAGAGAGAGAGATAGAGAGAGCGGGAGGGCGAGGAACTCACTTTTTTTAATCTCGAGATATGAGTGCGCGAATGCCGCTCGATTCTTACTTGATTTGTTGGACTTGATATGTAACCGAAGATTGCATTCAATATAGCCGTTAAACGATTAATTTTACTGTTATAGCAAAATTTAATTTTTATAATCAACAAAAAAAATATCGAAAATACTTCGCTATGCGTACATTTCCCAGGAAACATCAGCTCTACCAACTTCTATATTTATTAAAATAACCAAAACGAGTCGACTACTTCAGCTTTCAGCTTAATATTTTGTTCAATTTCGAGTTTATTTAAAGAAGCGCCGCATTTAATCAAGTAAACACTGACATCGTTAGTTCATATTCATTTTGACGGGGAAAGTTTTAAACGCTTCGCATTAAAACATAGCAGGTTTCTATTAAAAGTTTTCAACCGTTATATCCTTGCATGTGATCGGTTTATATTTTAAAATTCACTTTTGCATGCCATGTTTTCCTTTAATGCTCCAATATCGCTGTGAATAAATGATTTTCAACTGCATATGGAATTGAAAAAAGGCTCACCAAACGGATGTAATTGGATAGCTAGCAAGCGGACCGTTTTTGTTTTTGAATAACATTCATCGGAAACATACATCAAAGCGTTTTTTTTATTTTTTATTTACGGTATTTTTTAATTACCCAGAGCGATAATAAGCGAAGCACAATCAATAAACTCCTCTACTAGTGTCTTTAACTATGGGCCTTGTATGGAAACATCAAAGCGTTTTTTTAAAAATTTTTATTTACGGTATTTTTTAATTACCCAGAGCGATAATAAGCGAAGCACAATCAATAAGCTTCTCTACTAGTGTATCTAACTATGGGCCTTGTATGAAAGCTAACGTTGCTCAACGAGCTATGGAGAGGTCTATGCTGGGGGTTACACTACTAAACCAATCAGGAATGAGGAGATACGTAGGTGAATGACTCGAGTGGAGGCCACGGACCGGCAAACGCAACGTAGGACTTCCACTCACAAGGTCGACAGATGATCTGATAAGGACTGCGGGTCGACAGTGGATACAGGCTGCTTCTGACCTTTTAGACCTACGGCTGAGATGACGGTGATTATGAATATGGCTCTTGAGTTTGGTATGTTTCCAAATTCGAGTGGATGTACCATCAAGTGGAAAAGCATTTTGTTTGCTAATCTATAGATATATTATAAAGAGAGAAGATCTGTATGTTTGCAATGAATAAACTCAAAAACTACTAGACCGATTTTAAAAATTCTTTCACCAGTAGAAAGCTACATTATCATCATAGGCTATTATCATATATTACATTATCGAGTAACATAGGTTATATTTTATAAAGTTACGCGGGTGAAGTCGCGTGCAACAGCTAATCTTTACATAAAAAGTTTTTTTAAAGAACCAGTAGTGAAAACGAAACCTTTAGCCACCGCAACAAATTCTACTTTTTTTTTTACTAATGATGTAAATATTTTTTTATATATTTGGAATTACGTAGGCATATTTTTCGAAAGTGAATTATCAAATATAAAAGGTGTTATTTATTGTTAATCTTATTATAATAACCATTTTGTGGTGTAGAAATAAACTCGTAGGTTGAGTGCGATTACTCTCAGAACGGTAGGACCGTTAGCTTTGTATATTAAGTTTGAATTTGAACTCTCCATGGAAGCCAACCCCAAGACACTTCACCGATGTCGCCGTGGGATATTTAAATTTTAAATAGGCAGCTTACAAACGTATCAGGCGCAAACGTGTCTAAGTGTTTGATATTCTATCAAGAAAATCCTACAATGCTGCTAATCTTGAACATTCAAAATTACGCTCCAAAATTATACTGACGATGCGGCATTAAAGTGGTTTGGAATTATTTAGTAGTCCTTTTTTTGAAAATCTTTTGACAATTTAAAGGTGCGTCTTTTGAGTTGGTTACGCTCATCTGTTCTCATAAAAATATCAATCAAACAAAATAGCTATCGGCTTTTAGAATTTAATGAAGTCATATATCATTAAACTGAAAGTCGGTAAGTGAAGAGACACAGGATGATTGATGATGATGATGATGATGATGATGATGATATGATGATGATGATGATATGATGATGATGATCGTTTCCAACTATTTTTACTATTTTCAATTTAACTTAAGTCATGTGACAACACTCATTGCTAAGTTTGTTTTTGTGAAAGAAAGACGTGGAAAAACACCGCAGTAATAAAGCCCTGTATTACGAACTGTCATAATAAGGTACAAGTTGAAAAATTCGCAAATTAAAAAAGCAATTGAATACACCAATTTGCCCGTGGGAATGCACAGTTGCAACCCGCATTTGTAAAAAACGAAGACCGCCCTTAGACTGCGCTGCAATCTCGCTGTACATACACTTATAGTATTACTTATCTCACTTACCTACGGGAGCCGTTTACCAATCCCATACTACGTAATTTCATGATTACTCCTCAATTATTGGTCGTAGCAATATACATAAAAAAATACCATTCCTAAGGTATATTATGAAGGTTTAGAAGCAAACTAAGAACTAAAATTAATTCAAGTACTGAACAATTAATTTCAAAAATGTGCAGAATTTGTATCATGTTCGTGGGTAAATTGTTTACTCAAGAATGTTGTGAGTCTTTTTACTAATGTTTGTGAGGATGGATGTCTGGATGTTCTTACTATTTAAAGCAAAAAAATGCATATGCAAAATTTGGAAATATAAAATATTTTTATTTATTTATTATTTAATTAAAATAAGTCCAAACAGTGTTTGGCTGCGATGTTTATAACGCGACAAATGTTTTGCGATAGTGTAATGCGAGCGAGTGTAATTATCGTTAGTCTTATGGGTAATAAAGCGGTTCCGAGCCAACAATCCCTTTATTTCTATCACATGAAAACAAGAATAAATCACAGCGTCGATATCGCGGGGAATAATTGCCGTGGAGTGCGGAAAGCATAAGGCCAAGTTTATAAGAGAGACTGCCAAAAGGCCAAAATACAACAACAATGATGTCTGCGCAGTTATTTGAGCTTCAGGCTGTATTTATCATTTTGTTTTGCCATTGATGTATGTCGGATTTAATAAAAAATAAAATGAAATGCTAGATAAATTACAAAGAAAACGTTTGCCTCAGGATGCCTCTGGAGATCTAAGATTGGTATCTCGGGCAAATTAAGCGCAACAATAATTTATAGGATATATTTTTATTTAAGATAGCTTTTATCAGGTAGCGGTTTGTAGATGAGATCTCTTTTTATTCATGCCAATGCAAGGAGATCTGGCTTTATTATAGCAACGACAAGCCACGTATTGAATCTGTGTCTTACTGTATGCAGGTGCTAATTTGTTAGCATAAGTATGCAAGTTGCATAAAATCATTGTAGGTACCAAGATCAAGTCTGTCCCTACGTAATTTAGATGTATAATGAAATTTATTTTAGAACTATTGCATTTATAATAGTTTTACGAGTTTCTACTTCTTTGTTAATTTCTTGCTAAGTTCGTGAATAGCTTGAAGTGATGAATTTAATCTTATGAGCTTGGCAGCGGATAAGAACCCTGTATCCTTTTCTGGCTACGAGGGTGACATTGTCATTGATATAGATGGTAAGTTTGACATTAGGAAACCCAGAAATGTGTTGTATTTCCCAGGGCTTGAAATCAATTTGAGCCACTCAGTAGAAATTCGCAGAGATACAGATTACATTAATATCTTAATGGTCGTGGTCAATTTCACTCTTTGAACAGTAGACAATTTGATATATTGTGATGGGTAATGGGTTATAGGTGAAGATGTTTGATTTTACATAAACATGTGGAAAAATCTACTTTAAAATACATAGGCCGATAATATTCTAATTTAGCGAGGTGGGTTTGTGTGTAATCGCCTTTAGAACACGCATCGGAGTAAACAACAAACTCGTTATTATGTGATTACTGCGTTGTTCTCTTTGTTTCCTCTACGAACCTCCGATACAATCATAACTAGTCATTATTGTAAAAGTCACATTTCACGCGTCTCCTCCTCTGGTCTCCCTTTAGTAATTTTACTGAGTTTAGAAATCTTACTAAAATAAAAAATATTACTCATATTTAATATTTTATTAATACCTTAAAATAAAAATGTAAAAATGCTTTCGTTAAAATATGTTCAATCTATTACAAATTCGCATTGTCTTTGACAAAATGAATACTTTCTAGGAAAATAGTTTTATCTATCAACATCCTCTTCAAATTACCCATTTGGCGCGCAGTGAGACGATCGCCTGCCAAAAGGACAAATAAGGGACCATAAAATATATTTTCTATCAGAGCATTAGTTTACAGTGATTTAGAATCACAACACCTCCAAAGGGTAATTCTGTAACATATTTATACTAAACAGCTTTCGTTTCTATGTAGTTTCGTTCTATTATGTCTTACGGCTGAGATGATGACACAGATTACCCCAGACGATGTATACTAATCAAGGTCGACAAAGAACTTGTATCCTCTCTTGAAGTTTGCATATGTTATCCTATCCTTTCCCAAATTCTTATCTCTATATCAGCTGTTGCACGCGACTTCGTCCGCGTTATTTTATAAAATATAGACTACTATCTCTCAAGTTGGATCAAATTGCACACTATGTGCAAAATTCGATTAAAATCGGTTCAGTAGTTTAGGAGTTCACCGCGGACAAACAACGTGACACGAATTTTTTATATATATATAGATTTGCTATAGTAGAGTAAGCAGCGCACTTATAACACCTGTGGCGTTGCTGTGGCCGTCAGCCTGTCAGATAACATTAAAAGTGAAAAAATACACTTAAAAGTGGACCGTTAGACTGTCTGCCTACCTTTAGATTAACAAAAATGCTCTATCTATAGCTTTACCAGTGAAAGCTTGGTAAGAAATTTTCAATTTATATGGTACCGACGACGCCGTACTCAAACAAAAGGTAACGAATGTGAGCTAATGCAATAGGGTTTGCATAAGAAATATTGAATCGGCCACAGAACAGAAGTGAATTAGAATTTTTAGAAGTGGTGCACACAATTTTCAGCCTATTTACAGTGTGCAAGTATAACACCGATATCGGTGGCCGATCAATTCGCTAAGAGTAACAGCGCAAGTTTAAATAATTCATAGCAGGCCGCTGCCTTTAAGAGTCAAGCTCATAGCCCACAGCTTATTGCCGGCTCGAGACTCGAGGATATAAATTCTGTTAGCACTGCAATCTATATAGTCTTTACAAGAATTGGTTTCAAGTAGAAATTCACATTGATAGATTGAAAAGAAAATATTGAAATGCTAGCTGCTAGCATTTCAATATTTTCGCGTACGCGTCGAATTCGGGTTGTGACTAATGCAATATATATGTTAAGTTTCTCCTTTTTTCATTATTGGTAGGTGGTTACCGTCGCCTATTAACACAAGCAACGCCATAAATACTGCGGGGTAAAGGATTTTCGGATATATTTTTCTCCCTCACTGAAAAATCTGAGAAAGCTGATTAATAAAAGATTAAAGCTTCGATATTCAACATGTTTTTAAAAACATATATGTTTTTTTATGAAACGTTGCTTATTCACGTGTCACACATATGCTGTCAGAAGTAGTCTACATAGTATGTTCTTTAGTTATCTAAAGATTCCACGCCTGGTGCGTTCAGCGATTTAACTGCGAAAATGTAAAGAAAAGCCTGAGTTACTTTATATTTTATTTATACTAATTATAAGTATGGATGTAAGTAATTATGTCGCGTATGTATGAACGAACCTAAGAGTATATACCGCCGAGTTGCTGGGTACCTATATTTTTCCAGGGCGTGGCGTATTCCCTAATTAGTCTGTGCGATATTTATGGCGGGGCGAAGGTCGGAAGCCGGGTAACTGTTCTCGGGAGAAATTCAGCCCCGCCCTTACCGAGTACCAGGAAGATATCGCCTTGAAGAAGGTTAATTATATCCAATGATTAATACCGGCGAACTCAGGCCGACTTACGAAGCGAATCTTATGTTTAATATATCTTCATTTTTGATCTTTTCATTTTGATATAGAATGTTGTATATAGACATGTTTACCGTTCTATACAAACTAGTGGTCGTCTGGTCGTCCAATGGAATTTTTAAGTGCTATATTAATCTCTTCTCTATTTCACCATAAACAAATATATACGTAGTGTCAAACGTGTGTGCGTGTGTCAACCCGTGGTAGTGAGTGTCATATTTATTTTAATGTATTTCTAATGACATTTTTAATTATGTATAAAAATATCAGCTTTCTCCAGTCCTTCTCCATATAAACTTCGAGAGTACCAAATTTAACACTACTCCGAAAAAGGGCATCAGTTTTCTATTAAAAACGCAGTCGTCGCGTGACTAAAAAAATGTGATTCAAAACTATTAATATTACTAATCAATCAATATTAAAAACAAATCTCTGCTGGCCTGAGCAGACGAATGTATTCTTACTGATTGTACCGGTTCATTGAAATATATTAATAAGTTAACTTATTGCCACGATCCCTAGATCGTGCTATGAGGTTATGACGTACGTTGCGGGCGCGATTCGGCAAGTTTTCCGATTAGTGGGATTCTAGCCTCCACTCACGGAACCCCCAACCTCCCCCCCTCTCAACTTCCCTTCCCCCCTTCCCCGCGTCAGCCGCCCCGCGGAAATTGTAAATCTTCACTGCACATTTATTAACCGTTGCGAGGCGAAGGACGCTCGCGCTGCGAAAAATTTAGAATCATTTTTCATAAGTAAAAGGGAGACTTCTATTTTTAATATTATTAGACGAGTTCAAAAATAACGCGCAAATGCTTCATTACATTTCTCCCTTAAAGATATTATAAATTTTAGACTTTCTATACAGAGGCGCAGATGTAGAAGCAGGGCGGATTCGTTTCGTAGCCATAAACTGGGCAGTCCGTTCGACCACCCCATCATTACATAAGACCATTATGAAATAATAGCACACCTGGTGTGTTTTGACGCGTACTATTAGACCGCATTCACTTTG
Source organism: Synanthedon andrenaeformis (assembly GCA_936446665.2). NCBI lineage: Eukaryota > Metazoa > Arthropoda > Insecta > Lepidoptera > Sesiidae > Synanthedon > Synanthedon andrenaeformis. The sequence continues at coordinate 1,580,669 of OW387786.2, read as the reverse complement.
TCTCTTCCCCTTAATTTTATTAAGATCGTATATAGCAAGTGTGTACCTACCATCAAGTAGACTGTCTCATTCTTGCCACCTTATATATTAAAAAGTGTAAAATCATTTTGGAGTAAGGTGAAAATGTCTGAAATATGTCTGAAGACATATGTCTGAAAGGCTGTAAGTATAGAGACGTCTCGCAAATAATACGATAGAATAATGGATCTAATAACAACGTAAGTTATTAGAGTAGCTAACGTTTTAGTTATGTCATGTCTTTGTTTTGGAATATGGCAAACAAAAGACGTGTTCCAGATGTGGGGCAATGCACGCTTGCGGCTAACTAAGCGACCACATAGCACATTATCTTTAATACACAGTAACAACTCTCTTGATAATCTTTTGTATACCTACTCTATTCATCTTATAAGTAACTAAACATATTATAGCTCATAATTTATTCGGAAATAATTTTTGTCACTACACTTTTGCTATATTTGACAAAATTTTAACTCACAACATCATCATCATGATCAGCCCATTAGCGCGACTACTCACAATTATTCTTTACTCTTCTTATTCATTCACTACCAGCGGATTTAATATCATCGGTCCAGTAATCAGCCTTCGTGTGATCAGCCTTCAAAACGTTTCTGGTTTCCATACCATGATTAAACGCCGGTTCATGAAATACATGTCCTGCCAATTTCAGCTGAGTGGTTCTTGAGTTTTGGTTGGTTTGGTATCAAGCTATTTTGGTTCGCCGATAAATAAACGTATCTTGGATCATACCCTTCAGATAAATGACCTTCCAAAGCTCGCCGAGTGCCTTGCAATTTGTGGATGAGATAAGACATTCGGAATTGTATGTCACAAAAACCCTGTTTTTTTTAACTTCGTCTTAATGCTTTAACTGAATGAAAGGCATGCCTAAGATTTTCCCACTCTGCCACCTATATAATTTGCCTTAGATTTATCTAAGGTAATTTGCCTAAAAATGAAGCCATTGAAAAAAGAACTATGCCGAATTTATTCGCAGAGAAAAATATGAGCGCCCTTTACAATAATGAGTTCCGCTACCGAGTTGTAAAGTGGTTGTGTAACAGCGTGGTTATATTATCTCGAGTGGCACGCCATTATAGCACGTCTATAACAATAGTAACTGGGTCGGAGCACGATAGCACACGAATTAACCGACTAATGATGGGATCAGATATCCGCGCTGCCTGCACTATTTCTGTAACTACGTCCCTTATACTCTTTAGATTACGATTCATGTAAAATAGAAATCTTCCAATAACAATTATGATAATTTGTAATAAAGTCATATGGAATCATATGATATCAATTTAGCTTATTAAGAGAAATTATTTATAAATTTGTATATCATATTTAGCTGAGGTCCCTTAAGCACCGTTATAAAATGGTTACAAACAATGCTGGCTGCTTTACCTCGTAGTACAAGGTAATAGCCAAGTCTGGACAATATTATGACAAACATTTGTATTAAATTAGCATTTCATTTCCATAAAAGAATGCGTGTCTATTAGCACCAATTATATGCGATTATTATGTAGTTGAATTAGTGTACTTATTTATTTTAATAAAAAAATATGTACCAAAACGAATGTCTATTTACAAAAAACAGACTGAAATTTCACCTCCATATATGTACGAGTAAATTCAATGTTATGGATTTCATTAATATTTAATTTTGATGCGTAGGTAAAAGTCTTCAAGCACTCTTATAGCTTCGTTAAGCTTTACCTCTCCGCATGGGATTATTTTCAAAAATGTTTCTGCGAATTCTAGCGAGTGTATACATACTTGAAACTGCGGTAAACCGAAAATGCTTATTTGTTAAAATTTTTTTAGAAACAAAATTTATAAAAAAAAAATTTGTTAAAAATAAAGTATTATTGAAAAAACCCTAAAACATTTTTTTTAATAATCTCAGTGATATTTTCTTCAAAAATTTTGTGTTACAAAAAACACTATTCTTTTAAATTCATTCTTAGAACATCTATCTACATCCATCTCAGACTCGAGAACAACTTTTCCTCATTTCTTTTAACATTTCATTAATAAAATGAAGTAAAAACAATTTATATGTAATTTTACACATTTTATCGTTTTATTTTTTAACATTAGAGTTAATTTCAAAAAAGTTTTATTTAAAATGTAGTATGTATGTATAATTGGGTGTAAGTAGGTTTAATATTGAATGAAATAAAAGAGGGAATTAAGTTTTTAATCGCGTTTAAACAAAGAATAGTACTGCATCGCCTTAAATATATTACTGTTTACTGGGTGAGTGCTATATTCCTTCGAGATAATTCCTGCAACGGCTAAACCAAAAGTTCACTAGTAGATAGTGGGGTATTTAGATTCTTTTGTTTTTTTTATCACGAAACAATTTAATTCAAGCAGGAAGCGATAGCCACAATAATAACACACAACCGTTAACGCTTCCATTTGTAATATTACCTCATAAAAGTATGCAAATTGAGAAAATTTAATATCATTAGTACCGATTAAAGTTTGTGCGCGTTTGGGGACATGTTACGTAGTCCGAAATTACTCTATATCTACATTGTTTATGAGTTGCTAGCACGAATTTCAAGCGTATTTATGACTGAACTGTGAATAATTAACATATATTTTTATAATAGTATGAAACATGTCAGTAATTTGACATTAAGTTTGAATAAAACATAAGCGGTTTAATGTCCGCACAGAAACCACTAGAGATTTATTTATTTTGAGGCATTCAACAATGTATTATTTAACAACTACTCGAAACTATAAGACGTAATTGTATTAGTCTGTTATTTAACTAATACTTAAGGAGATAATAGACTAAAATATTAGCTTTTGATTTTGATTGAGTGGTAATAATAATAAAAAAATTACAATAAAATTTTCTTCTATACAACAAAAATGTTTAGTTGGTTTGTGTATGGTTCAAAAACTCGAGAATGGATCGACCGATTTTAATTCGGTTTTTACATATGGAAAGTGGGATAAACGGGGAAGATTTTTACGTATAAAAATTGCACCCCGGGGCAAAGGCAGGGGCCGGTCGCTAATATATTATAATATTAGTTCATAAATAGATGGTGTATTATTTATTGAAAAAGAAATGCTCTAAATGATTGTGAAAACTGCATTGTCAGAAATCGTTGATAGAGGACAAGCGACCAACATGTTGGTTTGACTACCCATGCATCGCAAAGAAAACTACTTGACGAAGTTACAATAGATATATACATATATCTGTACATTACAAATTCTTAGCAGAGTATGTCGCTCATCATACAAACTCTCGTTGAATTGACTACCCTTTGGAAAGAAAGCTACTTAGAGAACTATATGCCTACGCGCATTTCACAGCAGAGGTTAACCATTAGCGGTCCAATATTACAAACTATGTAAATTCTAACAACCTACATCAAGTCAAAATCGAATGAACTCATATGCACATTTAAAATGATGTGGACTGTGTAAAGTTTGCAGGAAAAAAGTATAAGTATGTGGGCTGAGACTAGGAAAACCGTATGTCCAGAACTCCTGGTTGACTCAAGAAAACATAGTAAATTACGCGAGATGTATGTGGATCCGAGTTTTGAGGTAGACTTGTGCATCTAAAAACCTGTATGATGTCGGTGAGATATCATTAATTCCTTAAATCAAACTTAACTTAGTCTATTAAGTTAATATTTTATCAATAAGTTTCTTATTCATAACTTGATTGATTGTTTATGTTTTTGTATATAAATTATTGTAACATAAGTCACGTCCGCTTGTGTGTCCTCACTTCACAGATGACCGGCGTCCATCTATCAATGTCTGCACGAAATAAATAAAACGCTCTCTTAACGATAAATCGCTCGAATATTCTCGTAAATAGTAATACGTCATTAGTTTAGGAACATTGTCAAAGAAAAATGACCATTTCAAATTTATAAAAAATATGTTAAAATGCACAAATCTTCTTTTACAATATACTTAAAACAGTTTATGACAATGTTTTATGTTTATATTACTATGTCACGTTCAGATGCGAATATGGCTTTTGTAACTATATGATATTAAGTAAAAAAATTTGATAAACCACACTTCAAACTCTATACAATCCTATAAAGAGCTAACCACAAGCTGTTAAATATCGTTTTGATATTATCAGGCACTAGAAAATCACTTCGAACCAAAATACTTTAATCCTAAGTGAAAGGTTAAGTAAAGGCATACAGTGTGTGATCAAATAATACACTTATTCAAGTTGTTGATATTGGATCGGAATGCGCACTAGATCGGATCAGTACTTGAAGTGGAGCCAACCAATTCGTTAGGGCTTCCACCATTCACTATAACCTCGTAACGTTTTGAGTACAAAACTTATAAAGGTTGTACAAATCAGTGTTTAGACGAATTTCTTAAGGGTAGAGAAAGGTAATAGGCGTACCCCTACAAGTTCCATTTTTATTTTTTTGTCAGAATCTAAAGGGTATTGAGGAAATCTAAAAGGTTGGTTTTGGTAAAACAAGTCAAAATTATTTATTTATCTTTCAAAGGTCGAAGAATTAAAGGCTTCAATGGGCCCGCTGATAGAGCTACTGAATCATTTATTCCTCCTCAAGAATTAACATCGATTCCATTCGAGGTCAACATTGGTTTTATATTCAATTTAGACCCAATGTCTAGGAATGTCGAGTTCTTACCTACTTCGTTATAATTAGTACAAATTCAATGTTCGATACCGTAATATTTTAATTTAGAACTATATATTTATTTATTTCAAGCATCAAGGAATTTATGTTAAAATGGCGATTATTTATTGTTATATGTACTCTTCTTAAATCTATATAAATAATATGAAACAAAGTCGTTTTTTGCGTGAATAAGCAATTGTTGCCCTATGTGTCAATTTTCATCTAAACACGTTTAAGGGCCGGTTTCGGAGACGCGCCGCGCGAAGTTTAGGTTTTTAGCGTTACTCTCACAACGATCGAGGCTCGCGCATCGCACGCACACACGTACGTATGCATAGAGCAAGAGCCCACGACGGCCAGATCTTCGTTATTTTATAAAAGCTAAAAGTTTCTAGGTGCATGTCCCCAACACAGGTATTAACGACCAGCGAGGACCAGCAGACTCAGCCGGGTAGTGCTTGGGCTCATCGGGGACGTCTCCCCGAGATAAAAAATTTGACGCCCCCCTCGGACCCCCCCGGCCGTAACTCGGAAATGACGCGGCGCAGTGGGGTCGTGTTTGTGCTCATTGGAGACGTCTCTCCGAGATAAAAAATTTGACGCCCCCCTCGGACCACCCCGGCCGTAACTCGGAAACGACGCGACGCAATGGGGTCGTGTTTGTGCTCATCGGAGACGTCTCTCCGACATAAAAAATTTGACGCCCCCCTCGGACCCCCCCGGCCGTAACTCGGAAACGACGCGACGCAATGGGGTAGTGCTTGTGCTCATCGGAGACGTCTCTCGGAGATAAAAAATTTGACGCCCCCCTCGGACCCCCCCGGCCGTAACTCGGAAACGACGCGACGCAGTGGGGTCGTGTTTGGGCTCATCGGAGACGTCTCGACGAGATAAAAAATTTGACGCCCCCCTCGGACCCCCTCAGCCGTAACTCAGAAACGGCGCGACTCAGCCGGGTCGTGTTTGGGCTCATCGGGGACGTCTCCCCGAGATAAAAAATTTGACACCCCCCTCGGACCCCCCCGGAAGTAACTCGGAAACGACGCGACGCAGTGGGGTCGTGTTTGTGCTCATTGGAGACGTCTCTCGGAGATAAAAAATTTGACGCCCCCCTCGGACCCCCCCGGCCGTAACTTGGGAACGACGCGACGCAGTGGGGTCGTGTTTGTGCTCATCGGGGACGTCTCTGCGAAATAAAAAATTTGACACCCCCTCCAACCTCTCCGGCCGTAACTTGGAAATAGCGCGACGCACCCGGGTCGTGTTTGGAATCATCTAAGACGGCTCTCGGGAAGGCGAATTTTTTAGAGTAGACCAAATTTCAAATTTTGGCAGTTGCGGTCTACTCGTAGGACCATGGTCAACGGTTACAGGTAGACCCCCGTGTTGGGTATCATTTGAAAGGTCTCAACGAGGGTGAACAATTGAAACTAATCCCCTCTCCCTCCCCCTTTTAAGTAAAAGTCTCCTACCCCCAATTCTTTACGAATTACAAAACAAAGACCCTAAACCAAACCAAAACAATTAACTATAGCAAATGACAACACCCAACTCACAACCGCGCCCCCACGGACTACTTGCAGACCGCAGCAGCACGCACGATCTAGTATTTAAATAGCGTAGAACTAAACAACATGCTCTTATTTATGAGGAGACAAAGCACTAAATAGTATTTTGAACACTAAATAATAAAAATGACCAAATCCAAAATGATCTTGAAATTATGATGTAAACTGCGCAACTAAAAAATTACTCCTCGGAACTATTTATCTCCGCAGCTAGAAACTTTACAGAAAGATTTCTATCAGGCCAGAAACCCACAGCATTCTCGGTGCATGCAAATACGAGATCCGCCTTATATTATTAAATCAATGGAAGAGAGGAAAGCAAGGGTGCAAAGCGCGTCGAAAGATTTGGAACCGAATGCAACTGATGAATAGAAGGTTTGTAAGGAACAGTATGCCATAAGTTCTAATCTAAGGAGATCCTAAGTTTTCTAGGAGTCAGATTTTTTTACATAATCATCATGGTAAATTTACTACATATGGAACGTTCTCGAAAGCCCGAGCGTAGCTCTGGGCGCAAGGAAAGTTCCACACACGTCTGCACTTTGAAGACGCAAAGCGTATAATGATTTTACGGCAAATTATACAAGCGTCCAATTAGTGACGACTTTTGGAAAGTTTTACGGTTTTATTGGAAAGTAAATCGTGTTCTTATACCCCTAAACGACATTTTAACTTACCCTGTGCATAACCATATCTATTCTGATTTATACAAACTCATGCTCAGGATCATATAATTGACACCAGTTTGAAAATTAAAAATGCTTACAAACGTTTTCAGTACAATATATTATTTTTGTAATTGGGAATAACAATTTCATTTTGTATTGTGCAACTAAAATAATAATTATACACTAACTAGATCGTGCTTGCTACCGCGGTCTGCAAGCAGCCCGCGAGGGCGCGGTTGTGAGTTAGGTGTTATCATTTGCCATAGTTAATTGTTTTGGTTTGGTTTTGGGTCTTTTTTGTAATTCGTGAAGAATTAGGGGTAAGTAAAAAGGGGGAGTAAAATTGGTCACCCTCGTTGAGACCTTTCAAATGATACCCAACACGCAACCGTTTATCTAAAACCGTTGACCATGGTCTACTGAGTAGACCGCAACTGTCAAAATTTGAAATTTGGTCTACTCTAAAAAATTCGTCTCCGAGATGTCCCCGATGAGCCCAAACACGACTTGGCTGCGTTGCGCCGTTTCCAAATTACGGCCGGGGGGGTCCGAGGGGGGTGTCAAATTTTTTATCTCGGAGAGACGTCTCCGATGAGCACAAACACGACCCCACTGCGTCGCGTCGTTTCCGAGTTACGGCCGGGGGGGTCCGAGGGGGGCGTCTAATTTTTTATGTCGGAGAGACGTCTCCGATGAGCACAAAAACGACCCCATTGCGTCGCGTCGTTTCCGAGTTACGGCCGGGGGGAGTCCGAGGGGGGCGTCAAATTTTTTATCTCGGAGAGACGTCTCCAATGAGCACAAGCACGACCCCACTGCGTCGCGTCGTTTCCGAGTTACGGCCGGGGGGGTCCGAGGGGGGCGTCAAATTTTTTATCTCGGAGAGACGTCTCCAATGAGCACAAGCACGACCCCATTGCGTCGCGTCGTTTCCGAGTTACGGCCGGGGGGGTCCGAGGGGGGCGTCAAATTTTTTATCTCGGAGAGACGTCTCCAATGAGCACAAGCACGACCCCATTGCGTCGCGTCGTTTCCGAGTTACGGCCGGGGGGGTCCGAGGGGGGCGTCAAATTTTTTATCTCGGAGAGACGTCTCCAATGAGCACAAACACGACCCCACTGCGTCGCGTCGTTTCTGAGTTACGACCGGGGGGGGTCCGAGGGGGTTGTCAAATTTTTTATCTCGGGGAGACGTCTCCAATGAGCACAAACACGACCCCACTGCGTCGCGTCGTTTCCGAGTTACGGCTGAGGGGGTCCGAGGGGGGCGTCAAATTTTTTATCTCGGAGAGACGTCTCCGATGAGCACAAACACGACCCCACTGCGTCGCGTCGTTTCCGAGTGACGGCTGAGGGGGTCCGAGGGGGCGTCAAATTTTTTATCTCGTCGAGACGTCTCCGATGAGCACAAACACGACCCCACTGCGTCGCGTCGTTTCCGAGTTACGGCTGAGGGGGTCCGAGGGGGGCGTCAATTTTTTTATCTCGGAGAGACGTCTCCGATGAGCCCAAACACGACCCGGCTGAGTCGCGCCGTTTCCGAGTTACGGCTGAGGGGGTCCGAGGGGGGCGTCAATTTTTTTATCTCGTCGAGACGTCTCCGATGAGCCCAAACACGACCCGGCTGAGTCGCGCCGTTTCCGAGTTACGGCTGAGGGGGTTAGAGGGGGGGGGGTTCAAATTTTTTTTCTCGTCGAGACGTCTCCGATGAGCCCAAACACGACTCGGCTGAGTCGCGCCGGACAGACAGGGCGGTTTAAGGGAGGGGGGAAGGGTTTTTCCAAAATTTTTGTTTTTTCGTTGCCCCGGTAGACCTTTACGTCGTCTCTTATGTGGGTGGAAATCCTGCCATATATGGTCACACTGAACGAAGGTCTGGCCTTGGGCTCTTGGGCTATAATTTCAACATCAATTTGACATTTTTTGTGTAAGTACACGGTTTTATCACGAACTGTCAGTGCGGCGCAAAGCGACGTGCTCTCACTTCGGAGGCGCATGGCCGACTGAACCAGACTGAACCGTGGCCCGAGCGTGATTTCATAATAATAGCCTTCATACTACGAATAAATAATACTCAGGAACTCTAACTCGGAACAAATTCTACACAAAAAGTGGCCCTACGTGGAAACAAAACGACGTATGTTCAAAATACCAATCAATTAAAAGGTTATTAATACACATGCCTAGTGATTGGTTTAAATTCAGAACGAGAGCAGGGATTGGTTCGCGCGCGTGCTGCAATGTCAGATGGTAGGCAGTTGTCATAGCGGCGTGGACGATGTTATGCTATAAGTGAAAAAGACTAAGTCAATAATAAAACAATATTTTTTGTATTTAATTATAATTATTTGTTGTTTATTAAATACGAATGGATTCTAAAGTATTTAAATAGAAGTATGTATGTAATCATTTTATTGCACAAAATTATAAAAAGTGTAAACTTTACCATTTATAATATTTTTTGCTTTATAAGCTATTAATTTGATTTTTTTATTTAATTAATATTTTCTTAATGAGACGTGAGAGAATTATTTCATGATTTTTTCCGTACTAAAGCTTCATTCCTAAAGCTATAAGAAATGACACACACACACACACACACACACATATATATATGTGTCATTTCTTATATGCAGTGTGGAAAAATAAGTCGGGCCCTGGAGGGAAACTACCTTAAATCCTTAAGTTGGCTCATTTTACATAAAGGAGACATTCCTTTATTTTTAAAAAGAAACAAAACTGCGTTCAAAGATTTTCTGAAACTAGCTTGCCTCGCCCGGGATTCGAGCCAACTAAAATTAAAAAAAACAAACACTCGCTATTTTATTATACTAATCGATAGGATTATTATTCTGGATAAAACTCTAACATTTGGTCTTAAAAATAAAAATGATCGTAAAATCTAACATTATCTTTATTTTATTATCAATTTGTTACACTTAAACTATTTAACTGATAAATTGTACGAAATGAGCCCCCTCGTTCCGGATACACAAATTTAGTCTCCGTTGAAATCCATTTCTTGTAGCCTTCAGCACAGTGTTGTGGTGTATGCCCCTAATAACATTTTCTACCGCAACCTAAGCACTTGCACGGTTTCATAAATAACATTTTTTACATGACCCCATAAAAAGAAGTCCCGGTTCGAGTCCCGGGCGAGGCAAGCGAGTTTTAGATAATCTTTAAATGCAGTTTTGTTTCTTTTTAATAATAAAGGAATGTCTCCTTTATGTAAAATGAGCCAACTTAAGGATTTAAGGTAGTTTTCCTCCAGAGCCCGACTTAATTTTCCACACTGTGTATATATATATATTCAATGTATATTCTTGATAAATATACATTTTATCAGGAAGAAAAAAGAACCCACTGAATAAAGTCAAAAATTGACTGACTTCATTTTGCATAATATTGACCATCCCGATTTAATAGCGTATTTGAACATTTTTGATTATAATTATAATTTAGCGACTATTTACGAGTGAAAAGTGATCCCTGAACAGTTAAATCTCGTATGGCTCTTGCACCACTTCACAACTCTACCTGGCATGATGATTATAACTGATTTACATTGATAAAAATGAAAACGTACACGAAGATTTGACGTGTGCTCTCTTGCAAGAAAAATGTCCGACTAGTTGAGCGCTGTACACAATTTTTAAGCCCCGCCTACTTGTACACAACTTTCGTTGGGTCATTTTTTGAGCGCAGTTACATTTCCAGAGTATTATTTATTCGTAGCCTTCATAGTAATTTGTATGAAGATTTTGAGCGAAAAAATTGGGCAAGTTTGTGATTTTTTTACACAAAATAGGAATATGTTTATTAAGAAATGAAGATTGCATCTATTTTTTTATAGTTTTAACTTTATTATTTGATAAAATTCATTTAATAATTCTTGATACTTACCGACACAATTGTAACAAAACGGGAGTGCGATTTACACGTTTTTAGTGATTTTCTGGATTTTTTTTACACTTACCCATAAGCATTATCTTAAATTCGAATGTTTCAACAAAAAGTAACATTCATTGGCTAGCTGTGTTATTTTTTTCAAGGTTGTGGAGCATCATTTACGATATAATTCTTTTACAATCCCGACCCTCGATTGCCGTAAGGGACCCTTAAATGCAAACTTGAATCAATTTTATGAAATATATTTTTTTTAAACATTTTTTTCTACTGACTGTACATTCAGCAGCCGTAACAAAGTAAACGTTTGTACGTAAAAGCAGTAAGTTATATTTCTCCCAGCGTCACTATCTACGAGTACCGTCAGCAGCGGCGTCATGTTTAATGCGACGTGTAAAACAAATAGTGGCCAGGGGGTGAGGTTGCGTCCGGCGGCGTCCGGGGGAGGGAGGTAGTGTTGCCCTTACTATAGACTTTTGTAAAATCTGTTAGATTCTTAAAAAAATTAATAAGTTGGAGTCTTACGCGGACATTTAATTAAAAGAGCTCACGGGCATTTTAAACTGAATCTAGTTTACTACTTAATTGAAATATAACAATTTTTAATTAAGTGAACGATACTTTTTGATAATCCACTTACTTACCCAGAAATAATTACACCCCTCGACTATTTTTGGGAGATCAAGAGCAAATAAAGGCAAAGGTTGAAGCTGTATACAGCCTACATAAAGTAACAAATGAGTCATATAGTTGCAAAGGCAGGAACATCACTTTTTAACAAAAAAACGGCAAATCGATTTTTTCTTATATAAAACATTTATGTTAAAATTTGCAAAAATTACAAGTTTAAAAAAAAAAAGGATGTTTCTGTCTTTGCAACTGTATGACTCAAATGTATCACAAAAGATTCTTTATTCCCTTTAAAAATGAATATCATTGAACGAACGGTTAAGATTAAGGTGCGTCATTAACAAAATGACTGTTGCATCCTCGTTGCATAGCAAAATGACAGCTATTACGGGGCGAACAATAGAGCGCTAAAGAGTATAAAGTATAGCTTTATTCGCAGCTCGGAAACAACTGTGCACGAACGGTGTTCTGTGAACGATCTTAGCTTAAAGCTTCCTTGTTGCAAAGTGGCACCTGATATCATTCATCTAGTACAAAAATATCTTGTGTACCTATGTCAGCCTGTACATATCCTATCCTAACACAATGAATGCAAAACTGAGTTTGTTTGTTACGTTTTCACGCCTTAACTACTCGACCGATTATCATGAAATTTCACATACAAGTTTATATGAGCCTCTATAAACATCTGTAGCCGTTTATGAGCTATAGTATACCACTCTATCTCACTGCGGACCGTCCAAGTCTTAGACACGAAGATTTCATCATATTTTCGTTTACTGTTACAACAAGTGATCAAATTATTTCTAATCCAATGTAAAAACGCTCAAGAGGTAAAGTCGAAAGTAGAGTACGGTATTCATACCATCAGTTCTTGGTAGTTGATAATTAAAAATTCGCAACATAAAAATAGTTATTAACGGCATAACCGTTAAGTGATACAATTAGATTGGAATAATGGTGTAAGAGGCCTGAGTTTTATTATATTATTATTTGATTAATATTTCAAAATCGAATAATTAAAAATATTAATAAGAAATATAATTTGCAAATGAAAAGAAACAATAAAAAATATGGAAACTAAACAAAATAATAACTTTTTTTTTAAATCTATTACATAATCATGTTTTTAATATCTAATTTCGCAATCAATTTTAATTTATAACTTACACAAACATTAAGCATTTAAAAGAGAAGCTAGGAAGAGAAAAGTAATATGTTTGATTTTTACCCTATATTTCCTTAAAAGGTAACAAAAACATTGACATGAAATTGTTTGTGTCTTACACGTGCCAATTCTTATCACCCTTTACTGAAGATAGCTTGGAATTTACCATTTTTTTTCGAGGTTCTCTTAAAAAAAAAACTATATATTTTGTCTCGTAGTAGGGGCAACAGTGTACAATGTCCGAGTGACGAATATTCGGTGCGTCCGGTGCTCGGTCATAGCTCATGCGAGGCGGGCGATTCGTGATCATAACGTTTGGACGAATCCTATTTATCTTACATTATGTACTATGTTGGTGTAAACGAACAAACATCGCTAAAGCCATTATCTATATCTATCTACGTCTAAATCCACTGTTCTTTACAGTATGTAGAAATCTTTATCGTATGAATGTAAAGTGCGTCGGACAGAGGAATATTTTTAAATTATGCTAGTGTTACTGAAACCATAAAAATAATTATTACATATATTTGCGTAGGTATTTAAATTATTATAAAATTAAAATAATTAATTAAATAATGAATAGCGCTTTAGTGCATTTTTTCTATTTCTGTAATTGTTGTATTACAAAAACAGAAAAAATATAAACTACACTTGTCCTACGTTATAATGCTTTAGGGATGAGATTTTCAGTACGTAAGCTTTCGGGAAGCATCTTTGCAGTTTAATTCTTTATATGAACACATACGCTGAAGAGTGGGGCGACAAAGAATAAGGCAGGCCAGTGGAAAACTGCGGGGGAGTCCTTGTGAGCGGTTCGCAGGGAAGGGGAGTCCCCGGTCGGGAGAGGAAACGGAAGCGGCGGGCCGGAAACGACGCCGGCCGGAAGCGCGCGAACCCTTTGCCGCGCCCTTTGTTTATCAAGAGTTTTCTAACAAGTAGACATTACGCAAAAACGGAAAAGGATGTCGGTCGCTCGGCCAATGGCACTGACACCGTACGCACTAGCCGTTTAATTTCAAACGAAATTAATTATGTTTGATTGAAGAACCTTTTTGAAGTTATTCGAGGCAGCAATCGAGGATTTTAGCTGTTGTTAATAAACTTAGTTTCACTTTTCCAATTTCAGTTAACTTGTTTTAAGAACTTTACCATAATGTGTTCACTGTAATTAACTGTTCTGTATATATGTAAAGTATCAATAAAAACAATTATTTTACTTAATTAAATAATAATAATAATCATGACAATCTTGTCATTGCATTGAAAAGTTTATAATCTTACAATAACAATCACCCAGAAAGAATATTCATCAATACTAACAATAAATCTGTAAGGGTCGGTCATGGTTACTTTGTTTTCAGAGATATCGTGTTTATAGGCTCTATACATGATACTGAAACTAAATTGACGATTTTTAGAATTTTTCTCTGTATGTATGTATGTTCCTCCATAACTGAAACGAATTAACTGATTTTCATGAAACTTGGTAGATAAACATTTGGACGTACGGGACAGAGGATAGGCTACTTAATATTTTTCAACGCGGACGAAGTCATGGGCACCAGCTAGTTTTTTATAAGAATTGTGAAGTTGAATGGATAAAAATTAAGTATTCAGTCACCAACCCAAAAAAAAAACTGACAGTTACATAATAATATTATAGTCTAGTGAAATGTTTATTTCATCGAAGTTTTCGAACAACCACCAACATTTTTCATCTTATTATTCATAAAATAGCTTAAAATAACAAAACAAAATGACTTGCCTTTATAAATCTTTTGGCTTTCGTTAATAATCCTAGTGTTGTGTGTCGGGACGCTTCGGGACCGAGTGGGACCATATCCTTCAATTTTTCCAAGCAGTTTCTTAAATGTGCTCTCCTGTAACAAAATGAAAACAATGTTAACATAACGACCCTAGAGTCTTTTCTATGCATAGCTAATAGTATTATACATTTGGTATATGGTGAAATGTGCATTGGTAAAAGCATCAGATCACTAAATTCAGAAAACTTTCAAGAACGCATCAAAACACTTTGCCTAGTTTAGAAGAACTAAGTAAATCTATATATAAACTGAACAGATACACTGTAGTAGGAGTATTGCGAGATTTCTTTATCATCAACGGGCAAATTTTATGTAAATCTATATTAATATTGGATACTAGATACTAGACTTCCCAATTGTACCCCGGTTGACGGCCGACGGATATTACGGCCGCCCAATTATTCTATTTTCGGGTTAATCCTAATATTCTTAATAAAAATAATACACGTCCATTTTATCCAATAGAATTACGATTCCAATAATTCTATTTCCATAGCATCCCATTCGGTGAACGCAGAAATAGTTTATACCAGGTATTTCTAGATGTATTTTTTGCGTAATGCTTCTTCCATAAGATAACAACAGGCATTACTAGAATCTGCCCACGAGGTTTTTTTTTTTGGAAGATTCAACGTGGGAGAGTATATGCTTTAATGAGCACAGATCCTTTGCGTTGACCCGTGAATTTACTCAAAGCAACCGTACAGTAATAAGAAATAATAAGAGAAAGTCAATATTGCAAAGGAAACTACAGTCGTTTCACACGAAACAAGAGCCATAGCCGCAGGAAATTTTTGTACGCTCACTAACAAAGCTTATTTATAAACCACTAGATTTCGTCTGCGACTTCATCCGCCCCTTTTTCTTGGATGTTAAAACATTTTTTTTTGTCACTGACAATTTTCTCATCACTTCGGCGATGTTTTCTCATCACTTCGGAACAGTAATTTTTGTACCCTGGACGCGGACAAAGTGTATGGAAAATTTACTTCGGATAATAGTTTCGGAGATTTGCGGTTCTGAACTAACGAACATAAATTTTTGTACATATAGTTTACCATTTGTTCGCAAGATTTCAAAATATGTCATACAACATACATATTTTCAAAGCAATACAAGATGATAATAATAACAAATAATACGAAATTTCTAAATACAGCAATGAATTCTGCTTAGAACAATCTTTGTAAAAGCATTTATTTAGTGCAAAAACAAGCAAAAATTTATAGGATAATGATTTGAGGGATTATATTTTGATAAATATGCTGTGTGTTCTTATACAGCACATTATGCTGTATGCTGTAGAACAGCACAGTGAAAAAATGGCATGGCTGATGTTATTTCTCTTACTCACCGATCTTCGTCCCTTATCCTAACTCCTAATCACTTTTTGACCACAGACAATTTTTATTATATTGTAGCTGACCCGGAAAACGTCGTTTTGCAAAAAAAAAAAACACAAAATTTCATCAAAATCGGTCTAGCCGTTTCGGAGGAGTTTGGCAACAAACACCGCGACACGAGAATTTTATATAAGATGTGACTACCCCACTATTTTAACCAAACACATGACAAAATTATTTGTAGTAGCAACATTTCTAAAAGAAATTTATAATAGTATGAAACGACTGAAGGTATACTTATGGGGTAATAAATTAAATATGTCAATTGGTATAATAACATCTTATGAACTTTTTTAACACGAAAGTACGACGAACTTAACATAATTGTATACTAAATGGCTTTGTTGTTCTTTTTATTAAACCAAACTACTGACTGGAAAGAGCAAGTTATATTAAAATTTAATTTGAAAATGTACTAAAACTTTTTTTTATTGTATTGACTACTAAGTTTTGTGATATGCTACGTAAGTATAATAGAAAATTTATTTAAACGAACTACATGAATTCTCATCATATTGTTCATGTAAGCTTCAATATTTCCATTTTGCAAATATATATACTAACATTATAAAGAGGTAAAACTTTATATGCTTGTTTGTATCTTCGAAACCACTCATCCGATTTAAAAAATTCAGGATGAACATATGCTAAATATATAAAAATAAAGATCCAACGGCTGGCAAAAGTATTACGTTGGTCGTTATATTGGTCTACATATTTTGTCAGGCGTTATATCTTTTATTTTTCGACTCGGACGAAGTCGCGGGCACCAGCTAGTCATTTACAAATCTGGACACAATAAGACCACTGTGAAATAACAGTACTACTGTTGTGTTTTGGTGATTATGGAATGTTTCTATTCCCTTATTATCCCTTATGCTTTATCCAGTCAAAGTCAACGCCTAATAAGCCCTATCGACATTTAAATAAAAATATTCTATTTCATTATTTCGACAATTATTTTGTTGTATTATATTATTTTTTCTATATTTATCAACCAGAAAGTTCATTAACAAATTCTGATATTTTAAAAGAACGATTGTTTACCTACATAAAAATGTATAACTACAATTCGTATAACTAACTAGCAGATATTCTCAAAGAATAAATAAAATATTCAAAAAAACATATGAACAAGAGCTACAAGCTTCTTCATTTCCATTATGAATTACGTGAGCTTACAAAACTCGTAGCTAGTTTTTATAAGACATTACAATCCGGGAAATTGTTAATTTATTGCTGTGTTATTCCGCACGTTGGGGAAGTGAAAAAAATAATAATCTACAAGGGAGAAAGGGGGAAATGGTAGCTAATTTGCGGGAGGTAAACGTGGTAATATTAATACTAATACGAATACAAACATGAAGGACTGTCGATTTTAATATAATTAAAATAAATGTGTCTTAACTAAGAGTACAAATTGTTATTGATTTAATTAAATAAATATACATAAGCAAAATGATAGAAAATTTGGCTGTTGCTTATCCATTTTGTAACATAAAAATAAGTATCAGTAATACAATATGTCTTCGGAGCGTTAATTTCTTTCTATATAAAATACTAGTGATATTGACACTATATAAACTACTAGCAAGTCTCTTCTGGCTTCGCTCAGAATTGAAATATTGAAAAGTCCTTTCTTAGCGATACTTAGGTTCTAAAAGAAATCATCTTATTGGAGATCATCATGAAATAAAAAAAAACGTGTGCTGTAGCATTTCAAATCGCGTGTCAAATGTCATAGAAGTTACCACCAAGCCTTAAATGTATCGTCAACCAGCTTGCCTGTATTTTTAATTTATAAAAATGACAATGAATCACAATAAAATATGCCATGAGCTTTAGAATTTCATAGCGCGTTTTAGACATATCAAAGCCCTTGCGTAAGCCTATCAATCGTCAACCTGCTTTCTACCGGTCTTTCTAATTAAAAAGAAATGTACTAAAATGACAATGCAGACAGTTGAATGTCCAAAGTTTTCGTTTACGTGTAATTAAACGAGTGCGCTCAGTTTTTACCTCAAAAGGGTTCGAACTAACTTTGTTTGGACTGCAGCAGACCAGGCTTGCGGAAATTCAACGAGGTTTGTTCTGTGATTTTTTTGGCACATGAATAGTAACTCGGCCCTTTGCTGTCCTTTATGAATGCTCTCCAGTCGGAGTTTTACCCTTTGCCCGTCATACAACTTTTACTGCGTTCTGGCTTTAATAGAGCGTTGTATTGTATGTACAATATGTCATAGCTTCAGCTTTGCATTAAATTTTTAATCAATTTTTACTTTTAGACTATTAATTCTTCAGACTAAATTTCATACTTTTAACATGTATGTATGTATGTATTGTATGGAACGTTATGATATATAACAAGGTGTCTATAAAAAGAGTTTACATAGTAAGAAAAGTAAACCAAAGGAAAGGAGATAGCCAAGGCAAGTTGCATATGCCTTCAGACTAAATTTCAGACTAAATTTCATACTCTAAACAATAGTAAATTCTTTTGCATTCACCTACAGTTCGGAATGCACATTCTATGAGAAATAAATGGCAAAAAATTTTCAAAGTTGCTATTTGTATACAATGTATACAATAAACAAATACTCAGCAGCCATTAGTCTCAAGCAACTCCATCAAAACAATCCTTATACGAGTAATTAGCCTTTAATACGTAATTTCTGTTTTTCTACTATATTCAATTTGTATAATAATACTTGAATGCGAGTTGGGACCTTAATATAGAAGTGTATGGATTGACATATAAAAGGTTTATTTAGAACTAGCTGCTGCCCACGACTTCGTCCGCGTTGAAAAATATTAAGTAGCCTATTCTGTGTCCTGTACGTCTAAATGTTTATCTACCAAGTTTCATGAAAATCAGTTAATTCGTTTAAGAGTTATGGAGGAACATACATACATACATACATACATACATACAATACCTACACTTACAGATTTATTATTAGTAATGATTGATAATACCAAAAAGTTAAATGTATTATAAATTCTACTATAAAGCTTCTTTGTAATTCAGATGTCACTATGAAGTAAAAGTTGTATAAAAGCCAAGTAGGTAATTATATCTACAAACTTTGAAAACTACTTGAAGCAAAAGTTGTGCCTCAATTTCTCATGGACGCTAATGGATGTTAGTTCTTGTGAAACGTCTTGTCAAGAATGACATAATATAAGACATAATATCTATAACAACTGTTAAGTATGTTATTTTTTATATATGAATCACACAAAAGATACATTTCAATTTGAAAAAATGCTGAGAAATATAACACCGCTCTCTGAGAATTAATATAAATACTTAATTAGACAAGATGGTACAATCTAGTCATCGCTAATAGATATTGAATATTTTTTTTAATTAATGTTGAAATTGTTTTAATTTATATTAAAAAAGAAAGTAGCAATGATAATCTTTTAGTGACGTGTGTTTAGTGACAAATAATATCTAAATAATATAAAATCACTCAAATTAGATAGCGATATGTATTCATTAATAATTTAGTTTTTCATTATTAAACTAGATGGCGTAACGTATTCTCAGTGAATGATAGCTTCGAGAAAATCTGAGAGTGAATTCGGAAAGCTTATATCCAATAAGTTACTTTTCTTACTCTTTTACTAACCATGTAGGCAAAACCATAAAAGAGACTAACTTAGACTAAGGGTAGGCGTTCTAACTTTTGGGCGTCTGCCTTCCACCACTGTGACTTTGGATCACAAGCTGTTTCATTGAATTTTCGTTCCTAGATCTTCGTCGATTCACAATAGCACAATCCACGAAAGCCTGTCCCTAACTTTGAGCTCCTCCAAAATCGATTTCTTCGTGCGAAACAATATATACCTACATGGGATATTTATGAGCCGTCTCTAGCACCACATCTCCAGTGCATCAATTTTGGTCATGCAGTTTCGGAGATGAGGTTTCAGACCCGTTTAGAAATATCGAAAAAATAAGAGATTCCATAAGCGGAAAGACAAGGGATTAAACATTGAATTAATACCGCTCATAACGTATTTTAAGCGATGACTTAATAAACGCACAGTAGGCAAATAGAAGTGCATTCGACGCAAGCGGTCAGGAGATGCAGTTCCGGCCCACGTCGAGTGCATAAAGCGAACAGTGACTGTGTTATTGCATGCACAAATTAATTTCAGGTTACATTCGCCGGCCGGCGCGGACGGCGGCCCCACTTCCGCCGGATATTGGGCCCAGCCCGAAGGCAACGTTTCTACTGTTGGCGCGCTCGCCTACATCTATGGAATAATTAACTACCACGCTATTATTGCTATGAAAACGTCATCGTAGACCTGCGAATCAAGGCGAAGCTGGAATTATATTTTATTTATTTATTTATGAAACACAAGATAGTGTTCTCTGGTGTGATCCATTGTTGTAATTTTGTTTGTTTATTTGTTACACGACTACTTCTGTGAAAGTAACAAGTCATATGTCTTAAAATTATTTTCACATTATTAGGTTTCCATGTGCACTTTTTAATATTTAATTGGAAATGATATAATACTACGCTATTTATGCTAGATTAAATGACTATATTTCAAAGTATAACGAACATTATATAAATACTCGTATCTATTCTAACATTTCATTAATTGCCTGTATTAACTCAACACGAAATTGGTTACGAAAATGAAGACCGTATTTAAGCAAGGCCACAGGAATCTAATATAACAGCGAGTTTAGTTCGCAAAGATAATTACAAATCGCGTGTGCTAGAACCGTTGTAACACAAACCGTCGAGAAACGCGAGAAACTCCAGTCCATTGGATTTAATATTCAAATCTTAGTAAAGGTTAAACTTAAGGCTATAAAGGCAATGATATCGCGAACTAAACGTTTATATTATGGCCGAGTCACACAAAGTTAAACTTATACGAATAGTTTGTGTTTGGAGAGGTATAGCAACAAAATTGCTTAATTTTACGATCGACCAATTCTTCTAGTTCTTCTTTGACGAAATACATACAAAATATTTTGTAAAAAATATATAGGATATCCCTAGTGATTTCATCCTGTAAGTAGCCACCTGCCATTGAGTAGACCGTCAGCCTGTCTGAGGCCCTTATCGTAGTAAAAAATGTCTTAATTGCTTTGGAACACTGATATTTTTTTTACTTACGAGGAGTATTTCCGTAGCGGTTGTAAATGTAAACCCTACGAATATTATTTATTCGTAGTGTAAACCCTTAAATAAAACATACTTGTTACGTGCTACGAGCGTCTACGTGAAGTGCGTAGCCACATTTGCTACGCGGGTGCTACAAAATTACGCTACGATGCTACGAGAAATGCGTAGACATTTTTTCTAGACGGTTGAGATAGATATCGAATTTCTGATTTCATACCTATCATTTTTAACATACATTTTACAAAAACTATATTTTTAAAATTAACAATCGTGCAAGTGATACATTGTAATTGCATAATGATAATTATCAAAGCAATTGGGTCATATTTATCCACCCACTTAGCATTAATATCCCAAGAATTTTTTATTTAAGATCAAAGAATATTCATTTGTGAGAATATCTGGTTCCAAATTTAAATGTAGTATTACTTTTTTTATTGCAACGGAATTGGTGGCCAGAAGTATAAGTTCAAATACAGCAAAAAAGTTTACAATATCCCGACGTAACCTTTCCGAGAATATTTTACCGCGACCTATAGCGTCTAACGCCTAACATTCACGCGTCATAAACCACGCCCGAAGATAGTTTTGCGAGGTTTAATTCAGTGCAACATTCGGGACAATGTTATCAGCGGAGTCTCCGAGCGCGGCAACGTTTTACGACATCGTAAATTAAGTATTATCGGGCCTAACGTAAAATCCGCGCTTCTCGGCTATGACTCGAACACTCGTAAAAAAGTCATCAAGCTAAAATTGGGCGCACTCTACTATGATAATGTAGCGGACAATCGAGGTAATTACTGGGGCCCGGCTACCGGTATAAACTATTCAATTTATGGCGCATCAACTTCTCTTTTATAGTCAAATGGCGGCAGGCGGGCTGACAGTCCAGTACCGGTACCAGTCACCAGACTGTCGTCACCTTAGACACAAGCAACCTGAGTAACCAAATAATTTATTTAAAACTTTACTGTCACTGTCACCAAAAATAGTTATTTTTTTATGTTTCACAACTACATTAATGTACTTTTAATGACTCGACTTTGAATCTTTTATTATTGCCAAATTTTTGTCAAAACGTAATGTGCCCCTGTACCTACTACAAAATTTCTGTTTAAAAATGCAAGGCGTACAAATTCACGGCAGTCGAGTACAATTCCTGTATTGTGCTAAATATTTTCACATTACAAAAAACGCAATTCAACTTCTCAATTACCAGTTTTTACGTAAGCAAACAATATTCACAATTATTATTAAGAATAATAAAGCATTGCCTACTGGAGACTAACAAACACCGGTCGCAATAAAACAGTAAATATACGTACAGTACAATGGAGCCATGTTACGCCCGTGTAACTACAAGTAGGTAATCACAATAAGGTTCTGTTTTACGGGCAGTGGACACGGATAATGCGCGTCGGACAAACATATAAAGAGTTATGAGTATGAGTGAGGGATGGGAGGGAGGGAGTACTCACATAAATACGGGTACATCCACGTAGCCTATTAAACAGGAAGCGGATAGTTAATGATTCTCTACAATTAATAGCTCGAATTCATTGGAAACTATGAACTTATAAAGACAGTAGGTACAAAAGCTCTTCGCGCTTTTAGCCACGTATACTCTGAACACATTTCGCACAGCAGAAAGCTAATTAGTCGGTAATTCCTTCGGTATTGTAAATAACAAATAACTGTCATCATTTCATTCAACTTGTCTTTTTCCAATTTCTCTTTCTACTAAATCTTGCCTGTTTCTCTATTATTCTTTTTATTTGAATTATTTGAACTGAAGTTATTAAACATTGTTTCTCATAACCCTTTCATGTGTAACCCTTACATGTTAAATGAAAATTGACGAAGCTAAGAGAAAGCTTGAATAACTAATTTTTTTTAAAAATTTGGTTTATTATAACTAAAAATTTTATTTATCCTTTTCCTTCATTCATTAGCTATAAAGGTGAAAAACAACAAAACAAGTCACCTCCGAAGACAGTCTTTGTCACTTCCTTGTTATATAAATATCACAATACATCTCTATGGGTATACGTCTGCCTCAACAACAGGATTTCATACAATTTATAGAATTAGTATTTATTAGGTTTTTTGTTTAGAAATTTATAATTTACACTATTTATATATAAAAATATGTGTATCGCTATATGAAATATATGAAATATATGAATCTAAAAATATATGAAATCGCTAAACTCCAATCCGGTTCCACCAAACACCGTGAAAAAGTGAAAATAAGTGTTTCTTATTTTTCATGGGGAGTTTTTGTGCTCTCAAAATTCAAGGCTGACGATTCCGCAAAGCACTGCTAGTTTTATTGTGAGAATACAGTTCTCAATAAATCAAGCAATTACAATAAAACATTTTGTATATTGAGCATATTTGTAGAATTCTTTCACTATTTGAAATTTATATCATTCCAGATGGACACACAGACTTTATATTATGTAACATTTATGTATTCTGAGTCCACAAATTGCACCGGGGCGATGCAACCAGGTGTACGTCGGTCTAATATCTCTCTATATATAAAAAATACGTGTAACTGTTCCTCCGCGATGAACGCCTAAACTACTGAACCCGGACGAAGTCGCGTGTGTCAGCTAGTATAATATTATAATGGCGAAATTTGTTTGTTCGTTATAATGAAACTACTTAAAATATTGCCAAAATCAGAGCTATTTTTTAGTAGAAACTTAGTAAGCGCAATCAAATCACCACTTGGTGAGCCAAATATAAGGCGGACAAAGCCAGGGCGCACAGATATACATTATAATTAAATTTTTAATTAGTAGAGAGAAGTCGGTGTATCATAATCAAGTCGAAACAAACGGTTTTCGGGCAAACCGCAGGCAACCTTAATTACTTTGGACATTTAATGCTGATTAAATGGGGCGTTTAATATTGTATTAGAATATATTTACTGTAGTAACTGGGAAGAATTTACATCCTTTTTAAAAATTACAATCTAATCGTGAGACTAGTTGTCCATAGATTAACACGGTTCTTAATGTCTATGTTAAAGGCGAATAGTTTGATTTTGATGCAATCTTGCAACGTGAAAGAATATTGGAATGAAAGAACGAAAATGAATTCCTATTTTATAGCTTATTTTGAAACCTTTGAACTTTGAAGGTACGCATATCTGGTTAAAATTAGCTTAATTAATAACTGGTTATGAAATATGATTACCTACGTGGACCAAAGGAATGACATATAGGTACAACATACGATTTTAATTAACCCAAGATGTGAGATGTCAATTCAAGATTCAATTGAGTGAGAACCATCACGCAGCCTGCTAAAGTAATATATTAAAAAAAAAAAAACAAGCATCGAAACGCTGAACATGGATTTTATAACAACGGACATCGTGCAACAAATGAAAAAGCTCTCTCCAATAAATACATATATAGAGGCAGCAGACAGCGACCAAAAAGAGAGGATAGGATATGCCGTGTCCTCTTAATCCGGTATATGTTCGCACGAAAGCAATCACGTCCCGTCAAGCGGCCATATTTCAAAATAATTGCATTACGCTCACCCACACGTAGAGGCATTCGAGTCGCTACTACGAGCGTACGCTACGCTTAGGAAATGATATACCACGGCGACACCGGGATCCCGTGGCGATTTGCGGGATTCAATAGATAAACATACCTATATTAAATTTGACAAGACATATTAACAATGCAGCGTATTGAAAATTACAGTTAATTTTTATAATTTCAAAAAAAAAAAACTGCACCTACCTTACCAGTGTTCTTATATTTTTATCGTATCATATTTCAACGACTCTGGTGTACGATAAAAACTAGAATAAGTTTATATTGCACTTTGTAGCATGTTAAAAAAAATATCACATATAACTAAATAATACTTAGTTGCTAAAACATCAATCATACATATAAAAAAATCATTGTTTGTCTGTGCGTTTGTGCATGCTAATTTTAAGAAACGGCGTATCCAACATCAGTTTTCAATGATGCATTGTAGTAAACTTCCAGTAATTCCAATCATTTTACAAACAAGAAAATACGCTCTATTCCGAATACCACGTGTACGAAGTTGCGGGCACAGCTAGTAATTAATGAATATAAAAAAGATTTTTTATCATTATTAATGTATTATAAATGTACCGGTTCAATAACTGCAACGCAGTATCCCGCCTCATTGAATGAATAGTGAAACTCCTCAAATGTTTACCTAATTTATGATTAAAAAAAACCTTGCTGCGTCCCGCTGAAATCTGGGAACCGCGGGATTGAACATGCTCAGTCCCGCAAATACTGGCATTTAGATATCATGTTGCGGGATTTTACTCTCTAGCTACGCCATTACGAACGCTACGTAGCAAGTGCGTAAGTGGTGTATAGCTACGAAACACCGTTGAAAGCTGATGAATATTTATTTATTCAATATCTCAACACTAGGCGTTGTCAGCCGTTTCTTTTGCTCTTCTTTCCCTGATATATTGCCCAATGGTACGACACTTAAGGTAAAAGTATTTTGGAGACAAATAAATATGCCTTCGCCTTGGAGTGTTATGGAAGTTTCTGTATATAAACAATAAATCTTTAGGCGACTGTTAGCTATAAGTAAAGGTTGATTTGTTCTAGCCTGGTTTCGATTTATGCCTGGCACGCGTGGCGGGAGGTTATATAAGAATATAGAACAATGCTTGATCTATAAAAGTAATTTTTACAAGAGGTAAAATATTGAAAGATTCTATTAAAAAACAGTTAACAATTAAAAACAGTTATTTTACAAAGTAAAACTTTATAATGAATAACTAAAATATTTTATATGTATAAATAATTCAACAAATTAACGAGTCCATTGGTCGAGTAGTCAAAAGGTGCTTGCATTAGCGCTCTGTCTCCGGCTCACGAGTTCGATTCCCGAAAAAGCCTACTTTGGAAATGAACTTTTCAAAGTTTATTTTGATCTGGATGTAGGGTTCCGACCCCAGTTAGTTGTAAGGTTATTCCATAACACATGCCCATAAGTGCTTACTTTAGGGGCCATTAAATAGATTCGTTTAGTCGATTTATTTAATTTTAATTATGAAATTTTTGAAAAGCTGCAGATTTTTTTTTTTTTATACACGACACAACTCTTTGCCTATTAAAATAGTATTGTAGAGGAAATTTATTCACTACCAAAGTCATTAGAACTAATCGTACATTTTATTGGATTTATAGTTAACATTCAGCGCGCCGAAAAAAGATTTTTTCCTTTCGAATCTTGTCAGTAATAGCAGCTTGTCAACTGTAAACAGGTCGAGCGTTGGAAGGCTATAATATAATGTACAATCCATCATTGGTTGCATGCTATGATTTCCTCTATGACAAATTACTGGTTTTTACGGCTCCTCGCACGTGCCCTAATGGATTTGTCCGCTTTTGTTTCTGTTGAAGTCATTTGTAATTCTAGCACAGATTTGTCATCGTTCATATCAAAATTTCACTATGTTCCACGATGGATGCGAGAGTGTTTGATTAGGTAATATTTCTTTTACGTGAATCCGATCGGTTACATAACGCTGATACAAAAAAGAAATTTACATATATGAGAAGCCGCAGTATTGAACTGTCCTTGAACAGACTCCATAATTAAGTTATTATAAAGTTGTAAATAGGTATATAAGTAACAATAATTTCGTTGATTGTCCTTTAATGCTCTTTGCTTTGAAGTATGTAATTAAAATATTATTTTCAATGTACGTGTAGGTAGAAATAGTCTTGAAGTCGGTTTTTGTTTTTTTATAAAAATAATTTTATTAAGGTTATGAAGTTAGAAATTATTTAGAGGTTTCCAATCATCATCTACCAATGACGCGTGGTATAGTTTGGTAAAAGCTTTCTCTGCTTTCGACTGTACATACGCAAATATGAACGCATCGTGAATTTGTAGCTTTATGTAAGCAGAAATGCAACGCAGGATATTTGAATATAACTTACGCGGGCGGCGCGCGGTCAAACGCAATCTGTATGCAAAACGCGAGTCACATGCATCATGACACCTCGCCTTTGCGGGGCCACTTGCAAATGCATTACAAAATTACTTTACCGCCGACATATTTTCTATTCAATACTTCATTTCGTTTACATTCACAATGTCAATTGTCTCAAAATGTTCAATGTTTCAATTGTCCAACCTAGAAATTTTAGTATCCCTTAATGAAACCTGAACGAAGACTAGACGTTACACAACCGAAGATAGGGATTTGGGAAGGAATAGTAAAATGGGCTCTAGCATTCCTTGCTATTATTTTCATGGTGCTCTTTTTTGAGGGGAGATTACTGGCGCCACATTAAATAAAATGAAAAAGTCATAATAAAAAAGTATTATAATCGCTATATGAATGCACGTGAATTAGTTTATTAATAACTAGCGGATCGCTCCCGGCTTCGCCCGGGGTGCATTTTTTTTACGTAAAAACCTTCCCTGATTATCCCTCTATCTATGAGTGAAGACAGAATTAAAATCGGTCCACCCGTTCTCGAGTTTTGCCCTTAGCAACACATTTAGAGATTCATTTTTATATTATAGATTAATAGGAAATTTTAATAAGGATTTTTTTTAAAGTAACAATTTCTCTCTTATTGTAATAGTGTTTAATTGTTTATTTTTTTAATAATCCAGGAGCTCTCTTCTCTAGTAAAAGTGATAACTTAACCACTCGTCTAACAGGTTCTATAAATTATTAAAATTTCTAAAATCAACTATTTAATTTAAAAAAAAAAAAAAAGAAAACAATTCAATACCGTCTCGTGGTTACAGAGACATGGTCTTAACAAAGTTTAATAGTTATGCGATGGGGGTATCAACGAAATTCAAAGCTTGTGTGTCGCGGGCCGTTCCCGACCTGCGTAGACTAAATTACACAAGTTCACATATCTGTTGGACCCAATCTGTATGCAAAACGTCCCGGGGGCGAGGGTCTCATTTCCTGTAACCTCCCTCCCCCCCACCCGCCAGCTCTCCCCCCTGTCCGCCGGTATCCTGCCTTCGTCCCCCGCACGCCCGCACGCGACTGACCTATCCCAGGAAAGATGGACGGATGTAAAAATGAAAAAAAGAAAAGCCTCGCGGCTATATCACGAATGCACCTTGTTTTCATAAAAAAAATATATGCCTACCCGCATACCGCATTGTTGTAATTTTTATCGTAATGTAAAATGTCCTAGTCAAAATTAAATCTTACAATTAGTACAAGTTGTTTTAGAATTATACTAGACTAGCGACCCGTTTGCCGACTTCGCCCGAGATGCAATTTTTTTTTTAACCTTCCTCGTGTTTATCCCTCTTCTATTAGTGAAAACCGTATCAAAATTATTTGAGTTGATTAGAAGAGTTAGCAAATAAATTAAATTTTGACCGTCTAAATTTTGTAATCATTTTGTTCGTGCGAAGCAGGAGTTTATACAACAATTTTTATACTTGAATATTTTGTAATTATCGTATTAATTTATTCATAAAAAGGTTTTTCCGACAGTCATTATCTATGTACGCCAGTTTCGGCGTAGATATTGTATTTGGCTCAGTTAGAAACCGTTAAATAAAGTCTTTCAGATCAGATAAATGTCTTCAGCCGTCATTATCCAGGTAGGCTCATTCTATTCGTCGATATTATGAATAATAATTATGAAAAGTATTATTAATTAGGCTGCGGTTAGTTCGAGATTCGGTCGTCAAAGCCAAGCGTCGCTACTTGATTATCTGAGCGGGCTTTGTTTGGCAATTAGATTATGCAGCGAACAGATAACTGCATAACAATTCCGATAACCTTGTTAGCGCTGTCGTCTACCCGCGTCTGCCTCCTCTGACCACTATTTCAATTCCCCTAACATTATTTACACAAAGCCTTATTGTTACTCGACATTTATTTAAGTACTAGCTTTTAGAAGCGACTTCGCCCGCACCTCTTTTCTTGGATGTTAAAATATTTTATTCGATGCTCACAAATTTTTGACAGGCGTTGATTTTTTAATTTTATTTTTGGATGATTTTTTAAAATTATTTATTTTCAACAGTTATTATAAGTTTAGAGTTTGAAAACTTTTTTGAAATTTATTTGAATTTTTATTGTTGTTTATAAAAAAACTAATTAGGTTGTAATAATCCTGCGAAATTACTCTTGTTTTTAATTATTTTAAAACGACGGTGTGATAAAATGTAAAATCACATAAAGCGCAATAATTTGGGATTAAGGCAAGGTTTGCTGCTAAGGTTTGTTTGCTAAAATACTTATTTTTAAATGTATCCCGTTAAATAAAAGGCGAATTATGTGAATTTATATTATATAATCTATTTGTATCGTGGGTACGGTACAAATAGATTTATTGTTCTAATTTATTGTTCTAACTTACTTTTAAACTAATTTTTAATATTGGCCTGAAAAATATGCTAGAAATATGCTAGAATATATTAATGGAGTACTAATTAATACATTTTTAGTCTCAATTAAGTGAAATATCCTTTTTTTATGTTAAGGTCGACAGACAAGCTGACGGTCCACTTAATGGCTACCGTCGCCTATAACACAAGCAACGCTATAGGTGCTGCAAGTTTGCTGCCAACCATAGAAGGATTAAGGATAATGAAGGGCTCATCCCTGTATGGGCTCTAACATCCCTTACTCACTCACACAGCACATAATATGATGTTATTACACGATGGTCTTCTGTAAGAGGGGTGGTTACTGCCAATAACTGCGAACCCTATTATTAAAAATATATACTGCTTTCTCTATTTGTAGTACATAGTACTGTATATATAGATGATGGTGTACTGAAACTCGCGTACTGCAAACAAACCCGCATGCTGTGGACGTCAAACGCACAAACAAATGGGGGTAAAATACCAAATAAATTAAACCGAATCTCGCTTTATCTGCATTCCGCCGGCTTTGTGTACGTAGCCTTTGTTTGTTCTTTAAAAGTATTTACAACTCGGAGCTAATGTAATTCCCGCAGTTACAATAATGCAACTCCATTACAACTGAGTTATAGACGGAGAAGTGCACGAGGCTTTAAAAGCAACGCGTTTGTTGGGCGTTTAGGAGAGTGAGATTATGTACCTACTACACTCGGTTTTGTGATTAATCTTTTCATCTCTCTTAAACCGTGTGTCATTTAGAGAAATAAAATTTAATTTTAATTTGTAACAAAAATTATATATTTCGATAAACTTTCATCTAAATATTAATAGGTAAAGACAAAACAGCTTAGTACATTTTTGTAATTTATTTGTAGATTTTTTAATTTTTTTTTTAAATTAATTTAGGTATTATATTTTAGTGTTTAAAAAGCTTTAGTGCTAATAAAAATAAATTGGAAAAAGTTTCTTCTTACCTTTGAAATGATTATGCTCGAATTTCGATCAACGGACGAAATATAATAGACCTTTATATACATTTATGGAAATAAATGTATGAAAAAATAGAGTATACGTATCTGCCTTGAGTAGTAGTATGACTGGACTCGTCATAATATTACGTTTAGGTATTTATAAACATTGTTAATTATTATTTTTTTAATCTGATCCGACCACAATGTCACTCATCTAATATGCTAAATACTTATAAGCTAAAATAAGAACTGCACTTAGTTGTACTATAGGTGGCATATATATAAGCATAAAATAACAGGTATTTTGTACTGTTAACTTTTGAAAAAAAAAAAAATAGATGAAAGCGAATAGAGAATATAAGTAGCAATGTCGTTGGCGCGTATAAAGTTGAATGCGGTGAAACACTAATACGCTAGTTCCGGGTGACAACACGGAAGGCTGAATAAAGCGGGTTTCGCAACGTGGCTGGAACGCTCGTAGCGGCCGCCAAGCCACCTCGCAACGCGACGAGAAACAACCGAACCACCATAGGGTTGTCACTATACTTTTCTATAAACCTCTTTTAAAAAAAATTACTTTCATTTGATACTTACCACTAACTGACCGAAATTCTAACTTGGTGTGAAATAAAACTATCTTTTTCCGAAATACTAAAAAAACTCAATAGAAATCCGAATAGAAAAAAACAAACGAATCGAATAAATATTTTCACTTACCTTTTATCACAATCGACGTTTTTCATTCTTTTAACTAAGTATAATGTTATTTAGACTGGCATTTTGGTGTAAATGATAATTCAAATAAAAGTTGTGTAAATAATAATACCCACGTAACTTTATAAAATACAGCTATGTTTATTTGGTGATAATCTAGTTTTCTACAGGTGAAAGAATTTTTAAAATCGGTCCAGTAGTTTTTGAGTTTATTCATTACAAACAAAAACACAAATCGTCTCTCTTTATAATAATAGCTTCGCGTCAAAAGTGAACGTATGTATGTAGTGTTACTGTTTAAATATTATTATTATAAAATAAACAATATCGACAAGAAATTTAATAAGCTTCTATACACACAATTGAACCTATCTATTTCGTTGTAACGAACTTATCTGAACTTATTTAAACTTTTGCAATGATAAATATTATTGCCTTCTTTAGAGAATAAAATATATAATCGGCGAAGGGACAGCCCTAGCGGAGGAAGCGAGCCGCGCGCCGGAAATGAGCTCTCGATACCCTCCCGCCCCCGCTCCCACTTTGTCCAAATCAATTTCGCTTTACAGCCCGCCCTACAGAAAAATGCATCGCTAATATTTGAACAACTTATCTGTGCAAATTTCATTTAGCCATTTCTGCTGACATGATAGCTTCTGCTCACAGAATACTGCCTCTTTTTTCCAACTTGATAATTTATTCGCGGTTCTTATATAATATTATATTATATGTATTCATTGGTCAATATATTCTCACTTTAAATAAAATGTAATTTATTGAGATAAAAAAAAACACCTTATTATAGGACATAAAGAAGTATGTGCCAAATTCCATTTTTCACCTTTAAGCATACACATTAGTCAAAATTTTTAAATTAGGATTTTTCTGGACTGGTACCGACTTGTACTACAAAAAAAAAATGGAAATTTTCAACGAAAAGATTGTTGATTTTACTTATTTTATCGGTTCTATAACTTTATTTGACGCTTACAAGATGCTAGCGCATTTGACACTTCCTTGACAGCGATGTCATTCATGATAAATAAGGAATTATAGTAATTTATAATAAAAAAAAGTTTCTGGTCACTTATTTATCTCGGAATATTATTTACTGTTACTGTAACTACTACTAATGATGAATTGAAATGATAAAATTAATTTAAGACTTGTTCTGTTGACGAGACCCATCTAGTGGCAAGTAGAGGAACTGGCTATCGGTTTCATAGTTATTGAACGGCACATTGTGTATTCGGAAACTATTACTAACGTTAAAATATTAAAATGTTCATGCAATTTCATGCAGAACATGTACTGACATGTCCTATGTACAATTTTAGTCTTTTAATAAGTAAATAATTTAAAAAAAAACCACAAGTATTACAGTCTCACAGTAAGATTACAGCTCACAAACTCGCAGCCAACTTACAGACAGACATTCCCAACTCTTCGTTTCCCAGAGTCCTTATAAATAAAAACATCGGCGTTCGCTTACCGCTGTAAAAATTTTAAACTTGGAACAAACCTAACACCAAGTTGGGAAGCCAGACTCGCCTAACCCTGTTTGTTTGCACTGAATTTTCTAACGGACTAGATTGAATTTAAAGTTCAGCAGCGGTGGATAAGGGGAGTCACAGGAGTTATCAAGTGGCGTTCTCCTAAGACTGAGCATTTTGTCAATAGCTACGATATCCACACTAATATTAATAATGTGAAAGTAACTCTGTGTCTGTCTGTTACCTTTTACGCCTTAACTACTCGACTGATCATCATGAAATTTTGCAAACACGCCATGAAATGCAAAAAAAAAAACGCCATTCTCACAACGTAGTTCTTGCACTACAAAAAGTAGTGAAACATATGAGAATGGAAAAAAAAGTCAGCTACTTTAGTTAATATCTATGGAAGCACCTATTCTACAATTTTGTTATAAATTATTATCTAATCAATTACCTATCGTATCAATATTAGACTTTATTATTTTTACTCTTATAACAATTATATTGACATGACAATTGCACGGTAACATATTATACTAATTTAAATATCTACTTTATTCTTAAGTGCACTTTTTAAATTTACTTAATAATCGAAAATCTAACGCCTGCTTGACGCCTTTTTTTTAAAAAAAAAGAGAACTTATATAAAAACGACTCGCCTGTGTCAGTGCGTAATAATATACGAATAGAGGCGGAAAGAATAATAGATATGATAGGTAAAAAAAATGTTTATGGACCTTCATTTTCCATTACAATGTAACATAATATCGTCGTACTTAAGGCCTCGGAGACATGACAACAGTTAACTTGAATGTTTATGATCGAGTTAGGAGAAAAAGTCGCGTAAAAATATATTTAGTGGAAGGTAAACTTCAATGAGATTGGCATTCCGTATGCGAATTCGCGTAATAACAAGTGCGGACAAGGGGCGGGCTATCGTACAAAAAAATAAGTCCATTCTTGTTTTGACAATCCCGAGTTGGCAACTCAAACTAATTCCAATTTCTATGAACGCGACGGCAGTGTTATTATGATTGACATATGATAAAACTTCTTTGTTGGGGCTCGCGATGAAAGCGCGACTGTCTTTATATTAAGGGGAGTGTATACAATAGCTTTTATAATGAACTGGCTGGTGCGCACGACTGCGTACGCGTTGTAAAATGAAAAATATAACACATGAATAATGCCTGATATATCTTTATCGCTGTGATGACGGTGGCGTCGATTTTTTTAATATTTTTTAGATGTTCCCACGGAATCATAACATTTTCCACGATAGAAAATAATTTCCTTTATGTAAATCCAGATAATGAGCTATGTGTGTGTCAAATCAAATTTCAACTCTCAGCCGTTTTCACATTGTTGAGGAACAAGCATCCAAACGCACAAAATTTTATATTTATGTATTTATTATAGATAAAAAGTTATCTTAATAATATTTACATAGTCCCAGAAAACTGGAAAGCAGTTTGTCTACGGGAACAAATGACTTAAGTCTAAATGACTTAAGCTTAGTGAATTTAAAGTAATTACATTTTTAGTATAAATTACTAAAAATTCAATATTTAATTAAATTAATAAATTTAAATTTCATTAATTTATTTTTTAACTTACTTATTTTCCTCTTTTGCAATGTTTTCGGGCAACAAAGGCAGATAGAGATTAGATCTACAGATTTGTTGTTAAATAACTTAGTTCTACAAAAACGACTGTTCTGATCAAAGAAATCCTTAATCATTTTAAACGTGAATCTATGGTAGCAATGAACAAAAAAAGTAATGAAAAAATAAATAAGAATGTTACTAAGGATATGGTAATATTGAATTTCCACTAAACATTATATATTAATAAAAGCTGATGATTTTTCTTGTACTCTGTCATTTATAGTTTCAATTATTGAAAGCGCAATTATGACAGTATGGTATGCAAGTTGTATGAAAGCTATAATTATAAACCTATAGCAGTTTAGAGCGTCTATTATTATGTTAATAATGCAAGTGACATAAAAATAGGCATTAAAACTAGACAAAATTAACTACAAAGAATTGAAACGTCTAAAGAAAATTCTAGTTATACCTACGGTCAAACACTCGAAACTAAGGTTTGCAAAGCAATAACTTTTATTTTATTGGCAAGGCTTTACGTCAATCGTTTCAGCCCATTAGAGTATAAATATAATAATAATAATAAAACTATAATACAACTAGAAAAATGTCAAAAAAACACAAAATATCATAAGAGCACAATATCGCGATCGAATAACAGTACTTACACTTAATAAAGTCGCAAACACTAGCTATTATGTAAAAAAAAATATAATATTTTGAATAACGTTCGCGTGTCTAACCTACCCCTTAAAACGGATGAAACATGAATTACGACCACATTAGGAAGATTTCCACTCGATTGCGTGCAAATATCAAAAAGTAATGTCAGCCGTCAAGTGTCACTCCACGTATCTGTTTGTCAAGGCCGACACATCTATTTATTTGTAAGCGATTCGTTTCGATACAAAACGGCACAATATTTACACGCTATTAATGTTCCTTTTTTCATATTTTTTTTTATAATATAAAGGTGGCAGACAGGCTGGCGGCTCACTTGATGGTAGGTGGTTACCGTCGCCTAAGGACACAAGCAAGGGAGTGCTAGTGCGATGCCTACCCTGTAGAAGGCGCTGCCCCCATCTAACTCTTCTAAGATGTTTTCAAGTGAACGAAAAGTCTCTAGTTAGATCGTACAGTTCTTAAAACATTTATCAATACGACTAAATAATATTTATTGAATTTTCTAACAAACTTAAGAAAAGTATCCCTACTGGTAGGGATAATTGGAGAAAAATTCCATTTATCCTTACCAGGCGGGGATACTTAGTAGCTTTCTTAGTAGGGATAGGTGGAACGGGCACACACGTATTAACCTGTTAAGTTAAAGTAATATGTTTCTCTTATATTTTTTATGCATTAATACAAATTTAGTAACTGTTTACGAGTGAAGCACGCGCAGTCGCTATTAGTGAAATAAATGGTACTAAAGAAAACCTTTCACTTAAAAACGTGGCACGATCTCTTGCCTCTGCAAACGCGAATATATCTACATTTTCAGATATCTCTCGTATCACAAACCAACAATAGCGAGGGTCTTCAAACGTCTCGAGGAAACCATACAGCACAATTTTCTCTGCTTTCGCAAACATATTGAATTTTAAATTGGATTTTGAAACACCTTTTATATCGCGGAGTGGTTCTGTAATGACTATTTTTAAATGAATCTTAAAGATTATAATTTACTAGTTGTTTGCACACGACTTAGTCCGAGTAACTTTATATTACGTAACGCAATTATCTCTTGTAAAACGTTACGATGCTTTACAGGGGTGGGCGGGGAATCCCTCAGGTGTATTGTACGTCATTTTTATTTTGTTCTCCTATATTGGCAACCCTTTTTGTTAGTAAAAATGGTCACTTGGTAAACTTGGTCCTAAACGTAACGTTAGGGAGGGTATAGGTAAACGAACGACGCGTTACATGGGAGGGGGGGAGGGGGGTGTTTAAAATCTTCAAAAATTCAAAAAGTTATGTAATACTTGAACGCCTCCTAACTAGTTTTTGAGTTTATTCATTACAAACAAAAATAAAAAAATACTAATATTTCCTCTATATAATATTAGTATAAATAGAAGTTTAGTAAAGGACACTGCCAAAACTGAAAATAATCACATATTGAATTGAATATTGTATTAAGTTATAAGAATTTATAAGCTTTAAGTCTTATAAGCTCACTAACCCTTAAGGTACATCTCACATTACCTTCTTGAATTGCACCAGATGTATCCTAAATAACACCGCTTCGCTCGTCTCTTGGATCTTTAAACCGAAATGCGAGCCTAATTTAGGAATCCCCACTAACTAACGCGCCGCCGACCGCCACGCGGCACACCGCGTACATAACATACATATACTTACAACTCATATACGGTTACATAACGTACTGTTTTAGCGAACAACGTGGTAACTTACAATACGCGAACAGCACTCTTCTTGATCTCTTTTATGATTCCCCAACATTCGCCTAGGTGGCGCTGTACGAGGGTGAGAACTAAGTAATAGGTATATGGGAGAATTTGATGTTTCAACTTACTATAATGCGAATAACCGAAGACAGAATGCGACGCACGCAACACATTCGCGCCACTTATTCAACTCGCGAAAATAATAACACACGCCAGCAATTCTATTATTTAAAAAAAAACCATACCTACAGCTATTGACACCCTAATTATAAATGTACATTATAGCTAGGATGTTTTTACGGAAAAACATGAAAACATCCTGAGAAAATGTTACAAATTCTGCACATTTTAGAGATTAATTTTATATTAGATAAAAAATTAATTTCAGTTTTTTGTTTCAGAAAAAATCGCATATGAAAACTGTGTTTTTACTTTTTAGGCTACTTTTTAGATTGTCAGTTACTCCTGTCTAAAATATAGCAGCCGGCTAAGGGCGAGTGTACCTAGTACCTACATAGCGTGCAATGTTTTTCGCAAGGCGAAGCAGCGATCGCTCTCTCGAGAAACATTCGTCGCCGCCTCGTTACCAACTACCAACAATTTGTTAGAACGGATATATATAACTGGTTTCCTACCTTTACAAAGATTTAATGATTTTGTTTTGAAGTTACATCGTTACCGAATGAATTATGAGGACACTTTCTGCGACATTTAATTAACTTAATGTACACTTTGGAGATTCAACGCGTTCGACGCGTATCCAAATTATTGTGGTTGTTTTGCGGATTGACAACAAGCAGATAACGAACCGTTTTACAAATTAAGCAGTCTCTAACTTTGACACGGGAACATCTAAATTGATGGAAACAAAGTCTATGTTCTTCCCTTAATTGTCCTTTATTTTATTTTTAAATTTCACCATTAAATTTTATTTTAACTATAAGTGAAAGATTTTTTTAATCGGATGATTATTTTGAAGATAAACAAACGTACAAACTTTGTCTTTATAATAATAGTATATAGATATATGATACAAAACTCTCACGTAAAGTAACAATGCGTTTATTCTATTCGAAAAAGCAAGTTCACACAATGCATTGTATTAAAAAAAATCAAATGTCAAGCGTTTAACAAGAAATTTCCCATCAATCAACACTTGCTGTGTGGCGTTTATAAATAGATAGGTTATGAAATATTTATTATACGAACCGTCATGTTCCGGCTATAGTTGAAAAGACAGACAATTAAATGATAAATACCATCGTTGAATCATTCATATGATAATAACAGAACTAAAATATTTTATTGTATGGACACACATACGCGAACCAATATTGATGTCATTTACATATTTAACAAACAGAAGGTATAAACAAAAAAAATTAGACAAGTAAATAATTTTTAATGAGTTTCAGCGTCTCACAAAAACAAGGCCAAAAACATATTTTTTTAAATACTATAAGTAAAAAGTTTAAAATTTAGGAATAAAATGTATTTAGAATATAAAATTTTAGGTAACCTGTGTTAAGTACACTAAAAAAACTATTAAGTAAGAAAAAGTAGATCATTAACTCGGCTCGATAGTTCGGTTTATTTTTTCTAGCGAAGTATTGGGATTATAGTCTCGACTTTCGTGTCTTGTATTCAATCAGTCGGTAAATTATTATTATTTTAAAATTCACCTTTGGTTACAATATACATACTTTCTACGAATAGTATTGAATGTCGTATCACAAGCAAAGCCAAATAATCGTGACTAGTCCAATCCCAAAATAAGCAATTTTAATTTACATATAAATTATAATTTAATATAAGAAAATTGCGGTACATGCTCGCGAACCAATTTACAAGGCATAACTTTGACATGCTAATAACATTATAGATCATCGGAATGGATGGAGTTAAAAGCTAACTTCTTAATAAATTAATCAACTCGTATAACTCATAAGGCATTAGCGAGTTGCGCTCGAGATGTGTCTAGTTTTCGCACAGTTTTCCGACAGTGTTATTTAGTGTTCTCATTTATTCAACGTTACTATTCAAAGACGCGTAACTACATAACAGATAGTCTAAGGCCGTCGTGGATTACGACAGTAATTAATCAACAGCGTGCCTTCGCGACGACACCCCACTCCCCTTGCACCTTTCTCCACCGCCACTACACACAGTTCACTGACGCCAGTGAGGAGTTACACAAATTAGCTTAGGACATAAATTGGAAGGCAGTTCAGCTGCTGGTGAACCCCGAGATGGAAGTGGGGCAGACCTACCGACTAAACCTCTTGGCGTCTCCGCTATAGTCGAAGTTGCGAGGTCGGACGAACACACTTCTGCAAATCCGCCAACACGAAGTCAAGGAAGTATTAAAGTGTTTTGAGTACATATACACTTGTTTAATTAACTATCTTATAAAAACAGTTTCAAAGAGAAACAAGTCTAACAGTTAGTAGAAACAGGGTAGACTGCGTTTTGCGGTCATAAATTAGGCAACTCGTCTCACCTTGCAGAAGCCGTGAGTGTTGTTTCTGTGAGTGAGTAAAGGAAGCGTGAGAATGTTTCCTTATCCCCTTAATCTCTTATCCTTTATCCCAGTAAAGTCGGCCGCCACCTACCATCAAGTAGACCGTCAATTTGATTGAGAAATTTTACGATTTTTTTTTATATTTAAGATGCGTTTGCTCTTGGCCAACATCCAGCCGTGTAGCTCACCTAGAAGATGACTATTCAATTGAACTCGAAAAAAAAACCTCTGAAGGAACCATTTACAATACATAATTTACGACTGTACTAAAGCTAAGGCAAAATTCATTAATTTAATACCACTATTCATAGTTAATGTGGGCATAAAGCTTCCTTTATTTTTACAGCGAAGAAACCTCGTTTCATTAGTAACAAAAGAGTTGCTTACTCGAAAGGAGACGGCAATCTAGTTATATTAAATGCTTAATGGTGTTGCAGAGCTTTGGTTTGCTAAAGCAAATGGCGTTAAAGGACATTCTTTCATGAATGCCGTCTCGAAATCGCTTTCAGCTGTAAAAAAGTACGTTGTGTTTTTAATTATAATAAATTCTTCTTTGCGTCACAAAGTGTTTACTTTAAGCCAACATTAAACTTTCATGGCCATTGTACTTTTTTATAATAATAAATATGTATTTATTTTGTAATATCAAACACTTAAAAGTATTAAGTTACTTATTTCACTTAAGTTACTAATAAAACATTTAACTTAATAATAATTGACTTTAGTCGTGGAATATTGTCTATTATTTTTTTTACTTCTAAAGTCTAAACTCAAATGAATTTTTTCAAAAATCTTAAATGATCTTAAAATATTTGTGATTTATTGTACGAACTTCTATAATGTAAGCTATTAAAGTTTTTTTTTTAATGTAAAGGACGTCGGACAGGCTGACGGTTCACTTGGTGTTAGGTGGCTACCGTAGTATATAACACAAGAAACGTCACATGTGCTGCAAGCTGCAAGTGCGCTGCCGACCATA
Source organism: Synanthedon andrenaeformis (assembly GCA_936446665.2). NCBI lineage: Eukaryota > Metazoa > Arthropoda > Insecta > Lepidoptera > Sesiidae > Synanthedon > Synanthedon andrenaeformis. Next base: position 1,540,546 of record OW387786.2, on the reverse strand, counting down.
GCGGATAGGAAAATGAGCTCTTGCATCCCTCACTCACTTACCGAAACACAACAGCACACTTGCTGTTATTTCACGGTGTAAGAGGGTGGTTACTGCCGCTCGACGGGCGGCCCAATAGACAGCGAAATGCACTGTGCCCTGCCACTAATAAGACACAGGTTCGATGGACCATAAAACGTGATAGATACTGTCATTTTATAATAAACACTGTGTTTAACGTTAAGCGAAAGTAGGATATCAGTTGACACAGTGTTTGCGAGATGGAAAACAGTCTATCAGAAAGTGAGCGCATGCAGGCGTCGTTACTTTTTACAGTGGCCTTAAGTGGAGCAGTAAAGATAGGGCGCGCTCTAACGGCAGCATGTGACACCAAACTCGCGATGCTACAACATAGAGCTAACTGTGAAGAGATATACCAAAAGACATTAGCAATGGATGGAAACAGAAAAATGCATATTTATACAAATTATATATAATTTTATGCATTATTGTATATCTGTTCATCTAATATATAAAATTCTCGTGTCGCGGTATTTGTTGCCAAACTCCTCCGAAACGGCTGGACCGATTTTGATGAAATTTTGTGTGCTTATCGGGTAGGTCTGAGAATCGACCAACATCTATTTTGCATACCCCTAAATGTTAAGGGTGGTCCACCCCAATTTTTTTTTGTCAAAAAACTTTTGCCGGGTCAGCTAGTATATATACATATATAAATATCTGTTATATATATATATATAAAACATATTTTAATGCAGCGTGAATATATTTTTTTAAAATATGTTAATGGATTTGAATTAAACGATTGAACACCATTGAAAACATCATTAATAGTATATTTTCACACAAGAACTTTTCAGTGTTTTCAATAAAATAATTTTGCATTTTTTTTCTCATTATTCGAATTTTGACCAGTGCCGAACACTGGTATATAAATAAAAGAAAAGAATATAATACGAATAAATATTCTTTGAATTATTATAGTGTACCAAAGCTTATATCATTGTCTACTGTAATTACATTTTAGGTGGTATGTAAAATCTTTATATTTCTCAATTCTACAAGTCTGTTGTCGCCTCTATAGATATTTAGCTCTATGACAAAAGTATAATGGCGATAGGACAGTTGCATTTAACAACACTACCTATTATTTGGTTAGGAATGCGCCGAGTTGCAAAACAGATAACAAGTTTTGTTCCTGGTGTTCGTTTACGAATATGACGTGAAATACTGTTTCGCGTTTCTTTTTAACTGTTCGCATTCTTGACTTGTTTTTTTTAAATATCGCTTTAAAAAAATAATTTTACTCATACATACAATTGTTTTTATGTAGGCGTGACACTAATACCATAATTTACAATATCACCTTATATCGTTGTTCTTTATAACAACATAAACTACCAAGAATGGTCTGTCAATACTAAATACCGGAGTTTACACGCATACACGTTCTCAAGGACATAAGGCACAGGAAAGGACACAAGATAGGACGTAGGGTACCTTTCATCCAGAAAAAAATGATGTTCCCGTGGGATCATCTAAAATTAAAACACTAGCGCCTGGCAAAAGTGTAATAGCAATGCATATGTCAGGCGCTATACTGGTATATCAGGATATTGATTTCTATCTATAATATAAAAATGAATCCCTAAGCGCAAAACTCGAGAACGGGTGGACCGATTTTAATTCTGTCTTCACTCATGGATAGAGGGATAATCAGGGAAGGTTTTTACGCAAAAAAAAATGCACCCCGGGCGAAGCCGGGAGCGGACCACTAGTATTTCTATATAAATCAGTACATATATTATCCTATACAGTATTAATTCTATCGATATACTTAATATTGTGAGAAAAATTGTATGAAATTTAACGGAATTAAGGAATTTTCAGCAAGTTGGTATTTTGTCTTCATACTAAAAATGTCATAAGTTTTTCTGTATTTTGTGAAAAATCCTGACGTGATGGACTCAAACCGAATTCATATTCGGAATCAGCGTACCCAAATTAGTTAAGAACACTAGTCAAAGTCAAAACACCAAAAATCATGTCGGCCTGTGTGTGTGTGTGTAATCAATATCTCATAAATCGTATACCTGTTAGACTAGAAGATGAAAAATTAAATGTAAACAGTGAAAGGTTTAACCAAATATAAATTATTTGAGTTTGAATAATGAATTTTAATATTTAACGATTCAATTGAAACAAAACCTTAGCGGGCGAACGAGTGCTTATAATACTTCAAGAATGGGTGGAAACAATGGGCGCACACTTAAGGAAGAGTCTAATTACGAGAAAAGGACCAAGTTAAACCTATAATAAGCTATTAGTGCACACAGAGGGAAAGCTGATTGGTCAACGAGCGAACGCAATTTCCATAATGCGGTAAGCGGCTTAAATTGATAAATTTTAATGAACCACTGGCTGGCGAACAGTTCATTAATACAGCATGATTTAAAAGCGGTCTGTGAAGCTTGGAGCCAGTTAGAACCGGATCAGGGAATGAACAGCATGAAAAATAGTCACTCCCACTGACTGAAAGAGCGGTCACGCCAATTTATCATAGCGAATGAAAAGGCTTTTGTTTATCGGTGGGCTTCTGCAGACTGATAAAAAAATGTACACTAAGTGCGTACAAAAAACGTGAATCTAGACTTTCGTGGTTTTAATGGATACAAATAAAAATATAGAATATAGAAAAGCTCTTTAAATCTTCTTCGAGCTTATTCTTGTTTTTGTTTTTTCTGTCAAAAAACGAATCTTTTGAAAACTATGCTTCCTTTTAATTATTCATTACGGTATCTAGAATCGGATTACAATATCTAAAAGATATAAAAATCACATTATTTTTTTTATATAAACTTAAAAATTACGAATATTTTTGCGTCATGGTGGTAGCGTATAAATTAAAGTCTTAAAATGTTTGTTTTTTTTTTTTATATTGATATGAAGAATATATCATACAAAACTTTATTAAATATTATAATGGAACATATTATAGGTAAACATGAATGGTTTTTAAATAAAATTCAATGATTTTTTTTTATACTAACGTGGGGCAGACACTTGACGGTAGGTTAGGTTAGGATTATTATTACACCAGGATAATAATCCTAACCTGGTTATTACACCAGGATAAAGGGCTGATAGGATAAAAGCCAAACAGACAAAGAAATGAAAATTTAAATTTCGTTTGAGTAGGGTAAAACGTATAACACAGTGACGGCAGCGTTTTATCTCAAATTATTTTAAATGCATGCATATTCCGATGCCTTTTAAAATAAATGGTCGATCGGAACGCGCTGTGATAGTATAATTATCATGTAAAGGGTCGATAAAGGTCAGGTTAGAGCGTGTAGCAAAAATAGCGTAACCCTAAAATGATCAAAGCTCGGGGCTATAAAATAAGAAGCACGGCAATCAACCCGAGCGACGACGGGTCAGCGAATAACTAATGGAATTACCAGAGAGCGGCGAGATTTGGGTATGGTCACATTTGCAACTTAGCGGTGGATAGAAACACATAATGAAACGATACCACTCGCTTTGTCATCACATAAACTAAATAAGCATTTTTAGAGCAAAAAAAGATAAACAAATTATATTTAGTATGTAAATGGTAACAGGTAATTCATAATTTTAAGTGATTCTGAAGCGTTCTGTTAAAATATATCCGTAGATCTAAAAGAGCCTTCTATGAAAAAAAATATATTTATAATTTTAAGTGGTTTTGAAGCGTTCTGTTAAAATATATCCGTAGATCTAAAAGAGCTTTCTATGAAAAAACAGACAACATTTGCTTAATTTTAATTTGAAATAACGTGTTAGCATTTAGTTCACTCTTCTCCAGGCACTGGATGTTCTTCTACAGTTATTGATAAGCTAAGAAAGAAATTAATAAAAAACAATGAAAATAAAAAGAAGAAAAACTGATATAATTTTAAGGAAGTGTATTTTCAAGATGATAATTTAAAAATATTAATATTTTAACGCTCCGATAATACTGTGGCCATACCTTGCCATTACTGGTTTGCCGTGGTGTGCAAGAGAGCGAAATAGGTACACCACAAAGTAACATGGAGTTCCAGCAGAACATATGTAACGAGCTTTAACTAGAATTTTTTTAAATAGAAATAAACTCTCCAGTGTTTTTATAGAAAATACAACTTTACAAAAAAAAACAGTGTTGCCTTAAAATTTCAAAATTACTATTTTATAATTAAAATCTTTTATTTAGTTAAATTATAACTTTAAATATTACTAAAGCTATCGAATGATTATTGAAAGAAATAATGATTGATATATCTTCACCATCTTTAATATTTTACAAACATCATTTTGAAAAATATTAATTTTGAAAAAGTGTTAGTACATAAATTATAAATTTACTAAAAATACTATAGAAAAAGAATTAAAATTCAGAGCTTACAGTAGCTTAAATAACTTAGCAAGTGTTATTTCTTATATTACTTAATAAAAATAAGGATTAACAATGTTTAAAAGTTTTTTAATGTTTTTTTTTAAATAATATAATAAAATAATGTAGTTTAACAAAAAGAACGATTAATTCAGTGCACTAGTATGCATTTTTTTTTTTTTTCAAAACGTAATGTAAAATTTAAAACCTTTTTTACTGGGTATTTATCCACGAAGAAATTTCAATGAAGATTTAATGTAGATAATTTATAAACAAACTATGTACATACTTTTTTCTAAAACAATAATTGTGTCAATGTCATGCTCCTACCAACACCATAATCTCATAATTATTAGACGTATTATAACTGTGTTATAGACTAATCACATAATACATTAGGTTTGATAGAGTGCCGGCATCACCCAATCCCTGGATTACAGAACATTAATTAAGATAGGTCCGTCGGAAAATAAATTTATTTTAGCAAATTACTTGCTCGACCTCGAAAGCGAACTTGTCAAGTAATGTAATTAATAACTTGATAAACAATAACATGTAATTACACAGAAAAGATTAAATATTACTGAGTTTACAATTAATTTGTTGCTTGTTTAATGTCAAATATAAAACAATGGCTAAACGAAGAGAATTCCCGGAGAAAATGTACATGATATTGATAAAGAGAGCTAAAAATACAATATTACTTTAAGGGCCAGTTTTATAACGATCCGTTAGTTAAATTTTATATCAAGTAGACGAAAAAATGATCTAATAGTATAATATGGTGTATTATGAACAACTGTTCGTTAGTCAACATTATAATCTGACAGCTAGCGTTTACTGGCTCTTTACTGACTATGATAGGGTCGGTTTATCTTACATATCGTTAATTTTGTTACTTTTGTAAATGAATGTGTTTGTGACGCGACACTTGACAGTTCTTGACAGACTACAACGAAACCGTCGACAATATTCATAAAATTCGGCGTATTTTTTATGGGCAGCTACCGAATGTTTAATTTATTTTATAGATCCACCGTCAGTAAACGTTATTGACGGACCGTTAACTGATCGCTTACCAGCACTGTAACGAACGGGAAAAAGGTATGTCGTTTATAAAACTGGCCCTAAGTAGACAATACGCGTAGGTTTTCAGTTCATGGAAATCCCACTTTGGATTTTCCAGAAAGTCAGAAAATCTTTACGTGTATTTATTATTTTTATCACTGTTACTAACCTGATTTTAAGCAAGATAATAATTAATTTGTATTAATTAGGAATCATAACAGAATGTTTAATATTTTCGCGTATAAAATAAAAAGATAATACTATTTTTTTACGACTTAAAGGACTTTGCAGTAAGGGGCAAGATGCGAAAAACAGAAAGCACCTTCGGTAAGACAAGGGCATAACTTACAAGAATTTTTTAAATGAATTAAATATGCAGAAGTGTCTTAAAAACATTATTAAATTAAAAAAAATATATCCACAAGAGTATGGAGCTTATTTGATGCAAAAAAAAGAATTGTTTCAAAGCAATATAAGCAATATAAGCAAAAGAATACGATATTGAATCCAAAAAAAAAACTTTAAATGGCTCTCAGGTAAAAATACAAAAAGTGCATTACAAAAAATTATGATGACTATTTATTATTATCATTATTTAATTGCACATTTAAAGGCCTCCACTAGTTAGGGTTTTAAGGCTTCTAGCTTGATAATGAGCAATTATGCTTATAACAGTACTAGTAATATATTTAGAATTGAAAACCTATATTACAATGAGCGTATCTAGCTTAGAAGCTGTTTCCTGGTAGACACATTTTTAGTTGCCTAGACATTTTAGATGTTAAATTTTTTTTATAGATAAGACTGTGGTGTCTCGGCGAGCTTATCTTTGTGAACAGGAATACAGGCCCCGTATTCCTGTTCACAAAGATTTTAGACCATCTTAAAATAGCACATGTCGGACCCATTCCCTCATCATTTGTTTACTTTCAAATGATCGATATTTATCAAAATCGGAAAGAGACTATGCAGAACTATAAAACTAAAAATTGGACAAGTTACACAGTTATTTTTTCCAAACTTGAATAAAACTCCATTCATAACAGTTAGAAATAATTCACTCAGTGAAATTCACCCGCTGAAAAGCGGACATGAATAGTTAATTGACCGAACTTTTATTTTTGTAAAAGTTGTTTGTATTTTAAATTACTAGGTTAGAGCCCAATTACGGCCATCTAAAAATACTTCTTCCGTTTAAATTTATTCGAAACAATCAACAGGTAATATTCGAAACAAACATTTTGGTTGAATATTTCATTTGGAACAATTCATTGTTTGTTTGAACAATTGTTGTTCTTGTGAAACAAAGCCCTTGAAAGGTTTGATACAATAAATTTCAATCGTGTGGTATTTATTTGAGAGACGTGTATACACGACAAATATATGCTGCTTTAGTAATAAGCAGCAGTTAATTCAGATAATAAGTTCAGTAAAGTGGAAGGAAAGAGACACACTGGGCGAAGGGGAAAGTCGTGGTTCGAAACATGTTTTTTGAATGTTAAAGTCGGTAGACAGGCTGACGGTTCACTTGATGGCAGGCGCCTATAACAGAAGCCGTTAAGAATACAGGATTAGGAAAGGATGGGGAAATTGGACATCCGGGAGTGGACTAGATTTGAGACGATTTGAGACTGGATTGAGGACCAACCTTCAGAACTGAAGAGGCACTGGGACTTTTGGTTTATTGATGGTTGGCTTTTCTGTTGAGGTTACAATTTTTCCACAAAATCATTGATTTTTTTTTACAAAACAACAAGACTTTTAAAGATACTTCCAACTCGTCTTAAGTTAAGTTTGAAGAAACCGTAAGACAAATAATTATGTTAAGTTGTCAAGTTAACGAATAATTAGATTTGTACTTAATTTATTGGTTTAAATGTCGTGTGAAAATATTTAGTATTCTCCCCTTGAATGTTCTTTAAACTTTTTGTAAGTGTAAATGTTTGATTAGAATTCCTATCATTTGCATTTTCTTGTTACCTACGAATTGTAAATTTAAATTTAAATCAAATTGAAAATACGTTCGATTCTTATAATTTAGTAGTGGCAAAACACACTGAGTTTTTTGCAGTAGATTCACAGAAGACCACTCACAGAAGAATATTGTAAAAAAGCAGCACGTGTGCTGTTACGTTTCGGTGAGTGAGTAAGGGATGCCATCCATATCTCATTGCCCTAATGCTTCCTAATCCTTCTATGATAAGTCCTTCTAAGAAGGATAGTTTCTTCTATCCTTCTAAGAATAATAATATAATAAATAATATCTTCACACATTCCCATACACCACCATCTAGTTCCACAATAACCAACTAATGCTTGTATTATGGATACTAGACAGTTGATATAATACATAGATTACTTTTTTTTGTAAATACATACATAATTATTATATATACAAACTTCCATGACCCAGGTACAAATGTAAAAATATTAACACATAAACATTTGCCTCTAGCGGAATTCGAACCCGCGACCGTTTGGTTAACAGCTAGGGTTACTAGCCACTAGACCAAACGTGTCGTCATGAACGTGACGTAATTCCTTTTATCCTTGTAATGATGTCTTTAATCTTTCTATGGTGGGCAGAGCACTTGCAGCACCTGTTATGTTCGGTTAACGATTAAGAGGGTCTCTCTTCTTAAAATCTTATTTTTTAAGGTTGGCAGCGCAGTTGTAGCATCTGTGGCGTTGCTCATGTTATATACGACGGGAGCCACCTAACATCAAATGTACAGTTAGCCTGTCTGACAAACTATACATAAAAAATGTCGATTTATAAAAAACTAGCTGTTGCACGCGACTTCGCCCGCGTATCTTTATAAAATATATAGATAGTATAGATGAAAGAATTTTCAAAATCGGTCCAGTAGTTTTTCAGTTTATTCATTACAAACATACAAAAATACAAATCTCCTCTCTTTATAGTATTAATATAGATATAAATAAATAGAATCAAATTGTTGACGCATTAAATAAAAAATGTTTTGTCACACTTATAAATACCAATTATTTCCACTTCCCAATTGATATAAAAACTATTACAACGAAATTATCGTAAGCAATCAAATAAAATAAACAAGTAAACTTATAACGAAACGATAATTAATACAGTAGGTACAGTTTAAAGCGAAATATTAACAATAGAACGCGGCCGCAGTAATTTGCCTGTCTAAAATACTCGTAGTTACAGACAGGTTATACGTGTACCTAGTTTTACAAAGAAACTTGTAAAATGGAAGGCGAAGCGGTAAAAGCAAGAACGGGACGAAGTACATAAATTGTAAAATTGCACGTATTTACCGTCTTACACTTTTACCAGTTGAGATTGCTGGGCGCTTTGACGTTTTAATTTTACATTGAGGGGGGATTGGGTGGGGGGGGGGGGGATGCCGATGTAAAGTGGTTAATGAAGGTATCGGTGTCGCAGTGTGCATGGGACAAGTTATAGAATGAAAAGCTGATACTAGACTCCTTGTGTATGAGATATTCATGAAGGCGTGGGGTTGTTTTGTACGTTTGTGAATAGATTATGTTCAGACGTTTGTTGCTCCATTACTTTTGAACGGTATTTAATGAAACTTGGCATAAAAATGTTTCAAACATCGGTTAAAGTTTTAACTCAGTAATAAGTGCCCTAAAATAGTTTTTGTGTTAAGTTTTTAGGGTATTAAAACCATGTAAAGAAACCAAACACAAAAAAATGTAGGCAACACTTTAATAATGAAAATAAAAAATAAAGTCAGAATTATCTATATTTACCTATAGCGTAGATAATTATATATTTATATGTATGCTGAACACTACGTATCCTAGTAATATTATAAATGCGAGTTTTTATGTTTGGATGTATGTTCCTCAATAATACAAAAACGGCTGAACGAATTTGGATGAAGTTTGGTACACAGATAGTTTATTACCTGGATTAACATATAGGATATTTTTTATACTGGAAAAATCTTTCCCGACTTTAGACTATTAGAAAATACTTTTTTAGAAAAAGATTTTTCTAAAAGTCCTGGGCACTCATAGTATTAAGTGTTATTAAATTAACAAATATGCATTATTTTATATTCATTAAAATATTATTATTTTAACATTTAAATTTTTTTTAAATAATGTTTGCAATAAATTTTGCAAGTCACGTTGTACACTGTAAGCCATTTTGTACAAATATAATCCAAGAGAAACCGTTTCATTATGTATAAAAAAAAACTCAAGCTAAGACAGTGAGAGACAGTTGCAACGTTATTATCAGGTAATATTACAAATTTGAAACCATCAACTTTGCAAGATTTATGTTGTAACTAATCACAGACTTCGCAATTCAATGTGAATGGTGGTGATTGGTTCGAACTAATTTTAGAAACAGTTATTACTGACTGCATATTTTAACAACATGTAACTTCAAAAGATTCGCTAGTGGCATAACAATTGTGACCTGGATAGTCCATTTAGAGGCATCTGTTCATTCACACTGTCCTTTATCGTGGTAAGTAATAAATGTCTTCCAAATAATGCATCCAGAAATTTTCGATACTTAAAAGCAGGTATACAATATCTAAAATCAAAACAATAAAAGACGGGAGTCCGTTTGGCGGCAGTAACCACCCCCTTACAGATACCACTGTGAAATATAGTACGTTGTTTCAGTGAGTGCGTTTGGGATGCCAGAGCCCTTCCTTAATCTGTCTATGGTCGACAGCACACTTGCAACACATATGGTGTTGCTTATGTTATAGGCGACGGTAGCCATCTACCATCAAGTGAACCGTCAGCCTGTCTGTCGACCTTAACATAAAATAATAATAAAATAAAAAAGTATTAATTTTGATCGGTTGTCAGTAGGTAAATGGATGCAGAGGGCGGAATATCGAGTTTGTTTTTACTCAATTGAAGAGGCCTATATATTATCCAACAATGGATGATAATAATAAATTAACATACTTTGTGTAATCTATTATAGGTACTATCATAAAATTGCCGATTGCAAGAAACTAATGCGACATTAATTAAGGAGTAATATGACACGGTATTATCCGAAAATTCATAAATCAGGCGGGCTCAACGAACACGTCACAAAATTACTAGGTGAATTTAAAAATACACGCGTTTACACGCGGCTCGCCATAGAACTCGCACGGATCGCGTGATAAACATTAATAAATACCCGCATTAATATAAAAATGTTATGCAATTCCCAGTTTTTCGGTAAAAAAAATCGATGCTAGCAACTGAAAACGCGATACAAGCATCAATCTGATGTTGGAGTGCGCGATCCTTAATGTTTCTCCCTGACAATTTAAAACTCAGGTATTTTGTAAATCGCGTTTATTAAGTCGTTGTGGGTAGCTCGTGGCAAGTTACCCTATATTGTTATAAATTTTCTTAAAATAGCAATAGCAAGTAAGCAAATTTATAAAAATGTTTAATTTAAATAACACATTTCTTTAAGGGATAAACTAGCTTTGTATTGCTAGCTTCTGCCCGCGACTTCGTCCCTCGAGAACAGTATATATTTCTGGATAAAAGATACCCTATGTCCCATTCTGCATCCCTGTCTTGCCCAGTAATGAATGGACACCATTACAGAAGATCATGGTCAAATAAATCGCTGCTTAAATTCAAAAGTACCTACCACAAATCAAAAAATTCCAAAAATGTTTTATTACAAAAATACAATCACAATCCTTCATTTTGCATGTTGCAAAAAGACTTATGGTTGTTTTATTTCATATTTAGTATATTTTGATATATTTTTTTATATTCAAAACTAACATATGATTATAATATCTCCTCTAGTGTTCAGTTTATTATAAAAGTACTTAAAACATTTAATGCTACTTAAAAATACGCTTCCAACTATGTATAATATGCATATATTTGATATATATATATATCTAATAAGAAAAAATAGACAAAAATAAGAAAAAATTCGATTCGATTTGAATTGAATTTAAACAACGAAATGCTTTTAATTTTTCGATGCGTAACTTTGCCAAAGGCCACATTCGTCTATACACACATTATCTATTGCCTTACCAGGCGATTAGTAGCCCTAGCCACCTATCATCAAGTGTCTGCCTGACTTCTATCCTATCATAAAAAAAGAAAAATAATGTGTGATTTCTCTGTTCAAGTGTTGTGTATAAAACATAACATGATTTATATCACAATCGCTTCGACACAACACGTATACGTATATTTTTTGTATCTCACCATACGCTTTGAATACAAACTGGTATCACAATTGACAGACAGCTTTGAAGACCGAGTACGCGTTCAATGCGAATTGTTAAGTCGTATTCACACGTGCACAAGACTACATATATTACACACATAGCATTGTGAGTGTGCTCACAATTGTCAGAAGCGAATGCATAATTGACCGTGCCTCAAGGAGGGCGTCATTTCGGGTAGTTTGACACGTTTTGGGGACATAATTGCGATGGAGGAATGACCTCGATACAACTTGACAGACTGAAGTCCAGATACAAAGGCGAGCTTAATTTAGATGTGTTAGTTTTATTTTCGATGAGTTTAGACCATTAGTAGTCGAGTTTGTTGCATATCTCTATATACTTACTCGCCTCACTATTATTATAAAATGTGAAAGTAACTCTGTCTGTCTGTCTGCCTGTTACCTTTTCAAGCCTTAACTACTCAAGCGATCATCATGAAATTTTGGTCTTAGGATTTTGTAACATGGATACAAGAAAGGACATAGGACAGTACTTTTATACAAAAAGTACTTTTAGTACCTACTACTGTTCCCAAGGGATCATCTAAAATAAACTAAAAACCAACGCTTAGCCAGTGTTGTAGCAACATCAGCGTTACATTGCTTATAAATTTTTATATTTTTCAAAGCGGACGAAGTCGCGGGCACCAGCTAGTTAATACTTATAAAATCGTTTGTCCTGACTGTTAAATGTCCAATTTAAAGCTGTTCTCAATATAGGCGCCTACAAAATAACGAACAGTGTAATTTATTATTACAGACTAGCATCATACTCTGACACCCAATTAATATAATTACAACCAACCAAGTGTGTTTCAATTAAAATAAACGGTGCGATCCTATTATTTGGTGGCTATTTTGAACTGTTAAGTATATACAAGTTAATGTAGGTACCCTCGCTCAAAACGCCCTGCAACGTAGGTACCCCACCTCAATTAATTCGCAAGAGTCAGCAATCATGGCGCGATTTGAGAGCGGACGCAGACGGCCCCAAGTTTGAGCATCACGCCATAAAACCGCGTTTCATAGCATCCAAGAGTTTATTTGAAAAGGCTGAAGCTGGGCGAGACGCGCCGCGCTTAAGTGATTAAAATCGCTACGGCTGCGCTGAAATAAAGCGGGCGAAATGTTCAGATGAATTTAAATGGAGGAGTAAGACAAAGGAGGTGAGAGGGATGCGCCGGCATGTCATCTTGTAACGAGCGGCAGAGGCTAGCTGTATCGCGGAACCGCCTTCCACCCCCCGGGACACCCGCTAACAGGAAATGCACGCGACGCCACCGACTTTTCCAGGGTGTGCGAGTTCTTTAAATGTCAACTAGTGTTGTGCGTACACATAGATTTTTTCGATAAAACTTTTTACCAAGTAAACTTTTATATGACATATTCTCTACATATTATAAACTTAAGTCGCTGTCCGCCAATTTCTTCTAAACCAGCCAACGGACTTTGATACGGTTTTCACTATTGGTACGAGTGTTAAACGAGAAATATTTATGTATATGATTTGCAGAAAAAATGCACCCCGAGCGAAGCCGGGAGCGGGTCACTGGTTAAAAATTAGAAATTCGAAAAATTATTTTTCAAACCTTTCGAAGGTCCGAGAAAAAATTTTGAAGAAAACTAACAATATTTTGCCAAATGACAAAAATACAATTTGTAATAGATAACTGTTGGTTAGATTTTTATTCAACTTAAGTCAATAATACTAATTTTTGAATACTAAACGAATAGATCAACCTCCATAGGTTGCCAGGGTTCTCTATTCTCTATCGTTATTACATCATATCGTTATCCAGATTCTTAAAGGCTTAAGCGGACAATAGCAACTTTATACAAGTCTGTTTTAACTATTGTCTAAAGCACATTTTAATAACTTAAATGTCTTTTTATTACATTACAAACGCACAAAGTTATAAAACTTAATGCCATAATATTCGGAGGTATCGATAAATGAAATCGTACTAACCCATCCCTATAATACGTAATCGATGCAGGTTTAAACATTATAGTGGTTGTGAAAATTATTGTCCATTATAATTTCAACGTAGATACAGCCTTCGTATATTTGACCAATTTAATCTATCTGTTATTGACAAGTGATGACGTGAATTTCAAGTAAATAGAAATATTTATTCGTGCGTGATAGGAAAGGAAATTATTTCTAATAATAAAAATATTAATATTTACTTTATTTAATGGGTACGGCTTGCTTTTAATAAATCGGTAAAACCTATTAGTCATCATACTATGCATACTTATATAGAAACATGTTATTAAGTTATATGTGTACAGTGAGTATGTTGTAATCATTAATAGTTTCTTGAAAATTATATTAACCTTTTAAAACTATCCCTAATGATAGATTTGGTTTCAGGATAGATACTAGGAATTGCCTATATTACTGTATGTAGGTATTATATTAACAAACAAAGTATCAATAGTTTGATTTCATTGATGCTTTTGTTTGATCTTTATTACTAATATTATAAAGATAGATTTGTATGTTTGTAATTAATAAACTCAAAAAGTACTAGACCGATTTGAAAAAAATCTTTCACCTATAGAAAGCTACACATAGGCTATAATAGGCTAGTTTTTATAAAGTTACGCAGACGAAGTCGCGTGCAACAGCTAGTCAATATTAAAGTAAATGCATTAACAAATTCCTTTCGTTTTGTTGGATCTATATGAGACTTTCTTCGATCTATATTCCCAAGTATAGATCCTGTGAAACTACCAAACTTAATTTCCTTTAGTAGTTTCCTTTACTTAACGCTAGTTTCCTCTTGAGTTGCAAAGCAATGCTCTCTCCATGTGATCCTTTTCAATATTTGATGAGGTAACTGGATCTTTCTTTAGCAGTTCCTATAGTGCAAGCAAGTATCGACATTAATTAATAGTTTGATGAACGTTAGGTCTAAACGTAGCCTTATAAAAAAATTATTTATAATATTTTATAAGTTCCAGTTTTTTTTTAATTTCAAATGTATACAAAAGCTTGGCATCTGGACGAAGTCGGGTCCGGTCCCTAGTGGATTATTTATAAAAGAGCTAGAGAGTTTTAAAACACAGCTCTATCTATACTAACGTCAAAAGTTGGAAGTTGGTTTTTTGTAGCGTTCGCATTTTATTTGCGCTCGCCACGGTGAAATGAAAATTGTTTTCGAGTTATTGTATATTTATAGACAATAGAGGCGGAGAGCAGAGAGCGAGTTGAGGGCCCAATTAGCCTTGCACTCGTTACGTACGGCTAATGATTTCAACAGTTAACCCTCTGCTGCGCTAACCGGTCTTTACGTTCTCTTACCGCATATTTTATGTTAATTACAACAACATTACAACATTTTTCTTCTACAAATACATAATTTATGTTCAGCTAGTTCAAAATATAGGTCTGGTTCTGACAAGTATAGTGGCAGCAATACTTTGTATTGCTACAGCGTAGGCAGCAGTAGGTAACCTAAAACCATCAAGTGGACCCTCAGCCTGTCTGCAACCCTTTGTAACATAAAAAATATATATATGTAGAAGTTTATTTAAGTAATTGAAAAAATGTTGCTACTTCTCCTTTAGATAACATTAGCGACCCACCTACAATATTTCAAAACAATACTGAGGCAGATGCAAACACAGTAAAACATAGATTCTCATGTCGCAAACATAATATTACTCGTAAAATAATCATATTACTATAGTAATACATTTGATAGTGAATAAATATTGTTTTCATCCAATATTGTTTGTACTGTAGAATGCAATAAATTATCATTATTTTACATAGTTTCATTTAATTTAACTATTAAATGCAATTATTGTGTTCGTTAAAAACCCTGCTGCAGTGTAATAAATGAATTCATGGCGGTCGCGATACACGAGTGGCGGTGTGGGGAGAGTGTACGCGATTCCTCAGAGGGTTAACTGTGCGAATGTGGATGTCCTATGACACAATTACTTCTTGAGTGTTTGGTCGTGTAAGGTGCATGTCAAATATTTGACTACGTTAGATAAGAGACTTATTTTTATTCAAATCACAGAATCCAACATGGAAAATAACACTACGCCCGGAAAGGAGTATTTTAATTGGTTAAAATTTTACAACCTTTAGGTACAATCGTAGTGATTTTATAATATTTAGAGTAAAGTTTCGCGCGATGGCACACCTTGCGAGGAAACTTAGGCATATCCTCGGATTATTCTTGATTTATTATTAGCCTAACCTATTTTAAAGTACTGGACCATCATAAAAATTCTTTCATCTATAGAAAGCTACGCTATCAGATAGTAACATATGCAATCAATCAATACTAATAATAAATCTGTAAGGGTCATGGAGTAAGTTACTTTGTTTTCAGAGATATCGTGTTTATAGGCTCTATACATGATACTGAAAATAAATTGACGATTTTTAGATTTTTTTCTGTATGTATGTATATATGTTCCTCCATAACTCTGAAACGAATTAACTGATTTTCATGAAACTTGGTAGATAAAGATTTGGACGTACAAGACACAGGATAGGCTACTTTTTTCTTTTTCAACGCGGACAAATTTGTTTTTATTATCTGTAGTTCCACAAAAATCTAACAGATGGCGGTGTACGGCGCACGGGTACAGTAATTACTCATATATTTTCTTTTTCAACGCGGGCGAATTCGCGTGCAACAGCTAGTTGTTTATAAATGTATACTTTAAATAAAAGTATTTTCTTAATGGCTATCCTAACGTGACATGATTCAGGCGCTATACCGATATATTTAGATAGAGTGACCGCAATCTCGTTTAACCCAAACTTTGGCGATAGATAGGACTTCGGATGCAGGGTTGTTTTCTTAATGCTTACATCTGAAAGTAGTGATAAGTACCCCCTTGGGGTTTCAAAGAAAAATACAGGAACCAAACTGCTTGTGTAATAAGGATTATCTTAAAGACAGTTGATAGATGTGATGATTTTACTAATAAATGTTTATTTTAAATACCTAAGCTTGGCTCCGATCCAGTGTTTAAGTTTTCATAGAACATGAGTGTGACGATTAGATTTGATGGTACACGGTTACTTTCTTTGTCTGTTAGGTTCATTAATTAAAAAAGTTTTTAAAACTTCGAGAAAAATGTCAAAATAATGAAATCTCTCCACTTACAAACTTCGTCGGAGTTATTCTCGTGAAATAAGGATTCGTTTACATCGTTCGCTACTTAAGAACGTCAACCAAAACAAACAAGCTACGGTATATAATGAATGTCGTTTACGCTAAAACAAAATTATATAATTATATACCTAATACCTTTCTGACTTAGGTAGTATGTACATAAAAGCGTTTAATTCTAAATAGTGTATATTATATACTAGTGACCCACTCCCGGCTTCGCACGGGTGTAATTTTTTTCTGCAAATTATACATAAAAACCTTCCTCGTTTACCGTTTATTCAGTTAGTGAAAGTCGCATGAAAATCCGTTAAGTATAGTTTATGAGATCATCGCGAACATACAGATTTTTGTTAGCAGTGGCATGGCACACTGCGTTTCACAGTCATTTGGGCAGCCCCTCTGGCGGCAGTAACCACCCTCTTACAAACGAAATAACCCGTGAAATAACAGAACGTTTGCTGTTGTGTATCTTACCTAAAGTTATAAATGCGAAGTGTTTCTTTGTTCGTTACGCTTTCATGCCTTAATTAACTTCTCAATCGATCATCATGAAATACACCTTTGTCAGGGATACAGAAAAAGCCATAGGATACCTTCCATCCAGAAAAAATTACTCTTCCCGAGGGATCATCTAAAAATAAATCATACATGGCCTGGAAAAATATATAAGCAATAAAGACTGAATTAATGTTTTGACACCTAAGAAAAAGGGGCGTAGACAAAGTCGCGGGCAAAAGCTTAGTAATATTATACGTAGGTTAAAGTGCGACCAATCTCTTAGTCTTTCAGCCTGAAAAAAATTAACAATCGAGTTATATAATATACTAAAAGATAATGTACTCTTACGAATAAGTAACAAAATTCCTCAATTAATGCCCTGTCATAATTATTTTGACACGTGCCAATCAAGGGCACACGTGCCGAGGGTTCACCATATGAGGTTACATAATTTATAATTTATACATAATTTATAATATCTGCTTATTTTCATGCAGTGTGGCTTAGAAACTAAATAATAGCTTGTTCAGATTTTGTTTGTAGCCATTTTTGTAGCAATGTTTCTGTTTTACATTTTTGTTATTGTGGACAACTCAGGTGTACGCTAGAAACCTAATTTGAGTTTACACTACACCTAAACTGTGTACCACCAATTGTATTTTTTTGTGTTTAAATAATAATAAAAAAAAAAGATAGAAATTAGATGACTAACGACATTGGCATGATGGTAAAATTTTTCAACGATAGTAACATTGATGACTCTTCTTTCTGTTATTCAAGAGCTGAAGCAAATTAATTAAAAGACTCACCAAAGTGATTTGACGTGAACAAGCTGTGATTTAATAATTTACCTGAAACAAGAAGACATACTTATATAAATAAATACGAAAATCATGAAAATTATTATTGAAATAGAAATATGAATACGAATATTTCTATTTCAATAATAATTTTCATGTTATTCTCGAAGGAATATTCGCTATGTCAAATAGATTACTTGAGAGTTGTGCCTTTGCGAGAATCCTTACTCTAATTGAGCGCCTCTCCGAAATTAGGACTCGATTTTTCATAAAATTGAACTTGTTTATTCTGGGACAACGCCCTGTAATACCAAATTGAATTGAGGACTCGTGCTTCAGGGCTTTGTGTTACTAAAATATCTTACAAATCAATAAGATATGGCGAGATTGAGCGTGGAAAATGAAGTTTTTTTTACTATTCTGAAAAAAAATATTGACACGAAAATAAACTTTCTATAAGTAACGTTTGTTTCATTGTACCAAATTATTTTTTTAAAAATAATATCACTGAAAGGCTTCGCAAGAAGCTGCTGGATAATAAGATTATGGTAATATTACTTTGTTTTTATTCCGTAAATAGTAAATACAGACAGATAATTAAACAAAATGCACTTAAAACCACAGAGAAATGTGTGACAAAGAACCCCACTAAACCGCCATGCATCCGCAGTCGCACAGATAGAAGCCCCTCTACAACGTAACGTATTAGTTACTACTTACCAATAGTTGCCAATTCCTTCTCCGGTTTAATTTCGGCTCGGGAAGCCGCAAGAACGCGCCGACCGACTGGACTAACACAGGGCGTGGCACCAGTGCTAGCGGGGAACATTCATTTTCCCTAAATCAGCTACCACCCATAGAGAGGCATTCCAGAGATATATGGCCCAACTTTTGTTATTAAATATTGTTTTGTGTTGTCACTATATAGCCTGGTGTTATAAATATTAAGTTAGTCACTTAACGGTTATTTACTGTTTTGTTTGTTACAAATCACTGTTTCAGAGTTAAAGTTTTTACGATCACATTGTTAATAGCTTTTTTATTGTATTGTGGGCGCGAGAGATTAGAATGTCTTTGTGAATTACAAAATCAAACTCGCATATTTGTTCGCATAAACTTCTGTTTTTTTTTTCAGCGCTATAATATTTATACTTAACGATTGGGTCTTCTCAACTTTCTCAAGTCAAATCGTCAAAAGTGAGCCACTATTATTAATTTATTTAACATAGTATGTAGGTAAATATTTTACATTTTAACAAATTATGCTCTTTGTTTGTGTGGCAAGCGTGATTGTGGCCTTGCTTATCAAAGTAGTAAAGTGTGTTAGATGGGTACTTCAAAATGTATAGAGTAGTAATGTATACATACAATTAAATATACAGATTACGAACGGCTACTTGAAATAGCTACTAATTAACGTTGGACCAAAATAAAAAAAAAGATCAGGAAAAATACTTGAAAAAAATCAGTTAACATACAAAATACCAATACAGATTTTCGCCATACATGTTTCTAAAATACAATAAATGTTAAAAATATGCATTCAAAATAAATTTGTATTTTTTTTCGAACTAAGGGAATAAAATCAATTTACAAGACAAAAAATATCACCTCCAATAATCGATAAGACTATTTATTACTAGCTGGTGCCCACGACTTCGTCCGCGTTGAAAAATATTAAGTAGCCTATCCTATGTCACGTACGTCCAAATGTTTATCTACCAAGTTTCATGAAAATCAGTTAATTCGTTTCAGAGTTAGGGAGGAACATACATACATACATACAGAAAAAAAATCTAAAAATCGTCAATTTAGTTTCAGTATCATGTATAGAGCCTATAAACACGATATCTCTGAAAACAAAGTAACTTACTCCATGACCGACCCTTACAGATTTATTATTAGTATTGATGATAAAAAAGCGATATTCGCTATGAATCCCGCCCCTCTTATGAATTTCTTCGCTACAAAAGGCGACGCACGCCTTCTTATAAATTGAAATAGCTAGTAGACTCAATCCTTGCTCTGGCTGGTTACAGCCGCCGGCGCAAGTTTGTTGAGATACAGTCAATAATAAAAGTTAAGTCTGCGAACTGGCGGCTTCTTTGATCAAATTAACTTATTCTGGTGACAGCTCTTTTATTATTTTAAAGTAGAGACCATCCATTTGATGTTTGATTTTCATTGTAATATTTTTTAGTTTGACTTATTCTTTGTTTAATGAGTGATTGATCTACGTATATATGTATTTAAATTTGAATTATATTTACATAAGACATATTTACATATGACGACACGTTTGGTCTAGTGGCTAGTAAACCTAGCTGTTAACCAAACGGTCGCGGGTTCGAATCTCGCTAGGGGCAAATATTTATGTGTTAACATTTTACCTTTGTACCTGAGTCATGGATGTTTTGTATTTATAATATGTAAGTATTTACAACAACAAAAGTAATCTATGTAGTATATCAACTGTCTGGTATCCATAATACAAGCATTGGTTGCTTACTTTGGAACTAGATGATTCTGTGTGGAATGTGTGAAGATATTTATTTATTTATTTATAAGAAAACTGCGTGGGTACAGTCAAATTATAAGTAGCTAGCGAGACTCTCACGAATGAGGTTTCAAATCAGGCAATACACAAAGCAAGCAATACGAGTATATATTGTATGAGGCAGTTTGTAATCATATCACAAGGGTAACACTTTATGATTATAGTTACAACGTGAAGTACACTAGGCCGTTTATTATTCACTGCCGGTGTTGACTGTACCCCGAACAAGTTTAACAGACGCCGGTGTGCGGTCGTTTTGAATCCTGATGTAAAACGATTTGATTAAGGGCATCAACAAACTTAGTTAAAGCCAATAAATTAATAGTTTCGGGTAACAAAACTACACTGCTAGTAAGTCGGCCATAATAATAAACCTTACAAACCATTATTAAGGGAAATTAATATGTGATTTAAGAGCGCACATTCGAAATTAATATTACCAACTCTCGTGCGTCTGTCATGGGGAAGAGGAAACCCAAGTTACATACAACTTACATAGATTACTTTGATCTAGGCATTGCAGAGAATGTCCTCCAATGTGTTACGAGCATCTATAATACTATACTATACTATACTATACTATACTATACTATACTATACTATACTATACTATACTATACTATACTATACTATACTATACTATACTATACTATACTATACTATACTATACTATACTATACTATACTATACTATACTATACTATACTATACTATACTATACTATACTATACTATACTATACTATACTATACTATACTATACTATACTATACTATACTAATATTTTGATGATAAAGTTAGACATGCAGGCTGACAGAACCACTAGTAGACAGTTAGCTACCCACTGTGTATATAGATACACAAGAAGAGACGCAAGTATTTTCTCTGATAGGTAAAATAATTCATGATGTGTAAGTAGTTAGCGGAGTGGGCTTTTAAAAATGAAATTATAAAATGAAATTGTTTGACACAAAAATTTTGAGTGGAAATTATTACGATCGATACAAATAAGATAAATTTCTTTTAAAGTAAATAAATTTTTAGTACAAAATTTAAAAGACAAGGAACTGGACAGCCAATCTGGCAATGATAGCTAATTACTTACATAAGGAAATTATAAAATAACAGCACATGTGCTGTTGTGTTACGGCGCGTAAGTTCCGCGATGCCAATGTCCTTTTGATATTAATCCTAACTAAGTAAGCAACGCTTACATCCCCTTTATTTTTGCATATGTTTATAGGCGACAGAAGCCAATACCTTCCAGTTGACCCTCTGTCTGTCTGCTATTTATTCTCATAAAAAATCCTAAAGAACAAAGTGTTATTATTCATTATTACTATTATTCATCAATTACTTGGAATTTGATAATTGAGGGCATGAAATATGTAATAATTTTAGAATAATCGAAAGAATAATAATTGACAGAAATAGTCAAAGTTGATATTTGAAAACGTTGATTTTAATATTTACGAGTATTCAATACTTTTAATTACCTTTTTTGGTCGACAGGTAGTTTTATTTATGGCAAACGGAAAACATCTCGTGATTTTTTAATGTAAAATTGCATGATAATAACATATAAAAAATATATATTATATACATTAGGCAACCAGGAAATGAGTTTATCATTTGCTAGAGTAAAAGGGAATCAACAACCGGAAGCCATTTAATATTATTCTGCACATTTTCCGGGAAAAGTCCGCAATTAAGCGTTGAAAAAAATTCGCATTTACGAAGAAAAAGCACCATAAATGCTGTGCAAACATTTTTTTTTCTCTATGGTTATTTTTTTCTTTGTAGTTTGTAATGGAGCTGGAAATATTCAAACGTTTCTGTGTATTTCATTTTTCATTAAATTAATATATTATAAAAAAATTGTAATTGTATCAGAGTTTCGAGACAAGAACATTTTATTTATAATTATTTTTCTATTTTAATTTTTCAAATTTTTATTAGTTTGTACTTAAGCTTAACTTGACTTTAGTTACCGAAGTATTTTTTAATGGTCTCAAATGACAGGAAATTCCATGCATAACCTTAATATTGCTAATGCTAACTAATATTATAAAATTTGATTTTTTTTCGAGTTGAGTGTTGTTTGTTACGCTTTTTTTGCATCCCGTTGTCAGGGATGGAACAGGGGAGCCTAAGTCCGACGCTTTCCCCTTTGAGACTACCGCCCATCATGAGGTCTCTCGAGATGACTGGCGTACCACCACATTCGGGTACGTCGAGATTCCGACAGGGAGCGTAGCCCTCCCCGCGCTGGATAGTCGTGGCGGGGCACCGATATGGTGTCATAACGATTCCGCGACCACGACAATCTACGGCCGCGCCGAGATTACGACAGGGAGCGTAGCCCTCCCCGCGCTGGATAGTCGTGGCGGGGCACCGATGTGGTGTCATAACGATTCCGCGACCACGCCAATCTACGGCCGCGCCGAGATTACGACAGGGAGCGTAGACCTCCCCGCGCTTGGATAGTCGTGGCGGGGCACCGATGTCGTGTCATAACGTTTCCTTGACCACGCCCATCTACGGCCGTGCTAGAAAGTCGTTGGGTTTCAACCGGTACGAGTCTTGCATAACTCCGCAGCGTCCCCTATGTTTCCCAACGTTAAAAAAAAGGGATAGAACAGGTTGAGATGATGATGATGATGATGATGATACAAGACTTAGCTGGCATTCGTGTTCATAATAATGAGTGAACATACTAATTCTATTACATTACGGTGTCCCGAGGTTCAACATTACTTTTGATTGGTAATTGGACGTTCACAATTTATATTTGACATAATTACGTTTGTTTGCTTTGAAAACACACGGCAATGCATTGTGTACCTGTACAGTCATTTAATTATACTGCCTAAGCTGAATTGCAGACTTCCGCGACATAAGTGACGTCTACAAGCATAGATAGAAGAATATATTTAAAAGTATTGAACATTATGTGAGCATACAGCCACAATATCGAAACTTAATACATATTTTACATATACAATGTATTAAGTTTTGATATAGAGGCTGTTATTGCTCATATTATGTTTTTGTCAGGCGATTATAATTTTGTTTTTAGATGATCTCTCAAGAACAGTAAATACTTTTTACTAGATTTTTTCTGTATCCCAGACAATTTGTGAGCAAAATTTCTTATGACCGTTTGAGTAGTTAAAGCTTGAAAGCGTAAAAAATAAACTCACTTTTTCATTTATTATATCAGTAAATATTTATTTCTTACACTATAACGTCGATATGTAATGTTTAAATGTATATAGTACAATGTAGACATTGTATAAGTATATAGGACACAATGACGTAATTTAGTCAAAGAAATTACTGTACAATCCTTATCCCAATAACTCCAAATCTAAGGTAAGTAAATTATTAATTTAAGCCCGAAAACCCCACGGGCACTTTTATAAATATACTTACAGAGCAATAAAGTTAACAAACCAACGTATTTATTATAATTTTATGCGCTATAATTAACCGGTATTGCCCCTTGTACTATAAATCCAGCCACAGTAATAAAGGGTGAAAAATGTCGTTTATTACAAACGCATTAACATAATCCTCATATTATATATATTTAGTATTTATAACGTTGCACTGGTGTTTTGAATAAGTTCAACATCACACAAACAAATGGACATGTTAATTACATTTCTTAGTTTGACCACTCTTCTGTGACAAACGCTTGAAATAAATATAAAAATAGAAAAAAAGTTATTTGTTCAACAAGAGAGCAAAATTTTTTTTAGCTGCGAGTGCCGACTTTAAATCACGAACAAGCGAAGTATTCTAGGATTTAACAACGAGCGTAGCGTAGCGAGTGATTCTAATATAGACTACTGAGCGCAATGAGTGACTTTTGGAGTTGACAAAACTATCTTCACAGCTGAGCCAACTCTGGTCAGCTATGGCTGGACACATAATCCGTGCTGGAGAAGTGAAAAATATTTGTCAAACATATTTTAATTACTCAAACACAGAATTAAAATCACCAAACCACTGCAATCAAATTTGATCGCGGGCCAATCAATATTAAATTGACCAAATGGATGGACAATAATGTAGATTCGTTAGTTAATCCCGCAAAATCGTTAAACGAATTTCGATGAATTTTGGCAAGCAGATAGAAAATTTAAAAGATTATTCATGACATGCCTTCATGACATGCGTTTTTTTTAGTATTGGCAAGTCATACTAGTTCACCTGTTCGCAGTCATATATTAGGCAACCCATCAAGTTTCAGTAACCCTTACAGAAGACCGCCACGAAATAGCAACATTTCCCTATCCCTTCTACTACATTCCTTATATATTTTATCCTACTAAGGTCAGCAGCTTTCTCACTGGACCTGTGTCGTTGCTTGTGTACACAAAAAATTCGGGTAATGAAAAAATATTTTTCATAGCAACAGAAGAGAAATGAATTCGAATTTTTTAAGATCTTTAATAATATTAAAAAAGGAGATATGCGGGGGTAGGATTTCCATAATAGCAAACATAGGTCGCTAATGAGGGCGTGTATGAAGCGAGGATGTCTACAACATCTAGTCCAATTAACGCCCGGTGGGCTAATGACGCGAAACGAGCGCGGTTTTTGAATTGAAATTAAGCTAGGAAAACAAAAAATACCACGAGGGACGTATGTGGAAGTAAATTTATGTGACTTGAGTATTACATATTTTACAAGAAAAAAAAAACCTTTGTATTTTAAGGCCGTAAAGTTAGAGCGAAAATTTCCTGTTGTTTAAAAAACACAAAATTCACTTTAAGAAACTGTTTTACAATTAAATAGTTATAGTATTATTTTTTTTAATCTTTTCATAGTTCAAGTGAATAGGCTTCACTTCTTGGTGAGCTCGCTAGATGCTGGCCAAGAGCAAACCTATATAATAAATATTTTTTTTGTAAATAAGTAAATATGTAAAACTGTTCATACATACAGATAATCTGTTGTTACACAAGTATAAGTGACTTGTTAATACAGTTGGTCTAAATAGAGCTTCCGCTGACTACCATTCATGAAGTCACGGTCATCCGCTTAGAGAATTTATTGGTCGTAAACTAAGATGTACTTTCAAGAATCATTTATGTAGTTGTCAAAGAAGCAAAATACTCTGTGAAAGGGCCCTTGTTTTTTATCATAAAAAAAGCCATATAAAGTAATAAATAGGGCTAGACCATTTACTTATATTATATATTGTATCAGAAAAAATAACATAAAAATACATTGTATACTTAGACGAAATAATTGGAAAAAAATTGTAAAGTCTCCAAAAGTTATCAGTTCAAATATATATGATAATTTCTTCAGATTAAATTTAAGTTATATTTAAGTTCTATCTAAGACTGGAGGAATAAACCAATTATTTTAAGAAAATTTAATGATAATCCAGTGTATTAGTATGTAGGAAAAAGAAAAGAGATTCAAGTGTTATGACAATGAATAATGACATTTACTTTTTTTAAATTTATTTAGTGGCTTAACTTCACGTCTTTTGACCGGATAAATAAATGAACATCGTTAAGTGTATTAACATAATATCTAACTTCCTATATGCTATATAGTACTTAACTATATTATTAAATTGAATTATAAGTTGTTTGATAAACATAAAATACTTTAAACAGAATATTTTTAATTTCAGACATTGTTGAAATTTATTCGCGATTATACTTCTATACTTTTACTAATATTTAACACTAGACGAGAATTAAATTGTAGGGGAGTTCGTCATTTTTCATTCAAGTAAATATAAAAAAATATTGGACAATATTTGATAACCATATTCCACGTAAAATATAATACTGGTAGGAATTCGATTACCCTTAATAAGTAATTAAAACTGCTTTAAGAGTAAGTTAAGTTGGCATTTGATATTCAGAAAAAGTTTTCGTTTCATTTGTTCCTGAACACTTAAGAGACAAAGTTTGTTCTTATGCAAACTTCATTGAGCTTATTCCACAATGAGCCATTATATAGCAATTAATATTATCAATGACATATCTTTTAATTTAGATGCTAATCGTTTTAACGATAAATATAATTGTCGTGATCGCTATTCAAAAAATTTCAGTTACTTATTTGAATAAACTTATGAATGTATCTTCGACGTGACCTGAATAGATTATATATTTAGTAACTAGCTTTTGCACGCGGCTTCGCCCGCGTAACTTATTAAATATAGCCTATGTTACTGGCTGATAATGTAGCTTTCTATAGGTAAAAGAATTTTCAAAATTGGTCCAGTAGTTTACAAAAATACAAACCTTCTGAATTTGAAATTTCCGGTTAGTGTGGTTAACATTTTTAATTTAATTGTCAGAAGCAGCCTTTAAATTTTTAATTAAATGATCCAGGACACTTATTACATTGTCTGTTCATCTCGTACCATGTGTCCAGCCAATTGCCACTTCAACTTACTAATCCGTCGGATTACGTCTTTGTTTGCGAAGTCCCTCAACTTCGATTCAATCCCGCAGAGTGACCTTGGTCATAGCCCTCTGTATACCTCGTTAAGAGCGTTACAGAATCAGAATCAGAAATTTATGATTCCCGACGGATCATAATGCCATGATGTGTTTAGTTTGCAGATAAGATATTAACGTCATATTATTTGTAGTTTTATAATCTAGTAAATGTCTGAAAAATATTTTAAAATATTGGAATAATTTTCTCATTAGATCAGTTTTTAAAGAGCCCTTTTTTGAAACTAGCGGTCGACGGTCTACGCAGAAGCGAGATATTAGTAAAATTATATGCGACAAACTTATAGAAATATTGATTTTAAAAATTTATATAATTTATTAGATAATAGTCGAAAAAAACATACGATTTCTGTAAATTTTCATTCAAGAAAAATATAATCAAAAGTGTCACTTTTAGTAATTTTTCGTGATATTAAACGTGTTATTTTAGAATCAAATTTGAGATATTTCTGTTTTTTCTTGGACCTAGTATGTGAAGTCATTAATGTTCTAAAAGATTGTGTTATAATTTTTTTAATAACTTGTATATTTATCTGCGTAGGCCGTCGACCGCTAGTTAAAAAAAGGGCTGTTTAAAAATGTTCTAATGAAAACTCACTTTAAAATATTTTTCAGCTATTTACTAGATTATACAACTACAAATAATATGACGTTAACATCTTATCTGCAAACTAAAACATCTGAAACTACTGAAATCATAAATTTTGACTCCAGCGTGATTCTAATTGATGAATGCTCTTAAGTGACGTTCAGCTTTCTCACGAAGCCCACAGTTAAGAGTCCAAGATTCAGCGCCATACGGTTACACTGGCAACATATCGTGGTCTAAGAGCTTAGTGTTAAAACGCTGAGCAATTTTGAACAAAAAGATATTACGGAGCTTCCCGAAGTTGTATTCGACGATTGTCCTCCTTCTCGTAGTTGCATCTACCTAATTGAACTATTTGTCCCAAGTAGACATAATCATCAACAACTTCGAGAGCCGTGTTCCCAACTTGAGAAATAAGCCCTCAATATTTAATCGAGGTGTTGCATTGTACACCAGGAATACAATAACAGGATTGCACTAGTTTAATAAAATCACAGTGAATTTTATAGTCGCTTATATATATAAACGTATAAAGGCGAATGTGATTGAAGGAAGGCTCTTAGAAACGTATCACCGAATGAACCATGTTTGTCCATTCAATTTGACGCATGTATCCAGAGCGGAAGGGTATTAGGGACGCAATATACGACATCCAACAATGCGGGAGATAGCGAATAGGGAATGTAAAGTGAACTCCGTATAACTAAAGATGTAATCTATTGCTACTGTTATATCCCAAAGGGACCTCTAATCAAACGTTACTGGCCGGACATAAAAACGTATCATCCACCCGCCCCTATTCACAGTTTGAAGATTAAAACGCCATAAAAAAGCCCGTATTGAAATAAGGGGGGCTATCGACAAAAGATGTAGGAATTTAACGAGCAATCAAATCCGAAATGACGACCACTATGAAGTAATAACGGTTAAGAACAACCATCCCGTTTCCTATGCAAATGAAGATCCTGTTTGGCTATTGTCGGTGATGCGAGGGTACGAGCTGTAATGAAACGAAAATTTCATTGCGCGCCTCTGTTTTATTCACCTTCATCACATTTAATATACATGGAACTTAATGAACCGTAAATATATATCGTATATCATTGCTTTATTCGTTATTTATTTAATTTTCATTGGGATTGTACGATGATAGTTATGGTCATGTATATTAAATAGACCGATGAAGCCAAAGTGGAATTGCAGTTGCACTGTCTATCTATAAGATGAGTGTAAGATGTCAGATGTCAGTAAGATAAAAGATGTGGTTTTTTAATTTATGATTGCTTAGATTCTTCAAAAACTTGCTAGCATTTTAAATATTTTTAAGAAAAATATTTGTTTTAAATGATACCCGCTTTAATGAAAATAGATTAATAATAACAATTGATTATTTAAAAATTTAAATTAACAAGTTATTGTTGAGTTTTTAGAATAAATTCATGAATGTATCTTGGTCATAGAGTCGGAAAATAATTTATATGTTTGGCAATATGACTAGCATTAACTCAATTTGTTTCTTTAATACATTGAAAGCAACATAAATAATGTTCTTAAGCTGTTAAGAATAGTTATCTTCTTGAGCTGCTTTACACTGATATACATATATAAATGTATTTTATGTTTTATAACAACACAAATCATTTTAGATGAAGTAACTATTCATATCTAATATAAATTTTTGCCAAAGTATATCAATAAAAATAACAATATAACAAATGTAGTATAGTATTTCCTCCATATGTATTTTCGCTTGATAAAAAACGGAAGACTTATTGGTTTTAAAATTTAAAAAGCCGATCGTCCAAGTATCGAAGTTCTCGGATGAACTCCGAGCTCCGATCAAGTTGAGGAGAGGGCGTAGTTTCAGAGAAAAAACGACGGTGTGACTTAAAATTGCAGACCGAGGCACAAGTTGGGGCGGAAGGTTTTCCGTGGTACACCAGAACAAGTACCGTGTGCTAACGTAATGAACTGAACAGGTCAAAAGTTGAGCGAACTAATGTCCGCTGTCCGAATTTCAACTTTAAATTAACAGATGTTTCATACTGCAATATTTCTCCCATCTACCCTTATGTTGTTGTCTTTCAGACATAATAAAAATATTTAATGCATGTAGCATTTTTTATGGTAGAGAATGGCAACCAGGCTTACAGTTACGGCTTATAGGGGATAAAGAGTACCTACCCTCATATGGAGCAGGATCTATTTATTTTAAAGAAATTCAAAATTAAAAGATTTTTTATTTTAAACATGGCGATGGTTCTCGTAAAATCAACTTAGCAACAACTGAGGCTGCAATGGAAAAAAAAGACACTGGTCATTTGAAATAAAATAGGGGTAGGTCAATAGTCTTACAAGGGAGCTGTATAAGGGAGGCTTACAGGCTCACTACATTGTAAGCTGCCTAATTTTCATGATCATTAATCAAAAATAAGCCAGCTGGCTTCATTCAACCCTTTTAAGTTAATATAAAATCGAACAAAACTTATATTTAATAAAAAAAAATGCAAAAAATTATTTGTGCACTGTTAAAAGATCAAAACGATTCCTGTACATCAGTTCGAGAGATGAAGAAGAGAACTATTATAGGAAAATATTTTTGCAAAATTCCAGCTCCCGATTTGCAATTTTAGATGCAATGCATTAGTCTTATCCATTGTAAGTATACTGCGTGTTGGCATTCGCCACCGAATCCGACAAATGGCTGAAATATACGTACGTGATTGAAATGTTCTCACTGTTCGCCAGCCAGAATTTATTTCCTTACATGTTTTATAAAAATGTCTACGGGCTTAACTCGATTTTCTGTATGTATTCGTCCACACCAAGTCTTCGGGGAATTCGGCTTACTCTACAGCTTGCGACTCTGCGGTATGTTGCCAAAACGCTTGCTGTGAACACGATATTGCTTTTATATTATTCCTAACATCAGTCCGACATAATAATACATTTGTAACCATTATTTACTTCATTTTCTCCATCTTTGTTCGGTAAAGGCATTCTTCATAAACATTATTATTATTAAACTAGCTGGTGCCCACGATTTCGTCCGCGTTGAAAGATATTAAGTAGCCTATCCTGTGTGCCATACGTCCAAATGTTTATCTACCAAGTTTCATAAAAATCAGTTAATTCGTTTCAGAGTTATGGAGGAACATACATACATACATACATAAAAAAAATCTAAAAATCGTCAATTTAGTTTCAGTATCATGTATAGAGCCTATAAACACGATATCTCTGAAAACAAAGTAACTTACTCCATGACCGACACTTATAGATTTATTATTAGTATTGATAAATGACTTACACCTTGAAACATATGTTTTTAATCTTCTGGGGCATAGACAAATATATGCAAATAAACATGTTAGAAACTATTATTTACCGACTATAATTTGTATACTAATACAAAAGTTTTTGTTTTTATATTAACTTTATTTTACGACTCGTTTTTGCCCGCGACTTTGTCCATTGCACACAGGAACAGTACTTGTTTTCGGGACGAAAGATAACCTGTGTCCTTTTCTTTACCCCTAACAATATTGTCTACAAAATGTCTTGTTATTCGGTTAGATAGATAGAAGTTAGGATTACACAGAAATATATAAAATTTCAAGGTTTCCGTAACCAACACGTAAAACTAATTATCAACACGTAACCAACCTGTTAAGACATTTTGTACCTACCCCTTCTTAAAATATGTATATGTTTTATACTATATCGATACACGCATCTATGCCGTAAGTGTATCTATGGTATACTCGAATCGAGTACCTGGCAACACCCCAGGGAGCTCTATTTGCCGTCGAAACAATGCTCTATCCAGTTTTTCCTTGAACGGAGGATACTTGAGGCAATTAAAATTTCATTTCAAATATACACTTGCTTCTCTATGTTATACTAAAATACAAGTAACACGTGACACGTCATCATTGTGTACGTCTTTATAATTGTTAATTTTTTATAAAATCTTCAAGCTAATTTTTATTAAATTGTTTAAATTTATTAACATAAAATAAATATATAATATTTAGGGTATGAATTTTTAGAAATTAAAAGGCACATTATGTTATTATAACTTTGTTTTTTTTTTTAACAAAAATACAAATATATAATTGTTCATTTTAAAAACAAATGAAAGTGAGACATTTTATTGCTTATATTATAGTAACCACGGTTGTTTTTAAGGTCTTTTTGCTATAACAATGTTATGTAGGTAACAATATAATTTACAAACATAAAATGTAGAAACAGATAGGGGTGTTAAAAAAATGGTTTTGAAATGAATATGGCTTTAAAAGAAATAAATAGCTATACAAACTTCTATAAACCATACTACTTTATCATGCCGTAGGATACTACGGCATTAGTATTGGAATTAGGACATATTTTAACGAAATTGAGGAAATAAAATAAATTTTTTAAAAGAGACGCATTGCTAAAATTGAAAAAATTATTTCATTTAGTATATAGGCTTCTAAGTTAGTAGACAGAAACTAAATGTTGGTTTAACTGTCTAACTAATGTATTTTAAAGTACTAAATGTGAATTTAAAAGAGCAAATTGATTAAATAAACGAATCTCCATTAGAAACTGTATTCGAATTTTAAAAATGTCTGTACATCTAAAAGAAGTTTAATCGTCGAATTATACGGCTTCTGTTGTGTAGTAAAAATAAAAATCGGATCTAGAAAATCTCTCTACAGAGCCGCAGTAAAACAAGATGTCTGTTTGCTTATAGTAGCTAGAGAGATGTAGGTTAGGCATACGCGGGCTAGCGCA
The DNA here is from genome assembly GCA_936446665.2 of Synanthedon andrenaeformis. Taxonomy (NCBI): domain Eukaryota; kingdom Metazoa; phylum Arthropoda; class Insecta; order Lepidoptera; family Sesiidae; genus Synanthedon; species Synanthedon andrenaeformis. The sequence goes on along the minus strand of OW387786.2, from coordinate 1,507,950 downwards.
GGAGAGAACTCGGTTCGATATTGTTCAACATCCCGTCAAGGGCTGAGTGGACGAGCGGCGCATTCACAACCTCTCCACATAAGCCTCTACAAAACGCTAATGACAGAGTATCATGTTTATTCCACGGCTAAAACTTATCGTTTCTACATCGTTAGCGCCGCCGACGAATGAAGCACTAAACGTTCCCCCTAAAAGCTGTTTAGAGTCCATTATGAGCGAAAATACCGGGGCACTTAAGCATCCCGGATTCGGCGTTCGGATGGAAGGCGCAGAATTTTCTGGCTTACTTTTTCAGATTAAAATTTAGGCGTCCGGGAAAACGGTCCGTAATGAAACCCGCACGGACCATTAAGCAGCGACTCAGGCGGCCATTAGTTGTTCGCGTTCGCAATTACAACAGTTTATAAGTTAGGTATGAATTGTGGCGTTCGACTGCGTGGACAATCAGACGATAGCACGGTCCGATCGATGCAGGTCGGGCCGTCACTCTCCAACAATTTCACATCGATCCGCCCGCCACCTACCGCTGACAACTCAGACAGTGCCCCGCGCCCTCCACACACAATTACAAAAATAATAACAGCTTGCCAACCTCCCTCCTCCCTTATTTACTCACATTACCTGTCGCAAACTAAAACCCGGCTGGATTAATGTAAATGCCTCCGAAATCCGGTCATCAGAAACTGTTAGCGAAATAATGGAATCAACGAAAAGTTGAAACAAAAGCGAATCCGCCGCGACGCGACATCGGAGGTCCCTTGGGCTATTATCGTTTTACTAAACAGAAATATGTAACTAAATTCTATTCTGGTTCCATGAACTGGAAAACTGCGCGCCGGGAGCTCGTTATCTCGGGACCGAAATTCTCAAAAGCGTTCATGTAAGCTCATGTCATGTTCAAGATTCCGCCGACCTAAGAGGATTAGAGATTATTTCCGACGGAATCGTACAGGGAGTATTTAATAAACAATATGACATCGCTTCATAACTGAAATAATGAGCTGATACGGCGTGCTATCGCGCGTGAAATAAATTTCGTTCGGTCGTAAATTACGGCGTGGCGAACTGTGATACCCTCCATTGTCAGTGGGCACACACAAAAGTCTCTAGCATGGCTCGCTCGTAAATTTACCCGGTGTAACATATTCGAATCTATACATAATAATAACCTCTCAAACGGCAATACGGTAATGACGTATTTTATTGAATTCGGTGTTTGCGTTGAGGATTTGGGCGAGGGTGGCGCATCGCATCGGGCGTCGATTCAGAATCGGGTCCCCGTTTCATTAATGCGAACAACGCGAGGAGTTTGTTGTGTATTAGAATGTGGAATGGGGGACTTTGGCAATTGTAGCCGACGAGGTTAGCACGTTCAGTTGTTTGGCTGTGCGAGCCGACTGCCGAGCGAGTGTCGGGGCACAATGGGCAGCAGGAGCGGTGCTGTCAAGGATCGCTCGTAAATTAGAGCCTCCGTTCACAATGCTCGCCCGCAGCCGCTCCAACCTCGCCGCAGAATTAACATAATAAAAAGGGTGCACATTCATACGCCGCTCGTAAATAAAGTTTTATAGCCATCGCTCTAATGCGCCGAAAAATGTCGGCCGAAGGGGAGCCGTAATGTCGAGCTAACTTTATATTCGGCAAGTATTCGCACCCATACGCACAGATATGGAAGATTTACCTTTTAACTTTATGAGCTGTACAGTTTACACGAGCAAAATAAAATATGCGGAAGAGATGCGTTTCGCGAAGATAAAAAATCGTTCAGAGAGCTGACTGGGATTCGATTTCGTTCCAAAATGCGTACATGATTAGCAAAGGGTTCGAGCTGTTGAATATTTACAAACTTGTTCAGGTTCCGACAGCGTACTATCTCGGTTTGATTTGATAGACGTTAGTTAGTTCCCCGATGGATTGGCAGTAGTTCAGAGTCTAGACGTATCGCGATATGCTTAATTTTACGACCGGGATGCGATGCCACGCATCGATAACAGTCATAAAGCTTGGGGAAATTGAGAAATTCTACGGCGAGATCGCAGTTATTCTAGGTAATATATTTAAGATTCACAAGTCTTACACGGGAATTTCTAGGATGTGATTGAAAATGCTTTTAAATCGTTTCTTTAGTGTTGAAAGTGAAAAAAAAATTTCACTTTACCTATTACCTAACGAGTACCTATTTTACTAGATGTTCAGCCGTTTTCTAATTTTGTTTAATTTTGAAAATTATATGGGGATACACATTTGAAGTAATCTTTCATAATAATATCAACGATACAAGATAAGCAACTGTTAGTTAGCGTTTGCTATTCAGATCGGTGGACAGAGATCGAATACAGACACAGACAAATATACATTTATAAATTCCTAAGTCCTATATTGTTCTTGTTCATATAAAAGCGTAGGTCTAGCAATGGTATAAAATATATATTTTATAATATAATTTAGTACGATATAATACAGACGTGTTCACAATGTTGATCTTATACAGATTTATTTATAAGGCTGTTACACAAAGGAAAATCCTTGAACATAGAAACATACCTTATCCGTTTTTTTTTTTTTCTAATAAGGAATCATAAGAAATATTAGCCAAGAACATAAGACATCCAGGCCACTTTTTAATTAGTAGCTTACACATATATTGTTTTTATATTATACACATATTATCATTTAAGATTCGTAAAGTCAAATAACGTTTTCCTTGGTTTTATAAAGTGGATTTGTCCAAGGCACAGACTGATTTACTGTATGAAGGTTCTCAAAACTTTAATAAAATGCAATACAAAAATATTGTACACGCAGCCTGTACAATATATGGCAAAGGAGAAATATAAGCACCACTTTTCCACCCTCAGCGTTCCTCAAAGTTGGAGTGTAACGAATCAAACGCAAATGACAAACCGTCTCGCATTTCACCACTTTGAGCACTCAAAGCGAATATTCTGGGTAGCAAACGGGGCGCACTGCCACTTCGCATACTCGACCGGAGCACGACAGCAAAAACAAAATGAAAAATTCCACCAAATTCCGGTCATGATTTCGGGATAAAATTAAAACTATAAATCGTTACACATGGGGGACTTGAATGAATCTTAAAGACCTGCAGACCGATAGTCTGATGGATCTCTGAATGAAACTTTTGAGAAGAGATTTTTGAAAACTATCAGATTTGTGATATAACGAATATATTAAAATCTCTCCCGATATTGTTTTAACGGATTTGATTACTTGAAATTTTCTTAGAAATTCATGCGACTTGCACGGGCCTTTTTTTACCTTACAGACTTTTACCTGTTACCTCAACTGAGATAAGTTATAACTGATAAATGACAATGATGAAAAGCTTCATGAAGCATGTAGTTCTGGACCTGACTGCGCAAACTTGGTGTTTTGAGATTTTTAAAAAAAATTTTTTTACAAAATGTAATGGTGCAGTATATTCTTGGAATCAGTACTTATTTTAAGATTCCTACAAAATTTTTTTGAAAAAAAAAATCTCCATAGACTGCAGTCAGGTCCTGGATCAATATCATCGTAAGCGCTCTGCTAAAGCGTCTAAGTTTTGCCTAAACATTTATAAATAATGTTATAAATAATGTTATATTTATGCATCAATTAAGCCGTCCTTTTCGAACCTGACACAATCCGTGAGTAAGTGCTGGACATCTACTATACTTTCACAAACTTCGCTTATACGATCCTTAGAATGCCAAGGATTCTTAGAATTCTGGTGTTTATTGAAAAATTATTGACACATGAAAATTTCAATTTTATTAAATAGATTCAACCTCGATTTGTCCAGTTGGGTTGTATTACAATGTGTACGTGTATATGAGAGCAGTCCTCGTTATACCCAAGCTTTATACATTGAATGTACGACGTAATACATTCACAGCACAATTTGTGGAATTCCCGCGCCGAGTTAGAAACAATCCGTACAGAATCCACCCTCAAAACGATATTATCGAAACCCAAACGGCATTTTGTGTCTGGAACAATAACGTCTTAATGCAGTATACGTCTTTATTGAGGCTTTAAAATAAGAAACATATAGATATTACTGTATAGGAATTGTGTCCAAGTAATATTTTCTGTCTATTTATTTTATTACAGAAAATTCATAGCGCAAATACAAACATATGTGAATAAATTGAATTTAACTTGAAATTTATTATTCACCAGAAATACAACTTATATACTTTGGGCTGAGCGTTTCGAATTTCCTATCTTTACAATGTGACATGTTGAAAAGGATTTAGAACTTGAAACACAATGTCTGGAAGATCTATTTGCAGTGACATGTATTGATATTTTGTTATACCTTTCATTGCTTCTGAAAGATTCATAATATTTTTTATTGTATTATTCCATCTTTTATTCCACATATGACAATGAACGCCAGGGCACTGCAGGGAACGCCCTTATTGCATAGAATAAAAGATGAAGGACTATGTGGAGAAATGGAACTCTAGCATTACCTTATTCATGTAACGAAACACAACAAGAACACGTGTTTTTATTTAAATGTGGCCTTCTTTAAGAGGTTAGTTAAAGCCGCCACTCAGTCTGCCCAATTTACTTATGTGGAACGCAATGTGCTTCCTGCAGTTGGCCCTGTTACTACTAAAAACTATAAATAGTAGAAAAATCTATGTATATAACTGTAATAGTAATATAAAAAGTATAAAAATATATTGTATAATGTAATACACCGATTTTTCGGAAATCTATCCAGTATTACGCATATTAAATATTTATAAAATTAACTGCAAAGCCAAGATAAGATCTCTTACTATTTCGATATGATAATGCATTATGCAAGTAAACAAAATGCATTATACAATATAATAAATTCGTATAAATTTTTTAAGGATTCGGCGCCGCGATCATTTGATTTGATTTAAAATACCATCTCACGTTCAGTTAGATAACTCGAGAATCTGGCGTCCGCTAAATTGCAAGTTAACGAGTATGCGATGACGGACCCAAGGGAGTGGCGTTAGCGGTATCATGACCAATAAATGGGAATCGTGTTAAAAAGCGAGTATGTGTTCGATAACTCTTATGCACTGGGTTTAAACTGGATTGAACTATTGAAATCTATTATATGGTCATAAAATTGCAATAAATTATTCTCAGCTTTATTTATTAGTTAATTAACATAGACCTACATAGATGACAATTATTTCATAGCATGCTTTTACATTTGCTATTTACATTTCTTACAGGTCTCTTGCACAAAATAAATACAAAAACGCTTGTTTTATTAAACAATAGTGTATGTAAAACTAACAGAATACTCATTGAACTTATAGCTTTTAAAATTATAAAGCTATAATACAAAACGAAAGTAAATGATTGTAAAAACTTAAATAGAATATAAATATTAGATTTTTTTAAATATATACTATTGGTTAAAATTTTATTTGATAAAAGTGTTTTGTCTGCAGTGCTTGTTGTTATAAAAACACAGACTGTGACTTGGACCATAAGAAATAAATAACGTATAATTTTAAATAATTGCACAATTTGTTTATATTTCTTTTTTAAAATAATAATAAATGAAGAATTCAACACTCGAAAAACTTACTTGTGTGTATGTACTTATGTGAATGTCTCGAGTTAATTTTTATTTCAATGTCATCGGTGAAGTGATTCTCGCTGGTCTCTTACAATTTAGACCACAAGCCAACATCAGTAGCAGCCACGTACAATGGCCCCGGTCATCAGTTGCAGTGATCGCAGAGTGGAAGTTTTGCTCAAAGTTTCACCGCGACGATTACAATCAATTATATACAGAGGGCTGCTGGTAACTGCACTTCTAACTTCACTAAACACATTGTGCATAGTTTACTGATAGAAGCGGGAGTGTTTTGCAGGTGTGGTTTGATACGAACCAAAGTTTTCCAAAATGGAATCTGATAGTTCTTGCGATATTTTGTCACTAAACAAAAAATTTTTGTCGGATTATAATAGTTAAATAATTAATTTAAAAATAGATGAAATATCAAAAATGTTATGATTGAATTTATTCTCATTTTGTTACTTAATAAAAATCCAAATTGTGCGCTCTTAAATTTATGTCTGAATGCTTGTTTATCAGGTTCAATCTTTGAAAGTAAGTATTGAACCGATATGCAATAAAGATAGTATAAAATGTTCTAACACCTAAGAAAATGAGGCTCGGTGAAAGTCGCGGGCAAAAACTAATAATTCATAAAAGTGAATTACGGGACATTATCTATAATTATATCAATATTTATAAAATGGTTTTTCCTGACTTACTATCAACACACATGCTAAACAACTAAGTCGAAGAAATCTGAAATTTAGAACATAACTTTATTTTATAACTTAAGTATCTGCTAAGAAAGGATTTTTGAATATTTTAACTCCATGCTAAGTTGATGGCGGGTTGATACTTTATTATATACATATACTAGCTGTTGCACGTGACCTCGTCTGCGTAACTTATAAAATAGAGTCTATGTTGCTAGCTAATAAAATAGCTTTCCATAGGTGAAAGAATTTTCAAAATCGCGGTACAGTAGTTTAGAAGTTCATTGGCGTCAAACAACGTGACACGTAATTTTTATATATTAAGATAGGCTGACAATCTTAATATATAAAAATTACGTGACTTATAAACTTAAATGTGATGCCTTGCAGACAAAACAAATTAAAAAAATTGTTAGTACCTATCTAGGTATATTATAATGCACAATGTCATTCTATCCTATGTTTTAAGTTGGACCAAATTATACATAGTTACGAAGTTTTATCAAAATCGGTTCAGTAGTTTAGGAGTTCATCGCGGACAAACAATCAATCAATCAATCAATCATTTATTTAATCATCAACAACGAGACACGAAATTTTTATATATTAAGATAGTTAATTATTGTAAGATCAAAGTGGACTCAACGATGAGAATCCGAGTAACAACTCGTAAATATTTAATGTTTTTCTATAAATATATAAAAGGTATTTCGGTTGTATTTCGCTGACGATCGCTTAAACATTAAAGGAACCGATCTGGATTATATTCGAAGGCACAAACAAAGGATTGGAAAAAGCGTTTTCGATGGGACGTCTAAATCGTCCATTAAACTCACATCAAAGCCTTTAACAACACTCAGACAGAGGGTTGTTTTATTATTTATAATTACGAAAACGGGTGCTAACGTGATTCCGAAAGAAAGTTTCTTAGGGTTGTCAAAATATATAATATATATTTTCATTAGACATCAATCTATAATGATCATAATTTTCGTACTCTAAACGATCTCTTCTTCCTTACACGGATGTTATTAAATAGTTTATTAACAATTTAACCGCAAAATGTTTTTTTTTTTTTTTTATTTATAATTAAAACTGCCATCAGTCATTAGTGACTATAATCAGTTCAGATGTATTTCATAGGGAAGTTAGGTTTCGGAAGCCATTGCCTCAGCCAACCCTTATTTTAACGCTATTTGCTTTCGTTTCAGTCTTCTCACGGCTTGAGAGGAGTCAAGCAATTTAACAGCCAAAAGATTTGGGTGTATGGCTAAGCGCTCAGCGTAGCGTCTAGTGTATTCCTTAACTTCCTCCTTTACGGTAGGCACTTCCAGGTAGTCATGTATCTCGTCACTGCGAGCAAACCAAGGTGCATTTACAATTGTCCGCAAGATTGCGTTTTGCGCTCTTTGCAGACACATTATGTTGCTGTCACTGGCAATCCCCCACAACTGGATGCCGTAGGTCCATACGGGTTTGATAACTGCATTGTACAACAGTAATTTGTTCTCCAGAGACAGAATTGAATTTCGTCTCATTAACCAGTATAGGTTTTTGAATTTGAGGTTGACCTCGTTGCGTTTATGCTTTATGTGGGTCTTCCAAGTGAGGCGGCGATCCAGGTGGAACCCTAGGTACTTGACAGACTCGCAATGTGGGAGGATATCATTGCCTAGTTGGACTGGAGGGCAGATTCCTCTTCTCAGGCTGAACGTGATATGATTTGATTTCTGGGCGCTGGCTTTAATCCGCCATTTCACCAACCAATAGAACGTGCTGTTCAGTACCTGCTGCAACTGCTCACTAGCCAGTTCGGCTGAGTCATGACAGGACAGGTAGGCGATGTCGTCCGCGTAGGTGGCGACAGTCACATTATCTGATGTGGGCAAGTCGTAGGTGAATATGTTGTAGAGAGTAGGGCCAATCACTGAACCCTGCGGTACTCCAGCCCTGATGTTATAGAAGCCTGATCTAGCATCGCCATGTCTAACCTGGTAAATTCTTTCGGCTAAGTACGAGGCCAGGATATTGAAGAAGGAGTGCGGTAACAATTGTTTTATTTTGCAAAGCAGGCCTTTATGCCAGACACGGTCAAACGCCTGTTGCACGTCCAAGAAGGCTGCCGAACAGTATTGTTTCAGTTCAAAGCACTGTCGTACAACGTCGTGAACTCTATGAACTTGTTCAATAGTGGAGTGTGATTTTCTGAATCCAAACTGATGCGATGGTATGAAATTACATTCATCCATTTGGGATTTCAATCGAACTAGAAATATTCTTTCCCAGAGTTTCGACAGCACGGGAGTTAAACTGATAGGGCGGTAAGATGTTATATCCTGAGCAGGTTTACCAGGCTTATGTACCATAATAATCTGCGAGACCTTCCAAGGTGCAGGGAAGCTAGACGTTCTGAAGATCGCATTAAACAAACAGGCCAGGAATGTGATGGATTTCTTTGGAAGTTCCTTGAGCAGCTTCGGGGTAATCAGGTCATAGCCCGGAGCCTTCCCAGAGTGCAAGGTCCTAATCATGCGTGCAACTTCTCTGGGGGACGTCGGTCTTAGGGGCAAAGTCATTTGTAGATCCTGGCTTAGTATCGCGTCCAGTTCACAATCATCGCCGCCGGGATTGGCATCGTTGGGTTGGAATACACGAGATAGATGAGAAGCAAAGGCTTCGGCTTTTTCACTGTCTGTTTTCGCCCAAGTAGAATCAGTTTTTATGGGAGGGCAGTGTTTCTGCGACTTGTCAACACTTCTGGACGCCTTCCATAGAGAGTAGTCATTCCGTCCAGTGGGTGACATCAGCTCTAAAGTAGTTCTTAGTCTATGATTAGAGGACTCCCTGAGCATAGCTTTCAGTTCCCTTGCAGCACGATTAAATCTAGTCTTGTCGGCCGGGAGATGTGACTGATGCCAGTTTCTCCTAAGGCGACGCTTTTCCTCGAGCTTCAATCTGATGTCCTTCGGCGTAATGAGATACTTGTGTGAGTCAGGTAGGCTAGGTGTATTTAGCCAGGCTGCCGTTTGGATCAAGTTTGTAATGTACACGCAGGCCTCGTCCACATCTGCGCATGACTTCAATGGAGTACGCAGGTTAGTTTTGTCTTCCAGGTAAGTGCGGAAGCCATCCCAGTCAGTCTTATGATTGTATAGTTTCTCCGGTTTCTCCTTGTTAATCACTTCAGCACATAAGTTGAGAATGACTGGAGTGTGGTCTGATGATCCGTCAAGACTTGGCTCTATACTAGTGTACAGGTGACTGACGCCTTTTACAATGTAAAAGTCAAGAAGATCGGGTATCCTTTTGGTGTCTGATGGCCAGTAGGTGGGATGGCCCGACGACCATGTATGCAGATTCATTTTGTCGACGCAGTCCTTGAGCACCCGGCCTCTGGTCACTGTGCAACGGGAGCCCCAGAAAACGTGTTTCGCGTTCCAATCGCCGCCTGCAATAAAGCGCGGACCAAGTGTCCGAAAATATTGCAGGTACATTTCTTCGGAAATTCGATGTTTCGGTGGACAGTAGACGGCAGAAAGAACTATAGGGCCAGCACGGTCCTCCAGTCTTATCGACGTGGCTTGGAGGAAGTCAGAGGAAAAAGCTTTCAGGGGTGAGTGTTTCAGATTGGTCTTTATGACCACAGCGGATCCCGCATGAGCGCCGCCGTCGGGATGAGGAGTACTATACACATGGTAGCCTTTGATTTGAAACGAGCTGCGCACAGTGGCATGAGTTTCGGATATGAGTGCTACATCGAGTTTGTTACTTGAGAGTATGGTTGCAAGCTCCTGTATATTCGGCGAGAGTCCATTGATGTTCCATATTGCCATCCGTAACCCAATCATTTTGGAAATAATTTAGTGATTACTGTAGTCAATAGTCCCATAAGGGTACCTATCTGTTGAAGGAGAGTGTCAATTTTTTCACTTTGCTTTATTAGGAGTAGTTCTATTTTAGTTGGTTGTTGATTGTTTGATCCACTTATGTGTCCAGAATAATGTGTCTCCAGTGGGTTAAGATTTTGTCCAGTCACCGCGTCGGAGTATGATCTTTGACCCGAAGTGCGTCCAATTGAAGGTCCGGGGCCACCGTTCTGGGTTTGTCTTATGACCTCAGCGTTTGTTTTAGATGTTCGCTGACTACTATCAACATCGAAGGCGGCTGTGAGTGGTTTTGGCCGGGTTTTCTTTGTTTTCCTTGCCAGGATCTCTCTATATACTTGGCAGCCTTTGAAGTTAGCAGGGTGGTCTTGAAGACATAGAGCACATTTCGCTGGAGAGTTTCGGTCCTTTTTAGGACAGTTAGCGGTGTTATGTCCCTCGGCACACTTCAAGCAGCGATAAGGCCGCATGCAATTATTCTTGGAGTGTCCGTATTGTTGGCATCGTTTGCACTGGACTATCGTTGTTGATTTGCGTGGGTCTTCGATTTTGACGCGTTGATGGTATATATATTGAATAGATTTTAAATGTTTAACCGCAAAATGTTTATTGACATTTTTTAATGATAAGCGCAAGCAGGTTTACGGTCCACAGTGCAAACGCACTGACTAAACTGAAATACTAAATTATAATGGATGAGGTTAATGTATTACAATATCAACACCAGCTGTTATTCGCGTAGTCTTCTAAGGGTAGGTGGTTACTGCCTCCAGTGTGTGTGGTGTGGTGTGCCTATGCCAACCATTTGTGAACTTTTTTTTATATGTAAATATTATTACATTACAATGAAACTAATTCCAAAAGAAAGAATATAATCGCAGATATAATAGTATGGAACAAAGTCGTATTATTATTATTCATACATATTTATTTTCTTTCTTAATCCTAAATTTTTTTACAATACAATTATACAAAAACAATAAATATTATAAAAAAATTTAAGACTAGAGGGCCGCAAGTAGCGGGGCAAGGCCCAAGCTACCGGCAGTTAGGGCTTCAGAGTGAGGAACCTCCTGACAATTCGTGCCGTGTCAAGAAGTACCGCCTTCTGTATCTGTCCCTTGACCCAGCCATCTAGTGAGAGCCTCTTAAGATGTTGGTCGAGGCTCTTTGCTATAAGACCGTTCGCCGACACGACTATCGGTACGATGATAGTCGAATCAACATCCCACATGGCGGTCACCTCGTGAGCCAAGTCTAAATATTTACTCAGTTTATCTTTTTCGGCTTTCACGAGGTTTTCATCATGCGGGACAGTGATGTCAACAAGCATCGTTTGGCGCTGAGACCGATCGATAACCACGATGTCAGGTTTATTGGCAACAATAGTCCTGTCCGTGATTATAGAGCGGTCCCAGTAGAGCGTAGCACGACTATTTTCGAGAACAGGCGTAGGCATGTACTTGTAGTACGGCACCTCAGATTCAATAAGACCGTATCGAAGGGCAAGTTGCTGATGTATGATCCTGGCTATTTGGTTATGTCTGTGCAAATACTCGCCGTTAGAAAGATGAGCACAACCGGAAATAATATGCCTGAGTGTCTCTCCAGGACGGTGGCATGCCCGACAGATGTCGACCGTACCGTCCTTCAGGATATATTTCCGGTAATTGTTCGTCTTAATAACTTCGTCCGCAATTGCACAGACAAAGCCTTCGGTTTCCCCAAAGAGGTCACCGAAACGTAGCCAGTTCACTGACATGAGCGAGTCTACATCAGGATTCGTCAGGGCCTTGTAGAACCGCCCATGCAGTTCTTTGCCCTTCCATACATTCCTTCGGTCTTCGGTGCTTAAAACCACAGGCTTACGCCATTTCTCGTTAGCCAGAGATAGAGGCGTGAAGTTTTTGTCGATTGCTACAACGTCTCGATGTACACCACTCTCATTATGCAGGAAATATTCCCTAAGACTGTAAACCTCACGGTTATGGAGGTTCTTGGTACTTAAAAAACCTCGACCCCCCAATTTCCGTGGTATGTACAGTCTCATTACCGATGAGCGTGGGTGTAGCATGCGATGCGTCGTGAGCAATCGACGAACCCTCCTATCTAAACCATCGAGCTCAGTTTGAGTCCACCTTAGTATGCCAAAGGAGTATGTGAGTAAAGGTATAACCCAGCCATTGAAAGCGCGCACCTTGTTACCTCCTGATAAAAAACTCTTAAGAACTTTTATCAGGCGTCCAAAGAAACGCGTCCTCACTGTCTGTTTTATATCCTTATCACTAATACCCAACGACTGTGACATACCAAGGTATTTGTATGTCTCAACTTCGGAGAGGGATCTAAAAGTCATTTCATTTGAAAGTTGTAAATTTGGAGAATTTACAACTTTTCCTTTCTTTACATGCATGACCGCGCACTTATCGACACCAAAATCCATCCTTATTGCGTTACTGAAACATTGAGTTATTTTCAGTAACTCTAACAGGTTTTCGGGTTTCGGTGCAAATAGTTTAAGGTCGTCCATGTAGAGTAGGTGTGAAATGACTTCACCCCCCCTCCGCAGTCGATAGCCAAGCTTTAAATTTCTCAGCAGAGTGCTGAGAGGATTTAAAGCCAGGCTAAACCATAACGGACTCAAACTGTCGCCTTGGAAGATCCCGCGTTCTATCTTTACCATGTCCTGCGGATCAGCGGCGCCTCCACGATTTCCTGGTTGACTCAGGACTGTGATCCATTGCCCCATACACATAGCTAAGAAGGATCTCAGAGTTGTATCTATTTTATACAACTCTAATATCCTCCTCAGCCAAGAATGGGGCACTGAATCATAGGCCTTCTGGTAATCAATCCAGGCTACCGAGAGGGCGCCACTGTTATGCTGGACACGTTGGCAAATAGTCATGTCTATGAGGAGGAGCTCCTTTGTACCACGGGACCCAATCTTACATCCATTCTGAGCAGTGTCCAAAATATTGTTTTCAAAAATATGTGTATTAATTTTTGCTCTCAGAATAGATGTAAGTAACTTGTAGATGGTGGGTAAGCAAGTAATTGGTCTGTAGTTTTTAGCCTCCGTGGTACTACCTGATTTATGGAGCAGAAAGGTGATACCGGTTGTCATAAAGGTTGGGAGAGTACCTAATTCTAGGGCTTTTTGGAATTGCATTGCCAAGCACCCGTGCGAACATGTAAACATTTTAAGCCAGAAGTTGTGCAATCCGTCCAGTCCAGGACTTTTCCAGTTCTGGGTAGAACGGACTGCACAACCTACATCTGAAGGACTGATGATGATTGCCTTCATTGCTGTTATTGGTTCGCACGCCTGCTCAACAATGGATATCCAGTCACCCTCAGTATGCTCGTCGGACACCGACCAGATATTACGCCAAAAGTTCAACATAACTTCTGGGTCAGGCGGATGTCCAACGTTCACACTTAGGTCGGTCTTTTCCCAATCTCTATATACCTTTCTTTGGTCACTTTGGAAGAGACGATTCTGTCGGTATCTATGCACCCGTTCTTTATATCGTCTCACACGGTTTGCCAACGCATAAACTTTTTGTTTAAAATAGTCAATGCGTTCCGTTGCCGAAGCCAAGTAGTCTTTTGATTTAATATTTGTATCTACAAAGGCTTGGGCAACGAAACGCATGACTCGGGGTCTATGATTTCCCTTACTGAATGAAATTAGTTTAGCTATGAGAGTCCTAAACTTACTGATACGTCGCTCGATTCGCACTTGCCATGCAGGGACATCCTCAGCGTCACGCGTTGTCCTGTCATTGTTTAAAAATCTAACACGTGCAACGCGGCACGCCGTGATGGCCCCACAGTATAGAATCGAGTGAGTATCAGTTAAGTCTCTGCTGGCCTTTATGTAAGGGGTCAGCAGAGTGTTTAGGGCTCCCATCAATGCAATATTTTGTTTATGCATTGGCAAACGCGGTAAACGTGGCCTGTCGTCAGGCTTGACGCGATACCTCACAATCGTCTCCTCCAAAGTGCTCCTCAATTGCTCTTTCATTTCGGTACTCACATTCGTGCTCGCACAATCTGTTTCCGGTTCAACAGGATCGGTTAGTTGCGCTTCCAATATTGAGATACCAGTTGATACTGGTATCGGCAGGGCAGCGGGTAGATCCTGTACCGGAATATAGGTTGTGCGAGCAGGCATTGAGTCCGAGCGTAGCCGATCAAGTGTAGACTGGTCCAACAGTTGGCATCGTTGGATAGCCCGCACCTGATCCGACAATCGTTGAGCGGTGACGGTGACGGCTGGTTCAAGGGCCTGAAACAGAGAGAGCATCCTAACGCGGTACGCCGTCAGGCTAGTTCCACCCTCTGTGGCTCCGTAATAGGCCCGCACGCAGTTCTCATTCATTGCTTGAGTCCATCGCATGCGGCGCACTACACCACCGGTAGCGAGGGCCGGGCGCGAGGCGGATTGCTTCGCAGGCCCCAAGCGTGCCGGCAGTGGGGGTCGTCCTCGTCGCGCAGGTCTTCTTGGCGGCGAAGGCGGCGTCGACCCGTCATCGTTGCTCGACGTGCTCTTATCGTCGGCGGTTAAAAATTCCTCCGCCGAGGAGCACGGAGTCGACGAGACGGGTAGTGGTGTTGGTCGTGCGCTTCGTTTCGCAGTTCTCGGTCGTAGAATCATGGTTATTCATCACATTTTCATCACATCGCTATTTCTTGTTTATATGTTTGATGTTTGACAGATCTGTCATTTTGTACATTTTAAAAATCTTGTTTAATATTTCCAAAAATAATTATTAAATCTGCATTCTTGTTTATGTAAATTGTATTTTCTGTTCAAAATTATTGAAAATGTATAAAAGGAAGGAGAAAACACACAAATAACTATTAAAATAAAATGAAAAAAATTAAACCATAAAAATACGTGTGTCAAGTGTCACTGCCTGATTTTTTTTTTTTTTTATTATTATTATTATTATCATTCGCTTAGTTAATTATAGCAGATTGTAAAAAAAAATGACATAGCATGACCATGACATACCATGTGTCATGTGATATCCTGAGTGGAATCCGAACACTCCAAGCAATCCAAAGACTTTGCATACCGTGCGAAGCGTTTATCAAAATTTTATCTATTAAATAGATAAAATTTCTAATAGATAAAATTTTGCTAAAGCTTAAGCTTTTGTTTTAAGTTACTTAAAAAAATATAGGAATAAAAATAAATTAATTGGCAACCCTGAGACCTGGGTGAGAGATAGTAATTTTTCCGAAATGACTTGCATAATAATGATCATTTGTTTGAAAGTGAGATGGATATTAACTTCAAGGGAGTTTGTTAATCAACAGAGGATTATGTAAAAACAGTGACGAGTCATCTTTCTGTGAATCTTTTGCTGCTTTTAGATACAGTACCTATAGCAGAAACCTGTATGTATGTTTGCTTGTTTGTTTGTATGTAATGTTTGCTTGTTTGAAGTTTAATAAAGTGAAAACCGTATCAAAATTCGTTAGGCGGTTTAGAAGAAGTTAATGGAGAAATACACATACGAACATGTACTTCTTTTTATATTATGTATATAGAATTTTTTTTTTTTTTTTCATTTCTGACAAAAGTTTATTCACATGTCCATATTCTGGTTTTAATATAATGATATATTGTGTCAAAAGTGTGATTAGAATATTTTTTCCTTCTTCTTAGATTAACACGTTTAAAAAAGGATATTCTTACAGAAATTTGCTAAGCAACTGCAGAAAATTTAAATTGACGGCGATGTATATATGTATATGTGGACACAGTTACTATTTAACTATAGTACCTCGTTGCTTTTTTTAAAAACGTCTTTTGTATTTATTTTTGACTTCAGAACCGCTGTGAAAATATATTCATTTTTAAGCGTAAGGACATAAAACGGTAACGAATGCTTACGCTCAACGGATTTTCATCTTAATGATGCCGTAAAAAGAGTTTTTTCTTTAAATTGAAACGTATTACTTCCTGGAAGAGTTACTCTCGAGATTTATAGCGTATTTTAGCAAAACGCGACGTTATTGCTCGCGCAAGTGTTTGTTATACAAATTGAGCGTTATCGCAGCGATATCGCAACGATCTGGCACGTGTGCCATAAACAGCGTACGTGACGGGAAGGACGGCAACTGTAAATTTAATGACGGTCGCTTATAGCTTTTAAACTACAGGTAAAATAATTGCATTCACATACTAACTTTAGGTTGTGGGCACATAAGTTATGAATCTATTCAAAGTTCGAGTGAATAGGCATCTTCTGGGTGAGCTCGCTCCATCATAGGCCTCATCTTCGCTACACACCTGGATGTTGGCCAAGAGCAAACCCATTTTATATATAAAAAAAATATATATCTCAAATATTTAATCTTTGTGAATAGTATTATGATATAAAAACATAAGAACAGTACAGTTTTTAGTACAGTGTAAATATTTTATAAAGACTTTCGTTATAACGAAAAACTCCCTATAATGTAGAATTTTTTGACAGTGTAAATAATACAAATAATGTTGAAACACGTTTAAAGCTAACTCTATCTACTGTACTGAGTACTGTTGTACTCTATCTATCTCTGTTCCAAATAGAGTATATAGAGTATACTTAGTATATAGAGTAAACTCTATATACTCTATTTGGAAAAACAAAGTACCAATTGTACAGGCGAAATTACAGGGAACACTCCCTGTATTAAAAAATTAAGAAAGCCAAAACTAGAAAATTTAGATCAAGAAATGTTATCATGGTTTAACAAACAGCGTTAGAATAATATACATTTAGAGACCAGTCCCGGGATCAGTTAAAGCAAAGGCTAAGTTTGCCGAAAAACTAGGCATAACTGATTTGTTATGCCTAGTTTTTAGTTAAAAATGTTACTTATTTCTCTTTCTTTACTCCATAAAATAGATATAAAGGAACAATTTTAATAAGCTGGTATCTGTAGATCACACGACCACCCATGGAGTTGGAAGGTGAGTACATTAAGGCCAAAACAAACTTACAAGGTTCTTTTTTTAATGTAAAGTTCGCCCCATAGGCTGACATACACCTTGATGGTAGGTGGCTACCGTCACCTATTATACACTGTATAGTAAGAGTCATTCTTTATATATTTACATGTATCCAGCCGCCAGACGGATACTTCTTCATGAACACATGCAAGGTACAAGGTACATAGCTATATTTAGTCAAATATATAAGCAAGAAAACGATAATAAAGTGATGTTTATTTCAAATCATATTCTAACCTAAGTTAATCAAGAACACATGTATTGTTTGATATTTATTATAAAAGATTCTTAAGTATATCGTCCATAAAAACCAGTTATAAGAACTATTTTTATTTTTAAAAAAAAAAATACAAAAAATATAAATCTCATGTAAATTCAAATCCAAATTATTTATTTGCTTGTGTTTAAACACAGTTCTTACAATACAATATTAATAACATCCCAATTTAGTGTGTTTGGCCAAAATTACCATATTTGGCGTGTGAAAAAATCAACAAATTATTAGTAAAAAAAAATTAAGTCAATAAAATATTACTGTAACAAACCCCAAATTTACATTTTCCCTTCGTAGTTTGCTTGTCCTGTTAAACTTAATATAGGCACTACAACTATAAATAAATTATAATGGAGATAAGTTCGAAAGGCATAAGCTACTTTAATACCACTCGTGCAGATAAAGCCGTGGAAAAAAGTTAATAATAAAAGTGTTTACAAACATTATTTGATTTGCGCACATCGGAATCGGACAACGTCTTCGACCTTCAGCTGCATCGAAAGGCGGCTGTTGTTTTGTGCATTGCGAATTTGCGACCTTGCCAGCGAACATTCAATATTATGCAAATATTAATATTTTTATTAAGAAAATACCTTGAGAATCGACACTTGTTATTTGTTATTGAGGTGCTTAAGCGGTTATCACACTTTACAATTTGAAGGAATCCAATTTAGGGACCTAAGTAGTGAACTAATGATCACACTACACTAAATTGATTTCTAAATCGAAGACATAGAATTGAAAATAGATAAAATCTAAATTGGATCCAATCTGTTTTAACTGCGATTACACTTTCCAATTTCCTAAATTGGAATCCTTAAATTGTAAAGTGTGATAACCGCTTTACACTTAAAACGAATGTAAAATAAAGGTCGTGCAAGATTTGCACATATATTTCAAATAGCAAAAATGTCTATTTGCGTATGTATACAAACATAACTAAATCTGCCCAGCGGTTTCACTGGCCGATTAATTTAAAAGAAGTCGGTTACTCTCGGTAGTTTTTCGTTTTCGACCCATCGACTGTATAGCCTGTATTCGATTTTATTTAGTGTATTATTATTTGACTTTCTCCTCGGGTTATCTTTAGTTTATTCCTCAAGACTGCTACTTCTTGATATCTAGATCCTATCCTATTATTGCGGTTATTTGAAGGTGTATTATAAACTTCATGTAAAACGTTGATACAGCAGACATCAGTACTGCCAGTGCTACTGAAAGGTTAATAACTACATATGCCTGTGACACGAGTGCAAATGTCAGATCGATGCGACCAGCTACTACTCCCCCCCCACCCATCCCCCTTCACCCCTACACGTATACACGAGCAATAATCGCGAGATACAGCTGAACAGGCCATTCGAGTGACATATCGCCACCTTTAACACCAAGTCCCGGACACCAGATATCGATTAATCTCATCATTGCTGCATTAGATGCATTGCATAGGTAGTATTAAATGAAAATCGCTTGCCTATTTTCCATTACTTTCTTACATTAGATGTATCAATGCTTCTTTCTTAAACCAAAACCTTTTTCTCAACCAAAAAGTTTTTTCTTAGGCCAAAACCAACTTACAAGGTTCTTTTTTAATGTAAAGGTCGTCCGATGGGCTGACATACACCTTGATGTGTTCATCGAGCACAGATTTCAAGCCGAATGAACAGTTTAAAACGTTAACAAAATTCTTGCAAATTTATCATAATATAAGATAATTCTTCAATAAATGTAAAAAAAGGCATTTCAAGTTTATCGTGTGCTTATTGCCAGACATGTTGCTCAATTTTATTACACAACGCAGTTTTCTTTGCCACTACTCAATAGAATTGACAGATAATTAATTTTTCCGAGGAAGTTGCACATTTTTCTCTTCAATTTTTCTATTTCATAAAGGCAGCTGGACTATCAGGCTATTTGTACAATCTATACTTTTATAATAAAGAGAGAACTGAAAAACTACTGGATCGATTAAAAAAAAACCTTTCATCTATAGAAAGATAAATTATCAATAAGTAACATAGGCTATATTTTATACAGTTACGCGGACGAAGTTGTGTGCAACAACTAGTATACAATATAAAAAGATCTTACGGGCGTATGAGAATAGATGGTATAGTTGTATATTTCCTTAGTCGTAGTTTATTTATTAGGAGTGTACTAGAAATTACTTCATGATGAAATAAAATGATCTATGTAGATTCTTCTACTGAACAGACGACACACTGCTCATTGAAACACCTGTAATCTATGAGCTGTTGATGGATATATGTCTACTTGCCGTTTATATATTATACTAGCTGGTGCCCACGACTTCGTCCGCGTTGAAAAATATTAAGTAGCCTATCCTGTGTCCCGTACGTTCAAATGTTTATCTACCAAGTTTCATGAAAATCAGTCAATTCGTTTCAGAGTTATGGAGAAACATACATACATACATACATACAGAAAAAAATTCTAAAAATCGTCATATTAGTTTGAGTATCATGTATAGAGCCTATAAACACGATATCTCTGAAAACACAGTAACTTACTCCATGACCGACCCTTACAGATTTATTATTAGTATTGATAATAAAATATTTTGAAATTTTGATTTGTCAAAACTCAGGATTTATAAAAATTTGATCTTTTTTTAACACTTCAACTAATATAATACAATATTATGCCGTTAGGTTTTCTTTAAATAAATGAATGAATGCATTGTTGGAGAGTAAAGTCGTGCAATATACGAGAGAGAGGATAATATGCTACTTTATAAAATGTTATCGCTCGGAAAGTACGACCGGCTCGGAGCATTAATCATAATAGCGAACCGTGTCAATTTATCTAGTTGTGCACGCCCGCGCTTCCCTGCCAACATCTAAGATCCGAACACGAGATTTTTGACATAGATACCCATTATTCGTGAGACTTTATTGCTAAGGATCGCTCAGATAATCCGGATAATTCTGGCGTTATGTAAACGTTATATAAATTTCCTTTATATCTTATATATATAAAAATCTCCTGTCACGATGTATGTTTGCGATAAACTCTGAAAGTACTGAACCGATTTTGATAAAATTTCGTAACTATATGTAATTTGGTCCAACTTAAAAGATAGGATAGTTTATATCTCATTTTGTTTATTATTATTTTTTGAAAATTATATAATATTATTACCATAGCGCCATCTGTTGATACCTATTCAATCCAGCAATTATTTATCTGTGAGTTCCAAAAGATTCTAACAGATGGCGATGTAAGGTAATTTTATCAGCTGGATTAAGTAAAAAATTGCACCCGTGCGAAGCCGGGAGCGGGCCATAGCTATATATTATTTTTATACAAGTAGATATATCTACACGGATAATTTAAAAAGTCTTTAAAAGGTCTTTTAAACGGACTCTTTAAAAAGTCTTTTAAACTTATGACAAATGAATTTAAGGTGTATAACGCCGATTTGGCCTTGAATTATTAGGCTGATTTCCCCGCGCCACCCTCTACAAGAGATCGACCGCACAGAGATGGCAAAGAGTAGTATGGAGACTAGACGACAAAGGCACGACATAGTCGACTGAGCCTACTTTACTGCAAATACATACTACAAATTTATAATTATTTACAATGTAGAGGGATAATTCAGTAACAATGAAGCGTGTTTTGTTATTTAGGTAGTAAATTATGTTACCTAGTAAAAATTTTTACCCGTCTGCGCCACAACGAGGGTTATGTTTTTAGAGTGTATAGCGGCGCGCTCCCGGCTTGGCCCGGGGTGTATTTTTTCTAAAATAAACGTAGCCTAAGTTACTCCTTATTACATCAGCTACCTGCCAATAAAAGTCCCATCAAAATCGGTTCAGCCATTTCAGAGATTAGCCGGAACAAACAAACAGACAGACAGACAAAAATTGTAAAAAATGTTATTTTGGATGTTATTTTGGATTTTTTCTAAAATAAACGTAGCCTAAGTTACTCCTTATTAAATCAGCTACTTGCCAATAAAAGTCCCGTCAAAATCGGTTCAGCCATTTCAGAGATTAGCCGGAACAAACAGACACCCAGACAGACAAAAATTTGGTTTGGTTATGTGGTTGGTTTATTTTGGTGTATGTACGTATATATATTCATATGCATGTAGTAAAAAACGGTTATTTCAATATTACAAACAGACACTCCAATTTTATTTATATGTATAGATGTATGTATATTTCTTTATACGAATATAAAATATATGGTAAAAGAGCCAAACAAAAGTTTTTATCAAAACTAACAAATTTTTTAATTTTCAGTAAAAACAATTGAGTTTTTGCACCAACCGTGCAAACTTCGCGTGGTACGTTTTGTTTGGGTAACGCTAATGCCGGCGGTAATAAATTTTTTTTTTAATTTTGATTTTTTTTTTTTCAAATTCACCAAGTGAGTGAAGTGACAATAAATTGAGACAAAAAGTGTTTTTTTTTTTTCATTTTGATAAAGATTACGAACTTTTTAGAGCAAGAATCTTGCTTCTTCAATTTTTTCAAAAAATCTATCGAGGGGGACAAAAAAGCGGCTGAGTGGATTAAATGGAAACTGTGGGGCTTTTTAGGGTATATTGAACTGTAAAAGGCACACTTAACATTTATTATTTTCTCCATATTTTTGATTCAGCGCTTGATTTTTCTAAAAGCTATCAAAAGCCCTTTTTTATAATTTTTAAAATTCATGTCAATAGAATTAAAAAAAAAAAACAAAAAATACAAATTCTTGTAGAAAATTTATTCACGTTTTCATTTTGTTTTCGTTTTGTCTTGTCTTTTGCCATGTCTAATTGTTTTGGTTTGGTTTTGGGTCTTATTATTATTAATTGTGTAATTTTAAAGGAGGGGGGGGGAGTAAGGGGGAGCGGAGGGGGGCTGGGAGGATGGTGTTGATAGATTACCCTCATCCTTTCAAATGATACCTAACATGGGGGGTCTATTTGTAACCGTTGACCATGGTTACGTCAAAATTTTTTAAATCATCGAGACGTCCCCGATGAGCCCAAATACGATCCGGCTGTGACGCGCCGTTTCCGAGTTTCGGCCGGTGGGGGTCCGAGGGGGGCGTCAAATTTTTTATCTCGTCGAGACGTCCCCGATGAGCCCAAATACGACCCGGCTTTGACGCGCCGTTTCCGAGTTACGGTCGAGGGGGTCCGAGGGGGGCGTCAAATTTTTTATCTCATCGAGACGTCCCCGATGAGCCCAAACACGACCCGGCTGTGACGCGCCGTTTCTGAGTTACGGTCGGCGGGGTCCGAGGGGGGCGTCAAATTTTTTATCTCGTCGAGACGTCCCCGATGAGCCCAAACACGACCCGGCTGTGACGCGCCGTTTCTGAGTTACGGTCGGCGGGGTCCGAGGGGGGCGTCAAATTTTTTATCTCGTCGAGACGTCCCCGATGAGCCCAAACACGGCCCGGCTGTGACGCGCCGTTTCCGAGTTACGGTCGGGGGGGTCCGAGGGGGGCGTCAAATTTTTTATCTCCTCCAGACGTCCCCGATGAGCCCAAACACGACCCGACTGTGACGCGACGTTTCCGAGTTACGGTCGGAGGGGTCCGAGGGGGGCGTCAAATTTTTTTATCTCGTCGAGACGTCCCCGATGAGCCCAAACACGGCCCGGCTGTGACGCGCCGTTTCCGAGTTACGGTCGGGGGGTCCAAGGAGGGGGCTGTCAAAAATTTTTGGTGCCCCGGTAGACCGGATGACACTTTCCTTGGTGACTACCGATCACCCTCTATGACATTCCGCAAACGCCACCCTTCTATCCCTCATAGTTTCCGAGAACCGCTCACCAACTTTTTACCAGTGACAACGGTGTATCGAGGATATCGGATTTTTCTGGAGGACACGGGGGCGTCCCCTACGTCACCACCTACAATAGGGAAACCCCCCACCGCTCCTTCTAGGAGAACAATTCGATGAGTCACTAGATACGTGAGTGGGAATCCGGCTTTATAGTGGCTTTATTATTTATTTATTTATTAGGCTTATTAATTTATATTGTATTAATTAATAATTAATTATTATTAATATTAATTTATTTAATTATTTAATTAATTAAAATTCATGAAAACTTTCCTTCCTCTTTTGGTTTATTTTTGATATATTACGCTTTTGCCTCCTTTGCTTACTTCCTATCTTTATTAAATTTAGATAACAAGTATATATACAGATGAATAATTATTAATTGAATATTCAAATTGAATATTTCAGATTATTAAAAAATTGAATATTATATTACAACATAATTTATATTTAGTTTTTTAAAGATTTAATTACCTAGTAAGACAAAAAAGAAAACCTATTAAAGTATTACATATATACACTATCATGCACTGTCTGTTCTGCCACTAAAATGTTTATTCTTTGTTTATTACGTAAAAATTAATAATTTGATGAAGCGCAACGCGGCACAGGTCCGTCTAGCATCACGACTCGCCCCGCACTGATTTTATGGACGAGAACGGGCTAGCGCTGAGTAAGTGGGGAAATATTTTTGATAAAAACATTATATAAAATTCAATTTTACGAATTTTCAAAAAGCGCTTTCAACAAATCATGCTACATTGTTATCTTCATAAGTGTACAAAATTTCATAATCTTTTGATAAATATTGTAGAAGTGAGATTGTTATAACTGAAAATAAAAGGGGTGAGTTTAGAATTTTTTTCCTGAATCAATTTCAATAAAATAAAATTTTTAATCCCAACAAATCATTCCTCATATCTTGTAGATAAACATATATTTTTTTCGCTGAAGAAAAGGCGTATATATAATGAATAATACTGTTACAAAATGTTGCAAAAATTTAATTTTTTGGAAGGATAAGCCTTAAGAAGAATGAATTTCAAGTGGGTTTTGCCGTCAATTTTAAGGAGCTTCAATAGTTTTATTATCGCCAAACGCATTGATACAATGATAATTTAAATAACGACGTATAAATACGAGTAAATGTGTCTACAAACCTCTGTATCACATAAGTAAAATAAGTCAAAGTGATTCATATTTATTCCTAGTACTTTTTAACCCAATCCCTAAGGTCAAGATATATCGTTCTGACATCAACATACAAGTCACAAAGAGCCCTAATAAATACAACCCTCAAGAACAGATACGTCGAACGCCGAGGCACCGACGTATTTATAACCTAGTGTTGGGAAACATACCACCTCCCTCTAAATTAATAATGAATCCACTCTTTATTTTTATTTATTTATATCTGCATCTTAATCAGTATTTGAGTTAATTCTGCATTTACTGTCCTTTTGTCACTGATACTGTGGTTGTAAGATAAAAAAAAAATGGAGATTATCTCAAATTAGTTTGATAATAATAATAATTATGTATGTAAAAAGTAAGTTAATAATATTAATGCAATAATTTGTGGAAAATATATTTTTTTGTAATTTTCTTATTTAAAGGTTGGTAAGCAGCCAATGGTGGTCCTGATGGTAAGTGACTACCGTCGGCTATTAGTACAAGCAAACACCTAAATGGGATGCAAGCGCGCTGCCGACCTGACAGTATAAATAAGGAATAGAATAATTAAACCTGACATTTGATAATTATTGAAACAAAACAATACACGACACGTGATGTTATGTTAATGTTGTGTTTTTTATGTAAATCAATTTTACATATCTCCTTGAAGAATTTTAAATATGAGTTTTAAGACTTACAACAATCATAGACTTGATATTTCTTATAATAAGACAGTGCACATTTAAACTTATACCTCAACGCCTCATTTAATTAAATCATTGTGTCAAAGTGCCCAACACTACTTGACTAACGAAATGTCCCAGAATCGCGAGCGGCTACCGTGCGACATAAATTGTAAAGGCGATGTACCAACGGGCCGGATCGTCAAATGGTCCGGATGAGATACATTTAAGATATGGCGAACATAGGGGTGTCTCCACAACCCCATATAAATGTTGCCGATTCTGTTCCGCACTTCTGCATTTCATTCAATAGAAATGGCTAGCTTGCAAAGAAGAAATTCTAAGTTAAAATGTATATACTTCTAAAATATTGAATCGAAGTGTAAAGTGCGCTTTGTGACCAAGACCATATAAAAATTTATGGTAGTAGCATAGTCATTTCTATATATATATACTGCTATATCTTTATATTCGTTGTTTTGCGTCCGCTAATGTCTGTTTCTCAACTAACTTCTTCTAAATCACCCAGTGTTTCGATACGGTTTTCACTAATGGAATTGGAGAGGTTTTTGTGCGCAATTTTCAGAAGAAAAAAAATTGCATACGTGCGAAGCCGGGAGCAGGGATAGTGAAGAGGACATAGGGTACCTTTAATCCAGAAAAAAAGTTCTGTTCCCGAGGGATCATGTAGAATTAAGCTAACGCCTGGTAAAAGTGTAATAGTTTTTTTTTATATTTTTCAACGCCAGCTAGTATATTAATAATTTATAAATATACGTGGACGTAGTCTCGAGGATAGCTCAACTTCTTTCACTATTTTAAAAGCTACATTATGTCAGATGGACTTAGGCCGTGTATTATGTATACAAACTGCTCCAAAATTGCACTCGAGCGAAGCCTAGTACAACTGTCAATATATGATGCATCTAAGATAATAAGTCAGCTCGGTATAAAATCTTACAACATACTCTTGGTATATTTTAACTGTGAACTGATATAACTGAAGAGCTTGTTAAAGTCCTAAACTAAGATTTTTTAATGCAAGTATTCACGCTTGAAATCGACATTTTCAAAAAGTTTCACTTAAAATTGATAAGCCTCACAGAAGCTTATCGATAAGCTCTGTTTGAGGAGTAGAACTTCAGGATTTTTAACGCAAATACTTGCGCAAACTTTAAAACGATTTTTCCAAAAAAAATCATTTGAAATCGATAAGCTCAATAAGCTTGTTTTAGTAGTTCAAGATTTTTTTAATACAAGTATTCACACTTGAAATCGATTTTTCAAAATGTAAATTAATATAAGGTAAAATTATAAAGCTAACGCATATTCAGTGCGTTTCAATAGCATGTAGTTCATTATACGTTAAACCGACAAGTGTTTTCTAACAAACGCAATAGGTACCTATATTCGAGACAAAAACTGCTTAGATGTATGCCGTAATATGTACGTTCTCCTTTAGCGAATTGCGCATCGTGTCGTGTATTTCGGTGCAGGAATTTCCAATAGTAGGTACAAATGATACGGCCGAATGCGGCAATGTACCTCTTCACTAAATGTCTAAAGCCGTTATTTATGCACCGATCGAATTCATGGCTGCCGATAAAATGCAATGTTGCCAGTTTCTGTTACCACTGCCCATAAACGGTGCAGTTTAAACATGCACTTTGTCATACAAATGCATGCAAAACAATTTTATTGTTCAAATTGTGGCTTCATATTTCGTTGCTTGTGTCTATAACAGTTTTTTATTGTATTTCGTATAATGATAATAATAGATCGGTTGTATGAGATTACTGTCCAAATGAAATAAGTCTAAATATAAAACAAACAACAGAAAAGAACTATTATCTCTTGTTAAAATAACACTTCACTGAATAATTTAGTCGTTAAAAGTAAATTATTTAATTTACAGCCAAAAAGACTAGCTTTTTAATTTTAATTTTTGTCTGAGTTACATTAGCGACTTAATAGATTTGTTAATCTTTGTATAAATTCGTTTAACTATGATTGTTGTTTTACAAAGTACTGTCAATTGTTGTTTGTTAAAAAATTAAGACTAAAAAATAATATAAGAACAAATTTCAACCGATTTAATTTAATCTGTTTATTCTCATAGCAAGAAATGTCTTTTAGATTACGTAATGAAGATCATTGACAATTTACTTCGACCGACGCTCCTTTGAGCTTAAATTAATGACAGTTTATATGCTGAGCGACTACGTAACATGTATCAAGGTGTTCCAAGGTGAATGGATCCGCTTCATCTTCGGCCTACCACGTGAATGTCTCCATTTATACCTCTACAGGCCGCGGGAGAGGGGGAGGTAGGTACGAGGACATCTTAAACCTCTGATCCGTGGATTATACAGCAGCTTCGAGGATATCCGCGTCTCCTTACGCCCCAAATCACCGTTCCTAATCTTTTAATGCGTTACATTAATGGATAGCATACTATGAGGGGGGGAAAAGAAAACAAAATAATCTTATACGTTGCAATCTTATACTTTCCATTAGAGTAGTATAAAAGATCTAAGCGTACATACAGAGAGACAGACGGCTGGAATCGGCTTTTTTTAATGCTATGTAAAAATAGATAATATTTAATTATCGCATATAATTTGATATAGTCATATTATACTATACTAATCTCATAAAGAGAGTAGATTTGTATCTTTGTATTGAATAAACACAAAAACTACTGGACCGACTTTGAAAATTCTTTCACACATAGAAAGGTACATTATCGGCGAGTAACATAGGATATATTTTATAAAGTTAAGCGGGTGAAGTCGCGTGCAAGAGCTAGTAATTCAATAAAATAATTACCATGCATATTCTATCAGTCATCATTGCGTTATGCAACGAACATCAAGCAACGAAGTATGGCCCACAAACATACCTGAAACAAAAATATATATAATTTAAACATATGCCAAATCAATTAGAATATACAATGTTATTCGAGATTGGTTTGAATCGTAATCGATATGAACGGGGAGGTAATTGAAATGGGAAGTGGTTGGGTGAGAAACCACCCTAAGCGTCAACCCACAGCCATACACCGTCGACCTCCAAGGATAATGGTAAAGTGTGTTCAAGCAATGCGAGTTAATTTCGTATCAATCACCGATTACATCATATTTCATTTTTGATAAATTTATTTATTACTGTGCACTCACTTTTCAAGTAACATATAAGTCTAACGCATGATTGGATAGTATAAATGTACAGGTAAGGATGACAGACAGGCTGACGACCCACGTGATGGTATTTGATAGTTTCCCAAGACCATCTAAATGTTGATTTACCAAAATAATCAACATTTAGATGACTAGATACTGCCTAAGGATATCTCCAGTAGTGGGCAGGTAGCATTGAACTATTGGGAGCAGTTTTTCTTTTAAGGTGTGGATCCCTAAAACTGGGAAAATACATTGCACAAACGGAACAAGTATATAAACCCTTTAGTTTTTTTGAACATTTCTTAAGAGCTAACAGCGACGTATGTTGACACAATAAGCCCTAGTTACCTACCAGCTTCTATCTAGAAGATTTCATGTGGTTTCTCTCTTTGATCCAGAGACATTGTAGTTATAGGTATTATTATTAGCTTGAAGATGACAACTCTTGTGTTATATAATCAGTGAAACCTTCTAATCCAATATAATGAAATATACATTATAAAGATATTAATACAACAAAAATGACAAAGAGCTTGCCAGAACTGTGACCGTATATATAACCGATTCACTACCCTTAATTTGATATTGCTCTTCAAAAAAAATCCCGATTTACTTTTGATCCTTTTGATCTTTGATTTACATCAATCGATAAAAAACAAATATTAATGAGACGGCTGCACGTGACACCGAATCAAAAACTAGTTTCTAAAGTATCCGTAACTAACGACAGGCGAACATAAACAAACGTCAATCAAACTCTTTTAAAAAACACGTGTTGTTTTTCTGTTCGACCTAGTTATGCGGGCGCGGGACGTACACACGTGGCGGTTTATCGATCTCGACGACGACTGTAAGATGGGATATTTGCAATCTGTATTACAAACATGTGCCAAGGAGCGCGAATTGTGCAATAAAAATAACAGGCACACGCGGCGAACGGTGACACGGAGTAATAGAGGCGTGCCCCCGTTACACCGTTGAGTAACACAATTTTCTTCATATATTTTCTTCGTGACATGACGCAGAAATATGTCATCTTTATTATATTACTATAATACAAATACAAAAAGTGTAAATGATAAAATATTAGTTAGTGTATTTTTTACAACGTACGAATACATTATGTCAGCTTTCTTAAATACCTCCCGGCGTTGTGGAAAAATATATTAAAAAATAAATCCTTTTAAAATTGAAATTATTATGAAATTCCGGATGAAACTCTCTAAAATTATTCTCTTTTATTTTTTATTTCAAAAGAATTAAAGTCTCGTACAAACTGACGCAAATCTTTATATAAATAAGTAAACACTAAAAAATTCAGTTCCTCTTGTTTCTTATTTGTTTATGAACTGAATGTCTTATTTCTTGTTTAATAGCTATTGAAGAGCTTTAGTGTTATGAATAAAAAACTGTGGACAGATAATATTTTTCCAAGTTCGAAATAATTATGGTCGACTACTAGAAATGATAAATAATTATTAATATAATTTCATTTATATACAACTAGAGACCCGCTCCCGGCTTGGCACGGGTGCAACTTTTTGCTGAAAATCCTTCATATATAAAAATTAATTAAGTTTGTTTGTGTACGTTTCAAAAAGTCGGAGAATGGGTACATCGAATTTAATTCGGTTTTCATATATGGAAATAGGGATAAACAGGGAAGACTTTTATATATAAATATTGCAACCGGTGCAAAGCCGGGAGCGGGTCGCTAGTTATATATAAAAACTTTCTTAGTTTTCCATTAGTGAAAACTGCATGAAAATCCGTTCAGTAATTTTTGAGATTATCGCGAACATACAGACAGACAGACGCGGCGGGGGACTTTCTTTTATAATATTATGTAAGAATTAGCACGTCGCGCTCGTAACAGTGTCAGTTACGGCCGCGTCGCGAACATATCTCGATCTTGATAGTATCGCGCACTGTACTGGCGACCAGGCCGGGACGGTGCCAAATTATTAACATAAACTGTAAAGCAGTAAACACTATGCAACGTGAGCAATCAAAGGGTAAGCACACACGTGTGTTTATGAAAAATTATGACATATCAAAGGAAATTATAGGAGGTATAATCACGCTAAAAGCTTAGTTTACATCGGATGATATGCAGTCAGATACGAGTACATACATCGATGTAACGGGCTATCGAATTCGCCTGTTGGATAGGGGCTCATTTCAGTAGGCGTAATAGGCGTTTCAGTAGGCTTTATATGTAACAGATTTGATTTGTAACAGAATGCTACTAGTCTTGTGTTCAAGTAGTCCAAGACTAGAAGAGGACCTCGAAAGGTCCTCTTCTAGTCTTGATAATGATGAAGATAATTTAAACAGCAGAGTCTAAATCGTTGCATTAAATAAATAAATATTAAAATCTCTATTAAATAATAGAGATGAAAGAATCATGGGTGAAAGCAAAGACATTTAATGTAAGTATATTAAAATGTTCCATTGGAAGGACACCCTAAGAAAACTATTTCTGAAGCTAAAACGGTTATCAGCGATATTGGCCGTTGTAATTTTGTTGTTGGAATCCGGCCCGGTTTAAATTCGCTCCGGTTTTATGTTAAACAGTTTATTTCAAGTAAATATGTTCAGGATAGCGCTGGGCAAGGACTCCGCCAAATTAAGTTATATTTTTAGCAAAATATTGCAAAATTTAAAAAAAAAATCTTTTCTATTTTTCTCTAATAGAATGGCTTACAAGAAAACCGTCTTCACAAAATAATAAGTAACATCTAACAACACAATCATAATTATTAACTTTTCATGATAAGGTACTGTTAAGGTAATAAATCATCAATTCAAATGTCTTTTAAAAAAGTAGGTCAACGAGATGTTATTGTTTTGCTTATTTCGATATTTAACGATGTCTATTGAAAGAGTTTACTTAATCTTTTAATCTCTTTTATCTTCACTAATATGAAAATAGTGAATTAAACTTTATTACTTGATTAAGATAGGTATATATGATTCTTTTCATGAAAATAATAAAAATTCATATAAATTAACGTATGCAACTATTAACTTAACAATGGATGACAACTTTAGTTCTGGAACTTTCGAAAGATGGCGTTACAGGGCTGCAGACAACAACTAATATATTTAAAACAAATAATATTGAAAGGGAGAACCGCCCATAAGTTGAGACTAATGTCCCAGCTCAAGAGTAATTTACGTTTTAAATACAGATAGCACTTTCCAAGAAGTGCGTGTAAATGTAGCATTTTACAAAACTTACAAAATATTATATTAAGATTATTTAATTTACATACGAGTTAATAACGAGATTTTTAATGACAATCCTTATAAACATTTTGATACTTTGGCCTAGACAGTGCAACATTAGGAACTACAGTGGCGAATAGCGAATAGGGTAGAACAGGCAATAGGACAGGAATGGAACTTAAGAGAATGTTATTTTGCCGACGACTGCAGTGTGTACACGGCGTTACAATAGACATAACAAGATCATAGTGAATAGAGAGTCCAAACTAAAGACTCAATTTAAATGCAATTTAAAATATTCTTAACACCTCCCGAGGCGGTTAGCCTCTCACAAAACTAACTTCTTTCCAAAACGAGCGCGCGCCACTCGAGTTTCGACTTGTGACAATTCCTTTGTGTCGACTTTGTTCGATATACAAAGCGGCAAAATTACTTAATGCATGAATGGAGGCTTGTTATCCGCACGCAATGTACAGCTAAGTCTCAAATTATTCATACATTCTACGTTTGGTTATTCAGTGACATGTCTGTGACGATTTTTGTAGAATTTATAACTAAGTAGTTTTTATTTTTAACTTTGTCATCACATTTATATTCAGTAGAGATTTGCGAGTCTACGATTTTTACTACTTAAAAACTGTTAACAATAGCCGTTTAGAATACAAATAAAAATCGCTCTGTGATATAATATAATATAATTTTTTATATGTGGCAAAATTTAATTAAATAAAATGCAAAATAAGTAAAAATCACTGACAGTACTTTCCCACTTATACAATAACTAGCGGCCCGCTCCCGGCTTCGACCGGGGTGTATTTTTTTCTAATAAAATAATTTTTCTAAAATAAACGTAGCCTAAGTTACTCCTTATTACATCAGCTACCTGCCAATAAAAGTCCCGTCAAAATCGGTCCAGCCATTTCAGAGATTAGCCGGAACAAACAGACAGACAGACAGACAGACAAAAATTGTAAAAAATGTTATTTTGGTGTATGTACCGTATATTCATATGCATGTAG
Source organism: Synanthedon andrenaeformis (assembly GCA_936446665.2). Lineage (NCBI taxonomy): Eukaryota > Metazoa > Arthropoda > Insecta > Lepidoptera > Sesiidae > Synanthedon > Synanthedon andrenaeformis. The sequence continues at coordinate 1,475,389 of OW387786.2, read as the reverse complement.
TAAAAAACGGTTATTTCAATATTACAAACAGACACTCCAATTTTATTTACATGTATGTATAGATTATTGTTAGGTATTATTTATTTTTTGTTTGAATTACATGGACATATCGAGAAGCAGTCGTTTTGATTGCAGAATATTAGTATAGGATAAACATCCGAAGTGAGGAATAAATTTTTTGAGATACGCTATTAATTTCAATTTGATACAAAAACATCAATATTAATTCGAGAAAGTGACAATACTGAGTTCAGATAAATAGATTGTATAAATGGGTACTTCTATAGTGTCTTTTCGCAGCTGTTTATGGAAAATTATTAAGAAAGTATCTAACAGAGAAATGTTCAATATCTAAAACGTAGTTATATTAGTCATTTTTTTTTTAATTTATATAAAATACATAATAATCGTCCTCGATTCATAATATTGGGAGGGCATTGTTTCTATTGTTATGTTTTTATGTTGCGTGTCACTCGGTCCTGAACGTGCCCTCTGGGAACACCGCGCCACAAATTACATTGGCAAGTAATATTACAAATTCGAAAATTGAGCTTTGAGGGATTTGTTCCGCTTACAACGATTACTGACGTAGGCCGTAGGTTGAATTTTGATCAAATTCATAATAGAGACCAATACGGAAGCTACAACTCCAAATGGGAATATAAAAAATTAGTTCAATTACCTTATGGATTAACAACTGTTTTCTTTTTTTTTATGTTAAGGTCTGAAAACATTCTGATGGCCCACTTGGTGGTAGGTGGCTACCGTTGCCTATAACACAAGCAACACCATAGTTGCTGCAAGTGTTCTAGATAGAGATCTGGCATCCCTTACTCACTCACCGAAACAGCTGTTATTTCATGGTTGTCTTCTGTGGTTACTACCGCCAGACGGGTTGCCCAAATGACTGCAAAACGCAGTGTGCCCAACCACTGTTAACATTTTTCATTTTCTTAATCTAGAATCTTGTTTTACTTTCATTTTTATTAAAGGCGGCATTATAACATTGTTATTTAGATCTATGTAACAATATAACGATTAAAAATATTAAATTATATTTTAGTTAAAGCAATATTTTTTTAAATTGTAATTAATAGTATTATATAGTTAGATTTTAATAATAATAACAAATGATAACACGAGATGAAATCTCAGCGGTTTTTAGTGTTATCATTTTACATGTATTTTATATATGCCTTAAAATTGTTAAAATTATAAATAAAAAATAAAAAAAAATGTATTAGTGGATGTTGAAAGTAGTTTCAAGAGTGCTCAACAGAAATAATTATGTACGAGACAGAATTCGTAATAAGGAAATACTTAGAACTAAAAACACAGACATATCTCTTAGAATTAGCAAGTTGATTACTTAATCTTAGATCTAAGAGCTTTCAAGTATAGCTTATAGATATTAGAACAGACAATATAGGAAATGAAAGATTTTTCAATAGGTAACCTAACACCATAAAAAAACTGTGGAGAGGCCTATGTAACAGTTATGCTTATTGTAAATTATATGGGTGAAGGATTTTCTTATTTTATTTTTAAACACACACACACCCCATTTCGCTTGAGTGCAAATGGCGGGACACTGTTTTTTTTTTAAAAAAAAAGGTGCCATAAATCCAACATCCTCCACATTTATAAGAACTTCTCTATTTGTATTATTAGTATGAATTATTTAATTAAGACAGTATAAATAATGAGATATTACATAATAACATTTTGATGCTCTAATTAATCTAAATCGATGTATTTAATTAATAATGTTAAAATGAAAAATCAATCCATGAAATATCGAGTGTGTTAAAATGTGCCAAAATAAATAAATAATTAATAACTTTATAACGCGGTGAAATTAACAAAAAGACATTAGGTTAGCAATTATACAATTAAAATGATAAGTCAAGGCAACATTGCAGGGAAGCCGTGGTCGGTACGAAGGCTATTAGACCAAAGTAAAAATAATCTCATATCAAAGTCAGTAATGTTGAGCGTCAAATTGTTTTCACGTGAACCACACCACCCTATAATGCTCGGGCTAACGGTCTCCTACTTGTTTAATAGTTGTGTTTAGTCGATTCTCTAACTACTAACCCCTAATTAAAACAGCCATTAGCGTTAGTGCAAGCTATAGGTGAAAGTACGGCACGCTCTGCTTCTAATATTAACTTTATGCTTCAGTTCAGCAAGTTTAGGCAAGTTTCATTCAATGCATGCTACTTGTTAATGAAGTGTCCAATGTTATTTTTGTTATATATATTTTACTTAATCACTTATTTTACTTAATACTCCAAGCAAGTAATATCAGTGTTATAAAGGCAAATTTTGAACTACAAATTGTCAGAAGTATTGAAGAAATGATTCCTGAAATTTTTCCACATAAAAAAAAGAATAAGTTCATTTTTTATCAACTCTCAGAATTGTATTTTGTTACTTCACTTTGCACTTTTTATGATATTAGATAGTTTTTGATATCATATAGAAAAAAAAACACAATCGGGACATTTATGCTTTAATTAAAAGCACGACTTTTTACTTTTTTTTTTAATTAAAAAAAATTCCCATAAGCCGCTTTTCTTCATAACTTACGCCACAATTCCAAAGGCAATATCACTGTATGGGTTTTTTGAACTCCGTATTGGCAGTGTAAAAATTCTTTCCATTGGGCTACTGTTTTAACTGTACTACCAACTCTCAACTACACAACTGTGTAAGAGGCTTTCCTTCTTTTTGAAAGCAAGTGTCAGGCGATGATTTTTTTAATTTTTAGATGATTCCTCGAGGACAGTACTTTTTTTGGATGAAAGGTACCCTACGTCCGTTTCTAGAGGCCTGATAACGTGTAACAAAAGTCACTTTTGCATTTATTATAATAGGATTACTATTGAAATTGTGTAGGTAAGTAGGTATGGTGACTATTAATAAAGCAAATTGTACTCGTATGTGTCACTATGCATAATTTGAACCCGACAATATTAGGTTGTTTGTTTTTCTTTGTATATATTTGTATATGCTGATGAAAAAAAAATGAAGTACGTCATCAGATCTGAAATAACTAAGTTTTTTTGTGACTTTCCCTTCGATGATTTTAATATCAACTACTGCGACTACACGTGCGGTTGTAAAAGTATTAAATTTTATGATTTTATATTATTTTTTTTAATAATCAACATCAAAGATTTCCATGGTATAGTTTTCTCTACTTTCGACTGTACTCGTAAATAGTATAAAGTCACCAGAAAGCGCCGTGTCAGCGCTCAATCTCGAATGGATGGAGAACCTTCCCTCTCGCTTCAACACCTATTAATACCGACAGAGACAAATCGACAAGTCAAATTTTATATACGTTGTTTTTCTCCTTTCTTGTATCTGCTGAAGGCACGGAAGAGCTCGTTTGTCTCTTATGTTACATCACAGTATAAAAATTATACAGTACACTAATTATTACTCGTAAGAATACAATTGGAAGAATCCAGCGTCTAAGATACAGGCTTGGCCTAGTTTAGACGCTGGTACTCAACATAATTGAGTTATATGTTTATAACACTGAATTAGGTTTAAAACCGTTTATACGTTTATAGATTTGTGAATAAATAAAATTTTATTATTATTATTAATTAATATACTTTCTTGTAAGAATTTAAAAATACAAAAATAAAATCTCAATTCTATTTTTTCTTTATAAGTTAATAAGTTTTAAGTTAATATTAAATAAGTTTATAATATAATAATATAAATAAGTATATAAATAAGTTTTTTCTTTATAAGTAGTGGCAGGGCACATCTGGCGGGCTGCCCAAATGACTACGAAACCACCCCTTTACAGAAGATCACCGTGAAATAACAGCATGTGTGCTGTTGTGTTTCGGTGAGTGAGTAAGAGATGCCAGGACCCATTAATCCTACAATGGTCTTATCCTTATCCTTATCCCCTTATCCTTAATCCTACAATGGTCCACAGTGCACTTGGAGCATCTGTGGAGTTGCCTATGTTATTATAGGCGACTCTATAATATCGGTTATAAATCGATTCATAGGAAGCGACTTCATACAAAATGTCCTAAGGATAATTAGGTCGCAGAATCGCGGTTGCTTTAGAAGGTAAGAGATCAGAAGAAGCACAAAGGGAACGGTTTCTCGATACTTTAATCAGAATTAACCCCTTAGATCTTTGCATCTTTAATTAAAATATTGCAATCGCTACTTTAAGGTAGTCCAAACTCCCCTTGGAGCAATGACAATTTGGGCATTGAGAGTTATGAAAAAAAAAAACCTATGATAAAATACGACAGTATTTAGTGATCGCTAGTGAGTGAACTTAATGTAATCTCCCCACTGCACTTCGATATACGGTGGTCCTGTTTATGTGGCAATCTCCTCTGCTACTACGTCTATATGGCGTCGCTTAAAAGAATTTCCTTTTTTCTTTCAGCTGGTGAGCTGGTATTCGAAATAAATGGTTATATGTTAGAAAGGTATGAGGGAGCTAAAACTCCGGTAAAGTTCAAATGTACTTACGAGACGACGTTTGTAATTTTTTTTTTATTAAAAACCATACTGGCATTTTTTAATGTCATTCCACGATAGAACTTACTGTTCAATAAATTTGGTTTCCAATGAATTGAAAAAAAAAAAAACATTTATTTTCTAAAAAATCTTTATTATTGATTTAATAAATCTACATTTATTTTTTATTTATTTATTTATTATTTAATTTGAATATGTAAACCAACTATTTTATATGATCAACTTTCTTAATGTTAAGGATTACTAGCTTTTCTGTTCTAATTATATAAAATTATAATTAAATAATGAGTACCATAAACAAACTGATATACTTTGGAATCAGGTTAACAAGATTTCTTACTTAATTCATATTAAGTCAAACTTGAAAACTTCCAGATGCTTATTGAATTCATACTATAAACTCCAAAGTGTTCACCGAGCGGAAGAGCAATTAACATTTTCCAATTGCAAGTAACCGAATATACCTCACTTATGTAATAGTATTGCGTTCGTGTGACACTGTGTTACACAGTGTGCTAAAATTGGTCGAACGAGCGCCACCGTGTTATTCAGCAAACACGACCGTGAGCGTCTCTCGCCACGCCAGCATTCATAAAACCGCATTTATTGCGACTTCATGTACATAATTAAATAAATTTCGTATGCAGTTGTAATAAAATGAAATAATTACGACGCGGCTCGAAAATGGATTTATCTCTTTCATAATTTCGGACTGAAATAAAAATAATACGTGCCACTTGGTAGTGAACTCGGAATCACCAGTTAGTTTCATCTATACTAATATTATTATAGAGAAAAGATTTTTATTTTTGTATTTTTGTTTGTAATGAATGAACTCAAAAACTAGTGGTCCGATTTTTAAAATTATTTCACCTATACTAAGTTACATTATCAGCGAGTATCATAGGTTATATTTTATAAAGGTACGCGGACGAAGCCGCGTGCAATAGCTAGTTGTTTATATCCTTTTTTTATTTATTTATTATTATTAATCGGCAACCGCATGCCAAAAGAATTAAATGACACGTTAGTAAAAAGTCTTACTAACTTTTTTTTTCATGAAAGTCTTTAGGGAACGTAAATTTACTGTCTAATGGACTTCGAAATTTATTTATTTCTTTAAAGAAAACTTAAGCATAGTATACAAATAAGATATATGAATAATAAAAATTAAATAAATGTTTTAACATCTCTTAAAAGCTAGTAAAATATAACTCTATCATAGGAAACCTTTTAAATAAATAGGCGTTTAAAATTTTACAATTCTATGTATAACGAGTTATTAGCTATGCAAGTGTGCAGTTTTCCCTTTGGACTCAATGGCGGCGAGCAGGAATACAATTACCGTATTATACCTACAACTGTGACACTGTATTAGTGTTACGTGGGCGATCAGAATAATTAGATGATACCAAGTAAAACTACAATGTATCTAGACCATAAACATAGAGCACACCCAATGCAACGCAGTGCAATTCAGCTAAACGGCCAATTGAGTCACATAGCTGACAATGTATAAATTCACCTTGAAACAATAACCGCTCCACGGTCGCTGCTGTGTAATTTATACCTTCATAATACCGATATAACGACGAAATTTATTACTGGCAAATTAATTCTGCGGGCGGGGCCGCAGTAATCCACTAACATCTGCGCAACGCTCCCGAAACGTTCCACATAAGTATTGATATTAAAAACGCCAGCCGACCAATTACTGAAGACAGATTAATATTTCATAGAAATAGAGATAAAGCCTGGTTTACACGATGGCAGTGACTGGACCCAGTGACTCGAATTTTCGGACCCAGTTACTGTTATAATGTGAACGGGATCGCCAGTAAGTCATTGACTGGGCCCGAAAACAGACGGGCAGGCTAGTCAACTGGACTGACTTGAGGGCGCGAAGTCAGCACTGGACTGACTTGAAACAAGCCCAGTAGCAAGTCAGCGCTGGACTGGGTTACTGTACTGCCTTGTTACTGACCCCGTCTATACCAGGCTTAAAGTTAACATTTTATTAAGGACTGGCCATTGCACTTGACATCGTCCGCGATAATAAAGATCTAAAGAGTTCAAAATTGCTAGCGGCTAATATCTGTACGATGAATACATTTCAAAGAACCTGAGATGCCTGAGACTGAGACAAAAAGACAGCGTTGACTTCAATAGAATTTAAACGATTTCAAATAAGATAAACAGGAAATTAATATAAAAGGGTAGACGAATAATAAAACGTCAAAGACATCTTAACATTTAAATACTTGTTATCAGATGGTAAAATACTCATTGAAAAGACTTAAATTACCTACAATTTCAAAAACAGTGTCTTACGCATTTCGCTAATATACAAAAAAATATCGTTTAGTTCACTCTCGTCTATGTTACTACTCGATACTAAATGTAGTCCAAATTCAACCAATTTGTACAATATAGCAGAAAATAATTAACTAATGTAACATTAGATAAGGATTTTGCACATGGTTTATTTGTAATATTTTACAATAAATTTATTAGCGTATGGTAAATTTTTATTTGTACCAAATGTGCGCAAAATTTAAAAATGTTCTCAAAAATGTCACATTGGGACCAGTTGATATTATTTTCATCTCAACCAGTAACACTTTTGTGATAGAATTGTTTATTATCAACATAAACGTTGAAATAGCTCAGAATTCGATGTTAAATTTGTTGATACCAAATTGATGCTCCAAAACTTTGCAGTTGCAAACTTTTCTATGCTCACTCATGTCAAAATGACCCCGTATATTGCTCCAAGTCGTTTTCTACTTCAAGTATTAACTTGGAAGGAAAGAATATATACATATAATATATACACTAAAACGTCGGCACTCAAAACAAACTTTATTGTGTGATTACGTACCCTCGTAAAAAGTATTCAATTTGCTTCCAGTTCAGCCATCTGCGCGTGAACGCACTCCACTTAGATATGTAGGTTCGTATATTGTTTAGCACCAACTGTACATGCTTTTAGGTATTATCATTTAATCAGTAAATACATAGTACAAAATAATGTCCTCTTGTTTATCTATGTGTCTGTATGTATGCGCTAATCTCTAAGTACAGAAAATTTAGGTTGTCTACTTTGGGACTTTGGGTGCTTTACCTATGTGTAAACCTTATCTAGGTATATTTGTGAAGTTATCGCGGTTTTTGTCAAGGAAGTGTAGCCAAGTTCAACAAATAAAAAATATAGAAAGAGTGGAAACGAAAAATCAAACCAAACCAATACATGGGCTCACAAATGTCCCTTTTTTGAAGAGGTAGATATAAACAAACATGGCCAACTATTCTGCAACGTTAGCATCCTCTATTTGCCATTGCTGTATTGCCATGTTTTCAGTACCTATCTTTTTGATTGTCGCAATGTAGGCCACTACTAACATTGAACTGATTAGGGTAGACCATAAGGGCGAGTGATTTCCAGACTGGTTTAACATTTCTACTAAATTCCATCCCTACATTTATTACTGTGTTTTTATTGCACACTTATTTATTATACATATTCCACGGCCGCTGCCGTTTTATTGTTGTTGTGCCATTACTGAACACGGCGCCAACGGACGCAGTATGTGATATATTACATCAATCTCAATATACATACATTCGCCAAAGTGGAACATACTTATTACAACGTAAAGAAATGATAGTTACGCCTTTATGTACGCTCGAGGTTGTAAACTTGTTTGGATAGAAAAACATCCCACTTGAAGTAGTCTCAAACTGAGTTATAGCAGTATTGACGGATCATTGGTACATATATAAAATTTATGTATGCACACTTGTTTGTGGAAACTTTTTATAGTATGATAAAGAGGGGCATGACTTAAGAAGGATATATTGATGCAAACACGAATTCAACTCTCAATCGGAGTGTAATTGAGACCACATATAAAATACAGAACAAACAGAGGCATCAGAACAACAGGAATGGCTACTGCCGCCAGACGGGCTGTCCATTTTATGACTGGAGAACACAGTGTGCCCTGTCACTATAATTATGTTACAAAATATGTTAAAATGGCTGCATTCAGAAACAAATGTACTGATTTTAGTAATAATTACACTATTTTTTTAATTTTAGTGGTACTCGCAGTCATAAACTGGGCAGCCCCACTGGTGACAGTAGCCATCCCTTACTGAACTTCGGGTGGAATGTTCAACCACAATATGTGCTGTTGTGTTTCGGCAAGTAAAAGATATAAGAGCCCATAATATCGGAATAAATTTCTAATGAATGTGTACGATCAATAGTTAATGCGAAACTATTAGTAGCCGATTCCCTGTGTTATATAATCATTATTATGCATTTGTCGTTATGTAATTATGTAAACTATAATTAGTTAAGTATATATAAACTAGATAGACTAATTATGTAATATCCTAACTTCCCTAAATCACTCTCCAGTAACTTTCCATACCATTCCTTTGTTCCTTTGGTAAATAAGCAACTAACAAAACGATCAGTCCCGACTCCCTCGCATTCATTCCTCGTTCCGAATTCGAGAGAGCAAGATCCTTTCTGAAATCTATTCCATATCTTATTAAGTTGATCTTGTAATTTAGTTTTAGCAATAAATATATTCATTAGTTTTTAAAAAGCAGTTTGAGTCCTTCGCCACATAACAAATTGGCGCAGTCGGTAGGATCTGCAAAAAGCTAAGACGAAGAACAACGCGTCGATCTGCAACAGGACCAGCATCGCCTAAAGAACGACGTGGTAGCCGAAGGCTTTTGAAATATCTTCGCCGAACATGCAGCTCCTGATACTACTGTTACTGTGGTAAGTGGACTTAACTTGTCGCTCGAATATCCCATATCAATTCTATTTCTTTGTATGTGTTCCTCTTCCATATTTTTGCTTCCACCGTATCCTTATATTGTACCATATCATATAATACACTCTATAATTTACATTACTTCTTGCACTAATTTCATTTTCATGTCAACACAATGCCATACATAAATATCTCTAAACAAGAATCACCTCTTGAAGAACAAACGCAATCAAAGATTTCACTCGACATTTCGACTCTATTAAAGCTAATCCCATGCTTCGATACCGGAAATAGTAACGAAGTTTATAGATTTGTTAGGTCATGTAACTCAGCTTTTGATTTAGCCACACCTGAACAGGTTCCTGTGCTTCTTGTATACACATTAAATAATATTGTCGGTTCAGCCGCATCAGATGTCCATAGTAGACAATACAAAACATGGACCGAACTATGTTCATTTTTAATCGAAAAATTTTCCAATGTAAAAACCATAGCTCATTTAAACTTAGAGTTACAGTCGATGCACCAAAAGGCTAATGAAACTATAACTGAATATCTCCACCGAGTAGATCTATGTAGGTGTAAAATTATCGAGAAATTAAATGCCGAAATCTCAGACAGTTCCCTTAAAGGACGATTAGACGCGACCGAAGAGACCGCGCTAAGCGTCTTTGTTAACGGAGTCCACCCCGAAATAGGCTCAATGCTACGAGTAAGAGAGTTTAACACTCTTACAGAAGCAGGCCGATTTGCTCGCCAAGAAGACAAAGTTCGCGCCATGATCAGAGCCAAACAATCCTTGTTTAAAACATTGACTCCACGACCAACAGACCGACCTACACGAAACGATAATTCAAATCGCTTTGCACACAATCCCTCGTCCCAACCTAGGGCGACACATAATAACTTCGACAGACCACAAACGTCTACTAAAGTTTGCAATTATTGCAAAAATTTAGGACACGTAATCTCCGAGTGCCGTAAAAGGGCTTACAATAATAGTTTGAAAAACAATCAAACTCAACGAGCCCTTCCCGCACCTCCAACTCCGATGAACCATTTAAACTCGTGGGCGACCAACGAGGCGAGCAACTCGTTGGAAATCGTTTCAATGCCTTGCTCACCGACCCCCTCACAAGTATCCAACAACCCCCATCAGTAAGGAAAAATCCTGTTTGTCATGCAAATCCACTACGCATCCTAACTCCTACTACCCGAGGACATGAGCCTCGCAACGCATATCGTCAGATACAACCTCGAAATAATTTATCAGTCTATCGGAGACAATACGAGGATGTATCTACCCAAACAGATATGCAAATCTTCGATTTCTCTAATCCCACTGTTTCGTCGCCCAGATCTGATAATGAATCTACTAAATCCGCTGAATCTACCAAATCCACTGAATCTACCAAATCCACTGAATCTACTAAATCCACTGAATCTACCAAATCCACTGTTTCTCGCAAAAATCGCTCAAAGCCTAAGTCGAAATCTAAGTCATTTAATTACAAGCCCAAGTCTAAAGTATTTACCATTCCCGCATTAAATGACGTACCTCCCGAGAATCTCCTTCATTGCACTTTCTCCATAGAAGGCAATCCTGTAACCCTTTTAATCGATACGGGGGCAGGAATCTCAGTGATCAGAAAAGACAAGATAGGCACATCTACGATAAATCAACTCGATACAGCCTCAATCGTAGGTATTTCCAGTACTCAATCTCCAGTCACAACCCTAGGTACTGCCTATATCTCTTTAGATGATTTACCTAAGTTCAAATTCCATGTCGCCAATCTCAACATAAAGGCCGATGGCATTATGGGTAACGATCTCATGTCTAAGTTTAATTGCAACCTCTTCATTCAATCTAAAACCATGAGAATACGTGGTAAGACTTATAAATTACACCATTTAAGCGAGAGGACACAGATCATCCCTAGTATGACGCAGCAAGCCCTTAGTAACCGCTCAGAAACAGTAATTATGTGTAATACTAATAGCATTGATTCCGGAACAGCTATAGTAGAAAAACAAACGTTAGATAATGGTGTTGTTATTCCCCACGCCTTAGTCGACGTTAAAAACAATTCATTTCTTATCACTTGTGCAAATACCACTCAATTAGACAAAGTCATTAGTGTCCCAAATATCAAAGTCATTCCTTTTATCTCGAGCGAACACACAACTAACGTCAATGAGCAATGGATAAACAGCATTAATCACGTATCCATTACTGACCGACAAGAACAAATACTATCCCTCATTAGGCGGGAACATTTAAATGATGAAGAATCCGCCTCATTAGATAAAATAATTACTGAATATTCAGATACATTTTTCATCGAAGGCGACGCATTAACGTTCAGTAATCACACTAAACATAGAATACCTCTCACAAACGATACTCCCATTCATACAAAAACTTATCGTTTTCCCCAAGTCCATGAGAATGAAGTGAAAACCCAAGTGCAGAAAATGCTAGATCAAGATATCATAAGACCTAGTTCCTCCCCTTGGAGTAGCCCAATATGGGTCGTTCCCAAAAAACAAGACGCCTCCGGGAAACAAAAGTGGCGCCTAGTGATTGACTATCGCAAGCTAAACGACGTCACCATAGGAGACAGTTACCCACTCCCTAACATCACAGATATTCTTGACAAACTAGGACACTCCCAGTACTTCACGACCTTAGATTTAGCCTCAGGATTTCACCAGCTGGAAGTAGACCCGAGCGATATTCCTAAAACAGGTTTCAATACGCCCTATGGTCATTATGAATTTAAGCGAATGCCCTTCGGACTGAAAAATGCACCCGCAACATTCCAGCGAGTAATGGACTCTGTCTTGTCAGGCTTACAAGGTGAAAGGTGTTTCGTATACCTTGATGATATAGTGATCTTCGCTTCCAGTCTCCAAGAACATGAACAGAAACTCCGTGAAGTATTTTCTAGGCTTAGGCAATTCGACCTTAAAGTACAGCCCGATAAATGCGAATTTCTCAGGCGCGAAGTCGCTTATCTCGGTCATATAATTTCTAATGAAGGTGTCAAGCCTAACCCGGACAAGGTCCAAGCCGTAAAAGATTTTCCTACGCCCAAATCATGCAAAGATATAAAAGCTTTTCTAGGCCTTACAGGTTACTATCGCCGTTTCATCTCGAACTTTAGCAAACTCACGAAACCTCTCACGAGTCTTCTAAAAAAGGACACCCCTTTTATATGGGGCACAACTCAACAGGCAGCATTCGACGAATGTAAACGCCTTCTTACTAACCCACCAATATTACAATATCCCGATTTCGCAAAAGAATTCATTTTAACCACCGACGCTTCTTTACACGCAATTGGCGCTGTATTATCTCAAGGTGAAGTAGGTAAGGATTTACCTATCGCGTACGCCTCACGAACCTTAAACAAAGCCGAATCCAATTACTCAACAATTGAACGCGAGTTGCTAGCCATAGTATGGGCAGTTAAACATTTCAGACCGTATCTATTCGGCAGAAAGTTTAAAATCATAACTGACCATAAGCCTCTAACCTGGCTTTTTTCTATTAAAGACCCTGGGAGTCGCTTAATTCGTTGGCGACTCAAACTCGAAGAATACGAATACGAAGTTATATACAAAGCGGGTAAAAATAATACCAACGCAGACGCACTCTCACGCCCTCCCGTCCTAAGTACCAACGTTATCGACCTCACAGATGACGATTACCTACAGATAAATTACGAACGCTTCTTGGAAATCAGCCCTTACAGTTTCGACACTCCCAACCTCCATATTTCACCAGACCAACTCTTAGACGAACGCCATAAAAACATTCTTATACCAATTTCTTGTGAAATCTCAGATAAAAACGACCTTTTTAATCAAGCCATAGCCATGTGTTCTCAAGTAGACCCTTATTTAAATAAACAAAGACACTTATACGATGTTGATTTATTAGTTTCTGACAAAAAACAAAATATGTTATTTGGTTGCTCTAGACCCAATCACTTCGACCCTTGGAACAGTGAAAGCTATTTTAAAACATTACTTCACTGTTTACAAACTCATGATATTAAGTCACTTTTTGTCCCTGATTTGAGAAACGATAGAACTTGTAACCTTTCAGAAAACGAACAGTTACATATAACAGCTTATCTAGCAGACACTTACGAGTGCGAAATCACAATCTGCGAAAGTAGAGTCAAATTCCCAAATCCAGAGGAGATACCTCAGATCCTTAAGACATATCACGACGACCCACTTTCAGGTCATCGTGGCATCATAGAAACTACACGTAAAATACGAACCGATTATTTTTGGAAAGGGATGACCGAGACAATCAAAAACTACGTCGAAAATTGTCAGATATGCCAACGTAACAAAATCCAGAGAAAATCCTACAAAGCCCCCATGGTCATCACCTCATTTTCCACTCAACCATTCGAGCGTGTCACAATCGACCTAGTATCCTATTCAGATACTACAAATGAATCCAACAGATATATCCTTACATTGCAAGATGATCTCACTCGATTCGTCCAAGCTTACCCTATTCCTGACAAATTAGCTACTACAATAGCCAAACATCTCTTAACATTCTGCCAACACTACGGTGTACCGAAGCGGTTCCATTCCGACCAGGGTACCGAATTCGTGAACAGCATAATGAAACAACTCATGAAGTTACTTGGCACAAACCATACAATCAGCACCGCGTATCATCCGCAAACCAATGGCTCATTGGAACGATTCCACGCTACATTAAGGGACCATATCCGGATGTACCATACACGTAACCAGCACGACTGGGATCAGATAATACCGTTCGCTGTTATTTGTCACAACACTTCAGTTAACCAATCCACAGGTTTCACTCCCCACGAATTACTCTTCGGTTACAAACCCCGTACTCTATATTCACTGAAACAAAACGATGACTATACGACTCATGACTACCTAAATGACCTAAACGAAAGACTGAAAGTTTCACGCGAAATAGCCCGACGAAATGTCGAAAACATGAAGGACAAAGCGAAGGAACGTTACGACAGCAATATCAAAAATATAGCGAAATTCAACATTGGCGACAAAGTCATGTTGAAAGTACCTAATCCAAACAACCTCGATTGTAAGTGGGAAGGCCCCTATACCATCATTAGAATAGGCTTTAATGAAAACTACGTGGTTCGAAAGTTTGGCCGAAACATAACGGTGCATGCAAATAGATTAAGACCACTTCATGAACAAAGTTAATAGGGCATGCATATATGTTAGGATCACTTCATTACCACCATCGCGAATCCAATTATGATGTTAAGATAGCTTAAGTAACTTAGAGTTAGTGAATAAATTTTGTTTCAGGGTAGCACGAATAACGGCTCACCCCACCTCTCCTACGATTAGGACTCATAGCCTTAGCGATACATTATACGAGTATACAAATAATCCTTATATTAGCTTTATAATATGTTCTATAATTAAATTAGTAATCTATATTCTTTTGTACAAACTCTATGTCTATATAAGAAACGCAATTATCAGTAAACAGACTCCCAAACAAGCCTCTGACACTACTTTATCCTCTCTTGCAGTGCAACCACAGGCATCATAATGGGCAACGAAACAATAACCGAGCCTCTGCCCTCATATTCAGGCCTATTCTACCAAGAAGAAGGCATATTACACTCTTCAGACGAATCCTGGAAATTAATAATTTACAAAGACTTAAAACCCATTTTCATAGCCAAAGAATCCCTTTTACGTTTGTCTAACAAGTTTCATTCAATCTATTCCAATGTCACTAACTTCCCCTTTGTACAATCAACTAAAACATTCCTGAACATAAATCTAAATAAAATCGAAAACCAATTAACCGAATTAAACATGTATTTAGGAAAGAATTCGCGTAACAAAAGGGAGCTACTCGATGGATTTGGTTCAGTGCTCAAATGGCTTATCGGCACGCCCGATGCAAGGGATGCCAAGCACTACAACGACTGCATCGACAAGCTAGAAAGACGCGAATTAGAACTATCAAATCTAATGCAAAAACAACTACAAATAACCTCGTCAACCATAAGTAATTTTAATGAGACCATATTTAAAATATATTTTGACGAACAAGTATTAAATGAAAACATTGATCGTCTAAATTCTTACTTGAACACAACAAGAGAAATCATATACAGCATTAAACTTAGTCAAGACATATCTGCTATCTCTCTGCAAATTTTAGAGTTAGTGACAAGCCTTGAAGGTGAAATCGACGATTCTCTAACTAGTATCTTATTTGCAAAATCAAACACGATCCACCCTTCAATCATAAACTTAAATAAATTATATCAAGAACTCCTTTTATCAAACCATATAAGAAGCACAAAAACCCTGGTGGCCCCCGTAACGATAAACAACATACACACTATATTAGACTCCTCTACGTTCTCAGCTTATGTATATTCAGATAGATTAGTGTATATTATAAATTTCCCCCTTGTCTCTAAACTGCCATTAACATTATACCACATCTACTCCATCCCTATCCCGCACTCCAACTCTTCCCTGTACACTACCATTCTCCCAGAGCACAAGTATATAGCCACTAGCCAGGACGGTCAACAGTACGCTTCGACCAGCTCGCTGGAAAACTGCAGGACATATGCACCAAGAAAAAGGGTCTGCAAGGAAATCGTGGTGTACGACTCATCAGCACGCCCAATCTGCGACGTACAAATGCTACTTAGCACCACCACAGCAATACCACGATCCTGCACTACGACGACCTTTCCTGCAACCATCAACACGTTCCAGCCCCTGAGCGATAACAAATGGCTCTACGTACTAAGCGAAGTGACGCGATGCATCCTGCAATGCGGCGAACAAATCACCTATCATACATTACAAGGAAACGGCCTGATAAAATTGCGACCGAATTGCAAATTGCATACGGGATACAGCACTCTCTCGGCGTTCCATTTCTCAGAAGAAAACATAACATCACCGATAATCATACCGGACATTAGAACCGAAGACTGCTTTGACAACACAGAGGAGCTGAAATCTACAAAATTGCTACCAGTATCATTAAACGAAATGCCATTAGATTCACTCAAGTTAATCAAACACCATTTAAATGAATATTCAGAAGAACTACGAAAATTAAATGAACAAAAACCACTTCAACAAACAATATCAAGTTTCTCATGGTCCTATCTCATCACGGGTTTTGTAATGCTCGGAATAATACTACTAAAATGCTATTGTTCCTGCCCAACCAGAATCATCCGACGCAGACAAAAAACGCCGGATAGCAATTGCATACAGATATTTAATAACTGCTTCGACTCATCGCGCAGCCAACGCAGAACTAACGTCTCCATCCCCATGGCCACCATCTCTTCAGCAACGACGTCGTGCATCTCAGAAGACGAAGACGAAGAACCCAACTCTCAAAAATCGGGCAAAAATGCCCAATCTTTGTTCTAAGGGGGGAGGTGTTATATAATCATTATTATGCATTTGTCGTTATGTAATTATGTAAACTATAATTAGTTAAGTATATATAAACTAGATAGACTAATTATGTAATATCCTAACTTCCCTAAATCACTCTCCAGTAACTTTCCATACCATTCCTTTGTTCCTTTGGTAA
Source organism: Synanthedon andrenaeformis (assembly GCA_936446665.2). NCBI lineage: Eukaryota > Metazoa > Arthropoda > Insecta > Lepidoptera > Sesiidae > Synanthedon > Synanthedon andrenaeformis. The sequence goes on along the minus strand of OW387786.2, from coordinate 1,458,424 downwards.
ATAAGCAACTAACAAAACGATCAGTCCCGACTCCCTCGCATTCATTCCTCGTTCCGAATTCGAGAGAGCAAGATCCTTTCTGAAATCTATTCCATATCTTATTAAGTTGATCTTGTAATTTAGTTTTAGCAATAAATATATTCATTAGTTTTTAAAAAGCAGTTTGAGTCCTTCGCCACATAACACCTGGCAATTAAGTCGATACTATACAGAACGACATTTCAAATGGTTGCATGTATAATTCAAGTCTATGAATCAAGTAAGTACATAATAATACTACAGAGGAGAATACTATGACTACAAAGTATGACTAATAGGAATTGCATGTACAGTTTAATTGTTATTCTATAAACAAATGTAAACATAATAATATCAGAATGGGGTTAATATCAGATGGAGGACAGGCATAGGCTAGAGTTTATTTTGTACTGCTTTAGAGCAGTACAAAATAAATCTATACTATAGTATTTTCTAGAATTCTTTAATATTTCAATACATTTTAAATTTTAAGTAATCATCATCAAAGGCCAATTAAGAAAGAAAAGCTGTTTCAGTCATTACAGGAGAAATTAATATGAGAAGTATCCGCTCAACATATATAATAAACAAGAGGTTAAAAAATATATAGAAGCATGAGAGCGTGAAAGCAAAGGATGAAAATACATAAATAAACATATTATAACAAAGTAAGCACAGATGATAGAAATAGATAGTATATTATGTGGTGGAGTAGTACTGGAAAAGGTAATATATTTTGTAAATATTATAACAAAGAGTTACTCTCTCATTCAAACACCTTCATAGACAATACCAAATTTTTCGTTAGTAGAGTTAGAAGCAAAAGTTGATAAATTGATCTATGAAATTGTTAGCTTTCATTAAACACGAGTATTTTTGGAGAGCGTAAACATTTTTTTAAATTACATCGTGAATACCACAAATATTTGCATCGCTGCGGAAAAATTGCTCGGGGAGTGCTATATATTTTATAAATAGCTTGTTTACAAAAGCTGGAAAGTATTTTATCAGAGTATATTTCGGTTAGAAATTTATCGCGAGGTAAACATATAAATTTGTGTTATATAACGAGCGATGCACATCAATACAAAATATAGGGTAAGGATTTTTTTTTGCACTTACTTTGCCTATTGCATCGTACAATTGACACAATCATAATACATGTATAATCAACTAGCTGTTGCACGCAACTTCGTCTGTGTAAGTTTATAGAATACTAGCTGGTGCCCACGACTTCGTCCGCGTTGAAAAATATTAAGTAGCCTATCCTGTGTCCCGTACGTCCAAATGTTTATCTACCAAGTTTCATGAAAATCAGTTAATTCGTTTCAGAGTTATGGAGGAACATACATACATACAGAAAAAAATTCTAAAAATCGTCAATTTAGTTTCAGTATCATGTATAGAGCCTATAAACACGATATCTCTGAAAACAAAGTAACTTACTCCATGACCGATCCTTACAGATTTATTATTAGTATTGATAACGTAGCTTTCTATAGGTGAAAGAATTTTTAAAATCGATCCAGTAGTTTTTTAGTTAATCCATTACAAACATTATAAAAATACAAGTCTTTTCTCTTTATAATATTAGTATATTATATTAGTTAACAAAATACCCGTTATATTTACGAATTCAGTAGCATTTCTCACAACAGTGTAAGCTACTAACGTTATATAAGCTATTATGTTTGACATCCAAACTTGATTGAAATGTCAGCTAGAAACTGTGGATAGGAAAAACAAAAATGAAATTTTTACGTTTCATTGGGCATTTTTTCCTCGGACTTCAAAGAACAATTGAAAAAAAAAATAGCCGTTCTCGACTTTTTGTTGCTAAGCAGCAACCCATTCAGCAATTTATATTTAATTTATAAATTAAATATATTACTAGCTAGTGCCCGCAACTTCGTCGGCGTTATTCATTGCTTTTAAACTTTTTCCTGGCGTTAGATTTTAACTTTTAGACGATTCCTCGGAAAAAATACTTTTTATCTGGATGAAATGTACTTTTCTGTAACCCTGACACGTATATGCAAAATTTCACTAAGCTCAATTGAGAAGTTAAGGCGTGTAAAGGTAACAAACAGTTAGACAGACAGGACAGTTACTTTCACATTTATAACCTTATAGTATTGATTAATTATACCAAAAAGTAACCATCTCTTGTGCATATTTTACGAGTATTATTTATATTTAAATACTAGCTGACCCGGCAAACGTTGTTTTGCCAAAAAATAAAAAAAATATTGAGGTGGACCACCCTTAACATTTAGGGGTATGGAAAATAGATGTTGGCCGATTCTCAGACCTACACGATAAGCAAACAAAATTTCATCAAAATCGATCCAGCCGTTTCGGAGGGGTTTGGCAACAAACACCGCGACACGAGAATTTTATATATTAGATGTAGTTTACGCTTCCTGTCTCCTAGTCCCTTAATTTGCATGCCCGACAGGGTCCATAACACTGGTCTTTATATATTTTATAACATCTTTATACAATATGGTTTCGCAATAAATAATTGAATTGAATTGAAAAAAAAAAGTAATATCAAAAAGTAACCATCTCATGCGCATATGACGTCATCGTTTTACGAGTATTATTTATATTTAAATGTGCTAATAGGAGTATGGTATGAGTTTAGATATGGTGCAGTTAGCACGACGGGTCATGTGAGGTCGCTCTGCAAGGTTGAAATCGCCCGACGATTCTCATTATGCACCCGCTTGTCGCGTCAAGGCTGTCCGCGCACGTGTCTGTACCTCTGTACGCAGAAAGGTTCGATCGAATACAAATCACTTATTGCCATTAAATACATTACCTACACATTAAGGCGACACGATACCTGAGAAAAATTCTAAACTACATTTACGACTGAAAAGTGTGCGCGAAAATGAATCTTGTGTTGTGCGCGCTTATAGCGTTATTCTCTTGGCATTCAATCCAAAGTACATATATAAATAAAACAACAAAATTTATAGTTATAACTTTATATCAATTAAAAAATTATTTAATCGATGTAATAAATGGTAAAAAAAAAAAATTTTTTTTTATTGTCAATAATTTATTTTTCTTTGTAAGGTTTGGATTTTACGTTTTTAAAAGAAGGTTTCTTTTTTATTTCTTTTATTTTCCGCAACATCACAATCGAAAAATCACAATTACAACCTTAGGTATACTTTGGGATTACTTGTAAATCTTTAAAATAAAAATGAATAATTAAAAATGTGTTGCTAACTACAAAACTAGAGAACGGCTTAACTTAGGCTTAGGCAATTTTTTTCCCAAATAAATTTAAAATTCTAAAGAAGGTTATGGAGAAGTATTGACAAAAACCGCCCGGAAAATTGCATTTGTGCGAAGCCTGCGGTGGATAGTCATCAATCAATACTAATAATAAATCTGTAAGGGTCGGTCATGGAGTAAGACTTTGTTTTCAGAGATATCGTGTTTATAGGCTCTATACATGATACTGAAACTAAATTGACGATTTTTAGAATTTTTTTCTGTATCTATGTATGTATGTTCCTCCATAACTCTGAAATGATATAACTGATTTTCATAAAACTTGGTAGATAAACATTTGGACGTACGGGACACAGGATAGGCTACTTAATAATTTTCAACGCAGACGATTGTCTACCTTTATTTTATTATAATCAGCTAGTTTATAATAAAAAATTGTCTACATTCGCATATAAACACAAGTAAAACCAGAAAAATGCAAGTGCTCTGACTATAGATGAGGATAAGAAAATGGGGACTGACCTTACTTATTCCGCTAGTTGGCAACATACATATACTCCGTGTTTGTGTGTTAGTGGAAAAAAAAAAAGCAAGCATTCAGTTTACGCACTTGTACATACATGCATTCAGTTTATGTGGATTATACGGCTCTTCAAAGTTTCTAAATAATATATTCGATGAAACGGTCGAATAAATGAAATTTATTTTGTGCAACGTTGTGTTGCGAGGTCAGCGCTGTGCTGTGTCACGGCTCACGGCGGCGCGGGGCGGCGGCGGTCGACGAGCGAGCCCAGGCGCATTACAAGGTCAGTCGAGCGCAGACCGTCATCGCGAATTGACGCATTAGCACCGGATCGTTAATTTTTTTTACACTGAATGCAACAATTCATAGGTGTTTAATACGCTCCACGAAAGAAAATACCTGAAGTATAGTAGGTAGTTATGACCTGCGCTGTAAACGATTTATAAGCCATTACTAGCTGGTGCCCACGACTTCGTCCGCGTTGAAAAATATTAATTAGCCTATCCTGTGTCCCGTACGTCCAAATGTTTATCTACTAAGTTTCATAAAAATCAGTTAATTCGTTTCAGAGTTAGGGAGGAACATACATACATACAGAAAAAAAATCTAAAAATCGTCAATATAGTTTCAGTATCATGTATAGAGCCTATAAACACGATATCTCTGAAAACAAAGTAACTTACTCCATGACCGACCCTTACATATTTATTATTAGTATTGATTGATGATTAGTACTATTAAGGATTTATAAGTATTACACTTAAAGTAAAGATTTAAGTTATAATTAAGTTTTTAAACGTGAGACTAATATTTATTTATTTGTTAGCGAGTTTATTAAATATGTTTACGCGGAAACCTTACCAATTCGCATGAGAGGTCTCTTTTTTCGTGGCGCGTATTATACCTACATTTTTTTTTATTCGGAGACATTTTCCGATAAGTCTATAAACTGGACCGTCAGACTAAAAAAGTATGATGAAAGAATTTAAATTTCGTGCTTCAGTTTCGTCCACGATCGCGCTGACGTTGGTAGGCGTTTAGTACAGAGGAAGGATAAAAAAATATCTAGTAAAACTTACCTACAAACAGAAAACATTGTTTATTTAATATGCGTGTTCAAGCCATAGGTACCTGAAAAGAAGAAAATACACAATTATTATTTCTAGCATTTTGAATTATACAAAAACACGAAAATAAATACTCAATGTGTTCCTAATCATCAACAAATTTGATCAAAAAGTTTTTTCCTTTGGCTTCTCCAGTTGTAAAATTAAGGGTAACCGCAAAAAGTAATAACAATGGAAAGGTTTTTTAACTCTACTTTTTAAACGGTTCTTATATTAAGAAGATATTCTATCCATAAAATGGGATCGAAATATTTGCGATGTGGACCATATGCGAGTAAATCATATTTTCGAAACCACAGCTAGTTTATAGGTAAGCACTTATAAAATCATTTGTCCTGACTATATCAACGCAAAGTCAAACTACAAGTCTAGAAAGCTGAAATTTGAACCATAGGTTTATTTATAACCTATTTTTATGACATTAGTCATAAAATTGGCGACATACCTTTTTGTGGTTTAAATATACAGTAATCAACCTAAGCCTAATAACATTAATAATGTAAAATGATTTCATTGATAAACAAACACATGTCCCTAATCAGTTTAACACGAAATATCATTATTGCGAACCGATAATACTGACAGGGGTTCAAAACTAGCGCCGGACAGCTGGTATTATATTAATATTACTATAATGATTTCGTGCTCCGTTGTAATGCGACCAGATAATTGTTATATTTCATTTAAATTTAGTAATGTTCTAAGAAATGTAAAATTTTAAATGAAATCCAAAAAACACGTCAATCTATTTCCATTGATCTTACAACATCACTTTAACGTATAATAAAGCTAACGAAAACATGTATTCTCTAAGATATTCGCACATATTCTTAGTTACTGCTTAGCATATGCAGCTAAACATGCATGTTACGAATATGCAGCTAAAAGAGCTATACATATAAACAATATTCAATTAAATTCAGGTATTTTTTATGTGGAAATATGGAGTGGATAAAATAAGATGTCATTAAAGATCCTCCTAGGGTCTACGTCTGTAGAAGTCCCACATACCCCACCGATCTCCCCATGGTCGGTGGGGATCTAGTTCGCAGATTTTCCCACGTAAAAAAGGGTCTACGTCTGTCAACGAAATACAGAGTGGGCTATGCTCAGTTACACTGAGAGATCGAATCAGGAATAAGAAGATCAGGCGGATTAGTAAGTTCAAGTGGAAACGGACAGGACGCAAAGTTGCATAGACACACTGCCGAGAATCCAAGAGGAATTACCAACGTTAAAAAAAGGAGCCACACAAGATGGATAGGCAAGTTAATAAGGGCCACAGTTCGTCGCTAGATCCAGTTTGAGATTTCCTACAGTTGAGAGGCTACTAAGACTATCTAAAGGTACAAGTGACAAGGTAGAATGCTGACAATCAGGTGTAAATAGTTTAATAGCCTCTCTTTCCTTTTTTCGTTCAGAACAAAAATATATTTCGACTATTTCGAGAGTCGAAACCAATATCCGAGACATTTACACTAAGCTTAACTTTGTAAACTGAGCATTACATTGGTCTAAAGCAGGGATTCCCAAAGTGGTCGATATCGACCCCTTGGGGTCGATATCGGTTTCCTAGGGGTCGACATAAACGAAAAGTGATTTTGGGGGTCGACGAGGTCTAAAAATCGACCCCTATTATATTAACACAAGTTCTTATTTAAAACTTTCAAGATAGGTAAGTAGGTAGTTACTGTATTGTTTATGTTGTGTTACGTGTACTAAGAATAATTAATATTTTTGTAGGAAATAATGTTCCAGGAATGTAAAGTTTCAAGTTCGTACAAGATGAAAAACTCGGCAAGTCTATGTGGACAAGTTTGTGCAAGATTGAGTTGGAGCGTACGTCTTTCAGCGGCGTTTTGACTTGCTCTCTATTTGACGATAAAGTGCTTATCACACTATTCAATTTGAACGATTCCTATTTAGGAATCTAAGTAGTGAGCTCGTGATCACACTACGCTAAATTGATTTCTAAATCGAAGATATAGAGTTGAAAATGGATAAACTCTTAATTGAATCCAATCTGTTCTAACTGCGATCACACCTTCCGATTTCCTAAATTGGAATCGTTCAAATTGAATAGTGTGATAGCGGCTTTACGCGAATTAAGACGAACGAATTCATGATCAAGTCCAAACATGTTCCTGATATTTTACTATTTAACGAGCTTGCATTTAGGTTGAAAGTTCATTTGCGTTTTGAAATTCGTTGGAGCGTGAACGATAAAAACTCATATAGCTAAGTACTCATTTATTTCAAGAGATTACAAACTTATTACAAAGCTAAATTAAGTGAAGTAAAGTGACTGAAAAAGTGTTAAACACAACATACAACATATTTTAAATAGGTATGTATAATTGTATTTGTAAAAATTACTAACACTTAAGTCTTTGGTTTTCGTTCTTATTCTACCTAATTACCTAATACGAAGTTTCTATACCTAATTACCTACTGTAGTTACTTCCCAATATAGGTATCAAAGTTTATCAAAGAGTAAGTCAGTAATACTTAACAAGAATCCATTAACTGAGTGTGATAAAAATAAGATAGTGTGCAAATTTAACAGTTTATTATTGTTTTTTATTTAGGTTCCTTATTTTTTTGTTTGCAGAATTACTGAAAGTTTTATGATGGCGGACACGAAAAAAAAATGCAGACAATACAGTTTGGACTACTTGAAGTTCGGATTTATTGCATCTCCATCAAATCAACACTTCCCGATGTGTCTCATATGTGAAAAAGTATTTAGTAACGATGCCATGAAGCCTTCAAAAATGGATGACCACTTATCAAGAGTACATGCTAACAAAAAAAGTAAGCCCTTGTCATATTTTCAAGCACTGAAAGAAAAACTAGACAAAAGGCCATCCATAGGATCGATGTTTGCGTCATCATCTATTCTAGACAATGATGGTTTACGAGCGTCCTATAATATATCTTTACTAATAGCGAAGTCGGGGAAACCCCATACAATTGGAGAGCAGCTTATCTTACCAGCCATTGCGGAGGTCCTTAACAATGTATTGCACAAACCCGCACATGATATTTTAAAGAGAATACCTTTGAGCAACAACACCGTTCAGAGACGCATAGATGAGATGGGACGCGATGTGGAAAACATTTTATGCAAGTTCTTACAGACCCGCAGATTCTCTCTCCAGTTGGACGAGTCTACATTACCCGGCAATGAAGCTCTATTGTTAGGATATGTTCGATTTATCAAAGATGAAAATATGTGCCAAGAACTGATTTTTGCTGCATATTTAGAGACTGATACTAGAGGAGAATCGATTTTTCAGGCCGTGGAACATTTTTTTACTGATAAAGCTATTCCATGGAAGAATATTGTTTCTGTTGCGACTGATGGTGCACCGTCTATGGTTGGTCGTCATCGTGGCTTTATAGCTCACTTAAAGCGACAACTGCCTGATGTACTGGTTATTCACTGTGTGATTCACAGGCAGCATTTAGCAGCAAAAAAGCTGAGTCCTAGATTGCATAAGTCTTTACAATATGTAATAAATGCTATCAACAAGATTCGAAGCAATTCTTTGAACTCTCGGTTATTTGCTCAACTATGTGACGAAAACGACGAAGTCTTTACTCGGTTACTTCTGCACACTGAAGTTCGCTGGCTATCAAGAGGCTCTTGCTTAGAAAGATTTTCAGCCCTTTTTGAATCTGTGTTGGAGTTTTTACAAGAAAAGGATCCGAATTTGAAAGAAAATCTGAACAATTGTAAAACAGATATTTATTACTTGACTGATATCTTTGGAATGTTCAACAAAGTTAATTTGCAACTACAGGGTGATGATCTTAACTTGATTAAAACAAAATCAATAATATCGGCCTTCGTGGGTAAACTAGTTCTTTATAAACAAAATTTAGGCAGAAAAGAATATTCGCAGTTTCCGCATTTGTCAAAATTACCAAAAATGCTTCAAGATGATGACATTTTATTATATGTTACTCACTTGGACGCATTACACAAGGATTTTACGGAGAGGTTTGATGATCTTTTAAATTTACAAATTCCTCAATGGATAATAAATCCGTATAACACCACAGCCATAGAAGAAGCCAATGTGATAATGCAAGAAGAGTTGATTACCATCAGCACAGACGAAGAGCTTAAGCAAAAGTTCAACCAAGGCTATCAGAAGTTCTGGTTGCAACGCAAAATTGAAACACAGTATCCTACATTGTGGAACATTGCTGAAAAATACCTTATCGCTTTTCCATCATCATATCTAGTTGAAAAAAGCTTCAGTGTGGTAACAAACATTTTGACAAAACAAAGAAACCGTTTGAAAATCAACGAACGTGGAGATTTAAGGCTGCAACTCACTAATATTGAACCGGATGTAGCTAGATTGGTAGATAGTCACCAGGTTCATCCATCGCACTGAATGTTTTATTTTCTCTTTGCGAATTAATAGTTTTTAAAATATAATTTCCTACCAACTTAAGATGCTTTATGTATTAATTTGTAATAATTATAAATTAAACTTGATATTTACTGAATTGGATTGTCTTTTTATTTTGTTAAATTTTGACGAGAAAATGAAATCAACTTCACTCACTTAACCAAGTGCAAAGTTTTCTAATTGGCACCTTAGTACCTAGGTATTTTGTACCAATAGGAAAAAACTAAAGATAGACTAAGATAGATAGCTGCTTTAAGTTAGCGGACCATTATGAATAAGGGGGTTGGTCTTAAAAGTAGGTAATTTGACCATGGGGGTCTGAGGTAACAGTTCATTGTTGAAAAGGGGTCACTTGTCCAAAATAGTTTGGGGAACCCTGGTCTAAAGTGTCTAAACTCACGCCGACAGTGTAAATAAGGGGAATTCAAACTTTACTTAGACATTTAGAGATATTCGCCTTTGGATAAACGTATTCGATTCGAATGACATGTCTCTTTCTGGAATGAATTCTATGAAAACAATCACTCCTCTCAAAAAAAGAAAAGATCAGATATCAGATAACAAATAGCGTCAAAAGACGACCTTACAACCAATATTGTGGAACACTTACGAGTAAAAACTGGGCCTTCAATAAACGCGATTCAATACAATCATCGCGACACAAATATGTATAATCAAGTGCCTATATAATTTCTAAAAGGTTTAGGGATTGTTTATAAATAATAATAAATAATCGGGATTCCAAAACAGCCTTGGGATTGTAGCCAGGCAATAAGTCACATATAAAAATCCCCAGCGTGTTTATTTTATCTATTTATTATTTAAAAAAAACTGTTTATAAAATAACCTAAAAAGTAATAACTTAAATAATCTAAAATAAACACACAACTTTTGACTATAATACAAATTACACACTTTCAACTTTCAAATCAAATTATCAATTAATCAATCTCTATAAAATTTATGCTAATCCTCCTTGTGGACATCCTCTATGAACCTGAAAATGTTTAATTACTAGACAGACTGATCTACCATTTCATCTTCCTAAAATTTGCCTATACGCATTTACATACTTTCGATCCTATCGAAATTGTAGTGGTATCGTAATAAAAAACATTCATTTAGAGGCGCTTAAAGAAAAACCGGCGAGTAGTACAACAGCGTAGTAATGATTGCAAACTATAAGAAAAATTTCCACCAGCTCCAATAAGGCCAAGAAAAAATCAGCATACGAAAGCTTTCGCGTTGCTGCCGACACACGATCTTTGCCAAATGGCACCATTAAACGACAATGGGAAACCTTTAGTGTTACCACGATCAAAATAAACACAGCGCACTCAATGTCAAGGTCGTGTTTTGTAACATATGTATAAATAGAGCGATTGTTGACATTGCGAGCCATTTATCTAAAGTGACGCAATATGCCGATAAGGAAACGTATGCCGTTTCGCGAGTTAATAAGGTGGTAAACAAGATATCAACTTAGATCGTATAGGGGCAACAAGTATCAAATTTTCCAGTGTTGCATAATTTTGTGGCAGGACAAAAGATGTTAGAGACCTTCTAAGGTCGACATAGCACTGGCAGTACCTAGGTATACTTAACATGTGCAGTAGGCGACACATGTTGTGTACATGGTGTACAGACATTGTGTATTCGTATTCGTGGGTACAAAATGGTCGAAAACTTCGGAGAATAAATACCTAAGTGTAAAAATAGTTGAATTATATCCGCCCTAACAGCGTTTAAAGACTTTAAAGTCTGTGTAATATTTTGTCTGCAATTAAATTACGCGAATTTGGACAGTTGTATCTAATTAAAAACCTCATCAATCTTAAACAAGCAAAGAGCAATTCTGGTGACTTCTTGGTTAAATGATAATGGTGGTATCTATGATGGTAATGCTGGTGGTTGTGATGATGATGATGATTTTTAAAATAGTGGTTTTATCGATAATGATGGTGGCGATGATGAAGATGAAATTAATGAAAACGTGCATGTGGCGATGTTCACAATGATAATACGAAAAAAGAATAAATAATGATACGTGATTTCGAGTAGTAGGTACTAAAGCAAAACTTCATTAAGAAAGTGAAATGATGTAAAAACTCTTCAATAACAACCACAAATTGAAACTACACTATCTTAAATGATACACATAAAATTCATGACGCATTCGCTATATAATAAATGCTTCCACTGCCCTTGGAACGTTTAGTGTATGAGGTAACTTTTGAAGTTTACCTCCATGACATGACACATAAATCAACTAAATTTGACGCGCATCTGACGTTTGTCACGACGCGACGTGGACAAGAGAAAAAAAAAACAGCTGTTATTTACGAGAGAGCCGCGACATTTTACTTTTTGATATTTTTAATGAACACACTCGGCTCGTATAACCAGATGCGCTGCAAAAAGAGACGATTATCAAAGTGGAAAGCTATTTTTGTTAACAACTCGACCTCTAAATATATAAAGGACACCCACGAAAGAATTAAAGCGAAATTATTTTATCTTGTGAAATAATGCAAGATCTACATTTTAGTATCCATTTTGTATGTGTCGACGAAAGTTTTTGACGTAGCAACAGATTGTAACATAATTTGCCAGGAAGGGCACATTTCCATATTATTATATTTTTAAATTTTAATACAACAAACAAACACTTCGATAAATCAATTGATAACTTAATCTCACCAACGATAAGATAAGTAAAGTGAAAGTTGACAGGTAGTGTTTGTTACGCAACACCGTCATGCACAGATGATGAAACATAACAAATATAACATTTTTTTAAGTTAGGTTATCAGACAGGGTGAAGTTCCATTTGATGGTAGATGGCTACCGTCGCCTATAACACAAGCAACGCAACATAGTAAAATTAAAGAAGGGATTAGGGGGATAGGGATAGGGAAATAACAGTTAACTGTTGTTAACTGTTATTTTATAGTGGTTTTCTGTAAGGGGGTGGTTACTGCCACCAGTGCCTTCCACTACTAATAGTGTTATTACAGATTTAATAGTCTAAATTTATTATTTTCATTAATTTATAATTTTTTTTCGCATTCATAATGTTTTGTAATGATGTACAGCTAAAAGGAATCTTACGATAAAAATACAATTATGGGAAACATGACCAATTATCGGCATAATAAGTAAGCAGCTTATATGAAATTCCCTTTGAAATAATTGTGTTCGAATTCAATAAATGCTTGGCGACCGTCGATTGTATTGGCAACCCATAATTAGTTAGAATTTATTATTTTGCAAAAAGGTTGTTGTTAATAATACAAAAATGTTGTTATTCGTTTTAGAGATTATAAATGCATAACCATCCTTTTACAGAAGACCATCATGAAATAACAGTGTTGTGTTTCGGTGAATAAAGGATACCAGGGAGCCTAGCCAAGACGTACATTAAAGAAAACGCTCCCTAGCGAACTTTACGAAGCGAACAAAATAAAGCCCGGTGATTGGTTGTTGTAACGCCCACATAAAATTTTGACCAATCACAAAGCTTTGTCCGTAGCGTAGCGTAGCGTTTACGACTGTAGAAAGCACTGCGTTTGCATCTTGGCTAGGGCCCCAGAGCCCTTTACCCTATCCCTTCCCAATCCCTTATTCTCAAACTCACTGGCGTTGCTTATACAATATGGCGTGTTATAGACGACGGTATAACAACTTTCCATCAAGTGGACCTGATGTCAGCCTTTCTATCGATCTTACATTAAAAAAGGGAATATATAATTAACGTCCAAAAGCGATGCTTTACACAAATTTCAATAAACATGCAACTCGCCAAATATATTTGCCAGTCAAGTTTTCAATGCGAACTTAGTTTCTTTGTTAGAGCGGATCGTAAACTGCACTGGTTATAAATTCAGAGCTGCATTTACCTTAATTTCGACTATAAACTGTTGAATTTGAGACAGCCTAGTAATCAACAAATCGATTCATGTTTCACCCGTATTTGCAAATTAGAATCACGTTGGCAACGCGCGCGACGTAGCTCAGCGCACAGTGTAAGTGCAAAACCAGTAGAGGAACTTTGTATATTAATTATTTTATTTGCGATTAAATTTAGGTAATCAACTTTCTACAATGTTCTCCTCAATATTTCCTAATTTCGTTATTGTATTATTTTTTTGTATGTTCAAAAACTATATTTTTTGTATGTTCAAAGACGAAACATAGCCGATATTATAATAATTTAAACACACATAAAGCAACTAAAAAACTAATTTAAAGTAGTTGCCTTTTGAAATTGTGATGTACAATCACAAATATATAATAAATAGATTAACAATTTTAGTTTTTGTTTGTATATTAAAAAACTACAATAACAAATAACAAAAATCTAATATAGAAAGTAATGTAGCTTTCGTAAACTAAGTGGATAAACTGTCAACTTATTTTTTACTTGTTTAATTGATTTTTAGTTAAGTAGTTTAATATTGACGTTATAACATTATATGTTCATTTCAACTCCTATAATAATATATGTAAATAAAATCTAGGATCACCAAATAAAACTATTTAGTCTCCCATATTTTATTATGGTTTTACTAGTTGAGTTACTGCGTTCGTCCTCAACGGGTGTACGTTGAAGGGTCTCGTCTCGCCAGACAGTATGGCGTCAAGCATTCATAGTGCAAACATTTACAAGTACGATTTTTTAAATGGCTTCGTACCCTCTTCTTTGCCCTTGCGATTTCATGTAATAAAAACTTCTGAAAGATCACTTTGTAATGGAAACATTTTTGTGGTGTGTGCGATTCGAAAATACCCGAGCTCATATCTCAATTTTTCTTTATGGAAGGTTTCATAACGAAACTTTTAAACTAAGTGTTATTTTCGGAAAACTGAGTTCTTTCAACGGATATGAAGAATCCTGAAATGATACTACTAATTTTATAAATATTCGATTTGCGAAAACCTATGGCATTGTTTATTTATTGTTATTTTGTTAATAATTATTGTTACTGGGACAACTGATAATACAACAAAAATATCAAAACCTATACCCAGAAATCTATAACTTAATTACAGGTTGTTCTAGATCTATTGCTGTTTTTCCAATGTGGATCACCTTGGAACTTTTTTCCTTCGTTTTCCTCGGTTGTTGTAGAGTTCCTTATTGGAGGTGGCCCTTCACTAGGTAAACAATAAAAATAAAATAAAACACGAAAATTTTATCTGAACCCCTGACTGACAACATGTACGAAAAATTGCAAGATGATCGGTCAAGTAGTTAAAGCGTGAAATCTTAATAAACAAACATACAAACTCACTTTCCATTTACAATATAATATAAATCTTAAATAAATGGTTAATCGCTCACAAAAAAATAAATCCAAAACGTATTATTGTTATTTTGAATACAAATTCTACATGCTTTTCACTAGTGTATAGTAACTTCTCATAGATGGCGCTAGTTATTACAGTGAACAGTTTTTTTTATAGGGCTTTATACAAAGTAGTTTTTATATGTTCCTATTTCAATATTTCTTCTTCGAGCGACATTCAATGTAAGCCCCATCGATCCCATTGATAATGTACCCATTGATGTGTTCTTACACAAGACGAAAGACGTAAGTTCAAATCACCATCAGATTATTTACGCCCTTATGTCAGGGGTGAGGTGCGATCATAGAGTTTATATGTATAAGCACTAGGTGCGATGGCTTAACAAGATTGATATCTATCTACACTGTTCTGTTTTACGCACATGTATTCAAGGTCTCTTTTCACATGACGCGTTCCATTATCACTAGCCTTTCTCACTTTTGCCATTCTAACTATTCATGTAGTAATTTAATTACATATTACACAATAAAAGAAAATAATTACATATCCATGCGAAAATTATAAAGAGACAGAGCGGATCTCCGGCACCACTGCACATATTTGGAAAATTCTTTCAAAGAAACTGAAAGAAAATTTTTATAATTAATTACGCCACCGATTCCAATATTGAAAAGCCTTTATATATGATATAATAGAGCTAGAATGTTTCATGGAAAACATTTTTAGTGGTTACTGCCGCTAGGGACTGCCCAAATGACTGCGAAACACAGCAGTGTGTTTTTTTTAACTTTGGGAAATCCTCTTGGATACCCGGCAGTGTAGGGGATGCTGCAGGGACGTTATGACACGACTTCGGTGCCCCGTCACGACAGCAGTGTGCCCTGTCACTACTAAGTCGCTAGTATTGTATATGACAGTGGCTAACACAGATTTCCTAACAACATTAATTTCAATTAAATTTGGACAGCTCGTCTGGTGGCAGTAGCCCCTTACAGAAGACCATCTTGAAATAACAGCATATGTGCTGTTGTGTTTCGGTGAGTGAGAAAGGGAAGCCTGAGCCCATTTCCCTATCCCTTTTCCCAATCCATAACATATGGCGTTGCTTATGTTATAGGCGACAGTAGCCACCATCAAGTGGACAGTCAACCTGTTTGTCGACCTTAATATAAAAAGAAAAGCAATCAATTCAAATAGAATTTAGTGCTAAATAAAGTATATTGAAAATACACAACCGAAAAAAGATACTTCATTCACCGTTCTCCAAGTAATAATTACTGACAAACGGGTGAGACCGGAGCCTCTAAAAATAAGTTATTCGATATCGGACATCTTGTAATAGGCCGATAAACCCCCTTTCGCTTTCCAGCCCCCGTTTTACCCCTACAACCCTCAGATACCCCAACTGGAGAGTTTACTCAATTATTCCTGGCCGCTCATCTGAAGATGATTCGGAATTTTTCATTTTTTTTTTATTTTTTATTCCGCCAAGTCGCTTTAACACCAATAAGGGCGGTATTTGTTAGAAAATTGACTGAGAAATAAAAGAAGTTTCCTGACTAAGTATATGTATTCAATTTTTTATTTTATAAGTGGGTAGTTATTATAAACTCTCCCGGCTTGGCAGAGGTGAGTTTGTTTAAGGATTTTGATGTCTATTTTTAATTTTTTTCTGCAGTCTGTATTAAAGAAAAACTACTGTGGCGAGTATAAAACAATTCACAAAATAATATGTGACGTATTAGCTCAATAAAAATAAAATTGTAGCGAGTTTACACGTGTTTTTTTGTGAGTGAAGTGAAAACTAAAGATCCCTTTTTAAATATCTTCATATATATAAAAATTACGTGTCACGTTGTGTGTCCTCGATGAACTCCTAAACTACTGAACCGATTTTGATAAAGTTTCGTAATTATGTGTAATTTGGTTCAACTTAAAAAATAAAACTTTATATCTAAATTTTTTTTTTGTAAATTATATAATATTATTAACATCTGTTGGATATTTACTCAATCCAGCAATTATTTGTTATAATTATCTGTGAGTTCCATAAGAATCTAAGAGATGGCGGTTTAAGGTAATTTATCGGCTGGATTGAATAAAAAATTGCACCCGTGCGAAGCCGGGAACGAGCCACTAGTATTATATATAGGCTTTATTTTGTTTATAGTCAAATTTCGAGGGCGACCACTAGTATACATTAAACGCCCTCGATCAAGATAATCAAGGGTTTTTATAGTCAGCGTAAACCATGTCAGTGCCTGTAAATCGCTTCTTTTACATATACATAACAAAACATCGACATTTCTCTAATACAATATGTAAATTTCATTAGGTTGTTGTAATACTTAAAAACCTTCCGGTAAAAGAAATTATACTTACCGCGTTACGGATCATAAAAGTCATAACGGTAATAATGGGTCTTAAAAAAAAACTATACCTCGAAAGGAATATCATGGAAGACACAGCGAAACAACAGCACGTGTGCTATTATTCTACTTCGACTTTGGTAATTGATGCCAAAGCCCATTTCAAATAATCGTCATTTACATCTACATATATACTAATACGATATTATAAATGTGAAAGTAACTGTCTGTCTATCTGTTTGTTACCTTTTCATGCCTTAACTATTTATAACCGATCCATGTGAAATTTTGCATACACGTTGTCGGGGATACAAAAAGGACATTGGTTACCTTTCATCCAGAAAGAAAAAAATCTGCCCCTACGGATCTTCCCAAATATAAAAAACTAGCTGTTGCACGCGACTTCGCCTGCGTAACTTTGCCTTGCGTATTACAAAATATAGCCTATGTTACTCGTTGATAACGTAGCTTTCTAAAGGATAAAGAATTTTTAAAATCAGTCCAGTAATACAGGAATAAATATGTCAGGCGTTATATTACTCGCATATTTTTTTCAGGTAATATATTTTACATTTCAACGCAGAAGAAGTTGCGGGCACCAGCTAGTGAAGTATGAATCCTACTAACAACATATACACGAAAGTTTTTGAGGACGTAAGGATTTTTGTTAGACTTTTATGAAAATGTGCTGATCGGATTTTCATGAAACTTTACAATAATATTAGCTTTTAGATTAGAATAATACGTAGGCTATAGGAATCTTCCCTAGCAACTTTTCTACGAATTTATACCTACATAATGTTTTCTAGAAGTGTTGTCGCAGTGAGTCAAAAACGCTCATACTTTCTTTCTTAAACAATTATTTTTTTAAATTTAGTTTTACTTTTATGAATGAGAATAAAGCCTCTTTGCACGAGTATAGTTTTATATATAAAAGGAGGCCTAATCAACAACTCATGTATTTTAGATGCAAACACTTATTTGAATTTATATAGAAGCATTATTTATTTATTTATTTTTATTTATTATATACTGATACTCGATTCTGTAACCTTTTCAGAGAATAAAGGGCTTATTGTATTTATTATTTATTTTATTATAGCTGTAAAAGAAAATAATGAATCTTTTTCATTAATTATTAATGTTTAATGTACTGAGTCCACATTGTTAGCTAGCTACGATCGATTCCTAGTTTAGACATTGAATTTACCACCGACGACCGTATGCATATTGTGCCGCGGTAATTGTAATAGTGGGGGCAGCGCGTATACAACAACGGGGTACGTGCAAGGGGCGCACAATCGGCCAATTTGAATAAACAATAAGAGTGGCTGCGCACAAAAACACGACCGCAGATAAACACGGAAAACAACACGGCAATTATGCAAATGCGTTTAAAACCCACGCATTGTTCCATGCCACTTGAACTAGAACGAGACAGCTATTATTAAAATGACAGGCTTCGCCGCTGGACGATGCAATATCAGTGGCCAAGTATAAAAAAGAACTAAACATTGTCGCGTATACATACCAAGAGCCAAGATACAAACGCAGTGCTTTCTATAGTCGTAAACGCTACGCTACGCCTGGAGAAAGCTTTGTGATTGGTCAAAATTTTATGTGGGCGTTCCAACAACCAATCACCGGGCTTTCTGTCTTTCGTTTCGTAAGTACGCAACGAAACGTTTGCGTTTTTCTAGTTCATAAAAAAAATACAAGACTTTATCTAATCCAGCTTTTCCAAAATGTCACTATTTGTAAACTCTTAAAATAGCTTAATTTTTTCTAGTTCATAAAAAAATACAAGACTATTTAATCCAACTTTTACAAAATTACATTATTTGTAAACCCTTAAAATAGCTTAATTTTTTCTAGTTCATAAAAAAAAATACAATACTATCTAATCCAGCTTTTCCAAAATGTCACTATTTGTAAACCCTTAAAATAGCTTTATTTTTTCTAGTTCATAAAAAAAAATACAATACTATCTAATCCAGCTTTTCCAAAATGTCACTATTTGTAAACCCTTAAAATAGCTTTATTTTTTCTAGTTCATAAAAAAAAATACAATACTATCTAATCCAGCTTTTCCAAAATGTCACTATTTGTAAACCCTTATAATAGCTTTATTTTTTCTAGTTCATAAAAAAAAATACAAGACTATCTAATCCAACTTTTACAAAATGACACTATTTATAAACCCTTAAAGTAACTTGATTTTTTCACGTTAAATTAAACACAAAAGTTTATCTAATCTAACCAACTGTGGTTTGTTTTTCAATATTATTTACTTGGAAGCGAAATACAAACAAGACCGATATGATCAATACAGCAATAAAGAGTGTCAAATGGAAGACGCATTTATTTTGCATTTTATTCGTTGCATCGTCTCTGGTTACCATTAAATACTGTAGACTGGAGTCGTAGCGACGGAAACCCGGAATAAAGAGTTGTATAAATATTTCCAGCGCAATACCTTCTCATAACTGTCCCCTACTATCGATTCGCATAAAGTAAATTAAAAGCGTTTTTATAACGGTAAACTAGATATAT
The DNA here is from genome assembly GCA_936446665.2 of Synanthedon andrenaeformis. Taxonomy (NCBI): domain Eukaryota; kingdom Metazoa; phylum Arthropoda; class Insecta; order Lepidoptera; family Sesiidae; genus Synanthedon; species Synanthedon andrenaeformis. The sequence continues at coordinate 1,438,848 of OW387786.2, read as the reverse complement.
TTTAAAATAAACTTCAACTTATTATAATAAGTATCTAAAAACGTCTTTGGTGGTAATTTTTGGCTTCATTTTGGTTAAATATTCAGCGTTATACATATATTATAGCGAATTATTTAAGTATTTATTTCAATTTAATGTGTCATTTTGAATATAGATCACTTTTAATCTAAATGAAATTATTATCATTAATAAAAATCATTAATCATTAATCATTCATTGACAAAAAAAAAGAAATTTGACGCCTTTACAACACCATGGTAGGGGCAATGTATATAAGGTGAGCGACGAACCGGGCTCGGAGCTCGGGCGTATAATATCGAAGCCACTGTAATATCGCATTGTTACTTTGCATTTATTATTGGGTGTACCTGCGATACTGGTAATCGATACTATCTATATAACATGCACCACAATCGAACTGAATTTAATTTATCTATCTGTAGGACACAATTACAAGTAGATATTTCACTAAATGACACACACATATTAGTGCATAAAATCCACTATAGGCTTGATTGCAAACATGTTGATATGTTTCAATGCTTTAATGCTATTTTGTTGCGAAAAGTGTGCCCTACCCCATTCTTCCACTAAAGACTAAATCACGCTTTGGACGAAATATGGCTCACAGATTAATCAGAACGTAATTGCATTGCTATGAAATAATAGTTTACAAACTAAGACAAAAGTCACAATTATTTTGGTCTTCTATGCTGGCAGGCAAAAGATGCAGTGGTTTAAATGGACGATGGAACATTAAATTACAAATTAAGTTTTTAAAAGTAATATTAAAATATTCGTTATCAAACATAAACTTTAGTATGAAGTAATGTGATAGTTAAAAAAATCCATCTTTGTAATAAATTCCCATAAGCCGTATGGCGGCAAACGAACCGACTAGTTCCAAAATAATTTAGATCAGCGGTGCTGGGGAACAATACCCTGCTAAGTAATTTATAGATCAAGATAGAGGCCGGTCAAGTAACACCCTCCATTTTAAACACTTTCAACCCCTGAGAGAATCGCCCGTGACCCCCAAAAATATTCTAATTGCAACTAAATTATTAACGTTGGCAGTGGATATTTGTTTTTGAGCCATACGGGGTGGCTGGGAACCGGCTAACGGTCATAATAAATCTTACTTTAAAATATTGTAACAATTATAAAAAATAATAATATTTAAATACACAAAGAAAAATAGCCTAGTAAATAATAATAATAAATAAACACGTTTCTTAAAAACATGAGCTTATCGAACGTATCCTCAAACCGGCTAACTCATATGTGTTTGAAAAACCTAATTTTTAAAAGCGTTTTGGTTTTTATTGAAGACGAATTAAAGTTCGTAACAGAACAAAAAAATTGATAACCTTAGTTAAACAAAAATTTAGAACATTTTGTAGGTAGGTATACTTATGCTGAGATATGCCGCAAAAGAGTTGTAGGTAATATTTCCATTAAATACCTACAAGAAAAAATACATTTTATTGATAGCGTTCTACTACAAGACATAAAGGTCGGATTGGAATGGTGTGAAACAACTTGCTTCAATATACACTCTTATTTATTACAAAATAACATTGAGCAATGCAAAATAACAAAACTTTACTAGAAAAAAAATATCGAAAATATCACCATAAAACTAGGCAATCAGTAATAAACAAATTGAGCCAGCCAAAAAAAAAATGTGCAGTCATATTGGAACTATTTGTTTTAACTCGTATATGTATAGGTACCTTAAATAACGAGGCACGTTGTAACGCCAGTCCACAGCGGTTTTAATTAAAAAAGTTAGTGCCATACGAGTGTATTAAAAAATCTGCGCCGAAAAGCCATCCCAAAGGCATAGTGCACTTTTTTGCGTCCGATACTTTCAACAATACTCAAATTTTGGCAGCTAAAAAAGCTCTAGTTTTAAAATTATGGATTTTTATTATACAAAAATCAAACACATTCATTACATTAAACAAATTGTCGCACGAACATTCTCGACTTTTCGAACTCTCCTTCACAAGAAGTTAAAATGTAGCTTATACAGTGTGTCCCTCGATAAAGTGCAACCCCAAAAGGGGGTGAAACTAGATCAAAAATTATCGACAAAAAAATAGAAAAAAAAATTTAAATTATTTTTTTATGTACTTTATTGATGAATTAAGATTTTGATTACTCACTAATGACTCTATTTACAAAAAATCGTTTTTTTCCAAAGTAGTGGGTCTATTTTAATTAAAATAAAAACTATAATCATGCCAAATGATGTGTTAGTTAAGATAAAATAACAAATAACTCAAAAACCCCTGGTTATCGTGACTTAAAGTTCAATTTTTATACTAAAATTAAAAAAAAATATGCTGTTTTTTTCAATAATCTCTAAAAATCTTAAAATTAAGCCCATAATACTACGTATTTTTATGACTAATTACTATTCTATATTATAATAGCTTTACAACAAAAAAAAAATCGGCGTTCTAACACAAAAAATACGCTGGCTAAAGATTTTTAAAGTTAACTACTGATTACGTCACCACCCAGGTAGAGATGTTTAGGCAGCGTACTTTTTGTGTTAGAAAGCAGATTTTTGTTTTGTTTTAAAGCTAAAATGATAGAGAATAATAATTAGTCATAGAAATATCTAGTATTATGGGGTTAATTTTAAGATTTTTAGAGATTATTGAAAAAAACAGCATAAAAAATGCTATTTTAGACCCACTACTTTGGAAAAAAAAACGATTTTTTTGTAAATAGAGTCATTATTGAGTAATCAAAATCTTAATTCATCAATAAAGTACATAAAAAAATAATTTTAATTTTTTTTTTCTATTTTTTTGTCGATAATTTTTGATCTAGTAGTGGGTCTATTTTATTAAAATAAAAACGATAATCATGCCAAATGATGTGTTAGTTAAGATAAAATAACAAATAACTCAAAAACCCCTGGTTATCGTGACTGAAAGTTCAATTTTTATACTAAAATTAAAAAAAAAATATGCTGTTTTTTTCAATAATCTCTAAAAATCTTAAAATTAACCCCATAATACTAGATATTTCTGTGACTAATTATTATTCTCTATCATTTTAGCTTTAAAACAAAACAAAAATCTGCGTTCTAACACAAAAAGTACGCTGCCTAAACATCTCTACCTGGGTGGGTGACGTAATCAGTAGTTAACTTTAAAAATCTTTAGCCAGCGTATTTTTTGTGTTAGAACGCCGATTTTTTTTTTTTTGTTGTAAAGCTATTATAATAGAGAATAGTAATTAGTCATAAAAATACCTAGTATTATGGGCTTAATTTTAAGATTTTTAGAGATTATTGAAAAAAACAGCATATTTTTTTTAAATTTTAGTATAAAAATTGAACTTTAAGTCACGATAACCAGGGGTTTTTGAGTTATTTGTTATTTTATCTGAACTAACACATCATTTGGCATGATTATCGTTTTTATTTTAATAAAATAGACCCACTACTTTGGAAAAAAACGATTTTTTGTAAATAGAGTCATTAGTGAGTAATCAAAATCTTAATTCATCAATAAAGTACATAAAAAAATAATTTAAATTTTTTTTTCTATTTTTTTGTCGATAATTTTTGATCTAGTTTCACCCCCTTTTGGGGTTGCACTTTATCGAGGGACACACTGTATAGCACATAACAAAAAAAACATTCCCAAACTGGACAGGCAAAATGGCGACAGTAATCATCCCAGAAAGACCACAGAGAAATAAAAGGGCAAGTGATATTTCAGTGAGTGAATACGTAAGGTAGGTATGTCAGAATAAATAAATTCCCTATAAACATCCTTTTTAACCCTTGTAGTTTTACCCTATCAAATTCGACGACGCATGGTAGCCACCTACCATCATGTAAATTCCGACTGCCTTATGTAAAATAAAAAAAGCTTTTTTTCTAAGAATTTATACATTTTACAAATCCTTATTCCAAAAAGAGACACTCCATGCTTACAAGATGAGTATATGTGGCTAATAAAATCTTGATAAAATCATTGAGGTGCTTATAAAAAACGATAATGTTATATTGTCTCAAAGACCATTAAACACAATATCTCTAAAATTCCAATGTAGATAATCAAATCAATTTCATCTGCCACAATGGATTTTGTGGTGTAACAAAAAAGTTATGGCTGTCATGGACTCATCAATCAATCGACGAACGCGTCCTTGTGGGGTCGCGCGGGGTGGGGCACGCGGGGTGAGGTGCGCGGGAGTTGCCCGCGGCGATGCGTGACGCCAGATTGTATGCGCAATGTCAAGGCCGCCAACACATCTCATAGTTACCGAAATAGAAATCGTACCAATCCTGTTTTCGGTGAACTAGAATTACGTTTATCGGTCCGATAAAATGCTTGTAATACGCTTTCTTTTAAATCGCATTAACGATTTGTTATTTTATTAATAAAATATTCAACCTATTTTAGGTAAAGGTCAATGAAACAATTACTACAGATCTTGTTCGTAACATCATTCTTGTTTGAGCGAAATTCATAACTCCTGTTTAACTTTAATTCTATGATTGACATACCATCTATTCATAATTTCATATACATATGTATATGTAAATCTTAATTTACATAATTCCATCATTAGATTATTATCAAATGAAATGCAGATTATACGTAAAGCAAAACTTCGGATGCCTTTTTGTAATTTATTTCTATTAACAAATGCTTTTTTCTTCGTTGAGTAGCCGTTGACGCGCTTCAATATTTTTTTTGGAAAAAGTAACTTTTCTCGTCATGGTCGAATTTTGATTGACCAGTTCGTGAACACTAGTAGAGTCTGTCGCAAAAGTCAACCGACGCGGCCAAAACGTGAAACACAACCTTTTACGACGTGACTTGGCCTTTTTCGAGTCAATTGTTTCATTAAATTTAGTTATTAAACATGTCAATGAAAAGGAAAACATTGTCTAGTGCAACCAGGAAACTTGTATTTAATGTGATACGTGAAAAGCACTACAGCCTACAGCGCCCTCGCATGGCTACGTCGGACGACTTTTGCGACAGTTTAAAAAAATGTTCATTAGACCAAAATGTCAACGTATTTTCAATAAACATCATAGGTTCAAGGTCCAGCGGGTATTTGTTAAACTTTCTATTTATTGGATCGCTGATAACTTTTAAGCATAAACAACCGTACAAATTGACCTCATTAACATTGCTGCTACTGGTGTTGTGTGTGATATCTGTAGAAAACATAGCCTATATAATTGAAGATTCCCATCATACGTTCTTCAACAACATAAAAAACGATGACAATGTGTATCAAAGAATATTGCGTGATGTGCGTTCCACTTTTTTTACCACCGTCGTGGCATTACTAAGTGATACGGCAAAAACTAGTGATCCAGTTCATCTATTTTTAGAGTCTCCACAAATGGTACACAGATAGTCACACTTTTAACCTTCGTAGAGGTTACTGGTACAAAATTTTATTATATATTAAGTTATATTATATGTACTCTGTATATGTGTATGATGAGATGTTGTACAAGAGTAACGCAGTGCGCCCTGCACTCGCCATCTCCTTCCTCGCCTAGTCTTCTTGTTAGTCTCATATATTTCGTGCTTATGTAAAAAGAGGAAACGATCCACAAGGTGCGATTTCTTTTTGACTCATTTCATAATACAGAGCTTTAAATTCTTTGATATTTTCTCAATTTACTATAATTCAAACATTATAGTTGAACATAATTATTTATTTTATTATTTATTTTGGCTAAGCAGACAAAAATACGTTAACAAAAACGTATCAAAATCCTAACGTAAGTCGTAATTACGCAACTGTGGAATAATAAAGCAATAAAACTAACGGGCGTGTGTGTTACTACGCATGTCGTTTGCGGATAGCGGGTTCGATATCCGGATTGGGCAAGTTATTGACTCTGCCATACACGGCTGGGGTCTTTGTCCGGCATATCGTAAAATAGGCTCGCATAAAATTGCTAATAGGCGAAGAGAGACATTTTTTGCGTAAAAACGACCATTTTTATCGCAGCAAAAAATCAATCAAAGTGCTTTTTCAATTTTGCGGCATCGATAAAAAATATACAAAAACAGACGTTTAGAACACCTGAAAATTTTTCGGAAAATAAATCAGCAGATTTCTAAAATAAAATAAAATAAAGTGACTCTATATTATTACGACGAGTTCGTTGTTCGAGTGGCTGAAATTATAGTCAAGTAAATTTGAATTCAGCTATATCAATGCTGTAATTTATAAACGGAAACAGTATATCTAAATTAATTAGCCTCTCTGTGGGTAGGTATTATTTAGATTGCTCTATTTTTTTTTATTTTTTTTTCAATATATTGCAACATTTTGTGGCGACGAACAGTGAAGGGGTTTTAAATAAGTATAGTATAAGTTTTACACTTAATAAGCTTATTATATACAATGGTGGAATCGGTAGCCTATAATATAACTAAATTGCTGCTAGATTACCATAATAATAATACCCATTAGGCAGTATACTAATTTCATTCAACTAATATTCATATTCCATCATCTATCACGGAAGCAATTCCATCCGAAATGCTCACGCGACGTGCGGTAATAGGAACGCTGCCTATATCTTTGCGAGGTCATGGAAGTTTGAATAGAGGGGACTGTTTTATTGTTTTTTGTGTGTTTTTTTATGATAAAAAACGACCCACTTGATGGTAGGCGCGTTATTTCAAGGTGGTCTTTGAAATGAGTCGGTCACTATCATCAAACAAATGTCCCAGTTATGAGTTGACATCACGTTGAGAAATGATAGTGTGAAGTATGAATACAAAAATTAAAGGCAAAAATTAAGGTGTTTTCTTAATTATCTATACAATCTATACTAACCTTATAAAGAGAGAAGATTTGTATGTTTGTTATATATGTTGTAATTTGAAAATTCTCTCATTATAGCAGTAACATAGCCTATATTTAATAAACTTACGCGGGCTAAGACGCGTGCAACAGCTTATATTTTATAAAATAAGATTAGACTATTTTTTTAAAGTTCATTGTATAAAGAAATATTTAAGTTTATAATATTTAATTTAAAAAAAAATAGGGGGAAACGCAGGTGAAAATATATTATGGAATTTAATATAAATAAGTAATACTTATCTTTAGGACTAATAGCTGTCCTTATTTTATTACTTTTTTTACTTTCCTGTCCGACAGCTATTTTTTTTAATATGAAATAAAAAATAATAATTTTCCAGGCCTTAAATAATGTACATATATATCACTTAGGTCCAAAAGTTTCCGACCTACCTACATCAGATTAATAGGAGATATAAAAACTTTCATATCATTTCATATCATTCTAGACTTTTTGTCACCTACCCACGAAAAAGGTATTAAATTATTTCATTTCTGTTACGAAGATATTGGGTTGATAAAGTTCGTGTAGATAGAAAAATCGAAATGAGTATCGAGCTGTGATTAAATTTTTGACCAAAGAAAGGAAAACACCGGCGGAAATTAAACAAAATTTATTAACAAAATTCTGATTTGCGAGAAAAAAAATTAACACTGATGATGAGGTGAAGTCAGCAGTTGTGTCACATTTTGAAGGCAAAAATCCAGATTATTTTTTCAAGGGTATAGAAATGTTAGTAAAGTGCTGTGAAAAGTGTATTGAAATAAAGGGAGATAATATTGAAAAATAATAATAGTTGTTTGAGATTTATTGGACTTATTTGTTGACGATGCGACGGTTGTAATGTAAACATTTTAAGTGCTTAGATGCGACTTGCATTCACGACCACTACGCATCGTCAATCTTAACACGTTTGGTACATACATAAGTACTCGTAGAATTAGAAACTGTTACTACTGGTACATATGAGCGCAAGTTTATATATTATAGTCTATGTATACCCAAATGTATGTCTAAATAGATCCACTCTAAACTGGCCTTGCACAAGACAGTAGACATAATCTTTGTAATTTCCTTCTTGATCCAACTGCCCTTGAATCACATTGAAAGCCTTAAGACATTCTGCCTATCACAGTAAAAATTTCAGAAATTCTATTAAATATGTAATTCAGGAGTGTAGCATGTGTGAAGCGAACACAAAATATGTTATCGTCATCGAAGTTTCGCAACAAAACAAGTATAATTTTAGTTACATGTGAATATTTACTAAAGAAGCCATCTCAGTCATCACTTGTAGGCGAATAAAACGATTCTCTCTGATATATCTGCTGTATTACGTTTAATTTTCTCTTTTAGTGCTCGCTCGAGCGTCAACTGAATCGCGCTTCCAATACACAGACTTACAAATCTACTAGACGAGACTTGATCTGCCTATCTACATATATTATGTTAAGTTCTATTGGTTTTTGTAGATTATCTGCGTATCTGGGAAATATTTAAGAATATTTTCCTTGCTCTTTTTCTTTAATAGCAATTCGAATCTACGTTGCTACGAGGCTCTGTAACTGTTCAAAGGAAGATAAGCCTTAAAGACATAAAGATCATAAATTTCCATCATAGGGGCGGCTCTGCTGCGGCTGCGCGCCAAAGGCAAGACCGCCCCAGGACTTAATGGTGTTCCCGCTGCCTTATTATCTAACAGCAGACGACTTGCGACCAACTTGCGACAGGCGAAAACTTCGCGAAAACTTGCGACAGGGAGAAAATCCCCTCTCCCAGCCAATCCGCCGGAGACGGCTCGGGCGCAGGCGGTTGGTCCATATCCAACGCCTTCCACCCTGACCCGGGATCCGGGTGGTGGTCTTGGGGGAAACTGCCGCCCGTCGTATGGTCCCCCGAGATGGCCGGCGTACCTCCACTTTCGGGTAAGCCGAGGTTCTGACAGGGAGCACAGGCCTCCCCGCGCTGTATAGCCGTGGCGGGGCACCGAAGTCGTGTCATAACGTCCCCGCGACCTCGCCCGCTAGAACAGCCGCGCTAGAAAGTCGTTGGGTTTTAGCCGGTAGGAATCCGACATAACCCAGTAGTGTAAAAAAAAAGGGCAGCCCCTCGACCTTTATAGAAGATCGCCGTGAAATGTGTATAGGACATTTGTCATTTGTTTAATTAGGAACTCAATTGCACCCAAGAAAATGTACGCTGTCGAATTAATCAAATCACTGATTAAGACATAAAGTCTTGTTTCGTAATCTATGGTCTTTGTATTCTCAATATAAACTTGTTATAATATACTGCTTACGCGTAATGACAATTTCATTGCCTCGTAAACTGTTTTATATCGACGTTGATAACATCTTGATTTGTCATTTCGCGTGGCGGACGGATATTGTGCTCTGTAACAGCACAGTAAAAACGGAGCGCTCCAACAGCTAAAGATAACACGTCACGTTACAACGTTAAGCTAAACGCTAACTGTCGTAAACTCGACGGAGGACGGTAACTGGGGGGCCATCATTGTCACGCTTACGGCCATCGTTGTTAGTGCAAATGGGATAGTCATAAGTTTGCTCACAATGAGTTCTGTAAACACAATGGACAGTGTCACTTCTATATACTTTGTACCGAAAACTTTTTACTCGTTTGATTGCTGACAACATTTTCTTTGCAGTCTCACACTTTAACTGGATTACCTACTTCTTTATGTATGAAACTATTGCACTAGGTTCGCCGGTCAGCACTGGATAAACTGCTTGTGACCAGTCCTATTGGAAAATTACGGAATTACGTCCAGTAGTAAACATCCTACGGCTGACATGATAATGATAGTGATATTCCGATTCCGTTTCGCAGTTTTAAATTAGACAATCAGGTATCTAATTAATGGCGAATTATTTTGATGAATTTACGCAGCTATCATATGAGGAACTTGTTATATGTAATTAAAATGTATACCTGTATAATTTTTACTTATGACAGAACTGGACATTGTATTTTTCTATCCAACATCCAGCTGTGTAGTGAAGATGAGGCCTATAATGGAGCGAGCTCATCCAGAAGGTGCCTATTCACTGGAACTTTGAAAAGATTTGGGTTATATGAGCTCGGAAAAAGACGCCGGCAGGGAGTTCTAACTAAACCTTGGCTGTGCGCATTATAAACGATATAAATATAAAACGTTGTACGCGAGTATCTGTATAGTATGAAGATTTACTGACGTTATCAAAATAACGAAAAATTGAGTGAGTAATGACGGCAGCGCAAGCAATGTTATGCATTAACATTGCATCGATGCATCAATGTCATCGCTGTTCCCACTGATGTGTGCATAACGTTCAGCAGTTTCATTTGCTATGTAAACGTGTACAGCAAAATTTCCATTAAGATAAGTTGAAAATTAAATCAAGGTTTGTCTAAAGAAGTACATTTTACAATTTCTGCCTGTAAGTAAATTTTATACTTACTGTACATTTTACGTTGACAGACTGCATCATTAATTTCAGGCTTCATAATGAGTATCAAAAAATTTGAAGAATAATTATTCATATCAGTTAGACATTACTTTAAAATGTTAAGATTATATGAAAAGAAAAGAAGATATGAACAGATATACACAATGTTTAAGTTTTGACACTGGCTACATTAAATTTCATTTTTTTTTAAATATTTCTTCAATATTTTAATAAGTTATTAAACCATATTAATTTTTATACTTAACACTATTTTTTTTAAAAAATCCCAGTTAATCCATTATTTTTTTATTATAATACGTCTTCTCTGATGTTCCGGAAATAACTTAATATTTTATGTGTTACATAAGAAAACGGAATAAAAGTAGATAAACAGAATAAAGTATACGTACATAAATGGTGGCACAACAAGAAGCGTTCCACCGAAGCAAGCAACTTGTCCTAATCCGAACTTGCTGTTGTTATCCGCGACTAATCCGGATGAGATGTATGGTGCATGTCATAAGCGAATATTTCAAAAAATGGCACTACTTTGGATTTAAATTTAATAAATCGATAAGAGATCAATTGATATTCTTGTAATACTGTTACTGTTGTTGCTAGTAATTGTTATCATTTTTTGTTTGTGTGAAACTTCAAAAAAGCTTAAATCTATCTATATAAAAAAATTAATTTCTAAATGTGTTGCTAAGCTTAAAACACGAGAACGGCTGGACCAATCCGGCTATTTCTTTTTTCAAATATTCGTTCATTTTTCAAGAGGTCCAAGAAAGGTTCTTATCAATAGAAAATCCTATTTTTCTTTTTCCCACTCATAGTTCCTAGCTGACAATCCAATAGATTTTCTTTGTCCGACCGATCAGCTAGTAAACAATAAAAATAACTAATCGCAATCCAAAATAAGTTGTGGCTTTGATGGTCTTTTTTCTGATTCTGTTCTTTTATTTGTTGCGGTTTTCCAGATTGAATTGTTTCGGGTTATAAAACTGAATTAGCCGCCTTTTGGTGTACTCACACAACGATTTATTATAGACAATGAATCTGCCTAAGCTGTGACGATATTTTTAAGTCCACACCCGCTGTCGTTCTTAAATTGTGACATATCGCGTAACGGTTGAAGTAGTGAAGCGGGCACTCACCCGCCACCGAGGTACGCACCACGAGACATCCACGTGGTACAGTCAACCACTGCAAACGTGTCCACTTTCAAAAGTATGTAAACAACTAGCTTTCGTCTGCGACTTTGTCCGCGTCCCTTGGGATTAGTACTTTTGTCTTTATGAAAGGTAACCTACATAATTAACCGTACCATTGTCAACGTGTATACTAAAATTTTACGATGATCAGTTGAGTAGTTAATGCGTGAAAGCGTTACAAACAAACAAACAAATTCACTTTTACATTTATAATATTAGTTGGGATTTTCTATTACAATATCATTAATTATATAATTATAAGTATGTACATTTATGTAACTTATATAGTAAGAATAATCGCTTTGACATATTATTAAGGAATCAAAACGAAGTTGCTTCTGAACGATATAAATATTCTGTATTTGATGACACATTTCACGATAACATTAATTCATAAATTTTAATATGGTAAAAATATTTATAGAAGCTTTTGGTCTCTTTTAAGTGCACTTCAGAGGTATTAAATTTTAATTTATTTAATAAGATCAAAATAATTAATTAATTGGTGGCTTAATTTCGTCGTATTCAAAATGTCAATGAGAACTTTATAGATCTGATTGAAATTTATCATCAAAGGAAGATTCTATACTAATTATATTCAAGTTTAAAGTTCAAGGGAATTAAATATTCCTTCAAATTACATTGACGCTAACAAGTGAATAAATTAATCAGTACATATTTTAAGTACTAGCTGGTGCCGGCGACTCGTACGCGCTGTAGTTCGTTTTTTTGAAAATCTCACAGAAACCTAAATTTCCCAGGTTGAATGAAAAGTATCCTGTATGTTAATCCAGATAATAAACTATCTGTGTGCAAAATTTCATCAAAATACGTTAAGCCGTTTCTCTGAGATTAGCGTGAACAAACGCATAGACAAACAGACAAAAAAGTACTAAAAATTATAATATTTTTATATATATATTTCAGTATAAGGACTTAAAAGTATTTTATGCTATTCCACGATGCATAGAATCACCTTAACAATGTACGGCGCAGAGGTTATCAAGCGAAGATCTTTTCATGAAGCCTTGCAGGCTGCGCGTTCATTGTGATACGATTTAATTCACTTTAGATACTGTATATGATATCGACTTACGTCCCTGCCTTAGTGCGCGAACAATGTCTTTACCTGAAACGAAAGATGAGAGATTTAATTTTATATAGGTAATAAAATATTGAGGGAAATTTCTAAAGGATATTTCGTTTATTCTTTTAAAGCTAACAAAATATGATTTTAAACTTATTTAAAGTATTGTAGGCAAACCCGAAAGAATAAATAATACTTTCACGTTTTATACATATATTTTTCTGTTACTTATAATGACCGACCGAGAATTCCCGTGCCACCCTCTTTCTCGTCCTTTAATTCCGTTCCACGATAACTATGGCGGACGTGATGTTACCAGAATGGTCAATGCAGCTATTTTTAAATTAACTACATTTAATTCCAAAGAAAACAATGAAACCTCACAGTATAATCAATCAATATACTAATAATAAATCTGTAAGGGTCGGACATGGAGTAAGTTACTTTGTTTTCAGAGATATCGTGTTTATAGGCTCTATACATGATACTGAAACTAAATTGACGATTTTTAGAATTTTTTTCTGTATGTATGTATGTTCCTCCATAACTCTGAAACGAATTAACTGATTTTCATGAAACTTGGTAGATAAACATTTGGACGTACGGGACACAGGATAGGCTACTTAATATTTTTCAACGCGGACGAAGTCGTGGGCACCAGCTAATACAATACATATAACGATGGTCCTAACCAAGTTTACCAAATGTGTAGCGGATGCTGTGTCAACGTTCCGGCGAATAGAATGTGCTAGAAAGTCCTTGGGTTTCAGCCGGTAAGTCCGGCATAACCCCGCAGCGTCCTCTACGCTGCCAATGAAGATTTCCCAACGTAAAAAAAAGTCCAAACTATGTGCTAGATTAGCAGAGGCAAGGCACACTGCTTTCCGCAGTCCGTTTGACGGCAGTAACCATCCCATTATAGACGACAACTGTGAAATAATTGCTCGAGTGCTGAGGTAGGCAACGCATTACATAAAAAATACAATGTCAAAAGGTATTATTTTTCTTAGACTTATTCATTTTTATTTATATTATAATACTTTGTAAGGTTGTGAATAAATATTTAATTAATTAGTTCGAAATGAATTTCGAAATAATTAATTAAATATTAAGTCGTGGGCGGCTGAATGAAACTTATCCGCATTTTGTATTGGGCACTCTGCCCGGAGCAGTAATAATGAATGTTGATAATAATGACAGTGACATTATAATATAATACACAGAGTGAACAGACACTTCGACAATGACCGAGTAGTTAGTCAGAAATAAATGCTTTTTCGAATTTGCAATACGTTTAAGTGTTATTTTTTTTACCATAAAAATCGGAATTAAATAAGCTAAAAATATCGTCCAAAAGATGACGAATTTAATTCTCATTTGTTTTGTCATCTACATACACAACCGGAATAATATGACATACAATGGAATAGTCAATAATTTCAAAGAGAAATTAGTCAGCTAGCTATAAAGAAATAGTCTAGAATAATAATAAAAAAATAGAAAAAAAACTTATATTTTCTAAGTGCTGGGCTGGAAATTGAAGTGTCAAATATTACATTTCTCATACATAGATTTAAAAAAAAATTATTTTATTTCAATAAATTTAAATCTACAAAACCACGCCCAAATTTGAAAATATTTAACAAGAAAACTTTTCATTCCAAACTATATTTGTACCTGACGAACTCCGTCGACTAAAATCTGTTTATATTTAACGCCTTAAGTTACCTTGTTTGATTCGCACGTATTTTCACCTATTTAAGATGCCATCTCATCTCGTGTCAAGCATGTGACATATTTGCGAAGTCGTCAAAGGTGAATGACTCTTGTCTCCAAGCGCTCAAAGGTCGGCTCAGGTCATATATTACAGCGTGGCTTTACAACGAGCCGTAACTTACGCCTTCTTCAAGTTTCAAGTGGAGTGAGTCATCGCTTGCGCAATTAGGTCGAATAAACACGTAACCATAAAAAACAAATAAAAACTGTCCAATAAATCTTCATTTTGTTAAGGAAATGTAGAAACAAGAAGTTTTGTTTTTCTGTTTGCTCAAGAGATAAGCTTGTCTATACTTATAAAATTTTTTGTTCTGATTGACTATCAACGCACAGTTAAAACTACTAGAAAGCTGAAATTTGGGGCATAGGTTTACTTTATAACGTAAGCATCCACTAAGAAAGGATTTTTGAAAAAAAAAAATTGAACCTCTCTGGTCCCCAGGATTATTATTGATGTGTGATCCGATATCTACTGTCTTCCTAATATAGGTTTAAGAAATAAATCCTCTTAAATTCCATTGATATGTTGTTAATATCACTTAAAAAATGTCTACAATACATAGGAATATTATGTCGTGAGGTAAAGATAAACCTTATAAATAAATAACTCCCAAAAGTTGGTTAAAGGCTCACAGCAAGTTCCTTTACTATCGCAAAGCTATCTCGGCCATTATCATAAGTTAGCTAAGTAATTTGAGATGACTTATAGTCGAGCAGACATATTGTTAGTGGAATTATGTAATACTCCATCGTCTCCTTCTATAGTAATTTACTAATGGAAAACCGGAATAATTTATGGAATCTACATTTCACGACTCACAGAAACACCTACTACTATATTCTCATAACTATTTCCATGTATAATTATGTAAAAATAATTATACTCGACGTAAGTTAGTCAGTTTTCATTTAATTTAATTTAATAAAACGGGGGTAGTTTTCAGAAACTGAAGGCCTTGGGCTGTATAATACCCTGTGCTATTATAGTGGATATTGCGTTACTAAGACTAAAGCGGTTATCACACTTTACAATTTGAAGGATTCCAATTTAGGATATTGAAAAGTGTAATCGCAGTTAGAACATATTGGATCCAATTTAGATTTTATCTATTTTCAATTCTATGTCTTCGATTTAGAAATCAATTAAGTGTAAGTGTGATCACTGGTTCACTACTTAGGTTCCTAAATTTGATTCCTTCAAATTGTAGTGTGATAACCGCTTAAAGCCCAGCACAGACGTTGCTATAATATATATTCAACTAGCGACCCGCTTTCGGCTTCACACGGGTGCAATTTTTTCTGCAAATGATATATAAAAACCTTCCTCGTTTAACGCTTTTTTCATTAGTGAAAACCGCATTAAAATCGGTTGCGTAGTTTAGAGGTCTAAGCGTCCATACAGAGTCAGACGGCGGGAAGCGACTTTGTTTTATACTATGTAAAGAAGATAAAGGGCAAGTAAACTATGGCATAATTTATATGCGATGAAATATTTTGATCCTATATATGTATTATTATATCCATTGTGCACTCATAGTCCTGCTAGGGCATAAAATGGATGTTAGATCCACATGTGGAGCCAAGCTGTGGATCCAAGTGGAAGGAGCCTTACATTGAGTTTGCCGAACCACATTAATAATCATACTATCTCTAAGTCGACCCCACAATAAGAAAAAAACATACAGAAAAATTATACACTCACAGTAATTCCTCAGTCGAAAACATGAACTAGGCAAATTTGTATTGGAAACCGCATAAAGTAAAAATGTTATCAATATTAATAAGGCATACGTTCGCGTTGTTTAAATATTAAAACAACTTTTAAGGCTCTCTCTCTCGTCGAGAGACTGTAATGAAAAATTCTGAGACAAAATATAATATTAAACATATATTTCTATTTACAAAAGAGGAATTTAATATTAGGTCTCGTGATACTGTCGCACAATGGCGGACCATTATACGAAATGGAATAAAAGTACCCCTACCCCGTTATTGTACACTTTGACGCAACACTATATATTTCACTTGAGTGTTTATTAAAGAATACTTTAACAAAGTAATACTAAAACAGCCTTGTCGCCTAATAAACCTTGTAGAGTATTGCCACCTCATTTTAACAACGTAGGCATTATTCAAGAAAAACACTTTAAACATTTATTTATTAACGAGACTGTATATTTTTTTTTAATTTTTGGATACGTGGAAAGGTATTGCCACCGGTAGGTATAAAAAATTGGTTTATACTAGTGGGGATACATCAGTAGAGATAGGGGGAAAGATAATATTCAAGCAATACCAAAAATTATAAAAAAAAATTAGTACCTAATAGTAGAATAGTAGAAATTATTAATTACTTTAATAATAACAATTAATTATTAATTACAAAAGGATTTTACTCAAACAACCATTATTCCACTGATGAAGCTGTTTGAATCTAATGGAGGGATTATTTGTTAATGTACACAAATTGAATTCCAAAACAAAATATGATATATCTTCATTAATGCACAACCAAGTGTGCATACTGTATCCCGCAATTAGAAATTAGGCAGATATTGAATTATAATTGAACTCATAAGCTGCTAGTAGTATTCTGAGAATTCGTGATAATCATGAAGTGTGTGTGTGTGTGTGGTATTTCTCTCACATATAAATAAAATTAGCCTTTACGATGAGTGAACTATGTTACTATAAATTCATCAAAACGCGGTCAGAAGTCAGAGTTATGTAAAATTAGTAGGATGTGGCAAAAGTAGGCATGCCAACATTGTACCTACTCGTAGCAGGCAAGGGAACCCACCCACAGCAAAGGGACAGTAAAAAAGATATATTTTCAAAATCGCAGTTGAAAATTCAATGACATTAACCCCCAGGCAGAGCAAGATATCTTTTTACGAGTCACAAAAAAGGCAGAACTTTTTATCGGATCCAATTTAGTACAATAACTATGCCGGGTGGATTTGCGATAAGCTTTTTATAACAAGGGTATTGCTGGGCACAGTACCAGTATACGCTACCAGCAAAAGGATAAAGGCAATTTAACCTAGTCCAACCCTTAATCTAGAATATAAATTTACAATAGCGAAGCCTTGTACTTATTACAAAATTCTTTCGTTTAAGTATTTTTAGAGGTATGCGAAATAAATTGACAATATTAAACCGTGGACTTTTATATAAGTCCACGGTCGCGTCGCACTAACAATTCCACTTCAATTCATTGTAAAATTCGTTTTATTTCATGTTCATTGCTCGTCTAATACGCAACTTCAAACTTTTAACTCAACGAAAGCAGCATACTACAATATAATATTACATTAAAGGCTACACTGGATTTTGCAGTCATTAACTGAAAGATTATTCCCATTCGCAACCAGCGAAAGTACACAGACTGCGTTTAGGGCAGTAATCACCACATGACGCTAAAAATATATGTATAGTTCTTAGTGGGTATAGAGTACAAGCAAGAAACTTTTTTCGACTATTAGTAGTAGAAATCATGAAGGTATTTTCGAATTCTTATTATCCATTGTAATGTCAGGGAACACTGACAGCAATGTCGTGGCAACAACGTACTACATACATGTACGTTAGAATTAGGTTAGGATAGACGCAACGTGGTAGTATATTATTAATATTTAAATTCATAAAACAAATATTTTGAAACTCCACCACCCAATTGAAGCCGTCGTCCTTTTAAATAAAGCAATTTTAGGCCCAATAAAACGGACTGCTAGCCGTGCTAGCTAAATTTTATATAAGGACAGTTGTGAATGCACGCAATCTAGGAGGATATGAAAATCTTATGGTCTTGTGTTTTCGTTATGTTAATGTGATGCGGGGTATGAAACTATGGAGCGATAGATAAAAATTGCCATTAAAATAAGAAGCGAATGAAGAGAAAAATTGCTATCTTAAGCTTGGTGATATGAGTGAATTATCCAAATATAAATTAAATTAAAAATTAAACAAACAAATGGTGTATCCTAATATAATAAAAGCGAAAGTTCGTTTGTTTTGTACGATTCACGCCTTAAATACAAGATGATTATCACGAAATTTTGCATACACGTTGTCAATGGGTACAGAAGAGGACATGGGCAACTTTCATATAGAAAAAAGTACTATTCCCTGGGGACGCAGATAAAGTAGCGGACAAAAGTTAGTGGAATATAAAGGAAAAGGTCTTTTACTATAATGTCTTTTACTTATATACTGAAACACTTATTACTTCACGACGGTAACGGATGTAACTATAAATTAAGTTCCCTATTTTTCTTTCAAGTTTTGTGATATTTTAATTTTAAAACACTACAAAATATCAGCGACGCGTTCACCGAAAAGCGACCTTAATCAACTTTTTCCACGTGACATGTTCTGTAAAGTAGTGTGCACCGAGGGCTTTGCCGGGTGGCGAAATTAAATGAAAGGTGGAGGTGAATGACAAATGAGGTTGATGCTGGGTAGGCGGTTTTTGATGTGCCCATAGCCCACCCTCTCTGTCTTCACAGTATCTCTCTGCACACATAGTGTGCCTATCCTGTTTCTTCTTGTACAGTCGGCGACATAAATCACTTAAACGTCATCACTACTTCAAACTTTTTCATCATTCATGCTCTGAAAGTATCTACTAGATTTTGCTTTCGTCCGCGCCCCTTTTTCTAACGTTAAACTTTTTAAGGTTTTATTTTTATGTTTTATTTTTTTAATGCTTAACTATTTATTTTTACCTTTTACTTTGGTTCATTCAATTTTTTTTATTGCTCATGTATTACATTAGTAATTTAATTCGAATTCAAAATATAAATTCGTTTTTACAATCCTCACATGGGTAAGTTAATTGGAAATATGTAATGTAGAAACATACAGAACGTATATATTTATGTTGGAAAAGTAATATAGCAAACATATATCGTGAATGATGTATTGCACAGTACCAAAAGGAGTAAGTACCACAGTACTTATGCCTTAAGCAGCTATTTGAACAGAGAAATGAGTAAGGAGAGTCGGGAAAGATGAACTGAATAACTACAGCTTAGAATTAGAAGTGCTCGAGTTAAATCGATTAACACTCAGGCCGAGAATCAAGGGGGCTCGGAAAATAATCACGTACCAATATAACCCCAAACGCGTGCGTAGGACACAATTACCCATCGCTAAGGTATTTGCACACGGCTTAATAAGAGGAAGCGTGTAATTTTTCCCAAATCCTCTAACGGAGGGCCCTACGAGTATATCCGTTAAGGAGCTGGGCAAACACAAACAAACGAGGTCATTCTATAACCGTTCTGATTCATTATGTTAGAGGAATATTGAAGTATTATTGTATATGGGTATTTCTCTGCTATTTGGAAATTCGTCCATACAAGACAATTCGTCCCCAGTCAAATTTTATTAAATGTTGAGAATGTTTATTTATAAAATGTAGGTCGATAGCAAATTAAATATGTATACTTAAAAAGTCCACACAATTTCGTCTTGGTTTTTGAGTTATGGACGATTTTATGCGAAACCGTAAACAAAACAAATAAGTATTTTTGTTTATTAAAGTAATCAAAATCTTTATTTTTCTATTTCGTTCTTAAAATATATATTTTTTTGGAATAAATCGACAGTATTAAAACTAATTTCAATTATTATAGTGACTATTCTTAAGGCTAATAACATTTGTGTTAAACTTAACAAAATCAACTTCCTAGTTTAACAGTATTTTTAAGACCGGTGTTTTTTCCAACCGCTGTAACCTCTTTTTATACTTTTCCTTTTCTGTTTGTATTCCTCATAGTCCTTTTCTTTCAGTATCTTGCTATAAAATTACAGGGGACTGTTAGCCAGGGGACTGTTATTTCTACTAGAACACATAATAAAACAAAATCATTTAAAAATATCAGATTAACGAAACAGATGTGGCTATGTACTAGATAATCAATTATTTTAAACAAGTTGTCGTTATTAAAACTTAAAGTAGTAAAAAAAGACTTGCCAGGGGACTGTTTCCACTAACGCCCGAGACGGGTGGTTCACTACAGACGCAGTCGTAGCATTAAAAAAAATGGCGATTGCCCGCTTAGCTCCACAACCGAATGAATCGATTGCGTTCTTTTTCAGGATCTTCTTTGGGATTCTTCTTTGGGGTAGCGCTGCGGACATAAATACTATTTTTATTTTACAAAAAAGGGCCATTAGAGCCATCTATCAACTAGATCCGCAGTGTTCTCTCAGAGAAAAGTTCAAAGAAATAAAGATTTTAACTGTTACATGTCAGTATATTTATGAAAATTTAATTTACGCGCATAAAAATATTAGTCAGTTTAATAAAAAATGTGATGTACACAATATAAATACTAGGTTCAAAAATAATTTAGATTTACATAAGACGCGACTCCACAAGATAAGTAATTCTTTTATGGGTCAATGTATACGGTTTTATAATAAACTACCTGAGATGATAAGAGCCTTATCTATAAATAAATTTAAAGGTGTCATTAAAGCCAAACTCCTCTCGAAAGGCTACTATAAGGTCACTGATTATTTATGTGACAATGAAGCCTGGATTTAGAGCTTGGATCCGGAGCTCATACTATGTTTTGCTTAGTATTGTATATGAACTTTATGTTACTTAATTAAGTGTACTTAATTGTAATTTTTATATTTTAAAGATGACAAAAAGAATAGTATCCTGAGTTTCTTTCGGGGTTTCTTCTCAGGATCGTCATCTTGGCTTTTTTTCCGAAACCCTAGTAAATTTAAATTTATAATAACGATCATAAGAGTTTCGTGAGAAACCTAATTGATAAATAAATATTTTGATTTGATTTGATTTTGATTTGATCTAAATGTTTCGCGCCAAAACAAAATTTGACTTCAGCGCGATTTTCAAACGTTAATGTTGTTTTAATAATTTGAGGATAATATTCGCACATAGATATTCTGATTAAATTTATATTGAGAAAATATAATTGTGATGCTTACTGTCTTTTTATATATTTATTCATTATTATTTTATTCGGTTATCAACGGCAAAAAAAATCAGTAACGAGACTTAAAATTCTGGAAAAGGGACATAGAGGGGACTGTGTTTTGAGATTCATTTATTCAAATATTACATTATTAAATTACTAAATAGGCTGTGGCATGCCAAGAATACCTTATACTATGTCGTTATTGATACAAAAAACTGTGAAATATTAAGATTGGTTGCATAAAATTAACTTAGTACAGCTCTTTTCCATTTAGTGGAGAAATGCCCATATAACGTTTCCTCTCTTTACATGACATTCTAATTCAATCTTTTATACAATAATTGTTGTGAACGTGTTAAAGTCAATGAACTACTCCTGACAGATTTTAATGAATTTTTTTTGTGTGTTTTAGATCCTAAAATTACAGCTATTTTCTGGGTTAGGGTGCTGGGGGTTAATACAAATATTGCTGTTATCAAACGTAAAAACAAAAATATATGTATTTTTATCTCTATCAACTTATCGATGCCCATTTCTGGACACATATTTCTGTACTATGTGAAGGCTATACAGTGCATATAATGATATACACCTATTATTTGTCCACCTGGTCGATATTCAATCATAAACAATTCGAAACTAGTTCTAAAATATTTTTATTGATTATTACAGATCTCGCCACGGCTACTAAGAAATCACTTAACAAATAGAGGGGGAATAGGTACTGGGTAACGATTTAATAGTTAACTACTGGGCCGATTTTGAAAATTCTTTCATTTATACAAAGCTATATTATCATCGAGTAACATAGGCTATATTTTATAAAGTTACGCGAGCGAAGTCGCGTGCAACAGCTAGTTTATATATATACCTGCCATCGATATTAAATGTATTGAAGACGCAGTGTATTATGCCTTCTCCAATGTAAGGCGTAGTCACACCCGCCCTACGCCACGGCCCTGCTACGAGAGTGCTACGAAGCTCAATGATGTACGAGTAGAGTGCTACGAAACATATATTTTGATGGCAAACACACGCGGGGCTACGATATGTAACTGGTATGTAAGGACTGGCTAAAAATTAAAATTTAATTATCTATATACTAATATTATTAAGAGGAAAGATTTGCTTGTTTGTTTATTTGTTTGCATTGAATAGGCTACGAAACTACTGGACCGATTTGAAAAATTATTTCACCGCGAAGCTCCTTAATAATATTACAATTTAATAAAGTGAATAAAATAAATTTAATAAAGCGCCCTCTTAATTATAATTGTGATAGCTACATTTCTTTTGTCTGTGAAATCTCTCTCTACCGACGCGTAAAACAAAACCTATATTTTTTTTACGAACAAAGAGAGAACTGAGAATGTGAACGGCGATATTTTTATCGTCGATACAAAAAATCAATTATCCCTTACAATCCCCATATTTTTCCCACAAGTCACCGGAGGAATAAAAACGTTCTGTTTCCGCTAAACGAGTGAACACGTGAAACATTATTACTTTCGTAGCGCAACTACTATTGGCGAATACTGGGCCGATTTTGAAAATTTTTTCACCTATTAAAAGATATATTATCAGCGAGTAACCTAGGCTATATTTTATAAAGTTATGAGGACGAAGTCGCGTGCAACAGCTAGTTATAATCCATTAGTAATTATCCAAGTAGCAGTAAATAACTGATGGATTATTGAAGTGTGAAAATAACAAATTCAACTTTAAACTTGCTTCAATGTGCGAGCGTTATAAAAGTCTTTATGCGGTTATAGTTCAACAGCCATACACCTTTCATTAAAAAAAATTGTAGTTATGGTAAAAGAGTACCTATTTGAGTAACAATATATGTACTATCGTTACTGTTCAATTTAATAAATGGAATATCGTCTTTATAACAGTTATTATAGTGCCAGATTTTAACGTGATATCCATATATTATCAACCTCAAAGTTACATTATAGGGCGTTGCTGTGTCATAGTATGGAAATAACAGGTAATTATCGTGTTTATTATTTAAAGACTTTGCTTGCGTGAAAAGTTAAAACAATAAATTCCCTAAGGTTTCTCGCTTAGGAATTTTCATTCGTACTACTAACTTGTTATTGAGTTACACAATCATGATACATCTATATTGCTGATATGGTTACTGAAAATTTTATGTTATGATTTAGTTTTTTTAGCCTTATTATTATTATTTTTTAATGTTAACGTCGACAGACAGTCTGAATATTCACTTGATCGTAGGTGGTTACCGTCGTCGTGTGAGGGGGTACCGCACCATTTCTTTTGAGGCGGCGTGTGTACTGGCTGGCACCCCTCCGTAGGAGTTGGATGCCGAAGTGTTGGCGGCGGTGTACCGTGAAGTCGCGGACGCGCGATCGCGCGGCTCGGTGTTGTCGTCGGAGGAGGTCGTCAGGTTGAGGAGACACTCCCAGACGATCCT
The DNA here is from genome assembly GCA_936446665.2 of Synanthedon andrenaeformis. Lineage (NCBI taxonomy): Eukaryota > Metazoa > Arthropoda > Insecta > Lepidoptera > Sesiidae > Synanthedon > Synanthedon andrenaeformis. Next base: position 1,415,040 of record OW387786.2, on the reverse strand, counting down.
CCTCGAAAAGTGGAAGGAAAGGCTGGCGCAGCCCAGTGCGGGCCGCCTGACGATTGAGGCAATTCGCCCCTCCCTAGAGGAATGGCTGGCAAAGCGGCGCGGGGCCCTCACGTTCCGCCTGGTGCAGGTGCTCTCGGGGCATGGTTGCTTCGGGCGTTACCTTCACCGGGTGGCCGTGAGAGAGCCGACAGAGGAATGCCACCATTGTGGCTGCGCGGTTGACACTGCGCAGCACACTTTGGCTGAATGCCCCGAATGGGCAGAGCAGCGCGCCGCTCTGTCTCTCGTCATGGGCGCCGATCTCTCGCTGCCGGCCGTCGTTAAATCGATGGTTGGCAGTGACCTTGCGTGGCAGGCGATGCTTACGTTCTGTGAGCACGTCATGTCGCGCAAGGAAGCGGCGGAAAGGCAGCGGGAAGAGGATCCTCTCTCCCAGCCAATCCGCCGGAGGAGGCTCGGGCGCAGGCGGCTGGCCTATGTTCGCCGCCTTCCACCCTAACCGGGACCTTGGCGGTGGTCTTGGGGGAGACTGCCGCCCTTCGTAAGGTCCCCCGAGATGGCCGGCGTACCTCCACTTTCGGGTACGCCCAGGCTCTAACAGGGAGCACAGGCCTCCCCGCGCTGGATAGCCGTGTAACAACGTCCCCACGACCCCGCCCATCAACGGCCGCGATCGAAAGAAAGTCGTTGGGTTTTAGCCGGTAGGAATCCGGCATAACCCCGCAGTGTCCCCTACACTGCCGGGTATCCAAGAGGATTTCCCAACGTTAAAAAAAAAAAAAAAAAGGTGGTTACCGTCGCCTATAACACAAGCAATTCCACGGTGCCACCCATATTGGAAATTGAGGATAGGGAAATTGGCTCTGGCATCCCGTAATCACTCACCGAAACACAACAGCACACATGTTATTATTTCATGGTGATAATATGTTTTATGTTATGTAAAGGGGTGCATGGTTACTGCCACCAGAGCTGCCCACATGACTGCAAAACTGTATTATACACCGTCAGTATGCCTGTCAACTTTTACATAAAAAAATAACCTTTCCTATATGTAGTTAAAATTATTAAATAAACAATACTTTTAATGATACTCTTTCTAATTTTGTAAGAACATATACATATAATAGATTTATGTAATATGTTATTATTTGCTTCTGTGACACTCAAAAGCGTTTCAAATCAGCACAGAACGTTTGATGTCAATGCTTATTAGGCGGGTTTACACATTGCTTATTTGCCGCGCCCCGCCCCTGATTGTAAATTCTGAATAAGTAAACGTGTTATTAATGAGTCGTGTGTACGCGGCTTAATGTAGACATTCGTTACTCGGCGAAATGATGACGCAACCTTGCCGCGGGTGCAACTTAACATAAGGCTCGTTTAATCTGTCAATAAGTCATCGTCGAATAATTTTGTTTTTGATGTAGACTCGCTCGCGGCGAACGAGACCCTGATACGTTTCCGCAGCGCCAAGACTAGATGAATACGTTAATGATATCACACGACCCGGATATTTTGTAAGTGTTTTAATCAACTTTGAAGGCTTCAATTAAAAATTAAATAATAAGACAGAAGAGCCTATCCGAAATTTGAAATTACATAAAACCACTAGATGTGTGCCGCGGTTCCACCTGCTTTTAATTGCCAACGGCAATTTTCGGTAATTTCTGGTAGAGGTCAAAAACTAGGCTATCGAATGCAATCGAAGAAAAACATTCTCAGAACAGAATAATCCTCAAGATGAAACATTTGAACGAGTATTGAAGAAATATTAATGTCTTAACCCTTTTATACGGGTTGGAAACAGCCAACTTAAAATTATTTTTATTGAAGATCATCCCAAATAATACTTTTGCATTATACTTAAATGCAAAAGTACGTTTTCACGTCTTAATTACTCAACCGATGAACATGAAATTTTGCATACACGTTTTAAGGACACCAAAGGGGAAAAGTACTGTTCAAGAGTGGTATTCAAAAATAAAAATATATGAGCAATAAATATTGAATAGGTTCATGTTTTAGCGTCTAAGAAAAGGGGAGCGGACGAAGTCGCGGGCAAAAGTTAGTAATTTTTAGGTAATAATTTAGGTTATAATGACTTTCGTAGTAATGAGTGAATATATTAATTCTATAGTATTATGATGTTCTTTGGTAAACACGTTGTAAATTGGAAACTTTAATTCACTAACGTCACCTATAACTTCATTTGTTAGAGCGGAGGATAACTACACAAAATTGTTTGAAGCCAGGAGCTAGCGCGTCGCCTGTCGGCTCCAATATACAGATACTGTTTATTCGCAGTATTAAATTGAAACAGTATTCAAACTTTATGCTAACATTAACATAAAATGTAATCAAAAACCACGTCATTCAGTGAATAAATGGTATACAATATTCACAGCCCTCACACACACGCACACACATACACAAAAAGGAGGCTCACTACTCTGGTGTGAGGCGACTGTGTAAATGCTTATTTCTAATGGCGAATTTAATAAACATTAGATACACATGTGTGTAAAATAAGCCTAAGTAAATATAGCAAATAAGAATATTAAAGCTGTTTTTCTTGTTTTACTTTTAAAGATCCACGAGTTAAGTTTAGGTTACGATAAAGGCACTAGGAAGAAAGAGGTTGAAAAACTCTGCTTTAGATTTAGATGATATAATATTTCACTTTGAACTTTTTGTACGCTTACAAAGATTATATACTGTGTTTTGTCAATACTGCGACCGTTGGCTGTCATATCTCGCTGCGCGCCAATTACTCACCACCTGCGGTTCAGTTTAATTCGACGCTTTTCGACACTCATCTCCCTAACTCATTTACTGAGATGCACAATATTTTGGAACATCACTTACCTACCTACTGCCTACAGTTCTGGACCACGAGTACTTACATACAGGAACGTAGCTCCACTAATTACTATTCGTATGTATGTCAGTTAGTTCTGTGTCGCCATTACTTTTTTTCATTTAAAAACTCAAAGCCTGAATTAAGGATGACAGAGCCCATATTTTATCCTCATCAAATACCTTATCATCTATCCTCTATCTATATATTTGTTACATCTTTATGATTACTGACTGATGAGACAGACTAATATTATTCCATGCTAACTTTAATCTCTTTATCCTAAACAATTAAAATAGTATAATACCTAATACTTAAGTAGTACGCTTCACAAGGTTGAAATTTAATAAAGTAGCCTATGTTTTCCCCTGGGGTCAAGCAGTCTTCGTTAATACCAAGTTTCACAAAAAATGATACAGTGATTTACGCAGAGAACAGAGAGTGCCATTTTCACATTTATAACACGAGTTCTAAATATGAAATTATAAAAACATACACAAAGTAGGCAAGTTTGAAAAGTTTCTTTCCATAGTCGACAATTAGTATCCTTATGGTCGAAGCGAAACCTGTGGCGTTGTTTGTGTTATATGCGACAGTAGCCGCCTAACATCAAGTGGACCCGTCGTCCTGTCTGTCGACCTTAAGAAAAAGAAAACCATTTCACTCCAGTCAAAAGGCTGACTGACACTTAACTACTCAACTAACGTCTTATTCATACATTTTATATTTGACTAAAATAAACGTAGCCTAAGTTACTCCTTATTACATCAGCTACCTGCCAATAAAAGTCCCGTCAAAATCGGTCCAGCCATTTCAGAGATTAGCCGGAACAAACAGACAGTCAGACAAAAATTTTAAAAATCTTATTTTGGTGTATGTACCGTATATATATTCATATGCATGTAGTAAAAAACGGTTATTTCAATATTACAAACAGACACTCCAATCTTATTTATATGTATAGATTATTTTAGGAAAACAAAAACACTGTGCAATCCGTATATATATATTCATTGCACAATAATGACTTTTCTCATTAAAATGAACACAGTGTAATAATATCTGTAATGAGTTTGTTAACCCATCCTTAATAGAATAAGCCTGCCTTTGTATTTTAATTGGGCTCTAATTAGTTTTGTAACCATTCATACGCAATAAATCGAGGACATTACAAGGTTGAAAATCTTGACATAGTATAAGTCAGAGTTGCTTCCCGCTGTCTGTCCCTCTGTATGGACGCTTAGATCTTTTAAACTACGCAACGGATTTCATTGCGGTTTTCACTAATAGAAAGAGCGTTAAACGAGGAAAATTTCTGTATCTAATTTCAGAAAAAAATTGTTTTCGCTAGTACTCAATATCAATATTTAAATTAAGTGGATTTTTTAAGTCGCATACTAAGATACCCGTTTGGCGACAGTAAGCACTGTTAAGTAAAAATGAAGCAACCGTGTTGTAATGTTAAGTGCGTCAGTAAAAATCTAATAATCGCTTACACTTTATCCCAATTATTAATTTTTTTATTACTGCCTGATCGCAGAGGTAGTTTCAACACTTTACCACTAAACTACATATATGAGATTGATCTATACGCAACTGTCTGCTGAGGGCCAGTTTTGTAACGATCCGTTAGTTAAATTTTATATCAAATAGACGAAAAAAAGATCTAATAGTATAATATAGTGTATTATAAACAACTGTTCGTTAGTCAACAGTATAATTTGACAGCTAGCGTTTACTGCCTCTTTACTGACTATGATAAGGTCGGTTTATCTTACGTATCGTTTGTTATTTATGTAAATAAATGTGTTTGTGACGCGACACTTGACAGTTCTTGACAGACTACAACGAAACCATCGACAATATTCATAAACTTCGGCGTATTTTTACGGGCAGCTACCGAATGTTTAATTTCTTTTATAGAACCACCGTCAGTAAACGTTATTGACAGACCGTTAACCGTTCGGTTACTAGCACTGTAAGGAACGGGAAAAAGGTGTGTCGTTTATAAAACTGGCCCTGAATCTACTGAATCTGTCGCTTATCTGCCACACGTTAGCCTAAAAATACAAACTAAAGAGAGTAACAGTTAAACTTAAGCTACACATTAAGTTTAACTGTTAAAAACCTTTGAACATATGTTTTACATATTGTGAGAGGAGTGTATTTTGCAAATGTTTGTATAATGTTATGCTTGCTAGGTAGTGGGTAGTGGGTAGCACTTACATTATACCCGGCTGACGGTACCCGCTTCAATATTGTAGCACCGAGGGGCTTGTTTACCTGTGTGTCAGCCGAATGACGCGTCTGTAAGCGACGCCCGCAAACACTCCAGTGTCGTGTGGAGGGGGCCTTAACACGGCTCATACATCAATATGTATGTGACCTCACCATCTTTCATGAATATAGGCAACGCCTTCTCATTTCAGGTAAAACAATGACAACATTTTCTTACACGTACTATATTTAATGTTAAAAGGTGACAGACAAGTTGACAGTCCATTCGATTGTTGGAAGTATTTTTACTCATAACCAAGCATGAATGTAAAAAAAAAAACTTTTTCAAAATTAAAAACTAAACTGCTTTTGATTGGTTGGCTTTCAATAAGTTTTTTTTAATTTTTTTTTTAATTTGTTTATAATTTTAACAATTTTAAGGCTAATATAAAATACATGTAAAATGTTAACACTAAAAACTGAGGTTAAATGTCGTGTTATCATTTGTAATTATTATTAAAATCTGACTATATACTAATAATTAAAATTTAAAGGTTTGGAACACCCTGTCTGTATTTCCGAGCTCATATAACCCAAATATTTTCAGTTCTAGTGAGTAGGCATCTTCTGGGTGAGCTCGCTCCATCATAGACCTCATCCTTGCTAAACAGCTGGTCGTTGGCCAAGAGCAAACCCATATCTAATAAAAATAATAATTATTATTATTATTATTAAATAGGCAGGTATTTTTACCCTTAGATATGCGTGGCGGTCTATGTATGTGTAAAGTATAAATAATGACAAACAATATGTGGTATGTACCTATATTTAACAGTCTCAAATCTCTTGTATTAAATTATATAAAATCAGTAAATGAGCAAACCAATGAACCAATATTGTATAATTATCCTTTGCTCGCGACTTTGCATGACTTTGCATGACAGTGATGGATATTTATTTTTAGATATCTGGTATCCATCTGGAATATTTAGCCTATGTCCATCCTGAAATTCTATTCTATTTGGATGGAAAACTTTTTTAAATCAGATGAGTAGTTTCTAAGATTACCTCCTTATAAAGGACATACAAACTTTACCTTTTGTAATATTAGTACATATAGATTCTGATGTATAAACTTTTCATTACTGTACAGTTTCATGAAAATCAAAACAAACTTTCGCTTTTTATAATATCTATTAATATAGTATAATGTTGGCCAGTAGGTGAATTTAGCAAAGATGTGGGCAGAGTAGTTATTGCACAGACGTCACTACTGGCCGTTATATTGAAGTCAATCTGGTGTTTGTAGTGGATAAGTTGTACTCGCACTCGATCATCCTCGATCATTACTCGCTGTCCGGGAGACGGATGCGTCGATAGCATTCCATTTATGACTTTTGTGCTCCCACCGCACAACCTAATGTGGCCTGGTGTCAAACCAAATGCAGGCTAATTGAATAATGAATTTAACTTTTAGTTAAATCCAACTACAAACTAATCCTAATTAAATGCGAAAGTGAGTTTATTTGTTACTAGCTGGTGCCCACGACTTCGTCCGCGTTGAAAAATATTAAGTAGCCTATCCTGTGTCCCGTACGTCCAAATTTTTATCTACCAAGTTTCATGAAAATCAGTTAATTCGTTTCAGAGTTATACAAACAGAAAAAAATTCTAAAAATCGTCAATTTAGTTTCAGTATCATGTATAGAGCTTATAGACACGATATCTCTGAAAACAAAGTAACTTACTCCATGACTGACCCTTACAGATTTATTATTAGTATTGATGATTGATTGATGCTTTCACGCTTTAATAACTCAGCCGATGATAATGAAACTTTACATACACGCTGTCAGGGATACAGAAAAGGACACAAGTAAATACAGTACAGTTACAGCAATTAAAGGATTCTAATTTGTTTTTTAATTAAATTGATTATCGGGTGAGAAAGGTCCGTAATATGGAAGAAGTACCAGTTAGAGATATATCAGGATGTGGTCACGATCGTAGCAAACGGTCTGTGGTCTCCGCCACCTAAGGGGGCAAACAGGCGAAACGTTGCAATGATGTTTCATGAGCTGTGCTTAAATTTTTAAAAAAAATTGTAATTTTCACTATTCTCACTTTCGTACACAGACAATAAATAAAAAAATCCAGCACATTATAATATTTCATCATGAAATAATTTTCGATTAAGTGTCAATTCTTCAAAATATATTAAACAAAGCATATTATATTCATATATAATTAATAAGCATACATATATTTATACTTTAAATATGAACACATGTACTTTTGATGATAAATTTCATATCAACCGTATACGGTTCGATGTACACAAACATTAACTTTTATTTTAAATAAATGGTTAAAAAATAAAATAATTAAATTACAAATTGTTACGTGTATTTTTTTACTACTGCACATTTTACGCAACACTAACTTAAATCATAATTTATGCCAAGATTAGTTTGTGATGGATTGCAAAGATAAAATGATAAAATTTACAATAGTCATTTCCTTTGTAGTTGCAAATTAATGTCTACTTAACTACATTCTAACCTATATACTAAAACCAAAGAATCACAATGAAGTAAAGAAGCAACTAAAGATAGTTTAGTTAGATCAACGTGCAACTGTAAATCAATTGAGTCTTTAAATAAAACCAGAGTGGTTGTAATAGATTTTCTCTGTAAAGTTTGTAAAATTTTGCATGTTCATAATAATTTTAAAGAATAAACTCAATACATCATACTTGCTAATGGATCTTGACGTTCGGAAGTAATTGGTTAGTTCGTTACACGATGCACCAGTTGAAGTACGGTTTGCAACCGAAGACGTTTAAGAACTTTAAAACTTAAAAGTTAGCCAACCAATCACACAACGCTGTTAAACCTATTCACTCATAATGATGTAAGAGACTTCAGTATTTATGGACCACTTTGCATGTTAGATATACTCGGGAGATCTTCACACATACGTTAACTATTTCACACATGAAATAATGAAACCAGCGATGAAGAACTACAAACACATTTGTGTTGTAGATAATTACGTCGTAGTTCCATTTTTATAGACTCTTTTACTTGAGCTTAGGTTAAAAAGTTATAACATAAGCGAGCGGTACCAATGTTCCTTTAAAACGCATGCTCAGTAGTTTTACGGCGGCTATAGTGCTACGTTATTCTACATAGGGTTGACAGTGATCATTTACTTCAATACTTTAACTAAAATTGTATGTAATGTCATTATTTGGGGGATTTTGGTCGACTCTGTATCTTAGCTTAACATCACGCCAATCGCCAAGTTCAATGACTGTCATTGAACTTGTATTATAAAAATCATCAAAAGATGTAGACGAAATTGAAAAAGACCATTTGCAAAGATAGATTCAATAGGTGACCTTCAAGGTTAACAGGCTGACAAAAACTTAATCACTCCACAAACGGGCTCTTAGAAACAATTCCTTCTTTAAAGACAAATATTTCTTTGTCTTAGAAACAAAGACAAACCTTGTAGAGACAATTCTTTTTTAAAGCAGCTATAGTAATATGTACAATGATAAGACGCAATAGTAATCCTTGGTACAACAGCCAAAACTATAATAAAAACTACGAGTATCCTTGAATTTTTGCAAGGGAAATCCTTTTGCGTTCCCTTAATTAACCCACATTTTACGTACCGACAACAACAGCACAGATGCTGTCATAGTCTTCTTGTAATTTCGAAAACTATATTTACTTTTCCTGGGTTCTAATCATGTGAAAACAGACAAAGATTAGACTGCTATTATTTATCAAATTCATAATGGAACAGGTGATTTTATCTGGAAGTCTATGTCCAAAAACTTACCCGAAAGGCAAAGAGATTATAATTTCAGCTAAGCACAGAATCACAAAGTTTTTGCTTTGTTTTCCAGTCCATGATTTCTGTAACGGCAGCCCTGTTCGTGTGCTATAAATCAGACACTGGGTGGATATTAATGGCACCGCCCGGCTACCTCGGAACACGTTTATTGCACACCCCAAATGGACGCGGGGGTGTGTTTTTAATCGGTCGACGATTGTAACACTAATATCTTCTCGAATGTACCCTGTTAATCGCTCCGCGGCTGCCAAATTTTACTTAGCTGTAGCTGCTTGGAGTGCATTTCGAGTAATACCTCTCCGGCTCGCCTGTTTCGTACTTAATTACGGTCGCCCATATTACGTGAAACAATTCCAGGTAAACTATATCCTGCGTCTCCTTCGCTTGGTTAGAGATATTTAACTGGCTAGAAAGTTTATTTAGAAAGATATTCCCTGCCGGCGTCTGTATTTCCGAGCACATATAACCTGAATCTATTCAAAGTTCGAGTGAAAAGGCACCTTCTGGATGAGCTCGCTCAATCATAGGCCTCATCTTCGCTACACACCTGGATGTTGGCCAAGAGCAAACCCATCTCTACTTAAAAAAAAAAAAAAAAGTCGCTATTTATGACCTTAAAGAGAGCTTTGTAGCTACACTTCGGTTAAGGATAAACTCACTTAAGGAGATACGCTAGCATAGTTCACATAAAAACTTTGTTGGCTTATTCTCGAGATTTTGGCTTTAAAGTCGAACTTTGAAGACGTACGGCTGGTTACCATGCTCATCTTGTCGAAATCCCTCTTTTTCGGACCAATCGCTTTGAAAATCATTTATAATGCGCACTGCCAAGGTTTGTAACTCCTTGCCGGGGCGGCGTCTGTATGTCCGAGCACATATAACCAGAATCTATTCAAAGTTCAAGTGAATAGGCACCTTCTGGGTGAGCTCGCTCCATCATAGGCCTCATCTCCGCTACACAGCTGGATGCTGGCCAAGAGCAAACCCATCTCTAATAAAAAAATATAAAAAAAACTATCAAAGCAATAAATAATTGGAAATGTTAACCACACGAATCACCCTTCGGAAATTAAAAGCTACATATATTCACTTCCTAGATATTTATCTCCAACAACGGATATATTATGAAACTTTATACTAACATAATTGATACATCAGAATAACATACATGCTATAATTTATAAAGATACGCGGAAAAAAATGCGAGCAAAACCTCTTAAACCATAAATAGGACAAAACAGTGCATAATTTATGTTATGTCTTGCTAGAACAAAGTTAGTTTTCCTTTCTTCATTTTTAGTCTAGATTAACCTCATTGGTTGTTAATTATGATTTTTTTGGGTTTCCGACTTAAAATATTAACTTTTTTAATTTTTAAACGTCTAAGAAAAATCGCGGGCAATGTTTATTAAATACTTAGATACAAAATTCATTTAAAGTATAAGTTTTTGTATTTTTTTATTAAATGTAATTTAGGCTTTGATACCGCACAGAATTAGACATAATACAACTCATTAGTTAGACACTGTGTTAGTTAATAATGAAAAATTACACTAAAAATGGCTGCCTCGGGAATAAGAAATTACAACTTGAAACATTATCTCACAAAAAAATGAGAACTCTCATAACAAATAATGTCTTCTACCAAAATATCCAAATTAATTAAAATAATAATTAACGTTGAAGATTCAATTAAAACGATTGCGACTTCGTATCCACTTAAAATTATGTTTTTAATTATAAAACATCATATAATTAGTGAATTCGTTTTCTATACTTCAATTTTGATTTAACGTCGTTTTTCGTAAAGAGAAATTCACTAGTGATATGCTGAAAAGCTGAAATTACCTGTCTTTGTTTTCTATTTCTTACATATAAAATACATAAAACAAACAATTTGCACACATTTTGTTCATATCTACAATTGAAACAAAAAAGTAGAATATTCTAACTATTATATATACGACTAACTATATAACAAACGACAATATAGTCTTATGACGATTTGGTCCAAATGAGATTTAGATATTATACATATTTATTAGTTATAAAGTTAGATCATATCAGCTATCTAGCTTATCAAGATGTAGGCATGACGCTTCTAACCCAAACAAACATTTTAAATTTTTCAGTAACATTTTAATGTATTTGTTGTGGCAGAGCACACTGCATTCCGCAATCATTAATTGTTTGCTTTTTTACGTTAATTGTTTGATGCCGCAATTAACACCCTCGCAGAAAATTTACGTGACATAACAGCACGTGTGCTCATTTATCTCGATGAAGAACAAAGTGTACAGGATGCCAGGGTCTGCTCCCTTACGGCAGTCGTGGGGCTGAACTTGTCCTTACCCGCTGTCGTCAGGGCAATGATGACAGTCTTGACGGCTGGATGGCGCGTGACAATCTCAGGGCGTCAGAAGGGGACGTCTGACGCCCTGAAACACCCAACAAGGACGCGTGGCGACTCACGGCATTCCAGTGGGCCGCCACATTTAAAGGGAATCGCCCTGAGCTGGGTTCGAACAGAACGTAGTGGTGTGTTGGGATCCGAGGATAAACCCACGCTCACATATCACATATCACCGCTGATGGTGGAATTCGGGTATGTTTTAGTGGGTATTCCCCGTCACTTCACCGGGCGAGTCCCACACTCTCCCTCGTCGAGTGAGTAAATGTCATTTCCCCTCCTAAAAAAAGGGTCTGCTCCCTTATTCTAACCCTGTGTTAATAGATATCTACCATTAACTGCTCTATCGGTTTGCATTGTCGAATTATCCTTTATCCTCATCCTAATAAATGCGAAAAATTGTATGTTTGGATGTTTGTTACTCACACGCAAAAATGGACGACCAGATTTGGATGAAATTTGGCATACAGATAGTTTATTAACTTGATTACCATATAGAATACTTTTTAATAATTTTTGTGTTTCGGTGCGTGCCAAAGCTAGCTGTATCCAATGAAGAGAAATAACGAACTTGCGTAAAAACATAAAACAACACAAAAAGTAATTAGGCAAAACAAATAGTTAGTATTTCCTTTGTTATTTAACTAAATGCGCGACGTATTTTAGCTTATCTATTAACAATTATTTATATAATATATTATTTATAAATGTTGAATTGTTATAATGTTGAAATCCGAGGAACGTCCTTATGAAGAGAAAATTTGGAAAAATTCCTGGAAAAACGTAAAAACCAAATTTTTCTTTATCCAATTTAAAGTTTTAAAAACTGTATAATATGTCGCTCGATTTTCAAATTTATTTACTAGTGCATTACTACGACTCAAAATTGTATTTACATTCCGCAAGACCTACTTTTAGGTCATGAGTGATAAAGAAAAGTGTCTTTCTGTTGATTACATTTCAAGTGTTAGAACAATAAAAGATAAACGTTATTTTATAAGGCACGTGTAATACAAACTCTAGTAAGTATCCTTACTACTGCATCTGTCTGTGTATTAACCTTTTCACGCCTTAACTCCTCAACCGATCATCTTGAAATTTTGCATACACTTTGTCAGGGACACCGGAAAGGACATAGAGTACCTTTCATGCAGAAAAAGGGTAGTGTTCCCGAGGGTTCATCTAAACTAACGCTTGGCAAAAGTGTAATAGCAATAAAAATGTCAGGCGTTATTTTGCTTTTTTTAAAATTTTCAATGCAGACGACGCGGGCACCAGCTAGTTATGAATAATTGAATATCCCATCAAATGTGAAAAATATATCCTCATACAAAAAAAAAACTTTGAAATTATGACGTCATCGGCTACGCTACGGTTGTTGCGAGTGCTACGAACGACATGCAGTCATGCGTCACTGCTACGTCATAATAACTACTTAAACTATTTTTTAAAATTTTAAAATTAATTAAAAGCTATTAAATAAAGCTAAAAGCTATAAATCTATAGATATATAAATGGTAAAATTTATAGATATATAAATATAATCTATAAATTTTACCAATGTAAAAATAATTTGTAATTATTTATTAATCTCATTCGAACTGTACCTGTTATCATGTCTATCTTGCAATTATCCACGATGAACGTTCAAAACACTTGAGTTGTATGGTTTTTAAAATATATTGCATTTAGTATTAAAAAAAAAAAAAAAAAAAAAAAAAAAAAAAAAAAAAAAAAAAAAAAAAAAAAAAAAAAAAAAAAAAAACGCTCGTATCCATATTTACCAACATGATAAATGTGAAAGTAAATCTGTCTGTCTGTTACCTTTTCACGCCTTAACTACTCAACCGGTATTTGTAAAAAAAAATGCTACATTGCTCCCGCGCTTAGCAACATTTAGATACATAAATAGATAAATACAAAATTTATTTACAATAACACACATTGTACATCATCACAGGAGTAATCCTATTTCGATGTATATGTTCCTAATCGATGAAATAAAACATTATTTAAATTATTTACATTACATAAATCAATTATATATGAATTTTAAAAATTACAAAATTTATAAAAAATACAAAAAAAATAAAATTCGTTTCAGTATATTGTGTTTGTCGTGTTTGCGAGTGAAGTACAGTCAGAACGAGTGTGCACTCACGCAACGTAAGATGTCTGCATCGATACTTACATTATTTACAGATACTTCGCCACTACACAGTGGCTCGTAGGGGAAGGGATGTAAGCATTGTTGTCACTCACCTGAAACAAGAGAGAAAAGTGCTTAGTTTATATGAAAATATAATAGCATCTTATATTGTGTTGTATATTCACATGTTTTAATGTACTTCTTATTTAGAACTAGCTGGTGCCCACAACTTCGTCCGCGTTGAAAAATATTAAGTAGCCTATCCTGTGTCCCGTACGTCCAAATGTTTATCTACCAAGTTTCATGAAAATCAGTTAATTCGTTTCAGAGTTATGGAGGAACATACATACATACAGAAAAAAATTCTAAAAATCGTCAATTTAGTTTCAGTATCATGTATAGAGCCTATAAACACGATATCTCTGAAAAAAAAAGTAACTTACTCCATGACCGACCCTACAGATTTATTATTATTAGTATTGATCTATGTTGGAGTCAATATAGAGGAAAATTTATACCATGAATAATAAAAGTACATAATTTAAGGTAAATCAATAAAATTTACATCTTCAAAAATATTAAATGATATATGTTAATTTTATTATCTTATTAAATGACTATATTTAATAGTCATTGTACTATTGTACTATGTCATTCTAATAAATTATAGAAGACTAAACCTAGTTTTTCCCCACATTTTAGTCCAACTTCGTTGAGTTTAGACGTTAAATATTATTTTTCGCACTTATATTTTAAAATATAAAAATATATCTTCAAAAATTTCTCAAACGCGGTATTAAATTTCAAACCCTATTTTACCATCAACGTAATCTTTTATATCCGTTGCTAGTTTAATTTGTATGAGAACTATACGACTTAGGGTACTTAACTCTTACGAATAAAACCTCAATTTCGAAATCACAAACACTTCAATTTTATTTATTTGCAAAGATGTATGTAGTAGATAAGTTAGTGCGTCGTCTACAGATAACAACAAGCTCTGATCAAAATTTAACCTAATTTTCTATACTGTACAGTCAAATTCGTTAACATATTCACAAGTTAGTATCATTTCCCACTTAATTGCACAAAGACGTATTACAATTTGAATTGGACTTGTCAAATAAGTTAAAATGAAAAAGTATGTGCTTGACGACACGTTTGGTCTAGTGGCTAGTAACCCTAGCTGTTAACCAAACGGTCGCGGGTTCTAATCCCGCTAGGGGCAAATGCTTATGTGTTAACATTTACCTTTGTACCTGAGTCATGGATGTTTTGTATTTATAATATGTATGTATTTACAAAAAAAAAGTAATCTATGTAGTATATCAACTGTCTGGTATCCATGATACAAGCATTAGTTGCTTACTGTGGAACTAGATGGTGCTGTGTGGAATGTGTGAAGATATTATAATTATAGAGAAGTTAATAAGAAAAGAAGAGAACGAAAAGGAACGCGTGAAAATGCCTCGAAAGATGATGAAAACCATCAAAAAACGCAAGATTGAATATCTTGGTCACGATAGATGTCTGGTGCAATTAATTATGATGGGTAAGGTGGAAGGGAAGAGACGCGCTTGGCGATAAAGTCGTAGCTCAGATGGATATTTCTGATGTGGACTGGGATGTGTCTCGGTCGAACAGCTGTTCCAGTTGGCTCTTGACAGGAACCGGTTCAGGAAATTGACGGCTAACCTTCAGAACTGAACAGGCACACGGAGAGATACATAGAAATCGAACTAAAAAATTTCTTAATAACATTTTGTTTCTATTTATTATTTTTTACGTCATTCCATGTTCTTTTTTGCTGCGGTCAAACATTATAGAAAGCATATAGTGTCTATAAACTCTCTTTTTCGGATATTACTAAAATAATATCGTAATAGCCCCCCAATACGTTTATTCGAAAAAGACATTGTATTTATTTCACAATATGAATTAAACAATATCAATTTAATTTATACATAAATAAACAAAATTTTATGTAAATATATTTTACATGACATAAAAATACATGACTGAATGTGATTTTCTGTTATACGAGTAACTTCGTAAAAAATAATAATTAAGTATTACATCTGCAATAACTTTGAATATTCAATTACAAATGTATACAGTCCACAACAAGGAAATTCATCAAGGCTCATTATCGGTCTGCAAAACTAATTAAATAACACATAGACACTAATGGAGCGAGCAGTTTAACGGTGGTCATCAAGTACAAGCAAATGTCGCCGTTAATTGAATTATACATTTACGAGCTACAGAACTACAGCTGTTGGAAAGAGAGAATATAACAGAAATACTTGAAAATACAGTAATCGCACAGTGATGTATCCATACTAATATTATAAATGTGAAAGTAACTCTGTCTGTCTGTTACCTTTTCACGCCCTAACAACTCAACTGATCATTATGAAATTTTGCATACACGTTGTCAGGGATACAAGAAAGGACATAGGGTACCTTTCATCCAGAAAAAAAGGACTGTTCCCGAGGGATCATCTAAAATAAAATAAAAAACTAACGCCTGGCCAAAGTGTTCTAGCAACAAGAGGTCAAGCGTTATATTGCTTTTATATTTTTTTATATCCAAAAAAAGACATAGGGTACCTTTCATCCACAAAAAATTACAGTTTCTGAGGGATCATACAAAATAAAAATCCAACGCATAGTAAAACTATAACAGCAATAAAGATTGATGAATAAATTATGTTGTCAGACGTTATCATTTTTCAGGCCGAATTCGCGGGCACCAGCTAGTATCAAATAATAAATAAATAATAACTAAGGACTAAGCAACGTATTATTCGTGTTATAGGCTATAGGAGAGATAGACGTTATAGATTATAAAAAAAATAAGCGAAAATAGACACAAAGAAAGCTAGCCTGTATCGAGCAACGTATAGTGTCGAAGTTCGTTCTTCAAAGTAATATTAGAGTTTATAGTTTATCGGCGCTAAATGAGGAGGTGGGTAGTCGCGAGAATTGCAGCATGGTAAACACAAGGTTGCAGGGCTCCGAGGGGCTTTTTAATGGTGCTTTGTGCGAACGAGGCGCGCAGGGCGCAGGGCCCAACTCTCGATCGATACTCGCTCACGTGCGCTCCACGAGGCGGCCCGCCATTCTTTGTTCTCCAACTTATCGCCTACAGCCCTTTATTAACTTCCGTGTCATATTCGCACGACACCATTACATTTGTCAACTCCTATTATTGTTCAATCACTGAGGCACGTGTAACCCAAATACTCTTGGCCATCCAAACTATTCACAACTCCGGCATCCGGCGTGAGGATGTCTGATGGAGAAGACTGTTTTTTTACAGCAATCTGAGCCTACTTTAACAACGAACTCTGTCTGACTCGGCCAACAGTACTTTCTTGTAGAATGCAAATTTAATGGAAATATTCGTACGACGCCATTTCATTTGTCAACTTCTATTATTGTTCAATCACTGAGGCACGTGTAACCCAAATACTCTTGGCCATCCAAACTATTCACAACTCCGGTATCCGGCATGAGGATGTCTGATGGAGAAGACTGGTTTTCTATAGCAATCTCAGCCTACAACAATGGACTCTGTCTGACTCGGTCAAGACACTATTGTCTTATAAAATGCAAATTTAATGGAAATATTCGTACATTTGTCAACTCCTATTATTGTTTAATCACTGGAGGCATGTGTAACCCAAATACTCTTGGCCATCCAAACTATTCAAAACTCCGGCATCCGGCATGAGGATGCCTGATGCAGAAGACTGTTTTTTTTTACAGAAATATGAGCCTACTTTAACAACGGACGATGCCTGACTTTTATATACTGCAAATTTACTGAAAATATTCGCAAGACACCATTACATTAATAATTGTCTACTGCATTATTTCAGTATTTGGCCTCAACTTCAGCCTTAAGGCCAAAAATATCAGATGAACTAAAAAAATCATTGTTATCTACAGAGTATTCAAGAAAATTTCGGCCAATTCTAGCGCGTGGGCTGTTCTGATAATGCTACGTGCATATCAGTATTGCCCAACACCCTACAAAACTGCTCGACGTAGCCGGGCCGCTTCTCTTACCATGAATTTGTTAAAAATTATTATTATGTAAAATAACTTAAGCTACTTTTCAAAACAGATACTAAGGGCCAGTTTTATAACAATCCGTTAGTTAAATTTTATATCAAATAGACGAAAAAATGATCTAATAGTATAATATAGTGTATTATAACAATATATTCGTAAGTCAACAGTATAATTTGACAGCTAGCGTTTACTGGCTCGTTACTGACTATGATAGGGTTGGTTTATCTTACGTATCGTTTATTTTGTTATATTTGTAAATAAATGTGTTTGCGACGCGAAATTTCTTTTATAGAACCACCGTCAGTAAACGTTATTGACGGACCGTTAACTGTTCGCTTACCAGCACTGTAACGAACGGGAAAAAGGTATGTCGTTTATAAAACTGGCCCTAAATCTTCGAAATAAGTTTAAGAAAAGAATAACAATACCAAAAATAGTAATAATCACACTAAATCACATATTCACAAGTATTTATTAACTATGGTTGTTTTTTTTAATTTTCTTGTCTTTTATATTGAAACTAGCCGGTGCCCGCGACTTCGTCCGCGTTCAAAATGTTATATAGCCTAAAGCCTTCCTCGATAAATGGACCTCTGAAACAATGGTATCCTAGTGTTCCCCTCCCCTGCAGGTAAAGATCGAAGAGAAATTAATTTGTCAATAACCTACTATATTAATAGAATAGCGTTACGAAATATGGCGTTAGTAACTACTGTATCTGTGTGTGAGTAAGAGATGTCATTCTCATGTCTCCATCTTTTTTGGTAGGCACTTGTCCTGCCAGGCAGAAACTGTTGTGTAGGCAGAAACAGAGCCTCAAACCTACTTCTTCCTTAGTCACCAGAGCGTATATCCTAATTGCAACGCGTAATCATTTCAATGTTAGAAACAGCTGTTGCACTCATATGGAAAATGTTACATATCCGCTTTTACTGACTTGTGCCCCCTACCACGAGTTTTTATAGTAGGGGTAATGGACGCATCAGTGTGACACGATGCAGATGCGAATTTCATCATTCATAATGTAATCGATTTAAATTCGGAACGTTTCCTTCGATTTGGGTCGAGTGTGTAATCGCGGACATTCCAATTAACCCATTGGAAAATAAAATTCAATGAAATATAAATTACTAAGGGCCTCTTTCACTACAAGTAAAATGTTGATTAGTTACTTTTCAAGTAACGCTAATTGGCGAGTCAATGTTACGAGTATCTGTCAATTTCATTCAATTCCTTGAGTAATGCTGCTCGAAGATGGTGAAACTCGTGCGCTTTCTTACCATTGACTTTAAATGGCGGTTAGCCTACTTGACACTTTACCCAGAGATGGTGAAAGAGGCCCTAAGCCAGTTAAAAAGGTGTGCATAATTATGCTAACCGCCTTACTAAATCAAAGATGCGAGAGGGGCGTACAGTACAAGCACTCACTGCCACCCGGTATTTCTGTAAGTCGCGTATAGTTTACACAGATAATTATGTTTAAGGGTGCACTGTACACGGTATAGCAATCGTCATCAATTACGTCGACAAAGTTGGTTGACGTGAAAGAAGCAAGTTTGGTCGTTAGTCGCCCGCGGCCGGCGCCCCGTCAGTCATTAGTCAATTCTTACCGGGATTACGGGGCCCGTCGACGCGTCCACATATTGATTGCCCCTACAATAGACCGCTCGATAAACAATCATCACGCTTAAGGCTAAACTTTGATCGCACACTGTGCGCACACTTCGAGCTTCTTGTGTAAGCACAGCATTGTTTTGATTTGTCTATTTTCATAGTAACGAATTTCCAGTGCAATTAGTGTGTCCAGTACAGTCGAGTCCGGTAAGCACAGCGTAGGACTAGGACGTCCAGTCACAATGTGGACTCATGAACTAATAAGGGCCGCGAGTAGACGCTGGATCCAGGCTGCTTCTGACCTATCCTATTGGTAAAATATGGGGGAAGCCTATGGACCAGCAAGTGGACGGCCTCCCACGGCTGAGATGATAATGATAGTCCAATGGCTCGAACGCTTGACTGCCTCAAGTTCGGATTCTTCAGTTCTCGAGTCTCGAGTTTTTATATACAATTACGAGTACTTAATGAAATTAATAGATTGTTTTAGTTGGTAGTTATATTAATTATTTTATAAAATATAATTTTTCTTTTAAATAATAAATTAAAATTCAAAACAAGTCTTAACTTCAAACAATATAAACACATGTATAACAGCGTGAGATCAAACTTTGATGATTGATAATTAATATTCTATGTAGGTATACTCGTATACAGATAGATTGATATAGGTATCGATAAGTCTCCGAATGTTCAGATTAACGAACGCACGCTTCAAAAATATTTATGGCAAGAGTGTGTCATAAACAATTACGTATTCACCCACCATAGATCACGATAAGATGAAAAAAAAAAAAAAACACATTATGTAAGTCCGCGCGCACCTGCCAAATACTGGAGCCGTAAACCGAGGGTATTATGTCAAGCCAAATTAAACCCAAGCGACTGAAGTTTAAAGTTGAATTCTTCGTGTGCCAACTATCCACGTGTTTACGGGAGTGAACTGGTAGGGTACACAGAGCACAACTCCGCTGGAGTACGTTTCCGATAACGATCCATCACTCGTCCACTGTTAAAACTCATTCCATGTTTTACGCGTCAAAAAAGGTGTAATTTTTATATAGAAAAAAAAAAAGAGTTTAGGGAAAATTGTAGTTTAAATGTGCAGCTGGTAAAGTCCTGAATTGAATGCCTCTAATGACCATTTCCTCTTTTTTATGTATTACCTAAAAGAAAACGTATATTCACGTAAGCTAGTGTGTGACTATACAAAAAATGACACTTTTTCAATAGCTTACTCTAATTAAATATTGTTTATGAGTTAGAAATATTTGTGTTACAGGGGTCATCGTTAAATAACAGCACATATGCTGTTGTGTATACGTGCGTATGTCAAAGCCTATATCTTCATTTCGTTCCTCATTATTTTTCGTCAGGGAAGGTATAAAACTCGAATCTCTCTGAATTAGCTTCAGTTCCCAGGCGACAAATAGACTTTCAGACTATCTGTCGCTCTTTTATCATAAAAAAAAATATATATTTTTAATATCCGACTCATTTACAATTAAAATCGTAATAATTCTTGGCATCTCATATTCCTTAATCTTCTGCCTATGCTCACGTCAGCATTTGACGTTATAACAGGGCTGCCAAACGATCTTGATATGCGAGTAGAGAATAGGAATTTTAAGAATCCCTAATATCTATCCAAATTTTATATTGTAATGTTTGATGAATATATAGAAAATATTTATGTTTTTTTTAGTAACACAGTATTAAAAAGCAATCACACGATAAATATTAGTCCTAAAAATATCAACTTTCATATTTAATCGCGCCTCAGGCAGAGGCGTACGACCTCTCCGGGGTTAGATTGCACGTAATATATTTATATTGGGATCCTGGCAGTATTATTATGAAAATTTAAATTAATTTTTCTATATAATTATGGATTCTATAGGTGTCTACAAGAGGCCTGTAAGACATTTAACTAACTTGTTAACAACTGTTTAAAAGTAGTTACCGGTGACTCAGTACACTACAAAACGTAATATACATAATTTTGATTTGATTTTTTTTAGTAAAAACAGTCTCATATAAATTTTATGTACAATAAAAAATAACAAAAAGACCTATGTTATATAGGTCATTCGTTCATTCATTCGATTTTCCAATCTCTTCCTAAGTCATTATAGAAACAAAAAATACTTCTAAATCTTTTAACATTTCGCTGTAATAAGTGCATGTGCGCCTGAAAGGGGTATTTTTAGCGTAGTTATAGCATGTATAAGGAGAGATATACTTTTTAAACGTGAGAAAGTGTGGAACTTTAAAAAGTACTTTTTCCCAAAGAGGCGCAGATTTAATACGGTCATGAAGAATCCTAAACATAAACATTCAATCCAAAAAATAACGTTTGTAAAGAGTGCATCATGTATTTAGTTAATCATTCTGTATAATTCTCCCTTACTCACTCACCGAAGCACATATGCTATTATTTCACGGTGGTCTTCTGTTTTAATATATGAATTTTGGAGATCCGGTATGGATATATGTTTAATTACCATTTTTGTACCGTTTTCTTGGCAACCCTGCCGGCAACCCGCAAGTCAAAAGTGACAGCGAACAAACGTCAAATAAATGAGCAAGGTCACCAGTTATTTTCGTTAAAGCATTTTCGTAGGTCGGGTAAACGTTGCAAAACACAAATCTAGAATGTTCATGGTGTATTTTTGGAACGTTATTGGCTTCACCTCTATGACACGGTGAAAGTTGCCATGCGAAAATCGCATGGCAAAAAGGTCTTGATAGTGCACGATGTACTTCAAGTTTTACTTCGTACTTGTGGCATGAATGTACACGTACAATATATATCCTTTTTTATCCTTTTATATACATCCTTTTTTTAGGATTTGTGTTCAAGATTGTACCAATCACCGAGAGTGTATATGCAAACTGCATGCTAACTTAAAAAAATTGTGGAAATAAATTTTCAGAGTTCACTTTTCTTCGACTGTATTGTTTTTTCTATTATGTAACTAATTACTATAGCACGAGCTTATGTCAGCTCTTGATGTTAGGCCAAAGCTTCGGTAAATTATTTATTTGGGACAAAACAGTCATTGGAGAGAATTGTTTATTCAATATTTTTAAAGACAGATATAAATATTGTTTTTAGAATAAATAGATGACTAATATATTTCCACCAAAAATATCAATAAAATGTTGTATTATATATTAAAATTAATTATAAAATTAAAAAATACGAGAAAACACAATAGCGGAATACTTTACACGAAGACAATACAAAGGTAAGGCAATGAGGTCGTCTGCAAATAATGTAAATGTAGCCCGTCAATACTTAGGGCAACAAGAAAGAACATTTCGGGATAAGGGTCGGGAGTGAGATACGTAAATAGGACGATGCGATACGACGGGGTAACTCGGGCGTAATGTCCTTGTTAATAGAAAGTGCGGATCCCAAATTCCTTACAACAAAGGCACGGTGGACCGTTAAGTTCACGGGTCGCTTATGAGCGTGTACGCATCTTCGTGCGGCGCCAACTAGGTACATACGTGTTTATTATACGAGTATCATTGGAGCTCAACGACCTACAAGTCTGTCGTCCGCCCGCAATTCTCGCGTAGTCTCCGGCCACTGTTTCCATCAAATTGTGGCCTCTACATGAATCCGATAGCAATTCGACATACTCACTCGATACTAGACCGATCGAAATGTGACGAAACTCAAACGCTAAAGTCAACAAACCTATTACGCGAAATATATTAGTTTTTTTTTTCTCTTAGCAAATAATAAAAAGGAACGGGAACGAAGGAAACTTCCCGGCGAGGTATTAGCCACTTACAATGTGGATTACGCTCGGGTAGTGTTGTGAAATAGACGCCTTTGTGCAAGTGGACCTTGAGTAAAATGAGAATTCGCTAAGTCCCGGCAAATTGAAAGCGTTCCGGCTGAGCGGCACCGTATCCCGTAAAACGGGAACCGAGTTCCCCGGGAACGGCAGGATCGCATTAACTGCGCCCTTTGTCGGCGGCGCCCGACGCGTATCGCACGCCCTTTCACTGGCGTTTACGGCATCGCTGTGCGCTCAGATAACAACGAACAAAGCGCTCTCGACAGCCGAATGCCAATTCGGGAAATGCTCACTCATCCTCACCGAGTCGCTGTCGAGTTTCAGTGCGACCGATTGCGTTGTAAATTGTTAGAAATCGGTAAAAGGCCGACCGCGAGCGTATCGTTCCCCGCGGCTTTCAGATTCGGTTCAGATAGGCGCGCAGGCCGTTGACCCGTGCGCACGCGCAGCCATACGACTCGCTTCGGCACAAACATGGATAAATATAGCTCGTGACGTCATCTGTTTATCATCGTACGCAAGGTTACGCAGCAAACAAGCGTACCGACCGCAACTTGACCACGACGCGGTCAACCAAAGGCGCATACAACTTTGTCGCTCGCTAGCATCGCCGCAGAGCCGAATGCTCACTGCGGGTATCGCTTTACAACTATCGAGTGAGTGTTGCGGTCTCCCTTTGTGCGAATCGCACTTGCGGAGGCTGCCCGTCGAACTTTCGAGACTATCAGAAACTAGCGAAATAATTTCAAACGAACAAAGCCCGTGAATTCCCAATTGACCGAAGAAAGAGCTCTTTGTTACCGAAGTATACAAGCCGGAGAAAGCCTTTTATATTAAGTATTAAGTATACTATTTAATATTGAAGAATAATAAAAATCGACAAAATATTTTTTGCCATTTGCCAGTGTACCAACATGAGACACGGCTATTTGGATGTGAGCTTAGAATACTAAGAGAATCAGAAGGCGCGTTCAATAATATTTTTTTTACAAAGCTGTGTTCAAAATAAGATGAAAATGATACGATATCAATTTGTGATACATAAAAAATACATTTACATAAATGACTTTTTCATGTAAAGGTAGGCAAGCAGGCTGATGAACTATTTGATGGCGGGTGGTATAACATAGGTGTTGCACGTGAGCTGCTGACCTTAATAAGGTAAAATATTTGGACGGAACAGGGAAGTTGGCTCTGGCACTCACCGAAACACAAACGCACACGTGCTTTATTTCTGGGTGCTCTTCTGTAAGTATACTGCTGCCAGACGAGCTATACAAACTATGATTAAGAAATTCAGTGTACCTTCGCCACTTTTTCTACCTAGAATAATGTTACTTTACATGAAATGTTACATACATACATATTACACGTGTCTCGGTCCACGTATCTTTATAAAATATAGCATATGTTACACGCTGATAATATAGCTTTTTACAGGGGAAAGATCTTTTTAAAATCGGTCCAGCAGTTTTTAAATTTATTCATTATAAACAAAAATACAAATATTTTCTCTTTATAATATTAGTAGGTACATAAAATTATTACTTCATGTACATTACGCTTAAACATGAATACCTATATACCACGAGTTTTGTCAGCAGTGTGACTACTCCCTAATACTTACTACCCTAAACCGTTTCCTCCGTAGTTTCCGCTTCCCGAGCTCTATATGCGATTGTGGATTCTGATTCAATCTGTATTCTGAGAAACTGAGGCAAAAAAAAAACTATTTGACCTGGAAGACAAGTTGTCGCGGTTCAGTCTAGACACTTTTTTCCGTTCCTTTAAAAGATTTCACATAGGATATTATGCTAAATGTAATTTTTCATTGAATATTTATAAGAACGTTGCTATTGTTTTCAGAAAATTACGTTTTTGCCTTTGAAAAATTTTACAAAAATGTACAGTCGGCGTCAACTAAATACGTCTTACCTGAGGGAAAAGATAATACTCGTAGGACATCAGTGTACTGCTAGGACAAGAGAATGAGATAACTCTTTTTATATCTCCTCGTTGTATCAATGTTAATGAATTCTTTGTGAAACTACCTCAAGAACTATTACAACACGACAATTTTGGCGGTAGTAACCATAGTGAAGAAGACCGCCTTGAAATGTTACATGTGATGTTATGTTCTACAAGTTATGTAGTTACTAATTTCATCTTTTCGATATGCCTTGTCGATTGGAACTCTCTTCTGGCGTCTGTGTTTCTGAGCTCATATAACCCAAATATTTTTAAAGTTCGAGTGAATATGCATTTTCTGTCACCTTATTATTTATCCTTCATATCAGCATTTTCATATCCGCACGTCAGGTCCGTAGTACATTTTCAAAGACATCACGTGTCTTTGAATAAGGCCATAAAAATAACAAAATTAAAAGGCCAATAGAAGAACTGCTAGTAAATATACTTAAACAAGTTGAGTGTCTACTTATTTTACTTGCTTAACTTACTAGTTTAATTTACGCAATAATAAAAACAATTTAATAGATAACATTGTCATTAAAATTAACATGAAATCACTATTATTTACACATAATATTAGATAAGAAAATTAATTGTTTATAGTGCTTGCTCGGATAATTTAAATTAAAAAAAAAAAAAAAAAAAAAAAAAAAAAAAAAAAAAAAAAAAAAAAAAAAAAAAAAAAAAAAAAAAACCAATCGCATTGTATTATTTGATTTTGTGATGATAATAATATATTATGTATTTCATAAAATAATATTTAATAGGTTTGATATTTTGTAATTGGAATAAAAATCTATTTGTGCTATAATAAAATTGTCAAGATGGTGTTTTAGAAATGAAAGTCATTATAATAATAGTGCATATTATTATATTATTACATAAATTGTCATTACAGTTATGCCAATTATAATAACGCAATCATGTGTTTTATTTAATGATAGCTTTTCTTTTGTCATTTAGACAATCTGCATTTGTGATTCTTTTATAAATCATACGTATATATATGTAGATTGAACATTAGGGCAAGACATAGGCTATTTTTCACGTTGAAGACAAAAACCACTATAAGTAAAATAAATACAAAACGGACCTTTGTACTCGCATCGTAGTTTTATCGAGTAAATATTCAAACAGTTTAAAACTCTTGTGTTTTCGCTTAATGAATAATGAAAATGCGTAAACACGGATCGAAGATTTACCAGTTGATATACGTTGGCTGATCTGTCTAGATTTTAATTACAAATTTTACAGTCTCGCTTGAACAAGACACAGTGCGTCAGTGCAACGAACTTACACGACCCTTACGATGACGTCATGAAAAGGTAGAGTTGACAGATTTTTTTTCTACATCGTAATTTTGCCTGGAAACAACCCTGCACTTCAACGCCCTGATTATTTTGAACATTACCAATCCATTTACAAGTGAAGTAATACTCTGACATGTCAATAAAGCCATTGTTAATATTTCGTCATAATAAAATGAGTAAAGCGCGAGTTTATATTTAGGTTAAATGGTTCCGTAAGAAGTATTTCATGTTGGTATTTGACCAATTAATTTTGGTTTTCTTTCTTTCTTTCTATTTCGCTTTACATGTTTACATACGTGTTTTTATTTATAATAATAATAATAATAATATTCATTAAATTCATATAAAAAAAGTTAGGTAAATTTAGCTAAAGGAAAATTGAGGTAGGTATCCCTGTTAGATCATTTAAGAAATAACACTAAATAGTTGCATTTGCCTACAGCTTCTGCGTTAAAAGGTAAAAAGAAATCTCAGGAAAACTCAGTGACAATTTAATATAATTAATGTAAATCTAAAAAAATTAAGCGCTAGATTTTAACGCGTGCCTTCTACAGTGTTTCAAATAAATATCTCGCATTAGTCGTGTGTTTAGTCAATTAATTAAGAGAAAAATACTCGTACTATCCCAATGATTTCTTTAGGTAAAGGTATTCTTTATTTTAATCCAGAACAAGAGAATGTGTGTGCCAAGTTTCAACCAAAATAGTTGAGCTGTTTATTTACACGTTATCGAGCAACAAACATCCAAACATCTTCATAAACTTTTGCATTTATAAAAATGATCAATATGATAATTCTTTTAAGAGGTTAAAATTTAAAAAAGAAATACCTTCGAAATCCTATCTAAAAATGAACACACCTAAAGAAACATTCTTTTCACACGTCTCCATGAAAAATATATTAGTTTTTTTTTTTATCAGCGGAACCCCAAAAGCGATAAATTGTAACATGCTGCCACTTGAATATGCCTCGCACAGACATTCATTGTGTTAAACCTCAGTGTTAAACGCACTCGCGTGTTAATTATAGTACTATATACTAGACGTTTGATTTGGCTTCGCACGTGCCCTATTTATAAGCTAATAACCCTACACGATAACACATCGGTCTTTTAACAAACAAATACGTGCCGAAAGAACCTACAACTCCACAACTCCAGGAATCACGGGAGAAACGTCTGATTTCTCGAGTCGAAATCCTTTATCAACAAAGTGATATACTTTATGAAATTAAATGATGAATGACAGAACCGTTCCGGTTCAAATAAACATAATAAAATATTCATTTTATATATATGACAATTAAAAATTGCAATAACAATTTCTTTGTTAAAATTATTACACAAAAGCAGATGCGTACTTAAACAATTGATTCAACGCGTTACAATGTTAAATATAAGGATATAAGCTGTATAGAAATATATGATCACAACACAAACTGACTTCACCTCATAGATACAAGAAACACCAGCTCACTTGTGTTCTTGTAACCACCAACCATCAGTGGAAGAAAATCACATTTCGTGCCGTTGGCAATGGGAACATCTCAAGCTCCTTAAACTGAGTGACATATTTAAAAATATATAATAATACTTTATTGGAATTTCGCTTGATTTTAGCCTCGTATTAAGGCAATATTGAATGCTCAGTGAAGCTTAACATAGAGTAAGAAGTGAAATAGCTTTTAGAATGATCGATATCCATGTCGATGGGTCGCATTCTAGCTTCACAACCCTCTTTGACTACTCACCGAACATTCAATGTATGATTCGCAAAGCAATATGTATACTGCCAACATGTACTGGATATACACGCGTAGGTAACAGGGAAACGTAGACTAGCCCTATACTATCTTCTCAATCTTATGAATTTATATGTTTCATTTGGATATGGAACACTTTCCACATTTCACATACCATTTTGAGAAACTGTTTTTGATAAAAAGTTTTTTTTTTTTAACTAGAGAAAAACAAAATTTTATTTTGAGCAGTATTTGGAGTAAAAAATTAAAGTAAATTATATTATTTGTTGGAATATATAAAAATAAATCTGTCTCACTCTAACAAGTAGATTGTGTCTTTCTCCTTCATATTATTAGAGTTCTTTTTCCAATGAAAATTTATATTTTAAGATATAATTAAACTTTATTGTTTTAATAACAATGGATATTTTATTTCAATATGTTGTTCTCATACTAATCTATACTAATATTATAAAGAGAGAAGTTTTGTATGTTTGTAATGAATAAAGTAAGAACTACTGGACCGATTTTGAAAATTCTTAAAAAGCCACATTATCACATTGGCTATATATTATAATATTACGCGGGCGAAATCGCGTGCAACAGCTAGAATTAATGTGAAATATATGTAACTTCTTTTTCTGGCAAGTCGTGATGTTAATCTACTAAAGCAACTACAAAAGTAATTACTAGGTAATTTACTTTCATTAGTCTTTGAAGTTGATCTGAGATGAATTTTCTTTCTCTTTTGCACACATTTTATTGTATTAATTAAATCCTATTAATATTATTAGTGGATAGTTAGAAAGGATGGATGTATGGATGTTTGTTAGGTACTCTTTCACGTATTGAACTAATACTTAATTGAATAAACTTTACAATAATATAGATATAGATTATACGACACGTAGGCTATTATTAAAATTAAGTAATAGAGATACGAAACCGAAGTCAAGTGTGTAAGCTAAATTTTTTCAACTAATTTAATAAATAAATAGATATTTATAAATTTAATAATAATGATTTAATACCATTTAAAATTAAACAAAATTTTGTGTAGTAATAAAAATATCTGTAGCTACAGACGTGGAAAAAAGACTATTAACATTTCTAACGTCAATGTTTACAAGGTCTTATTACTCACAAATTATATAATAATAAATTACATATACGCATTTAAGTATTTATTTATATATGTAATGTTGATTTACAAATTAATCATTAGCGAGCGTAGGTATTCCTTTGTCTGGCCACGTAGTGTATCGCGCGACCGATAAACGCTCCGTACGCGACCTAAATAAAGGGCACAGTGCTCCATTATATGGAAAAGCAGTGCATCTGGCGAGGAAACTACACACAGTGTCGCTTGTTGGAAAACCTATCCACTCCACTATCTCCAATGGCAGAATAAACATTGTACCGATAAGAGCGTTTACAAGCAATCGAAAGAAATTTCAATACACTTATCGCCTCGTTCACTTCTTTCTCGCTTTGTATTATTATCTATACTTATACAAGGTATAATTAAAAATTATAAGTTAAAAGTTGATTTTCTACTGAGCCCAAACAAACTACATCTGCTGTAAGTTGGTAAGTAAAGAGTTGGGTATCCCGCAAACTACTTTATGCTACAACATTAGGTCATCAGTTACCAATTAGCATGTCACGGAAATACTACCGGAGTAACAGTATCCATACCAAATTTCACATCAATCGAACCTGAAGAAGTTAGTGAAATCCCTTCGTTAGTTAGGAATTCGAAAAAAAAAAGATGATCAAAATCAGTCCATTCGTTTGGGAGCTGCGATGTCACAGACAAACACACAGATAAAACTTATAAAGACCCTCTTTAGCGTCGGAGATTAAAATCATTTGTCACGACTGACTATTAATGCACAGCCAAAGCTACAAGTCTAGAAAACTGAAATTTGGAACATGCGATTATTATAACGTAGAACGTAGGCATCCGCTAAAAAAAGAATTTTTAAAAATTTCAACTCCGCGCAAAGACAGGGGCGGGTCGCCAGTCGTTTATCGAAATAAACATGGACGCTTTGTTTCAGGGCACGTAACAGTAACACAGTTCCGAAGCGCGCCCTTACCTCGTGTCGCGTCGAAACAGAAACTCGTTTAAAAGAAAAACTGTTTAGATTTTTCCGGGCGCGCAATATTAAAACGTCACTTTTTGGTTTTGATGAATGGTATCTTGCGAATAATTTTATTGTCCTCGAGGGCCGAGGGCGGGGTGAAGGGGGGCGGGGGGGGGGGGATTATGCGGTGCGGGGCGGGGTTGAGACGGGGAGGGGGAGTTTGTGGGCGAGGTTCGTGACGTCACGCGCCCTGCGTTCGTCGAACCCGGCCCTAGAACAGCTGACAGTCGCTTTTTGGATGCGTGCTGTGTGGAAGTGGAAGTATAAGTGATCATGCGTAGTACCTATAGCACCAGAGAAAACCTTCGTAGCCTCATCCCGTGACACACTTTTCATTGAAAAATAAAATAAATAATAATTTTAATTATATATCCATTATACTGACGACAATGATAAGACGATGATACAAACGTGTCAATTGAAGGCTTGAATTAAAATGCAACTCAGATAATACCTACGCACATAAAGAACCATACATTGTTTTATAGCAGCTCTGTTAGTTAAAACAGCTCATATATATTTTTCAACTTACAACTTATTATACGAGTAGGTAATTTCAATGTTACTTAACTTAATCTTTGATTTGAATTGGCAATATTTAATATTATGCTACTCCATGTTTTTTTTTTTACAAAAATATTCAGGTTCCAAATTGAGATTAAAAATAACATTTTAAATTTTTTATTAAGATCCAAAAATAAAAAAAATGTTCTTTTTAATTTTGGATACCATAATTTGAAAAAAAAAACTGGTTTTCCTTATAAAACAGTTATCTTTTAAATATTTATTAAAATATTTTTTAGGCTTTAAATAATACTTATAAAAATTAATATTTCACTATCAACAAAAGAAACACAACTATTTAAAAAAAAAACTATTTAATATAACACAGATGAATTTTCTCTAGAAACTGACTTACTGGGAAGGAAGAACCTGTAAAATTGTACAAAGTCTGTGTTTTATAATGAAGACCAAATTGTGCGTGACGACTACTAAACCTAAATTAACTATATACTATATTATATATAAAAAAAACTATATTTCATTTAATTGGTACATATATACTTACCTATGTATAAATAGGTATATATTTTTGCAGTGTTTTCTGAAACATTATATACATATAACAACGAAATAGAGTGATATTGTATACCGATGTCAGGAGTGAGGTAACGAACGGTGGCTCGCTGGGGAATAGTACGGAGACTCGGCAACTTCTGAAGGGTACGATAGAGCAAATATCAACTATATTTGCTCCATCTAATCAAACTAAACTTAAAACATACCTACTATATTTATTCAAGCATCGATTCTGCTGTTCTATTTACAATAGAAAAGTTTTCATACAAAATTGATAAACATTAATTAAGTAGCCTGTCTTAGTTTTCTTTCAATGGGGACGCAATATATACAAATTATAGACCCCATAGCTTAAAATTTAAACTTAATTCGTGTTTTATATATATATGAATTTTAAAATTTTAATATTGTTAGGTAAATGTAATTTATATTTAACTGTCAAATAAATGTATTCATTCTCTTATATATGCTAACACAATCTTTTAATCAACTTCTAATACGTGTTATTGTATTGAAATAATAAAATAATTTTATAGATTAAATATAGGTTTTCAAAGAAACACTTTTACTAATCTAATATAGGTATAATAATAATAATAATAATAATAATATTGAAAATATAATTTTAAATTACAAAACATGTACAATTAACATTTCGATTTATCGATGGCCGAGTGCCAATGTATACAATAGGTAGGTATAATATTAGAATCTAGTATTATCTCAATACTGAACAAGAGATTACATTTTTTTTTAACACGTCAAACATATAATCTAAATCCGGGTTTTGTCAAATACATCTACAATATATTATTGAAA
This sequence comes from Synanthedon andrenaeformis, assembly GCA_936446665.2. Lineage (NCBI taxonomy): Eukaryota > Metazoa > Arthropoda > Insecta > Lepidoptera > Sesiidae > Synanthedon > Synanthedon andrenaeformis. The sequence continues at coordinate 1,382,955 of OW387786.2, read as the reverse complement.
TATAAAGACATACAAATTTAACATATTTATTAAATAAATTTTAAAATTTTATTTAAATAAATTAACACCGGTTAAGTTAAAGTGTATGTACATAATATAACTTTATTAAAATGTTAAGGTGGTGGCTGGTTTGGGTGTTCGAAATTTTTTATGTGAAGGTTAGGTAATTAGGCGGCAGACACACTGACGCTCCTGATGGTACGAGGGTGGCTACGAGTTACTAGACTACTCGCTGGAACCGGCGAGTTATCATGCTACTTACTGATTGCTAATGTGCTACTATGCAAGTGCGCTGTTGACATTGAAAGGATTAAGTTAAAGGGATTGGTTGGGAGGGGATAGGGAAATAAGACAAGGCATCCCTAACTCACTCATCGAATCACAACACTGCCCAACTAAGCGTAAAAGCGGTATCTAAATGAAAGCGAATTTCGAGATAATTGAAGTTATGTAAAACAAGTTTTTTTTTTTAAAATATATATTGAATATTTCGCTTATTAAATAGAATTTATATATTATATTGGGTCTATTTGTTATTACAATAGTCAAAAGTTTACAATATTATTACAATAGATATATCCCTACTGATTTAAGGTAAAATTGAGATACGAAATTCTTTCTTCAGGTTTTTTCATATGTTTTGAACAAAATAGCGTTAAAAGGCTTAGTTCATTAGATGCGTATTTTTAAGTACTATCCTATGGCATAAAAATCACATTTACGATTATTATTTTTTGTTGCCGCTTTTGCGCTTAGTAGGGCAGAACAGTAGTTACTCATGTTTTTATTTCACTGTGTAAGGGGATTTTTATTATCACCAGACAGGCTGCCCAGTAAATTAATTGTGAATTTAAGAACTGAAAATTAATAGTAATTTTAAGCTAATTAAGAGTGTGCTTATTGGAAAATATAGCGGATCGTTAAATAAAATGAAATAAAATAATATGTAAATAAACATTTACTGAAAAAACATAAGCAGAAGGACAACACAAGACAGAGTCAAAAATTATAGTTATTTTCTTTTTAACACAACTCTTCTTAATTTCAAAATAATTGTAATATACATAACATGCCAGTACCTATGTACAAACCTATTTAAGTTCATATATATTCAATACTCTCCTTTAAACTTAAATAGTTAATCACATATGTACATCATTTCTTTAATTAACTTAACATGTCTTATAGTGCTTAATGATTTTGTCAATACATCCGCTATCATGTCTTCGGTGGGACAATATACAATATTAACAATTTCATTTTCAATCATGTTGCGAATGAAATGATGACGGATATCTATATGTTTAGTTCTATTATGAAACATGGAATTTCTACACAATTTTTGGGCTGACTGATTGTCATTAAATATGGTTATATCGACCTTTGTTTTGCCCAAACATTCAGTTAAGAAAGTTTTAATAAATGAGGCTTCTTTGCATGCATCAGAGAGAGCCATATACTCCGCTTCTGTACTGCTAAGAGCTACAGTGCGTTGTTTCCTAGCTTCCCACGAAACTATAGAAGACCCAATTTTAAAAATAAAACCTGTATAAGATCTTCGATCTACGTCACTAGATCCCCAATCAGCATCAGCAAAACCAGTTACGTGTAAACCGCTCCTTTTGTATACTAGGCGATAATTTAATGTGCCTTTTAGATAACGAAGGACGCGTTTTGCTGCTTTCCAGTGAGTATCTGAATAACAGTCATTAAACTGACTTAATACACCTACAGTGTGAGCTATATCCGGTCGCGAACATACCGCTATGTACATTAGGCAGCCAATCAAATTCCTGTAATCAAGATTATCAGTCTTCTCACTTGTTTTTGTCAATTTCAGACCTACTTCCATAGGAGTCTTCGAAGGTTTACAGTTATTCATATTGAACCGATCAAGTACATTTTTGATATATGCAGCTTGATCCAGGAAGATGGAATCTCCTTCTCTGTATATATGTATACCCAATACCTTTTCTGCAGACCCTAAGTCTTTCATTACGAATTCTTTCATTAGTAGATTTTTGACTATTACTTTTTCTTTTTCACAGTTTGAAAACAAAATTACGTCATCAACATACAAGGCAATAATGATTACTTTATCATTATGTCTTCTTATGTATACACATGGCTCCGTCAAAAACCTTTTGAAATTAAATTTTAAAAGTGTTTTATTAATTTTTTCATTCCACGACTTCGAAGCTTGTTTCAAGCCATACACGGCTTTATGCAATCTATATGCTTTGTTCGTAGATTTTTCGATTTCAAAGCCTTCTGGAATCTCCATGAAAATGGTTTCTTGGAGGTCTCCATTCAGAAACGCTGTTTTTACATCCATTAAATCAATTTTCATGTTATGCTCTGCAGCTATACTCAATAACATTCGTAAAGTAGAATATCTTACTACTGGTGAATAAGTTTCGCTGTAGTCAATGCCGTATTTCTGAGTAAACCCTTTTGCTACTAACCTTGCTTTGTATTGCAGTAATTCACCATTAAGCCCTTTTTTCTTTTTGAATATCCATTTACACTTGACAGGTTTCTTATCTTTCGGCAAATCTGAGAGTGTCCAGCACTTATTGTCTATAAATGACTGGTATTCTTCCCTCATTGCAGCTTTCCAATTCTCCGATTCAGGACTATTCATAGCTTCTTTAACCGTTCTTGGTCCTTTATCGTCAAAGCTTTCACCAGTGAGAAAAGATACAAAAACACCATCATAAATATCATTAAATTCCCTCGAATCTTCAGAATCCATTGAAGATGAACCTGGGATATATGTTGGATCAGAATTGTCATCCGAAAGGGGAACACTTTGATAACTTTCTGTATCTATCTGATCAGTACTGTCTGTATCAGGAACTTCATTTGTAACAGGATTGTTAATTAACATATACTGCTCCGGATCGTTAGTGGAACATTCCTTGTAAAATTTATTTTCAAGAAACACAACATTCCTAGCTTTTATACATTTTCTTGAATTCAGAGGATCGAGTAGTCTATACCCTTTTGAATCCTCACAATATCCAACGAATATGTATTCTTTACATTTTGCATCAAATTTCTTTGAGTTGTTTAAAACAACATAAGCTATACATCCAAACACACGAAGATGACTTAAACTTACTTTCTTTCCAGACCACTTTTCTTCCGGTGTCATTCCTCGAACAGCTTTCGTAGGTGATCTGTTTTTAATATAGACAGCTGTGTTCACAGCTTCTGCCCAAAACAATTGTTTTAATCCAGACTCTTGAAGCATACTCCTAGCAGCTTCCACAATAGTACGGTTTGCGCGCTCAGCTACAGAATTTTGCTGTGGACAGTATGGAATAGTAGTTTGATGAATTATTCCATTCTCCCTTAAATATTGCTTAAATGCATTGTTGCAATATTCACTGCCATTATCGCTACGTAAAGTTTTTATTCTTTTATTACTTTGATTTTCCGCAATAAGTTTGAAATCTTTAAAACATTTAAATACTTCATCTTTCGTTTTAATTAAATAACAATATGTTTTGCGACTATAATCGTCAATGAATGTAACAAAATATCTAGCTCCTCCAAAGGATGCTTGCGGCATAGGCCCACACACATCCGTGTGTACTAACCCTAATAATTCGCTGGCTCTAGTATAAGACTTTTTTGGAAATGGTAATTTAGCTGTCTTACCTTTTATGCAAGCAATACACTGCTGATATTCGGAATCATCATAATCCATACCAAGTGCCATACCGTGCTTCAAAAGCTTCATACTTCTTCCATTTAAATGTCCAAGCCGACAATGCCAAAGTTTCTGACTCATCTTACGAATCTTGTTGTCGTTTTTGTTAACATTAACTTTTCCTGACGCGGATACGACCTTACTACACCTTGAAGAAAAATTAGAATTAGCTAAGGGTTTCTCAACACTATGCAATACTTTTTCTTTGGATAAAACAAAGGTCTCAATTTTATACAAACCATTTTGTCGTTTTGCAGTTGCTACTAAATTATTTTTACAATAAATATTACAATAATTAGTATAAAATACAACTTTAAAACCTCGGAATGTCAGTGTGCTAACAGATAACAAATTACATGACAGGTTTGGTATAAAAATCACGTCACTAACTTTTCTAATGCCACCTCTTACCGATAAGGTTGTATTACCTCGTCCGGCGCTGCATATTTTTTCACCGTTTGCAACCGTCACTTGTAGACTTTTGTCTTCAACAAAATCACTTAAGATTTTTTTTGTTATTGCACATGTGAAACGAAGCTCCAGAATCCACATACCAAGAGTTTGTTTCTATATTCAATGCGAGTGCTGTAGTCAACATAGAATTACTGGATGTTTTACCTTTTGTTTTTTCATAGCAATTTGAAGCTACATGACCCAGTTTTTTACACTTAAAACATTTTACTGCTGGTTTCTTTTTCTGCTGACGTTTATCCGCAGATAGTGCTGATTCTGAGTTAGTGGTGGTATTATTACGACGCATTTGTTCTTGTAATAATTTGGTTTTAACAAACTCCATTGAAATTTTATTCATAGAATTTTCTAACGCCATTATTAAGGGATCATAGTCAATTGAAAGTCCACTTAACGTTATTACTGCCAAAAATTCATCGTCCAATGGTGCATTAATATCCATTAGCTGTTGTGCAACGTCGCCTATTTTTGTGATATATTCTTCCAAATCAGAAAACTGGTCTAACTTCAGTCCAAACAGGATACGCAATAAGCCCAGTCTCCTACACAAACCTTTGTCTTCATAGGCTCGTTGGAGATTTCCCCATGCTTCACATGCATCATTCGCATTTCTCACATTTGGAAAAACAACTGGTTCAACACTTAAACATATCCTAGCCAAAGCTCTTTGTTGCTTCTTACTATCATCGCATTTAGGATTTTTACCTTCCTTATCGACACAATCCCACAGGTCTTCATGTATGAGAATCATTTTCATCATGAACTTCCATGTCGTGTAGTTCTGCGTTCCCTTTAGTTTTTCTATTGTGGGAACTACAACTCCACCAGAACCGGAATTCATCGCCATTATTTTTTATTAAAATTACTTTATTACAATTTACTCAATAAATTCAGCGCTCTGCTACCATATTGGAAAATATAGCGGATCGTTAAATAAAATGAAATAAAATAATATGTAAATAAACATTTACTGAAAAAACATAAGCAGAAGGACAACACAAGACAGAGTCAAAAATTATAGTTATTTTCTTTTTAACACAACTCTTCTTAATTTCAAAATAATTGTAATATACATAACATGCCAGTACCTATGTACAAACCTATTTAAGTTCATATATATTCAATAGTGCTTAGGTAAATAAATTTTAAATTTTATATGAGGACAACCTGTTCATAATAACCGAGACAAAATCAACATCATTCTTATTTCATATTCTTATTTTTCTTTAGTAGTAAAAACACCTATAGTCTCTCTTTAAATACTCGTAAGTCGTACATTCGAATACATTCGAAAGGCAAACAAGTTGTACTAGTCGACCTTCAAGTGTGTTTTAGGGGCAGACGAGCGAGGCATGTAAAATGGACAATTTCACATGCAAATATCATTTAAGAATTTAAAAATAGCCGGGACTCAACCTTCATTAAACGAAACAATACGAAATTCCGTGTGCGTACCCACACGACGTCGTATTCGACGCGCGTCCCTTTCGCTCCACTTGACAGCCCTTATAAATAGGGTTGCCACTGTCGGAGAATGAAAGCGGTTGGCAGTGTAACTTCAAAATTGTAAAAAGAAAACTATATTTTGTTCAAACGTCGTAGGTATGCGTCGTAGTTTAACCACAATAAAATTTTGCTTGAGGCTTCACCTACACACGTCTTTTTATACGATTTTTTATACGTCTTTTTATATAAAAATAGACTTTTATACGAAATAGATTGTTCATCTACTCCACTCAAACTCTATTATTCTGAAAATATCTAAAATCGCATATGAATTTTACGAAAGACGCCGTCTTATAACACTTATTACTGGTTAATTGTAAGTATTATTTACTCTATGCACGTATGTATTAATACACCTTTGGTAGTAGTTATATACCTACCGGAAAAAAATAGAAGATGGCGCAAAAATTAGCTGTTTGTCTGTCAGTAAATTTTCACATAAAAATACATTATAACATATACTCGTATTATACATTTTTTTTTTTTGATAAAAATATTGGTGTAAAATCATAAACATTGCACAAATGGCTTTAAGTTAAAAATTTATACATTCAATAAATATTTTAAATTAGGAAATATATAATGACATAATTATATACATCATATAAAATATAATTGTTAATTGTAATATATTATATAAATAATTGAAATATATGTATAGGAGTTTATTTATTTTCATTTTGTATTCATATTTTACGCAAATAAATATTTCTATCTTTCTTACTAAAAAAAACATTTGAACTTCATAAAATATCCATAAGAGTTTGAGAATCTTTGAATGAGTTATTGACAATTCGTGTCAACGAGCTGTTTATGTTAGAAGGTTTACACTCCGCCATCGATAAATCGAAATGTTAAATTAAAAAGAGTACTTAGGTACTTCTGATTTCCTTTAATAAGAATGACAATATGTTTGTGGAAAGGCTCCAGTACACGTTGGCCCAACGCATTCGCCGAGCGCGTTCGGCAGATTTTCGTGGTGCTGTTCACACGTTGGGTGTGTTTCATTCTGCGTTGGTCGCTAGATGAAGATGGACGTTAGGGCGATTGCGGCCGCTGCAATATACTTGTACAGCGCTTTCAAATTTTATTTACGCACTAGCTGGTGCCAACGACTTCGTCCGCGTTGAAAAATATTAAGTAGTCAATCCTGTGTCCCGTACCTCCAAATGTTTATCTACCAAGTTTCATGAAAATCAGTTAATTCATTTTAGAGTTATGGAGGAACATACATACAGAAAAAAAATTCTAAAAATCGTCAATTTAGTTTCAGTATCATGTATAGAGCCTATAAACACGATATCTCTGAAAACAAAGTAACTTACTCCATGACCGACCTTACAGATTTATTATTAGTATTAATGGTCGGACGCCCATACAATATATGGATTTTAAAAATCCATATAACGGATTCATTGTGGTAATAATCAATGAAACTAAATATTTTCTCATTACTCAATGACGCCATATTCGTGAAACAATAATTATTAATTATTAAGCGCGATACTACAATCTACTCTGACGCGTAACTATGAACTGAACACTTGGCCAACGTGTGATCGCTGTTTGCAGCTTGCGAGAATTTTCTTTGATGTGTGCACGGAAAACCGACACTAATCGGGTCGTCGGCCAGTGTTGGCCGCAAACGCCAAATACCAACAAATACACACAAAACGGCCCAGTACACGTTGGCCGAACGCGTTGGGCGAATGCGTTGGGCCAACGTGTACTGGAGCCATAGCAAGAATTTTCTATATACCCATGACGCCATTAAGGTAAAACCCATTGAATCGCCCTCTCTATGCCAGATTCCATTTACAACAGACGGACATATTTGATTGTTGACATTTCACATAATGACAAGTGACAATTTCGATTTCCGTGAGCGATTTATCCACTGTCTTGGTTCGTCACGCATCAAATTTTAATATACATTGATTTAGTTTTCCAAGACACTTAAGTTAGTATTTAAGTTAATATTGTTGTTATCTAATGGCATGGTACACGGCGTTCTAGTTATAAATTAGGCACTTCTCTTTGGTTGTAGTAACCATCAGGTCATTAAATATAAATATAATGGCAGTGATGGATCTGTGTATAAAAACCTTACTTTTTTTCGTTTAGGTACTTATTTTAAACTTTTAAACATCAACGAAATCTGTAAGTCTAAAAATTAATGAAACACAAGTTAGCACTGGCCTTTTGTCATGTGACGTCACATGATTAGCTTTAACCCATTTCATTGCATATTAATTTGATAATTTTCAAATTTCACACATTCATCCCATTAAAAATGTAAAATAATAGTTCTCAATTTATTTATAATTTATTACACTTAAGTTTACTATGATCGCAGTGAATAAAATTAGTCGCTTCTAAATTAATTGTCGAACAAAAAAGGCAAAAAAGTGATATAAATGAATTGAAATAAGAATATTGAAATGGCTACAATCGAGCATGTAAAAGTATGAATAAAACCGCATCGTCAGTAATCATCGGTTGAACATTACCCACGTGAGTGGAAACCATAAAAGTGGCACAATCAAACGCGTAGCGTTGTGAAATCGCCAGTTTAATTAACGGTGGGCGCACGCATAGGGCTTGCATAATCTTGGATCTTTACTATGTCCTCTAAAACTTGGGCAATTGATTGCGTACAGGGTCCGGTAATACCTACTAAACCAGTAGTTAACTACTGTGAACAGTAGGAACTAACTGTGAGAGAAATTTTCACACGATACGTCCGCAAGTTGAGTTATAATTAAAAAACCAACATGTATCTATGAAAACGAATACACTTCATAGAATCCGAATCACCAAAAATATACTTACTTTGGATTAATCTCATACACAGTTGGGTAATAGCTTCTATAAATAAAAAATGGGCACCATATTCTTTTCATCGACAATTTCCCGATGAATGTCTAAACCCTTAAGATGAAGGTCTATAACCAGTGTGTATTGCCAGTAATATATTGAAGTATTAACAAAATTTTCAGGTAAATATTACTTAAATTATATATTGGATATTGCTGGCTTTACTTCTATATTAAATACATCTTAGTTCTTAGAAAGAACTATAAAGTGTGAACAAGGTTTGTTGCGATTTATACCTGGCTTCACGCTATTACTAGCTGGGTATAGCGTTAGCAATGCATCTACCAATTACTATATATTATGTGGTGGAAACGCTTACGTAAGCCATATAGGCTAATGCTGGCAAATTCTTAATTTTTTTCGACTGTACCTTTAGTCAACCGAAACGGACTCACTCCAATTCACAAAAGCGTTCATATAATTATGTATTTCTCATTAAACAATTCAACATTATGCTATTAGCGATACAGAACAATTAATTGGTAGTAAACATAGAGTATCACATTTTAAATAAAATTTTTGACAGTTCCTTTTCTGTGGTCTCATTATTCTGTGGCCTCAAAAACAGTTTCCTTTCCGACGACACTGTATAAACAACGGGCGCATTTGTGTGCGGACATTCGACGAGTGTGTGAAATTCGCTTACTATTCTTTTCACTTACTCCTATCCACTTTTGTCTTGTTTGACTAGCAGTGTATTGGACTGCGTGTGTTTTGTTAGGCCGAAGCAAATAGACGTTGCTTACGCCGAGTCACAAGCAAAATAGGCTAAGTTTAGGGAGCCTAAATAATGTAATATTTGCTTGGGACACAAAGCTCGCTACACCATTATACAAACTCTTCGGTAAACTATATATCAACGCCTTAAATATTGTATAAGGAGCAGACAGATGCTTCGTTCGTTTGTATGAAAGAATCCATTCATGCTTGGAGTCTCGCCCGACTAACGCATTTCTATATACAATATGCGTAAGTATGACACGTATTATGCTTTTATACAAGTTTTATTCCTATTATGTAATGCAAGTTTAATATAAGGTTAAAAAATAAAATGTTATTAATAAGCCGCTATTAAGTGTTTCAATGAAAATAAGTTGCGATTAATTAAAAAAAATTTACAATTTCACCAAAGCGTGGGAACAAACAAAGTATTCTGTGTTCCTTTTTTAAATAATTTATTTTAAATAAATATTAACAACATAACGAAAACAAATCGACGATGATGACCTTTCTTTGCCTGCAACATCGTTGTACAGTTGGAAACAGAGAAATCATTACCATACTAAGAAGAAACAACCTGTTCTTCGTAGTTAAAACGAAGCCAAAGCGAAATAAAATAGTAACGAATCTCAAAATTTTTTTTTTGAATATTAAATTGATTTAAAAAATAATTTATTTTAAATTTTATACTATAGAAAAAGTAAAAGAAATTTAAAAAAAATTGTAAGTTAAACAATAAAAAAAGATATTAACAAACCAAAATAATCACGATTGAAATTCTTACATATATTATTTTTTAATCATAATCTGTATTAAATATGTACTAAGACCATTCATTATGATATAACTTCAGTGTATCCGAGTGTAGAATCGTGGTTGCGTTGCGAAGTTTCGCATCTCCATGCATCTGGTATCGGCGCGCGGGTCAAAGCTGAAAGTAAACAATTACGATAGCATTGTTCGCGAGTACGTTCACCTCGCCGTTGGTACTCTGTAGGTATTACCAAATCGCGTTAACACATGCGCCCAACATACATTTGCATATTAAATGCGTGAATCACCGATCACCGCTGGTTAGGATTCCGGCACACATCCGAGGGTCGCTGGCCACCTATTCTGTCTACTGAACTACACAGACACAATGCCTGTAGGTAGCCTAATGGTAGGTGACTAACGTCGCCTATTAGTAACAAAAGCAAAGCTAGAGAAGCTGCAAGTGTGCTGCAGACCTTAGCGGAATGAGGAATATATTCTTATATCCCTTACTAACTTAACACAGCAGCACAAATGCTGCTATTTCACAGTGGTAATACAATATTGGGGTGGTTACTGACGTCAAAAAGACTTCCCCATTTATGATTAAGCAGCGCAATCACCAATGCGTTGCTTAATCATAAATTAAGCCTAGGCCTTTAACTATATATTTCTCACCTGAGGCCTATAACTAGTTTAAATATATACGATTGAATGAGAGGACTACGCAATGGTTCGCCAGAAGTTATGGGGTGCTCACAACGTCACGTCGTATGTGTGCCAAAGTTTTAACCAAAAGATTTACTTTATCTGTTAAAACAATAGCGTCACATTAGAATAAGTTTATCGCACCCGTAAACGTTTAAAACTGCTCAATAAATAGTGCCCTTTAAAGCGCACTTTATGGGGATAGTAACGCTCTTAGCGTGCATTTGAAATTCAAATGACATTATTGTATGCAAGTTGTCCAAGAAAACTGTATCGAGTGTTGTTTAGGGATAAGATAAAGCAAAAGATGACGTCAGGGGATTTAGATGTAAGAACAATTCGTTATAAATTCGCAATTTGTCAATTCGTCGCTTAATTTGACTTCTTAGAGTAAAATTAAAACAGATAAAAATACAGTGCATAATAGTAGCACATGGAATTGGTATTATTTACCTTACATCAAATGAGGTAGTTCTGATTTTTATGTGTTGGTCGTTACTGATGAAATAATAATGAAAAATCAAAATTTTCCACCTCGAAAGCTTTACGGATCATTGTTAAATTCAATAAAATTTAGATCTTTTTTTCAGTTTTTGTCGATTTTTACTACCAAGGACCTGTGCTACGGCAAAGGTCACTTTGCACACTTTTTAAATTAGATTAAATTTGCAATTGAATGAGGATAATTTAGTCTTGGTAGGCCAAATGGTTTTAAAGATACGTCTATTCAAAGGTTTGCAAAATTTCTAAAAAAATGAATGTTTCAGTTGTTTTTAGTTTTCATCAATTTTGACCACTAAGAAATTGGTTTATGGTAAAAGTTATCTTATAAGTTACTAAAATGCCCTAAATTTCCAATAATATAAAATAAATTTGATCTACATAGACCTGATAGTTCCTGAGATACAAAACAAAATCTATTTTCTGAGAAAAATATAGTAAATTACTGTCCAAAAAAGACTTTCGTGTCACAGTAATATTTTTTTTAACGACAACTACATTTGTTTTACTACAACTACTACAACTTAAGTTCTGTACTAAAGTTTTAATCGGCTACTTTTATTATTATACTTTTTTCTTATTTTACACAATATTTCAGAAAAACCTTTCAATTTTTTCTCCTAGATATTCGAGAAGCCACAAAAATTTGTGCAATATTGCACCTTAATTCATAGGTTTTATTTATTAGGTTGCGCTCATTTTGGTAGAAAAAAAATTTCGATCTGAGGTTAGTCTTAAAAAGTAATAAACCCTCGTGGTAATTACTCGTAGCTGAGTTCGAAAATTATCGTTCCATTTCGCAACGGAGATGCGAACACAAACATGGATTGGTCGTTACATTTTTTCCGTGCAGAAACGAAATTCCGTCGGAAACTCGTCAATACGTCCCAAATGTCCGAGTCCGGGAAGTAGCAAAAGTGGGGAGTTTGGGGGGGAGGTTCGGGATAGTTTCGTGAGCATCGATAACCATACAAGTAAGGCCCAATTGGCGCTAGAGGCGGGCGAATTGCCTGCCCTTTTAGAGCCCTTCGCATAGAGCTGGATGCGCGAATTTTCCCTTTGTGTTCAAACGTACGAACGGGCCGGGCCTTTTTGCAATAGAACGCGACCTACTGCAATGAAAATTCCGAATCTTTCCAACAGACAGTTCATCAATGCCAAAGGGGGCAATTTCATCACCCGTCTGCTGCAAACTTACTTTTGTATTTTATTTTTTAATTACAACTAACAATCATTGAAATAATTTCAAAAAAATAATTTCATTACTTTCAGAAGCTTTACTATTAACAAAAAAATGTAATACTAAATTTAATGATCAAATAGTAAAACAACCTCAAAGTACTTAATCCCCTATCTAATTTATATAGATACATAGAAATAAAAAAGAATTCAACAAATAAGTGGACTATCAGCCTGTCTGCCGACGACGTTAACATAAACAAAGTTCATAATTAATATTTCCTACAATAAAATTGCCTTATCTCCCTACATATAGATAGGTTAGATCCTTGCCTTTTTTTTCTTTTTCCTCTGACTCTTTTATTAATTAATTAAAGTTCTCAGACAGAACTAAGATGCAACCGCGGAGTAAAATTGAATAGACTCGTTTATTCAAGAACTAAAGAAAGTCTATTTTTTAATTCAGTGCAGAATTCTTAATGGGATTACCTACTTTAATTAGTGAGTATATTATGACATCTTAAAATTAAGTAGATAGTATTAATTTTAGTAGTGTCGGGGCGTATTGCATTTCGCAGTGATCAAGTGTGAAGATTGTATGGCAGCAATAATCACGGCCTAACAGAAGACCAGTAGGATATAACTGTAAGTGTTCTGCTGAGTGAGTATTCTATAAAAATAGGTAGGTGCAATCCCTAAACGTGAAATTTTAAATATGTACATGTACAAAATATCTATTATACTCGTATAATTTAGCTATACACATTATAAAACTAGCTGGTGCTCACGACTTCGTCCGCATTGAAAAATATTAAGTAGCCTATCCTGTGTCCCGTACGTCCAAATGTTTATCTACCAAGTTTCATGAAAATCAGTTTATTCGTTTAAGAGTTATGGAGGAACATACATACATACAGAAAAAAATTCTAAAAATCGTCAATTTAGTTTCAGTATCATGTATAGAGCCTATAAACACGATATCTCTGAAAACAAAGTAACTTACTCCATGACCAAGCCTTATAGATTTATTATTAGTATTGATGATAAAGTAGTTCTTCGCCTCAGTCTGTTTATCCGCTAACTTTTTCCAAATCACCCAAAGGATTTTGATAATGGAAACAGCTATAAACGAGGAAAGCTTGTGATAATTTGAAGAAAAAAAAATCGCTGCAAAATCGAGGGCGGGTCTGTGATATGTTATAATATGTGCAATATATAACAAGCATAATTTTATGAATTTAAAAATGCGGATAAAGTCGTGGGCTAAACAGCTAGTTAATAAATTAGAATTAAATATTTTTTGGTATTTCGTTCTACGAAGATATATGGGAACGAATACTATTGGTCCGATCACTATGTTCGATACCTATGTTTATGTAGTTCCCCTAATCTGGTCACAAGCCCTAATCTATTTCACCCTTTTAGTCAAATATTTTTAAGTTAAGTTCGCCTCAATTTTTTTTAAACAGTGCCTTTCTACAAACACGTTGTTGCGTGTCACGTTATCGTGCTCATGAGACGTCTTATCGTATAGTAGCATATCGAATGGGCGCGTTGAAAACTCTACATAATTTGTATATGTCATTTTGACGTGACTTCCGCTGCTAACTTGACGCAATGTACATCTGAGGATGTACAAATATAAATAGAGAAACCAAATGCGAACCAAACCGAACCAAATTGTGGAATTCGCGAGTGGCAGAAGCAAGGCAGAAGTGTATAAATTTGCAACCCGATGGCAGGTGAAATAACACGTGGGCTGTTGTGTTTCGTTGCGTAAGTATCCTTATCGCTATAATATCAGTTATCCCTTATCCCATTTTCTCTCTATACTATTTGGTTTTGTTTATGAGGAAAAAATCCCATCTAAAAATAAAATAACATATACAAAAAATATTTGTTTATAGCAAGTCCTATATTTGAAATGTTCAAATAGTTAACTATGGTTGTATGAATAGAAGGCGCTGGTAATGAGGGCAGGCGAACGAGCGTGCGTTTGGTGTAACAATGTACGTGTCACTGTCGCAAGTATCGACGATCGATTCCCGCGCGCGCTGCATACGCTTGTGTGCGTATATGGTATGTAGGCACAGATGTGTGCGCGCATCGATTTATTATTGACGGGCGCTTGTTCGTCTGTCCGGCAGTTACAGTTTAAAACATACTGTACGCCACATCACCCCCCTCCAGAGACCTTCCTAAGGGCGATAATAGTCCGGAAATCGGACTGTCCTGCCTGACCGAGTTCTGCGTACGCCATCGTCTTCAGCCATAGGTGTTGTGGAGGTCATGGTGTTTTGAAACATATTAGGTGGCGTGAGTGGAATGTTAGTGTTAGTGTCTATGTTGAGTATGTAGGCCGGCTTAATGCGATCTATGGACACTGTAACTGGTTTACATTTAAGGAGAAGTGTGAATGTTTTGCTACCACGTTTCAACACCTCATGCGGTCCTGTGTATGCCGGTCTGAATGTACCGCTACCAGCGTCATCGCGCAGGAAGACGTGTGTGGTGGCGGCAAGATCTTTAAACACAAAGATTGATTTTGTCGTGTGTCGTGACGCAGGAATTGGATGCAACTTTTGAACAACGGTCCTCAACTGCGTCAAATAATCCGTTAAGTCGGTTGCTTCCGATTTGTCGGGGTGAAGGAATTCGCCGGGAAGTCTTAATGTCTCCCCGTATACCAACTCTGCAGCGGAGGCATTGAGCTCTTCTTTGAATGAACTGCGGATTCCGAGTAAAACAAAAGGTAACGAGTTCATCCAGTTTTCGCCGGCATGGCAAGTGATGGCGGCTTTTAACTGTCTGTGGAACCTTTCCACCAGCCCATTGCATGCTGGGTGATAAGCTGTTGTCCTTCGGTGCTGGAATCCAATTAATTGGGATAGGCGGTTGAATAATGCAGATTCGAACTGCCTACCACGATCAGTTACGATATCTTTTGGACATCCGAAACGTGATATCCAACCTTGCAGAAGTGCTCGAGCTACAGTTTCGGCAGAGATGTCCTGTAGTGGTATTGCCTCAGGCCATCGTGTGAATCGGTCAACGGCTGTGAGACAGTACTTGTATCCATGCGACATTGGTAGAGGTCCGATCAGGTCGATGTGTATGTACATGAATCTTGCACTCGGTAGCTTAAAATTACCTAACTCGGATTTAACGTGTCTTGTTATTTTAGATCGTTGACACGCCAAGCAACTGCGCGTCCACTCTCTGCAGTCTTTCTTGACTCCGGGCCAAACATATCTGTCCGATACTAATTTTGATGTAGCATTTGCTCCTGGGTGGCTTAGCTCGTGCAGGCTTAGAAACATCCTGTAGCGAAGGTCCTTCGGAACGTATGGTCTTACGATGTTGTTTCTGTCGTCGCAGTATAATTCTAAAGAACCTGGCAGTTGAATTTTTCTTAAGCGAAGTGAAGATCCCTGCTGTAACAGCTGTTGCAGTTCCGGGTCTTCAGCTTGTAGTTTGACCAATTGGGTGGTATCTACCGGTTGGGTTACCTCCTCGATCCGCGACAACGTATCTGCTACGACATTGTCCTTGCCCGATATGTGTCTGATGTCCGTTGTGAATTGGGATATGAAATCCAGGTGTCTAAATTGTCTAGGCGAGCAACCTTCTTTTCTCCAGCTGAAACTATGGCAGAGAGGTTTGTGGTCTGTATACACAATAAAGTGTTTAGCCTCAACCATGTGCCTAAAGTGTTTGATGGCCTCATATATTGCTAAGAGCTCGCGGTCATATGGAGAGTACTTGACTTGAGCTGGAGTCAACTTCCGCGAGAAAAATGCTAACGGCTGCCATGTTTCGCCATCTTTTAACTGCTGTAGTGCTGCACCAATGGCGGTGTCGGAAGCGTCAGTAACCAATGCCAACTTCGCGTGGCAGTCAGGGTGAGCCAACAGCGCAGCTTGGCTGAGTCCTTCCTTGCAGATTAAAAATGCTCTGCTTTCCTCTGCTGTGAAGTTCACTGGCTGTGAACCTTTGGCCGAGCCGATCAACAAGGCATTCAAGGGTGCTTGATGTTTCGCAGCATCGGGGATGAACCTACGGTAGAAGTTCAACATTCCCAGGAATCGTCGTAACTCCTTGACTGTCTTTGGGACTGGAAAGTTGTTGACTGCTTCCACTTTAGCCGGAAGGGGGGTTGTGCCTCTCGAAGAAATGTGATACCCCAAAAATGTCACTTCAGATGCACCGAAGACACACTTAGATGTATTAAGAATCATGCCGTATTTTTGAAATCTGTCGAAGATCTGTTCCAGGTGATGCTTGTGAGTGTCAGCATCCTTAGAGAAGACCAGGAAATCGTCCAAATAAGCGTAACAGAAATCTAGGCCGCGCGTCATTTCGTCAACAAAGCGCTGGAACGTTTGACTCGCATTACGAAGTCCGAAAGTCATGAACGGAAATTCGTAAAGTCCGAACGGTGTTGTTATGGCTGTCTTCGGTATGTCCTCTTTACTTACAGGTATCTGATTATATGCTTTCACCATGTCCAGGGTAGAAAAGACCTTGCATCCCGAAAGGCTGTGGGCGAAGTCGTGTATATGCCGTATAGGGTATCTGTCGGGTACTGTACGCGCGTTAAGAGCCCTATAGTCGCCACACGGTCGCCATCCATTATCTTTTTTAGGTGCCAGGTGTAGCGGTGATGACCAAGAAGATTCAGAGGGTCTCGCAATGCCATTGGCCAGCATGGACTCAAACTCCTCTTTAGCTATTTTAAGCTTGTCGGCTGGTAAACGACGCGGGGGTGCTGAAACGGGTGGGCCGGGTGTAGTTCGTATGTGATGTACTGTGTTATGTGTGGATGTGCGATGTATGTTGTGTGGACGAGTAATGTCGGGGTATTTTCGTAGTATGTTGTGATATACAGACTCACCATTAACAACCTTAACCGAAGAAACGGCGTTGGCAGAAGCGGCAGACAAACCCGGGGTCGCGAGTAGTGTTGTGCAATCGACGAGGCGTTGACTTCTACAGTCGACCGCTAAATTGAAAAAAGACAAAAAATCGGCACCTATTATCGCCCTCGGTAAGTCGGCCACGGTAAATCGCCAAGCAAAGGCGCGGCGCAAGCCTAAGTCTAACTTCAAGTCAGTATAACCGTATGTATATATTATGGAACCGTTAGCGGCGGACAAACTAAACGAAGTTTTTTGTCTTTTGTCACTTAACTTTGTCCGCGGAAACACAGACACTTCACTTCCTGAATCGACTAAAAATCGCACTTTAGTTTTTTTGTCCACTACGAAAAGGCGACTCGTGCTGCGGCAGCCGTCCGTCGCCATCACTGACTGCCCACTGCGTTTCCCGTTGTACTGGTCGCCTTGAAGTCGCATGGCCTCGTACATTTGCGGGCCAGGTTTCCGTACTTATGGTGATACCAGCAGACGGGGAATCTCCGGTAGGCAGAATGTGTCCTCGTAGACGATGAACGTTCCCGGCGGCCGCTGGTTGTCTTCCGCCTGGGTCTGGACATTCGACCTAACTGGCTAGTTAAAGTCGCAACCTGCTGTTTCAGCTCTGCAATTACGGTCATCACTGGATCCGGCGCTCTTGTGGATGTTGAGGCCACTTGATGATTGGAGACCACAATATCATGGACACGGTCTGCTAACTCAGCCAGGTCTTCAAGTGTGGTCTTCGACTGGGACGCGATTATAGTTTGAGTTCCCGTAGGTAACCTGCTGGACCATATGCTGCGTAGAAACTCCTCCGGTACGCCAGGGCCAGCTAAATTGAGGAGGTGACGAAGAAATTGGGAAGGTTTCCTGTCGCCTAACTCCTCGTGCGTCAGGAGCTGCTTCACTTTCTTCTCCCGGGATTCCGACAGACGTTTTATTAACTCGGACTTGAGTTTTTCATATTTATTGAGCGCTGGGGGTAGTGTAATAATATCTTCTACCTCTGCTGCATATTGTGGTTCTAGTTGTCCGATGGCGTAGTAGAATTTTGTTACATCGGTGGTCATATTCGCCAACACGAACTGTGCCTCCAGCTGAGCAAACCAGAGTGAGGGTTTTTCAGCGTAGAACGGTGGAATTCGTACGCCAACTCTCCAGGTCTCCGTTCCTCTAGCTCCACCAGAAGTCTCCTCATCAGTCATTGTGAACAGTGCGGGGTCACCAGTATGGTTGTATGAATAGAAGGCGCTGGTAATGAGGGCAGGCGAACGAGCGTGCGTTTGGTGTAACAATGTACGTGTCACTGTCGCAAGTATCGACGATCGATTCCCGCGCGCGCTGCATACGCTTGTGTGCGTATATGGTATGTAGGCACAGATGTGTGCGCGCATCGATTTATTATTGACGGGCGCTTGTTCGTCTGTCCGGCAGTTACAGTTTAAAACATACTGTACGCCACATTAACAATAACTAGGAGCCGAGGATGGGTCGCTAGTTAACATAAGGTTAAATTATAAATTATTTAAATAAAATATTTCACAAAATTCAGTTACTCTTGGAGCACAGAATCGTTTTAAAATGAAATTATTTTTTTAAGCAAATTATAGTTGTTTTCTTTGCAAACTTAAAAAAAAATTAAACGATAATTATGTACTTTTGTAGGTGACATCGATGGTATGTGACTATCTATAACGTCTATGTGTTGTTGTTTACTTCAAATTAACAACTTGGGAGTGTCGTCAATAATTCGACCTGACATCTGTACCCTAATCACTTGTCATTGAAAAACCCTGCGTCATGCTCAGGAGACAAGTTTAAAGAACTTTTTAGTACGAGAAAGGGACTGGGGGATAATAGCTTATATTATTTATCCTGTACCTGTTACCGAATATATATCGTGTTACAAACAGTTGTGCAGTGAGATTGTTTGGATAGAGTTACGTATATTGTCTTTCCATTACCAACTTTTATTTGATTTATGCCTCGTTCGTCCCAATATTTTGTTCCACATTCCAAAAATTTCCTCCTTTGTCCCATAACAATATTCAATTCCTGGTTTGTCCCAATAACTTAAAGAGTTTAAAGTAATTACAGTTAACGAAATAAAGCTAAATAATATTTTATTTATTTATTTTGTTCTTCAAGAGAGACACTATTACGTTTTACCTGTGACTTTTTTGTTTTGAATTATTCTATACATTTGATAGCCACTTTATTGTAGCTATCTTTTGTGACTAATCGTATGCTCTAAACTTTTCTTTGTATTTCAATTCTCATATTAGTTGATGTGACCTTTTTGGAAATGTTTCGTCAATAAATTGGGACATTTTCAACAATTCCAACCGTTTTCAAATTTCAAGCATCCACTATGGAGTGTCCTAAATTTCGAGCATCGTTTCCTACAAATTATATGTAATATATGTATGTACCTACGTCACCTCTATGAGATTCAAAGTATCATGGTGTGGTAATGGTGTGTGACAGTGACACGGCGTAAACATTATCTTTGTACTTAAAGTCACATGATTTTGACGGTCTGTTTGCTTTGGCTGTCGAATAATTTACCCCGGTTCCTTTCCCTGTTAATAAACGAGTTTATTTGAAAAATAGATTATTTTTATGTTTTTATAACCCGTGTCTGTGTTGTCATTCGACGGTTGTCTTGGTGACTAGACTTCCTAATGTAAAAACTACTTCCTTATTTTCCTATACGACTGCGTTAGAAGATTAAAAAAGATCATTCTCTTCACTTTTTCTATTATTTTACATTAAAGTAGTATTTGATCATCTGTGCAATGATGAATTTACACGAAAACATGGCAGAGTTCTGTAGGAAAACATTGTTGAAGATCGCTTGAAATACATTACAGAGAATTCAATATGAGGGACCCAAGATGGCGGTGCCTGGGTAAGACAGGCTTACGAGTATTATAATATGAATAGCAGTGACACGGCAAAAGCAACCAACGTGTCCGCGTCTCGTCACCGTCATGCCATATTAAGAAGAGGCAGTGCAATAATGCCGGCGTCACGCAACCAACAAGCGCAAGCCGATAACGGTGCGATCGGACCTCACAATCTACTCGCACAAGCGTTTCTTGTGCCTCGTTCACATCTAATCCTGACTCATCCTGTTATTTGGGGATATAGATATAATAAACTATGAAACGACATTTAAAGTTTAATGTGTGTCAATTTCTTAGTCTTGAGACTTTCAAATCACTTACAAATGAGCCTATCTAGAACTACCTTAAAATATAACTGCATAACTAACTTAACAAAACGAGGAAAAATTCAAAATTTAAGAAATACATTTTCTTTAAATAAATATAATATGCCGTTATACTAAATTCAAGTAGGTAGATATGCTTTTCACTATAGAAAAAATAAAACAGTGCGTTTGATGATTTCCTTCAGCCCCTCTATTCTGGCAGAATTGGCAGGAAAATTCTAATGTCCCTGGAGTTTCTTGTGTTTATGGGGGATGGTAGCCATCTATCATCTAGTGCCACTATAACTACATATAATAATAATTTTTCTAATAAGAAAAATAATCGACTTAACATTACTACGATTTCAACCAAGCCAGCAAGTATAGTACGTGGATGTTTTTTCCTTAATAGTGTTTTTGGAACAGCAATAAAAATTCTGCTCCCATTCACCATCAACGTTGACTAACAATGGCAGAGTGAGTGGAGCGAATCGTTTGTACTCTGGCTAGTGTATGGCGTGTTGCGGTGTTGCCAGTGTCGAGTGTAAACGCGGCATTAGAAAGCGGTACGCAATATGTGTGCGACCGAATGCGTGAGCGCGTCATGAATAGAAATCACTCACTTTAACAATAACTTTGGAGCTGCGATCACCACGTTCGCCCCGCTCCCTCCGTAATAGCGATGTAATGGGCAAATTACGTCAAAAGCAAGGGTGAACGAATCCACTCTCAGTTTATTAGGCTGATGCATATTTATTTTATGTAGAATGCCCGTTCACCCGGCGGCGTCTCTGTTTTCCTATATTCCAATTTGCTTTTGAATAACCTTAAAGTATATCGGATGCCAGCCTCCGCCCGCGGCTTTTCCGCTCCTTCTTTTTCCTCACTATCGAGACGCAGCGTAGCGTTATGATTTATAGTTTTAAGCTCGGGATTTCATATAAAATGGGAACATTTTAAATGGATAAAAGAGAAATATTAAAGCGTTAAAAGCGAACCGCGATTAAGCGGATTTTCGCCGTGCATTTTCAATGTTCACCAATTTAATTTAGCCCAAGGTACCGACACAATATATCATCGAATACATACAAAATTCGGCTGATGAATTTAAAAAGCGTACTCAGACCGAGACTCCGACTGTACGAATAATATTTATGCCTTCGGCGTTCCGCTGTGCTCCTCCATAACTAAGCTACAAGTTTGAATCCCCGAAGACGGAATTGTTGCCTGTGTTCTCAACTCTTCTCTATTGTACTGAGAATTTGTGTCTGTGGTTAGTACCAAAGTTTACAAAGAAAGAGGCATTAGGAAATCGGATTTAATCTTCGTGAGTACCACTTTGTTGCCGCGAACGTGTTGTCTGCCTGTGTGGGTACCTTCTATGTAATGGCATAGTCACGTTGTATGTTACCAAGAAACCGCAGTCCGAGATACGTCGTACGGTTAACTAGCTGAAAGCACACCATTTTCTTTGTACCCACTACAACTATGGCGAATGAATATTCATGTCTCTACGTTGACAATGAGTCAAACTATGGTGATCCAATTAGGAACTATTGTAGTTAGTGTATAATTTTTACATTACTCTTATTTCTTCTTACTTCAATAGAATGATGTAATATTAGTATTACTTAAATAATATTAGATAACTAAATTTTACTAATAATACCCGACTAAAGGCAGACAAAAGTTTTATAGCAATAAAGATGTCAGGCGTTACATTGCTTATATATATTTTTAATTTTGAATGCGGACGAAGTCGCAGACACCAGCTAGTAACGAATAAATTATTGAAGCGTTACAAACCAAGAAAGCAGCCATCATTGAATGCATCGAAAAAATATGCGAGTCTGGCAAATGGGAACTTTGTTAAATTAGTGAGCAGCTAACTGCATTTATTCAGTCTCGCTCCCTTTTATCAACGAGCACCGGCATTTTTGCATGAATCACTAAAATTCCGTAACGATGCTAAAAGCCAAAATGCAATGCTCATTCGGTGCAAAAATGCAAAGCATTTAATTAAACAGCGCACAAACAAAGCGCTGCAGCGCCAGACTATTGAAATTTAAAGCGCTTTTTTGTTAACAAAACAGAGAATAATGCCTAATGTAAAACTGGATAAGTCCACCTACAAAAAAGCGCCGTCTCGCACAGGGGACACGGGAGAAAGATAATACTTGCCAAAAGGCAAAATATATTTCGCTGTCGCGAAGCAAACGACTCGTCAACGTATGGAAATAAACAAGCATAAATATCGTCTGTGTAGGACATAAATTAATTTTATAAACACGAATTTATTGACTTGGAATTTTTAGTAGATATGTGATAGATCAAGCGTCAGCAAGTAAGAAGGCATTCTAATACATTATAAATGCCAAAGTGAATGTTTGTTTGTTACGCTTTCGTATTTTTTTCCATACACATTGTTAGGAATATAGAAAAGGATATCGGGCACCTTCATAAAAAAAGTACCTGTAGAGGCGTTTAAAGATCACTAACCTCTACAGGTTCGATTGATTAGAAGATATTATATCGATATAGCGTGTTTAGGCTCAATAGACTGTCGGAGGTTAGTTTTATAATTTTTAATTATAGCTTATATAGATATATTATTCAATATAGATTGCCTCTTAATGATTTTTATAAAGCTCAACTGTTATCCAATGTATTGAAGAATATGGCAAATAAGAAAGTCTTAATTAGGCAACTAGAAAGAAATATAATTTTATTATGAAAGAAAATATAACTATTTTACAAATAATAAAACGTAAAGACGGCTACGACGAACAAAACACGTGCCGCGACAATGTGAGCTAACCGCAATAATTTTTGCCTCTGATAGGCGGGACTAATATAAACGACAGACATGTACAGAACGTGTGGCAACAACAGACATGATTGACGGTGAATATGACCGCTGACATTATAAAGGTTAACTCTAGACTAGATAAAGTATCTTTTGACAAATTGGCCATTAGATTGTTCTTTAATTTATATCATTTATGAGATTTTGCTGTAATTGTATCTCAATACAGAGGCCTATTCTGATCTTTTGCTCATATGTCGCAGTATAATCGAGAAAAAAAAACAGATTTTTGTAAAAATTCTAGGTAAGTCGCATATAAACGCTTACCTGTCATAAGTCTTGACCGCTGATTGGTCGAAATGAACGTTACTTACTGAGGGATGAGTTGATTGACCAACCAGAACAGATATTGACCAATCAGCGTTTCATTTTCTAATCGTCCTAAACAAATTGGAATTTTTGCAACGGTCCTGAAAGTACCTCGAATGATTACAAAATTCGTTGTTAGTTTCCTATTATGCGGTTCTTTGTAATCGTACTAGGACTATTGTGAAAATCCGATTTCTTCGAATATCCTGCGACATATACAAGAGCTGATTGTTGCCAACGGTAACTACAACGCGTAGACGGTGGGACGTGCCGACAAGGCAGCGTCGAAGGTCTACAGCTGATGTAATGCACTCTTTCTACCCAGGAACAAGTAGCAAAGACACGTTTATTGTGGGTTGAAGAAATATTAATGAATAGATTACATGATGGACACTTTTGACGCCCTAAAAACTTTAACTAAGGGACGAGAGATTTTTTTTCGATATTTGTTTATTTGCTTGTCTTGATGATGAGCTAAGTTTTATTTTGAAAGATTTCATTTACTTACATTTTGAAAAAATCTAAATAAACACATAAAACAGATGATTGCGGATACTGACAAAATGTGGATATATTTTTTTCTAAACAATATTGCCCACGTAGAGCCGATAGTAATAGGGGTTAAAGTATGAAATTGCCGTTTTATTGTAATAGGTACTTCGAATTGACATAGAACCTTCATGGTTTGAGATTTTTGAGTGAAACTTTTTTCATACGGTACCTATGTAGTTCTTCTTTCAAAAAATGTGCAACATTCGATTATCAACTTTCAGTTGTTTTTTTTATTCAGCTTAGACAATAAAGATGGATACTTCGAAAATTCGTGTGATTTTTGAATACGAGTTCCGACGCGGAACTAACGCGGCAGAAACAGCTCGCAATATTAATGTTGCGTTTGGAGAGGGGACTGCTAATGAACGCACTGTGCGATTTTGGTTTAAACGCTTTCGTGATGGAAACTTCGATTTGAAGAACGAACCACGTGGAAGACCGCCCACACAGGTGAATAACAATGATTTGAAAGAGATGGTGGAAGCCGATCCGAGCCAAACTACCCAGGAATTAGCGGCATGGTTTAACGTTACCTTACCAACAATATTGACTCATTTGCGTCAAATCAATAAAATAAAAAAATATGAAAAATGGGTGCCTCATGATTTGACTGATCTGCAGACTCTACAGGAACTGCAATTAGAAACCATTCGTCACCCTCCGTATTCGCCAGACCTTGCTCCAACGATGGTTACATGAAAAAAACTAGAGGCCAGTTTAGCACAAGGCAATGTGGTGAAATCGAAGAGACTGTTTAAAAATGTCGACGTAGCACAAGGAATAAGTTAAATGTCAGGAGCACTGAGAAAATTGTCATCCACGGCTTGCTTTAGTCGAAAGCCATATTACATGGGAGATTCGTCGGGAAACATTCGGTCACGTAACAGTGAAATGGTCACGTATGGAACACCGCGCCAGAGTCGGCTGAAGCTGGAGGTACATTGCCACTCCGTGCGTATAATAACTTTTATTAAGACTTATTTTACGTCTGGTGAAGCCTAGGCTTTACAATTACGCCCTTTTTTACGTGACTTCTCAAAGTATCCGAGACCTCATATCTTTTTAAGTAATATTTTTTTAATCATTTCTAATTCGCCCTGATGCATCTGTGAGGATTCAGTAAACATAATAATATATGTAGTTATAACCTATGTTCTATGCATTCACTGTAGGAATGAAAGTTATCGTAGAACTTCTCATACCAACAGTTTTTCAAATAGATTCATTTGGTTTCTGAGGTATGAATAAGAAAACTTACAAATTCGGCTGTCTTTTTTATAATATTAAATTATTAAGTATCAAATTAATTTAGATATAAGTAGGTAGGTACTTAAGTAAAGCAAAAAATCATAACATAGATAATTTCCTTTCACATACCTCCGACATATTCTTTTGGTCTCCAATACCAGCTCTTATAAAAAGATACCAGCTCCTTTGAAATATGCGTTTTTCAAAGGGGATTAAGAGTGTTGTTACTTCAAAACACAATAAAAGCCTAAATTGATTTCATCTAACGGAATAATTTAGGAGGAGAAACAAAGTCGACGAGATGAGACGAAATGTTTTGATTACCGCATCAAAAAACGGGGCGAGCAGTTGACGAATTCCATTAGCCGGAGTGGTATAATTAAATCATCTTCGAAATAAACGTTGCCTCTCATTGCGAATGCTTCTATATAAATTTGAGCTCGCAACCATCCGGCCACAATAGTCCGACATCGGAAACTTTGTAATTTATCGTAGCGGCCACGGCAAAACAATCCACAAATTCAAACTATTATAACGGGAAAAGGAACAGATTGAATTGTTAAAGTTGAGATGTTATGAAGTGGACCTTGCGATTTACGGTCCGACCCGCCGCCGGCCACCGGCGCAATATCAGACGCGTCGACTAATTGATGATAAATCACTGCGTCCATTGATAACAAAGCGGCAACTTTCACGCGACTCGAACTAAAAACAAATAGCAAATTTACGTAAACCGACATCGGCCAAGTATTTGCTCGTATTCATAGTCACGCACATACCGCAGCAATTCCAAAGGCGGGGCCCTCTAGAATGCATACGTTTTCATAACTTTAAGTACGCGCACGAAACATGCAAGCACCACTCAAAGTGGCGCCAGTGATATATTCGCAAACTTCACCCTTTCGCGCAGTCAAGGAAAAGATATCTGTAGCAAACGTCACAAGTAATTAAGAAGCGAGCCACGCTTTGTCCCGCCGGGCCCCAGGGACGACTCGGGGAGCTTTCTGCGCCTCTCCCCACTTACATAATTTCTCTTAACTGCATAATCGATATCTACGTGTCGCTCTAATCCCGTCTAGACGTTGACGCGGTCGTTCATAAAGTCTGTAACGGATTGCGTTTCGAGAGGTTCGCAAGTAATGCAACTCCGGTAGCCCATCCCACTCTCTCGAAAACTGCTAAGAGGACTCGGCATGAGTGTTTTCAATGAACACTATCTTGCTTACACGCGAAAATTTTGCGAGCCACTCACTCGACAACGAACCGTTAATAACTCCACTATTAACCTCTCGCGACATTTCTGAATTGGCTAAAACTTGAGGCAACGGGCATTTAATTAACGATAAATGTGACAGCGAACGAAACGCGAGAGGGTCGCTAGCCAAACGGAGCGCCTCTTCATTAATGGGTTCAACGAATTCGAGAAAAGTGAAACGACAAAGTGAGTCCTTATTCCCGGATCTGCTACATGGATGAGAAACACGACACAGGAAATAGACACAAATTCGCATCGGCTTACTAAAAACAAAAAGGAAAGGAACTACCGACACTGTCACTCTCAGAGGACCGCCCTCGGCCCAAATTCGGGGCTCGTTAGCTCGAAATTAATAACAAAATTTGTAGAGTGTACGTGACAGCAGGACCGTTTCTCGTCACACTCGTTTAGCCGGCTCGGCTGAAAGACTACGATATTTGAGACGCACTGAAACTGTGCGGAGCGCTCTTCATTTGTAGGAACTATAAATAATTAATTAGCCGCGGTCCCCGGAGGGACGACGTCGTTCAGTTTACCCATATCAAGGCTGTGACATTTTAATGAGCTTTTAAACGTCCAGCCACGTGAGCCCTGAACCTGCTGTTACATAAATAATTAATTGATTATCAACTATGCACAAAGATGTGTAGCGACATATGGATATTCTACATTTCATGTAATATAGCGAAGAAGAACGGAGTCGGATAACAAACGTGGGTTATTGGACGCGCTGACGTAAATCGGTGCATCTAATCATGGCGCGACGGACTGGGCCACGATTCCTAGATAGAGAGTTGGAAATCAGTTTGCCACTATTGAATTATACGAGAGCTGCAAGCAGGACGTCATACGCCGAAGTTTAATCTCCCAGAGCGGCGGGCGGGCTTATTATGCAAATAGTCGACGAGGCTCCTCGGTCATCTTACAGTCACGTACGTCGTGGCACGTCCCGGTTGAGACCGAGCGCTGTCGGCGACAGCAGACTCTCCCGCTCGCTATAATCGAGGAGGTTCCCTGCCATATGTTTACCAACACCCACGCAAAACGGCAACAGATCGAATTCATGTCCCGGCTGAGACTGGACATGTAACTGAACTTACATTGTACTTCAGTTGCAAAGCCTATAATAACAAAACAAGCTACAATTGAAATCAAAACTAATCCCCAACTACTTTCTATTGAGCCCAAACACGCTATATTTGGTGTGTTATAAATAAATAAATATCTTCATACATTCCACACAGCACCATCTAGTTCCACATTAAGCAACTAATGCTTGTATTATGGATACCAGACAGTACTAGACAGTTTATAATATGTATAATACATACATATTATAAATACAAAACATCCATGACTCAAGTACAATGGTAAAATGTTAACACATAAACATTTGCCCCTAGCGGGATTTGAACCCACGACCGTTTGGTTAACAGCTAGGGTTACTAGCCACTAGCTAGACCAAACGTGACGTGTGTCAAAGTTGCTAAGGAGTTGGTTATCCCGCTGACTACTAGCTGTTATGGAAATACCGCCGAAGTAAGAGCATACCAAATTTAAAATCCATCGAACATGTGGAAGATAGTAAAATCAGTTTCACAGACGGATCATAGATACATAGACACGCACGTAAAACTTATAACACCCCGTTTTTGCGTCGGGTGTAAAAAAAGATACAATTCAACCACCAAAACACGGATAAAACTTCAACTACATCAATTTGTTGCCACCGAGGTTGAATTATAAAATGAAGAAGACATCGCAAAAACTAATGAGAGCGAGAGGAAAATCCAACTCTTTCTTTAGAAGAAAAGCCAACCCCGACGAGCGTTAATTAAGCGAAAATCGAAACGTCAAAGCTCGGCTCGGGCTTTATGCAAATTCGTTAGAATTGACTTTCGTGTCTACATCCTTAGAATTTTTACCGCTTTCAAGGCGATTGTCTGAACGAAGCAATTAGTAGGCGATAAAGACGTTCATCCGTTACACGTGACGCCACTAAACTTTAACTTTCCGCAGACATTATATACATTGTCCGCAATCAACCAAGAACTTAGAACTTAAAGCGATGAATTGCTTTGAAAACTTTTACCCAACAACCCTAAAGGCATAGATTTAACATACAAAAATAATACCTTTTACAAAAATTTGCATGAAACTCCTACGTGTGAGGATAGAGTATCGGCTATAGTTTTAAATTCTATAAGGATTCAAGTGTAGCTATATCGTTACCTTGATTGGCTAGTCAGTTAACTCCATTTCAATATTTTTTGAGGTGACACTTAAAATATTTTTATTAACGTTATTTTAGGTTTCTTCATATAAAAAATATTGTATAATTGTTTTAAGTCTCCTGAAAAAAAATTTGAAATAAAGTTTGCCGACTTGCCAATTATGTTAACGATATGTACTACTTATATTAATACATTACAACATAAGTGCATATGTATGTATACATATGTGCTAGTTCGATAACAGTTTAGCGATATTATTTGTTCGGTGTATTATAAATATGAGTAGTGTTGGCAATGCTTCGCAGCTAAAGAAGGGCAAGCGAGGTCTGTCGCACCTCGATACCGGTGCGAACCGTTAGATTGAACTCTGCTGCGCCCGCGACTTAGCAAAGCCCTGGACAAACTGGCTGGTGGAAACTGTACATCGAACACCTTCATCACAAAACAGTAAACGGGAATAACAGCTTCATTAACGCCACGTTAAAGGTGGCGTAGGGCTAATTTAGAGCCTAATAATAACAGTAATAAAAATAGTTAACTTAATCTTACATTTTTAAATTGAAAACAAATATACCTAACAAAATTACCAAATAAAATTCTCAAAAACATGGTGAAAACCGCATCAAAATCTATTACGATTACAAAGCGAATTTAAAACCCAGATAGCAATATATATGGATGTATTTTAAATTTTAAAACCGTTTTAAAGGAATCAGTCGCCTCACATTGCGCCCTGGCGTGCTCGATTCCTATTGAAAACATATCGTATACATACTAATATGAACAATGCAAATGCTTGTGATTTTACAAGCAAGGTATATTCACGAGGCGAACAAAAAAATCAATCTGTAAGCACAGTCGCCCAAGTAATGTAACAAGGCTGAGCGTTCGTACAAATTTTTGTTGCCCATATCGTGAGAAGGGGCATTTAGCGCTATACTTTTTAAGGTAAATCGCGTGATATCAATAGAATACAAGCACTATAAATTTCTTTGTCACTTAACTTACTGGATAACCGGGTAGTTGGTTTATTGAGCGTGACGCACTCGCCCGCAGGTACGATGTCACTGATAAACCAGCGGTGATTCGGTCTTTTGGGTTTAAATTTCTTTATTCTAACATTTAAACATCAAAAACCAAATTATAATATAAGACATTGAAATATTGTGCAGGACCAGACATGCCTCGATAACTTGAATCTGAACTCTCCGAACGATTTAGCATTTTATATAACTAAAGGAAATTTATTACAAACTTGTGCTTCCTCGAAAGTAACAATTTTTTTTAATTGCTTTACGTGGTTTTGGTTAAACCACGTAAAGCAAGATAAGATTTTGGTAAAACAAGATAGCTTGTTCATCTAGTTGCGTAGTTGTGAAGTATTACATAGATTACTGTTGTACCGGAACGCCTATTTCAAGTAAGTGAAAATTATTTTACATACAAGTATACACAACAAGTATGCCCAGCAAGACACGTTTACGATACGGTAGATACAAGTTTTAAATAGCACACATTATGTTGATAAGAAACCATTATCACTCAATGAGTATAGTTGGAAGTCCAGCAGTAGAACTTAATTTATATACAATGGGAGTTAGAAAGTTATAGAGACTGGCAGGCGTTGCTTACAGAAGTAAGTCCGTGGCCAGCGGTTTCTACCGATAAGATAAGGGCCGCGGGCCGACACTGGACCAAGGCTGCTTCTGAAAGATCCCATTGGAATATTATGGGGAAAGTCTATGTCCAGCAATGGACTCCTACGGCTGAGATGACGATAGAAGCTAAAAAAAACAATATCCACTTGATAAAATTTAATAAAATTACATTTTAGAAACGTCATTATTAATACTTATACTTTAAACTACTATTCGTGGATATATTTTAATATTGGAACAAATAGAGCAAATCAAAATACATTTAGTCCATTAGGACCGCATAAAGATGCTAACTTGTAAAAAAGTGGTATGTAGAAGCCTTTTTTGCTTCTATGTGACGCAGATATCACAAGCGTAAATTATACTTAGGAGTTGTTTGTCCAGCGCTGACCGTGTCGTCGACAAAAAGTACGAGAAATCGCAACAAGAATTCTAAGACCTACAAGTATCCAGTGGGCGGAACACTTGGCTAACTACACCATTACTGTGAGGCGTTACGTTGTGGTAGCCAAGAGAAGTTGGCAGACCACCAGGCAGATGGTAAAAGATAATAAGTAGAAAATAAAACAAAAAGCGGTGATAATGGTCAAGTTCGCAGCACAAGAAAAGTAAGAAGCGAAACGTTAAGATGGGAAAATAAATTTCGGAGGATAGATGTGGTGAACGCCTCCGCAACTCCATGTGAGGTTATTTACAGTAATAACAATATGCAGTGGAAAGCCGCCGGTTGGCAACCTCGCCATTGTCGCGTTCAGAGCTGGCGTAATGGACAAATAATGTGCACGTCGGGCAACCATTATAATGTTATTTGAGGGCAAGCAATAGCCGAGGCGGTTTGTTTCGTTTTACTCAGTTGCCAACCGTTTTGAATCAATAAAATTCTTTATTTAAATCACTAGCGGCGGCTTCAATTCGGTGTCGTTTGTTGACGCATTCACTCAACGTTTTATGATAGCATGCTCAACTATAGCGATGTCATTAATGCGAAGAAAGATTGTCAGTTGTTATGTGGCGAAGGACTCAAACTGCTTTTTAAAAACTAATGAATATATTTATTGCTAAAACTAAATTACAAGATCAACTTAATAAGATATGGAATAGATTTCAGAAAGGATCTTGCTCTCTCGAATTCGGAACGAGGAATGAATGCGAGGGAGTCGGGACTGATCGTTTTGTTAGTTGCTTATTTACCAAAGGAACAAAGGAATGGTATGGAAAGTTACTGGAGAGTGATTTAGGGAAGTTAGGATATTACATAATTAGTCTATCTAGTTTATATATACTTAACTAATTATAGTTTACATAATTACATAACGACAAATGCATAATAATGATTATATAACACCTCCCCCCTTAGAACAAAGATTGGGCATTTTTGCCCGATTTTTGAGAGTTGGGTTCTTCGTCTTCGTCTTCTGAGATGCACGACGTCGTTGCTGAAGAGATGGTGGCCATGGGGATGGAGACGTTAGTTCTGCGTTGGCTGCGCGATGAGTCGAAGCAGTTATTAAATATCTGTATGCAATTGCTATCCGGCGTTTTTTGTCTGCGTCGGATGATTCTGGTTGGGCAGGAACAATAGCATTTTAGTAGTATTATTCCGAGCATTACAAAACCCGTGATGAGATAGGACCATGAGAAACTTGATATTGTTTGTTGAAGTGGTTTTTGTTCATTTAATTTTCGTAGTTCTTCTGAATATTCATTTAAATGGTGTTTGATTAACTTGAGTGAATCTAATGGCATTTCGTTTAATGATACTGGTAGCAATTTTGTAGATTTCAGCTCCTCTGTGTTGTCAAAGCAGTCTTCGGTTCTAATGTCCGGTATGATTATCGGTGATGTTATGTTTTCTTCTGAGAAATGGAACGCCGAGAGAGTGCTGTATCCCGTATGCAATTTGCAATTCGGTCGCAATTTTATCAGGCCGTTTCCTTGTAATGTATGATAGGTGATTTGTTCGCCGCATTGCAGGATGCATCGCGTCACTTCGCTTAGTACGTAGAGCCATTTGTTATCGCTCAGGGGCTGGAACGTGTTGATGGTTGCAGGAAAGGTCGTCGTAGTGCAGGATCGTGGTATTGCTGTGGTGGTGCTAAGTAGCATTTGTACGTCGCAGATTGGGCGTGCTGATGAGTCGTACACCACGATTTCCTTGCAGACCCTTTTTCTTGGTGCATATGTCCTGCAGTTTTCCAGCGAGCTGGTCGAAGCGTATTGTTGACCGTCCTGGCTAGTGGCTATATACTTGTGCTCTGGGAGAATGGTAGTGTACAGGGAAGAGTTGGAATGCGGGATAGGGATGGAGTAGATGTGGTATAATGTTAATGGCAGTTTAGAGACAAGGGGGAAATTTATAATATACACTAATCTATCTGAATATACATAAGCTGAGAACGTAGAGGAGTCTAATATAGTGTGTATGTTGTTTATCGTTACGGGGGCCACCAGGGTTTTTGTGCTTCTTATATGGTTTGATAAAAGGAGTTCTTGATATAATTTATTTAAGTTTATGATTGAAGGGTGGATCGTGTTTGATTTTGCAAATAAGATACTAGTTAGAGAGTCGTCGATTTCACCTTCAAGGCTTGTCACTAACTCTAAAATTTGCAGAGAGATAGCAGATATGTCTTGACTGAGTTTAATGCTGTATATGATTTCTCTTGTTGTGTTCAAGTAAGAATTTAGACGATCAATGTTTTCATTTAATACTTGTTCGTCAAAATATATTTTAAATATGGTCTCATTAAAATTACTTATGGTTGACGAGGTTATTTGTAGTTGTTTTTGCATTAGATTTGATAGTTCTAATTCGCGTCTTTCTAGCTTGTCGATGCAGTCGTTGTAGTGCTTGGCATCCCTTGCATCGGGCGTGCCGATAAGCCATTTGAGCACTGAACCAAATCCATCGAGTAGCTCCCTTTTGTTACGCGAATTCTTTCCTAAATACATGTTTAATTCGGATAATCGGTTTTCGATTTTATTTAGATTTATGTTCAGGAATGTTTTAGTTGATTGTACAAAGGGGAAGTTAGTGACATTGGAATAGATTGAATGAAACTTGTTAGACAAACGTAAAAGGGATTCTTTGGCTATGAAAATGGGTTTTAAGTCTTTGTAAATTATTAATTTCCAGGATTCCTCTGAAGAGTGTAATATGCCTTCTTCTTGGTAGAATAGGCCTGAATATGAGGGCAGAGGCTCGGTTATTGTTTCGTTGCCCATTATGATGCCTGTGGTTGCACTGCAAGAGAGGATAAAGTAGTGTCAGAGGCTTGTTTGGGAGTCTGTTTACTGATAATTGCGTTTCTTATATAGACATAGAGTTTGTACAAAAGAATATAGATTACTAATTTAATTATAGAACATATTATAAAGCTAATATAAGGATTATTTGTATACTCGTATAATGTATCGCTAAGGCTATGAGTCCTAATCGTAGGAGAGGTGGGGTGAGCCGTTATTCGTGCTACCCTGAAACAAAATTTATTCACTAACTCTAAGTTACTTAAGCTATCTTAACATCATAATTGGATTCGCGATGGTGGTAATGAAGTGATCCTAACATATATGCATGCCCTATTAACTTTGTTCATGAAGTGGTCTTAATCTATTTGCATGCACCGTTATGTTTCGGCCAAACTTTCGAACCACGTAGTTTTCATTAAAGCCTATTCTAATGATGGTATAGGGGCCTTCCCACTTACAATCGAGGTTGTTTGGATTAGGTACTTTCAACATGACTTTGTCGCCAATGTTGAATTTCGCTATATTTTTGATATTGCTGTCGTAACGTTCCTTCGCTTTGTCCTTCATGTTTTCGACATTTCGTCGGGCTATTTCGCGTGAAACTTTCAGTCTTTCGTTTAGGTCATTTAGGTAGTCATGAGTCGTATAGTCATCGTTTTGTTTCAGTGAATATAGAGTACGGGGTTTGTAACCGAAGAGTAATTCGTGGGGAGTGAAACCTGTGGATTGGTTAACTGAAGTGTTGTGACAAATAACAGCGAACGGTATTATCTGATCCCAGTCGTGCTGGTTACGTGTATGGTACATCCGGATATGGTCCCTTAATGTAGCGTGGAATCGTTCCAATGAGCCATTGGTTTGCGGATGATACGCGGTGCTGATTGTATGGTTTGTGCCAAGTAACTTCATGAGTTGTTTCATTATGCTGTTCACGAATTCGGTACCCTGGTCGGAATGGAACCGCTTCGGTACACCGTAGTGTTGGCAGAATGTTAAGAGATGTTTGGCTATTGTAGTAGCTAATTTGTCAGGAATAGGGTAGGCTTGGACGAATCGAGTGAGATCATCTTGCAATGTAAGGATATATCTGTTGGATTCATTTGTGGTATCTGAATAGGATACTAGGTCGATTGTGACACGCTCGAATGGTTGAGTGGAAGATGAGGTGATGACCATGGGGGCTTTGTAGGATTTTCTCTGGATTTTGTTACGTTGGCATATCTGACAATTTTCGACGTAGTTTTTGATTGTCTCGGTCATCCCTTTCCAAAAATAATCGGTTCGTATTTTTCGTGTAGTTTCTATGATGCCACGATGACCTGAAAGTGGGTCGTCGTGATATGTCTTAAGGATCTGAGGTATCTCCTCTGGATTTGGGAATTTGACTCTACTTTCGCAGATTGTGATTTCGCACTCGTAAGTGTCTGCTAGATAAGCTGTTATATGTAACTGTTCGTTTTCTGAAAGGTTACAAGTTCTATCGTTTCTCAAATCAGGGACAAAAAGTGACTTAATATCATGAGTTTGTAAACAGTGAAGTAATGTTTTAAAATAGCTTTCACTGTTCCAAGGGTCGAAGTGATTGGGTCTAGAGCAACCAAATAACATATTTTGTTTTTTGTCAGAAACTAATAAATCAACATCGTATAAGTGTCTTTGTTTATTTAAATAAGGGTCTACTTGAGAACACATGGCTATGGCTTGATTAAAAAGGTCGTTTTTATCTGAGATTTCACAAGAAATTGGTATAAGAATGTTTTTATGGCGTTCGTCTAAGAGTTGGTCTGGTGAAATATGGAGGTTAGAAGTGTCGAAACTGTAAGGGCTGATTTCCAAGAAGCGTTCGTAATTTATCTGTAGGTAATCGTCATCTGTGAGGTCGATAACGTTGGTGCTTAGGACGGGAGGGCGTGAGAGTGCGTCTGCGTTGGTATTATTTTTACCCGCTTTGTATATAACTTCGTATTCGTATTCTTCGAGTTTGAGTCGCCAACGAATTAAGCGACTCCCAGGGTCTTTAATAGAAAAAAGCCAGGTTAGAGGCTTATGGTCAGTTATGATTTTAAACTTTCTGCCGAATAGATACGGTCTGAAATGTTTAACTGCCCATACTATGGCTAGCAACTCGCGTTCAATTGTTGAGTAATTGGATTCGGCTTTGTTTAAGGTTCGTGAGGCGTACGCGATAGGTAAGTCCTTACCTACTTCACCTTGAGATAGTACAGCGCCAATTGCGTGTAAAGAAGCGTCGGTGGTTAAAATGAATTCTTTTGCGAAATCGGGATATTGTAATATTGGTGGGTTAGTAAGAAGGCGTTTACATTCGTCGAATGCTGCCTGTTGAGTTGTGCCCCATATAAAAGGGGTGTCCTTTTTTAGAAGACTCGTGAGAGGTTTCGTGAGTTTGCTAAAGTTCGAAATGAAACGGCGATAGTAACCTGTAAGGCCTAGAAAAGCTTTTATATCTTTGCATGATTTGGGCGTAGGAAAATCTTTTACGGCTTGGACCTTGTCTGGGTTAGGCTTGACACCTTCATTAGAAATTATATGACCGAGATAAGCGACTTCGCGCCTGAGAAATTCGCATTTATCGGGCTGTACTTTAAGGTCGAATTGCCTAAGCCTAGAAAATACTTCACGGAGTTTCTGTTCATGTTCTTGGAGACTGGAAGCGAAGATCACTATATCATCAAGGTATACGAAACATCTTTCACCTTGTAAGCCTGACAAGACAGAGTCCATTACTCGCTGGAATGTTGCGGGTGCATTTTTCAGTCCGAAGGGCATTCGCTTAAATTCATAATGACCATAGGGCGTATTGAAACCTGTTTTAGGAATATCGCTCGGGTCTACTTCCAGCTGGTGAAATCCTGAGGCTAAATCTAAGGTCGTGAAGTACTGGGAGTGTCCTAGTTTGTCAAGAATATCTGTGATGTTAGGGAGTGGGTAACTGTCTCCTATGGTGACGTCGTTTAGCTTACGATAGTCAATCACTAGGCGCCACTTTTGTTTCCCGGAGGCGTCTTGTTTTTTGGGAACGACCCATATTGGGCTACTCCAAGGGGAGGAACTAGGTCTTATGATATCTTGATCTAGCATTTTCTGCACTTGGGTTTTCACTTCATTCTCATGGACTTGGGGAAAACGGTAAGTTTTCGTATGAATGGGAGTATCGTTTGTGAGAGGTATTCTATGTTTAGTGTGATTACTGAACGTTAATGCGTCGCCTTCGATGAAAAATGTATCTGAATATTCAGTAATTATTTTATCTAATGAGGCGGATTCTTCATCATTTAAATGTTCCCGCCTAATGAGGGATAGTATTTGTTCTTGTCGGTCAGTAATGGATACGTGATTAATGCTGTTTATCCATTGCTCATTGACGTTAGTTGTGTGTTCGCTCGAGATAAAAGGAATGACTTTGATATTTGGGACACTAATGACTTTGTCTAATTGAGTGGTATTTGCACAAGTGATAAGAAATGAATTGTTTTTAACGTCGACTAAGGCGTGGGGAATAACAACACCATTATCTAACGTTTGTTTTTCTACTATAGCTGTTCCGGAATCAATGCTATTAGTATTACACATAATTACTGTTTCTGAGCGGTTACTAAGGGCTTGCTGCGTCATACTAGGGATGATCTGTGTCCTCTCGCTTAAATGGTGTAATTTATAAGTCTTACCACGTATTCTCATGGTTTTAGATTGAATGAAGAGGTTGCAATTAAACTTAGACATGAGATCGTTACCCATAATGCCATCGGCCTTTATGTTGAGATTGGCGACATGGAATTTGAACTTAGGTAAATCATCTAAAGAGATATAGGCAGTACCTAGGGTTGTGACTGGAGATTGAGTACTGGAAATACCTACGATTGAGGCTGTATCGAGTTGATTTATCGTAGATGTGCCTATCTTGTCTTTTCTGATCACTGAGATTCCTGCCCCCGTATCGATTAAAAGGGTTACAGGATTGCCTTCTATGGAGAAAGTGCAATGAAGGAGATTCTCGGGAGGTACGTCATTTAATGCGGGAATGGTAAATACTTTAGACTTGGGCTTGTAATTAAATGACTTAGATTTCGACTTAGGCTTTGAGCGATTTTTGCGAGAAACAGTGGATTTGGTAGATTCAGTGGATTTAGTAGATTCAGTGGATTTGGTAGATTCAGTGGATTTGGTAGATTCAGCGGATTTAGTAGATTCATTATCAGATCTGGGCGACGAAACAGTGGGATTAGAGAAATCGAAGATTTGCATATCTGTTTGGGTAGATACATCCTCGTATTGTCTCCGATAGACTGATAAATTATTTCGAGGTTGTATCTGACGATATGCGTTGCGAGGCTCATGTCCTCGGTTAGTAGGAGTTAGGATGCGTAGTGGATTTGCATGACAAACAGGATTTTTCCTTACTGATGGGGGTTGTTGGATACTTGTGAGGGGGTCGGTGAGCAAGGCATTGAAACGATTTCCAACGAGTTGCTCGCCTCGTTGGTCGCCCACGAGTTTAAATGGTTCATCGGAGTTGGAGGTGCGGGAAGGGCTCGTTGAGTTTGATTGTTTTTCAAACTATTATTGTAAGCCCTTTTACGGCACTCGGAGATTACGTGTCCTAAATTTTTGCAATAATTGCAAACTTTAGTAGACGTTTGTGGTCTGTCGAAGTTATTATGTGTCGCCCTAGGTTGGGACGAGGGATTGTGTGCAAAGCGATTTGAATTATCGTTTCGTGTAGGTCGGTCTGTTGGTCGTGGAGTCAATGTTTTAAACAAGGATTGTTTGGCTCTGATCATGGCGCGAACTTTGTCTTCTTGGCGAGCAAATCGGCCTGCTTCTGTAAGAGTGTTAAACTCTCTTACTCGTAGCATTGAGCCTATTTCGGGGTGGACTCCGTTAACAAAGACGCTTAGCGCGGTCTCTTCGGTCGCGTCTAATCGTCCTTTAAGGGAACTGTCTGAGATTTCGGCATTTAATTTCTCGATAATTTTACACCTACATAGATCTACTCGGTGGAGATATTCAGTTATAGTTTCATTAGCCTTTTGGTGCATCGACTGTAACTCTAAGTTTAAATGAGCTATGGTTTTTACATTGGAAAATTTTTCGATTAAAAATGAACATAGTTCGGTCCATGTTTTGTATTGTCTACTATGGACATCTGATGCGGCTGAACCGACAATATTATTTAATGTGTATACAAGAAGCACAGGAACCTGTTCAGGTGTGGCTAAATCAAAAGCTGAGTTACATGACCTAACAAATCTATAAACTTCGTTACTATTTCCGGTATCGAAGCATGGGATTAGCTTTAATAGAGTCGAAATGTCGAGTGAAATCTTTGATTGCGTTTGTTCTTCAAGAGGTGATTCTTGTTTAGAGATATTTATGTATGGCATTGTGTTGACATGAAAATGAAATTAGTGCAAGAAGTAATGTAAATTATAGAGTGTATTATATGATATGGTATGATATAAGGATACGGTGGAAGCAAAAATATGGAAGAGGAACACATACAAAGAAATAGAATTGATATGGGATATTCGAGCGACAAGTTAAGTCCACTTACCACAGTAACAGTAGTATCAGGAGCTGCATGTTCGGCGAAGATATTTCAAAAGCCTTCGGCTACCACGTCGTTCTTTAGGCGATGCTGGTCCTGTTGCAGATCGACGCGTTGTTCTTCGTCTTAGCTTTTTGCAGATCCTACCGACTGCGCCAATTTGTTATGTGGCGAAGGACTCAAACTGCTTTTTAAAAACTAATGAATATATTTATTGCTAAAACTAAATTACAAGATCAACTTAATAAGATATGGAATAGATTTCAGAAAGGATCTTGCTCTCTCGAATTCGGAACGAGGAATGAATGCGAGGGAGTCGGGACTGATCGTTTTGTTAGTTGCTTATTTACCAAAGGAACAAAGGAATGGTATGGAAAGTTACTGGAGAGTGATTTAGGGAAGTTAGGATATTACATAATTAGTCTATCTAGTTTATATATACTTAACTAATTATAGTTTACATAATTACATAACGACAAATGCATAATAATGATTATATAACACAGTTCACTTCGGTGGCATTCAACTCGAGTGCTTTCAATTTATATTGGATACTGTATTTCAGTACATTTTCTACAACGTGAATGACTATTTGAATTGTTATCGCTTTTGACAAGCTATTTTCTCATAAATTTGGTAAAGAAATACCAAAGACCTAATTGAAAACGTATTATTAAACCACGAGCCAAACAGCACGTTGTAATTCAAAAAGATTTTAAATAGAAAACAATGAAAATTGTTTTGTAAACTCTCAATATTTATGCGGCAAATAATATATAGTTCCACAAATACGACTTCATCTCCTCCGCCCGTGTTTTCCTACTAACTTCCACGTCGGTGCCAAAAACAAGCATAAATTTCTCGAGCGCCGCTTATAAATTCAAAATGAATATAAATCCCTTTCATCGTAAAACAATATGGATTAACACGGTACGCTTGTACTCAAGAAGAAGACTAATTACAAGCAAGTCGGCGGGAAGATCGGAGCGCGAAGCCCGGAGGCAGCAACAATTATAAATTCAACAAAGTTCCCCCGCACACTTCAGTGTAGCGTCATGCCTTTGAAACTGAACTACTATTTTGAAGCTCAGAGCTCCCACTCGAGAGCGTCTAGCTTTCAGGCGCTTTTTATTCCACCCTGACAGTATTACATTTGTACTGTCACAGACGGAAACTACGACATAAATCTATAATCACACACCTATCCGAGACTAGTCTTCGCAGACTAGACACCTTAGACTTTCGCTGACAAACAATGGATGCATACCGTAAAATAAAACCGAGCTTCTGTTGTTTAGATTTCAAAATTGTCGATAAATAAGTGTGGGAGGGCGCAGCTGTAGCACGCAGCTTATAAACGTAGCCTGCCTTTATTATGCCACCCTTTTATGAACTGCCGTAAAATAACGTCAAGCAAATTGTATTTCAGCGAAGATACAGATTACAGAGCGCACTTCTCTTCAACTATCTTTCAAAACCTATTCTTAACTATTCTTCCTTAACGCTCACCTGGTAAATTAGGTTAAGGAAAAAGGTTGAAAGGGGTTTTTGCGGATACGCAAACATCAAACTATTTCCAGGAAAAATAATCTGGCATTTTTATAGGGGGACTTAGGCCGCGCGTTGAAATAGGATCCCTCAACGTAACAACGGATGAATTTGCAAAAAAAAATGTGATTGCCTATTCTACTTGAAATAAGCAAGATATTTTTAGAAAACTGAACTTTTTTTTATTTAAAACTCGTTTTGTTATATTACACAAAACTTAAGGTCGGCTGGCAGCCTGACGGCCTAACGTAACTTGTGTTTATAGGAGACGGTTGGCTACCGTCTCCTATAAACACAAGTTACGTATCTCTTACTAGATATCGTAACACAACTGCATGGGTCCTGTTTGTTGTTTTTCGGTGGTTCTGCCACTAAAACTATCTGACTGTCTTTGTCCAGACTAATTTCCGAAATAGCTGAACCGATATTTACGAAACCTCCATTGGTAGTCAGAACACTAACAGAATATACTGTACACATATTTAGTGTTCCCACGAAACAATTTAAAATCTGTTCTCTAAAAAACATGTGGACGTACAAAGGTTTAAAGTAGTCTAAAACACATGTGAAGGTAACCGTTGAAAATACTTAAATATTATTATCATGGTTTGAGCCAACATCCTTATCAACATAAATTAGGAGCAGCCAAGTACAAAAGTTAATCCTGGTTTAAAACCTTTTAAACACTTACGACGTTAACGACAATGTGTTAAACCAAGATTAACGGTAAGATTGGTCATCCGACGCCATGTTATTACAATTCTCCGTTAATTATCAACACAATTAAGATAATGTAAACTTATATCGGATGTTTGCCTTTTGGCATCTTGACAGGCTATCTAATAAACACACTCTTATCTACAATGTTTTATACAAATAGCTACATAGGTACACGTCTTCTAAACAAATTACTTAATGTTTATATTACTCCCTAGAATTATGCATTTGGGTTCGCTCGCATGAAGTTAAAAATTGTTCTTATTTTTAATGACATGAGTCTATATATATTTAAATGATATTTGACCTGTATTTGACATACAGGTCAAATTTGTAGTGATATTCACGCGTCCTAAAATAAGTTATATAAATGCAAAGCGCAACCTAAAACAAATCCTATGCCAGTACATTGGCTATGTGTATGGAATAGACCGGGATCTCTAGTCTCTAGTCTATCTGCCCGTCTGGTCCAGGGCTAGTACAAGTTTTCAGAGCATACGGCCAACCTCTAGTAGTGGAACTGGATTTCAAAATTGGAATGGAAATTATG
Organism: Synanthedon andrenaeformis; assembly: GCA_936446665.2. Classification (NCBI taxonomy): domain Eukaryota; kingdom Metazoa; phylum Arthropoda; class Insecta; order Lepidoptera; family Sesiidae; genus Synanthedon; species Synanthedon andrenaeformis. The sequence goes on along the minus strand of OW387786.2, from coordinate 1,340,640 downwards.
GAGTAATGGAAATTCAAAAATTTCCATTGAAGTAATGGAAATTTTTGAAGATGTACTTAGTCTAAGTTCATCCTCAAAAATTTTCGCATTTATATATTGGTAAGATTATTAGTGGAAAATGTTGTGGTGTTGTATATAACTACTTCTTACATCAAATTGATACTTATCAGCTTATATCAGCACATCAGTAAATACAGTATACATATAATGCAGGAAATTTATTTACCTGTTTTTCAATAGCCTGAAAATCGCCAATTGAGAGCGCTAAACAAATTATTATGTATTAAATAAAATAAATTGTCTTAAATAAATAAGTAACAATGGCCTTTAAATATATACCTACCTAATTGACTAGTTAAAACAATAAACTTCAAACAATCATTCTATTGCTAATAATGGTAATATTATCAAGAGGTCAGCTTCAAGTACCAAAAATCCCTTCAAGACTATTACGAGAGAGAGAGTAACAAGTAAGTAGTTACTATTTATTGCATTACAATGAGTGAGTACTGAATCTGAATCCCATTGCAATATAACTAATCCCTTTTCAAGTACTGGTACTTCATACTGTTCAGTTTGTTACCGGAATATGCATATTGTTACCAAGTTTCCAATATTGCTGTATTAACTAGTCTTTATACTTTTAAACACCCAATCTCATTTCTATTCTAAATAGTATAAAACAAAGTCTGTTTGCCCTCCAAGTTCTTTCAAAGAATCAAATGTTTTTGATGCGGTTTTAAATATTTTGAGGGGAACCAAGGTATATAGGTAATCGTAAATAGGGGATAAATATCAGTGTTTTAAACTTAAGTAGTCAAAATACCACATCGAGGGCTATTTCAATTTTAGTTATTTCAAGTCTATTATTGCACGTGCGTGAAAAGATAGGTAGGTAGAGTTGCTAATGAAAACCTCCAATGTATTTCAATTCGCTTATAGCCATGGATCTATGATATTTATTAAAAGATGTCCAACGTATTAAAGTAATCTCGTCCCATTAATTTCACACTATTGTATTAACAGAGCGACTAAAAACTTCAAAGGCGAACTGTTTCAACTTCATCCGAATAAAAGATAAGTTATTAGAAAAAATAAAAGACTAATCACTCAGTGCCAGGCTTTTGTCACGTTCTCGAGTTAAGACGTAATCCTTATAGGGTAATTCCATAGTCACTGACGTAACATTTGAAGGTAAAATCTAATTTAGGATGCAAATTATTTTTTCTACATTAAGAAAAACTCAGTATTTTAATTATTACATATATTTTTATAATCAGTAGTAAAAGTATTGATGCATTATTAATGCCACAAAACTTAACTAAAACATTTTAAAAACAAATAAAGTACTTGTCACTGACGTAACACGTAATGGCCACAACTTTTTGGTAGAGATACTCAATCAAAAAATTTTCTGAAAGTAAGAAAGGGTTTAGTTATAAAAAAACATTACTTCTACGCGGATAGATACTTAACCATTAGGTTGATTGCGTTTTCAGATAACGACACTAATAAAATAATAAAAAAATAAACTTCCTGTCACTGACGTAACATAATTTCGTCACTGACGTAACTAGTAGGAAATGTATGAGAATAAACAGAATTAAAATGGAGTAGAAAATTTAAAGACGCCTCTATCATTAACAGGATCTGGATGATCTAACTTCTTTATGGCATTTTCCTTTGAATACCAAATCTGGTCACGTGGTATAGGCCAGGACCAACCTCCACGACATGAGTGCATCACATCAACCAAATAATTGTCCATATCCACTTCCTCAATTATTCCTGGGTATAATTTCTCATCATACCGAACAAGTATAAAGTCATGTTTGTTGAATACTGAACTTTGTTGTTCAGGTTCATTTGTAACAAACTCTCTGTTGTTTTCCGAAGTTAGAGGCTGCTCTTGCATTTCAAATTCAGCTATTTCAGGTACAATGTTATACACTGTAAAATCGGAGATGGCCACTTTAATATCTTCCAAAAAAGGACTCAATTTGCCAATTGATAGAACGTTCTCAGATTTTGGTGTAACATAGTGTATCATATGCAGTTTGGGAATCGCATTGGGTTTCCGTATATCCCAAACTTTTAGCATGAGCTCTCTTTCGATGGATGTTACTGACAGGGGTATATATATAATGTTTATGTTTGGACACGCTTCTATAGCGACGTCAGCAAATTCTTTAGCAGTATTCACTACTGCGTTTTCTTGCAATACACGACGCCAAACAGCTCGTTTCACAGTTCCTCCAACTCCATCTACAGGTCCTTTGCCATGAGCTGTTCCAAAAAAACTCCAGTCAACTGTAGTCAGGCCTGGATGCATTTTTTCAGGTTCAAGCAATGTGCTGAGTGAGTACCTATTTTTGAATTGACTTCCAGCACCATCCGAAAAGACATGCAAAGTTGAAAGAGACTTTTCGTTACTGTACGCCGATATGATTGCCTTATTGTAAATAAAAACTGCACATTTGTCATGACATAAGTCGTCACTAATGACAACGTAAGATGTGGCTTTATCTTTATCATTTATTACAGCAGTATATAGAGTCACGCCTTGTGAAACCCAATGAGCGGACATGATTTCGTTTTGTTGTTTGATAGCGAAATTTTCTGCGAAATCTACATGTAAGACCACTTCTTCATCTTTCAAGGTACCTTTCAGATGTTTTATTTGGCGCAGCTGAACTTTAGCCGTAAAGGAATGCTTGATCATAACTTTCAATTGTAATTCAAGCTCTTTTTTCATGTCACCAAAATCACTAGATACTCGTTCCTTTTTATTGTTGCTTTGCCATTGAAGGTACTCTCCTGGATCGTTATTACTATTTGTATCCATAAAAAGGGATTCCACATAGTCTTCAATATTTGTGCAATCTTCGCAGTCTCCAAGGCAGCAGTCAGAGTCCCATTTACAAACTGCGCTTGATATAATTTCATCGTGTCTTGGTAAATCCAAACAAAATTTTCTCAAACCTTCAATCAATAAATCAAAGTTTTCATGGTACCGACAACAGCATACCGTGTGATCTTTTTCTGAAACAGGCAAGACGAATGGCGGCCGAAGTGATGCAAATTTCGATTTTCCAATCTTATAACGAGGATGTTCCATGGTAAATAATCGGTAAGCCTCCATTACTGTCATTACCAAAACTCTCTTTTGAAATGACTTTTTCCCTGCTTCAGTCTTGACTGTTACATAGTCTTTTTTACCGGGCATAATGCGAGAGATAAGATCACTGGAGTAAAAGTCAATTACTTCACTCCATTCTGCTGTTGATGATGCTGTATGGGTTTTGGATTTTTTCGGTACAATGTTCATATCTCGGGATAGTTTAGTAATTACGGCAATTTGTTTCCTGGGGCTCAAAGGTAAGTTCTTTTTTACTCGATTTACAGCTTTGCCAAGAGCTTGCGGAGATTTGTAGTGTTTTGTTGGTGTTTCGTCTAAGGAAGTTGCAATAGAGGACAGTGCCGCTTTTTTAAGTCTATACTTTCGCATTCTTTCTTTAGCCTTTCCAGCTTCTTCTTTCTTTCTTGCTGTCGACCATTTAGCTCTAGACTGTTTCTGTTGTTCCTTATTTTTCTCTTTCTCATTATTTTTCGTTTCTTCATTCATTCTCTCCCTGTACTCTCTATTTCTCACAGCGCCCGGTTTTCCCATGTTTGTTTTTGAGACAAAATATCTGCAATAAAACCATCAATTCAGACTAAAACAACAAAATTAATTTTTGTCACTGACGTAACATAAGTAGGGTTACGTCAGTGACAGTTCGTCAGTGACGACGTTTTACTAATTTATTACTATGAAGATCTGACAGTTAAATAACGTAAATCTACGCAATATATTGTTTACTTAAACTAGCAGGAATACAGTATTAAAACAATTATAAAAAAAACCACAGCAAAAACATAACCTATAATTTGTCCCTGACGTAACACGAAATTCACACAATATAAAGTTGTCATTATTCTTTTACTACAATCTTAAATGTAAAAATCAAATTAAACATACCTTGTTCGTAGTCCAATTCACCGTTTAAACACAATTAATCACAACCAGCATGAAAATATCAATTAAAAATTACATAAGTAAAAAACACAATTAGCATCTGCGTAGTTTGCTTGCGACAACCAACATTTAAAATGGCGGACTCTTCATAAATGTTGCCATAATAATAAATATAATGTTGCCAGAGGAAAGTATAGTTTCTTACTAACACATTGTACAAAAAAATTTTGATCAATACATTAAAAAAAAAAATACCAGTCCTGTCTGCTTTTCTATGGAATTACCCTATACAAAAACAAAAGCATTGACACGGTGTGCAGCGAGAACAAGTCAAACACAATCCTTCAGAAAACCCATCGTGAACACTCGCTGTTTAATCGTACCTACTCGTAAAATCAGACGAGTCGCTCACAGCGTCTAAAGATTAGCTGGCATTATGTAATACAATACCTGTGTATGCACAGGCGTCTCTATTACTAAACACATAAAGCACAAAATGAAACATGCACTAAGAGCCTCTCAAGTCATATTACACGAGTTGACTACCCACGCGTTGACGTGAGACGTACAAAACATGAAATAAATTGCCGACGAGACAAAAAAAGCGTTTCGACACAAACCCTCCCTTCAAACACAAGGAAACTGAGAACAATTTTTAAAGATTCACTCGCAATTAGTGAGAAAACTAAAGAAAACACAAACTTTAGGGACGGAATAGCCTTTTAATTAAAACTTGTTAAATTTATCGGAGTGTTGAATTTAGCACCTTAATAAATCTAACTTTTAATTGATATCCCAGACTAGAAAAGTACAATTTGCTTTTACGACTTTGTATTATAACTGTTTCAATAAGAAAACTGAAGATCTAAGTACCTGCATACTTGAGAAATAAGAAACCTAGATGTTCAGGAACTAAAGTTAAACAAATTTGGTTAAATAAAACCAAATTTGTATAAGCACTATTGTAGAGATACGAAGTCCCTAAGTTTCGGATAAGGATCACAGACTACATCAAATTCAAGTAGCGAGCGAATGCGTTCCCTATATCTGCTTGTTATTTAGTTAGTGACTGCGCGGCGAGGGGCGGGCGAGGCCAGCCACGTATTGATTGATGACCCAACACACGGGCTAGGGTTGCCACAAGGCACCCTCGCTGCCGAAAACGAGCGAACCGTGTACACCGAATACAGTTCACGTTACAACTAAAATACAAAATTAATATAGAATTTAAAATTTTCCCCAATTTAGATACAGTATCAAGTTAGGTAGTAGAAATATTGTTGACCCTAGGCCGCGTGGAATGGGATTCAGTGAGCCCTTCATAATGAGTGTTGCACATCTCACCGAATACCCAATTAACAACCCTATACAGGGCCCGGAGATTATGTCGTCCACGTAACACGTATCAGATCACCGCGCACCGCTAACCTTGTGCATCTCCACTTTCAAAACTAATATACTCCGGACCAAATTATAAAGGGGTCCGTTTGCGTTTCAATCACAAAATCCGATGGATCAATTCCGTCCAAATTCCCCATTCGTTTCGGGGGGTGGTTTACGTAATGGAATCGAAAATCATTTTCGAAACGATAATGCGACAAATCAACTAGATTAAAAACTCGTTGCGTCCGCAGACAATTTCGCGTCGTAGCTTTTTAAAATTCCATCAATTAATGAAGGGAGGCGGACGAAACAAAGGCGGCGGTGAAGAAGCGAGGATTTCCTGAAGACAATGGTAGTAATCAAGCGTCGGGTCTGCACAGCGTTATTACCCCGCCATCGCGTCAGCCGCCACCGGCTCACCGACGCGACGGTAGAACTGCTAAACAATTTATATAAACAAGCTTACCTACACAATTTAAAGGCCGACTAAGTATAACACGGAGACCATTAAACATGAATTTCGGGAGTGAAATGAATAAATGAACGTTTCAAAGCAATCAAAGAGGCATTTCATAAAACTTCCTCATGATATTTTATCAATGAGGGACCATCGAGGAGGAACCTCCATTTATTATTAAATACAAAAGCAAAAGTTAACTCGTCGCGACAACTTCGTCCTTACGTTCGGCGCTCGCGAATAGCAAAAACTAGTTAGACAACTCGGGACCTTGATTTGCAGTCATTATAATGCAAAGTGCATTTCTCCTCATCACAAGTCGTCGTTAAGCGAAGACGATTCAACGCCCGCCTGTATCCACCTTGAAAATAAAGGGCGTGAGGAAAACGGCGCGCGTCGAGATTCCGATACAGGGCCCGAATTCAATTTGCAAATCTTCGCCGGCGGCAAAGATCGAATCAATTCACGCAATCGCCTAAGCGAATTACGTCATTCGGCTGCCGAATATTGTGACAAGAGATAAAAAAACGGCATCAAGGCCTATAGTGGCTGCAGTCCGTTCACTCGCGATTTCGACCGGCCGGGAAGTCGGCACAAAAACACTTAAGTGTAGATCAGGTGCGCGGTGCTGCTCTCGGTACACTAAAGTCAAGGTGAACCGGTGATACAGAGACTGCTCTTACGTAAACGCATATATATCTATATGTATATATTCGAGTGCACTCCGCCTGACTCTGCGTTTATGCGCTCGGATCTCGTTTCGCGCGACTACATCGCTCCGCAAGTCTCTGCATTACCGCATCCGGAGCTCATAATCGATACGTCAATTAGTCACATACACGTGGGGTTTCGCATGGCGAAATAAATTGATACGACGAACGAGGTTGCAGAGAATCGAAGCGCAATTTTCTTCAAAGCAGACAGCTATCTTCGGTGGCGAGTTTTCACAACAATAAAGCTGACGTACAATGCGCCGGCCGCACAGCGTTGAGTGGGATCGCTGCGGTGAACCACATAGCACAGTCGCGGCGAGCAGAGTCGAGTGCGTCAGACAGGACCTTTCTAGTGAAGTCTGTGGAGAATGGTTTTTATCACCGCGCCAACAGTTGACGGCCCGTATTGCTCGAACCGCTTATATAGGTTAAGTATCATCCGTAAAATAAATGCGCATAGTAAGCTCACACAAATAAAGAAATACAGCGCCCCCTCCGCCATTGGAGAGGCGATGACAGGAGTAAAATATTAAATGACTGCTGACTGAAGTTAAACGTTATTGATTGTCGTGGCATTATTAGCGAAGCGTAAAAAGATGGTTGAATAAATGCAAATTGTGTAAGCACTGAAACTAAAACCGCAATAGGTTTTACGATATATTCTATTAATCAAGAAACAGTGACATTCATAAAATAAATATATTACAATTATTTAAATATGTGCCGGATTGTTGAAAATATATTTCCACGAATACAGATTTTTATCAGTGTCTAGAAACAAGATTTTTATGACGCATTCAGCGATACTATATATTACACTTTTTTAAATTTAAATGTAGTTAAGTTAGGTAACTTACTATAACAACTATACTATATTGTGGTAACCATTACACAATTATCTATACTAACATTATAAAGAGGAAAGATTTGATTGTTTGTTTGTTTGCAATAGGCTCCGAAACTATACTGGAACGATTTGAAAAATTCTTTCACTGTTGGGAAGCTATATTATCAGCGAGTAACATAGGCTATGTTTTATAAGGTTACGCGGACGAAGACGCGTGCAACAGCTAGTCATATATATAAAATAATAAATCCGTTGAAGTTAACTGGCAGCAGTAACTATACCCTTACAGATTGTCTTCGCTTGTAATTCGGTGAGAGGGATGCTAGAACCCTAATCCTGTCTCCTTTTAATCCCTTATCCTACGATAAGGCAACACAATCGCATCACCTATGACGTTGTTTGTGGTAATATGCGACAGCATCTAGTTACATACCATCAAATTATAAACTGTCAGCCTGTCTCTCGACCTAGATCAGCTAAAACTAACGGATAAGATTTGTATATCATCAACATATCAACATTATCAAACATAAATAGAAAATTTCTGCTATGGTGGCTAAGTAAATATGTGTAAGGCTGCGTTTCCATCTGCAAGCAAACTCGCGAAAGTCTTGCAGAAGTTTCTTGATGTACCGTTTACATTATTGTACTAATTCCTGCAATTTATTTCTGCAATCATTGTCGTGCGAGAAGCTCGCGGTTCATACTGTCGCAACTTATCGTACAGGTATTTACACACGAAAGCTCACGTGTGTCGCTATCAGAACTATCGCAATTTATTCTATTCTGTACTCAGAGACCATGACGTCAAGACGCATACGTGTAGCAGCTGCGTTAACTATTTTGTTGTTGAAAAAGAAAAAAAGATCAATTTGGGTTCGAGAATGGATTTCTAGGAGACGAGAAGTTGGTGTTTACCATAATTTACTACGCGAAATACAACTGGAAGATGGACAGCAGTATTTTAATTTTATTCGTATGACCGCAGTCGATTTAGAAGCGTTATTAGTTAAAGTTGGTCACGTTATAAAAAAACAAGACACACGTTTCAGAGATTCGATATCACCGAAGGAAAGACTCGTCTTAACGCTGCGATTTTTAGCATCTGGTAAATATAAATAATTTAATAATATTACATGCGATTTATAATATTACTAGCAATCCGCCCCGGCTTCGCCCGTGGTACACACATAGCCTATGTCACTCGGGGATAACATACCTATCCAATGGTAAAAGAATTTTTTAAATCGGCCCAGTCGTTTTTGAGTTTATCCATTACAAACAAACAAACAAATCTTTCTTCTTTATAATATTAGTGTGATGTAGTAGGTGGACTTTTTAATGAACATTTCTGTTTCTTTTTCAGGAGACTCATACCATTCATTGATGTATTTATTTAGGATTCCTGTATGTACTATATCAAAAATTGTTCCGGAAGTTTGCAAGGCGTTATACGATACTATACATGAGGAATATTTAAAAGTAAGTACATTAAATATTACTGAAAACTAATTTATTATAATAATAAATCAACTACACGCTGCTGAAATTAAAAGGTTGGTCTTCGACAGCATAAGTTTGTTCAGCGGTGTTTTCTTGATTGGCACTGATGACTACGTCATTTTCAGAAAATGTAGACACCGGAGAATAAATTGGAAGGGTTAAATAAGTCGACTGATTTGAACTTCCACGTGAGGATATACCGTCCTCCTCATCTTGAATATCAACAATAGCTCTTTGTATGATTCGACGAAGTTTTTTATTGCCTGCACTACTGAAGCTCCTAAGCACTGAGCTAACATATTCGCCGAATATCTGGTCATCGTCATTTGGTTCTGATAAAATTTTGTTGCATTTACGCAAAATATCCTCGTCCTTTCTTTTCTTTGCCGCTCGATTTGGCCTTGGAAATTCAACATTTTCCTTGTCATTATCTTGTGCTACACTTGGTTGTTGTGATCCTATTGTATCACCGCTACAGCTAGCCGCAGAATTATCCTGTAATAAGATAAATTTGTTTCAGGTCCCATCAACTGAATCGGAATGGTCGCACATAGCTGAGATTTACAATAAAAGATGGAATTTTCCGCATTGCATTGGATCGTTGGATGGCAAACATGTGGTTTTTAAGGCACCAGACAACAGTGGAAGTTTCTATTTTAACTATAAAGGTTCACATAGTATTGTACTGATGATAGTGGCAGACCCATGTTATAAAATTATTTATATGAACGTGGGATGCAATGGAAGAGTTTCTGATGGAGGAGTTTTTTTTCAGTCATCATTATTTTCAGCACTGGAAAATAATTCGATGAACATTCCAAGACCATGTCCATTGCCGGGAAGTTCAGTACCGATTCCATTTGTTATTGTAGCTGATGATGCATTTGCACTAAAGCCATACTTAATGAAACCATTCCCATTTAGAAACCAACCCGCACCTAATAGAGTTTACAACTATCGGCTGTCAAGGGCAAGGAGAATGGTAGAAAGCGTCTTTGGTATTATTGCTAGTAAATTCCGTATATTTCGAAGGCCAATTGAACTCAACCCCGAAAAAACAAAGTATGTGACTATGGCTGCCTGTGCATTACATAATTTTATAATATCTCGAAGTGAGTCGACACGTCAGCGATACATTGAAAATACAAATGACAGCGAAAGTTTACCTGAACATAATTTGATAAACTTGGAAAGAGGCCCTAATAATAACTCAGGAAATGTAGCCCAGCAAATTCGTGAAGCATTCAAGGATTATTTTGTTTCTCCGGAAGGTGAAGTACCATGGCAATATCAGCATATTTAATTATTATTATGTAAAACTTAAATTATTAATTAAAAGTAAATATACGAATCAGTGTATATAGTATTATTTCATTTAGAATATTAAATAAATACCCATATCTATAGGTAGGTACTTACCAAGGCATCAGTACTGGGTGCGCTGCCCACATCCAAAAACTTAAGGGCCTCGAAATAACCCCAATTAGATTTATAAAGATCATCTTGGCCACTTCCACTCTTCTTGATCTTTAATTTCTTTAATTCATTCTGCCACTGACTTCTTAAATTATGCAGTTTTCGGGATATTTCATTCTCAGTTGTAGAGAATTCTTGTGCGATGGAATTGAGTACAGAGCTTTTTTTTATTCGGTTTTTATAATCCGCATGCCGATTGTCCCACAAACAAGGATTACATTCATAAAATCCTATTAACTGTATAGTTTCTTCACGCGACCATTCACGACTTTGTCGTTGACTCATTCTTCTCAATTAAAATATTGCCGTGCGTGCGATACTTGCTGCGAGATATACGAAACTAGACCGATAAGCAGCGAGATCTGTCGCGAGTCGACGCGTACATGTTTAGACTTGCTTTCGCAAGTACTCGCAGGAAGCGCTTGACAAACTGTCGCGACAGCACTTGCTACAGGGTTTACACTTGCAAGCTGCTGTCAGACAGACTGTCGGACATTTCTCGCGGAAGTTATCTTGGAGGTGGAAACGCGGCCTAAGTGTATATTAAGGGGCACCTAAGAAGGAAGACCTCGCTCTGTGGGGAGAAATGTACAGAGATGGCACCACTGCTGTGGGCACCAAACTGTTTTTACCGGATGCGGAGGACGCGTACGGGATGATACGTAAACTACAGCTGTCACCAACCCTGGTACAGGTGTTTACGGGTCATGGTGGGTTTGCGGATTATCTGCACAGGATCAAGAAGGCTTCCCTTGCGGACATGAGGTAGCGGAAACCGTTCTGCATTTATTAGTGGAATGCCCCAGGTTCGCGCGAGCAAGGTTCGTGCTGGAGCATGATATTGATATGAACCTGAGTGCAGATAATCTGCACCAAATCCTTAAAAACAAACAAACAGCCAAAAAATTTTTGTGGCTACGGTGTCGATCAGAACGAATAAAAACTAAATAGAAGACTAGTGAGAAAATGAATAACAATGAAATTAATGATAATAAGATGAACAAGGTCCTGTGGGGTAACTGTGTAAAAAAAATGTGTAAGTTGCACATAGTACATGTGTAATTGCCTTAAATGCAAAGAAAACATGACGGTCCCTAGATATACTATGGTGTAACTAAATGCTGGTTCATACGTAGTAAAGTTTGACAATTGTTTTTGTGTGAAAGATTACCTCACACGCTCTTGGATACGACAATAGTTTTATAGCCACTTTGTGATTTCAACAAAAAAAAAAGGAAAATACATTTTGATCCTGTGTGTTAGATGCGATATAAAAATATTGGCTAGTTGAGTAGGCATTTATTTTATATCTCTATTCGGTTTTATATCCCCGGCTATTACATTCTCTTGTGAGAGGAAAAGTAATTACTTTCGAGTACCTACATGAAAATAAACTAAACGTACAAACGTTATCTTCTTTTTTATTATACAATATAATTTTATAATAATAAAATAAAGCTGAAGAGTTCTGGAACTCTGATCTCTGGAACTATCAGTCCGATTTTAAAAATTATTTTTCCATTTGATAACCCAATTCTTGAGGAAAGTTATAGACTATAGAGAATTACCTAGAAGAGCCGACATGTGCATTCCTTAGATAAAATACAGTGTAAAATATAAGTTTAACAGGCTATATTTTCTGAAAAAAAAAAAAAAAAAATTACTACAAAAAAGAAAAAATTCTCGTCACAATTAATAGTTAAAGATTATTATACAATAATGAAGATTACATTTGTTTTAAGCTAATTAATTCACTTAAGTTTTGTACTAAAGTTCTATCGGAAAAACCTTCCAATTTTAAATCTGTTATCTCCGAGAAGCTACAAAAATTTGTTTTTTTGTGATATTGCACCTTAATTCATAGATTATTTGATTCGGTCTAGGTGTAGTCCATGTCTTAATGGGTTACATCCTCAGAAAAAAAAAATGAAAACATCAAAACATTTATTTTGAAATAATTAAAATAAAAAACAACAGACAAATTAATAGAGTTATAAAAATAAAAAGAACACAACAGAGTGGAAATGAAATCCAATTGAGACTAGCGACAAACTTTAAAAGTTTATATCCACAGTTGACCTTTGAGTCAGAGAGAAACTTAACTATTCCGCCGAGAGGTTAATAAAAACGTAAAAGAAGAACAAGAAAAATATCCACGAGACGGCCAAAAATTCCGTTATGACACCATATATAGGTACCTATATACCTACCTAATAGCAAAGTCATGACCGCGATGACTGCCTCTAAAAATATTTAAAAATTCTGATCAGATAAGATTATATCTATAGAGTAATTCACCAAAATAGTACCCACGTATATACTACTTTTGTTAATCGTGATATGAGAAAAGAACGGTAATGGAATCATAACACGTATTCATCCAAACGCATTTCACTAAACATACGATGCTTCAGAACAGGCGTATCAAAGTCAAAGTCACGAGGGGCCCGCATATATTTCCTTCATAATGCTATATACGCTGTGTATTTAAGGCTTCAGCACATATTCATCGGCCATTCGGATATGTATCGACCAACACCTACTACTATCGAACCCTTAATCGATGATGCTTTGACGAGTTCTTGTGTGGGTGTAATTCTTCTTTGAACAGTTACGGTCTTGTAATAATTGGGACACAGAACGTCGCGCGGGCCGAATGTTCATTACACCTGCTTTGGTAAGATCATTAGTTAGTGAAAGTTATTATAACCGCGAGTACAGCCGTGGAAAAGATTACATTCATTTGGAAAATTAATAATATCAATAAGATCGATATCTTTGAACAATAGTAGACTCTTAATAAAGCAGAATACGAAGTTATGACAATCACAAACGTTAACTTTAATAGGTGAATTTTAATTAGGTTCAATGTTGAAAGTTGCAAGATATCGAAAACACTTACTTTCAGAAAAAAAATACCAGGCAAAGAATTGGATAATTTGAGTGATTCTGCTCGTCGTGACGTGTGTACGCAGCGTTGCGAAGTAAACAAGTTGTTTCGTACCTACATGTATTTGTCGACCGTATCTATATTATAGAAGAGTCTAAGGTAAAGTTTCTATGTGGCATACAGAGTTGAACGCTCGATACAAGCCGGTTTTGTGGCGTGTGGGCGATAGATACGTGCACTCTTTTCTTAACAAACTCATATAACCATTTAAAGAACAATGATCACCGAAAATATATGTAAGGACTTGCTACAGTACCTAACATCAACCTCTCAAGTTGGACGTAATCTCAACAAAATGTTTGGTAGTACACTCATTTGTTATATACATCTCAACCAAGCAATTTAGATATCCTTAATGACAATAAAAACATAGGTAGGTAGGCACCTATCAATATCATACTATAGAAGTAGCAAGTTACGAGGTACTCGCCTGATACTAATAGAGTTAGTATTTAAACTCGCTTGAATTCTAGTTAGAAAATGTTATAAAATTGAAAACATATACAATCAATTTTATACCCCAATAGAGTATTAATTCGATAGCAGTACATACATATAGATAATCCAAATAAAGTTTATACATCATACATTTATACATCATGTATAACTTTACATAATTTTTCTACATTTAAGGTAAGGTTGCTCAAGTTGTACCCCTAAGGAAATTACACTGTAATATTCACTGCAATTAAAATAAAACAAAATCTTTAACACTTACAAAATCTTTATTTAATTGGTTTTCAATTAACAATTATAAAAACTTGAAATTCTTTAATGAAAATAGGTATTTTATTGTTTTTATTGATTAAGGCACCTAGTCGCCTAATTCGTACCACCTATAGCCTTAGTCGTACTTAGAAAACAAATGTTAGTAAACATATTAAAAACTATAAAGAAAAACACTTAATAATCAGAGATCACATGAACAACTAAAAACTACAAACAATTTAGTCTGAGATCAATTTTTATAAGTATCAGACGAGATATTGCTGGGGTACGACTTAGGCTGTGGTACGACTTACGCAACCTTACCCTATATAGTTATGTATTTACAATAAACTTAACAGAATTATATATTTTATAAGCAGCATAACAATTACTAAAAAACTTAAACAAATTAAAATAACTGGTAGAGTAACTTTCAACTAACAATAAAATTAATACAACCTTGTTAATTCGTTATATTATCATTTTTTTCTGCAAATTATTTACATAAGCAAGCCTTCTTTTATCGATTTTTCTATTAGTGAAAACCGTATCAATATCCGTTGGGTGGTTTAGAAGAAGTTATAGCGGAATACAGACAAAGAGCGACTTTATTTTACAACTAGCTGTTGCACGCGACTTTGTCCTCAAACTTTATAAAATATAGCCTATGTTACTCGCTAATAATATAGCTTTCTATAGGTGAAAGAATTTTCAAAATCGGTCCAGTAGTTTTTGAGTTTATTCATTATAAACATACAAAAATACAAAGCTTCTCTCTATAATATGAGTATAGATATACTTGTTCGTAGTATAGATGATATACATAATGCATGCGTTAAAAACATAAATAACTAAATAAGTTATTTGTGGTTGCGAACAAAAACGTGCCAAGCAGAAACTAATATTTAAGTTGAAATAACCCCTAAACAAATTTAAGACAATAGCAGAATCGCCCGATAGGCTTCCGTCTTACAATTCCCAGTTATATTATCGGTGTGTCGTAGACTAAATGTAAATTTTGTGACAACGCCAAACGGGTCGCCAGTATAGAAGCGTTGTTTAAGGACGCAACTTACAAATGACATACGATAATGGCCTGTAAATTTCCCTATTTTGTTACGGTTGTGAACTTGGTAAAAAAATATATATATGGGAAGCCGAAATGGAGCCACTTCATACAGTGTAATTTACGGTGCCCATCGAAGTACTACAAATCAACAACTTTGGAATTTGCGTCAGAAATCCCAAAGCGGCACATAAAAAGTACGCCTAAAACGGAATCATGGCGGAGTCAATGGTAAAAGGTAGTAACGACCAAGTTCTACTATTCATTTTAAACTCCAATGTGTTGACGTAAAGTCACATTTTCTTTAAATGACAAATGTTTGGTTGATTTTAAATGACAGAGTTCATGCTCTATGCATATGACTTTAAAAATGTTCCATAAAGTTCTTAGTGTTTTGAATGGTGTGCGAAATCCATAGTTGTATTAAATTGATGACGGTACCAAATAAAGAAACCGCTGTACTCGGTTAGGTTAGGTACGACAAACAAAGTCGAGGCAATCTGAAAACTTGATAGATGACATCCGTTGATTGCATCAACACGCAGTCGGACTGAATAAGTGTTCATGGTAAAATTCGAGTCATTTTTTTTTATCATGCGAGTTTATCGGGTTACATAAAAATCGGCCGAGTATCGTAGTCCGGGCGAGGAAAAAAAGTTTGTATGAAAAACTTAATTCCTGCACAATATATATTATTATTTTGTAGTTTGATTAAATATTAACTACCATGTAAATGATATTTTCTAATTTTTGCCAAAAGTTGCAATTTTTTTAATGTAATCTGAGTTTAAAGTGAGATTATATACTATACGGGTGACTTACCTATTTATTGAGGGACTTATAATAAATATAAGAAATAAAATACAAAAAATCACCTATTTATTCTTTAGGAATGTGACAAAAGGGCCAAAAAGCAATAAAAGAACCACCTTGTGTATAATCTTATAAGATACTTCATCAGAAATTCTTTAAATAAATTGTAACGCACTGTGTATCCAAAACTTTCAATAAAAAAAAAATTTTTTTAGTACAATACACGAAATACAAAACTTTTATTTACCAAATTCTACAGTATATAGCAAATAAATATTTTATCCCCTATTTCCCGTAATTGTTTTTGCGGGGAAGGGAGAAAAATCTAACACAGATTTCTAATAAACCTAAACTTTATTCAAGACACTAACTGTAGGATGAATGTGTGCAAAAAAATTATTTTTCCCCGACTACGTCGAGAAATAGTCTATCTACGCTAGTGTGTTTGTCACGAAACTTGCAATCAAATCGTATATGAATTACTCGGGCACAGATATATTAATGAACGCGCCGACAAAGAATTGTTAATTGAATATTCATTCGATGTGACAATACAATGAATAACAACTTGGAAACGTTATAAATAGTCCAGTTCGTTAAACTGAACTCGAATAAGTGTTTATGTAAGCAACGAATGAGTCACATGAGGACATATTATCTATATGTATACTAATATAATAAAGAGAGGAGGGCGGATTTTGTATGATTGTTTATAAATATGTGGATAATCTGCGGAGCCACTGAAGCTTTTGAAAATATCTTACTATAAAATGTTATGCATACTAATCTCCCCAATAGCTCCCGGGCGAAGCTTACTACTAAAAAGCTTACTAAAAGCTATGCTTACTAAAAGCTAAGCTTACTGCTAAACTTTACTAAAATGAAAAATAAAAACACCTGAGAAAATATCTTTCTATTTATCGCTATGATAAATAAAAAGATATGATAAATAGCTACGATCCCTCGGGAACCTAACATTTTTCCAGGACAAAAATCCTGGATCCAGATAATAAACATCCGTTGAGACTTTTTCTTGTGAAATAGTAACAAACATCCATACATCCGTCCTCACAAACTTTCGCATTTATAATATTATAGTAAGATGTAACTCAGTAATTCCGTTTTTATTGGATTAGCGCGAAACGCGTGGGTATACTTTGTGTTCATTCATTTACTGCTTATGTCATCAACACATTCAGGCTTCATTGGAGATTATATAATATAATATATAATGTGAGTGAATAAAAGCACCTATTTATGATAACATTGCTTAACAGGCATCCTACAAGAGCGAAATACTCGCTGGAGGCGAGTTTTACCTAGCCTTAAATGGCTTAGTTGGCCAGCCGGCTCGCTACGCTGGCTGCATTTTGTTGCCTTTGAGATGAACTTTGTATGCAACTAACTATCACTCTATTCAAATCGTTCACGTGTCTATAAATAGTTGTAGAGATTTCACAGTTGATATTATATCGTTATGCAAAAACGCTATTATTACGATAATATCAATACTATGGGAAAGCTAAATTAGTAGTCAAATATATTAATCATTAATATCAATATCTGATGAAAAAATTACGTCCCCGAGGGATTATTTAAAATTTAAAAAAAATAACTGGCATGATGTGGCAAGGTGTTAATATTGCTTATATACTTATATTTTTATTGTTCAACGCCAACGAAATCGCTAGTTCATAAAACAAACAAAATTATAGTCTAAGAATAAATAATATACAGTTGTAGAGTTTAAAACAGAATGAATTTCTTTAGTAGCGGAATTATAAATAGCTGTTTAATAAACCTAACCTATCAGCAAAAAAAAAACTGACCTAACTTAACCAATAATTGATTGATCATCTAAGAAACCTTGGTCAGCAAGTAGGTACAAGGTCAGTCGAAAAAATTTGCTGACCAAATAGATATTTTGCTTATTAAAATATTTATTGGAATAAATATTTTAATATCTAATTTGAATAAAAACGAGCAAAACATTTTGCAGGTAAAATTCTATACGATCATGTATTCTTAACAAGGTCAAATTTACCAACTTAGTCGTATCATAACAATTTTCTTATAAGACAACCAAATGGTATAATATTTTTAATTTCAACATTAAATATTATAAAGAGAAAAAATATTATATTTATTTTTGACGTCAAATACGTCAAAAATTACTGGGCCGATTTCAATAATAATTCTTTCGCGTTACGCTGAAGAAGTCGCGTGCAACGCTACTCTATAAAATACTTGTTTATTGAAAAAATAATCCAATTAAACCAAGTAAGTAAAAAGGTACCTATTAAAAAAATATTATCATATCACTCATTGGCAAGCATTGATTGAGTGTTTACATCAAATGTCACACAGTCTGTACCTTTACCACGAGTTTACAATGACCGCACTCGCTAGCGAGAGCGTAAAATATTTATATGAAAAACTGTCAACTGTCAATGTCAAATTGACAATTGTCCCCATAAATATTTTACGCACTCGCTAGCGAGTGCGGTCATTGTAAACTCATGGTAAGGTTACTGGTCCCGTTTTCACGTTGTCAACATGTTTTATAATTTAAAAAAAAAATGTAAGCATGTAATATGCATTTAACTGACAATAAAAACCGACTTGCGTTACCTACCTAGAGCTTAACTAAAAAGGAATAAATTTGTCATAATTAACGTCAAAGTTTTGAATCAGCAGACCTAACACCTACACAAACCGATCGAACACAATGACGAAATGATCTGAGGATCATAAATCACTATATATAATACTAGCTATTGCACGCGACTTCGCCCGCGTAACTTTATAAAATATGTCCTATGTTACTCGCTGATGATGTAGCTTTAAAAATCGGTCCAGTATTTTTTGAGTTTATTCAATACAAACATACAAGTCTTCTCTCTTTACATTATTAGTACATATATACATTTTAACAATAATATTTGGCGCATCCATTCTACTCAGTAAATATCCTTATTTCTACATAGGTAGTATAATTTGAAGTCGCTTTTCGCGTCTATCTATATGGCCACTAACACCTAAACCACGCAAAAGGACTTTGATGCGGTTTTCACCATCAGTTTAATAATTTTCGTGAAATTTTTATATGATTTTAGAGATCTAATGAAGTGTTTTCCAGGGCGAAACCGAAAGCGGGTCGCTAGTAAAATTGTAAATGCGAAAGTTTGTACGCCTGTTTCACAATCACGCAAAAACGGCTGACTGGATTTGAATGAAATTTAGCACTCAGATAGCTTATTAGCTTGATTAACATATAGAACACTTATTATCCCGGAACAAATGTTAGAAATATCAATGGTGGAAAAATTAAAAATATCAAAAAACCGCGTACGAAGTCGCAAACACAGCTAGTAGAACCATAAAACGATTGTTACAAATTTAAAATTAGGCTATTTCAGTTCACTGACGAACAAAGAGCTTCTCTATACAAATAAATTTCATTAAAATTATCAATTCAATTTTAAATCAACCATTGTCGCGTTGTGATTGCGCCTAAACGGCCGAAAACAATTTAAAATTACATCGAGTGAGAATTTTCCTATTCATCGCGGGCGCGCTTTGGCTTTATCGTTACGTTGTTGTTCCGGCAAATGCACATGACATGACAATACACTACGGCCAACATAAACATGGCGCAGGTGTTAGCTAAGTGATACAAGACAGGTACGGACAGAGTAAAAGACGTGACGCAACCCAGCCACTGCCCTGTGCCGCCCGTGGCGTCGCTGCCAAATGGGTTAGCGTCATCCGCCCCACCCAGCGCTGTCATTACGTGTGCACTGTTTCCCTTGCTACGAGACGTTTGCCAAGGTCACTGCGGCACGCGTGACCAACACGTGTATCACACACCAGACCCCACCCCCCAAAACAATATTAAACTTTAAAAAAAAAATGACTAACCTGTTCTTTTCCAACTCGTTATGAGTGGTCCTGGAACAAAAAACAGACAATTTGTAACCAGCCAGCTACACGACGACACTGAATTCGTTTCACGTAACGTTCACTTATTTGTTATCACAACATTCACTGCACTATTTTTGTATTGTATCACTATAACACGGCGGAGCGGTTTTCCACTCACCTGCTGCCCTGCGATTTCTTAGTCTTCGGTCGCCTGCCACCAGCGCGAGTCTCCTCGTACGCCGGCAGACTCGACGCGTATCCGTGCTCCGCTTCTGCAACCAAAAAAACTGCCATTCCGTCAAAATCAGCTGATTATTGCCACGGCAAAAATAGACGGGAGCCATGTTGACGTGTGCGTGTAGTGCACTCGATTGACAATTCAAACAAAGAAAAATATATTTACCTCTTTCGCGCCTTTCGATGTATTCAGCGGCCTCGATTAGATCAGCAATACTCATATTTATTGTATCCCGGGTCCGCACGGCTTATTCACGAACGTCACGCGACTTTATTCGATTAACTATAAATAAAAAGTATATTGTGTCCGCTCCGAACTCCGCGACTGCGTTTACCGAATGTCAAAAACACACTAACACTAAGCGAAGCGCCGCGAGTCGCGGGACGCGCGATCGTGCACAGCCATCGCACAGCGCTTCGCGATTAGTCGGAGGCGTTCGGCAGGCTTATTATCTAAATGTCTAAATGCCTCTGCTAGCAACAGGCGCAAAAATTGTGCATAATTTGTGCAACACGTCAGAAGCAGCACCGTCGTTTACGCAAACCACACTACTGTTATGAGTTACGTGATACCAAAAACACGATTTAGTGTGATATTGCACAATTTATGCACAAATTTTGCGCCTGTCGCTAGCAGAGGCATTTAGATAATAAGCCTGCGGGTCGCGCTGGCCGACCAATCGCAACGCGCCGATCTCCATAATAAAATACCTGGGTCAATCACGTGAACTTTGTTGTTTCCAAACAAAACATTTTTTTTCTATGCACTCTCGAGCGAGATAGCTGAATACAAATTTTATACCATTTTATACCAGGTGCTGGGTGCTGCATTTTGCGCTATTATTTCCCTTACTCTTACTGTACTGATAACACACTAAATTAATTTCAAACCCACGCAACTTGTTATGGAGTATCTTTAGCAATTTATTATCTGCTGTAACTAGTATTAAAAAAAATTAAAAAAACACAATATGATACTACAGTCTTAGCATTTCTGTGAGATATAAATGCTAGAAAGCTTGCAAATATATAACGTGTCTATTATACGTGAATTTCAGTCAAAATAAATACAAATCCAATTAATGCAAATATGACACCCTATTTAAAAGATTACGCTTATAATTATGTTAATTTGATTACGCTAATAAAATAATTTATTTGTCCTTATTAACTATTAAAGTACAGCCAAAAGTACTAAGCGTAAAAATCTGAAATTTGGAACATACGTTCATTTTATAATGTAAACATCCGCTAAGAAAGAATTGTTGAAATTTTCAACTCCATGCAAAGCCGGGAGCGAGTCGCTAATTACGTAGTTCTCCATTTTCTATAATAACTAACGATTTCATATCAAAATATTAGGTTTCAAATAATTATTTCAAATAGCCTCTAATTTGAAATATCAACTATTGTCAACTTTTTATATATGGTATTAATTTAAAACACCATTTTTTTTTAAAACGACAACATTTATTCACATTTGTGTTACACTTTGAATATTTAATATCCTTAAACATGCTTTAAAAATATTATTTAACACTATCACCAGATGCATACGGGCGAATAACACGGCCAGCAAATGTTTTCTTGGCTCCTGTAAACAAAATACCTACTTACAATATATTCATACTCATTTATACGATATTTGTACATAGTTACTTCTTTTTTTATAATAATTCATCTTTTACTCATTACTTCCTATTTCTAACTAATCTAAATTAAAATTATTTTCAGATGTTGTAATGTAAGAAGTACTAGTTTTTTTAAAGTGAAAATTCAAGGTCGGATATTGTGTGTGGCATTTTATTTAGACATTGAAATAAATTAATTTTGATAGAGACAACGGTTTGCTTGAATTTTTTGAAAGAATCCTAGAATAATTTTGATAGACAACTAAAACTGACTATTTTTTCTTAGCTCACTATATATTTTTTTCTAAGTATTAAAAAAAATTGTAAGCATTAATATTTCTGAATTCCCTGTACTACGTTATATAAGAGGATGTAACGAGTAATTTAACATATATTTTAGAAAAATTATTTTGGCCGTTTCCTATCATGAGGAGCGTAAATTCACTTTGTTTTTTGAAAATGATTTTATTTTTTATTTTTTACGAAACAATTGGCTGAAATGTAATGGTGTAGTATTATTGTGGAATAAGCTCATGGAGCCCTTTTATTTAATAACCCACTCGATAGGTTCTTAGTTATTGATGGGAGAAAGAAATTTTAATTTGTTATAATACATATATTTTTCAGTAAATATTTTAGACGATGTGTTTAAATTCTCGAGTTTTTTTTTATGAGTGAGTGAGATCGTCACAATATTTGTTTTGCAAAAGACGCCGGTTAACACAATATTAATAATAAAAAAATAAAATAAAAAAAAATTAAACGTAAGCCGAAAATATTCCTATTCGTGTAGCGCCATCTAGCAAGACTTGGAGATAAAAGTGTATTATCATCTATCAGCAACAATAGTACCACTTTACTTTACAAGATGGCGTTATAATAAACAGTTTTTTTTTCCACTTTCAAACTGCGTTTTTACAAGAAGTACATCTAAAAGCACACTTAAAAAAACAAGACTTAAAAAGCAAACATAATCCACATACAAAATTTCATCCAAATATTAGTTACGTTATTTCCGAGATACGCGAAATAAACAAATTTAAACCAGAATTACTCCTTTAAAATTATCAAAAAATCTCCTACTAAGTACTATAGTGAAAAAAATAAAATAAAAAAAACGAGTTCATACATTTATTGTCAAATAATTCTGAGATATATATGATATAAGTAAACTATATATAATTATATGATATTTTTTAATAATAAAGTCTCAATACTTACTGTTAATATCCTAACTTTTCTATAATATTGACTGAACGTCTTCGACATGGCAGACAGGAAGGTGCAAATAAGGTGCGGTCGAAATTCACAATTTTTTTCTTCTATCTCTGTGCAACGTTTCAGCAAATGTGACAAGCCTAGTGTATAGTTGAATATTAAACACCATTCATCCTGAAAATTAATATTTCAAAATTAAAATCAAAACGTTTATATTTAGGTTAGGTTTCTCGAAGAAACTCCTTATGATTGTCATTATAAATTTAAATTTACCAGGATTTCGGTAGAACAAAGCCAAGATGACTATCCCGAGGAGAAACCCCGAAAGAAACTCAGAATACCATTCTTTTTGTCATCTTTAAAATATAAAATTGCAACAATTACACTTAATTATAAAAGAAATCAAAGTATCGCTTAAACCCAGACATCATTGTCGCTTAAATAATCAGTGATTTTATAAACAAACGAATAAGAAGCTTGAAAGGGGATTATAAGGCATACAGTCTTAAACCAATCAGTCCTTCTGATGCTTCGATAAAGGATACACTAGATTTTCAGTTGCTTCACTAAAAGTGGCATAGTAGAATATCACCGCACTCACAGCTTGGGGTGATATTTCAAATTAGTTGCACAAAGTTGTCCTTAAGGTGAACACGTGTTACTAAACGACTTGAACCATTATTACTAAATGTTAAGATTCAAATCAGTCATGCAACATTTACATTATTCATCTTTTTATCAGAAATTAACGAGAGAAAGTGATAGCATGTATTAAAAAATCCAGTGGACACTTTTTTGCAGTGATTTTGTTTGAGACCCTGAATCTAGTGTATCCTTTATCAAAGTTCTGATGGCAGAAACCGCAGTCAAATAACAGCATGTGTGCTGCTGTATGGTTAGGTTATTGAGTAAGGGACACCAGATTACATCCTTATAAAGCAGCGCACTTGCAACACCTGTGAAGTTGTTAGCGTTAACATAATTTCTGCAAGGGACGGTAACCACATATAATCAAGTGGACTGTGAGCCTGCCTGCCCATTTTTACCTTAAAAAAGTATTTAGGTAATAGGCAATTCATGTTAGAAGCCTCTTTACAGAGAAGATTTGTATGTTTGTAATGAATAAACTCAAAAATTACTGGACCGATTCAAAAAATTCTTTCACCTATAGAAAGCTACCTTATCAGATAGTAACATATTTTATAAAGTTACGCATGCGAAGTCGCATGCAACAGCTAGTTATCAATAAAAGTTTAAGTATTATGTGATTTTATTCTCTTAAAAATTAAAAAGGTGGAAATTAAGATGATGCCTCTCTCAATGTTAGATGTGTATGTAACCTTACACATCTAACATTGAGAGAGGCATCATCTTAATTTCCACCTTTTTTTTTATTAAAAAAAGAGTAGATTAAAAACAAACATCTTTTTAAAATCAGATAAATTACCTCGTGTATCAATAAACTTAGATCTGTGCCTTTAATATCAGGTAACGGAGGGTATAAACCTTCCTCGACTTTCTCATTGAATGTCCTCACTAGAGTCTCTAATCTTGCACAATTGTATAGAACAAATGATGCACCTGTAAAAAAGGAAATTATAAATTATTATTGGCTACTACATATGTATTTTTTATATTTACTTATAAGCCACAAGCCGAAAGTGTAAATGTGACATAAGAGCTGTCACAATTTTTAACTCTCAAAACATGAAAACGTGAATAAAGGAACCATGAATATGCAGCTTTTACTGTACAAAATTCATAAATAAAATAAACTAACAACAACAAAAAATATTAATAGTGTTAGCACCCTCTACTTCGGGTACATTAATTAAACCACTTTATGTTTAGTCCAAATACTTTTATCAGAACTACAATTCCAACTATTAGATGTGCCAACATACGACGATGACCTCTCTTCGAGAACATGTTCGTTAAACTGTCTGACACCTTTTCAATATCATTCAATATCATACCTTTTCAATCTCACCGAATGAATCTCAATGAATGAGCAACCCTTTTTGCAATGTCACAAAGCACTTTTTACTATACTTTCCACTTTAATTGATCACCTTCATTCAACATAAATAGCACACGCTAACAATAGTTATTAACGTTATTAAGAACAGTGTAAATAGGCTACTCAATTTTCAACCTCATCTTCACTTACTGTCAGGTGTGATTGAGGTTGTTATCCCATATACAAATAAATAAAAGAAAAAACATACAAAAAAATTAGTGTATAATCAAATATACAAATACTGTAAAAAAAGGTAGATTACCTTTACTGGATCCCGCTGAACATTGAAAATTGATTTTAACATCTGCATTAGGCTTAGTTTGCAATAATTCAAAGATGACCGATGACTCCCCAAGGCGAGCTATGAAATCTTTCCATTTTGAGACCGATGAAACCCTTACTCCATACTTATGTTGTGCAATGAGAGACATTTCATTTTGACGGTTTCTGGAAAGCATGAAAATATTTTTTAATTATATTAATGTAAAAGCCTGCGGCTTCGCCCTCGTGGTATTTTTATCCTATGTCCACCCTAAAATTATATCAATGGTGAAAGATTTTTTTTAAATCATATGAGTAGCTCCGAAGATTACCTCTTACAAGACAAACATACATGCTTTACCTCTTCATAACATTAGTATAGATTTATTTCTGACATATTTGCAAAAAAAAAAAATCTTACTCTATTAAATCCTTCTCAGTAATTGTTAAATCTTTAGCACCTGTTTTTGCATTTAGAACTTCGCCACATATTACTAGTCTGCCATTTCTAGAGTTTATTGAATTTCTCCTAGCAACAATGATTTTCTCACTATTCTCATCTTGAATTACACTCAACTTGTATAAATTTTGAACAGTCCTGTTTAAATATTTAAGTCGTAAAGAGGTTAGGTCATTACTTTCTTCAAAACAGTTCTCAATTTGGCATCTATTTGATATGAAAATAGTGTTATTCAGGGCTTCTAATAAGCCGACACGTATGGAATTTGGTCTATCTAGCCATAAATAAATATGGCTCTCGTCAACTTTAATATCAATCACATGTAAACACCAACTTTTCGACTCGGTCATTAATTGGTCAGGTTTCGTGCCGCTATATTCCAATATCGTAGAGGTTGAATTATTTAATTCATTATTATTGACGTATTGTTGCCAATACTTTAGGCACTTTGGAAAACTCATATCTCCTTGTTTTTGCAAATTTTGAGAATGCTTTTTGATAAGTAGACTTTTATTTGGTTTCTCTGCCTTCGTCAGGAAAAGAAATAATTCATTTGAAAAAATTAACAATGAGTTTTCTAACATATTTCATTCACACTATTATCAACACCAACTATATTAATAAACACTCAAGTGAAATTATTATGGATATAAAATATAAATATAAAAATAATACGATGTACGATTAATTACATACGACCAGTACACAGAATATATAATTACAACCAAAAACCAAATTACTATAGTGACCTGATGTTGCCACAGAAGCCACGTACAATGGGGGTCAATAGACAATTTATTATGTTTATAAAATGTTTTTAATAGTCAGCGTAAGATTTCCCTACTATGCTGAATACAGTTTACATAACACAAAGAAAACGATCACCCGCCGAACTTGAATAAAGTAAAGGCAATAGAAACGACTTATTTAGCAATGTTTCTTTACTGCCGATAGCGTGTAAGCACACAATCACAAGGAAAATATAATTTATACTGTCTTCAAGTGCGAATCTAGCATCTCATCAATTATAAGGGGCCGGCGTGCTATAGGCACAGACTGATTAGAGTACGCTAAGCTATAGGGACTTCGACAAGTGTAGACAACACTTCGTAATGTTATCCCTTGTAGTGTTATCCATAATCCATCGATAACATCGATGCCATAATCGATGTTTAACATCGATGTTAAACTTTACAGTGGGTCTATAGTTCTAGTATGATTTAATAACGCCTGCACTCGCTAGCGAGAGCGTACAACACTTGTATGGAAAATTGACACGATCGCACTACGAGATAGTAACAACTCATATTTTGCTGTTATTCTTCGGAGACCACGACGACACGCAACAAAGGAAATTATGCGAGATTATCTGCGAGAGCCGTTTATCTAGCCACAGTTTGTCTTTGATATCTTGTCACATTTTTGACACATCATTGACAGCCAATGATCTTGCACTTGCGTGTATAAAAAACGTACTAGGGTCCAGGTACCTAACAGTGTTGCCAACGTAGGCGATTTTTCGCCATTTAGGCTACTCAGACCGAGAATCGGCGATGAAAAAATCTAAAAGGCGACTGGTCGCCTATTAGGCTACTCCAGGGACGAGTTATTTAAATTAGCCGAATCGCAAATAGGGATACGTTTTTAAGAAAAAAATTAATGTTAAAAAATTAACTACTACTGACGACGAAGAAAATCTTATTGATGCCTTATTATTGCTAGCAGAAGACGAATCAGAACCATTTTAATTTTTGTTTATTTTTTCTTTAAATTAGTTATTAAAATTGCTTTACCTTCTTTTAAGATACATTAAAGTAGGTATTTTAAAGTAGGCTTATGCCTATTTATCAATATATTATAAATAATTGATAAAAGCTACATTTTATTTTATTCATATCTGTAGTTTGGCGTTTGGGCTACTTTAGGCTACTGCAACTGAAATTCGGCTACATTAGGCTACTTTAAGCATGAGAAACGGCGACTTTAGGCCAAGCGCTGTTGGCAACAGTGGTACCTAAACGAACATCAATCAAATCAAATGATCAAATCATTCATAGTTTGTGGTAGGTAACGAATGTATATACACAAGTTTTTCAATTGGGCCGTATTTTTATTTTATTTTCAGTAATTTTATGTGAAACACGTCGCTAGTCATCAATTATTGCATTTAAAAGTAATGTATTAGTATATTAAAATGGTTTTACAGTATAATATTGTACTATTTATCACACTATCATGGCACTTTATAGTCGTCTCGTCACACGACCATCTGTTAGAAGGTATTTATTGTGGAAAAGAAAATTGTTACGAAGTATTGGGTGTAACTAGAGATGTAACAAGGAGTGAAATAGGCAAGAAGTATAGACAATTGGCGAAAAAATTCCACCCAGACATGCATAGAACAGAGGAAGCCAAAAAGGAAGCCGAAGAAAAGTTTAAACAAATCGCCACGGCCTACGAGATTCTGAGAGATGATGAAGAGAGATCTGACTATGATTACATGTTGGATAATCCTCAAGAGTACTATGCCCATTACTACCGTTATTATAGACGACGAATGGCCCCCAAAGTAGATGTACGTATTGTGTTGGCTGTAACCATATCTATCATATCAATAATACAGTACTACAGTGCATGGTCAAAATATGGCACTGCAATAAAATATTTCATGGCAGTGCCAAAGTACAGGAATAAAGCATTAGAAATTGCCAAAGCCGAGGTGAAGGAAAACCAAGCGAGAAAAGCCAATAAGAAAAGTAAGGCCGAGCAAAAGGAGGAACAAGATAAAATAATACGGAGGGTTATAGAGGAAAATATGGATATTAAAGGGGCTTATGCTAAGCCCGAAGTTACAGATATATTGTGGATTCAGTTAATAATCCTACCGTACACCGTTTCATATTATATTTATTGGTACTTACGTTGGCTATGGAAGTTCACAATAATGAGACAACCATACGGAGAACAGGAAAAATTGTATTTAGTTAGAAAATATATGAAATTGGGACAGCATCAGTTCAATGCTCTCGATGACAGTGAAAAACAAAGTTTCCTAGATGAGCAATTGTGGATTAAAGAGAACTTTTTAGTTTGGAAAGAACTAAAAGAAGAAGACGAAAAGAAAGCTCTAGCTGAGAATAATAAGTATAAACAGTATAGGAGATATTTGAAACAGCATGGAGTCGGTCGTATGACATTCGATGACTCCTGATACATTTTTCTATGGTTATTAATTATTTTCTAATGAAACCAGGATCTGTCCAATAGAAGTGAGATTTTATCACTTTTTTTTTTCAAATATTAACTTGTTATATTTCTTACTTTCACTTGTTATAGGTAATCCGTTTTTGCACCAAAAAGATAATAAAATAAAAAAGCCTTTTACACAATCTCGTCATTTTTATTTCTTCATTATATCTATTTTTTCAACATATAATGTACTACAATGTTTTTTTTTCTTGTTTTAATAATTATACATTCATAATTTACATTCATCACAAATCGCATATCAATAAGGCATTCTAATTTAATACACCAGGCGCTCCTTACAACACACATCAAGGCAAGTAATGTAAATATGCCCATAGGAATTTCATTTGTCCGGAAACTGTATTGTTTATGACATGTCATTCAAATCTTCAACTGAAAAGTGACTAAGGGTAGCTGTTACGATTATACCAAAGAAACATTTTTCTATTTGTATACAGTCATGGTAAGAAAACCTTTGTCAGTCATTCCTTTACGACTTGGTACCTTTTGAAACTTAAGCACTAAGTGGACAACTGAAAGGACATTTCAAATTAAATTTTAGCATGATTGATAACTTGCCTGATACAAGCAAATGTCGACTTTAAGGTGTAGAACCTTTTCTTACCCCGACTGTACTTATTATGTTGAAATTAAAGGTGGAAATCTGTTTTATCAGTCAGATAAACTAAACCAGGTTACATTATAAGGTATTTTATTTGTCTATAGTAGTATTCCTATAGTTCCAACAAAGTTAGGAAGCTTCAGAACACAGTTAACCCCTTTAATCTTACGAGCTTTGTATCTATATACTATGTATTCATTTATGAACTACTAGAGATAAAATTTTCAAGTATTTTATTAAACATTAAAACAAATTAGAAAGTTGACAAATCACGCGCCACTACACTCCATTGAGAAATGAGGTCGTCTTTTGTAATTGACAATTTCTCGTGAATTCGTTCCGTCCATTTTTTGTATTTCATTACGGAAACTAAATCTTTGCTTTCCAATAACTACTGGTTTTTCCAATCACTTTTTGCATAACTTTAATTCACAGAAAGTGGATATATCCTTTCATCGTGACCATTAGTATACCTAAAATTAATTAGTTATTAATTAAAAGTTATTCAATTAAACTAAATAGTCCATTAAAATAATTTTGCTGCGTTCATATTTTCTGTAATAATCAAGATCAAGACACTTATCAAGACTTTTTTTCCTACATATGTATTAATTTCTGCAGGCGACGGTAACCACTTGCCATCAAGTGGACCGTTAGCCTGTCCGCCACCTTTTATAATATATAATAAATAGAATTTGGTAGGTATAGATATATTAACTCTCCATTGAATCATAATAAACTATCTCACATCAAAAACCAGACAAATGAAATTCCACAGGGAATTTAATTATATAATAGTTTGAGATCCTTAATTGATATAATTATTCACTGCACTGTGTTAATTCCACAGTATTTCCGATTTCCACATCTTAACATTGTACAGTACTAGAACTATTGGTCCTAGTTATTAAAAAAAAACCACATTATTATGACTGTTTGCATTGCAAAACAACAATCGAAAATAAAAATTGATACTTTCTCGTATCGTTCAGTCCGACAACTTCATAGATTGGGGCATATTAATTATATTGAGGGTATGAAAAATAAAAACCTATGTTCAAATATCACCTTAAATCGATTAATTTATTATTCACATAACCATTTCATAATAATACTGGAAGATTAGTTTTAATGTCGAGTTTAATGAGTTCATTATTTATAACTAATACTCTAAGTTAAGTAATCTATACATTATAATAAAATCGTAAACGAGCCGTGTTTAAAATACAAAAAAAGAAAACTTTTTTTTTTTAAATATTTGATGTTACCGATGTAAAAAAAATAGTTTTTTTTTACGTGCACAAACACGCTAATTTCAGAAACGGCTTAACCGATTTGAATGCGGTTTTCACTGATATAAATACTGATACTTTTTATCACATGGAATTTTTTTAGGATCCTTTGGGAGCTATTGTATAAATTAGTGTGTGACCGCACTTAAATGATTTTTAATTTTTTTTCGAGGGTATCGTGTTATTTGCTGAGGCAAAAAACTCCAAAATAGCAGTATAGACAGTATGGCCGAGATCGCTGTACCGCTCCTTAGATATTCCAGGTGAGGCGAGAGGAAGGGAGGAAAAAGCAAAAGTACACATGAGAGCGATATTGTCGGACAAATCATACGCAATCGATTTAAAACGCATCTCTGGATATTTTACCTCTTGTGATGGCGACGGACAGACAGACAGACAGATACCTAAGGCACAGTGATACAGTGATTCTGGTCAAACTATAGTACCCAACTGAATAAGGCTTAAGTTAGAGCTTTCTATTAAGTTGTCGGACTTTAATAAATGCAAAAATACTTTATAGTATTGAAAATATAACACAAGAAAAACATTATAATAACCACGTATTAATTAGATTTTTTTTTTACATAATATCGAACTAAAACAAAACAGAATCGAGAAAGAGACCTTAAAATTATCCCCCAATCAATACAAGTATATAAACTCTAAATAGAGAGCAAAACTTAAAAGTGTCAACTTAAGTTTTTTTTTTTCATTGTTTTACTCGAATTCAGATAAGTTAAAATAAAGTAACCTACATTACTTTGACATTCTCCAGTTAATCAATACAACATTCGACAGTTTCACATCTTGGCAGTGTTTTTAATAATATGCATACAGTATATGTATATTTTACATTTTTATAAATATTTTTTCAATTTAAACAAGTCATTTTTTAAAGATATCATCCATATAATGGATTAGTATCGGTAGGTTATTCAAACGCAGCTGCACACGTTGCTTGTGTATGAGGTAATAAGTTTTATCTAATGTCTTAACTTAGAATAAAGAACAAACCAGAAGGATTGTTTAATCAAAAACGCATGCCTTGCAAAATATGGACGCCACATTTGCAATAGGTACAGTAGTACTTGCCAATTATTACCCAACTGATACAACTTAGGGATGCGCTTGCGCAAGAGAGGAATTTTTAAAGCGCGAGAAATGCTATCGACCAATCCATCCACTTTTTCCAGTACCGCTATTGGTCGCCAGCTGGCGCCATGTTAGAGTGCGCATTGCATTATCAACCTTATAGACATTGTATCTAAGGTTAATTGCAAGTTTTAAGCTTTCTTCGTTAAGCGTCGGAGAAGTACTTTCTTTTCTGTGTGAATGTGAACGAAGGTTCACGACGCGCTCTATATAAAAATAATTTATAAATATAGAGAGATGAGAACCAATTATTAATGCATGAAATGTATTCTTATCCGATCTCATCGTAAGTCAAGGCACATGATAATTTATGGGGGATACTATAGGAGTGAGTGAATTCAAATCTCTCAAATATAACTTAGGTATTTCTGTCTTACTTAACAGAGAGAGATTACTCCGTTTAGAGCGAGAGAGAAGAGGCGACGATTAACGAAGACAGAATGAGAAGCAAGATATTGGCAAGGACATTTACACTAGGCGCTATACTCGCCTCAATTTGTCGCTGCAGGTTGGGTCATAAAACGTGTGAGCGGCGCGAGGACTATGCGTTACCATAAGAGCTGTAAGTGCGAGTGAGCGCGCAATACTCGCGCCGCTCACAAGTTTTATGACCCAACCTGCAGCGACAAATTGAGGCGAGTATAGTAGTGTTCGGAGCCTATGAAAAAAAAAGCGCTATAAAATTGCTTTGAACAATGTAAAATATGTGGAAATAGTGGGAGCATATTTTATGGTGCCCAAGGCGGTGTTTTTGTACAAAGGGAAAATCCGGTCCTCGATATTGGCAACACAAAATAGTAAAACATACGCTATAAATTCTATCATATTATGTTTAAAAAAAAAAACCTTTTTATACCTAAATATTAGCTATCGATTATTTCTATATTCATATTATACATGCAAAATAATTTCTAAATTCTAATTGTACTTCATACGAGATTAATTTGAGATCTTGATTTTTTTTAGAATTTTTTTTTTTAATATAAGTAAACTATTACTTCTATCAATAACTATGTAGTTATCGTGTAACTTACAAAGTGTGTATTGTTGGCAAGTGAAGCTCTTAAGAGCCGTTTTTGTTAACAGTGTTTTTTTTAAAGTTATTGCGTCTTCTGGTTTGTTTTATATTCTGAGGTCGATGTGCAAACTTGAAATAAAAAAAAATGAACAAAAAGTATTAACTCCAAAGTAAGTACAAATATTTTCAATGAAAGTCTAACCTGGAAATAATACAAAAACAAAATATTACTTCTAAAATATTGAGTATTTCAGTTTATTGCTTTATGATCTGTGGCAGGCGTTTTTTTTTCTTTTTGCGTCGATGCTGTTTTAAAAACAATATACAATTTCTATGCAATTTAATTTATTCTTTACTGTATATTTTACTGATTTATAAATTCAATACGACATTCAAATCGCGTACACATCGTCCGCCACAGACATTTAAATAATAATTTGGAAATCTGTTTGGTTACATCTTTTACATATCTACCCACATACAATTTATCCATAAAAATAATTTATTTTATATAACGTGCACAAAATAGACAGTGTATCGCCATCACTATTCATAAATCTTGACATTATTTAAGCAATTTTTTAATATCCACTATCGATCCAGGGCGTTCATTGTGACGAAATATTTTTTTAAATTTATTATTTATTTAACTACCATTTAATTTGAAAACAATAAGAAACTTGGAAGTCTGAAAAAAATAATATATTTTTAAAGTTTTAACAGCTTTAATTACTACAATGATAAAACGTAGTTTTTGTCATTAGGTATATGCCATACCACCGATATTGGCATGAAGGTATTATGATAAAAAAAAAACTGAAGTATTATAATCAGGAAAAGAAAGAAGATCAACTGACACATGAAAAATATTTCACCACATAATATTTTCTATATATAGCAATCATTTCCAAATTCATTGTTCTGTCGCACTGTGACCACAGTTTTATACGCCCTTGTAGACAAAGCCACATTAAAAAAATGTAACATAAATACACATCAGTCCTTCTGTGTACGTTTATTCCGAATAGAATTTAATCAAACTAAATAAATAGTTTCCTTCAAACGACAAAGATACCTACTTTGAATTCCAAATGCACTTGTCAATGTCAAATGTAAACTCCGCGTGGAACGTTTAACATTGTATAATATATTGGAACACCATGTGTTGGCTTAAAGGTCTAGTTACCAGGCCATAATGTTCGAAAAAAAAAAAAAAAAACATCACCGTGTGGAATGTCACAGAGGAGTGAGAGCGAATGATTGGTACGTAAGGGTGTGTGCGCACTAGCGGCGGGCGCGTCGCGGTCTCACCGCAACGTGCAGAGCGCGCCCTCACACGGGCGTCTCGTGATCGGCCTCCTCTATTCGCCCGAGCCGCCATGCGTTCGGATCCGTCGCTAAACCAAAAACTATATCAGAATTACATAAAGGTTATACACTAGAAAATTCAGTATGACAATTAATTATTGGGCTTCACATTCTCGTGCGAGAACTGTTGCAGATCAAGCGCACAAGAATGAAGAGAAAGGTAGGACACTGGATTTATAATTATGTTAAGCGGTAAGTTTTGGTATGTTAAGTGTGCTAGGTTGTTGCTGATTTAAATAAATAAATAAATAAATAAACACTGCGCTGCACCACTTAAAATTTATTAATTTGCCATATTTAATTTTTTTGTTATATGTCTTGTGCTTACCATCAGACAAAATTGTAATTCTGCCACTTACTGTCATTACCATCATCGAATTTAGATAAAATTGCATGAATATTTACGTGCAGACACAAAACTAATAGCAATATTTACACAATTACACTGTGCAATGTGCACCGCTTACATAAACTAACTTTTATGTAAAAAAAATTAAGGCACACTTTAAATTATTGAATTGACTAAACGAGTTTAATCTGTGCAGATAAAATTCAATTTAGTGTTATTAAGGTGTGATAATAATGTTCTAGAATTGACCTTAATAATTATGACGCTTCTCCATGGGCTATTTGAATGTTCGTCACGTCAAAAAATTAAAAAAATCTCCTTGTATGTGACTTTATACTCTTAAAAAACTGAGTAATTTTTAAAATTTTAAACATAACAATGTGACGGACGGGCAGACGGTTCATCATGTCGTTGTACAAACCAAAAGCTGCTATGTGCATTTTTTTTAAATTTCAACATTTTAACCTTACTTAGTTAATAGTACACTGCCTTATCTATCGTATAAAAAAAAACTGCCAAGTGCTTATGAGAACTATTTGTCAAACTAAGACCTATGCTATGTTCAGCAGCTACAATCTGTTTTGAGCAAAATTTACTTTATTGTCAAAATATAATACAAACAATGACTTCTCATGTTTAAAAGATAAATAAGTTTACATAATTATAACAACCTTAATTTTGAAAAATAAACTATATCATAAAATATTTCAAGAATATTTTTTTATGTCAAAATAATATATAAATTATTAATTTTTCATGTTTAAATGATAAATAAGTTTACATATGACCCTAATTAAGTTTCAAATAAAATTTTTATTTCAATATATTAAAAAAATATACTGTTTGCACATAGCAGATTTTTGTTTGACAACGACGATAGTATGTTCTATTAGCATATAAGTCAATGAAACAAGCTCCCCTGGCGTAGGAAGTTAATGAAATAAAGAAACAAAGACAAGATTAGGGGAATTGGCTCTGTTAGAGATTAAGAATGCTGTAATTTGATGACGTTTTACAGGGGGTGGTTTCTGCCGCCATTTGAGTTGCCCAATTTATGACGGCGGGATGACGTGTGATGACGTCTTCTCATGAAACGATCAATTCTACGATCTTTTCCCAACAAAATTGTTAGAAATTCTGCATGGTAACGAAGAAATACAAGAATTGTATTCTTTTTTTTAAATATTTAAAAAAAGAATACAATTCGTGTGCTATTATTTCAGCTGATTCGATTAATTACAAATGGGCGGCACGACACCATATATTTTTTTTAGCATGGCAACACTAAAACCAAGCATTTCTTTTGTGTTAGCAACACGCTCTACTCTAAAGGGATTGCATGAAGTGTGAGTGTAATGAGGCATTGACGGGCACAAACAGTGAATTAAATGAATATAAAAATTTAGTAATATTTTTTTTTTGTGAAAAGTCATCAATGTACTACAACTATGCACGCCATACAAAACACTACGAACTTTATGGAACACTTAAAAGTGACATAGGTATGCGTAGAGCATGAACTCTGTCATCTGTCTTTTAAAACCAACCAAATGTCTAGTCATTTAAAGAAAATGAGACTTTATGTCAACACATTAGAGTTTAAAATGAATAGTAGAACTTGGTCGTTACTACCTTTTACCATTGACTCTGCCATGATTCCGTTTCAGGCGTACTTTTTATGTGCCGCCTTGGCATTTGTGATGCAAATTCCATAGTTTTAGTACTTCGATGTGATATGTACTTATACATATTTTTAACCAATCATTTATTTTTTAAATTACAAAAATTGTTAAACAAAATTGTGTTCAAACTAGGTTTTAGTATTCCAACCAAGTTTATCGGGTGTGAAAAAAAAACACAAATAAATAAAAATTACCTTTGTCTGTCGATCTTCCCAACATGCTTAGGTAATTTGGACTTTATGGACGGGAGCGAAGGATGAAATATTTTTTTCATTGAAAAGCTTATACTAGTTTTAGGGGTAACTTTAAAACTAAATCTAAAATACATATAATTATCACTGCATGCATTTAAGCCTTTAAATACGACTTGAAAGAGTAATATTGTTGCAAAAATATATTACATATTTTTTTGCTGATACATATTACCTTTAAAGCCTTGATATTATTGTTACTAATATAAAGATTATTATTTTGATAATGTTATAGCACAAAATTATATGGAAAACAATACATGACTAGTACGTTAATATAATATTATACAAACGACACATGCTGCCTAATATTATGTATAAAATGTAAGGAAATATTATGTATGTAAATATTACGTTTTGTGTACAAATGTATTATATTAATGCGCTATTTAGCGGAGTAATATAAATTTATTTGCATTTTTTATTATTATTTATGTAAGCATTGATTACATAAAAATGTACATATGTTAAATATTACATACATATAACATATATAGCATGAAGAAAAGATAAAAGAAACACAGAGCACTTCTTGAAGTGATGATGAAGTCACATAAAAAATAATAATATACCAATTACACTTAAATTACTACATCGAAAGCGATCACAAAATATCACACAAAAATTACTATTTTTTTCAAATTAAAAATAATTTTGTCTGTTTTTCGAAACTCTCACTTCAAGATATACAAGTCAACACTTGCAGAGTAGTTTATTTATAGAACTTTTGTTATACTTAATATAGTAGTAGATAATTATAAAAGTGGGTTATATATAATAAAGAAACTGGAATTACGACTGTATGACTATGATGTATTATTTGGGTATACATTTTTAAATTGAAAAAAAAAAAAAAAAAAAAGTCAAAATATTTCATTTTTTTTGTATTTTTTTATTGCAATTTTGAAAATATGTAATTCCATTTTACAAGGTTTTTGTTGTTATATTTATGGGAGCGTAAGAGGAACAGATAAGGGATTTAGTAACATATTAATATAATTTATTATTAATATATATACTTGTAAGGAAAGAACTGTAGTGTAAACTACATGAAGGTAGATTGAAGTTCTGAAGGGAATCGTAATTTGTTAAAGGGAAAAGGTATATAGTGTACTATTTGGAGGTATGAAATATTTAATACACAAATACAAGATTGAGTCACATTATAAGAAAGTAGTCTTTTCACTGAATGAAAACTTCTTCGCCTTCAAGATGCCATTACACTTTTAAGTTAAGTTAAGCTATAACAGTATAAAGACCTCTAGGATTATGTCGGAGGTATAGGCTTTAATCCACCAAACCCCCTAGATGTTTTGAAATTAAAAATAATCTAATAAATTGTAAATTAAAGTAGAATATATAGGAAAAAAAAAATTGTAATTGTAATTTTTATATTGTAAATGTACCTAATTGAAAATTGTAATTTTACTGACAATACTGGGGGAAATAATAAAACAAAATAAAAACAGTATAATAACATCACGAGAGCGAAGAAGAAAGAGTATAATAATAGTATAATAATAAAGACGTGTAAAGAATTTAATTTTGCAATAAAGAAAACGATGGGATACTGCAATATATGACTGGATTGGGTCAGTTTGTTATACATCATACCAATTATAAATATAGAAGCGGGGGGGAGTTGAGAAGGGTTAGGTCGGGGGGGTTTGGGGGGAGTTGAGGGGGGTTAGATGGGGGGGGGGAATAATACGAGGGGGGGTTATGGGTTAGAGTCCCGGCGTGGTTTTTGTTCAGCAGGGGGGTGCGGGCGCGGCGAGCAGCAACGGCGCTTGTTCGCCTGCACGTACACGGCACAAGCACAACACATTGATACGCATTACGCACAAACATCATACACAACACATTTTTATGCATTTCCCACCGACACAGGCCTATTTAGGTACATGTATATTTATAGGCCCGCAACTATTCAAATGGACCGTTTTGACAGTTGCACTTGAGGGACAGAGTGTGGACACGAAACGATAAGAGCTGCGAGATTAAGAGCGTTCATCAATTAAAATCACGCTGGAGTCAAAATTTATGATTTCAGTAGTTTCAGATGTTTTAGTTTGCAGATAAGATGTTAACGTCATATTATTTGTAGTTGTATAATCTAGTAAATAGCTGAAAAATATTTTAAAGTGAATTTTCATTATAACATTTTTAAACAGCCCTTTTTTTAAACTAGCGGTCGACGGCCTACGCAGATAAATATACAAGTTATTAAAAAAATTATAACACAATCTTTTAGAACATTATTGACTTCACATACTAGGTCCAAAAAAAAAATGAAATATCTCAAATTTGATCCTAAAATAACACGTTTAATATCACGAAAAATTCCTAAAAGTGACACTTTTGATTATACTTTTCTTGAATGAAAATTTACAGAAATCGTATGTTTTTTTTCGACTATTATCTAATAAATGATATGAATTTTTGGAAAATCAATATTTTTAAAATTTATCGCATTTAATTTTACTAATATCTCTCTTCGTCGAACGCTAGTTTTAAAAAAGGGTTGCTTAAAAACTGTTCTAATGAGAAAAGTATCCCAATATTTTAAAATATTTTTCGACTATTATCTAGATTAAAAAACTACAAATAATATGACGTTAATATCTTATCTGCAAACTAAACACATCATGGCATTATGATCCGCCGGGAATCATAAATTTCTGATTCTGACTCTGTAACGGCCTTAACCAACAGTTAACAGTTTTAATTTTTGACTAAAAAAATGGATATCATATCTGTCTGTTTTATTTATGAAAAAAAAAAAGTGTTTAATTTTATTTTAATTATTTCAACGACCTAAAAACGACTTAAATCGAATTACGCAAAAAAGTATATTTTAATTTAACTTATTTTAAATCAAGTGCATAGAATATTCTTATAAAGGCTTGGGTAAAGACGCAAGTTGAGCATTCTACTTAGAAAGTTTTATCACAAGAATATAAATAAAAAACACACAACGGCTTGAGTCTTATTTACGTTTCAAAACTCGACAATGTCTAAACTAACCTAAAACTATACAAAATTCTAAAGAAAAAGCATCACTTCATTACAATGTTGACATAAATATAATAAATAACCATTAAATTTTAATAATTAAAGAAATAATTATTATTGGTTTCTTTTTCGCGTTCGCGACACATTATTAGTTTAACTGTCAAAAGGGGCCTTTAAAAATAAAATAAAAAAACAACTATGCAATAACCATGCTTTTATACATTGCTGTGTATAACATTTGATGACATACATTTAATGTTGAGTAGCTATCCAAGCCAGTAACTAATATTAAAATGAGGCTACTAATAAAATAGTTTAGATAACTACTCGAAAAGGAACTGTACTAGAGATGTGCCAGATTGTTAGAAACGTATATTATTTTAAATCAAATACGATTATTATTATCGATTTAAGGTGGGTACCTACGTACCTAACTATAGTACATAGCTGAAACAATGAGTTCTGTAACGGTCTACAAATATTAATATAACTGATGGACCACCGTGTGAACGGGCTGCCTCTCCTAAACCGCCAGAGTCGGATTTATCCGACAATTATTTTCGTGTCCATTTCTCCAAAGCTTAAAAAAATTCCTCTACTTGTATAATGTTCATTTTTAAATCAATTCTCTTATAAAAAAAAAAAAAAAAAACAACGTATTAGGGGCTAGAGGCATAACAACTTTTACAAAACCAAGTAATAAACAAAATTTATCAAAATAAAACAAAAACAAAGGTGCGGGGGGCAACACAGACACGCTGTTGAAGGTGGACTGCCCAAAAATAAAACATTGGTTGACGTCACCTTAATAGAAAGTTTTTTTTTTATGTTAAGTTCGTCAGACAGGATGACGGTCCACTTGATGGTAGGTGACAATCTTATACTTGATACTTTTTATTCTGGAAACTGTGGCGATATATTTTTGAATTTTTCAACGCGAACAAAGTCTCGGGGGCACAGGCATATATACCGAAATATGATTTCAATGCAAATAAAATGGACAAGCCGTTATGAAATGTTCAAAATCGATAAAAATAAATAAATATAAAAATACATATCTTTCTTATCCCTCGATAATTCGGCACATAACTAGACTGTACGTAAAAGAACTAAACATTGAAATGATTAAGTATACTTTTATGGTTAAGCAACAATTGAATAAGCATTATGGAAATGATTTTTTTTACGCATTCAGATACAACTACATATATGTAGATGATATTTTTATTATAATATAAAAACAATTCTTCAGTTTTGCGAATTTGTAGATTTACATTTTGATAAAATAAACAATTCAAGTTTCATAATTGTGATATTTATACTAGATTAGCGTTAATAATGCAGTGAGTCATCGTTGTCTGTCGGCCATTTTAATTTAAAAATAAAAATGAATACCTCCCCCTATTTTTATTCGTAAGAATAAAAGTGGCGCGAAATTCATAGTGGAGAAAGACGAGTAATTCACATTGTTTTTAAATACTTTTAATACTATAATAAATACAAAGGAAGATTCCACTTACACTGATTAAAATATATTGTAAAGGGCCTCATTTTTATTTAAGACAATTTAGTTAATTTTTATCCATTAAACTTAACTTTTGAAATATTATAATCTGTTTGATTTTTAACTCCACTGAGAATACACCTTTGGGATCGTCCATTAAATCGTCCTTTGGGTCCAAGTAACCCGAATAAAGAACTTTATTATTATTATTATTATTATTATCTTTATTCATCCTTTTTCTTAACATTAATTTTTTTACAATATAAATATTATTATTATTATTATTAATCACGTGAGGCTCGAAAGGGGGGAGGGGGCTTCGGCAAAAATCACGAAATATCACAAGGGGAGGAGGGGGCTTCGGCAAAAATCACAAAATATCACAAGGGGAGGAGGGGGCTTCGGCAAAAATCACAAAATATCACAAGGAGAGGAGGGGGCTTCGGCAAAAATAACGAAATATCACAGGGTGGGAGAAGGGCTTCGGAAAAATCACAAAATATCACAAGGGGAGGAGGGGGCTTCGGCAAAAATCAAGTAATATCACAGGCGGGGGAGGGGGGCTTTGGAAAAATCACGAAATATCAAAGGGGGGGAGGGGGGCTTCGGCAAAAATCAAGTAATATCACAGGCGGGGGAGGGGGGCTTTGGAAAAATCACGAAATATCAAAGGGGGGAGGGGGGTTTCGGCAAAAATCACGTAGTATCACAAGGGGAGGGTGTAGTGAGATATCACGTGTATTTATTTTCTCGTTGAACGCGCGATTAATATTTAATTTTTATGCCAATTAAAAACCACCTGCAACCTTTTTTTATAACACTTTTATCGCGGTCCTTAATTTACCAAGAATTAAATTAGAATATATTACTCGCCTTTTTAAAATAATACACGTTTTTGGGGAGGGGAGGGGAGGGAAGGGGTTTAGTCTGACCTAAAATGCTAAATAACATCACGTGATGACTCACTCGCATTAATAACGCGAACAGACTACAATAGATGAGGTAATATATTACCTTGCAACTGCCTGTTGAGCAGTGCGGTGATGCCGGGACCATCACCAGCCTTCTTCACCACCAGCATGGGTTTATCTTCACCTTCCTCGTAACTGTTCGGAAGGTGACCGTTGCTCACGGCCATCGTTTCGCTCACCTGAAACATTTATCCCACATATACATACAATATAATAACTTCTTGTTTTGAATATTATAAATAGATAAGATTTTGTATCGTATGTTTGTATGTAATGAATAAACTCCAAAAAATTACTGGACCGATTTTAAAAATTCTCTCCACAACTAATCTTTCGCTATCATTCGATTATTTTATAAACAAAAATACGCGGGCGAAGTCGTGTGCAACAGTTAGTCTATAATAACTTCGTAAATTAAGGACATTACGTAACATTTTTGAATAACATCATGGATGGCTATTTAGTGTTATAATTTTGCAGCAAAAAAGAATTAATGACAAATAGTACTTTATTTTATAAATTATTTTAAAAAAAATATATTTTTAATTTTTTCATATAATGTTCTGAACTCATCGATTCAATTTGTAGAAAAAGATTATATAGAGAAGCAATAGAAACAACACCGGATAGTGATATATAGATTTTTTTAAATATTTAATATGTAATATGTATAATGTTCTGAGATTGTTAAGATTATTTTGAACTAGCGACCAGTCCCGGATTCGCACGACCTTTATATAGACAAACCTTCCTTATTACGATTTTATTACGACTATAATGTATGTATAGATAAATATTGTTTGGGACCTGTTTCTGTGACTGTTTCTGAAAGGTTTCAATGTTAGATTCTTTTTAAGAAATTTAAGAAAAAGAAGATATACCTAAGAAGTAAATTCGTTCAGTCTTTGCCATTAATAGATCAATATCATTATTACACACATTCGTCAACAGCATTGAAAGCTTCTAGAGTGCAATCGAAAGCAAAGTTTGATATTAAAACAACGAATTATTGGAATTATTGATATTTGGCGATGAGCTTAGCTTATAGTCGCTTTAGCGGTTCGGAAATCAATTAAAAACTTTTTTTTTACAGTTTGTGAAGATTTGACGATTCTATGTTAACGTTTCGATTAGATTTTTAAATATTACACTACTGGCTGAACCCGGCCACGGTTTCCACGGTTTCCATAACAACGGTCAACTTATGAAAATTATAATTTTTTTTATAAAAAAAAATCGGTTAGAATTTTAAGAAAAAAAAAGTATATAAAATTATTCCTCTGTTTAAATGCAATGTTGTGTAAAATTTTCAAGTCAATCCGTCGGCTAGTTTTCGAGTTTTTGAAGTATACATAAACCATTACAACATTTTTATTTATTGATTGACCTTAAATAAGGTAAGTGCTGTTTAAGAAGTCAATTCGAATACATTACCTGCATAAGTTTATGGACGACGTCCCTACCGAGTATGTGATCGAATACGGCTTGAAGAAACGCATCCGACATAATGGAAAGTTTCAATTTATCTCGATGCCAAACGAGCACCCGAGACTCTTCCATTGCCATTATAGATACCTGAAATACAACATTTCACACAATGTAAGTAAACCAATTTTTTTTTTCATTGTGCTTGGAATTTTAAACATATTAAAAATATTAATTAAAAATAGTGACTCACAATTTAAACTTAAAAAATTAAGGTAGGTAACATCTTGTTCTTAGTTTTACGCTTCATAGTATAAAGTATTTTAAGTCAAAAGGTCAAAAGCAATAAGTTTTTAACGGCACCTACTACAAACTATAACCTATGTACAAACAAAGATACTATAACCTATGTACAAATAAAGTCGTGTTAGTTACACTATCTAATACAACTGAAGAGTGGCTGGACCCGATTCTTATGTTCTTTGATCCGCCCCTAATATCAGAATTATCAGAACTAAAACAACAGAAATGTTCACGAAAAAAAATAATAATGAAGAAAATTCATTTTCTCATACATTTTGTATTGAACTAGTTTTTATTGAGGCGGTACGAAATTCACCGGGTCGGCTAGTAACAAATAAAATTACAAGAACTCTTTCTTGTTATTGGACTATATAATGATTTTAAAGAATTTTATAATAGAACACATTAATTCGTTTATTTATTAATTTAAACAGATTCTTAGTACCTATTCGTTGGCGAGGCCAAAAATAGTGGAATTTGGTT
The DNA here is from genome assembly GCA_936446665.2 of Synanthedon andrenaeformis. NCBI lineage: Eukaryota > Metazoa > Arthropoda > Insecta > Lepidoptera > Sesiidae > Synanthedon > Synanthedon andrenaeformis. The sequence continues at coordinate 1,296,271 of OW387786.2, read as the reverse complement.
CCAGTGGTTAACCTTAAACAGTCAAGCGGGTCAATTAATGTAGGTATTAATTACAATTTACCATATGAATAGCTGTATGTAAACCTACGCGTAATTCTATCATATATATTATAAAACATCGGATAATTCGTTGATATTGAGAAGGAGCCCACGCTCGGTAATGCAACGAGACCGCGAGTGAAAGTGTCGGTTACAATGCTTCCTCACCCACATGTTCATATTATTGTTGTTATTATTGTTATAATATTATATAATTTTGCTGACAGACAGAATGATGAGATGATGCACTCGGGCAAAATAAATGACAATGTCCAATTTAGATATCACTCCAATTATTTTGTTGCCCATGTGCCTAGCATTATGGGTAGCCGATTTGTAACTCATATTTTATCTTAGAAGTTATACTTACTATATACAGTACTACAGATTATATACTTCCGAAAATGATGACTTCAGAAAAATAATAAAAAAGTTGTGCCACAACTAAAGACAGTTCTGACTCCTCTTGGACCTGCTCAATCAGCCAATAAATATTTATTATACAGATTCGAGTAATAATAATAGATGCGATGAGCTCAAAGTGGCTTCAGCGGATCGAAAATTATCATTTGTTGTAATTGAATAGGAAAAGATCATAAGGAAGATATTTTTGTAGTCATACTAATACTAATATTATACAAAGGGCTCGCAGATTCCTTGCAAAACACATTAGTTTAGCTATCCAGCGAGGAAATGTTACAAGCTTAGTTGATACCGGTACGAATGGTATACGATACATGATGTTAGTTAATTTATAAAATTTATTTTGATTTAATATAGTTTTGCAAATGTTTGAACGACACGTTATTGTACGAAGTAAGTATAAATCAATTAAATGTTACCTGGAAGAATTCATCGGTAGAAACGCCGAACCATTCTGGAGAATCCAAAAAATGGTGCGGAAAGACTATGTGAAGAGCTCGCTGATTCTGCGACACCACGAGTCTGAAAAATCATCAAATAATCCATTTACATATTTTCAAAACCTACATATATTCCTAAATATGTTCCTAATTCTTGGAGAATGTAGCAGAATGCAGACTCCAAACAAAATACAGGAAATAGAGAACATGTATCATCATGACTCATAGCAAGCAGAGAAAAAGTCAACGAACTTGTATCTAGTGAAAATCAACAACTTAGTCATAAAAGCGGACGCACGAGCTTTAGCGTCAAAAACCGGAGTCAAATAAATAAAGTATAATAAACCGCCGGGGTCACGAGAAGGCTCTAATTAAAAAGAGTACGGGACAAGGCGCAGTGGACCGGCGCAATTATTATATGTACATCGTACAATAGCTTCGGGTCAGGTCACTAAGTGTCCGTGAGAACGCGCCAGGACTTGTATCTTTTTTTATCCAAGTATTTTAGCAAGCAGAGAGTTTGGAGTACTTAACCATAACCACCATACTGTCAATAAATATGTCTGTCTAACGAAAAAAGGTGGAGGCAGTTGCAAAGTTTAAAAAAATAAATTGTACCTCAATTTTATTGGCGATGCTTTTGGAATAACATTAAAAAGTTTTGGCTTAAATGATTTCCTAGGTCTCTCAGTTACACTTTACCCATTCAAGCTATCGGTGAAGAAGACATCACACTTGACCGATAACCACTAGCCACTTACCGTCAAGTGAATCATCAGCATGTTCTTTACGTTTTAATATCCATATAAGCACTTTTCTTTTTAAAAGTAAACGACAACACGATCATGTAATTATTATACAAAAAGCACCTTTAAAAGTAGGCAACATAGTAAGTATAGATTGCTATCCGCGACATTAACCCTCCCCCAAATATCATTCCCGGGTGAACTCGGTGCCTACAAAGGTCGTGCTCTAATGGAGCTCTATACTAATAAAATAAAGGCTGAGCTAATAAAATTTACGTGAACAAAGTTTCACAGCGAACATTCGACAATGCTAACAAAAAAAAGCTTAATACATACATATATTTTTTAATTTTTCGCAGACATTTGAACTACCTCGTTCCTGCAATTAGTAGAAGTTTGAACGGGAATCTCCCAAAATACCGAGAACTTTTAATGAGATCCATGCTCGAATTAATTTGTGAATAGTTTCAAAGTATTCCTGCATGCATGAAGGATGGTTAGATATAATTGTTACAATACTTTTCATGGATTATATAATGGCATCATTTCACCAATCAAGAGACTTCCAACCATCTATGGAACCGATAATCCAAGAAACGTATAACGTAGGTCCCCTTATGGAAGACCATTGTGAAATAATAGTGTATGGTAGTCATTTCGATGAATGAGAGGTCTGTTTTATTCATTACAAACAAAATACAAATCTTTTCTCTTTATATATGTATAAATGCAAAAGTTTATGAAGGTATTTAAATGTTGACTAGGATGCTTTACTTTACTTACAACATGTGTACCAAGTCGCTAAGTGTCTCGAGAGTACTGCTTTTAAAAAAGCTCGCAAAAGGCAACTTAAAAAAGTTACGTAGAAGCATTGAGATTGGATCGCAGCTGTGTTTAGTGGAGCCCTCGTAAATACTGTTTTAACGCAGCAATTACTTCGACTCATGTACGCTGCGGGGTATTTATAGCCCGTTGCCAAGTGTTCTGATAGTTATATGTGATTTCGTATTGTTCTGAAAGTACAAACGACGGGCAGACATTGAATAGGTACATCAATACTACGAGTAATAATGTATTTGTTAAGTTGTCTAGACTTAATTAAATTTGACGTAGACCCTGTCTATTGTTGAGGTTTAAACGTTACCAAAACATAAGTAGGTACTCATGAAACCCCTACTTAATGATAAATTATTATATCTAAAAATGAAAGTTTTTTGAAAACATACATTTCGTTATGTCAGCTGAGGATGTAAACGTCATTGGATGTAATCCGAAATATGGAGATCCATATCACCAAGGTGGGTGACATGGTGACAGACCAAATAATTATTTAACTGAAGCGGGAAGTTTATTAATAGGGTAGTGGAGGATATGGTCAAAACGACCACCTGCCCGTTGGAGCGATGATTTCAAGATATAACTTTTATAATTAACAATTAACTACAAGTATGTATTTGAGTTGTTAAAAAAATAAGTGTAACAAATCAGTTGTATTTCGCGAAATATAAAAATGCAGTGTGGTGTCGTGGACAGGGCCATGTGTTTCTAAAACGTGAAATACGTGTACGTTACGATTACGAGTAATATTTTCTTTGAGCGTATTGTGTTCATATTTATCCAATGAATGAATTGCCTCCCACTATCATATGGAAGCTTTAAAGACATATTAAAACTTATTGCATCTACTTTTTTGGTGTTAGTTAGTAGTAAGTGTAAGTTATGGGTGAACACAAGTTGTCCTCAATCCAATCAACTCCTCAATGAACATAATTCTCTGTTACCCTCCACATCGGAAACAGGTCGAGTTGTTGTGCAAGCCGGTTACGTTATGCAACTTATGCGACATGCGTTTATTTTACTTTTGCTTTTAATAATAATCCATACTCCCTTTACTCTCAGATCTATGAACTGAATTAATACTTAATTATTAAATAATATGGGCTTTCAATGATAATGTCACTTCGAGGGGTTACAAATTTTACTTGTGCACAAAAATATTACATTTATTTTATTTTTAGTATCCTTCCCATTCATAAAAATAATTTCAATATAATCTATATATGAATTCAACAGGCTTTTTTTATTACATTACTAACAATTTTATAAGACACAATTTAATCAATCTGTCTTACTTATAACATTAAGATCAGTGTAGTTGAAGAGTTCTTTATCAAAGTTGTGTTAGGGTTTTCGAAATAAAATTCGCAAGAAGGATAAAATAAAAATAAAGTGGGATAATAAAACATTGTTTAAAATAGACATTAATGTTAGTATTCGTATATTTCAGTACCTATCTAGAAAGCGTAGAGATCTATACAAAATGAACACATTCGTACGCGGGCGATATCGAGGTTTGATAGTCTATACTTATTATTATCATCTTTTATCATTATCACCTATAATCACGACGGATTAACAATTGTTTGTAAAGAGGGTCATGTTCATCCAAGCGTACACGCACCCCCAACACGCTAGTTTTAAAATGAGCTCATATTACGACACACAAATTATAATTATCTCGAACAAAAACAATCAGTATATACTTATAAATAATCTCTGGAAAGCTTTGTGAATAAATGGAGCGCATTGATACTAAAAGTAGAAAAAACCGATAATCAAACAAACCTTTATTTCTACATGCTTTTATCGGGAAAATAACGTTTGTTGAACTAAGTAGGTTGTTTGGAGCAAATCTTTTCGTAATGACAAAATAAAAGATATATTTACAAGGCCACCTTTCAGAAGAGTGTCTTCTTGAGAAGCCTCTAATTACACATGAAAGCAATAAATGAAATGTCAAGTTTAATTTAAAACATCAAACTGACCTACAAGTATTTAGTTAAATTATTTTATTAATAAATACTTCATTTCTGATTGATGAATTGGTGAAAATAATGCTAATATATATCAAATTAATTAAAAGGGTGTTTTTTTCTGAGATAATTTTTTTTAAATGTTTTTTTTATTGTATCATACCTAACAATCTTATTTCCGAAGATGCGAAAAATATTTTGATGGTGATTTCATGGAAATTTGAGGATTATACAGAAATAATTCTCAATACAGAAACATTTTGTCGCTAATTTAGGTATTCCGAGATTTCTCGGGCAAAGTTACAGTAAAATATAGTAATAAAATACAGTACGAAAGAGAATATCGCGTGTAAAAGGAATGTTTTGTAGGCACAGTTTTGTATCGTAATTTACAGCCTCTTCATCTAACGCGGCGTGATTCACGCACGATTACTGATTTAGGATGAATCATAAAAAAAAAGACTGTTCTAGAAATCCAGAAATACAGACCAACTTACAAAACGATGTTAGCCTATTATCTCACCTAACTTATATCCATATTGTTCATGAACAATAAAACTCCTATAGAAACGTATCTTCGCTTCTCAAAAAGAACGTGAAAAAAGTTGCTTTTGAATTACTTCTGCTTAACAAGAATCGATTAATAAATATATTATCTTTATGTACATAATTCTCTATATGTAGGAACTTTTGTATCTTTCTAAATGGCTGGACTCCAACTCCTACGAACTCCTTTTGATTAAATTCTCTTGACTGAGACGGTTCCACGGATAGTTTAATTAAATTCACAATAAATCCCGTTAGATGGCGTTGCGATCAAGTTAAAAACGTTTGCTTAACTTGCTAATAGCAGGCAAATCCAACGTTCAGGCAGCCTTCATTTTCTATAATTGATGTTATAAGTGTGACAACTACTAAAAGGATGTTGATGAAACTTTACCGCAATAAACATCTGAATAACACAATAGGCTATAATTTATAGATAGGACGAAGTCGCAGGCATAAGAAGCGGTTATAAAACCGTTATCGTCGACATTTAAGATAATATATAAAAGCACGTGAAAACTAGCCAAAATTAAACACTTTTATATTAACTGTATTTTATTCCACTCAGCGATAACATTGAGCGATAAATGTCAGACACAGAATAGGTCTGGAATAACAATGCGATTCGTCCGTCCTGGGAAACCTTATCTTTCATAGAACTTTAGGCGTTAAATTTTAACTTCAAACACCTTTTTAGTTACATCGTACGTATATAACACTGTATAAGTATCATTGTACATATGAGGCCATTCGAAGTTTTTTCTTTAAACTAGAACATTCTGGTTTCAGAATGTGTCGCTGAGACTAAGATGTATTCTATACAGGGTGGAAAAATAAGCCGGGCCCTGGAGGGAAACTTTAAATCTTTAAGTTGGCTCATTTTACATAAAGGAAACATTCCTTTATTTTTAAAAAGAAACAAAACTGCATTCAAAGATTTTCTAAAACTCGCTTGGCTCGCCCGGGACTCGAACCAATTAAAATTAAAAAAACAAACACTCGCTATTTTATTATACTTATCGATAGGATTATTATTCAGGATAAACTTTCTCTAACAAACATTTGGTCTTACAATCGTCTGTCGTACAAGATATCCATGAAGAATACCTATTTAGTACACAAGTTCTTTAATGAACGTAATGTAAAAAATGTTATTTATGAAACCTGTTATGACACCGTGCAAGAGCTAAGGGTTGTAGAAAATGTTATTAGGGGCATACACCACAACACTTTGCTGAAGGCTACAAGAAATGAATTTCAACGGAGACTAAATTTGTGTATCCGGAACGAGGGGGTTCATTTCGAACAATTTATCAGTTAAATAATTTAAGTGTAACAAATTGATAACAAAATAAAGTTAATATTAGATTTTACGATCATTTTTATTTTTAAGACCAAATGTTTGTTAGAGAAATTTTGTCCTAAATAATAATCCTATCGATTAGTATAATAAAACAGCGAGTGTGTTTTTTTTTAATTTTAGTTGCTTCGAGTCCCGGGCGAGCCAAGCGAGTTTTAAAAAATCTTTGAATGCAGTTTTGTTTCTTTTTAAAAATAAAGGAATGTCTCCTTTATGTAAAATGAGCTAACTTAAGGATTTAAGGTAGTTTCCCTCCAGGGCCCGACTTATTTTTCCACCCTGTATATATAGATATATGTTAATATGTACTATGTTTATCATACGTTGCGTTCGAGAAGCTTTAAGCATCTTTCCAAATTCCTTAGTGCCTCAAAACAAACGCTTTTGACTATCCCTAGACAAACGAAGCAACGAAAATCACCAACATAACTAGCGGAACAGTAAATGACAATGGGTACAGGGTACTATAAGTTTGTGGCACATAGTACCCACAGGTTGTTGCAGGGTCGACGCGTGGTCCAGGAAGTTTCTTACCAATCCTATGGAATCCTATGGAAAATTATGGACGAGGCCAACAGCAAGTTACGCCCTGCGCCTGAGATGATAATAATTTTGTTCAAAAAATATACTCACTTGCCGGATAGAACAAGGGAGAGACTGTCCACCTTGGTGACTTTCTCGTGTGCGTACAACTCGTGGCACTTGAGGTGACGAACGTTTCGCATGCACATCAACACCCGACGGAATTGACGGCGGGAGACACGCAGCGGCTTGAACAGGGCCACGTATACCTTAACAACAGTACACAATATTAAATTTGGCATTTCTTACTCACAACAGCATCTATTGTACGATATATGGCATTATATTACTGCAGTAACTGTGGCTAGTGCCGGTGTCCTGTTGATGATTGCAAAACACCCTTGCCACTATAAAAACAGAATTATGAACACACATATTTTTTAAAGTAAAGATATCGCTGATGATCCATTTTATGGTGGCTGCCATCGCTTATTATCAACGCACACGCGCAGGATTAAGGATAAGGAAATCCCTTACTCACTCATCAAAACACAACAGCTATTTGCTATTAAGAGCATTCATCAATTAAAATCACGCTGGAGTCAAAATTTATGATTTCAGTAGTTTCAGATGTTTTAGTTTGCAGATACGATGTTAACGTCATATTATTTGTATATTATTGTTCTTTGTCATATTATTGTTCTTGAATGAAAATTTACAGAAATCGTATGTTTTTTTTCAGCCATGTACTAATAAATTATATGAATTTTTGAAAATCAATATTTCTATAAGTTTGTCGCATATACATAATTTTACTAATATCTCGCTTCTGCGTAGACCGTAGACCGCTAGTTTTAAAAAAGGGCTCTTTAAAAACTGATCTAATGAGAAAATTATCCCAATATTTTAAAATATTTTTCAGCTATTTACTAGATTATAAAACTACAAATAATATGACGTTAATATCTTATCTGCAAACTAAACACATCATGGCATTATGATTCGTCGGGAATCATAAATTTCTGATTCTGATCGTGTAACGCTCTTAATAAGTACAGATATAAAAATACAAAAGACTTTTTTAGATCATAGTGATGACAAGGTTAAGTGGACCTCTGACTTCGAAACAATTTTAAATGTATCGCCAGGGTGAGTGATGATTTTTGCGGTAAAATATATATTGTAGTAACAATGACAATAAATAAAAAGTGGTTATGTATAATACGCGACTGTGTTTTTGTTGGATTTTCCAATGTTATTACAGTTTAACTTTACATATTTGAAATGTTCAGGAGCAAAAGTTATGAACAAGAAGAGAAAGGAGTCTATGTTTTAATAAACTTTCTGTTTACGTGTTGTTATTTCACGGTGGTCTTCCGTGGTTATTTTAGTATAATTTTCCGTTTAGCTAATCTTAAATGAGTATCGTATAACCTTGCCCGATTGTTTCTTTATTCAAATCTATAGCAAACTATGAAAATAAAATAGACTAGATACGTCATAGATAGCGCAAAAAAGTAAACGCAAGATGACAAATGTATGTTAACTATCTCTTGCTAAATTACAAAGTCTGAACATGTTCGTAACAACATGTATTCATTTCTGAAGCCTTTCAATACATACCATGTTACCATGAGATCAACTTTCTCATGATTTCAACATTTCTATCGATCCATACAATTTTAGTACAATAGTATTAAAAAACAAATATGTTTTATTCAAATTGTAACGTAATGTGAATAGAAAGAGGTAAACACAGGTTGTCTGTCCAGGGCGTGTAGTGTGAATTTTTTTATTTGGATATGTAGTTATAGTTAATATTAAAATAAACCAATTTATAAAGTGAATACAAATACAAGTACCAAAATTATCGTATATGTTACAAAATACAAACGAAAGATGATATGAGTAAATTATGTTCTTTTATAGGTGTTGTGATCATCATGAATATCACTCAATATACGATAAGAATAATAATTAAGTATATTAAAAAATAACATATATTATGCATGAAATCTGAAATATATTGAGACTTTTACGGGTTAGGTATTATGTCGATCCATAATCATCTTGGTGCGATTGATTTTCCAAATGTTTAAAAAAATATAAATCCATCATATAGGTGAAAATTTACAAATGAACCGAAAAGATTTAATTGGATCGTCACAAGAGTCAAGTGTTTTGGTTTCTTTTTTGCGATCCGTTCTATTTCATTTAATTCTAGTGTAAGTACCTACTCCTATTTCAGATATGTATTTTTTTTTTGTTTAGATTTTGTTTCCCATTAATGGGATTGAGTAAGTTTCAATTAAATTAATGGAAAGTCTAGAGATTTTACTGTATTCACTGTCATATTAAAGTGCACATATATTTACTTGTACTTGGCTTGGCAGACCGTTTTTTCAAGACACAGGCTTTAATATTTTCATGGATAAAATAACATTTTTTTGCGAATAATTTAATATTTATTTAATTTATTATCGCCCTTGGCTCCACACGGGTGCAAGAACTGTTTTAAATGATAATGGAAACTCAAAATGCAAAGCAGACAGAAACGGTTAGCGATTTTATTTACTATATATGTATAATAGAGAGGCCCTACTTATATAGCCAAGTTTCGCAGCCTCTAATTGCTACACCCACAACTAACAATTGAGACAAATTGTTTAGTGAAACTTGTGTCAGCCAGTGTATGCGAGAAAATTACTGTCATTTTAGAAGACCGTATTGAATGAATTACACAATTATATCAAATAAATCACATAAGAATCAACATTTTGCACAAAATAAATATGTAACATATTAATAGACATTACATTTTCATAGGAAAATAGAGAATAATATAATTGATATTTATAAATAAACTTACAAAACAAGTTCTATCTCTAAAGTCTATACTATAGTAATATTACTTATTATTATAGTATAGACTAGACGGGTCCCAGCTTTGCTCGGGTTTAATTGGGTGAGCCAGTTTACATAATAAAAGCTTTTGAAATAGTAAAAGATTTTCTATAAATGTTTTACTATCTTTTTTGAAAGATAATATAGATTGATTACCGTTCACATAATAAATAAACTTACTAAAATATTATTTTATTATTATAAAGTATACACCGCTGTATACTTTACAATATTAAAACCTTATTTAATAGATTAAAAACTTAATTAAAACAGACTATGCAATTAAAAAATTGAAACGCCGCAAATTTAAATAGTTCATTGTCGGTAGGTACAGATAGCTTAAAGAAGTTGGCCATGCTGCCCAAAAGTTGTGACGCGGAACCTTGAGCAAGAAACGCGATGCATGCACTAGTCAATAAATTAAACTTAAAATGGCAACTAAGTACTAGATTACACATTTAAATGTGCCTATGTGAGGCTATTTTTAGTGTTCGCTGTGTGACCAACGGGTGTCTCGGAAATTTATTATTCATTAGCTTGCGTCCCAGTGCGTAAAATAGACGTCTTTATTTGGTAGACGAGTGAAAATGCGTTTGAATACGTAACTGGAGACGTATTAGATCAGTGTGTATCTAATCTACATGTTAATTTCACATAATCATTTTTACTGTACATTACATAAAATATTATTCAATTTACAAAACTATTTAACACCTATTGTAGATCGTTTTATAAACCTAGTTCTATTGAGAAAATTACGCTTTTATTAATAAATCCCACTAATATTATAAAATGCGAATATGGATGTTTGTTACTTTTTCACGCAAAATTTGAAACACAGATAGCTTCTCATGCAATAATACAAGCACTAATCTTGCGTAACTTATTCTTTATCTATACCCTATGATATTACATCACAGGGTGTAATAAATAATTATAATAAACATCGATGTCCTATGCATAAAAAAGTTTAGGTAGGTATGAATGAAACATTAAGCGGTCCCTAGACGATCATGCGGCATGACATGCGTGTGAATTATCATGCTGCATGTCATGCCGCATGATCGTCTATACCAGGGATTCCCAAAGTGGTCGATATCGACCCCTTGGGGTCGATATCGGTTTCCTAGGGGTCGACATAAACGAAAAGTGATTTTGGGGGTCGACGAGGTCTAAAAATCGACCCCTATTATATTAACACAAGTTCTTATTTAAAACTTTCAAGATAGGTAAGTAGGTAGTTACTGTATTGTTTATGTTGTGTTACGTGTACTAAGAATAATTAATATTTTTGTAGGAAATAATGTTCCAGGAATGTAAAGTTTCAAGTTCGTACAAGATGAAAAACTCGGCAAGTCTATGTGGACAAGTTTGTGCAAGATTGAGTTGGAGCGTACGTCTTTCAGCGGCGTTTTGACTTGCTCTCTATTTGACGATAAAGTGCTTATCACACTATTCAATTTGAACGATTCCTATTTAGGAATCTAAGTAGTGAGCTCGTGATCACACTACGCTAAATTGATTTCTAAATCGAAGATATAGAGTTGAAAATGGATAAACTCTTAATTGAATCCAATCTGTTCTAACTGCGATCACACCTTCCGATTTCCTAAATTGGAATCGTTCAAATTGAATAGTGTGATAGCGGCTTTACGCGAATTAAGACGAACGAATTCATGATCAAGTCCAAACATGTTCCTGATATTTTACTATTTAACGAGCTTGCATTTAGGTTGAAAGTTCATTTGCGTTTTGAAATTCGTTGGAGCTTGAACGATAAAAACTCATATAGCTAAGTACTCATTTATTTCAAGAGATTACAAACTTATTACAAAGCTAAATTAAGTGAAGTAAAGTGACTGAAAAAGTGTTAAACACAACATACAACATATTTTAAATAGGTATGTATAATTGTATTTGTAAAAATTACTAACACTTAAGTCTTTGGTTTTCGTTCTTATTCTACCTAATTACCTAATACGAAGTTTCTATACCTAATTACCTACTGTAGTTACTTCCCAATATAGGTATCAAAGTTTATCAAAGAGTAAGTCAGTAATACTTAACAAGAATCCATTAACTGAGTGTGATAAAAATAAGATAGTGTGCAAATTTAACAGTTTATTATTGTTTTTTATTTAGGTTCCTTATTTTTTTGTTTGCAGAATTACTGAAAGTTTTATGATGGCGGACACGAAAAAAAAATGCAGACAATACAGTTTGGACTACTTGAAGTTCGGATTTATTGCATCTCCATCAAATCAACACTTCCCGATGTGTCTCATATGTGAAAAAGTATTTAGTAACGATGCCATGAAGCCTTCAAAAATGGATGACCACTTATCAAGAGTACATGCTAACAAAAAAAGTAAGCCCTTGTCATATTTTCAAGCACTGAAAGAAAAACTAGACAAAAGGCCATCCATAGGATCGATGTTTGCGTCATCATCTATTCGAGACAATGATGGTTTACGAGCGTCCTATAATATATCTTTACTAATAGCGAAGTCGGGGAAACCCCATACAATTGGAGAGCAGCTTATCTTACCAGCCATTGCGGAGGTCCTTAACAATGTATTGCACAAACCCGCACATGATATTTTAAAGAGAATACCTTTGAGCAACAACACCGTTCAGAGACGCATAGATGAGATGGGACGCGATGTGGAAAACATTTTATGCAAGTTCTTACAGACCCGCAGATTCTCTCTCCAGTTGGACGAGTCTACATTACCCGGCAATGAAGCTCTATTGTTAGGATATGTTCGATTTATCAAAGATGAAAATATGTGCCAAGAACTGATTTTTGCTGCATATTTAGAGACTGATACTAGAGGAGAATCGATTTTTCAGGCCGTGGAACATTTTTTTACTGATAAAGCTATTCCATGGAAGAATATTGTTTCTGTTGCGACTGATGGTGCACCGTCTATGGTTGGTCGTCATCGTGGCTTTATAGCTCACTTAAAGCGACAACTGCCTGATGTACTGGTTATTCACTGTGTGATTCACAGGCAGCATTTAGCAGCAAAAAAGCTGAGTCCTAGATTGCATAAGTCTTTACAATATGTAATAAATGCTATCAACAAGATTCGAAGCAATTCTTTGAACTCTCGGTTATTTGCTCAACTATGTGACGAAAACGACGAAGTCTTTACTCGGTTACTTCTGCACACTGAAGTTCGCTGGCTATCAAGAGGCTCTTGCTTAGAAAGATTTTCAGCCCTTTTTGAATCTGTGTTGGAGTTTTTACAAGAAAAAGATCCGAATTTGAAAGAAAATCTGAACAATTGTAAAACAGATATTTATTACTTGACTGATATCTTTGGAATGTTCAACAAAGTTAATTTGCAACTACAGGGTGATGATCTTAACTTGATTAAAACAAAATCAATAATATCGGCCTTCGTGGGTAAACTAGTTCTTTATAAACAAAATTTAGGCAGAAAAGAATATTCGCAGTTTCCGCATTTGTCAAAATTACCAAAAATGCTTCAAGATGATGACATTTTATTATATGTTACTCACTTGGACGCATTACACAAGGATTTTACGGAGAGGTTTGATGATCTTTTAAATTTACAAATTCCTCAATGGATAATAAATCCGTATAACACCACAGCCATAGAAGAAGCCAATGTGATAATGCAAGAAGAGTTGATTACCATCAGCACAGACGAAGAGCTTAAGCAAAAGTTCAACCAAGGCTATCAGAAGTTCTGGTTGCAACGCAAAATTGAAACACAGTATCCTACATTGTGGAACATTGCTGAAAAATACCTTATCGCTTTTCCATCATCATATCTAGTTGAAAAAAGCTTCAGTGTGGTAACAAACATTTTGACAAAACAAAGAAACCGTTTGAAAATCAACGAACGTGGAGATTTAAGGCTACAACTCACTAATATTGAACCGGATGTAGCTAGATTGGTAGATAGTCACCAGGTTCATCCATCGCACTGAATGTTTTATTTTCTCTTTGCGAATTAATAGTTTTTAAAATATAATTTCCTACCAACTTAAGATGCTTTATGTATTAATTTGTAATAATTATAAATTAAACTTGATATTTACTGAATTGGATTGTCTTTTTATTTTGTTAAATTTTGACGAGAAAATGAAATCAACTTCACTCACTTAACCAAGTGCAAAGTTTTCTAATTGGCACCTTAGTACCTAGGTATTTTGTACCAATAGGAAAAAACTAAAGATAGACTAAGATAGATAGCTGCTTTAAGTTAGCGGACCATTATGAATAAGGGGGTTGGTCTTAAAAGTAGGTAATTTGACCATGGGGGTCTGAGGTAACAGTTCATTGTTGAAAAGGGGTCACTTGTCCAAAATAGTTTGGGGAACCCTGGTCTATACGATCATGCCGCTATACGATCATGCGTGTATGGAAGTCATAGCTTGCAGGATGAAAAATAAAAGGAACTATCAATCAACTGCCACCACGTAGTTGCATGTCATTCACATCAATCAATACAATTAAACGGTCATGCATGCATGACAGCACGTAACGCAAGTCATGCTGCATAGACGATCATGCAGCATGACACCTTAGACATCGTCTTGTAGGTATACCACAGAGATTTGAATTAAAAACCATAATAACTCTTTTGCCATAATGTTAGCTGGAACAAAGGCTTGTTTCGATTTGCGAACATTCGAGATTCGGGAGCAAAACAATGGGGGTTTTTTTTACTGAAAAACAGTAAATATCAGCTGCATATTGTTCCTCTCTATTGTGGCCAACTCGAGCGTGCGCGTCGCGAAATATTCATCCGCAGCAGTCCTTCAGAATGGCTCTGTTTGCTTACTGGAAAAATAATCATGCGAGTGTTTTGAGAGGTCAAAAGCAGCCGGTGCAAGCTTGTAGCTCTCGTGGACTCACGAATGCATATCTTATTACGTCAGCGGTGAATGTAGAAAATGCATACAATCACTTTAACAAGAGAATAAAATTTACTGGAATCTTGTTTATTTTGGTTTGCGACAGTTTGTAACAATATTTTAAATGAAATAGTTCCATGGAAGTGTAGTCATTTTTATAGTAAAGGTAGATACAAGTTGCAATATATGTTAAGAAAATATAACGAGTCAAAGGTAAAGCTTTTTAACCCTTTAACCGCTTGGTTTTATAGGAGCTGTCGTGCTCTAGCCCTTGACACGTAATTTTTTTTTTAAGAGAAAGCAACGCAATGATTTAAAAAAAAAACGTCAGTCGTTGGACTGCACGTCAGAAGCGAAAACTAAGCTTCACAAAAAAACATTACATTACATGACAGTGTCGCGAGTTCAATGGTTTTTTCCCATCTCAAACATTGTTCTTTTATAAAATTTATTTAAATTAAATTTAAGCGCAATATCTGAAAATATACAGAGGTTTCGGTTACATTGTATTACATTACAGTGTCGCGAGTTCAATGTTTTTTTCCCATCTCAAAAATGCCCAACGCGCCTAAAGAAGTTTTCACTTCAAGAAGACAAAAGGAAATTTGTCGAATATATACGGCTCTGGCGAAATGGACACGAAAATAATTGTCGGATAAATCCAACTCTGGTGGCTAAAGGATTAAACAACGAGAAGGCAATCGTGATTCACCGACTCACCACGCTACCAAACCCTCAGTTATATTATGATTAACGCGAGCCAAAGGAAATATGAAACCTCTGGATACCTATGAAATACAAATTAAACGTAAACATAGTTCCTTAAACATTTCCAAGAGAAAGGGGTGGATAACCGATATACACACATAAGACAATATGTAACTACGAAAAATTAGTTATTTACAAAGAAAATTAATTTATTCTACGAGCTGAATGAGACGTTACTCGAACAAAACTACAGAAATATGGAACAACTTTGTAATTTCAATAACAATCACAAGAATACAATTTTATAAGTAGGTATCAATATTATGTATTATCAATACAAATGTACCTTAAGATAAAATTATAACATTTATTAGTCTCCAATATGACTTAGAAGACTGCTTTTGGTTCAACGTGAATTATTCGACTTGCGTTTCAGAATTCGAACGATAAAAGCGTTCTACAAAATTTACAAGTACGTAATTTTTTTATTGATCAACTATGCAATATAATAGAAACCTGGACAATATATATTATACTTTTTATCCAAGTACCTAATGTGTTTCATTAACTTCATAGCATAGCAGTTAAAATTTAATTTCTGAACTGTAAAATAGATGTTGTGCAAGAAGAGCCAGGGATAAAAGCTTAGTACTTAGTAATAATAATGGAGGTTTTAAACAACAGTACATCGATTTTTTCAAAACTTACAAAACGAACTCAAAGCAAAACACAATTGCTATAGTAGAGTGGGAAAGCCTTGAACTGACGACGCACAACCGTTGTCGACTCAATCAATGCATTATAATTTGTAGACAATGAAGAAAAACCGTTAAATAATACATCTAAAATAATCTGTGGAAGGGTTAAGAAAAATTGCCAATGTTGTAATGAATGCTTTATGCACAACACATTACTAATTTGGAAAAAATTAAGTCTTCTTGTAGCAGCAGTTTTGTAGGGGCAAGGCACGTGTGCTCTTGTGTCACAGAGGGATGCCAAAACGCTTCCCTTGTCTCTATTCCCTTATTCAATTTCCTCCCCACATGTTTGCATGAGCCAAACTATGGTCCCCTATCGTCACTAAAACCTGTATTGGCAAATTCGCACAAAAAAATCAACAAAAACATACTTAATCGTTAACTTAATATCAGTTTTACCTGTCGTTCCTTCAAAATAACTATAACTTATTAGAAATAAGAGTAAGTATAGCGTTCAAATTACATCAGGTAGACGATTTGGGATGGATGCATAAAAAAAAACTGCGGGAAGGAATGCAGGTGAGCACCGCGGCGTAACGTTCGACAAAAACAACAAAAGGCTAGGAAGGAGCGAACGAAACTTTGTGGAATTACATTTTGATTACATATAAACATTTGGTTAGTTAAGGATTCTAATAAGTAAATTGATATAGTGATGAATGATTTTCAGTTAAAAGTAAAATTATAAATTAATACAGTTTTTCTCTTTAATTTATTTTATGTAACATTGTAAACGAATTAGTTAAATTTGATGGCATATTAGAATAAAAACCATATTTTACTAAATATTGCATCTATGGTCCTAAATGAAAACTCTGGGGGTTCAAAAACACAAGCCAACACTTCTACTGAAATACAAAGAGAAACGGAAATGACACCACAATTAACTGGGAATAACATCCCCTTATTGTGAAGAGGGAAGTTATTACTGCATGTAAAATCAAGTTCATATTAAAAATTGGATATTCTTTTTTATTGAACTACTTTACTTAATAATTTTGTAAATAAGGATGTCATAATTTGGGGTCATAATAATTGTCCTTACTCTTGAAATTCATGATAGGTAGATTTTTTTTTATATGTAAATGCAATGTAAATGTTCACAGTGGTCTTCTGTAAGGTAGTGGTTACTGCCGCCAGACGGGCTGCCTAAATAACTATGAAATGCTATATGAAATGTCACCAGAACAGAGCCAAATTTGAAAAGTACATTTCGAAAGTTGGACCGGCCGGGAATCGAAGACAGGCACCGTAACAATTTGACCAATTGGGTCATCAAAGTAAATTCAAGTCATTTAGTAGCGAAAAGTTACGATACAAGTTCCAAACTAATTTTAAGATATTCGATGCTATGAATTCATGATTAAAAACCTTCGTTTTATGTAGATAAACTGTGGCAGTTGTTTTCAGTTAAAAAAAAATTATGTAAAGATCGGCAGACAGGCTGACGGTCCACTTGATGATTATCATAGTTGACGACCGTAATAGGATAAAGGATAAAAATTAGGATGGGATAGAGAAGTTCCGCCAGACGGGCTACCCAATTTATGACTGAGAATCCCAGAATTCCCTTCCACTAACTACTAAAACCTTTTAAGATATTTCAAGTGACATCTATATTTAAACCAAGGGAAAGATTTTAACAAATTACTCGGATAAAATGTTACCTATGGCATCTATACTTCTATACCAATATCATAAAGAGAAAAGATTTGTTTGTTTGTAATTTTAAAAATTCTTTCACCTATAGAAAGCTACATTATCAGAGTAACATATAGGTAATGTTTTAAAAAATCACGTTGACGGAGTCGTGTTCAAGAGCTAGTTTAAAATAAAATAATATTTAATGAATCCTTTGAGTTAAATTAAAAAATGTAGGTTAAGAAAATAAACAAGGACATAGAAGTGGGTTAATTACCGGTTAAAAAATACAGCCAGTTTCAGATACCACGACCGACTTCGATCCAATATTCAAATTAAGCATGCATATTGCACAGTTGCTTTTGGTTGAGGTAGCAATTTTGGGAACACGCTTCTGTAGGTCAGGGTGTTATGGAAACTCAAACATAATTACTCACCAACATGTAGGTACAAGGTACCTCATACATACATATATAAATAAACTATCGAGCCAATCAGTAAGTGAAACATAAAAAAGTTTTATTAAGATACTAGCTGGTGCCCACGACTTCGTCCGCGTTGAAAAATATTAAGTAGCCTATCCCGTACGTCCAAATGTTTATATACTAAGTTTCATGAAAATCAGTTAATTCGTTTCAGAGTTATGGAGGAACATACATACATACATACATACATACAGAAAAAAAATCTAAAAATCGTCAATTTAGTTTCAGTATCATGTAATAGAGCCTATAAACACGATATCTCTGAAAACAAAGTAACTTACTCCATGACCGACCCTTACAGATTTATTATTAGTATTGATAGCTAGACAGAATTACATTTTGATTCTTTAGAATTTATTAAATGTACGCGCCCCGGCTTGCTCGGGTGGAATTCGGAGACTTAATATACCTAAAATATAGCCCACATCCTCTCTGGATGCAACTAGAGAAATATCGACCTCTCTGGATGCAGTGATTTCAAAGATTACCTTTCCATTTTTCTCATGTTAAAGTCAACAGACAAGCTGACGGTTCACTTGATGGTTGGTGGCTACCGTCGCCTATAACAAGCAACGCCCATAGATGCTGAAAGTGTGCTCCCGAGCATAAGTATAAGGACCATGGACTCTATAAAATAACAAATTTAAAAATCTAATGTAATAAACTTTGTAACATAACAATATTTCTAATGCAATAAATGTATACGTATATTTTAAAATATTCATTTACTTTTAGTTTCACATGGCGTTTCCTTTGGCATATTTCTCACAATGGCGATATTTTAAAACGAGGAGTTAGCAAGCAAGACATAGTAATTATGTATAGTAATAATATTGTAAGTAAGTATTTATTTCACAAAGGTACGCTTATCTCTAACAAGATATCCTTCATTCCTTTTGGTACTTAGCGGTAAGGATAAGTACATTTGTTTCGACGCTCTGACATCAATTAATTAAGACAGAGTATTTTGTATGTCTTATCGTTAGTGCCAAATTTGTACTAGTTACCCATGATTAAATCCATACAAAGTAAATATTTTTCAACCACATTATTTTAATTATTCAAACGACAAATTTAGTAGTCCAATCAGTTACACATTTCCAAATTACAAGTATAATATTGATTCTTTTATTTTGTTTTTTAACATGCACATTTTTAATGCACAATACTGTGTGATAATGTTTGATGTTGATAATGTTTAACTTCGACCACGTTTCCGCATTAAAACAACTCGAATGTTGCAATTTGCATACAACTGGAAACGCCGGTTTTCAACAATAGATAAATATAAACGCTTATTGTTGAGAAATTCCAACTTTGTGCAAACACAAAGGTGGCATTGCAACCAAACTTCAATGGTAAAACTATGTTAATGTTTTCCTTAATATGTTGCCAATACTCCAAACTAAACAGTGTTCCTTGTCTACATAACCAAATACATAACCGCGCGGTACAAGTTCTACAAATTGTATCGACCTGTTCAGTTTGATCCGCGCGGTCATGTGTTTCAGGCCTTATAATACCAGGGACCCGTCTCCGGGGGACAAAATTTTCAAAAATCCTTACGTGCTTACGTTATAAAATGTTATGTTCCAAATTTCAGCTTCTTGGTGCTGCTGCCTACTTTGTAGAATTAATGATAACTATGTAAGGGAATAAGAAAGAGATAGTGAGATGGGCTTTGGCATGCCTTACTCATTCACAGGAACACTAGTTGCAGCCGATTACAGCACACTTGCTTCTATTATTTCACGTCGGTGGTCTACCTACTGTTACGGGGCTGGCCAATTTATGTCTACACAACGAAGTGTGTAGTGTTTCTTGCCACTTTTAACTATAACATCTTTGGACTAGAACCACCTTTGGAAAGTTCATTTTCAAAGTCTGCCTTGCCTGGAATTAACCCCTGAGTCGGAGCGCTAAGGCAAGCACTTTAACCACTCGACGGCTTGTTTTTCATACGAATATCTATTTGAATTGGAACTGCAGCTTCGTTCGTCTATAATGGAATTACTTTGTGATATATTCGCAGCAAGCATCACCCACCCTCGCCGTTTTTGTATTTCAAATAAACCAACAATCGACGTGGAGAGCTTTCTACGCCAAAAATGTGCCAATAAAAGCCTGCACTGCGTTAAAACAAATTGATATGGACATGGAGAACACCGAGAAAACATTACATGCGTGCTTACACCAAGTTACTTAGCGCGTAGAGGTTCCTTTTCATGTAAATCAACACCATTGCTTCTGTACAGGTCAAAAATAAATTAAGGCTGTTTTTCCAAAAAAAATGCATGTTTATAAAACTAAAGACAACTATTAAAGTTAGTTTACGGTTCACGTTTTAATCCTTCGTTCAAATGTATTATCGGTTCTGCAATTAGTGTTATGACTTTAAAAATAAGTGAGACTCGACGTAAAAGCATTGAAGCTAAGTGATTATCCATTTCTTAGGTAGTGGGTGAAATGGCGAGGCACAACCAGGGTGTTTCAACATTATACGGATATACCGGTTGTAATTGTCGTTACGTAATAAGAACAACACGAGGTAGTAGGCATTTGTTTAAAATATTGACGTATTTGCTAACTATAAAAATAAACTCGCCTATTTGTTAAATGAAAAAATGTAAAATCTTAAAAGAAGGTTTCTTATTTTAGCCGTCATAATTATGCCCGGGAGGAACTCTAGATTTGGATATAATAAATCAGTCGCATGAAAATGAAGAAAAATGGATATCTATTGGCCTTTTGAGACCAACTTTTTAGGTAGGTACACATTATTGTCATCAATAATAAATTGAGCTTTTACTAACATTTGAACGACAGACGGGGATTGTCGATGATCCAAAAAGCTCCGAGCGCTTTTTCAACTTTGTAACGCAATACTATGCCGTCCATTTATCATGCTTAAATAACAGGGCAGGTCAGGAACATTGCCAAACTCCGAAACAATACCTCATGTAGTATGTAATATTCAAATCGCTGCGAATACGCGACCTTTATCTTTATACTAGACTACATATAAATATGTATATGTAATTAAATCTCTCTCAAACGATATTGTGTTGCATTTGGAATTAATGTTTGCGAGTGGGTCAGCCGGTGACGTCACTGCTCACGATCAGAAAGGGCGTTCACACCCGTCTTGTCCCACTAACCTGATCCCGCTGAAACGGCGGACGCTTAACAGATCCCATTGAAAGAGGACAATGTTAGCTTAACTCCTAAATGACTCTTGTGATCTATTAGGAGGGAACGTGCGAGGATGGAAATTCCATTTTTTTAAAATAATCAGCAAAAGGATGCACAAATAAATCATTTAAGGCAATTATTGATAAAATATACTTTGGTCATAAATCAAACAAATTTTTCTTTTTTTTTTTTAAAGTAACTGACTATGCTGTCACAAATCATAAAAAGGAGAACAAAGTGTAACTGAACTTTTTGTAAAAATCGATGCTTGGGGTTACAGACGAGTGAGCTTATTTTATTCGCATTTTTCATCACTATACGAATTAATAACATGTTTAAAGAAAGACACTCGGTTAAGAATTAAAAAAATAACATAAAAGATATAATCTCATATAGATTTCTTTTAACATATAAAAAAAATAACACTAAGATCTAAGTTTTTTTTATTTATGTCTACCTTAATCAATCAATCATTTACTTGCAACTTAGTAACATGCGAAAAAAAGTATATAGCTAAAACTACAGACAATATTCAGATTGTTATATCTTCAGAAGTTTCTCATTTATTTAAACCAATAAAAAAGCCGATATATAGCAAATTATAATCTACAATCTCGCTAGAAAATAATGTCCAGCGTTAAAGAAATTAATTTATTCCTGAAGAGCAAAACATCGGATGCGATAAAATATGATCAAAGCTGCCATTATGATTATCTATGGTTAGTGACCGCGCATCATACATTTTTTGCTTCAGTAGTTAGTTCCACAAAATGCCTCCTAGGCTTTTTTTTAAATCGGTCGTAAGGGCCTTTTTTGCTCTTATTCCTAAAAGCCAAGACCGTTTGCATTTAAAACACAATAAAGATATAATTATATTTTTTAATTTCAAAGAATTCAATAGTTTTGGGGATACGCAATAGAGTTCCAATATAAACTATCGACAAAAAACGACACAATATTATTTAAAAAAAGAACAATGTTCTTCTTTCGACATGTTCGAATTGTGAAAATTTAAATTTTATAATCGTTCGTAATCGGAGATGAAACAATTTTTTTCCAATAAAAAATGTATATATAAAAACAATATACATTTTTTATGCATATAAGAATATAGATAGTATAATAGAACACCTAAAATGGTTTGCCAACAGTTCATCAGCGAATAGACCCCAAAATGTCTGCTTGTGCCAAAATGTTTTTAGTAAGTGATTGTGCACAAACTACAAACAAATTTACACAAATTAATAAATTTTTAAATAAGAATAAAAAAACTCGTTTTATGATGCAACTTTTGTATTTAAAAATTCAAAAGATACCACTTTAACGTCAATAAAATTATTAAATCAATCATTAGGTTCCTTTATAATTAACCGAAGCACAGGTACTCAGAACTTTTCTTATCGGAGATGTCTATCCCAACATATTTAGTTAGACTAGTTAGATTGAAAATGCTTTCAATTCTCGTTAAACCCGTCATCAACTAGAAGTTGCGATAAGAAGAAAAGCAATTTATGGAGACAATGTTTGACCTTAATCTGTAATAAATACTATTAATATATATAAAAAATACTAGTGGCCTGCTCCCGACTCCGCCCGTATTCAAAATAAAAACTATCCCATGTTTTAAATTGGACCAAATTACACTAGTTTCGAAGTTTTTCCAAAATCGGTTCAGTAGTTCATCGCGGACACACAACGTGACACGTAATTTTTATATAATCTTTTTTATAAAAAAAAGAAAAATTTGAATTTGGAATCAATTATTCTCATAAGTGAATAATCTTTGATAAAATAATAATAATTTATTATTTTATCAAAATACCCCTGACAGTATATAAGACAGTAAGTGTAGGTATGCAAAATGAAAATTTCATGGTGATCATTTATTTTAGTACCGAATGTTACTAATAAACAAATAAGTACTTAATACATATTTTAAAATGCATTCAGATTTTTAATTCATCTAAAATCAGAGAGAATGAAAAATTTTAAAAACCCTGCGATATATAGCGTAGTAGAATGGGGTGGTAGATTATCAAATTTATTAAGCGCGACATATTTTTGGATGCTACGGTTATTATATTATGACAACATTACGTCAGCCGTTAACAGTTTACAATTTACAAGTGACATAATATTAAAATTAAATATCAACAGACATATGACTGTTTAGAATTTGGATGGCTTTACTAGTTAACAGTTTAATTTATTAAAAAAAAAACCACAAAATATTTTTAAACAGCCCACAACTAAACCATACTCAGAGCGAGTCGTGGATGTAAGCGAGTATGGTTTTGTGTGTAGGAAAGGAACTCAAGCAAGTTTTTTAAAGGGGTGAATTTTTAATTAGTATAATGTTTTCGTTGAAATTGAAACCTAACTTATAATTAAACACAACACTCGATAATACCAATGTAATTAGACACGGCACTTTCGCTTACTCAATGCTTAAAATGACAAGTGTGACATGACGTCATAGAACAGTGACGTCAAATCGCGGTACTAGATTACGTCCTATGGCATTTCTCAGTTAATTTTTTAGGAAAGTTTAACATTGAAGTTAAGAGCATTCATCAATTAGAATCACGCTGGAGTCAAAATTTATGATTTCAGTAGTTTTAGATGTTTTAGTTTGCAGATAAGATGTTAACGTCATATTATTTGTAGTTGTATAATCTAGTAAATAGCCGAAAAATATTTTAAAGTGAATTTTCATTCGAACATTTTTAAATAGCCCCTTTTTAAACTAGCGGTCGACGGCCTACGCAGAATAAATATACAAGTTATTAAAAAAAATATAACAGAAATATCTCAAATTTGATCCTAAAATAACACGTTTAATATCACGAAAAATTATTAAAAGTGACACTTTTGATTATACTTTTCTTGAATGAAATTTACAGAAATCGTATGTTTTTTTCGACTATTATCTAATAAATGATATGAATTTTTGGAAAATCAATATTTTTAAAATTTATCGCATTTAATTTTACTAATATCTCTCTTCGTCGAACGCTAGTTTTAAAAAAGGGTTGCTTAAAAACTGTTCTAATGAGAAAAGTATCCCAATATTTTAAAATATTTTTCGACAATTATCTAGATTAAAAAACTACAAATAATATGACGTTAATATCTTATCTGCAAACTAAGCACATCATGGCATTATTATCCGCCGGGAATCGTAAATTTCTGATTCTGACTCTGTAACGCTCTTAAGATTTTCTATAAAATTAGAAATTGACATTATAAACGTGAATAAGAAACCATTGGTTACCTTGTGCTTCCAGACTAGATAGATTAGAGATCGTTTAGTTTAGCCTGTTAAGGAATCTAGTATACTTTTACAAGAAAACAACTTCATTATCACTTTCGAGGTTAGTAGCCCTGACCACTAGATACACAGGTACTCGCCCCACAACCCGCGTCTACCTTAAATTTGCATTCTCATCGTTAAGCTCACCAAGTATACCTACCTAATGATTTTTATTGCTTTTTTTACTTGATAAAAAAAAATCAAACTAGGAGTATGTAAAAAGTAAAAACATAGTTTTATCGCATTAAAGTATAGCCCATATTACCCATTATAAACTGTTAAACAAACAAATTAAAATGGCGTAATTTTTTTTACATTATTATTATTATTATAACTAATATTTAAAAAAAAAATAACATTACTTTGGTTTTTCATTTCTTGTTAACTGAAAAAATAATAATAGGTATAAATTATGATTATGTGATTTTGTCAAATATATAATATATCGTACTAGCTGTTGCACGCGGCTTCGCCCGCCTAACTTTTTCGGAACGTGTTCTCGAAACTGGAGAAAATTAAAATTCGCGCGGTAATTAAATATCTGCTTAATTTTTTTTACTACGGAGCAGGTAAATCAAAACTTGCAAGGAACATTAAGGGTTCATGCTCCTCCATACTAAACAGTTGCTCGTTGGTGTGCTTTTAAGCGAGGACGATCTTCCACCAACGATGACCCACGCATGATGATCGTCCGAACCTCGCCCCTAGTGATTTCTATATTTTTCCACGGTTAAAAGAGTACCTCAGAGGCCAAAAATTTGAAGACGATGAAGCAGTAGTCGCCGCAGTACACGGTTTTTTAGAGGCTCAGGATAGAGTTTTGTACTAAGGAAATTTTAAGTCTTTCTCATTTTTTATTGAACATTCCTCGTAGCTTCCCAACAGTGAAAGAATTTTTCAAATTGGTCCAGTAGTTTCAGAGCCTAATCAATGCAAACAAACAAACAAACAATCAAATCTTTCCTCTTTATAATATTAGTATAGAAGTATAGAAAAAGAGCTCCAAGAAGTAAAAAAATTATAGGCCAATTATTTCAATATTTTTTGTAGTCTTCAATGAAAACGAAAATTTCATTTTGATACAGGGCGCGCATGTCGTAGCAGCCGCGCATTTTCAGAGGTTTATTAAAATTATCAATAATGGAGATACAGTTCCAGACTTTTTTACTGAAAATTTAGGAGGAATATATAAATCTTTTTTTGAAATTTCTTAATTATTAATAGTTTTCGTATTATTCGCGAATAACTAAATGTTTTTTTTTTTCAAATAAGTATTGCCAACTTTTGCAAATTTGTATTGTGCTAATATAACATTTTAATTTATGTTTCAGACTACCATTTTGGTACTACCAAAATGGTTTCTTGAAATGTCTTTCTTTTTACAAAATATATAAGTAGTTATACCTATTTTATTCATCATCTATCTAACTAATTCTCATCTTTAATTACACAGTAGGTAACACTTATCAAAATATAACCAATTAAACAATGATATCATATCATTGTCATTGAACTGATATCTAGGATCAAACAGTCTGTGCTGATACAGCATACTCCGTGTTTAATCTAATTTCAGATTGCTCCCTCGATGTGTGGACTAGAAATAATAAATAATTACTTACTCTAACTGTAATGGAAAATATCATCAGAAGTATAGCAATCTTCAGTGGGCTAGTGTGATGGATTAAGGCGCGATTCACCATACTGTTACTTCGTTTAACAGACGTTTACAGTATGCCGAGTGACAGCACTAAATGACTTAACTTAACACTAAAGAGTATGGTGAAATCGCGCCTTAAAGCCATAACCCCTCTAATTGAGAAGTCTGTGCACAGCAGTGTGACAAAATACAAATAACTATAATGGGAATAAAAAAATATTTTTATTTTATTTTTTACTAAAGGTCATAAACCTCCTTAAATTGAGGAGAAGCCTGTGCCCAGCAGTGAATCAAAACCGGCCATAACCCTCCTCAAATTGAGAAGTGTGTACCCAGCAGTGAGGCAAAATTTAGGCTGATACAGATAGGTAGGAAATGTTAAATAGTGGGGTAAATATATTAAACCATTTTATTTGGTTTTACATATCTATCTATATAGTTATATAAAATTCTTATCACAGTGTTTGTAACCAAACTCCTCCAAAACGGCTTGACTGATTTTTATGAATTTTTTTATGTGTATGTGTACTCCTAGGTCTGAGAGTAGGTCGTAAACTATTTTTTATACCCCTAAGTGATAAGGGTGGCCAACCCAAAAAAAAAAATTTATATGGCAAAACAATGTTTGCAGGGTAGCTAGTAATCTTATATAAAAATAGAAAACCAAGTGATAAAGGGCACGGCAGCTTCCCATACATAATTTTGTTAGTTAAAAATAATCTATAGCATCTTTAAAGGAAAACTTCCCTATTTAATTATAATTATTCCCTATTTAATTATAATTATTCCCTATTTAATTATAGGGAATAATTATAGGGAAAATAGGGAAGCTTTGCACTAAAAAAAAATATTAACAGATGAGGCCAGGTATATTTGATTTATTGGGTTTTCAAGTTGTAAGTAATGAATTATTGGTATAGGTATATTTTTTTAAAATTCTATTCAGTTAGGTATTAATATACCATAAAGTTCAGTTTTTACCTGGCTTAGTGTTGGCTTTATTTTTCACACTTAAAATGATTTTTTGAATAAATTTCTATTGTACGCCTCTATATCTATTATTATTTTTTAATTTAGTTGTGGAATTATGACTGAGATAAGTAGTAGCTGATAAAAATATTTCAATGTTCAACAGAATAAGACACTTAAAAAAATTTAAAAAGTCATCTTACCTCTTCAATCTCCTTGTGAAACTTGATAGGTCTCATTAGATAAAATTGCACAGCAAAATACACAAAGTTTATGGCTATAAACACACTGTTCCATATCACGGCGTCAAAGTAACACTCAATGCTCCAAGCCCACATGCCGGAGAAGGCGCAGCCCATCACTAGAGCGAGCCGCAGCCATATGAGACCAGTGGGGTTGTGGGGTGCCAAAAATGAGAGGAGAAAGAAAATATTTGCCATTTGAAAGAATATGTGATTTATGGGCTTCCACTTTGAACAGTGGTTTAAATACATATCCCACATAGTGGGGCGTTCTTGTAAAGTCACGTTGACGTCGTTAACAGGCGATCCAAGAGTCCTCGTAGTCTCTATTAGACCCATCTCAGGCTTCAGTGTAGTAGTGGGCAGATCCAATGCATCGGTGTCAGTAGTGGTGCTGTCCGTGGTAGCGTTCTGTAAACCAGTAACCATACCAATCGCTAAGGCACTGAGTAACAACATAGTCCCACAGCTTTTCAACAGTTTTTCGATCGAATTTTGTCATCGAAATTTTAACAGAAATGTATGGCATTTGCTTGTCAAATTCTATTTTAAACTAACACTTTCCTTTAAATTCCGTGACAAATAACCACTAATTTATGTACACTGAAAAATGCGAGGTTTATTTAACATGTAACTATTTATTATAGTAAGAAATAAAAATATTATTTACAAAGAACGTCTGTTAAACATAAAAGCACCAAATGAGGTAATATAGAAAATATTGTAGCAATAAAATAAAGCAGACTGTTTTGAATAAAATGCATCTATGAGTACAAATTGAATTGAAAATAAAACGTTAGAAATAGTAAAGCAAACAATCGAACGAAGCTTGCTTACATGACAGACTAACTGATTTTTTGATTGATTGACTACGATTCCCTCGAATAGCTGAAAATTTTGCCTGACACTGACATCGACAGCAGTAGCGATCCACAGAATATAAATATACTAGCAACAAGGATGCAGCATATATTTCAATGATAACAATCCTTAACTGCATTATAGGGTAAACAAAACAAAAATATTAAGGTTTCATAACAACATAATTGCTAAAGAGTAATGAGAAACAATATTGTATTTATTAGCCATCCAATAAACGGGCAAATGCAACAATGACATGACAAAGGTTAAAAAATTATATTTTATAAGACTGTGATACCATGTCAACGACAAAACCTGTAATCAACTCATAATGGCCGTAATGTTTGATAGTTCTGACATGGTTCTGACACTGACAGTTACAGATAAAGTTATGCAAAAAGAAAGAGAAAACAATAAAAATAAAAATGCTTTTATTTATTTTGTCAATGTAATTAGTTAAAGGTTTATTTATTTACATAAAATATTTGTACTAAAAATATACGAAGATTCAAGATTATGAAGTAATATTACTGAACATGTGAATAATAATGTCTATACCGTGTGACATGCTCTTACATCCAGAGCTCTTAACCAATGAACAACTGATTTATATTATTCAAGAGGTAGGTAATCTAAACAAAACAATATTTTAGTTTTGCCTTTACAGCCGAACAGGATAATATGCTGCTGAATTTTAATTAATTCTATACGTGCAGTCTTACGCTCATCCTTTAGTAGTGGCATACCTACTGCGTTTCAGTCATTTGGAGATCGTCTGGCGGCAGCAACCACTCCCTTACACAAGACCACCGTGAAATAACAGCATGTGTTCTGTTTTTTTGGTGTGTAAGTAAGGGATGCCATAGCCCATTGCTCTATCCCTTCGTAATCCCTTATCTTTATTCCTACTCTGGTCGGCATTACACTTGCAACACCTGTGGCGTTGCATTTGTCACAGGCGACGGTAGCTACCTACCATCTAGTTGACCGTCTGAATACCTTAACAAAAAAAAAATTTTTTGCACAAGCATCCACTGTTGGACATACCCCTTTCTAATGAAGCCCCTCCACCTTCTGCAGACATTCATTTTAAATGTTTAATACATACTTTAACAAAACATGTGTTTTTTAAAAGGATTTATTTGACCAGTATTGTTTAAACACTCATTGTAGCAATTGGATTTATTTTATATGAATGAAGTCACTTTAAACCTGAACTTATTTGATAATGTCCTGATGTTGTTGGTTTGCTCATTACATAACAATAAATATGTTTGTTTACAATTACAGAGACATTTGAAAGTTAACATGACTTCAATGAACAGAGAAGAGTTGTTAGATATATTTCATCATTACTGTTTGCCTTATGGACAGAGAAGACACAGAGACTCTGGAAGAGGAAAGCTGTTAAACAAACACAGACCACCCAGTCCTGAAAAAATAAAATTCAATACATTATCAAGTCCTCCGAGTAGAAAATTGAATATGAATGATGCAGACAGATTGAAACCTCCACCAGACTTATTATCTGGGCACATGAAACGGATCAAATTAGATACTCCTCTATTTATGAACAAAGATGAAAGAGGATATAAAAGGAGAATGAGTGTTGATTCTGTAAGTCTATTTCTCTGTCTTTAATTATACATATAAAAACGTGTGTGCGTTCGTGTGTGTGTGTAAAAGATTTTTTAAATATTTTCAATACTTTCAGAGATTTTCTATAAAGGGAAAAAAATTACCTCTATGTTATAAGTGTAAATTCTAATTTGTTACGTTTTTTATTTCAGTCACCACCCAGAAATATTTGTCCGCCACCCAAGAAGGAGAAAAAACTCATAACATGGCCCTGACATAATGAAACATTTGGGAAATATAAAAAAAGACAATATAGTTGGAACAGATAATATTGATAAGAATTTAAAGCAATTTTGTTAATTTTAATAATTATTTATAAGGATACTGAAATCAATAAAAACAATTATGCATATTGCTGTGTAATATTCATTATTTTAAATGACGACTGATATTTTTTTTATAAAATAAATGATTTTTCTTTTCTTATTATTTTGATTAATTAAGTATGTAGTTAATTTTTTAATGAAAAGATTCTACACTACATAAATAAAGTATTCCTCGAGAATAGAAGTTCTCCCACCAGAGCCAAAAAAAAAAAAGATATTTTAGTTTTTAAAATTCTCACATATTAAATTTCTTGCTTAAGAAAAATTTTACCAAAACAAGCACAACCTATTTATTAAGGTCAATTGCACAAAAATTTTTTGGGGATTTAAAAAAGGGTTTTCTCAAGCTTTACTACAGAACTAAGTTTTTGATGATTTTGATAAAAGTGTGTGCTAAGATTCATAACTGGACCCGATAGGTGGCGCTGTTCGGGTTCGAGATGGATAACTCAAAATATTTATAGTGTAGTTTCTCAGTATATATAAGTTACTCCACTATGGTGTGGTTATTTTTATCATACACACCTTACGTGTAAGCAATAAGTAAACTAGACGTGAAGATAGAGAAACTTTTTGTCAGAAAAACTTAATATTTGAGGTTTAGTAGGTGCTTACCATAAACTATCTTTTTTTTATAATTAATCAAGCATCTAAGTAACGTCATTATAAATTGTTATTTGCTTTTTAATTTCAATAAAATCTAGGCTAAATCATCTCAATCGTTTGAATTTAATTCTCATTAACAATGGCAGAACCGTTGCCGAAAAATGTGAAATCGGCTAAAAGCAGATCGGACGCAATTAGCCAATTGGACGAGTTGTCTTCTAGGAAAACAATATCCAAAGTCCAGTCGCATTACCTAGTGCCACCGGAAAAACTAGATAGAATGACAAAGAGGGTCATCGCGCCTTACGCACAGATAGAGAGAAAGGGAATTGGCGTAGAAGAAAGGAAAGAGAAAACTTATTTGGACATAAATAGATTTCACGTATTCCTTGACGACGTGGTAGACATTGACTCGCTCTTTTATGAAACAGCCTTGGTTTTAAGAGCCGTCACTAAAAGTTCTGGTAAATATTTAACTAAAATACTTAGTAAATAATAGATTCTAAAGGTAAGTAAGTACAGGGAGCTTTTGAGATACTTGAAATATCTCAATAAGGTAAATAGTTTTGCCAAGTCAGTTACTAGGTAGGTATAAATTATTATAGATAAGTATAACTCTGATAGCTCTTGTCATGTCCGATTCAGATACTCGCTGAGTAATGACAAACGAAAAGGCACGAGTAGGAGTTTGTAAAGGGGATATTCAGTACTCACCCATTCTCCGCTCGGTGTCGCTTTTTTAGTGTTAAAAAAAGAGTTTTGTTGTTTTTTTGATTCTTGAAATTCAACGTTTATATGAAATTTTCAATACAAACATTGGCGGCGCCGCAAGCTCGATAGCGCTTCCTGTGAGTGGTATATAATTTGCAGAAAAGAATGCATCCGGGCTAAGCTTGGGCGAGTCGCCAGTCCAATTTCGAGAAAGAGTCCTAAAAATTATTTTTAGTAGGTATGGTACATAGTTAGTGCTATAGTTATTGCTATACATATACCTACAGGCAAGCGCAGGGTAGGTTAAGTTAGGACTGACGACTTAATAAGGACCGCGGATTGACGCTGGATTCAGGCTGCTTCTGACCGGTCCTTTTGGAAAACTGCTGTAATTAGTCTAGCCTATGTCCAGTAGTGGACCAAAAAGGGGACGAAAAACTAAGTACCTTGGTAGGTACTTAGTCTACTTAGTTTTTCGTTAATAGATGAGAATAACGTCAAATAAGTAAATGAAATTACTACAAAGCTGTTAGGGGTGAGTGAATATTGTGTGATTTGGTCAATTATTTTCCAGGGTGTTTCGTGTACATTGTTAATAAACTAAATAATGAGATCGTGCTAATGTCTCAAAACACTGTTAACCCAGAAAGACATGAAG
This sequence comes from Synanthedon andrenaeformis, assembly GCA_936446665.2. Taxonomy (NCBI): domain Eukaryota; kingdom Metazoa; phylum Arthropoda; class Insecta; order Lepidoptera; family Sesiidae; genus Synanthedon; species Synanthedon andrenaeformis. Next base: position 1,263,817 of record OW387786.2, on the reverse strand, counting down.
TCAATATTCCTATTGGTAAGGTGCAATTTATTTATCCTACTACCATCATTATATGTATTATAATAATAATAATACCTATGTAGTTCTTAAAATTTCGATTTACTTTAGTCTTTGAAGTGACGTATAAAAAAACGTATACTTTAAGTAGTCCTTGAAGTACAAAAATATCTTATAAAAATAGCATTTCTGATACTTGTTTTTGTTACGTTTTTGTCTATCTTAATAAGTACCTAAGTAGGTATATAAAAATCATGCGTCACGATGTTCATTCACGCTAATCTCGGAAACCGAAGAAATGAAATCTTTTATATTCTATACCCATTATATTTCTTATATCTATAGGGAGGCACACATTATGAAATTAATTTTCTGTCCGCCTATGCCTTTTTCTCCCCTAAATTCTATACCTGCCAATTGTTTTTGATACAGTTTTCACTAATGGAAGGAGCGATAAATGAGGAAGCTTCGTGTAATTTGCAGAAAAAAATTCATCCGCGAGAAGTTGGAGGGTGGGTCGATCGGTAGTCTATACCAACCATCGTACAAAGCATCGTGTTAAATTTCAGAGGAAAATAAAGTAGCAGCAGCTCACGTGGCAGCGACGAAAGAATTTTTGCATCTGGAAGATGTACAAAAGGACAGGCGATTCTCTGAAGGTCTCAAGTGGATCGACGCTAAAGTAGCACTTTGCATGCCAGTCGTCAAGCCAGACGGAGACTGTTACGCTGTTCTAGAACTTTACAGAACATTCTCGGAAATCTATGACAATGTTAGTTAACTGCAATCTATATATTGCTGCTTAAAGTCAAAAGTACCAAATCAATAAATTCCAAAAATCACAATCCTTTATTATTGTATGTTGCAAAAAGACTTAGTTGTTTTATTCTATATTTTGTATATTTCGATAATTTTTTTATTATTCAAAAGTAATTACCGACGGATTGACTTGAAATTTTCACAAAATATGCAATCCGCTTCAAGGATTGATCCCGTTTCGTTGAATTGAACGTCAAAGAAAACCACAGCTAAGCCTGGTCGGGCTCAGCTAGTTCGAGTATTTTTAAATTATTAACCAGTAGCCGATGCCCGCGATTTCTTTCGGTATGATTTTGTCTTAAAATAATATCCTTACTTATTTAATGTGAAAGTAACTGTCTGTCTGTTACCTTTTAGCGCCTTAACTCAACCAACCATCATGAAATTTTCCATATACCTACGTTGTTAGGGATACAGGAAAGGACATAGGATACTTTCGTCCAGAAAAAGAGGACTGTTCCCTAGAGATCATCTAAAATAAAATATAAACTAATAACTTGGCCAAAATGTTATGGCAACAAGAGGTTATTAAGCGTTAGATTGCATATATGTAGGTATATTTTTAATTTTTGACCAGTATAAAATATTTTTAGGATGTGATATATACAGTTGTGTGCATGGCGTGTTGGTCTGGAGCGGCTGCTCACCAAGCTCAGGCACGGTCCACTCTCCAGAAGACCAGCCACCTTAACAACGAACTCAGAGAGTTGCTGCAGAAATACTTTTGCGATTTGGCTTCCATAGACACTATGCTTACCGACATGCTGGTAAACTTTTCATCTTTTTCTATTTGTACATGGGATTTGTACATTAGGCATATCAAAGAGAGTTGACTCAGTGAGTCACTCATTTAGAACTATTGTTCGTATTGTTTAATGTGATGAATTTCTTGTCTTTTTACTTGTTATTTGAAACAATAAAACAAAATATCGATAACTCTATTGTCATAGGCGCATGGCTTATTTTAAAAATATTTGCTCCCGTTTACAGGCAATTATAAAGACATTTATAGGTGCTATGAGAAGTAGTTTTTACATTATTGACAACGACCACGTGGGAGAACATATAATCGCTGACATGTGGGACGACGGTTGGACTTCAGAGAGGACAACTATACCCAAAAAGAGAACTAAGATTAAGTAAGTAATACTTAAGACAAATGATCGAATTATATAGAATACCAGCGAGCGACCCACCCTCGGCTACGCACGGATGTAATTTTTTTCTGCAAGTTCCTCTAATACAGGGTTCCCCAAACTATTTTGGACAAGTGACCCCTTTTCAACAATGAACTGTTACCTCAGACCCCCATGGTCAAATTACCTACTTTTAAGACCAACCCCCTTATTCATAATGGTCCGCTAACTTAAAGCAGCTATCTATCTTAGTCTATCTTTAGTTTTTTCCTATTGGTACAAAATACCTAGGTACTAAGGTGCCAATTAGAAAACTTTGCACTTGGTTAAGTGAGTGAAGTTGATTTCATTTTCTCGTCAAAATTTAACAAAATAAAAAGACAATCCAATTCAGTAAATATCAAGTTTAATTTATAATTATTACAAATTAATACATAAAGCATCTTAAGTTGGTAGGAAATTATATTTTAAAAACTATTAATTCGCAAAGAGAAAATAAAACATTCAGTGCGATGGATGAACCTGGTGACTATCTACCAATCTAGCTACATCCGGTTCAATATTAGTGAGTTGCAGCCTTAAATCTCCACGTTCGTTGATTTTCAAACGGTTTCTTTGTTTTGTCAAAATGTTTGTTACCACACTGAAGCTTTTTTCAACTAGATATGATGATGGAAAAGCGATAAGGTATTTTTCAGCAATGTTCCACAATGTAGGATACTGTGTTTCAATTTTGCGTTGCAACCAGAACTTCTGATAGCCTTGGTTGAACTTTTGCTTAAGCTCTTCGTCTGTGCTGATGGTAATCAACTCTTCTTGCATTATCACATTGGCTTCTTCTATGGCTGTGGTGTTATACGGATTTATTATCCATTGAGGAATTTGTAAATTTAAAAGATCATCAAACCTCTCCGTAAAATCCTTGTGTAATGCGTCCAAGTGAGTAACATATAATAAAATGTCATCATCTTGAAGCATTTTTGGTAATTTTGACAAATGCGGAAACTGCGAATATTCTTTTCTGCCTAAATTTTGTTTATAAAGAACTAGTTTACCCACGAAGGCCGATATTATTGATTTTGTTTTAATCAAGTTAAGATCATCACCCTGTAGTTGCAAATTAACTTTGTTGAACATTCCAAAGATATCAGTCAAGTAATAAATATCTGTTTTACAATTGTTCAGATTTTCTTTCAAATTCGGATCTTTTTCTTGTAAAAACTCCAACACAGATTCAAAAAGGGCTGAAAATCTTTCTAAGCAAGAGCCTCTTGATAGCCAGCGAACTTCAGTGTGCAGAAGTAACCGAGTAAAGACTTCGTCGTTTTCGTCACATAGTTGAGCAAATAACCGAGAGTTCAAAGAATTGCTTCGAATCTTGTTGATAGCATTTATTACATATTGTAAAGACTTATGCAATCTAGGACTCAGCTTTTTTGCTGCTAAATGCTGCCTGTGAATCACACAGTGAATAACCAGTACATCAGGCAGTTGTCGCTTTAAGTGAGCTATAAAGCCACGATGACGACCAACCATAGACGGTGCACCATCAGTCGCAACAGAAACAATATTCTTCCATGGAATAGCTTTATCAGTAAAAAAATGTTCCACGGCCTGAAAAATCGATTCTCCTCTAGTATCAGTCTCTAAATATGCAGCAAAAATCAGTTCTTGGCACATATTTTCATCTTTGATAAATCGAACATATCCTAACAATAGAGCTTCATTGCCGGGTAATGTAGACTCGTCCAACTGGAGAGAGAATCTGCGGGTCTGTAAGAACTTGCATAAAATGTTTTCCACATCGCGTCCCATCTCATCTATGCGTCTCTGAACGGTGTTGTTGCTCAAAGGTATTCTCTTTAAAATATCATGTGCGGGTTTGTGCAATACATTGTTAAGGACCTCCGCAATGGCTGGTAAGATAAGCTGCTCTCCAATTGTATGGGGTTTCCCCGACTTCGCTATTAGTAAAGATATATTATAGGACGCTCGTAAACCATCATTGTCTCGAATAGATGATGACGCAAACATCGATCCTATGGATGGCCTTTTGTCTAGTTTTTCTTTCAGTGCTTGAAAATATGACAAGGGCTTACTTTTTTTGTTAGCATGTACTCTTGATAAGTGGTCATCCATTTTTGAAGGCTTCATGGCATCGTTACTAAATACTTTTTCACATATGAGACACATCGGGAAGTGTTGATTTGATGGAGATGCAATAAATCCGAACTTCAAGTAGTCCAAACTGTATTGTCTGCATTTTTTTTTCGTGTCCGCCATCATAAAACTTTCAGTAATTCTGCAAACAAAAAAATAAGGAACCTAAATAAAAAACAATAATAAACTGTTAAATTTGCACACTATCTTATTTTTATCACACTCAGTTAATGGATTCTTGTTAAGTATTACTGACTTACTCTTTGATAAACTTTGATACCTATATTGGGAAGTAACTACAGTAGGTAATTAGGTATAGAAACTTCGTATTAGGTAATTAGGTAGAATAAGAACGAAAACCAAAGACTTAAGTGTTAGTAATTTTTACAAATACAATTATACATACCTATTTAAAATATGTTGTATGTTGTGTTTAACACTTTTTCAGTCACTTTACTTCACTTAATTTAGCTTTGTAATAAGTTTGTAATCTCTTGAAATAAATGAGTACTTAGCTATATGAGTTTTTATCGTTCAAGCTCCAACGAATTTCAAAACGCAAATGAACTTTCAACCTAAATGCAAGCTCGTTAAATAGTAAAATATCAGGAACATGTTTGGACTTGATCATGAATTCGTTCGTCTTAATTCGCGTAAAGCCGCTATCACACTATTCAATTTGAACGATTCCAATTTAGGAAATCGGAAGGTGTGATCGCAGTTAGAACAGATTGGATTCAATTAAGAGTTTATCCATTTTCAACTCTATATCTTCGATTTAGAAATCAATTTAGCGTAGTGTGATCACGAGCTCACTACTTAGATTCCTAAATAGGAATCGTTCAAATTGAATAGTGTGATAAGCACTTTATCGTCAAATAGAGAGCAAGTCAAAACGCCGCTGAAAGACGTACGCTCCAACTCAATCTTGCACAAACTTGTCCACATAGACTTGCCGAGTTTTTCATCTTGTACGAACTTGAAACTTTACATTCCTGGAACATTATTTCCTACAAAAATATTAATTATTCTTAGTACACGTAACACAACATAAACAATACAGTAACTACCTACTTACCTATCTTGAAAGTTTTAAATAAGAACTTGTATTAATATAATAGGGGTCGATTTTTAGACCTCGTCGACCCCCAAAATCACTTTTCGTTTATGTCGACCCCTAGGAAACCGATATCGACCCCAAGGGGTCGATATCGACCACTTTGGGAATCCCTGCTCTAATACAAACCTACAAAATCCATCATCGTTTATCACTCTTTCCATTAGTTTAAATCGTATCAAAAGCCTTTGGGTGGTTTAACAACGACTTTATTTTATAATATGTAAAGATATACAATATTTCTTTATGTAAAGATAAAGATAAATTTCGTGTCACATGTTTGTTCCCGGCCGATTTTGATAAAACTTCGTAAATATGTGTAATTTGGTCCAACTTATGACAGGATAGTTTTTATTTTGAATCCGGGCGAAGCCGGGAGCGGGCCACTAGTATAAATATAGATTTAGACATAGATGTAAGTATATATTTGATTAAGGAATCCGAGTAGGTAATAGTAGGTGACAGACTATACAACATTGGATAATTTCATTTTGGACTTTTTTTACAATTGCCAAAGCGACAGAGTTTAGTTAGATATCGTCCACATATTTTTTTGTTAATATTTTTATGTTAAGGTCGGTAGAGAGGCTGACAGTCCACTTGATGGGAGGTGGCTACTGTCGCCTATAACACAAGTACCCAATGCCATAGGTATACTGCAAGTGCATAGGTATACTGACAACTACAGTAAGATTATAAGGAAATGGGGTATTTCTGGTTTTTAGTTTTTTTTTTAATGCTACTTTACCTATAATTATATTTGTTTTTTAGTTTTTTTTAATAATAAATATTAGTTGTTAGTCTACTGATTTTTCTAACGAAATCTTTATCGCAATTTAAGTTTAAGTCAAGAGCTCACACCAGCCGGTGAAGTGGCGCGCACCGGGGAGACTTTAAATATTCAGGACGCGTACAAGAACCCACGATTCATAAAAGAGGTGGACCCAACTACGGGTCACGTGGTGCGCTCTTGTCTTGTCTCGCCTATCTTGAAAAAGGACAAAGTCATTGGTTAGCGGATTCAGTATATATTTTAAGTGTATTGTCAACTAGCTAAACCTATACTGTAATCCCCACAAATATGATTTAGTGGTAAAATTTATGGGGTGAAACTCAGCGCGCTGCGTGCTTATTTATTTTTATTTATACATTTAGGTAGGCAAAACTATTTGTTCAAGTGTTGGCAGGAAGCGGTCTGTAAGTACTTATGTGATAAGGTTTATTTATATTATTGTTCGAATTATGGAATTTCGAATACCTATAGTCATTTTGTGTATATACGATAGGACGACCCGTTTGATAAGTGGTTAAAGTGATTGTCTTAACGCTCTGTCTCATTGGTGTCGAGTTCGAACCCCGGCAAGAAATTCGATTTCAACTTTGGAAATGAACTTTCGCAGTCACTTGGGCAGCCCGTATGGAAATGTGTAATAAGTATTCACGGATTAAGATGAAGAAGTTTAATTTCCTTATCTGAATTGTTGTCTAATTTGAACATGTGATTGCCAGAGATGGAATGCTTAATTCAAATAAAAAATAAATGAATTTAAAATTTCAAAGGTGTCGTCCAATTAACGAACAAATCCAACGCGAAGCCTTTCAACGATGATGACAGGAAGATATTTGATGTGTTTGTCGGTTACTGTTCCCTGATAGTCCACTTCTATCATATGCAACAACAAAAAGTTTACCATGTGAGTAGGTACTAATTTAAAAATATGCGAATGTCAATTGTCGCTCTTACCATTGGTGAAAACCGTATATAAAAAATCTGTTGGATGGTTTAGAACTTTAGAAGAAGTTAGCGAAGAAACAGAGAGTGCGAACAGCGACTTTATCTATACTTAATCTACGAATATACTAATATTATAAAGAGACAAGATTTTTATGTTTGTAATGAATAAAATCAAAAACTACTGGCTGGACAGATTTTGAAAATTCTTTCACTAATACAAAACTACATTATCAGAGAGTAACATATAGGCTATATTTTATAAAGTTACGCGGGCGAAGTCGCGTGCAATAGCCAGTAAATGTATAATAAAACGTGCCATGTCTGTAAGTATGTACCTACATTTAATATTTTTCAAAAAACAATTTGTATATGTATAGTTTTTAGAATTAATTATGTCTTTTTGTGTGTTTTTGCACGTTAATCTCAGAAACGAATTTAAATAAAATTTATCACAGAAATAGTTTATTATCTTGATTAACATATAGGATACTTTTTATCCTAAGAAAATGTTAGGTTCCTGTGGGATTTCAAAAAAAAAAAAAAAACGAACTACAGCGCATACGAAGTTGCGGGCACAGCTAGTTTTATATATATAAAAAAAAATTCTGTTTAGTTATGGATGATAGATATACAAATTTTAAAAGTAATTTCATATTCAAATTTAAAAAAAAAATAGTTAAGTTACTTATTTGTAAGTGTGTTTTAGGAGAATTTGAACAAAGTATTAAATGGAATCCTACGTAGCCACTTGAAGCCTTGCAGACACGACTTGGATGAACTCCTGGACACAAATTTCGTAATGCTACCGTCGCAAAACTTTGGGAGGTAAACAGATGTTATTTTCAAGTTTACCTACCTAACACAGAAAGGGAAAAAAACAATTTTTTACCTATTTTTAATTTACATTTCCTAGTCTAAAAAATTTTGGATTTGAAATTGCTTTCACCAAGAAGTCTTTGGTAGCAGTCTATACTTTGACTTAAGTCGCTGCTTAAATTCAAAAGTAGCAAAAATTAAAAAAAAACCAAAAATGTTTTATTGCAAAAATACAATCGTAATCCATCATATTGTATGTTGCAAAAAGACTTATGGTTGTTTTATTCCATATTTAGTATATTTTGATCATTTTTTTATATATTCGAAAGTAACTTATATGCTTATATCTCTGGTGTTCTGTTTATTATAAAAGTACTTAAAACATTTAATGCTACTTAAAAATACGCTTCTAACGATATATACCTAATACGCATATATTTGATATTGTTTTTTTTTCGATTAACTCTCCTGTAAAAGTAGTAGGTTTTGAGATAATACAGTTTTAATGCGAGAAGACGAAGTGTGATTGTTTCAGATATGACTTTCACATAAGTGAGGGCAACAAAGAAGACATGCCGGGTCTCATTTGTTATATGTACATGGAAACGTTTGCGGAGAGAAATTTCGAAAGGCACTCATTGGCTGAATTCGTTCTGACAGTGTTGAGTTGTTACCGAAAAAATCCATATCATAACGCCGAGCACGCTTTCTGCTTCACTCATACGATGTTTCTGATACTCACTACTAACAAGGAATACTTTGACTTTGTGGAGGTAAAATAGGAATTAAAAGTGGATTTGTTATAATACAAGTGAACAGCATCATCCCTTATATGGGATCTCGCCTATATACTTACACGTGGCACAATGGCTTCTCTTCGTGAAACTCTCATAGGCGATATAGGCTAAAATGCTACATTATAGGATTTATGGATGTAACGAGTCGTTGGTGATACGAACCCACGGCCTTCAGTGAATCCCATGGAACAGATAGATAAAGATCTGTTCCGTGGTGTATAAAATCTATAATATCAAATATATAGATATTTACACTAGGGGTGCTCAAACTGTCGATCGGGAGAGCTTTTTGGGAAAGCTTCTTTAAGCAAAAATAGTCCTCATTACTATTTATATCGGAATTGAACGATGAAGTTTTCAGTGAATTCCCGCTCCATATTGCTAAAAATGCTCTTAGAGATGAAATAATCTCCTGCTAGGATAAACCGAAATGCGGCTTTATCAAGGGTACCTACGCGCGGTATTTGTCAAAAAAAAGCCCGGGCGAGCGACGTCTTTGATTCTCGCCAATTCTTCTGGAAACTTCTGACCTATTTTTAGCCACGATGCACACTACCTTCCTACACTACTTAAGTATGTGTGTCATACATACTCGAAGATCGTTTCTAACATTTTTTTAGGAAAATCGCCAGAAGTTCAAGTCTGAGCATCAAAAAATTAGAGCTTAAACCCAAATTGATTCAGATCAACTAACTGTAAAGAGAAGCGTAGACCCACACTCTGTCTCTCTCATATTTAAAGCATCATTTAAAGATAATTCGTGATTAATTTATTTACTGAGACGCCTTCCAGACGGTGTCTCTGATGCTAGCAGGTCTATGCCATGACCTGGACCATCCCGGCTACAACAACAATTTCCTCTCGCTGAGCAAGCATCCTCTCGCCGACATGTATCGGACATCTGCATTGGAATATCACCATTACTACCTCGCAAAGAAGATTGTTGAAGTGAGTTATTAATTTCTTACAGTATTCTCACCACACTCTACCGTGTAGACACACGTCAAATACGGTAGATGATTGTGTGTCTAATTCCCACTTTCCACTGCTGGGAGGAGAATTTTTTAGGGCTTAGACCACCCTAAGAAACCCTAAAATTTTAGGGTTTACACCACAGCGCCTATCATACTAAGAATTGGTAGGACTTGTGTCATCTCTGAGAAGATTGCTAGTTTCCTAAGACCTACAAGATTTACCCAAAATTAAATTCCTTCGCAGTCACACCATGAAATTTAAAAAAAAAAACGCTGATATATAGCTCTATTTATTTCTACGTGACAGGTAAACCTATATATTGTTTGAAAATTGGAACAACAGCTTTTATTGTCGGATTCTTCTTCAAAGAATATTCATTCCAAACCGGCTTCGTAAGGCACTGAACCTTAAACCTGATTTACACCCGAATCCTCTGATCAATATTTTAACTCCCTATTACAGGATAAAAATATTCTGATCAAAATTCCTCAAATAGACCGCGACAGAATAATGGACGAAATGAAATATAATATCCTCTGCACCGATCTGGCGGTGTACTTTCAAGTTCGAGCGCAACTCACGCCCCTCATCACAGAACACTCTTTCGACTGGGCCGAGAACTCGCACAGGAAATTGCTAAAGGTTTACACGTTTCTAAATTTCTAATTGTTTTTTGATGTGTTAACTTTAAACTACTTACACTTTTTTTTTGGGTTAGCAATAATGTTTAAAAAGGAAATACGATTCGATGGCTGATTAAGTATGAAAAAACCACGGAATAGATTAACTATTACCCATTACGTGATATAGATAGATTCGCGTTAGTAGTTAAGTATCATGTAAAAATACTTATGTAAGGAGCACATCTAGGATAAGGATAAAACGATCCAGGATAAGTATAATACGAGTAAGTATAAGGGCAGGAGAACTCAGGGACTCTTTGATTTCTTATTATCCTTAGACGGAGTGAATTTGACGGAGTGAGCCTTGAATTAAAAATTAAACATGTGAACAGGGAATTCTTATGACAACGAGCGACTTGTCGGGCTGTTGCAAACCTTTCGGAGTGGCGAAGGCGATTGCCGAATCAGTCTATGAGGAGTTCTATGACCAGGTCCTGTTATTAATATACATATATATTTTTCATTTTAAATCACAGTATGAAGGTGTATAGCTATACTTCTTTTAATTTATTTGAAGGTTAGTCTTGATAACTTTGTCATATATGCCCATATACATTACATAACATAGGTACTTTAAAGTCCTTAGTATTATCTTATGTTCCTTAGTAATATTGTTACGCGCCGGGTAAGATAAAATGCCGTTTAGGGGTATAGGAACAGGATTTATTATCACAGACCAAGATGACTTCCAATATTACAGAGCTTCTCCAATCAAACCGTAAAACTTGCCAAAAGTCGTCGCTAATTCACTCTACGTCTCAATTATGCACTGTAGCAAATGTCTTCGTAAAAAGCTCCCAAGTGTTGTTAACGTATCGCTAGTTATCGCAGAACTGAACTCTGGAGCGATCGCATCCGTATTTATACTCGCGCAGAAAGTTATGGAAATTACTGGAAACTTTAAAAGTCGTAAACAAGTTTATCAAAGCTTCTCGAAGGCTATTGCTGTTAAAGGAATCTGAACCTTATGTCGCAACCATAAGGAACAGTTTGCTTTGACACGAATCAAAGAGAGGGCGTGGTCACCTATTCGTTGTGGGCCGCGAAGGTGTGTGGAATGTTCCATGTAGCGGTGCTGACGCAGCCCGCTAGCCAAACACGCAGGTCAGGCTCTGCGCAGCCGAGAGTGTTCTGGCGGTCCCCGAACGCGCAACACGTACCGTAATAAACAGTGCACACAAAATATCGTCTATCATTCCACTATCACCTATAGGGACCATATAGCCAGTCACTCCCACATTGGTGACCCCGAACGTTAAATTGGGCAAAGGTGATAGTGACGAACAGTGAGTTACAAAGGACATTATAACAAATTCGTTAAATAATTGTGTTCGAAACGTGTCCGACGTGTGACCTACTTACCAGACAGCGGTCATTGTGCGCCGAGCACATAGCAACGCACACACCTGTTGACGTCATACGAACGTGGCACATTCAAATTAATAATAATGGAAGGAGTACAGATTAACGAACAAGGCCAGTCTACAGCTTACACAACGTCAACAGCCGGTAATCATTACGAGACGACGTACCAAGGCTATGCAAGTGGCGGGATACCCATAACACCACGGGATATCAACACCGAAGCAGCTGGAACAATGAGCACGAGCTTACCAGGAGACCTGGCAGCTATAAGTATCAACTCACGACTCCCAGAATTTTGGCCACACATGCCACGACTATGGTTTGCGCAGTTCGAACACACACTGCTACCACAAAGGACAAGTGATGACATCAAATTCCACATGGCCATATCAAAACTAACTCAAGATGCGTTACAGCAAGTATCCGATATAATTTATAATACAAATTTAAGTAATAAATACCAAGTCTTAAAAGAACGACTATTGCAAGTATACGAGGACTCGATTAACGCTCAGTTTAAAAAATTAGTCAGCGAACTCGAACTCGGCAGCCAAAAACCGTCTCAACTCTTACGCAGGATGACTGAAGTAGGCCGCAATATGAACGTGTCAGAGCAAATATTAAAAAACTTATGGTTAAGTCGATTACCAGCATCAGTAAGAGCCAGTTTAGCTGTCACGCAGGAGACGAACTTAGAAAAACTAGCCATCGTGGCCGATAATGTCATGGAACACATCAACGTGGGAGAAGTTGCACAATGCAATGCTATCAACCCATCATACTTACCATTAACGGAGATGATGTCACAATTAAATAAATTAACATTAGAACTAGCATCCTTACGCAACGAAGTGAACCGCGGACGCAGCCGTTTCCGAGGCCAAAGCCGCGGAAGAGGATTCGGAGATCGTCGACCAAGATCACACTCCCGCAGCAGACCAAGATCAAGAACAGACAATCCCAATTGGTTATGTAGATATCACTACAAGTTCAGAGAACAAGCAAGACGCTGCGAGCAACCCTGCAACTGGCAAAACAGGAAGAACAAGGCGGAAAACTAAATGAGGTACGTACAGGAACAGGCGGCTACGTACCCAACAGCAACCATCGCCTGTGTGTAACAGATTGGACAAACAATCTAAAGTTTTTAGTGGACACTGGTGCAAATGTATCCGTATTACCAGCGACAAGAAAAGACAAAATTAACAGTGAGTTATCCCAATATCGTTTATTCGCCGCGAACGGTAGCGAAATCAGAACTTACGGTGTAAAATCATTAGTCCTTAATCTTAAGCTTAGACGTAATTTTAGATGGACATTCATTATTGCAGATGTTTCACAACCTATACTAGGTGCCGATTTTTTAGCATACTATAGATTGTCAGTAGATTTAAGTTCTAAGAGATTGGTAGATCAAATAACAAATTTAAACATCCTTGCCTCTCTGGTTGATAGCGAACATTCAACTATAAATACCATAGGTAATGACCATCCTTATTATGACTTATTAAAAACATTCCCAGACGTTACGAAACCAATATCCTTCAAAGACATTCCGTCACACTCGGTGACGCACCACATAGATACAACAGGTCCACCCTTATATACTAAAGCAAGACCACTACCACCAGATCGCTACAAATTAGTCAAAGACGAATTTATTCATATGCAAGAATTAGGTATATGTCGACCATCTAAAAGTGAATGGGCCAGCCCACTACACATAGTACCCAAAAAGAACGGACAATTACATCCCTGTGGCGACTATAGGAGATTAAATCACGTTACTAAACCTGATAGATACCCAGTACCACGGTTACATGATTTTACATATATTTTAAGTAATAAAACTATATTCTCTCGCCTAGACATCAATAGAGCTTACCATTGTATTCCAGTAAATGCGGATGATATTAAGAAAACCGCTATCATAACACCTTTTGGTCTATTCGAATTCGTGCGAATGCCCTTTGGTCTTTGTAATGCAGCACAAACATTCCAACGCTTCATGGACCAAAGCGTATTATCAGGATTGAATACAGAATTACAATCAGATTTTTATTTTGCATATTTAGATGATGTCATAGTAGCTAGTGATAACGAAGAAATGCATAAAAAACATTTACAAGCAGTATTAAAAAGATTTAATGATTTCGGTATCACAATTAATATATCTAAATGTAGTTTCGGTCAAAAAGTAATCGAATTTTTAGGTCACGAAGTATCATGTAAAGGTATACGTCCACTGGGAAAGAAAGTCGAAGCTATTATAAATTTCCCGAAACCGGAAACTATAAAAGATTTAAGACGATTTTTAGGAATGGTTAACTTTTATAGACCACATATCCCCAATGCGGCAGAGATACAGTCTAAATTAAATTCATATTTACATAATACAAAACGTAACGATAGTACTAAAATTAATTGGACGAGCGAAGCGATAACGCAATACGAACAGTGTAAAGCAAGCCTTACGAACGCAGTTACGTTATCGCACCCGTTACCCGACACCCCGCTAGCACTCATGACTGACGCATCGAATACGTGCGCGGGCGCTGTTTTACAACAAAAGGTCAATAATCAATGGGAACCTTTAGGATATTTTTCAAAAAAGTTTTCAGACGCTCAACAAAAATATTCAACATACGATCGCGAACTTACAGCTATTTACTTATCAGTACAATATTTTCGTAAAATGTTTGAAGGACGTCAATTAATGATATACACAGACCACAAACCCTTAACGTACGCTTTTAGCAAAAAAAGTACAGACAAGGAATTACCAAGACGCACTAGGCAATTAGCATACATAAGCGAATTTACAACCGACATACGCCACGTAACAGGCAAAGGTAACGTAGTAGCAGATACATTATCCAGAATAGAGAGTATAACGTGTCCCACTAACATTATCTACGAAGATTTAGCAAGTGAACAGTCAACGGATGACGAGTTAAAAGACCTATTAAATCGAACCGACAGACAGAAAGACAATTCACAATTTAAGGAAATATATTTACCGAACTGTGAACACTCTTTAGTCTGTAACATGTCTACACAAAAAGCTAGACCGTATCTAACAGAAAAATATCGTAGGATTGCTTTCGATACATTACATAATCTTAGCCATCCAGGAATAAGGACTACAAAAAAATTAATAAAGGATCGCTACTATTGGCCGTCTATCCCTTTGGAGTAAAAATTGTATTAACTGTCAAAAGGCAAAAATCCAACGCCATACAATGTCAGAACTAGGTCAATTCCCACAAAGCGGACGACTAGAGCATGTACACATAGATATAGTAGGGCCATTGCCTACTACAAAGGAAGGCTATAGATATCTTTTAACAATGATCGATAGAGGAACAGGTTGACCAGAAGCCATACCTATGCGCGAAATTACGGCAGAATTGGTAGCAAGAAAATTTTTCGAAATCTGGATTTCCCGTTTTGGTTGTCCTAGACGTCTAACGACAGATCAAGGTAAACAATTTGAGAGCAGTTTATTCACTCAATTATCAAAATTTTTAGGTATAGAAAAAATCCGTACTAACGCATACCATCCACAAAGTAATGGTATGGTTGAAAGGTGGCATAGATCGCTTAAATCAGCATTGAGAGCGAGACTAAACAATAACTTAAACTGGTACACTGAATTGTCAGCAGTTATGTTAGGCTTACGCGCTGTTCCACGAACCGATACCTGCGTCAGCGCAGCTGAGCTCATGTATGGTATCAAGTTAAAACTTCCGAGCGATTTTTACGACACAAGCGACGTCAGAGAATTCGACTCACACGAATTCGTAAAAAATCTTAAGCAAACGATTTCAAATTTGAAACCGAGGTCGGTCAAGCAACGTGACTCAAGGTCAATTTTCGTACATAAAGACCTACGCGATTGCGAGCACGTTTTCTTAAGAAAAGAAGTACTAAAATCTTCCCTTCACCAACCGTACGAAGGTCCATATCAAGTTATCAAGAGAGGAGAAAAGTCATATACAATCGATATTTTTGGCAAACGAAGCTCAGTATCAATTGATAGGCTTAAACCTGCTTATACTATAGGGTTCAGCAATCAAACAGAAAGTCAAGGATCGCTAGAGAGTAAATATGAGTCATTAGATCAGTATAAAAATGTAAATGTAAACGATCATCATGATAGATCAATCAACAGCGAAAAGTCTAAAACTTACACCACACGCAGTGGCCGTGTTTCGAAACCAACCGTGAGGTTTATGCTTAAGTAATCAAAATTTTTAATAATAGAGTAGTTCAAAGTAAATTCATCATTTAAAATTCTTCATCGCAAGGGTATGATCATTACTGATCCACATCCATTCCGAAAATTAGATAGTACGCTTGAAGAAATGGGTAAAAGTTACAGCAAACCGGAAGAAATAATTATCGCGCAAAATGGTGCGAACGGCGCGAGCACAAACGAGATAGAAACACACTTGAAATTACATGGATCTATCATGATGGTAGTACTCATTATGCTAGCCATAGGATTTCTATATTTTCTGTATAACAAATGCAAAACAAGAAGTGCACGTTGGATGCAACAACAAATGCAGCCAAGAATCAGTGTCCAGCAACCACAACCTCAGCCTCAACCGCAAGTTGTGTTTGCACAGCGGACTTAATGCAGTACAAAAGAAACAGCCATAGTATTACAACAAATTGTTTTAATTGTAAGTACATACTAACATAACATTTTCTTTGTATAATAAAATTAATGTAGGAATAAACGTAACATAAATTGTAACTTACTTTTTTTCTTTGTATTTTTCGATCGTATATGTGTATAAACAAATGTAATATAAATTTTCAATAAGAGGGGGAATATTGTAGCGGTGCTGACGCAGCCCGCTAGCCAAACACGCAGGTCAGGCTCTGCGCAGCCGAGTGTTCTGGCGGTCCCCGAACGCGCAACACGTACCGTAATAAACAGTGCACACAAAATATCGTCTATCATTCCACTATCACCTATAGGGACCATATAGCCAGTCACTCCCACATTCCATACGTCCAGATCTTACGCTATCGAGAATGTTCCATACTCTGGTCGTAACAATATCTTAGATACTAATATTATAAAGAGAAAACATTTGTATGTTTGTAATGAATAAACTCAAAAAATATTGGACCGATTTTAAAAATTCTTTCACATTTAGAAAGTTACATTATCAGTGAGTAACATAGGCTACATTTTATAAAGTTACGCAGACGAAGTAGGGTGCAACAGCTAGTTAGACTATAAGTAGGTAGGTAATACAAACAAACTGCATATTTTAGTTCAACTTGCAAAAAAGTTTATCACAGCATACATATACAATGATTACCTATTCATATTGAATCAAATTAAAAATTAGAAATAAAAACACTGTCACATAATAATTATCATTAAAGATCATCTAATTTATCAAAGACCATCTTTATTCATCTTCAAAGATTGTTTGTGTTTTAGAACGTTAGAGAAATTGCAAATTAATTGCAATATTCTAATTCACACGTGAAATTTCCCAAGACTGACTGACGGTAGGCCAGCGATCTTCCCGTTAATGGGCTGTCACTGATTCCCGAAAGTAGGAGGCGGTTTGTTACTAGCGGGCCGATCCCGGCTTCGCCCGAGGTGCATTTTTTTTTACGTAAGAACCTCCCCTGATTATCCCTCTGTCCATGAATGAAGACAGAATTAAAATCGGTCCAGCCGTTCTCGAGTTTTGCGCTTAGCAACACATTTAGGGATTCATTTTTATATTATAGAGGATGTCTCTCACAGGGCGACAAGGAGCGTATGATGGGATACACTCCGCTCAGTATGATGGACCGCAGGCGTAGTGTTAACCAGCCAGCTGAACAGATACAATTCCTCTCTGTGGTGGCGTTGCCATGTTTACTTCTTCTGCAGAACATATTTCCAAACACCAGTCCGCTTGTCGACAACTGCAGGTAACGTTAACCGTTTGTAGGAGTTATCGTGCTCCTAGCGCTTGATTCGTAATAAAAAAAAATTTAAGAGAAAGCAAAGCAATGATTTAAAAATTAACATTATACAAGTAGAGGAATTTGTCGTATACGGCTCTGACGAAATGGACACGAAAATAATTGTCGGATAAATCCGATTCTGGCAGCGAAAGAATTACCTAATGTGTTTTTGCGTACTTACCAGAGTCTAATGAATAGGTCTAATCAATTTTAAGTTTTAACCCCCTTGGAGTTAAAACTTAAAATTGAGTACAATAGGTCTGTTTCACAATGTGAGAAATATTGTCATAATTTTTAATATCTAGGTACCTCGATTATTGCCGGTTTTAAAACAGTTTTTTTTTCATGTTAGAGCCGTAACAGGTCGCCTACTAACAAGCTACTCCACAGGAGCTGCAAGTGCGTTGTCGACCATAATAGGATAAGGGATTGGGATGGGATAGGGCAATGGGCTCTGGAATAACTTTGTGGCCTATGCCAGCAAAACACTGAGTAGGGACCTTTTTGTAACTTGTAACTTTTTTTTATTTTTTTATTTCTTACCATTGTTTTTTTTTTCTTTTCTTTGTATGTTTCTAAGTTGCAAATAAATAAATGATTGATTGATTGATTGATTGATTCACTGAAACACGAATCAGCATTCTGTTTTGTCACGGTGGTGTTCTGTAAGAGGGTGGTTACTGCCGCCAAATGATCAAATGACTGCGAAATGCAGCGTGTCCTACAACTACGTTCCAAATCCAAATCAGTGCCAACTTGAAACTTGAAACGGGATCCCTGAGACAGAGTTGTAAGGCAAACACTATAACCACTCATCCAATGGACTCGTCTGATAAAAAAACTGGCTGGTAGGTAATTGTATAAAAACACGTGAAAATATGTCAACAATTAATATTAGGTATTCCGTTATATTTTAATATTTATTCGGTACGTAAGTAGGGTACACACACTTACGAAAATAGAAAATTTTAAAATTCTCATATAAGATTAGTATACAACTAATATTTTTAATCCAGATAATTGTGGTTTTCTTTTTAGAAAAACTCAAGATTCTTGGCGCGAAGAAATAGAGATCCGCGGACAGAGATTATGGCGACAGGATGACTCTCTAGGAAACTTCTCAAGAAATAGACTTTCACAAAATTAACTGAGTAAATTAAAATTTATCAAAAACCCACATTGTTTTATTATTACGATGACGCATTTAGGTACATAACTAAGTACTTACCTATTGCTATGTGCCGACAAAGAAGCCCACTGTAAAGTAAAATAAAAGATGTTGTACATTTACCTACCTTGTGATAACTATTTTAGAAAAAAACTTAATTGATACGTTTCATTTTTAAACATACCATGTTAATTTACGATTTAGATATTACAAATAATTTTCAATAAATACAAACGTCTTACTTTGCAGTCATCGATGTTTTATTAATTTATTTACAACTTACAATACTTACCTATTATATTTTACGTAATATTTTTTTTTACAAATATTTAAATCTGGATACCATAGACACATCCCGATTTTCTGGCAGCCAAAAATTTGGCAAATAGATCGCGTTACTAAGTGTTTTTTTTTTCCCGTCCCATTTTAAGGTTTACAGGTTTATCTAATGGCGCCGACTGAGGAACTTATTTGTGTATATTGGTTCCTGCCTGTGATTTGTAATAGTATGACTATTCATTTTGAGACAACCTTAAACCGACTTAGAAATTGATCGCATTTCTCTCGGGAGACGATACTATGAGTACAATGGAGTAATTTAACCCCAGTCATATACGGGTCAAAAAAGTTCGCAAATATTTCAGAGAAAACCAAAATAACTACTAAAATATTAACCGAAAATTTTGGTTGGGTAACAGGCAGACAGTTACTTTCTTTCATTTATAACATTAGTATGGATAACTAGTATAATTTAATTGGATGAAGCCATAACATAAGTCTAGCGGCAGTAAGAACCTCCTTACAGAAAAGCAGCGTGAGTGAAGCAAACAAACACAATTGTTCTCCTGACTGTACGTTTGTGATATTAGAGCGACATGCTGTCGAAATAAAAATCTGTTAAAATAGTAATAACATATCTATTATGTGGGCTGCCAATATGGCAGCTTACCTGCCAGTGTGGCAGCTTACCTGCCAGTGTGGCAGCTTACCTGCCAGTGTGGCAGCTTGCCTGCCAATCTTTACCAAAAATAGTTTTACTTTTGAACTTTTCAACTATAATGATAATAATGCGCATACGTTCCCTCCCACGTTCAAATAACGAAATAAATTTGAATATAGCTGTTAACCAAAAACTAACTTGAGGTCAAATTAAACACTTTAATGACATGATAGCAAATTTATTTTTCTTTAACCTATTATGACATATTACAATGTTATCCAATTAACTGATGTTTAACAAAATATTCATATACATAATTTCAATTAAATTATTTTGATATTTGTTTCTTTTTACTTCTAGAGGTACATTTTCACTTGTATTTTATCATAAACGAGTCAAGGCGAAAGTTAACAGACTTTGTTACTTTATTTTTAAATGGATCACCTTACTGAAATAATTTGAATACCATTAGTACATTACATTTTTTTTAAAAAATGGTTAGCTATAACTTTAATGTTCTTAGTACTCGGTGAAAAAACTTCTTAATGGGAAAACAGTCATTTAATCAAATATGACAACATAGTTACTTTTACAATTGAAAGAACATACATTTTTTTTTTTCAAACATCAATTATGTACAGCAATATTTAAAAAAAAAACCGCTAAAATCATTACAACTTTACTATTATATTATATATCTGCGATCTTTAAGATCACCAATGCAGAAGATGGTAAAACTATCTGACAGATTATGCTCATAAACTATGTTTACTTATATATAAAATTATATTATAAAAAAAAATAACAAAAAGAACTGTCAGATAGCGATTTCCATAACGAAAAAAAATGAAATTTAAATTTTGACTACTCATTTTGGTTTTACTTGAAATTTTAAGGTATAGTTAAAATTATTAAAAAAAAACCTATTTAAAAATAAAGTTAGTATTTATGACAATCTTTTTCTATTTTTATTTTTATGTATTATTAATAGATGTGTGAACCTACATAATTATGTGTGTTTCTTTACTATTTTGTGATATTTTTATTTTCCTATCTAACTGTAGTAAAATGGACATTGTTCATCTTA
The DNA here is from genome assembly GCA_936446665.2 of Synanthedon andrenaeformis. NCBI lineage: Eukaryota > Metazoa > Arthropoda > Insecta > Lepidoptera > Sesiidae > Synanthedon > Synanthedon andrenaeformis. The sequence goes on along the minus strand of OW387786.2, from coordinate 1,243,034 downwards.
CTTGAGTTGGAAATAAAATGAAATAAAAAAGAAGAACTATATACCCTATGTAACATACTATTGTTACAAATATATACTCAATGAGGTTAGAATATATAGAGAGGCGAATTTTGGGTTATGATAGATTTTAGACGCCAGATAATTAAAAAATCTAGACATCAAAGTCCGACTGTAAGATTGTTAAATCTTTTCAGATTTGACGTAACATTTTTTTTTATTATTTTGATAAATCAAGAGTACTTACATTTATAAAAAAAAATATATACAACTAAACAATATTAAAGATTAATATTATTATTTTTTAATATTGCTCAGGACAATTATGTTCCTTTGAAAATTTATAACAAGTATTATACAATTTTTTTTTTGAAAACACAAAGTATATATATTAATTATTACAACACATCTTGTAGAATTCGACTATTCTTCAATAAAACATTAAATATATGTAATTTTAATTAAAGTTTTATATATTTAAATATAAAAAAAAAACAAGACGACTTGTAAAGCAAAGCCAACGAAACAACGCAATTAATGTAAACATACTTCCAAGAGTTAAGATGGCCTCCTATACTATGAAACAGATAGCACTAGCCGCTTCGGGTGAGGGAAAGGGACTTTTTTGCGTTGTCTCCTTGGCTTTACTATAGTCTATTGCATCATGAGCATCGAAGTACTACAACTATGGAATTTGCGTCACAAATGCCAAAGTGGCACATGAAAAGTACGCCTAAAACGGAATCATAGCGGAGTCTTGCCTTCGCGGCGTCGATGTTAAAAGGTAGTAAGTAACGACCAAGTTCTACTATTCATTTTAAACTCCAATGTGTTGACGTAAAGTCTCATTTCCTTTAAATAACAGACGTTTGGTTGGTTTTAAATGACAGATGACAGAGTTCATGCTCTACGAATTCTGTCATTTTTAGGATGTTCCACAAAGTTCGTAGTTTTTTGTATGGCGTGCGAAATCCATAGTTGTAATAAATTGATGCTGATAAGGCAAATATAGTACTTCTAATAACGCAAACAATATATTTCGCTTGTTTTCTATTGCTTTTATATTTCGCGCAGATGCTTTTAAGTCAGGCTTTTGCATTTGTAGTTTCTTTAAGTTACTGTATTGTATATAATTAATAATATATTGATAATCGGATATATAATATAGAAAAAAAAAACTTGGCTGGTGTCATTTGGTGTCACCAAACAAAATCTATCCCCATTGAGTTAGTTGTAATTAAAATAAATAATAAAATTTTATTAAACCAATAATAAAAAATAAATAAAAAAACAGTGAGATTGTGATGAGTTAACACGAAATACATATATTTTTTTTAAATCTAAAACTTAAAGTTTAACTAAATAATGTATATATGATAAAATTACTGGCGAGATAAATATTAATATAATCAATAATTTTTAAAAAAACATTCTCATTGCAATGATATTGCAAACAAATATTAACATATATATTTTTTATCATATTGCTTCAATCCTTCAACCATAATCTCCCCAAGGTAAAGATTTTATCGAAATTTTATTAACACAATTTAAAGTAGAGGTTTTTTTTTTTGAAAAAGGTTGTATTTATTTAAAAAAAATATATCCTGTGGAATGCCGTGCCGTTCAAATAGAGTTTACTTGCAAACTTTACTTAATAACTCTGTTATTTTCGTAGCGGAGTATTATTGCATGCTAAACCGTCATAACAATCACTTTCTTTAAAACAATTTATCTCATATATATATATATATTAATTACACACACATTAATTACGATAAATGAATTTAAATAATTTTAAATAAGACACTTTTTGTGACAATGTTATTATTTCATTCACTGGCATTTTTTTTTTCAAAACGTCCTTATGAATTTTTTAAAAATTTATTCTCAATAGTTGCTTTTTATTATAATAATATAGAAGATGAACAAAAAAAAATTATTTATAACTGTATATTTGTTTAAACGTGATAAATAACGTGCCTGGTCTGGTCACATAGATGGCAAGAAAAAGGGGTAATTTTTTTTTTAAATTTTTGCTTTTGGAAAGAAAAAAAAAACGATAATCTTAAATGTTGTTTTGTTATTTTCCAAAAAAAAAAAAATTATTTCCAGAGAATCTCTACTGAATCCTTTCTTAGTGGATGTTTACATTATAATATAAACCTATATTCCAAATTCCAGATTTCTAGACTTAGTAGTTTCTTTGCGTTGATAGTCAGTCAGTACAAATTATTTTACAAGTATAAATTACAAAAAAAACTTCGGTTTATGTGGTTTGAATCACTGCACCATATTTCAATTTAAATATGTGACATACTATCACTATTTCCATTGAAAGGTATACCTATGTTACTATGCCATGCAGACCAATATATCATATTATATACAATTTAATCTATTTTTTCATATTCAACATTCAATATAAGCTAGACACTCATAGTTTCTGTGAAATCCCATATTAAACAATTTATGTGCTTAATGATAAGAAAAAAATTGTTTTATAAAACATTTATGGCATATTGTTTTATTGAAATAATGATTTAAAAATTAAAAAATCATTAGATATTACATTAACTATTTATTATTAGAGATCATAGGAGATCATTATATATTATGCGACTCTTGCTTTTTTAATGACAATTTTTTTTTTTTTAAATAGCTAATTATATAAATAATCAAAATCCCGATAGATGTCATTTGGATTAATAGGCTTTTTAGTTAAAATGTGTTGTTACTGCAAAGAAAGGTATGGAAAATATTTTTTTGAAGATTTTCAAATCTCAAGCCAATATAAACTCAATAATCAATAATTCATTGAAGTGCAAAATTATTATTTTGGCACAATTTATTTCTTACTAAAATTGGTATATGAACTGATTGTCAAAAAGTATATAAATGCCTTTATTTAGAGTGAGGCTTTGAGAGAGAAAAGAAATCAGAGGTTTGATCCTTATTAAATCGGAAACCTTTTGCAAACCCATTTATGGAACCAGACTTAATGAAAAACAAATATAAAACTAGTCGATTGAAAGTGATCTTTATTATGAGCGGAATTGTGTTAAAGTTTGTTTGAAACTCACAGCGTTTTGGCTATTATGTGTTACGAATCTTCCCCGGTACATAGTTCTTGTCGATTGTGGTATCCTGGAGAAACATATGAAGGCACCTCTCGTTTTGGGCCAACGGGTGGCCGGCTATCTTGTTGATGAATACCTCCAAACCTTTAAAAAAACCACATACAACAGTTTATAATTAAAATTATAAACTAACCCCTCCCCCAACTTTCTATTGAACCCAAACACATAGCGTGTTAGGAGTTAGGTCTACTATAAGTTGTTTAGGAGTTATACATCCCGCAGCATACTCTATGCTGCAGCATCAGGTCAAGGTTACCACATCAAGGAACCACCAAAGTAACAGTATTTTCTTTTTTCTGCAAATTGTATATGTCGCAGTATAATCGAAAAGAACGGATTTTCGCAAAAATCCTAGTAAGATTGCAAAGAACCGGATAATAGGAAACTAACAACGAATTTTGCAAACTTCCGAGGTACTTTCAGGATCTTATGACAGTTGAGCGTTTATTCGCGATTTACCTAAATTTGGTCGGATATTCGCAAAGATCCTGAAAGTCATTGTTAGTTTCCTACGATATGATCCAGTTCTTTTCGATTATACTGCGACATATATAAAAGCCAGAGATGAAACGGATAGCAGTTTAGCCCGATATTGCTGTTTAGTGCATCACACGAAGTACCTTTCAGCACCTTGCAGCAGTGTGTACAGCGAGACTTTTTTTCTGAAGTTCGCCTTATTTACAAAGACGAGTGAAACCGCTTGCTACTTCTTAATGCAGAGAAATCAGTATTCATTCACCACAATTTTCCCTTAGTGCAGTATTTTTCCCTTAGGTTATTCTTATTTCTAAGTTGTAGAATTATATTGTGATTATTGATTGTATTTCTTAAGTGATAAATAAAACAATTGATCACCTAATATATACATGTATATATATATTTTGAATCCAGTATTCGGCCGAATAGTACAGGCCGCCAGATACCTAACGGATATCCGTTTCATCTAATAAAAACCTTCCTCGCTTAAAAAAATTTAAGCATTAAGAGCATTAACTCCTTCAATAAGTACTGTTGCATAGTTTAAAAAAAAACTATGTTTACATACAGAGGGGCGGACAAGCAGGAAGTGACTTTATTTTATATATGAACATTTTAAAGATATGTTACAAGTACACTGTACATGCATAAAGTGATTTATTTATTTTTAACATTATAAGAATTATGAAAAAAAAATTTCTTACCTTTTCTACGATCTTCGATGAACTCTTCTTCAAATATACCATCATCACCACGGAACGGCAACTGTCTTTTTAAAGCTTTACCAGGTAGAGGTGGTACCACTATCTGCAATAATTAAATAATAAAGGGGATCATTTCTAACTGTTCTCAATTTTTCTCAATCTAAATGAATTTTTTAATCCTTTATTAAATACTATAACAATAGTTAACTGTTTCAATACATTCATAAAATATGGTTTGACATGTATGCAAGAGATTTCCAAATAAAATACTAAAAATATCTCCATATATTCCAAATTATCTTAAAATTTCCATGACTAATTGAAATATAATAACATTTCCCTATTCCTGTCCAATCCCTTATTCTTTATCCTACTATGGTTGGCAGATGGTAGCCACCTACCATCAAGTATACCATCTGTTGTCACATATAATTAGGTAAGATATTGTCACCGACTGTAGATATAGTTGTACATAGTAGGTATTATAACTAATAGAGAGGCAATTATGACATCAATAGGAACTTATTGTATTTTTGTAATAAAATACCGTTGGTTTGATGTATTGCTGACTGAAATGCATGTAATTACTTTAATTGCATTAAAGACAAAACATTAAAACATTATTACATAAATACATAATGAGTCATAGATCAGTAATTCCTTCTAGAATCTCAAATACAAACTAAGGTTTCAGTGACATTACATTGTTTTAATCACTAATGTGATTTGCTTTCATTGACTGTTCAAAACAATTTTTTTTATTAGACTGATAAGGCAAAGTTTACAAATTTGATAACTGTCATGGAATGTCATATTCACATACATACCTTACTATCTCTTTCCAATTCGTTTCTAAGCCATTCAAAGTCACTGTACCGTCGTCTTACACTGGATTCTTTTACTTTAAATACGGGAAGATTGGTCTGAAAACAGGAAGTGAATTTAAAGAGATTAAATGTCATCTTAACAAGCCCATTGATATGACGTGATGTACGGTCTGATACGCCCACAAAATTGTGTATAAATCGTGCTATAATCTCGTCAACTGTTAATTAAATTATCAATAGCTAATAATAGATGTTGTTCGGAGCATACCCTCATGCGAACTTCGTAATCGGTGTAGCGTTTCTTTCCAACTCCCATAGAAGTTACGGGGTTCACCACGTCAATTTCCAAGAAGTTTGCCGGCGCCGCGTACGCGTCGTCCAATGTCTGTTTTTTTACGTTTAGTCTTCTCGTTGCATCGGCTGTAGCGTCCTCAGCCATCATTGCGTTTTATTTATTTCCAAACAAACACAAATTATAAATCGGACGGCCCACTAATCAAAAGGAAATGACATGATTTTGATTTGACATTTAGAAAAAAATATCATGGCCAGATATGTCAATTCTAACAAATCTTCCAAAAATTGCCAGCTTTAAATGAAATCCTACCAAACGTTGGAGATATTACGTTCTACGATGATTGTAGTAGAAACATGCCTATCCAAAAATTTACTTAATTTTTGCTTATTTTATTAAGACTTGAGAACTCATACATTTTCAACATTATGGTTACTTTTCTTAATATAAATTATGTATAATTGACATTATTGTATTGCAACTAATAATCTACACTTTTTATTCATTTTATATATTGTAACACTCATCAATTTTTCATGTTAATTTTGCTACGTACATTTCCGAAATATTTTTGGGATGACTAAAAAAAAAATGTTATCTTGTCGAAAAAAAATACTACCAGTGGTGGGTGGAAAAACACTGACTACTTTGTTACTAGCAGAATGGTAGAAAATACTTACAGTGGAGTCGGCGAAAGAATGCGCTCCTGACAGGTCGTGATCGAACAGACGACATAACTTTGAAGTGGCGTTGAATTTAAATCGTAAAAAAAAAAAATTGTTTATTTGCCATATTAACAAATAATTATCTTAAAAAAAAATCATTATGTGAACTTAAAATAAATGTTATATTTTTGTGCTAAATTTAATGTTAAATAAATAAGAAAATAACATTTTTTTAAAACCATACTACGCTGTTACAAGGATAGATCAACTGTTTATTTTTGTAGTGATATACATCATAAAATGCTAAGTATGCGATATATTACTATACTCTGAGTTTGCGCCATTATTACTCTACTTATATTTCATACTCGTACTTGGTAACACTGTCATTTAAATGTCAAACAAAATTACAAAATACAGAAAATATAAATTTATACAAATGTCGGGTTATTCAGGTTCATATCGTAAAATTGTTTATTTTTAATTTCACCGCGGTTAAACATACTTTATAAAAATGTTCAATGGGCACTTGATTATGATTATGATTACATGTTTATAATTAATAAAAACGAGAAGACTAAGCAGTTCCAACAATGATACAATTATAGCGAAATATTTTGTGAAAATGTGATTACATTTCGTATTTGGCTGTATTTGGCTTAGTGCCATACATTTCATTACAATTGTATGGGAATTAAACGCAATGAAGTGGGCAGTGTTTGGTGTAATAATAGTGTTATGGGTTGAGGGAACATTTGGATTTTGTCCGTCATTGTGTACATGTAAGAATAATAGATCCGGCGATGGAGCCTCCGGTGAACTATTGCCCGGGGATCAGCTGAAACTCAAGTGTGGCGGAACACCTATACAGATTACAGAACTTAAGGAGATAGACTTGAAAAATGTTTGGACTAGCATTGTTAGCTTGTGAGTAGTTTTATTTTTAAGTATTTCTCATGTTAAGGTCGACAGACAGGCTGATGGTCCACTATCAGTGGCTACCTTCACTTATGACACAATCAACCTCACAGGTGTTGCAAATGCTCTGCTGACCATAGTAGAATTAAGGATAAGGGATTAAGAAAGGGCAGAAAAATGGGTTCTTGCATACCTTACTCACTGACCGAAACGTAACAGCACACATGCACTTCTATAAGAGGGTGGTTACTGCCGCCAGATGGGCTGCCCAAATGAATGTAAAATACATTTTGCCTTGCCCTGCTACTACATAAGTATATATTCTTCTAATGAATTTGTAATTGCATGGATTTTTAGAGGATCACATCTGCAAAGCGGATTTCAAGTATTTTTAATAAATTTAATTTTTAGTGCAGAAATAAATGACTGAAATTGATTATTTTTATAAATTGTATTAAGTAATCAAGCAGTTAGTAACAAATTGAAACAATTTAAAAACTAAAACAATTTCATTCCTATCCCCATATCCACATCTGCAAGAAGATTGATTATTGCAAATGAAGATACGGTTGCAGATCGATGCATTCTGTACTGCGTTTTTTAATTCGAAGGAGTAATTTGACAGGTCCTAATGTCAAATTTTAAAATAACTTAAACAACCTAACCTAACCTATGTTTTACTTAAACAGTTATAATATTTTACAGTAAAAATATTTTTGATCTTGTTTTATTGATTTAACATTCATATTAGTTATTGTTACTTTAAGGTCTGAATTTCATTTAAAGCAGAATTACTATTGACCAAGTCGATTTGGAATGAGTAAAAAAACAATTCACAATTTATATGTGAAGTGAAATAAATAAAAAATAGTATAATGCATTACATAGCATAAAAATTATAATAATTGAAAAGAATTTGCGACTTATAGAACAGACTGCAAAAAATATTATTTAAACAATTAAATAACAATTACCATTAATTCTAAAAGCATTAATATTAGTTCTATAAAGGATTGATTACGGTTTTATAAAACTGTAAGTTTTTTAATAAGTTCGATTAGGTGACATCATTCTTTTTGTATGGTCAAAAACCCTGCAACCCAGAAAATGTCAAATTACTCCTTTGGATTAAAAAATGCAAAAAAAATCAATGTGGAAGGGGGTCTCATTTGCAGATGCAGATGCGGATATCTGCAACATATAATATTTTTATTTTATTTCTTTTATGTCTATAAAAAATTTAGTACATCTTAAATAATCTATAATATAAAAATGAATCCCTAAATATGTTGCTAAGCGCAAAACTCGAGAACGGCTGGGTCGATTTTAATTCTGTCTTCACTCATGGATAGAGGGATAATCAAGGAAGGTTTTACGTAAAAAAAAGCGGCGGAGCGCGCCGCTAGTAATAAATAAATATAAAAATATTTATCAAATATTTATCTGTGAATAGTTTTTGTTTTTAATAATATGATAAATATGTAAATGAAATAAATAATGTCCCACAGTGAGTTTTCATCATTATTTGAAAGAATTACAATTTTTTTCCTACATTTTTTTACAGAAATCTATCAGGGAATGCTATTTCAACATTATCACGAGAGTTGCATCTACCCAATCTACAAAAATTGTAAGTATTATTAGCAGAATAAAAATATATATACATACATTTTTATTTTAACAATAAAAGGAAATCTTTATTGTATACTTAAAATATATTTCTGGTTGTAATGTTATATGTTGACAATATTACAGTGACACCATAAAGTTTTCCAATTCAACTTGTTAAGACAATGAGGTTTTTTATTTAGTAGTTACCTAGTAATAATCTTATCAAACTGTATTTGTAATCTATCATATTGCTTTTTATTAGATTACCTTACTTGACTTTTAATATATTACAGGGATTTGAGCAGAAATCATATAAGTTTAATAGAATCAGATGCATTTTACAACATGACCAGCCTACAAAGGCTTGACTTGTCTTATAACCAGATCAGTAATATCTACAAAGAGATGTTTAAAGGTTTAGTCAACTTGGAGAGGTTGATTTTGACACAGAATCACATTTCTGTACTGAATGCTGGAACTTTTCATTACCTTGTTGGACTAAAACAACTGTAAGTATTGATATTAGTTTTTTTTTGTTGGATATCAAAGCAGTTTATCTAATGGAAAGTTTATGCTCCTTTACTAGCTTTTACATATTTATATAAAACTAGTTAGTGCTGTCAATATTTTGTTGATCGGAAATTGTTTTTAATCATTTATAAATACTAATCACCATAAAAGTCGGCTGTTGAATTTTAGGGCAGATGAACCCGCCGGTCACAGGTAGTATTTTATAAACTTATAGCTAGTATCTTTATAAACTGTTATTTATCTAAAATTCAAATATATTAGTCAAATATCATTAACATTGGTTAAATATTTATTTCAGAGATATAACAGAAAATCCACTTATATGCGATTGCAACATGCTCTGGGTTGGCGATTGGTCCAGAAATACAAGTGTGAAACTTGTGGGAAATCCAAAATGTGCGTTCCCCGAAAACATAGCCAACAAAACTGTCCGCAAATTGAAAATATTTCTCGATTTGTCGGCGTGCGAAAGTGTCTTGCCGAGTACAACATTGATTGTTAAACCCGTTCACGATCAAGTGGTCTTTGAGGGGGACTCCCTAACATTGACATGTAACGCTCCATTCGCATCAGTCCTCGCTAAATACGAACTAAAGTGGACGCATCCAATGTTACCAACGTTAGAAATCTGTGATGTCAACGTGACGAGCACGGACATGCAAGAGGAAGGTCTAGCGGAGACAACAGTCTACTTTCCGAACATAACTACCCATCACACCGGCAAATGGATCTGCGTTTACAGTGATCAGAATCACATAAAGCACAATTTTTCACTTGAAATTCTGGTACTATCGAACAGTACTGAATATTGTATAACGAATCATACAATAGACAATAAAGGGTTGTATTCTTGGCCTCAATTGTTGGTGAACCACAGCGCCGAAGTCCCATGCGCTAGCGGTGAAGGCGTTGCATACAGGCAGTGTACCGGTAATGCAACATGGGGTGCTCCGAATACTACTGAATGTTCCTACATAAGCAACGTGACTAAGTTACTACAGCAATTTGCGTTGTTGAATGTCAGTTTGGTTCAGTACTCAGCTTTGAATGCAACCGAGAGGTTGGCAATATTAATTCAGGAGAAAACTTATCCGGTAGCGGAAATAGTAGATCCTGACGATGTGATGTTCATTGCTCAAGCCATAAGAAATTATATGCAATACATACCAGAGGAGAGAGAGTTGGGTGAGTTTCTTATGGATTCTATCTTTCAATAGTTTCTTATCTTTGGAGAAATTATTTTATCCTCATTACATGAATAAACTATAGCATTCACTTTTGGATGTATTTGTATTTAAGTCATGCTACGGTGACATGATCTATTTTACCATTTAGATTATTGCTTTTCCTTATTTAACACTCATGACTTGTAATAAAATGATATTACACATATTTTTTTTCTAATATTTACTATTGTGTAACACCATGGATGAAGGCAAAATTGCTTAAAAAGTTTCCACCCAATACAATATGGTTTATACAATTACAATTTTTATATAATAATTGTACCTGATTTTTCAGGTGCAAGTCTACTGGATGTGATCAGTTCGGCAATGAACATAACACCATCGGTGATGTCGAAGGCCGAAACTCTATATGGTTCTTGTACAGACATGCTGGAAGCGGCCGAAGAGATATCATCATACATCACAGATGTTAGCGGCCATAAGGTAATTTTTTTTTTTATTAAAAATTCTTCCAAATTATACTTTAAATTTTTTATTAGGTATGTTAAGTAGATATAGGCTCCTTTAATATGTTTAGCCTTTGTTTGCTGTTTAGCCGGTACGAATTCGGCATAACCACGCAATGTCCCTTAACTGCCGGATTCAAGGGGATTTCCTAACGTTAAAAAAAGGCTGTTACTCTACATCCCAATTTACAGTTAACTTGTAATCATGAGTGTTGATTATGAAATTTTTATTACAATCCTTGCACTTGTACATTTAGTGCAAAGGAAGCTTGAGGATAAATAAAAAGGGTTTGACGGTGTGTGTTTGCAGAGGAATATGGCGATCGAGAGTTTCCCGGTGCACGAGGGGTTCAGCGGCGTGACGTGCGTCTGGTACAGCGCGAGACATCGGCCGACGCCCGCGCAGCGCCCGCGCCTCCACTGCACCACCACCAACAGGACGGTGGCGCCACTGTTCTCCGTCTCCGACGCATTCATACACGCTAGCGTTCAGGTGAGCTCGATCGAACACTCGACCGATCGACCAACTGATCGATATTTCCGAACTCACACCAATGCTCTTAACTATCATCGTTACTCGTTGCCATTACGTACTGTCGGCTACATGGGTACAGTTGTGGGCGATAAAAATTGCACATCGACTTTTAGAGAGAGATGATCGGCTAGTTTGTTTGATTTGGTCTTGCAGCTTATTTCCCAGCTTATCAAAGTAACATTCGAATCTTGCCGGCCTCTAATTAATAGGAACTTTATATATGAATTTCTATTAATCAGATGACCTTAAAATAACAGTACGTGTAACCTGTTTCCCAATCCCTTATCCTTAATCCTACTGTAGTCAGTAGTCAGCACCGCACTCGCAGCGCTTGGTGCGTTGCTTTGTGTTATAGGCGACGGTAGCCACTTACCGACTTTAATTTGGATCGCTTTGAACACTTGCAGATTCCGCACACGCTGGTGTTCGCGGCTGGAGCGGGGGTGGGGGCGCAGCCGCTCACGCTGGTAGTGTCGGTGTGGGAGGCGGGGGCTCTGTTCCCGCGCGCGCCCCACCCCGAGCGAGCGCCCGCGCACCGCTCCAAGGACTACTACGGGCGCGCCACGCGCCGCGACGACCTCGCCGTCGAGATCGCCTCGCCCGTGCTCGGGTTCCATCTCAGTGAGTACTGTCTTTCAGTGGCGCACATTACGATACACACCATTTTCTACAGTGTTGTGTCCGTTGTAGGGAACGTGTCGGTGGAGTCGGAGTTGCTGGAGCCGGTTATAGCGACGGTGCGCGCGCGATCGCCGCCCGCGTTGGACGCGCGCGCCGCCGTCTGGGACCGCGCCTCTCGCCGCTGGCAGGACAACAGCACGGGTACGTATGGGGGCCTATTCTCATATCAAAATATTAGTCCTTCTCCGTGTGAACTTTATATGTACCAAATTTCATACTCCTTCGTCGGCCCTATTTTTCTTAATGGGAAAGTTCTCGCTTCACGTATTAATATATACACACAAGAACTGCTCGTTTATATTTATTAGATGTCTTCGTTGTAAAACCAAAATCTGCTATGTGCCAAAAGTATACTTTTGAAGAAGAAGTTTTCCATAAAAATTTTAAATGAAATTTTGTAGACATAATTATTTTTTTGAAACATGAACATTTAAGAGTTTATTTATTATTTTGATAACAGAGTAAATTTTGCACATAACACAGTATATTTTATTAAGAGAAATCAGTCCGACAAATAGTGCTCATAAACACTTTTTATGCAGTTTTTTTATAGGATAGCAGTGTTCTACTATTCACTCAGTATACTATGTCTATATGTTGGAATCTCAAAAAGTTCACATATAATCAAGGATAATTAGATATTTATAAATAAATAACTAGCGTAGCTTTATAAAATGTAGTCTATCTATCAAGTTGCACACAATGTGCAAAATTTTATTAAAATCAGTTCAGTAGTTTAGGAGTTCATCGGCGACAAACAACGTGACCTGAAATTTTTATACATATAAATAATTATTAGATACATACATTATTTAAGATCTGTTATCAGATTTCAGTTTAACAACGAACCGTGTATTGTGTTTACAGATTGCAAGATATCGAGGACGGTTTCCGACATGATAATAATAAGCTGCACGAAGCTTGCGTATGTGGGCCTCCTGCAAAACGTGGAGACAGGCATTTACGGGGCGAGGACGGACGGCGCTCGGTTCAAGGTGTCCCATCCCGCCGTCTACGTAGGCAGTCTCATCCTCATAGGATGTCTCGCCTGCGCCATCTTCACGTACACAATGTGCTATCCCGCCATACAGATGTCGAGAAAGTCCAAACATGCCCTCATCAACACTTGGCTCGCCGTAGCCCTACTCTGTTTCCTCTACACCCTCGGCATCTATCAGACGGAAGACATCAAGCTGTGTCAGATTCTAGGTCTGATGATACACTATCTCTCGCTCTCCTGTCTCCTGTGGATGTGCGTTTCCGCCAGCAACATGTACAAATGGGTGACCAAGACCCACGGGCCAGTAAGGACGCCGGAAGACGAAATTCCACCGGACGCGCCAATACAGAAACCTATACTGGGATTGTATTTGGTCGGTTGGGGTATAGCTTTGATAGTATGCGGAATATCTGGTGCGGTAAATTTGAAAGATTACGCCGGATATTCGCAGTGTTTTTTGAGCACAGCGCCTGCGTTGAGCGCATTGTTCGTGCCCGGAGCTATTCTTTTGTTGTTCCTGCTAGCCCTGTTCTTGCTCATACGCTGTACCATAAGGAGTGTGAATGTTCAACTGTCCGAAGGCACTCAGGCTACGGAGAATGTAGACTTGGAGATGTGGGAACCAAATCAGCCTACAGAAGGCGAAAGACGTAGCATAAAATCTGCCGATTCGGAGGTGGAGGATTTGGAGCATACGCCCATAATTCAGTTGCGGGCGCAAGTGATAGTTATGTGTCTGTACATGTCGGTGTGGACATGCGGTGCTATAACGGTGTACAGGCCGCTTCCAGCATACCTGCCCTACCAGGAGGATATTTGTAGTATAATTTACGCAGTATGCGCCACGGTCCTGGGCACCTTTATACTATTCTTTTATGGCATCGCGCGCAGTGACGTCAGAGCGCAGTGGGCTATGATGCATTGCTACTTGCAAAAGAGCAAGCAGTGCTGTAGGAATAGGAGCGTTTTCGATGCCAATCAGCCAGTATTACCCCCAGGGGTTCCGACAATTCCCGCCCCGCCGGTAGTTCCCGGTGCACTTTCGATACCGAACGATAATAGATCTCGCTCGGGCAGCCGAAGCTCAAACAGGACCAATTCTAAAACGAACAACAGCGGCACGTACAAAGCCGGCGCCGAATTGAACGGACACACGTTACAGAATGACCACCATTTGAAAAACACAAACGGAAAGAACAACATAAATCTGGTCGTTTTGCACAGACAGCAGTACAGATCGGACAATTCCATGATGACGTATCAGGAGGACGGTTCGATAGGTCCCGAGGTTTTCTATAATCCGAATCAGATGAATGTCGCCAAGAAGTTTTTCAAGAAGCAACGTCAGAACGTTAGGAGGAATTGCTTCGAGCTGCCGAGACGCGATTGCGAGGAAGAATCTCACGTGTCGTTACCGGCCGACGGTGTTGCCAGCATTATTAACGCCGGCTCCAAGATTAACAACACCAATTTGCACGTGGAACGAACCAACAACGGCATTAAAGAGACCCGTCACACCCTCGATCCTAACATACTAGATGACGACATGAAGGATTACAAGAATTACTCGTCGGATAGAAAGTCGTGGGTCAAGATAGACGATAACAAGGCCGGGCGAGGACAGATTATGAATATTTACACAAACGTCCCCGAAACTCAGGTGCCTCAACATCAGATAGTGAAAGCAAAGGTCAACAAGGAGTTGAACGCTCAGAGCAGCGCGTCCGAAGAGTGTCTTCGTAGTCACACACGCGAACAGCCAGAAATGCGTACGATTTCGCAACAGTGCAGCCTCGAATATAGTTCGGCCTCGGAGATAGCAATGCCTCATACTTGCTCCGATCAAACCCTCAACACACATTCCGAGGTCACTTCGTTCCAGGACACTCACAGCGCTTTGTGCTCGACCAACGAAATAACGGACACGGAAAGTTTCGGACAGTACATAGACTATTTGCAGCCGAACAAGAACGAAACAAAAGACGGCATAGACAAATCCCTGCAGGACATATCGGAAGAATGCACCATGGAGAGTGACGATGTCGGTCGGAGTATACCCCAGAATTTGGAAGACGCTGGCTTGGGGGAAATGGATAATTTACTTCAGAGTCCCGAATCGAAATTAGATGACAAGGGACAGTTTTATATGGCGAAGACGACGTACGACTTCGAGACGTGTAGTACGAATGCGAGCGAACAGGGTTTCGAAAATGAAAGTGACATTTACTGCCCTAATTATCAAATGTCAGAAGTCAGTATACGAAGCCACGGCCTTTACGCCCCTTCGCCCTCGTCCATGTGCCCCAACGAGATTAGTTTCAGCAACGAGGACGTCTCGAACATTGAGAGTCAGTATGTGAATTTCGACCCCGGCTGGAAGACGATAAAGTCGAATCCTAAATTGGGGAAATACGTACCCACGCCAGCGCTCAGCTGTCCCGAGGTGAACCGCTCCAGTCCGGTCTCGTATGCGAGCGAATTGGACGAACTGTACACTCAAATCACGAGCAGAGACAAGGATAGGGATAGGGACAGGGATAGGCAGGCGGCGAAAGCGGGGCTCGACGTCACCGTTAATAGTGACGTCACACTGAAACCCGCAGACAGCGACAGTTGTATCAGCGAAGCGGTTTCTGATACGGAGTTCAGAGGAGAGACTACCGTATAGACTTTTTAGTTTTGAATTTAGGTGTTGTTCTGACCATAGACAATGGAGAATGATCTGAGCAATAACCGCATAAAATTGACCACTCTCTAGAAAGAGAAAGCGATCGTGCGGCCAATACCTTTTCTTCGCGATCGCTTCGTCGTTTTCACACTTTTGCCTATATTTACTTTACAGGTGGACAGAGAACACTGTCTATTTAATATGTCTATGGTTCTGACCATAGTTTAAGCGTTACCTATCCACCTGTGAAGTAAATACGGTCAGAAAAGTGTGAGAGAGTCAAAGCGATCGTGCGGCCAGTAATTGTTTTTTCTAGAATTTTGATTGGTCTTCGAAGTTATTAAAGCCGCACGACCGCTTCCTCTTTCTAGAGAGTGGTCTCAATTTCATGCAGTATTGCTCAGTCCATTCTATATTATGTCTATGGTTCCTACACACCTGTTAATTGAACGACTGAAATTTTGATTTTAACAGTAATAATAATTGTGCCAAACAAGTGATGACAGATTTCACAATCATTCCAATATTGTGAAAGGAAATTGCACGTTTACATAACTTTTGTATACACATGTACATATAGGTAGAATTTTTTTAAAGCGAATTTTGCATTTACGATTCGAAACTTAAAATACTATTCAATTTTTAGTTACGAACTTTTCTCTGTTTTCTTTCACGTGTTTTTTTTTAGTATTAAACTATAGCGGATTCTATAGCGAGATACGTTGACTTGGAAGCTAAAATAAATGCAGTGCCATTAAAATATAGTGTGTAAGGATGTTCGATAAGTTGTGTAATTTATATTGTAAAGTTATTTATTTGTAAGTAAAGTGTAATACGTGAATTAAGTGTCCGACCGAAGGCCTATTTCTGGCCGAAGCCGAAGACTTAAAAGCTCTAAGAAATTTTGTTCAAAATTGGCCTCATGCTACAATCAATAATATAAAAGATTTTCATAACTTTAATATTGAAGTTTTATATCGACTGTATAATATAGAAATTTAAATCATCTCTAGAAGTTGATCTAGAGATGATAAAAAAAATGATTTTGCAATTTCTTTGTCAAAAATAATAACATTTCAAAATAATGTGAATTATAAAACATTTATTTATTTATTTAGGAATCTTCGGCGAAACCTTCGGCTTCGGCCGGGTTTTGAGCCGAAGCCGAAGGTTTCACTGAAGGTGGTTTTTTAGCCGAAGGTGGCCGAAGCCGAAGGTGGCCGACGCCGAAGGTGGCCGAAGCCGAATCCGGCCGAAGCCGAAGCCGGCCGAAGCCGAAGGTGGCCGAAGCCGAAGCCGGCCGAAGCTGAAGGTGGCCGAAGCCGAAGCCGGCCGAAGCTGAAGGTGGCCGAAGCCGAAGCCGGCCGAAGCTGAAGGTGGCCGAAGGTGGCCGAAGCCGGCCGAAGCTGGCCGAAGCCGAAGGTGGCCGAAGCCGAAGGTGGCCGAAGCCGAAGGTGGCCGAAGCCGAAGGTGGCCGAAGCCGAAGGTGGCCGAAGCCGAAGGTGGCCGAAGCTTCAGTCGGACACTAAATGTGAATGATAAAATTGAGCGAGACAGCTTTTGTGAACATGTGTTGTGACGTCATCGTTTGAAGCTTTCGATATTTTCTAATCAAACTTGAAACTCGTTTCTTGTTTTCTGGCAACACAACCGTAAAAGGAATTATTAAATACTTTTGATATCTTTATAATTTTTTGATATGATTCATACGTCATATTTGCAATAATTTTTTGACGAACTTTTGGTCAGTGTGTTTTCTAAACGCTATAATATAGCTCGAAGCATTCATATATTGCCAGGAAAGATTTTGTTTGCATTTTTAATATAATATATTTAATACGTTATCTTAACGTCTACAAGGATCATAATCATATATAACTTCGTATATATGATTATGCCATCCGTACTTAAGTTTAGAGATCTTTTGCTAACTTAGTCAAAAAGTCTTCATTAGATTTGACTAAGATTTATAGTGTATTTAAGCAATAATATTTATGATTTCATTTTTTTTAAAGTGTTTTAGTACAATATTGTGTTGACGCGATAACACCGATTTAAAAAAAAAACTACAGTATAAAAAAAAATAACAAAATTGCTTTAGTACTATTGAATACTAAAAAATAAAAAGGTACTACTGAACTTGTGGCATGATGTCTAACAAAAGATCTCACAGTCTTTACAATCCAGTCTTAGCTTTTCTAAAACGAATTAATTCTTGTTTATTGTGCATTTTTACATAATACGATTTGTAAATAACGATGTGTGCCTATTTGCTGTTGTAAAATTTTCTCTGTGGCCTAACTAAACGATATACTTGTTGTCTATGGCTGATATCTCAATGTTGAAAGCGGCAGGGGTCAAAATTTTGGCAAAATACCATCAAAGAGTATTACACGTTTTCAACAATGAGATTTAAAGTTAAATGTTAAGATTCGTTACAGATATTAAGTAAGTGACAAACAAGTCAAATTTCCCTCGCTACTTTTTTTTTTTTGATACATTTTATTCAGAAATTATCGCGTTCTCCTATTCAATTATAATAAAATCATTCTATTATATGCACAATACAATAGAATGATATAATAGAATTCTTATATAAATATTAGTTACGGCATACAAAACCAAGTTATCGGGATATATTCCTACAGACATAGACCTTACTTAGATCCATTCACATATTCACAAAATTAAATATATATTATATTTAAATAAAAAATATATTGATTATAGAAATGTGTGTGGTTGTTATACATTAAAAAAATACATCAAATATAAAAAAAAAATCTATTTTGATTTTATCTAGGATACGTTCAGTTCAAAAAAAAAAAGCCAGTGAAATGAATCTCAAAAAAAAAAATCATACAATATTGTGAGGCCCCGTTACGAAAATAATTGCGCAACTTACTTCAATATATGTGATGACTATCGTCGATCGACTATAATACAATACTATCATACACAGTCTCATACAAAACAAAACCCAACAAGTGGCATAATGCTCAAGAAAAAAAAATATTAAAATTTACATACAGTTTTTACAAAATGAAACTTATACACTGAGGTCGTAAGATTGTAAAATGCATACGCATCTAGTAAGGCCGTTTACTGACTGTACCGAAACGATTCCGCGTTGCCTTCATCTACTCACTTACCTATCTGTATATACTTGCCCTAGCGAAGATGTCGTCTTCGAGTGATGAAGATATTTTGGTGTGTTATTATTGTTTATCGCCTACGTAAAAAAGGAACACGTTATTGGAGTCATCCTTAATGTTTTGTCGACTTTTTGTTGCGGCTTTCCCAAGATGACGAAAAATTCTCATTGATGTACAGAATTTAAAGAAATATTCAGCCAGTTTATAATTGCGTGATGCGTGATATTTTTTAATTTCTAGTACTAAAACAACGAGAATATCTCGCTCCGCCATCTTGTTTGCAAGATTCATGAGCAGTAAATGTCAAGCGGCCCCATACCGAGACGCGGTAAAACGAAAGTATCCCTCCCTGCTCCCGCACATACAGCGCTAGTCAGAAAAAGTCACATTAAACTATAGATAGGCGTTCGACAAACTTTCGGTACCGCGTATACCGAGCGAAACGAATCCGTACCGCTCCGGCACCGACAAATCAGTAAGCGGCCTAAAGGAGCACTGTGATATGTTTGCGGGTTGAACGGATCGAATTACCGCGGTCACTGACATGCGTGCAAACATTCTTACATTGTACGAATCTTTGCACGCATGTGAAGGAACGTGACATTCATTCGCAAACTCAGCGAGTAGGCAAATGGGTTTGCATACTCATATGCGAACGCATTGAAGGTGAAGATGATTTTAGTGCAGTTTAGTGTTTGTCCAATCCATGATCAAATTCAATTTACGCCACTCAGTACACGATACGAACTCTGAAAATGGTAAACGAGATGTCCGTTACCTACGCAATCAATACGCAATCGTACGCGCAACTGGTCGCACGAATGTGTGGGAGACTACGCGAAGGTTTGAGATTCGCGCGCTTTGATGTGCGTTAAAAAACCGACACTGCACGGAAAAGCGCGAATGTAGCAAAAACTTTGCATAGTCATTTGCAAATGTCGTCCTACACTTGTGGGTTCGCGTATTCGCGCGAATGTGAGTGACCGGCATTACATTTGGGTGCTTATTGCTGACGACGTTTTTTTTTGTACGATTGTGTATCTAGTACTATAGTCGATCGAGGTGACTATCCTAATATGTATTAGGTATTTCTTAGAAAATTGTGACGTATTTTAACGCGTGTTCGCTAACGAGAAGAAACTTGAACTTGAAGATACATGTTGTGCATTTTTGTCGCATAGCATATTCTATTTCTACTTTTTTACTTGCATTATTATTCTATATTAATTATTCGGACTATTAAATAACTTAATGAGCCTTAAATGAATGACTATAAATTATTGAGTTGAGGCGATTCAGATTCAAATCAATGACTGTCCGCTGATTTATATTAGGTATACAAAAGTACTGTCCCAAAAGAAGAGTTATGTACATTTTACTGTCACTCGAAGGCGCCAGGAAATTAATTTTTGTGCTTAGCCAGAATTTTTGGCATGGTATAATTAGACAAATTTTATCGACCTATATGTATTTTTACTAGACTTGGTAATGAGAACAAAATTGTTTGTCAAATACGGTAAGAATATACGCTAAAGTTCACGACCAAAAGGTCGTAAGCGCCATGGAAAATATGGCGCTTACGCATTCATCGCTTCTATCCTTTATTCGCTTTCAAATGAGTTAGAGAATTACCTGTAACTAAATGCACAATTTCTGCGTATATAAGTCGTTGACAAAATGGTCTATTCCCATTAGTTCACAATTGATTAAACTACTGGGAATTTTTGTTTCAGTAGGTCAATTACATTAATTCATTGAACTATTGAAACTTCACTTGTCAATACTAGATTGCAATAAGACTTGTTATCTGAAAAGGCCCTGTCCAGTGTTGGTCAAATATGACCAGAAACTATAAGTGAAGAATACCTTACCAGTGAAATCAAGCGGACGTATTGTTACCATTTAATGTCATATGCTACCCACTAATGGATAGACACCGAAAATTTTGAAATTGTATAATTTAAGCTAATTTTTTAAAAGAAGAAAAATTCAACTGATTTTCATGAAAGATAAAACTATAAACTTTTTTAATGTTCGCGCATTGTTAACGTGAAAATCTAATGCCCCAAATATAATTGGGTTTTTCGCGGAATTTATGCATAGTTTTAATATCAATTTTTAAATCAATCAATCAAGTTGGAAATATAATATCCGTAATAAATTATTTTTTAATAAAAAAACTCAAGGATATTTAATTTAATAGCAGCATCTATAGTAGGACTTGTTGCGGATGAATTTTTAACATCCTCGGACGGATACGGATTTCAAATTGAACTCGAAAAGCAGAAATAAATGATTGAAATTGATCATTTTAATAAATTTTTATTATGTAATAAAACTTTTAAAAGAAAATTGAAATGAAAAACTGAAACGAGTCCATAGTTCAGAGGAATTCTGCGAGATTTAGTACTAACATCATTTTCTGCATTCGCAAAAAGATTTGCGATTTGTCCAAAATCGATATGAAAGTTCCGCGACTCCTTTGATCTATAGGTTAAAGTTTAAGTTAAAGATATAATTCGTTTGAATGCATATTTCTTGGGAATAAAGCCCAATGGAGTTTTTATGAGAGTAACTATGGCGATTTCTTTCTATATATAGTAAATCTTATTGAATTGAAAAGCCGACCTAATATTATGGACTATGTGATAAAGTAATCTTCCTTCAGTGCGTTCTGAATCGAACACAATTTTAATGTAATATAGAATAGTAGTGTTTAGAGGACTATATTGACTTTGTGAATATATTATTATTATATTATAATTAATAGTGAAAGAAATTTATAAACGGTTAGCTTTTTGTGGGCATATTTGCATAATAAAAAGCGTTCGCACTTGTAACTGTGTTTTTATTTCACTCAAATATGTAAGTAAATTTTTTATATAAAAAATATTTACAACTAACTTATTAATTAGATTATTTAGTAGATAAATTTTATTTACACAAAAATATGAGATAGGTAAAATAATGTAGGTATTAATAGATAACCATTTATTTAAAATCATTTTAAACAATAAAATCCTTTACTGAAGTAATTTTTGAAGTGACATCTGAAAGAAATAAATGAGATTTTTAGATAATAAATTGTGGACGAATCTACAATAATTTTAAACTAATATTAGGGGTTAAAGTATGAAATTGCCGATTTGTACTGAAAAATAAAAATTCGTTTTTTTTTTAATTTAACATATTTATTTAATCAAAATAATTACCATTATTATCTATACATTGCTGCCATCTAATAGGAAGCTCATTTATGCCTTTGCGATAGAACTCTGGTGATCTAGATTCGACAAACTGTGTGAAAGCATTTTGCACTGCCTCCTGAGAAGAAAACTTTTTATCACGCAGAAAATTGTCCAAATCACGAAAAAAATGGTAGTCCGTTGGAGCAAGGTCTGGCGAATACGGAGGGTGACGAATGGTTTCTAATTGCAGTTCCTGTAGAGTTAAAACGGTTTCTCGTGCTGTATGAGGTCTCGCGTTATCATGGAGCAATAATGGTGAAGATCGATTAATAAGTCGGGGCTGTTTCACTGCTAGTTTCGCTATCATTGTTCGGAGTTCGGCGCAGTAGACATCTGCCGTTATTGCTTGACCAGATCGGAGAAAGCTATAGTGAATAACACCACGCTGAGACCACCAAACAGTTACCATTACCTTTTTATTGGTAAGCTTTGCTTTAGGACACTGTTGCGGCGTTTGACCTGGGGTCAGCCATTCCATTTTCCGCTTACGATTATCGTAAAGAATCCATTTTTCATCACATGTCACAATTCGATCCAATATTCCTTCATTTCTGTATCGATTCAACAAGGCAACGCAAGTTTCAACACGCGTTTCTTTCTGCAGATCAGTCAAATCATGAGGCACCCATTTTTCATATTTTTTTATTTTATTGATTTGACGCAAATGAGTCAATATTGTTGGTAAGGTAACGTTAAACCATGCCGCTAATTCCTGGGTAGTTTGGCTCGGATCGGCTTCCACCATCTCTTTCAAATCATTGTTATTCACCTGTGTGGGCGGTCTTCCACGTGGTTCGTTCTTCAAATCGAAGTTTCCATCACGAAAGCGTTTAAACCAAAATCGCACAGTGCGTTCATTAGCAGTCCCCTCTCCAAACGCAACATTAATATTGCGAGCTGTTTCTGCCGCGTTAGTTCCGCGTCGGAACTCGTATTCAAAAATCACACGAATTTTCGAAGTATCCATCTTTATTGTCTAAGCTGAATAAAAAAAACAACTGAAAGTTGATAATCGAATGTTGCACATTTTTTAAAAGAAGAACTACATAGGTACCGTATGAAAAAAGTTTCACTCAAAAATCTCAAACCATGAAGGTTCTATGTCAATTTGAAGTACCTATTACAATAAAACGGCAATTTCATACTTTAACCCCTATTATAACAAAGTTAATTTATATATATATATATATAAATTAACTTTATATATATATATATATAAAGTTGTGTATTTATATGTTATTTAGTAGTGTGTTGATGTGTAATAGGTGTATCCCCTATCCATCCTACTGTAGTCGGTCCTACTGGCGACGGTAACCACCTTCCATCAAGTGGACCGTCAGCCTGTCTGTCGATCTTAAAAAAAATCCAAAACTGGGATGAACTTTCCATCTCACTGGTTTATGATATTATTTATAATTTATATATATATATATTACTAGCTGACCCGGCAAACGTTGTTTTGCCAAAAAATAAAAAATTAGGGTGGACCACCCTTAACATTTAGGGGTGGAAAATAGATGTTGGCCGATTCTCAGACCTACACGATAAGCACACAAAATTTCATCAAAATCGGTCCAGCCGTTTCGGAGGAGTTTAGTGTCGCGGCAACTAACACCGCGACACGAGAATTTCATATATTAGATTATGATATATGGTCTACGGTATTATTGTCAATGAAATCTGTGAAATGTACGAACCGTGTTGGTTAACTCCCGTCCTCGGCCGGCCACAGCGCCGAGCATACGGCCGACTAGTCCGCGCCTTTCCTGCTCCTTATACTGATCTATCGAGCGGTCTTTGCAGAGCAGGAAGTCTTTTATGAGCTGGTGCACGGCTGGGTCTTCTGGGGACGGCGTGGCGACTAGACGCAGGGTAGCTGCCGAGCAAAATTGCGCGCTGCCTACTAGCTGCGCGGCCGAGGTGCGCGCGCCGACCAACAAGGCTGGTGCGCTGACGCCACTACCGTCTTGGATGCGCCACCACGCCGCGCCTCTAACATAGTTCAGCGCTCCGCTCCAGTCGCAAGCCCTAGAACTTGACCATCGAACTCCGTCGCTCTCCTGCAGTTCGCCCTCCGCCAGCCATTGCTCAGGAAAATATGGCCACTGTCAGGAAAACATGGCTACAGTCAGTAAAACAAAAACATGACTGACTTCACTTGAAAATAAATGATATTTTATCACGTATTTTCAAGTTGTTAACTTTCATCAGTTTACGATTGATTCAGTACCTAACAAACATCCGAATTATCCGATGACACATTTTGGAATTTTTAATATTTGTAATATTTTTATTTTTAAAGATCAAACTAAAAATAAACCACATCCAATTACTTATCAAATTAAAATGACTTTTTTTTCTTTTTAATTAATTGCTGTTGTTGTTCATTATTGCCCTAAAGGTAGTTTATTGGCCTGCTAAGGACTTTGTCAATAGTTAATTGGTCCTTACAATAATTAATGTTATAAAATTGCCAGATAAGAACTTATTGGCAATTATATAGGTACCTATTTTTCATCTGGACTCTGGTATAGTTTTATCAACGCTATTATAAGTAATTAATTAGTGTAACTTTCCTTAATTTGATTTATACTGGTAATTATTATACTGGTATGTAAATGAAGTTTGTTAGACTTTATTAAATTTTAATTTCATTATTATTTCATAACATTAAAAGTATATAAATAAGTAATTATATAATATAATCAATTAGTCTAAGAGGTTACAGGAAAATTGTGAACGATCATCGATATACATGTAGATTTATTTTTATGGGTTCTAGAGTGGTCCCTGATCTGATTTATGTCAGGTCTGCCTGCTCTCAGTGCTTAAATCTTCAAGAAAAAGCTTATGAAAGAGGCTTTATTGTTGAGAAAAAAAGAAAAAGAATAAAGGAAATGGTCAATTTTGATAACTATTGTCTCTGACAATGAAAAAAGTAGGTCTACCCGCTTTCAGCGGTTGCATTTTCGAAAAACTTCATATTACAAAGGTATTGCTACCCAAATCGGCGGATATTTTTGACCTGTTATTTTAATGTTATTACAGAAAATAGAATCACAAGTTTGACATCACAAAGTTTTGATTTAGGGATGTTAAAATGCGTCTCGAACTAACATATCAATGAATAAATGTAGCATTTTTATTTACCTGTATAAAGTATAATGCTTTGTTGCAAAAGGGTGCTGGCGGATACTGCCAATAGAGATTCGGGTGTGGTGCTCCAATTACTATCATTTTGCTGATGAGTGCTTCATGACAATGGACTAAATACCTGAAATTGAAACAAATATTATATTCTTACTAGTGGCCCGCTCCCAGCTTCGCACGGGTGCAATTTTTTATTCAATCCAGCCGATAAATTACCTTACACCGCCATCTGTTTAATTCTTATGGAACTCACAGATAAATAATTGCTGTATTGAATAAGTATCAACAGATGGCGCTATGTTAATAAAATTATATAATTTGCAAAAAAAAAAATGAGAAACTATCCTATCTTTTAAGTTGGACCAAATTACACATAGTTACGTAACTTTTATATATATAAGGATTTAAATTATTTATTTCATCGACAAGTTGCGTGTATTATAGGTAGGCAGGTATACAGTGTCTTCAGTTGTATCCCTTCAAATTACTTAGACGCCTGAAGAAGTGTACCTACGTCTTTGAAACTTATATGTCTTTGTCTTTATATGTTGATTGACCTGTTCCATTGCACACTGAACGAATTCAGTAGTGTGGCACTATTTGTGACATCATATAGTAGGTAACTTTGGTTTATTATTAAGTATTCTTATAATTTCTTGTGCATGTTTTTTAAATTTCGTATTTTTTATAATTTCTGTAATTAATTTGTTTAATGTAAATAATTTAATTAGGAACTGATACATCGAATTAGGATGTACGAGTACCATGTGAGTTGTTGTAAATAAATAAATAAATAAATAATAAATAAATGTTACCAGATGCCATCTCGTACGGTTTGAACAATAAAAATATAGGAGTTTTTTAGACGATCCCTCGGGAACCAAACATTTTAAGATAAATAGTATCCCATATGTTAATTCAAGTAATAAACTATTTGAGTGGCAAACTTGCCATTCAAATAAGTTCAGCCGATTTTGCGGTATTGAGGAACAAACACACAAAATGTCGCATATATAATGTTAAAATAATAGGATGTTAACAATAACCAAGAGGCAAGTTCCTTTTGGAGTAACATTTCACAACAGAGTATACATAATCAAAATCGGTCAATGACAGGCGTCAATGATTTTCATTAAACTGTTATCAATTTTACTATTCGTTTTGTAGTACAGTGGACCACGTAATTTGACAATTATCTACAACCTGCAATCAAGTAGATTCAAGTAAAAAATATTTTCACTTTCGCCTACTATATTACTCGTATTCTACTTCATTCTAGATAATAAATAAAGTTGAAGTGTCTGTTTGTAATTTCAAAATTACTGCTTTTTACTAAATCTACATAAAAAGTAGGTATATACGGCTGGTAATACAAAAACAAATTTTTTTATTTTTTTATTCGTCTGTCTGTATGTTTGTTCCGGATAATCAAAGAAACGACTAGATCAATTTTGACGGGACTTTCAATGGCAGATAGATAGCTGATCTTATAAGGAGTGACCTTAAAATGGATTAATAAATTTGTTCACTTTAAAAGAGATCAATAAAAGTTCGTAAATATTTCAGGCAAAATTTTTTTCTTCGAAAAAGAAAAGAAAAACAACTAAATTGTATGTGATGCATATATTCTATTTATCTATTCCACTACTCGCCACTTTCTCAGCAGTGTGATGGTGTAACAAAATCTAAGAATTATAAGTAATATTAATATTTTACGCATTAAGGGCCGGTTTCGGAGACGCGCCGCGCGAAGTTTAGGTTTTTAGCGTTACTCTCACAACGATCGAGGCTCGCGCATCGCACGCACACACGTACGTATGCATAGAGCAAGAGCCCACGACGGCCAGATCTTCGTTATTTTATAAAAGCTAAAAGTTTCTAGGTGCATGTCCCCAACACAGGTATTAAAAACCAGCGAGGACCAGCAGACTCAGCCGGGTAGTGCTTGGGCTCATCGGGGACGTCTCCCCGAGATAAAAAATTTGACGCCCCCCTCGGACCCCCCCGGCCGTAACTCGGAAATGACGCGGCGCAGTGGGGTCGTGTTTGTGCTCATTGGAGACGTCTCTCCGACATAAAAAATTTGACGCCCCCCTCGGACCGCCCCGGCCGTAACTCGGAAACGACGCGACGCAATGGGGTCGTGCTTGTGCTCATCGGAGACGTCTCTCCGAGATAAAAAATTTGACGCCCCCCTCGGACCCCCCCGGCCGTAACTCGGAAACGACGCGACGCAGTGGGGTCGTGTTTGTGCTCATCGGAGACGTCTCGACGAGATAAAAAATTTGACGCCCCCCTCGGACCCCCTCAGCCGTAACTCGGAAACGACGCGACGCAGTGGGGTCGTGTTTGGGCTCATCGGAGACAACTCGACGAGATAAAAAATTTGACGCCCCCCTCGGACCACCTCAGCCGTAACTCGGAAACGACGCGACGCAGTGGGGTCGTGTTTGGGCTCATCGGAGACGTCTCGACGAGATAAAAAATTTGACGCCCCCCTCGGACCCCCTCAGCCGTAACTCGGAAACGACGCGACGCAGTGGGGTCCTGTTTGTGCTCATCGAGGACGTCTCTCCGAGATAAAAAATTTGACGCCCCCCTCGGACCACCCCGGCCGTAACTCGGAAACGACGCGACGCAGTGGGGTCGTGTTTGTGCTCATCGGAGACGTCTCTCCGAGATAAAAAATTTGACGCCCCCCTCGGACCCCCCCGGCCGTAACTCGGAAACGACGCGACGCAGTGGGTACGTGTTTGGGCTCATCGGGGACGTCTCCCCGAGATAAAAAATTTGACGCCCCCCTCGGACCCCCCCGGCCGTAACTCGGAAATGACGCGGCGCAGTGGGGTCGTGTTTGTGCTCATTGGAGACGTCTCTCCGACATAAAAAATTTGACGCCCCCCTCGGACCGCCCCGGCCGTAACTCGGAAACGACGCGACGCAATGGGGTCGTGCTTGTGCTCATCGGAGACGTCTCTCCGAGATAAAAAATTTGACGCCCCCCTCGGACCCCCCCGGCCGTAACTCGGAAACGACGCGACGCAGTGGGGTCGTGTTTGTGCTCATCGGAGACGTCTCGACGAGATAAAAAATTTGACGCCCCCCTCGGACCCCCTCAGCCGTAACTCGGAAACGACGCGACGCAGTGGGGTCGTGTTTGGGCTCATCGGAGACAACTCGACGAGATAAAAAATTTGACGCCCCCCTCGGACCACCTCAGCCGTAACTCGGAAACGACGCGACGCAGTGGGGTCGTGTTTGGGCTCATCGGAGACGTCTCGACGAGATAAAAAATTTGACGCCCCCCTCGGACCCCCTCAGCCGTAACTCGGAAACGACGCGACGCAGTGGGGTCCTGTTTGTGCTCATCGAGGACGTCTCTCCGAGATAAAAAATTTGACGCCCCCCTCGGACCACCCCGGCCGTAACTCGGAAACGACGCGACGCAGTGGGGTCGTGTTTGTGCTCATCGGAGACGTCTCTCCGAGATAAAAAATTTGACGCCCCCCTCGGACCCCCCCGGCCGTAACTCGGAAACGACGCGACGCAGTGGGTACGTGTTTGGGCTCATCGGAGACGTCTCGACGAGATAAAAAATTTGACGCCCCCCTCGGACCCCCTCAGCCGTAACTCGGAAACGACGCGACGCAGTGGGGTCGTGTTTGGGCTCATCGGAGACAACTCGACGAGATAAAAAATTTGACGCCCCCCTCGGACCACCTCAGCCGTAACTCGGAAACGACGCGACGCAGTGGGGTCGTGTTTGGGCTCATCGGAGACGTCTCGACGAGATAAAAAATTTGAACCCCCCCTCTAACCCCCTCAGCCGTAACTCGGAAACGGCGCGACGCAGCCGGGTCGTGTTTGGGCTCATCGGAGACGTCTCGACGAGTTAAAAAAATTGACGCCCCCCTCGGACCCCCTCAGCCGTAACTCGGAAACGAAGCGACGCAGTGGGGTCGTGTTTGGGCTCATTGGAGACGTCTCTCCGAGATAAAAACTTTGACGCCCCCCTCGGACCCCCTCGGCCGTAACTCGGAAACGGCGCAACGCAGCCAAGTCCGCAACTGCCAAAATTTGAAATTTGGTCTACTCTAAAAAATTCGCCTTCCCGAGAGCCGTCTTAGATGATTCCAAACACGACCCGGGTGCGTCGCGCTATTTCCAAGTTACGGCCGGAAAAATTGGAGGGGGTGTCAAATTTTTTATCTCGGAGAGACGTCCTCGATGAGCACAAACAGGACCCCACTGCGTCGCGTCGTTTCCGAGTTACGGCTGAGGGGGTCCGAGGGGGGCGTCAAATTTTTTATCTCGTCGAGACATCTCCGATGAGCCCAAACACGACCCCACTGCGTCGCGTCGTTTCCGAGTTACGGCTGAGGGGGTCCGAGGGGGGCGTCAATTTTTTTATCTCGTCGAGACGTCTCCGATGAGCCCAAACACGACCCGGCTGAGTCGCGCCGTTTCTGAGTTACGGCTGAGGGGGTTAGAGGAGGGGTTCAAATTTTTTATCTCGTCGAGACGTCTCCGATGAGCCTAAACACGACCCCACTGCGTCGCGTCGTTTCCGAGTTACGGCTGAGGTGGTCCGAGGGGGGCGTCAAATTTTTTATCTCGTCGAGACGTCTCCGATGAGCACAAACACGACCCCACTGCGTCGCGTCGTTTCCGAGTTACGGCCGGGGTGGTCCGAGGGGGGCGTCAAATTTTCTATCTCGGAGAGACGTCTCCGATGAGCCCAAACACGACCCCACTGCGTCGCGTCGTTTCCGAGTTACGGCTGAGGTGGTCCGAGGGGGGCGTCAATTTTTTTATCTCGTCGAGACGTCTCCGATGAGCCCAAACACGACCCGGCTGAGTCGCGCCGTTTCCGAGTTACGGCTGAGGGGGTTAGAGGGGGGGGGTTCAAATTTTTTATCTCGTCGAGACGTCTCCGATGAGTCCAAACACGACTCGGCTGAGTCGCGCCCGACAGACAGGGCGGTTTAAGGGAGGGGGGAAGGGTTTTTCCAAAATTTTTGTTTTTTCGTTGCCCCGGTAGACCTTTACCGTCGTCTCTTATGTGGGTGGAAATCCTGCCATATATGGTCACATTGAACGAAGGTCTGGCCTTGGGCTCTTGGGCTATAATTTCAACATCAAAGACGACATATTTGACATTTTTTGTGTAAGTACACGGTTTTATCACGAACTGTCAGTGCGGCGCAAAGCGACGTGCTCTCACTTCGGAGGCGCATGGCCAACTGAACCAGACTGAACCGTGGCCCGAGCGTGATTTCATAATAATAGCCTTCATAGTAATTTGTATGAAGATTTTGAGCGAAAAAATTGGGCAAGTTTGTGATTTTTTTACACAAAATAGGAATATGTTTATTAAGAAATGAAGATTGCATCTATTTTTTTATAGTTTTAACTTTATTATTTGATAAAATTCATTTAATAATTCTTGATACTTACCGACACAATTGTAACAAAACGGGAGTGCGATTTACACGTTTTTAGTGATTTTCTGGATTTTTTTTACACTTATCCATAAGCATTATCTTAAATTCGAATGTTTCAGCAAAAAGTAACATTCATTGGCTAGCTGTGTTATTTTTTTCAAGGTTGTGGAGCATCGTTTACTATATAATTCTTTTACAATCCCGACCCTCGATTGCCGTAAGGGACCCTTAAACACATTCATGATTCACGCAATCTAAATCTTATAAAAATTTTGTACATTGAACTCACGCAACGAAAGAATTGATAAGAGAAGGATGTCTATCGGTAATGATAATTTTTTTAAAGGACTATTTTTTAACAATAAAAAGCTAAGACAGGTTTTGTTTTGAGTTTTCCACTCCACATTTCGCCTCTCAAATTCAAAAGTAGCAAAAAAAAAAAACCAAAAATGTTTTATTGCAAAAATACAATCGCAACCCACCATATTGTATGTTGCAAAAAGACTTATCGTTGTTTTATTCCATATTTAGTATATTTTGATAATTTTTTTATATATTCAAAAGTAACATGCTTTTATCCCCTCTAGTGTTAAGTTTATTATAAAAGTAGGACTTAACATTTAATGCTACTTAAAAATACGCTTCTAACGATATATAATACGCATATATTTGATATATATCTAAAAAGAAAAAAATAGACAAAAAATATATTTTCGATTAGCTCTCCTGTAAAATTAGTAGGTTTGGAGATTATACAGTTTTAATGCGAAAAGACGATTTGTTTGTCGACGATTTAATGCTTAAGTACACGACGTTTTTATTAATGACAATATCCAAAAACCTAATATGCACCGTAATCAGTTTATCAAATGACGCTCACAAAAAACATCATATAAATAAGTGATAGATTACTCTACTAAAAATATGTTCGTAGGTACTTATATTATTATGCGTTCTTATCAGTAGGTAGCTGTTACACTATTGACCTAAGATTAAAAATAAGACATATCTTTATTGATTTTTCACCTACATTATGACGGCAACGATGCTCCGCAGGTTTTTAATCAATATTTAAACAATTATAAATGCGAAAGTTTGGATTGCTTGCTATACATAATTATAGTCTGGCCGGCACATTTCATTCGGCAATGTCAAACGCCCGGCTTTGCCGACACGGCTATAATAAGTATAGCAATTTGTCGAACGTTCATCTACACATATTCGATTCTATCGCCCGGCTATGCCGACACGGCTATAATAAGTATAGCAATTTGTCGAACGTTCATCTACACATATTCGATTCTATCGCCCGGCTATGCCGACACGGCTATAATAAGTATAGCAATTTGTCGAACGTTCATCTACACATATTCGATTCTATAGTCGGGCCCGGCATAGCCAGGCGTATGCCGGGCCCGACTATATGTAGCAAGTTAGCAACCCTTTGTGAGAATGAATGTATGGATGCTTATTACTCTTTTTTTTTTTCATTAATTTTCATTTAATTCTATTGTGTTATAATCAATACCAATAATAAATCTGTAAGGGTCGGTCATGAAGTAAGTTATACTTTATTTTCAGAGACATCGTATTTATAGGCTCTATACATGATACTGAAACTAAATTGACAATTTTTCGAATTTTTTCTGTATGTATGTATGTTCCTCCATAACTCTGAAACGAATTAACTGATTTTCATGAAACTTGGTAGATAAACATTTGAACGTACGGGACACAGGATAGGCTACTTAATAATTATTAGTATTAGTAATAAGCAAATACTTAGAAACAAAAATTCATGAGATTCAGAGGATGAATTTGAGTCGTCAGTATAATATAAATAAATCACTATATAGCTGAAAGCGAAGCGTGGCTCGTTTTTTTTTTCATCTCCGTTCGATATAAAATGTATATAACAAAACTTAAATACTTAACTTAAAATGCAAAATCATTCCATCGGCTAGTATTCAAGTTTCGTGGACACAAACAATATGAAACGTGAATTTTTATTTATATAGATTTGCGAGTTGTATTAGCAATAGGCGTTGGTAAAAAAATAATATACCTATCTAATGGTCTCAAGTATTAGGATTCTGTAGCGTCCCAAGATTTATGAGGAATTTTCAATAATTATGCACGTATAATAAATGTTTAACTTTCATATTTTTCAACTCATTTACAAGTGCGCCTTGTGCAAGTTTCGTAATATTATTAATAATTAATTTCACGCGTCATAAAATCGTACGATTTAGCGAGACTCGTTATCAAAGTATTGATAAACGTGCCAAGTGCAAGGACCCTGCATCATCAAGAACATTCTAATATCAAATTATGTAAAGAATCTTGGAGAATCAGGTGGACTTGCGGAATAGCTATACACCTACTTGTAATGGTAACATAATTAAATATTAGCTTTTATTTCACGAGTAGCAGAAAAGTTTTTGTTATCTGTAATGTCCTTGTCTTTCAATAAACTTAATTATCTCTTAGAAACCTGCTTATCTATTAACCTCATTCAAGTAAAGGACAGTTAAAATATCAGTTTGAACTTTTAACATCAAACTACTACAACATGGAATCCGCCATACAAAACACTACGAACTTTATGAAACATTCAAAAGTGACATATGCGTAGAGCATAAATTGTCATTTAAAACCAACGAAAGATATGTCATTTAAAGAAAATGTGAGTTTACGGCAACACGTTTAAAAGTTTAAAATGAATAGAAGTTGGTTGTTACTACGTTTTACCATTGACGCGCGAAGGCAAGAGTCCGCCATGATTCTGTCAAAGGCGTTCTGTTTGTCAAAGGCGTTTATGTGCCGCTTTGGCATTTGTGTCGCAAATTTCATTGTAGTATTTTGATGACAACAATAGGTATCTGTCTTTTGTTTCAAAATGTAATTTAAAAAAACCACTCTATAAAGTTAAAAGAATATTTCTTACCAAGTAAGCATGCCACCAACGCCAACGCCGATCACAATCGCTGGATTGCTATAAGACACCCCTAACGCTTCCATTAGGGTTGCCACCTCTTCAACTGCTCTTGGCGGACTCAGTTCGCGTCGGCGGCCACCTTCGCTCCCTCCAGTCCCTCTCAGATCTAAGTTTATGACACGGTAGCCCGTGTCTGCCAACTCTCTGATGATCTTGCACCAGTTGGCACACCACAAGTTACTGCTATCTGGTGCATCACCGAGGACTAGAACTATCTGTCCTGATTTAGGGCCTATTTCTACGTAATGATATTTTACACCCTGAAAATAAATTAAAATTATTTAATTTTGTTCCTCGGGAGTGACGGTGTTCCTCGGGAGTGGAGAGTGAGATTTTTGTTATGTTCTATATGATCGACAATTACTAATCCTACCGTCGCCAATAAATACGATGAGCAATATTAAGTAAAAAGTAAATTTCCTATCGTCTTCCTAATCCCTTACCTATACTTTACTCCTACCATGGTCTGCAGCACATACTATTGCAGAACTTGTGGTGTTGCTTGTGTTATAAGTAGGCGACGGTAGCCACCTGCTATCAAGTGGATAGTCAACCTTATTTCATATAAAAAAAGCGAGTATGGGATATGGCGTCTGTTAGTCACATACTCTGTTACGGTGTGGTTACTGCTGTAATATGGCCCAGTATGAGACTGTCACTAATTAGTAATAGCAGTGTGCCCTGCGACTAGCAATTAAGTAATTAAAAGTAAATACAAAAAGGCAGTGTGCTGGATTGAAACATAAAATATTAACTCGATAGTATTGGATAGGGAATACTAACAATTTAGTTCTTAAAATAATTCATAGATGGCTCCATTAGAATCGCGCCACGTAATAGAATACTTAGCTACTTTCACATTATACTTGCATTTGGTGTCATTGTTTATTTATTTATTATTTACAATGATTTTTAATTAACTATTGTAGCTACGGTTGACATTGACACTGTCTTTTTAGCTACGGTTCTATATGATATTTTTTATGATGAAATAAATCCTTTATTAAAAAGGTACATTTTTTTCTTATTAAAAAACACAAAAATAATATTAAAAGATAATGAAACGAATTCTTTTATTATCTTTTTTTCTAATTTTCATCGTTTTTACACTATTTTACAATTTGCGTGATTTATGATATTTTGTGATTTTTTAGATAAAATTGGTGTATAGAAATTACGTGTTTGTTTTATTTTTTGCTTATATTATAAAAATAAGTTAAAGTAGGTATCCCAAAAATTTTACAACTACCTAACAAATGTTTAATTAGAAAAGTAAAATTAAAAAAAATGACAACACTATCATCAAACTCGATACACTTCAATCTAGAAGATTTTAAAAAGTTCCAATTCACTTGACTTACCATAATTTTGATATAATAGTGTGTTCCTATTGACGAATCCACAGTAAGTTCTATTGACGAGTTATTGACGAGTTTTCGCCTGTGTCCTTTCCACAACCTTTTTGTCGCGATTTTTAAAAGTTGCCATAGACCTATGAATATGCACTTTAGAATTAATTCTACAGCCTGCCAACCGGATATCACTTGAAGCACTTTTTGTTTCTTAACTCCTTTGACTCCCATTTTTTGTACATTAGTCAAGTTAAAAGTCGCATTTATTATTACGCTTCGAAATGTGTGATAAACGCGTTGGTCTACAGAACAATGTTGAAATTGAATCAACGCTCCGTACAAAGTGTTCTTATCAATATCATGAACTTATCAACGAACGTTTTCGAAGTAAAAGAATAGATAGATAAACACATCGAACCGAACGGGCAAAGAGTATGATAAAAAAGAATACAAAGCCACAGACAAATTAATTTCAGACTACAATTTCATATTCCACAGAAGATTCAAGTACTCTGTGGAAAGCAGAAAATGACAAATCAAACTACATATCACAATTTAAAAAGATACTTGTAGGGCATTTGCCAAGCTGTACTTACATCAGAAAAGAAAATCTGGTAAGTCTACGAAGCTGAAATTTGGAACACACCTAGGTTTATTTTATAAGGTAAGCATCCGCTAAGAAAGGAATTTTGAAAATTTCAACTTTGGCGAAGTACTTAGGGGGCGAGTTAATTTTCTTACATAACAAACTTTGCCTAATGAGACAACATATCCTTTTGAGGGAATAGACCAGAGTTAAGTAGTGGCATTTCGCATTCATTTGGACGTCTGGCGGCAGTAACCACCCCCTTACAGAAGACCACCGTGAAATAACAGCACGTACTGATCGTGTTTTTCAGTGAGTGATTAGGTGGGGATGCCAGGACCCATTTTCTATCCCTTCCCTTATCCTTAAGCTACTATGGTCGACAGCTGGTGTTATAGGCCACGGGAGCCACCTATCATCAAGTAGACCGTCTGAAAGGTCTGCCTGTCTGCTGACCTTAACATAAAAAAGATTCTCATTATCCTGTGGCATGGTAAGCATGCGCTGTTTTATTGTTTGCCTTTGTTATCACAGGACATCTACCAGAAAAGAGGCTATCACGTTTTCGAATAAAAACAAAACATCCACCTATGAATAGTGCATGTTGTAAGTTTCAACTTTGAGATGTGTACACACAAGCGTGTAGGGTTTATTTAAAAACAAATTAAGGTCGCTCCGAGACGGGAGGCACTCAACTAGACGCAACGGATAATAACGACAAACAGTAAAAAGGCTAGTCACGCTGGCTAACGATCAGCCAACGGGTGACGCGGACATTGAAAATAATAAATAACGTTTAAATCTGCTCGCTCAATGATCGATTATAACTCTTAAAGGATACGCGAGCGAACTCTCTTTCAAATCCTTTCGAGTATGTATTTACTTTAATACTAAGTACTTAGTACCGTGGCTACACTCGTTTTGAATGTTATTTATAATAAAAGTTTTAAAAAAGATTATAAAAAGATGGCAAAGTATATGTAAAAATTGTTATTGCGTCTGAGCGTAGTACTATGTAGGTATTACATAATGAACACGTATCTAGGTATATATTATAAGAAATCATTGATTAACCTTAAAATACTTAATCAGAGAGCAAGGCAGTAGGGAAAAGAAAAAAAAATCAAATAAAAATATTCCTTGTATATTCACAACGCCTGAATATTTGTAATAGCAACATACCAGAATTATTTCATATAATTGCTATTCTGTTTAATTTTCCTGGAAAAAATTTTAGATTGTCAAACTTCGGTTTTAAACATTCCACAAGCAATCGATATATCAATCACTAATTATATGTATATAAACTTTTTCCGGTTCCGGTTGTCAAACTGTATAATTATATTAAATAAAACATATTTATATAATTTTTAGAAAAATAAGAAAATTAACAATTAATTAAAATAATTAATTACAAATATTTGCATGCACTTGTCAGCTGAAACATAGGTAGGCACTTTGTTCTGTGGCTTCTGTACGTAAGTTAAGATCTTGTAGGCAAATAAATATGTTATTTATTCTTTGATATATTCTGTGAATGTACATCTCTATCTTTCTTCTTTATTCCACTTTATTCCTAACAACTCTCTAGGTTTCCTCTGGGCCATCTAAACTTCTAATTTAGCTGGCTACATGCATCTGTATGTTACTATTTTTGTAACGATATAACAAATTGTATTGGTAACGCAACGCGCAGCAGGCGATCATCAAATATGGCCGAAGTCCGTTAATGGAATATTGTGCACGAGGATCTATTAACATAGAATACATACGGTGCCGGATTGTAATGTAAATTGTCGGTACATCGCAGTCTGGGGGCGGCAGGGGGCGCCACTCGACAGACGCCCCGTCACGTGACTCGATTTATTAAACACTCTTGTAAATAGGTACAGACACGGGGTACAGACATTCTCTTTCTCTCGATGAATTACATTTAAAACACATAGGTATATATTTCAAAAATACCTACCCGAGTGTTCTTTAGAATGAACTGTTTTTTAGATCAGATTCGTGAAATAACAAATTCCTAATTTTATACATTAAAATCGCGAATTGTTAAGACCATCATGTTTAACACAATAATTTTATAAATTACTTAATTATTTGAAAACTTTTTAAGTGATTTAATGGGTACAGTTTTAATTACCTACAACGTTGTCATCATCTCAGCCGCAGGGCGTCCACTGCTAGACCTAAAGCGGTTATCACACTTTACAATTTGAAGGATTCCAATTTAGGAAATTGGAAAGTGTAATCGCAGTTAGAACAGATTGGATCCAATTTTGATTTTATCTATTTTCAATTCTATGTCTTCGATTTAGAAATCAATTTAGTGTAGTGTGATCACTAGGTTCACTACTTAGGTACCTAAATTGGATTCTTTCAAATTGTAAAGTGTGATAACCGCTTAATGGGCCTTCCCAATAATTTTCCAATAGGACCGTTCAGCAGCTTGGATCCACCGTCGATCTGCGGCCCTTATCAGGTTGTCTGTTCACCTTGTGGGTGGATGTCCTACGCTGCGATTGCCAGTCCATCCCCTCCACTCGAGAACCTCCATACTATGTGTCCTGCCAATCCTACCACTTAATGATCCGCCGGTTTTTATCGGTAACTTTCGTACATCTACGGATCTCTTCATTTCTGATTCGATAACCTAGTGTAACCTCGAGCATAGCCCTCTCCATAGGTACTTTGTTGAGCGACGTTGAGTTTTCTTACGAGGCCCATAGTTAGAGACCACGTTTCAGTGCCATATGTCATTACTTGCAAGTGACAAGGCAACACACATTGGCCGAAAATTCTAGTTTTGAGACATTGAGGAATTTTGGAAGCCGATACCTATGTCTCGGAGCTTAGTTATTGCATGGAATTTTTTTTTAACATGCATAGCTCAATTCACCTAAGTGTTTAAATATGTTATTAATGTTATCTAAAAAATTGCTTGTATAATTTAGGTACTATTAGATCGTTGTTATTGAGTTATCTTAATAAATCATATTAACCATACACGTGCAGTTATACTGCCTAACCCTCTTATATTGCTGCCCTGTTTGTGTTTGTGAAATTCAATGTAAACTGACTTCTGACACTAAGATTTGAAAAAAAAAAGTTCATAGACAATTTATAGAAAAACTCCCCAGATTCATTATGTTAAAGTAGGTATTTTTCTAAAACCATCACCTGATTCGGTATGTCTAATAACCAAATCGTCCCATATAATTTCATTGTTAATTTTTTCAATAACATGGCAACTGTATTTCTTAAGAGTCTCTAATAAAATAAACGCTTCGCATAGAATGTTGAAATGGAGATATTTATCGTATTATAAAGATATAATGCGTCTGGTTTGGCCCGGGGTGTCTTGTTACGACCACCTTTTGTCACGAAATGTGAAGTTATTATGTTTATGGTAAAGTCATATAATATATAAAAGTTATTATGGTTAAAGACTTCATTTGCGAATCTTATTTTGTTTATATAAGTAATAGCCCCCCAACTAGCACACAAGTAATATAAGCAGGCACTCTACCGCTTAGTTGCTATATAAAAGCTGTTTAAGACAGTTTTTATATTCTTCAAGCTGTATAACAGAGGTTTTAATATTTCAAGCTGTATAACAGAGGTTTTAATATTTCAAGGTGGTATAGCAGACGTTTAGTAGTGTATATAAAGGCCTTGGAGATATAAAGGTGTGGTATAGAGTTCTTATGCAGGCGATGGATCAGTTAGCTGCAAAGCAGAGTTATAAATATATTAAATATCACCATGAGATCTAAAAGAGCAATTAAGAAAGCAAAAGTGCTTCAATGAAGTTACAGACAGCTTGTACCGCTGAAGAATCTATAACACAGTAGTTTGTGACTTCTACCTTTACAGTAGATCTATCTTTACCTTTACCTTTAATAGATTTACCTTTAATACCACTATCGCAGTCTTAGAACTCAACATTAACACCTAAAGCGGTATATCTGTGAATTATAACGCAAATATACGACTGCAGTTTGGATTGGGTATGCTAAAAATGTTTTATTCGTTAAAAATATTATGAGGCTAAGCCGTTAAAAATATAGGGGTATTTAATTCTGTTATAACTTTTCTTATAACGCTTGTGTGCTACTTGGGCCATTAAAAAAAAACTATTCAATAATCACTTTAGAAAAAAAGGAAATTAAATCATGACAATATATGGAAACGATGAAAATAATTATGTGACATTGAAACTACTAATAAAAATAATTTAATAATATGCATTCCTAAAAAATAGGTATTATAAATGGGAGTAATTTTGTTTGTTTGTTTCTCAACTCAACCGTACCTCATTATGAAATATGGCATACAAGTTGTCATCCAAAAAAAAAAAGTAAAGTCATCCTAGCTACTGTTTCTGAGGGATCATCTAAAAATGAAACAGAAACACAGAGATGGGACAGTGAGACAATTTTTTTTATTTTTTATAAAAGCATAGTTTATTCTAAAACCAAAACTTCGAAGGAAACCCTATAATAATTTAGGTAAGCCCCTAATAAAAATATTCCAATTTTTATTTCGTATTTAATAACGACTTAATTAATCTAAAACAATAATTAAATATGTCACCTAGACAAAGTATACCTACGTGGTACAAATGCCAGCCTCTTTCATGCAACTTAGGTATTATAAGAATTAATAAAATTACACACACCTACAGGTAAGTTGACGGTGGTGTCGTTTGTCAACCAAATCCGATTAGCGAGTTTCATTTTACAATTACACCGGAGACGGAGATTGTGAATTCAATTTGCACTCAATATTTTAAAATTTAACCACATCCTTGACACATTCAATGTTTATATTGTAATAGTCTATTCTATTCTTATATTATAAAGAGAGAATTTGAATTTTTGTATGTTTGTAATTAATAAACATCAAAAACAAATGGGCCGATTTTGAAAATTATTTCATCTATTATCATCGAGTAGGTAACATAAGCAAAATTTTATAAAGTTACTAGCTGACCCCGCAAACGTTGTTTTGCCAAAAAATAAAATAATTTTTTTTTGGGGTGGACAACCCTTAACATTTAGGGGTATAGAAAAAAGATGTTGGCCGATTCTCAGACCTATCCGATAAGCATACAAAATTTCATCAAAATCGGTCCAGCCGTTTCGGAGGAGTTTGGCAACAAACATCGCGACACGAGAATTTTGCATATGTATTAGATACGCGGACGAAGCTGCGTGCAACAGCTAGTCTGTATATAGTATACAGCAGAGAAGAATGGATATACATATTTACATATTTTTTGGTTTTACTTTTCAAAATGTGCGTCAAACCATTCTGTCTTTTAATCAGTTAATTAATTATTAATTAATTAATAAGTAGTGGCGGG
Organism: Synanthedon andrenaeformis; assembly: GCA_936446665.2. Lineage (NCBI taxonomy): Eukaryota > Metazoa > Arthropoda > Insecta > Lepidoptera > Sesiidae > Synanthedon > Synanthedon andrenaeformis. The sequence continues at coordinate 1,201,988 of OW387786.2, read as the reverse complement.
GCACAGCCATTAACTGGACAGCAGTAACTAACCGAAGACCATTCTGAGTAACAGCATATTATGTACTATTCGCTGTTTCGGTGTTCCATTGTATCCTAGTTAGAGGATAATGTCAGTTCCCTTTTATTCTAACCTCTCACATTCTCTTTTACTCTTAACATAAGGATGTTTATGGGTATCCGGTTTTTCATTCTGGACTTCTGTAAAGAATATAAATAATATATTAAATCAATATAGTTTTTTTAGTTATTATTATTAAAAATAGGTTTGCTCTTGGTCATCACCTATCTGTGCAGGAAAGACGAGGCCGATTATGGAGAGAACTAACCCAGAAAATGCCTATTCGCTTAAAAACTTAACTTTAAAAAGATTTGGGTTAAGTATAGCTCGTAAACACAGACGTTGGAAGGGAGTTCCAATCCTTGGCAATGCGTATTATAAAAGAGTTTATATGTGAAATGAATGAGTATGAAATATGAAATAGTTAAACAAAAGGTTTATGTAGGGTTTACCTATATGTAGGTTTATGGGTTTATGTAGGTTTATGTATCTGGTAATAGTGCTAATGATGAAATATAAAATTATACACCTGTACTGTATGATAATTTCGAGTTTTTGGACCTATTACTAACCTAAAAATTCAATGTCCAACATGCAAAGAATTTCGGTGTTCAAAAGAAAAATGTGACAAAATTTTTGAATAATCGTTTTAAATTTCCATAAATTTCACTCGACCTACCCGTTGTGTACAGAAACGATGATTTGAAAGTGTTGTGGGTACTGGCAAACATTCTGTTCATAATTAACACTTCAAATACGGGAAGAAGTCGGACTTTTAAAAAATCTGCATATTCAAATTCGGTAACTGAAATGAGTAAAAATTTGGAGGGCTATTTTCAAACTAAATCAAAATTTATTTATTTTTTTAATTATAGAATAAATTTATTTATATTCTACAATATACTTCTCTAATATACATATTCAGATATACTTCATTGCTAAGTAATATATCCAGTTTACTATAAAGCTTTTACGAACTATTTTCATTATTAAGCTCAGAGAATAACGTTTTAGGTTTACTTTTAGACATTAGACATAAGTTTTTAAAGTTTTTAGATAAAATACAAATTCAGAATTAATTAGGAACGTTTACTTGTATAATTTCTAACAGTTATATTTGTGTATAGAATTTTGTAACGAGTTACGAGATGGTCAACCAAGTCACTAAGCCGATTTTGATGAAACTTTGACATGAGTATAGCTCGAATCCGGGAAATGACACAGGCTACTTGTAAACTCATTAGCGGGAAGCGGCTTTTAAAAAATTTAAAAACTGTTTGACGCAGTCGGAATAGACCCCCTGGAATGAAATTCAGTTTACTGACGAGGCGGGTGGCGAAGAGTTGATTTCTTTTTTTTTTTCAGTGCATGGCATTAGCATGCACAGCCGGGCAGCCGGTAACCGCGTTACTGAGTTACGTACTATGTCTAACTGTGTTATACTAGGATACAATGGTGGGGGCCACTCGTTACCTACTTGACTGTGTAACTTCGTTTTGAGAACATTCGGTACATACTTACGAGTTTTGCGGACATATCTACTTTATGTATGTCAACGCCTAGGTAATAACAATTATTGAGACCAGTCTTAAGGTCTCAAACAAAATACTGGATATATGTGTCTTGTTTACTCCACTTATAGGCTAACTCAGTATGCATTAAAAACGAACACAAAAGACGACATTTTCTGTTTATAAAATAAAGCTAAGAAAAAAGAAAAAAAAAAAACAAACCAAACGAAACAAAAGAATAATAGCATACAGATAGGAACACACTTTTTATATACACCCATTCGCACACCATTTAATTAACAAAACAACAAAAATCTAAAAACGACTTGATTACCTGAACTTGTTTTTTAAAAGATGCTGCGGAAAAGATGCATTGTTGATTTTATATTGCCATAGTGTAAGGCACTGAATCAATTCTACCACAAGTCAACGGTATTGTCATTAAAAAGCCTAATTTCATTTCTTAATTAACTTTTGTCTTAATTTTGTTAATATAATTATTGTTAACAAATATGTCCGTGACATCTTTGTTTATTTCCGTGACATCAGGTTACCAGAAGTACAACCTGGTAAAGGTTTGTGCGATTGTGGCGATAGACGATTAATCGGCTTCGGCTTTGGCCTCCGAAGAAATTGACCTTTGGTCACAATGAAATATTATCACAAGAATTCTTGGTAACTTTTAATGTTCAAAATATAATCAACAAAAAAAAAATTGATAAACAATGTCCGATTTACTCTTGTGTAAGTCAATTTGCACTTTGATTTCGTACCGAGGGTGCGTCTATTGTGCAAGTTCGTAATGCTTACCTATTATAGCGCCCCTATAAAAAGATTTATTTAAAATGTTATTTTACACCCGACTATATACTATACATTTGTAAAGAATTTGTTACACCATGCGTAATGACACTGCAATGAAATTAAGTTACGCTTTTGTAGGATTTTGAGCTCTACGCCGTAAGGGGACGGATAAAATTCGTATATAGTATTTAATAATGTGAGATTCTGTAGAGAGTGACGCCATTTTGTCAGCTGTGGGGTGGAGATGCGATTGTTACTGACTCATTGATTATTGAGTTAAATTTCCTATAATAATACCTACATTAACTCAATTTAAGATAAGAAAAATAACCACATATATTATTGTAGGATATATTTTTGTAAATAAGAAAAATATTTCCTTTAACAACTATGTTTTTATGGCAAATTACTTCTGTGGAGGCCAAAAAAGAGCAAAACGAAAATATGTCTCGTAAAAATATTAAAGTATGTGTGCTGGATTTTTATGTATAATATACGAGTAGTTATGCATCATAAAAAGTAGCCTAATTAAGCCTACTAGCCTTATATTATAAATCATTCTTAAACATATTTTAGAGATAGCAATATTAATAATCCTAACTATCGTAATATAATGAGAAAAGTGAGTTTCTTTGTTACGATTTCACACCTTAACTACTTAACCGATCATCGTGAAATTTTGCATAGGTGTATTTTGTTAGGGGTACAGAAAAGTAAAAAAGTAGGTACTTTTTTAAAAATCTCACAATAACCTAACTTTTTTCTAGGCTAAAAAGTATTGTACAGTTTAATCTAGGTAATCATCAATACGTCAGTAAAAAAAAAAACAAAAAGACAAACAGACAAAAAGAAAAACATGTCAGTCGTTGGACTGCACGTCAGAAGTGAAAACAGCTTCACAAAATTATTGATCGCAAGAAATACAAGAGAAAATATATATACCTATATATGATGATAGCAGACCATTAAAAAGGTTTGAAGTTGATATGAAACTATTTTATTGGTTTATACCTATGACGTGTAAGTACCTACTGACGATGAAGAATAACATCGGATTCCCCCATACCCAGTTTAGCCGCCTCTCCCCCTGTCCTCATCCCCACTGGCAGCCTCCCGCCCGGTGTCCGTTTTCAACTAACGAAGTCAATTTGACTCTGGTTCGTGATGACATGTCCGCTAAGATGACCGACCCTAGACGGCACCTCAATTTTTTTATTATTATTAGAAGCTTGTCTTTGGTGATTAAAAGGTATATTTTTAATTTCAACATATCTAGTTACATACTAGACATTTTACTATTAAAAATAACTTTCTCAGGTATTATTTATTTGTTTATTTATACATTTACTCAATATCCACAGCTATCAACGTACAATTTACATACAAAAATAATAAGTATTTTATATATTTTACAGTTTGCATTATTTTAATTTTATTTATGTAAAGTTCGTCAAACAAGACAGACGATAGGTGGCTACCGTCACCTATTAAATCATGCGACGCCACAGGTGCTGCAAAGTGCAACTGCAAGTAAAAGTGCAAGACTGCAAGTCGTCCTTACTATAATTAATTAATATGGAATCTCTTCCTTACTCAGCGAAAGACAACAACATATTATATATGCTGTTATTTCGTTATGGTCTTCTGTATAAGGGGGTGATTACTGTTGCCCACTTTTATTTTAATATTTTAAAATAAACCCCCCTACCTTTTCACATTATAATTATACCTTATAATATTGTGAAATTATAATAATTTTAGAACATTTTTTTTGTTTTTAATTTCTTCTTATTTATAGGTAAGTACTTATAAAATGGATTGTCCAGACTGACTGTCAATGTCAACGCACAGAAAACTACAAGTCTAGAATGCTGAAATTTAGAACGTAAGTTTATTTTATAAGCATCTGCTAAGAAAGAATTGTTGAAAATTCCGTGCGTAGCCGACGGCGGAACTTTGTATATAAAAATGCATTCATATAAAAAGCATTCAAATGAAATTCGTTGTGATTACTTACGTGATAAACTGAATTTTCATGATTTTCATTCAATAAAGAGTTTGAATTTACCACATATTTCTAAGGTCTTAAAAACTCTTGAGTAAAATTAAAATAGACATTCAAATTCATCGATTAATCAGGTCAGATTGAGATTAATTGAGAGAGTCAAAAGTCTTCAAAAAAAAGCTAGACATTGTAATGTAGTAGTCTCCATTGGTCTCCATAGTGTATGAGTGGCATCTGCCACTCATGGAAGTGGCTTCGTTAGTACGGGAGGAGGAAGCTCGTTACTGAGCTTATACAGGAGCGAACAAGAGCATAGTTTTGCCTCCTCAAATAAATTAACGTAGTTTTAATTGAATCTCCATACCTATTGGTTTTAATTTCTTTCAGAGTGGGTGGGTACTTTGTTGACAATGACAAGTTGTACAACAAATTGACTTATATATAGGTTATATAGCTATCCTTGTAACTATAAAGTTTTTTTTGGTAAATCTATAAATCTATAAAACAAAAAATCTACGTTTTGTTGACTTCGTTATATACTTTCATCTAAAAATATATATTAAAAAAAATACTACATGTACATACTACATATAGGTTAGGTAAATAACTAAGTGTTTATTTTGAAAAATTTATATGGATGTACACAATGAGAATAAATTCAGATTTTACTATTTAATGCTGACATAACATGAAATATTTTTTTAGAAACAAATACTTAGATCATATTTTCATGTCTGAAGAATCTTAATTCATATACAGCAGTTGCAGTACAAAGTACCTACCTATAAGTCCTGTAAGTAACCTTCACACTTGACAAGAGACTGATTGATTAATGAATTAATATATTTTAAAAATATATCATGTCCTAATCAATACTAATAATAAATCTGTAAGGGTCGGTCATGGAGTAAGTTACTTTGTTTTCAGAGATATCGTGTTTATAGGCTCTATACATGATACTGAAACTAAATTGACGATTTTTAGAATTTTTTTCTGTATGTATGTATGTTCCTCCATAACTCTAAAACGAATTAACTGATTTTCATGAAACTTGGTAGATAAAAAATTTGGACGTACGGGACACAGGATAGGCTACTTAATATTTTTCAACGCGGACGAAGTCGTGGACACCAGCTAGTAATAAATAAATATGTTTTAGTATTAAAACAATCTAAACAAAATAAAATACTTAGGTAGAAACATTTTGGTTATAAACAATGATGTATTTACTTGTACTATTCTATTGCAGTACATACAGGACGTCCTCTTATTTTAGTTCCCAAATATTCGACTAGATGGCGTTACAAGTACAGAATGTAGAAATGGTGAGCGATACCTGAAAGTAAGTATTTAAGAAATCAACTATTGTTATTGACGGGAATTCTTATATTGTTTGATTTTGAAATTATATTTATTTAAGAAAATAATTTAAAAAATAAATAAAGATGTCTGTAAAAATATCGGAAACCGATTTATATAAGTTGAAAATATGAACCTATGACAAAATTTAAAAATCTGACTCATGACCTACAGACAAAAGTATTAAACCAAGTACATAGTTGGTCCATAGGATTTTTTTAAATTTTTTTAATAACTAAATATGTTTTTTAGTAATAATTAAATTAATCAATGTGTTGTACCTACTATAAACAATTAAACATTTTTTTGAGATTTCATACAGATTATAGCTTCAATTCTGACGAAAAATTTTCACCCCGATAAAGCAGCGGATTAGTTAGCATACCTACTTATGAGCGAAATAAAAATGGCTGCTTAATTCTGATCAAATAATTCTCATGAATATTTCAAGAACACATGCAAATGAGTGAATAATGAATGTGAATAAAACACATTCTAAGTTTATCTTCGCGTACGCTTCATAAATTTTCTTGTAAAATAGATTAAACGTTTCGCCAGGAAGGGAAACGCCGGTTGTTTCTGCACCTACTAACTAATAACACTTATGTCATGATTCATGAATTACTCTAGGAAAGGTAGTAACAACCTAACAATATTAACTATATTGCCTTTACTAAGATAATTTGGCAAAATAAAATAACTAGGCTAATTAGTTATTTTTATATTGAACTTAATTACACGTTTTATTTTTTAAATTCGACAGTCTTTTGATAACAGGTATATAAATAAAATTAAAAAAATTAGTAGGTGTTATTTTAAAGATGATGAACTCGTATATTCTTCAAAAACTGACCAGCTGATTACACAAAAGTTATTGATATCCAAATTCAAAGCGACCGGTGTGGCTACTTGAGTGGCCGAAACTTTATGGTATTGTAAATGTCTATATTTCGTTATTGTCTGTGATCACGTACGGCCATTGTGACGAATCCTGTTTGTCTCTGGACGAGATGACTATCAAAATATATTTTGGATGCTGTAATGTTTTTTTAACTGGACCGTGCACGAGAGAGCATGCCTTGTTGAATATTTAATTGGACTCATTGAATTACAAAACCATATTGAATAAATAAACAAAAATGTAGCTACTATTTTGTTATCTATTTCTTTCTTTTATCATATTTTTTATGTACCTAATGACAGGCAGACTGGTTGATGGTTCATTTTATTAAAATTCAAAAAATTTTCTTTTTAAAAAAAAAACATCCCATATGGATATAACTCGAATTCGAGTTGCCCTTCATGCAGTTCTGATGTTCTGCACACTTTTTGTCAATAGTTCTGCTGATTTTTCACTCGAGATTCTTTTTTTAATTTAATGAGGGGCTTACAATTTACAAATCACAAACTTTGCGTCGTCGTATTAACCAAAGTACTGCTCCTATAGAATTTTTTTTTTTTTCAAAATTTGAAATTTTTCCACGGAGTTCTGTTTGCCCCCCAAAGAGTTCTACAATTTATCCTTATAACTTTTTCGATCCGACGAATATTGTAGTTGGTATGACTACGTAAACTTTTCCATTTGTGAAGTTGGCCCCCCATCAAGTTCAATAATCAATTTCTCGTGGAGAATAAACAGAACTATTGATATAAGTATAGCGAAACTCCAGTGGCGAAACTCCTATGTGGGGGGCAACTAGAACTCACGTCGTTTTTTTTTATCGAAATATGGGGGGGGGGGGGGCAACTTCACAGTCATCATTATACCTGTGGTAGGTGAGGTGGTTACCGTCGCCTTTTAACACAAGCAACGTCATAGGTGCTGCAACTAACCCTGACGACCTTAGTAGTATAATGAGCTCTGGCATTACTCACTCAATTACTCAAAAACACAACATCACACATGTTCTTATTTCACGGTGGTCATCTGTTTGGGGTGATGGATACTGCTGCCAGACAGGTTGCCCAAATTACGACTGCGAAACGCAATGTTAAAATATTGCACAATGTCTGCCTATCCTTATTTTATCTCATAAATGACATAAAGTATCACTAGAGTAAATATTTAAATGATAGTAAATAAAGATAAAATTACTGTAAAAATACCTAGTTAGGTGTTTCAGAAAATAATACAGTAAGTATAGAAATAGAATAGATACAATAAAGTAGTAGAACACACTTTATTTTTAATTCACAGTGTCATTGCAACATCCTATCTTTCATATATTCTTTCAAGTAAAATAACACATCATTAGAGTGAAACGTAGGTATATAAGTTAGGCATGTAAGAAAATAGAAGAGAACTATACCTGATGACGGAATAATGCCTACAAAAATAACAACTAGCGGAGGTAGGGGACGGTGTAATGACCGAGATAATGATCGACTAGTTCCATTTTCAATATTATTATGAATTACATTACATGTAGTGAATGCGTGGTCACCCTACTATTACTTCCCTTCGGTTTTGACAAATGTATTTTTGGTCACGAACAACGATTGTGAGTACCTTTTTCTTTTTAAGTTATTAAATTACAAACAAAGGTAATTAATTCACTTGGTACTGTTTACAATGGTCTTATACCTAAACTAACTGGCGCCCGCGACTTCGTCCGCGTTGAAAAAGGAAAAAGTAGCCTATCCTGTGTCCTGTACGTCTAAATGTTTATCTACCAAGTTTCATGAAAATCAGTTAATCAGTCACTTACAGATTTATTATTAGTGCTGATGATGATTGATTGATGATATATTTTCTTGAAATATATTTTCTACAAATAAGTATGTTCGAGTATATACCTATATATGTGATTTATTTGAAATAAATGCAAAATTGTTTTTAAAAGAATTTTACTGCCACTTTTCTAGTAACTACGAGTATTGTTGATGTACAAGACCTATCTTAGAAATGTCTTTACCTATTAACGAATAGGGTGTTTGCTGTAGACATAGGTGTAGGTAATGTTAAATTTTAGTTAAATAAAGTGTTAAATTAAATATTTCAAGGAGTTTCAGTGATAATTTTTTTTTTAAAGTAAGTTTTATTATAGCAGGTACTTCTAAATTATAAATAGATATTGGGATATCTAATTTCATTTAAGACTAAAATAAGTTGTAGTAAATTAATTTGAATATTTATTATTAAATAAATCGACATTCATAATTATTAAGTAGGTTAGTATAAAACTAATTTATATAACTATGATTCTGACTTAGACGGGATGAAACTTCTTTAACTCTTTGTTATAAGTTTTTTTATTAAGACAGTTATTATAATTTAAATTGTATACATATATTTCTTCTATGTGCATTATAATAATATATTTCTATAGTAGAAAACATTTATCTAAATACCAGTTTCTACCAGTTCGAAAAAAAGACAACTATAAGTAGATCATTTCACATTGTTGCCCATTCTTCCGTCTAGGTTTCAAAGTCTAGCCCTGAAGATTAATCTTGTAATACTATAGAACATGTAGGAGGTGTGTAGTAGGTAATGCTATGATTGTAGTTGATTGAGTCTGTTGTTCCCTGTGTGTGTTTGTTAGGTGTGTATGACATTGATACTGCCCTATTGGGCGGAGTCGGTACCAGCCAATCCTGTAACTGATACCGTACTTCTTCTTGACAAACGTCAAATCTAAATTATACCTTAACACGTCTGTAATAAGGCAGAAATTTCCGGTACACTTTCGATGGGTTTTGTAAACGATACCCTACTTCTTTAAAGGTCTTTCGTGGGACTTTCATTCTTGCTGCTCCAGTTTTAGAGATCATTGTCGAACTTCTACAGATTGAAATTGATATGGCATGACAAATTATCCTTTTATGGTATTTATTTATGTGTTTATTACGACTTGGTAGTGAACTGGTAATTGTAGAGATTTTATTATTATACCTTATATTCAGAGAGTTAAGATTGGTTTGTCAAACATATTAAACATTAACACTGATATTAACATTGATGTCGTGAAAAGATACTGAAAGATTTAGATATTATATTATGTACATATATATAGGTAATATTAATCAATACCTATCTATATATTTACCGATTCCTTAATAAGTTTTTGAACTATATCTAACTATATTGTTTAATTTTCTTATTCCTATGGTAGAAATTTAATTTACTATGTAGGTAGGTATAACTACGATGTTAAATCTGGAGTTACTCGAGCGTCATGGGGATCTATTGGATTTTGAAGATTATATGGTAGAAAGAAAAAAAGGTTATATAATTTTTCCCTTTTCAACGGTGGGGTGAGCGTTTACAGGCGTTCAAAAGTTTGTAGACGCTGTATCAAAAAAAAAATTGTCCAAATAATCGTCAGATTAAGAATCATCACGATCAGGAATTCAGGCTGAACCATCTGTATGAAAATCTGACGCGCTCGAGTATTTTAAAAATACTCGAGCGCTCTTATGCTCGAGTATAATATAAGAATGTTACGAAAGCTGCCATGAGCTTGCGTAACATTCGAATCGTCTGAATTTTGTTAGCTTAGTTTTGGACCACTTAACATCCCCTCTGAAAATCTGACGCGCTCGAGTAGTATTTTAATTTTTACCCCAACCCCCACCAACCCCATCATCCAAACCGGCAGATTAACACATATGCGTTATCGGAGACACGTTGGGAATATACATTGGCAATATCTGACACGCTCGAGTAAATCCCAAAAACCCCTCTTGGGCTCCCCTACTAGGTATTTATGAAACAAAACCATATATCGTCATAGTAGTAGAACAACGACGGTTTTGATAATTTTCAATTTTTATTTTATTGCGTAAACTGACTTTATATGTCGTGTTTTGTCGACCAAAAACATTTTTTGACAAATATTATTTAAAACCTTTTAGATACAGAGTTGGAATACTGACAGATTTGATTTCTAAACACAGTAAAATGGCGTATTAATAATTTCGCCAGTGCCATACGTAAAGTTGCAAAATTGCAGAACCGTCGTTGTTCTACGGCTATGACGATATAATAAATGCAGATTATTTACTCATCCAATTAAAAAAATCTTTCACATATAAGTGTGAATAGAATTTCAGGATGGACACAGGCTAAATATTCCAATAGAGGGCACCAGTTATCTAAAAGTAAAGATCCATTTCATCAGGCATTAATTTTTTTATTTTTCAACGGGCGCCGAAGTTGCTGGCACCAGTTAGTGTATTATATTATTTTAGAATAAAAATTTTGTAACAAAAATATCATTTTTGAGTCTAACCTCACGAAGGGAGACTCAGACGATGAGATTTGAAATGAAGATAGAACACATACAAGTCGTTGTAACTCATACAATGTGTTTTTAACGTACAAAAATCTCTTGAATTTTATTTTGGGGACTCAACAACCTTATTAACAAAGCAATAAGTGTTAATTTAAAAGAATTTTCCTTTAGGTTGTGCTAAATATCTTTTGGTTTCTTTGGAGGGAGATTGGGGCGTTATCGCCCGCTATGTCCATCTATTTACTAATGACTTCCGGCGTCAGGTGCCCGCCGACCACCCCTTACAATTTGTTCTTTTTTTTAAAAAAAATTGACTTAATATTTTACTGTTTGTACTGAAGACTTTTTTAATTGTTTACCTATGTTTCCAGTTGAGTAACTACCCAGAGGGAAAGAAATTATATTATTGTGTTAACAGAAATTGACCCATATATACAAACATAAACCGTTTAAGTATTATTTCAATATAGATAGGTAAGATGTAGATGTATGTGTGCTAAATTGAAAAACCTATTTCAGGATTCCACCTACCTTAATAGGCATTTAGGTAAAATCATATGTATTAAAAAAATGCGGGAAAAATAAATCTCTATATACATGTTTGAGGCCAATGAACTCCTAAACTAATGAACCGATTTTGATAAAACTTCGTAACTATGTGTAATTTGGTCCAACTTAAAAGATAGGAACCCGGGCGAAGCCGGGAGCGTGTAGCCAGTATCTATTAGTTTTTAATAAAATAAATTATTATAATTTATTATTATGTAAGAGTGTGAACCCTTCGAAAGAGCGTGCGATGTCAAAACGATCTGTTTAGTGGCGCGAACGTCACCCGGCCACGACCGAACCCGTTCCCGCTTATTAACTTACCAAAACCAACAATCGTGATTAAATCGCGCGTGAACTAATAAAATAATAAGACTCTCTTGCTCTCTCTACTCTAACGCTTTGTATAAGGGTGGGCTTACATGAACAAATATTACATAGACAATCTAAGAAAAATCTGTATAGATACAAATATTAACCATCAAAATAATTGGGTACCTACGTAATTAATTTAAAATTAATAGCCCAGCGTGTGGATAAAAACATGAAACGACTGATACAAGTTCAAATCTCGGTCACGTCACACCTTTATCGTTTTCATGTGTGTTAATCCTGTATATGTCGTTGAATACCTGCAATGCACTGGTAGTTCACTGTAGATTCATTATATATATGAGGTATAGGCTATAATAGCCCATAAATTGTCACAACGAAGAGAGGGCGGCCTAAATATTATTATGTGAGTACAAAAAAATTGTCAATAAGAAGGTTCAAAGCTTCTTACTAATTGTAAGAAGCTTTGAACCTTCTTATTCAAATTTTTCAAATTCAAATTCTTATTTTAAATTCAATGCTATTATTTCACTGTAAGGGTGTAAGGGTGCCTAAAACAGGTAGCCTAAATGTCTGCAAAACGAAGTGTGCCCTATACACACACGGTTTTTTATTTTATGACTAGCTGGTGCCCACGACTTCGTCCGCGTTGAAAAATATCAAGTACCCTATCCTGTGTCCCGTACGTCCAAATGTTTATCTACCAAGTTTCATGGAAGTCAGTTAATTCGTTTCAGAGTTATGGAGGAACATACATACATACAGAAAAAAATTCTAAAAATCGTCAATTTAGTTTCAGTATCATGTATAGACCCTATAAACACGATATCTCTGAAAACAAAGTAACTTACTCCATGACCGACCCTTACAGATTTATTATTAGTATTGATGATAAAGAGGTGGTCACATGTAGACTGAGACTTAGGGGTTTGCGGGAATAGGCGAGCGGTGGAGGGCGTAAATTTCATTACAATTAGCTGTCACGTTGTATGAATAATTCAAGAGCTCCCTGCACTGACGAACTCCCGACTCCCGACTCCCGGCAACGCAAACAGCGAAGGGTTGATTGTCAGATGGCCGACCGGTTAGCCAGAACGACTGTTTGCCGGAATTACTCGTCCACTAATTTGCGTTTGACGTTCATTAACGCGGGTCTAGGTTAGATTTTGAGCGTTTTGATTGATTTGGATACAATTTAAACTTAAATGAGTTTTCATGGGTTGTCCAATCGAGTTTATTGTTATGTATGTTTAGTTGCGATCGCGAACACTTCGTCAAGTCGAAATTCATATAATATAGTGGACCTTACAATACAACGCGAAAGTGCAATACGGTTCAACCTTTTTTTTTCTAAACTATAGACGAACTATATTTTCTAATAAAAAATTAGAATTTGTTTCTGAGGTAGAATAAGTAAGTAAGTAAGTATATTGAAGAACCTTCGCTAATTAGGTGCACATAATTATAATGTAAGTTATATAAAATAGATATTTTCGTTGTTTTTGCTGAAGTTCAAATATTTTATTTAGGATTCACTGATTTCACTGATTCACTGATTTATTGATTCACTGATAAGCTGCTTAGATAATAGGCAGGTACAACATTTAATTCAAGTCAATTTTCTAAGTAATGACATGACGCACATGTAAGTACCGTGAAAAATTAAAAATTGGTTAAAAATCTAAGCAAAAAGAGTACTTTTTGTTGTTTTGGTAGCTTAACTTAGACAAAATCTTAATTGTAATAAAAAAATACACGTCAGTCGAGCTTAGTTTGCACGTCAGAAGTGAAAACTAAGCTTAACAAAATTATTGATCACAAGAAATACAAGAGAAAATATATATATATATATGACACTGACACACAATGACGATAATAAATTCATAATGACACATACCTACAGACCATTAAAAAGGTTTGAAATTGATATGAAACTATTTTATTGGTCAGAGGTGTATACCATATTGATCCTTGTTATCATATCTAGTAAGTTTACTTTTATATGCAGTCAATTTAGGTAACAGTAACATCTCGAGTTCAATGATTTAACCTTATCTCAAAAAGGGTTAGTACTTATATACAGAGCTGTCAATTTCGGTAACATAACGTAACATTACATTGTCGCGAGTTCAATGATTTTATCCCATCTCAAAAATGCCTAACGCGTCTAAAGAAGTTTTTTGACGAGCCCCTTGGTCTAGTGGTTAAGGTTTGCCTCAGCGCTCTGAAAACTTGATTCCCTCAGGACCAACTGTTTTTTTTTTAGAAGAAATTAAAATTAAATATTCTATATTCCTAATAAAATTTTAGTGTTCAATTGTTAAATTGATGTATGCTAGTATTTCTGGAGATAATCACGACGCATTGAGCCTCGATTAGTGAATCAGATTACAGATTACAGCGCGGGTGCCCTGTGGATCCAAATTTAGATGGCGTGTGATGTGTTGACACTGTATTTAGCAGTTCATTACAGTGGTTGTCAGGAGTGATGTTAGTCATGCGATCACCTTGCGACCCCGAGCGATCCGATTTCAAAGGACGTTGGTCTACAACACTAGTTGAAGCGTTAAGATTTTTTTTTTTCTTTGAAACCATTGAGTGTCTATGCACTCTTTGGTTTAAATTAAAAGGGTTCCGTTAATGCGACTCGTTTTTGAAAGAAATATTAATATAAATATAATTGATCTTAATTGTCTCATCCGTGGTTATATTTATGTTAATTAATATTAATATTTATGAACATAATTCACATGACGTTGAGTGAGTCATTAAATATTTAGTCATTAGTATCTAACTATTTAGTTATTCGTTAGTTGAAAAGTTAAAAAATAAAAAATAATCTAACAAATTAAATGTGTAAGTTTCTAAATGTGTGAAAATAAACACATTTTATTGTTTCAACAACAAATTAAATACAAATTGTTTGTCAATCATACACATTTAATTTATGTAATATTAATATACTAATGACCCGCGCTCGGCTTCACCTGGGATGCATATTTTTATATACACATATTGATTTTTATTTATAAAGAAAAAAGAAGATAACTACTGGAACTAAAACTAAATCAAGATAATGTGACATTGATTGACTTTATGGCGCCATAAATTTGAAAACCTCCATATTTTATAATTAATTTTTACTTCTTAACTACCAATGCGTGTGAGAAGTGAAATAACTGGGTAGTCTGGCTAATGGAAAATCACCTCGATGATATGTAGGTAATTTTTTTAAAGTGCAGAAGCCTAAAAACCAGCAAATAATTGGTGTAACGCTCCAAACACGCTACCTCTTGTGACTTGTGGATACGCGTTTGCCTAGTGACGTGACGGAGACCAACTGGTCGACAGCGCCGGCGCCACAGCATCCGTTTACTCGTTGTTGCTCCTAGATCCGTGTAATATGGTTGCTTCTCGGTCTCGATATAGTTCATTTAAGGTGCTACCTCTCTGTCACTTGTCTTATTTTGTAAACAATTTACCCATGTCTTTTGATTTCATAAAATCAGTAACCCTATTTATCTACTTAACTTTTAAAGTTCTCATTTTTTCCTGTCTGTTTGAATATAGATATACCTACGCTGAATTCGTAAAGTTGTGAACGGATTTTGTTCCTGATTGTATAAATGGAAAGAGGAATTTCTGAGGATGATTTCTATTATATAATTCATACTTGTTTTATTTATATTTGCCAAGTTATCACGGTTTTTGCTGTTGTCACGCACACGCCCCATATGTGGCCGTGTTCAGCTTCTTCCCTTCTTCTCTAAATATCTTATCAGGGTTCCCCGTCGTGTTCCTAGTCCTACTAATTATATCCTACTAATTATATACCCAAATTCGTAAGTTTGTGAGAATGGATAGACGCATGGATTTAGGTATGTTTTGTTCTCTTTCACGTAAAAAATACTCAACTTATTTAGATGATATTTGGAACACAAGTAGTTTATTACCCGCATTAATAAATATATAGGATGCTTTTTATCCTGCAAAAATGTTAGGTTCCTAAGATATCGTCTACAAATATTTAATTACAAATTGCCACAGTTTCAAAACGAAGATATCGCAATTTTTCTCAGGTTAATTTTAGTATTAAAGATTACTATTAAATTAAATGTGAAAGATTGGATCTTTGTTACCCAATCACCCAAAAACGGCTAAACGAATTTGGATGAAATTTAACACACAGATAGTTTATTACCTATATTAACATAATAGAATACTTTTATCCTTGAAAAATGTTAGGTTCCCGAGGGATCGTTTAAAAATCAAAATTGGGCACTAAAGCTGTTTTCAACAGTGTTTCAATAGGATATCATGCACGCTGTTTGACTTCGTTACCCGCTTGCCTTATGATTTCTCTAATGTCATAGATCCTCTAATATAATATACAATTCTCTCGAAAACCGGATCGTTTAAAACGACCTTATTCAAGTTACTGTTTTGATAGGTTGAAAAATGTGAATGAAGCAAAAAAAAAAAAATTTGGCGCCAGTGTGCATGACACGTAACATTTCCAGAACCTTTCAACTAAAGTAGATAAGTAAGTAATTTAATACTTAAAGCCATTTTTTGCGGATGATTTCAAACATTCTAGAGGAAGTATTATCGAAAATATTTATTTAGGCTCGGCTCGATATACCTACCTATAACGGAGAAGTTGCAAACAATACATTTTTGACAAATAAAATTTGACAGTCTTCGTAATTCACTTCCGAGAATATAACGGGAAAGAAATAATCTGTGGTTTACATAGATTAAAAATGTTTTCTTGGGCTGCAGCGGTGGTCGAAGGAAAAATAAGTAGGTGGGTAATAATGCCCCAATAGTGCCCCAATAATGCCCCAATAATGCCCCAATAATGCCCCAATAATGCCCACAAGTAGTGACCAAGGGGGATTAAACTTAAGTACAATAACTAATGATAAAACGGAAAGAAAGTTCGCTAAAAAAGCCACTTGAAATTACTTCTCACAAGAAAACGTATTAATTTAAATGGCAATTTAATCGAATTGTAATATTATTTAAACATGTTGTCATTATCCATTTCCGACTTTCCTTGAATTACGTAAAGAAACTAAAATCATCATGACTCTTCAATAAAAGTTGACCCTATTTATTTTAAATTGCAAAAAACAAATGTATATTTTTTTTTGAAAGAAGGTAGGGGAAATGAAGTCATCTTTTCATAATTATAGCTTACGTGAACTCGTCAACGTTGTACAGTGGTTCAGCTTTTATAAATACCTAACAATATTCCTTATTTAAATGTAGCATAATTAATTAATTATACAATCGCTGTTATTACGAATTGCTTGTTTATTTAATAATTTAAAATTCTCAGATTCTGTTGTATATTTTTTAATATTAAACACCTATGCAAAGTAAAAGTTATTTCAAAATTCATTACAAGCCAAGTCTAGGGATTAGACTACCCTCGTCTACCTCCTTTGGCCATTGGGAGAGTCTGGCCTGGATAACTATCTTCAATCAACATAACGTTAAAACTATTGTACATACTATAAAGCCCGGTGTACACGGGTAAACGGTATAGTAGCATGGTAGTGTACTCACTTTCTTACTAACTATACTAATATAAATAGTATTGGTAGAGTAGAGTATGAGTAGAGTACTAAAATATGGAAGAGTAGAGTAGCTACCATCGCGGGCAAGCTACTCTACTACTTGCCTTCCCCCACCCCTGGTTTTGTACAATTTTTCGATGAGTGTTCATAGTGTTCGATCAGTGTGAAGTATCGCTTTCTATAAAAGACTGATGATTCTCGTGTAAACAGTTACTCTACTAAAACTGGTAGATTACTTGGAACTGATATAATAGTACGCTAGTTGATTCTACCGTTTACTCTACCCGTGTACACTAGGCTTAAGAGTTTTTTAAAGCTGTCTCACTGTACAACGTTGTTCAGTGGTACGAGTTCGAGGGCAGCCACTATCAAGTGTTTTACGTGTTTAATGATCACCATTTCGTGTTGGGGTTGTTAAATTAACAGACACAGGTTAAAAAATAACTTAGAGAGAGACGGAAATATTTTTAGTTTTTGATGCATATGCTAAACTAACTCATGCGGCAGTGACATGTGTATTATAAAAGAGCAGTTGATAATAAATTACTATAAATGTATTTTTTTTTAATGTTAAGGTTGTTAGACAGATCAACTATATATCAACCATAGGCAAACTACATACGAGTAGGTATATACATACACATCCGTATTATTTCGTGAAAAGTAAGCATGGACAAACGATGCTCCTCCTTGGTTAGTTTTCCAGTCTGTTTGTCATCAGTCGTCTCGTGAGATGTTTTTAAACAATCAACTACTTCAGTTTCGATGTGTCTTGTTTCTGTTCTGCGTTAGGGTTGTCGATTTATTAAATAAGTATTATTTTTTTACTTTATAGAAATTGAGATGTTTTACGAAATGCAAAATCAGAACCGCTAATTAATTAACAAGATGAGATTTTCATTGACTCTATCTTTATATTGTACTTGGTTTGATTTATCTTTAGACCGATGTATAAACAAAGTTAACAATATATATTTTTGCGATTAAGTAATCTGGAATAATAATAGAGATAGTGATTAACTAAAAAAAATACATTATACAACAAAATTTTTACAAAAAATTGTAAAAAAAAACAAAATGTTTGTTAATAGTATAGTTAATAGCGTAGGGACCACTCTATAAGAGGTTTACTTTGCTGTATACCACTATCGATTTCTATTTATTCTTTATTATTATTATTTAGCAATAAATAGACATCGACAGTGGCAGCCCTACAGGAACAACAAAGCATTCCTGTTGACGCGTCTTTTAAACTGTGTAAATATGATGTCCTCTCGGGTTGCAGGATCAATTTTAAAACAATATAAGTTTCGTGGTTTGGAGGCGCCTCCCGACAAACATGTCGAGGGGTTATACAAAAACTATACATACACCATCGAATAGAACAAACAGAGAAAACTTCCGAGAAATGTCTACGATGAAGATCAAATGTTGTTTCGACAGACTTCAAAATAAGCAGAAACAAGTTCACTTTTTAATTTTTTTTAAGGAATAAATCGCTAGACAGGCACAGCGATCGTTTGCTACTAACCCTGGAGCACATTATTAGATATGTACTACGTACTGGGTGCAAAAATTAGTTCGTCCTGGACAGGTTCCGGTTTTTTGAAATTGATGTTATAGTCAATTTCAAAAAATTTAGAATTTTTTGTAGGAAAGCTTTTGGATTCGAAATTTAAAAATGTCAGTGTCAACTGTTTCTTTTTTTAAAGCCAAAATTTAAGAAGTGGTAGCCGTTTTAAAACACCTTTAAAATATTTACTTCTGCAATTATTATTAAGATTTTATTTTTATTTTATTTTATTTATTAGGAAGCCAACACAGTATACAACAACACATACACTTATTCACATTTAAACAAACTTTTATAATATTGTATACTCCACTTACAGGCTAACTCAGCATACATTAAAAACGAACAAAAGACATTTTCTGTTTTTTTTTTTACAAAATAAAACTTATAAAAAGAAAACTAAAAAAACCAAATCATACAAAACAAAAGAATAATAGTATACATATATATAAATATATATTAAGATTAATAATTCCGGTATCATGTTAAAAATATCTTAAGAAGAGTAAGATAGGTAACTGATTTTATGATAACGAATAAAAAAATCGCAATTACCCACATGAGCCTGTCTATAATTACTAAGTTCCTATTTACAGCACGGCACGGCATCATACTTAACTGGGTAAGTTCCACCTTAACTAGGTAAGTTCAATCCAGGTACCGGTGTACAGTCGACCTCGTAAATAATCCGCCATTACGCTATTACGTGGACAGGTGGCCGCGCAAAAACAACGACCAATCGTCCTCTGGAAAAACAATCAAAGGCGCCGCACATCGATGCCGGATCAGACGCGCCGCGCTTTGATCCTTGCACAATTACCCCTCCCCCCCTCCCCCCTACACCCAATACCGCGTGAGGAAACTCATTTTCCAACGCCGACTAACCTGCTCACTTATTAGACTCATGCTCACATATATCCAACGCAGCATTAGAATCATTTCAACCTTATTGCTTAGGTAAAAGAATTCATTTTAGAACGCATTCGAATTCGTCACCAGCAAATATTATTTTGTTACTTTGGGCGACAACTAATTTCAACTTACCGTTCCAAATTGAAAGTTTCAATCGTAACGTGAGGCGGTAAGGTTTAATTTTCAATAAAACATTCTAATGTGAGTGCAAACACGTTTTTGTTAGGTAACACTTGCACCGCGAATCGGCCGTCAATCATTTCGCGATACGAACACTGACAAAGGAAAAATCCTTTTGTGCCGCGAAATAACTGGAGAATGATCAAAGTGCTGACGTGACGCCAACGCAAATAAACTCCTGTTGAGTTAATTTCGCTGCCGGCTGAATTTATGAACAGTTTAATATTGAATTTTGAATTACACTATTTTATTTTATTTTTACATTTGCCATGAGGATAAATCAGAGATGCGATTTTAAAAAAATGCCGACACAGACCATTCACAGCTTTCCTTTTGAGAAGTCAATTATGTGATAATGATAAATACAAGGAGATTTTTGCTATAAATTACAAAAGGATGAAAAACAAAAGGATTTTCCATCAATATTCTGAATGTTTGTATTTTTGTTGTTGAATATCCATTTGGGATTAGGTTAAAATGAGCCGGAAGCATCTTGGCCACGTGACGCAACAGATATATTTTATGTTGACATGGCAATATAATAGCAATCATTTGGGTAGCCCGTCTGGCAGCAATAACCATCACTCCCTTACAGAAGACCACCACAATAAAACAGCATGTGTTTTGTCGTTTTTTAGTTAGTGAGTAAAAGATGCCAGAGCCCATTTACCTACTTCTTCCCAACTCCTTATTCTTAATATTACTATGGTAGACGATGGTACATAATATACTATGGTAGACACCTACCATCAAATGGGCCTGTCAGCCTGTCTGTCGACACACTTCTTTTTATGCCTCTCATGAAAACATTTCCTTCTTCAAATCTGTTGACCTCTATCGAATGCAAATATATTTAAACTGAATTGCATATGCCAGCAACGCGTTGGTAAAATGAGCAAGTTGGGGCGGTGCATTTATTGTTTTAAACAAACGGCTAATTGAAGTACGCGACGGAAACACCAAGTGTCACCGCTAACCCCACTCAATACACCAAATGAGCATATAATGCCAACGGCGATGAACGAACGACTGAATGAAATGAAAGCCGTTCATTGTACTGAGGAAACGGAGCAAGGAAACTCCGCATCATTGTGCTGCGCCAAAGGACACCGATTTCTATGGGCTCGTTGCGAAAGAATATGATCTGCGAATTGTTAGATGAAATTAGTGGAGGCGCGTTTTGTTTCTTGTTAAGAGTTCTCACATTTCGACGGCTGCGTTTAACTTGGCATTTGAAGGGCTTATTTCCCTTTTGTTTGTCTCTGGATCAAGAACTGTGCAGAAATTTGGTATACCTTACCTACCTATATGTTTATTTTTTGTGCACAACTTAAAGTGCAATACAGTGCAGTCACAAATAAAAGAAAGGTTTAATAAACAATCAATACAACCGCAATTTAGAAGTGGCTGGGCATGTCTGGTAGAGTTAACTATCGCTTTATAGAAGCCTACCGAGAAATAATAGCACGTATGCTATTGTTTTTCTATAAGTGAGTAAATGTATGCTTATACATTATAATACTTTATCCCATTTCCCTAATAGAATGGGGAATAATAGGGAATGGATAGAGTCCATTATCCAATTCCGATTTCTCATAAGTAGTCGACAGCACATTTGCAGCACCTGTGGCGTTGCTTATGTTGTGTTTACGGCGACGGTAGCCACCTATCATAAAGTGGACCGTCAGCCTGTCTGTCGCCCCTAACATAAAAAAATCATATCACCAGTACTTGCAACATATATGGCGTTAATTTGGCTCATGTTAATAGGCGATGATATAAAGATATAACATCTTTATACATTATGGTTTCGCAATAAATAATTGAATTGAATTGAATCCACTAACCATCAAGTTGACCGTCAATCTGCATGGCGACTTTACATAACATAATTTACTAACCATTCACTTAACTACACATAATTTGGGATTTCATTACTATAGACATTGAAATAATAATGCTGACATTGAAATGTTGAAATGTCACTATCCCCACCAGACCAAACGTAGCCACCTATCATATGGACCGTCAGCTTGTCTGTCGCATTTGATCATAAAAAGAAACAACTTTTATAGAGAAACTAGCTGACCCGGCAAACGTTGTTTTGACAAAAAAAATTTTTGGAGTGGATCACCCTTAACATTTAGGGGTATGGAAAATAGACTTTGGCCGATTCTCAGACCTACTCGATAAGCACACAAAATTTCATTAAAATAGGTTCAGCCGTTTCGGAGGAGTTTGGCAACAAACACCGCGACACGAGAATTTTATATATTAGAAGATAGTCTCTAGTTTATAATGCTAACAAACTCTTAAACACTTAACTGTAGATCTATATCTAAATCCAATTACAATTTAACTATGTTTAAATTTAATCATTCAATTAAATTGCATACCAATGCAATTAATTATACGATTTTCATTACAGAATAAAGAAATTAAATATATCTTTACATTGAATTTTAATAATTTTTTAAGCAGATGTTCTATACTTACTTAAATAAGTGAGGATGTTTAGTGGTGTATTGCTGTTTTGTTGCGTTGTGTAAGGGATGTCAGAGCCTATTATTCCTATCTCCTCTTTGTCCCTTTTATTGTCACTAAATTTTTTAAATGAAAATTGTGCTTTCAATTAATTGTAGACATTTATTTTCTTTATTTACGCTGTAGCGACACTGTACGCATATTACATATTTACATACTCCAACCAAGATTTTAATTACAATCTGGCATGTTAAGGTCGACCCGACTTTCAAGCGTTTATTGACATTTAGGAAAAAAAGCTAACAAGTATAATGTAAATTGTAGAGTGTAACGTATCGTTCCCTGATCGAGTAACGATCGTATCGTTCCCTGACACGCCACGGTCAATTTTAACTGAATAAAGTTGTATAAAATTACTGGAGCTGCTTTAGAAACGGCACGTGCCAACTTATAAGGATCCTTGTGAAGCGCGTGGCTAATCGTGACAATAGAAATGTGACATTCGAAACGAATGTTCGATAAAATATAACAATGAAATCATACGGGTTGTTCTAGCTCTGTCTCTCTCTCTCCTTATCTCTTTATTTGTCTTTCAGATTGCTGTGAATTTGAGCAGAAGTTCTGTTTCATGAATCAAATCTTTACGTTAAATTAAGAAAACTCAAATTTCGTTCTCAAACTAAGAGTAAAGTAAACCAAGGTAATGTAAACCAGATTGATCAGTATTTTTAATTAAAATTAAAGTGTCTTTCCGCTAGTCGTGGCAGATTTTAATAAATAAAATATATCTATAAGTCGAGTAAATCTAAGTTAGTAAAAGTATAAGGTAAGTTCAGTTAATATTCTTGTAGTGATTTGACGAAAATGCTCTCGGTACACTTTATTGCTTATTAATAATTTTGAAAGTTGTATGTTAGTATGTTAGTCTATTTTTGTGTTCATCTTATTTTAAAACCTTCATTCAACATATTTTGTTAAGCTTTATTACAATACAAATACTTGTAAGGATTATTCACAAAATAGAAAAAAAACAACACAAGCAGGTAAGTTAATAAACCGAATCAGTGATGATAAGGAAGCGGATATTTTTTTAAGATTTAAAGTACATTTTTAAATAAGGAATATTTTACGAATAAAATGTCTAAAGGTTCGATTCGATTCATTCGATTTGTTAGCAGTCGAATCGACAGATGATATAGCAGTAGCCCCCAATGTCGGGTGGTGTAATTGTCAAATTAGTGAGTCGC
The DNA here is from genome assembly GCA_936446665.2 of Synanthedon andrenaeformis. NCBI lineage: Eukaryota > Metazoa > Arthropoda > Insecta > Lepidoptera > Sesiidae > Synanthedon > Synanthedon andrenaeformis. The sequence goes on along the minus strand of OW387786.2, from coordinate 1,178,152 downwards.
GCAGATCAAAGGATTCAGCGATTTGACGCTTTTTGATAATGTGATAAGTTTCATGGTCGATTACATTCTGGTGTGGTGCCAGTGTGAGCGAGAACAGCACATTCAAATTGTTATCGAAATTGTTCATTATATAAATAAACATTAAAGTCTTTTAGTGTTATTATTCAAATAATATTATAATGTGCCTATATTGCTATGAAATATAAATTTCATTAAAACTAAAGTCCCCAACGCGTTTAATTTTTTAAACATCTTGAGAAAACGTTTTTGGTCGACATAACCGGCGATTCTAGAGCTGCCTATTACTTCGGCCAATAGCATTGCCATACAATGAGGTAATGCAGCCAGCATACTTGAGACCCTGCCTAGGGGACCGAAGCTTTATATTATAATGTATAATATGTAAATAATTTAGAATTAAATGGAAAATTATATTGTATTAAAAATGTTACTAATAAACTAAAACTATTATACAGAAGTAATACTAAAACACCTGCTATTTCTGAGTGTACTCTTTGACTAATATTTGTATAATGTTTTGACTCAATTCTCACACACGAGTCAACCACTGTACGTTCCAATAACAGCACTCAGTAATTGCTTCCTCAACTTATATTCACGTGAAATTTATTAATGTTTATTTGAATGTTAAAAGAAAATAAACGCTTCCCGCCACCGATTCGTTTGTCCGCTTTCTTTAACAATTAGGCGTTGGAGCGATCCGCTTACGCACAATAGGATTAAGTAAACGGAGGGTCAAAACGGTAGCTTCTTAGATTTTGTTTTCTATAAACAATTCGATCGTTAAATATTTTTTCAAAGTCACTTCTGACGGCCGAACAAAAGAGGCGTCGGGCTGACCGACTGTGCCGAGTGATTATATTATTCAATTCAACATTTGACGTGTCGGTTACGATGACAGTGGAAAGAATTTAACGATCGCGTCGTCTGTGAACGTTTTTTTTAATCTACACACTTACAAATTAATAACTAATTATGTGGAAAAATATTTAAAAAACAGCCAAATAGTAAGTATTTATTCATTTTTTTATATTAAGGTCGTCAGACAGGGTGACGGTCCACTTGATGGTGGATTGGCTACCATCGCCTTTAAAACAAGCAACGCTACTGGGCTGCAAGTGCGATGCCAACCATGGAAAGATTAAGAATAAGGAAGGAATAGGAAATAGGCTCTGGCATCGCTCACTCACTCAACAAAGCACAACAGCAGACATGCTGTTACATATTTCAAGGTAATCTTCTGTAAGCGGACACCTTACTGTCGCCTGACATACTGCCCGCTACCATATGACTAACTTCGAAAAGTTTAATTCGCACTTGTCTAACTAAAATTCAAAATAAATAAAAAAACTATAGAAATAAAAATCTACTGCTTCATGTACTAGTTGTTGAGAACGACAAGACCGATTTTTCTGTTTATTTTTGTTGTATTCGTAACTACCTGGACAAGGTTTATAATGAAAGAAAATTTTTGGAAAATTCAATGAAGTCGCAAAAATTGATGGTAACGTCTGTCGGGTCAGCTGGTAAATAAATAAAATATGTAATGTATGTAGTGGCATCGAAAAAAAAAAACCAATAGGAATACTGAGGATTGATACCTCGTCTAAGTACCTATGGGTTGCTCCTTTTATCATGGCAGATGAATATAACTTTCTGTTGTGTAGCAGTCAGCGACCAATAGTGATCCGCGGCTAAAATTGCCGTCATCCTGCTGCAATGAGGATGCGCCGATCATGTTGATTGGCGGATGTCCACCACACTGCCATGCCTAACCACTGCCCACGCTCGTCAATCTTCATTTCTAATGGAAACTTGCTTTTTTTTTCTATTCTCCCAGACACTTTGTAGAGTACCTACTATTACTTATTCTGTGCCCAGACATGAAGAGGACGACGAAGAAGGGATGCTATGAAATTTAATATTTTTCTATGCATTTTCTATTCATGCATAATTATATAAATTTTCTATGCATATGATTATATACATACATTATAAAATAAAGTCGCTCTCGACCTATGTCTGATTCTCCGCTAACTTCTTTTCACTAACCGTTTTCACTAAAGAAACGAGGAAATTTTAATGTAAATTTTGATGGACAGACTAACCTACCACATTACCTAGGTGGCTACCCGTCGCCTATAATACAAATGACACAAACAACGTCACAGGTGCTGCAAGTGCTAAATGGCTGCGAAAAACAGTGTGCCCTGCTACTGCTTAATCATTAGGCTCAATAATAACCAAATATATATAGAAGCCCCCAATATAAAAAATAACAATAATTATATTATTATTTCAAACCATAAAATGGTTACCATTTTACTTAAATTTACCTTATTTTATTTAAAATTTTGGTAGGTACAATACAGATAGATCCCAACAAATATATTGTAGACTTTATATTTTAAATTCGAAACTTTCTCCTAACGAGGAAGGGTCCGCACGAATTATTTAAAAGGAAGAAAAAACAATTTAAGCTGACAGAAGCTCATTGAACAGCGAAACGCGTATTCAAATATCGAAAATTGTTGACAAATTAAGTTCCCTACCCGGTCTTGAACTCCCTTACCACTTGAGAACTCGACTCCAAAATTGAACAAGCTTACATGTATTTCTATGTTACATCAAAATAATTCTTCTCGACCTTAACTTCATTGTAATTGAGTTCAATTTTCAATAAAAAAAGTTTTACCGAATTTATTGTTATGTTGGCAATGTCACTCGAAGGGACGGGACAGAACGTTCGTTTTACTAGTTACTCAATTAGGCCCTTTGTATTTGTTTATCTCAGTTTGTATAGCTCTAGAAAGGGACACATTTATACGTAGTAACAAGTGTGAAAGGGAAGGAGGATGCAGAGTAATTTGAGACAGTTCTTTTTACGGCGTGTCAATACGTTCGCATTTTGAATAGCAAAGTTTAACGGCGGGAAATGCGTTTTTTTCTTTGTATTATGTTATAGTCGCTGTCATCCATTCCTTGATACATTCCGTTAATGTGGCGCTTTGACGACTTTAGAAGGCATAATGGTTTACTAATTTAAATTATTTTGATGCTAAGTTAATTGCAATAATTATATTCATAATAGCTTTTGCCTCCGATTTTTCTTCCCTCATGAACAGTTTTTTTTCTAGATGAAAGATATTCTATATCCTTCTCTGTACCCCTGACAACGTATGTTCAAAATTTAATGATAATCGGTCGATAGCTACTCGAAGCCGTGAAAACGTAACAAACAAACTCACTTTCGCATTTATATCTAACTAGCTGTTGCACGCTACTTCGCCTGCGTAATTATATGAAATATAGTCTGTTACGAAATGTAGTTAGGTGAAAGAATTTTCAAAATCGGTCCAGTAGTTTTTGAGTTTATTCATTATTCATACAAATCTTCTCTCATTATATATCTATATTAGTATAGATATAGATATTAATTAGGACAGGGTATATTATACTCATAAACTAGGCATTATAATATTCTGTAAAAGAGTGGTTACTGCCCCCATTCGCAGCAGTAACCATTTTTAATACAGCATTTTATTAACTAACTAAGGAATATTAGAGTCCAGTCACTTGTCTTGTCTTGTCTCTTTTATCCCATTCAATGTCTTTTTGATGCCTTCTGTATTTTGGTATTAGTTTGTCAGCCTGTCCATAAAATGTATCATAAAAAGCTAATATAGATTAAACGCACCAAGTGTGAAAAATAACACATCCTTTATATTCATATCATAAACGGACTAGTAAAAGATTTGCAGTACACCCTCGGAGTCACAGGGGTGAATGTGATTGAGCAAATATTGATGTGACTGTGCGATCGCGAGGCAGCCGATGGTGCATAAAACATCGCTACGAGAAATCAAACAAAAACTGGACCGCATTATGCAATGCATAACAATGGTCTTCTATATTATAATTTTTTTTTTACTATGGAGACTTTTTAAGATTGAAAAATGTAAAAAATGAAAAATTGTAAAATAATTTTAAACAAGTAATTTTAAAAATAAAATTATTTGCTTTAATTTAAATTAATTAATTTAATTTAAAGTCATCTACATCTACTGGCTCTATATTGATTGACACACAAAATTAAATCGTATAGTATAAGACTTATAAAAAGTAATTGATTTACATTCTTTAATTTGATTTAATTCATTGTATAATCATCTAAATAGATAATAAAAAAATGATAACTTTTGTAAACGTTAACTAAAAGAAAATAATTTCATTAACTTTAATTCAAATTAATTAATTGTAAAATCATCTACATCTACTGGACTTACAATAAATATATATATATTTTTTTTCAATATATATTAAAGCATTAAATTAAAACATTTGAAATTATATTATTTTCAATTTTTGTAAAGTAATGTGTTTAAAATATAGTTTTAATTCTAAAATAATTTTGTTGTATTTAAAATTATAAATAAAAACTTTAATTGCTAATAGTTTTAATTGTATAATATAAAATATTCAAACAAACTGGAGTTCGTTGCATAAGCCTATCCTCATATGCATAAAGCACCCTCTAGCACCCTCTAGCACCGACCTCCCCACACGCTAAGGCTAACGCGATTCACTGCCAGGCGCAATGCTCAGTAATGAACTCTCTGTTTTGTGACGGCTTACTTGCGCGATTCCTTGCAAACTTTCTTACCTCTATTGACTTTGAATCACTAAGTGACGTCATTATACATTCTTTAAAATTTAATGTCGTAGTCATCTAGAAAATTTACGTTGATATGAGTCTAATATAAGTAATGGGTAATGAAACGAACATGTTACGGGAAGCTTGCTACAATATACGAGTATAAATGAAAACAGCATTCAAATCGGATAAGCCGTTTCTGAGATTAGTGTGCACATATGCATAGACAAACCTTTTTCTTATTTGTTTGTGAACTGATTTACATTTTTGAGTATTAGCTATTGACGAGCTATAATGTTATTTATAAAAAAAAATTGGAAACAATAACTTAGCTTTTTTTAATCTTCGAATATGGTCGCATGATCGAATTTTGACACATGGAGGTTTGCACATTTTTCCAATATAAAGTTGTGGCATCAGTGTTCAAAACGATGGCGTTTTTATTTCTCTTTAAGATATTCACCACCTTCGACTTAGATTTTAGTATTCATAACTTAAGATATGTCCATTATTAGATTTCATATTACTGGTTTTTAATCTGTTCATCACTAGTGCATTTTGCTTAGTTTACTTTTATATTTTTTTTATAATTTTATTATAAACTAGCGGCCTGTTCTCGGCTTCGCCTGGGGTGCATTTTTTTAAGTAAAAACCTTGCCTGATTATCCCTCTATCCATGAGTGAAGACAGAATTAAAATTGGCCCAGCCGTTCTCGAGTTTTGCCCTTAGCAACACATTTAGGGATTCATTTTTATATTATTGATAATTTGAGCTTTATATATATGTGGGATATGAATTTATTTACAAATTGAAATAAGTTGCAATCTAAAATATGTATTGTATGAAATTATAGAAAAATATATACATATAATTGTCTAAAAGTGTCCATGACTGGTGCTTTTACCTTATGTGAACTGTTGTTTGACGCTAATTTAATGACGCCAGAAAGGCTGCCCATGTTATGACTGCGTACCTACTTAAATTTAACCCAGAGACAAGTGACTCAGCCGATATCCGTTTTAACAATCTATAATAAAATACTTTTTAATAAAACGCAAACTGCAAAGGTTACATGTCAATATGTACTCGGGTATGATTAATAGTTGAGGCGATAATTGTTGCCAATTAGCTCTCGGTGACCCCTTGCGAAGTATGCTCCTCTTTGTACGGGGTTAGTCTCGTGGGAATTTATTGGATCTAATAAAATAGGTAACATTCAAATTAGTGTTAGAAAGAAATAGTTTTCTGCAAGAAGTATGGCTGTAGATAAGAATATTACTACCCTATTACGACTTTAATAATGTCTGTTAAGCAATGTTCTTGATTTATTAAGTAAAAACTTGATTTCTTCGTAAAAAAATATTAATATGATAAAATATAATGATAAAAAATATAACAATAATAATTGAATCCCGGGCGAAGACGGAAGCGGGTCACTAGTTTTTTAGATAAAAAAATAGCAGCCGAGTAGATGACCCACTTGATGCCATGGACCAGAGTTTTTGCAGATGCAGAATTTTCAACATCTGCACATACGGATTTTAAAAGTATTTTTATTATTAAATATAATAAAAATACTTTTAAAATCCGTATGTGCAGATGCAATTATTATTAATAAAAATAAACCCGTTTATCCCTCTTTCCATATGTAAAAACCGAATTAAAATCAGTCTACGCATTCTCGAGTTTTTGAAGCATACACAAACCAACATAACATTTTTACATATACAAAAAAATGATGTATGAAATGTATAGATAAAACTTTAAAAAAAATTAAGTTAACTTAGTCACATTTGCAATGTGACATGTGTAAAATGTCAATTAAATATGTTAATTTTTTTTTCTACATGCTAACAAAGTGAGACGTAGTCTTTACAAACGTTTGAACATTAAAATAAAAGTAGGCACCCAATATTTTTCAATATAATTTAAAAAACCATTAATATAAAAGACCATAGAAAAGTCAAGTGCATTTGTTGCTAAGTTTACAAGTTAAAAGTGTAATTCCCACCGAAAAACTTAACTTATTAATTGTAATAAAACATTATTTCACCCTCGTAGTGATGAAGGGACTTACCCGTTTGGTGCAACAGGCCCTCAAAGACAAAAGTTTTGCTTCTCCACTCAATTTAACTCTATTTTGCAAACAGCACTCGATATGAAGTGCTTTGAAGTCATTGTTGAAATTTTTGTTTCAATTTCAAAAACGTCTTTCGGTTTCACGTGAGAATTTTTATATATTTTTTTAATATAGCGAGGTTTACAGTTATAAAGCTTAGTGTTCACAGACGTGGTTAACTTTTGTTAATTTCTAAACGTTCAACCACATTTATTGTTAAGTTGTTAATGTCTAAATGCTACTACCTACTCATTAAAAACGTCTTTAGAAATAAGTATATAATTTTGGGGTTATATTTCTTTCAATTATAAAATGTCTATAGCTTTTTATTCGCTTTATTAGCCGCGACTTCGTTTGCGCCTTCATTTCTCATGTGTATTCAATATTTATGGCTCATATATACTTTTATCAGGCGTTGAATTTCTTAATTTTGTTTTTAAGTAATCCCTCGGCGTACCTACTTTTTTTTCTATGAAAGGTGTGGTTTTTTGTATCCTTGACTACGTGTATTTTGTATGATGATCGGTTAAGGAGTTAACTGTGAAAGTGTAACATAAACAAACGAACAGACTCGCTTTGGAATTTATAATCTAATATTATAGAGAGAAGATTTGTCTGTTTATAATGAATAAACTCAAAACTAGTAAACCGATTTTAAAAGTTCTTTCACCTATAGAAAGCTACTTTATCAGCGACTAACATAGGCTATTATATTTTACAAAGTTAGGCGAGTGAAATCGCGTGCAACAGCCTAGTATTAAGTAATTAGAATAAAGATTAAGATTAGGATAAGATAATGAAAAAAAAAAAAATTCAAAATGTGTCTTCCCTTGAAAATATAATTAGTAAAATACTAATAGTGTCAGTGTGTTATTAAAAAAAATATATTTTAAAGTACCTTACACATTGACCCATTTTAAAAGTCTAATGAATGCTTCAGCTTGAGTTTTTGGCCGCCGCTGATCGTTAAATGTTTCAAGAGTTACACTCAATTTGGAGATTTCATAACACAGATGAGCAATTTCAATAGGAAATATGTATACAGTGAAAATCGGTTATAGCGACCTTCCATGGGACCACAAAATTTAGTCATAATAAACGGATAGTCATTATAAGCAATATTAAATCGTTATAGGCATTCAACAGGGACCTTGCCATTTAGTCGTTGTAACCGATATGTCGTTGTAAGCGAAGTCGTTATATCCGGTTTCTACTGTATTATATGTATAATGTGTAAATTAAGTATATATATATATAACTTAGGATTAGATATTATTTTAATATTTAAGCCTATTTTTAGTTTGTATTATATAGATTTAAAGTAGTGAATTTATTTAATAAATCTTGAACGAAATTACTAGATAATTATAGGAAATAATACAAGACAAAGGGTATTTAAATTAAAAAAAAATTGCAATTGTTCGTTACTCCAATATAATTCCAAGTATAGGTACTAATAATATATAATATATGGGTATTCCAATAAAATTTTATAGCTATTTTTATGTCAACAGTGTTGACAGTTTAAAACAATTATAATATACATATAAACAATGTTATATTTTATATTTAATTTATATCTTTAATAAAAAAAAATTAAGAAAATACAATTAAATGCAATGAGATAATAATGCATAAAAGCAAAATTTTAATTTACTTAACACGTCAATGACCCCATAGCGTCTAGATTAGTTAGTAGTTAGATGTCTAGGTCTTTATCTATACCTTTATCCATATCTTTAATATATCATTTAGATAATATATTAACAATGCACAAAAAATTCTGACACTAAATATATAGATAGATAAACAGAGTGGGTTTTCTGTAGAAACTCAATATTTAGCAATAAAAGGAGAAAAAAAGAGACAGAGCGTGCGGCGACGCGGCAAATATTGTTAACAATGAGTTCCTTTCAAAAATACGACTAATTTTAATTGCGACTGTTGATAGAGTCCTGCATTATCGCATTAATTCCACTCTCTGGACGACTGCGCTAGGGTTGCCACTTGTAAACGTTTAAAAGGCTCATTAGACCTGTGACAATGACAATACTATGTTACTTACTACATTATAAGTATTTTTGTAAGTATTTTTCAGATCCAGACCAGAGCCAAGTTTGAAAAGTTCATTGCCTAGGTGGGAATAGAACTCGGGACCACAGAGCTTAACGCTCTGTGTTACCTTAACGCTCTGTGTGCCACTTGACCAAAATGGTTAGTCAAGTTTTACCTTTTCTACCGAATTAATTAACAGAGTGGTCATACAACGAATTATTGAATAGAATTGAATTTTCGTCTATTTTTTTGTTAGTGACAACCCTAGGGCCGCCGCGTGCGCCCCCGGCCAGCGAACTCGGCTTGGCGTGCTCCGCTGCTCTCATTTTTGTGACAATTACAAGCGAGCCTCCTTTTGTCTCCGCCGGATTTACAATTCATGTTTAGACATTCACTGATTTTTCTTCTACGTTGAAAATAAGTGATTAATTAATTTTTTATAATGTTTTTCTTATTAAATTGCAGATAAGGTGTTTAATTTGCTTCCTTGCAGTTTCTTGGCTACGTCTAAATATACCTACCCATTTCAGTTAATCTAGTTATACGTATTTCATGGCAGTATTTTTAACCCCCGACGCACGAAGCGAAAACGGGGTGTTATAAGTTGAGCTCCCAAACGGATAGACCTATTTTGTATCCGTTTTTTTTTTGTTTGAAAGCATACGTGATCGGAATGATTCTTAGCTATGATTTATGAAGCTCTGTTCAGACGTTCTCTCATCAACCCATTTTCTAGTTGACGAAAAGAGATCACTAACTTTTGAGATCACTTTCGATTGATATGAAAATTGGTATAATGTTACTTCGGCGGTAATTCCATTACATGGTAACCTTGACCTAATGCTGCAACATCTAATAGTCTGCCGGATAACCATCTCCTGAGCAAATTATAGCTGATATAGCGTGATTGGCCTTAATAGAAAGTCTGGGGTTAGTTTATAATAATAATACCTATTACTCGTTTTAAAAATGAACTTCGTTGTTAATGATATTTTTAAAAAGCATAGTAATAATAAATTACATAGTTATTGGTGTTTGTTATTGTTATTGTCAAATGTTTATTGGTGAACCATTTTCCACTTACGTAAGGGTTAATTACGATAATAAAATTATTCCAAAAATTAAAAGGCTTGGAAAAGCATTGTTGTGTGTTAATATGAATCATGGCATATCATGGTATCATGGTATAATGTAGGTACACTGTACCTACCTATGTTTAGTAGTTAATTTACACCATGTAACATATAACATAGCTAAAAATATAAAACAAACAAGATTTTTTTAAGATGTTTGTAACGTGTAAGTTTTCGTGTTGATGTAATATATTATATATTAAAAAAACTTATATATTACTAGCTGACCCGGCAAACGTTGTTTTGCCAAAAAATAAAAAATAATATTTTTGGGGTGGGCCACCCTTAACATTTAGGGGTATGGAATATAGATGTTGGCCTATTCTCAGACCTACCCGATAAGCACACAAAATTTCATCAAAATCGGTCTAGCCGTTTCGGAGGAGTTTGGCAACAAACACCGCGACACGAGAATTTTATATATTAGAAGATATAAAGCTGAAAAGTTTGTTTGTTGGTTGAACGCGCTAATCTCCGGAACTACTGGTTCGAAACTCTAGCGCCATCTGTCAGTGAATGGTGGCAGACTGTAGTGACAAAAAGTCTTGTTTTCATCCCATCAGATGGCGCAAATAGCAACTGTTTTTTTAAATTTGTTTTTGCGATATCGTATAATAATTACTCATACATTTTCTTTTTCAACGCGGACAATATATCACTATAGTACTAGTACGGAATAGTGTACAGCAAATAACTAAGTAAAGCAATATCGACCCTTCACAAGTAGATATCACTCGAATCCAGCGAAATCAAATCAGTCGCAAATCCTCGAGACATATTGTTCCGTACTCCTAATAGATTCAATCTGGGGCATGGTACAACACAAAGCTAGACGGATATCCATCTCTCGATTTGTCGACCTGTTTGTTATATATATCTCAATGCACAAGTTATATGGATTTTCAAAATTTTATTAAATACTAGCTGGTGCCCGCAACTTCGTTCGCAACAACTTGTTTCGTTCGTTTTTTTTTGAAAATTCCACAAAAACCTAATTTGTACTAGGATAAAAAGTATCATATAATTTAATCCATATACCCAATCATTAATACGTCGGTGAAAACCGCATTAAAATCGTGCAAGCGTGCATAAACCGCATAAACAAACAGACAAAAATTACACTATTTTTTTGACCTCATTACATTAATATAAGTAGGTAAACAGAAATGGCTCGTTAACGATTTTATTATATGTATGGAACAGATAGAAAATAGTGTATATATAGTAAAATTTTTTTAATTAACGTAATAATAAATAGACAATAAAGTGTTCGTACATTTTTTTTTCCGAAAAATTGTGTACACTTGACTGTAGTCGTGTGGGAAAGTTTGCGTATGAAGAATTCTTTTTCAGGACTTGGTTGGACAGACAGACAGACAAACAGAGTTATTTTCAAATTTACAATATTAGTATCCAAGTATGGATAGTAAGTAAGTAAAAATTATGAGTTAAACAGAAATATAGGCGGCCAAAAACCACCATTAGACTCATAAATTTATTAAAACAACAACGACGTTAGTGTGGAAGGTACATTATTTATTCAAGCCCTGCTCGCTGCTTGATGCTTGCCGAGTGGGGCATTAAAGATTGGGTTATTTTCTCATTTAACAGATACCAGAGAACGTAATTGTGTTGGGATTAGGGTATCCAGTTACCTCAGTGAGGGTCCGATATGCTGAACGAAATGTTAACAGATTACCTACAAACAGACAGAACAGCAATATATGTTACTTATTAGATGTTTCATTCAGACGTGTTATGATCCTCAAAAACCTATAATAACTTACTGTTTTTATTCCACTTTTATGTGCGGAATAATTTTTATTCGATACTAATATTAAAGTAACCCCGTTTGTCTGTCTGTTACCTTTTCACGCCTTAATTACTCGATTCGATCATTATGAAACTTTGCATACACGTCGTCAGGGATACAGGAAGGAACATGGGATATCTTTCTAGACGAGATTTCATGATGATCACATGAACAGTTAAGCTGTGAAAGGAACTCACTTTTTCATTTATAAAATTAGTTAGAATTTATGTGGTTTTATGTTATGTTGTCGTTTTTTGAAATAACTAGCTGATGCCCGCAACTTCGTCGGCGCAACTCCGCCTGAGAAAATGTTACATAAGAGTATAATATAACGCATGACATCTAAAATGATTAGCTAAAAAGATATTATATCTTCGCTTTTATATCTAAATATGTAAAAATAAAGATATAAATTAAAAAAAAAAAAAAAAACAAAAAATAATATATGTAAAAAATAATATATACTTAAATAAAAATAAAAAAAGCTATAAATAGCTTTTGTTATTTTTTATCTTTATGTCTGATGCTGTGACGACGGTGGCGCCGTAACCCTAACAGGAATATATAGTATTATTTATTACTAGCTGCGCCCGCGACTTCGTCTGCGTTGAAAAAGAAAAAGTAGCCTATCCTGTGTCCTGTACGTCTAAATGTTTATCTACCAAGTTTCATGAAAATCAGTTAATTCGTTTCAGAGTTATATAGGAACATACATACATACATACAGAAAAAAATTCTAAAAATCGTCAATTTAGTTTCAGTATTATGTATAGAGCCTATAAACACGATAGTACTTACACACAAAGTAACTTACTCCATGACCGACCCTTACAGATTTATTATTAGTATTGATTCCTCTACTATAATCGACTTGGAAATATATTTTTTTTCTGTTGATTTCTGTCTTTCCCTTTATGTGTTATCTTACATTTATATGAGAAAGTTCAATGAAAAAATGGAGCCTATTTCAATGTATACTTCCTGAATAAAAACATGTATTTGTTGAGTAACAAAGTAGCAAATTGTGACCGTCTAGGAGTTTCGCCTGCGGCCTCTGAGGCAATATTCTCGCCAACCCGACCGACTCAATCTCGTTATTGTAACCCGAAGGGGGCACTGCTGCGAATATTACTTTTATTGTATTAATACTGATCTACTTGCATTCACTACGACGAATATTATCCCACTTGTTATAATAATTGTATCTCGAAATTGTTTGCGCGACAATGAATTCTAAAGTTGAGTTCGCCGATCGTGTGGACGGACCCTTATTCAAAAGAAAGAGACTTTTCCTTCCAATTACCTCAAAAGTCTAGGATTTATATGAAAGTTTATTTAATTAGTTAAATTAAATGTATAGCCAAGTACATTCGGATGGGGCACAAATTGTTTTGTAGCTAAATGAGCTTATAGACTGGAGTTCGCAGCAAATCTAGCACTACGGTTGTTACTTAGACATAAGACTATAATAATAAGACTAAGAAGACCATCGTTGAATAACAGCACGTGTGCTTATGTGTTCGGTGCTTCTGAGAAATTGAAATAAAAGAATTCATTCTTCGAACATCTTTCACTCACCTTACTAATCACATTCTTTGTCCACCTGGCTTGTAGTGGTATCATCTATAAAGCTTCTATTATAGATATTAAAAAAAAATTTGCTGCATTCCTTGTTTGTAGAGTTTATTATAATGATTATTTCTATCAGATAGCCAAAACATATAAACCTAGATTTGTCCTTATTGTTCATAACAGCTTATCACTTTACTCGACGTTATTATTTAAATCTCATCTAAAATTTCAACAGTAGCATGCCACAAGTCTTAAAATCGAATTACCAATGTTACAGGAAGGAATCGGCGTCACAGAGTCGCTTTGTGCAGCTAATTACTCCCCTCAGGGCTGAGCGAGATGTTCCTCTATCACTTGGCCTTTGGATATTGAACAGGGTTGCCACTACATGTCTATTTTTTAATGAGAAAATTTGGCCGATATATAATTTTATCTTTGAGAATATTTTCACGCGGTCTCATTTTACATTTTTTTAGCTATCGCTAAGTATATAAGTACCATATAAAAACTCAGAATGGCTATACCGATTTTAATTCTGTTTTCACTTATGGAAAGGGGATAAACGGGGAAGATTTGTTTATGAAAAAATTGCACCCCGGGTGAAGCTCGAGGCACACTAATCTACAATATTAATGTCTAACATATTCGGTATGGTAAGTAGATTTTTGGTCTTCGACTGATAGTTTCCCTAGTATGAATTTCTGTAAGTAGGTAAGTATAGCAATTAAAGTAACTAAAATTTAGATATGCATACAGGCATACTTAATGGTGGATTTATATTGCATATAAAATTATGTTTTTTCTTACGTAATATTTAAAAGTCTAAAGATTAAGAAACTTACATATTTTAATATTCAATTAAATTGGTCAAGATTTGTATTCAATACTGTAGCTAACTTTAGGCTGACCGTGACAAGCCTACCTCATAAAATTGTTTACACATTAAAAACCAAATAAATGAAAGTCAATATTTAGGAATTAGACAACCCTATGGAGACTAAGTGAAATTTAAACGTTTCATGACTCCATCTAGTCCACAAAGGCAACTTCGTTTACGTGATATTCAACGTCTTCATTAATTTACAGTGTATTTGGGTCGAAAATAATAATCTTATGGTGAAATTTAAATTATTCCCTGGTCTCTGTTTTACTAATATTGTATTTTTATGCTGAAACGACAAAGATTACCTACATGTGAAAAGGTGAAACTTTTTTCTAGTTATATGAAACGTTTATTGACCCGAGTCTTCTAATAAATAAATTATTTAAAGTCAATTATCACTATGCGAATATTTTATTAGTACGAGTAGGTAACAGAATTGTACAGATCAAAATAACAGACTGAAAATAGATACATTTTCAACTGTTTTTTGTGGCAAACCAACAGTGCATACCTACCATTTTTACGCCCGTTTCACCTATCCCCACTTATGTTAGGGTTGTCAAACAACCGAATGACGGTCCACTACAGTCACCTATAACACAATAATGTAGTCATAATAACACCTAATAACGCACTAGTACCGCTAAAGGTGTTGCAAGTGTGCTGCCGCCTATAAGCTATTAGAAAGGTATAGGGAAATCACTTATTGAAACATCAGCACACAACACTTTCTATACACTTTTTCGTGGTTATGGTCATGGTGGACTTCTGTAAGGGGGTGGTTACTGCAGCCAGGGGCTGCCTTAAGGACTGCAAAATGAAGTGTGCCCTGCCACTAACTATTAAGTTGGACTATTGGACACTACTAGGCGAACTTGTTGCTAAGTGCGTCCGCTCTTAATACATCTACGAACTAAAAGAAAGCACCATCTCACTGGTCCCTGCGATGTATATTACAACGGCTCTTAGATTAATATATCTATATGTAGGCCTAAGAATTATCAGAATGTAATAGATGATTTTTTTTTTTTTTTCAAATAATGAGTGTCCATTAGGTTTGGTTCGTGACACTATGCAGTATATCATAGCCTACAACGGTCCACTTGCAAAGTGCATCACTACTTATTGGTTGTCGATTAAACGTACTTGTTAACTTGCAACCCCTTCGATTGGGATTCCTTTCACAATTGACAAAAGGGGTCACTTGGTAAATAACTACCTACAGCTGTGGTTTATATGAATGTCAAATGTCGACTTCGAGTGCCAATATTTCTTTGAAGAACAAGAGTTCTGGATCGATGATAATTGTAATGACACATTAGTATATTATATTTTAACTATTGTAGGTAACTGAAATTTTTAAGTTTGATTTTTTAAAATCTACTCTATACATAATTCTAATAAAATCGTAAACAAGCATATCATAAGGAAATGTAAAATTTGTTACGTATACACACTCACGTTGGATTATAAAAAAATATTTTAATGATTATTCTATATTAAGTCAACGTAAAAAGATTCATAGACGTGTGACTATGCAACAGTATGGAACTAGAATTTTAGATATATACGGAACCCACAATAACAATACGGCTCAGACCTCACTTGACCGACCAGCGTTGAACAGCTGCTTTGTTTCACCAAGAACTTGTAATGAGTTTTTAAATTGCATTCTTAACGAGACAGATAATCGCATTAGCTTATGCGCTTATAATGACAATACATTCGTACTTTTAATTCGTAAAAACATTTCTACATATTACCTCAAGAACCGGGAACCCGGGTTCGTTTCCCGGCGGAGTCTTGCAGCTTTATGACGTTGCTTGTGTTATAGGCGACGGGCTACCTACCAGAAATAAGTGTACCTAAAATATTTTTAGTATAGACCTACGAAATGCGGCTTTGTCTAAAAAAAAATAACATGTCAGTCGTTGGACTGCATGTCAGAAGCGAAAACTACTTCACAAAAAACATTACATTACATGACAGTGTCGCGAGTTCATTGGTTTTTCCCATCTCAACTTTTTCTTTTTTTTTAAATTTATTTCAATTAAATTTAAGCGCAATATCTGAAAATATACAGAGGTTTCGGTTACATTACATTACACGACAGTGTCGCGAGTTTAATGGTTTTTTCCCATTTCAAAAAATGCCCAACGCGCCTAAAGAAGTTTTCACTGCAAAAAATCTGTAATGTATTTAATGCATGCATAAAATGCATAATGTAATAAATGAACACGATTAAATAGATATCCGTGTTCGTGAAGTGTCATTCAAATCTATACCTAACCGAAAAGTGATTACATATGTCGCTTTTAATAAAATCGTCATAGTAGTAGAACAACGACGGTTTTGATAATTTTCAATTTTTATTTTTTTTGCGTAAACTGACTTTATATGTCGTGCTTTATCGACCAAAAACATTTTTTGACAAATATTATTTAAAACTTTCCAGATACAGAGTTGGAATAATGACGGATTTGATTTCTAAACACAGTAGAATGGAATATTAATCATTTCGCCAGTGCCATACTGTAAAGTTACTAAATTGCAGAACCGTCGTTGTTCTACGGCTATGACGAAATGTTAATACTAAGAAGTGTTTTTCTCTGTTATAACAAGATTTTAAAAATCCTATCACTTATAGAAAGCTCCATTTTCATCACATTGCCTATATTTTATAAAATTACGCTGACGAAGTCGCATGCAACAGCTAGTTTTTAAACGACACGTTTGGTCTAGTGGCTAGTAACCCTAGCTGTTAACCAAACGGTTGCGGATTCGAATCCCGCTAGGGGTAAATGTTTATGTGTTAACATTTACCTTTGTACCTGAGTCATGGATGTTTGTATTTATAATATGTATGTATTTACAAAAAAAATGTAATATATGTAGTATGTCAACTGTCGGGTATCCATAATACAAGCATTAGTTGCTTAGTGTGTAACTAGATGGTGCTGTGTGTGTGTGTGTGTGTGCGCATGTGAAGATATTCAAAAAAAATACTAACAGATACAGATACCTACTAATACTTTTCATTAATCTCTAATTACGAGTATGTCCTAATGCTAGGAGTAGGTTATATTTCTTTGAGTGAACTCTTTATTGTAAGCAAAGTATACAATAAACAGGAACTGTTTTATGAATGTTTCCATATCTACTTAGACCCCTAAATGCGTTCACTCACAAACTGTCCATTTCGTCTGGTTCGTTTAAATGCGAACGAGTCTACGAAATTCGATTGCATTTCCACAACGTTTTGTTAAAGGAAAACATTTCCACTTATTTTCCACATGTGATTTGTTTACATTACAAAGCGTTCGCTTGGAAACAAATTTTCATTTTCTATTTGACAAACTCGTCAAGTGCTATTATACTTTATACGAACGTTCACCCGCTTTCAAATTGGGTCATAAAAACCTTCTACATGTATTAGTAAGTAATAGTAATATTATGTACTAGCTGGTGCCCACGACTTCGTCCGCGTTGAAAAATATTAAGTAGCCTATCCTGTGTCCCGTACGTCCAAATGTTTATCTACCAAGTTTCATGAAAATCAGTTAGGTAATTCGTTTCAGAGTTATGGAGGAACATACATACATACAGAAAAGAATTCTAAAAATCGTCAATTTAGTTTCAGTATCATGTATAGAGCCTAAACAAAATAATTTACTCCATGACCAACCCTTACAGATTTATTATTAGTATTGATGATATACGAGGTTTTTTTTTATATGTTATACCCTTTCACGCTTTGACTACTCAACCGATCACTATGAAATGTTGCATACACGTGGTCAGTGATACAGAAAAGTATATAGGAGGGCTACGCTCCCTGTTAGAGAACCTCGGCGTACCCTAGAGTGGAGGTACGCCGGCCATCTCTGGGACGCATTGTGCCCTGCCACTACTTATTTTGTAATGTATGACACGTTATGACACGGGTCTTTATGACACGACATCGGGGCCAACGCGGGGAGGGCTACGCGTACCCTTCAGAACCTCGGCGTACCCCAAAGTGGAGGTAGGCCAGCCATCTCGGGGACCTTACGTCTGGCGGCAGCCTCCCCCAAGACCATCGCCCGGGTCCCGGTCAGGGTGGGAGGCGGCGGCAAGGAATCGGTTCTGTACCCCTTATTAAATCAAATCAAATCAACACACAAATCAAATCTACTGTTATTTTGCGCTCTTCTTCTGTAAGAGGGATCACAATGGATAGTGGAATTCTTACCTAAACATTAAACTGTCATTTCATGATGGCCATTAAAGATGGATGGTTAACGACGCCAGACGAGCTTCTATTATGATAATAGAAAACAGTTTACTTTGCTGCTATACAAATAGGCACCTTTTACTGTCGCTAATAAATAAACAATATAAAAGTTTACTTATATCGCCAACTCAAATGAAGATATAATTGCTGACTCATATATTTCATGACAATGTTAATTGTCGATACAAAATAAACAAGTCGCGGCGACATATTGACGCTTCAAGCGACAATTCGTTGCCGGCGTCCGGTCGGCTGAAGATGTCCTATCGAATTAAAGCTAAGTTTAGACGCACAATTAAATGCATTTGTTGACAAAACTATGCCCAAAATTTTTTTAAAAAGTACCTACTACTTATGTGTGACTGTGTCGTGGACACGACTGCGTGTTTTACGTTGAAACGTTACGCGTAATATTTTCTTTGAGCGTATTACATTTTATTTTTATTCTCATTTAGTAGTTTAGATTACTTAGATTAGATTAGACACTTGGGTTTAGTACTTTGGATGTCGCTTAGAGCTTTTACTGGTGCAGGTTGTGCTTCCTATAATTGCGGCGTACTTAATTTACACATTGTGATATTTTTTGATGCCTGCCTCGTTGGAGGCCTTGTATAATAAAACAATATATATTATATATATATATATATATATATCTCACTAATTCGAATATACCTTATATACAAAAAAAGAACATTCCTTAGCTGTTGAATGGTGCAATTAAATTTTGGATGTAACTCCAACCTCAAACTGTAACCCCCGATTTTGTTATCATCACTTTTATTAGTTTCCTTTCACTATAAAGAAGTATTCACGTCACTTCAACATAAACGTTATATCTGGCATCATAGCTTATCATCTGTTATCATATCATCGTTAGCCACTCTGACGACTTTTACATAGAATATTAAAAATTAATAAACAACAGATCAAGTGTTCAAGACATTGTTCATAGCATTTTTAGGTTTTTCTAACGTTCAAAGATCCTTGCATTAATTTTTATTGCTCAATGTGTCAACTTGTTTGAAAAATACTGGTTATTATTAAGGGGTTAGCGAAGTGGAACGCATACATCGTTGTGTACAATGCCTAATAAACAGATGCGTTACATCTGCCCACGTCCTGAAGACAATGAAGTTGTTCCTTCATTGGAATGGTGCTCGTATTAAACGACCTTTTGTCACTTTTAATAGAACTAAGTTATGGCGGTTATGCGCTAATTGAGTTCACTCATCATTGAATCGAATTCGATTGACTGCATTTCGAATGTATCTTCCACAAATCAATCTTAAAACGACACTAAACTAGTGAAATATGTCTCGTACTTTTGGTGTGTATATGGGGTCGTCAGAGTAGATTCCCTTACTCCTACTCTTTTCCTTAAATCCTGCACTTTTTTGGGGAATTGTAAACGTACTCGACACGCAATTTGTTGGCTTATCTATCTCATATTAACATATAAAAGTAACACAACTTTTAACTCGTAATGAATTGGTAATAATAACGAAAACTATAATAATGCTGCACCCCGGAGGCTACCAACACCTTTGAATGTCTAAATTAAAGAGTCGGTATTAAAATGACCGTATTTTCCGAAACAGATAACTTCATACTGATAACGTTGAGTTAGGTGTTTAATAATGATATATATAAGTCGATGGGTGTAAAATATATCCCAGATTGAAATCTAACCGATCGTTTGGAGCTCTCTTATTTCTCTTATTGTCGATATTATCTGAGGCATCAAATGTACACGTAAAATAATTATAAACTACATATTTTTAGCATAGTTTCTGGCTACGACTGAATGTTTGATTGTGTACCTATGCCTAAAATTAAATTAAGAATGGAGAAATCATTGACAGTTATTGGCAGTAGGCCACACATTTTTCAAGATTTTAGAATAGAGGTAAGGCCATTATATGTAGGTACATAGGAGGCGCTGTAGTTGCATTTTAGATGCCATGATTTTGATAATTAGCTTGCCAGTTTTTCAGTTTAACACCCATATAAACATCCCTCATTTCACATCCCTCGCTTTCCGGCAATTTTTTTCTGCAAATTATATATAAAAACCTTCCTCACTAGTAAACGCTCTTCCCATTAGTGAAAACCGCAACCGACATAAGACATTAGACATAAAGAAAGACAGAAAGCGCGAAGCGACTTTATTTCATTATATCTAAGGATAATAGGTAAAGTTTGAAGTGTTGACTCGTCTTAACTTCATTTTCTTTATTAGTATATGCCTACAATATATTGATATAGTGTTTTAAAACGATTTTCTATAGACTCGCATGAGTATGTGTAAAGCAAAAATATAATAGTTCCATCAAAAGTTTCTAACAACACAGTGATTCTTTTTTCATTGAACAAACCAGACAGGCCTGTTCAGTATTCTGAGCGTGAAATTGTTGAAGTTTTTTTCATCGCAAGGGGTTGAATTTTTTGATAAAAATTCATCGAGTGTTCTCCCCGTCGCGACGTCGCGCATCGCCCATCAAATCATTTTCAAAAAGGAAACAGAATGACTTTATAACTATTTTTTACATATTATACCTACTTATGTTACTGTTGCAATAATACGTGGTCCTTAGTTCTTGATAAAGCTTGTTTCGCCAGTAGGTATAACAAAACACTAATAGCTAATTTAACAGTTTTAATGAAAAAATAAAGATCTATTAAAATTATAACTCAACCAAAAACTCGACCAGGTTGGCACTGCCCCAATCGGATGTCTTCCTCCGGGTTGAATCAATTCGCTCAACCATTTTAGTCAGGGGTCGGCAACCTTTTGAGTTTTTAAAGAGCCACAAAAAAATTTCTTGCCAACGACAAATAGTACTTGCATAAATAAAGTTTTTTGATAAAAAAAATATCTATTTATTCATAAGAAGAATATCTATTTATTCATTGTATATAAGTAGTGTGTGGCTCGCGAGCCGCAGGTTGCCTTTACCTCTTGATGGGTCCGCAATTTGAAATACAAAAAATGATTAATATTTAAAAATAGTGTAGGAAGTTAAATAGATATGTGTGTGACATTTTTGGGCTGATTAAGACCTAATTGATAAATAAATATTTTGATTTTGATTTTGATTTTGACTGACAAAACCGCTTTGCATATATTTTGAGAGAATGAACTTGTTAACTTAAATGTGACACTGTCGTATTTTCAATTATAAATGAAAACTTTTTGAACCCAAATTATATCTTTTTCT
The DNA here is from genome assembly GCA_936446665.2 of Synanthedon andrenaeformis. Lineage (NCBI taxonomy): Eukaryota > Metazoa > Arthropoda > Insecta > Lepidoptera > Sesiidae > Synanthedon > Synanthedon andrenaeformis. The sequence continues at coordinate 1,156,410 of OW387786.2, read as the reverse complement.
TATGTTAAGATCGAGAGACAGGTCAGGTCCACTTGATGGTAGGTGACTACCGTCGCAAGTAGGCTACGTTAGGCAAGTAGGTACCCTTACCACTCACTGAGGACGAATATAGTGTCAGATTGTGCCTATGTTGCCTGCGTGAGTGTGTTTGTATGTGAGAGTAAACTTTTCAAAGGCTTTCTTTATTTTCAGAAAATGTCTTTCAGAGATATTTTCTATTGAAGAAAATACGAATATGCAACCAATTACGCGTTTACAACACAACTCATCAAACAAAGATATCGATTTAAATTATTCTACATGAAAAACGGCCCACGACCGGGGACTTAAAAAATACTGTGCAATACATCATTCAATTTTGATTCTGTCCCATCGATATATTTATGAGTTTGTGTCAGTCGTTCTACAAAAACAATCTTTCATCGAACTCTGGCTGACGTGACAATAAGGTTATGGAATTCGCGTAAGAAACACAATGTGCAAATAAATTGGTGATCGCAAACCGTTGGACGTCTCAATCTGGTGGACAATTAGAGGGGCATTAATTACCACCGTCCCCGCCCCGTGTCATGCCGACCCTAATACGGCATCCTTGACTTATGAGGTCACTCGGTGAACTCGATGGATCGCGACGTTGGACACAACATGGATGTGTCTTTTAAATTTATAGAAATTGACATTGATCAAGTTTAATGCCGAATAGTAATACTTATCATATTGAGGGTCTATGCATAGCGAGAACAGTAATAACAACTTCTGCAGTTATTAGTTATTTATAACTATTCAAATTAACAATACAACGATAGTTGGGTATTGTTTTTTGTAATTGTATTTTGAAAATCAGTACATTTTAATGAACCCTAAATGAAACACTGAAGTATCTTCACTTTAGTGCTATAAATGATTTAGTATCTTTGCTATAAAATATAATAAATGAGATAAAATAGTGAAATATTCCATCTGTTATGCTGGTCTCAAATATGCTTACGTTTCCTTAAAAAAAAGCATGGCGAAATTAAAAGTAGTATTTTTTCAACTTGAAATTCATTGAAATTATCTTAGTAAACTTTGTAATTAAGTCGGAATAATATCCTTTTACGCTTGCATACATTTATTATAATACTAAAAAATATTTATAATATGTATCTACTTTTTTATCTCGGAATGTCCATGTTATTCTAGCGAGAGCCAGCGATTCGCTAATGAAGATATTTGGTGGTACGCTATCTGCTCTTCAATAAATATCCCCTCCCCGCCCCCGCCCGAGGCACTCTTCCGCCCCCCTCTCGCGCAAAGTCCGGTGCGCCTACACCGGCTTTTATTGCCTTCTTTGTTACAGTTTGTTACGAAATCGATACACTCTCACACCCCTTTGGTGATTAATATGTGCTCAATTTTTTTGTCGACCTCTATTCTTATGCAGGTTAAAATTATTCTTTCATTTTATAAAGACTCACAGTTATTTTTATGTTAGCTCACCGAAATATGTCGCCAAAATTATTCTAATATCGATCGAGCTTATTTGCAGAATTTTCATCACAAACAAGTGAACAAGCTGCCCATATTAAGTAACATGCGTAGCTTGGGTTCCTTAGGCAAGGTTTTAAGAAGTTGTTCCAACGTTTTAAGTATGTTGCCTGTAATTACCTCGCTGTTTAGTATAATATTTACTTACAATTCGACATCGAAGGGAATAAAAATAGGTATCGATGTGAACTAATTGCAAAAAATAAATACATAAATAATAAAATAATAAATAATTTTATTTTTTACCACACCGATAATATAACGGAAATAAACTGGTAAAAAATTTCAATAAAACCTGGGGGATGAGGTTACTGAAGCCACCTCTTCTATAAACGGTAGGCTGGTGATATTGAAATTAAGCTAAGTAAATCAGTCAACATCACCTTAAGGATCTGAATGATACATAAATACATATCATATCAGGTGACATGGTTTTAAAAATTTAAATTACAAATTAAAACTTCATTTCCTAGAAGAAACATTGTCTATTACTTGTCTATGAGGTTGTCTATGACTCGTGTGGGGACACAAGGAAAAGGCCTCGCTGTGATTTCGGACCCACACCACACATAACCGCTGATGTGGAACACACTCTCCACTGGACGAGTCCACAGTGAGTAAATGTCATTTCCCCACCTAAAAAAAAGGTTGTCTATGCCTGCATAGGAAATATGAACTTAATCAAATAAGTCACTTATGGACACACGACAGGATGCGTATGTATGTGACGTAGGAAACATTTCTTCTTACTGTTTTTGATTGTCTTTTTTGCTGCATCTGGTAACAAGACGGAATACCCGAAGCCACCGCATCCATAAACGGTCCGCTGGTGATATCGAAACTCAAGTTCACAGCACTTCACACACTTTTTACTTTACAACTGTTTTCGGTGACGAGACTGACGTGACACTTTTTGCTCGAACGCATTTTGAGAAAGACATAACTTCTTGATGCTGCACAATTTTTAGGCTCTGAGGTAGCAGCGAAACGTTTTTGTTACTAACGGTCACTGAACTGAACCTATATAAGTAATAGTGTCATTTCAAACAAATGTGCAAAGAGTATATAATCACTACGTTTTAAGAGACGGGACTCCCATACAATGAAAATGAAATCCACTGTTCTATGACAAAGATGGACTGCTCCAATACCAACCTAACCAAAATTAACAAGTACGATGCTGCCAACATAACGAACATAAAAATAAGGATGTGCTATTGTTACGATAAATAAGGTCGATAGTATAATTGACTCTATAGTCTATGGTTTTATGAAAATCCCAAAAAAAGGGCTTACATAATTTTAAATATTATTAATTGACAAATAAAAAAACAAATAATTACAATCATCGCTTTATTACTATCATACAGTTTACGGTTATCGCCGACTGACGGAGTAGCAGAGAAGCAGTGAACGAAAAAAACAATGGTTAGCTGGGTGCCATTTTGGTATATGATTTGTTCCGCCTGGTATCAGTAGTACGGTTGTACACCTCACCCGGACTGTTGAGCCCCCTTTTGTATCAGTAGTTCGGCGCTGGTGAAAAACTTTTGTTTTCTAAAGTACTGATGTATGTACACACATGACGATTGTTTTACATTTCGAAGTAAGATAAGAGGAATAAATATGTATATTAATAATAACTTTAAAAATATAAAAAAGATATATCAAATTGTAAATCAAATGCTAGGAAGAGTTACACTGTCAATCGATATGGCCATACTTAGAGCATTTGATGCACAAGGAATCTCTACAAAATACATTGATAACAAGTGGCTAATTAAATAAAGAGGTTGAATAATGGACACTTATTGAAGTTCCTTGATATTATTATAAGAGCCTTATGTGTACATACAGTACCTTAGAAAACAAAGCACCAACGCCGAACTACTGATACAAGAGGAGGCTCAACAGTTCGAGTGACGTGAACAACCGGATTACTGATACCAGGAGATTAGTTCGTCGTTCAATTGACAACGCAGGGCTGTCATGGTGGCAGACGCGGTCCTTAATGTTTTTTTATGGTACATCATCCTAACACGAACAAATCATATAGAAATTTTGGCACCCAGCTCCCTAGCCACAAGAGTAACTTCACATAAAATCTTTGAGGACTGCAGGATCTATTTATTTTTTAAGTTAATTACGGCAGTATCCAAGGTCGACGTTGAAGGTTCTGTAACACACATAAAAATTGGATTATGTCATGTATAACGTAATAATAATTTCATAAAGTAATTCAATGGATTGGAACGATACATGGAACAGCATTTCATTTGTTGTTTGTACAGGATTTTTAGCAATATGGAGAGGGAGTTCACTGAAAACTTCATCGTTCAATGGATTGGCAGAGATTCCGATACATGGAACAGCATTTCATTTGTTGTATGTACAGCTGTTTTTTTTTTCTTTTCAGTCTTGCCTGCATCTAGAAAGTAAATGAATATTGAATGTTATTTTTAGTTAAATATATAAATAAAAAAATAAAGGCAAAATAAAACTAAAACAAACCAAATGGTACATTGGGATGTATGCATGAGTTCATCTCTTACAGCATTTTTAGCAATATGGAGAGGGAGTTCACTGAAAACTTCATCGTTCAATGGATTGGCAGAGATTCCGATACATGGAACAGCATTTCATTTGTTGTTTTTTTCTTTTCAAAGTCTTGCCTGCACCTAGAAAGTAAATGAATAATAAATGTTATTTTTTAGTTAAATATACATATAAATAAAAAAGAAAGGCAAAATAAAACTAAAACAAACCAATTGGTACATTGGGGTGTATGCATGTGTTCATTTCTTATCATTCAGTGCAATAAAATCAAAAAGAAATTTTTGCCGATTGTCGATAAAAAATGGCACTGCACTATTGTTTACATTTTACATGCAACACATATGCAACACAATTTTATTCGAAAATTTGCACTAAACTCCCAATAAACTATATTACACATGGTTTTAGAACAGCAGCAAGATATAATATGTACTAACCTATCTTCATCCAGCAGGAATTGGGCCAAAAATATTCGTTTTTTATTATCAATGCGACTCGTTCTTAGGCCACATATTTCGCAGCTTACTTTCGGCATCTAGAACACTAAACACGATACACCAAATATAACACTACGAAGAAAGAGTATTTAAACACTAAAATTTTGGCAAGTTTTATAAAAATCAATACTCTGCTTGCCGAAAAATCCGAAAATAAACAACAAACAAACAAAGCAGTTGAAATGAAAGACGCCATATGCAACACATCAATATGGCCGCCGATGGTTTATTGCATAGAGTAACTTATACATACAGGTTTATTGTGGTTTTGATGTATAATACGGCCAAATTAGAGAATCGGTGATGTCTAATAACTTAATGGGTTTCGCAATCGCCTTGACTTAGTCGGGTTATTCCGGCATTACCCAATCCACCTGTTTCATACATCATTTTCTTTCCTTTGAGTTGCGCCAGCCTGCAAATGTGTTTGATGAACTTTTTTCATCTATAGTACGTATCTGAGTACTCTAGGCATCTATAGGCATGTTTTTTGTTGTGTCTAATAAAGAATAACAAAAAAAAATTCCTACAAATTTAGATAATATTACTTTGATTATGTCCCATAGATGTCGAGGATATGTCTATCACTGAGCATTTCAACCACTGAAAAGATGATTAGAGAAATCAATAAATATAAAAAATAACTCGGGCATAATTAAATAATAAAAATTTATTATTAAAAAGGCATAATTAAAGTTTAAATTGACATAAAATTAATTACGAGAAAGAATCAACGAAGACCTAAACAGGTTAGTATCTGACTATATGAACTTTAGGCAAAACCAGCAAAAGTATTTTTTAGTGTATAAAATGCTTTCAAAAGCATGTTTTAACTAATAACTCCTTGTTTTTCAGGATAATACATGTTTTATATATAATACCTATGATGTTTTTAGTTAAATAAATTTTTAGTTCTTTATACTTACAGCCAAGTAGACTTTATACAAATTTTTATTACTCGGTTTTCCAAATATTTTACTAAGTATTATGTTTAAGTTAGTTGGTAACGAAAATTGTATATTTACTTAATTATAGTTACCAACTTTAATGCCAAAAGTTATTGTTTGATATAATCGTTAATTCCCTTGTCGGTTCGCTTTAAAGCGCCGCATCTGATTGTATATATCTTTATTAAACGTGTAATTATCTTCAATCGCACTTCGTTAACAACGGATCTGGAACGATTAACACTTTCTTGGCTTTTTACTTACAACCAATCGACACGACGGCGGCGGCCATTTCGTGTAATTGTAAAACAAAATGGCGGTCGCAATATGGCTTTCGATTTGGGGTTCTCAGATGGGAGTGTTTTTAATTAAGAATGCTTCTTAAATAAGTAGTGCTTTAAAAGGAAAATATACCTATAGCTAATCTTTTAAACAACATTTATATTGACATATTACCTATTACTAGTACTTAAACAGTAAAAAATTAATTATATTTAGTGTAGGTAGGGTAGAAGTATATTTACTTTATTTATTTCCGTAATTAGCAGAATATTTAGAAGAACAAACAAATACAAAAATGTATTTGTAGTCATTAGTATTTTTTGCCAAAATATAAATAAACACAAATGACATTTCCTTGTTTTTTTTATTTTTTTATTTTCACAGTTCCATTTAAATATAAAATAACTGAAATTTGTTCTTTGTCCAATGGAATACTTTGATTTATTTTTTATTACAATTACTAATGTATTCTTTGCTACATAAACGTTTACAAATAGCTTCGTTAAATGTATAGTAATATCTTTGATAGGTTAATAGTTAACATCGAACCACACCCTAACGTGCATCTAGATGTTGTTAAGGGGATGCAAATTATAACCCTGATGGCAACAGTTGCGAAATGATCGTAGACCGTCACTAATTGAGAACCAAACGCATTATTGGATAAAGTCGTAATTAGAAGAATTTATTAGCGTAAAATGAGCAGCTTTTATCACTATTAAAACGTTTCGTTTTACAATTAAACGCAATAACGTTACCCATGCGTTTGCTTAATGTAGTTATCATTCATGCTTGTTGGAGAATCAGGTTCACTGTCCACCTGATGGCAACTAGTCAGGTGTCCTCATTGACACCTCTACTGTCGCTTAAATTGATGACATTATTGATAATATAATATAATTTCATATCAAGTGAAATTTATCATCTTGTTAGAATTATCGATACTTACAAATAAAATTTAAGTGTGTTTGGAATATCAAAATAAATAAATAATTAAATAAATACATAGGTAAATCAATGAATAAATAAATAAACTTTTTTTATTTGTTAATATCGCCAGATAGGCTCATGGTCCACTTGCGTCCATATACCTACGGTCTGTATCTTTGTTCCAGATAATCTCCGTAACGGTTGGGCCGATTTTGTCTATGTTATGACTAAAATTTAAAAAAAAAGAAAAAAAAAGAAAAATAATCACGAAGAATAGAGGTAAGAACTTTATATGGGTGTTAAACCGAAAAAGTGGCAAGCTATCATCTTTAAATGGTTCATAAATTGACCACGAAGGCGTTTGTGTAACATTGGTGTTTGGTAAGGAAGTACAAAGCCACATAGTTCATGACACCACCGTAAATCTTTACATAGTATAAAATAAAGTCGCTTCCCCAAGTCTGTCCATCAGTGTATGTAATGCATTAGATCCTTTAAACCACGCAATAGATTTTAATGCGGTTTTTACTAATCAAAAGAGCGTTAAACGAGGAAGGTTTTATATAGAATTTGAAAAAAAAAGGCTCCGAAGCCGGGAGCGGGTCACTAGTAAATTATAAAATGCTACTACATCGCCTCCTATTTAATGGTGGGTGACAAACACTTTTTCATGTATAGAGTTGGTCCTTTATGCCTTTATCTGTATTCTCCACAAAGTCAATAACAAGGCTTAAGGCTATGAAGCCTAAAGCGGTTATCACACTTTACAATTTGAAGGATTCCAATTTAGGAAATTGGAAAGTGTAATCGCAGTTAAAACAGATTGGATCCAATTTAGATTTTATCTATTTTAAATTCTATGTCTTCGATTTAGAAATCAATTTAGTGTAGCGTGATCACTAGGTTCACTACTTAGTTTCCTAAATTGGTTTAAGCAGTTATTACACTATTCAATTTGTAGGAAACCAATTTAGGAAATCGGAAGGAGTAATCGCAGTTAGAACAGATTGGATCCAATTTAGATTTTATCTATTTTCAATTCTATGTCTTCGATTTATAGTTGCATTTTTAATTAGACGAAGCCAACTGACAGTAGCTAATGTCACTTTGTAAAATAATGTTGCCATATTTAAAGTAATAGTGATGCGTTCATTTCTCGTTCAATCAGATGAATGAACAATGAGTGTGAATAGTTAATCATTTCAAACTATAAAAGAATATTATTTCTATTTTAGGACAGTCTTACAAGTTTCCTCGCAATGTTTTCCTTAATGTTTAAAACACTCGGTATTCAGTATAGGTAGATACTATAGGAACATAGTCGTCGAATCGTTGGTATGTACAAAGCACGACTAAAATTCGAACACCGTACCCAATATCGACAGTTCGGCACACTAACTATTCACTAGACAATCGAGGCAATTTCATTCATTCAGGAGTTTTTTCAATCATTCACTTTGTCACAACACTATTTTTATTTCATCAAAAACTGACAACACAGTAAACGTCAGTTGACTTCGTCTAATTAAAAATACGACTATAGGAATCAATTTAGTATAGTGTGATCACTAATTCACTACTTAGATTCCTAAATTGGATTCCTTCAAATTGTAAAGTGTGATAACCGCTTAATAACTGCTTTAGATTTAGATATGAGGGCGAGACGAGGCGAAGCGTTAGTTCGGTCGGCAGTCACAGGCCTCAAAAGCGTGATATTTTGCAGACAATCTTAACTTCATTTAATTGCACTGTATCATCGCATACTAAAATGCCCTTTACATTTTTTTTACCGCGAGCTACCGCCGCCGTAATGACATAATCGCGGTACTACACGGATGCTCCGGCTTGTTTTTATTAGAAAGAGACATCTGCGAATAACTCGCCCGCGTTACTGTACTTTATAGCTTTTTAAATGGGTTATACTTATTAAATACTTAATAATACCTACAGTTGTAAAAATGCTACTAATGATTCTATCATCATATCTATATTACGTTACGGTTTTTTATAACATTAAATTATTTTAAGTCAAATATTAAATTTAATATGGTTTGACATAATTATGTGTAAATTTATAATAATAATGCAATTAAAAGCCATTCCATTTTTTATTTTTGTTAATAGAGATTCTAATAGGAATAGCAAACATTTTTTTAATTAATATTATTATTTTGAAGTGAAAACTTCTTTAGGCGCGTTGGACATTTCACCATTGAAAAAACCATTGAACTCGCGACACTGTTACCGTAACCAACACCTCTTAAGTATGTACATATTGCAAAATAAGTCCCGACGATTCAAAAAAGTTCAAGTTTTCACTTCTGTCGGCACTCCCGGAGTGCTACTGTTTTTTTTTGTTGATATTTTGCATAAAATACTTTTTTCTTTGTAACGTGAGGTTTTCGTTTCACTTAGGACAAGAACTAACCTCAAACCAAACACAATTTTTGTAGCTTCTCGGAGATACCGAACAGTAATGGATGAAAAATATTTTATATCAAATTCAATATCATCATCATCAGCATGAGTGTGTGCGAGATTTTATCAGTTAGTCAGTATTAACTCATAAAATACACAAAAACAGGCACACACCCACACACTCGCCCATGTATATACTGATATATCATGGACACTGATAGACATATCAGATTTATATGCATTTGAAGCTGCCAGTACGTCTAGTATACTTAATACATAAATTAACAATTCAGTGAGTGCGCCGCAGGGAAATAAATTTAAAAAAATACATTTTCCTAACTAAATATGCAAATAGTAGATGCATTTTTAACAGCACTTAAATCCTTATAAGGACAGTTTAGTTGTCGGCATTAAAAAGTGGGCAATTTAAATTTTCGGTCAGTGAGTTTGAACGTAGCGTGTGTGAGTACGCAAAAAGAGAATTATAGCATAATCTATGGGATATAGGCATGCATGTTTACTAGCTATCTTTGCTTGTTGGATGATATATTTGCTTTCCAACTGTTGGAAGAATCTTAATGGTGCATTGAAGAGGCTCCGCGCATGAGACTTGGACATTTTTATAGCTAAGCACCTCCTTTTAGAGTCATAATAGTTCTTCGCGTCAGCTTTTATGCACACTTCAAATTAACGAGTGAAAATATTGTTTTATACGCGGTTAAATCGTCTGAAAGAATGTCAATTGATTGTTGGTTAAGTGTGAAAACATTTTTTGCCTATTATTCTCGCATAATTACACATTTATTTTTATAAAGATACATAAAACAATGATAAGCGAAATAACACCCAAAACATCACATCACTATAAGCTAAATCAATACTATTTACAATTAACTACAGATAAATATATTTTTTAGCAACAGTACATAAATATTTATAAACAATATTAATTATTATTATTATTATTGTAGATATCTCCTTTCAGAATATAACATAGTCATAAGATATTATTCTAAAGTAATTGAAGAGTCGAAAGTATACGTGAGACTCAACGAAAGGTTAAATTAATTATTCTGCACTTAATCAGAATAATAGAATAATTCTGTTATATGAACATGTGCGGTAAAACTATAATGAATTTGTGTTTACACTAATGTTAATTTATTAATAAATACTTAAATTATTAAAAAAAAGTTAACAAAAAAACTATTCGTCAAGGATTGGGTATAGTTAAATTAGAGGATGTCGGGGTTACTCTGATATATCGAGTCAGGAATGCGGAGATCTGTATATAGATAGACGACAGTCAAAAAAATAAATAAATAATAAAATAAAGTACCTAAGTTGGAGTGGCAATGGGTAGGACATATAGGGGTACGGTCACTTGGGATCTGAAGGTCGTTATGCAATAATGCTAGCTCTTATATTACTAATCACTTAGCTAAACTTCACCTTAGATCATATGTCCTTTTTCTGAAAGAAAAAAAAGTCAAGTCCTTACTGTCGAATTCTCGACCACTTCTTAGAACATATCAGCTTCTCAAACTTTAAAAAGCCTTAATGTGTACGAAAATCAACTATTTTAAGTTTTCAGGTTAGTAATAATTATACTTAATATTTTTAAGTAATTATTAAGAATCAATCAAGAATCTTTATTAAAGACTATTACTTAACTATATTAAATATTTATTATCTAAACACTTATCTGATTATGAAATAAGACAAATGCAAAAGCTACACTTAACTTAAAAAGATAATATGTACTACATACTCACATATACACATACACATTCACGCATACACATACACTTACACATTATTCTATAGATAGTTTGACAATGGTTGTAGTTCTAATTTTGCCTAAGTTTTGAATGCGGTCATGTAAGAGCGGAGTCTCCTGATACAAGTATTTTTCCTACACCTAATTTGTACCTTTTTTTTTTTTTTTGTCGAGGAGAAATCCTTTTATTGATCCCCTGCCGCTTGCTAGGCGACAGGGGTATGTGGGGGTCGACAGTATACTCCGCGTTGCTCACGTAGCAGGCGGAACTGCCCCTACCCACTAAAACTCCCCGGTGTCTCCTCGCCCGTGAGTGAGGGGTGGACGGGCTCTGGCGAACCAACTGCTCCGACCCACCCCCCTCGGGCAACCTAGCCATTGCTGGCTAGGGTAACGCCAACTGGGGGGATTGCCCGGAGACACCCGAGCAATCCCCAGACGTAGGGGACCCGTGCAGGCACACACAGCTAGCAACTGTGTGCGCAGGTCCCCTAGGACATTTGAAGACGGGCTGGTGCCCGCCCTCTCCTGCCCGGCCGTCTACGAGATGTTAATGGGGGACTCAATGGACACCGCAATGTCCATTGGCTCCCCCACCGTCAAAAAAGAGGGCGGGACAAGTCCCGCCCGACCGCCAACTAGAGCAGGGGACCAGGGGCCACCCTCCATGGCCTCCCTGTTCCCCTGAACTCCAACTAAAAATAAAAACAACAAAAAAAAAAACCCCTGGCGACAGAGGCGAGAAGGCAGAGGGAGAGATACCAATCCCGCCCCTGTCGCCAGGAGAACGCCGAAGAGGACGGAACAAGTTCCGCCCACCCTCAACAAAAACCCTGGCAGCAAGCTGCCAGGGGAACCTCCGATGTGCGCTCCGCTACGGGCTTGGTGTCTCAAACCCGCTCGGAGCGCACGGTGTGGGCCTTCTTGGTCCCCTCGCCAAGAACTGGCGAGGGTTAAGCCCCCCCACCACGTCAAGGTCGTGGCCCACCTGGGGGGGACACCTAATTTGTACCTAGGCTTACTAAGTCGCTCAAAACTTACTTTCATTTCGTAATAATTAGCCGTAGCGACAATGTCTGATGATTTTACAGAGCATTGTTTTTTCTTAAAAGTAAAGCGGTTATCACACTTTACAATTTGAAGGAAACCAATTTAGGAACCTAAGTAATGAACTAGTGATCACACTACACTAAATTGATTTCTAAATCGAAGACATAGAATTGAAAATAGATAAAATCTAAATTGGATCCAATCTGTTCTAACTGCGATTACACTTTCCAATTTCCTAAATTGGAATCTTTCAAATTGTAGAGTGTGATAACCGCATAAGCGTACCATATTGCCGCGACCACTATGTGTCATCATTAATTACATTATTGTACAAGTTTTTTCATTTGGCTTTTGTTAAATTATAAATAATTGCAAGTGTCAATGCGAGCGATTAGATTTTCATTTAATGAAACAATGAAACGTCAACGCGGTTTTAAAACAATACAGTTATCTAATTAAATGTTAGCAAACAAAAAGTGTAGATATCTGCTATACTAGCGTGTCGCGGCCGACGATTAGAGGGTTGAGGCTTGGCCCGTGGCACAAGCTGAAGCGGTATTAAAAGGGATCAATACCGCTTCAGCTTGTGTTCGTGGACGTTAGAGTCTTCCGTAGTTCAAGTTGTCATTACAGGAAAACATCACCACTCACCTTAGTTTTCAACATTGCAAAACTTACGACTAAAAAATATGGGAATAGGAAATGCATGCGCTGTGTTCAGACTTCATTTGTTTTATTTTACTTTATTTTAATGGCAAACCGACAGCTAATAAAACTCGAGAAAAAACTAAAAATAATGCTCGAGGAATAGCACTGTTCATATGCAAATTATGCTTGCTTTCTGTGTAATATTTTTAAATGCCCCTATAAGGAAAATGAAAAAACCGACTTGGACGAGTGCTCCTTTTATACCTACTAATTAATTTAAAGAATAATCTATTAACACAGATTAAATTACTAGATTTTATTTTATTTGGAAAAAAATTAAATTTACATAATATTAATTTATAAATAAATCTAATATAATTAGTTAAACCTTTTTTTCTCTGGTCTCCCAAATCCAAATCGCTAATAACTTGTAAATTGCTACTTGCGATGCAGCGCGACAAAAACTCACCGGACCTGTTGTAACGGCCGCCGCTGCGCATCAACCCGCGACACCATCTCCACACTTATATAGAGTTGATATTACTCCAATTAGGTAACATGTACCCTTGATATAGCCCTAGTCCTATCCCGTACTACGGTGACAATGGATAATTAAATTATAGCCTTTACACTCTGAGGAAGAATAAACCATTACAAGAGTAAATGAAATGTCACATACAATTCACTAGAAAAGAAAGATGTCAGATCTGACAATCAAAGGTATTAAGTTCAATTCTTCGCAATGTTAACATCAAGTCATCAACATTCATAGTTTAATATTGTGTTGTGTTAATTTATTTATGATGATAATTGTTGAAGATGTCGCAAAAAAATAAAGCCATTCGGGAATTGAAAACGCTACCTAATCCGTTTGAGATATAACAAAACAATGTATGCTGGAATTGTTACTCTGTTATAAGTCTACAAAACAAGTTCGCGATGGCATACGTCTACCTTTAAAGGATAACTTACTATTCCCATTCTAACTTCTAAAAAATGATCACATATAATGTTGTATTTGGAAAATCTATTTAGAGGGATACCATATAAATCATTATCAAATTAAATACGTTAATTACCCCAATCATCTGGACTCGCTTGATGCAGCCACTACTTTTTTTTAAGTGAGGAAATCTGCGAATCAGATCCCCACCGACCATGGGGATATCGGTGGGGTATTTGGGACTTCTATCCACTAAAACCCCACGGTGTTTCTTCGCACCCGCACATTTTGGACGGGACTTTGACAGTTGAGCCTTCAAACTGATGCTCCGCCACGAGCTCCGATGATCGGAGTCCGCTCGGAACACACGCACGTGGGTCTTGTTGGTTCACCAGCGTCAATCCGATCAGCCAAGCAAAGGCCGATGACTCCACCGGCCCCTGCAACCGCCCCTGGATTGCCGCGCGTTAAGCCTCTCCACCACTACACGATCATGGGGGGTGGGGGTGGGGGGGGGGGGGGGGTTGTATGCAGACTGTCTGCACAAAATTTAAGTACAAGCTGTCTGTCGTCTAAGTGAACCTTAGACCTTATAACCTTAGTAATATTTTGTAAGCGTGTTTTAAGTAGCTTTTAATAGCTCTATATAATTAAATATCTGTAAAATAGTTTGTATGGAGCATTAGTATGAAAATCAGTTGCAATTAGTTAAATAAGCGAGCTTGTTTGGTCCTGTATTAATTGCTATATTGATGAGTTACGATTCGTAATTAGTAATTACACCGCGTCTCGCCTGAACAGATACATAGTTTCTTCTCGGATGGAACGGGGTCAAACAGCTGATCGCTTGTTCCATCATTTTTTGTCAAGCTATTATAGCAGTACAGATGTACTATGATACTTATACTGCAACGTCAATTATTTATAACCTGTATTAAATCACTCATTATTTGTTTAGTGAAATTCTGTTAATCTGAACTATTAAATTTCTATACTTTTATTACTAAATGATTTTTTTTTTGTTATTGTGATTATGAGTAAATATGAAAGAATTCGATTACTTCGTTATTTATATAACTAGAATATTTCTTAATATGAGCATAGCGAGCATAAAAATGTTTACACATAAAGGCTTTCGTAAGTTTGCAAAAAACAAATTGAGAAGCTCATATTTTTGAACAAAGATAGACGTAAATTTGCAATTATAGTTGGAATTAAAAAAAAATTTTTTTAGAGGATTACGTTAAATATACCTATGTTTCAAATTTTGGTGTATATTTCAAATTTAGTTTTCGTTGTGCGTGGACAGTCATTCAGGACAAATAATTTAGTCCTGACTGACTATAGATTTATAATTGGGGTTTTATGAAGATCTACCCTCATGATCATTTCTGTACCCAATAAAAATCTTCCCTTAATAAAAGCCTAGAAATTTATTTTTAAAATTATTCACATAATTAAAACGACCGGTTTATTGTTCAAATGAGGTTCTTTTTTATTTCTTATTCTTTTTCTTTTTTCAAATGAGCTTGGAAAATATTACTGTTAGACTAAAGTGTGCATTTTGATTGTACAATTCCGCATATTTATTTCACAGGTTGCAATTAACATGAATGGGATGCTCATTAGTGCTTCCTTAATTGGTTTATAGATGTTTTTAACTATTTTTTCAAATCGCCAACCGGTGTAGTAGATGACAAGCCGCTGTCGACGATGCCTGCAGGGCGCAAGACAAGCTTCACTAAGGGAATAAACGAAGCGTTTCAAATAACTCCCCACAGAGTGGTTATTAGCGAATTACTTATAGAATTATTTCTGTAGTCTTTCCCTTTTTAATAACATAGGTTAGTATTAAAAAAAACGTACAGTTCAAAAACCGTTTAGGAGTATAAAAATAAATCAAACTGATAAAAAATTCATTATATTGTTCGTAAAATCTAATATATAAAATTCTCGTGTCGCGGTGTTTGTTGCCAAACTCCTCCGAAACGGCTGGACCGATTTTGATGAAATTTTATGTGCTTATCGGGTAGGTCTGAGAATCGGCCAATACCTATTTTCTATACCCATGTTAAGGGTGGTCCAAAATTTTTTTTTAATTTTTTGGCAAAACAACGTTTGCCGGGCCAGCTAGTAATATATAAATAACAATTATTGTCTTTGTTATGACTTATTACTTTTTTAAGTTAAGGTCCACTTGGATTAAGTTAAGCACAGGCTGATGGTAGGTGGATACCGTCGCCTTTAACACAAGCAACGCCACAGGTCGTAGTAGTTTCTTAGTAAATATATTAATCAATAATCTGACTATAAAAAACTGGCACGTCTGTGATATTTCTTTCTTTAAGAAAAACGTAAAGAAAAACAAAATTTGTAAATGAGCCTGTGACATTACTCATATAGAAACACTTCTAAGTCTAAAATTCAATGTCTATACTCTACTTGCTCCAGCACAGCACAAAACTTAATAATAATGATGTATGTACTTATTGTAAATGACTATACATGCTTGTACTTAAGCAATTAAAAAAAAAAGTGTTCTTAGGACGTGTTGTTGGGAGTTTCTTCGCAGCTTCTTCTTCCAGCACTAACATATTCCGAAGCTTGCATGTAGTTTCAGACATTACATTCAAAAAGAGAAATTTTATGTTCCAATTTTGAAATAAAATATTTTGAATTTTGAATACTATGCACAACTGGTTTTCTTTGTTAATTGAAGTGTAACGACATTTGAAATAGGTTGTAGAGTATGAGAGTGCACAATACGTCATTTAATAATAATAATAATAATAATAAATCATTTATTAGATGTAAGTTTTTACAAAACATTTACCCTCGTCAACATTATTTTATATTTACAAACTACCACCGGTTCGGAAAGCTGCTTCTAGGGGGAAGAACTCGGCAAGAAACCCCCTAGTTGCTCTTTTCATAAATCAATTAATCAATTTACAACAACACGTAACAATACTTAGCTATCTATTAACACCATATTCAACTCCAAGGACGTTCATCATTTATATAATCTAATATTCTATAATAACCCTTTTTGCACAGGGTTTTCTTAATATAAACTTTAAATTTATTCGTAGATAATTGTTGTATATTAGCAGGAAGCCTGTTGTAGAAGCGTACACATTGACCCATAAAAGAGTTGCTAACCTTGTGAAGACGAGTTTTATGCAATTGAAGCCTATGCTTGTTTCTAGTATTCAAACTATGAACATCACTATTTCTACTGAAAGTGCTAATATTTCTGTGAGCAAACAAAAGATTTTCAAAAATGTATTGTGAGGCTACAGTAAGTACATTTATTTCCCTAAACTTATCTATTAGCGAGACCCTGAGACCGAGCTTGTAGATGGCACGAATAGCCCTTTTCTGTAACACAAATATAGTGTTTATATCCGCAGCATTACCCCAAAGTAAAATACCGTACGTCATTACACTATGAAAATAACTGAAATATACTATCCTCGCGGTATTTACGTCAGTAAGCTCACGAATTCTTTTAACAGCATAGGCAGCCGAACTTAATTTAATGGCTAGTTTATTAATGTGTGGTCCCCATTGTAGTTTAGAATCTACATTTATACCTAAGAATACAGTCGACTCAACCAGCTCAATGTCTTCGCCATTTACGTGAACATTATGATCAATTTGTTTGACATTTGGTAAAGTGAATTTAATACATTTTGTCTTTTTATTGTTCAACGAAAGATTATTAACATTAAACCAATCAATAACCTTAGACATCGCCAAGTTAACATGCTCATGATACTTTCTACGGTTAACTTTAAAAAGCAATGACGTATCATCTGCGAATAAAACAATATCATGATCGTTAACATAATAAGGAAGGTCATTTATATAAATAAGAAAGAGTAACGGACCCAGAATAGAGCCCTGCGGGACACCCATAGTCACTAATGATCCCTGTGATCTAGTCTCACCCACATTGACACTCTGAATTCTATTACTCAAATATGATTTCAAAAGATCCAAAGCTACACCTCTAATACCGTAGTGTGAAAGTTTCCCGAATAAATTTTCATATTTAACACAGTCAAAAGCTTTGGATAGGTCGCAAAATATACCCAAAGCATCCTGTCTATCCTCCCAAGCTTCATAAATAAACTTCAGCAATTTTACTCCAGCATCAATAGTGGAGCGACCCCTTGTGAAACCAAATTGCTTATTAGACATAAGGTTATTCGATGAAAAGTGAGAGTACATTTGATTAAACAAGATTTTTTCGAAAATTTTACTAAGAACCGGAAGCACTGAAATCGGGCGAAAGTTTGAGATGGCAGGCAGGCCAATAGTCTACTTGATGTGGTTACGGTCGCCTATAATGACATGCAGTCTTGTATGTGTGCGAAACATCATTTTTTTATTAATGAAAACAATTTCTAAGGTTTTTTAAATAAATACAAAGACCTTTTTTGTATTTCTTGTTTTTGTTTAACATATGGAGGTTAACATAGGAATAACACATTATTTAACACAGACAGGCTATTGGTCTATTTTATGTTATTCAACACGAAAAGTTGTTGCTTATACTTTGCCGATCTTGATAGGATAACATATAAGTAACATATAAGTAATAGGAAAGGGATTTTTTACTTAGTTTCAGTCTTATCTAGTCTCAGTGATGGTCTTACAGGGGTTGAAAAGAAGAGCACTCTTGTTGAGTTTTTATATTAATAGCCCCACAGTCACGGTATTGGGAATTGTCATGCAATCTGTTTGTTCATCATTAAAAGGATTAAAAATATTTTTTTTTTCAATACAAGCTTTTAATGCCGTTTCGCAAACATCTACTTGTATTTCCACTTAACTTCTAACACTAATTTGTCGGTTTTTACATCCGTTCCTGCGCTCGAGGGTACACGCCTAGTTGCGGCGACCTTTCGCGTTTTCAAATCACCTGTTTCTCACAAGTGGCAGCCCCTAATTAGCGTTGAAGAGTTCATAATATTTACATATTATAATTGTTAAATAGTTCACAGCATTTGCGCGTGTGTGGTCTGGAAATGTAAACGTACTAACTGTTTCAGTTAGTGGGAGAGCGAACGTGATAATTGTATTATAACGCGACAACTTTGCGGAGAGCTCTGGCACTTTTACCCTTTTACTTGAAATTTTCATTTATAATTGTACACGAGTCCGTTGGATGAGTGGTTAGGCTTGCCTTAGGTAACTCTCTGTTCTAGGGTTCCTGGGTTCGAAACCCGGCAGTGTCAACTTTGGAAATGTATCATTAAATGGACCGTCAGAATTCTGCCTAAATTTACCTACATAAAAGTTCTCGCAAACAGACACTTTAATTTTTTATATATATATTTAATACTAGCTGACCCGGCAAACGTTGTTTTGCCATATAAATTTTTTTTTGGGTTGGGCCACCCTTATCACTTAGCGGTATAAAAAATAGTTGGCTGCGCAACATGGAGTACCAAAGTTAAGTACAAAGTAGACAAAGCGATCACGTGCATTGATGTACGTGATCGATTTCACACTAGAAGCGGCTACTGAAACAACGCTTCTGATACTATCTATAATTATGAAACAATTATTTGCTGTTTAATTACGGTAGTAAAGCCGTACTTTGGTCTACCGTGTGTACGGTGTGGTGAGTGGTGAGGCAGTGCATTGTACTGCTAATCGGTTCTGTTGCTATGGTAACATATTTTATATATTTACATAGGGTTCCAATGTGACAGG
The DNA here is from genome assembly GCA_936446665.2 of Synanthedon andrenaeformis. Taxonomy (NCBI): domain Eukaryota; kingdom Metazoa; phylum Arthropoda; class Insecta; order Lepidoptera; family Sesiidae; genus Synanthedon; species Synanthedon andrenaeformis. The sequence goes on along the minus strand of OW387786.2, from coordinate 1,137,105 downwards.
AAGTATTTTAAATGTGACAAAAAGTGTTCCTGTAATTTTGCCCTTATTTTTTACTTCAGACAGGCTAAATGTCCACTTGATCGTAGGGTAGGAATCAACACAACAGGTGTTGCAAGAGCGCTGCCGAAGCTCTGTCCTAGGATTAAGGAAGCTCTAGCATTCCTTACTGTCCATCGAAACACAAAAGCACATATGCTGTATCACTGTGGTCTTTTGTAAGTTCACCTAATAATAATGCCTGGTTTCTGCCGCCAGACGGGCTGCCCAAGTGACTTCGTATCGCAGTGTACCCTGTAACATATATTAATTAATTCATTCATTCATTATTTTCCTTCTCAAATGCATAACCCTAACAATATTACTTACGCAGTTCAGACTGCTAACAAATACATAAGTTTTATTAGATAATACTTTATTAGAACATCATGTCATCAATTTGCATGTCCGCACGGCTCACAAGCGATATCAAATAGATTACACCTGTATTACGTAATTAATTATTGTAGGAACATAGTAACAGGCAAATGAGCTGGGCGTATAATTCTGTGTACATGTGCAATAAATCTAGTTTATCCGGTAAATTGAAATCCCCGACGCCGTCACGCATGCGCGCGCGATTTGCATGCGTCCGCGCATACACGCTCTTCATGTGACCACATCTTTTTTGTGAAAAACTGGGGTCACCACATTTTTCTATTAAGACCTGGATATTCGAGCCTCTGAATCGACTAGGCTAAAACTGAAGCAGGCTGAGAAGAAAGAAGAAGCTTTTTTTAATAAGAATATTGTAGAAAAACTGTTTTGAGAATATTGTTCTAAATTTTTGGATATCATTTTTCGTGTGTAAAAGGTGTGATATGTTTTAATTGTGACCCAAAAAATGAAAAAAAAAATATATATCCACGTTTTCGAAATCTTTTGTGTATGATCTGGTGTAGTTGTGAATAACGTGTTTTGAACGGTAAAATCATCAATTTTCTGCGATCAAAATTAAGAATATTTAATTGTTTGCCGTTGAATTAAAAATAAAAATAGGTTGACTTTGAATATTATTGATTGTTGACCACTTGATGTTAGGCGACAGTACCACCTAACATCAAGTGGTCCATCATCCTACTTCTCACACTTTTCATAGAAAACACCTTTTTTTTAAATACTTTTCATAGAAAACACTTTATTTTTTAAAAAAACTTTATAGAAAACATGTTATTTTTTAAAAATAAGGTGTTTTCTATGAAAAGTGTGACCAAAATGCTTACTTACACAATTTATTATTCGGTGTTGACTTCATAATTTTGGTGTCTGTCTCTTCTGTGACTCGCTACTAGCTTAATAAGTTAAAAAAATCTATAAATCTAAAAATTATAATCTAGAAATTATAAAATTTTAAACTAAACATATTCACCGCTTCACAACAAAACCATCACTAATTAGTATTGATAACACGGCGTTGGTAATTCAAGCGGACTCTACTCCGTATCTTATCAATGTTTTTTTTTTCTTATTTTACATAATTCTTATTCATAGACACCCTACCGTATTCCGAGTGCAGATGTGTGCGCGTATGTAACGTTTTGCGCCAACTCGATTCTTACACAACATTTTACTTTAGTATAGTGTTAAGTTTATGCATACTTTGCATACGCTTATTGTAACAATTTCTGTATTAGGAAATTGTAATCAAGAATATATAATTACGCAGCCTTTTTAGTAATCCGACGGCTGTTACGTGAAAGATGATAACTTGAATATTCTAATTTTATAGGAGAGCTGTAGGTAGGTACAATACAAGATATATTTATTTTTCCTTATTTGCATGGAGGAACCTTTGAAAATCATTTGAAACTTAACGATATAACAATTTTAAAGCCAATTAATGTTTCTACCTTTTTATATTTTTCATTTGAAAAAAAAAATGTATGAATGAAATGAAATACTTAGGCGGTAAAGTATTAAGTAATAAATAAAATTTATTTAACTATACATTTTTTTATTCAACTATACTTTATTTTCTAAATCTAAACTAACCTAATATGGCTGACGATCAATTGATAAACTATTTATGAAAACAAAAAAATATTACTGTATTCTTTTTTAAAGTGTCTGCATTGTGACCCGACGTATTGGGTCACAGATAAACCTTTTTATACCAGGCAATATCTTAGAAATTAAACGCGAGACGGGACTCGCTTAATGCAGCCACCTCCTCCCACGCTCCAACACCCGCTGTCGTGCAAAATTGTATCTGCAAAGCCGGGAGCAGGTCGCTAGTAAAGTAATAAGGGATTAGGATTTATAATCTCTAACACGTTTCTTGTAGTGGCTAGTAACCCTAGCTTTTAACCAAACGGTCGCGGGTTCGAATCCCGCTAGGGGTAAATGTTTATGTGTTAACATTTTACCTTTGTACCTGTCATGGATGTTTTGTATTTATATTATAATATGTATTTATTTACAAAAAAAAAGTAATCTATGTAGTATATCAACTTTCTGGTATCCATAATACAAGCATTAGTCGCTTAGTGTGGAACTAGATGGTACTGTGTGCAATGTGTGAAGATATTTATATTTATTTATTCATTAAAAAAAAATCTCTAACACACGTACCGAAATACAAAAACACATGATATGCTGTCCTCTGTCAAGAGGGTGGTTACTGCCGCCAGAGGGGCTGTAAATTAATAATAGCAGACCTTAGTGTGCCCAGCCACTACTGATTTTATTGACACTTTGACTTTTTCCGTTTATTTGGGTTCAGTGACAAAATAATATTTTGAAATTTTAAATTTTCAAGATACAACATTTTATATGTTAACCGTCTATGGATAACAAACAATTCACGCTTCATACCTCATTGGGATACCTTTTAAGGCTTTAAACACAACTTGCGCCAGTAAGTTAAAAATCAATTATTTCTCCCAGTATTTTTTTTTCATGCTAATTATATTGTTGCTGTCAACTACAAACAACCTAACATTAAAAATTTATTTTAATATATGGCTTTCACAGAATATTACTTTGATAATTACAGCTGTGTCTATTAGGGTTTTGCAAATTTATATTCTAAGTAGAATCAATAAAACGTTTCATGAAAGCTGCAGTTGACAACTGAATATACAAAAAGGTACTTTGCCTTGAAACGACATATGAATACAAAATTAAACGCTAAATGTGTACTCGAGAATGGCTGGAACAGCGATCTTAGAATGGACCAATTTGGCTATTAATTTTTTTTTTTAAATATTCCTTGAAGTCCGTGAAAGGAAAAGTTTTTTTTATTATTTTCTTTTTGTTTAAATTACTCCTCAGCAGTCAAATCACAGTCGAAATCTTTTGACAGAACGACATCTATCGGTTGAGCTAGATTTTAATATTTATTTTAATAATAAAAACTTTGATACGAATTCCCAATTATTCTTACGCTGTATGAAAATTCAAATTAGTAATGGAGGGGCATGGGGCACACATCATTTTGTAGTCATCATTTGCAGGAGATCAAAATGTGATAAAAGCACATGTGCTATCGAGAATCTAATTTTGTCACGTTACTACCCTACAACTTTTGATTTATTCGTTATCAAAGGCACCAGTGCGACCACTCTCATGTGTATGTAGGGCTGAGATGTTAAGGAATTTTAAAACCAACAATCTTAAAGCTATGTAAACATTTTTATTAACATTTTAGTATATGTTAAATGAACATTTGAGTAGCTGAGTTGCTAGTTTTTTTGAATACGTAGATTTTTTTACAATTAACGACCTCAGCCAACCCTGTTATAAAATAAACGATTAGCATCACTTATAATTTTCTTCTACGTCTTTTTTAACTCTGTCAGTTTCAATATTGACTTTACCTGTACCTTTAAATACCTGTAAAAAAAATAACGAATCTTAAATCATAGTCCAGTTGTCCAGTTGGCATTGGCCACCCCTTAAATTTTCCTAATATAGGCCCAGTCAGATACAGCCTGGATCTAGTATGTGGAGGGTCCTTGTGGATACTATGTCACTAATAGATGCTTGCCAATTGATGACTCGTATTTCTACGGACCTCTTCATTTAACCCTCTTCACAGCTCGTGCTACTTTGAGCTTTCTTACAAGGCCTATAGTTAAAGACCACGTTTCAACACCATAATTCCAGTTAAAGATCTATTTCAGGACTTTTGGGCCGACATATGAATAGTTTAATGGTCCAATCGTAAAAAACAAAAAGTGGGTGAATAAATGAATAACACCACATTTGCTAGGTATATACATTTATATAACGTTATATAGATAATTACAATATACATTATGTAAAATGAGCGAGCGCACGTATTTACATCATTGTATGGCGAGGAAAGCGCGTGTTACGTTTTCGTGTTTCTTTATTTAAAAGAAATACAACGAAAACAGAAAACCAAAAGTCTGCTAAAAAGGAGGTTGTCACAAACAGATTGATTTAAAATCAGGTGGAACTATTATTTTTATGTAATGTAAAATGAAACTCGATTGTATTATATGTAGATAGCCACGTTTTAAATGTCATAAATAATGATAGGTGGTTTGGTCGATAAATCGAACCGAATTCCGGAACGACTATGGATCGAAATCTCCCGAGTCCCGTGCTCGCAGTTAGCGGGTCGCTAATTCAGGAGTTCGCCTTTTATTTATGTCTTTATACGTGCCGACGATAGTCCCTAATTACGCCGCCGACGCAAAAACACTAATCGCGCATCATGCACAAAGTAGACAATCTCGTGACGATACAACACTACCTTTGAATACACTCAAAAACCAATCGAAACTGACTAGTATTAAAATTCAATTTAAATTTTTAATTGAACTGCACTTGTGACGTTTCTACTCAGAAAAATGTTAAAGAATTAACACGAAAAAGACGCAAAGGTTCGAAATAATGTCATTGAAAATAATGCCTTAACGACGTCGGTATATAATTGTTATTGTATTACACTTTTACTTGTAAAGCAGTTAAGTCTTTTAGATTTAATTTTCATTAATTAAACTTATAAGTGAAATATATACTTTACGATGAAGAAGATAAGGTTCAATTCAGATAGGAGTTGTGGCATGGAGTTGTGACGTTTTGGTGTTGCGTTTAGAAGGGTTGCGCGGGAGAAGCGTTAATGAGCGCGGGTTCCGTCGGATTCCTTTGCAGCAATGTTAGTATATTGGCTTTTGTCGGCGCGTTACCACTTTTTCTGATCGCCAATGATAACAATGAGCGGTGCTGTGAAAAGTGGGATGCGAAATTTTATACAGATAACGTGCAGTGAGATTATTCGCAGTTAATTAATTAACTTTGCTTTTTACACTACACAATATTGTTTTAATGAAAAAATTTGTGAGGCTGCACTCGTATCAGATTTTTGTAAATTCATGTCATGCCGAAACTTTTGTACCTACTCCATTTTAAAGCAGTTTAATAGCTTGAAGGGTCATGACCCTTACCCTTTCCTTTCCTCCTAGCCGGGCTAACGAGACCCCATTTCAAATTTATAAGCTATTTAAACGTGAATGTCGCAGAAGATACTCCAGACGATCCTCCTCCAAGAGTGGAAGGAAAGGCTGGCGGAGCCCAGTGCAGGCCACTAGACGATTGAGGCCATTCTTCTTTCTTTCTTTCTTCTTTAACTTTTTTTTCTTAATTTTTTTTTTTCTTTTTTATTATATCATCTACCTAACACATTATTGTTTTTTCATTCTCTTTTATAAATTTTAGTTCTTTTCGCAATATGAGTTAATTATTTTCATTAGGTACTAACTAATATTATCTGTCTATGGATTTATATATTTAACATAATAAGTATACGTACTTATTATGTTAAATATATACTTATTAGTTAGGTAGACCGGTTCTGTAATAATTATCTTAATAACTTCCGCATAGTTGTTCAGTGGAAAGTCATATATCAGAAAGTCTATTTCCGTTCGCATGAAAATTTACTATTTCACCAAGGTGTTTATTAGCCGGCCCGAGCCCGATCGCCTCATGCTCACAGACAAACACACATATACACCGTACTGTAAACGTAGTGATGTGATATGTAGACTATTTGTATATAAAATAAATCATATACAAATGAAAATAAAAACTATACACTAAAGAAATCAAACTGAACGACTTTTCAAGCAAATATTTGGCGGTTGCAAGTAGCTATGTATTCTGTAGTCATAAAGACTGGTCAGATGGTTGGCGGTCGTAACCACTGCGTATAGAAGATCAACACAAAATGGCAACATATGCAAGAGATGTGAGGTGCGCTGACTTATTACATAGTGAATTATTACATACTGAAATAATAGCTCCTCTTTTACACACATAGAATAATACACCATAGAGAGTAATACTCCTCTTTTACACACATAGAATGATACACCATAGAGAGTAATACTCCTTTTTTACACACATAGAATAATACACCATAGAGAGTAATACTCCTCTTTTACACACATAGAATAATACATCATAGAGAGTAATACTCTTTTAATATGTGTAAAAGAGGAGCTATAATTTCACAAAGGTATTCTGTATTGGCGCCAGACGGACAGGTCATTTTAAGACTATTGAAGGAAGCATGTACTGCCAATACAATGCTCTTTCCGGCTCTTATTTCTCTGCTAACTCTTTTAGAGACACGTTATCAATGCCTCCTCCGAATCGTGATCCTCAAACGGAGTTAAACAACACTAATTGCGATTCAGTCGAAAGTATTTATATTGAAATATCCATCGCGTTATTGCGGTGCATTTGTTAAGATATCGATAACTACAGGGGTGTGGATAAACGTGCTACTTTTAATATGATTTATAAGCAAATTAAACGAGTTTTCTCGGGGGGATATAAAATAAAATAAACGTATTCGTATTCGTATCTACAAAACGTATCGGATATTCGAATTCGAAAAATGAAATCCATCGCCGTATCTTGCATGCATCTCTCTCATTGTCACTTGTCATGCAATGTCAATGTTTTTATGTCGTCTTTTATGTGATACTATGTTCAACATCGTCATTTTCAAAACAAAATCTCTAATAGTTCACTGCCTTATTTATCGTCGAAAAAACAAATGCTAAAATGTCGAAATGTCGAAATTTACTAAGTGCAGCAGCTAAAATATGTTATGTTCAAAATTTACTCTATTATCAAAGTATTTAATAATAAACTATGGCGTTACTATAGGCGACGGAAGCTACCTGTCATCAACTGGACCTATCCATAAAAAAAGCAAAACAAATAATAAATAGTTTGTAATCTTATTACCTACAGAGAGCAAAGTTATGACTACAGTGTTTCTGCTTAATAAAATAGAATCGATTCTTAGGAAGTCGTTGATAAACACGAGACGGGACAGGATGCATTACTGCTGACCATAGTTTTAAGAACAATCCACTTGCGTGTGGCCCCATTATGTTTGAATCAACCATATCATAATTTAGTATATAATACATTCTTAGAAATTGTCGGATCATATAGGTATCATCAATACTAGTAATAAATCTGTAAAGGTCGGTCATGGAGTAAGTTACTTTGTTTTCAGATATCGTGTTTATAGGCTCTATACATGATACTGAAACTATATTGACGATTTTTAGAATTTTTTTCTGTATGTATGTATGTTCCTCCATAACTCTGAAACGAATTAACTGATTTTCATGAAACTTGGTAGATAAACATTTGGACGTACGGGACACAGGATAGGCTACTTAATATTTTTCAACGCGGACGAAGTCGTGGGCACCAGCTAGTTTACGAGTGAATATCAAAAAAATTGTACATAAGAAAAAAGCTCGGTGTCCTCATATTAATACGGGTGTAAAAAAATCCAATGGTGAATAAATAAGTCGTATTTTTAAAAAAGCGCTTCAATATTCATTTTTGGTATATATAAATACCAGATCAACTGAATTAGACTAAAGGAATACAATAAAAATCAAATCTAACGAAGTGAAGTTTTTTTTTGTCATACAAAAAAGGTAGTGTCTCCCATGGTCCTTTTTAAAGAAAAATTAATAACTTTTTTTTAATCCATCGAACACAGTTTTTTTTTAATAAAGTGTACTTGGAAAACGATCACTGTGCATAAGAAACCTTTTTATTTCTTTAGAGACGTTATAATAAATAAGAAAACTGAAGTAAAACTGATGTCTCCATATTTCGTAACCTTGTGTGACGACCTTTGTGTGACGAATTATGTGTCCTGTTATACACTTTCGGAAGGCATCCGTATTTTTTTACATCTGGCAACACTCGATTTACCACCAACCTCACAAAACAAAACGTCAGCCATCTTACTTTTGCTGTATTGCTCTGAATTTGTGAGGTTACCGTTTTGTCGCATTTTAAAATATTTGTTTGTGTTACGCTATATCTCAGGTAAGTTTAATGATTTTGCTACAGATGTATTATTTTATAATACTATTTGTAATAAGTAAATCGTGCGATAGACAAGAATTGTGAAAATCTTTTTACTTTGTGTGTTGCGCGTGGTTTTTTGTTTTGATAGGTTAAATTTTGCTTCCAATGGGTGACGCCACACAAGAAAAAGGGTGCATACACATTGGCAATAATTATATTCCATTGTGTTTCTTTTGTGTGACATACAATTGTTTCGTTTTAAAATGTTCGTTGAATACATTTATATTGTATATTTCTACATTCAAAATATTAAATTTATATGAATAAAAATGCATTGTGAGCCATTAATTCTTGATTCTTTCGTATAAAAATAATGTTGTTTTTTTTAAACCGACTAAAAAAAGGTGGTTCTCGTTTATATGTATCTTCGCGATTTTATTCTACTGATCCGATTTGAAAGTGGTTTTCGCCATTCGATTGCATATTATTTCGTTAAGCCAACGCTCTTACTGTAAATAAAAACACCACGCACGTCTACGAAATTGCCCATGTATAGACTCTGCACTAAAAAGCCTTAACTATAAAAAGGAAAAAGAACGGAAAAGACAATGACAAAACTTTTTTTAAGGAATAATAACTAAAACTCTTACCGAACTAAAACAAAAAATATAAAAACATCATAGGCTTAGACCAATTTACATTACCTAAATAAATATATACTTATTCATTCATCTTTAAAAAATCTATTTTGGCTTTTTCTTTTTCTAATGTGAAAAATTATATAATTATCTCTATTGGTGTATTTACGTGATAGAACCCATAGTTACAATGTGTGCTTTCAGATAATGGTACAAAATGCCTTTGACTGGAGCAGAGAGACAACGACGATATCGACAAAAGTTTAGTCAAGAAAATCCGGAGAAACTGCTGCAACAAAAAAGAGAAAATTTAGAAAGAACAAAGAACAAATATAAAAAAGTAAGCGAATTGACCGAAAAACAACAGAACTTACAACGAGAAAAGTGGAGAAGAGAAAAACAAAAATGTAAAGATGAGCCAATTGTTAATAAAACGCCAGAAGATAAGAAAAAAATAGCTACACAGCGTGTATTGTACTTTCGTAAATTAAAAAGGGAAAATTTAAATTTAAAATCTACTGTTGCTAAATTGGTAAAAAAGTCAAAAACACAGAACAGGCAAATAAACAGATATAAGAAAAAATAGAACAGTTGAAACGATGATTTTTTGAAGCAGGAAAACTTTGAGCTGATGAGCCATCCTCCGTATAGTCCTGACCTGAGCCCAAACGATTTCTATACATTCCCTAGAATGAAAGATTTATTACGCGGTCAACGGTTTGAAGACCCCGAAGCAGCTGTGGAAGCGTTCAAATCAGCCATTTTGTCAACATCAACTTCAGACTGGAATTACTGTTTTAATGATTTGCACGAATGGAAAAGTGCATTAAGTTGAACGGAGAATACTTCGAAAAACAATAAAATACAATTTAGCTATACCGTGCATGTGGTTTTTCTTATTCCCGATCATTTCAGTATGCCCCTCGCATCAATGTTATCTGATTTATTAAATATTAAGTAAGTACATAATTTAAAATATATAAAAGTAACAAAAATGGTTTTAACCAATTTGTGTCCAGAAAAAATTGCTCAAATATTTTCTCTATATTGCTAAAATTGCTTGTATCTGTGGGAATTGCTACCAATAAATAGAGCCAGTGATTAATGTGATTGAATTACTCTTGTTTAATTTTGCTCTTCATGTTTAATTTTTTAAATACGTACCTAATACCTTCTACATGTGTTAAACTTCATAGTTTTGCGTCATGTCAAGATAAAATAATGTATAAAATAAAATATAGGATAAAATAATGTATAAAATAAATATAAGATAAAATAATACACTGTTGGTATAAATGCACCTTTATATTCTTTTGTGTGACGTATATTCTTTTGTGTTACAGAAATTTTAATATTCCGTTGTGTTTCTTTTGTGAGACGTACAATTTTTTTGATATTCACTCTTACAATCACTTGACTTCTCAGTATAATAGTTATTATTATACTGAGAAGTCAAGTGATCGTACATAGTTCCTTTACTTTTATTTTGTAAAATTCTAATAAATAAGGTCATCCCACCATACTAAATCCCACCTACTGTTAATAGGCTCGTTATTTAACTGTAATTTCACTAAGGCCTTCTGAAAGTTTTCTTGCATTAAACTGAACTGCACAATCTGTGACTGCAAACTCAGTGTGCCTTGTTACTATTGAATTCAATATTAAGTATGTATGGATTTGCAAAGCAAACTTGACATAATGAAAATAATGTTATTAATTAATTGGGATTGGGAGCAAGAACAGATTAATTGGGATTAATAAGATTAATTGGGAATCGAAGTAAGAACAGTTTGGAGGTTGACATTTAATTTGGAGAAACGTTTGCGGCATCAATTGAAAGCTAAATAATAACCGTATACTCGACATTTATCGAATAAAGTGGTCGTCCGAAACGGGTTCGGAAGGATTACTATACAGTAGGCATTAATTATAGGGCATAACTCTCTTACCGCCCCCTGGCACTTTCTTATTTGTTTATTTCTCAACACTAATTTCTTTTAATATTATCTGATGCAATATTCGTATTGCGGCGTTGTCTTCGGACGAGATCTCTGCGGACTTAATTATGAATTTTTCACGCGTTACTATACGTACGATTTTCGTTTGATCGTTCGTCTGCAGATTGCATATGACAAATTGCTTTTCCATTTCGCACGCAATCCGATTCCGTTTTGTAATTTGGTATTATTCTTTACGCCTGCCAGTGTTGCTATATTAAATTTTTATATTTTTTTCTTAAAATAATAATAATATGTATGAAGGCACCTATAGTATGTGATACAGCTTTCTATATTATTATTAATTATGGCGAATAATCTAGTCTTACATAATATATATAGTCTATCATGTTGGTAACAAAATGTTTTATTTTTCTTTTAACATACAACAATATACATATAAACAGTCAACACCAATAAACCCGTACCTATAATTACAGCACAGGTGCAATTTTTTTCTACAAATTATATTAAAAAAACTTTGCTTGTCTAACGCGCTATATATTGTATTAGTGAAAACCGCATAAAAATCTGTTCAGTAGTTTTCATCAAGTATTTTCAAAAATCTCAACATATTCACGTCCAATACCTATCAAGTACGTACATATATGTTCGCACTTATATTCGTCATCGTCACTTAGTATATGCATTTTTTGTCTAAAATCTAAAAACCAAAATCATAGATAAAAACAAGTATTTTAGATATCTGCCTTAACTTAAAATCTTTATGTGTATTGCCATTGATAAAATATGCCACAGAAACGTGGCTTCACATTGTTAACCTCGTTAAAAATTATCTGGTTTCCTGCTACTAGAATCATTAGTAAAATGCGTAGGAGTACTAAAATCGTAGCTTACCGATTACGACGGGGCGTCAATTCGCAAGAGAAAGTGACGTCCGATGACGACGTTGTATAACTCCTCTGTTAACGGTGATGATGATGATGAAATAAATATATCTTATATCTATAAGATAAGATAAGATAAGATAAGATAAGATAAGATAAGATAAGATAAGATAAGATAAGATAAGATAAGATAATACAGATCACAAATAATGTAAAACAAAGTTGTTCGCGTTTGTCTTTTTGTTAGCATACTTCTTCTAAACTGCATTGTTTAGAACTTACTAGCAATAAATTTGAAAGCAGTTTTAACATAATTTTTATTAAGTTTCTTATGGGTAAAGCAAGCTGAATGTCTATTGATCGTAAGTGACTACCACTGTCTATAAAGAAAAGCAATAAGAATCAAATGCGCCATTCAATCAAGGAAGATTCAAGCCGACCCTGACTGGATATACAAGGTTTATATGTATAGATATAAAATTAGTATAAATGAGAAGTTCATTACAAATAGAGTCGTTAAGAAATATAGTTTCAAAGGCTGTTAGAGTATAATTTATGCTGGGCTAAACCTTTTACCTTGAGCATAATTTATTATTACAGAAAACAGACCTTTTTTCAACAGACTATACCTTGTTGATATATCGCGTTAACCCGCAAGTTAACGTACTATTTAACAAGAGTTTTTCTAAAGGTTGGACCAGTAAACGTACCTACTATCAGTTCAGTAGCACTACCATGAGTTTATGACGACTGAACTCGCTAGCGAGAGATGAACGAGAACGTAAAATATTTGTATGGAAAATTGTACAGCGCCTCTAGCGGTCACTCAAAGAACTAAAATCGGTACCATGAGTTGCATAAGTAAAAAACCTATCGAATGTAGTCACTAGCGACTAACGTCAACTTGACATTTCTATACAAAATCGGTACCATGAGTTACAAATTTGACTGATGGTCTCGAGAAATACCGTAACGTTAGTAGTTAAATGTTTCACTAGCAAATTGAAGGGTGAAAAGTCGTGAATATATTTTTATATACTCTATATTGTTGTTATTATCATTGAAATGCCTACTTAATTATTTTTTGGTGTTTTATGATTGGTTGGTTGCGTAGTTCATGTAATAACCGTAAATAAAATGCTACTAGTGTGTCACATCCCAATTCTATTACAGCGCCGCCTAATTGAGCATATTCGACGGACACTTTCTCAAGTATAGAGTTGGGCCTCCTTACCTTTATTCTCCATGGTATGAAAGTAGGTAATCCTATATCCTTTTCTTTCGTTCAAGTACATTTAAAAAGAGATAGCTTTATTAAGAATGAAGTTAGATACAATCGATTTAGCGTTGGCGAGTAAAGTAAACATTAGCGAAACTCATGGTGCGACTTATATTGTAAACAATTCGAAGCTAGATTATTCGTTATCGACAGAAGTAAACTAACGTCAAATTTCGATAGCAACTCATGGTAGTGCTACTGGTCTACAAAACGCAGCGAATCCAGTGTTATAAAACAAATTCTTGCACAACAATTATTTCTACCTACCTAAATGTAGCTCTCTATAGACCTGATAGCAGCTAAATTGATGTTGAGTGCAAACACACTGAAGTCGTATCTGCAGATATCATAATTAAGTCGGTTAGTGGCGTGTTCAAATTAAATTATGTCCAAATTAAACATTAGTGTGGCCATAAATCGCTGGTGTGGTCGAAGGCGCCGCTGTTACGCGAAAGATGATATATAGACCGACACACCTATACTGATATAACTCTATCAGACCCAAGTATAGCGATGACGAGGTTTTCCACCATACAAGCGGATCTGGATAAATACATTCTGGAATGTGGAATTCTGGAACCTACTCATGTCTATAGAATTCAATACTCAGAACTCACTATCAATTTTGGGTAAATTATATAAAGCATTATATGAAGCACATAATATTTATTTAATATACACATAAATTATTATAATATGTAAAATAATATTTTATTAAAATAACAACAAAAAAAATGAAGCAATGAAACAGACTGTCCATCTCAGCGACATCATTTTATTATATGTAACTATAGACATGTAAGATATATTTATTTCATAGATATTATGTTTCAAATTAACTTGTAGACGAAAGTATTTTTTTATATAATGATTAAAATACGCTATAAAAAGCTCTTATAACGTATCTGAAAAAGGAACAATTTTCCCGAAGTTTACTGTAAAAACTTACAACTTTTCGTACGTTCTCTTCGTAGAAACCAATGGACAGGTTAACAGACATTTTGTGTAATGAATTACCTATAATATTTGTATTAAATATTTTTTTCCGCTACGATTTCGTGTCTTGTGACGCGTACGGAAAGAAAATATAACTTAATCTGCGCCGGCGAAGCTACCATTTAACCGCGCTGTTTGCTTTTTTTTTTGTTTCTTTGAATCAATAAGCTCAATGAACACCGGCGCGGTGTTTCGAAAGCTCGATACCGACTGGCGTTCGACAGTAAACACTTTTAGCGATTTTACCTCATAAATCAACAGCACTATAAATAGGCAATAAATTCGATTTATGTAACTATTAAGCTCGATTACACGGTGCACAGTCTCTGTCGAGCCGTTTCACTGCTATAGCCGATCTCAAGAGAAGCACTTCTCTGTTTATATTTAAGGCTCTTCGGCTATGTGTTTGTAGATTATTAACTATTTAATTTTATCACAGATGTCTTGTTTTATTGGTTCATGATCTTGTATACTATGAAAAGTAACTAAGTATGAATGAAAAAATGTATTTCAAAAAACATTTTTTTATTGTATGTTAAGGTCGATAGACAGGCTGACGGTCTACTTGACGGTAGATGGTTGCCGTCGCCTTTTAAGCTGCTATTAAGACGCCACAGGTTTGAGGGATTGGGAAGGGATAAGGCTCTGGCGTCCCTTACTCACTCACCGAAACACAACAGCTCACATACGTTTTCTCTGAGGGGGTGGTTATTGCCTCCAGACGGGCTGTCCAAATGACTGCAAAGTGCAGTGTGCCCTGCCATTACTTTTTTGATAACTTTGATAGGTAGACAGTTATATAGGATTTTTCGTTAATCGTCATGTTAAATGGAATTTAGGGTGCTTGATTTGTTCGCAGCCGGCCATGAAAAAGGCTCTAAACACTGTCCGTTTTTTATGCGCGCTTAGCCAACATCTTTTAGCCTTCTTCAGGATCTTAAGTATACTAAGTTACTTCAATGTCTGTTCAGTGAAATAGCTGTGATGACATCACAAGAGACAGAGTCACTTTCATATTTTGTATAGTGTTTTTCGTTAAAACGAATTAATTTTAAAAATATCTATTTTATTTATTTAATCTTTAAAAACAAAGTTTTAACCGGATTTTAAGAAAAAGACAACAGACATTAAATAATGTCTACGACTCCTGTATTGTACCTACTGTATCTACCTGTGACATACACTTCAAGAAACGCTTTTATGAAGAATCTCTATACGCTACTAAGTATTTACTAAATTTGTATGAAACTTCGAGGCACAGTTAGTTGTTAGATAAACTGTGCTTACCTTTGAAGCGCGCTAACCTTCTTGTGTTTTGTCGGTTAAATCTGTAGTTAGTTAACTCCATTTACGTTGTGTAAACGCCGAACAAAGCGAAGATATCAGATAAAACAATGTCCGTGAAGTTCGCACTACTAAATAAACTATAAAGTTCATGCGTGTACTGTGTATACAATACTTACAGTACGCTTGGATACTGAACATATCTGTATGTTACTTTCTAGTACTTAAGCAATAATAATAATAAACTATAATAGCAACTAGCAATAACATACTAGATTCTAAGCAAGGTTATACGTATCAGCATCTGCAATAATCTATGTGAATCTTTTGCGGATTGGATATGGAGCTAGACCTAAGTCTAGCAGATTTCCCCAGGATGAATTATGAAATTGTTTTAGTTTTTTTTAATTTAAATTGTTTCAATTTTCTACCAAAAGCTTGATTACTTACTAAAAATTTATTAAAATGAACAATAATAATTAAATCTATTAAGAAACTTGTGATCCTCATAAGAGTATGTTGAAAATTCTGCATCTGCAACAATCTGATTCCAAGTTATCCACAGTATTATTTTTACTAACCATTTTATTTACAGTAGACTTATCATAAAATCACCATGGGTGCACTGTTATATTTCAGCATTTTTAAAAAAATTCGATTATGCAATCGCCTTTATAATATTAGTTAAGATAGTGCGCTACTCTTCACAACACTGTGAGAGAAAGACATGTCTTAACAATTAACATTTCTATGGCCAACCGTGGCTTCGATGATCAACAAAGATGCAAAGTATTCTAATATGGTTCTAGCTCTTAATTACGCGGCGCCTTTTACAGAGGCCATTGCATGACCATTTTACTTACACTCAACTTAAGTATTAAGTTGTTTTCAGTTTATATTGAATTGTACTTATGTATAATGCTTTGATGGCACGAGGTAGGAACCTAAGACCTTGCGTTTTAATCGTAAAATGGGCAAATAAACCTATACAGAAGACCTTTGTAGAAAACCACCAAAGAAATAAAAGCACGTGTGCTTTTGTGCTTAATTTAGATTGCTCTTCTATATTGCTCTTAATAATATTGATTGAATATCTGATAGCATTTTACCATCGTACCACTAGCTGACATGCTTTTTTATAAAAAAATGAAGCAATTTCGAAAGTGTTTCTTTTATTACAAAATATATCTGTCTATGCAAAAACAAAATATATCCTAATAAAAATAAATAGTTTCCAAGAAATTTAGTGTAATAGGCAAGAATACTATCAAAGTCTCTCTCCATTTAGTTTTTTTTATTAATAATTTAGAAAGTATGAACTTTTACATTGCAATCTTTGATCAGAAACCGTTGCTATATTTTATGAACAATAGGCATTTTAAAATAAAACTATATGAATAATACAGAAAAGTCAATTTTTTAAAGATAGTTGTCAGTAAGTATATTAATCGCGTGTTTTTTTATAAATTGTTATATGGCGGTGGGAAATCGGGGTGAATTGCTAGTAAATTAGAAGCTAAGGTTCCACTAGTATATACCTGTCTCGTTGCTTGATCAGATTTCTCACTCCCATCCAAACTAATTGTTATTTGTAACAATTAGTACTAGTAACAGGGTTGTCACTACTGTTGTGTTTATCACCGGATCGCACTACCGTGGGATACGTTTTTTGTCTCTCTCTAATCTATTAAAGCACACGCAACAGTATAGTCTCTCTCTTTCTAAACAATCTAACTGTATATCAAAGTAGCTTTTTACATAGCGCTATAGGGCGAGGACGCAACGTGGAAACAACATTTAAAACTTACTTATCGAACATTTGAAATGTTGTATTTAAGGAGTGACAGGACACACTGCGTTTCTCAGTCATTTGGGCAGTCGTCTGGCGGCAGTACCACGCTTTACCACCTGAAATAATAGCATATGTGCTATTGTGTTTCGGTGAGTGAGTAAGGGATGCCGGAGCCCATTATCCAATCCCTTACTTATCCCTTATTCTTAATCCTTCTATGATCGGCAGCTTACTTGCAGCACCTATGACGTTGCTTATGTTATAAGCGACGGTAGCAACCTACCATCAAGTGGACCGTTAGCCTGTATGTCCCCCTTAACATAAAAAAAAATGTTTGCGGGCTAAATTCACATGAAAAGTTTTAAAGTAGCCTGTATTTTACCTCGTGTTTTTTTAATTTATTTACAGGTCGTCAGACTGCCAGACAGTCAGTCAGGCCACTTGTTAGTACGTGACTAGTGGCTACCGTCGTCTATAACACAAGTAACGCCACAGGTGCTGCAATTGTGCCGACAATGGTAAGAATAATACCTTATTAAGGATATTGCCTTATCCTTAATAAGGCATTAGGAAAGAGGGTAGGGAAATGGGTTCCGGCATTCCTTACTCACTTACCGAATCACGTGTTGCTATTTCACGGTGGACTTCTGTTAATACCGCCGGAGGGGCTGGCCAAATAACTACACAATGCATTGGCTGGTAGTGGATTTATAGTGAGAGCGGAGTACTGAGTTTGTTACCGCTCGTCTATGACACGTTCAGACAGAGTTCAAACAAAATGTACAATAAAAAATACATTTACAAAGCGCTTCCTTCATGTGCGCCCGGGTTTATAATGGACTTGTGGTTTTTCTATACGACTCATTAGTCATTAGTTTTCAGAGTAGATAATTGTTTGCGGATGCTGTCGTATCAATTGATACATTTATCAAACATTGACAAGTGCTCGATCGGAATGGAGGTCAGAACCTTATACAACCGTCATGTACGAGTAAGTGTTTAATGCACAATGCATTACAAAAACAAACAAACGGAACTTTTATTACTATACTGTTGTATATTTTAATTGAATTTATATTTTAATAATTAGACATAAATATGGACTGGAACTGAAATGGAATGAACTGAAAATAAGGATGTACGAGTCGGAGTGACTGGAATATCCGTAAGGTAGGCAAGGCATCTGCAGGTCATAAAACTGGACTGCATCGTACGGTTTCTCTTTCTTATTTCTATTTTATTTCTATTTATCGCATTACCGGACGCAGGGAACAACTGTTAGGACAAACTTCGCCGGGTCTTGTGATGGAAGAGTAATTTTTCTGCTAATATTCCATAGTGGCCTTCTGTAGACATATGACATATGTATATACATACATACACAGCGTGAAACTAAATTTTTGAACGAATTTTTTTGTAAAATGACAAAAAAGTCCATTACGAAAGCTCCTTACACTAAACTTGAGGGACTATCAAAAATCGTTTAAGTCCACCCCCACGAAATGACATCACAATATCACAATTTTCACCCCAATGTAAAGTCGATTTAATTTATTGTAAACGAGTTTTACCGGTCGATCCAATATATGTCACAACCAGCCGAGGGTGGACGCACTGACTGTGTCCATCGACCCTGTACCGCGATATCGAGCGACATAGAAGCGCATAGTACCAGGGTGTGCATATTATACGTTATACCCGCCCCCGGCTTCGGACAGAGTTGAAGTTTTCAAAAATTCTTTCTTAGAGGGAAGAATAGTACGTACTCGTCCATACAAAAAGAGAAAATGTTTTTCCACTTTTAAATATTTTCCAATCTCCATGATTTTTTTGTATGTTATTGACACAATGAAAGATTAAGATTATAGTTTTTCCTTTTTTCAAAATTTGCAATAGATTCAAACTTATAGGCACCTCAAATAACTTAATTTTTGTGATTAAATCTTTGTCGAATTAAACAGTTTGTTTTATAAAAACAATCTAATTTTTTTTTAAAACGAAAAGTATAAACCTAGAATATATTATGCTGAAACGATAGACATGAAAATCAAAGTGATTTGTTAAGATTTAGTTAGTGGAAACTGTTTTCTCCCGAAATTGAAATTTCATCAAAAAAGGTACCTATTGTCAGTCGGGAGCTGCAACGGTCTCTATCGCACGATGCCCGGGGGGAAGAGCGCACGAGCGATAGCATGTGTTTTCCTAAATACCTATTTCGTTAGGATCGCAAAGCTATACTTTCCTCTTAACCGATGGAATAGAACTCGAATGGAGGTCACGATTTGGAAAGCCCAGCGTGGGACGCCCTGCGGCCAGGTGGACAGATGACCTAAAAGGCTTCGCGGGAAGCGGCTGGTTGTGAAGGACGGACTACTGTGCGTGGTAGCGAGCCTTGGGAGAGGAATACATCCAGCAGTAGAGTGACACAGGCTGCTGATATGATAAAATCTTCTAAAATCATGACTAAGAAGCGATTTTATTTTTTATTTTCTTTATTAAGAATTTTGTGATAAAAAAATTGCATTTTATTTTGGATTTTATAAAATACTAGTGACCCGCTCCCGGCTTCGCCCGGGTTCAAAATAAAAACTATCCTTTTTTTAACTTGGACCAAATTACACATAGTTATGAAATTTTATCAAAATCAGTTCAGTAGTTTAGGAGCTCATCGTGCACAACATGTGACACGTAATTTTTATATATATAGAGATGTATATATTTCGAATAAAACCTATATATATTCTTTACTTCTGGTACTAAACATTGACAAGAATAATTTGAAATTAGACTTGGTTTAACTTTGGCATACAGCCTTAAGGACTTTTTCACATTTTATTTGCACCAAAAATAAGGATCTTACGTTACATTCTGGTTTTGCGTGGCAATTTCTAAGCGCGAACCGTCGTCGTCCGGGGATTTCGGAACTGTCATATCTTTAGTTGAAATTGAAATTTCATTTAGTACCACTGACAAGAGCCGGAGCCCGAGACTGGCTTTTATGGACTCCCATTACATGTACACTTGCTATTGCCATTAGCAAATTTATATCGTTAGGTATGTATTATTTTATAAACGCTATTGAGACATAACCTAATTGAACCTACTCTTAAAGAGATAATTAATTATCTACCTATTATAACTATAAAAAATTTAAAAGCAATCTAAGTTATAATATGTTTTAATTTGACCTACAGACCGACGCTACAAATCCCAAAAAATTGAGATACCCTTATCTCTGTATTAAATACCTTTAAATGTTATCACTCGAAAAATAGTTAAAAATAAAAACATTTTATTCGTTACAATACGTATTAAGGAAAAGGATATCCGTTGTCCATGATGGGCAGGATAACTGTGATTTCAGTAAAACCTCCTTGAATATTCAATTTTATTTACAAAGAACCTCCGCACAACAAACTACGCGGTACATTCAATTTTCATGCGCCCGGATTCTCGCGATATACACCTGTCCCTTTCGAACAAGAGGCTTGTTATGCGTGAAGAGAGAGAGGGGAGACATTGATTCCTCAAAGAAACTTCAGATTTAGTCCAGCTTTAGAAGGGCTAGCCGATGGGCTTAAAGTTGCGGAGTTAATATACAAACCAGACAATTTGAGACGTTCTTTAATTATTCACACTCTTCAGTATGATTATTTTTGTATTCCTTTAAAATTCATTTGGAAATCAATCATTAAAATAATTACAAAGACAAACAATAAAATTTAATTTAATGTAAGTTATTTAGTTTCTTTTTATGTTATAAAAAATAAAATTCATCTGACAGGCTATCGTTCCACTTGATATGGTCACTACATCAATGGCCACCTATTACAAGCCAGAACACATACCTAAATACTTGGGTGTTTTTTTTTATGTCAAGGGCGAAAGACAGACCGACGGTCCACTTGATGATAGATGGCTACCGTCGCCTATAACACAAGCATTGCTACAGGTGCTGCAAGGGCGCTGGCGACCATAGTATATTAGGATTATGATAGAAAAATGGGCTCTTGCATCCCTAACTCACTCACCGAAACATACAGTACTACAGATGCTATTAAGTATTTCACGATGGTCTTCTGTCGGTGGTTACTGCCGCCAGACGGGCTGCCCAAATAACTGCGAAATGCAGTGTGTCCTGCCATTACATACTTAAAGTATCGTATGTTTAAAGTGGAAGTGTGCTACCTACCTTAGTAGGATAGGATAAATTATAAGATATATAGTGGGAGGTATAAGATAAAACCTTACACAAATTAATGCAGAATAGCAACTGCTGTTAACACACATAAAATGTTTTTTCATGATAGTCTTCTGAAAGGTGTTGGTAAGATATTCTGCCCAATTTATGACTACGTCACGCATTTTTTGTGTGGGTGTTATTTTTTAACGTTGGGAAATCCTCTCGGATACCCATCTGTGTAGGGAACACTGTGGGGTTATGCCGGATTCGTACCTGCTAAAACCCAACGACTTTCTAGCGGGCACGGTCACGGGTGATGGGCGGGGTCACGGGGTAGTTATGACACGACATCGGTGCCCTGCCACGGCAACAAGCGCGGGGACGGCTACACTCCCTGTCGGAGAACCTCAGCGTACCCCAAAGTGGAGGTACGCCGGCCATCTCGGGGACACATTGTCCCCTGCTACAACTTAAAGTTTGTAATCTATTTTAATTCCTTGCAAACCAAGAAATAAGAAACAACTTGTCACGTGTGCAAATATAAGTTTACGAACTTAAATGAACTTCACAATAGTATAAAGATAATTTCTTGATAACGTAGTCGCGGTATCACGCGATATCTTTATTAGCGTCCAGTTGTAATAAATACTGAGACAAATTATAATTAATTGTGTCTAGTCAGCGGTTATTAGACCTTTATGAAAGTAAAAAAAAAAACACATTTTATCACACAAACAGACACGTTCACATTATATGAGCTTAGCGATGATGACTGTGCGAGGTTGCACAGCGTTGCTCAATTTTTTGTTATGATAATAGCAAAAACATCTATAGGTAATAAAATAATCTATTTGGCTTACAACTAGTTTATTCCGCTTACATTAACTGGTTTATTAGGGGAGTGTGAAGCACTCATTAGCCGTTATAAGCAAAAGTTTAGAAGCTATACTTACATCTATTTTTAACTATTTTTAACTGCCAAGGTTTGAAACCTTTTGGAACTCCCTTTTGGAACTACGACGTCTGTATTTCCGAGCTCATATAACCCAAATCTTTTCAAAGTTCGAATGAATAGGCATCTTCTGAATGAGCTCGCTCCATTATGGGCCTCATCTTCGCTCCACAGCTAGATGTTGGCCAAGAGCAAACCCATCTCTAATAAAATAAAATAAAAACTTAGTGCTTAACTTGTGGTCTTTTTGTGGTCTGGTGGTCTTTAATTTGTTGGTCTTGGTGCTAGCGGTCAAACGAATTTGGCGCATAAACGGTCACCAAGGGAAGAAGATAATACTATTAGAATCAGGAGAGGAAGAAACCAGGTCAATATAGAAGCTACACAAAACCTTTTGCAAAAAATAACTTGTTCACATTTAACACAGTAGTGTGTAGGTATGGTGGGATAGACCTGCAGTTGTATTTTATTATTTAACAAAGATGGTAGCCAAGCTTTATCAAAATATTATCACAGAAGTATCGACGTGGGAATACTGACAACCTTAGATACAATAGTAAAAAAGCGTTTTACTATAGCGATTCGTAGACAACAGTTACAAAATGTCAACAGTATTATCTTAAGAGCGTTTAACTTGTGCAAATAGTACGCGCGACAACACTTCAGCTATGGCGGGCCATGAAACGGGAAGTTTCATAAGCGACTATAACAAATAATCTATTAATTTTAGAATCTGGAAAAGAAATAGTCGTTATGTATGTATTTTCGTTTATGAGGTAAATGTGAGTAAATATTGTTTAATACAATCATTTTGTTATTATATTTTTATTTTTCTAAAAATTTATAATAGGTAAATAACATATTATTTACATTTCTCAATACTGAATTATTCTTAGTATCTGCAAAGTGTCGTCTCGAGTCATATTCATTATTACTGAGTAATAATTGCATTGATCCTGAAAAGGTTACAATACCTAAATAACAAATTAAAATATAGGCTGAAGGTCTACTTGACTATCAATGGCTACTGTCGCCACAGGCGTCTGTTATGCTATTGTGTTTAACATCGTCACAGATGCTGCAAATGCGCTTGGCGATCCCTTAATCCATTATCAAAACTCAACTGCCACACACACTGTTATTTTAAGTTGATCTTCTATAAGGTTTTCTGCCTAATTGTTTAGTAGACGGGCTGACCAAATTTACTACTGCGAATTGCAGTGTTACTTGAAACTCTCAAATTAAACGTCCTTATATTAAAATTTTAATGAATAAGATAAGTCACTTTTCCTTGTAATATTACACTGACGGTTTATCATATGTAATTTTAATTCATAGTCGCATCCACACGCTTGTTTAATGGCTCCAATCGAATACCGAGGGCGAGGACTCTCAAGCCTATTGTTTTAACGCCCCAGTCCTCTTAAACAAAATGGAGTGATGTCCTTTCCACTGCAACCGCTTGACGACGTGCTGCGCATTTTATTGAACGCCCTGTTAATAATATTTTAATTGTTATAGCTAAATGAAGAGGCCGCCAAAGGGATAGGTTTTTAAAGTATGTAGGTCCTTACATAGTATCGCTTATAAGAGGCCTAATTAATACTCATTTCATTCTAATTTAGCATTTAATTGTTTCCAAACGTGCTATATTTATCGAAATAAGTTTTATACGGATAGACCTCAAAAATATGTTACAATGAATAATATCTTTAGAGCAAATAATCTTAATCTTTTACTGAAAATGAAAAAGAATACATTATTTTTAAATATAGAATTACATTAATAAATTTAAAATTAAAAGTTTTTCTTTAATGTATAAGGTTTTTTAAATATAGGCTGACGGTCCACTTGGCGATAGGTGGCTACCGTTGCCACATCTGTGTGGAAAAATGAATCTGTCATTTGATAGTCATTAGGGTGTCATTGTCATTAGAGCTAATTTAATTGTATAAAATAAATTCGGCTTAGTTTATTAAAATTTTGGCCCAACAGAGGTTTTGCCATAAGTAATATCGCCTTCCAATAATACTCAAAATTTCCTAATATTGAAATTTTTTGAGAAATGGGCACAAAACTTGTGAAATAAGACATTTTATTTATTTCAATATACCTTATTAAGTATGCTGTCCAAGGTACAGATAGAAAAGTCTGAAAAAGATAAGATGAAGATAAAGTCTCACACTTAAACGAAAGTAAAAATTGAATACAAGAAGTCTATTGGGATTGTGGATCAGATAATATAGATTCTATTGATTGGTAACCTATAAACTAATTATATTACACAATGGTCAATTAATAAAGACATACCGCATATAAAGCAATAGTTGATTTGTTTGGTGGTCAATACGCCACCTGCGCTTGTCATTCATTTGACATCAATACAGAATCAAAAGTAGCGAATGTCTCGGTTTCACCGCGCCTAGCTGTGATTGAAGTACGCGGTGCAAGTATATAAGCTGAAGCGGAAGTCATATTTCCAATACATTTTTTTTATTATGAAAATATTGACGTTGCCCGTGGATCTATATATTACTGACTGTCCATTTGATGGTAAGTGGTACCGTCGCCTATTAGCACAAACAACGTCTTAGACGCTGCAAGTGTGTGTGTATAGGATTGAGGATGAGAATTTAGGTGCAGATAAAAAAAAGGCTCTGCTATCCCTTAATCATTCATTGATACTCAACAACACAGGTGGTGTTATTTCACGGTGATCTTAAAGGTGTGGTTACTGGCGCCAGATGGATTATCCAATTTATGACTGATAAATTACAAATTATATTATTTCATAATCAAGAAATAATATTTGTCCTCGGTAATATTTAGGGTGCACTTGTACCATACAACTCGCAATATTAACTGTCAATGGCAAGAATCACAGGCGTGATTAATCATGGGTTCGAGGACAAACATACAAACATACAAACGAACAGACGGACACAGGTGAGTGTTGGAGCTCATTTGTACCAGCAATACTGTGCTTTAATTGTGCACGCTTTGTGCAATGCTATTGTTCGATTTGATTACCTCTCTTTATTTGTGTGTCTTGATTGGTAACTCGGAGAAATAAATAAAAGATATCCAATGAAAATAACTGTGTATGTTAAGATTACAATTAACATTTCGACGGTCCCTACGTACATAAAGACATGTCAAAACTGGCAATTTTTTATTTATTGCATAATTGTCTTTAGATTATCATTATAAAGTTCCTAAAGCTAATAAAATATTCTAGAAAAAACAAAATTTATAATTAGTTATACATATAATTATTTCTAGAGCGGTTTGAACATAAATTACGCTCTCCTGTAAACCCCGGTTTTTGACATGTCTTTATGTACGTAGGGACCGTCGATTTAGTAAATTCATATTAAGAGAAAGAAAATTGTGACAGTCGGTCACATTCGGTTAAAGTATTTGTGTTGCCATTGTCATTTTAAAAATTTTGTGATACTCATAGTTTTTCTTTACAAATTAACTTATGATAGTGGCAGGGTTCGCTGAATTAAGCAGACCGTTTGCTCATAAGTCATTGTTTGGCGTGAGCTACAAAAACTATGGATGGCTACATAAAATAATGTAGGTACTTACTACATATAGTACTCTTCATTACGCACAAAAGAATAGGTGTGTCTAACTATTATAGTTAAGTCACAATAACTGCTTTTTTTAATTAGTCAATTAAAATACGGGTAAAATAGAAAGATGATGACATTCGTATCATGATATTAATACTTATCCAATTAAATAGTTTCATAATTAAGGTTGACTGTGTACATATAAATATCTCTTTAAATTATTCGGATCGGATCTTTCTTTTAGAAGTTACGGCGGATATTAAAAAAAATACTAAAACTGAAAATTATTATATTATATTATATTATATTATATTATATTTATATTATATTATATCATATCATATCATATCATATCATATCATATCATATCATATCATATCATATCATATCATATTATATTATATTATATTATATTATACCTATTATATATTAAACATAATAGGTATGAGGGCCGCTTATATTATACCCAGTAGGTATGTCAATGTATATATCTATATAAAAACATTATGACACCTTAGATCCCGCTAAACTTCTAAATAATTGTTAAAATCAATCAACGTCTTGTTATTTAAAATTAAAGATTATATTGAAGATTTAAAAGTTCTGTTTACGCTTAATAAAATCTAATCTAGATGAACGAAATTTAATAGCCTTTGAAACCTTGTTAGCGTATAAGGAACATGCCTTGATATAAAAATAAAGTAAAACACTGGTTGTTGTTTGGTGCAAGTTACAAGACTTAGGGCCTCTCACCAACAACAAGTGTTGATTAGTTACTTTTCAAATAACGTTAATTGGCGAGTAATTACCCTTGAGTAATGCTACTCGAAGATGGTGAAACTCGTACGCTTTTTTACCAGTGACTTAAAATGGCGGTTAGCCTACTTAAAACTTTACTCAGAGATCGTGAAAGAGGCGCTTATACGACTATAATTATATATTTTACATGTACAATTAATTACCTGTCTTATAAATATTATGTTATAGAACAATAGTATTTTGTATGTGAGTAGGTATATACATACATACTACACTACTTTTATTTCGATACCTCTTTCAAAAGAGTAAACAGTTTTTTATGAGATAAAAATGTAGACCAGTTTTAATTGATTAAAGAGAAAGTTATTCCTTTTTTAGTAATAAAACAAACAAATTTCTTACTTATCATAACGATTTGATGATGATTGTTTACAGTTTATCTATCGTTAACAGTCTTTATCTCTTGGAAATGTCGACACGCCATTACTTATACAAAATTGATGAGAGTTAGTGATTTTAATACATTACTTGATAACGTCATGATCCGAATGAGTATAAACGTTATCCCGTTATCGCGGGAATTTTGGAATTATCTGCTTTCTCATGTGTTTTCATGGAATTATCTTGAAACGAACTAGAAACAAATTTCTGAAGGGTCAGCAGCACGGATTTATGTGCTTTGGAGCCAAAGTTGCAGTCTGCTGGTAATGCATTCAACAGTGAGGAAACTTTCATCTGAAGATGAATCTAAGAAGATACGCATCCTTATTTTAAAAACAGGTGGCAGTATCGAACCTAAGTACCATAATAAGATTATGTTAAGATACTTAAGCTAAATAGAGAAACAGATAGATATTTTGCATACACAAAACCGCGGATCCCGGCCGCAACTCTTCAGCTCACATGTCCATACTAATTTACTTTTTAAAAATGTTTCATGAATCTTGTGACTTGTACCACACGTTGCTAAGCTAAATACCAACTATTCAAAAATCAATTATTGTGGGTAACATTAAACGATTCAACACTCGTACTAATTATTTTATTTATACCCAGTTTGGCCCTTTGTCCCCTTCTGAAGCACGACTGATCGGCTTGTCTCAATTCAATCGCTTGTTCACGCAGTGAATGGTTCTTGTGAGAGAACGAAACACGATACAGGAATAAAACGAGCTAATGTGCAGATATTAATGTGAAATACGAAACGACACTAAAATAATACCCATTCAGTGATTGTTCATTAAATCTTTTCGATTTTTATTTTTGCATTTTTTAATGAACTTGTTAAAGGAGGCGCTTTGCAATTTCTTACGGACTTATTTTGTGTAAGACGATGATTGATAAAAACTATTAATCGCGAAGGAAGTAAACTTTAACAATGGCAACATTGCAAAAGTCTTCAAGTATGATATAGAAAAAAATATTACAAATGCATTAATGATTAATCTAATCAATTTTTTTTTAAGTTTAATATTAATTTACTAACAGTGTGCAACTAAACGGATGGCAGACAGGCTGACTGTCCACTGGATGGAAGGTGGCTACCGTCGCCAACGCTACTGGTGCTGCAAGTGCGCTGCCGACCAAAGTAGGATTAAGGATAGGGATTAGGAAGGCATTCCTAGTCCTATCCTATCCTATCCTGGCATTCCTTATTCACTCACCGAAACACAACAGCACATAATATGCGGTTGTGATCCGTCCAACGGAACAATAAATCAATATTATTAATAAATCTGTAAGGGTCGGTCATGGAGTAAATTACTTTGTTTTCAGAGATATCGTGTTTATAGGCTCTATACATGATACTGAAACTAAATTGACGATTTTTAGAATTTTTTTCTGTATGTATGTATGTTCCTCCATAACTCTGAAACGATTTAACTGATTTTCATGAAACTTGGTAGATAAACATTTGGATGTACGGGACACAGGATACGCTACTTAATATTTTTCAACGCGGACGAAGTCGTGGGCACCAGCTAGTTTCACCAATAAATCTCTTAGCGGTCTCTTACGATTTGAGTTTTCTTCTAAGAATCGTCCTCCCAATAGATTTATGGTCACAGAGTTCCATTCAATGCGAACTAATTTGTGTTGCCACAACATTATTTCGTTGTCATGTATTTGTCACCCCTCGCACAATAGCGAAACGGTCAAATCTATCTGCCGAGTGTCAGACGCACGCCTTGCTTCACACACGTTCATAATAAGCCTCCTGTACACTATTTCAGTAACAAAAGACCAACGAAACACTCGATTGTATAAAGAAATTCAACCGTATTCCGTAACGCTAAAGTCTAATTTACCTTGCGCTAGAGCAGGGACATGAGACTTTTAAATTCTAGTAGGACTAGTTCGGATTTCACATTACTATTTTTGGTCATAAATCGAAACAATACGTCAGTGTCGCCACATTGTTTTGTGGATTAACACCCGCTGTTTTTCTTGTTAATTGGGCGACGAATCAAAAGGGTGTTGTCGTGAATCCTCGTAGAGGAGGCTTTTATTGATTATAACCATCGATGATTATTAGACATAAAATAAAATGTCGTGTAGGGCGAGAATTTTTGTATTGTTTGCAACTATTTTGTTATGGATTTGTGTTAATCTTAAGTAAAATTTATAAATTAAGTATAGAGACGAATTATAGAGAAGAAAAAATATTTGGGCAATGTCTGGTTTCTCTTTTAATAATTTACAGTGAGTTTCAAGTTAAAATAACTTTTTCCAAGTATTCTGTAAAGACTTTTACACGAGCTGTCTGTGGGTGATTTATACTCAATGGACGTACAAGCCGTAAACAACCTACAATTTGTTTAAGGCTTACTTGAGGTATTATGAGGTATATCTACGAGCATCGAAATAATATATCTTTGCAATCTACGAGCCTATTATTGTAACTTTTACTCGAGTGCCCTAGGTTTGCACTCGCAGGCTTGGGCTGGAAATACACATTGGGAAAAAAACTTGAAAGGCAAATCCTGCCAGATTTGATAATAGATACACAATTCTAGGCAGTTCTTCAATTTTTGTCATAAAATAATTGAAGTACCTAGTTAAAAAGGCTAACGCGACGGCCTGATTGGATCCTGGGACTCCATATATAGGGATAGCATAAAATAGGAGAGAGAGATGGAAGTGGAAATGCCTTGATTAAAAATAAATAGACATAAGCAATATTAGGTAATTTTTTATTAAAAACATCAAAGCCTCCGATTATTTATTTATTAATTTATTAAGATTACATACAGCCATAAATTTAAAAAAAAAATATTATAGATTATATACAAACAGGCCTAAAGAATCATAAACTATGTCAAAGGTTGAAGCTTTAATCCCCAAACCACCAGATATTCTGAAATTAACATTTTTAGTTATTGTAAATGTATAAAAAGAAACTGTAATTGTAACTGCAATTTTATTTTTTGTTATTTAAAATTAATTCAAAATTGTAAATTTACTTACAATAAACGGTCTGTGGGGGTGGCGTAACCCTTGAAAGAAACTTTCAATAAAAAAAGGACATTGTTTGCGCGTCCGCGGGATAGAGTTTCTTCTCATCCAGATTGTGCGCAGAGGCATCTTATCCAAGAAATGCGAAATATCACTAAAATTGATAACTGCAAAAATGCAGTTATCAAAAATTTGCAAAAATGTTGTTAACTGTTAATAAATAAATAAATATCAACCGTCTTCTCAACAAGACGACGAGGTGTCAATAAATCATCTCATAGATTCCTGATCCATTCTGCCCTTGATTTAATATTGTCATAATAATAAAAACCTGCGTTAATGCAGGCCCACCCATAGATTAAATAGAAAGACTACACAGACAGGACGGACTGTGTGAACAAACTTCTTTCCAATACGATTTTTTGTCATGTAATTGACACTACCAAAAATAAAATAATAATTTATTTTTATAATGCTGTAAATCTGATTTACATGTATTTGCAAATATATCATGGCGTCCATCATAGTTCTCAGGTTAAAGAAGCTTAGAAAACTAGCAGCATTACCAAGCTTTTACGATTTACCTATGCTATCAACATGCGAGTAAGTTATATCTGGGATTTATTTAATTGCTCTCTTCTTAGTTAATAAACTATCAAGTTTTATTACGCGTTATAAATTTAAAAAAATTAAACCTTTTTGAAATCCAACTTGTTCTAAAGCAATAAGAAGATTCGACTGTCTTGGCACATTATCAGGTATCTAAGGGATGGGATAGCGTTAATGCGAGTAAATAGTGTTGCACTCTCTAAAAACTGTTTGATTTTGATATAATTTAAAAAGTAGGTAAAAATCACCTGACGATGAAAGGATAATGCCGCATCTGCACACAAATTACTTCTAACAATCCGCCATCGCCACGTTTTGTAGTTGATGACCTTTTTTGCCCCACTTCGGCACAGCTTTTGACACCTGCCTGATGAGCGGCAGTGGTTAATGTGGCTGAAACATCAATAACACTTAGTGTCGCCGCGGCGGTCTCACAGACCCCGTGGCAATTAAGGTTAAAAAGCGATATCTTACCGTACTGCTGATACATTGTTATTAACCAGGCGGGGATCATATTAGCTACTGATTTCAATTTTACTTTACTTTTTATTGGGTTTTGTTGATACTTCTTTGCGCCTACAATTAACTACATCTAATGTATAATGTATATATGAAAATTTTATATACTCGCACATAAAAAACCGTAACTTATAGATGGGAATAATGAATATAACATCAGACATAATAATGAGCATGTTCTTTACCGAAGGCAACAGACAAAATGACAGCAGCAGTGAAGGCTGGTATAAAGGGTGCGGTAGTATTAAGGGTGGATTTTGAAGTCTTGTGTCATTAAAATTCATAATTGCACATTCGTCATTAAAGCAATCATTATAATTTATTATTAAATAGTTTAAACGATTGAAATTTAAGTAAAAATAAGTCGTGATGAGCAAATTGCAGATATAGGTATAACATGAAGTAGTGAACAAGATTTGATTAGTTGTCACGCCTGATCATCATCTAGAAGCTTGGAGATTTTGAAGCTGACAGTCAATGTCTTGGCAATGGAGAGGCAATGAAAGAAGGTGAAATTGTCCATGGAAAGAGTGTTGTGTGAGGTCCACATCCTTATTCGTATTCACGGATCTTAACACTAATGATCCGTATCCATAATCGCTAATGTATTATTCTACTTGATAGTTGTATCAAGTACAACAAGAACTTGATAGTTTTAGGATCTGGATGTACCTATTGATATATCTATCTTTTAAGTGCACAGGGCTATAAGTTTGATGTTTGCTTTTAAAATTTCCATTGAGTTTCCTAGTTAAGGAACAACTTGTCAGAGTTCATTCGACGATCTTGTGCAGAAAGAATACTAATCAGATGGACTTGAAAAACAATTCAAGAATGTCGTTAATTACCTAATAACGTCGAGATAATATACAATATCTTTGCAAGCACCTAATACTGAATATTCCCAACACCTACAATTTTTTCGACAGTTATTATTTGACGACACGTTTAGTCTAGTGGTTAGTAACCCTAGCTGTTAATCAAACAGTCGCGGGTTCGAATCCCGCTAGGGGCAAATGTTTATGTTTGTACCTGAGCCATGGATGTTTATGTTTGTACCTGAGCCATGGATGTTTGTATCTATCATATGTATGTATTTACAAAAAAAAAGTAATCTATGTAGTATATCAACTGTCTGGTATCCATAATACAAGCCTATAGTTGCTTAATTTGGAACTAGATGGTGCTGTGTGAAATGTGTTGATATAAAAAAGATATAAAAAAAAATACTTTGATATATCAAATATCAAAATATAAGTTTCCACATTGTAATATTCACTATGATATTGGACCTGAGGTATCTTGTAAAATGCCAAAATTGACCTTAATTGCGATCGGTTCTCGGTTCTAATAGATATTAACATTATTTTACTTTACATACTTGCTATTACACTTGAAGTCACTGACCAAAAAATCACAGTTTCTCATAAAATTGTACAACATTTAATAGCTTCACATTCTCCAAGATCGTTAAGTAATTTCAGAGATTCGTCATCAGATATGACGTACTCGAGTACCTACAATAATTATAGCCGGTCCGTTTGTGAGTTCTCAATGTATTGAGGGAATGTATGTTGGGAATGTGTCGGTCGCGACACCGAATGTATCAAATTTGATACACCATCTTCTCATTATAATATATATGCGCGGTAAAAAGGATTGATGTGGCGTGGTCCAATTTAAAAGCTGAATGTCTTTTGAAACAACGGAAATTTAATAAATGTGTTGACGCCGTTTTTACCATAAATTGTTGAGCTTGTTGCTAAGCGACAGTAGTTGTTAATGTATGAAGTAGACAATCAACTATTTTTACTAAAATAAATATTGCTTATACTTTACTGCATCTCTGATTTATTCAAGTTAAATCCACACACATCTCACACATGTAACTACCTACGTATTTATATATTTTTTATTCCCTTTCCTACCCTTTAAATCAAGACACTATTACAAGTTGTCGCAACGCTCGCATCTCGACCCTCAAAAATAATCTCTGTCTGCATGTGTGTGGTATGTGATAAGACAACGCTTTTATCAATAAAAAACTCTTCTGAGTATTGTGTTGGAAATTGAAACAGCGCTGGACGAGCAGGCGAAACGAAGTATACTTATAGTAGTAAGTCTTTTTTGACCTCTCCTTGATACACCAAATTGTAATGTAAGGTATTATTGTACTATTTCGTACCTCAAATTTCAAGTATTGCGTTAATTAATTTTATTAAAATCACTTGTTGCTATGACATTTTTAATTTGCCGTGCCGTCCTCTATAGTTGAAATTATATGCCACGAAAAACGTCGCTTATAGTCAGATATTATATAACTAAATATTAATAAAAGTATTAAATTAATAAAATTATCATTGTAAACCGTGATTTCATCAAGTATGATTCTTGCTGTTCTCTTGTAACTTGCACCGCCACGTACTAATGACTAGTTTGGGAAAAACGTTTAAATGCGACGCTATAGTCCGCCATCGCCATAGCACATGTTTATTGTATGGTAATTCGTCACAGTGACACTCTGCGGTCATGTGCCGTGGCTCGTTTTCATTCAACTTCACTTCCATACAATGGACACTTCATAACTCAACCTTGCGTGAAACATTGTGTCTACGTAAAATTCATTTGTAAACTGAATTTCTACACGCATTCAATAAAATTTTACTGTCTTCTTGTTCGCTTGCGGAAACTTGACATTAACTTTTTTTATAGAAAACTCATAGAATTAGAATAGGTAAAATGTAAAGGCGATGAGAGAGAAAATTTTACACATTAAAAACAAGTGATTGTTAGACATAAGTATATATAAGAAATATTGAAAATGTTTTATTCTTATGCATATACTAAGTATTCATCAAAATCAAAATTCAATAAAAAAAACGCTTATCTCTGGAATTAGTAGTCGGATTTGAAAAAATCATTTTGCATACAATAACCCAGTTCTTTAGGAAAGTTAATATCACCAAAAGAAAGTCAAAATCAAAAAGAAAGAAAGTCAAAAAAAGTGAAAATAGACTAATAAGGGCGGCTGCGTTATTACGGTATGGTGTATCAGTGACTGAGTAGTTATGGCCGCACCAAAAACCGAGCATTACCGAAATGAACAGATATGTACATTCTATAAAGCCTGTTTACTTGTAACAGTGATTTTATATAATAATGGACCCCAGGACTTTACATACATCATACTTATCTATACTAATATTATAAAGGGACAAGATATGTATGTTTATAATGAATAAACTCGAAAACTACTCGACCGATTTAAAAAATTCTTTCACCATTACAAAGGTACTTTATCACCGAGTAACATAGGCTATAATTTATAAAGTTAAGCGGGTGAAGTCGCGTGCATCAGCATGTATTTGTGATAAATGTACCATACAGGATCACACTATATATCTTCCAGGACACGCAGCCAACTCATGAACTTATAAATTATTTCTAATTCACTCGTGATATCGAATATCTAATGACACAATATCTAATGATGAAGTTTGAATGAGTTTCAATGAAATATGATGACGGTGATCTCATAGCTATTTCCTACATCAATTAGCGGTTGCCATATACCTTCATACCGTCGGCTTTGATGTTTTCAAATAGTCATTCTATTAAATGCTGCACACATCAAAAGAAAAGAATTTGCGGTTTACACTTAATATTTTCCTAGCGCGGTAAAGATATCTTAAGTTAATATTCTAATAGCCTCGTCGGGTGCAAAGAATCGGTCACTTAGGGCCAGTTTTATAACAATCCGTTAGTTAAATTTTATATCAAATAGACGAAAAAATGATCTAATAGTATAATATAGTGTACTATAACAATATATTCGTAAGTCAACAGTATAATTTGACAGCTAGCGTTTACTGGCTCGTTACTGATTATGATAGGGTTGGTTGGTGGTTTATCTTACGTATCGTTTATTTTGTTATATTTGTAAATAAATGTGTTTGCAACGCGAAACTTGACAGTTCTTGACTGACTACAACGAAACCGTCGACAATATTTATAAACTTCGGCGTATTTTTACGGATAGCTACCGAATGTTTAATTTCTTTTATAGAACCACCGTCAGTAAACGTTATTGACGGACCGTTAACCGTTCGTTACCAGCACTGTAACGAACGGGAAAAAGGTATGTCGTTTATAAAACTGGCCCTTAGCCTTCTATGTCATAACGGTAACTAAAAATTAATAACTTGATTTCATTGTATTCATATATTTTGTAAAAATATATAACAATATTAATAAAAATGGTCAGAGCAACCATTTATTAGTAGTTGCAGAGCTCACTGCATTCTATAATCCTTCTGGCGGCAGTAACCCACCCTCTGAAATAACAGCATGTGTGCTGTTTTGTTTCGGTGAGTGTGTGAGGGATCCCAGAGCCTATTTCCCTAAGCTTTCCAAATCCTTAATCCTGTACAGTAGCCGGCAGTGCACTGTCAGCACCTGTGGAGTTGCCTGTGTTATAGGCGACGGTAGCCACCTCCCTAGCCAATAACATAAGAAGGCTTGAGATGAAATCAGATGAATAAGATAAAGCTAAATGTTGGAACCAAAGAAAAGCCTCGCTTTGATTGGATTGTGGTCTTTTTTTTTTTAAGTAGAGATGGGTTTGCTCTTGGCCAACATCCAGGTGTGTAGCGAAGATGAGGCCTATGATGGAGCGAGCTCACCCAGAAGGTGCCTATTCATTCCAACTTTGAATAGATTCAGGTTATATGTGCTCGGAAATACAGACGCCGGCAGGGAGTTCCAAACCTTGGCAGTGCGCATTATAAAGGATGTTTTAAAGCGCTTGGTCCAAAATAGAAGGATATTGACAAGATGAGGATGGTAACCAGCCGTATGTCTGTATGTCCGATGGAAGAAAGGGGAAGGCGGTATGAGTTCATAAAATAAATAAGGTCACACATAAAATTCAACAAAGTCTCGATACCTAAAGTCTCAGCATTTCCCTTTAGAAAATGATGAAGAGGGTCTTTGTTATCATAAGGATGCTCAACTCGGCGGGTGACCAATCTTAACTAATTGCGAAAGCGGACGGCGGCGGTCTTTGATTATCATCTCGGCTTCATCAAAGTTTTTACAAATTTATTAACAAGTGATCGTATTACGTATGTTAAGCCTAATCAAACAATATGTAGGGTTTGTTGAATAG
The DNA here is from genome assembly GCA_936446665.2 of Synanthedon andrenaeformis. Taxonomy (NCBI): domain Eukaryota; kingdom Metazoa; phylum Arthropoda; class Insecta; order Lepidoptera; family Sesiidae; genus Synanthedon; species Synanthedon andrenaeformis. The sequence continues at coordinate 1,100,684 of OW387786.2, read as the reverse complement.
TATATAAATAATCTAAATTTATTTAATTACTATCTGGTGCCCACGACTTCGTCTGCGTTGAAAAATAATAAGTAGCCTATCCTGTGTCCCGTACGTCCAAATGTTTATCTACCAAGTTTCATGAAAATCAGTTAATTCGTTTCATAGTTATGGAGGAACATACATTTATACAGAAAAAAATTCTAAAAATCGTCAATTTAGTTTCAGTATCATGTATAGAGCCTATAAACACGATATCTCTGAAAACAAAGTAACTTACTCCATGACCGACCTTTACAGATTTATTATTAGTATTGATTATAAGATTCTTCTTCTTCTCTAAGTAAATGCCTTTATCAGGTTTCCCCAACGTTGGCGATCACCCTCGAAAAGGCCTCCTATCACGCGCCACTCAGTCAATGGACCGGAATTACGGGAGTGCCCGTAATTCCGGTCCATTGATGAATGTTTCTGAACCAAGACATCTGTCTTCTGCCCTCTCCTCTTCGTCCTTCAATTTTTCCCCCATGATAAGATGGTACTTTTCACCCCTCAGAATATGATCCAAATATGCATGCACCCAGATATGCATTTCTTACTCGAGTGTTAGTAGACCTGACTTACTCGCTTATATGGGGCCCAATCTGGGCGTTATTAGATTTAAAAAAAAAACACTTAAATCGCTGATAAGAGTTCAATTCGTTGGCAGATATATTGACCAGTAGGTAGGTAAATATAGGGCACTGGTTCAGAAATACCAAAATTTGAACTTTGTTACGCCTTATCTCCCCGCCGGTTGGCGGACAGGCAGACAATAACAAAAATAATAAAAAAAAATAAAAAAAATGGGAAAATAAATAAAAGAGGTTTTACAATATAGTGTTTAATTAAAAGACGAAAAACTATAATTTAATTAACACAAAAAAACAACAAATAAAAACAAATAAAAAGAAAGAAGTTATGCTATTGTGTGCCAGCTGTCGATCGGCTTGTGCCGAGCTATGACAACTGACTACACAGCAAAAGGGTTTAAACCAGGGGTTTGTGGAGAATGAAATGAAGACTTACCACCGAAGGAGAGCCGTATATAGAAAGGTAGCCGTCTAAAATAATCCTAGCCACCGTATAAAAAAAAAATAATCCGAACTAATATTAGAATAAAAATAAACGGAAACGCCAAACTTGAGAGGAACGCAGCTACTCCGGTATCGACCGAGGTAACTGGACTGGGTCGACGAGCTGAAGAGGCTCAGCGGTTCCTCGCAGAGACTCGAAGCCCGACCCGACGCAGGCAGACACTCGCAGTCTGTGCGGATTTGCTCGCTCGAAGCTCAGTGAGCACGGTCGACGTCTCGTACAAGAACGTTGAAATTTTCAACAATTTTTGTAGTAATAAAAAAAAAAAAACCTCCTGAAATGATCGAAGAGACGCCTTAGAATATTGTCTGATTACAAGCAATTTTATGCAATTCTCGATGAATCGTTTCAGGTAAAAAAGTTAAGGTGGGGTAAGTAAAAAAAAAGAAAAAGAAAAAAAAAGTAAGTAGCTGACAAAGGGAAATACTTAAATCATAAAAGCACAAGGGAACAGTACGAAAGATGGACATCTCCCACGGATTAAACGTGGCAATCGATGGCGATCGGTACAATAGAAAAATAGAAATAAAATAAGGCCGATGCCATCGCTAAAAAAAGATATAATACACTACCGATTGTCGGCATAAGGGTGCACTAAAATTAATAAAATATATCCTCTGTCTGTACCATCTCCTGAAGATTATGATTAACAAAAGTAATATAAGCTAAGCCAGAAACCAACACGAAAATCAACACCTTGTCAATCCAAAATAACAGTTAAAATTCAGATAAAAGGGGAAAGTAATTAAGATAAACAAAATCACTTACCAAATAAGATTTGGAGGTTTTATTTGCAAATGAACAGCCTTTGTAATGAATAGAAATTAAATCAGAAACTGCACAATCAAAATTTCGACGGTGGCTGGAAAAAACTGACAGCTAGCTCTCAACGCTGCTTCCTTCGTCAAGGTTCTAGGCCGGAAAGAGCCTTTCACCCACCGTGTCGCTTTTTAATACAATTTCTAGATTATTCCCTAGACTTTTTTTAAAAAAAATAGGATCGGTATAATTTGCTACTGCTATCCGTCAAAATCGACTTGTCACAGAGTAACGCCGCACTACAGCCCTTCCAGACAGTTCTCTGCATACATAAAAAAGGCATTGCGCAGGCACAGACTATCTGAAAGTGCCGTAATGAGCGCTAAAAAGGTCGTTGACGCGACCTCTGGGGTCGAGTAGCGAAATTATGGAGACGAGGCTGCCATTACCAAAAAAATAAATGTTACAACTTTTACAAGCAAAATCTTATGCATTGCTACTTTAAACTATCCATTGAATATAGCAATTATGCCGCATGTCTACCTTATTAATCGAAGTCTCGATTGTTAATTACGATCAATTTACGTAATTATTCGATAATGAGATCACCTGGTCAAGGAAAAAGTGCCCAATCATTTCGAGCACGAGTGGATATAAAGGTGAAAAGGCTAATATTCAATTAATTAATTAAATATATTATGTATATATTACGAAAATGGGAAACACAAGTGCTCTTGATAACACATTGGATATTAAGTAGAATTTAAGTTAATGAAAAAACTTTTTCTCAGAAAATAGATTTTTTTTTATAAATGTGCCCGATTCAAACTTTTTAAATATTATCTATACACTGTAAGTATTTATTGTACCTAAGTTTTAATTTTTTTCTCTAAAAAGTTAAACTAGGTAACGAAACGTTTTCCTGCTAAGACCTCGCCTTAAGTTTTTATTATCAATCATCATCGTCAACACTAATAATAAATATGTAAGGGTCGGTCATGGAGTAAGTTACTTTGTTTACAGAGATATCGTGTTTATAGGCTCTATACATAATACTGAAACTAAATTGACGTTTTTTAGATTTTTTTTCTGTATGTATGTATGTTCCCCCATAACTGAAACGAATTAACTGATTTTCATGAAACTTGGTAGATAAACATTTGGACGTACGGGACACAGGATAGGCTACTTAATATTTTTCAACGCGGACGAAGTCATGGGCCGCATCTAGTAATAAATAAAAGTATTATAAAAAAATTTAAAGAAAAAAATTAAGCTTACTTACTTTGTACATACCAGTAACCATAACAAGTTAAAAGAGAAGTGTGTCAGTATCACGTCGTAAGAAGGCATCAGGGCACCTTGCGGCTTGCAGGTAGGGAGGTAGTAACATAATACTTTGCAAGTAAAAGCTCGCATGATAGCTTCATTGAACCGACCACCTTGGCACAAGGCTGCCGTCGTCGGTGTGTTCTCTTATAAGCATTGGACTCACCCACACGTAAAACGAATCCCTATCACGTTTTCAGAACTCGCATACGACTCGATCCGATTCCGGATCCGGATTCGCATGCCTAAAACATGACAAAGATTTTCACATTTTCTAATAGTGAAAACCGTATAAAAATCCGTTGATGGTTTAGAAGAAATTAGCGGAGAAACAGACAGAAGCGAACAGTATAGACGTAGTATGTCCAAGGACCATCTACTTTGGCAGTAATTGTCAAAGTCAAGTACCGGACTACTAATAAGTATTAGTCCGGTCAAAATAGACATTGAAGGTTACAAAATGTACTAAGCTTACCCCTATTTTTTGACCTATTTAGTCTATTGTCTATTCAAAATAACTTGTTACCATATTGATTTGTAAAATAAAAATTTGTTTTGACTAGGTACTTAACGTTAACCTATTTGTTTTGAGCACTTACTGTAACGTAAATTCTTTATGTAGTCAAAAATCATAACGAATACATCTTTTTTTCTAGTACTATATTTTGACACACGTAAAAAATTCAGCAAAATTAGTGAGGCCGTTTAGAGGGATTTCAGTAACATACACAGATACAGCCAAAGGATCATAATGTATATTTAAAGAAATCCTTTACTCACGCACCTTGACGGTGGTCTTGGGTAAGGACTAAGAGGAAGGAAAGACTTGACTAGACTTGATGATTAGGGTGTGGTAAGATTTCTGAATTTTCTTATTGGCGTGATGACATAAAATTCAAAAAAAAATTATTAATGAATCATTAAAAGCAAACAAAAATTGTATTACTACAGCAAAAATAAAAATAAATTTTGCTTGAATAGTTTTGTGTGTTGAATGGACAGAACTGACTAGCCTTTTGATTTGAACCATTTAAAAGAACAAAATAAGTAGTCAACTGCAGACAAAACTCCGTGTTGAACTAGTGGAGTTAATAAAGCGCTTAAAAACCACAATACAGGTATCGCATTACAGTAATTTTGGAAAAAAATCGCAGACAGCGGACACAATGAGCTCGCCATTTCGCGGTAAAACCGTTTATAAAGAGACGCTGCAAGTTAAGACATTAAAGCCGGCTTTTAAATCATCACATTTATACCTCCTATAAGTAAATTTATAGTTGCACGCAATAGTAGAAAAACTGACAGCCGTAAAGTAAGTAATTATCTACTGTTTATACACTAAGAGGATAGAAATACAGAGATTTTATATCTATACTAATATTATAAAGGGAGATGTTATGTATGTTTACAATGAATAAACTCGAAAACTACTGGACCGATTTTGAAAATTCTTTCACCTATAGAAAGCTACATTATCAGCGAATAATTTTATATTCGATATAAAATTATTATATATTATATTTATAATATATAATAAAGTTTTTTATAAAGTTATATTTTATAAAGTTATGCGGGGAAGTCGCATGCAACAGCTAGTTTATCTATAAAATAAAGTGACTATTGGTTCAAAAAGAAGCTGCAATAGATGCTGAACGAAATAATAAATAAATCGCTTCCGCCTAAGAACTTGCGCTGCTGTAATGCGATACTAGTTTCACCCGACTTCGCCTGTCTTACATCCCGACCCTAATTTTACACCTCATTAACCAATTTCCACGTCTTTTTACGTTAAACCAGTGTCTCGTGAAAGATTCCCTTGCAATTTTTCCAAACATAATCTCATTATGTTTATGTAGACCGTAAAATTTGGTATCCATTACATTAATTATTATACTTACATACGTAATTTAATATTTTATTGTAATTTCTCAAATATTTGCTCTAACATTATTGAGCAGTGAACTGCGATTTGGTGTGGCAGTTGTTCATTTCGAGAGCTTTGAGATATTTTTTTAGTAAAAGAAACCACAACCTATTTTTATTAATTAACTAAAAGGTAGGAATTTTTTTATGAAAATTAAAAATTTACAGTTATGCTTTTGGATGGTTTTTCTACTTTTCTAACCATTAAAAAAAGAAATAGATAAGGGATCAATAGGGATATAGAAACCTAGAAAATTGGCAATGGCACTAAGTAGAGCACAAACACATAATATGGGGGGACAATAGGAGGCTGAGTTTTCTAGTGGATACAATATCATGTACGTACATTGTACCCACTGATTGTATATTGCAGGACTGTATAATAACGGCACTGTATAGGTAAAGATAAACGCAGCGAATTACTTCCACCCTCAAGATGAACAGAAGACTTATTAAGGCGATACTATGAGCCAATCGGTTTCCAAACCGGATGTTAAGAGGCTATCTCCTCTTTCATAAGTCAACATAAATTTCCGAAAAAAATATATGTTTTTTATTGATATTTTATCTATATAAGGTACAAATAATATTGTTCAAACTGTTTAACTACTATGTGAAAAAAAAATCTAAATTGAAGTCGTTTTCGGCTGAAAATTTGCATCTGCTTTTAAACGACAAGGAATATTTATATGATTCTTTTTTTTAAATGTTCGTATGGATTAGACCTATATTCTGTACAAATAATGATTTAAAATAATATTTTTTTCAAGCCACTATCCATATTTATCTTATTTTGCGGGTCGTACGGGGGAAACATCTTAGCTCCGCTTGCTCGCGAAAGGCCATCGGCTCTTAGAAGGGCCTTATAGGCGAGTTTGAATTCAGTCTGCTTCCGAATGGTCCTGTTGGGAAATTATGGAGAATTTAAATCCAGCAATAGAAGTTCAGAAGAGAAGATGATGATGAATCAATTGTCCTTACTGACTATCAAAGAACAGCCAAAACTATAAGCCTAGAAAGTTGAAATTAGGAACATAAATTTATTTTATACGTAAGCATCTGCTAGGAAAGGATTACATCTCCGTGCAAAGAAGGGTCGCTATTAGTTACTATTATAATTCTTAAGGACATGCACTTGTCATCAAGTGGATCATCAACTTGCTTAGCATCCTCCATCACAAAGAAACTAATGACCTTAAACACAACACACGTTCAAGAAATTACAGGATTATTTATCTACTAGCTGGTGCCCACGACTTCGTCCGCGTTGAAAAATATTAAGTAGCCTATCCTGTCCCCTGTACGTTCAAATGTTTATCTACCAAGTTTCATGAAAATCAGTTAATTCGTTTCAGAGTTATGGAGGAACATACAGAAAAAAATTCTAAAAATCGTCAATTTAGTTTCAGTATCATGTATAGAGCCTATAAACACGATATCTCTGAAAACAAAGTAACTTACTCCATGACCGACCCTTACAGATTTATTATTAGTATTGATTATTTATCTATACTTATATCAAAATCAATGCATATTTACTTAAGTGGTAGGAGGTCCTACTGGCTTCAGAATACAAGAGCTGTAGGTATATTAAAAATAGCTCATTAGCTAGTTATTCAATATTTAATAGAAAACGTTAGCGGCAAACGATGCCTATCAGTGTTCGCCACTAAATTATAATCAAGCTCACAAATTAGCGAATGTTTCGCAAAGTTCGTTAAACGCAGGTGGCTGAATGTGTGCACTATATTTTACAAATATTCTTCGCCAACCATAATTGCGACGACATTTTGAACCTGATAAAACTAGCAATATGTTAATTTATACGCGGATTATCCCTGCGACGATACAGCTTTTAGATCATTAAAATTTCGTTTCATTAGTACAAACTGAGACGGGAAAAAATGCTTATTTACTTCGTTAGTTCAAACTAGTACTTTTTTTGTGATAGCATCCTGAGTGCTCGTTCATCTATTACTTATGATAGTTTAATGTTACTTATGAACTAAATGTAGTATTTAGATTTATTCATAGGTACTGTTAATTCTATACAAAATTAACGAATATTTTTAAAAATTTTATATTTAGAAGTTGTTATATAAATATAAATGGGTAATACTTCATTGGAATTTTTTTCCATTTATAAATAAATAAATAAATAAATAAATATCTTCACACATTCCACACAACACCATCTAGTTCCACACTAAGCAACTTAATGCTTGTATTATGGATACCAGACAGTTGATATAATACATTACTTTTTTTTTGTAAATACATACATATTATAAATACAAACATCCATGACTCAGGTACAAAGGTAAATGTTAATACATTAACACTTGCCCCTAGCGGGATTCGAACCCGCGACCGTTTGGTTAACAGCTAGGGTTACTAGCCACCAGACCAAACGTGTCGTCATTTATGAAGAATAGATATTTCTTCCGATATAATCGCAAGCTAGAGAAAAGTACCTACAAGTCTCTATCGAAATGGCAATTGAAAGCCTCGTTCAAAAGGGCCTAGGCGCTAGCCGAAGATATTATAAAATCAATTTATTAGACAATTAATCGACTTCGTCTCTTACATAAGCCTCTTTAAATAATTTTCCAGTAGGATCCGTAAGAACAACTTAGATCCAGGATAAATATACTAGAACCACCAATTTTTATTGCATCTTCGACAATTAATTGGTTATCGGTTTTTCGACAAGAAATTTGTGTGAAAAGATATGTTAAAAAATAATTAGTTAACATTTCTTTAAGTAATTTTTTATGTACCTAAATAACGAGGTGACTTTCCACTTGACGGTAGATGGTCATCACATGTCGCCTATAAAAGAAGCAACTTGTTTATGATGAAGGAGAACATTTAAGGCCTATAGGGGAATGAGTCTTAGCATCCTTTTCTCACACTACAGTAGTCTTCTATTATTTTTCCCTCAGTGTTCATCGTGATGGTCACAGTTAATGTTTGTACTGTCTGTTTATGACTACGTAACCTAATTAAAATAATAAATAACTAAATTACACAATTTATTTATATGTACCAACAAAATAGCAAGTTACAATAATGACAAACTTGGCTGATGTGACCTAGTTCTTTTGACAAAAGCTTTAGATAATACACGTAGGTAAACTTACTCGTTAAGTCACATGAAAACTTCTGTTTACTACGATTAAGGGCTATAAACTTTGAAAAATGTGTAGCAACTGTGAAGTCTGTACGGAATAGGGTATGTGGTATTAAGAGTCCATGAGTTGGCTCATTTTGTTGTCAGCGAGCAGTGCCACCTCGTTAAAATTTCTGTACACAATTACACAGCGGTCGGCGCGCGACCAGTCAGCTCGCATGGCTTGTGAACCCTGCACACTTTCCGACTCGAAATGGCTTGTTAATACAGGGTTGTCTTAGCACCATAATATATACATATAAATAAAATTGGAGTGTCTGTTTGTAATATTGAAATAACCGTTTTTTACTACATGCATATGAATATATATACGGTACATACACCAAAATAACATTTTTTACAATTTTTGTCTGTCTGTCTGTCTGTTTGTTCCGGCTAATCTCTGAAATGGCTGGACCGATTTTGAGGGACTTTTATTGGCAGGTAGCTGATGTAATAAGGAGTAACTTAGGCTACGTTTATTTTAGAAAAATTATTTTATTAGAAAAAATACACCCCGGGCGAAGCCGGGAGCGGGCCGCTAGTCCTAAATAAAACTAAACTAAACTAAAATCTAATCCTAAGTTAAATATATTTACACATTAAATAATATACAAAAGTTTTTGTAATAAAATTTACCCACAGTTGAAATGAAAATTTAATTGAACAAGTTAAATATAGTACCTACATTAAAAAAAATGATGACCTTTATATTGTAGTGTCTTCATCATTGGAGTAAATTCCTATGGTGTTCACTTTAGTAAAAAATAATTAATACTTTAATTTACTTAGGTCTTTTTTTTCGTCATATTATTAGTTTTCGCCAACTATTGTACATAGTTGAAATTCGACCCTAATCATTTGAAAAAAAAAAAAACATGGAAAAATATTCAATTTCTTTTTTGTTGATAACGTAAAAGCTCATCTCAATAGCTATTAAACAAAAAAGAAAATTCACAGATAAAATTATATTAATACATCTATTATCCTATTATCTTGCCTATGTATAGATTTAAACAAAAATAGCTTTTATGAAAAATACAATTCTGTAATCTAGATACATATCTATAGCTCTACAATGTCAAAATATTTTATTTGTAAGTAAATACTTACAATGGCTCAGGTACAAAATATCCAAAATGTCAGAATGTCCATTGTTCCAAAATGACCAGTCTATCAAAATATATCTAGTCTCAGAATATCCAGTATCTCAGAATATCTAGTATCGAAGGCTTGACAACATGACAGCATTGTGTGTAAGTTAACTGTAATATCTTGTCTGCCTGTGTGTCACATGTAGAGTTACAAAATTATGTTTAGCAGCACATGTGCAATGCCTCTACAAGAGCACTCGCCGCAGTTATCTCATTCTGAAATAATATTTCCGTCTCCATCTAACATTAGCGAAATAAGCGAGAGGAGATTATTGTAAAAAGCGAGAATTTAACGAATATCCCGAGCGAGTACGTAACGCGGTCGTCTCGGATTATTAAGGGCCGGTTTCGGAGACGCGCCGCGCGAAGTTTAGGTTTTTAGCGTTACTCTCACAACGATCGAGGCTCGCGCATCGCACGCACACACGTACGTATGCATAGAGCAAGAGCCCACGACGGCCAGATCTTCGTTATTTTATAAAAGCTAAAAGTTTCTAGGTGCATGTCCCCAACACAGGTATTAAAAACCAGCGAGGACCAGCAGACTCAGCCGGGTAGTGCTTGGGCTCATCGGGGACGTCTCCCCGAGATAAAAAATTTGACGCCCCCCTCGGACCCCCCCGGCCGTAACTCGGAAACGACGCGACGCAATGGGGTCGTGCTTGTGCTCATCGGAGACGTCTCTCCGACATAAAAAATTTGACGCCCCCTTCGGACCACCCCGGCCGTAACTCGGAAACGACGCGACGCAGTGGGGTCGTGTTTGTGCTCATCGGAGACGTCTCTCCGAGATAAAAAATTTGACGCCCCCCTCGGACCCCCCGGCCGTAACTCGGAAACGACGCGACGCAGTGGGGTCGTGTTTGGGCTCATCGAAGACGTCTCGACGAGATAAAAAATTTGACGCCCCCCTCGGACCCCCTCAGCCGTAACTCAGAAACGGCGCGACTCAGCCGGGTCGTGTTTGGGCTCATCGGGGACGTCTCCACGAGATAAAAAATTTGAACCCCCCCCCCCCTCTAACCCCCTCAGCCGTAACTCGGAAACGGCGCGACTCAGCCGGGTCGTGTTTGGGCTCATCGGGGACGTCTCTCAGAGATTAAAAAATTGACGCCCCCTCGGACCCCTTCAGCCGTAACTCGGAAACGACGCGACGCAGTGGGGTCGTGTTTGGGCTCATCGGAGACGTCTCGACGAGATAAAAAATTTGACGCCCCCCTCGGACCCCCCCGGCCGTAACTCGGAAACGACGCGACGCAGAAGGGTCGTGTTTGTGCTCATCGGAGACGTCTCCGAGATAAAAAATTTGACGCCCCCCTCGGACCCCCCCGGCCGTAACTCGGAAACGACGCGACGCAGTGGGGTCGTGTTTGTGCTCATCGGAGACGTCTCTCCGAGATTAAAAATTTGACACCCCCCTCGGACCCCCCGGCCGTAACTCGGAAACGGCGCAACGCAGCCAAGTCGTGTTTGGGCTCATCGGGGACATCTCGGAGACGAATTTTTTAGAGTAGACCAAACTTCAAATTTTGACAGTTGCGGTCTACTCAGTAGACCATGGTCAACGGTTTTAGATAAACGGTTGCGTGTTGGGTATCATTTGAAAGGTCTCAACGAGGGTGACCAATTTTACTCCCCCTTTTTACTTACCCCTAATTCTTCACGAATTACAAAAAAAGACCCAAAACCAAACCAAAACAATTAACTATGGCAAATGACAACACCTAACTCACAAACGCGCCCTCGCGGGCTGCTTGCAGACCGCGGTAGCAAGCACGATCTAGTTAGTATATAATATATATTTTAGTTGCACAATACAAAATGAAATTGTTATTCCCAATTACAAAAATAATATATTGTACTGAAAACGTTTGTAAGCATTTTTAATTTTCAAACTGGAGTCAATTATATGATCCTGAGCATGAGTTTGTATAAATCAGAATAGATATGGTTATGCACAGGGTAAGTTAAAATGTCGTTTAGGGGTATAAGAACACGATTTACTTTCCAATAAAACCGTAAAACTTGCCAAAAGTCGTCACTAATTGGACGCTTGTATAATTTGCCGTAAAATCATTATACGCTTTGCGTCTTCAAAGTGCGGACGTGTGTGGAACTTTCCTTGCGCCCAGAGCTACGCTCGGGCTTTCGAGAACGTTCCAAATGTAGTAAATTTACCATGATGATTATGTAAAAAAATCTGACTCCTAGAAAACTTAGGATCTCCTTAGACTAAAACTTATGGCATACTGTTCCTTACAAACCTTCTATTCATCAGTTGCATTCGGTTCCAAATCTTTCGACGCGCTTTGCACCCTTGCTTTCCTCTCTTCCATTGATTTAATAATATAAGGCGGATCTCGTATTTGCATGCACCGAGAATGCCGTGGGTTTCTGGCCTGATAGAAATCTTTCTGTAAATTTTCTAGCTGCGGAGATAAATAGTTCCGAGGAGTAATTTTTTAGTTGCGCAGTTTACATCATAATTTCAAGATCAAAGACGACATAGGTATTTGAAATTTGGCGTGATCTTTTGACACTAATGATATTAGGTTTGACAGATGCGCCATCATGCGTTTCGTTATACGCAAATGGGATTTGGTCATTTTTATTATTTAGTGTTCAAAATACTATTTAGTGCTTTGTCTCCTCATAATTTATAAATAAGAGCATGTTGTTTAGTTCTACGCTATTTAAATACTAGATCGTGCGTGCTGCGGTCTGCAAGTAGTCCGTGGGGGCGCGGTTGTGAGTTGGGTGTTGTCATTTGCTATAGTTAATTGTTTTGGTTTGGTTTAGGGTCTTTGTTTTGTAATTCGTAAAGAATTGGGGGTAGGAGACTTTTACTTAAAAGGGGGAGGGAGAGGGGATTAGTTTCAATTGATCACCCTCGTTGAGACCTTTCAAATGATACCCAACACGGGGGTCTACCTGTAACCGTTGACCATGGTCCTACGAGTAGACCGCAACTGCCAAAATTTGAAATTTGGTCTACTCTAAAAAATTCGCCTTCCCGAGAGCCGTCTTAGATGATTCCAAACACGACCCGGGTGCGTCGCGCTATTTCCAAGTTACGGCCGGGTGGTCCGAGGGGGGGTCAAATTTTTTATCTCGGAGAGACGTCTCCGATGAGCACAAACACGACCCCACTGCGTCACGTCGTTTCCGAGTTACGGCCGGGGGGGTCCGAGGGGGGCGTCAAATGTTTTATCTCGGAGAGACGTCTCCGATGAGCACAAACACGACCCCACTGCGTCGCGTCGTGTCCGAGTTACGGCCGGGGGGGGGGGGTCCGAGGGGGGTTTAAATTTTTTATCTCGTCGAGACGTCTCCGATGAGCCCAAACACGACCCCACTGCGTCGCGTCGTGTCCGAGTTACGGCCGGGGGGGGTCCGAGGGGGGCGTCAAATTTTTTATCTCGTCGAGACGTCTCCGATGAGCCCAAACACGACCCGGCTGAGTCGCGCCGTTTCTGAGTTACGGCTGAGGGGGTCCGAGGGGGGCGTCAAATTTTTTATCTCGTCGAGACGTCTCCGATGAGCCCAAACACGACCCCACTGCGTCGCGCCGTTTCCGAGTTACGGCTGAGAGGGTTAGAGGGGGGGGGTTCAAATTTTTTATCTCGTGGAGACGTCCCCGATGAGCCCAAACACGACCCGGCTGAGTCGCGCCGTTTCTGAGTTACGGCTGAGGGGTCCGAGGGGGGGTCAAATTTTTTATCTCGTCGAGACGTCTCCGATGAGCCCAAACACGACCCCACTGCCTCGCGTCGTTTCCGAGTTACGGCTGAGGGGGTCCGAGGGGGGCGTCAAATTTTTTATCTCGGAGAGACGTCTCCGATGAGCACAAACACGACCCCACTGCGTCGCGCCGTTTCTGAGTTACGGCTGAGGGGGTCCGAGGGGGGCGTCAAATTTTTTATCTCGTCGAGACGTCTCCGATGAGCCCAAACACGACCCCACTGCGTCGCGTCGTTTCCGAGTTACGGCCGGGGGGGTCCGAGGGGGGCGTTAAATTTTTTATCTCGGAGAGACGTCTCCGATGAGCCCAAACACGACCCGGCTGCGTCGCGCCGTTTCCGAGTTACGGCTGAGGGGGTTAGAGGGGGGGTTCAAATTTTTTATCTCGTCGAGACGTCTCCGATGAGCCCAAACACGACCCCACTGCGTCGCGTCGTTTCCGAGTTACGGCTGAGGGGGTTAGAGGGGGGGGGGGGGGGGGGGGTTCAAATTTTTTTTTTTCTCGTCGAGACGTCTCCGATGAGCCCAAACACGACTCGGCTGTGTCGCGCCGGACAGACAGGGCGGTTTAAGGGAGGGGGGAAGGGTTTTTGCAAAATTTTTGTTTTTTCGTTGCCCCGGTAGACCTTTACCGTCGTCTCTTATGTGGGTGGAAATCCTGCCATATATGGTCACACTGAACGAAGGTCTGGCCTTGGGCTCTTGGGCTATAATTTCAACATCAAAGACGACATATTTGACATTTTTTGTGTAAGTACACGGTTTTATCACGAACTGTCAGTGCGGCGCAAAGCGACGTGCTCTCACTTCGGAGGCGCATGGCCGACTGAACCAGACTGAACCGTGACCCGAGCGTGATTTCATAATAATAGCCTTCATAGTAATTTGTATGAAGATTTTGAGCGAATAAATTGGGCAAGTTTGTGATTTTTTTACACAAAATAGGAATATGTTTATTAAGAAATGAAGATTGCATCTATTTTTTTATAGTTTTAACTTTATTATTTGATAAAATTTATTTAATAATTCTTGATACTTACCGACACAATTGTAACAAAACGGGAGTGCGATTTACACGTTTTTAGTGATTTTCTGGATTTTTTTTACACTTATCCATAAGCATTATCTTAAATTCGAATGTTTCAGCAAAAAGTAACATTCATTGGCTAGCTGTGTTATTTTTTTCAAGGTTGTGGAGCATCGTTTACTATATAATTCTTTTACAATACCGACCCTCGATTGCCGTAAGGGACCCTTAACACTTGTTTTTCATTATCCTTTTCTAACATAAGTTAAATGTTTCAAATCGAGGTAGAGTAAACTAATTGACATTTATAACTACACTGAAAAGTGTCTGTAGGCATCTACTTCCAGTACCTACCACAACCAAAATAGATTTCACTTCTTTTCAAATTCAAATTCACTGTTAACCAAACAAACGGTCGCGGGTTCAAATCCTGCTAGGGGTAAATGTTTATGTGTTAACATTTTACCTTTGTACCTGAGTTATGGATGTTTGTATGTATAATATGTATGTATTTACAATACATGTGTGAAGATATTTATTTATTATTATTATTATTATTTATTAATTCTTTTTAATTTTAATATGCAACCTCATGTACTCCCACGTCTGGCGTGTAAAATCATAACTTACAATATCTACTTACTTAATTAAGAAATATATTAAACGATTTTTTTTATCGTAATGTACAAATTTCATGTTAATATTTATTTATACATAATATTATGACAACATACAGTCTATTCAAATATATAGGCAAATCAATATGCATCTATAGGCAAAGAGATAGTAACAAACAAATATGTTAAAAAAACAAACATTACTGTAAATTACTTTAAATAAATAAATAAGTAAATTACAGTCACAGTGAAATAACAGCATGTATGCTAATGTGTTTCGGTGAGTGAGTAAGGAATGCCAGAGCCCAAATCCTTAATTCTAATAAGGTTGCCAGCACACTTGCAGACCTGTGGCATTGCTTGCGTTAATGGGCTACGGTAGCCACCGACCATCAAGATGTCTGATGTCAAGATGTCGATCTTTACACAAAAGAAAATACTACCGTAAAGATATAAACACAAAAGATATGAGAGAAATAATGAAAGCCCTAAGAAGTTTAGTGGGTCAATTAGACCGTAAGATGTGACATGTGATATAATAAAGACCAGGTGGGCCACCGGTGGCCGGTGGCACGGTGACCGACGCAGCACACCGTATGATGTGATGCGCTTGAAACCGATATCGGATACTCGATACCAGATATTGGCCAGAGACGGCTTAGCAATGGCGGACACTCAAACTGAAACATTTTATGTGGGGACAGTATTAATTGACTTTTCCCACTCAGTGTGACTGAATGGGAAAAGTCAAGGTTGATGTTAGGTAGTTACCGTCACTTAGGGACACAAGTAACACCAGAGGAGATACAAGTGCGCTGCCGACCCTCCAGGAATTTCGATGCGGTGGTCCTTAGCTTTTTAGGGTCTGAATATCTTGGAACCAGTTTAGCTAAACTTTACTAAATCGATTCATCGTTCTAATCGGGATTGGACTGCTAATACCGAGTAACATTAGTATTTATTATAGTAGCTCCGCAGTTTATTAGTCCTGAATTTTAAATCATAAAAAAAAACATTTCTATGTTACAATTCATTCTGAATTTGTTTATTTCTGGTTTATTTTAAGTAGATTAGCAGCTTATGTTATTGGTGCTTCTACATCTGCATACGAAGACCTGCATCAATCTAACTTGTTTTTGAACTGGTTCAATGTCTTCGCTAATAACATATCTCTTGGTATCCTGTTCCATAATATGTTCATTCCGTTCAAGATTATGATAGAATGAGTTCAAATTCACCCTGCTCCTGTCAAAAACTAAATCTTATCTGTATATGTTGTGGTTCTAACTTATCAGTCGTGTAGAGATTATAATAGCATGCCTGCCTATTCCTATTCCCTATTGCTTCGATGTCACTTGAAGAAAGCGTTGAGTTGCTTGTGTCATAGGCGATGGTAGCCAACTATCATTGAGTTGACCGTCAGCCTGTCTTTAGACTTTCACAATAAAAAAATTCTTATTTTGCAAATTTAATTTGCACTGACTTGTAACCAAGCGAGGTGTGCGTAATGCGCTTTGGGTAAAAAGTGTGCAAATCCCTGCTAACGGCCGGCCGGTTAGCCGTGGCGTACCATCCGCGCCCGCACTGCGCAGTATCGCGTTGCGTTCTAATGGAGCATGAATACGACACGCCACGCTGCCCGTGTGCACTCTACCTTACATCGACTATCGTGACATACAACTACCTCTTTTTTTAACAAAAAGCTCAACACAATAATATTTAAATTCACTTTTTACATGTTACTTGATTAAAAATAAATTATTGATTATATGTTTTTAATGTTCACCTTAATATAATATATACGTTAATATATATCTACAAATAATTACACGAACACCCGTGTAATTATTTTGTAATTAATTGTAGATTTTTAAGAAAAGAATGAATTTTAATGGAACTGCTATACCTTGCGTTACGTATAGTTTTATCCAAATAACTAGCTGGTGCCCACGACTTCGTCGGCGTTTAAAAATATTAAGTAGCGTATCCTGTGTCCCGTACGTCCAAATGTTTATCTACCAAGTTTCATGAAAATCAGTTAATTCGTTTCAGAGTTATGGAGGAACATACATACATGCAGAAAAAAAATCTAAAAATCGTCAATTTAGTTTCAGTATCATGTATAGAGCCTATAAACACGATATCTCTAAAAACAAAGTAACTTACTCCATGACCGACCCTTACAGATTTATTATTAGTAGTATTGATTGATTGCATATAAATCTTTATATATATAAAAATTACGTGTCACGTTGTTTGTCCGCGATGAACTCCTAAACTACCGAACCGATTTTGATAAAATTTCGTAACTATATGTAATTTGGTCCAACTTAAAAGACAGGATAGTTTATATCTCATTTTGTTTATTATTTTTTTGCAAATTATATAATATTATTAACATAGCGCCATCTGTTGATACCTAATCAATCCAGCAATTATTTATCTGTGAGTTCCAAAAGATTCTAACAGATTGCGATGTAAGGTAATTTTATCAGCTGGATTGAGTAAAAAATTGCACCCGTGCGAAGCCGGGAGCGGGCCACTAGTAAATAATAGATTTTAGTTGGCTCCAGGCTGTATGATCGGTCCTATTGGAAAATTATGGGGAAGCCTATGTCCGGCAGTGGACGTCCTATGGCTGATAAGATATGATGATTTGATGAGGTGGTGGCCGCAGTCACAACAAAACTAATGGTTGGGGATAAAAATGGACCCTGAAAGGGCAACGGTTGAGGTGACAAGAGGCCATTCCCTTTCCTCTTACATTAAACATGACATATATACATATAACCCAATAACACTCGTTCTATTATATCATATTATTGTATTATTTTATACAACCTTTTGGTTTGCCAACGATATTGTGGTCCGCCGCGTATTAATCTAGCAAAAACTCAAGAATGACTAGACCAATTTTAATTCGATTTTCACTAATGGAAAGAAAGATACACGGGGAAGGTTTGTATATATAAATAAATAAATAAATAAATAAATAAATAAATAAATAAATAAATAAATAAATAAATAAATAAATAAATAAATAAATAAATAAATAAATAAATAAATAAATAAATAAATAAATAAATAAATAAATAAATAAATAAATAAATAAATAAATAAATAAATAAATAAATAAATAAATAAATAAATAAATAAATAAATAAATAAATAAATAAATAAATAAATAAATAAATAAATAAATAAATAAATAAATAAATAAATAAATAAATAAATAAATAAATAAATAAATAAATAAATAAATAAATAAATAAATAAATAAATAAATAAATAAATAAATAAATAAATAAATAAATAAATAAATAAATAAATAAATAAATAAATAAATAAATAAATAAATAAATAAATAAATAAATAAATAAATAAATAAATAAATAAATAAATAAATAAATAAATAAATAAATAAATAAATAAATAAATAAATAAATAAATAAATAAATAAATAAATAAATAAATAAATAAATAAATAAATAAATAAATAAATAAATAAATAAATAAATAAATAAATAAATAAATAAATAAATAAATAAATAAATAAATAAATAAATAAATAAATAAATAAATAAATAAATAAATAAATAAATAAATAAATAAATAAATAAATAAATAAATAAATAAATAAATAAATAAATAAATAAATAAATAAATAAATAAATAAATAAATAAATAAATAAATAAATAAATAAATAAATAAATAAATAAATAAATAAATAAATAAATAAATAAATAAATAAATAAATAAATAAATAAATAAATAAATAAATAAATAAATAAATAAATAAATAAATAAATAAATAAATAAATAAATAAATAAATAAATAAATAAATAAATAAATAAATAAATAAATAAATAAATAAATAAATAAATAAATAAATAAATAAATAAATAAATAAATAAATAAATAAATAAATAAATA
This sequence comes from Synanthedon andrenaeformis, assembly GCA_936446665.2. Lineage (NCBI taxonomy): Eukaryota > Metazoa > Arthropoda > Insecta > Lepidoptera > Sesiidae > Synanthedon > Synanthedon andrenaeformis. The sequence goes on along the minus strand of OW387786.2, from coordinate 1,081,911 downwards.
AATAAATAAATAAATAAATAAATAAATAAATAAATAAATAAATAAATAAATAAATAAATAAATAAATAAATAAATAAATAAATAAATAAATAAATAAATAAATAAATAAATAAATAAATAAATAAATAAATAAATAAATAAATAAATAAATAAATAAATAAATAAATAAATAAATAAATAAATAAATAAATAAATAAATAAATAAATAAATAAATAAATAAATAAATAAATAAATAAATAAATAAATAAATAAATAAATAAATAAATAAATAAATAAATAAATAAATAAATAAATAAATAAATAAATAAATAAATAAATAAATAAATAAATAAATAAATAAATAAATAAATAAATAAATAAATAAATAAATAAATAAATAAATAAATAAATAAATAAATAAATAAATAAATAAATAAATAAATAAATAAATAAATAAATAAATAAATAAATAAATAAATAAATAAATAAATAAATAAATAAATAAATAAATAAATAAATAAATAAATAAATAAATAAATAAATAAATAAATAAATAAATAAATAAATAAATAAATAAATAAATAAATAAATAAATAAATAAATAAATAAATAAATAAATAAATAAATAAATAAATAAATAAATAAATAAATAAATAAATAAATAAATAAATAAATAAATAAATAAATAAATAAATAAATAAATAAATAAATAAATAAATAAATAAATAAATAAATAAATAAATAAATAAATAAATAAATAAATAAATAAATAAATAAATAAATAAATAAATAAATAAATAAATAAATAAATAAATAAATAAATAAATAAATAAATAAATAAATAAATAAATAAATAAATAAATAAATAAATAAATAAATAAATAAATAAATAAATAAATAAATAAATAAATAAATAAATAAATAAATAAATAAATAAATAAATAAATAAATAAATAAATAAATAAATAAATAAATAAATAAATAAATAAATAAATAAATAAATAAATAAATAAATAAATAAATAAATAAATAAATAAATAAATAAATAAATAAATAAATAAATAAATAAATAAATAAATAAATAAATAAATAAATAAATAAATAAATAAATAAATAAATAAATAAATAAATAAATAAATAAATAAATAAATAAATAAATAAATAAATAAATAAATAAATAAATAAATAAATAAATAAATAAATAAATAAATAAATAAATAAATAAATAAATAAATAAATAAATAAATAAATAAATAAATAAATAAATAAATAAATAAATAAATAAATAAATAAATAAATAAATAAATAAATAAATAAATAAATAAATAAATAAATAAATAAATAAATAAATAAATAAATAAATAAATAAATAAATAAATAAATAAATAAATAAATAAATAAATAAATAAATAAATAAATAAATAAATAAATAAATAAATAAATAAATAAATAAATAAATAAATAAATAAATAAATAAATAAATAAATAAATAAATAAATAAATAAATAAATAAATAAATAAATAAATAAATAAATAAATAAATAAATAAATAAATAAATAAATAAATAAATAAATAAATAAATAAATAAATAAATAAATAAATAAATAAATAAATAAATAAATAAATAAATAAATAAATAAATAAATAAATAAATAAATAAATAAATAAATAAATAAATAAATAAATAAATAAATAAATAAATAAATAAATAAATAAATAAATAAATAAATAAATAAATAAATAAATAAATAAATAAATAAATAAATAAATAAATAAATAAATAAATAAATAAATAAATAAATAAATAAATAAATAAATAAATAAATAAATAAATAAATAAATAAATAAATAAATAAATAAATAAATAAATAAATAAATAAATAAATAAATAAATAAATAAATAAATAAATAAATAAATAAATAAATAAATAAATAAATAAATAAATAAATAAATAAATAAATAAATAAATAAATAAATAAATAAATAAATAAATAAATAAATAAATAAATAAATAAATAAATAAATAAATAAATAAATAAATAAATAAATAAATAAATAAATAAATAAATAAATAAATAAATAAATAAATAAATAAATAAATAAATAAATAAATAAATAAATAAATAAATAAATAAATAAATAAATAAATAAATAAATAAATAAATAAATAAATAAATAAATAAATAAATAAATAAATAAATAAATAAATAAATAAATAAATAAATAAATAAATAAATAAATAAATAAATAAATAAATAAATAAATAAATAAATAAATAAATAAATAAATAAATAAATAAATAAATAAATAAATAAATAAATAAATAAATAAATAAATAAATAAATAAATAAATAAATAAATAAATAAATAAATAAATAAATAAATAAATAAATAAATAAATAAATAAATAAATAAATAAATAAATAAATAAATAAATAAATAAATAAATAAATAAATAAATAAATAAATAAATAAATAAATAAATAAATAAATAAATAAATAAATAAATAAATAAATAAATAAATAAATAAATAAATAAATAAATAAATAAATAAATAAATAAATAAATAAATAAATAAATAAATAAATAAATAAATAAATAAATAAATAAATAAATAAATAAATAAATAAATAAATAAATAAATAAATAAATAAATAAATAAATAAATAAATAAATAAATAAATAAATAAATAAATAAATAAATAAATAAATATCTTCACACATTCCACACAACACCATCTAGTTCCACACTAAGCAACTTAATGCTTGTATTATGGATACCAGACAGTTGATACAATACATAGATTACTTTTTTTTTTGTAAATACATACATATTATATATACAAACATCCATGACTCAGGTACAAAGGTAAATGTTAATATATAAACATTTGCCCCTAGCGGGATTCGAACCCGCGACCGTTTGGTTAACAGCTAGGGTTACTAACCACTAGACCAAACATGTCGTAAAAATTGTATTTCGGGCGAAGCCGGGAGCGGATTTCTTTAAATTTATACATAGGTTACATAAACAATACAATAATTATTGAATACTAAGCCAATTTATATTGTTTTGGCCTATATCTGTAGGTACCTAAGAATATTTTAAAATCTTTATTCAGTTAAGAAATCTCAAAAAGTAATAGCGATAACTACCTACAATTTCAGCAAAAATTCAAAATTTAAAAAAATATCCTCCAGTGTACCTAACTCAATAAAGATACCTATATTAAGCTATACAAAAACATAATGAAACATTTAAACGCAATGGACACATCAATTAGATTATCATTCGACATGTCTATACAAGTTTGTCAATCCCATTCAAAGAATTATCTCCACGAGCTGGCAATTCAACTAAATTGAACGCTAGATACAACAAACGCTAAGCGTACACCAGACCACAACTTAATCAAAAACAATTTGCAAAACAACATAAACGAAATGAACCCTTTCACATCACGATTAAGTCTAAAATTGATTGCGAACAGGAGGGAAGATGAACGAAATATATTTGTTCGTCCGTAAATACAAACTAATTAAACTTAGGAGCTTAGTCGTAACGCAAACATAGTTGTTTACATTGACAGATTGAGATGCGTCGGGGGCCGTTTACGCCCCACAAATTGTATTTTAATTTTTTAAGCGGGCAACACCAACACTCGACCGTGATTGGTCGACGGGAGATAGCGCGCGTCATTTATTTTAATTCGTCCCGTTCGGGTTGACAGCTCGAGCAATCGCATTCTGATGTCCCCTCTTTAAATGATAATTGAACTCAGAGATTACCGATTGAACTTATGTTAAGCAATGGTTTGTTCTTAATGTTAACTTAAGTAAGTACTTACTTTGTTTGAGTGATGTGTCAATAAGTATACGGTAAAAAACAGACTGCAAGAATTTAAACACTACAATGGCTTTACTTGTAATTGCAAAATTAAGAACGGATAATCAATACTTAAGAGAAAAGAGGGCGCTGCTTTGTCAACACAAGACAGTGTATTCCATTATTTTTCCCATGTCCATTTGTCCATTAATGCGAAAATGCGTGCATAACAGGTCGAGACGGAGAATTTCAAAAACTTTCGTTCAAATTACAAACTTTACTGATACAATATTTAAGAAGAAATAATTTATAAATATCTCTTACTTATAAGATCTTATAAAAGTACTAGCTGACCCGGCAAACGTTGTTTTGCCAAAAAAATAAAATAAAAATTTTGAGGTGAACCACCCTTAACATTAAGGTGTATGAAAAATAGATGTTGGCCGTTTCTCAGACTTACCCGATGAGCACACAAAATTTCATCAAAATCGGTCCAGCCGTTTCGTAGGAGTTTGGCAACAAACACCACGACACGAGAATTTTATATATTAGACTTATTTTTGAAGAGACTTATTCACATTAACAATGTTGCCAACTGTTTTATACAGTGGCAACTAATTAGTAGGCCTAAAGCGTCAAACGCCACATTCCTACCGTGAGCTGGGTGCTGGCATTTTGCCTTGGATGGAATACGCGCCTTTTCGGTCGAAATTGTATCGTGCTCGTTTGACTACTATAAATCTTAAGTAAAAAGAGGAAGTAATTTCTTTGCTTATATGAATGAATAAAAACATATTATAATAAAAGATAAACAATATTATAGATATAACCTCACTTCTGATTTGCAAGACCTCACCTCACAGTCATGTCTTCAAAGAGAGAAACAGGTTTCCTCAGGACACTTTCTTTAGATCAAGTTTTTATTTCTAATCATCTGAGAAACTGACAATTCGTACGATCGAAGCTGAAATTTGTAGATTTATTTTATAACATAAGTATCCGCTACTCGTATGAAATATTTTTTGAAAATTTCAACTGCGAATAAGTCGGGTGCGAGTCGCTGGAAATCTTCCCCTTCGCTTACCGCCATCTCTGCCTCTGTATGTACGCTTAGATCTTTTAAAATACTCAACTGATTTTAATGAGGTTTTCACTAATTGAAAGAGCGTTAAACGAGGAAAGTTTTTATATGCCTATAATTTATACGAAGCCGGAAACGGGTCTCTAGTAAATAATATGTTATTAATCTTATATTGTGGTGTCTAGCTATTATCTGTTATTAAGGGAAAGCTTAAATAGATATATATACTAGACATTATAAAAGATTTTAGCCACTTTATCCCTTTTCTCCCCCCGCAGTGAAGTCATCGTGGCGTAAGTAATATACAGGGACGTAAAGTGCGCAGCGATGAACAATCATTGCTCCCATTGTCGATAAGCGGCACAGATTCAACCATAAACAAATCCCATACCATAACATAAGCCCCTTTCAATGCGTATTTTAGTACTTCAATTTTGACTCTGCAGTATTGAATTTCTTTTATTTCTTTTTCATGGGAATATACGTTGGCTAGTTGTTCAAGTATTCAAGTTGATAGAGAGCTACACTCGCATATAAACTCAAGCTATTCCAGGGTATATAGATATGGGATAAGAGCGGCTAGATCTTTCCAATGGGGAAGATAGATAATAATGCAAGAGAAATGACGTTTCCTGAAACACAAAAGTATGACACTATTCCATTTCATCTGCCTATTGGTCGTCATCTCATCATTATGATTAAATTTTCGCACATTTTCCTTTGGCTCAAACAGTATGCAGATCTACTAATAATTACTAATAATTATTAACTATTTGAATATTGAATTTGAATATTGAATAATGAATTTGAATATTAACTAACCCCAGGTGTACAAAGTTTAAAAAAGTATAAATAACTTCTCAGTTAGCCATTTGATTTTGCTGTATATTTTAAATTTTGTCATTTAAAAAAAGTACCTATACCCCCCTTAGCAGGTTATTTAAAAAAAAGTGTGTTTGTGTCAACTCCGACGCACAACTGGAGTTTACTCCTTACGAACGATTATAAAATACATTAGATTAATAACTGAGGGTAAATTAATGCATTTTGTTATCTTTATTAGTTTGTTAATTTTCTCAATTTACAAATAAATATCAATGGATATAAATATAAATATATTATATGTATTATATTACATTAATATGCATTGAAGCATATTGTAGCCTGTAACGCGTAACGTGTGACATGTGACATTTGATTTTACTCCCATAAATTTTCATACCCCGCGCTTATAGATGTATGAAAATCGATTCTTAAGGAGTAAACTCCAAAAATGACCCCATTTAATCAAGATTTCAAAATGGTAGGCAGTAATCTTTGAAAACTTCTTTAGTTCTTGGAAACTTTTGGTATGGGGATAAAACACTAAACTGGCAGTATATAAGTATTTGTGAAGTTAAGCGTTCACTTCCCTTAATAATTGCACGATAATTCCCATTATAGTGCAATTATCAATTTTAAAAAGTCTATAAGGATAACATTAAAAGAACCTTTTTCTGTTATATATATCATTCAAGTAGCAATGTTTTACAATAACCTTTTTTATTGGGAAAAAAAAATCTACGAATCACCGCACAATATTATGAAAAGGTCAGTCCTTTGTCAGTTTGTGTTGTATCTTCAAAAGGGTTGAAGTGTTTAATGAGAGTCGCTTCAAAAGATATCAAAAGAGAATATAAAATATGTTTTCCATTTTGTAACGAAACATAACAACATCATTGAGATCTTTATGATTTTTTTTTATCTTTTACCGAAAGTTATGAGTGTCTACAGCAGATCTTGAGATTTTTTTAAGGGTCTATATTATTGAATAATATATATACATATTAATAGACACACAAATACATCAATCATACTATGCTTCGCCTTTACTTACTACTCTTATGGTAATAATTCAGGGCTTCCTACAGACAGACCAACATCAGTAAAATCGTAATCGAAGTGAGTATGGGGTGCAAGATAGGATCTTATCTTATCTTAAGTTAAGATCATATCTTATCTTACGTAAACTAAGTCTCATTTTGATGTTTTATTTTTATCTTAATTGTACTTCACATTTTTGCATAAAGAAATCACTACTTCACCTACTGCGTTTATAGACCCCATATACCATTGATAGTTGCAAAAATATATAGCATAGTAAGGTTTTTTCTTTATCTTTTTGTCGTAGTCGTTTTGTACGTTGACTTTTAATATTAAGTAAGTATGTTTCCACTTTCGTACTTAGAATACACCTGCTTAATTATTGTCTCAAAGAAAATGTTCATCTTAACCCACATTCGTAATTGGTCACATTCTATATAAGACGTTTTCTTTATCAGTATCATAATTATTTCTTTATTCTAATGAGTAGGTACAACCTACATAATAATGGTACCTACCTACTTTCAATTATGTTAAATTTATCTTGATTTAAATCCGACAACCTATTTTAATTATAAAATGAAATAATAATAAAATATATAAGATAAATAAAATGATATTAATAATCTCGATAATCAATTTAATTATAGAAAACTATCATCTACTTTTTGACATCTATTAAAACAGATGTTTATTAGCATTCTATTTCAAATATATCAAGTTTAGATCTAATAAATTACGTACATACTTGAAAAGGTTTTACATCTTCCATTTAAAGCGAAATATACATTTAAAAAAATCCAATACTTATACTCACCTGCTACATAAATAAATGTGTGAGTGTTTGCAATTAAAAAAAGTGTCGTAAATTCAAGCCGCCAAGTTAACACGCTAAAAAGTGCGCAGAATCATAAATTCATGTGAAACTAAAATATGGCTTACTTTTAAACGTTTCCCGGTAAAAAAAATGTTTTATTATATAACATAATGAAAACTATATTTAAATATAGAGACAGAATCGAGGGATTAATAGGGTGATTAAGTTAATATTAGTCCGTCAGATGCCCACGATGGACAGTGGTGGGACTTTTTGTACTTCCTCGGAGTCACCCCACGAATGCACTTAGCGATCTAATCTCCCATCCATTGGTATATTATAATCAATTTACATAAAATGTGACTTTGTACATACAAGGTGGAATTTCTTAACCACACCTACAGGGAAAGTACTCTAAATACTGGAGGTAGCAAATTTAATATGAAATATAAAGTTATAAATCCTATGGGATAAGACAAAACACGTTTACTCAAAGCGACCATAGGATTCTTTATCTTAGTATTTATTGCAATTATTTTTGATGTATTTTTAAAACTGACCTTATCGATTGATTGTATTATATAAGTAGGGTACAAAATGTTATTTTTTCGGATATTAATCGGTTCAATTACTGGGTATTTTACTTTAAGGTCGACAGACAGGCTGACGGCCCACTTGATGGTAGGTGGCTACAGTCGCCATAGGTGCTACAAGTGCGCTACCGACCATAAAAGGATTCAGAATAAAGGATAAGGAAGGGATGGGGTTTTTACAAGCGTATTTACTTTTTTATTTGAATGTCGTTTGTTTCTTTTAAAAAAAAAAGAGTGTTTCCTTTAAAGAGCAAATTTGCTATTAGAGTAGGTACTTTCCCTGCACTGGTTTACTGGTTAAAAAATTCCACCTACCCCCATGGTGCAATTTTTTTTTCTGAAACAGAGGTGAACAGCAACTACCTAAAATATTGTTAAATTATAACGTAGATACTTAAAATATAATTTGAAAATTAAATAAGTTTAAATTTTTCACAGAAAATGTATTTACGATAGAAACTTGTAGATATCGTATGAGTAGATGGTCGACTAGGGAAGCTTTCGTCTATAAATTCCGCAAGTCACTGTCGACATGTGGCGACTTCAAATTGAAACTCAACTCTGCGCGTGTATTTATTTTTTAATTTCTTTTTTTTTATCGTATAAATCGATGGAGTCATTACTTTGTAACTCATAACGGTCAAAGTTTTTTGTTGTCTCAGGAGTCGGAGGCTAAAGATGTTGTTGTGTCAGGTGTCTTGCATTGATAGCCCGTGGTTCACAATGGTTTTTTTTTATTATAAAATTAATAAAATAAAATATTATAAAACCCACCAACACAATGCTGAATCCTAAGTGATATTTATAAAATGCGAAAGTGAGTTTGTTTGTTACGCTTTCACGCCTTAATCGATCATCATTGTCAACCATTATCTTAACCATCGTCAGTATACACTGTCTGTATGTTCCCTTTTCACGCCTTAACTGCTCAACCGATCATCATAAAATTTTGCATACACTTTGTCAGGGATACAAGAAAGGACATAAGGTACCTTTCGTTCAGAAAAAAAAATTACTGTTCCCAAGGGATCGTCTAAAAAGAAAAATGATAATTTCACATGTATAAAATAAAGTCTCTGTTTCTCTCCTAACTTCTAAATTCCAAAACGGATTTTGTTACCGTTTTTACACTAAAGGAGGGAACGAGGAATGTTAATTTATGCTATATAATTTCCAATAAAAATAAGTCGCTTTTTCTTTTTATATGTACCTAGGAATCTCCCAAAGTTTTTATCAAAGTATCTATCTACTCAATCTTCATAGCATATTTCATGCAATTTTTAATTAGAATTTCAATCGGAACATTCCACACGAAAGTTAATGAACGAACTAAATTAGATTAATTGGTGGACAAGTCAATCGACTCGTTTCATAAATCATATCACGTCAATAAAATACAGTACAAAGACACAAATGAAGATCTGATCGGGCCGTCCGCCGCCCGCCGTCCGTCTCATCTCACAATGGTAACACAAAAACCCGCCGGTGTATCAGTAACACAATCTATATACATATTAAACACACAACACAAACAATGGTCCGTTGATTGAAACGTCAAGCAAATGACGGCGGATTGATTCGTGGCCTCGTCTTGTATTTATTAACTACATAATTATGGCGCGATGCCTTCATAACTATTTATTTTACGTCTAAATTTATTATCGAAAAAATAGATCGCGCCGCGATGAGTTGCGCTTTCCGATGCTTGAATATCGATTTCCATATGCAGCCCACGATGTCTTATTTAAAAAGGCGATTGTTTTTTGTCGGATTAACATTCTGTTGTTTTTGTGTCGGGTCTTCGTCGGCCAGACAAACTCCAAAGGTCGACTTCAGATTTAATTCAATGCATTATTTTCCGGAAACGTCTCTTATTAAAAAAATATTAATAAATAACACATGTCGGTTCGAGTGAAGGGGCAGGGCACACAGTCAATGCAAAGTCTCTCCGAAATTATTCACTACCGCTTGGCTCCTGGAATGTCAATAAATAAATAAATAAATAAATAAATAAATAAATAAATAAATAAATAAATAAATAAATAAATAAATAAATAAATAAATAAATAAATAAAATAAATGAAATAAATAAAATAAATAAAATAAATAAATAAAATAAATAAAATAAACAAAATAAACAAAATAAACAAAATAAACAAAATAAACAAAATAAACAAAATAAACAAAATAAATAAAATAAACAAAATAAACAAAATAAATAAATATCTTCACACATTCCACACAGCACCATCTAGTTCCAAAGTAACCAACTAATACTAGTATTATGGATATCAGACAGTTGATATACTACATAGATTACTTTTTTTTGTAAATACATACATATTATAAATACAAAACATCCATGACTCAGGTACAAAGGTAAAATGTTTACACATAAACATTTGCCCCTAGCGGGATTCGAACCCGCGACCGTTTGGTTAACAGCTAGGTTTACTAGCCACTAGACCAAACGTGTCGTCTAATAATGTCATTTGTTTGTAAACCGATTTTATTCTTTGTTTTAAAGTATAAAAAAAAATATGTAAGGTACATGAGGGTAGGTGTTGCAAGTGGGATAAGGAATTAGGAAGAGATAGAGAAATGGTCTCTGACATCCTCTCCCACCCGCCAGACCCGGGACCTCTGAGAGAGAGCATTAAAGCAAGAATCTTAAAAACTCGACCAAAGAGCTTATCAGTGAAAAAAAAAACAACTACAAAATGATCACAATCGAATTTCGACAAATTTGCAAACACTAGTTATAAAAGAAACCTGTTAGCGCTTTTAACAAAGCCAGCTCACTATAGAAAAAAATTTAAAATCCGTCATAATTTTGTACTCTTTATGTCTATCAATATGATCCTTGTAAAGGTCACGGATCCACTGGACTTTGACCTTTAAGTTACCTACATAATAGAAAGCTTGAGAACTGCTAAGTTTTGTGGGACGAAGATAAGCAATGATCTAGACATAGACTGCGCATTTTAGACTGCGCTTTTACTTTTCAGGTTAAAGTTTTGAAAAGGATTTTTAGGAAAACTAGAGGTTTTCCTAAAACTCAGTGCTCAAATTTCAAAAGAGCTGCCCAAACGCCACACTCAAAGGAGTATCTATACATGACATATTATTTGCGTGTGTCAAACACGCGGTATTGTGTTTAAATTTAATTAATTCAATGTATTTATACATATTATATAAAAATATTAATATTCTCCAGTCCTCTCCTATATAAACTTTAAATGTGACGAACTTCACACTCCTCCGTATTTTCTTTCAAAGAGACCTAAGTAGGTGATGTAAACTGAAATGCGTTAGTAAGAAATGAATTATAACACCTATTTTTTATCCTTTTTTTGGATATAATTAAGTCCCATTCCGTAGAACGTCTGCCTGCACACCCCTCAACCTCATGAAATTGACTCTTCATCTGTACTAGTGTTAAAAAATCAAATTGAGAAATCTATAAAACTGACAGTGTACCTGTCAGTTTGATATAAGTTAGACCACTCGCAGCGCTCTGACGCTGATGACGAAATACAATGTAAATACAGATCATGCGATACGTTATTAGAAATCAAGCTTACCCCGTGAGATATACGAATCGTTGTTTTATTCGGCCGCCTATTACACCGTTGCGTATCCTCTGACATTACAGACGGTGTGTACGTCATGCATACGTCATGTGACACCTTTTCGATTTGATATTTGATATTAATATTAATACTAGCGACCCACTATAAATAAAATAACAAGACGACACGTTTGGTCTAGTGGCTAGTAACCCTAGCTGTTAACCAAACGGTCGCGGTTTCGAATCCCGCTAGGGGCAAATGTTTATATGTGTTAACATTTACCTTTGTGCCTGAGTCATGGATGTTTGTATTTATAATATGTATGTATTTACAAAAAAAAAAGTAATTTAGGTATTATGTCAACTGTCTGGTATCCATAATATAAGCACTAAGTTGCTTAGTGTGAAACTAGATGGTGCTGTGGAATGAGTGAAGATATTTATAAAAAAAAAAAATTTAGCATTCTAGACTTTACTAAGTTCTAACTTACTAAGTCTTTAAGAGCAGGCCCCACGAAAAAAATTCCTACGCTCGCTCCGCCCACGTCTCGCCACCCGAGAGTTACAAGTTGCTCGGCGGCTCTCTAGGATTTTTTTTAATATATCGCAAGATACAGTTTACGTAAGGTGGAATATTGCGTACATTATTGATTTGGTATGCACTATCTCGGAACTAAACAACGTAAGTTTCAAAATTGTTTTCGTTAATTATAGGAGTAAAAATAAACCTAAGTTTATTTTATTTTGACAATCACTGGTAAACAATGTTTCCTTGCTACGAGCAGTTTTTTGGCGATATAACTCAAGCCGTTTAGTAGACAAATGTAATATTCTCCGGAAAAGGCGCCGATTTCGATCAAAAAATGTATCGTATGAAAATCACCTAATTATGTTTCTGACTTGATAATCTACAGATAAAGGTCTCAAAATATATATATGTAAATTCCACATTGATCAGATATGTGGTTGACTCAGCACATTTATTTAAAGTTCCCTTAGTTTCATAGGGCCTGGCCTTAATTGACTGACAGAACAAAAGATTTTTTGGATTTTTCGAACAAAATTTAACTGCAAAGTAAGTTTTAAACGTCTTAATAAAAAGAATGTTATCTCCGTAATGTTTTTTCTAATATAAATGCCTAAACCTTCTTAAGTAACTGTGTCTAAGATTGTATATCCATTTCTCTTTAATTCAAATACTATGTTAAAACAGAATTCTAATATACGTCACAAAAAATAATTGGACCTGGATACTATAGGTAGATATAGGAGTTTGTTTATGTAAACATCGACAGACAGACAGATAGATATTAACACTGATGCTTCTATTAGTCACTACTCTAGTTACTTATCTGTCTGATACGCAGCCAAAATAAAATTTATTCTACCATAATTCATTATGTATTTATTAATAAAAATTACTCCAATTTCAACTTTAATGTCTCGCAAAAAGATCCATTTTTAAATTTCACAAGTACATATTTATATTTGTACTATTCCATCAATAACGTTTATTGAAAAAGAAAGCATAGATTGAGTTTTGCCTTTGCTTTTTTTAATTGAAAACTTGTCCGACAGATGTAATGTGTCTTTTTAATCGACTGTTATGGGGTTTTAGTTATGTTGTCGATTGTGGCACGAACCACTTTGTATTTTGATTTGATTACAACACTATAAGTGTGTCTGTAGATAAAAAAAACTTGTATGTCTCGTTTGACATTAGTAGACAATTACATTAAATATGTTTTTATATATTTAAAGGTCAAATTATTTCCTTGTATAAACATTTTAAACATTATTACATTGTAAAGTAATTGTCTGTGTGTCCTCTTATAGTGTCTTATCTCACACAACTACTTATAAAGTACTAGCTTTTGCACGCGACTTCGTCCGCGTGACTTTATAAATATTAATAGCCTATGTTACTCGCTGATAATGTAGCTTTCAATAGGTGATAAAATTATTAAAATCGAGTCAGTAGTTTTTGAGTTTATTCATTACAACAAAACATACAAAAAAAACCAAAATGCAAATCTTCTCTCTTTATAATATATAAATGAGGAGATTAGTTTTTACTAAAGTTTTTTAGAAAATAAATAAAATTAGTGGCAATACAACATGTATGGAAATTATAACATATGGCGTTAGTATTAAGTTTGCAAAAGCAGATTATGTTCATACATACTTAAATATTAGTTAGATAAATAAATTCTAGGTACCTTACGTCAATATGGCGCTACACTTAAATGAATTAATAACATTTAAAAAAAAAAAAACAAGTGAGCAATCCTTGACTGATCCCACAAAACAAAGTTATCAGTTAGCAAGCATTACGTCCCTGTCAGATGTGTAACAACATTCCATTTTAAAATAATTTCTCGAACCTTATAACAGAGATAAGATCGATAAGCATGAAGGTACAGTCGCGGCGAAAATCAGTATACTTTCTACTTTTACTTAAAGTGCAACTTAAGTAAAAGTAGAAAGTATAGAGTTAATATAGAGTATAGAGCATAGTTATAGAGTTAATAGCAAATTAATTTTGAAAATAGGAAATTTTAAGATGCCTTAAACAGTCACACATTGGTAAGACATTTTGAACTACTTAACGTCTACTTTGTCCCTGATCTGATGTAGCTAGATCTTGGTGCCAATTAGGCTATTCTATTATAATAATTTTCAATTCTTATAAGACAGTTGTCAGACAAAGGGTAAGAACTTAACCAAGGGACAGGAGAATGGGACTTGGCATATATTCGTGTACCCTTTCACAACACATGCGATCTTATGAGGGAGTTACTGCCGTCAAATGGGTTGCCAGTTTATTACTTGTTCATGACAGTTTACAACTGGGTTGGCAGTTTAGTTTATGGCGAAGACTAGGGGCTTTTTCCGTCCCCCCCTAGGTGGGCATGAGAAGGCGGGCTGCAGCCCGTCTTCAAATGTCCTAGGGGACCTGCGCACACAGTAGCTAGCTGTGTGTGCCTGCAGGGGTCCCCTACGTCTGGGGATTGCTCGGGTGTCTCCGGGCAATCCCCCTGTTGGCGGTCGCCTAGCCAGCAATGGCTAGGCTGCCCGAGGGGGGTGGGTCGGAGCAGTTGGTTCGCCAGAGCCCGTCCATCCCCCACTCACGGGCAAGGAGACACCGGGGAGTTTTAGTGGGTAGGGGCAGTTCCGCCTGCTACGTGAGCAACGCGGAGTATACTGTCGACCCCCACATACCCCTGTCGCCTAGCAAGCGTCAGGGGATCAATAAAAGGATTTCTCCTCGACAAAAAAAAAGGGGGCTTTTTCCGTAGGGCGATTTTTGAATTTTTTTGTAAAGACTTGTGTGAGACGGTGTACTTTTCGCGGGTCGTTGTCAGCCCGTGGCCGAGGCCTGGGACTCATTACAATATCAAACCCGCACAGCTTGATGTTGACTTCACTCATCGATTCGATCGACGCAACGATTGGGAGAAATGTAAGTCGAAAGGGTATGGACATAATGACAAGTGATCGACACCGGGAAAGTGTATATCCTACCCAATTTAATACAGTAAGTTGTGTTACTTGGCCAATGTCCGACGAAGGATTTCAGAGTTAAAACACTTTATTAAAATTAAATTCTAGAGAACTCTCAATTTTTTGAAGTGAAAACTTCTTTAGCAGTTTTAGTATTTTTTTTCTCCGTAGGAGAACGAAATCCTTCATAGATGCTGATGTTCCGAGCTTTGCATCAGCATGTCCGTCTCCACTGAGAATCCAATGACCTACGGACTAAAATCTCACCCTATTCCAATGGCAACCCTTTCGGTAGGCTTAGAGGCATTTCTTCAAAAGAGTGCTGTCATTTCAATTGCAATTGCGAGGGTTGCAAATGTATCGGGATTTTTCTCGATTTATCGAAAGCATTTGACACCGTTTCTATACCACTTCTTGTGACTAAGCTTGAAGCCATAGGTGTAAGGGGCATAGTATTAGATATCTTCAGAGACTACTTGACAAACCGCACCCAATGCACTAAAATTGGAAGTCACATAAGTCAACCGGAACCTGTTAATTATGGTGTACCTCAAGGCAGCATATTAGGACCAACACTGTTTCTTATTTATGTAAACCAGCTTTGTAACATGAAATTCCAAAATTGCCAAATTTTTGCATATGCCGATGACACCGCTTTACTTATCAAAGGAGACAATTGGTCGGAGACAGTGGAACTAGCCGAATACGTCCTTAACCAAATTATGCTCTGGCTTTCTGACAATCTTCTGACGCTAAATCTGTCTAAAACGAAAGCAATAACGTTCACCTCACGACCCTCTGCTCAACCAGCGCCATGCTCAATAGGGATACGAGCTCACACCTGTAATAACCCCTGTTCATGCGACTGTCTTACATTGGATATAACAAATACCATAAAATACTTGGGAATTACCATTGATAACTGCTTAAACTGGTATACACACCTACAATTACTATCAAACCGTATCAGAAAACTAACTTTTATTTTTAAAAAACTACGCAATTCAACTGACATATCCACCCTCAGAACTATATATATCGCGTTATGTGAGTCCCTGTTATCATACTGCATTCCGGTCTGGGGTAGTGCCTCGAAGACCACTTTTATTAAGTTGGAGCGTGCACAGAGAGCTGTGCTTAAGGTACTTTTGAATAAGCCATTCAAATATAGCACTCGTAAACTTTATAAAGAAATTAATCTCTTAACTGTAAGACAAATATATATTAGCCGTTCCGCATTGCGAAGACATTCTGAACTATTGCCAGCCCCTGAACTTCCTCTAACTAGAAGAAAAAAACTTGCCATCCCAAATCTTCTTACAAAAACAACTTTTGCCAGGAAACAATATACTTACATGAGCGCTTTAATATACAACAAAATTAACAATTCTCATAATGTTCTAAAGTTAAATAAACACGAGTTGAAATCTAAATTGAGAGAATGGCTCCTTGAACTTGATTATGATAAAACTGAGAGTATTTTAGTTTAGTAATATTTAACACACACACACACACACACACACACACACACACACACACACACACACACACACACACGGCTTTAAATAACATCAGCTACCACGGCGCGGGGCCACTGATCTCCAAAACACAGGTTATCCTAGCTTGGAGGTCAGGGGACAATATTTATTATATATGTTACGGCTAAAGATAGGTGTGAACATAAACTTAAGATTAGCCGGCTAAACTTAGGTTTATCTTCGAGGAGATGTTAATGTTAGTTTCATCTATCATTAGCCGGCTAAACTTAAGTTTAACTACAGACCCTTGGCTAAAAATGTAGAAGCAAATGAAAAAGGAAACGGTATAATAATGTTTACTATTTCGACACGAAAACTTTTATTAAAAAATAATCACTCTCATTACACATACTTATGTAGGTATACAAAATTACAAATTAAAACTTCTGCAGCGTTAATAACTTAAAACAATATCTATTCATGAAAATAAAATAATAAGAAACCATTTGTTCATTACATATACTTATGTATTTAAAATTACAAAAAAAAAAACTTCTGCAGTGTTAATAACTTAAAACAATATCTAGTCATTAAAATAAAATAATAAGGAGCGCCATTCCTCCCTTATCCTAAATAATTCTATTGTCGGCAGCGCACTTGTAGCACTTATGGCGTTGCTTGTGTTATAGGCGACGGTAGCCACCTACCATCAAGTGGACCGTCAGCCTGTCTGTCATCGCGCATCATCTCCCCTCCGCCCCCTCAAGCGACATGTTCGCCCCGGCGGCGCATTCATCGAAACATTTTTAGCCGTTTGGTTTCGGTTAATGTGCACATTAACCGGCTAAAGATGGAAATTCACGACGCAAACTAACATGATATCGAACTTTAGAAGCCTCTCGAAGATAAACTTAAGATTAGCCGGCTAAACTTAAGTTTATATTCACACCTATCTTTAGCCGTAACATATATATATAATGTATTTTGAGGCCTATTATGTTAACTATGTTAACCTGACTATGCTATCAAGCTATGTTCTGTAAGCTAAGCTTAGTGATTGCAATTAAAATGTTCTCAAACTGTTAGTTAATATTATAGTTCCTTGGGCATTTGTTTATAAGATTATGCTTGTAAGATTTATGCAATAAATATTTTTCATTATTTTCATTTTCAATTTAGAGGCTTCGACGCTTCATTCGAGCAGTTTTGGTATGGGAATTTGTATGGGGGTAAACAGTAATAATAATAATTATAATATCTTCACACATTCCACACAGCATCATCTAGTTCCACACAAAGCAACTTAATGCTTGTATTATGGATACCAGATAGTTGATATAATACATAGATTACTTTTTTTTTTTGTAAATACATACATATTATAAATACAAACATCCATGACTCAGGTACAAAGGTAAATGTTAATAAATAAACATTTGCACCTAGCGGGATTCGAATCCGCGATCGTTTGGTTAACAGCTAGGGTTACTAGCCACTAGACCAAACGTGTCGTCAAACAGTGAATTCGCAGTGAGTGAGTTAAATGTATATAATACAAAAGTTTTTTTTTAATTGAGTAATTATTAAGTAATACAGTTTCTTGTTTGCATATACAAAACATCTCGCCTAATGTCTACCTATCAAACGAAGTTCTATTATATTATGACGTGTGGATGCCGAAGGATGACGTTGCAAGATGGCCGGGCGCCGGCGCCGAGCACGCCGGGCGGCTGCGGACGTAATTCCTCCATGACAAGGGATAAGGCAAAACGCGACAATATTACATTCCTTCATTGATTATCTTGTATTAGGACAGTGATACAAGACGTTTAAAATTTTTAATGTTTTTTTTTTTAGATAAATGTGTATTTTGGCTTTAATTACATTTCAGTGACTGTGTAATTTGTCAAAGTCACAGTGACGGCTAAATGTCAATTTGAAATCTTAGTTTTTGATATAGATTAGTTGTTAATTTTTTTTTTGTTTTGTTTGTTTTGTATATTAGTTAACATTAAATAAAAAATATTTGAAATCTATATTACATACAAATTATAAAAGGTTTTATCGAGTTCCTTCGCGTTAAAAATTAAGAATTTATGTAACATGTCTTTATTTCTGTGACAAACGGTGGCGCCCTGCCATCCGATTTTTTTATAAATATAAATTTTAAAAAATTAGACGATCCCTCGGGAACCTAACAATTTTGCAAGATAAAAAGTATATCATATGTTTATTTATTTAATAAACCATCTGTGTGCCTAATTACATCTAAATTTCTTGAGCCGTTTTTGCGTGAAAGAGTGACAAACATCCATACATCCATCCTCACAAACTTTCGCATTTATTAGTAGGATAAAGTCGTTGTCCGCTTCTGTATCTCTCCGCTAACTTCTTCTAAACCACCCAACGGATTTTAATACGGTTTTCACTAAATGAAAGAGCAATAAACGAGAAAGGTTTATGTATATAATTTGAAGAAAAAATTCACATGCTTGATGCCAGAGGCGGGTCTCTAGTTACATATAAATTACACTTGTAATCGCATTGACCGCTCTATTTACTCAAAAGGAACAGCGATCAATGCACTCACACTATGGCCGTGATTACTGCTGTGGGGAATGTTTTGATTTGTCTACAAATAAAACTTTACCTAACCAAAAATAGGCTTCAAAGCCTTCAGATTACAGTAAACATGACACGAATTCCACCATACAAACAACTGTCCTATTCGCACGGGTTTTTCAAACGAAAACAAAAACCCTTGAGGGGGACCGGCGACTGGCAAAAAAAAACAGAAGGGGGCCCTGATTACAAACTTTATTATGAAATGACATTGAATTAATCCGGCCACCTTGCCACTCTCATTAACACAAATCGAGTGAATCGCGCGCGGACAATAAAAATCGCATTTACAACAAAAAAACAAATGTGATTAATGATATGTAGTGTAGTTATATGGTTTATATAGCTCTCGCATGGTAAGCTTGTGACACACTGCCGTTGCGAACAACGAACAACTATAACGGTAAACATATCAATAAAATCATAACTAATGGCAACTAATGGCACAATTAATAGAAAATGTTTCGCGATTTTGTAATGGCTTAAATTTTTGAAATAAGAACATTTATTCGGCTTCGAGGTTTATGGATCAAAAGTGTTTGGACATCAAAAGTATTTGACTATATACAATAAAAAATAATCAGTTTTAAATTATGAGTTCAAATCTAAAAACGATTTATATAATCTATCTATAATACGATACATAAATTAATCGTTAAAATGCTGCCTTTCTGCTAAGCACAAAACTCGAGAACGGCTGGACCTATTCGACCCTTATTTTTGTTGTTAAACGCCGACCAGTTATTAGAAAAGTTGGAAAAAGTGCGGGAAAAATTGTATTGAAAAATTGTGGAAAGGCGGAGACGGGTCGCTAGTAATATTAAAATTAAGTTAAAGAACTTAAATTGAGTTATGTAACCGAGATTACAGATCTGTGCAACACCAAAGTGGCTGGAGTGACGCCTTCGATCATATATAAATCGATAACAAGGTTTCCGAAGGAATTAGGGCATAAGGGTAAGGGACAAATCATCAAAAATAGAGAGAGTGAGAGAGAGAGAGACGTGAATAAAAGCATAGGCTCTGGCATCCCCTTTTGAAAAATTCCCGATTACTTTCTGTTGTGGTAAGTTGTGTACACAGAAAAAGTATTCCATTCTACTCGACAATATGTCAAGTATAATCAGTAGCTTCACTGCGTACATTTCGATACAAACGTAATATTACTTACATGAGTGGTATAAATAAGCAGCTATTTCCACCTTATGCCTGTAACAATAAAATCTAAAATAGATTGTCTAGTGTAATTTCCACTGATATTAATTTTCTAGATGTTTTGACAAGTCACGATTTAAATATAATAAATACTTAGAGAATGTTTCTAAGGGAATGTTCCTAAATGAATCTCGGAGAATTTATTAGTTATTCAAATTGCATCCAGAATGCCAATTTATGCATGAAAAATAAACTACCTTTATCTCAGCTAAGAAGCCTGAAAGTGTGTTTGAATTGTGGAATTAATATATCATTTTAATGGAAATGTTTAAAAGCTATTGTATAAAAGAGCATGTATGCTTTTGTGTATCGGTGAGTGAGTAAGGAATGCCAGAACTCATTTCCTTGTCCCTTCCTTACCTCTTAATTTTAATCATTCTAAGGTAAGACACCTGTGACGTTGTGGTAATAGGTTGCGGTAGCCACCAACCATCAAGTGGACCCTCAGCCTGTATATAAAAGAAAATATGTACATATATAATTATGTTGTACATCTGAATGGGGCAAACTGAAACATGTTTGCTATACAGCCGCTGCTATATGTAATACTAGCTGGTGCCCACGACTTTGTCCGCGTTGAAAAATATTAAGTAGCCTATCCTATGTCCCGTACGTCCAAATGTTTATCTACAAAGTTTCATAAAAATCAGTTAATTCGTTTCAGAGTTATGGAGGAACATACATACATACAGAAAAAAATTCTAAAAATCGTCAATTTAGTTTCAGTATCATGTATAGAGCCTATAAATAAACACGATATCTCTGAAAACAAAGTAACTTACTCCATGACCGACCCTTACAGATTTATTATTTTATTAGTATTGAAAAATATTTTTTACAATAATTTTGAATAAACCAACTTGTTGCCAGCCCTACTAGCGTTCGAGTATCGAGACGATGGGTGTGTCGCGTCATCACATCTCTCTGGACACAATCTCTGTCTTAACAACATAATGAGTGGTTGTGGGAGTGCTTCTGTGTAATGGCAAGCCTTTTTTTCTAAAAACCATTAGCCGTCTCACTCTTAACTAGATAAATATACCTCTGTCCTTCTCATACATATTATCTTAAAGTATTACTCTCAAAATTAAGGTTTTTGCTATGGAAATTGCCGTGAGAGATCCGTTTTTAATTTTTTTTAAAGAGTGTTTAGTTTTTACTGCGAGTTTTACAGTTTTTTATTTTTTATTATTTATGCTTTTGATAGCTCTCACAGTTCGATCAAATCAAATTCAAAACTAATATTTTCTATATGTGTTTAATAGTTGTTTTGATTAATTAATAGTTAATTGATGGCGATTAATAGGTTGTGTGACATGTATGGGTCCAAAAATGCAATTCTAAATAAAATCTTGAATACCATGTATATACATACATATGATAAACTCGTAAATCGTAACTTCCCAAGCAACGCAATAGATGCTGTAATTGAGCTGCTGGCCATAGTACGGATAAGGAGAAGGTATTATTAGAAAGAGATAAATGAGCTGTGGCATTTTTTACTCACTCACGGAAACACAAAAGCACACATGCTATAATTTCGTGGTGGTCTTACAAAAGACCACCGTGAATTTGGGCAACACGTCTAAGACGGAGTATCTTAGACGTGTTGCTCGAATGACTGCAAAACACAATGTGACCTGTCACTAGGTATATGCTCTTATATGAAGTTAAGTTTTTATGTAATAAACCATCACCACACGGGAATGTTGAGCCACTTGTCACTGTTCGTAATTTAGCCAAGGCAAATCAGGCGTACTTCGGATACACGACTGATAACGAATTTCAAATTTCAATCATGTCAAATATTAAAATTATAACACGGCTCTAAATTAAGAACATTAACAAGTGGCTTAACATTCCGGTGTGATGATTGTACCTTACCAAATTCATAAAAGAATATATTATGGAAAACAAAATGAAGTTGTTAATGGACTTCATATTTCCAAGAATAAGAAGAAATTTTCTAAATCGAATCAATAAACAGTAGGATGCGGTGTAAAATTTGGGAGGCGGTAAACGTGGAATAGGGAGTGAGAAGGGGGAGCTGCCAATCCCAGGGGATTGTGCTTTTCAACCCCAGTTATTGTTTCAATATATCCCCGTGAAGTTTATTGCGGGAATTGAAAAAGTTACCTGTCTATCAATTTGGCTTTTAATACACAGTTTTTCATTAGATCGATCAATGAAATTATTTTTCTTAACAAATATGTAAAACTTTTTATACTTATCAGTATTATAAAGGGTGGCAGTCAAGCTGACGGTCCACTTGATAGTATGTGATTACATCGCAACACCAGGCAGGTGCGCTGCCGACTATAAGTTCTAATTGTGACACAGAGACGAGAAAGAATGAAAATTTAAGGCCATTGTGAAAATTTAACTGGAACTTCAATGTCAATGTTCTCCACTCTACTTAGGCAGGTAATCACATCATTAAATATATCCAAAATATTGTTAACTATTACTTAACTAAATCATCGTTTAACCTTCAACATATTACCTTAATTTTTTTTTATATATTTTACCTCATTAGCGGTTTTTTAACGCCACATTTGCGGTTCAGACGAAGGTCACAACTAAACACAATTCAAAGAGCAATGCATTAAAGAAGAACATCTAATTACCACAAACATTACTGTCATGTTATAACGTGGCTAAATAATCGAAAACTGCAAAGTGCTTCCTCTACAAAAAAAAAATGAAAATATATTTATTAATAATATAATTAAGTTTATTTGCTAAACATTTATTTTATGTTTATAGACATCACATAACAAACTAACCCCCCGACTTTGTATTGAGCTCTAACATTCATTTGAAGGAGTTGGTATACGAAGTATTAGTATACCAAATTTCACATCAATCGAACCTGTGGACGTTAGTGAGATAGATAGTTAAATTTTCAAAATATTTTTTTAGCAGATATTTGCGTTATAAAATAAACCAATGTCTATATTTCAGTTTTCTACACTTAGTTGTATAGGCTGTGCGTTATCAGTCAGGACAAGCGATTTATAAGTATCTAGGTATAGATAAGGTATTTATTTGGAATGGATCCGAAAATAGGTTCTGGCATCCCATTATACTCACTCAACGAAACATACAACAGCACACATGCTGTTATTGCACTGTGGTTTTCTCTAAGGCGATGATCAATACCGGCTAATACAGAAGTATTACATTTTATAAAAAAAAAATCCTAATAATATGACAGTTACTATATAACATATATTGCTTAGTGTGGAACTAGATGGTGTTGTGTGGAATGTGTGAAGATATTTATATTTATTATTTATATTTATATTAATTTTTTTTTGAGAGTAAATAAATCTAATATATAAAAATCTCGTGTCGCGGTGTTGGTCGCCAAACTCCTCCGAAACGGCTGAACCGATTTTGATGAATTTTTGTGTGCTTATCGGGTAAGTCTGAGAATCGGCCAACATCTATTTTCCATACCCCTAAGTGATATTTTTTGTATGGCAAAACAACGTTTGCCGGGTCAGCTAGTTTTTAAATATTTCTTTAAGTCTAGAAAATATCTGAAATGAGAGATATTTTGTTTTATTTAAATTTAAAAGGATGTGTTAGAATAAATGTATAGGCATACTAGATAGGTAAACGTAGGTATGTTCTGATTTATTGGAAACCATCGTGCCGAGCAGTTCTCTGAGCGCGATCCTCGTTTCCGCCACGCCGGATGTAGAGCCCCGTCTCCGGAAATCCATGAGATTGGACAAAAATTGCTCGTTCGCGCGCCCGCCATCATTCTGTTAC
Organism: Synanthedon andrenaeformis; assembly: GCA_936446665.2. Taxonomy (NCBI): domain Eukaryota; kingdom Metazoa; phylum Arthropoda; class Insecta; order Lepidoptera; family Sesiidae; genus Synanthedon; species Synanthedon andrenaeformis. The sequence continues at coordinate 1,057,578 of OW387786.2, read as the reverse complement.
CCTAACACGTAGATTACTCGCCAATGTTGTTAACGATATTCGCATTCATTCTCTTTTTAGATCACATATACTTCGTTTCTACTCTCAGAAGGTCTGTGGGCTGAGATTACTGAGGCTTTCAGATTACTGTGAGGGGTGAAAATTCATATTAAACTTTGAAAATACTTCTTCTATCTTTGAAGGTATTGAAGGTATCAGATTGAAGGTATTACAATGTAATTTAGGCTCGACTTTCTGACTTATGGTATCTCGTACTAAGGTATCAAAACACAAAGACAGACATCAATATCTTTTAGTGAGCGTATTATTAATGACAAATTTAAGAAGGATACAAAGACAATTTATGTATTTTACCAAAACAAGTTACATGGGGATGTAATCGTATTGTTTCACACATATATACTGTCAGACTAGCTGACCACTTGAGGGTAGGTGGCTACCGTCGCCTATAACCGCCACAGGTGCTCTGCAAGTACGTTGCCGATCTTAGTAGGGTTAGGAAGGGATAAAGAAACAGGAAAACTCTTATTAGGTTCCTTTATTCAGTGTCCAGATGTGCTGAGAATCGAGATCGACCAGAATGAAGAATCAGTAACATTTGTGCTAACCTTTTACATACTAAGTATTTTATACATCATAGCGTTGAAAAACACTGTAGACATGGTCTACAAAAGACATTAAGGGTATACATATAAAAGTATAGAACAAAAAAGGGTTATTTTTGAGTGTGAAAGAGAGATACAATGAATGGTTAGCATTCTACTGAATGCTATCGTTCTAAACTAACTGCTTTTAATTGTCACTCTGACCATTATTCAAATTCATTGACCATTATTCCTGAATAAATTCAAGATTAAGATGCAATAAACAATACCTGTAATAATAATTATGTTAACACAACTTAAACACTGTCGCCATAATGGCTTGTTGTTTTTACAATGCGTTATAATGGCTCCTTATTAGATATTTATGCGACTACAAACCGATAAGGACGCCTAAGGTGCAATTTCGTTGCACGCGACAATGTTCTACAATGAGAACACTGTATGTGGACATCATTTTGAAAATTGTAATGAAAAAATGGCCGAAGGAATTGCGCCTTCAAACCCAAGACAATTTCTATCTACAAAAATATATATTTTTGCTTGAATCGTTCCAGCACTATGCTGAACCCTATTTCTGCTGTTCTTTTTCATACCTGTACCTTTACCACGAGTTTACAATGACCCGCACTCGCTATCGAGAGCGTAATGTCATTGTCAATTTGACATTGACAGTTGACAGTTTTTCATATAAATTTTTTACGGTGCGGTCATTATAAGTCATGATAGAGGTACAGTTTTCGTTATCTTACCTCTCGCACTTTCATTCCGCATACTTTTTCTCTTTCTGCACCCTTGTTTAATTAGCGACGAGTCACGAGTCTTTAGTTTAGGAGCAAAATACATCTAACTAACGTGAATAATTTAACGCAGATGGCTTAATTCAGTTGCGAGTCTAGTGACCGTTGCATTACAAGATTATAACATTAAATTATAATTACCTTGTGTTATCATAATCGGATCACGTGTGCAACGTCTATCGAAACATGTTAGCTAATTCCATAATTCGATTAAAAAAATTGCCTGAAAATTATGCATCGAATAGCTATGGACACGTTCTGTGGAAAAAAATGCATCTTTACATATTACTATAAGTATTACATTGTAAGTTGACTTGCTTACCTATATATTATAATATGCATATGCAACCTCCTGTAGTAAAAAACTTATAAATAGCGTTATAGTAAATAAATACCTGTCGTCTACTTAATATAGGAAAGCTAGTGCGCTTCAGACTTAAAATAGTATAAAAAATTGGTGATAGAGGAATGGAAAATGGGTTATTTTAATCACAAGCCGAAAGATTAAAGCATTCGTTTTATTAAATAATAAAAATAATATTATGCGATTGTTCCTGCTGCCAGTCGTGTTGACAAATGTACGACGCGGACGCAATTGGCCCTGCCACTATACCACCTTAAAAATTAATAAAAATTATAAAAAATTAATGGCGACATTATAAAAAAATTACAATTACAAAAAATACACCCTAATATACAAAGAAGATTTCAAGGTCTAACAAAAAGTGTAGTTCAGTTAACATTTTTTTACTTATTAATTATTATTTATACCAATGCATTTTTAAACATTAAAACAGGGAATACCTAGTCTCTTAACTTGAAACATATATACTTCATATAAATTTCTTTATAAGGTATTTATAGCGCAGAACCTCATAACATCTTATTTTGCCCGCAGGCTATGGGTTATTAGGGAACCTATATCTCTCATATCAATAAAGGGATCGCTTGCTTGTAAAATGGGACAGACACATTTTTTGGTACTGTTAATGCCGAGGATGTCTTCTTCATTCGTTTATGTAAATAAAAATCGTCGATCGTTTTCTTGCGTATATTATAAGTTAATAAGTTATAAGTTAATAATATGACGGTGCAAGATAGAAATTTAGATTTGCTGTTACTTTTGTCGGGTAATCTCGGCGACGTACGGTTAATGCTTTAACAGGTACAATAATAGGTAAATACTACACTACATTATATTTTATCAAATGCTTCTGAAATGTATTGAGATATATCTGAGAAACATTAACACTTTTATATACGAGTAAGTAACTATATAGAAAATTTGATTTATGCATTGTTCGTCCCGATATATTGTCCCACATTTAAACAGTATTAGGATTCCAGTTTTGTCCTAAAAAGTTGACAATTTTAAAATAGGTACAGTTAATCAAAATAAAGCTAAATAATATTTTATTCATTTGTTTTGTGAGGCTTTTTTATGTTAATGTCTGGTGGACAGATCAATTATTCCAAATAGAACATAATTAATCAGTTGATGATAAGGAAGGGAAGTTTATTTGAAAGGAATAGAGGGTAAGGAACACATTGAAGATTAGGGAATAGGACCTAACATGCCTTAATGAATAAAATAAGTATTCAAACCTTGTGGAAGCAAGTAGGCTTATAACTTAAAGCCGTCGGCAAAAGTTAGTATGCAGAAATTAATTAAATAAACAGAGAGACAGCCAGTTTGCTTTTAAATTTATATTATATACATTTTATAGTACGATCGCAAATTGGGCAATCCGACTGGCGGCAGTGACCAATCATTTCCTTAGATAAATCCATAGTGAATTAACAGCACATGTGCTCTTATGTTTCAGTGAGTGAGTTAAGGACGCCAGAGCCCATTTCTTTATTGAAAAAAGATTAATGAATTATCTACTTTATACAATTCTTCTATGCGTATATATATATATCATTGAACTCCTCCTAAATTTCTGGCCCGATTTTGATGGATTTTTTTTCTTAGTTTGAATGAGTACCTGTATGGTTTTGATTTACAATTAAATTCTATAGGTGGCATTTTGAATCTGTAGTTGACGTGCTGATACCGTCAAGTATAGTTCTTAAACTGATCCTCGGATTAATCGTCAAACAGGTGGGTAGATTAATTTGCGTTATCCTCAACTTTATCCCACAGAATATACTACGGAACCACTTAACAATAATTACTTTCAAATCCAACCAATATCTCTGTTGACTGTTGCGAAGTTTGTACCGCATTATAGTAAAGTGATTTGTGGAGGGGTCTTCAGTATTCAGAGAAAACTCAATAATCTCGATTGAGGACCCCCATCGTTTCGTTGCCGAACGACGGTGCTATAAGAATATAACCAAGTATAGACAGATATTGTAAAAACGGCCCTTATTTTCTTGCAAGGGTTCAACCGTTACAAAAATGTACGGTTATTAATATATAGTACACAAAATTGTGATTTTTCTTTCAGTCATAAACAGGAGAGTTAATAAGCGTGTACAGAAAATAACTTTAAAACAATAACAGTATCTATATACTTGTGCTGTGTTATAATTGGGTATAAGCTCGTGACTTTATCCTTACCTATTTCCTTACAGTTTATCCTATGAGAAACGCTCTCATAAATTTCCTGTTGTTGTTATTGGCCTGCAACAGTACAGTATCAACTTACCATTAAATGAACCGTCAGCCTGTCTGTTTTCCTTTAACTTCGTATAAACAGAACAACATGTACGAGTTATTACAAAAGTATTCAAAACAAGAAAGTTAGTACGTCAACGCTCATTTTGTTGTGTTTACTAGCGACATCAATACCCTAAGCCCTAAACTAAGACAACAAGTAGACCGTCAGACTGCTTGTTAGACATTGCTATAAAAACTTACTTAACGACATCAAAATAAGAAACAATTGCAACTTTATCGTTTATAGTGGTTTAAAAAATTAACTATTGAGTCATTTTTATTAAGACATAATATTTTTAATGAACTCTTAACTGTGAATCACAAACTCTTTAACGAAAACCACGTTTGCTGTTGTGTTCTGGATAGTAACTCTTATTTAATCTGTGGTTCTGGTGAGTGAGTTAGGGATCTCACATTTACTACCTCTTTATCTCTTCTAGCACTATCGCATTACTTGTGTTAATAGGCAACGGTAGCCACGTAGCCATTAAGGGGAATAAAAGTAGAATGTCCGCCTTTCATTATGAAAAAAATAACAAGCTGTATTTAACTTCAATTTAACAAGAATTCGACGTTCCAACACCATAGTGAGGCCCAATTACAAGAACCGCGATCTTGGTCTTATTCTCATGTTTGCTTGTATCTTTACGTAACTCTCGTGAGTATCTATATTCTATAGAATAGAATAGAATAGAATAGAATAGAATAGAATAGAATAGAATAGAATGGATAGAAAACATTAATTTGCATACACATGAATATCTACTTACAAATTTTTTCACATTTAAATGAGAATACATAATTAAAATCCCAATGAGTGCGCCATGGCAGCAAAAAGGTATCTGGCTCAGCATAAACTGATGCACAGCCAGTCTATATCTTATATTTTGCTTTTTGCGCCAGACCAATACAAGACTGCAAGATCAAGACTATCGGCATTACTAAACAGCACATAGAACAAAATTCAAAAAACCATATCTCTCCTTCTCTCAGTGCCTCTTCAGTACTGAACCAGTTCAGTTCAGTTTGCCATCAACTCTTTGAACCTGTCTCTGTGAAGAGCCATCTGGAAAAGTTGCTCGACTGAGGCAAATCCAGTCCACTCCTGGATGTTTACTCATCATGATTTTCTAAGCACACATCTTGCGCTTCTTGATCATTGCGCTCGCGCATTATCCGGGGCATATAATTATATAGACACATTGGAAAAGCTAAGTAAGCTAAATAAGGAATTGAAAATAAAACAATATAAACCGCTTAACTAAAACGTCCTGTAATTGGAATCCAATAGGAAACATAACACTCGATGTAATTCCCCTGAGAAATCAAATGTAACTATAGTCCCATTGAACACAGAGCGTCGCGTCGCGTCGCGGTGATGTTTTCCAACACTCATGGCCTCCTTTGACAAATAGCGGTTAATTGAAAAACGGACTCCTTGTGTAGTACAAGTATAAAGCTGATAGTTTTCTGTCGGCCACTTTCCGTTCTAATGTTTTTCTGTTATGCCCAAAGAGTTTGTGCTACTGTGCCTCCGCCTTAGACTTCGATTTCGCCTTAGACATTGCCTTGAAATTTGATAATACCTTATCCAAAAATTAATACATATACGTGCTAACTTTCACGGTATCCGACAAAACAAAACAGTGTTCCAGTTTAACATTTAAATATACACAAACATACAAATACACAAACATATATATATATATATATATTATATATAAACAAATAATAGTAAAATAGCTGATAAAAATTACTTCATTAATAAGAGTTATTAATTGACTATTATTATTCAACTAATAAATAAAATTAGGTACTTGTAGAAATTTAAAATTAGATTTTTGTTAGTGTTATTACAAATATGGAATAATATTGATTTAAACTTTCACGGACATTCGTGTTATAATGACATATTTCTCTTTTTCGGACTAAGACCAAGCGCTTTAAAACATCCTTTATAATGCGCACTGCCAAGGTTTGGCACTCCCTGCCGGCGTCATAAACATAACCCAAATCTTTTCAAAGTTTGAGTGAATAGGCATTTTCTGGGTGAGCTCGCTCCATCATCTTCGCTACACGGCTGGATGATGGCCAAGAGCAAAACCATCTCTAATAAAAAAAAAACTCAATAGCATATGTAGGTACTATTTTTATTCGCATCAAAGTTTCACACGTATTACGAGTATAGTGTAGTCTCTTCAAGACCAATGGTTATTATAACACATTGGAAAATTAGATTTATTCTTTCTATTTTATTCTTAGAGAATAGCATCATTCTCTAAGAAAAACTTTTACCAAAATAATGAACAATTATTAGGTACAACATGTTCTTCGTATTTCTATATGTTGCACGCTGTTTTTTAAGACGATTTGGACGCCGCTCACTCTCGTACCTTGCACCGCTACCAGGGGTGCACAACCCTTGGCGTTATAGAAGTGTTGCTTCTCAAAACAACTTTATTGAGCTTCGTCACTCACAAGGCTGAAGTGACGCACCCACAATGACTCTATATCAAGTTGAAAGCGTCGAAACATTGGGTTAAATACCCCACTTTGCTGGCTAAATGTTTTCATTACCCACTCGTCCCCTTTCGATGTGTTTTTCTTTTATAATTTATGTAAGTATAACAATAACTTTTAATACTAAGCAAACCAAATTTGTTATACAAAACTACATAGGTAGGTATTATATAAACATTGAAATTGAAAATTGAAATATTTAAATTAATTCGTTTTTAATAAAAATTTTAAAGAAACAATAACAATAATTAAATTATTATAGTATACTATTTTGTAAACATAAATATACCTTATACATAATATACATATAATTAACCCAATTAAACCCAATTATGGCAATTATTATAAAAGCGAAAGTTCGTTTGTTAGCTTATTTGTTTGTTACGCTTTCGAGCCTTGAAATTTTGATTAAGATACCTTTCATCCAGAAAAAATAATGTTCCGAAGGACGCGGACAAAGTCGCGGGCCAAAGCTAGTAAGGTAAAAATGTGATTAATTATTTCAATACCAACCAACTTTAAGTTGATTGAGGTAGGCTTTTATGTATTAATATTTTTAAAAGCCTGTTTTGTCACACAGCTGGATAATAGAATTAAGAAACAAATAATAACAGATAAACAACAAAATCGAAATTAAATCGAAATTACGAGTAGGTATTATTTAACTAGGTATTTTTACTAATGTATAAATAGGCATATCTGTAATATAAAAATGAAACCCTAAATGTGTTGCTAAGCGCAAAACTCGAGAACGGGTGGACCGATTTTAATTCTGTCTTCACTCATGGATAAAGAGATAATCAGGGAAGGTTTTTAAAAAATGCACCCCGGGCGAAGCCGGGAGCGGACCGCTAGTTATTTATAAAAACAATAGAAAACACATTATTTTTCTACAATAAAATTATAGTGCAGAATTGTTGATTTCAAATAACATATAGGTAAAAAGTACATGTATAATTTTACAGAATTTTTATAGAATGTGATACCTATTGTGTAAAACCTGCAAAAAAAACTACCAGGTTATTAGGTAAGTATAATATACTATGTAGACGGTAGCGCACATATAGGTATATACATATACAAACGGTAGATACCTCACTTACTTACTTAATTAAGGCGCGATTTCACCATACTCTGTTAGTATTTAACATCACTGTTAAGTCATTTAGCGCTGTCACTCGCATATTGTAAACGTCTCTTAAATACTAATACTAATACAAATAATAATACTAATACATACACATTCCACACAGCACCATCTAGTTCCAAAGTAAGCAACTAATGCTTGTTTTATGGATACCAGACAGTTGATATACTACACAGATTACTTTTTTTTGTTGTAAATACATACATGTTATAAATACAAAACATCCATAACTCAGGTACTAAGTTAAAATATTAAAACATAAACATTTGCCCATAGCGGGATTCGAACCCGCGACAGTTTGGTTAACAGCTAGGGTTACTAGCCACTAGACTAAACGTGCCGTCAAATGACTTAACAGCAATGTCAAATACTAACAGAGTATGGTGAAATCGCGCCTTAATGTTTTGCGTGCTACTCATCCTGATGTCAGATGTGATGGATAGCACAAATTAATCATAATCCCGCCCGAAGCTCACAAAACGAATTATCCTAAACGAATCTTTTTTGGGGCGAACCTTCTTACTGATGATCAGCTTAATTGTTTTTTAAAGTATTAATTATGTCATTAAATTAGAAATCTCATTCATCACTTCAGTGTTCATCACTTTTTATTTTAATTTAACCTGTTTTATTCAAAGCTGAAATATTAATAAGTGCATCGATAACATACCCATAAAATGGTGTCATACAATAATATCATTATCGTCATCTTAGCCGCAAGATGTCCATTGCTGGACATAGGTTTATCCCATAATTTTCCAATAATATTTGCTTATAATATGTATATACAAGTTCTTATTAGTTTGTCAACGTCACTTTCTTAAAAAAAATGGAAACAGTGCTAAGAAAATTTTACAGTATAATTATTTTTTACTTTTCTCGAAATGCCTAAAACTTCACATAAGATATTTTAAATTTGCAACGACAATACAATCATATAAGAAAATATGATATGGTTCAAATCTTAAGAAACATGCATTTGTTCAAATAAGAACTTTATGTAAACAACGTCAATCACTGGTTCCATCATGAATCCATGTTTAGAGAGACATATTTATTTTATTTAACTTAGGTATACTTATATGCTAAAATTAAGTAAGAAATAGTGGAGCTAATGAAAATTCCGTAACTTATGAGTACATTGGGGAAAATTAGACAAATCACTATTCTCTTGAAATATTAAGATAATAAACACATTTTTTTAAATTAAATGGCTATTATTTGGTTTAACAATGGAAAATTGGCTCTGACATCCTTTACTATCACACTAAAACACAGCACACCAAACACATGCTTTTATTTCACGTTGGTCATCTTTAAAGTTGTGGTTACTGCTGCCAGACGGACTGCGAAACACAGTGTAGCTATAGTGTAGACGGGAGTCACGCTTAAAAGATTAATATGTAAACAAATGAATGTACAATTCAACTGGCTGAATAAACACGTCTCCAAGCTGTGTTGTCATTTAAAAAATATGACTGTCCTGACGGGTTTAAAAATAAAAATTAAAAAGTTGAGCTGTCAAAGCGTGTGACAGCAGGCGCCGTGAATTCGACACCAGTGAGTGGTAACGTAGCTAATGTATGGAGGATTTAGGCACGTATAAGTAGGTCTTTTTTTTCTACTATCTTTTTCTTATGGTGTCTACAAATATTGGCGCCCGTACATACGAAACTAACTTAGTCTGTCTTTCAAATGTTACCTATTTATTTCAACTTGAGATAAATAGGTAGATATATTTTGAGAAAACTTTGTATATATACAGGTAGTTTAAATTGTGTTTGAAGCCTGAAGGTTATATGTGCTATTTTTACTGACCATTAATGATTAATGGTCAGTAAAAATGACCATGACCAAATGACAAATGATTGGTTGAAAATCTGTAATATTAAGATATTAATAAATAAATTAAATCATTAATATTTTAATAATATAATTTTTAAAAAGCTATAACGTTACTATTTGTTATTTTAAGATATGCTGTAATTAAGTATTATGTTATCGTGATGTTTAAATTTTAAACACCTGCGCTGCATACCAGCCAGTAAGTACATATTAAACATTATCGGACGTACACTGCGATACACTCTAAATGACTATTGATAACTTAATAGATTTAACTTAGTTCTAGTTTTTTAATACACCAAGACTATGGGAGGTGCATGACATGAAATCTGACAAAAAAATATAGTAAAAAATATAAAGTAGGTAATACAGATAAAGTAATACATATATTATGTAATGTAAGTTATTCTTTTTATGTTAAGGTCGTCAGACAAGCTGACAATACACTCGATGGTAGGTGGTTACCGTCGTCTATAACACAACCTACGCCATAGGTAGGTACCTACTGCATCTTATCCGCCAATCTTAGTAGTATTAAAAGGATAAGAGATTAAGAATAGAGAAAATGGTTACTCACTTAACGAAACACAACAGCACACACACCTACTGTTATTTAACGTTTGTCTTCTGCAAGGATTGGTTACTGCCGCCAAATGGGCTCCCCAAGTTATGACTATGAAACGCGGTGTGCCCGCAGATAGATATATTGTTACTATTCACTGTTATCAGTCGTTTATCGTACTTATCTTCTAGTTTATTTATTTATTTAATTATCCACATATATAGTTCTTGTTTTTTTTTTCAAACGACTCTTTCATTAAGAAAAAAAAATTATAATAAATATATACACTGTGAATCAATAGTATTGTATTATTGCAATATGGTTTGCAATAAAATATTATGCCTTAGTGCACTTTTTTTATAAATTGATTAAGAACCTATTTGAAAATAGGTTTTGTTTTCAACTATGCGTTTATTAACTTTTTTGGTTATTTATTTGACAGTTAAGGTTTCGCTACAGAAACTTGTATTGTATTTATGTACCCTTTCGAATGAAAGTTCTCGATCTTTTACCAAGGACGACACGACATTTAAAAATATAATGAAAGACACAATCTTTAAAATATATCGACAGTTTTCACCTTAATTATAAATCGAACACCAACAAAACATGTGTAATTACATATTGAGTTGTCTCTAAACATCACTTATGTAAACATATAAACACCACGTCAGCCTGTCTGTCTGTGCGACGCTCATTAGCCGAAGATACGTCGTTTAATTTCATATGAGTCGCAATTAACTTGTCTTAACTTTTTTAATTACAAAATCTAAGTATGTGGGTAGGTTTCGTGTGTATACTTAAGTTAAAATTTCCTTTTTGTTATACTTACTAAAAAAAATAGTTTTGATTTTAAGCTATTAAATAAATGATTTTTCTTAAATTCAATCATAAAGTATATGATTAATAACTATTATTAATAAAAAAATTACTGGAATATACACACAACGAGGAAGTCGTTTATCGCTGTTTCCATTAGTGAAAACCGTATGAAAATATATTAGGTGGTTTATTTTATAATATGTATAAATGTTAGCTGATATATATTAGTAATAGAATAGAAAGGCTTAAGAATCCCTAATTATTTAAGTGACAATGAGGCCTGGATTTAAGCAATTCAAAGCTCATACTATGTTTGTATATACCTACTTTGATTTTGTTTATAATTAAGTGTATTTGTTGTAATTTTATTATTTTAATAGATGACAAAAAGAATGGTATCCGGAGATTCTTTTCAGGATCGTCATCTTGCCTTTTTTTCCAAATCCTGATAAGTTTAAGTTAATAATGACGATCATAAGAGTTTCTTGGAGAAACTAATTGATAAATAAATATTTTGATTTTGAGTACTTAACATTTTTTTTTTTAAATCACTAAACCATATAATCAGTGATCTAAAATTTACTATTAGCAAATGTGTAAATTTTAGATCTGTAATTTTATAATTAATATCGTCCATTAGTGAAAATACTTACTAAGGTGTTAGTTTGTAGTTATTAGTACCTACTAAAAACATAGAAATTTCAAAAAGTATATACTACAAACTAACTACAAAAATTAACCGCCACATTTCTATAAATATTTAAGCGCAGCAATATACCGCATTATATTTTATAATTCAGTTACTGATATGAACCTCTATAATGTTTTATTCATATATGTTTAATTTTCTTTATACGCGGTTATTAAATAAAAACTGTACTTTTATTACATGAGCAGGAGATTAACTACAGCCGTTACAGAGTTAGAATCAGAAATTTATGATTCCCGGCGGATCATAATGCCATGATGTGTTTAGTTTGCAGAAAAGAAATTAACGTCATATTATTTGTAGTTTTATAATCTAGATAATAGTCGAAAAATATTTTAAAATATTGGGATACTTCTCTCATTAGGACAGATTTTAAGCAACCCTTTTTTAAAATTAGCGGTCGACGGTCGACGCAGAAGCGAGATATTAGTAAAATTATATGCGACAAATTATAAAAATATTGATTTTCCAAAAATTCATATCATTTATTAGATAATAGTCGAAAAAAACATACGATTTCTGTAAATTTTCATTCAAGAAAAGTATAATCAAAAGTGTCACTTTTAGTAATTTTTCGTGATATTAAACGTGTTATTTTAGTATCAAATTTGAGATATTTCTGTTTTTTCTTGGACCTAGTATCTGAAGTCATTAATGTTCTAAAAGATTATGTTATAATTTTTTTAATAACTTGTATATTTGTCTGCGTAAGCCGTCGACCGCTAGTTTAAAAAAAGGGCTGTTTAAAAATGTTCTAATGAAAATTCACTTTAAAATATTTTTCAGCTATTTAATAGATTATACAACTACAAATAATATGACGTTAACATCTTATCTGCAAACTAAAACATCTGAAACTACTGAAATCATAAATTTTGACTCCAGCGTCATTTTAATTGATGAACGCTCTTAATGTGTAACTAACATAATTACAAAAACAGCACAAATGCATTTGGACAAATAAAACTAGGGATAAAATTAATGCATTTCCAACTCAAATATATGCTAATATTGTCAGGAGGCAAATTAATGAAATTCCTACACGGTTGGTAGCGTACCTGCCACCTGTTGTTTTGACTTTAGTCAAAGGTGACCACCTACCATCAAGTTGACCGTCTGCCTGTCTGCCAACTTTTATAATAATCAATATATATATACTAGTGGCCCGCTCCCGGCTTCGCCCGGGTGCAATCTGTTAGATTGTCTTACACCGCCATCTGTTAGATTGTCATGGAACTCACAGATAATTTTAACAAATAATTGCTGGATTAAATAGGTATCAACAGATGGCGCTATGTTAATAATATTATATAATTTGCAAAAGAATAATAAACAAAATGAGATATAAACTATCCTATCTTTTAAGTTGGACCAAATTATATATAGTTACGAAATTTTATCAAAATCCGTTCAGTAGTTTCAGAGTTTATCGCGAACATACATCGTGACGCGAGATTTTTATATATATATAGATAGATATAGATTATGTTACGGCTAGAACCCGAAGTGCGGTTACGCCTAGTTCTAGCCGGTTAGAACTAGGTGTAGCCATTCACTCTTGGTTATATCTAGTATAAGCCGATTGTTTTCGGGTAAAACTAGGTCTAGCTGGTGTCATTCCGGCTAGAACTAAGTTCAACCAAACCCTAGTGGCTGATACTAGGTTTAGCCAATATCATGTCGGTGGTACATTTTTGCTTCTCAGTCATGTAGTGCTTACAGTCTCCAATACATTGTAGACAAATCAGCATTTTAGGCATTTTGTGTTATAGGCAAAAATGGCAAAAGCGTAAAATTATTGACCAAATATTATATTAATAAGAATAAGTAATAAGAATAGGCAATTATTTCAAGTAAATAATTACTATTTACTTGAAGTAAAATATTCATTATTCCTTTAAAAAATAATAATAATATGTGAAGAGAGAGATTTTATTTTTGTTATTAAGTTTATCAATAAAATATGTTTTAAAATCGTTTTTTACCTACCCTAGTCGAGTTTGCCAGTGGACGAACACTGGTAATCAATTTTAACGCTTACATATACATATTTACATATGTTTAATAGATTTACATATGTTTGAATGTACATATCTATTTAAAACTAACACTAATTACGCTATACCTAACACAAAACACAGTCTAAACTATGTCATTGTCCCACCGGTTGTTTAACAAATAATCGCCACCATTAATTCCTGATTAAATCATTAGAACATTCGTAATAGATGCAATTAAATGCATTGATCAGGCTATTACTGCAATCCTGATTGAACGGCGCAAAATGCATTTCAAAGAATCAGCGTAAAGCGGTTATCACACTTTACAATTTGAAGGATTCCAATTTAGGAAAAATTGGAAAGTGTAATCGCAGTTAGAACAGATTGGATCCAATTTAGATTTTATCTATTTTCAATTCTATGTCTTCGATTTAGAAAACAATTTAGTGTAGTGTGAAGTGTTCACTACTTAGGTACCTAAATTGGATTCCTTCAAATTGTAGTGTGATAACCACTTAACTGAAATCTCACTGACTATAGGTAATCTAATGACTCACTATAATATAAGTACCCTTTATCAGGTGTTACTTATACTAAAATACTAGTTGTTGCACGTGACTTTGCCCGCCTAACATTATAAAATATAATCTATATTACTCGCTGATAATTTAGCTATCTATAGGTGAAGGAATTTTAAAATTGGTCAAGTAGTTTTTGAGTTTATTCATTATTACAAACCTACAAGTTATCTTCTTTGTTTATAATATTAGTTATAGATAAGTAAGAGAAATTTTAAATTTGAAATAATTAAATTCACTTAGGTACTAAAGATTATATTATGAACTGTTTCTCTTCTAGTTATAAATTATTTTTAAATAGATAATCCCTCTTGGGATTATAGGTACTAGCACTCCCCTTGGTTATTGCTTGTGTCCTTAGGCGACGGTAACCACCTACCATCAAGTGAGCCACCAGCCTGTCTGCCACCTTTATATTATAAAAAAAAACTATTTTCAACTCACTAATTATAAGTAAAAGTTATGTTTTAACATCAACAAATTAAATTAATATATCTACATGGATATGGAATGGTTTACAGCGAATTATCTATAGTTAATTATTCAGACTCTATAGTAACTTAAATTGAATTCAATGCCTAAATGTTTTTTATAGACATAAACCCAAGTAATTATAGCATAAGTTATCTTATGATCTCATATTATGAAGAGGAAAGATTTGATTGTTTATTTGCATTGAATAGGCTCCGAAACTATACTGAACCGATTTGAAAAATTCTTTCACTGTTGGGAAGCTATATATTATTTATCACCGAGTAACATAGACTATCTAATATATAAATTTCTCGTGTCGCGGTGTTTGTTGCCAAACTCCTCCGAAACGGCTGGACCGATTTTGATAAAATTTTGTGTGCTTATCGGGTAGGTCTGAGAATCGGCCAACATCTATTTTCCATACCCCTAAGTGATATTTTTTTGTATGGCAAAACAACGTTTGCCGGGTCAGCTAGTATTTTATAAAGTTACAATGGCGAAGCCGCGTGCAAAAGCTAGTTATCAATACTTATAAAATCGTTTGTCCTGACTACCTAACTTCCAACGCACAGCCGACACTACTTATGTCTAGAAAGCTGAAATTTCAAAACTATACCTAGGTCTATTTTGCTCGTTCCATCTATCCCTACTAAGTATCCCCCCCTAGTAGGGATAAGTGGATCTTTTTTTCCATATCTATTAAAATTAAGAAAATAAAATAAAAAATTTTTTTATTTCCACTTAGTGCGTAGCCGCGGGCGAGTTTGCTTTTATTTCCAAAAAAAAATTATTTCTCTTGACTGACTATGAAAGCATAGTCAAAACTACTAAGTCTGCAAAACTGAAATTTGGAACAAGTCTACAAGCTTTATTTTATAAAGTAAACATCCGCTAAGAAAGGATTTTTAAATTTTTTAACTCAGTGCAAAGCCGGGGGCGGGTCGCTAGTCAATTGTAAGTTATTAATGCGATGTAGCGCCTTAGTTATTAGTACCTACTGAATCGTAATGGAATCCTGCTAAACGTAGGCATTGATATATTGATAATAAATATTTTTGTTACATTTTTATGCCTATGTTTCAATATTTAAAATCACCTCAGACATGTTCCTTTAACAATTTTTAATATTCGAGTCATATAGTTGCAGAGGCAGCAACATCACTTTTGTACAAAAAAAACGGCAAATCGATTTTTTCTTATATATTTACACATTTTAGTTAAAATTTTCAAAAATTGCAAGTGGAAAAAATAATAATGTTATCACTCATTTATTGGAAGTGACTTAAATAGCTATATAGGGACCACATTATGTGTTCTTATTGGAATATGAACTTTAAGACCGTCAAAATTAGGTTTAAAATTCACTGTCATTAATCAACGAAATAATACTACACAAATTTGTTTACGAATATAATTTTATTAACAATATTAATTTAATGACTGTACTGTAAGTCGATATCATATTTACATTTTGCATTTTGTTTTAAATATTATACATTTTTACAATTCTCTCTTGATTATATTATACCTATTCTATGTTACACTAATTTTCTCCTTTCGGTTTACCTACGTTTTAATTATTCGATAGTTTATATTTTAATAATTCATAATAAATTTAAATATTTAATTATTTCTCTTCGCAATTGACTGCAATATGCCTACTATAGGCATATAAATTTAAAACTATTATAGCCAAGAAGCAGACATTTAGCCTTATTTAGGCACTATAGCCTTATTTTTTGAAGTCCCTACAATAATTATTATCAATTTAAACTATCGAATAATTATAATACTTGTCGGTATTTTAGCCTTTAATATTTATGTAAGAATATAAACAAAGTTTACAAAATACAAGAAAGATAGGTAATAATAATAATAACATTTTATTACCTATAGAAATTATTTTGTGCGTCTACTATACTTCTATATACATACCTATGTCATATTATTAGGAAATGCTACAACAATAGGTACCTACGTTCAATAAAAAAACTAACGTGTATATATATATATATACTATATATTAGTTATTTTGGTCTATGTATAGAGATATATTAGGTATATATCTCTATACATATATATACCTAATAACAATCAGTTGCATTAATGTTATGGCTCTCTTATTGCTTAAGCGGTTATCACACTTTACAAATTGAAGGATTCCAATTTAGGAAATTGGAAAGTGTAATCTCAGTTAGAACAGATTGGATCCAATTTAGATTTTATCTATTTTCAATTCTATGTCTTCGATTTAGAAATCAATTTAGTGTAGTGTGATCACTAGTTCACTACTTAGGTTCCTAAATTGGAATCCTTCAAATTGTAAAGTGTGATATCCTCTTTAAGGTAGATATATGTATTTCGTTGAAATTATTGTAATTTTTAAGTGCGGATTTATAAATCGTATAATTTTGGAAAAAACGCTTGTAATAAGAAATAAATGAATATTATAATAAAAATAATATTTTTGGGCGACCCTTTTCTTTTCCCAAAACGATCAAGGTGTATTTTTTAATAAGTTAAGAACGTTCCTGCAACAATGTACCTGTAAGACACAGTGAAGTCAATTTCGAATTTATTTAATTTAAATTTATGTATTGAAATAATATTTTTTTATTTTAATTGAGAAAAAAAAAGTAGATAATATCTTCTCACACACGAACATAAAAACCAGATAAGTACGTAAAAAGATATTGTTTTTTATATGAAATTAAATTAGCAATTGATATTCCTATCAAGTAAATTAATTAAATAAATTTAACCTTTCCAATAGGAAAGATTCCTACTGATAGGTTAGGTTCCTCTTGATGTTCCTACTATCCTACTTTTATCCTACAGTTTATTTATCATACTAAATTATACTGGCTGAAGTTTTTTCTAGTAGATATGCCGAATTCCGAAGCATTGTGATATAATACCTACTTTATTACTTAAGCATCAAAGTTTATTTTTCAATATCAAACATGATGGCCGTAAACTGGCTAACTAGTGGCCGTAAACTCGATGAAATGGCCGTAAACTGGTAAAATTGACTCTTTTTTTGTTTTATGGTTGCAATTATTAATTCGAATCATAAAATTTAAAAAAAGTTACGTAAAATCAAACATGAATATAGGTATTATACATTAATCAAGAAAAACATTAAAACACATTCAACTAAAGGGAGATATTAAATCATGAACTAGAAAATAGCAAAGTGACCCTATAAGCGATCTATGACTTCCCTCGCTATGAGCAATGTTTATTATTTTTTATACCTATATATGGGCAATACAATAAGTAGAACTAACATTGTTGAGAATGGATTTTTGATTTTATATTTATTAGTTATTCATTCAGATAAAATAACATCATCACCTGTATGTAGGCCTGTAAGATAGTAAGTGCGTTTTCACTTATTGGATGGAGTTTAAAATTATATTCATTTGATTAATATCTACATTTTACATTCGATTTTTATAGTAAGAACTTAAAGTGGAAGACAATTTAACATGTAAAAGTTAAATGAAGTTTATTATTGAAAAAAATTAATGGAATAAAGAATAAGGGATGTTACTCACTCACCGAAACCCAAGAGGCTCTATATAAATAAATAGATAGGTACCTACCAAATTGTTATAGCATTCCTTTATATATCCTACTAAATATCATTGTAAATAAATTAATAATACTAATAGTGAAAAATTTAATGCAGTGAGTTCAGGTACCTATTGAACCTATAAGGCCTATGTGGCTATAGGGAGTTTCAATATGGTTTCAATATCTATAATACAAAATATTGTTATCACTTAGAAGCTTTTAAAAATAAATAAAAATATTAAGTTAAATGCTTCTAGCAAGAAATATATATACAGGGTGTCTCAAAAGTAGTGAATCAAACGGCTCACCGAGATAGAGTAGGTCAAGACCTATCGAAATAAACCAACTTTAGTTCCGCGAAAATGTATAATTTTTGAGATATTTGAAAATGAGTGAAAATTCCAAAAATACCGATTTTTAAGTTTTTTTTTTTCAATAATTTGATCAATTTATGTTTTGGATCACCTATTACAATTTTTATTGTTACTAGATTATGGTTCTGATGACCACATATGGAAAACCAAAAATAAAAACAAAAAGAAATACAAAAAGTCAGGGTTCAAACTTTTAATTTTATTTCGACTTTTTCGTTAGTGATTATAAAACACCCCATATTTTTAGAAAAAAACCCTTCCATTAACTGGCAAAGTATTTCAAAAACTTCCCTGTTTCATGCGGATTCCACATTGGTAAGTAACATTAATAACACCCCTAAAACTAAATTATTATCGATGGGTCAAATGCGTCAGGTAGTAACAATAAGTGAAATCAATAGAAAACCTGTTTTTGTGTCGGCCGGAATCAAAGTAATTTCTATGGAATTGTTCGGGTCTATTGTTTAAACAATAGACTCATAGCTCAGTTATCTTGCTCTTACGCATTGAGTTAGAGTGGGATGGATGATTTTGTAGAAGTGGGCGGCGAAAGGGAAGTATGCGGGCGGTGGAGTACAAGGCGCGAACGCACTGCTCCCTTATTTTTATTTGTCAGTTGTCAGACTTTTCTTTCAGTTAGTTTACTTTTCGTACTTGCTATTGCTACACACGCGCGCTCTGTTTCTGTATTGTGTTTTCTCCACTTTTAATACTGACTTGGCTTTACTTTGGACTCTGATTTACTGTGTGTTTTGTGTTTGAAATGGAACATCCTACTTACACTTCTCAAGAGTATGCAGACATGCATCTTATTTACGGCGAAACTCGATACGAGCCGCGTAGAGGAGGAGTAGCGTACAACGCAAGAGAAGCGGCGAGGATCTACGCCGAACGCTTTCCAGATCGCCGACATCCAGATTATGGAGTATTTTTAAGAGTCCACAATGCTTATAGGGCTGGAGAGATGCCTGGTGCACGCCGTTCTAGAGAAGGACGACCTCAAACAACTGACGAGGACACAGTGCTAGAATTGGTGAATGAAGAACCTGGCATATCAACAAGAAAAATCGAGAGTAGAACCCGCATTCCGAGAGCAACAAATCATAGAATTTAAAAAAAATACCGGTATCACCCTTTACCATAGACAAAATGGTCGCCAATTTGAGCATCTTTTGTAATTGTTATAATAAAAAAATACTCACTACAACATGCTTCGTTTTATTTGATTATCTATTAGGAAGATATTTTAATTTAGTTTGGAAATTGGGTATGATTATTTTTCAAACGCATAATAAAGGTTAGGTTACGAAATTATCCATCCCACTCTAACTCCATGCGTAAGAGCAAGATAACTGAGCTATGAGTCTATTGTTTAAACAATAGACCCGAACAATTCCATAGAAATTACTTTGATTCCGGCCGACACAAAAACAGGTTTTCTATTGATTTCACTTATTGTTACTACCTGACGCATTTGACCCATCGATAATAATTTAGTTTTAGGGGTGTTATTAATGTTACTTACCAATTTGGAATCCGCACGAAACAGGGAAGTTTTTGAAATACTTTGCCAGTTAATGGAAGGGTTTTTTTCTAAAAATATGGGGTGTTTTACAATCACTAACGAAAAAGTCGAAATAAAATTAAAAGTTTGAACCCTGACTTTTTGTATTTCTTTTTGTTTTTATTTTTGGTTTTCCATATGTGGTCATCAGAACCATAATCTAGTAACAATAAAAATTGTAATAGGTGATCCAAAACATAAATTGATCAAATTATTGAAAAAAAAAACTTAAAAATCGGTATTTTTGGAATTTTCACTCATTTTCAAATATCTCAAAAATTATACATTTTCGCGGAACTAAAGTTGGTTTATTTCGATAGGTCTTGACCTACTCTATCTCGGTGAGCCGTTTGATTCACTACTTTTGAGACACCCTGTATAGCTAGGAAGATAACTAAAAATTGTAGATTCAAATAAATAAAGTTCTTTGTCCCTTTATATGGACGAGATTGTAAAACTTGCAAAATTAACCCTGTCATAATAAAAGCTACCGCGAAGTTATTTTAGATTTAATTGTACAACGAATTAAAGATATTATTGGTAACAGTTGCATTATTTTACTTATAAAAATGGTTCAAAATCGTTCAAAATTAAACCTGATTTTTTTATTTTAAACAAAACAACTCGAAATTTCCTGAGAATTAAACATTCCAAGAGGAAATTTTAAATGTCACAATTCGCAGTATAAATTTGCCTCGTCCAAGTCCACTTTCATATCAAAAGCCCTAACTTAAGGCAATATCAAATTGCACACATTCTACAAATATACTTTACATACCTGTTACGCAGAAATGCTGTTACTTCGAGCACTCGCTACACACTTTAACCAAGTAATTTTAACCTAAAACTGGTTTACAATGCTTCAACATCACATACATCACCGACTTTACATTACATATATCTTAATTTAGAACTATATTACATCGTTTATATATATTGCAGCGTTCATCACTACGAACGATCGTGCAACGCGAGATCGTTGGCGTATAAAATGTATCACCGTTTAACTATTTACACTAAATCAGTCTCTGGTGGA
Source organism: Synanthedon andrenaeformis (assembly GCA_936446665.2). Lineage (NCBI taxonomy): Eukaryota > Metazoa > Arthropoda > Insecta > Lepidoptera > Sesiidae > Synanthedon > Synanthedon andrenaeformis. The sequence continues at coordinate 1,036,301 of OW387786.2, read as the reverse complement.
AAGACGCGAGTGCTGAATGCTACTCTTCATCGACATTGATCTCCGAGTCAGCCGAGTCCTCGTCATATGTGGACGACGAAGCGAACCCTCTGCCCAGCAAGGCAGAGCGATTCTTCGCAGCCGCAGCCCGATCTCTCTGCCGTCGGTTCTTAAACCAATTTCCCACCTGTGTAGGAGTCAAACCCGTCGCAGCCGCCAACTCCCGTTTCTTCGTAGGGTTGGGATAGGGATCTTGCAAGTACCACTCTCTTAACAGAGATCTCGTTCGCTCCTTGAAGCAATGAGTCTTTTGTTCCCCGTCCCAAATAGTTCTAGGTAACGGGAACTTCTTGCGGACCCTGTATTTATCCACCGGCCCTAGAGGGCGACCTCGGAGCCTTTCCGCCTCCTGATAGTGCGCCTCCAACCATAGAGCTTGTAACTTAGCGTGACTGGAACGCTGGAATCTATGCCGTTCGAGTATCGAATACAATTCTCTGTGACGGCCAGCGTGAAAAGCTACGACTGCGCGCGCCCGTAAAACTGCCTCGCAACGTTCCAACTCTGCGACGTTCGGATGAGCAACCGGTAGAGACCATAGGAATCTGGCGAGACGTTCAACATCGCCGCTTTCTTCGAGTGTTTCGCAGACGGTCGCTACTTGTGCAGCGCTGAAGGAAAGCGTCGGCAGCGGCAGTAGAGGAGTAGGCGCCGCTAATTCTAGCGCGTTAAGCGATAAAGCTGGCGGCGGTTCGGCGCAAGGCGCTGGTTCGGCGGCGCGGTCCGCCGCTGCGGGCCCGCGGTGCGCCTCCAGGATTCGCGCGTGAAGCGCCGCCGTCGTTGACTCGTCCCAGGAGCCGCGCATCGGTGCGAGTGTGCGCGGCCGAGTCGCGCGCGTTGTGAGCCGGTGGCTCGGTTGTGCCGTGGGCGTGTTCTGGTCGCTCGCGCGATTGGCTATCGGTTACTGGTAGCGCGGAGCGGCGGCCAATCGCGCTCGCCGCCCGCCCGGGGGGCCGGATAGCTTTCAACCGCGTCGAGGCGCGTTTCCGGCGGGCGCGTTTAACGAGGGCGGCGGGGCGCGGCCCCCCCGCGCCGCCATGATCCGTCACGCACACCGCCGCCGCCACACGGCGGACCGACACGCCATGATCCTCAAACCACCTCCACTAGCTCCCAGCTCAATCAAATCCACCAACTATTAGGTATCTAATAAAAGATGAATTACGGTTGCGTTCTAAGAATTTAAAAAAAAAACTAGAAAACGTTATTTAAAGAAAACCATAAGTAAATTGTATACAAGGCAAATTTAGTACCAACACAGATTTATAAGTAAGTAGGTAGTTAAAGTATACATTATAAGAACTATGATAGTACCTACTATGATAGTACATTATAAGTATCTACTTCTAGCACGGAATGCGTGTTTGCCACCCTATAGGTAGGTATATGTTGTCTCACTGACAAAAAAGGGTGAAAACAAAATGTTTTCGTTCACGATTCCTTGACATTTATCATTTAGTAGGTACTTATTTTTTTAATTCACTATTTAAACTACGGAAGTTTGTGATCTGTTTGTTCCCCCATAGGAATTCGGTGTAATTAGGAATCGGTGATAGGTAGGTACTTATATTGATTTAATTTGTAGATGTTAGAAAAATGGTTGTACTTAAAGCTCATATTTTTTATGAATAAATAAAAACCTCCAAGAGATTCTATATTTTAATTAATTTCGATTTTATTCTTAATAAATCTTGACAGTTCCACAGTACAAAATTAAATTAAATTTTGTTGAAAAATTTATTAATTTAAAATTAATGTTCATTAATTTAAAAGTTTATAACTACTTATAAATAAATCAATTAACATTAAAATCAACAAAAACAAAGTCAAAAATCATCACATTGCTCTAAGATATTTAATTTCTTGATAACGAATTTTAATTTCTCTTTAGAACTAAGATGAAAAGACATTTGAGTTATATTAGGTACCTAAGTCTATTTTGAATGTAGATAAAAACATTCATAGCTCATTTCTGGCCCAGGGTTTTTATTCCAGAAAAAAATAAAGAATTAAGAATCTCAAGAAATTTAACGATAATTGTTAAATCTTAATCAATCTACACAGTTTTCAGTGATTTCTCTGTTTAAAAGAAATCTTAAATGATTTCACATTGGCAACGTACGAGTAATATTTGTGAATAATATTGTAACAGGTAGCAGGGTACACTTCGCAGTCATTTAGGTAGCCCTTCTGGCCCTTTACAGAAGACCATCGTGAAATAAGAGCATATTATGTGTTGTAGTGTTTCGATGAGTGTGTAAGGGATGCCAGAGCCCATTACCTATACCCCATCTCTTCCTTATTCCCCCTTATTCTTAATCCTTCTATGGTCAACACCATAGAAGGATGCAGGATGCGCGCTTGCAACACTTATGACGTTGCTTGTTTTATAGGCGACGGTAGCCACCTAAACCGTAAACCGTCAGCCTGTCTGTCAACCTAAATATAGATAAAAAATAAGTATTGAGTAAAATTAGGTCATCTATAAAGCCTCCGTTTCTGTCTGTCTGTTTCTCCGCAAACTTCTTCTAAACCACCCAACAGATTTTGATGTGGTTTTCAATATAGGTAAAAGCGATAAACGAGCATAGATTTTTCAGAATAAAATTGCATCCGTCCGAATTTGGATACAAATTGCAAAATGCAACAATTTTGTTTTAAATGTTTAATCTACTGACATTTGCAAAGATATATTATTTAGATGACTGACACGGCTCCTTTGTGGTTTTATTAGTTGTAGGTATACATTTTTCTTAATTACATTTGTGTATTTCTTATTATTTTATGGGTTATATGTTATTTTCTACACGCCTTCGTTAAATTTTTTCCAATAAGGTTATACCAAATTAAGATGATTTAGTACACATTCCACTTTCGTCATAACTCGAAATTTATGAAAATTTAGTTCGCTTTGGTCATGAATGACGAATGTGGAAAACCAATAATGACACTTTCGTCAGTTTCTACCAAATAGTGTAACAGAACGGACCACATACTTATATCTGTTTCTAACTTCGAGCTAGTTAAATAAAATAATTATTTTGCTTTTAACAAAGACAATACCATAGTCATCCATTGTCACAAAAATAAATTTAGTTTTCAAAATGTAAAATGCGTCCAGGCACTTATTATTCAAGTAGGTGTTTACAACAAAACGATTTAGGAGATGTATGAGGGCTGTTGAATGCGAGATTAGATATTATGAAAGGTTCGTCCAACTAGTTATCTGACGAAAGTGGATAATCTGTCGAATGTGGAATTACAATAATTGATGCTGTTTCGTCATCACTTAAAATTCTCACCTATACGGAAAATACTTAGATCTATACTCCACTCTCCAAAACCACAAATTCAATGGTTTCTAGATATAAATTTTAAAAATTAGTCAAATATTATACCTAGTATAAATTAAATATCAAAACGACTTAGTCGCAGTACACTTCAGCGAGATTTCACCGTGAAAGCTTTCCTAGAGTATTAAGTTATTGAACGGCAAACCACACCCAGGCGGCTGTAACGCTACACAGGTGTCACCCCTTCCTCCCCCGACTCACCATACAACTCTCCTCACACCCACTTGCCCCTAAGCCTCCACAGGCCACCCCACCACTGGGATCGCGTTGTAATATTTATTACGTGTCCAAGTAGAAATGTGTTCTGATATCCTTCGAAAACTTAACAAATAAGTAGGTATATACGGCTGAAGAAGAAGTATCAGCCAACGAGCTCGTTGGCTGATACTTCTTCAGCCTATATAAAGCCCTATACCTACGTCTGATTCTTTTCGGTTTTATATGAAACCGAAACAAAGGAAACTAAAAAATACAATTAAAAAAACAGTCGATTCAAAATTTCAATAAAAAAGCAGAAAAAGCAAAGTTTCTCAGAATCCTTTGGATAGCCACTGTAATTGGGGAATCCCATATAGAAGTCTTGTGCACCAAAGTATAGAGGTTTGTGTATTGTATAGGTACACCGAAATTTTCTAACATATTTACGAAATCCTTTTGACGAGCCCATTGGATCAGTGGTTAGGGTACTTGCTGTAACGCTCCGTTTCAGGGTTCCCGGATTTAATTCCTGCCAGGGTCAACTTTAGGAATGATTAATAATGATTAATGTAAATAATTTGTTTGCAAACGTACCACTAAAATACTTTATTTTACATTTATTATTATTATTAAATAAGATAATTATGTAATAATTAATTATTTGCACTGTTAATCTTTATTACACCATTATTTATAAATTTCTTCCCAATTCAGATCTTGTTAAAAAATGTTAAATAAGTATATACTTCTTGCCGTTACACACCAAGCTGTATTTAAACTAAAGAAAGTTAAAAATAATTCCTATTGCTATCAATGTCTATGGCGACACGTAATACAACAATTGAGAAGGATTGTGTTGTTTCGTTGTTTCTATGGATTTGAGAACAATTTGCATTTTTCGAGTTGCTAACTCCAAGATTTTGGACGGCTTTCGATTTGATTATCAAGTACTCTTCTTCACAGCCATTTCTATACCTACTCAACACTTTGCGGATACTAGAAATTAATTCAGCAAAGTTCCTCCAACATCCACAAAAGCCTCTCAAGGCGCCGAGCGGCATACCTACTCCTTTTCTGTGGCTATTAACTTTCACCGACTTCATATCAAACTAGTCGTTACCCGCGGCGCCGTCTCTTGTATATATGACAATATTATATCTATAATAACACTAGCGACCAGCTCCTGGCGCCGGCCGCCCGGGTGCAATTTTTATATAGTAAGTATATAAAAATCTTCTCTGTTTATCTCTCTTTCCATTATGTAAAAACCGAATTAAAATCGGTAGACCCATACGAAGCCATACCCCATACCCGTTTTTGAAGCATACGACAACGAACTTGATATTTTTATATAATAGTAGCGACTCGTTCCCGGCTTCGCCCGGGTGCAATTTTTTACTCAATCCAGCTGATAAAATTACCTTACATCGCCATCTGTTAGAATCTTTTGGAACTCACAGATAAATTGCTGGATTGAATAGGTATCAACAGATGGCGCTATGTTAATAATATTATATAATTTGCAAAAAAATAAAAAACAAAATGAGATATAAACTACCCTATCTTTTAAGTTGGACCAAATTACATATAGTTACGAAATTTTATCAAAATCGGTTCAGTAGTTTAGGAGTTCATCGCGGACAAACAACGTGACACGAAATTTTTATATATTAAAGATTATATAATTATAATGTAATAGATATAAAAAAACATTTATTATATCTACACTGATTGTAAATCTCAGAAGCACGAAATACCATAATAGTACAAGGTACAAGTAAGAAGGGAAATTTTAATATTGTTATACCTATTTACGAAAGATTTGAGAGATTTTTAAAATCTTACATTTTAGATTTTTAGATTATACTTCAATAAACTGCTTAGTTTTAGGAATACATTTTTAAGTAAAAAGATGACACAAGCTACCTAAATACACCAGCAACACCTGGATGGATTCAACTGCGCCGCCTATCCTGATAAAAAGGACACAATAGCACAAGTGCTGTCATTACTGCCACCAGATGTCCAATGCTCAATCACTATAAAATTTGAATATAGTATAAAACATCTATGTTATACTATACATTATATGGAATCTTTATTGCTCAAATATTATTGTGCGTCGTAGAATTTTTTATTTAAAAATTATTAGATGGTTTAAATAGATTATCCCAGGAACTGTATTTTTTTCTGTATGAAAGCCTATATCATTTTATTTATCCGTGCGAACGTTTATACAAAATTTCATAACGATCGGTTTAATAATTAAGGCGTGAAACTGTAACAAACAAACATGCTTTCGCACTAATGTAGATAATATTCATTAGAATATTTAATAATACACTATATAATGATATTTGTTAGTTATCAATGAATATTGATTCATTTACCTTCAACGTATAAGGGTGGGTGTATGTATACTAGGTAACTTAGTATGTAGGTATAGGGATGAAAAGAGCTTCTGATTAAGTGCCCCTCCACGTAACATCAATTCTCCCAGTATAATATTTCCGATGGCGCGCTCGACCGCTAAAGCCTGTAACCCAGCCGAGGGGGGGTCACCCGACCCCCCAGATCGATACGGGGCCAGGGGAGGGGGTCCTGAAGGCCCCTTTCAGGCGCTATCTTTGTTTGGATGATATAAAATCTTGAGGGGGAGTGGTCTACAAAACACGTCATCTTCTGATTGCACTCCATTACTATGATTTATCACCAACTTTTCTATATTTTCCCGCATTGTATACCTTCGCCTTTATCCTCTTGGGGTTTTGTTCGGCCTTTTCATGTTTTTCGTGGACAATCTTTTATTGTGAAGTAGACTTTTGTAAATAATTGTGTGAGACGAGAACATGGTCTCGAAATAAGGGTAGTTTCTATAAATAGGTAGGTGCTCCTACTTATTAAAAATATTCCCATATTACGTTTTTTTTTGGAAATTTTACGCCTTCTTACAAATACTCAAATTTTTTTTACACCTTCTAATGTCTTCTAAGTGGCCGACGGTACCTACACTTGATGGTAAGTGACCACTGTCGCCTTTGCTATATAACACAAACAACGCCACAGATGCTGCAAGGCATCCCTTACTCACTTACCGAAACAAAACAGCAGACGTGCTGTTATTTCACGGTGGTCTTCTGTAAGGGTGCTGGTTACTGCCGCCAGATGGGCTGCTCAAATGACTTCGAAACACAGTGTGCTCTGCCAATAATTTTATTTATTGTATCTATCATTATTTGTCTATGTAAGGTATACTTATTACCTACGTGTATTGTAAAGGTTTTTAATTTAATTTATATTAAATGTTTGTCTTTTTAGTGTTTGTATGTTGTCAATACATGATTAAATAAATATAATAATAATTTAAGTAGAAATTTACACAAAAAGAATAATTATGGTGTGAAGATATATCTGCTAATAAATCTGCGTAATCAGTGAGTCTTACAGATATTAAAGTGAAAATCGGTTATAGCGACCTTCCATGGGACCACAACATTTGGTCATAATAAACGGATAGTCATTATAAGCAATATTAAATCGTTATAGGCATTCAACAGGGACCTTGCCATTTATTCGTTGTACCCGATATGTCGTTATAAGCGAAGTCGTTATATCCGGTTTCTGCTGTATAATACTTTCGTCATGGAGTCTTGATCCATTATTTTTGGCCCATTTATTTTTTGGTATTTTTATACTTGTGGAAACTTGTGGAAAAAGCATTTATGCTTGTACTAGGAATATTTACAATTGTAAAACTATATCTATTATACATCGATTATACTAATACTATAGAGGAAAGACTTGTTTGTTTGTTTGAATTGAATAGGCTCCAAAACTACTGCACCGATTTGAAAAATTCTTTCACTGTTGTGAAGCTATATTATCAGCGAGTAACATAGGCTATATTATATAAAATTACGCGGGCGAAGCCGCGTGCAACAGCTAGTTTTACTACAAACCTTGGAAGCTTTTTCATGGCAGACACGTTTCTGACTTTTTTATATAACAATATTTCTGTACAGTTTATCTAGCCAGCTGTCTAATAGGTATATTGATCATGGAGGCTATTCCTTGTCTTTACAGTGACTGTGTGTTGCCATAATAAAAATAATAGAATATACACGCTAATGTTCGATGTTGAAATATTGAAAGCGTCATGTACTTATTCAAAGTTAACAACGTGCAGACAACACAGAAGCTTTCCACCAGCAACTACAAAGGCCTATTCGAAACGTAATTTCACAATACATTCCGAAATCCCACGCAAATTTAACCATTCGTCTCTAACTCGTCCGTGAGTTGAGCAACGAAATAATAAAACTGTTGAACGACAGCACGCATCGAATACAATATGCTATTCTTCGTCTGAAATTTTCAAAGTTAAATCTGTGAGGCTACCGTGTCGCAACATAGTATAGGACAGATTTACCGACGAATATTGTAATGGTATCAGTTTTTAACCGATTTACGGCTTTATTCCAATGGAATAAAACACTCCAAATGCCGATGCGGGCTTTGCGCGCCCGCACAAAATTTGTGGTCGGAGAACAATAAGTCATACGTCATGACGAGTAAGTTTACGGTCGCAAGGTATCGCTAGCGTTTTGACATATCGCTTAGCGAGACTGATTTGTGTGAATATAACCTCACACACACTCGATTTTGCTTTGAACTTACTTTCACGTTGTCTAACGATTTTTTTTTTAAATATTTTAATATTAAAAACGAATTTTTTTTACTGTTACAAATCCATAAAAATATATGCGGAAACTTGTTAATGATATTTAAATTAAATAATTAATATTTTTTACGCGACAGTAGTGGCAGGACATACTGCGTTTCGCAGTCATCTGGACAACCCATCTGGCGGCAGTAACCACCCCATTACAGAAACTCACTCTGAAATAACTAAATTTCCCCGTCTAAATTTCATCTTGTCTAATCTGGGTTATTGTGATTATATTTAAATTAAAATGTATAATTTATAACTTGATCATTGTTAGAATAATATAGGCCGAAATGTCAAAGCGAATTCTGTACAAATGAGAACATGGTAACCCAAATATTCGGCAAATTTGATCCATTCGCAATTGAAGTGACTGATGAGCGTTGGTTGGCTTAACAACAATGGGAAAAATGAAAGCAGCGTATGATCACAGAGTCCCATAACCCTTGCAGCACGGTTAGTTAGCCGCGCTTGTGGTCGGCCGGACCAGCAGAGCAGGGTTAAGTGTAATGGCTCATGAAATTACCGGGCATGCAGTTAAACGCATTTCAATAGACTATTTCGACATCAAAGCTGTTTAGAACACAACTTTTATTCATTTATAAAAACACAACAATAAAAATAATAACATATTCGTTTATATTATCGTAACATAACATTGTTTTTGATAATCAAAATAATAACATATTTTTTGAAAAAACATTTTTTTTTTGTTATAAATTCTATAACAACCTATTGATTCCTAGGTAATTAGGTAAAATTAGTTTAATAAGTCAAGCGTGTTTGTGTCAGACAGTAATTTGTAGTGCTAACTTGATTGCTAAAAATTTAGACTTGTTAAAATTCTCCTAGTCAGATTATATTTAGATAATTTAAACAAGACAAATAGACAATTAATAAACTGACCAATAAAAATTTAATCAGAACAACATTTAAGCAAAACTCTTAATCGACCGACCTCACTGGGGACCCCAGAGCCTCTTATTACCTCGGTAATAAGCGGTATAAATTTGTAATTTGTAAATACTTTAGATTTGACTAAAATAAACTAAATAAAAAAAATTGAAAGCACATTTAAAATAAATAAAAACGGAATCAGTAAATAGTTAATGAATAAGTTTAAGGCGCGATTTCACCATACCTACTCTGTTAGTATTTGATATCGCTGTTAAGTCATTTAAGAGACGTTTACAGTATACGAATGACAGCGTATGGTGAATACGCGACTAAAGATTAATTTGCTATCGTTTCAACATGCAAAGCCTTCATAAAAGCTAGCTTAGAGAGTTCGTAGGTACAACATACGAATCGATAACTATCGTGGACAGTAAATTCGTAAGTGTGCGACTTTGGTTCATATTTGGAATAGAGAACACCCACAAAGAGACATTCGGCGATACATTTGGCTACGTTCGATGGGCAGAGGCCTTCTGTACTTACGCGAACGTTGTTTAGCGTATGGTTCAATAATTTTACAAGTGAAAGCGGTTTTTTAAAATTTATAGCCAATTTAAACTAAAATTTAAATTTAGCTATTGACAGGCTTATTAAACATTTAAAACAATTGGATTGTTTTTTCACTTTCGAAATGATTATAATAAAATTTCGGGCGAATTTTTTTGGGCAAAGATTTTTCTAAAAACTTTCTATTGCCGATATTTATACATTGTTGTTCATATAATTTTCATATAGGTACTGATCATTTTCTGGGCAGCTTTTCTTATGTTAAAGTCGTTAGACAGACTGACACACACATAACAGCACAGATGCACGGTGGTCTTTTATAAAGAGGTGGTTACTGTACTGCCGACATCAGACGGTCTGCCCAATCGACTGCAAAACACTACTTGCCAGAGACAACTATGAAAAATTCATTCAATGTTAACCCTAACGTAAATCGTGACCGAGGCTCCCTCGAACAATCGAACAATGAGCTCCTGAAATTTATTAGTCATTATGCTCTACAATTTTTATTAGTTCTTTTGGTAATACTTAATGCCTAATATATTCATTAGGGGGAATCATTTCCTTGGAGAGAAAAAAGTATAGCACGCATGTGTTCTGCTCGTTTGTTTTGTTTAAATTTGTTAAAAAACTAGAATGCATTTACTCGCTCTTTTCTTATAAATTGTGCCACATATAAACCTCCTCTATCGTCTTTTGTTCGCGCGGTAGTTTAGCAAAAGCAATTTCATATTTTATGCGCTGGCAACAGATATGAACATGAAAATAACTGAATACCTTTGCACAATACTTCGTTTCTTATTTTAAAAATAAAACGTTTAACAAGGTAGTACCTATTTTACCTGCATATGACAACACTTCATATACCAAATACCAAGAACCGTAGAAGTAGTTAATAGTTAGACAGACGCGGACAGTTGCTAAGAAAGATTTTTTAAATTTAAACTCTGTGTGAATCCGGGGACGGGGTGTTTAGTTGAAAATAAATGTTTATATTTCTCAGTGCTTAGCCGAGGTTAGCGTTATGAAATATTGACTCCACCACTGGATATTGAAAACCACTGGATAACTCTTAATAACTAATTTCTCTAAATACAGCAATATCACACTGGCGATTTGCGAGCGAATTCAACGCGGGCGCAGTGATCTCGTACAGTCAGTAACAAAATGAATTTCGACGAGCTTTCCTTCCTTGGCTGATTTTGCCTCAAAGTCTTCAATAAATATAATGCAAACCTCTTCCCATGCTTGTTTTTTGTAAAATACTATCACTCTCTTTTTGTTTGATCCCATATAATACGACTGAAGTGGGCGGGCTGTTGAATGCTTGAATGCAAGTGTACAAAATGACGTCAACGGCCGCGTCTTCGCCGCGCGCTCGCTGCGAAGCGTACCCCGGAGACAGAGCTTGTTGTAAAGCGCTCGTTCTACAGAGCATCTGCAATAATTCATAAGTTGAATACGCAATACACGAACGAGTATGACCACAGAAGCCGCAAAAGCGAGCAGATCTCGACTCACCATAAACTAATCACCGGCTGATGTATGGCGACACGTCTTTAATAGGTGCGGCCGGCCAACCCTCAATCACCCTTTGTTAGGTGCGCGGGCGCAAGCTCTTGTCCTGTAACGTTGATATATAACTGTAACAGTTGCGGGGACCCACTAATGGAATAAGCATTTCCATTTGTTTTTACAAACAGCATGTACATTTCCAAGAATTGATACAAAAGAGTTTGATCTGTGTGTCTGTTTGTGGCATCATAGCTCCCAAACAGATAGACCGATTTTGATCCTTTTTTTTTGCGTGTAAAAGCTGATATGATCGAGATGGTTCCTTACTAAAATTTATGAAGATCTGTTCAAGAGTTCAAACTACAGCTCATTTCCTAATTGTCGAAAGGATCTCGCTAACTTCCACAGGTTCCATTAATTTGAGATTCGGGGTACTATTATTTCGGTGGTATTCCCATGACATGATGACCTCGACTTGATGCTGCAGCATTGAGTAGTATGAGGGTTGGTCGCTAATTGGGGTTTGGTCCCATAACGTCAGTTTCAAAACATCAGACTTTGAGTTTCAAAATTTCAGAATTTCAAAACGTTACTATATTATACTATACCTACTAACTATGACTAGATGTCGCTAATATTTTAATAAACTTGATATTATTACGTTTTCATTTTACATTGATATTCATTTTCAGGATATATTGTCATCGTGAGCGGGAAAATGCCATAAATTTTTGTAGACGATGTCTCTTGCTTGCTTCAAGAAGAACACGTCATAAAAAATTCCTATACTTACTCGAAGTATCGACTCTCCATGAAAAAAGTCCCACTTGTCATTTTACGTTATAATTTTTACACATTTTACTTTAAATTTAACCACATTAAAATATTTCAAACGTTGATATGAAATTATTAAACAATGAGATTGTCATTTCTAATTTTCAAGTCGAAAATACGAGTATGTCGCTTCAAATGAAAAAAGAGCTCTTCATACTACAATTTCAAAATAAGTAAGTAACAAGGCTTACCTACTATTAAAATAAGTAATGTGTGAGAAGATCAGCTACTGCGTCGCGACCTCATCGCATTACCTAAGTGCATTAATGTAAAATAAACGCGAGTTGTTTAACGCCGGCTAACTTAATCCTTTTGTCTCGTTCCCATTTCACTTACGTCAAACAAGTTAAGCTCTTACAAGTTCTTCATTTATCATTACTTTATCATTCCCATTATATTGACATAAAATTATTATCATTATTCAAATTTATTTATTTTCATCTTTAATTCTAAATTTTTTACAGTATATATTATATTATTATTATTATTTTCGAAACTATTATTTGGCTAAAATGGCTAAACCGATTTTAATTCGGTTTTCACATATGGGAAGAGGGATAAACGCCGGGGAATATTTTTATATATAAAAATTGCACCCTGGGCAAATCTTAAATTTTTTTTATATTTTTTTCAAATTCCAACGATAGATTAGCTCGTTCAAACAAACAAACAAGCTTTTCAGCTTTATTGTATTAGTTTAGATTAGATGTATCACACAAATAGTATTTTAGTCTAAAGAATGATATTTTTGATCGGTATCATAATTTAAAAAAATATAATTTTAAAACTTAATCCTGTTAGAGGATAAAAAATAATGTAACACTTTTTGTCGTCCCGTATAAATCAATGGAAACAGTGACCAAAGACTAATAATTTTACGCGCCGAGATTTGTTCGACCCCGTTGTTGGTATAAGCCGTTCAATAAGCTGTAATACCTTGTAACAACATGGGAAGTAAGTAACACAACTACCAAATAATAATGCAATAATAATAACAAAATAGTAATACATCTCATATTTACGTAATTAAAACAATAATATTTATGTGAAAAAAGCATAATAATTATATCTCGAATCTTAATTACTTCATTATAAAAATTTAAAATATTTGATTATCTCATAATGATCGATTGATTAGTTAAGGCATGAAAAGGTAACAGACAGACAGAGTTACTTTCACATTAATATAATATTAATTAAATATGGATAATTTACATTACAAGATCGTAGTTTAAAAAAATCTACACAACATTTCTATACCAATCGCACTCCTAATTGAAAAATTTTCGTCCAGGTGAACTCGGTGCAAACCAATAAACCATTTTACCAGCGTTATGTTACAAATATATTTTAATGTAGTTACATCTGACACCCCTGCGGCGGGCTGTCAACTGTCAATCAAGACGTAAGCGGATTTGAGCACGCCTACTGGGGGTGCGACAGAGCCGAACGCCACACTTTACCAGCCAGTTTCATGCTTTGAAAATGTTTAAATTATTGAATTATTCAGTTTTAAAGTAAACTAGCATCTGCCCCCCACCTCTCCCGACTTCTTACGGGCGCAATTTTTCACTTCATAAAAACCTTCCTCGTACTTTAACGAAAATTTGAAAAAAAAAAAAAAAAGGCCCAACTATTCTTGAGTTTTGCGCTTGGCAACATTGACCGACATCATCTTATTAGCCGTGGAAAGTTCAATGTTGGACATAGAATAATTTTCTGTAGGACCGGTCAGAAGCATTTTGGATCCAGCGAAGTTAAATATTAAATCGTCTTAGTAAACAGTGAAACAGTATTTTTAATCAGTAAATAGGTTTCAAAAGATACACTTTGAACAGTCAGTCTATTTAATTTTTACCAGGAAATTGCGGGAAAAAATTACGAGGAAAGACGCGAGAGCTCATTATCGCAAAACAAACTTTATTAAAAAATGTCTTGCTAATAATTAAAATATTTAAAAACATTAAATCATGCCGACTAGTTGACGTACCTTAAAAAATAACTATTAAAATTGATTGGATGAGTATTTTGGATTGGATAAGTTAGCCTAGCTATTTGTATAAGCATATATTAGGATTAACAAGTAAAGGCATATATTATTTTAGATAAAGTAATTAGAATACATTCGTTGACAAACAGATAAAAGAATTATTTATAAGAATTAATATCCATAGCAACGTAAAACCATAAACACATTGACTAACTTATATCCTCTGCTTAAAATTTAGCAGCCGATTTACCTCATCACTGTAACTAAGTAAGTGGGCAAGTAAAGTAAGATATTTTAGCACCCTTCAACATTTATTTTACTTTGCTTTTTTACAAATTAATCAACAAGTAATAGAGTCCCCAGACGAAGCAAGGGTGGATTATTTGTATTAACGTTGCCACAGGCAGCCTGAGAGTATTTATGAAAATAAACTCTATGGTTCACGCTTTAAAAACCAATATATAGAATACTTATTTGTTAAATTAGATACAGATTTCTAAGAATATGTTAAATGTTTATTTGATTTACAAATTTCAACCTTATTGACCTTATACTTTGAGTATTTAAAGAATCTTTCCATGAGTTAAATTAATGTTGGCATTTCTCTTTACGACAAACTTTTATTTCGGTACACACAAAACTTTGATGTACTTTAAGCAGTTGGAATAAGGTTCAGAGTCGTTTAATTGTGTGTTTGGGAGTAAGTGAATTGAAATTTGTTATTTAGTTAAAACATGGGGCGAACTAATCGCTTGTGGGAGAGTCGACGGTAAGCTTATCGCGTTACTAGAATAATGTTTGTGTTTACCAAAAGCTTATATTTGGCATGGGGAATTAAAACCATACAACTGGCCTTCAACATTACCCTCTTCAACACCAACGGTGGATTATAGATTTTAAAACGAAAATAATATAGAACACCTTTAATAATTTCCATAATATTGTGTAATTTGAAACAAGGTTTTTTTTAATTTTTTTTTTAAATGTATGTTGCTTTTTTGTTCAAGCGACGATAGCCACATACCATCAAGTGAAATGTCAGCCTGCTTGCCAGCCGTTATATTAAAAAAAAAATGACTTAGCGCTGTACTCATTCGTTAATAACTCAGCCAAGGTACAGAGCAATCGTATATAATAGATACCGCAAACTTTTTTGCGAATGCTACTAGGTTTGCTACCACACATTTTATATTTAATCCTAACTATAATATTATGAATGCGAAAGTGAGTGAGTTTGTTTGATGTTTGGCAGCTTTCACGCCTTAACTCATCATGATGAAATTATGCATCTGTGGGAACAAATGATGAACTCCACATTATTATTTACATATTTATAAGGCTCGCAATATTTATTCGCAAAACACGATATTCGCGAAACATCATATTCTTGTGATACGACATTGAAAGTACAGTCACGTATTGATATATATTACACATATTTATAATTGAACAAACGAACGTATGAGCGTTTTTACATGATGTGTGGAGACGCACGATGGGCGTTTGTGGTGATGACGAGTGGCGAGAAAGCGCGTGCTTTCTGTAGGAGTGTTGGAGGCCGACTGTCTCTGGTTTCCGTGCTTCTTCATTTAAAAGAATAACGGCAACTAAAACGTAAATTCCCAAATAGGTTATTAAAAGGAGGTCGCCACACATCCTCCTAATCCATTAGACACCATCTACTATCGAGTGGGCCGTTAGCCTGCCGACATTCCATTTTTAACTTATAACATTCTATATACTGTATCACTTCAGATAAATACACTGGTATCATAAATTATTGAACAAAATGTATTAATGGATATTCTGTTGAACATATTGACAGACTTCTTAAAAGAATACGCATTGTAAAGTGCCAGTTGCCAAAGGTATTATGCTGGGAGTGGTCTAATTTACGACAATTAAGCGATTTGGATAAAATTTCATTTGTTACATGTATTAGATATGTTTCTTTTTCGACGCGTGGATTCGAAAATTATACTACAAATCTATAAATATATAAATAGGTAAAAACAAACCGTTCTTTATCGTACCGTTTCTCATTTGTATGCTTAATTTGCAAAGATATAAACATTATTTCGATGCTCAGTAGCTATTGACGAACTTTAGTGTTATTATCGATAAAATATTACTTACATATAAGTATCGATAAGGCTATCAATAAGTTTTTTTTTTCTTTCAAAATTATTATGATCGAATTTTGACCTACACACTAGAACACTAAAATTTTTAATTGTTTTACCTTAATTAAGCTATATTGCCTACTTAACTATTATAATATTAATAGTAGATATGAGCTAGGACTTGAGGGCGTGAACTATTTATAACCTAGATTTATAATTGTTTTCTTAATATGGATAAGTTTTAAATAGAATAATAAATTTTAGGTTAGGTTCTAAGTTTTTTAAATGAAATAATAAATTTTCTTTTAAGAATAAGTAGAATCAATTTGGAAGTTTTGTTTTATTTTAACCTTTTTTTTCTAGGATCAATTCAAAGAAAACGCGATTTTACAGTAAGAAAAGTTATAACATTGTGAAATTGTGAATCGCTAACTCTTATCACTTAACGACAGCACATCGGGCGCACCATGCGCCATGTTATAGGAACCTACCTACCTAATACCGAACATTATCCGCATTAAGCGGATTGTCCGTCGTCCGTCCATTATTGCTGACACCTCTACTATCGTTTGAACGCATTGTCACTAATCTGTCAGTTGGTGTGTTCATCTACACCCACAGGTAACTTGTGGAGTCTTCAACAACATTTTAATATAGGCACATTTCAAATACATCGACACAGACAATTGATACCGAGTGATGCACGGTCTTTTTTGTCATTTCACTTTCATATGTTGACTAGAAATAAAGACCATTTGCTTTAATGGTGATGGAAAACACAAGACAATATCTGTACGCTTTATTATTATTTATTTATTTAAAACAAAAACCCTACAGCAAAATAAAATAACATAAAACCTAAATAGATATTACCTAAGTTTAATATTAGGTATATCTTAACCATGGGGGAGAAATCTGGTGTATGTATGGTGTATGTATTGTATGTTTTTTGTAAAAGTGAACAAGCAGTTTCCTATTAACTCAAGAAATGACATAGAAGCTGCAAATGCAGGTAAATATGAGATTGTTACGGAAATAAGCCATTTCTCTATGCCTTGCAGAACCTATGTCGTTGTTTTTGTTAATAAGTGACTACTACCACCTATCATCAAGTAGACGTCAGCCTTGTCTGACGATCTATACCTACTCCCATTAAAAAAAAAATAAGCTGTGGCATTCCTTATTCACTTATCAAAACACCAGACTATTTTTTTGATGGATTTCTGTACGGAGATGATTACTGCTCCATTTATGACTATATAACCCAAGGGTTGTACCCTTCTAGGGTATCCCTACTAAACTAAATTGCAGTTTTTGCTTCACAGATCATAGTAAACTAATGCCAGTAGTAGACTAACTTGTGTAGGTTAAACAGAAAAAAAAAATTGAAAAAATTGAATCACTAAATGCGTGTTGCAAAACTCAAAAAATCCGGTCATTTACTTATATTTACTTATGAAAAGAGAAATTGTAAAAAAAAATTATTCATCAATTTTTAACTAAGAATCAAAAATCTCGTCTAAATTGACCAATTCTCTCACAAAACTAAGTAGAAATCGCCTCTCAATAGATAGCGTTAAAGAAATATACATTTTATGTAATAACTGTAATAAGAATCAAATTGCAAATAGATATCAAGCGCAGCAAGTAACCCGAGCTCAGGATTAAATCGGTGCTATCCGGAATTATCCGCTAATGGTGTGTAATTGAATGGAATAACCATATTAACTTGTAACATGACTCCGACATGCAGCACACTGCACCCTGGACCTTGTTTAGTACACTGTAGGGATCGATTTACAATGATTCAATTAATTAATGAATTACCTACCATCAGGAAGTTCATCAATGAAACTACGACCAGTTATTGATTGATTAGAACTTATAGGTACTGGTAAGATAGAAAAAAAATGAAGGTCCTGGATGTGTATGTGTCCGCGAACTAATAGACTTCGAAGAAGAAAATTGTGGACTGGACAATAAGTACCAGTCCATAGTGGAACATAGTAGAAATACACTACTTAGTTCTTACTACTTTGCCATAATTAGTTATTAAGTTTATTTTTATCCTTAATTATTAAATTTTATCCTTAACTAATAACCTGCTCCCGGCTTCGCATGGATAATTTGTCCAATTTTTCTCATAAGAACCCTCCTCGCACTCTAAAGAGTATATTGGAAAAAAAATGACGAAATGTTCTCGAGTTTAGCGACACATTTAGCGATTAATTTTTGTTTAAAAATATAGATAGACTACAAGCCCCTCTCCAGCTTCGCACGAATGCAATTTTTAAAGCAAAACTTATAAATAAACGTGCTTCGTTTATCGCTCTTTCCATTAGTGAAAACCGTATCAAAAATTCATTGGGTGGTTAGGTTGCGGAGAAACAAACGGATACGGACAGCTATGTATATAATTTTCGGAAGAAAAAAATATGCATCCGTGTGTGTGTGTGTGTGTGTGTATGTGGGTCGCTAGTTAATATTAAATGAGATGAGTATTTACGTACTCGCCAACTTTCTTGTTTTGAGTACTTTTGTAGTAAAGTTACTCGTAAATGTTGTTCTACGCCTAAACATGGCCGGATGTATGGCCTGAATAATTTTTCACTCATCAAAATTTAGGCGTCATCAAAGAAATTAATGTATTGGACTTTCTCTCTCTCTTTCTCTCTTAGTATTGCGTACTAAAACTTACGCGGACGTGGCACCCGAACATAGCTTATTTAATGAGCTGTGTCCAAGTCCCACTGCCTATCAAAAAACTATTCTAGATATATATTTGCAAACCAATATATATCTAGAACTAGTCTACTACTACATTTCACTATTCTACATTTCTAATAGTAATTTTGACCACGTGACTTATTGAAGTGTAAATTCAAAACTTTATTGGTTTATAAGTTACATTATAGGCCACACTACTGGTTAACTTACGCAAAGTCGTCGTGGATAACTAATAAATAATAACGAAACGAATCGCGTTACTAACACGACATTAAATTAACAAGTAAATGTAACAACCCCACACTTTATCACATTGACAAATATGGCGGCACCCCTCCCCTCTGAGCCGATGAATGAATTACATAAGACTACATAATTACTGTACGAACACAATACGAGTTGGCACAATGGCGAATGTATACTTTTGGAAGCGTCACCGAGATGCCGGTGACACCCGTCACCTATCGCAGCGGGGAACCCCTCTTTCCGCAATTCAGCTGTTATCGACAAAATGGCGGGGATTTTTGTAACAATTTTTGCAAAAAAAAGAAACGAAGTACCTATACTCTTATTCCGAACTGGTACGGAATAAGAGTACCTATAGGTACTTTGTTTCTCGAACACACTATAGAAGAACCTAATTAAATAAATAAATATTATGACAGTAATGACATTAAATATATAACGAAAATTTTACGAATAGCGAATGTGGTAAAAAGCTATCTTTTGACGCAAAGGTTGTCAATAAAGCTGGCCCTCCACATGATGATCCACATGATCTAACAAAGCCACAAGTGCTGAAAACGTGTTGCCAACATAAGTAGGATTGAGGATAAAGTATTAGGAAGGGATAGGGATATGAATTCTGGCATCCCTTACTCACTCACCGAAGTACAACATTACAACACACAGTATGATGTTTTTTCACGGTAGTCTTCTGTAGCAACAAGTTTTATAATCCCAAATATCCCAAAAAAATTATCTACTAGAAAACACCTACCATAGTTAGGGAAAAGATTTTAATTTTAACTTTATTTTTAAATTTTATTTAAAATTTAAAAAAAATTAAAAAAAAATTAAATTTAATTCATTTTAATAAATTCTTCGTAGTTAGAATTTCTTTATTTACTTGAATCGGAATATAACAAGCATTAAGTAATCATATTAAAGAAATAGACAAATCAGTTAATTGTAAACAGTTATAGTCACGTGGGGCAAGTATGCGCAGCGGGTAAGTGTACGCATGCTAAGTATCTCGACAACCGTTTATAATTAAGAGACGGTATCCCCTCTCTTCAGTACCCCCCATGATGTCCAACGAAGTGTTCGTTCGTCAGCGACCGGCCGCGAGCCATTTTGTTTTTGCAGGCAAGTAAATTATTTTGCTTAATTTCTTACGATATTTTATCATACTTACAGTGTCATCTTTTGTAGTTGTGTATACTTTTATAAAATCTTGTAATTGCCATCGATATTTGCATATTTTTAGGTTTTAAAACTGACAGTTTGAATTTCTTGGATGACGCAATAATTAACAATTTTGACCAAAGTCTCAATTTGATGGGCGGGGTAGGTGTACGCACAAGCTTGTCGTGTAAGTGTGCGCGCGCACACTTACCGCGCTTGAATATTTTTGCTTTGTTTTATGTAAGGTCAATTGTAAATACTGCAATATTTTGTTTCAGAATCCAGAATATTTATTTAAAATGCCTCGAAATTACCAACGCAAGGCTCCCGACAGATGTGTGGCGACGGATGAACAGCTAGAAGCTGCCAAAGAGTTAATTGCGAAAGGTGCTACTAAATGCCAAACCTGCTTCACAAGTTTAAAAGAGAGTACCTTGAGAAAACGCCTTAAACTTGGAAAGGCAGCGGAGGGTATGGGAAGATATTTTCCAACATTTACAAGGACTCAAGAACAAGAAATATTCCAATACGTAAAAAAGTCTCATTTGTTGGTACTTATTTGATTTTTGTTTTACCATTTAATCGTTACTGAAACATTATTAGATAGTTAAGTTAAAATAATAAGCTCTTAAGTATGTTCAAAACTCAAAATGTTGTTGATTTATGTGGCGTACACTTACCCCCACTACTGCGTACAGTTACCCCCCTACTCGGGTAAGTGTACGCATTTTGACTATCTTTGTATTTTATAAGTTTAAAGATTTTGTGCCATTATAGATGATTATTTTCATACTTAAATTGTTGATTGATAAATAGTCTAACTAATGAATACTGTTTGGTTTCATTTAGATTGTAATTTTCGTTTCAGAGAGGTTTCAAAGCTTAAGTGCGCACACTTGACCCACTTGACTCTATAATAATATTCTAATATTGGACATAGGTAATAAGAAAACATAAATTTATAAATAAAAATATTTAATGTAAGTATTATAAATAAAGATAATGTTCGCCATTTTATCCAGGTATTAAATATGTCTTTTAATGCAGGTCAACATGAGCAATTAAAAAAAAATCTATTCTATTAAACTTTATTTGTGGCCAGTAATAATTGTATAATAGAAATGTAATATTAAACCTGCATGTTACCACATTATTCTTGTATATCGGCACATCTCGTATTGTAACCTTAGACTAAGCCGACGGCACTCGCTGATTCGTTCACAAAAGGAAATGTCCGTATGAATTAAAAATATTATTTTCCAAAAATACGATACGTACGTACTATTCATGTGGGCTCGACATTGTCTAGTCATGGTTTCGTTATGTGTTTTTTTAAATAGATACAGCACAGCACACACAAGTATGATTTTTTATAGTATAGTGTGTTATTGTTATTGTGAATTCAACTCTTCATATATATATTATGGGATCCGTAATATATTGATCATTAAAACCTTTTCTTAATATGTGCACATCTTCTATATTTCTCTTTATTTATGACATTATAATTTTAATAACAAAACGTATAAACAATATAAATAAACTCATAAAATAATTCTAACATTACTCTCTACTCAAATATCAAAACAAAACTGACTCTAAATTTTTTTTATGTCAATAAAAAACTTTTTTCTTTTTCGATGTTTGAAAATCAAACCTATTTAAATACAGCCAGTATTTAAGTTCAAAATTTATTAACATAGTGCAAGTATAGGTTTACCGCAGACAAAACCGGGCTTAGTAGTTGCAGGGTACCTACCTACAATGCATTTTGCAGTTATAAACCGTCCATACCTTACAGAAGACCACAATGAAATAACAACTGCCACCAAGAGACTGCCCAACTTATGACTTTTGATTACAGTCAACCTACTCTTTTGCTGTCCCCTTTTTTTAATGTTGGAAAATCCTTTGGAGCAGCGTAGGGGACGATGCGAGGTTATGCCGTACTCCAACCCAACAACTTTCTAGCTCCGCCGTAGATAGTAGCGGCGGGGTCGCGGGAACTATGTATGACACTATCTGCTACCCATCACGGCTGTGCAGGGCCTGACTCTACATTCCCTGTCGGAACCTTGGCGTACCCGAACGTAGAGGTACGCCAGACCTCTCGGGGAACCCTCATGACGGGCTGTAGTCTCCCCTAAGACTATCGCCCAGGCCCCGATTACTCTTTTGCTACCTTTTTTTTGTTTCTTTTGCTTGGCTAGGCATTTTGTAAGTTTTAATATCATCTTAATATTATCTTTCTGAGAACGTAGTAATTTACAAACTCTTATCTTAGTTTAAGGCTTAAGTAGGTATATAGTCATTTTGGATTTAAGCTTTTCAAAAATAGAAAACAAAAAATTGCGGCTTGCTCATATATAGACGTTCCAAATATGAAGTAATATCGTCGATTAAATGGAAAAATGACATTTTTCAAAAAGAGTAAATTTTACAATACAAGCATTTGAAGTATTTAATGGCATTAAATTTATTTTTTCTTTTAATGTTAAGTATTAATATGTAACTGTTAATAGTTATTTTTAAGTTATTTACATGAGGATTAGGGTGGTATGCTTATTTTATATAATTTCTAATAAAAAAAGGCTTTTTTGACAAGAAGTGTCATTTTTCCATAACAAATTGAAAAAAATCAGACATGGATTTTATAAAAAATAAAACACTGTTCACAAAGAAAATATGTTTTATTTAAGAAAATTGTTATAAATTGTGATATCTATCTATCTGATAATATCTACTTAAAATTATATAAAATAAAAATCGTTATTAAACCTTTAGCTTAAAAATAAGTGGAACCTAATAGAAGATTCAATGACAATATTGAGATCAAAATGAATATAAACTTAAAGCAAATAATCAAATACTTATAGGTATAAATAAAAAACAGTTACGTAGCATATTTATAGTACCTACGTAACTTGAACATCAAAGAAAAGATAATAATTTGAGTTCTCAATTACAGCCTGTATACAAAAAAAAAATGCCTGTTTAGTAAAAAGGAAGAAGGCATACTAAAACATAGATAAAAATATAATACCCCGGTTTTACAAACACTTTTATGAAAGTCTGTAAGTAAGTAGATATTATCAGATAGTTAGATATCACAATTTATAATAACAATTTTCTTAAATAAAACATATTTTCTTTGTGAACGGTGTTTTATTTTTTATAAAATCCATGTCTGATTTTTTTCAATTTATTATGGAAAAATGACACTTCTTGTCAAAAAAGCCTTTTTTTATTATAAATTATATAAAATAAGCATACCACCCTAATCCTCATGTAAATACCTTTAAAATAACTATTAACACTTATATATTAATACTTAACATTAAAAGAAAAAATAAATTTAATGCCATTAAATACTTCAAATGCTTGTATTGTAAAATTTACTCTTTTTGAATAATGTCATTTTTCCATTTAATCGACGATGTGCTTGCTATCGTGGACGGGTCCGAAATGGCAGAGTGACGTTTTTACGTAAACAAAATGGCGGAAGACCATAGAATACCGAAATGACACTTGCGACACAGATGAGTTTGAAGTAATAATTTCGCAAAATGTCTTTTTTCCATATAAACTTCGTTTAATGATATGCCCATTTACCTAATAATCTCTTTTTTATAAAATTTTGTAAAATGACGTTTTTCCATTTAATCGACGATATGTAGGTATTCTCATTGCATTTCGTATATGTATAATTGCCTACGTATGATTCACATGTGTAAATACTTTAAAAAATATTTACATTGAACTATAAAGAATATATTAAGGCTGACTAAGTATTGCTTTCTTTTATAGTCTTTCGGTACCTCCTGGTACAGGAAGAACCACAGTCGATGGCAAACCTTTTTCCAAAATGTGTGTTGGTTGTTCTTTCTGTCTACTTGGTATTCGACGAGAAGTGTTCTGATCATCAGAATCTGATGAATAAATTCACTTATTATGAACACATTCCTATTAATAATCGCCACTAGCGACTTCTTGTTATTGACAGATTGTAGGTAGATATTGCAGTGACCTTTTCAAATGTAGTATTAAATCCAATGCATAATGTGTTGAATGTTTATGCATAAGTCAGATGAATGCACTAATGATCTCATTCATCATCCATACAAATGCGTATTAATAAAAGGTACGAGTACCACCTCATATTGCATTTTAATGTCATTGAGTTAATCTACTTGCATAAACTTCAAATGGGAAGCCAAAGGCTGAAAGCCTTTAGAAATTACATTGTATAGTTTATTGAGAAATATTTTCAAGAATAAGTTCATCGTTCTTTCAGCTGCTTATAGGAAATTGTAAAGTGTGATAACCGCTTAAACCACCAAACGGATTTAATATTGTGTTCGCTAATAGAAAGTGATAATATATTATAATTGTATACCTACTCTATTGGACATCTAAAAGGTTAGGCTGTTAAATTTTTCACTGTTATCAATGAGATACAAAGCAGATAGTTGTTAAGATACTTGCTGTAACATTGCTAGATAGCTGCTATATTTGATAGATATCTAAAAGATACTTGCTAGATAGGTAGGTGCAAAATCAGTAAAATACATCGTAAGAACAACAAGCACGATATGTAAAACAATATTATAATACCGTTACAGAATTTAACATTAATGTTTATGTAATAGTGAAGAAAGAGCTTCTCCGTCTGTACATGATCAACACGCGTGACGATATTATGCAAGACATGCGTCATATTTTTTAAGTGGCAACACTAAACACCAACAAGATTATAATAAAAATCATATGCACGCGTTATACTAACAATTTGTTAATTAATTTTATACTTTATACTTATTAATATTATACTTTGTCCGGTCCCTTTTTCTTAGGTGTTAAAACATTTATTCAATCTATATTTCTCATATATTTTATCAGGCGTAGAAGTTTTTAATTTTTATTTTTAGTCAATTCTTCGGACAGACGTTTTTTCTGGATGATAGGTAACTATGTCCTATTCAGTATCTCTGACAACGTGTGTGCAAAATTTCGTGATTATAGTTGAGTGGTTAAAAGTTAAAACGTGAAATCTTAACAAACACACAAAATGACTATCGGAAATACTATGTTACTAGTAGCATAGAGTAAATAGTACTTAACCTCTACTAGTAGTTAGGATAGCAGCAAGTAAATTAGACGACGAGCTGCTTAAAGATACTTAGGTATAGGTGGCTAATACGTCGCCTTTAACCTCTAAGAACATACATACATACCCTTTTAGGATAAAAGAAAGATTTACATAATAAAGATAAAAATTAACTATTATGCCTTCCACTATTTTACCCTTATCCTTAATCCTACTTAATGTGGAACTTTATGGTTTGAAAGCAGAAATTTGTCCCATAAATAGCAATGAAATTGTTGTCACCTCAAAAGTAATCAGACGCGTTGAAAGCCGAACGCAAAACACAATAATTATTCCATAGTACTCGCTTTACAGTGGCCGACGAACGTGAGGAATAAAAAAAATATATTAATGCCTTTTGTTGAATTGCGTGAACCTTTCGCACCGTATCACATCACCTCTTCATAACTATTCAAAGAAGTTTTATTCAAAAAAAAAGATGTCTGGGAAGCGCGATGATTAGGCACGTTTTGTAGCAACGCGTAACAAAAATTTGCATACTTTTTAATTAAAAGGGTGAAGGTAGGTACATGCTTTCAGTCGAAAATATATGAACTAAGTAGTGTCAAACAATAATAATTCTCGTACCTAAAGTAGGTATAAGAAGTTAAATTTCTCTATGTCGTACTCATTGACATCATCAACTGTAAGACGTTCACTACTGGATATAGGCTACCTAATAACTTTCCTATAGGACCTGTCAGAAGCAGCCTAGATCCAGTGTCAACTCGCGGCCCTTTGATGGAAATCAAGAAGTCAAGAAGAAGTCGGCTGTCCCTACTATGTGTCCTGGCCATATCCAGGATCATTCATTAGAAAATTCAGTACCTACAATGATTTCCAATTCCATATACAAATATACCTCGCTTTAGTCTCTTAGCATTATCTGTGATATTAAGTAATTCTACAGCTTTTAAAATTGGCTTATCTCTTCAGTTGATGATGGCCTAACCAAATTTTGTAGCTCATTTATAATTTGTATACTTAATACAATGTTTATTGTATGTATTGTATGTTTGGGTACTTTTTTTTACGTAAAAACCTTCCCTGATTATCCGTCTATCCATGAGTGAAGACAGAATTAAAATCGGTCCACCCGTTCTCGAGTTTTGCGCTTAGCAACACATTTAGGGTTTCATTTTTATATTATAGATACACAATAAAGTTACTATCCGCCTCTGCCTGTTGCTCCGCTAACCTTTAAGCCACCTAATGAATTTTGATAAGGTTTTCACTAATGGAAAGATCATTAAACGAGGAATGTTTTTGTTGTGTGTACTATAATTTGCAGAAAAATACGTCCGAGCAAAGACGGGGGCGGGTCGCTATTAAATAAATAAATAATTACAATACACATACATGCTTATCAGACAAGTAAGTAAGGTAGGCATATAAATACAATAAGATTTAGGAATTTAAAAAGTCGCCCCATAGATAGTTTACGTTACACTATTATTATTTGTAAGCACGAATAAAGCTTCCAAGAAATGTTGAAAGAGGCGTAAATGTCGTTAAAACATTACGCTTCGGCAAATTTGAAACAAGCACGCGTGTTAAAAGCGCACTTTTACAATTCTGGCTCGGTCGTTACTACAAATTTTAACAGCTCTTTTGCGTATATACATAAGACACAAATTGGTTACGAAATTCATGTTGTAAAGTGTAGAAAATGTTTGTATATTGTCCTCAAATGTGACACCTTCGCGGTACGACCACTGTGACAATCAAAACACTGTGAAATAATCGTCTTTGTGCGTCCGAAGGCCTGACAAATGGCGTGGAGCAGTTTATCAATACATCATCCGTACATTGTTGATCGTCAGCAGATCGATATCGCAAAATAATCTCCCACCTTGTAGGGACACCACACTTTCCGTTGCAGAACGAACAATAAAATTTATTGAAACAAATGTACTAGTAATTATATTTATATATGATTACTAGTACCTACATGTATTTATTTTTCTATATTTATTAAAATATTTTTATATTTACATGCTGAATGAAAAAATGTGTGTGTGTAAGCTACGACGCACGACTGGAGTTTACTCCTTGCGAACAATTATAAAAAGTTAAATTAAATAAATATAATTTAAATACCTAATAAATAAATAAATAAATAAATAAATATCAGCGCCATCTGTTCGAATTATGATACATGATTACGTTTTCAAGGATCTATTATTACGTAACATATTCTAGTTTCAGAGATGGCGCAATATCTGTGAAACATCAGAGATATTGTAAAATATTCGAAAATAGAGCGTAACGCATTTTCCGTGTGACAATTTTGATTTTACTCCCATAAATTTTCATACCGTGCGCTTATATTATGCAAATCGATTCTTAAAGAGTAAACTCCAATATTTAAAAAAAGATGCGTTATTGTTATGCAAAAAACGAACGGTTTATTTAATTAACTAGTGATCCGCCTCTGGCTTCGCATAGATGCATTTTTCTGTGATTCATATTCACGAACCTCTGTAATATTGTCCTTCCTATTGCCATGTTACTTCTTACCTATTGCCATGTTTGACGACATGTTTGGTCTAGTGGCTAGTAACCCTAGCTGTTAACCAAAAGGTCGCGGGTTCGAATCCCGCTAGGGGCAAGTGTTAATGTATTAACATTTACCTTTGTACCTGAGTCATGGATGTTTGTATTTATAATATGTATGTATTTACAAAAAAAAAGTAATCTATGTATTATATCAACTGTTTGATATCCATAATACAAGCATTAAGTTGCTTAGTGTGGAACTAGATGGTGTTGTGTGGAATGTGTGAAGATAAAAAAAAAAAAAAAATCCGCCAGGTTATGTCGGTGACTTTCGTTTCGGTTAAGCTTTCTTACGAAGCCCATAGACTAGTTTCAGCGCCATATGTCATAATGTAGGTCAATTTTTTTTTTGTAAAATAAGTAACTAATTTTATGGACACGCTACATATCGCGTCTGGTGTTAATTTTGACACCAACGGCTACAGAAAATATATTATTTGTGTATCCAGTATAATAGGAGTTCGGGATAGTGGTATTGTGAACGCGTCATTGTACTGTTTATAGTGTGGGGACTTCTGATTTTTTTATGGTAGAGGTGTCCAATCTTATTCGGATTATGTGTGGAATCGGCTCAATGATAGTCTATGACAAATATTTAGGAGACACTCATCGCGCCATCATAGCCTGTAATACTCTTATAGCTATTATGAAACGTCTGTGTCAATAGTTCGCTTGCGATTATATCTATTTCACTTTGTAACCTTAAATAGATTTGAAATAAACTGTTAATGAATTTACAATTTAATATTTCTTAAGTTTCATATCCTACTCAATTAGTTATTATAACATTATTCACAAAAGTGTCAATTTATTTAAGGCGAGTTTGAGGCTATTTGTTTTTGTTATTTATTATTATAATAACAACTTATTTATATATAAAACAAGCTGTGTCCGTGACTTCGTACGTGTAATTTTAGAAAAGCGTTTAACTTTTTTGAATGAAACAAACACTAAATATGTTACAGAAATCTTGCTAGAATCAGTTCATTGTTACATATGTGAAAACCGCATTTAAATTAGTTAAGCCGTTTCTGAGATTATCGTGCACAAAAGCAAAGACAAACAGACAAAAATTCTAAAATTCTATATTTTTGAACTCGGTAGCATAATTACAAAGTGTACATTTTTTTTTTTATTTATTTAATGTACAGACTTTTTATTATTTTATTTACTATTTTATTATTAATGTAACTGCATTTGGAAATCTTGAAGAAGTAGCATTTATAACATTACACACCTCGGCATATTTAAAATATATTTTTTAATACCTACTATTTATTATAAATATAAAATTACAACTAAAATTAAATATAAATCTTAAATAAAACTAAACTAAACTAAAATCTAAAATTATTAATTAATCATGAACATGATATCCATTAGGTACATTTTATCACTACGACCACAGATAAAATAAGAACTAAAAATAGAGCCCTGTGGACGGCAGACTGAAGCCGGTAAAACTACGCCTTCGCCGTGCACTTTCACGGTTACTCCACACAAATTTAATGTAATCAAACTATGTCTCACCTTATTAAAAAAATTTTAGTGGAAATGCTGAATTGCGTAGTGATAGTGTATAAAAACTGATTATTATACATATCAACTGGGATTTGAACCCGGTTCTACTGAGGCAAGAATCTTAACCACTCGTCCAATGGCCTCGTCAAACAAAATACATACATAAATAATCTCCACATTAATTTGTCTTTGCAAGTCTTCGATACGCCTTTCAGCGACCATGTCTCTCAACATCAACGGTTTTATCGTAACAAATTCTCTGAATACCCATGTCTCAATGTTATCTTCATTAGTTCTCTAATCCTGGAGTCAAAGAAAGGTAAATACAATAATCACTTATAATCCGCTCGACAATTCCCTTCGTATGAATGGAGCATTGTGGCTTGACGACGACGGAAGCAAATTTAAAAAAAAATATATATATCATTCTAGCCACTTTAAAAAAGAGCTCTATGCCAATAGCGATAGATTCGAAATTAGCTTACAAAGTTAATGCGAATGTAAATGTAAAGGATAGTTCGCAGTACCGATTGCTTTCTGTGGAATTTTGTAAAGATAGGGCTGCCTTAAAACGCTCGTTGCCATAATCCCAGAAATGTCCGGCATCGGTTACGCTAAAAGTTGTAACAATGAAAAAGATTTTTTGTAATGTCAAAACATTGCTTTGTTGTTAACCGGAAGAGCAGGATTTAGAAAAAAAAATCGGTTAATGATTTTTAAATTTTTCAAATTTACATTGTAGGTACTCATTCCACAGTAAACTTTCATTGTCATATATAAGTTAGAGAGACGGATATACATTTTATGTAGTTTTAATAATGTGAAAAAACTCTTATACTCATATTAATGCTATATAGTTAACGTCAACCATAACAACGTTACTCAGATTATATACTAAAGAAAGATATAAGATATAATACTGTAGGCAATAAAGATAAAATATTTTTACAAATTTTTATGAGATAGCTACTGTGGAACTACGTATTAAGAAAAGACCTTGAATATATTTAACTTTATGAATTAAATTTAAATCACCACGATATTATAAATCTGTTCAAGTAAAAAAAAATATAATTTCACAATAAGCCAAAAGAATGTAGCAAGAAAGTTTCGGACGGAAATTAAGACTTTTGTCAAACTAAAATACAGATATTATGTGTAGAGAACCCAAGAACTTTGTCCGGAAATTTGTATCGTAAGCTCTTACAAAAAATCGGCGCCATAAACCACAAAGTAATATTTTCTCTAATCTTTTTTTTTTTATTTCAAAAAAAGAACAGTAGCCGCAACTAAGTATGCGCAGATAATTTTAAACCTTTCTTTTACACAATGAATGACAGTTCTAGAAAATTATCTATTGCAAAACCATAATCGTTTTGTATAAAGGTAACTTCGCTTACATTAATTTTTACTACCTGGTTCACACTTGATATTTTGGTATTCAGTGTAACTTTTTTATTTGTGAACCTATTGGAGTGAAACAAACACCAAATGTTACGGGAAGCTTGCTACAATACATCAGTGAAAACCGAATTTAAATCGGTTTAGCCGTTTCTGAGATTAGCGTGCACAAACGCACAGACGAACAGTTAAAAATTCTAAAAACTATTTTTTATTACCTCTATTTTTTTTAAATATTATATTAATTCAGGTACACGCTCGGCTCGTTTACGATTTTATTATATGTGTATAGATTTTATTAGGAAACCATTGAACTAATTACAGTAAGTACCTAATTAGGTTTTTCATAAAAACTTTAGCTTTAAATTAATGAAGTAACGTATATACGTATTTTTTAATTTAAACTATACTTGAAATTGAATTGATTTATTGAAAGCATTTATGAATTATTGAAGATTTATTTTATTAGAATTTATTCAACATTAAAATCTATAAGGTAACAAAACAATTATTAGTGGTACGACTAATAATACAAAAATTATTTATTTATTTATTTATTATTGTCTAACACGAATTACGATTGCGGCAGCAGGAGGATCGAAAAAAACTAAATTACTTATAATATATTTAATAAAGTGAAATTACAATTTAAATTACGAACTAATTAACCTAGTGTCCAAATCGATGTTTGATTATGGAATGCGTTTCATGTCCGGTGAGTGCATCAGGTAACGTCGGTATTGCGTCATGCTGTGTCAGCGGTGACATCAATTCAGTTATTTGAACTGCTGAGGTAAAAGCGCAGCGTCGACGATTCTTTTCTTATAGGTATATGTAATTCCTCCACCCCTAGAACAGCAACTATTTTTTTTCAAAACTGAGAGAAAATGTTGCTGGGAAGTCTCTTCGGGTCTCTGATCTTCCTGTTTTGTTTGTTTCTTCGTAACTGTGGGTGGCCGGATTTTCGGGTTCTTCTGGCTTATGATCTTTAGTTCCACTAAGGATTATAAGTCCGTACAATGGTATTGTGGTGTGGTATAAAGAGTTGTAGGACTGGCCTTCGTTGAGTCTTATCGGAGCTTCCATTATGATTCTGTGTAGTTCGTGCAAGTCTACGCTGTTTAGTTTGAAGTGTCTTGAAATACGGGTCTTCTTTGTGGAGTTGAAAGGTCCTGCGTAAGGACGAGGGGCTGTCCTTTAACTTCGTCGTTGTCATTAATTATGGTGAGTTCAGGCGTTCTGAGATAGCATGTCACAGGAACGGTGATGAGGTAACTGCCTTTGAGTGATGTGAAGTCTTCTCTGTCGCAGACTAGCTGAACCTTTGTAGATTGTGGGAATGATAGTACAAAGTGTTCGTCGTCTAGTTTCTCCATAGCCTCCTTTTCTATACTGACTGTTGTGTGATGGCATGTCTCCTTTATGACTTGGTTGGTGATAAGCTCTTGAATGCAATCAGGTTTCGTACGAAGTTGGTGA
Source organism: Synanthedon andrenaeformis (assembly GCA_936446665.2). NCBI lineage: Eukaryota > Metazoa > Arthropoda > Insecta > Lepidoptera > Sesiidae > Synanthedon > Synanthedon andrenaeformis. The sequence continues at coordinate 1,003,819 of OW387786.2, read as the reverse complement.
TTAAGGTCAGTTTCACAGAGATACCATTGGCTATACTTCGGACATTCTGTCTCTATGTACATGAACGACATCTCGTTTAGTGCTATAAGAGGAAAGGGAGGAATAAGGGCTTGCTGGTTTCTATTATGGACAATGGCAAGTTTGTAGAACTCATAGATGTTTGCTGAAACTATTGGAAATTTAAATATAATAACTATCTGTTTTTTACAATAGTATGATCCTGTAACAAGTTAGCTGTTTTAGGGACTCGTTTTAATCGTGACTTGCCCACTGGGCTGCCTTTTTTTGAGGTGTAGATGTGAATTGGTAAATTAGCTAAGACTGTGTCTTGTGTGTAACGTGGTGCGGTCTTTTGACGATCTGCGAGGGGGTTTTTTATGAAAATTTGCTGTTGGGGTGCATACTCTACTTCTGGGTCGCGGTTTTTATTCCTGTTTTCTATAATTTTAGTACGGTCAGTCATGGTTGTTTTATTTAAAATTTCGTATACTCTTTTCATTCTTTCCTTATGGTTTAGTGAATATTGCTGTAGGGAGTGGTGTGTGAAATCAAAGTCAAGACAATCTCTGGGGTCAAAATGTCCTGTTAGTAAGTCGAAAGGTCTGCATTTCGTGAAACTATGTATAGAACTATTGTAAGCGATGATCGCGTATGGTATGAGGTTAACTAAGGGTTCGTCTTTTCTTTCTAATTTTAGGATCCGTAGGTGTTCCAGGATTGTGGAGTGGAATCGTTCGATGTTACCGTTGTCGTTAGGGCAGTGTGCAAGAATCCTATGATGGTTTATTTTATGTAATCGAGTGAACTCTGAAAACAGTTGGTTGGTGAATTCAGTGCCGTTATCAGTAACAATGGTCATGGGGACACCATGATGAGTACAGTATCTGAGTAGTGCCTGTAAGATACTAACAGCTGTTCCATCTCGTAAATGATAAGCCTGTCCATATTTTGTAAAGACGTCAATGAATGTTATATATTTCTCATTTTGTACCGTAAATAGATCTATATGGACAATTTCAAAGGGCTTAGTGGCTGGTGGTACTAAGTTAAATTGGGGTCTAATGGGATTTCTATCATATTTAGCTTGGCCGCAGATGGTACATTCGTTGATAAATTTGCTTATTTGGTCTCTCATTTTGGGCCAATAGTATTTTTGAGAAAGGGCTAAATAGCACTCATTGATTCCCCTGTGGTTAGTTTTCCCATTATGATAATGTCGTATTATCTCTTGTTGACGTAGGTAATTCTTTACGTTTTCTTTTTCAGATTTGGTTAAAACTAGATTCATGGATGAACTTCTGAAATTATTTTGAATGATGGGGATGATATCGTACATAGCGACAGGTGGATTTATAAGGATACCAGTCTTGATTTTCGGATTTACATATTCTTTTATGGCGTTCGTGACTTCTTCTTCTAAGTTGGATGAGGATAATTGTATGGCCACTCGGGTGTGGGTGTCAAAGGGTTTAGTCATGATCAGTTTTTGTTTTATGTCATTTCCAACACTAAGGCATAGCTGTCGATGGTATTTGTTAAGGGGTTCATCCGTAATTGGTACTTCTAGTATGGGGTGTTCGTTACTGGTATGGGCGGTATCAGTGGAGGACTTTGCTAATGTGGGTGCTACTTCGGAAGGATTTCCTATTAAAGAATTCAATTCGTCAATTTCGCTGATGAGGGATTTGGACTCATCATTGTGGATCTCTATCCTTGAAAGGGCGTCTACGTTGGTGTTGGCCTTGCCTTTTTTATAAACTACATTGAAGTCGTATTCGCTAAGTCTTAGTCTCCATCTTGTTAGTCGTGAGTTTGGTTCTTTTAAGTTTACCATCCACTGTAAGGGTTTATGGTCTGTCAGAACAGTGAATTTTCTTCCAAATAGGTAAGGTCTAAAGTATTTGGTAGCCCAAACTATGGCGAGTAATTCCTTTTCTATGGTGCTGTAATTTGTCTCACTGTCATTAAGAGTCCGAGAGGCATAGCACACAGGCTTATCGGCTCCTATTGGTCCCTGAGACAATATGGCGCCAATGGCCACATTCGAAGCGTCAGTTGTAAGGTTGAAATCTTTGCTAAAGTCTGGGTATTGAAGGATGGGGTCGTTTGTAAGAAGCGTTTTACACTTCTCAAAGCAATTTACATATTCGGGGTCGAAATTAATTCTTTTACCTTTCTTGAGGCAATGTGTAAGCGGTTTTGTAATTCTGGCAAAGTCAGGTATGAATTTTCGGTAATATCCTAGAAGACCTAAAAATTGTTTAATTTCTTTCGGAGTTTTTGGGATGTGATACTTTTCAATGGCTGAAATTTTGTCTGGGTTTGGTTTAATACCGTCTTTGCAAATGATGTGTCCAAGGTAAGTGGTCTCGAGTTTAAGAAATTCTGACTTATCCATTTGGATTTTAAAGTTAGATTCCCTGAGTCTGTCGAATACCTTCTCTAAGTTAGTGATATGTTCTTGTAGGGATGTGCTGAACACAATAATGTCGTCAAGATAAACCAGGCAGATAACGTTTTGTAGACCCTTAAGGACGTTATCCATCACTCGTTGAAAAGTGGATGGAGAGTTTTTAAGTCCCATCGGCATACGCAAAAATTCGAAGTGTCCGTGCTCAACATTGAATGCGGTCTTAGGAATGTCTTCAGGGCTCATTTCCACTTGGTAGAACCCGCTGGCGAGGTCCAGGGTGGTAAAATATTGGCATTTCCCTAATTTGTCAAGTACGTCAGTGATGTTGGGAATGGGGTACTTGTCGTCTATGGTCTTTTCGTTGAGTTTTCGGAAGTCTACAACAAGGCGCCATTTCTGTTTTCCTGAGGCGTCCATTTTCTTAGGAACTACCCAGATGGGGGAGCTCCAAGCTGAGTCAGAGGGTCTGATGATACCTTGGTCTAACATTTTAGTAATTTGTTCACTAACTTCTTGGCGATGTACAAAAGGATATCTGTAACTTTTAGTATAAACTGGTGTTTCGTCAGTCGTTCTAATCCTGTGTTTAATTTTGTTAGTGAAAGTCAGGGGTTCACCTTCGATATAGAAAACGTCAGAATATCTAGAAATTAATGTCTCAAGATTAGCTTTTTCCTCGGGGTTTAGATGGTCCATTCGTAATTTACTCAGAACGTCTTTGGTACGTTCTGACTGGTATTGCGTACTTGTGTACTCAATATTGAATATTTCAGCTTGTACTGGGCTGTCCATGGAAATTATAATGTCGTTGTCCGTCATGTTCGCGACTTCTACATAACCACGGTTATTCTTAACAGATGTAACACATTCCTGAATTAAGCAATTGCAGATTAATTGTTCTCTAATGTAAACGTCTCCGTCTAGTGCGTTAATCGGTAGTCTAATTAACTTGGAAGAACGGGATGGGATAATGTCTTCGTAGAGGTTTGCGTTTCGTGAGTCATACATTAGGATGGGGTTGTCAGCCGTTTGTGTATGTAGAATTTGGTCTTTAAGGTCAATCTTCGCTTCCCATTTGCTGAGAAGGTCAAGTCCAATTAGTCCGTCAAAGTAATCGTGGAATTTGTATATGAAAAATTTAATATAGTCGGGATCATTAAATTCTGAAAACCAAGGTAAGGTTATGGAGTAGTTATTTCGTGAGGTGGCGTGAACATTTGTTACTTCAAAAGGATCAAAATTTAGCGGAAATTGGGGGAAAAATTTTTCGACGGCTTCGGGAGAGATGAATGATTGGTTAGCACCAGTATCTATCAAAAATTTTAAAGGGGGGTTGCTGATTTGAATATAAGGAAGCTGGCGCTGTGTCTGAAGGTTTATCTCTATTTTGGTTTTTTCGGGATAGTAGCCTTCTGAAAATCCTTCTGATGACTGGTTGATGGTTGAGGCTCGTCCATTTCTGTCTGTGGTTCGTCATAGTAGTTATCGGTTATTACGTTTTTACTGTTATAATAGTCGTAGTGTTCGTTAAAGTAGTTGTAGTCTATGTCGGGGTAGTAGCTATAATATTCGTCCTGATTGTATGAACCGTTATAGTCGGAATCGTCGTAGGTGTCATAATTTTCGCATTGGTTATAATTCATTTCGCGTGTGCGAAAATAGCTATTGGGCGGTGGATTGCCCATTTTCCTCCAATCATGCCCACTTGGTGGTAAGGGCCTGGGAGTAAAGGGTACAACTCCGCTCATCGGTGTTGGACCGCCTACATTTGGAGAGGCATGTCTCGGTGGTAACCGGAAGACATTGCTGCGTTGATTGTAGTTAGGGGGTGGCGCACTGAGCATCTGTTGAGTGCGCGTTGGCATCCTATATTGGTTCGGATTCTGTGGAGGGTTGAATCTGAAAGGTTGCGGAGGAGGTAGTGTAGGACGCGATCCTAATGGAAGGGGCCAGTTTGCTACTGGGGGTTGTCTGTGAGATGCGGATTGAATTGGGGAAAATGGAATAGTGAATTTCGATGTGGTGTGTGGTTTCGGGGGTTCGCTTCTTTGTTGTAGGTACATGACATTGAGTTCCTCCTGAACATACTCTAAGGCTTTTTCTATGGTAGGGGGACGCATGCATCTTATGCGGGACCCTAGTGGTTCTTTCAAGCCGCGTACAAAGGCTTGCATGGCGACCTTTTTATATAGGTTGCGTTTTGCCTCGATGGTGGTACCTAAGCTTTCGTGTAGGGTTACGTATGTCATAATAGTACTAAGCAAATTTTTACAATGGTCGTAAAACTCTTGAGGGGTCTTGTTACCTTGGGAGGCTATCGAAAGGTCGTTATACAATGCGGTCTCATCTCGTTGATCCGAAAAGTTATTAATCAGTGAGGTCCTTATGCCTAGCCAGTCTTCGGGGGTGCCGTTGGAATTTATTGTAGTTGCGGCAGTGCCCGTAATTTTATTTAAGATTCCGTTTAGTAGTGATAAGTTGGAAAGTTCGCTACCCGGTTCTGCGCTTATATAGGTGGTGACTATTCTATCGCAAATATTAATAAATCTAGTTAGGACATTAGGGTTCCCATCGAACTCGGGGACAACCCTTAGGGCTTTGAAGATGGCATCGGTACGGTCCATTAGTGGAGACGGGTTAGCCATATTATTTTCTAAATTATCGTAATCTACTGATTCTAAATTTCTGTTTAAATCTAACCTATGTGAGCGGGCATGCGGCGATGCAGTAGCCCGTCGACTATGAGCTCTAGGATGATAAATCTTGGAGCTGGTAAGGATTAAGAAATAAAAAGGAAGCACACGAGAGCAATTCAAATGTACTTACAATAATTTTATAATTTGGTTCTCTTCGTGAAACGATGATCGGTTTCTCCACCAAGCTAGTTACGTAGATTCTGGATACCCGATGAAGGCTTGATAGCTCAATCAGTAGCTACGGAGCTGACAGGAACAACGATTTTTGATGTCCTTATATCGCGCTGTGCACTGACTCGAGTATCCTACCGACTGCGCCAATTACGATTGCGGCAGCAGGAGGATCGAAAAAAACTAAATTACTTATAATATATTTAATAAAGTGAAATTACAATTTAAATTACGAACTAATTAACCTAGTGTCCAAATCGATGTTTGATTATGGAATGCGTTTCATGTCCGGTGAGTGCATCAGGTAACGTCGGTATTGCGTCATGCTGTGTCAGCGGTGACATCAATTCAGTTATTTGAACTGCTGAGGTAAAAGCGCAGCGTCGACGATTCTTTTCTTATAGGTATATGTAATTCACGTATATACACAATATGATAACAATGTCTGTAAACCATTATTGGTTTGTCTAGACATTTTAATATTAATACCATATTACTTATGTCTTTTTAGTCTGTAGGCGACTTACCTAGCTAGCTAACTTTAACAACTATCTCAGCATGATTAGTAGACAACATTTCCTGTAATTTCAGTACTAATGGCGTCGACACACACGGGGTACGGTTACACAGGCGACTGTAATTACGCCGCCCTTTGAGAGTTGAGCTGCCAGTTTCCTAACTAAACAACCCGCTCAGTACTCTGAGGGCCTACATGAATATATTCAATGAACTATGCCTAGCGAAAATTCGAAAACTAAATTTAAATTATTAATTATTACTTACTTAATTGTCATTTGACATATTTTATATGTTAATTAATTACTAATAACAATAATTTTTTGTACCAATAAATGACATGGTATAATCAGAATTGAAATTTTAATTATAAACAAATAGGTATAATAGTGTCTATTATTCGCCATAGAATTACCAAATAATTTATTATTTATAATCGTTTCAATTAAAATTTAAGAAGCATGTTACATTTAAATTTTATAGCTAAAAACAGGTATTTAAATAATGTAAATATTTAAAAAATTTAAAAGCCAAAAAACAGTTCAATAAAAAAAATTCTAAAGTAATTTCCTTTTCAATATATTTAGTAGCTTAGCTTAGCCACGAGCTTTAGTGTTATCAATAAAAAATTGCAATTTAAAAACATTTTTTATGCACTCGAAAATGCTATAGTCGAATTTTCTATTAGAAAAGGAACAGCTGTTAAGATTCAGTCTTTATGCTGATTCATTTTCCAGATTTAGTCATTATGATACTAAACCTTCAGAGAAGAGGGCTTTTAGCCAAAGCCAAAGTACCTAACAATTTAAAACGATAACGAAACCATAACAACGAAGTTTGAAAATAATAAAATGTTTGGGATTGACATATGTCGTCGCTAAATCACGTGATACATCGAATATCGTTATCGTTTTAAATTGTTACTTTGGCTTACGATAGTAACTCTTATTTTATCTGTGCTTTGGCTAGGTTCGATAAAAATTTGCGAAACGTAACTTCAGGTCGAGCCCCCGCTCTAAATTTCGCTACAAGGCGTTAATTTTACCCTTGGAGCTGTTAAATAATATCAAAGACGCTTTTAACTTGTTAAAAGGCTAGATAGCTCAAATTGGTAGGTAGATATTAGGTATATTACGCTTATTTACTACACCTATTTTTATATTATTTATCTATAAGTATAGGTACCTATATACCATATGCAGATATTTTTGTGTTGAACTATATACCTAATTATAAAATACAGGTAGGTAGGTATGTTGTTCTGGCTATGTTATCCCATGTACCAAACTTATATGATAGATATCTACCAATTATATTAAAAAGTAGATATAGGCTAGTAGGTAGGCTAAAACGGCCCACTCAATATCTACATACGAGTAGTTAGTAGCAACACCAACAGTCCAACACACCACCTCCTTACAGAAGACCACCGTGAAAAAACAGCATTTTTGCTGTTGTGTTTCGTGAATTGAGTAGGTAAGGGATCTTCATCATCATGATCTCAACCGTAGGAGTCCATTGCTGTACACTAAAGTCTACCTCCAATTTTGAATAAGGCTTGTATCGATAACTTTCTTGTCCACGGATCTTCATGTCCACGAAAATATAACTAGATAGGTAGTAGGTACCTAATACCTACTCCAGCGCTTCGGTTACTTCGCTAAATCGCCACCACGGCAGATCCATATCCTAATCCTACTCGGGATTGCTCTTTGGAGAATTTTGATTAGATATTTCCAGGGTCTTTTAAATACGTAAAATCCTTCATGTTCTTTTCAAAGGAAAACATCCCTACTGCCGCCATCTCTTAAATTAAAATGGAACTAATTAATCCCACATTTGCTTCACTAGGTACATCAAAAGTAAATTTTTGTGAGAAATAACTACAGTAGTAAATTAAGTTATAAATACATTCTTTATTTTTAATTTATTGTTTTATTTCCTTTGTTATTTTGTTAAAAAAAATAATAAGAAGAAAGATACTGACATTTGACATACCTATATTAAATTGTCATCTATAAATGTCAAGTTAAATTGTCAAACAAAAGAAACGTCAAGTCGACGAAGGAAGGAGCGGCGGCGGCTGCGGCGATTATTTACAAAGATTAGATTATTTATAGCATAGCATAGCAGTCAAGCAAAGCAAGGGTGTAAACATTTTGATTTTTTTAATATTTCGTTGAAATAACTAATTCCAAAATGATCGGTGTTCGACTAAATACATTCAACGATAATTCCGGTGAACCAGAGCAAGATGCAAATTCTGCTCTAACTGAATTAGACAAAGGTAACATTAAAATAACCTAAAAAATCGTCTTCACCAAACATAAACAATAATCTCTAATAAACAATACTGTTTTTACAGGCCTTAGGTCGGGCAAAGTAGGTGAACAATGCGAAGCTATCGTTCGATTCCCACGGCTCTTTGAAAAGTATCCATTTCCTATACTAATTAATTCGTCATTTTTAAAACTTGCTGACGTCTTTCGTATGGGTAATAATTTTTTGAGGCTCTGGGTTTTGCGTGTATGCCAGCAGAGCGAGAAGCATTTGGACAAGATTTTAAATGTGGATGAGTTTTTGCGACGTGTCTTCAGTGTTCTACACTCGAACGATCCAGTCGCAAGAGCTTTGGCTTTGCGCACACTTGGTGCTGTGGCCGGGATAATACCCGAGAGACAGAATGTCCATCACGCCATACGAAGGGGATTGGACAGCCATGACAATGTCGAAGTCGATGCAGCCATTTATGCCACAACAAGATTTGCTGCTCATTCTAAGTAAATATTTTGATCTATATATTTTAATCTATTTTTTTTATGTTAAGGTATACAGACAGGCTGACGGTACACTTGAAGGTGTTAAAGGTGATGGTAGTCATCTATGACACCTGCCGACCATACACACCGTAGTGGGATTGGGATAGGCATAGGGCTCTGATATGCCTTACTCACCAAAACCCAACAGCACACATACTGCTATTTCACTGAGGTCTTCTGTAGGGGTGGTTACTACCACCAGCCGAGCTAACCACATTGACTGCAAAACACAGTGTGCCCTGCCACTAATAATACTTTTTTTCCAAATTTCACTGAGTTTTTTTTTTTATTTTTTTGGGAATTATGGCTTTGCAGGGAAAGGGCCAGTGGCTTTTCACTGAGAAAATAACAACAAAAATAGGATATATTATGCTCTCTTGTGAACTAATTCCTTCCTTCCACCTCAACCTGTGTTCCCGAGGAGTGGTGCAGCGGTTTTGGCCAAACTGCAGATCTAATTTTTAATTGGATTATACTTTTCTTTTGTAGTGCATTTGCTGTAGCAATGTGCAACAAACTGTCAGATATGGTGGAGTGTGAGAGTACAGGAGCTGTAAGGAGAGCCAAACTTGTTCGTGCTTTGAGGACTGTACATGGAGGAGGTGAGAGATACACATATTTTCATTTACTACTGTGCTGAGTTCATAAATGAAACGAGATTTGTTGATATACACATTGCATATGTTGGGGCTAATAGCCATTCTGTGATCCCAATGATTCATTTGTCTCCCTCAAATAAATTAATCTGTGAAACACTCATTGCAATCTAATAATTACCATGGAGAACAAATTGGAAATTTGATGATTTTAAAATTCTAATTACCAACAGTTAAATCCCTAAAGCTTCCAATTGTAAAAATCTAGAAATGTTTTTGGTCTCCTTTTCCTTTCTTTGAACATTGTTTGCTCTTACTTATGGTTTTTTGGACACAGAATTGAGTTGTTTCTTTTCTTTTCTTCTTGATATTTACAAGAGTCAGTCCACCATGAATAATGGTGTTAAGGCTATAAATTGTGTATGATCTCAATAGTTTTCTCAACAAAGGCTGGTTGGTGCAAAGCTACAAACATAATTCAAACTCACACATTACATTGAAATATTGTACTACTGACCATGTGAGATTTATATGTATAAAAACAAATTTCCTTGTAATATTTCAGCTGTTCGAGCTCAAGGGGTGCTTAAACTGCTCCGATCGCTGCTGGAGAGGTTCCCATCGTCAAGTTCTGTGAGGGCAGCCATTACAGCCCTCACAGCCATCGCCGCAGACACTGTCGTTCATGTTCCTGATCAAGTATGTTGTTGCTGTTTTAACAATACCAGTATTTATTTCTCGGAATTTATCCTTTAGGTTGTTTGTTTGTTTTTCAGCAAATTTCGTTTATCGCTTTTTTATCTATTAAAAACCAGTATAATTTTATGGTAGACAGCGACTGTATTTCATAACTAGCTGTTCTGTGCCCACAACTTTGTATGCCCTGTACCCAGTTCTTTTTTTTTTTTTTTTGAAAATCCCACTGGAACCAAACATTTTTCCAGGATAAAATAATATCCTATGATGTTATAGAGATAATAAACTATCTGTGTGACAAATTTCAACTGAATCTGTTAAACTGTTTCTGTAATTAGCATGCACAAATGCATAGACAAAATTCTAAAAACTATTTCTTTTTACCCCGGTGACATAAGTTGCTTGTTGATCAATGGATCTACCACGTTAAGTTTGTTTTGGCTTATCTCATTTAATGGGTTATAAGTGCTGTTTATAAAAGTGTCATTGATACTAAATACTCAAAAAAAAAACGTACAATTAAAGGTGGAATTACTGCTGAGTATAGCCATGAACGATCCCCGCTCAGCAGTACGACGGGCTGCACTGCTAGGGCTGAGGAAGTTGGCTGAGCATGCGGCCGTTTGGCCTCCAGAGTGCATCCAGAGCTTGGTCCAAGCGGCCAGCGACAGTCAGGACCCTGACCATACTATGCTCTGTTTACAAGTTATGCAGGTAAAACGCTTAAACGATCAAATAAAATACGGCTCGAAGGGCCAAAACATTGTAGGATGACGCACTCAAAGTTTGGTTAATTAATAATAAATAGTAAAGTGTGAGTGATGTTTGGTAAAAATAAAAAAAATGCTTGACATTATATTTATAAATACACTTTAAAGAATTATACAGATAAACTTTTGTGCTGTAAAATTAAAAAAATATATAATTAATACTGGTTGGTCATTAAATACTTTTCAATATGAAAATGTTTAAAATTTGCATTGTTTACGAATATAAATTCTAGCGTGATATTTTGATCATTTTGGATGGTAAAATAATGAAATTATACAATAACAATGTCCTTAAAAATATCTTTTTTGTAAATATTGGACCTTGTTGGTTTATATTTTTTATTTTCTTGTTGCAATAATTTATATGGTATATTTAATTTAATGGTAAAGAAGTCTCTGATTTCCCCTATTGTAAGTGTGGAAATGTATTTATGAAAACACAGGTTTTCTGTTTTTTTTTTTTTTTCACCTTTAGTGCAAATATAAATATCATTTCTAATACACACTTTAGGCTCAGGGAAGCCGAACTTCCTGTGCCATAATGGCAGCCAAGTGACTTGTATAAATGCTATATGTGGTCAGATGCTGGTGGAGTGCCCAGCGGTGTGCGCAGCGGCCGGTACAGATGGCGCTTTGCGTCGCTACTGCGCAGACGCAGCCTTAGGCGTTCAGTTGCCACATGCCGCTCGCGCTGCCACCGTTCTCACCAGAATCGTCATACACTGGTACTGTTTTTCACTTAAATATCTAACCATGGTTAGATATTTAACTCAATAAACTCTCACTGGAAATTATTCTTCAGCTATCAAGAAGATCTACCCGTGGAAGGTTCAGACTTGATGTTGGCCCTGGAGTGCCTGGTGATAGCAACAGGGGCCCCCGGCACCGCACAGCAGAATCTCAAACCACTACGAGTTGTGTTGCGCTGTTTGGTAAGTTTTATACGTGTTATTAGATTATTGTACAAGAGAGGAATTCAGCTCGGGTTGGCAGCGCTCGGGAAGATCCGCGACATCTTCTCGTCCAAAATTCCTCAGTATCTCAAAACAAAAGTTTTCGACAAATGAGTGATGCCATTGGGTGATTGACATGTGGCGTTGAAACGTGGTCTCTGACTACGGGCCTCGTAAAAAAGCTCAACAAGCTGTGGAGAAGACTATGCTCGGGGTTTACACTAAGAGATCGAATCTTTTATCTCTTAATGTCAATTACAGGTGGAGCTGTCAGCAGTGCGACCGGAACTGTTCGCTGGACGCACTGCGGCGCTCGTGGCGTCACAGCTACGCGTAAGCGCTTCGAGCGCTGAGCGCGCGGGATGGGCTCGCGCCGAGGCTCTACTCGAAGCGCTAGCGGCGCTGGGTGGCGCTGCCCCACAACACTCAGCCACAGCGCCCTTAGCGCCGGCCCTGCCAGTGTTGCTAGCGTTGGCCGACACACTGTAAGTACATTTCTTTGTATCTAAGGCTAGGTTCCCACTAAGCCGGACCGGCAGATTTTCCGGAAGCCGACGCCCACATCATCGAAGTTTCGTTTCAGTATTAAATATTGTTCATGCGCTGCTAATTTGAAAGCGGCGGGCGAACGGACAGTGTGAGCTTCACAGTGACAAAACGTCCGGCATAGTGTGACCTAATACTGGAATTTCCGGCAGTTTTAACGGCACGGAGCAATGTAACGAGCTCTAAATGGTTCAATATTGATTTAAAACGAAATTGATTTGAACAGAAGCTCTCGGTCGAGCGACGCAGAAAGTGCGGAGGGCACCGTGGTGGTGCTAGTTTGCACGGTGGTGTTCCAAGAGCGGGCTGCGGCAGCGCTAGTGCGGCGATTGCACCCCGCCTGGGAGCAGCGGGTGCTAACATTGGTGCGCCCCGCAGATGGGTGGACGCGCTACAGGGTTGCCAGAGCGGCGCTCAGGTAAATTTAACATATCTTGCGATGTTCACCGTGTCGGTCCGCCGTGCGTATCAAGAACATTGAATTTGTGCAGGAAATTGAAAAGTTTATATTTAATTATAAACTACCAGACATGAAAGAAGGATACCAGTTCTTTTTTTTCTTGAAGTTTTCTGTTTCTATAAAATAGAGATATTGCAAGTGCTTCTTTATCACTAGAGTCACTCAAAATAATTAAAAAGATGAAATATATCAAAAATAAAATTATATTCATTTTCAGTCGCGTAATGTAGGGACCCGGAGTGGCGAAAGAGTACGGAACTGGTATCCTACTGAAGTAGGTATTGTATTTAATTAGTATCGTAATGTGCAAAAGGCCTTATTGTCCACATATCGTTGACCATCTAGTAGGTGGCAACAAGTAATGAGATGACAGGAATGTGGACTGTGTCTTGTCTTGGCTCTTTAGATGTCTGAAAAGTGTATAGAGTATGGTGTCATCCTCCAGATACGGCCACCACAGCGTGGCAGCGGAGATCCTGTCGCGGCTGAGCGCAGAGGCTCCGACGGAGAGCTGCCAGCGCTGGGTGTCGGCGTTGGAGCGCGCCGCGACCGCCGACGCCGCGCTGTGCGCGCAAGGCATCGAGGCGCTGGAGGACGCTAGCGCGGCGTGGGAGTGGGGCGGCGGGTGCGGGGGCGCGGGCGGCGGGTTCGCCGTCGGGGCCGGGTGCGCGGCGGGGTGCGCGGGGTGCGCCGCTTGCACCCCGCTGGCGCCAGCCTGGATCCAAGCGCGCGCGTTGGCGCTGCGGGCGCTCGCACGGACCGCGCACGCGGCGCGCGCCCTCTGCACTCAGCCACCGCCCGCCATCGCACAGGTAACTCCTACGATTCTATATTGTATTGCTATCTTATTGGTGTAACTACAGTCATTATCATAAGTACACAACACACAAGATTTACAGCGACATTAGACATTTAGAATGATGCTTTAGGATTTCTTCTGAGAAACTTACATATCTATGTAGGTAATCTGACACGTGGGTTTATTTTATACGAGTATATGTTACGTCCGCAGTCAGCTCGCGATCCAGCGGCGCGCGCGGGCGCATGCGCGGCCTCGCTGAAGCGAGCGGCTCGCGCGTTGGCGACGGCTGCCAATCGCTTCCGCACGATCGCCCGCACTGCTTTCTACGCGGACACTGCCACGCTCAACCACCTTCATATGTATCCTTTTGCAAACGTGCTTTATTGGCCATAAGCTCACATTTATTATACGTCCTTTTTTTACTATAATACGATATAGTTGTATACGATATCAACTATATCGTTGATATAAAAAAAAAATACGACCTTACGGTATAACATAACTCTTTAAAAAGCATCTTTTATATCCCTCCTTATTATAAGACCTACTTAAAAATACCTATATCAAACACTCGTGCACTTGTTACAACAAAATGCTAAAACATTTAGATTTACACGTATAATCCGTTTTGATTACGACTTTTTAGAAGAGATTGGAAAGTCTACTATTACGTTCTCATATTACATAAAAGAAATCGGTCACTTGCCACTTCCTTTTAAATATTTTTCTTATTTGTTTTTACTGTTCTTTTTGAATTAGCGATAATTTTTAAATTGAATGTTATAAACAGAAAATTATGAATTATCAATTATTTTTAGGTATATGTATTTAAAATCTAATAAAAAATTAAAAGCCAATGTGCCCTAAAAGAAGTTACTCCAACCCAAATTGAGCTCGTCTATAGCTTGAGCTTTTCCTTAACGGCGAATGCAGTTCGCAGTACACGTACTCGCAGCTGGCGCAGTTGATCGAGCGAATCGCGTGCGCGCCCGCAGAGCGAGCTGAGCTCTCGGCGCCGGAGCCCGCGGCCGCCTCGCTCGAGGAGCACATCGCGCTGGAGCCCGCGCGCGCGCTGGCCCGCATCGCGCGCCGCCTGTGGGACGACCCCACGACGGGCGCGGGCGTGACGCACCGGCACGCGGCCGCGGCGGTGGCGGCGGTGCGCGCGTGCGCCGTGGGAGCGCTGTGGCCGCGCGGCGCGGCGGCGGCGGGCGGCGCGGGCGCGCTATGCCGCATGTCGGTGACGCCCGCGTGGCGCGCTCCGCCCGCCGACCACGCGGCCACGCTTCCACTCTCGCACCATCTCGCGCTCAAGCTTGAGGGCGTCGTGCTGCCGCCGCCGATCAGGTGAGCTAGACATCAGTACATCGATATATGGGCCGATATATTTTTTTATATCAAAAAAAACCAGACATCCTAACGTGTAGGATAGTCTTAACTAAAGTAATATTTTGAATGTTGCAGGAAGCGGCTTCCGCAGCGTCAAGTGAAAGGCATTCAGTTGACTGTGACGGCGACTCCTCACCCTCGCACCAATGAGAAGGTATACTACCTGCACCATTTGTCCTAGACAAATGGCCCCCATGTCAAATACTGATCGATTTAAATTTCCATACATAAGGGGGCGTCCATTAAAAACATGAGAAGGTAGGGTGTCGGGCGCCTCCTTTTTTCAAATTGTAGAAATGATATCACCACATTTATAAAATATAAACATATGCAAAAAGTTAATTTATTGAGCATACAAGCGCTACGTCAGCTTAACTACCCAAACCCAGTGTTCGGTAATAATCCGAACAGCGTTGTTTTCTTTTTAAGATGTCAATTAAGATTGAACTTGGTTCCAGGTAGGAATGAGACAGCGCCACCTAGTGGCTAACTTGTGGCGCTGCTTCATGCCCATACAAATTAACGTTTACGCGTTTGATCGAGTAAAACTCGCACTATGCCCTCTGGAGTATCGTAATGTGCGAGGGGCTTTAGAGTTTAGAGTACACTTTTGTTGACACGTATTCGCCGTTTGCGTTCAGAGCGTGGAGCTGTCGAGCGTGTCGCCCGTGCTGTCGGCCGTGCAGACGGTGACGCCCGTGCGCGACTTCTTCTCGGCGCAGCAGCTGGTGAGCGTGTCGCAGCCGGGCCTCTACACGGTGGCCGTCGAGGCGGCCTTCGTCGACCACCTCGGCCAACTCTGGAACACCGGGCCCAGGACCTCCATCGTCATCAAGGTCTACCCCCCAACTATTCTTGTTTAGCTGTTGCCAAAGAAATGCTTGACCTCTTGTTGCTCTTAACACTTTGGCCGGGTAGTTTTTTTACTTTATTGGGTACTTTTTTCTGGACGAAGAAATGACATACGGGTACCTACCCGCATGTCCTTTCTTGTATCCCCGACAACGTGTATGCAAATTTTCATGATGATCGGTTGAATAGTTAAGAGATGAAAACGCGTCAATAGGTTCCTTGGCCTTGGCCACTGTTTAATTTAAAGGACGCAATAAAAGAAAGAAGTTGAATAAATGAAAGAAACGAACTATGTGTTAACGCGTTGCGTTCCGTTTCACTCAACAAATTCATAAAATTAAAATACTTTCTGCATTTATCTATACGAATAATAGTTAATGTTTTTGTTATGATCAGGCTCACGAAGACCCGTCAGCGAAGAGTACAGTGCAAGCAGCTCGAAGCAGATTCTGATCATCTTCAGAAAACATAAAAGTAGCTGTTAAAAGAATATTTCCATTGCATTAAATGTCTGATTGTTGTGTGATTAAAAATAAATTGTATTATATTATAAGTTCATTGATTTAACGATTGAATAAATATTGAAATTTCACACGTATTGTTTTTATTTAAGTACACTCGGGGCCCGAAAATTTTCGTCAGTCTTCAAATTTATTCCTTTATCAAGTAACAATAAGACCAATAACCAAAAGACTTAAAATATAATCCCCACATTTTTTTTATGGTAAACTCAACAGACAGGCTGACGGTCCACTTGATGGTAGGTGCCTACTTGTGGTCACCTACCGTCAAGTGGTTTTTCACAATTTGCAATCCTAAGTATGGTCGGCAGTGCACTTGAAGCACCTGGGGCGTTGCTTGTATTATAGCGGCGACGGTTGCCACCCAACATGTAGTGGACCGTCAGACGACCTCTACAAAAAAAATCTGACCTTATCAAAAAAAACCCTTTATCTTAGTTCATCCCTCCCCTTTTTGGCATGATCAATATGGCACAAACCCTCCCAGGGTTACTGTGGGCTATGGGCGACGACATATTTTTACCAACTTTTCCTTACAATAATTAATTATACATAATATAGGTAGGTAACAATTACAAATTATTAAGAGTCAGCGTGTCTGCGACACAAAGGCCTCCTCCAGCAGCTTCAGCTGAATAATAGGCATCGAATAGCTCTATTAATCATCCCACAATAGAGCTATTCGATGCCATAACGGGCCTGCAATCTTTCTGATGTCAGACCAACGTTGTCTTTGTTTCCCTCTTTTTGTTTCAAATCTAGGGGTCCACCCTGTTATGTCTTTAGTTTATTTATTTTTATTTTTCCTGAGCATTTAACTAAAACTAAAAAACTCAAGTGGAACCATACGTAACAACTGACCTCCTTAATATTGTTTTTTATCAATAGAATGACTAAGAATCAAAGTTATCACGGACAGGATAGTTTTATCAGAAATTGATAAGGCCATTTCTCGTCGCACACCGGTACAAACCATACGTCGTAATGTTTTGTTTCATTGTTTTCTTGTTGATACCCGTTATTGTGAAAAGTGTGAATATATGTGACAATGAGTGTTACTGTCAATTTGATAATAAAAACAATCATGATTATATAGGAGAAAACGTTCACTGCGCGTACAAAAATCAAACTATACTTAAAACTGAATATTCACTGCCGCTAACAACATATAGTTTAGATCTTTCGTCGTGTGCGCTAACTCGCGTCACACCTTCAAATCTGTTGCGCTCAAATACAATGAAAAAATTGATATTAAAGAACAATGAAATAGAAGAAATAACTTTGAACGCCATTGAAACACCTGAATTGTTACTGTTGGATCTGAGTTACAATAAACTGACATTTTTGGATGAAGATCTATTTCGAAGCGTGAAAAAACTGCAAAGTTTAAATCTTGCCAATAACAGGATCTCGTCTTTTGTAGGTGTCAACTTCAATCCTTTGAGCAATTTGATATATTTAAATTTAAATAATAATCCTATGGGACCGAGTCTAGAGGAAGCAGTTTTGTTTGAAAGAAAAGGTTACGGATTGACTTCCAAAATAAAAAGTTTGAGTATCAGCGGCATAAATCTTAGCAGAGTACCTGATAACTTGTTTATTAAGGCATATGATATAAGGAAATTAGTAATTTCTAATAACAATTTGAGAGAAACTTTTGATTTTCCTTATACACTTCAATATCTGGATTTATCTGGCAATCCAATAACAGAATTATCCGAAGAGGATTTCTCTGTCGTGCCGGCTCTCAAGGAACTAAAATTGAACAATCTTTTCATTGACGAAGTGTCTGATTATTTATTTGCTTCTTTACGCGGCTTGACTCATCTGGAGCTGAATAGAAATAAGAATTTAACAAAATTTAGCGCTCTGGCATTTGGAAGAGATGTGCTAGAAGACTCGGATGATTTCACATTAGAGAGTTTATCACTTCAAGGTTCTACAATATCTGAATTGGATAATAGACTTTTGCAGCCATTTGGTAAACTGATACAATTGGATTTGCAGGGGAATCCCTGGAAATGTGATTGTCATTTGGTTTGGCTGATGAGTTTACAAATTGATTCAGATTATTACGAAGAATTGAGGTGAGTTTTTGAATTTAAACATCTTTCAAGATATCTCTTATAAGAAGATATGGATGTCGCCAAGCACGAATATGGAACGTTAATTTGAATTGTTTTTATGTTAATGTCGATCGACAGGCTGGTCCATTTGAAGGTAGATGGTTACCGTGGCCTTATAATACAAGCAATACCACAGGTGGTGCATAATAGGATTAAGGATCCCCCTTACCACTCGTCTTCCTTTTTAGTAATTTATATATTTATTTTCCCTTCCAGATGCGCTTCGCCAAAACCTCTGTACAATGCCAAGATGTTCTTATTGGACAAAAAGCTTTTCTCGTGCCCAGCCAATAAGCATTTTGTTGGACTCACTTTTGCGGTTGTAACATTCTGTTTAGTGTCGGCCTGCATAGCCTTATGGCTGTTTTTGTTTTTGCCCAGGTATCAATACAGTTGTAATATGATGAGAAATATGTACACGCCAGTTTACAATCTTCAACCGTTGAGTTGAATGTTTAAAAGTTATTCTCTCTCTAACACACACTTACTTGACTCTATCTAGGTAGGTATATGATATTATTTAATACGCAAGAGAAAGTTATATAGGTAAAATTTAAATCTATTGGACTACTTATTTAATTTTACATTCTATATCGACCTTTTAGAAGTTACATTTTAAAATTCCAATTAATAAAGGAAGTCCTTATTAATATATCTATACATAGATTAAGAATTTTCCATGACAAAAACACATACGCTTCTCTAAAGTAATCGTAATGAGACACTAAAGGTGCGTCTAAATTAAATAACATTTTATATAAATTTATTTCATAACACGTCCACATTACTCATACTCAACAATTGTTGTAAGTATAACATTGCAATATAAAACAAACATTTTGTTATATATTCTGGACTCACCTTTATCTCATCAATCCGATCATCGGACTATGATACAAGGGGAAACAATGCTAAAGCTCATTCGCTTACCATATTGTTCCCCTTTATCGATTTAGTCTCGCGCAATTTTATTTCGTAAGAAATGTGCGAAAAGCCAAATGTAGTCATAGTATAGTTTCCCGAGATGAATACGAGCAATTTTTGGGCCATCCTGTATAATGACATATTATGAAATAAAGTCACTGTCCGCCTCTGTCACATTCTGTCAGGATTTTGAGGTTATTTCGGTATTCGACAGAATAGTTTTTGGACAGATTCGAAATTCGTCAGATTCTTAATTTGCCAGAAAAGTACAGTCAAGCGGATTCAATATTGGATGTTTTTAATCACTAATGTAAAGTGCGACAAATGCATACATGTAATTTGCAGAAAAAAATGCATCCCGCGCAAAGCGGTCCCTTGTAGATAATAAGAATAATTAAAGAAGTACCTACCTGTTCTAAGATTTATTTTGTATAATAAAAAAATTAAAATACGAACCATGGATCCATGGAACCATCTTTTTATGGATAAAGGAATGGGAAAATAAAATGTATTTTTGTACCAAGTCATAAAAAAATCAATTGGTTTATTTTTAAAAAAGTGTACAAATTATTTTACAAACATTGTGCTTTTGTTCACAATACATTACAAATAGTACCTTACCTTATTATTTTGTGCATGAGATTCATTTTAGAGTATTAAGTATTTTCTACTACGTATTTTTACACAATACCTCAGTAATAAAACTTGATACAAAACGTCATTAAGACTGTACCACACTGCAAGCGTTTAGCGGTCTTGTCAAGACAATGAGTTATATAGGTCGTATATATAATGAGTTATATTTTGTTTTATTATTAATCCCAATCAAATAAAATTATCAGCTAAGATACTTTTTGTTTTATTATAATTTATTGGTATGGGGCGAGTGCTGGGGCGGTGGGCTCGGCTAGCTACGCTATGGTGGCGTCGACCGAGCCTACTTGCTTGGTGATCGTGGAGTCTAAGGACCCTAGGTATTCCGTGGACGATGTTGTTAGGGAGTCAAAGACTCGGTTGACGTCATCGCCCTCGGAGTGGGAGTTAGGGGTCCGTAAGTTAAAGGGTGGCAGGGTGGCATTCTCCTGTGACTCTGAATAGGGTAGGAGAGTGTTTACAGAAGCTGTCGCCAAGGGACCCGGACATTTCTCAGCCAAGCCACTGGAACAGCGCAGCCCCATGCTGCGTTTGGTTGGTGTGTCCAGAGATCTGACCGATAAACAGTTGGATTCGGCCTTACCTAGGCAAAACGAGACACTTTTGAGCGATGTGCACGACATGAAAATAAGGGTTATGCGAAGAATAAAGGACAGAACAGACGTCTTACAGAACATCATTCTGGAGGTCTGGCGGCGTCTGAATGGGAGGAAGGTGAGATTGGACTATCAGTCTGTGCTCGCATTGGATCAATCCCCAATACTACAGTGCTACAAGTGCCTTAGCTTCGGACATATGGCACGGGAATGCTACGCAAGGGCCACTTGCGGATATTGCGCGGGCCCTCATGACACGAAGGAGTGTAGTGCCAGGCTAGACACTCCTAAATGCTACTGGTGCTCTACTCTAAAATCAGGAGATTTCAACCACCCTGCCTACAGCAGCGGTTGCCCGGAGTGGCAGAAATGGGATAGGATAGCTCGCAGATCTGTCCGCTACTGCTAAGGGCACTCATGCGGTGATTAACACTGATATCAAATTTCTGCAGGCCAACTTGGGTCGGGGCTTCGCGGCCACAAAAGAATGTCTCTCTTATTGTTCCGATAATAAAATTGATGTCCTACTGTTACGTGGGGTCCGGGTTGCGCATCGCGGCAGCAGGTTATCGAGTGGTGCAGGCCTCCTCTTCCCCACTCCCTGCTAAGTCGGCGGTTCTCGTGGCCGATCAGCAACTATCTCTAGTGATAGACAATAATTTAATTAACGAAAATATTGTAGCTTTCAAACTTGTCACGGGTGGTGGGACGTATGGCGTCGTGAACGTCTACCTTGAGGGTAATCAAGACATCGCACCACAGATCAGCAAATTGAAGGAAGTTGTCACGCGGCTTGGGACCCCTGAGCTTCTCATCGCTGGAGACGTTAATGCGAAGAGCGGGACGTGCGTACGCCGACTTCTTGGCGGAAATCGGATGTGAGGTCTTGAATCTGGGCCACACACCCACTATTTACATCCACAGGGGCATAGTGGATAATTGTATACCAGCATAGTGGATGTGACAGCCTGCACAAGCAACATGCTGGTCAAGGTGGTTGGATGGGAGGTTGACACTGGTGCCCTCACACTATCCGATCACCGTGCAATCATATTTGGTCTAATATCTGAGAAGCCATCTCCTAATCGTAAGACCGACACCACATGGCGATTCAATACTACTAGGGCTGACTGGGATGTTTTTGGGGAGGAGCTGTAAAGGGTGTTGACGAGATCCGGATTGTCACATTTGGACGCCGCTTCTTTTTCTTCCCCTGAAGATATTGAAAGGATAGCCACCAACTACACCTTGGCTCTGCAGACAACTGGTCAAAAAATTTTGCCCAAGAAGAAAACCGCTAGACGGCCCCAAAACCTAATTGGTGGACGGATGAATTACAGATGGAAAAGGACCTCACCACTAAAATGCGAAGACGCTTGCAACATGCAAATCAGGCGCGCAGGCTGGCGTTGGTCCCAGATTACATCGCCCAAAAGGATAAGTATAAATCCTTAATTGAGTCAACCTGCACTGAAAGTTGGAAACGCTTCTGTGGCGATCAGCGAAGGGAAGATATATGAACAAGCGCTTACAAGGTTCTACGTAGGGTGGAGTCCAGGCCGCCTGATCTTCTCTTAAAGGATGATAGGGGCGCAACTCTGACCCCCATGAGTCGACCAGGATGCTGGCTTCGGCATTCTTTCCTCAGGACACCATTGAGAGCGACGGGCCCACACATAGCAGAATTAGGGATGCGACTCGAGACCTGGATTCCCTCTCGGGAGATGGAAGTCAACCACAAACACCCAGTGTAACACAGAATGAAATCGACTCTGTTTTCAACTCCATGAGCCCCAGGAAGGCACCGGGGATGGATGGCCTCTCATAGGACATCAGCGGCAGAGCGTTCGGTGCGGCCCCTTCTCAGCTAATGGAAATCTTCAACGCTTGCTTGGTTCACTCATATTTCCCGAAAATTTGGAAAACAGCGTAGATCAAGGTTCTCCCTAAGCCCGGTCGGGAGGACTACTCGACGCCAAAGTCCTATAGACCGATCGGATTGCTCCCGATCTTGGGGAGAGCACTGGAAAAGATTCTGTCGCGGCGCATCCTCTGGTGCCTGCTGACCGAGGAGAAAATTAGCAAGCGTCAATATGGTTTCTTGCCACATCGGGGGACTCAGGACACCTTGCACAGTATTCACTCGAGACTCCAACATGCTGTCAAAAATAAGATGATTGTAGGAATGGTCTCGTTGGACATTGAGAGCGCCTTCGACAGCGCCTGGTGGCCGGCCATCCTTCACCGAATGTTGGACAGCGGTGTCGACGTTGGCCTGGTGAAATTGATTTCGAGCTATCTTACTCCAAGACCCTTCCGAATAAATTATGCAGGGGCAACCTATGAGGGTACCACCAACCAAGGCACTTTTGAAAAGTGTATTTTTAGTGTGTTCTTAATATTTGTAAGATTTTATTTTTCATTTCTATGAGCAGTTTATTTATTCTGCAATCCTCGAGGCATATACTTTAAATAAAACATAAAAATTTATGATTAAATTAGATATAATTATCATTTTAAGTTAAATATAATAATCGATGTAATATGAATAAATTATTATATGGATCGTCCTGCCACGATTATGACTTTAAAGATGCCTCAATAAATTGTTTCAGATAAAATTTACTGAAATATGGACTTTATAAAGTGTATAAAAAAAATATGACATAAATAATTAATATTAGGAAAAACGTTGCTACTCCGCCGGCAGTGTGATAAGGCCTTTATTTGCTTAGAACAATATATCTAACTAATGAGTAAGATACTTAAACGATACTATAATTTAAAGCAGGCCACAAGCAATTTACATGAAGGCAAATTTTGAGCATCAAAATTCATTGAAAACTTGTGTGTTTCTTTATTTTGTAAAAACGAAAAAAATATCTTCGAATTCATATTAAAAATAAACAGGCACATTATTTTGTAAGGCGTAAAATAATTGTTAATTATTATTATCACGTTTTACTACATTAATTAGTTGAATATTTCCATAAAACTGAATAACATTATGAATATTGTGACCTCAAGTGAATGTTTACAGACTATAAGAAAACACGAATTCGATAGCATATAATTCTCAATTTGGAAACACCAAGTTCGCAATTGAATATGAACCTTATGATATGTACAATAAGCTACAAATTGCAAGTTGTCTTTGGTTCAATTTGTTTTTAGCTTCTTTAAAAATTTGATCTAAGCACAACCGTTACATTCTATACCTTCTTATTTAAGTTCAAAAATTGTATAAGGCAGTCTACACACTGGAATAATCAGTCACTTTTTGTGCACTGGTATCATTTGTGGGTGTATTGGCAATAAATTATTGCCATTAAGTCTACAAAAAAGGAGAATGGGAAATATTTGCCCCTTACCCTTTCATTTTAAATAAATATTATAAAGAGAGAATATTTGTATTTTCAAAAACTCAAAAACTCCTGGGCCGATTTTAAAAATTCTTTCACCTATAGCAAGAGCTACATTATCAGCGAGCAACATAGGCTATATTTTATAAAATTACGCGGACGAAGTCGCGTGCAACAGCTAGTTTAATATTATAGTTTAGTTATGTAGTTTAATTTAAGTTTTAATATTTAACATGTATTCGTAACACGCAAAATTCATAAGATTTAAGTCATATATGTAAGTAAATTTTCTTTTTGTATTTTTAATTCATGAAAATGAAAATAATTATTTCATATATGTATTCACAATTTATATATTAAAATTACTGTGTTTGCAATCAATTGATATAATATCAATTGGTTTGATATACACATGTATTACCTATTATTATTTATGATAAAAAATAATAATATCAAGAGCTCTCGTTTTTAATTTCATATTAAAAAAATTATTCTCACAATTGAGAATCATATCTCTATATTTGGACTATTAAATGGCTATTTATCACCCATTTGTATAATGGCGAAATGCCTTACTTGATGGTATGTTACTTATTGATAAGTAACATACCAACAAGTAACTTAAGTTGTCCAGATACTTTTTGTGACCAACTTTTGGACTTGGTCTTCTGCCTTCCAACTTTAAGCTGCCAATTTCTCCAAGCTCAATAGAACTTCGACGAAATTAATTACATATATGTAATTTCATATTTTTAACCTAATTTTTTGATATGATTTATTTATATAAACATACGAATGCCTACTTAAATATTCCCATTTTCACTATAATTAATTTAAATCAATTAATAATCTAAATAATCAATTAAATAACACGTTTGTAAAATTATTTTTTTACGTACAATTGAAGAGTTTGTTCAAAATAAATATTGTTTCTTAATATTGTACAAATTGAAATTATTCTTACATTGCGTACCTTGAATGAAAAGTAACTTGAACATAAAAATCATAAATTTATTAATTTATGCTAAAAAAAATCGCTTCGTTTGCACGTTGATAATTATAAATTACTTATCTATTGGTTTAAAAAAAATATGACACAAATTATGTACAAAAATTGTAAAAAAAACTTCAAAAATTTCTAAATCCGTATAAAAAATAAAATAAATGCATCCAAGTCTTTTCTAACAAACCAAAGTCGTTACTTAAATCTAAGTATTTATTTATAAATTATTTGTTAATTTTAATTGCACAATATTCCAATATGGAGTATAAATTAATATTGGATTTGAGATTAATTTTAAATAAATAAAAACATTAAATAAAAATAGTGCCAAATGTTTAAAACATTGTCAAACAAATACATATTGGTATGAAAACAAAAATCAATAAAAATTAACAGCTGTTCGGAAACGCATTGCAAGTTGTATAAATTATGTTATAATACATAATATTAAACTACCTAATAGTCAAATTGTTCACAATTCTTATACAATTATATTACAAAAAAAACTAATGAAAGCCACAGAGACAACACAACCAAGTGATTATGTATCAAGTGATTATATATCAAGTGATCATGTATCAAGTGATTATATATCAAGTAATTATATATCAAGTGATTATATATCAAGTGATCATGTATCAAGTGATCATGTATCAAGTGATTACATATCAAGTGATCATGTATCAAGTGATTATATGTATATCAAGTGATTATGTATCAAGTGATTATATATCAAGTGATCATGTATCAAGTGATTATATATCAAGTAATTATATATCAAGTGATTATGTATCAAGTGATTATATATCAAGTGATTATGTATCAAGTGATTGTATATCAAGTGATTACATATCAAATGATTATGTATCAAGTGATTATATATCAAGTGATTGTATATCAAGTGATTACATATCAAATGATTATGTATCAAGTGATTATATATGAAGTGATTACATATCAAGTGATTATGTATCAAGTGATTACATATCAAGTGATTATGTATCAAGTGATTATGTATCAAGTGATTACATATCAAGTGATCATGTATCATGTTATTATATATCAAGTGATTATGTATCAAGTGATTATATATCAAGTGACTACACATCAAGTGATTATGAAAGCGGCCGGCGCTATCTGTTTCATGGTACAGGAAAGCGGCCATGACAACAATTGGTCGCCTTTTTAGGAATTGCCCTTTTCATGAATCTATGGTTGGCCTATTAAATCCTACCTTTAATGATAATTTTAATTACTAGTAAAAAAAATTATTGCAAACATCGTACAAATTATAGAAATAATATGCACATTCATCTAACTAGAACATGGGGTCATACAAGCCTGCAATCCTTGGAGAGCTCGTCCTGTCAAACCGACGTCTCCGAGTTGAGTCGGAGAATGAACCTGTTACTCTTCGGATCGACCACCTCCTCTGTCAAACTGAACTTTGGCAGCTGCTTTACTGAACAAACAAGAGAGATGTCCCCTTGTCTCAGCTGGAACTCGATGTTGTCGGCAAGAGGTCTCGCCAGCAATTCATCGGAGATCAGAGACCACCTCTGCACAGGTCTCATCTCCTGTTCCGCGGATAGAACTGGACCTTCCACCAGGAACGGCTCGAGGAAGGCCCTCGGTGATGCATCTTGGGACAGGCTTCGGGCTAGGTGCGCCAAAACCTGTTAGATATTTCCATTCATTAGACCATAGACATACTTACGAGCAAGTGAAAATGGAATTACAACAATTATAAGAATGAACAAAATATTATTGTGAGAATAGAAAACTGACCGAGTCCGCGGAGTGCCTTGGCTGCTGGCGAGTGGCTCGCAGATACTTCTGTAGCGCTCGCGCAAGCGACGGAAACACCGCCTGCGCAGCCTCGCGAGGCCCTAGCGCGCCACCTGTCCAGGGGAGACAGTTTCCTTACTCAACAATACAACAACCAGGTGGACCACACTACGAGCAGGTCTTGTAATATATAATGTTTTGATTATCTCATAAACAACTCAACTATTTGATGAAATTTTGTATTTAGATAAGGTTTTGCTTTTTAAGTCTACCCTACACTTAATTGTATTTCTTGTAAAAACGCAACAATAAATTTCATATTATTTGTTAAAGCACCATCTCTTATGATTAGGTGTACTTTTATAATCAACTGTTTTGTGAAATGACGCTACAAGAATACGTTTACATCCAATAGTAACAATGAAAATTATTTTAAGTCCACGTCGGCCTAAAAAAATGGATACTTACACTAATCTCTAAATATATTTGGAAAAAAACTATATAGTTTGTTTGTTTATTTATTTACTCACTGATAATTCTGAATATTTGACGCAAGGATAAGTGTATAAACATGGTGTCCACTCACCATTAGCTGAAGAGACGCGAACGCGGCGCACATGCGCAAACGCATCTTCGGCCGCTGTGAGCAATCTCGCTCTTCGCTTGCGAACTCGTCTCTCGCGTTCCGCTTCTTCATAGTAACGCTCGTTGTGGGCGGAACCCGAATCCCTGCGGCGTCCAGTACTGCCCGCGCATGACCCCGTCTGAGACCGAGTCTGAGAGGGCGCATTGGACCCGTCCACCTCGTACAACTTGATGCTGGACTGGCCCTTCCTCTGAGACTTCGCTATAGGTATCTTCTCCAAGTACGGATTGTAAATCGGAAACTGCGTATAATACTTTTGAAGAACCCAAATGGCTGCCCTCTGAACACTTAACTGCCCGATAGCATACGATCTACTCTCCCCGTCTGGACTTCTCACTACTTTTATATAATAAACTGGCTCTAGATGCCTGATTTCCATTAAAATAACCGCTATATAGTGAATAAAAAGTAGTGTATCGGCAAAACTTGAGACGTAAGACACTAAAGCACTGTAATCCATTGCTTCCTCGCCGACAGCGAGCGCTTTTGTTGCCTCAGTTATTTGAACAATGTAAAAAAGCCAATATGAAAACGTGCAAACAGCTAAAATGACTAAGGTCATAGCTCTGAATACAAAAATCCTTGGTAGTACAGCATTGCGAGGTCTCAAAAACACTGCCCAAACTCCAATAGCCAGTAACACCAACTTAAAAGCTAAAGACAGCAAGATTCCTTTACATTCCGCAGTACAAGCGAGCAACTGGATCCTCTGGCTGGGTTGTATCGCAAGATTATCTGTTAACCCAGGAAAAGACCCTAATTTTGGTAACACCACCATAGCTAAAGGGCTCACGAAAGAAACAAAAGTTAGTCCCAACGCCACAGTGGTTCCGAAATATCTAGAACACATGAAACCTATTCCACTGTCAGGTTCTATTGGCCAATTGCTGACGTCCTCCAGAGACTGGGAACCCTCTGAAGTGTTTCCTGTGATAGCTGTGGTATTTTCTCCCCAATTTTCATCTTGGGGTAAGATTTGAACCTCGATAACTTCCTGTCCATCCCTTCCCATTTCGGGATTAATGTTTACACTGGTTTGAAAGGGTGCCATTGTGTTGTCACTGCAATCTTTTCTTTGCGACTTGGAACTCCTGAAATAGACAAACAAATTATATATACTATAGGAGAGATGATTCCTTGGAAAATATGTGTAATTGGAATATTGGAAATCATTTACTCAAAAAAAAATTGTCTACTCCAGGCATTCATGCTGCACTGCATCTAATAATAACTGTTTCAAATCACTTAACTTCATACAAAAGCAAAACATAAAACATACAAAAAACATTATTTGATTTTGTCAAAAAGCAGTGGATCGGCAGTGCCAAAAAACTATTGAATTTATAGATCCTTATCTAAGTATAACATATTATTTAAAAATATATTACATATTAAACCAGACACAAATTATGTTAATTATTTTATAATTAAATTTAAATTAGGTAACATAATCTAATGTTAACTTTAAACTAGTTTACACTAAAGAGAATATGTCTGCCTAATATAATTTTGAGTATAGTATACTAATTAAGTAAGCACAGAAATCTTAGGTCACTAGTCACTATGGAAGAAAACAAGATATATTCGCGTCAGAATCTTATCTAAGTATGTAACTCACAAAACAAATACAAATTAAAATCATGCTATCCCATGATCTCTTAATACTTTTCTAATTTAAGGGGTTGTCTAGTTAATATTAAGGGTTGTACCTACATTGTCTACGAGTTTCACAAAACTATTCTTCCAGTGACACCCAGAGCTGTATTGTTACACTAAAGTAATTTCATTTAGTATAAATATTAAAAATATACCTTGTACTTCGATGTGTATGTTGCCTGTGTCTTGAACTTCGCCTGGATCGGCCACTTACTTCAGATCTCACCGATTCAGTCTCCATTATCGATATAATTTCAAATGCATAAATGCCCTCGGGTCAGCTCACCCATGAGCCCATGAGCTAATCCTAGAATAATGTGAAATCTCACATTCATACTAACTAATTAAAACACTACGGCATCGGCACTGTTGGCTTCACGGATGTAGCGACTAATACAAGATTTGTGTCATTTCTATGTGAAATAAACTATCTTATTTATAAAATAAGAAGGAGTCTACGTCTATCTCACTGTATAATTATGCAAAAATGTAAACTATACAATAGCACTATCGATAAATACTAGGTTTTACTTTTTAAAAAAAGCGTCTTCGCTTCAAATCACACATTCCAAAATGCCAAAATCATTTACTATAAGTACGAATTAAATTTAGTAACTGGCATCAGTGTTTCTCTTTTACTCTAGACGAGTTTTTATATTCATCTCTCACTTCCACTTTCGATGCAAAGAGAGAGGTTTGTACTCTTTAATATTGGTGGATTACAATGCATAATTGCTGCGTTCAAAAATAATAAATGGATGAGAAAAGTTTTAGAAAACATTTTAATGATTACTTTTTAAAGTAATTTTAGGTTATAGCACAAAATGATCACACGATTTTAATACTTAAAAATTTATATTATCTTGCCCTAAAAGCAAAGCAGTTAATTTAAAAAGTGAGACTATTTTTGCTGTTAGCTACACTAGAAAGGCGGTGTTTTTGAAAATAATATGGAACACGAGATTACAACTATTGATAATGATAAGATAACCCACCTGTTGCAAACAGATAACTCATTAAGTAGTTACTTGTGTTTGTGACGAATGTTTTATTTAACCGAACATAATAATGGAAAATCCTCAATTTCAGAATGTGAATCGAACAGAGAGAGGTGAAAATCGGGTTGAAGATTTGCATTTGGATAGGGTAGTTACTTCGTTTCCTGAAATAGGCCCTACCCCACCGGATGGAGGGTACGGATGGCTTATAATATTCGCCGCTCTCTTGTACCATATCACTGTGCCTGCTTTGTTGACGTTGTATGGCTTTATTATACTAAAAGCGATACGAGAGGAAGATCATGAAGAGGGTGAAATAATGAAGATATGGGATGTGGATATAGCACTAGTCCCTGTTATTATGGTGATAATTAAACTGTTGCTGGAGTCTTGGTGTCGTGCTATAGTGAAAGTCTTTAATATGCCTAGATTTATGGCCTTATCCGGCCTTTGTATGACTGTAGCGGGTGTTTTGTTATCGAGTTATTCTACAGACGCAAACAGCAATGACCATATTATTAATATATTCGCTGGAATATTCGCAGGTAATGCTACCTCTTATTCACTTTCAATAGTAGGTACCCAGTGCTAGTACCTACTAGGTGTGTCTTAATCAGCGAGATATAATTCTGAGTCATAACATTTATTTTTACGTAATTATTTTTTAGGTGCTGGTATCGCATTGACAGGACAACAAACCGAAGTAATTATAACGCATTTCTTTAGAGAGAAACTCACTACTGCACAGAGATTGGTGCGAATGGCGCCATCTGTCGGCAATTGTTTAATTCCTTTATTGGTCGGCTTCCTGTGCACCAAGTACGCGGGTGACGGGGTTGTCATGATATATGGTGGTGTGATAATGCAAAACTTCATATTCTTGGCGGCATACACGCGACCGGTTTACATAGAAAAAGTTATAAGACACACTTATAACATGATAAGAGACGTGGTCGAGGACGAAGACGAGGTCATATTTCAAAATCAAAATAGGAACGCGCCGCAAGAACAGAACACCAATTCAAATTTGGAACAAACTAGAATTCAAACTCAGGACGAAGACGGAAATGACATTGTAGTTTTTAAATCAAAAAAGAATGCAAAGGAAATCATCGACCCAGCCGTCGAGCGCAGGGACAGAGTAAATGAGGCGAGATTTTCTTCAGATTTCAGTAACATGTTCGCAGAGGACTCTTCAAATCGTTTTTCGTCGGATTTCGGTTCGTTAGACATCGCTTCTTATTCACGCATCAGCGGATATCAGGAATTGGAGGATATTGACTCAAGTAATCAGAATCCACGGCCTTTATACAGGGAAACGACTGTGAATGCACCGCAAAACAATATAGTGTTCGCTGCTGAAGTAACTCCAGGCACAGCTAGGAGGACCGCATCCATGAAAAAGAATTTCATCACGATTGTAAACATGTTGAAAGACATCAACTTTTATTTGTACACTTTATTACATTTGTGCACAACATTTTCAATTTTAACACTTGGCTTGGTTTTCCCGCCAATGGTTTGGGAGAAAAATCCTTCAATGAATATTTGGTCGGTGAGTATATTTCACATTTATGATTTAGTTACTCGGTAATTGTTATCCAGCTCGAAGGACCACGATGAAACTATAACAGTTACAGTGTAGTTGCATCTAGTTTTCACGTAGGTTCAACCACATACATATGATTTAATTGAACACCAAAACAGAACTACACTTAATTAAATACAATTGGTAAATAAGTGTTTTGGTCCTTCGAGCCACTACATTTATTGAGAAGATAAAGCGCAGACTAATTTTTTTTTATTTCTCTTACTTTCAGGTTTCTCAACTGATTGCTGTAGCTCATGCGTCCGCTATGTGCTTCATAATGCTTTGTGTTATTTTACCAAAGTCATTGAATATGAAAGAACGATTCTGCGGCTTCTTTTGTGTCACTGGGGCCCTTGGATTTTATGGTAATTATACAATAGAAAAATAGGAAATATAGATACTACATCTATGATATATAGGTATATATTTATGATATGTTACAATAATATAAGTAGAAGGCGTTCATTCATCAGTAAGAGTTTAGTAGGTAATTAATATAGATAAATACACACACACTCATACAACCAGAATTATAACCCTACTGTTACCAAATATATGTACATATACGAAAGCTACATTATCAGCGAGTAAAATGGGCTGTATTTAAAAAAACAAATGTAGATCCCTAAGAAAATTACCATAATGTAACTCAAGGTATCAAAATTTTGCTGCAGAATTTAGGTTTTAGGTAACTGGTTACCTAGTACACAATAACCGTTTTTTATTTAAATTAATCAATCAAAATACGGGTAAAATCGAAAAATAATGACATTTGTATAAATAGTAAATACATACATAGTTTCATAGCAAGGTTGGTTACCTTCGGACCTTTTGTTTAGAAGTTACGAGGGCTTTAAAAATCTAAAGAAGGAATTAGTATCTATCTATCTGAAGAAGATTCATTTCATGTGATTTTGAGATTCATTTGACTCAAATTTATATACTAACTGACCAAACAAATATTCTGTTATATCGTAAAAAGTATCGAAACCGTTCCTAGAATCTCCACAAACTTTATATTATTATATGTTATTCAATAACACAATTGCATTCAAGTTAGAAAATCAATCAACCAACGTTTTGTTTGTTTACAGCACCCGTTGAAGTGTTTTCTTTACTTTTAGAATTTTAAAAACTACACGAATGCTTGTTTTTTCAGGTGTAACCTTGACTGGGAATAAGAGTTTCCTGGTGTTGTGGTGCTTATGCGCAAGTTTCTCCACAGCGGCCGCGAGCATCCTTCAACAGCCGATATACAACAGCACTTTAAACGAATTTAATAACACAGCAACAATGACAGGAGCGAATTTGGTGGTCGCAGTATTTCTCATGGCTTGGTCGTTGGCCTCCAACTATCAGTACAGAAGTTGCTTCTTCACGGCAACAGTTATACAAGCAGTCACTGCTGTTGTGTTCATTGCTTCATCTTTTAGAACGCGAAGATAATTTTGCATTAAGAGTGAGAGTTGTACTTGGTGCCACAATGAAGTTGAAATATTCTTTGAGTTTATTCCAGTAATGTGCGTTGTTTTGATCGCTCTGTTGTTTCACTACGTCAAATACATTGGTTAAACATTTTCAAAAACATTGTCCCTGGATGAACAGGGGATTGGACTTTCACTTCTGACGCGTACTCTGTACACGCACATGTTTTTCTTTTCTAAAATTAGGGTAATGTTTTGAAATAGAATAAAAATTACATATAAGTTTTCAAAATTATGTATTAAATAATTACTTTAAGAGATCATTCTTAAATACATAAATATATTACTTAGCTAACAGACAGAATGGACGTAAATTAGATATATATTTGATAGATATGTTTTATAAATAAAAAAACATTCATAATTTTATGAAAGTGTGTATAAATAATAATATTAAATAAGTTTTAATTATTATTATTATTATAATAAGCTAAAATACTTTTTTTATGAATTGCAAAGCAAACGGAATGTATATTTTTTTTAAAAGAAAAACAAGTATTTACATTCAGGCTCTAAACTGAGATGATATTTAATTATAATATAAATTTTAACTTAAGTTCATTATATTGCAAAATTCGGACATAATCACGTATAGACATTGAGGTTAAAATTTATTTAATAAATAGTTAAGTATTTATGTACATACCTATTCGAATAAATAATATTTTTTCACATAGCCAATTTTCTTAATTGCACCCAAATAAAAATATTAATTCTATTTTTCTACCGACCATAATTAACAATAACGTAAAAGAAAAAAATGAGTTTTTTTTTTAATTTTTACATGACATTTTTATTTTAGCCTATTGTATCATTTTATTTATTAAAACATTGCCTTTAAAATTTATTTAAAAAAAAATTTTTTTTTTTAGAAAATTAATAATAAAATCCATAAAATTGCACATTCTAATTTTAATAACTTTACATTGTCAAATAATTATAATAATATATTTACACAATATTAAATTAAACCCAGGAATGTTTTAATTGAATTTTTCTACTGTCTCTTTTTTATTTATTTAATGTCAACAATATGATATTTCGATTTTAACATTGGTGTTAAATTAAAATATTATTATTAAATTCGTGATATTGATCTTAAAACAGGGGTATTTTTTATTAATAAGTATGACAGGCAGGCTGACACTACACTTGGAGGTGTTATTTTGGTCATTTTCGGCTGTAAAAGCAACCCAAGTGTAAATGAGGAAATGATAGAATGGGGTAAAGCATGCTATGGCATCCCTTACCCACGCACCAGAACACAGCAGCACAAGTGCTATTATTTCACGACAATCTTCAATGAGGGAATCAACAAATTCAACTCAAGAAGTCCATCATTTCGTTATTACTCAACTGTTTAACTTCATTATTATTTTGATTATTTTCTTTTTTATCCGGCAATAGAGATTCGAAAGCGGACCAATCCTGTGTCGCATTTGTATTTTGATTATTAGCCCATTTATTATTGAAATTCCCCGTTGTCGATTGGGTCCATGAAGTCGTTGGAGGTAAAGCCAATTGACTCGAGAACGGTTTGCTTTGTTGCGCATTGGACGAATTGTACCGCGGGCCGGGGGAATTGAACTGCAGGCCGGGGGAATTGAACTGCGGTCCGGGGGAACTGTACTGCGGACCGGGGGAGTTGAACTGCGGACCGGGTGATATGTGTTGCGGTCCGGCCGAGTGATATTGTGGGCGGGGCGAGTTGAACTGCGGACCGGCGCAACTGTACTGCGGACCGGGTGAATTGAACTGCGGACTGGGGAGAGATGGGGCGGGAGTTTGCGACGGTTGGAACGATTTATGTGACAGTTGGTTGAGATTTGATTGGAGTAGAGAGCTGGTTAGGTCGATTGGTCTGCGTGGGGTGGTCTTTGGTGTTGGCGTGGCCGTCGGTGCGGGTAATCGCGAAAACTTATGCGCTGTCTCTTGTTGCTGGGCTATTCTGTAATATTTCATGAAAAACAATTTAAAATTAAATAACCAGATAACTCACTCAGTAAATATTGAGTATGAAACGACTGTAGCGCCACCTATCGGGTTCAATCGTTAAACTAAACCATTCAGGGGCCCACACACACTCACTCTCTCTCGCTCTCACACACACACATACACGCACACGCACGCACGCAAAAACACACACACACAAAATCATCTAAATCACATACACACAGCCAGAAAAAAATTATTTATACACATAATATAAAGTTATAACAATACAAATTATAAATATTAGAATATAAATTTCACAAAATCTCACCTTTGTTTATCTTCGATACTCAAGGCAGCGCTGGTTTCATTGAGACTCGGTATTATCTCGGGCTTTTCTGGTGACTTTGTATTGTTAAACGTGAAAGGATCTATGCCCAGGCCGGAGAACATGTTGTCTATTTCGCTCTGCGGTTGCGGAGCACTCACCAAAGTGTCCGATGTGTTTGAGAACGCTTGATCCATTACCCTGTGTCATTTCATTATAACATTACAAAACAAAAACAGTGACTTCAACTAGCGAGCCATTGCACAATGTGTTTGGTCACCACGTCTGGCGACAGGGGCCACCCCTTTAGAGCCTGTCGCAAAAGTCAACAGTTGCAGTCTAAACGTGAAACGTGTCTCTTTTTAAGTTGTCAAAGTCAATTATTTCATTAAGTTTAGTTCCTAATGACACCACGGAGCACATTTAAGACTGGAGCAGACCAAATGCGTATGCGTGACTACGACGTAACCACGTCGTAGTCATGCGCGTAGTTACGGCGTAACCCGATGTCACACCGGGTTACGCATCGGGTTACGCATACGTCTACGCTTACGCTTACGCAATCGAGCTGAGTACGCAACGGAATCCCATTGCGTGCCCGGTTGCGGCAGCCACATTTTATTACTGTTTTCGACGCTTGTGTTGTGTTATGTTGTGCACAATGTCTGATGAAGATTGGGTATATGGACCAAGTAGTTCATCTGATGAAGAAGAAGCTTATAAACTTTTATATGAAATATTTTTATAGTCTTTATTTTTTGAGTTGTAAATAGAGACATATTTACGCACAATTTCAATAAGTTGTTTTTTTATTTCCGTATTCATTAACAAAACAAAACACCATTAGCACTACGTACGGACCGGTATTGTTTGTAAAAAAATACAACTGACTGCGTAGTTACGCGCGTAGGGCAACGCACAGCAAAGGTACGTGCGTGTACAAACTTGTTTGGTGTGACGTCCAATAGGGAGCGCCATTGAATACAACGTCATCAACGCGACGTTGCCGTTCTGCTCTGCGTAAGGTACGGCGTAGGTCACGTAGCCTGTTTGTGTCTTGGGAGCTGCATTGCGTAGGGCTACGCATCACGTCGACGTGCACGTCTACGTTACGCAAGCGGTGTGTCCTGTCTTATACAGTTCCATACATTACAACTCAGTGGTACGCGCACGTCTACGCTTACGTCTACGCATACGCATTTGGTCTGCTCCAGCCTTTAATATTTAGAGCATTATTTTTTTTAGCAAAATAGAGACAAACATTAAGAGCAACATATGTATATCATCAAAGGTAACACTTACTTGGATTCATTTTGTATAGAGTTCAACTGCTCCAACTTGGCCCTGTGCTCCGTCTCCACTTTGGAGATCATCTGTTTCACCAAAGAGACCAGCGCGTTGAACTGGTTCAGAGTCAGTCCATTCTCCACGCAAAGTGGAATCAGGAATGGGAGCACTTTTGTGGCCATCACTTCCTTCGTTATTCCCAATTTCTTGTGACTCAATGCCAGTTTGTATATACCTGAACGGGACATTTTATTCATACAATCCTTTATACATATAACGTTACATATTGCACATTCGTTTCACGCTGCCTTATGGCGACTCACTCCAAAATTCGTCATACAAGATCAAAAATTTCTAAAATATAGTGAATGTGAAAGTATTTTGACAGCTTTCGAATTTAGGTACTATGAATATATAGTTATAAATAAATCTAAAAGACCATAAAATTTGCGTTCTCATTCACACTCGCTAAAAGCAGCTAAAAGAAAATATTTTTTTGAGTGAACAGTAGATTATAAATAAATAAGTAAAGCCTTTATTGCTGACATTTTACAATACTTCTTTATTTTTGTACAATATTTCATTTTACAATATTGCTTTCTTTTCTATAATTATTGTTCATAAGTAACATTTTTTATTTAATTTTTATTTTTAAGAAGTACCAAATCAGTTTTCTTTTTCTGTGTCAGCCCTAGAACACCACAATCCTTTGTCCATAGCTTTCTTTCTTCATGGTGTACCTACCATTTACATGATTTCATTCATCCATGTCTTATAATGGAAGACGTAGGAAAAGTCCTATGTCTTCCATTATAGATAGATAGAAAATCAACAAAAGATATAATATATTTCGCCTTCGATCCAACTCCACCCCACTCATTGGAAGTCTCAGCAAAGTACAAAAGTAACAATCAACACAAAACCAAAAGGAAGCTAGGATTAATTCTTACCCAATATCCCCATAAGCACGGCCGGTTCCCTCGATGGTATTTGCGGCAGAAACGGTATAATTTCGTCCAACACCAACCATTTGTCCAAATGTTCCAACAATTTGCCCAAACACAACAAACAATTGACTCTCACAGATATATAGTTTGTGCTCATACACAACTTCTTTATTCGAGGCAATAGAGCATTTTTCATGGCCGGATAGTCGATGAGAGATGCAAACGTTGGTAAAACAGAGAGACAAAGCTCCTGAATCTGTTGGGCATCGGATTCTAGGGCCCGATAAAGCATCGGCAGGATATCAGTTTTGACTTCCTCCCCAGGAGTTAACTTCAAAAGTAATTCCATTTTTTGCATAAAAATCAGTAATATCTGTATCGGGTCCTGTATTAACATGACAGGTTTGAGTTCGGGAAGAATATATTTAACGAATTCTTCTTTAGTGGAGTTCTCGGCGATGAGCAAAACATTTGGTAGAACAAATGGCACCATAGGTGGGTTGATAAACTCTTTCGTGAGACAAGGAAGGATTCGGTATATTTGAATTCTGTGGGGAATCTTTTGTATAATTTGTGGAAGGCCTTTGTAAAATTGTGATTTTTGAAGATTATCCCATTGAAAAAGGGAATCTAGATAGTTCAAAGTTTTCACACCGACATCCTCGAAATACGATATCTGAAAGTTATAGAGAAAGATAATTAAAAAAACCTTGTAAACAAGTTACGGCCCAGGTCTCAGGGGTCCCAGGTTCAATTCCCAGCAGCATCAACTTTAAATCGTTTCGCAGACATTTGGACAGTAACCATCTGGTGGCAGTAACCACCCCCTTACAGAAGACCACTGTGAAATAACAGCATGTGTGCTGTTGTTACAGAGATTGAGTAAGGGATGTCAGAGCCAATTTCCCTATCCCTTCTCATTTCCTTATACTTAATCCTACTGTGCTCGGCAAAGCACTTATGTTATAGAATTGGCATTGCTAGTGTTATAGTCAGCCAATCTGTTGACCTAAACATTAAAAAAATAATACAAAAACAGGGTAATAATATTCTAACCTTTAAAAACTGATGTGGATCCGGTCGCAATTCAGGTGTGGTGTTCAACATCAATTTAACATATTCCCTCAAACCTTCAGTCACACAAGACAGTCGGGACGGAGATATGTTTTTAATTTCATTCACAAATCTCTTAAATTTCATATAATCAGTTCCGAGGTTACCCAATGTTTGATGTCCAGTACTATGCAATGCATATATCATCATGCCGAGGGAAAAAATATCACTTGCAGGGGAATGAGAAGCCGACATTATATACTCTGGAGCTAAATAGTCTAAAGTAGGTTGCGTTAAATGATGCATTGCCTGACAATATTCCGTGAAAGGCCAAAAAGGCGCTACCCCAGGTTGACTTTGATTAGCTATGCAAAAATCAAAGCCAAATATCTTCCAAGCGCCCTGTTGGTTCACAATAATCGATTCTGGACATATATTGTGATGCAATAGTTTGACATCATTGTGTAAAAAGGCTAAACCCTCGGCAATTTGCATTAACCCATATTTGATTTCGAGTTCATACAACTTGTAATTGACTAGGTGGTTCGGTATAGGCTGCGGCATGTTCTCATTATTGCCAAGAACATTTGCTAAGCTTGCAAATACTGGTTCCGTAGCAAATGCTAAACTCTCTCTGCTTTCTTCAAGACTGTGTTGAACAGTTAATATTTGCGGGTGACGAAGTTTCGTAAGCTGAACTATGCCACGTCTAAGTGTCTCTAACATTATGTCTCTGTCTGCTTTTGACCACCTTTCTAAACATTTCTTTTCAAATACAAATATAGAAGCCTCTTGTTTGGTAGATTTCTTATAGCCTTTATAAATTTTCCATAATAAACCTGAAATCATAAAATCATTAAGAAACTGATGAGCTCAATGGATGAGTGGCTACTTTTTGCTAGAATAATCTATTTCAGGGTTCAATTCCCGCAGGGCCTACTATGGCTGTAGTTTGGATCTGGAAAGCAGTGGCTTCGGAGTCATTTGGGGAGTCTATCTGTCGTCAGTAACCACCTTAGAGAAGACCACCGTGAAATAACAATGTAAGTAAGAAATGCCAGAGCCTTTTCTACTATCCCTTCCTTATTCTTAATCCTACTATGGTCAGCAGTGCCCTGGCAGCAACTGCCGCGTTGCTTTTATTAATAGGTGGTGGCAGCAACCTACCACGAAGTTGACAGTCAGCCTGTCTGTCGATCTTAACATAAAAAAGATATATTAGATTATGTGTGCATATGTTTCTAACAAAGACAAGTAGAATTCTCTAGCAAAATTCTTTCAAATATTTATCTTCTATCTAGGTCCATTAGCAAAATGATAGTAAGATTTGTGAAAATTGTATAAATTACCTGGACCTGCGCTCGCAATAAACTGCGTAGCCTCAAATTCTCTGGTTACAGGATTACCAGGTAAAACACCGGATAACTGGGAAACTGTATTACTGACCGACGAATAAAACTTATTAAACACTTCCATAGTTAATAATCGTTCAATTCTTAAACATGAAAAGAATATCAGAGAAGAAAAAAGCAAAACAGAAAACTAAAATAGTCAGACCTAATGAAAATGAAATCTCAAAAATCAAAATCACATTTCATTATAAGTTTACATTACATGCATTACACCAACATATAATAACCACAGATTATATTA
Source organism: Synanthedon andrenaeformis (assembly GCA_936446665.2). Classification (NCBI taxonomy): domain Eukaryota; kingdom Metazoa; phylum Arthropoda; class Insecta; order Lepidoptera; family Sesiidae; genus Synanthedon; species Synanthedon andrenaeformis. Next base: position 963,591 of record OW387786.2, on the reverse strand, counting down.
GTTACTACGTATAATAACATAATAGAATAATAATCTGTGACACCAACTATATATATACCACAAATTATAAAGACTTTGTTGTAGATGTTGTTTCACAAATATACACACTCGAAGTCTCGAATCGAAATAATGTGATGTCATGTAAAATAAAATAACAACACAGAGATTAGGGAGTGCGGTCATTATAAACTCATACTAGGCGACATGTCCCTAAGGGAAAAAGCCTTAAATAAAGATTAAAAAAAACTCATACTAGAGGCCATCGTAACCAAGTTGAAAAATACAAATCCCGGTTATGAAGTGTCATATGTCACTGTCATGTAAAGTCACAAATCAATCGGTGTTAGTTATGGTTGTTTATAATTTATTTATAATACATATAAGCACGAGAGTACTATATTCCTTGCATATAAGAGGTTTTTGTTTTACCTAAAAATAACCATTTTCCTTTTTTATTACATACCATAATTAAACTCAGTGTCGGTTGTGATTACGTGCTCATACTCAGGGAATCAGAATTTATCCCAGCCTCTGTACCACTACCATTACTACAGCTGAATAAATAAAATAAGACATCGGAATATCAATTATTTATTGCATTGCTCGTTGCTTACCATTATTGTGCATAAACATGGATTTATACTAGTGTTCCAATTCATGTTTAAGACTATTTTTTGACATGAACTTCATAACAGCTGCAAAGATATTTCTTCTGTTTTTACCCTCTACGTTAAGCGAAATTGATCCATACAAGGATGAGCCATATCGACCTCTAGGACCGCTGGTGAAGTGCAGTTTTCTTCCGCTAGAGTTTCTCGATTGCGACGAACCCTACGACCATAAAGGAAACCATACCGCTAGAGACGCCTTGGGTCATGGCTGTGTTAAATTTGGTGGAGTGCGCTATGAAGAAGTAGAGATAACAAAACTCACTTGTAAACCATTACCAGGCATCGAATGTTATGGCAGCAGGAGTTTCCTTAGGGACGGATTTCCATGTGTACGATATTCCGGACATTATTTTACCACAACTCTTATATATAGTATATTGTTGGGATTTCTCGGAATGGATCGGTTTTGTTTAGGTCAAACGGGTACAGCGGTGGGAAAGCTATTAACTTTAGGAGGTCTTGGTATTTGGTGGATAGTTGATGTTGTTTTATTAATAACCAATAGTTTGCATCCAGAAGACGGAAGTAACTGGAATCCTTATGTATAATTTTTGTTTTATGTGTGATTTGTAAATAAATATGATTGTTAAATTGAAACTTCTTTTATTTTATATGTGTAATATGAGTCATTCTGAATGTGTTTGTTGCTTTTTTATGCCCTAACTTCTGAGCCAATTTTGAAAGCCTAGCCACAACAGTCTTTAATAGACACTTTTTTTCTCGAGCATAAACTGCCCTATCTATACTATCAAGACTTTAGGGTGTTTTTCTCTTTCTTTAAGTGTTCGTTGTAAATAGATAACTGATTGTGTCTCCTTTTATCTGCACTATTATTATAAAGATTAAGTTTGTTAATCCTTTAGCTGACACAAAGAGTATATAATCACTACGTTTTATATTTATTAGACAATTTTTTTCGTGTCCATTTCGCCAGAGCTGTATATATACGTCAAATTCCTCTACTTCTATAAAGTTTATTTTTAAATCATTGCGTTGCTTTCGTTAAAAAAAATACGAGTCAAGTGCTAGGGGCACGACAACTCCTACAAAACAAAGTGGTTATAGGGCTAAAATTAAAAAGAAAATTTTGGTAATGGGTTACCCAAATAAACTCATAAAACTATTTTAAAAAAAAACATATTCTAATAGTTTAGATAGCTATGTTTTGTCAGTATCATAGTTTATTAGATATTTTATATCCATAAGGTTAAGCAGAAAATATTAAGATCCTTTGATTAAAGGAGCGAAAGCGACATTTCTGTTTTGGAAGCCACATATGCACCAGAATTATCTTTATATATGTACTTGTTGCTAAACCCATCGAAATAATATATCTTTTGCATTCAAGTTCGCTGGCTAAACCATAAGAGTAATAACTCGTAATATTTGTTCATATGGTTAGAATTTTAGGCTAACAAAGCTGCAGGCCTCATTTAGTTTAAAATAGAGACTATAAGGCTTATAAACAATAAAATCACTGGATCATGGGTGTGACCAATAACGAATATGACGAATGCCTAATGTGGTAAAAAGTGAATGTGACGAATGTCTCTAATTTCAAAACTTATAAAAACTAACAAATGTATGGCTAATCATTTCCTACAAATATATTGCCCCTATTCAAAGCTCTCTATCAACATATTATGGTGCTCAATAAATCATAACACTAAAGGAATATTCTATAGTTAGGTACCACATGGTAACCTTTGTTAGAAAAATGTAAAACATTTGGCACAATCTACTGCAGATATGGTTCGTCCATTTTTTAGATACAAAGATATTTGACTATGCTTGGGATGCAGGGCAGGGATTATAGATTGCAACGTAAATATTTAAGTTATAAAATCTATAGTTATTAGTTAGTTACTAGAAAGGTGTGTGTAACATATCTGTAATATTTTATTGATAGTGACAATATGAAGAGTGAATACAGGTGCTAAAATATATGTCCATTTGTACCAATTACAAATTTAAAAAATCAAAAATAGGAATTACAACTTTGGGGTAATAACCAGTTGCAAGTCAATTATATGAATCATAAAGGAAGAGATTTGTAAAAAAAATATTATAAAAGAAACAATATAGAAAATTTACATTATTTTTATTATTACTTAAGCCACCAGGGCTGAAGCAGTGCTTGATTCATACTTCCAGTTTGGTGGGAGTACACTCTTAGTCTTATAATAACGAGCCAATCTGTGGATACGGGACTCTACAAGAATAAGTCTGAATTTGCTGTCCTTATCCTTGCGGTTGCGTTCCAAGTGCTTCCTCATGGCCACAGCTTTCTTGATCAGATAGTAGAGGTCCTCAGGTAGATCAGGGGCGAGGCCCATGGCTTTCATGATGCGGAGGATCTTTTTGCCAGTGACAAATCTCACCTGAGCCACACCATGAGAATCTCTGAGCATTACACCTGACAGACAAAAGGTATTACATTAATTTCTTGGTATTTATATTTGGAACACAATTTTATAGAACATTTCAATTGATGTAAACCAGGACACCTTCAATGACTTCAATAATAAAAAAATGTTACTTATGAAACAAGTAACACAGAAGAGTGCAAGTGCTATCTCACCCCTATAGGATAAAGGAACATGAAAAAGCAACATAAAATCACACACTAAACCACAACAGATTAAGTGCCATAGGGATATTTGATAACTTCATTGTTGTAAGAGCCTAAACATTGATGGTGCTATAGGCAATAGCATTTCATCATAGAAAGATCTGTCGTTTTGTCATCTAGGAAGCATAAGAAGTTTAACAACCAAAAGAAAATATTACTGTGTAAATCCATTCGAAAAGGGAGTTTATAGTTTACAGTTTTACACATAATTATATGTTTAATTTCCAAAATAATTAACATTTTCCACAAGTATATTTGACAAGAAACCTGCAAGATGTAAGAGGATTACTCTCTAAGCGGAAGATTGTCTTTCCCTTGTGAGAACATAATATCTTGTAGTTACTTCCAATGAACATTATTATAATTATATGGTCCCCCGATACATTGATTTTTATTTAAATTAAATACTGACATTGCTTGAGTTATAGGCGATGGTAGCCATCTACTACCAAGTCGACCTTCACCCTTCCCTTCAGCCTGTTTGTCAACCTTAACATAGAAAAAACATTACTGAAACTGTAAGACCGATTCAGGAAGTTGACAGCTAACCTTCAAGACTAAAGGCACAGAGACACAGAAAGTGGTAAGCAAAAATATTTGTATTGAGAAAAACATCAATATTTTAATATTTAAGTAGTAACTTTAATAATTTGTGAAGATCAACACTAAAGACATTTTAAACATCCCCACAGTGCTGTTATTTTGAGCGGCATTTATTATTCATTTAAGGTTTAATATCACCGGACAGATTGGCAGTTCATTAAACACAAGACCTTGGTAGGTAGGTAATTATTACAAGAATATAACAACACATTACAAAAATAAAATCTATTAGGTTGTGATAATTATCTTGTATCGGCAAGTGACTTACCAATTTGAGAAGGGGTGAGACCCTTTTTGCCAAGCTTGAAAATCTGTTCTTTAACATCATCAGCGGTCAACTTTAACCACGTTGGGACACTGCGGCGATACGGCAGCGCAGACTGGGATATACCCTTACTGAAAGTAAAATATCACAATGTTATCCAAGCCATGTGGTCATAGTGATAACGCTTAGGTTATACGGCAAACACATTTTTTTTTAAGAATCTTCACAATACCACACTTAAAACAAATAATTAATATATTGAAATTATGTAGTGATATTAATATTACCCAGGTGCGTGCATACGACCCATTTTTGTGGGATTTTACGAAATCACCGAGCTGACAACGACAACAAGGAAATCAAAAAGATGGTGGCCGAAATTCATTCAATCAATTTCAATCGTCAATGCTCAAATTTAATTTGTTTCATTCACCATTCTTCCATTCAACATTGTAGACCATAGAGTGGCAACCGTCAAAGTGGCACAGATGAAGCACTAAATATGGTTCCATGGAGCATAGACACTATTATATTAGGGGTTAAAGTATGAAATTGCCGATTTGTACTGAAAAATAAAAATTCGTTTTTTTTTTAATTTAACATATTTATTTAATCAAAATAATTACCATTATTATCTATACATTGCTGCCATCTAATAGGAAGCTCATTTATGCCTTTGCGATAGAACTCTGGTGATCTAGATTCGACAAACTGTGTGAAAGCATTTTGCACTGCCTCCTGAGAAGAAAACTTTTTATCACGCAGAAAATTGTCCAAATCACGAAAAAAATGGTAGTCCGTTGGAGCAAGGTCTGGCGAATACGGAGGGTGACGAATGGTTTCTAATTGCAGTTCCTGTAGAGTTAAAACGGTTTCTCGTGCTGTATGAGGTCTCGCGTTATCATGGAGCAATAATGGTGAAGATCGATTCATAAGTCGGGGCTGTTTCACTGCTAGTTTCGCTATCATTGTTCGGAGTTCGGCGCAGTAGACATCTGCCGTTATTGCTTGACCAGATCGGAGAAAGCTATAGTGAATAACACCACGCTGAGACCACCAAACAGTTACCATTACCTTTTTATTGGTAAGCTTTGCTTTAGGACACTGTTGCGGCGTTTGACCTGGGGTCAGCCATTGCATTTTCCGCTTACGATTATCGTAAAGAATCCATTTTTCATCACATGTCACAATTCGATCCAATATTCCTTCATTTCTGTATCGATTCAACAAGGCAACGCAAGTTTCAACACGCGTTTCTTTCTGCAGATCAGTCAAATCATGAGGCACCCATTTTTCATATTTTTTTATTTTATTGATTTGACGCAAATGAGTCAATATTGTTGGTAAGGTAACGTTAAACCATGCCGCTAATTCCTGGGTAGTTTGGCTCGGATCGGCTTCCACCATCTCTTTCAAATCATTGTTATTCACCTGTGTGGGCGGCCTTCCACGTGGTTCGTTCTTCAAATCGAAGTTTCCATCACGAAAGCGTTTAAACCAAAATCGCACAGTGCGTTCATTAGCAGTCCCCTCTCCAAACGCAACATTAATATTGCGAGCTGTTTCTGCCGCGTTAGTTCCGCGTCGGAACTCGTATTCAAAAATCACACGAATTTTCGAAGTATCCATCTTTATTGTCTAAGCTGAATAAAAAAAACAACTGAAAGTTGATAATCGAATGTTGCACATTTTTTAAAAGAAGAACTACATAGGTACCGTATGAAAAAAGTTTCACTCAAAAATCTCAAACCATGAAGGTTCTATGTCAATTCGAAGTACCTATTACAATAAAACGGCAATTTCATACTTTAACCCCTATTATTTCGTAATAGACGAACATAAGAGTGCAAACGAGAACGGAGTATATATTAACTGTTCAAAAAAACTTGAGATTTTTGTTTCTGTAACTTACTCCACAGAATAAGTAACGTAGTGATTATATACTCTTTGAGAATAAGTCTACATGTACACTTGTACAGACTACTTCTACTTTCATGGTAGGTATAAATAAATTTCAAGATATCTCCAAGACCAATCGTAAACAACCATTCGTTTCATTTTATCAAAATCTATTAAAAATGGAGAATAAATACGGGATATCTGATGCAGAGTTTAACATAGTTAAACAGCAGGCTATTAAGCGTGCTGAAATGAGGAAAGAGTTTTTAAAACAAAGACAGAATCCTTGGAAACACGCTTCTGAAGCTGGATATGTGGTAAGTATAATTACGTAATTTATTTTTAAAATTTCTGTTTACTATATAAAAAATAGAATATATAAATGAAAATTAAAATATTGTTTTCAGTTTGACCCAGCGGTACAGCGGTTCTTATCCATGAAAGTGACTCAATTTGACCATTTTAAACCAAATCCCAGAAACAGCTTATTTGGCATATGTGTTGTTATTCTTCCTATGTTTGCCTATGGCTATATAGTTAACAAGGAGCGCACTACCCGCGAAGATAAGATTAGGAAAGGAGAGCTCCTCTACAGGGACAGACTATTCAAACTCATTTAATGAACTAAGCGAAATGTATGTAGCAAAAAAAATTGTATTATTTATGTTCATGCAATAAAAAAACCATCATAGCTAAAGCTTTTATTATTATTAAACGTAGATCCTAAAACACTGGGCATTTAAATTCTATTTTTGAACCACTCTTCTGTCATTAGCTGAAAATTATGATTTTTGTGTCATTATGTGTCAAATTAAACTTATGAATTGCTTAGAAGAGTTAAGTCCATAATAAATTAACGATGGCTGATAATTATGGGTTTTCTGAAATTGAATGCAAGATTATAAAGAGTCAAATTGAGCGCAGAAAGAAATGGAGAGAAGAGTTCTTGAAGCGTCGTACTGATCCAAAGATGCATGAATGCATGGCCGGTTATGTTGTTAGTTAACTTTTCCTTTTTTAATATTGGTTTCAATGAACATAATTGTTTACTACCAAGAACACAGAACTGACTGAAATTGAATAATCAATTGTATTCTAGAAACTAGCTAAAGGGCCATGCCAATAAGGATGGCAACATAAGAAGAAAGAAATAGTTAGTTCAGCACCGAGTTCCGCTAGCATTCAATATTATTACAACCTATCTAGTCTAATCTTACTTACAAATTTTAGAGAGCCTTCCTTAACCCTTTAACTGCTTGGTTTTGTAGTTGTTGTACCCCTAGTGCCTGACTCGTATTTTTTTTTAATTTTTGAAGAGAAAGCAACAATAAACATTATACAAGTAGACAAATTTCTCGTATTATATCCGGCGAAATGGACACGAAAACAATTGTCGGATAAATCCGACTCTGGCGCCTAAAGGGTTGTGTTAATTCTAAAAATGATATAACGGTTGCGTTATTCATAAAGTGAATGATACAAAATAAGAGTGATTGTGTATTTATGTTTAAATTTATATTTCCAGTTTGATCCGGCTATCCAAAGGTTTCTGTCTATGAAAACATGTCAGTTCGATTACTTCAAAGCTTGCAAAAGTACAGCTATAAGAGGTGTTCTGTTAATCACCCCAATGGTTCTCTATGGCTACATAGTTCATAAGCAAAGAACTCAATTTGAAAAAGATGTCCGATGTGGAAAAATCAAATACCGTGATAGATTGTTTAAATTAATTTAAATAATTGTTAATTTGAGACAAGTTTCCTTAAATGAAAATATTAGTTTACAGAATGTACTGAAATTAAACTACATATTATCTATGTGTTGGGTAATCTATATTATTAATTTTTACATACAATACCTACCATATGTTTAACTAAATCTTCTATATATATGAAAATCAATGTGTGTGTGTGTATGTTCCCTATGGACTCCTAAGCCGATTTCAGGAAATCTTCGGTCCCAACGGCTATACATATTAGAGCCCTACGTCACCGGCGACGTGGCCAACTATTAATATTGAAATGTATGGCAGTTAACGCACTTGGCGACGGTTTGGAAGCGCAGCCACCACTGTCGGCTTTGTGTGGAGTCTGGAGACTGGCGAGCCGACGACGTCGCCAGTGATAGCGACTCACTATCACTATCAATGCACACGAGTAACTGCATCTCACTCACTCAGTGTCCAACCGGTCGCCAAGACCATCGCATGACATGGATTTTCTTAATTTGTATCTTGTTTTGTCAATAATTCATCAAAAGATGATAATTCCAGTAGAGATCCGAATCAATGGTTTTTTCTTCTTGCTTTGAATTACTACACAATTTTTACTTAAATGTTTCATTCTAAATACTTTATAAAAATAAAAGCCTCCGTGAATACTAGATCACTAATTTAATTTTTAACAAAACGTTAAAAAAATAACATTTCGTTAATAACAAAGACATTATGCAATAAGGATACATTTTTAAACAACAATTTATCGATCATCCAAAGATTTGTCCCTGGTTATTACAGAATCTTCAAATTTGACCATGTATGTGGTTCCTTTGTGCCAATGGGCACTCACTTTGGCTGGCTGGAAAGGAAGATTATTATTAACGTTGAACAACTTCTTGGACACTTAGCTTTTATTTATAAGTAAATGTATGTATTATTAACTTTCATTAGTATCTAACTATAGTAATGCTAAAGAGACAACGCAAACAATGTAAACAAACCCAGCTCTCTGTCCTTTTCCCTAACACGAAACGGCCGGAGCTATCTGTTTCATAGTAAAGGAAGCCCTTGAAAGTTTGTTTGCATTCTTTGCGTTGTCTTGTTGGCCTTGCATTAAATAAATACTTTAAGGCGCAATTTCACCATAGTCTGTTAGTATTTGACATCGCTGTTAAGTCATTTAACAGACGTCTACAGTATGCAAGTGACAGCGTTAAATGACTTAACATTGATGTTAAATACTAACAGACTATGGTGAAATTGCGCCTTAATCTATAATTTAAGCTATCTTTATTAAATGTATATATAAAAATTTCGTGTCACGTTGTTTGTCCGAACCGAACTAAACTACTGAACCAATTTTTAATCAAATTTTGCACACTGATCCAACTTGATAGGATCTCAATTTATAGCCGTAATATTTTTTTACTGCAAATTATTTATTTATTATATGACAAAGAGTTATAATTATCTGAGTTCCATAAAATTCTATAAATACACTAAAATTACACTACTTTTTTAAATTGTGGTACAAAACAAAAGCCTGTCTTGTCTAAAATTCTGATTTTGGGTGTCTAAATTAGATTAAATTATAGCCATTATTTTGTATAGATGATCAAGTTTTTCACTATTGGGTGAAGCAACAAATTTAAGAGATTTAAATGAATGGATACATAATTCTACTTACAAATCCACTTCTTGTCAGGACTGCTTCTATGATGCCTGCATTGAATGTCGCACAATTCAACGAGCCCTTGTCCTTTGGGACACTTATAAACTTATTTACCTGGAAGACAAAATTGAGCTGTTCAGTAAGCAAATTCAGTATTCACAGATTCACAGCCCGTCTGGCACCGTGATTAAAGACTAGCTAGGGTCAGTTCTGGATTATACTGTTAGCCTATGTTACCCCCCTATACCTATAACATCATCTATCTCCCAGTAAAGTCCCGTCAAAATCGATCCAGCAGTTTCGGAGATTAGCCAGAACAGACAAAATTTTTAAAAATTAATTAATTAAATGCCATTAGTTTTTATTTCAATTTTAAATATAAAATTGCACTTGTGCAAAGTCAGGAGCGGGTCGCTACTAAAATATACATTTAGTAAAAAGTTGGTTTTGACTATAAACAGATACTTTAATTTTATTTTACGCAGACATTATTCAAATAAAAAAAATACTTACTAATGCATCCTTCTCAATAATGTAATATGTTTTCTCATCATCATTTGCATGTTCCAATTTATCCGCTTCTTTCCCAAACAATATCTAAAATTATATTTATTAATAATATACATATTAGCTAGATTTTTTTTTATCATGGTGGTAAAAATGGTTTTTTTTTTATGTTAAAGTCGACAGACAGGCTGACGGTCCACTTGATGGTAGGTGGCTACGGTCGCGTATAACACAAGCAATGCCACAGGTGCTGCCGACTACAGTAGGATTAAGGATAAGAGAAGGACTACACTAGGATTAAGGATAAGGACTACAGTAGGATTAAGGATAAGAGATAAGGACTACACTAGGATTAAGAATAAGGACTACAGTAGGATTACGGATAAGGACTACAGTGGGATTAAGGATAAGGACTACAGTAGGATTACGGGTAAGGACTACAGTGGGATTAAGGATAAGGACTACAGTAGGATTACGGATAAGGACTACAGTGGGATTAAGAATAAGGACTACAGTAGGATTACGGATAAGGACTACAGTGGGATTAAGGATAAGGACTACAGTAGGATTACGGATAAGGACTACAGTGGGATTAAGAATAAGGACTACAGTAGGATTACGGATAAGGACTACAGTGGGATTAAGGATAAGGACTACAGTAGGATTACGGATAAGGACTACAGTGGGATTAAGAATAAGGACTACAGTAGGATTACGGATAAGGACTACAGTGGGATTAAGGATAAGGACTACAGTAGGATTACGGATAAGAGATAAGGACATCAGTTGGATTACGGATAAGGACTACAGTAGGATTAAGGATAAGAGATAAGGACTACACTAGGATTAAGACTAAGGACTACAGTAGGATTACGGATAAGAGATAAGGACATCAGTTGTATTACGAATAAGGACTACAGTAGAATTAAGGATAAGAGATAAGGACTACACTAGGATTAAAGATAAGGGATAAGGACTAAAGTAGGATTAAGGGATAGGGAAATGGGCTCTGACATCCCTAATACCGAAACACAACATTTGTCAGCCAATGACCAAACGGGCTGCCTAAATGACTGTGAAAGGCAGTTTTCCCTGCCACTACTTTCCAAATCCAGACCAGAGCCAATTTTGAAACATTCAATTTCTAAAATTGACCACGCTGGGATTCGAACCAGGGCCCTCTGAAACATTAGGCCAACAACCTTAGCACTCATCCAACGGGCTCGTCAAAAATCTCTTAATCAAAGATGTCTTTATTTCAAATAAATATATTTTTTTTAATAATACCTTCCACAAAGTTGATTTGACAAAGAGTAACATATTTAAAAGTTTTATTTCACGTTTGCTATTTCTTTCTCGAACAAAATAAAGATCCAAGAGTCTTGTACCAACATCTTGGCCCATTTCTGACAACCTAAAATATTACAATGATAATTATTAAAAAAATATAGAAAACCAAAAAATATTTAGCATGTCACAATGAAAACAAAATTTGCCAGTTTAAATATATTGTGTACCTTATCTAAAGTATTTTATTTGTTTGGTATATTGTAAATGTAAAGGGACCTGAAAGGATCTAAGTATTTCATAAGTGAATAGCTATTGCACGCGACTTAGTCTGCATATCTTTATAAAATATAATCTACTAGCTGTTGCATGTGACTCCGTTCGTGTAACTTTATAAAATATAGCCTATGTTACTCGCTGATAATATAGCTTCCCAACAGTGAAAGAATTTTTCTAATCGGTCCAGTAGTTTTGGAGCCTATTCAATGCAAACAAACAAATAATCAAATCTTTCCTCTTTATAATATTAGTGTAGACGTATGGTAATGTAACTTTCTATATAATTTCTTTAAAATCAGTCTGGTAGTTTTTCGAGTTTATTCAAGCAAAAATACAAATCTCTTTATAGTATTAGTAAAGATTTATATGGTGTCCCTCTACTGAGTAATTTTCTGTCTTCTGTATAAGGAGTGCACTACCCTGGATAGTTAGATTGGCAGTACTTCCAACTTGAAAGATTTTTTTTATGTTAAGGTTGACAGACTGATAGGTCCACTTGATGGTAAGTAGCTACCATAGCCAAAAAAAAGCAACGCTATAGGTGTAAGAGTAAGGGATAGCGAAATAGGCTCTGGCATCCCTCACTCAGTGAAACAACAGCACAAACGCAGTTATCTCACAGAGGTCTTCTGAAAGGGGGTGGTTCCTAGCCAGAGGCCGCCCAAATGACTGCGAAACGCAGTATGCCCCGCCACTAACAGTATTCTCACATCACAGATTTTTTTTCACGATTTCCTTCATCTAGGTTTTCTATGTACAATAAAATAAAATTAAAAATATTTATCTATTTAAAAAAATTGTAGTACTTACTTATTCTGTAGTTCATTTATTGAATGCGAACGGCTTTGACAATATTGAACTATTTCGGAAAATAATAAAGCATAAAATGCTAAAGACACTTCCCCTTTTCCTTTGCTCAATGGTTTGTCAAGTATTGATGATTTTAGGCGATTAGAAGACATTATAATAAGTATTACAGTAATTTAAGATTTATATAAATAATGGAATAATGTTATTATTTTGAGATTCGAGTGAAAATGTTATATTTTAACGCAGAAACACATTCACACAACGGAAAATATTCAGTATTGCCAACTCGGCTATCTCAAAATATGCTAACAATAAGCTGGAGTCAAAAATGTGCCAATATATGCTAACTTGAAAATTTAAAATGCCAAGTGACACTTATAGAAAACAACAATATTTTAGTCATATGTAATATCGACGGATCCACCTGGTGGATAGAAGAGGAAAAATAAGTATCCATGGATCCATACATGGATTTAAGAGGAGATAAAGGTATCCATGGATCCATACGTGGATTTAAGAGGAGATAAAGGTATCCGCGGATCCACATGTGGAGCCAAGCGGTGGATCCAAGTGGAAGGAGCCAAAAAAAGTGCTAAAATAATTTTGAGTTGTAATACATTTATTGATTTATTAATGAAAATTATTGAAAAAATCGAAAATAACAAAAATTGGGCTCTGTTCACCCCTTGGTAGGGTTGCCAACTGCAAAAATAAAATACCAGTAAAACGATATACCCTCCGGCTGAAGCTGGCTGCGGTTTTTTTTATCGAATGAGATACAAAAATATAAAAAATGGAACTGGGAGCATATGCCCATCTAGTTTTCTGCATCAGGCTGAAGCTTGTATTCGAGTAATTTGGTCTCCAACGCAAATCCCATGTATGGCTTAGGGTCCAAATAACTCTATATTCTCTATGAAGAAGTAAACTCCCAAGTCTTCTCACTTCTGCTCGCATATATAAAAGAACTAGCGCCACGTACATAGTAAAAGAGGAACTAAAAATGCAAACAAAATGCGTAGCACCGTGAAGTACACGGGATAGATACTTAGAAGTCTTATAAAATTATGCTAAAAAAATGCTATATGCTAAATGCCGAAAAAATATGCTAAGCACGACAAAAATATGCCAAATTTAGCATATAATATGGTAAGTTGGCAACACTGAAAATATTAAATAAATCATATGATTGATGTTAAAGTATGAATGAATGATGTTGGAATGATGCATTAAACCAACATTAAACACAAATTCAACATGTATTCTATTCAGTGATTCAACCAATGAGTTATATTTATTTAGTCATTGGATTTAACGATAAAAAGCGAGAACCGTAAAGGGAGGATAAACTAGAGTTGTCATTAGAATAATAATAGTCGTGAAAATGAGACACATTTATGCTTTATTACCTATGAGGGAGCGAGACACATTATTAATTTTTTGTCTCTCTGCGTATGCGTTTCTATTGTTTGCCACACTTCAAAGTGTGGCACACAAATCTCTTGGTGAATATACGAGTACGTTTTATTTTGCCGATTTTCATACTTCAAGTAGTTTTCAAAGTTCCTAGGTATTGTGTTAGGTGTGGTACGTGTTGGTGAACGTGGTGAAAATGGTGAACTGTTCTATTTTAGGCTGTAAAAGCCAATCAGAGCGAATATGTTGAAAACATAAACTTTCATATGTAAGTACTTTATTTTTTGGTTAAATGCAATAATTTTTGCATGCATGTTCAGTAAACATCTAATTTATGTCTCGTTACACATTTAACAACTGTTTTAGATGATATTTTTACGATTTTTCGATCACAAAAGATCTTGTTTTGAGATTATAAACCGTACAAGTTGTGTAGCCATCTTAAATTATCGGTGACATTTAGCAATTACATGTAACCTAATATAGTAGGATTATACACATTTTAGGGATACCAGCGCATGAATATTTTTTTTCCCTAAATGTTGGGTAATGTTTAGTTTTACGCATTATATTAGCACTATGTGTTTTTGTTTCTGTAAGTAAATAGCGATTGCGTTTGGTTACAGTTTTCCTAAGGATCTTGGCTTGATGAAGAAATGGGTTGCTGCTACTGGTTGTCAAAATTGGAACCCTGAGTACACACGTATATGTTCGAAACATTTTGACTCACAGTGTTACCGGAAGATGAAAAAGTTAACAATTCTTCGACATTCTTCATTATATATGGTTTAGCGCGTACCCTTTGACTAAAACTCATGACATTTGTTTTAAGCAAATTAATTTTTAAATTATTGTTATTTAACCAAAATATAATCTTTCTTAAAGCAGCGTTATGTCATCATTATAGGTATCTTTGTCCCTGCATTTTATTATCATTGTGCTATGATCGGCAAAAAGACATATAGGATGTTCAACAGTTCTTGAACATTAGATTAGTACATTACCTCTTATTCCATCAATATTCGAGATTTTTCAAGAAGAATTGCATGGTCAAATGCTTCCGTCATATCCATGTATACAGCACATATTTGAGATTTAGTATCTACATTTGTCATAATTATATCTAAGAATTCAAAAAGTACCTCATTTATTGTTTTATTTTTCCTGTATCCTGTATGTTGTTCATTTGTTAATATATTAAACGTTTTCATGTAGTTTAAAAGTTAATAAAAATGAAAATATAAAAGTTATCATATAAATTGTTTTATTATTCATATTAAGTGAAATAACTACTACTGAACCGATTTTGATGCCGTTTTAAGTTTCAAAGAACAAGGTTTAACTTTAATACGGCTATGTAATACTTTTCACAGCAAAAAAATCTCTTCCCATGAGAAAAATTACGCGTTAGCAAAGTCACGGCCAAAAGCTAGTTACATAGTTAATACTATTTATGATTGTCATCAATGATGACCCATCATAATCCATATTTAATATAGCAAGAGTGAGTTTGTTTGCCATTCCGTCGCGTCGTATCGGAGTCAGAATGACTTGATTTTTTGAATAGGGATAATTGAAAGGTTGGAGAAAGAGGATACTTTTTACCACGGGAAAATGCGAGCGAAGCTGCGGGCAACAGCCAGTATTTAATAGTAATTTGATGTGATGATGATCAATGATGTAAGCTGTGTGATTTATAAACAGGGTAAGAAGTGTATGATGTGGCAACCCAAGAGTTCGTATGTACTGTGTCTCCATCCCTTTCCAGTGTACGCTCACCGCTTCTCTAGTTTATCCTCCGTCTACGGCGAGAACACATAGCAGCACAAGAACGCACAGAACTTTCCTTCATAAATAGAGTGGGCTCTAGTATGAGTTGAAAATGTCCGCAATCGGTAGCGAGAGCGTAAAATTTGTATGAAAAAATTGTAAATTGACAATTTAACATAAAAAATTTACGCTCTCGCTAGCGGGTATCATGAACTCTAGCTATAGCAAAGGAACACTATATTATAATTCATAGGTATATGTACCTATAATAAATATCAGTGTTTCCAACTGGGTATTATTAGGATTTCTGGTAAGGGAGCATCAACTCCATATCAACTATACATGAGAAATTGTCGGTTGGAAATATAAACAGGATGGGGTGTGGCGCTGTAGAAGCATTTTATCATATTTTATTTACGGTGGTTTCATGAACTATGCAACCAACCAATCATATTAAACACCAATGCTACACAAGCGCCATCCTAGCCAATTTATAAACCACTATTTAAAGGTTGTAACTTAATAGTTTTTCAGTATAATACCCATATAAATTAGTCCTCCTTACCCCTATTCTCATGTTTGTACTAATCCATAATTACATTATAAATGATTTCTGTATCTTAACTACTCAGCCGATCATCATGAAATTTTGCATAAGTACCTACACGTTATCCGGAATACCGGAAAGCGCATAAGGTACCTTTCATTCAGAAAATAAGTACTGTTTCCTAGGGATCATCTAAAAAAAATTATAAACTAACGCCTGGCCAAAGTGTTATAACAACAAGAGCTCAGGCGTTTATTGCTTAATATGTTTTATTTTTCAACGCGGACGAAGTCGCCGGCACTAGTTAGCTAGCTAGTGACTAATAAACGACAGAAGCTATCTACCATCAGCCTGCCTGTCAATTTTTACATAAAAAAAGGTTAGGTTCAGGTTTAGTGTATTAATTAAACAAATTTTAAATAATTAACAAAATCTTTAATTAAATTAAGCATTTACAATAACATTGTGATAAGTTATTTCCAACCAAAATTTGGCAAAAAATCAATTAAATTACTTTAACTTTACGGATACACTATATGTAGATGCAAGTTTCAAACTATGATTGACATAAAAAAATATTATACTTATACTTTGTCTATATTCTCCCCAAAATAGGTACCATAATTAAGTCTCCCAATATACGTGTTAATCATATTTTTTTTATTAAAAAATGTTACGAACCCCTGAAAGTTTGTTTACATTCTTTGCTTTGTATCCATTGCCTTCTTGCCCTGCTTTAGGTACCTATTTGCTTAAACACTCAATAATTTATTTTAATATAGAAAGGAGTTCATTTATCGTTTATCTTTCTCTTACATCATGGGAGAGCCACGAAAAAAATCAGAGTAGAAAGGAGGACTTACACACTACAAGTATAAATAATTTAAAACATAATTTATGTCACCATTTTGTAGATTCATAGGTTATAATATAACCTATTAATAAATCATACATCCATTACCACATTGAGTGTAGTGTCCACAGAACAAAATAATTAAAAAGGTTGAAATCGAAAAAAAAAAGCACTAATAATAATTATCCATAATCCTGAACGCGACCGCCAGGTTGAAAAAAAAAATGATCTAAATATTTCAGCATATGAAACATCAGGAGTATTGGGGTTACCCTTAAGGTGGAAACAAACAATCGGACGCGTACGGACGCGTCCGATTCAGACGCGGCTGACGGCAGCCGCGTCTGACAGGTATCTGAGGGCCTAGTGCGAGTTTTACTCGATCAAACACGTCGAACGCGTAAACGTCAATTTGTATGGGAATGAAGCAGATCTACACGTTAGCCACTAGGTGGCGCTGCTTCATTCCCATACAAATTGACGTTTACGCGTTCGACGTGTTTGATCGAGTAAAACTCGCACTAGGCCCTCTGGGGCCTTAGTCAAAGTAACATTTTAAAAACGATAACGAAGTTCGAAAGAATATAAAATGAATGGGATATATCATGTGATTTAGCGACGGCATAATAATATGTCAATCCTATAAATTTTATTATTTTTGAATGTTATCGTTTTAAATTTTCACTTTGACTAGGGCCTCTGGATTTGCATATATGGCTGTCGAATGCATCCGATAGTTTGTTTCTACCTTTACCGATGAAACATATGAAGTTTGTGACGTCATCAGTGAACTGAATAAAAGCTGACAAAGAGAAGCCAAATAAAACGGTTGAAGACAAATATATTCTGGCCTTTTAAATTAAACTGAAGAGATGTACTTAGATGAATCAAACTGGAACATCTGATTATACAAGTAGTTAATTGCTTTATTTTTTAATATGAATTAAAAAAGTTAACTAATAAATATAGGTATATATAATAATCTTTAATTTTAGGCTAGAAGCTACTGGTGACACATAATTGATACAATCTTGGATTGGATGGTGTTAGTTTTATAATTTCACACACTGTTTAGATTTGTTTATACAATTTTCATATTATCGCCACTTTTCATTGACATATCAATAAGTATTCCGTTGAAACTGAATAATTTTTAATGTTTTTCGGTTCCCTATACATAATATTGTAACAAATTATTAATAAAATTAAACTACAAATTGTAACAGGTACCACATGATTAATTTTACAATTAAGTGTTAGTATAAAATACAACTCAATCTGAAATTCAGATTCTATAAATTGTTAGTTAATTTTTAGTCCCTAAAGGCCTGTTTAGCGTGTTTTTATCTCATATCCGCCGCCGATATATTCAGAGGCACACGACTTTCTGAAGCATGAACCGTAGAACAAAATTTCCATTAACCTTGTATTGGTCGAGTTGAAATTTAATCTCATGCCTAAGTATAAACAAAGGCTTCATAAGGTTGATTTTGTGAGCATAAAAGGTTTGCTAAAAATGTTGTTACATTATCACTATAGTATATCATCTACCGACCGCTCATTTGAACATACCTCGCACAAAAAAAAAATTTACGTGTTTTACTTATGTGTTCTTTGGTTGTGAAACTACCTTAAAGTTAATTAGTTTAGTGGCATTGTATTACAAATATTAAAGGTCACAGAGTAATTAACCCAAACTGTAAAATAAACATTTGTATATGTAGAGTATTTTGGGCAAAAACTATTAAACAATAATTATTGCTATTCTATTTAAAAGGATGACATTGACTATTTTTTTTTTTATTTCAACGATGCGCCCGCGCTTTAGTTAGTTTTTTGAAAATCCCACACGAACCTGACATTTTTCCAGGATAAAGAGAGTACCCTATCCCATATTGTGTTCGTGCAGATAATAAATTATCTTTGTGCCAAATTTCATTTAAATTGGTTCAGCCGTCTTTATGTGATTGAGTAACAAACATCCAAATGTGCAAACTTAATTATAGTGATGCAGAATTGCATTTATAATATTAGTGACGCTCTTAATATAATATTTTATTTAATGGACCAACAGTCAACACACTGGACAGTAGTATTAACCAACAGTTAACACACTGGACAGTAGTATTAACAAACAGTTAATACATTGGACAGTAGAATTAACCAACAGTTAACACACTGGACAGTAGTATTAACTAACAGTTAACACACTGGACAGTAGTATTAACCAACAGTTAACACACTGGACAGTAGTATTAACAAACAGTTAATACATTGGACAGTAGAATTAACCAACAGTTAACACACTGGACAGTAGTATTAACTAACAGTTAACACACTGGACAGTAGTATTAACCAACAGTTAACACACTGGGCAGTAGTATTAACCAACAGTCAACACACTGGACAGTAGTATTAACCAACAGTTAAACACACTGGACAGTAGTATTAACAAACAGTTAATACATTGGACAGCAGAATTAACCAACAGTTAACACACTGGACAGTAGTATTAACTAACAATTAACACACTAGACAGTAGTATTAACTTAGAGCTCTCTTAGTTTATTTTAGTTATTTCCATTGTATTCTGTCATATGATAGGTATTGTGGGATATAAATTTAAAATTTGTGCTTCAGATGCGAGCTCTTAGTGCTTGGAAAATTAATATACTGTATTTTAACAGTACTTTTATCAAAACTTAATGAACCTACGTTCACAAGAGTATTGACAAATTTAAGAAAATTTGTGACTTTCATAATTTAAACTTAAAAAATATAAACGGTTAATTTATATACTACTAATTGTAAGTATAATAGGTTAGTAAACGTTTCATAGCAAATATCTATAAATAAATTCAAATCTTGAGTCTACTTTAGCTTAGAAAACAATCTTAATGGCAAAAATATGTATAAATGATTTTATAAAGAGATTTGTATTTTTGTTTGAATAAACTCAAAAACTATTCACCTATTTTAAAATTTATTTCACCCACGACCCCACCCATATAGAAGCTACATTATCAGCGAGTAAGGAACGTACCCATACTACGTGACCCATTTATTTACAATTTGTTAAACCCCCTCCCCCCTCCGTGACCACCCGCAGTATATGCTAAGACCTCCCCCACCTCCCCTTCTAGTTTTCACGTAGTAATTCATAAATATGGTTTTAAACTATGACTTTCAAAAAGATAGACGGGTTATACACCAACATAATAGTATTTTAAAGTGGCGCAAGAAGTACTCTATACGTACGTATAGTCGTTTATTTGTGACACTTTGCGCTAAATAGAGACAAATGATAGGGCATGCCTGTTGTTAGAAAGAGATAAATATACATCATTCGTTACGTATCGATTGCTGCTGAGCGCTCATTGGCGTGCCCAACTGAATGCACTCCGGGCAATTACCTGACTTTCATCTGGTCATTCTAGAGGGAGTACAACGTATCTATAAGTTTTAAAACATCTTAGGTTTTAAATCATTTTTTGCAAACAGAAAGTAAAAATAATAAGAATTTGGCTCATATTTGTCTTTATTAATACGGCACTTGCCGCGTGACGCTAAGAATGCGTGCATACCCTGTCACGTAGTATGAGTCCCTAACATAGGCTATATTTTATAAAGTTACGCGGACGAAGTCGTACGCAAGACCTAGTTATTTAATAATTTATTTTTAAATAAAGATTTATTTAAAGAGCAACTACAAAGGTTCTTCCCCACAGTACTAACTTAACAAACCGTTACTTTACTTATTTGATTTTGTTGGACGATATAATAATATATAAACACTTATAAAAAGAAATGTTTCATAAATTGGTGTTTTGTATCACTTGTTTTGTGTCAATTTCATCCTTTTTAATAATATTTAGCAAAACATCTCAATCCTGTCCACAAATCCTTATCCACAATTTAATATAAAATATTATCCTTATATTACACAATCTATGCTACAAGTATTTACATGTTTGTCTAGCAGCACGTTGACTGGACCGTTTCTGCTTCGAGAAGATTGAAATCCATTCCATTGGGACGGTTAAAGCCAGTTTTTATCCCATCCCATCCGTCCTCTACTTTGTATTCTCCAGTTTGTATACGATTGTACACCTCTTGAGCAACCAGAACAAATGCCTCTTCAACGTTTACGCCGATTTTCGCAGAAGTCTCTACGTGATGTAGGCCTGGAAAAGGAACATTTTATATACTTTATATAAAATATAAATTTGTGTATTTATATAACTATTGGATTAATAAGGGATTAGGAAAAGATAGGCAAATAGACTCTGGAATCCCTTACTCGCTCACCAAAATGCGATAACACACATGTCTTCCCCGGTCACTACCTAATACAAAATCAATCTATAAAAATGGATATATATACCTATAATTGAAGTGTGTATTATTTAGAAATAGTCTCTTCTTAAGATTATATAGTTTAAACACATGTGACAAAATGTATTTTTTTTGTCAGTGCGTTATTTTAATTTTATAAACATTATTTTAAATTTATCAATAGACGGCCCAGACAAAGCTGCAGCACAACAAAATTTAATTGTTAAATAAATGACCAACATTATTGAAAACTGTTACTGTGTTATTAATAAACATGGACTAACTTAGGATTAACTTTAGTCCAAGGTCTAACGGGGTACTAGAGCAAATCGGTATTAATAATGAACACACAAATTAGAAATTTAATAAATGTTTCTGTCTCATCTTTTTGTCACACTATTCGTCATAATTAGATAAATATGTATTCAGATGAGTCACAATATTTGGAATTTCAAGAATCACCCGAATATAATTTTAGAAGATTAAGACGTTTCAATTTAGAAGTGTGTTAATATAAACTAGTTAAGTAGCACCTGTAGGGTTGCTTGTGTTATGGGCAGAAAAAACTAAACTGTATATTGATTGCCTAATATGGCTACTGGGGCCATTAGCTTTTAATACAGAAACATGCAATATTTTCACCTTGAATGGGCACAAAAAATATAAAACATTCAAATGTATGCACATTTTTATCACTATTCCAAATGTTATTCACAACAACTACAAGGTTAGCACAATAACTACAGATGATTATAAATTATCTCAATACATAACAGATTTTTCACAAAATATTCAATCAGTAGAATTTTCGTCAAAATGTTTGAATCTAGTAGTAGAGTTGGATAAATTATGGCGCCCTCATAATCTTCCAGTACAATTTTTTTAAATTTGTTTATCAAAAACATTTTCTGTCTAGTTGCAGTACATACAGAGGACCACTCAAATAACAGCACATGTGCTGTATCAGCTAATAACACATGAGTAAGGTATGCCAGAACCCAATCCACTGTCTTTTACTCTATATATTCCTAATTCCTCCATAAACCTTGTTAAAGGTTTATGTTTCATTGACTCACTGCAACATCCCTTATGTTGCACTGGTATATCTATAATGTATTATGCATATTATGCAACATCCTATCTAATGATCTGTTGATCACACATCACTTGCAGATAATATAATTTTTTTGTAAACAATAAAGAGTTTTATCTGAACTATAAATTCTATTGTATTATCCCTCTTTCCTTATTCAAGTAGGCAGATACAGGGAAATGGACTAAGGCATCCCTTAACTACTCACTGAAACATAAAAGCACACGTGCTGTTATATTACGGTGGTCTTCTGTAAGAGGCCACCCCCTTACAGTCGCCAGACGGGCTGCCCAAATGACTGCGAAATGCAGTCTGCCCAGCCACTATTTTCCTCGCCCATACCAGAGATAAGTTTGAAAAGTTGGTTTCGAAAGTTGACCCTGCCGGGAATTGAACCCGGGACCCCAAAAACAGAGTTAAGGTAAGCACCCGAAGCACTCATTCATTGGGCTTGTCAATCTACCAATCTACAATATCTACCATTAAAAAATTAATATAAAAAGTATATTACATACTATTTGCATTTACATAAGAAAGTTTGCAAATACCGAGCACACTTAACTAGAGAAATTGCAATTAATCACATTATGCACCAGCAATAAACTTATTAATAGGCTAATTGACTGATCTATGTATGAATCATATCAGATTATTCGACGGGGTTTATGGAGATTACATGAAGTAGTTATTTCTATTTCTAATGGTAATTAAATATTATTTCTAATTAAACAAAAGAATGGTATGGTTCTGTGATGTCATAAAAGAACTATCCAATAAATTAAAAAGGTTTTCCATAACATGGGGCCAACTAAAAAACATCCATTATTTTATTCAAATTTTTTTCGACTAAAATAATGAAATCAATGTCTATTATTATACATTACTTTCACACAGTCAAATGGCCTACTTACTTATAAATATCAATTATTGAGTGTCAAATAGCATAATTACAAAAAATTTATTATTGTAAACAGACACATTTTAATATACTTATTAGTTAATTACAGATAATTAACTAATTTATTCTCCTGGCAAATATCTTTATCACTTTACGATAATGAGTCCTATATTTTTATAGGTAGTTAGTACTGAAGTCAGTTGTATTGTTGTAAGTTCGTTAATTTATTATTGACCGCAGTAGGATAGTAGAACTTTTTGAGATCCAAAAAGATAGTATCTACAGTTTATATAAAGTGAACAAGCCATGACTATCAAACTATTAACTATTTTAAAAATTCAGATACTTTTAGATACCCCAACGCATCATCATGACTCTGACTATAATATCATAAATGAGAAAGTGAGTTTGTTTCTTACGCTTTCATGCCTTAACTACTCAACTGATCATCAAAAAAATTTGCATATACATTGTAAGGGATACAGAAAAGGACACAGGGTTTTCATCAAATCATACAACTTCCATCAAAGAAAATTCAATATTTCTAAATCTAGCTTAAAGCGCTGCTACTGTTCCAGTAGTTACTACTACACCTGGAATTTTTGCTAATTGGTAAGCATTAAATATAATAATTAATCAGTTGAAGAATTTTAGTACTGTATTTTGGTTTGCCAATGGCAGTGCTCACAGTATTTCATATCCTGTACACCTAATTTGGTGGCAGTAACCAGTTACCACCCTCTTACATGTGCATTATGTTTTAATAAGTGAGAGTTTCGGTCAGAGTCCATTTTCTTGTTCCTGTATCCTACAAATGTGTGCAAATATTACACTCACTTATCACATGTCCAAACAAGGCAATGTCATCCACGCTTAGATAACAGTCATGTTTACATGATTTTGTTTAAAAAAAAACATCAAGTCTATCCCATTTAGGTAGTAATATGGTTATAAGTTAATTTTGTAACATGTTGTGAATCTGGTTATAGATGATGCAATTGAAAAATTACAATAGCTGATGATAAAAAAAACTAATTCAGGACTTTATACTAATAACTCAATTAGGTAACTCATGTTAGGGTTTAGTTAAATTAGGGTATTAATAAAAAAAATCTTACCATTTTCTTCAGCAAACATCCTAGCCTCTTCACACGTAACTTCCCTTCTTGCGCCGTTCTTGTTATCTGTTCCAACTAAGTCTACTTTACACCCTACCAATGCAAAAACAGGCCTATGTGGCTCTATATGCCTCTTTGCTTCCATCATCCATAATGGTATATGTTCGAAACTTGATCTGTTGCAAACATCATACACTAGCAGTGCACCAACAGAGTTTCTGTAGTAAGATTTCGTTATAGATCTGAATCTCTCCTGGCCAGCTGTGTCCCACAGTTGCAGCTTGATTCTTGTACCATCTTTCACTTCAATGATTCTCGCGAAAAAGTCCACTCCCACAGTTGGATCGGATAACTGAAACATATTGCGTAGTTCAATTTCACATTACAAAAAGGAACTTCAAAACAATACGAAGATTATAAATAAATACCTCAGCGAATTTACCATCTGTAAAATATTTTAAAAGGGAACTTTTCCCTACAGTGCTATCGCCTATCAGTATGAGCCTGAATTGGTAATCGAATATAGGATCGACCATTTTAACACTTCCTGAATTACATCAAATTTTAATAGCAACAAAGAATTTGTCAAGGAAAATTGCGTATTACGACACAATCACAAATCACAATATCACAAACACACACACACACGCAATCAACACACAATACAAAAATGACAAATGACAAATAAGTAGTAAATTGAATGAATGAAATGAATGACTGAACTGTCTGAACTGAAGTGTCTTTTTTGGAATTTTATGGCCTGGTAACTAGACCTTTAAGCCAAGCTTAGTTTTGTGCTTAGAGCTTGCTTGCTTATATAAACTCTATGGCTTAGAGTCTCATAATGAGTCACTGAGTGTAGTTTATCGATTGTCTATGCCAATAATCTATGCTTATTAATGTATTGTCTTGGTATTGTCACTCAATTAATTGTCTGTTATGTATCGTATATTTAACTACTATTTTAGCTGAATAAAGCCAATTATCTATCAATAATCTATTGGATTGGTTATTATTTAACATAATATAGAGCAGAAAATAAAATAAATAATATATGCCACTGGACAGGCTGCTGTCAAATTATTTTTATGCCTATTTGAAAAACGCCATTCAGGCGCTGTAGGCTATGGAGCGAAAGTACAATGAACTAAAATTAGTCATGCAATAATTAAAATTGTCCATAGAACAGAATACACATTTCCTCATGTTTCAAAACTCAAACGGACACAAATAAGACTTAAACATTCCCTAAAGTGCGTTCCATAATTCGATGGAGTAATTTGACATTTCCTGGGCAGGCTGGCGCAACTCAAAGGAAAGAAAATGATGTATGAAACAGGTGGATTGGGTAATGCCGGAATAACCCGACTAAGTCAAGGCGATTGCGAAACCCATTAAGTTATTAGACATCACCGATTCTCTAATTTGGCCGTATTATACATCAAAACCACAATAAACCTGTATGTATAAGTTACTCTATGCAATAAGTAACTTGAGTTCAGTTCTTTTTTTGTACCCACGCACTAATGTGTTGCTCCAAGTTTTGTTATTGATTTATTATTATTATATCGTTGATCTCCACATTTTATCGATTACACGTTATCTCAGTAAAACTTTATAATATTGTGCATCTTGTGGTGATTTAAGTGTTAAGATCAGTGGTCTAATCGGTGATTTTAGCCAGCTAATAAGCAAAATTTTTATTGTTTACAATCGATCAATTTACCCACGTATCTATTATTTTGTTCGAGCGCCTGTGGGAAAATAATAGCAGCATTGCTCAGAATCACCAATCACTATTGATAAAATTGATCAGGCACAAATAAAATGCATGAATGTGAAACAACTTGCGGAGGCTGTCATAAAGCTATAGACTCGAGGCAATTTATGAAATGTCATCTGTGCAAGTGCGGATATCACTATCAATGTCTTAACATGGTCAAGAAACAATTTCTGGCTTTGACTTCCGACTGTCGTGAGTCGTGGACATGCCCGTCCTGTAACAATATCTCTCGACGTCAGAAATCGGCCGAACGCTTTGCGATGCGCCGTGAACTTGAGTCACCTATGTCTGAAACGATCAATATGTCCTATGAACCCACCGATTTTGTTAACTTATGCGTGCCTTCGAAAGCTCAGTTGGCTGATGACACTGTGACCATGGACAAAATCAGCACCCTCCTGGATGACAAACTAAGTGCCTCGTTGACTGCTTTGATGGAGAATTTTCGGGTTGCCTTAAAAGAAGACATCTTAAATATGATCAGGCACGAAATTCAATCGGAGGTTCAGACACTAAAGAACGAATTCACAAGAACAACCGATTTCATCTGCGCTGAACAGAGTACGCTTAAACAGGCTATTGAGTCGAAGAATAATATTATTAAGAATTTGGAAACTGAGAATATTCGTCTTCAGTCGGATTTAAACAAGCTGAACAATAGATTATGCTCTGTGGAGAAAATATCACGCAGTTGTAACGTTGAATTGCAATCTGTTTCTGAATCCCGAAACGAGAATGTTGTCAGTCTATTTAAGAAATTATGTGATACAGTGAATTTGCAGATTGCTGACGTCAATATACTTGCTTGTCGCAGAGTTGCTAAAATGAATGCTTCTTCCTCTAGACCACGTAATATACTAATCTCATTAGCCAGTTCCCGACTTCGTGATGAGGTGCTATCTGCTGTGCATCGATACAACAAAACTCACGTTAATGATGCACTCAATACGTCCCACTTGGGTTTGGGCGGTAATATACGCAGGATCTTTGTATCGGAACATCTTTCTCTCGAGCAGAAGTCTCTTCATGCGGCGACAAGGCTCGAGGCTAAGGCTAAGAATTACAAATATGTATGGGTGAAGTACGGACTAATATATGTGCGCAAAGATGAATCCGCCAGAGCGATCATGGTTAAAAATATACAAACTTTGAATGGACTGTAACAGACTTTTAATTACTATAAGATCTTTTGTGTTTTTGTTGCTTGGTCTTGCAATTTATTTTAATTTTAATCACAAATCATGACCACTATTTTCTATCAAAACTTAGGAAGAGCCAAATCTAAAACTACAGAAATCCATTTAAACTTGCTTAGTTCAGACTTTGATATTATTTGTTTAATTGAAACTAACTTTGATGCCAGTGTCTATGACAGAGAAGCAATTGATGAGCGGTACAATGTTTTTAGAAGGGATCGTCATGACACCTCATCAATTAAAACCGCTGGTGGAGGAATTCTTATTGCAACTAAAAAACACCTCAATGTAACCCGTCTGCTGTCCTACGAATCGAAGGTTGAGGATCTCTGGTTGGCTATTGATGGTGACAACCGTACTCTCATTCTTTGCCTTTGTTACCTACCGCCTGACCTGCCGATTGTTGACGTAGCCTCCTTTCACTACAACTGTCAGAAGGTAATTCTCGACTCGTCATCCAATGTTGACTTTGTGGTTCTTGGTGATTTCAACACACCAAATATTACCTGGGTAAGTGTCGATAGTTCTAATATCATGACTCCCTCTAATCCACGAGACAGGAGAGCTATTCTCCTCGTCGAAACGTTGAATATATGTAATTTAGCGCAATTTAATCATATACCTAACCTCAATGACCGTTACCTAGATCTCGTACTCGCCAGTCTCCGATCGATTTCCATATCTATTGCTGATCCAGTATGTAACCTCGATAAGCATCACTTGGCTTACTTGATCGATATTCCTGAACTGAAGTGCGTCAAATCTGTTAAACCCAACATTTCAAAACGACTCAATTTCTACAAATGTAACTTCGATAAAATTAAACAGGAACTGAAACAGATTAACTGGTATGACCTTTTGCTTGGTGAAGATGTTGATGAATTAACTACAATTTTTTACAGTGAGTTAAATCGTGTAATTCATAAACACACACCTATATCTAAAAAAACACTTAAATATCCTATATGGTACAGTACGGCTCTTGTTAGATGTATTGAGGAAAAAAATAAATACCACAAACTTTATAAGAAATATGGCAACCCTCGTGACTACGATACATATTCTTTACTTCGCACTAGATGCAAGACTCTCCAGCGTCAATGTCACAAAAATTACATATCATCTGTAGAGGACTCCTTACATGACAATATAAAAACATTTTGGACGTACATAAATGGCAGAAAGGATAGGGTCTCCATACCTGTAAAAATGCACTATAATGAAAAGTTGTCCTCTGAAGCCTTTGACACATGTGAACTTTTTTCCGAGTACTTCAGTTCTGTTGTTGGTGAGGTTCATTCGGACACAAACCTTCCATTGCCAAATATAAATGTTATGTTTGCTGATACACTTTCCAACTTTGAAGTTGACAAGGACACGGTCTTAGCTAAACTCAGTAAACTTAATATATACAAAGGTGCCGGCCCTGATGGTATACCCCCTATTGTCTATAAAACGTGTGCTCGTGAACTATGTGTACCGCTAACATTTCTGTACAAAATATCCATTAAAACGGGTGTTTTCCCGGCATGCTGGAAATCGGCTTATGTAATACCAATCTTCAAAAACGGTGATAAATCTAGCTGCTCAAATTATAGACCTATCAGTATCCTGTCCTGCCCGGCTAAGGTACTCGAATCTATTGCTTATGCACCGATATATAGCCATTTTAAGCAATTCTTGTCAGAAAGGCAGCACGGTTTTGTTAAAAACAGGTCCACATTGACTAATTTGCTTGAATATAAAAATTATCTATGTGGTGTATTCGCTGCTGGGGGTCAAGTTGATGCTATTTACACCGATTTCAGCAAGGCTTTCGATAGAGTTAATCATATTCTGCTTGAGCACAAATTGGAACAGTATGGCTTTCACGGTAATCTCTTACGCTGGATTGCATCTTATCTAAGTAACAGAAGCCAGTTAGTTGCGTTGAAAGGTTTTGTTTCATCGCCCAAACCGGTCCTCTCCGGAGTGCCCCAAGGATCACTGTTGGGACCACTTTTATTTGTCATTTTCATAAATGATCTGGTTGGACATTTTCAATCTTCCTGTCTCCTTTACGCTGATGATCTGAAACTGTTTACGTCTATTAATAACCAGAATGACTGTGTTACTCTTCAGAGGGATCTTGATGTTTTGGCCGATTGGTGCATGGCAAACAGGATGGCCCTGAATGTTGATAAATGTCAAATTATCACATTTACAAGTAAATTTCACAGAATTAAAAGTAATTATCATATTCAAGATTATGCATTGAGACGCGTATTTGTGATTAGAGATTTAGGCATTCTCTTTGACGAAAAACTTACATTTAGAGATCATTATGATTACATTGTCAGTAGATGCAACAAATTATTAGGCTTTGTCATAAGGTCCACTAAGCAATTCAAAAAGCCAGCTTCCACTCTTTCCTTGTTTTGTGCTTTGGTGAGAAGTGTTCTGGAGTACTGCTGCCCAGTTTGGTCTCCCTTCTATGCTATTCACATTAATAGGATTGAGTCCCTGCAGAAAAAACTTCTAAAAATAATTTCATATAGAAATGGACTGGGTCGTACACTCAACAAATATACTGATCGCCTTCGGAGTTTTGGTTTGTTATCTCTGGAAGATCGGCGAAGGAGGTATGATATCATTTGTCTTCATAAAATATTACACTCATCCTGGGATTGTCCGAGTCTTCTCTCCGCGATTAAGATCAAAATTAAATATAGATCACGTTCTCCCCATGCTGGTCCCTTTTCCATTGAAGCATATAAAAACAACACATCCTATTATAATCCCTTGGTCAGGATGTGTCGAAGTTATAATGATATGGTAATCGGGTGTGAGGACGTTTTTGATATATTTGACAGCAGGTTTTCTCGTGTCAAAAATAGATTAAGACTGATATTTAAATAGAAAATAAGAAAATGTTATTAATTAAGAACTAATTAAGTAGTTAAGACATGTATTAATAACCATTAGTAGTTAAGTTAATTTAAACATGTTAAGTACACTGTTTAGGAGTGCAATTTAGATTAGTCAATACACTTGTTATTTATAATTATCATGTATATAATTGTATTCTGTTTGTGTACTTCATCAAATAAATAAATAAATAAATAAACCATCGGCGGCCATATTGATGTGTTGCAATATGGCGTCTTTCATTTCAACTGCTTTGTTTGTTTGTTGTTTATTTTCGGATTTTTCGGCAAGCAGAGTATTGATTTTTATAAAACTTGCCAAAATTTTAGTGTTTAAATACTCTTTCTTCGTAGTGTTATATTTGGTGTATCGTGTTTAGTGTTCTAGATGCCGAAAGTAAGCTGCGAAATATGTGGCCTAAGAACGAGTCGCATTGATAATAAAAAACGAATATTTTTGGCCCAATTCCCGCTGGATGAAGATAGGTTAGTACATATTATATCTTGCTGCTGTTCTAAAACCATGTATAATATAGTTTATTGGGAGTTTAGTTCAAATTTTCGAATAAAATTGTGTTGCATATGTGTTGCATGTAAAATGTAAACAATAGTGCAGTGCCATTTTTTATCGACAATCGGCAAAAATTTCTTTTTGATTTTATTGCACTGAATGATAAGAAATGAACACATGCATACACCCCAATGTACCAATTGGTTTGTTTTAGTTTTATTTTGCCTTTCTTTTTATTTATATGTATATTTAACTAAAAAATAACATTTATTATTCATTTACTTTCTAGGTGCAGGCAAGACTTTGAAAAGAAAAAAACAACAAATGAAATGCTGTTCCATGTATCGGAATCTCTGCCAATCCATTGAACGATGAAGTTTTCAGTGAACTCCCTCTCCATATTGCTAAAAATGCTGTAAGAGATGAACTCATGCATACACCCCAATGTACCATTTGGTTTGTTTTAGTTTTATTTTGCCTTTATTTTTTTATTTATATATTTAACTAAAAATAACATTCAATATTCATTTACTTTCTAGGTGCAGGCAAGACTGAAAAGAAAAAAAAAACAGCTGTACATACAACAAATGAAATGCTGTTCCATGTATCGGAATCTCTGCCAATCCATTGAACGATGAAGTTTTCAGTGAACTCCCTCTCCATATTGCTAAAAATCCTGTACAAACAACAAATGAAATGCTGTTCCATGTATCGTTCCAATCCATTGAATTACTTTATGAAATTATTATTACGTTATACATGACATAATCCAATTTTTATGTGTGTTACAGAACCTTCAACGTCGACCTTGGATACTGCCGTAATTAACTTAAAAAATAAATAGATCCTGCAGTCCTCAAAGATTTTATGTGAAGTTACTCTTGTGGCTAGGGAGCTGGGTGCCAAAATTTCTATATGATTTGTTCGTGTTAGGATGATGTACCATAAAAAAACATTAAGGACCGCGTCTGCCACCATGACAGCCCTGCGTTGTCAATTGAACGACGAACTAATCTCCTGGTATCAGTAATCCGGTTGTTCACGTCACTCGAACTGTTGAGCCTCCTCTTGTATCAGTAGTTCGGCGCTGGTGCTTTGTTTTCTAAGGTACTGTATGTACACATAAGGCTCTTATAATAATATCAAGGAACTTCAATAAGTGTCCATTATTCAACCTCTTTATTTAATTAGCCACTTGTTATCAATGTATTTTGTAGAGATTCCTTGTGCATCAAATGCTCTAAGTATGGCCATATCGATTGACAGTGTAACTCTTCCTAGCATTTGATTTACAATTTGATATATCTTTTTTATATTTTTAAAGTTATTATTAATATACATATTTATTCCTCTTATCTTACTTCGAAATGTAAAACAATCGTCATGTGTGTACATACATCAGTACTTTAGAAAACAAAAGTTTTTCACCAGCGCCGAACTACTGATACAAAAGGGGGCTCAACAGTCCGGGTGAGGTGTACAACCGTACTACTGATACCAGGCGGAACAAATCATATACCAAAATGGCACCCAGCTAACCATTGTTTTTTTCGTTCACTGCTTCTCTGCTACTCCGTCAGTCGGCGATAACCGTAAACTGTATGATAGTAATAAAGCGATGATTGTAATTATTTGTTTTTTTATTTGTCAATAAATAATATTTAAAATTATGTAAGGCCTTTTTTGGGATTTTCATAAAACCATAGACTATAGAGTCAATTATACTATCGACCTTATTTATCGTAACAATAGCACATCCTTATTTTTATGTTCGTTATGTTGGCAGCATCGTACTTGTTAATTTTGGTTAGGTTGGTATTGGAGCAGTCCATCTTTGTCATAGAACAGTGGATTTCATTTTCATTGTATGGGAGTCCCGTCTCTTAAAACGTAGTGATTATATACTCTTTGGTTTGTTGTTTATTTTCGGATTTTTCGGCAAGCAGAGTATTGATTTTTATAAAACTTGCCAAAATTTTAGTGTTTAAATACTCTTTCTTCGTAGTGTTATATTTGGTGTATCGTGTTTAGTGTTCTAGATGCCTAAAGTAAGCTGCGAAATATGTGGCCTAAGAACGAGTCGCATTGATAATAAAAAACGAATATTTTTGGCCCAATTCCCGCTGGATGAAGATAGGTTAGTACATATTATATCTTGTTGCTGTTCTAAAACCATGTATAATATAGTTTATTGGGAGTTTAGTTCAAATTTTCGAATAAAATGTGTTGCATGTAAAATGTAAACAATAGTGCAGTGCCATTTTTTATCGACAATCGGCAAAAATTTCTTTTTGATTTTATTGCACTGAATGATAAGAAATGAACACATGCATACACCCCAATGTACCAATTGGTTTGTTTTAGTTTTATTTTGCCTTTCTTTTTTATTTATATGTATATTTAACTAAAAAATAACATTTATTATTCATTTACTTTCTAGATGCAGGCAAGACTTTGAAAAGAAAAAAACAACAAATGAAATGCTGTTCCATGTATCGGAATCTCTGCCAATCCATTGAACGATGAAGTTTTCAGTGAACTCCCTCTCCATATTGCTAAAAATCCTGTACAAACAACAAATGAAATGCTGTTCCATGTATCGTTCCAATCCATTGAATTACTTTATGAAATTATTATTACGTTATACATGACATAATCCAATTTTTATGTGTGTTACAGAACCTTCAACGTCGACCTTGGATACTGCCGTAATTAACTTAAAAAATAAATAGATCCTGCAGTCCTCAAAGATTTTATGTGAAGTTACTCTTGTGGCTAGGGAGCTGGGTGCCAAAATTTCTATATGATTTGTTCGTGTTAGGATGATGTACCATAAAAAAACATTAAGGACCGCGTCTGCCACCATGACAGCCTTGCGTTGTCAATTGAACGACGAACTAATCTCCTGGTATCAGTAATCCGGTTGTTCACGTCACTCGAACTGTTGTATCAGTAGTTCGGCGCTGGTGCTTTGTTTTCTAAGGTACTGTATGTACACATAAGGCTCTTATAATAATATCAAGGAACTTCAATAAGTGTCCATTATTCAACCTCTTTATTTAATTAGCCACTTGTTATCAATGTATTTTGTAGAGATTCCATGTGCATCAAATGCTCTAAGTATGGCCATATCGATTGACAGTGTAACTCTTCCTAGCATTTGATTTACAATTTGATATATCTTTTTTATATTTTTAAAGTTATTATTAATATACATATTTATTCCTCTTATCTTACTTCGAAATGTAAAACAATCGTCATGTGTGTACATACATCAGTACTTTAGAAAACAAAAGTTTTTCACCAGCGCCGAACTACTGATACAAAAGGGGGCTCAACAGTCCGGGTGAGGTGTACAACCGTACTGTACTACTGATACCAGGCGGAACAAATCATATACCAAAATGGCACCCAGCTAACCATTGTTTTTTTCGTTCACTGCTTCTCTGCTACTCCGTCAGTCGGCGATAACCGTAAACTGTATGATAGTAATAAAGCGATGATTGTAATTATTTGTTTTTTTATTTGTCAATAAATAATATTTAAAATTATGTAAGGCCTTTTTTTGGGATTTTCATAAAACCATAGACTATAGAGTCAATTATACTATCGACCTTATTTATCGTAACAATAGCACATCCTTATTTTTATGTTCGTTATGTTGGCAGCATCGTACTTGTTAATTTTGGTTAGGTTGGTATTGGAGCAGTCCATCTTTGTCATAGAACAGTGGATTTCATTTTCATTGTATGGGAGTCCCGTCTCTTAAAACGTAGTGATTATATACTCTTTGTTTCCTGGGTTGCAGGTTTCGTCACATTACTCCATCGAATTATGGAACTAGAAGATATAAAACAATTTCTAGATTGTAAATAAAAGAATAAATAATTGAAAAACTCCAATGAAAAAAAATCCACGTATTAACTTTTTAATTTGCTAAATGTTCATTTCTTTATTTTCAAATTATTTGTTTATTACTGATTTGTTAACTATAAAAAATAACGAATATGTGCTAGATTCATATCCATGCATATTATTTATAATTTATTTATGATTATTTATTATCTTTACAGAATATTATTTTTTAGGGGTTTTTTGATTTTAGCTTTAGTAAATATTTTTGAGAGTTGGTAGCACTGACTAAAAGTCAGTTGAGTTGGTTGCGTGAGTAGCTGCGGCGAATCTTTTCTGCATATGTATCTAAATAAAAGATATAGTTAATATTGTTTTAAACTTATTACGTAGAAGTTTCAATAAGTAAATAGTGAATAAATTATAATGTCAATAAGAATCTGAAAGAAAAAAATCTGTTATAACCTAGGCGGCACCCCTTTTGTTTGTTTGACGATGGTTTGACGATGGTTTGACGTTCGCTTTTCTACAGAGGACATTATTTTAGCCGCCCAAGAAAGAGATTTGTTGTAATTTAGCATTAGATACTCGAAGTAATATTTTTAAAAGTTTGTAAATAACACTTATGTCATTTACTCTAGGAACTGGAAGTGAAGAAAATGTATATTTCTACTTTGCAGATTAATGATAGTACTATGAATTTCAATCAGGGTGTTGTTAAAATGAAGGATAACTCTGTCGAATACGTTGAAAATAAAACAAAAGCCACGCCAATTGGTAAGACATTAAGTTCTATTAGCTATAGATTGCATTTGTATTATCTTTTATGTTCACCCCGATTGTTTTTAAGTGATGACTTGCTGGTGCCTGCGATTTCGTTCGCCATTATATTTATACTTTCGCCAAGCGTTTGGCGTTGCCATCTTCATTTTTAGTTAGCTGGTTGGAATTCCCTATTGGAATATTTAGCCTGTCTATTCTAAAAGATGTATATCTAACTTATATACTCTGGTATATATAATAGGGTCTAACAATTTAACTATTTTATTTTCAGCCATGGTCGCTCCAGAGGTGAAACACAATTCTGACATCTTAGAAATTACAAAAACTTGTGCAGTGTTTGGATGTGAGGACTCGAAAAATTTGGATACAGATTCCTTTTTTAGGTATGCCTGTCATATTTTTGGTCTAATATTTACCTATAACTTATAATATATGTTTAATATAATAATATATTGTTATAATGTACCCATAACAAGATTTCGAACAACATTTAGCTTAATAATAATATATTTAAAAAGAAAATTAAAGTATTACTAGTTAATAAATGTTACTATAATTTAAAAGATTATGGTATTTTATGAATAAGTATTTTCTCCACTGACATCAGCATTGGTCCTTTGGCTCTTTTTAAATCCAAGAATTGTTGCTCTTCTCTCATAAAATTTTGAATTTAATATTTACAATCCTTTTTAACATGTCTCTCAGGCATGTTCTATGATTTGGTGCATGTGATATTCCTTTAAAATTGTGTCCATTTTACATACTAATAAATAATTGCTCATAGGTTTCCCGAGGATCCAGACTTTAAACAAATATGGACAGACCTGATGGGCAGGAACAACTGGACACCGACAGATTATTCATATGTCTGCATACAACATTTTTCAGTGGATTGCTTCACATGTGACGCTGCCAATAACATGGTGCTTGTCGATAAAGCTGTCCCGTCTTTAAAACTGCCCAAACATGTATTAGAGGTCTGTATAAATAATATTATAAGCCTATCACACGACAGAAGGAGGTTCGAATCCTAATAGTTATTTTTTTAGATTAAGGTTGTCAGACAGGCTGACGATTCACTCGATGGTAGGTGGCCACTGTCACCTATAAAACAATGTTGGAGATAGTGTTTAGGGGCTCGTCAATTATTTTTATTTATTTATTTATATTAACAATAATGTACAGATCGCATAACATTCAAAACGAATTGCATAATACAGCTTAGCTTGCACAAATCACATTTATAGGCTACCGCAGCATGCATATACATTAATTCATATATATTTAATTCAATCAGTCATTTTTGTACATATTCAAATTCAATTCAGTCAAAAATTCAAGATATATAATACACAATATCAATGGTCTTTAGCTAAGTATTAAAAAAAAAACAAGATATCAAACTTACACAAGACATTTAACATTTAATAAAATTTCAATACAAAAACAATTCAATTAAAACAGTAAGAAAATAGTATTTTATATGTATTTTGAGAGATAAATTTTTCTAATTTTGTTTGGTAAACTATCATTAATGACATCAAGTGCCATATCTTTAACTACTTCGTTATATACGTCTGGGAATCGCAAAATTAATCTTGCCAATGAGTGTACTTAGAACCTATTTCATTATTTATAATTTTGAATAGGAAGCACAAGTCCAACATATTTCTTCGATCAGAAAGTGAGGGTTTTGTATGTTTTAATCTGTTGCCACTAGAACTTGTGCTCCTTTAGTGTGTTTTCTCAGAAGCTTATGTTACGCAGAAACCTTATTTTATTATGTTTTCAATTTCATGTGTAGGTTATAAAATTGATGATCATTACATTATGTATGTAGCTCCAAACTAAGCAGAGCTTGTATTAAATTATTCAAGACAAAAATCGACGGGGGATTGAACTTGTGATCTCTAAAATAGCCAAACAATTGTCAATAATATTTCCCAAATAAAATAAAATAAAATTTGTTGTGTTGTGTTGCTCGAATGAGACCTTTGTGTTTGACAATTCACTGCTTAAATTTAAAAGTGCCACAAATCAAAATTATACTTTTTTACAGAAGAGCTAATCGAAAAAAATTAAATTATTTTTTGTCAATTTTTTTCTCATTAGATATATATCGAATATATGCATATTATACATCGTTAGAAGCGTATTTTTAAGTAGCATTAAATGATTTAAGTACTTTTATAATAAACTAAATACTAGAGGAGATATAAGCATATATGTTACTTTTGAATATAATTTTTTTTTATCAAAATATACTAAATATGGAATAAAACAACCATTAGTCTTTTTGCAACATACAATATGAAGGATTGTGATTGTATTTTTGCAATAAAAACATTTTTGGAATTTTTTGTATTGTGCTACTTTTGAATTTAAGCAGCGAATTGTAGCTGTCTTCAAAAGACATGAGGTCCTGTCACGAAATAGTCAACTATAATCCCTTTTACCAGAGGTTTGATCTGCATGTAGTAGCACTAGATCATAAAATATTTATAAGTAAAAAATACAGTTATTCTCAGTCCCTAGAGAATTTACCTGCATTCAAGAACCGTTAAACAGTTTGATGAAATCATTGTTGGAATGATCACCGGCTAGTCTATATTTATAATAATATTATATAGAGAGAAGATTTGTATGTTTACAATGAATAAACTTAAAAACTACTGGACCATTTTTAAGCTGACTACATTATCAGCGAGTAGCATAGGCTATATTTTATGAAGTTAATAAATCAATGTCAATAAATCAATTTTCAGGTTGAGTACATTGATGAAGAGTCCCTCGACAATGAAGAGGACGATTACGAAATGGAAAGCGA
Source organism: Synanthedon andrenaeformis (assembly GCA_936446665.2). Taxonomy (NCBI): domain Eukaryota; kingdom Metazoa; phylum Arthropoda; class Insecta; order Lepidoptera; family Sesiidae; genus Synanthedon; species Synanthedon andrenaeformis. The sequence goes on along the minus strand of OW387786.2, from coordinate 925,361 downwards.
AGAGGATGAAACGGTGACAACGCAAGTGCAAACGAAGACGACACAAGTGCAAACGCAGACAACACAAGTGCAAACGCAGACGAAACAAGTGCAAACGCAATCGACACAAACATTTTTTAAGGAAATGAACGGAAGTGCGCACAGCGGTGCGAGTATATTGACACAAGTGAATGAAAAACGAGACGAGAAGAAACAAAACAGCGGAGTTCACCACAATATAGAGACACTCAAGTTGTTTGCGGAAGTGCAACGGATGCAGAGACAGGCGGTCGGTTTGCAAGACAAATTGAAATACAACCTGAAGATGTACAGTAGACAGACGCGAGCGTTGGCACGGATAAGAGATGTGATAAAGATAAAGAAGAATGTATTAGAGCAGAAGAGAAAGAAGAAGACCCGGTTGCTCCTGTCCCTGCAGGATAAGATGAAGGAGGACACGAACGGTCTAGTTCTGGCCATGCCGTCGCAGCAGACGGACGATGTGAAAAATTTCGCACTAAGCATATACAAGTATTCGCCGCAGTCATACATTTACATAAGGAATATGTTGCGGACGACTCTGCCGAGTACGGAGGTTTTGGACTCGTGGATAAGTTCGGGTTATCAAGGGAGAAATGTCATGTTGAATCGAAGTCTTATTAAAGTGGTCACGGAACAAATGGAGAACGAACTGTCGTGCAAAGTGTCCTTAGGTTAGTGTTGAAAGAAAAGTGTAGGATAGATTATGAATGAATAAACTATTTGTAAAGACTTAGGTGAAAACATTTTTTTTTTTACAACATTTGTAGGAGGTAATCTTGAGAAATGTGTGTTCAGTGTTTTTTTTTTAATGTACAATTCAGAAGCTGAATCACAAGTTTTTTTTCTGATTTCGGAACCCAAACAAAACTAATACTACCTGGAAAATATCTGGAAATTTTGAACAGGCGAGTGGATTTTCTGGAATTGACTGAGCGACTTCATTTTATAATATGTATAGATTTAAAAAGAGAGATAGTATATAGATGTGCAATAGATGCTAAACACCTACTAGCAAGTGGACCGTCAGCCTGTCTGCCATTTGTTAACGTGAAAGCAATTAGATATTACCAAGCCTACGGTGCAATCCACCCTAAATGTTTTATTTAATTTGTTATATTATCTCCTTTGCATTGTAAACCCTGTGTCTGCTTTGTTTGGTTTCACGTGTGTGATTAACAAACAGACTAAATAAACACACATTTCTTGAAAAATCCTACCCAAATCTGGGTTTTTTTAAAGTATTTTTCTTAGATCATGATTATCGTGTCAATATTACGTTTGTGTTACTGGACCTTCATTTTTGTGTTATCAAACATTATTAATAAAATATTTTCCACTGAAATGATATTTTATTTTATTTCAATGGCAACATTTCCTCTATGTGACAGTTGCGCCCGTTTTCACCAACAGACACCTAGAGTTAGGGAACACTTACCTAACTACTATCATAGATAAAATGGTACACTGGTTAAGTACTATATTTTATCTATGCTACTATTTACCAGCCTTTCACGGCAGTCCAGAGCTTCGTGCAAGATTGTGAATGTGATGTGACAGCCGTGAATAGCCGGCGTTATGTGTTCCCTAACTCTAGGTGACTGTTGGTGAAAGCGGGCATTAGATGAATAATATAATGAATATAAAGGAATAACTACATTTATTCAGCTTTTGCCCGTTGAAAACAGCAGTTTTGTATGGAGATGCGTACGCGTCTTTTTTTTAATGATAAGGTCTACAGGCAGGCTGACGGTCCACTTTATTGTAAGTGGCTATCATCGCCTCTAACAAGCAACGCCAAGTGAGGACGAAGTTAACAATATTTCGCTAGAATACATCAGTGATATGTTAACAAGACTATCACTGGAATACATAATGTTAATGTCATAAAATTATTGTTACATTAATAGCGCTCTCTAGTAAACTGTACTGAGATTTTATAGTTTTGGTAGTTATGCTTCATCTGGTGAATTCTCCGATGTTCACAAGATGGCTCTTTACTATTCTAAAAGCGAAAAAGAGATAGCAAAATAGGAATAAAACAGCAAGAGTGAAACAAGCAGCAAATAGACCGACCAGTGCTGCAATTTCAGGCCTTCTGCGCTAAATATAGCGCTTTTTCAACTTTTAGTATAGCTTCTAATAATTTAAGCTATTAGGATGTAGCTGACTCGATTTTAAAAGCATAAAAATATAACCTTGAGATCTGAATAATTTTGAAATGAAACGGATTAATTGACAAGTTTTTGGCAACGGATAATTGATAATATGTTAGCTATTATTGATTTTATCACCTGCTAGGTTTAATAAAAGGCATGTTTACATATTAAATATGTCTTTTCCTTTAAAATTCACAAGCATAATTTAACGCTCAATCTATTGCTTCTATGAACTGTAAATATTATAGATTCTAGCGCTTTTTCTAGTGTTGTTAGCGCTAAACGGGTTTGTTGATCCGGCAGCACTGAGACCGACCGCGCCGACCAACCAAATAGTTCCGGTCCGGCTCAGTGCCGTGATTCCCTCCATGTGTGAGGTCGTTTTTAAGAGTCAATAGTGAAACAATATAAATTGACGTCGCGCGTGAACAAAAATAAATAACGCATCTGTTCAAATATTGTGTAACTTTTTTTATTATTTCCTCAAAACCTCGGTTGAACAATGTGCGCGCCTTGTGTTCAACTGTCTATATTTCATTCGTATTAAGTCTGATTTGTGCTCGCTTGTAAGTAAAGTGCTCGAGTGGTTTTGTTTTTGCGCTGTGTTATTGTGGGATTTATTAAACGCGATTATGAAGGCGGATGCTCCGTAAAGGTAAGTTTCCGTATACATTTCTATTTTTGTCTATGAATTGAAATATGTTATGTATTTATTTTTTATACGACTTCAATGGATTTGGTGGTAGGAATTCTTTAGACGTGCAGCGGCGACCATCTAGTCCCCAGTAACAGGACTTTCGTAATCACTTATTCCATGTGCGTCTTGTACCATAAAAGTAAACCGCGCCACGACCATAATCGTATGGACATTGTATGGCCGTGGTTATGCGTGTAAATTTTTTAATGTCACCATACTTATACAGCCGTAAAGAATGAATGAGTATAATAAAACATAAATATAATAATATTATATTCAAATCATGTCAACGACATCGAATGTTCAGTTTCTCTTTCGTCTTGTTATGGTCGTGAAATGATTTCTAGTATTTCTACGTATCGAAATGGAGTTAGTTGAAAGTGCACTAAAAGTAGACTTCTTTTGGTTGAACGTTGCATTGTTGCATATGCAGGAAAACCGGCTTCAAGTAGGTAGGCAATGCAGCAGACTGTGTTAGTGAAAGTTGGATTTTGTTGATATTTTTAATGACGGTTTTATCAATTATTGCAAATACCCACTTACTTCATTATTAAAATTAAATATTCTTTGATATTTAGTAATTGTATTACCAGGTTTTTGGCCATAGCTATAATACCTTACACGATAAAGTAAATATTTATTATAGAAAGGATCAAATCTTAATATTCGTTAATCCGGCTCGAAGGACCAATAGTGGTAATTGTAAGCAAACGTTTTTGCTTACCTTGTATGATTAAAGGTTTGATCTATTATCTACCTTTTGGGTAGCTATAAATTTCGTGAGATAGGGGACATGAAGGTGAGATATGGGAGAGACCGGAAGTCGCGAGAGTAGGGTATACCTAACTACTTGGAAAGTAAGTAATACGCTATTACGTTAGTAGGTATAGTATGGGTATAGTGGGTACCTATTGTAGTTCTATGCTATGGTTAGACGGTTATATTGTGACCTTATTTTCGTTATATTCACCGATAAGAATGTACGCGATTACTTGCTACACAATTTTTACGAGCTAACTATGAAACGTTAGAAATCGCCCTTCCTGTGTTCAGTGTCCATTAAAGCCGCTGCAATTATGCTTTTAAAGCGGCCGACTATCACACTGTACTGTAATTGGCATCAGCGTTCGTCTTAACACAGCTCCTTACTCTTTTAATTAATTTTGATTTTAATTAATTAGTTGACTATGAATTAATTAAACTAATTATTTAATGTTGCTTTTTACAAATTCACAGCTGATATTATATAGGTATATTAGCTGTGAATTTGTAAAAAGTATATAATTGTTATATATCTCAGTAACTATAGATTGATTTGTCAAATATCATCAAGATCGATACTAGGTTATATAGGAATACATAACTATATCGTATTCTGTGAACCTTTTACACATCTGTGTAATGGGTATACCACTTTATTGCCTAAATGCGTCAACCTAGATCCCATTGATAACCTTAGAAGTTTTATGTTAAAATTAAGCCACCAAGCAAATTCGAAGTTATTAATTGTACCTATGTAGATGCCTACTCTTACGGCGAAGACTAGTGGAAGTCTCGAACAGTTAACCTCGCCAGTAATCGAAAGTAAGAGCAAAACCTATGCTATTTAATTAAGCCATTTAATCAATAATAATTATTTAAGTTAACTAAGTAATATATGATTCGGTTAGGACATTAACCATTATATTAGACCAAGAGGTGCGTCATCATAACATCAAACAAAACAATCGTTTATGAATAGAGTGAAGTAGAGGACGTCGTTTTGAAAATTCCTTGGACTAGGTACCTATTTGGAAAAAAAAAGCGTTGGCTATATTGCTGTGAGAAGTGTCGATCTTTCGCGGACGTATATATTTATGGCTAGACCCATCCGTTCAGTTGAGCGTACCGTTGGCGTACCTGCCTCTGCCCTGTATCGAGCAGTTCATTAATCACGAGATGCTTCTGATTAATGCCTCCTGGCTGCGGATTGACGTGCGAGAGCTTTTCGGGAAGCTTTCACTTGTTGGGGATATATTAGTGTAACAAAATTCAACATTAATTGTAATTAATTAAGAGGCCGTCAAAAATATTAAAAATAACATGAGTAATAAGTGTGTAAAAATATTTTTCAAACAAAATGGAAACTAACTCATATAATATAACTTAATAAATCACAAATTACGCCCGTTCCACCTATACCTACTAAGTATCCCTCCTTTTAGGGATAAGTGGAATTCCATTTATCCCTACCAGTAGGCATACTTTACCATTTCTGACCCCACTGTTCGACCCACTGTTTGAAAATTCAAAAAAATATATTATACAGTCGTATTGATAAAATTAAATGTTTTAAGGACTTTCTAAAAATATTATTGTTACGCGCAGGGTAAGATAAAATGCCGTTTAGGGGGTATCGGAACACGATTTATTTCCGCAGACCAAGATGACTCCCAATATTACAGAGCTTCTTCAATCAAACCGTAAAACTTGCCAAAAGTCGTCGCTAATTCACTCTTCGTGTCAAGTATGCACTGTCGCAAAGTTCTTCGTAAAAGCTCCCAAGTGTTGTTAACGTATCGCTAGTTATCGCAGAACTGTTCTCTCGAGCGATCGCACCCGTATTTATACTCGCGCAGAAAGTTGTGGAAATTACTGGAAACTTTAAAAGTCGTAAACAAGTTTATCAAAGCTTCTCGAAGGCTATTTTTGTCAAAGGAATCTGAACCTTATCTCGCAACCATAAGGAACAGTTTGCTTTGAAACGAATCAAAGAGGGGGCGTGGTCACCTATTCATTGTGCCGCCCCGAGCGCGACTAAGTGTGTGGAATTTTCCGCCGTCCAGATCTTACGCTATCGAGAATGTTCCATACTCTGATCGTAACATTATTAACAACATCTCCATTAACTTCTTCTAAACCACCCAACGGATTTTGATACGGTTTTTACTAATGGAAAAAACGTTAAACGAGAAACGTTCAAGTTAAGATCGAGATGTTTTATTTAGTTTCCCTATGTTCGTTGGTAGGAAATAGAAACGGACCAGAGAGCGATTCGTCGGTTTGGTCCCATCTCGTCAGAGTTTCAACTCGTCAGTTTCAAATCGTCAGAGTTTCAACTCGTCAGAGTTTCATTTGGTCAGAGTACATTCAAACATAAATTATATTCAAATTTTATTAAAGTGAATTAATTACAATAAATCAATTTTAAAATTAAAATATAACTAATAACTACATTTCCCTTACAAAAACACCTACTCATGGCGATAAAAAGAAAATTTTACTCGTTATACATTTTTTGTTCTTTGTAAATTAATTAAATAAATAACAAGTTGTTCTCATAAATAAACTACACCAGAGCTTAATGAAAGATAAACAGGGCTTAAATGCTGTTATTAAAAATTATAAACTAATTTCCGACATTCTGTTGAGACCATTCCAATGAGCCCAGCAAGCTACGTCTGCTGTAAGTTGCTGAAGAGTTGGGTATTTCGCAGACTACTTGATGCTGTAGAATCAAGTCAACGTTACCATGTCATGGACATACCACCAAGTAACAGTACACCAAATTACAAATCAATCGAATTTGTGGAAGTTAGTGAGATCCCTTCTTGATGATCTTCAAACAGCTGAACAAATCTTCATAAATTATATGAAAATTACTTCAAACTAATTAGATTTCAAACAAAAAAAATATCAAATTTGGTCTATACATTTGGGTTATTTTTATTTTAAAATTGATTTATTGTAATTAATTCAATAAAATTTGAATTATAATTTGTTTGATTGTACTCTGACCAAATGAAACTCTGACGATTTGAAACTCAAAGTCTGACGAGTTGAAACTCTGACGAGATGGGACCAAACCGATTCGTCGTCTAGTTTAGAGTTGAAACAATAGGATCGCCGTGTGGAACTGGGACAGGGAGCGAGAGAAATCATTGGAGACTAGAATTCTAGCCATTATATATATATATTAAACAACATCTAGTTCGTAGGTAACTAGATCCTATTTATCCGAAACTAACGGATAATCCGAAATAATTACATAACTGTAACCGTATCCGACACTGGTATAATATTATTTTTATATCCACATCCGAAATTTTATAACATCCCTAATTCGAACCTACCTAAGTACGCTCCTAGAGAATTTAAATAGTTATCATATAATACAATTATTTTTGTGAAGCTACGTTTTCACTTCTGACGTGCAGTCCTACGACTGACATGTATTTATAAAATATAGTCTATGTTACATGCTGACGTAGCTTTCTATAGGTGAAACCATTTTCAAAATCGGTCAAAATCAAAATTTTCAAAGTTGTTTTTGAGTTTATTCATTTTACAAACATATAAATCTTTTTATAATATTAAGTTTAGATGTGTATAGAATATAGAAGATATATATAAATTTCGTTACAATCATCCAACATTCTACGCTATATTGTAGAAATTAAAAAAAAAAACCACTGCGCAGAATTATTAGAAAGAATCCAATTTATCCCAGTTTTACTTACAAATTCCGGGAACTCAGTTGGGAGTTGAATGTTCCAATTGGAGAGACCCTTTAAAAAATCTATTTCTACAGGCGAGTTCAACTTTTTTTTTCAGACTGGTAACTATTCGAATAATTACTCGGTTGAAACTCTAAAAGCGGTTCAGTTGCCGGTTAGTAATTACTCTGTCGATTTCAACGGAGGAGTGGTTTCAGCACATTAACTGAATTTCTAGTTGAACTATCGGCGAACGCTGCAAACAATGTTGGTTAAGCTATAGCTAGACAAAGTTATTATTCTTATATATATTATATATATCGCTGCGTTAATTGCAACACTAAACTTGGTTCATCCTTTTGTGATCTATATTCGGTTTGAAATTATCTGCTCGCATTTGCTGTGCCCCTGGTCAAATGTCGAGTATTCATAGCATTATTATTAACACTGTAAAAGGCGGAAAAATAATAGTTATACTTAAAATTTTGTTTTAAGTAAAGGATTAAATGTAAACTTTTAATATGCGCATTTTTTATTTCAATATATTTCTGAAAGAAGCTCAAATAAACTTTTTTAATATAAATTCCTAATTCATCATCGTCGTAGGCCTCTAACTAAAGTTATATATTAATACTAGCTGGTGCCCACGACTTCGTCCGCATTGTAAAATATTAAGTAGCCTATCCTGTGTCCCGTACGTCCAAATGTTTATCTACCAAGTTTCATGAAAATCAGTTAATTCGTTTCAGAGTGATGGAGGAACATACATACATAAAGAAAAAAAATCTAAAAATCGTCAATTTAGTTTCAGTATCATGTATAGAGCCTATAAACACGATATCTCTGAAAACAAAGTAACTTACTCCATGACCGACCCTTACAGATTTATTATTAGTATTGATATAAATAGATAGAGTTAAAGATAATGTTAAGAGGCTAACACGTGTTATAGAAGAGAATTAATCTCGTGAACAAGCAGGTTTCCGCAGCGGATTCTCCACTAATGACCACATTCATGTGTTGGGTCGGATTTAAGAAAAGTACAGAGAATATGGAAAGAACTTATACATTTACTTCATCGATTTTGCAAAGGCATTGGATTCGTTTGATCACTGCGCCATCTGGAAATCTCTAGAACAACAGGGTGTAGAGAACTTACACGGCAGTCTATTGCAAAATATTTACTCAAAAGCTTCAGCGAGTATTCGGCTTAAGAAGGATGTTTAGAAGAAGGTTTTAGACAAGGAGACCCAACTTTTTTTATCAGTCTTAGAAACTGTCTTTCGCAACTTAAAATGGGAAAATGAAGGACTCAAAATTATCTGAGTTTTGCAGACCATGTTGTGGTTTTTCGCGGAAAATCCAAGTTCACTAAAAAGAATGTTAGAGGAACTGGTCAGGGAGAGCGAAAAGGTAGGACTTCTTATTAACCACAAAAAAAAACAAAAGTAATGACAAGTGATGGTGAAGAAAAAATAGTAATGAATGGTAATGCAATAGATAGAGTGCGTCAAGGAATATGTATAACTACTTGGGGCAATCAGTGACTTTTGACAACTTGACAGAGAAAGAAGTACAAAGACGGATTTCCTTAGCTTGGAGCAAGTATTTTCCAAGCTAAGGAAAGCTAAGGAAGCTAAGGAGTTTAAAAGAAATTTCCTAAAAAAAAAATTGATCAAAAAGTTAAAAGAAAGCTATTGATTTAAGAGCTACATGGCCCCAGACTCACCGCATTTTGGAATGGCTGGAATTTCAGGTATGAATGCTGTTTTATATACATACTTAACTATAATCGTATGGGTATTGGCTAGTTTTGATAGGCGGCCAATTCTCAGGTATCAGGTGGCAAAGGTACAAAAAAATCGTATCTATGTATCCTAAATTGGAATGGCTGATATATACATATATATGTTATATAAAATAGTGTTAGAAAACAATGTTCATTGGTGTAAGACTCTTTCCGTGATCCCGAGCTTTAGCCAGACACTTCAAAGTTCGTCAAAAATATATATTAATCTAACTCATTTCGGAATGCCTAGTTTTTAAATATCGTATTTTAATGTAGCGCACTATTTTAAAACTAACTTTAAATAGCCAGACCTTAGCCAGACTAATCCGATGCCCCTAAAATCCCGCCAGACATGACAGAAGTTCCGCTGTGAGTTCGAGTTCACGGGCTTGATTGCGACAGAGTATTAGATAACTATATCAAAACTTTATTATAAGATGCTCCAGGAAAGTAAGAATATGATTTCAAGGGATTTTTGTTGTAATTGGTTAATTATATTTAAATGCAGTTATAAAATTAATATAAAACAAAAGTACATGGGGTACCTACTTTTCACCAAAAATAATAATAATAATAATACAGACCTCTATAGGGACGCGTACGAAGTTGCTGGCAAAGTCTAATTTTTCATAAAATGAACAGGCACATATTAATCTTTTCAGATAAAAACACATCGAGACACTAAGAGATAGCAATAAAAACGTTTGAAATGTGTATTTTACACGCCAATATAATCTGCGTCATAAATTTTCCCCTATTAACTTTCTCGAAACATTTTCAATTAGTAGTATTTTCGTCTATAAAATTCATAATTGACTTCAGTAGATAAGGTGGAAGAGATTTTTATTTAATTTGTAGATTCTGCACGTTGACCACATACCTATAGCCTGAATAGCGGCAGTGACGACGTGACTAAGAACCATTCATACCACGAATGGTTCTTAGCTATAATTTATGAAGATCTGTTGAGGCGTTTTTAAGACGATCAGCCCATTTCCTACCTGCTACCTGTCTGAACACCGAAACATGTGACCCTCTACTCTCTGAACCTGCCATCTATTGTATATATATATATCATCTAACATATCTCTACATATTATAAGATTGAAGTCGCTGTCCGTCTCTCTCTCTCTCTCGCTCTAACTTCTTACATTTTGATTTGTCTATAAAATCAACTTTACTCGTTGATAATAAATGTATCCGTCCATAAGCCAATAATTCTAGAGGCACCTGTTTGTATTTATCTAACTAATAACGCTAAACTCTGTTTGTCATTTTGTAATGTTAAATAAGTTAAATGATTAAGTTGAAAACGCCGGCCGCGACTAAGTAATTTGTCACTAGATAAAAAGACAACAATAGACGGAAACCATAGAAGTGGTCTCGGAACATTGACATATCATTTATCATGCCTCAATCCAGTATTGTCGAGTTTGATTGATAACTCCCGTTTGATACATTCGTAGACAATGGTCGATACTGGGTGAAAGTGAATTTAATATATACTAGCTTTTGCCAGCCAACTCGCCCGCGTAACTTTATAAAATTTAGCCTATGTTACTCGCTGATAATGTATCTTTCTGTATGTGAAAGAATTTATCAAATCGGTCCAGTAGTTTTTGAGTTCATTCATTACAAACATACAAAAATATAAATCTTCTCTCTTTATTAGTATAGACAGTGTAGACTAACACAATAGTTACTTAAAGGAAGATGGCTAAAATAATTTTTACATTAAACAATTCATAGGGTTACTGAGGTTTTAAAACGAATTTGCATGCTGCAAATTGCTGCACTTTAAAAAATATTAATAAAACTATAATTTTACTTTCAAATAAACATTTATTTACAATTTCATCGTCCCTTTTATGACAAATTTTGCACTACTTACTCGAATTCATTAATTGAGATCCAGCAAACACTCGCCTTCTCCCAACAAAGAAGCTAGTGAAATTGAATGAGCTCTGTCGATAGCACAAATCCCGACTTGAATGCTAACAGTAGCACTACCATGAGTTTATGACGACTGAACTCGCTAGCGAGAGATGAGCGAGAACGTAAAATATTTGTATGGAAAATTGTACAGCGCCTCTAGCGGTCACTCAAAGAACTAAAATCGGTACCATGAGTTGCATAAGTAAAAAACCTATCGAATGTAGTCATTAGCGACCAACGTCAACTTGAGATTTCTATACAAAATCGGTACCATGAGTTACAAATTTGACTGATGGTCTCGAGAAATACCGTAACGTTAGTAGTTAAATGTTTCACTAGCAAATTGAAGGGTGAAAAGTCGTGAATATATTTTTATATACTCTATATTGTTGTTATTATCATTGAAATGCCTACTTAATTATTTTTTGGTGTTTTATGATTGGTTGGTTGCGTAGTTCATGAAATAACCGTAAATAAAATGCTACTAGTGTGTCACATCCCAATTCTATTACAGCGCCGCCTAATTGAGCGTATTCTACGGACACTTTCTCAAGTATAGAGTTGGGTTCCTTACCTTTATTCTCCATGGTATGAACGTAGGGAATCCTATATCCTTCTCTTTCGTTAAAGTACATTTAAAAAGAGATAGCTTTATTAAGCATGAAGTTAGACACAATCGATTTAGCGTTAGCGAGTAAAGTAAACATTAGCGAAACTCATGGTGCGACTTATATTGTAAACAATTCGAAGCTAGTTTATTCGTTATCGACAGAAGTAAACTAACGTCAAATTTCGATAGCAACTCATGGTAGTGCTATAGGAAAATTGTGTCAACATTTCCGACGTGAAGGTTGCAGTAAAAATTTGTGTGCTAGTATGGCGCACATTTTGTTGAGCTCCGACAGTGACTGCTCGCGTTGTTGACATGGTTTGCAGACTAATCATTGTAAAAGGGTACGCCGCGCGCCGTTGCCTCATATCAAATGCAATGTTCGGGCTTGTAAGTGCTATGCTGTTTATTTTATGCTTACCAGAGTAATGTAACATAGTTATTAGCTTAGCTCCTCTTTAATCCCCGGCGTTTAAGAGGGCCACTTGCCAACTCGAGTTTACCAATGCCATACTACGTAATTCCATGATTACTCATTAGTTATTGATCGTAGTAATACATAAACAAACATGAGAGATTATATTATGAAGGTTTGCATCGAAACAAAAAAACTGAAATTGCCTAATTTTATATCTAGTTTAAATAATTTCTAAAATGTGCAAAATTTGTGAGATATACGTGGGTTGAACTCTTGTAATTACTGACTAAAAGGGCAGACTAATCCATATCCATACTAATATTATAAATGCAAAAGTAACTGTCTGTCTGTCTGCTACCTTTTCACGCCTTAACTACTCAACCGATCATCATGAAATTTTGCATACACGTCAGGGATACAAGAAAGGACATAGGGGGGTACCATTCATCCAGAAAAAGTAGGTCTGTTCCTGAAAAAAAAAACTTGGAAAAAAGGGACGCGAACGAAGTAGCGGTCAAAACCTAGTTTTTCATAACAACAAATCATAAAATAGATAAAAATCCTTTTTTACAAAACCGTCGTACATGTATTATACATGTAGATACATGTATTTATGTAGTTAAGACCTTTTTGCCTAACGTTATACGGCATGAGACTAATTGAAGCCAGCGCTATTCCCCTACGGTTTTAAACGTCGACCTTTAAAATATTCCATTTTATAAATAACGACGATAAACCGTCCATCTGACAATCAATCGGTCGATTCACACGGGTGAACTCGCGCGATCAATCAATCGCCATCGTCCGCGCCTCCCCACCGCTGAAAGTGGGGGTGGCGAATGCCAATGGAGGGCATTTCAACACTGTTCTTCATTTCAAATATCACAAAATGTCAACAAAATACTAGTATATATAAGCGTACACAGTGCGTGGAATTGTTGATAGTTTTACGGGCAGACACAAAACTTTTTTATACGCGCAGGCAACGCACGTACGTCGTCGTCGTGACGTAACAGCGTAACGTGCAAACACAGAGTAAAAAGAAATGAGCCTCGCATATGCTTACTAACTTTAGACTTCTTCAACTGAGCTGTAATAAATTTCTGCAAGATGAGCAGCCATACTATAAGTGAACCGGCCTGTTTGCTACCCTTTAATAAATGTTATCTACGATATATATATATAGGTATAAGATATAAAATTCTCGTGTCGCGGTGTTTGTTGCCAAACTCCTCCGAAACGGCTGGACCGATTTGGATGAAATTTTGTGTGTATATTTGGTAAATCTGAAAATAGGTCGTAAACTATTTTTTATACCCCTAAGTGATAACAAAACAACGTTTGCCGGGTCAGCTAGTAATATAAATTCATCGTAAGATATTTTTATCTGATTCGCGTAGGTACTCCATACGAATTATCATCGTGAGGTTATTTTAAAAATTATTACGCAGCCGCAAATTGTCAGATTTGGATTTTGAATTTGGAGCACTTTGAATGTTGAAATTGTTCCGGTCTTGTTGTGGCATAACTCTGACGGAGCCGTTGCGTCATTTATAACAATGAAAAAAAAAAAAAACTGCAGAATGTACACTGTTACGGGTCAGTTGACAATGTAAATGAGTGGGAACTGAGGAGACGGTTTAGAATAAATATTATTTTTCAATACTTCTGTGTTACGACACGAAAAAATACATTGCAACAGGATTAGAGACCACGAAATAAGCAGGTATCATGTACGTACAGGATATATTTAGTGGTGCCCAAGTACACTAAAGCATGCTTTATAGGTTTAAGCATGCTTTATTTAAGCATGCTCAACGTACAGCCAACAATACTAGGAAGTCTAGGAAGCTGAAATTTGGAACATAGGCTTATTTTATAACGAAAGCATACGTTAAGAACCGATTTTTGAAATATCAACGCTCGCAATTTCTTAATAAATGATCTTCAAAAATATTTTATGATAATAATGTAATGAAGCTTTTATAAAAAATCGTATACTGTATGTATTAGAAACACAAAGATATGACTAATATTAACATTGTCGTATTGTCTTAATAAAATGTAGCATGGAATAAGTGAAGCAGGGCGGTATAATTCGAATAGCTGTAATATCTTACACACACATTCACAACTTTATGGCCTATTTTCGTTACCATTTTTTTTATAACCAGCTACGAAAACTAGGATGCAAAATCTGGATAAATGATAGGGGATAAAGTGAGGATAGGAAATTTAGCAACCGCTAATTTGACGGTTTTCCCCGGAAAAAGAATGGTTACTGTCACCAAACGGACTGCCTAACTTATTTGTGGGACGCAGTATGTTATACCACTACTAAAACATGAAACAATACACAAACATAATTTCTTATTTTCATCTTCCTACATTAAAACCTCTGGACCGAATTAGTTAACTATAGTTAGAGGATTATTTTATGTATACAAACAAAAGGTCCTACATATTTCCACAAGTTCGCTCTTCGCTACGCGATTCTTTACATGTTAATACCTCTTTTATGTCGAAATTTACACACATCGTTTGCTTGAAAGATTCCTTATTTCAAATAAAAAATACCTTTTTTTATTTTTATAATGCTAATCTATTACCTCGGGCAACAGATTAGCATTGCCATACAACGAGCGGACCGAAGCTTTATTTAGTACAATATGTAAATCTATATATATAAAAATCTCGTGTCACGATGTATGTTCGCGATAAACTCTGAAACTACTGAACCGACTTTGATCAAACTTCATAAGTATCTGTTATTTGGTCAAACTTAAAAGATAGGATAGTTTATATTACATTTTGTTTATAATTTTTTTGCAAATTATATAATATTATTAACATAGCGCCATCTGTTGATACTTATTCAATCCAACAATTATTTATCTGTGAGTTCCAAAAGATTCTAACAGATGGTGGTGTAAGACAATCTAACAGATTGCACCCGTGCGAAGTCGGGAGCGGGCCACTTGTATAATATATATCTTAGAATTATAATTATCTTGATTTTCTATAATAATCTTTGATGAACATAAGAGAATACTTACTAGTTCGTTTAGTAACACTTAGTACTAAAATAAGAAGATATTACATGACATAAATGTCCTAAAAGTATAGAAAATCTTGTCTACATTAAGTATGTACGTACCTATACCTACATATTTGAAACCTTAATTATGGTTTATTAAGTGTTTTATTAATGAAGTGTTATTTATTATTTGTATTCATTATTTTTAATGCTTCTAATACATTTTATATTAGAACACGCACACACACTATCGCAATTTATGTCTATTTTCATACGTAACAGTTTGCTGTAAAAAGAATCAATGAATATACGACCTTAATTCTAATGCGACAAAATTAGTTTTTCTTTGTCAATTGAAAGTTTATTACCTCCCACGCGTCACGTGTCCGCAGGAAGTAGTAATGAATGAAAAGGTTTTTTTTTTTCATTTACGTACTAAATACAGTTAATTTTATATTCTATTGTTTATTTATTCATTTCAGCTGTTTAATAGTTTTTGGTAGAACATTTTTAGTTTTACGACGAAACATTTGGAATTGATGTTTTTATTTTTTATTCAAAAACGTAGACAGGCTGACGTCGCGACCGCCGCTTATAAACACCAACGAGAGGATAAGGGAATAGCCTCTGGCATCTCTTGCTCACGCACTGAATCACAATAGCTTTTAAATAATGAAAAATGTTTCAAATGTGTACAGTCGGGGTACGAAAACCGTTGTCAATTTTTAAATAGATTCCATTAAGTTGTAGACTCTAGTACCTTTCGAAACTGAAGCACTAAGCACACAACTGACAGAAGTTTGAAATGAAATTTTGGCATGACTGACAATTGTCCTTGTGCATCATGGAGAAATAAGTGCTCTTGTGTTTTGCTGAATGCATAAGGCACTGCCTTATGTCCTTCTAATCCATCATCCATCTAAGGTTTTTTGTGTTGATAGCCATCTACCATTGAGAAAACCGTAAGGCCACCGTTTCGACTTTTACTTTAAAAAAATCTACGAACCGAATAGACGACAATAATAAATAACTCTAATAGAAAGTATTCGCAGCGCTTCTCTCTTTTATATGGGATGAACATGTAATCGCTATTAAACATAGAAGAAATAGATAGAAGAATAACTTAAACTTGAAATCTATATATATATATATATATATATATACAAAATTAAGTCTAAAATTAATTCCTGCCAACATGCTATAGGAAGAAGTATTTTAATTTGGAGAAAAATTTATAAAATTAGAAATAGTTATACGAAAAATAAAACTAAATTAACAGATGCTCTCCAACAGGCATTAAAACTTAAGTGGCAATGGGCAGGTCATATTTCTAGAAACAAAGATAAAAGATGGACAACGAGATCGAGATCGAAATGGAGTGTTGGACGTCCAAAGGAAAGGTGGTCAGATGACATTATCAAAGTAGCAGGGTAAGATTGATTAAATATTAGTAGTGACAGAAAACAATGAACAAAAATGGGGGAGTCCTTTACCCAAACAAGGGATCCACAAGCCCACAACTAGCTTATTTAATTTATCAAGTTGATGTCATTTTTATTTTTGTTAATTGTTTGTGGAAATAACT
The DNA here is from genome assembly GCA_936446665.2 of Synanthedon andrenaeformis. NCBI lineage: Eukaryota > Metazoa > Arthropoda > Insecta > Lepidoptera > Sesiidae > Synanthedon > Synanthedon andrenaeformis. The sequence goes on along the minus strand of OW387786.2, from coordinate 908,638 downwards.
ATACTGTAGTTATAATTTATGAATATGAAATAGACTTTCCGACTTTTTTTTTTTAAATAACAATAGGTACTAATATAAAAAGTTATTACATGGCAAAAAAATTCCTAAAAATATCGCCTTTGATGCTTAACGCGTGGCGCAGGCGAAGGCGGTCGACCGCTCAAGGGGCCATGACACCGGATTGCGCGTCTTTTTTCTGTTCATGTCCTCCGGGCCATATGTTGCGGTTCTAATTTTAAATTTCGACTTCATTTGATTGATTCATTGATCGAATTTCATTTGATTAGAAAAAAAAAATTTTTTTGAATTTACACTTTTGGTGTTGGATAAAAAGATCAGTATGTATTTTAGTGTTTTACGAAAGCTTCATGAATTTATTTTAGTAATACGAAAAAGAGTTTCAGGATAAGTGATTATATTTTATAACTTATAAATAATAAATTACAGTTTATATAATATAATAATATATTATACATTATGTATGATGTTATACTACTGTAAAATTTCATCAAACTTTATGATTTTAAACTTAACACATTTTTTTTTCAGATGATAGTATTGACATAACAAATTAATTCCCGCAGTAAACTGATACAAAACAATTTCTATTATTTTATTTATTTTATTTTATTTCTTTAAGCACGTAATTCTAAGAATCGTTTTCATTAAACTTTGTTAATTATAAAAACACCGAATCATTTCTCTTAATGAAATATGTCTTATCGTTCAGATGTAGGTAACTTTAATTGATTAATCAAAGATCGTCTGTTTCGTAATAAACAAAATTAGAGAGTCCTAATAAGTTGAAGGGGAAATTATTGAAACGTGAAACGAGTTTGCCATTAAATAAAATTAGTAACTTTTAGCCATGTTTTGGGGAGAAACGGTGCCCGTTAAATTTGTGGATCGTTAACTGAGGCAGTGTTGTGAAAAATTGATAGCATAGGCGACTTAGTCGATCGATTCGTCTATTTTTGTCAAGTACTTTAGAGACAGTCGGAGACAGTCGAAGTAATGCGCTGTTACTACGTTTCCGTAATATACAAAAATGCTATTATTTCACATGGTACTCTATAAGCGAGTGGTTACTGCCGCCAGACGGGTTGCTTAATTTATGACTGCGAAACTTAGTGTATCCTTACATCTAGAGCCAACTTTGAAAAAGATTTCCAAAGTTGGAATGTCAAGAATCGAACCAGTCACCTTATTATGTGAAAACACACGACTGCATCAGATCGTCACAGCAGCCACAGAGCCACAAAAATTTGTTACCAGACGACACAAAAAGTTAGAATTAGAAAGTTAAAAAACTAAAATAAAAGTGCATCATCATGCATCATGGCTGTTTTAAGTCGTGTGTTTTTATGCCCGACGCAAAAACGAGGTGTTATATACGTCTGTGGTATCGTTACTCCCAAACGGATGGATCTATTTTTATCCATTTTGTTTGGTTTGAAAGTTGACATTGATCGGGATTGTTCTTAGGTATAATTTAGGAAGATCTCTTCAGGCGTTTAAAGACCATCAGCCCATTCACTAACGTCCACATGTTCGAGTTATGTGAAATTTGGTATACTGTTACTTCGCTAGTATTTCCATGACATGGTACCTTTGACCTGATGCTGCAGCATCAATTGTCTGCAGCACCTTCACTTAGACACTCAGACCTATAGGCTCCTCATTTAATCTACATAACTCAATAATGTCGATTTAATCTAGGTTTGTATTGCATTACGTTGATTTTTTTTATTATACTAACTACTCTGTTCAGTTACCTTTTAAGTTGAATTTGCTTTGTCTTCTCAGCTCTTACCTACACAATTTTATTACTAAGGCCACTGAAAGACTCGCACAGTGCCTAACGCGCTAGGAATTATATTAAGTTTCTCTTTGGAGTTCCCGGAACGCGTTTTATTAATGTAGCTACGATGCTTTTAGGATTCAATGCATTTGTAATGTTCCAGCTCTTAAGAACGTCGTAACAACGTCGCTCAGCGAGCTATGGAGAAGACTATATGTTCGAGGTTACAATACTAAAGAAGAAGAAAGATTATATATATATATATATATATATATATATATACTATACAGAGAGAAGTATTAGAAAATTATGGGGGAGGCCTATGTCCAGCAACAATCATGGTGTTAGAAGTACTTTTTGCTAACAACCCTATCGGATATTACGAAATATCCATAGAGTAATCCATACAGAAACAGCGAAGCGTTAGAATGGCGATGGCGACCTCCTCTCGAAAGGTTCATTCAGGAGCGAATTATTAGGAGATAGCGTTTGATCAAAGAAATCTGAGTATAATTATTCATCATTGACCAAAAGCGTCCATTGTTGGGACATAACTAGGTCTTCAATATATCAATCACACCGCCCCCAACGAAGCCAACCAGTCATTCATTGTGAGCCACTCTATTCACCAGTCCACCGAGCCATAATTAATAACTAAAATAAATGGTTTAATTAAATAAAACAATATTAAATTTAGTTTCTCAAATGAAGCGATTAACATTTCACACGTACCTCAGAATTAAATTAGATAGAAGTGTCTGTGTCTGACATAAATGGACACATGAATTGGAAGGGTCATAAGATACTATATTTCACTAAAGGAGAGTTACAGAGACGCCTCTGTTTTTGTAGTATAAATCCGTATCTAAAACTACAATTTGCACATAAATACGAGTATACCTACTCACATAATTTCAATGAAGATACCGCGCGGTATGTTAAAACTTTTCCGGGTTTCAAAAGTGGTGTTAAAATCTTAATCTCTCCATCATTCTTGTCCAGAAATAGCATTGACCGGAATATAGACGCGGGATGAGGATATGTTCCCGAGGGAGTTTCGTTTTATTTTCGTATATTAGATATTATGTTGTTTCCTTATAAACAGGATTTATTTTATGGTTTCTTGTGATTATAACTAATACTTATTTTCATCATATAACTTTTGTAGACCAAAATCAGTTTGATTTTTATTGATATACTAGTGGCCCGCTCCCGGCTTCGCCCGGGGTGCTTTTTTGCAATCCAGCCGATAAATTACTTTAAACCGCCATCTGTGAGAACCTTATGGAACTCACAGATAAATAATTGCTGTATTGAATAAGTATCAACAGATGGCGCTATGTTAATAATATTATATAATTTAAAAAATAATAATAAACAAAATGAGATATAAACTATCCTATCTTTTAAGTTGGACCAAATAACAGATACTTATGAAGTTTGATCAAAGTCGGTTTAGTAGTTTCAGAGTTTATCGCGAACATACCTCGTGACACGAGATTTTTATATATATATATAGAAGATATAAGGATATTTTTTTAATTTTTGTTTAAATGTCTTATATGGCCAATGCTGAAGATTTTAAGAAATCGCATACCTACATATTACGCCGTGACTTTTGAATTACTCTTCTTACTTTTACAAGTGAAAACTAGTTAATGGACTTTGATGAAACTCACAGTAACTTAGTTTATACATGGGAACAGCACATCTAAAGTAATAAAGAGAGAAGATTTGTATTGTTGTATGTTTGTTATGAATAAATTCAAAAATTAGTTGACTATGATTTGTGAAGATAAACCATGTAAATACTAGTTTAGTTATAATTCAGTCAAACTCAAGGTGTCAAATCAGTAGGTACAATTTTTTTTCTATTAAATTTTTCTAAGAGTATAAAAATCGAATTTACATTGATAAAAAGCCCTTGTTTTTAAAATAGAGCATTAATTCGGATGAGTGAGACAGACAGCACTCTAAATTCGTGTTTACGTAAGGATTAAACAACATTTATTGGACTCGCTCGTTGACGGATTAACTCTCAAGAGTAATTGGCTCTGGTCTGTATTTTTATTTCAGTCAGTACTTGTTTCACGTTTACTAACTATTTGTGTGAAGTGCGTAAGCGATGAAAAATATAGTTACGCATGTTTTTCAATAGTTGATCAAGGCCAATATAGTGAATTGTTTTGTAAAATTCATTCAATTCATTCAATAGCGAATAAAATTAGATAGATCCACCAGTGTCATTAGATTGCGCTTTAAGAAAACTCAAGTCATACTAATCAGAGAGCTCTTGTGTTACAGACTTCGTATTTTTATTGTCTACTAGCTTGTGCCCACGACTTCGTCCGCATTGAAAAATATTAAGTAGCCTATTCTGTGTCCCGTACGTCTAAATGTTTATCTACCAAGTTTCATGAAAATCAGTTAATTCGTTTCAGAGTTATATAGGAACATACATACATGCAGAAAAAAATTCTAAAAATCGTCAATTTACTTTCAGTATCATGTATAGAGCCTATAAACACGATATCTTTGAAAACAAAGTAACTTACTCCATGACCGACCCTTACAGATTTATTATTAGTATTGATACTATACTATAATATTTGTACGGGCCTGTAGCACCCGCGCATTTGTATAGCCTGGCTGTTATGGCTTTAAGTGGGCAGGGCCTCCGGCTAAGGAGGGCTCACTGGTTAGCCTTTCGATTGTTAGTCGAGGAGGAGAGGGTTGTATTTTCCAAACAAGTTGTACTGGTACAAAGGTCTTTACGATGCCGAAGCAAGGAGAAGACTGATTTATTTTAAAAAAATGCCTATCTAAGTAACAAATCTTACATATAGAACTAGTGGCGGTCGTGCCATGTGCCGAACTAGCTTGCGCCAATGGCGCGCAAGCGCGACACGACCGCCCGAAATAATAATAACTAAGTGAACACTATATCTGTCTCTGTCTATTTTCTGTCTCTGTCATTTACACTGTTTCCACTATACACTAGTTCTATGATTTCACTATATTTCACAATTTGTACAATAGGCTGTCCCGAACATTCTCCCGCCGTGCGTCGTCCTCAGGGCGACGCAGTTTCTATATGCTGGAGGGCAGCCGGCTCCGTCGATAGGACCACCAACTTTTTGGTGGGCCTCCGCAGAGTGCCAGCCTTGGTGCTGACGTCGACTGTCCTCACAGCTCCATCGGGTCCGGGGTAGGCCGCTATGACCCTTCCTCGCGGCCATGTGTTGCGAGGTAGGGTGTTGTCCGCGATGAGCACGACGTCTCCGATGGTGACTTGTCGCCCTCTTCCTTGGGGCTCCCGCCGGTGCTGAAGCTCAGGGAGGTATTCCCGAAGCCAGCGCCGCCAGAACAAGTCGGCGAGACGTTGTGAGGCACGCCAATGCGTGCGTCCGATGGTGTCCTCCTCGTTGAAGGCTCCTATGGGCGGATCTCGGCCCGACCCCATCATCAAAAAATGGTTCGGTGTAAGCGCCTCGGGATCGTCAGGATCGACCGAGACGTGTGTGAGCGGCCGACTGTTGACGGTGTACTCGACCTCCGCTATCAAGGTGGCGAGTACCTCTTCTGTAGGGTGCCGCTCTTCAAGTACGGTGTTGAGGGATGTCTTGACGCTTCGCACGAGACGTTCCCAGGCCCCACCCATGAAAGGGGCACCGGGAGGGATGAAGCGCCAATTGATCCTCTTCCTATTGGCTTCCTCTTGAAGCAGTTGGTCCGAAGCTCGCCGCAGTTCACGTTCTGCGCCGTGAAGGTTCGTACCGTTGTCCGACCAAATTTCTATTGGGCAGCCGCGACGCGCTATCATGCGTCGCAGTGCCATAACGGCGGAATCTGTAGTCAATGAGGCGGCGATCTCCAGGTGTACGGCGCGCGTTGTCAAACAAGTAAACAGCGCGACGTACCTCTTCTGTGTTGTGCGTCCCACCGCAACTGTAAGTGGCCCGAAGTAGTCGAGCCCGGTGAATGTGAACGCACGTCTATGATGTGCTAGCCGGCACGGTGGTAAGTCTCCTGTAGGTGGCACTGGTGGCTGCGATCTACGAATCCTACATGGGAGACATCTATTCACTATCATACGCGTGACCGGGCGTAGCCGAAGAATCCAATAAAATTGTCTACACTCATTTATCGTTGCTTCGACGCCAGCGTGATGCAGTTGCCTATGGACGTATTCTATATAGAGCCTGCAGACTTGGTCATTGCCATCGAGGACTGCAGGGCTCTTCTGCTTATCTGTGACGTCTTGCGTGGCGCCGATACGTGTCTTCAGTGTGATGACATCGTTTTCTATTTTCACCGCTAAATGGCGTAGACGGCTATGTGGAGCTATTTTTCTATCATTTTTCAGGTTGTGCAAATCTTCAGAGAACGCCTTTTCCTGACTGCTTCTAACGAGGATTCGCTCCGCCTCGTGTAGAAGGTCCGTAGGTATTGGTGTGTATGGCTTTTGCTGTTGTTTGGGAGCTTTCGGAAGTTTGTTCTGTGGCTCCCGTCTCATTTTATGCTCCCGCCATACAGGATCGGTTTCAGGTCGTTTCGTCGTCCTCTTGTAATTCACACGTTCCTTCTTCTGTTTGCAGAGTCGGATGAAGTGTAGCACACGTGCAGTGCTCCGAACAAGTTTCTCCCATTTGGAGAATCTATCACTATTGGGGACGCACTGTTCTATTTTCGATGTCCGCTTTACGGTGGTCACGTGCACCTTCTCCTCTCCGGTCTGTGTGGTGGTTACGATTCTTTCTCGTGGCCATCTATCAGGTGCTTCCAGCAGGAAGCTCGGCCCGTTGAACCACCTGTGTTGCGAGTCAAAGTCGGTGGGTACGTCCCGTGTTGCATCATCCGCAACGTTCAATTTGGTAGGTACCCAGCGCCACTCGCCTATCTTGCTATGTTCTTCTATTGCTGCGATACGATGTGCGACGAAAGGTTTGTATGACCTAGCGCCTGTTTGCAGCCATGTGAGCACTGTTTTGCTATCAGTCCAGAAAACCTTCTTGTCAGGTTTCCTGTCGTGCTCTTCTATTACGGTTGTCGCCATCCTGCTTCCCATAACTGCAGCCATCAGTTCGAGTCGCGGGATCGACATCAATTTGAGGGGTGAGACTCGCGCCTTTGCTGTTACAAATGCCAACGACACTTGTCCGTCCGGCCTAGTGATGCGCCAGTACAGGGCTGCGGCGTATGCATTTTCGCTCGCATCCACGAACACGTGCAGTTCTATCGTCGCGGCGTTGCTATAATTGTGGTAACAGCGAGGTATGTTCACGTCGCGTAGTCTCTTCAAATGTTCTAGCCACACTGTCCATTGGCTAGCGAGGTCGATATCTATTTTCTGATCCCAGTCTATTCCTCTGCGCCATAGCTCCTGGAATATTTGCTTGGCTCGTGTGGTGACAGGCGATGCGAGTCCAAGCGGATCGAAGAGGGACATTATGATCTTCAGAGTTTCCCGCTTCGTCGGTTGCGTGTTGTCTATGGCGCCAGGTGGCAATCGAGCCATGTTGAGATCGAAGGTGAGCTCGTCAGTAGCAGGTCTCCATATCACTCCCAGGAGACGCTCTATCTTGCTATTGTCGAGGTCTATACTCCTTTTTTCTATCACTGTGGAGTCTTCGGTGAGCGCTTTGAGTATTCTTTGCGAGTTTGAAGTCCACTGGCGTAGCTCGTAGTGGGCTTCCCTATTAATTTCGCGTACTCGAAGCGCTGTTTCTATTGCTTCTTCTTCACTATCGAAGCTCTGTAGGTAATCATCTACGTAATGATTCCGAACTATTGCCGTGTATGCCTCCGGATACCTATCTTTATATCTTTCGGCGTTTCTATTTTTTACGAATATAGCTGATGCAGGCGACGACGTGGCTCCGAATATGAGAGAGGTCATCCTATATTCTATTGGAGGCTCATTACCTCGCTGTCTTCCTCTCCATAAGTACCGAAGCGCATCTCTATCTTGTTGTCGTACTTTCACCTGCATGAACATTTCTGCTATATCGGCAGACACGGCGAATCGATGTTGTCGTAACCTCATTAGAACCCCTGGTAACGACTGTATGAGGTCAGGTCCGGTTAGCAGGTAGTCGTTGAGCGAACGTCCCATCGTCTTAGCTGCTGCATCATGCACTACACGGACCTTACCCGGTTTGGTGGGGTTGAGCACGGGAAAGTGAGGCAGGTACCATGTTCTTCCCGGCGTTCTATGGGGAGGCGCCTTTTCTGCGTATCCCTTTTCTATGAGCGCGTCCATCTGCCGCTCATAGCGATCCCGAAGTTGTGGATCTCTATCTATTTTCTTCTCTGTCGTGTGGAGCCGTCGAAGCGCGTTGTCGTAGTTGACGGGCATCTGAAATTCGTCCGATTTCCAAAGTAACGATGTTTCGTAATGTCCGTCGCTATTCTGTCGAGTGTTGTTGACAAGCGTCTTGATGGCTCTCTCTTCTATGTCGTTGGATGGTCTTTTCGGGGTGATCATCAACGACTCCAGAGAGAAATACTGTTTCAATTGTTCGTCCATGCTATCTTCTTGTCTATGGACGATGTTGTTTATGGTGTCTACACGGCGGCCGAGCATGCGCGCGTGTGACCCATGTAGCACCCATCCGAGCGTAGTGAGGGATGCGACCGGTTGATGTCGCTGTCCCCTCCTGACGTGTTTGGCAAGCAGCAAGTCCCAGTTGTCCTGCCCGATGAGAAGTTTTGGCTGAACTCGTGGATACTTGAGATGTTCTCTGATGCTTTTCAGATGCTTGCAATTGGACAGGTCCCGCTCCGATACGGCTTGAGCGGAGAGCTGTAGATTATCGATGGTTCTCGCTCGAATTGTGCAGTTGTTACGGTCGCCGTGTAAAGTGACTTTCACACGGCGCGATCTATTTACGTCCACTTCGGTGTTTCCTATCGCCTCTATATGTAGAGGGTCGACGGGCCCTTTTGCGCCTATTTGTTGCGCCAAATCATTGTCTATCAGGGTCACCGTCGAGCCGTCGTCGAGCAAGGCGTAGGTGTGGACACTCCCTTGGGGGCCGGAAACGCGCACAGGAACGAACTTCAAGTATGACTGCGTCTCCGATGGCTGCCAAGTAGAGCTGACTACTTCTGTACGATCACTATTTTCACTATTGTCTGTTCTCACGAAGTGAAGTAGTCTATGGTGAAAACGCGGGCACTTATTCACATTGCACTCCGATTTACGGCACTTGTGTTTATTCGATCTATTTTTTAAACACTTGAAGCACAATTGTCTATCCTTCGCTATGTTCCATCGCGTTTTCGTGTCTGCTCCTATGAATTTCGAACACTTTTCGATTTTATGTTCGGCACTTTGACATACCGGACATGCAGACACTCCTATTTCTGTTGCGGCGTAGGTCTTCTGAGTCCGTCGGGGTGCGTAGCTTGCCTCTTTAGGTGCTGCGGACTCCGGTAGCGTAATTGGACTGTAGAGCTGCGCCTGGGTTTCGAAGAATCTCGACAGTTTCAACAGGTCCGGTTGTTCCTTCGGCTGATCTCTGAGGAAGGTGACCCAGTTGTTTTTGATTGTGGCAGGAAATTTCTGTACTGTTTCACTCAAGATGGCTGGATTGTAGAGGAAGTGCGACTTCTCCAGCGCTTGCAGTGTTCTGACTATGTTGGTGACTCGAATGGCGAAGTTGCAGATGTCACGTGGTGAGTCTGTCAGCCTTGGAAGTGTCCTCAAACGCTCGAGTTCGGATAAGGCGATGTAATCCGGTCGGCCGAACCGGTCTTCCAACGTCTTCATTACTTCCGGTATGTTCACGTTGCGTATGAGGAGGCCTTCGACTGTTTCCTTGGCTCTCCCTTGTAGACTCCTCCTTAGTCTTGCTATATTTTCACTGTCACTGTAGTTTTGATGAGATTCTTCATAGGCCGCCTTGAATGTTAGCCATTCCTGATGCGACCCGCTATACGATGGTAGCTCCGTATAGTAACGTGGAGCTTGATGTTGGCCCGACCTTGTGGCCATAGTGATCGCTGCGGCCAATTCCGATAGCCCTATACTCTGGCTAGGGGGCGCTGCAGCGGGTATCACTCCTATTGTAGGCTTGCTTCCGTTCGGTGGCCGATCCTCTGTTTGTTGCACGGGGATTGGAGCCGGCGTGGTCGTGGTGGGTAACGCGTGGGCCTGCTCTATTATGCAGGTTTCTATAGGTGGCGCACCCGGCGCTAGAAGCGCTTGACTATTGACCCAATTGTCGACCCTCTCCTTCGTGACTTCGAACTCTTCGACAGTGTCGTCGTCTATGGAATCGGCGTCTGAATCTTCTTCCATCTGTTTCAGTTTCGCGGTAGCAATTTGTAATCGAAGTTCCATTATTTCGATTCTAGCCTTTTCTATTTGGGCCCTCTTCTTGGACCGATGTGACGTGGCTCTCTTGCTTGAGCGCACGTCCGAACGAAGTGGCACGGTTTCCGTGCCGGGTGCACCGAGCGTGGGGACCGATTGGTGTCCCGCTCCCGCCGGTGCCGAAGTGAGCGTCGCAGCCGTCGACGTCGAAGTTGTCGTCGTCGTCGGTGACGCCATCGATGTGGTTCCCGCTGACCACGTGTCGGTTGACGACGTGGTGGGTGCCGTAGTGCACCCTACGGGGGTGGACGCGGAAGCGATTGGTTTTCCGTCGTCCCGAACAGTGGGCGTGGGAGCTATGGACCTCCCGACGCCCCGAGCTGAGTTACTCCTTGTAATCGGCATGTCTATACTATAGACCTATACCCTCACTCCTCGACAGACAGCAACTAACAAACGGCTATATCCGGCTCGTTTGGACCATAAAATGTACGGGCCTGTAGCACCCGCGCATTTGTATAGCCTGGCTGTTATGGCTTTAAGTGGGCAGGGCCTCCGGCTAAGGAGGGCTCACTGGTTAGCCTTTCGATTGTTAGTCGAGGAGGAGAGGGTTGTATTTTCCAAACAAGTTGTACTGGTACAAAGGTCTTTACGATGCCGAAGCAAGGAGAAGACTGCCTTTATTTAAAAAAATGCCTATCTAAGTAACAAATCTTACATATAGAACTAGTGGCGGTCGTGCCATGTGCCGAACTAGCTTGCGCCAATGGCGCGCAAGCGCGACACGACCGCCCGAAATAATAATAACTAAGTGAACACTATATCTGTCTCTGTCTATTTTCTGTCTCTGTCATTTACACTGTTTCCACTATACACTAGTTCTATGATTTCACTATATTTCACAATTTGTACAATAGGCTGTCCCGAACAATATTATTATATTATAAATGTGAAAATAACTCTGTTTGTCTGTTACCTTTTCACGCCTTAACTACTTAACCGAATATCATGAAATTTTGCATACACGTTGTCAGGAACACAGGAAAGGACATAGGGTTACCTTTGATCCAGAAAGAAGTACTGTTCCCGAAGGTTGGTCTCTTATTCTGGGGAACAAACCAAAAGGGAGAAGCCGAATTTAAGAAATAAGCTTCAATTCGGCTTCCCCTTTCGTTTTCCGAGCCAGAGAAAATTCATTCCATTAATTTGATGAAAGAACAACGCCATAGGTGCTGAAAGAAGGATTAAGGATAAGGGATGTGGCGTACAGTAATGTTTTAAACTGTAACTGCCGGACAGACGAAGCGCTTGTCGCTTGCCGGACAAGCGCCCGTCAATAATAAATCGATGCGCGCACACATCCATATACCATATAGCGCGCCTATATACCATATACGCACACAAGCGTATGCGGCGCGCGCGGGAATCGTTACTTGCGACAGTCACACTAACATTGTCACAACAAACGCACGCTCGTTCGCCTGCCCTCATCACCAGCGCCTTCTAACCATACCACCATACTGGTGACCCCGCATTGTTCACAATGACTGATGAGAACACTTCTGGCGGAGCTAGAAAAAACGGAATAACCGGAGGAACGGAGACCTGGAGAGTTGGCGTACGAATTCCACCGTTCTACGCTGAAAAACCCCCACTCTGGTTTGCTCAGCTGGAGGCACAGTTCGTGTTGGCGGATATCACCACCGATGCAACAAAGTTCTACTACGCCATCGGACAACTAGAACCACAATACGCAGCAGAGGTAGAAGATATTATTACACTACCCCCAGCGCTCAATAAATATGATAAGGTGGGATGGGGTAGTGGGCTCTGGAATCTCATAATTACTCACCGAAACACTACAGCACATATGCTGTTATTTCACGGTGGTTACTGCCGCCAGACGGGCTGCCCAAATGACTGCTATACGCAGTGTGTTCAAAGTAGTCGATAGGATAGGAACCTATATAATAATATCATTGTTCTTACATTATCTTACTTAAAAAAAAAAAAAATGAACATTGCCATTCGTTGCGAAGAATACTTTTTATTCGCTTTCAAAGATTTCACTTGTAAAAAGGAAATAAATCGTTTCACAGCTTCAGCGTCTTGGCGCGGAGTCTGACGTCGACGCCATGACACTTTTTCATTTATTTATACTGCTTTTAGCATAAAGCAAACATTTTTATATATTGATTCATAAATAAACGATATTGTGACTGATTGTAAATTTTTTGTTTGTAATATTCATTTAAATTTGTTTTAAATTTTAAACAAATTTGTTAAGTATATGTTAACAAATTTGTTTGTTTTGACACAAACCTTTGACCTTTGACACAAACCTTCCCCGTTTATCGTAAAATGTACTGTGTAAAATACTTTGGGTTGTTTAGAAGAAGTTAGCCGAGAAACAGACAGGAAGCGAACAGATATGTACGAATAATTATGTATTAGTTAGGTATAGATGAAAAAATATAGCAAAACACAAAAAGCCTTGTTCATAGTATTGTTTCAAAGGCGCTTTTTTCTTTGCTGGTAATATAACACTGTTCCATTAGTGTTAAGTTATATAAAACTTCCGACATAAGTAGGAAATAATCAGTTTTCAATCAAATAGTGCGAAATTGCTTAATAATGTTTTGCTGTTGGATAACATTATTTCATTGAACGGTAAAAAACTTATTTACTTGGAAGGCATTTATGGAAAATTTGGGAAAAAAAAAGCGTGAACACACTCATTCGACTAACCAGCGAATTAACTAAACTTTATTGCACTATAGCAATGCGCGTCATATTGTCATTGGTTATGGAAAGGAAACTGGCAGTTGACCCCCTGTTAGAAGGAATTATGAGATCCCCTACACAGGTGTTGAAATAACGCCCTGGATTGTTATTTTGATTCACCTGATCTGAGTGACTACTAGATGCTCCTAAAAGCAATTTGTACAGCACGTAGATAGTGTACAGAGTAATGCAATATCAGAGACAGTTAGGCGGCGGAGCTCTTGGTGATTGATCGATTGCAACAATAACGGTAAAAAGTTTACTGTTTGCAACACTTGAACGTTTTTCCGATAAAAGAAGTGAGCGCTGAGCGTCGCCACTTTGAAATGGATATAGTACATATTTCACATTTACGCAACATTTACTCGTGCGTCTGAAAAGTGCATTTTAATGTAGAGAGAGAACAGTGGTTCCCAAAGTTGACTGGGCTGCGACTCGCCTAACAAAACTTCCAAATTGGGCATACATCTCTTGGCTTTAATGAAGAAAAAAGAGGCGTAACTATATGAAACAAGAAAAAAAAAACATTGAGTTTGTCGAAAATTTTAAAGTGCTATCTATATATTTTAATTTTTGAACTTCAATTAAGTAACTTTAATCTCAATTGGCCCGCCCACCAATGATCGCAACCGCTAAGATATTAGTATAATATTAATACTAACATCTTAGCTAATTAAATTTCTATTTACACGAGATGTAGGTACACTGTACATAAATCATTAGCGGCCACAGAATAAAATACTATGTAATTATTAAAAGCGCAAGTATTAATAAGAATCCACTTTATTCACTTTACCTCTCTTCAAACTTAGCAAGCAACACAACAGTTCGATAGTAGACAATAATAAGTCGACCTGTTTAACTGCGAAGCGTTGGAATGGCGATGGCGACCTCCTCTCGAACAATAAAAGGTTCATTCAGGAGCGAATTGTTAGGAGATAGCGTTTGATCAAAGAAATCTGAGTATAATGCGACAATTGTAAGGTTGAAAATTGATATGCAGCCTAGGAGACCTGTGACCTTTACGGCAATGCGCAGGCAAATGACAGCTTCCGTCAGTTATAATCAGGTCACGTTCGTTTTTTAAAATGCGCGCGAAATACGGGGCATAGAGAAATTTTAATGTGAATAGGTGCCGCCCTCAATGCAATAGAGTATAAAATAGAAATGGATCCTTATTTACATTCCAAAAGAATGTCTTTTTATTTACATACAATATATCTAATGGACACTAGGACCTGATATAATAACTAGAAAATTAATTGATTATTTTTGAATGTAACTTCTAACTTGTCGTCAGATAGGCTGATGCTCCATTTAATGGTAGGCGGTCACCGTCGCCTATTAATACAACTAACCCAAGAGCTGCTGCAAGTGCGCTGTCGACTTTGCTAGGATTAAGGATAAGGGATTAGGAAGTGATAGGAAAAAAATAGGCTCGGCAATCCCTTACTCATTCACCGAAACACAATTTGGGTTCATTTCAATTTGAAAAGTTTGGCCCTGTCGGGATTCGAACCCGGGAGCCTCGACTCAGAGCCTGTCTCAGCAAGCATCTTAACCACTCGAACAATGAAATCGTTAATTAATTATTGTCTTACTCTTTAACTCGTTAGAATTACAGCGCATTGTTAGACTATTTTAGGCAAATTTTGTTTCCCACTTGAGTTGTATACACTGGTTAGTTATACCTACTCAGTCAGGCCATCTAGTTTTAGACTATGGTAAGTAAGTACGATAGATTTTCTGTTCGCTTTTAAAACATTTTTATTTCCCAATGGCGACGGACTCCTCATGAGTTTGAGCGTTTTATGTGCCAACTGCACTAGTTATTTCAGTTTGTTTAAAGTTTCCTCCTCTTGTTACTGTGCTGAAAACAATTCAAATTTTGTTTTGAACGAAGCAACTTTTAAACAATGCCTCCTCGTACCTATCTATTTGTATCATCTCCCATCAAAGCAAATTTGTTGCTTCGGCAGCGTAAACAAAGCATTATGTCTTGTTGAGTTTCATTCTGATAATGGATATATTCAACTTGTCGCTATTTGATTGTTTCAATTTCTATGTTTTGAGTATATCTTTTGTAATGATTTACAAAGTTAATGAATCCGCACGCACAGTTTGCTTCTTGTGAATTGTGTATCGCAGAGAGAAATTTCTATAATGGTAGGGGCTTGATTTTCATAAGCCTGGTTCGATGGACAGCCAACCGATTATTATGCAGATTAATGATATTATGATCAAAATATTATGATTAGACTGCAGATGCGCTCGGTCTAAATATTATGATTAGACTAACTATATAAATAAGATGCGCCCAGTTAAATTAAATTTTATTATTGTTTCTATATATTTAATAAATTTATATAATATTTAATAATACATAGCATGTAGATTATAATACCTACGTACTATAATTTACGTCATTAATAATGAAGTCGTCGAAACTGAAATTTTATTTTTTCCTTAAAAATTTACAAGGACGGGGTGAATTAAAATATTTAATAAATGTCTTAATACCCCGTATTACCTATACCTCACACTGGTAGGGAATATATTTTTTCACCGTGTAGCAACAGTTTCTTGTAAGAACTTATATACTTTACATAGAAAAAAAAAATCGAGTTAACATTGAAATATGAATATTTAACTTCATCTTCAGTTGACAGACGTAAACTAAAGACCGCCACAACGCACTTATTATTATATGAGACCCTTGATTGCTTTGCTTGTGATTAAAGCATACAAACACAAACAAAGCCATTGGCAGTCAGCCTGTACATAACCCTTTACCTTAGAAAAAAATGCGATCTAAAATTGAATTTTTGCTCCCCTAATACCTTTAACAGCGAATTTTATAAAGCTTGCATGAAAATATTTCATTGAATCAAGGGACAGACAGAAATAACAGTAAAAATGTAACGACTGTGGGGGTATCAAGAATGAATTATTCCTTTCATAACAACTTCGAGTTCAGGACGTTTTCCATTCTTTGTGAACGGCACGAAGCCGCGAATGATTTTATTTACAAAGAGTGTGCAATACTGTGAGAGCTTTCTTTCGAAGCTTAGAACGATTGGAATTTGACGCCTCCGCGAGGTTACGGTACAATGTGCATAATATTTTCCTTACAATACAGGTGTTAGGTATATTTCATTTCCAATGGGACATCAGATGTTTTTGCGCTAGTTAGATTTGCCAAATATTTTCTCTTCTATCTTTCTTTTTGAATTATCAATACCATTGCTATAACAAAGGGTCTTGATTTGCTACAACTATTTAATACTTAACATGCTACTTAACTTATTCTACATACTACTATAACTTTCTAGAATAATGGTCTTTTGTTACGGGCCTTGCAAGAAAGCTTAACGTCGCTCAACAAGCTGTGAAGAAAGCTATGCTCGGGGCTTACTCAGCGAAATGTAATCGGAAATGAGGAGACTCGTAGTCAAATAAAAGTCAGCGACATAATCCGGCGCATTAGTAAACTGAAGTGGCAATAGGAAGGACAGTAGTTATAGTACGGAGAGCCGACGGTCATCTGTGCTGGAAGGTTCTCGAGTGGAGACCACCTACAATGTGTACTGACGACCTAATAAGGTCTGCCAATCGATGCTAGATCCAAGTTACTTCTGACCGGTCCTACTGGAAAATTATGGGGGATACCTATGTTAAGCACTGGAAGATCTACAGCTGAATTGACGATAATTTTAAATTTTAAAAGTCATTCCAAGATACTAAAATGGTGGATCATCTTACAGAACACCATAGTTAGCACATCACACGTGCTGTTGTGTTTTAGTGTGTGAATAAAGTTTTTGAAAACCCACATTCCTCTGACTTCACTTTGTCGCTTATCCTTTATTTATCCCATCAGGGTTAGCAGCGCAATTGCAACCCATCGTTATTGCTTGTGCTTATAAGCGATGGTAGCAACCTACTATGAAGTAAGCTTGCGTGCTACAAGCTTTTAATATAATTTGAAAATCATATTAACAGAGAATCATATTAAATCTAATTATTTTTATAATAAACTAGTGACTCGCCCCCGTTTCGCATGTATTTTTCTGAAATTTCATATTTTATTATTTATGTACTGTACACAAAGCGGTCGGAGATAGTCGGTTTTTTGTGTATATATGTACATATACACGGTTTGTATGTACATATACACAAATATGTATGTATTTGTATATACATATCTGTGTACATACCTATATACAGCGGCAACAAATTTAAAGATAATTTATCATGCGAGCATGGCGTTGCGGTATAAAAAGTTTATATAAAATATTTCGCGCCAGCAAAAAGTACACATTCGTTTTTTAAACGCACGAAATGTCACAGCCGTTGACATTAATGTTGACAAGTTTTGTGGGACTTGTGGGTCACGTATGTCCAAACGTTCACATTAGGCTCATTTCTTTTTCTTTTTTTTTACTTTATATCTGCGTATAATCTGCGTATTATTACATCATAAAAAAATATATTTTATTTTATTAAAAGAAGCAAAATTCATTCAAACATTTTTTAAATACGCTTATTGGCTAAAATCCCAAAGAATAACATCCTATACATTTTTTGACATCAATCGACATGGTACACGGTAAATTAAATGAAAGGAAAACTATGAACCATTTCCCTCCAGGTGAGGTTAAAAAAATACATTCTGTACACATTATACTGGATGCATGCACGATTCTATCTAGGGTATAAAAGTTAGGTATAGAACTCTTGCGGTTGCCTATGGCTTCGCGTGTTCTGAAACATGAACTTGTAGTTGAAATATCGTCTGTCATCCTCTATCTCTTTCCCACATATTCACATACCATCATTGATATGCACATATTGACATCACATCTCCTTACTGATACGAGTAACTATGAATTTTACAACTCTTTTACCCCTTTGTTTGGTATTTACCAATAGAACAATTTTAAGAACAACTGTGTTTGCATTGATTTTATCTAAATCTATAATAATATTATAAAGAGAGAAAGATTTTGATATTTCTAGTGAATGAATTCAAAAACTACTGGACCGATTTTGAAAATTCTTTCACCTATAGAAAGCTACATTATCAGTGAGTAACATATAGGCTATATTTTAAAAAGTTACGCGGGCAAAATCGCGTGCA
This sequence comes from Synanthedon andrenaeformis, assembly GCA_936446665.2. NCBI lineage: Eukaryota > Metazoa > Arthropoda > Insecta > Lepidoptera > Sesiidae > Synanthedon > Synanthedon andrenaeformis. The sequence continues at coordinate 890,593 of OW387786.2, read as the reverse complement.
ACAGTCTTAGATGTAATTGTTAGGGATACTAATCAGGTGGAAAGTATTAGTCCTGAATCATTATTTGTGGGGACTTTAATCTTACCTTTTATGTAGGGGTAAAAAAATAATTGTAATGTCTCACAATAAAACTCCACATTTTTGGACAAGAAGTTGTGATAATCAGTCTATCTATATTACATACTAGCTGGCGCCCGCGACTTCGTCCGCGTTGAAAAAGAAAAAAGTAGCCTATCCTGTGTCCCGTACGTCTAAATGTTTATCTATAAAGTTTAATGAAAATCAGTTTATTCGTTTCAGAGTTATGGAGTTGTTACATACATACATACATACATACATACATACATACATACATACATACATACATACATACATACATACATACATACATACATACATACATACATACATACATACATACATACATACATACATACATACATACATACATACATACATACATACATACATACATACATACATACATACATACATACATACATACATACATACAATACCTACACTTACAGATTTATTATTAGTATTGATTATTGAACCGTTGACTATCTCAACAATTATTATAAAGTAAAGTTTGTCTATCGACAGCTTTGATTTTACTCAAAATGCAAGCATCATCAAATGACGATAGCATGCATATATTAACGGTGCAGTTTATGTGGACAGTAGGGCTTAGTATTTTCGATGCAGTATTTACTATCCCTTAGAGAATTAAAAGTTAATTAATAATCACAATATAAACATTTATTATTATTGTCATTGAAAAAATAAAGAATAAGTATGTGTTTTGTTTGTGACACATAGTACCAAAATCAAAAGTTATAAATTGACAAAATTCATGTGTAACGGGCGTCGTTAGTGAAGTTCTTCTAAAATAAATGTGTCATTATAATAACATTAAACACAATTAAAATCACAATTATAAATTTAAAGTACTCAATTGTAACGTATAACGAAAAAGTCTGCTTGGTCTTTTTTTACGTTTTGCAATTTTGCATACACACTTTCAGAGGTACAAAAAAGGGCATGGCATACCATTCATCCAAAAAAAGTACTGTTCCCGAGGGACGCCGAGAAAGTCACAGGCAATAGCTACTAACAAATATATTTCCTGTTTTATTACAAGAAACACAAGTAATCCTTTAATAGCATGAATTATTATTTCCAAGATTACACGTTGACAATATTCATTATCGGATTCGTCGTACAAGTTGTTTCTTAAGCCTACATCTTACCCCTGATCCTCTTACGCCTGAACAGTTAAAACTGGCTAGAGTTAGTATTTTTAAAACACAGACGTCGCTCCCCCGATCCGTAGAGCTCTTAATCCTAGCTTAACTTTTACTGCCCCTCGCCTCTCCCCCCTCATTCTTCCAATAACTAAGTTTTGTGAGTCGAGTAAGCCTCCATTTGTAAGGGTGCGACGCCACTGGCAAATCAACCTGTAACTTAATTTTCTGCGCTGCTGTGGCTAATTGTGGCTTTTCTAATAGCAAAAGGTTTCTCTTGTGTAAACATCCATTAATATCCAATAATTGGATTAAATGTAGCGTTCACTATGAGACATTGATATTTTTAATTGAACATTATCATTTTCGGTCCTCCCAACTTCGAATCCATCCACGTCGCTTATCTCTTAGCCACTATGTCACATTAGTATAATGTCTGCAGTCTATTCCTTAAATTGGACAACAAAAACGCTTGTACTGTTATGTTCCGATGAATATGTTAGGTATGCCAGAGCCCATTCCCCTATTCCCTATTTTCCCTTATTCTTTATCCCATAAATCAATTGCAGGGTTTGCTTGTTATATTAGGCGACGATAGCTATCCACCATCAAGAGGATTGAAACGAGATTGCCTGCCATCTTTTCATAAAAATGACAGGTTGACAGTAAGTAGTAAGTTAAGATTGATTTCGTAGTTAGAGGTAAGAATAAATATTGTTTTTCCCAATTTAAACAATAAAACCTGTCTTATTTGTTGTTTTATTTAATAATCACTTTATTTACATTTTGATAAGTGCAGTATACAAAATGCCTTTTCTACTTTATTGAAATAGCTGAAATATTACAAATGTATTGAATCCTAAAAGCATCGTAACCACATTAATAAAACGCGTTCCGGAAACTCGGTTTTCCTAGCGCGTTAGGCACCGTGCGAGTCTTTCAGTGACCTTAGTAATAAAATTGTGTAAGAGATAAGAAGACAAAGCAAATTTCAACTTGAATAATAAAAAAATAAGGTCACGCAAATAAGAATCCTAGATTAAGTCGACAATATTTAATTTAATTTAATGTCACGTCTATTGATTCGAGTGGTTAATGTGCAATTTTTTTCATATCCTATATACAGAAAAACTATTGACCTCAATCTCGTCTGGTGGTAACTAAGTGAAGATGAGGACGAAGATGGAGTTCGATTGCCCGTTAATATCCTATACACTCTGTTCTTGAAGTGTCCCAAGTTGTATATTTCAGGGAACACCAAAGAAGGGAGAGAACTCCAATATCTCGCTGTGCTCAGAATAGAAGAAGACTAAAGCGCTTCGTGCGAATAGGTGATACATCCACAACTTAAAGGTTACCTTTCCAAACGCCTACTAGTCCGTTGACAACATAATTTAATACAATCAAAGGTTTTTATTAAAACGAAAATAAAAATAAAACAGTTTCACCAACGTTCGTTCGAAGTTCTTGTCTCTCATAGACAGGTGTAGCTGAAATTTAATTATGAACCCTAAGAAATGGATTCGTTAAGATTAAACTGATTCCCGGATGAAAATTAATTATCGCCGGTTGTAACAATGACTCGGGACTTGTTTGCAAGTTTCCGACTTGTTTGAGGAGTGATTATGTGCCGGAAAAGTATATTCTCTGACAATTCCATTCAACCGGATTAGTGAATGTATTTTTGAAAACAAATATTTTTTTGTGAGTAGATATGTATTTAGTCTGTAATTATGGACACTTTTATTTAAGGTATGAGAATTTATAGGATAATCTACTGTCTTGAAATGACCTTTTTCTACTGTTAGAGGAATTTATTATTCTAATGAACCGAAAGGGCAGCACTTCTACCAGGATAGGCTTGTCAGATATTTCATAAATAGAAAATGATATTATATAAAAAACAATAATAATCTGATAACTAAAGGCTTTAATTTTGGTTTAAAAGTTTTGTTATTTAAGTACATATACATATGTATAAATTAAATATAAGGTAACTGGGTTTGTAGTTAAGCCCTAGGGCACACTACTTTTCGCCCATCTGGCGACAGCAGACCACCATGAAATAACAGCATGTGTGTTTTTATATTTCGGTGAATGAGTAAGGGATGCCAGAGCCCATTCCCCATCACTTCCATCCTTTGGATGCGAATTCTAAGAATAAGGATCATTAATCCTTAAGGTTAAGGACGAAGGTCGGCAGCGTATTTGCAGCACCTGTAGTATTTTTTAAGCGACGGTAGCCACCTACGATTAAGTAAATTGGCAGCCTGTCTGATGACCTTGTAAAGGTCTTTGTAACAAAGATATCTTTATAGAAAAGATATCTTTGTTACAATACAGTGTTAATTGTTAACTTCAGTGCACGCAATTTGGGTTACTCTAAATACTCTACAACTGTTTAACAATAGAAAGATTAATTATGGATAGCAAATGATCATTAAATTTTGGTAAAGTTCTGAAACTCTTCAAGTTTTAACCCTGCCCTGTTAGATGGCATAAAGTCACATTATAAGCAAGAGCTCTTGAGAATGTTTGTAACTTAGTGTGACTTGCAGAATATCATCCCATCAGCCTCTCAGCATATTATAACGCCCGGATATAATGAAGTGTTCGGATATTACGGAGCCAAGCTGAGCCCACGCGACGGTGGAATATTAATGAATGGATATGCATCGGAAATCAGGTTATTGATATGTCTAAGGATCCTACCCGATTTCTTATGTCTGATTTGGTATTATGTCTGTCTTACAATTAGAAGGTTTGACTTTTTATTTGTCGTATTTTAAAAATTATATAGGCACGGTGGGACGCCGTGACATAAAAATTAAACTCCACAGATTGTATTTAATTTTTTTTTGTTTACATTGTTTATATATTTATACAATACTAGCTGGCGCCCACGACTTCGTCCGCGTTGAAAAAGAAAAAAGTAGCCTATCCTGTGTCCCGTACGTCTAAATGTTTGTCTACCAAGTTTCATGAAAATCAGTTAATTCGTTTAAGAGTTATGGAGGAACATACATACATACATACACACACATACATACAATACCTACACTTACAGATTTATTATTAGTATTGATAAACAATTATACATAACATACAACATAATAAACATCATATACAACAATATACACATTTTTTAATGTTAAACGTGCATCACCTGTGGCGTCGGTTGTGATAAAGGCGACGGTAGCCACCTGCCATCAAGTGGACCAACTGTCTGACCACCTTAACATAAAAAGAAGTTATTAACTTTTTTGGACAAAAGGAAATCGAAATTTGATAAACTCGTGGCTTTCGATATTAGATATAGTCTTTAATAAAGGTAAATATGAGCCTAATGTCATTGTAATGCCCTTTGAAACAATGTAATTAAGTTATATCGGTCACAGCGTAAGGCCTTGTTTTGTGGCTAACCACAGCGGCGTGTTCCTATAGTTCTTTACGCTCGATCATTCCACGTACTAGTATAGCTAGATCACATGTAAGTTATAGCTTAGGTAAGCTTAAGCTTAGGTTACAGCTATTCGCAACTCAATAACAAAATACCCCAGTAAATAGCTTATAAATTGGCAAAAATTAATCATATTTTAAACCTTATTTGTGCCTAATATAGTAATAGAAAGTGGTCATATTTACTGTTTTTTTTTTAATGTTAAAGTCGGCAGGCAGGCTGACGGTCAACTTGATTAACCACCATCACTTATTCACACAAATATAAGTGTTGAAAGTGCGCTACACACTTTAATAGGATAAGAAATAGTAGATGTCGGTAGAATTGTCATGGGTACATGTTATTTTTTCGAGCGGATGCGTAACCATATTAAATATACCATCTATAGCATATTAAAATACATATAGAGGTAGAGAACAAACTTAGTTGGCTTCAATACATTGAAATTTTGTATTTTATTAATTAACAAACAAATTAAGTCCATTGTATATGTACCTTTTCATGCGTGTGTAAATTAATGATGTCAATTTATCAGCTTGTTCCAATAATGAAATATTATCTAAAAATATTAATTTAATTGACATTGGAAATTTTTAATTAAGTAAGTATACATTAAGCTTTAATTTTCAATCAAGTTTTAATTTTTAATTAAGCTATTTTGTCAATTACAATTAATTAATTAATTAATTAAGTCTATAACATAGAAAATGGGGTTAAATTTGTAATAACCATTATCTACTTAAACCATATATAAACACAAATATTGTATCTGACTTTTGGAGGACATTTTAATTTCCCAAATGTCAAACTTGTTCATTCACGTTTCAAACTGATAAAACTAAACTAACTGAAACTCAACAACGGGTCTATTGCGAACTAGTCTTTCGACATACTATTAAGTTCGACATGTTGGTGAATTTCGCATTTATAATGTTACTTAAGATTTTAGTAAACTACGTATATCCAATCCTTAATAGCATTAAAAATGTTACAAAAGGTTAAATTAATTAATTATACTTACATCAATTGTGTATAACATTTCAATTTAGTTAACTACGCATGATTTTTTCAAGTCACAATGAAAAGTAACAACTTAGGTATACTTTTAAGAAGAAAGAAAGATAGAATTTTATTCACGCAACACGAAGACACAAACATAATACAAAAACCATAAAACAGAAATTAATATACAGGTAAAAGATGTGTGTGTGTCCTCGCTGCATTGAATCGGATACTGGCTCAGCATTGTGCTGAGGTGCTAAACAAGCACCTTTAGCGCTGATCTTCAGCCAAATCGAATCAGCCTTTTCGAACGAAATCGTTCTGAACCAAAGGCTTTTCTACTAAAATTAATTTGCACTTTCGTTTCGCAATTACGTGTACCAATTTCAATGTAGGTCCGTAGGTCGGGTCGTTTGTATTCCGATGGCGCACCTAATTAAATTGTGGGGTAATGAGCTGGACTCCCATCGCAACCATTAGGGTTGTCGTTACATGAATTAAACAATAGAACGCAATACCAACTCGTAGGTGTATCAATATTATATTTTCTTCGGGTTAAGGGTTTAAGGGAGTGTGTTGTTTCGTCGCAATTTTTTTTTAAATATCCATTTAGCTGAAAGTGTTCGCCACATTTGGAGAACTGATTCTAATTTGTTGGGGTTTGGAAGCAGGAGAAAATCCATTATGAGGCACATAATAATAATATATTTAGAACTATTAACAAAAACAAATATTTACTTATAATTTTAATAAAGTAAGATTTAGCAAAATAAATACAATCTATAGCTCCCAAATACGGGTTATCATGTGGTATTAGCCAAGTCTCCTGAAGTGCTACTATATCTTCATTTCGACGTAGGGTAGTGCCCTATAACTTTCGCCCGATTCATCACAAATTCACTTTGGTTTGGTATCCCATGATAATTATCTACATATAAATATAGATTATATATATTATAATCTATATACATGGATTGTCGACTTGCTCCTTCACTAATTCCTGATTACTTTGTGAACTTTGTGAGGTGTGACGTTTACAAACAAAAAGTTTAGTTGGAAGGTCGTGTGAAAGGTTAGTTGAACAAGTTTTAGTCGACTTTAACGGAATCAACGGACCGGCACTAAGGCCTCTCAACCTGTCACTGGAACTAAATATGTTAGTTACACTTGCGCTTATTTCCTTAGCTTCTTACCTCATTTTTTTCCGCGATTTCAGAACAACCTAAAAATAATATCCTAATACTTAACAGACAGGAATTTAGGTGCACAAAAAGAATGGTTAATAAGACACATATATATAGACTATCAACAACGGTTAGAACCACTTAGTTTAAGAAGATAAGTAGCCTCTACTTTGAGGCTACATCTCACTTACTTAGAACACTTGTTCTACTGACTGTGCTCGAATGAGTTTTTCCAATTAATTTCCACTCTTCTGCTCGCCTCACGCATTTTGGGCGGACTTCATTGTGGGATGCATCGGTTCATCTCATCTGCATTACTTGGATAAGTTGCTGCGTGTCAGAAACTTTATCCCGCGGACGCGCGAATTTTGCAATAATCTATCTTCTGAAGTGTTTTCGCCTAGTTACAATATGAGCTTCTTTAAGCGAGTCTTGGAGGGCCTTAGCACACCTGCATCTCCCTCGGGGCTGCTTGTGTCCTTAAGCGACGATAATCATCGACCATCAAGTGGATCTTTGGCTCGTCTGACAATATATTCAAAAAAATAATAATAGAATTTCACATTATTATTATTATTATTTTTTCACTTAGCAATGAAAAATTTGTAAATATAAAGAAAACAAGCTTGAGTTTTCCACTTGTTTAAGGGCCCGAAGACCTTAATATTTAATATAAATAATATCGTTAGTTCTATCTATACACAGGGAAAAAGATACCTACAAGCTAACGGAACACTTGCGACCTGCCCCCGGCTTCGCACGGATGTAAATTTGTTTTTGCAAATTATATACGACAAACCTTCCACATATAACGATCTTATATAAGTATATTATGAATTAGCGATAAAGTGATCTTACACAATTTTGTCGAGAATTCTTATTATCTACTTAGCAATTGGTAAGTTAATCCTGGTTATGCGAACATTTAAACCTGTCTTTTACACGAAGGGCTTCAGTTTAATACGGTGAAATCACATCTTAATATTTATGACCTTCTCATTAAGTTATCATTGAAAAGGTTTCCAAATTATTTAATCTTAATCTTAACGAGTCAGAATTGAGTATTTAAAAATTAATTATATATGAGTATAAATATCACGAGTTGCATCGAAATAGCACTTGAGAAAATAGTTATTGCAATGACGTCGGTGGCGCCTCCACATTTTTTTTATATTTTTAAATGATCCCTCCGGAACAGTATTTTTTTTTTGAGGTAAGATACGCTATGTCCTTTCCTGTATCCCTGACGTGTATGCAAAATTTCATGATGATAGGTTGAGTAGTTAAGGCGTGAAAAGGTTAGGTGAAAAAGTACAAGCAGACAGTTACTTTCACGTTTATAATGTTAGTATGAATTTTGCATTATAAATGACATTTTGACTGTCTGCCCTCGTAAATTTATTTACGATTCGGTTTTAGGCTCATATAAAAAGCGACAACCGACAACCAGCTTGCAGATGTACGACATAATGTAATTTGAAAAACACACATTTTTAGTTTTTATTACGTCGTAATAGGAATTGCTTTGGAGACTTTTTTATGAATATATTCGTATTTATTTAGTATTACTTGGAGGATGATTTTAAATACAATTTTATGATTCTATACTTACTTATAAAATCGTTTATACCTGACTTAACGCACAGCCAAAACTACTAAATCTAGAAAGCTGAAATTTGGAACATATCTAGGTTTATTTTATAACGTAAGCCTAAGCATTCGCTAAGAAAGGATTTTTGAAAATATTAACTCTGTAATAATAAAATAATAATAATAATAATGGTTTCTTTGAACAAAGAAGAGTGTAATTCTGATAATAAGTTCTCTAAGTTTGAAACTAGGATGTTATCATTTTGCATTACAGGATGAGGATCGCATTAGTTATAGGATCTGTGTTAGAAGTAAAAAACAGTGTCGAAAATAATTAAAAAAACAAATTTACAATCCAAAATAATCGTTTTCCTTGTGTAATTATACTTGTGTCTTGCTTGGTTCTATATTTTTACTAAAAGATTCAAATGACGTCATCATGTCGTCAAGCTAAATGACGTTACATCCTGACTAAATGCTAAATAGGGATCGTTTCCTTATTTAAAATTCGAAGAAGATTAGATTTGGCTATTCCCCGAGCTACTTCGATACGAGGGTTTGTTAAAAGCAAACATTAGTGCTACGGTACATGCACATTGCACAACGACGCATGTCGTAATTGACTGTTGACCTGACAGCCAGCGTGGACAGGGGCGGCCTAAATAAAGTGGACACGCTGACAGGTGAAACGCAAACACATTTCCTTTTATTGACCTATAGATTTAACGCTAAATGGAATAAGAATATTTTATGCTAACCATATGGCTTAATGGCTTTAATATATTAAAAAAAGAGTGTGTGAAGAGGCAGGCATGACCAACTAGATTACCGAGGCGCGACCAATTAGATCAGAAGAAGACGACCGCCATTTTATTTTATTCATACTGTCAATTATATTCTGAATTAACGAATATTTTCAACATTTTTACATTATAAAGTATTAAAGTTCAGAAGAACATCACACAAAGTAACTCTCTTTCCTGTAGTCTTTTTAAACACTAGATACTTCCCGCGTTTAGGTCCACATCTTTTGAAAACTACGTACTTTTTTCTGGATGATTCTGGATACACCTACACCATGTGTCCTGAGAACGTGTATGAAAAATTTTGTAGAGAGCTGTTGTGTAGTTAAGACATGAAAATGTAACATACAACGAAAACATTTTCGCATTTATAATATTAGTTATCCATAAGTCTCAATGACATAAAGTTAAGATATCAGTCTCTTGTTAAAAATGGCCGCCGCATTGGAAGAATTTATTCGCGTTGGTGTTGAATTATACATAACAGTAATGATTCTTTTAATAATTCCTTCATCAGCTTTCCTTGCTTACGAAATTGTTAAACCACTTGAAGAAGGCCTCACTACATATTAGAGTAGGAATATGACCGGTATTTCAATGCATTGTCTGCATAGACCGATAAACTTTTGTCTTATGTCGTAATTTACTTTAACATAATTTTGCCGTAATGCGTCAACCGGTCGGAACGGCCGCAATGGCATAACTGGTTTCGATTTTCTTTCTAACCACTCGCTTTCTACGGTCCGTTTAAAAGTTTAACAACTTAAGGACATGGCGGAAACAGCAACTCATTTTATTATGACGGAAACGAGTAATAATAGCTCGATTAACATTTATATTGTGCAATATGATCGAAAAACTTTAGAAATACGACGAGCCAATTGGTCGACTGGTTAAGCTGCTTGCTTTAGCGCTCTGAAACAGGAGTCCCGGGTTCGATTCCCAGCTGGGCTAACTTTAGAAATGAACTTTTTAAAAGTTGGCTGGGTATTTTAGGAGTGGTAGGGTACATTGCGTTTCGCAGATCATAGATCTGGCAGTCTGTCTGGCGGCAGTAACCACCCCTTAAAGAAGACCACAGTGAAATAATAGCATGTATGCTTTTGTGTTTCGGTTAGTGAGTAAATGAAACTAATTTGTGACTTAATTGTATGGGTTGTTTTAATTTTTTTTATTACATACATTACTTTTTAATATATGTAAAATCCTTAATAGCCAATTAAGGAATTTACATTTGTACATTGTGTTGAATATGTTTTTGTTTTTGTCTGTAAATTGTATGTTGAGAGAGCTCTGGATTTTGAGTAAATACATAAATAAATATTTATTTTTCTATTTTTTACCCCATATCCTTATCCTTAATCTTACCACGATACTGCACATTTTATCCTTTAAAAAATAAGTTATGTCTGGCAACCCTGGGATCCTGGGCTATAGGTAACAAATTTCATGCTCGCGTCTGCCTATGGCCTTAATAGCCTTACAAACCTTAAAAATATTATACCCATCTGCGTTTCATTCAAGAGTACCTCGCATCAAAGTGATGTAAGCATTGAAACAATGACTTCGTACAATACACATCCATAGCTACATTTAGTACATATGACACTAGTTGACCTTAAGGCCCACGTTGTTCAACTGGCGCTTGTGTTGTGTTGTGACTCATAAGTTTAGCATAAATAAACAGAGATGGGTTTAATATGTGTATTGTTTGTGTTGTGTTATTCTATGAAGTTTCCAAAGTAGACCTTAAAGTTTAATTTAACACACAGAGGCATTATTTTCTTTGATTTAATTTTATCTGTGGTGGATAATATTTACCTAGGTTTAATATTACGCTTGGGTTTGTTTTTTAATCAAAATTCTAACCTAAAAATTGATTCAGACGTGTCGGAAATTATCACGGACAAATATATACATATATAATAAAATAGTAAACTAGCTGTGTCTGTACATTAAACATTTTTTTCGAAAACATATTTTGTACACGTTGTTTATACTTATGTTACCGAGGTAAAAAAAAAATAGTTTTTAAAATTTTTGTCTGTGCGTTTGTGTACGCTAACCTCAGAAACGCCTTAACCGATTAGTATGCGATTTTTACTTATGTATTGTAGCAAAAATCCCATAACATTTAATGTTTGTTTCATTATAATCGGTTTAAAAACAAAAAAGTTATACGGAATACCGAAATACCAAGCGTACAAAAATCGCGCATACGAAGTTGCGGGCATGGCTAGATTGCTTATGCTACTGCTACACCTGCGTTAATGTTAACGTTGATATTAATGTCCAACTATGCGTTAATTAAGGCATTAAAAATGCGCTTTGGCTACATTAAGGTTTTAACGCCGTTAAAAGCTAATTCTTCGCGTTAACGCGCTAATACAAAATGGAGGTTGAAGCAGCTGCACTAGTTGCAGCAATGAGTGTAATTAATTATTATATGCATTTATGCAATTTAAAGAAAAAAGAAAAAAGAAGAAGATGGTGGATGATTCAAATGCATCGTCGTCGAACTCGGTCCCGCGGAATGAGACGACGTTAAACCGTTAATGTAGCCAACATCGCGTTAAGCGTTAAATTACGCGTTAAAACCCTTTTATGTGTCAAAAAAAAAACCGACACCCGAGCTATCGCTTAACGTCTAATGTCATTAATAATGCCGTTATGAAATTAACGCATTAAAATCTTGGCCACATCTGTGTAATATCATAGTTAACGTGCTAATTAACGCGTTAAGACGCAGGTGTAGCAGTAGCATTAAAAAAAAACCGTTTTGTGATTTTCTAGACTATTGCGGATTTGCAAATATTGCATATAATTCACATTTTTACATAATATTATTGTACAAATCAACTGATCGCCATCTCTTCCGCATTTTTCTTCACATGACCAATGACAATAATTTTCTTTGTGCAACATTATTTACGCTGTCGCCTTTGCAAGGCTCATACGGCTCCTTAACAATGGCCGCAGTTTTTTACGTTCTCTTTCGTCAAGTAAAAAAGAAATTGCTGCTCTATATATTTATTTAGGTTACGAACTGAAAGTTTGTCGTGTTTTTTGTCTACAACAAACTTGCTAAACTGTGCTACTGGTACTGGTAACGTTAATGTATTTTTTTATATTGGATCTCGGATCCCGGCATCCATTTTGGAAGTTTCTGCTGCTATGCTTAGGATACGTCTATCCCTAAATAAAAACGTTTATTGCACTTTCCATTAGTAAAACCGTATCAAAATCTTTTGGGTGCTTTAGAAGAAGTTTGCGAAGAACGGTTCGTAACAAATTAATAATTGTGACCAATGTAATCCCTCGAATTTAAAATTAAATCTCAAGTAAGTGGTTTAATGTTTAATGGCACATTTTCAACAATGATATGTAGGTAATTATAGCAATAGATATCGACACGTGAAGATAGCTTAGTAAGCAATAAAAGTATTTTATTGTACAGTATGATTTATGATTTCAAATCACTTTCATTGTGATTTGTGAGCTAAAATGAGTTACAAATCGAATATTGTTGAAGTAATAAACCTCACAATGGCGGGGTCGACGTCCTTCCCACCTGTCACAATTACTATACCTCTCTCACTCTAACTGCCTAATCCTCGTATAATCCATGTACTTCACACACCAGCGTGTTCAACCACACCGCCAGGCAAACTTGATTGCTATTTAATTGTTGTTTTCCAACTACAATTTATCACACACTGTGTCTAGTTGATGGCATGAATCCGATTGTTTTTAATGCACACTCACTTGCGTTTTGTGCTTCTGCGTCCGCTCGAATGTGTTTCCGTTGCTTAATATTGCTTATATTAGAAATTGGCGAAATATAGGTTTCGAGCACAGCTGAGTTGAAGTCAGCTGGTTAGTTGTTTTGTAAATAAAATATTAAAGATTTTTAATTACAAATTAAAATTCATAATAATAAAAATTCTTGAAAATAATCATGCAAACTTCACAATGCAGCCCTAACCACCGCTACGTAGGGCATATTAATTTTTTTAGTATAATAAAGATAATACAGGGAAATATTACATAGATTCCCCTTGAACCTTATTCTGTCTCTAAAATTACTGTATTTCATTTTTATTAAAAGAAAGCCATAAAAATATTTACGATCCAAAATGCAGCTCAAAAACTCCACCTTCGCTTTGTAGATAGAGGAGATTCGTTGACGAAAAATTGCGTTAGAAGGGGACGCAATCCAGCGGGTGGCAAGACAAATTACCGCAGTGACAACGAGCGATAATATAAAGAAAATATCTGCAATGAAAACAAAATTACTGGGTCAATGAAAAAATAGGGGTCCCGTAATCCGTTCACAGCATCATATCAAAGTATGCGAGCTTAAGGATATACTCTGCGAACCAATTTGTGAATTTCACGCGTCGCGGGTATCAACCCTTCTTTGCGGGCAAAGTATTTTCTAAAATATCCTAAATCCGACGTTCTATCGAGTGCCCAATAAAAGTGCGCGAATAAACAAAACGCCAACGAGAAAATGGCGGCCGCTTTTTATTCATATTTCGTTCCGCCGATTACGGTTTGCGCGGGAACGCCCGGCTCTTTTTTCGCGGCAATTTCGGCGGCCAGGCGTCACTTCATATTTTTTGTAGCCAGTTTTAATCGGTGTTGCCATTTCAGAAACCCCCCAAAAAGAGCGTTTCATTTGCGCGATGCTTTCTCTGCCTTTTTTTTATGTAAGTTCACATGTACATCCTACCTAGGACAGGTAGCTGAAAATGAGTTTTTTTTTGTTGTCATCCTCTAGATAACAATAACAAGCAAACATAGCAAACATTTTTTACGCAGGAATCCTAAGTATTTAAGGGATTAAATGTTGTCTGTGTTCTTTTTTGAATAGTCCTCCGACTATGAATAAAGGTTCAGCCAGTTTGGATATCAACCATATGACCATACAGACAAAATAGTTATGTACTTATTGTATGTTTGGTGTTAAGCCCTAATTTCTAAATTTTAAAACTTTTATAATTTTAAAACGTTCTCGATGTATTTTGTATACGATGTGTGTTAGTATCATAGAGTACTGATATCTCTGAGTTTCATTTTTTTCTAGATAATGTTTTTACTTGATTTGGATTCTTAAGTGCCTAAATAGTGGCTATAAAATTACCTTTACGTATGTGAGCGGTTCGATAAACGGATATGAAGACCTTAATATAATTTCTCCTTCTTTACAGATAATGAAAATGTGGCGATGACGTAAAAGCGATGCTGGTGCAGCAGGCGTCTCCGTCTCCTGGTCCCAGCGGCACGGCGAGTCCGAAACTTGCTCACAACGCGAGTCCCAGTATTAGTTCCAGACTAACGGGAAGTCCCAGTTTGAGCGATGGGCCGTCGAGCTCTAACAGTCCGAAGTTGGGGGCCAACAGTCCTAAATTGGGCGCCAACAGCCCAAAGTTGGGCGCCAGTCCAAAATTTGGAAGTCCCAGGATTGGTGGCAGCCCGATGCTTACGAAGACGGCGTTTGAAGACGAGACCGCGTTGGAGAGGCTGCAGGTGGAATTGAAAGAAGGGTGGACAGTCCACACAGGGAGAGATGGCAGACTTTATTATTGCAAGTAAGTATATGGTTACTATTTGATGCAAGCCAAAACATATTTTTATGAAAAAAGAAACATCCAATTAAACGGTTAGTATTTGTATAAAGACACACACGATACTTTTTTTTAAATTGATCGTATACAAAAATATTTAAAATAAATTTTACGAAATGTGACTCGGAATTTCCTGTTCGACACAGCTTCTCTTGTCATCTTGCTTGTTGGGCTTCCGATGCCAAAAGTCTGAAAATATCGATTACGTTATACGTAATGTTGATAATAGCTATTCATAATAAATCCTTTCAATAAAATATCACTTTCATATACCTATTTTGTTATTTCTAAGTAAAATTGAAATCCGTGTTGCCAAAATCGTTAGTCTGTAACATAGGATAGAAAGAGATCCCAAAGCCTATTGCCCGAATTCGCATTTTGTTTTACTTGGAAGGATAATGCTTTGGAGCGAGAGCTCAACCTCTGACATCTGAACCTATACGACTAAGTATAGCAGAAGGGAGGAATCAATAATTTACATCACTTTATCTCTACGTTTATTAAGTAAGTTGCAATTCTTGTAAAACAGGCAGAGCTGAAGGATTCTTAAATTTATATCCTAGTCAACTCAAAAACTTATTTTGAATTTTTTCGGTCTGTTCTGTATATAAAGTAGTGTAACTTTTATAGTATGTAAAGCGTTCCATACTGTAGTTGCGTATACTTAAGTATAGTTTAACTTAGGAACTGTATTGCATAATGAAGGTATTTATTCATTTTGAATAACTTTTCGCGTTGGACAGTCAATCTCTGGTTTTAATCTGATGTTTTTAGAATATCAGATCGTTCTAAATGGACACTAAACTAAATATTAGTTTTAATGGTAAAGTAATTTTAAAACTTTATTTCATAATAAAAATGTTTAAGACGAGACTATGTTCATACTGCTTTTAAAATTTTGTTCGCACACTGAGAAAGTAGTGTTCACGAGGAAATTTGCTTCGTTTAACTCGTGTTTACTCTAGTGCCAAAGGTAAATGAAAAACTTCCAATTACTGAGGCAGCCGCAACTACTACCTTTTGAAAACTACCCGCGCATACCGCTCCAACAGCAATTTAACTTGGTTTAATTCAAATGCCTGGACGTTCTCCGGAGACGTCTTCAGATGTAAGTGCAATTAAGTTCGCCTTCGATACTTGGAACAAACAATTGCGAATAAGTAACGTCTTACTTTAAACGAGTTTAGCATCGAAATCCCATGTGAATTCTTAAGTTAAAAGTTTATTACATTGTCTAAAACCGACGCCTAAAACGTAACACTTGCTAATGTCATAATTATGCTCTCTTCATTTATAAAGTTACTAGCAACTCGCTCCTGGTTTTTCACGGTTGCAATTTTTTCTGCAAACTGCAATATAAATAATGAAAAATCTTGTAGAGTACACATCCTTATTTCCACAAGGAAAACTATCATACTATCTAAGGAACACATAAATGACGGGAACATACATATAAAGGCCAATTACAAGTTTTCTCAGACATGTACATCAGAGAGAAATAATTTTGTAGGAAACACAAAAAAGAAGGAAAAAATTAATTGGCTTCAGACATTGGTAGGTTACTTACTTACTACCGTAAAAAACTATTGACATATAAACACAAATAACAAAAGGATAATGTGCTCTTCCATCCTTTATATCCACCAAAGTACAAGTGCCGTATTCTGTAAGGGTTTGTCTTCTGCAAGGCACGCTGACGGTCCACTTGATGGTAGGTGGTCACCGTCGCCTAAGGACACGAGTAACACCAGGGGGAGGGTATAAGTGCGCTGCCGATCCTACAGTAATTTGTTTACGGAACGCTTGAAGAAGCTCATATTATAGCTGGATGGAAACACCTCAGAATGATTGTTTCAAAGTTTTTCTCATGCGGACCTGTCCCTGGCTTCCCACGGATGCATTTTTTTTTATAAATTATACAATACACAAACCTTCCTCGTTTATCGCTCTTTCCATTAATGAAACAGAGGCGGGCAGCCGGGCAGCAGCGACTTTATTTGTATAGTTTACTTGTAGTATAACATAATATTGCAATCACGTAATAGCCAGACAATTGTTTAAATATAGGTAATACGTATAAGTATATTTTGTGATGACAAAATATATAGCTATACTGGACCATGTATGAGGGGACTGGAAAAAATATAAGGCAAAAGTACAGTCGGAGTAAGAAAAGGTTCACCTTAATGTCGATATCAGTCATGTTAAAATGTCATTTCAAATGTCCTGACAGTTGCTTGCATAGTGCTTTAGTTTCAAAAGGTACTAAGAGTCTACGACTTGATAAAGGAATTAATTTGAAAATTGACGAAGGTTTTCGTACACCGTCTGTACCTAACAGGAAACACCTGGGTTTGAAACAATGTTTCGGTCTGATAGTCTCTTAATTGTTGTCAATCTTCGAGGAGCTCCTTCTAGGGAGGAAAATGCTTCAAAATTCTTTGTAATAGTTGAGAAGAATTTCGAGATAGGTAAATAATAATAGTGTAATGGCGGATATATGAATGGCGGAGTAGACGACCAAGGCTCTCCGAGTGGGTACGGTCCGCACAAGCATTACAATAGAACTATGGCGACAAACGGAGTTGCTGTCGCTACGGAACACTCGCGTTTGTGACGACATATTTTCCCGCCATTGTTGTCACGAGCTAGGGTTGCCACTTGTCACTGTTCTATGAAGCGGTTAGATTGATATAAAATTAAGTTACATATTTAAAAATCTCTTCTCTAGTATTGCGAAATACGTTCAATATTTGAAAATTTCTTTTTGGATTGAAATAAAAAAAAATCAAACTGTGTGCGCTATTCAACAGGAAACGGTTTTTATTCAGTTTTTATCTTCAGTTCAGTTTTAGAATCTATTCAAATATGCAATAGCATAATTATAAAATTAACCTTAAAAGGTTGATGCTCAAATTTATAAATTACAATGGTGTTACAAGTTATTTAATAAAATTTTCTTAATATTTTTAAATATTTATTTATTAGATGAGTAAAGGTATCTCGCCTAAGTAGCGCCTTCAGTACCTGAACCTTTGATTTTTTATGATTTAAAAAAAAATACACAATTATTTCAATAAAAAAAATTGTGATTAATAAATTAATCCAGTGTTTATTTAAATAGATTCGCATATCTTATTATTATACCATAATTTGATATAATATCACTTGTGAGCATATATTTTTCAATGTATATCGCGGTCATCTGCACTTGAGGGACATAACAAAGGAGATTTTCGATGACCCTAACAGCAGTAATATGGCGATGGCGTTCTTAGTTCCCGCCTTCATTAGAAGGATTGAAACAATATATGCAATATCCGTTTGTGAATTATTATCTATCCCAGAGTAGACCCACGCCCTTTGTTACGTAATCTATACACAATATATAATAACCGAAAATCAGTCGGTTGCAGGGTAAATGTTTTGAGTTAACCAAGCAACCAACATCTAAGCATCGTTTACAATGCCTTGCTTAGTTTTTAATTGTATAGTTTAGTGCTTAGTTTACAGTATGAGGCCTACACTACTTTTCATAAAAAATGCTAGAAAAATTAATTTAAAACAATTCCTTACTCTATGCAATTTTTTAGTTACATTTCAAACTAGAAAAATACTGTGTTTTCATATAAAAGGCTAGTAATATACATATATACTAAAAAATGGCTTGCTCTGTGATTTTAAACAAGAAAAACAACCACATTTTCAAACAAAATGCTAGTATTGTATACTTTTTTCTTCGAATTTAAAGTTAATTACTCTTTTAATAAATGTTTGATTTAATTTAGCACAATTTTTATTACTTAAATCAATATACATTAACAATGGCTGGGAAATAAAAAAAAAGATAATGAGAAAATATGTTAAAATAAATAAAATATAGCAAAAATAGCTCCAGTAAATTAAAAACTATATTTAAAAAAAAAACCAAAGCTGACAAAACCCCTAGACTAAGCTATTTATCAATGATTTTTTTTTTTTTTATTAAATCAAGGCAGCGCTTGGCCGCGATCTCACTTGATGTAAGGTGCAGATGCGGCCGAAGGTGGACCACGCTTACCTAGTAAGTGCCCATTCACCCTAGATTTAAAGACCCCGAGATTGTAATTATGCGGATTTTATGTAAATATTATCGGACGTCTTGTTACACAATTCTATTAAAAAAATATCGAATCACAAACTCGACTTTTGAATTATAAGCAGAGTTCATTGCAATTAAATATCGAGAATAAGCTGTTATTTACATAATGCGTATTCTACAGTCCGTGTTTATTAAAAAGGATGCAAAACAAGCTGAAAACAAGAGTTTCATTATTAGAGACCGTAGCGGGTCGAGTCCGAGCTCGATTATACAGCCGCCTTTGTTCATTCTATCCTGAAAAACGACACCGATCCGCGGACATACAGATGCTGGATGTGCCAAAAAAAATTACAAACAAAATGATGGATGTAGCATATTTAAACGTACAATATTTTCTTTGCACATTCGTAAACATTTTTTTTATCCATTTCTGTTTGCTGAAACTAACAAAAGTTGCTTCACTCAAAATGCTCTATCCCACAAACTTTAGTCCGACAGCTGTGAAATTTGTACACGTGTCTTTTGAAGGTTAGCGCCATCTGTGTGTTAGCCTACGAACTTTTCAGCCCAACTGTTAGGCTGTTAGCCTATATTTTATAAAGTTACGCGGGCGAAGTCGTGTGCAACAGCTAGTAGTATACTAAAAAAGTCGCTGTCCGCCTCTCTCTGTTTCTGCGCTAATTTTTTCTAAATCTTCAAACGGATTTTGATACGGTTTTCACTTATAGAAAGAGTGATAAACGAGGAAGTTGAAAGCGGGTCGCTTCCGAAATCTTGGTAAGTCGTGCTTTTTTTTAAGTAATTTTTAAGCAACTATATATATTTTTAGATAAATATGTACTCTAGAACTATAAATTTCGAACTCGCAATTCTGCCCCCTGCTTTATTGGCTGTGTTTAAATAATTTTTTGGTCACATCTAGTAATTTACCATGTAATGAACCATGTGGTAAGAAAATCAACATTGTTACTGCGGTCGCATATTCTCTAAAATGTTTCTAAACTTATATATTTTGTCTATATCAATGTTGCTTTCTAATAGCGCTAAATGAATTTAGACAGAAAAAAAAAATGTATTTCAAGGTTTTAAATCAGATTTTAATCTGTATTTAAATCAGATGAAAAGATTAAATTATAATATTCTCTCATATATATAATCACGCTATTATGACCTCGTGTTAACATAATACCAGTATTAGAAACAGCAGAAAATAAAGCTCATTGATTTCTTTTTTAGAGAAAATTTGAATTTTATCTATCTATCTATATATATATATAATACAGTGTAAACTCCATGTAACGTCACTCGATTTAACGACAAACTCCCTAAAGCGTCAAAATCTCTTGGCTTTGATTGGTTTAGCTTGCCTTCCATACAATGATGCACTCTATATAGCATTACACCCACTCTCAATAACGACAACAATTAAGTAATAAAAAGTATCTTTTAAGTTGCCAAAATTAGTGAAAACTGCGTAGTTGTGTACATTCTTTTGTCGCTTTATTATCCTAGCCCATAATTAACTCGACTGTCGGCATCATGCATACCAAACTTTCTAAGAAATTCGTTCTTTTGCTTACAAATTGGGATTGCTTGCACGTGTAGACTGTTGTTGACTATGACTAATAAGTATGAGTCATGGATTATTTAATACGTTATCATATTCTCAGTTGCTCACAAACTTTCAAACTGTAAACATGGCTAGTAAAAGAAAATCACTGTGTATTGACGAAAAAGTTTTACTGATATGCGCAATAGAAACTGATTTTTCTTCTCTCCATTTAACGACAACTCTCTATAACGCCATAAAATGCACAGTACCTTCAGTGTCGTTATATAGAGTTTACACTGTATATTTATTCATTTATTTTTTTTCCAAAATCTACCACTGGTTCGGAGAGCTTACAAAAGTTTGCGTCTAAAATTTTACGTGATGTACAAAGCATACAATCTCTGTAAGATTCAGTCATGATTCAGCAGATATTCGACCTTCCAGTCGGTCTAGTTTTTTCGCACGTTCTCGGTAACTAGTCCGTCTGACAATAGAACTTCTTTTCTAGAAACGAACCCATAGATTGGAGAAGTCTACAATGGCCACGTAATGAATAGGCGACACTGATGTTTCATTTCACTATCTTGAACGGCCCACATACGTGTGTCAAGCTGTTTGTTCCCATTGTTAAATACCGTACGATACGTCAAAAATTCACGACCATAGACTTAAAGAGAAATTTTGAAAACGTTGAATTGATGAAGTAAAATTGACATATTAATAATATTAATATACACCACAATATTAAATCTTTGTCTAAATCACGTCGCCTAGACAAGCAATGACAGAGTACTCGACCGATCATCTTAAAATTTTGCAAGGATACAGATAAGGCATAACCTACCTTTTATCTAGAAGAAAAGTAAGTACTGTTTCCAATGGATCATCTAAAAATAAAAATTAATAAAATTAACGCCGACAAAAAAATTAACACCTAAAAAGGGCCGAGAATTAAGTCTGGCAAAAGCTCAGAATATATAATAATACTAGCGTAGAAAAAGCTAGTATGTTTGTGTAATGGATACAGTTGACACGTTTTTGTTGGAGCCATTTTGATTTATGAGCCGGCAAATTTATGAGACAACATGAAGTAGATCCTATTCAGTAGAACGGATAATTTGGGAGTTTGTAAACCAAGTTTGTTGAAGGCGAGCTCTAAAATTTTAATTAGCTAACTGATACCAGTGTTTCTATGTCCTTGATTTATTCATCTAACATTAGGGATATCAATTTGTGGCAAGAAAAGATAGCATGTACGTTAATAATTTAATTTTTGGTGGTGCGGTGGGAAAGAAGGATAGATTCGAATAAGGCTTAGTGTACCTTCGCATTTACCACTTCATAAATATTGAGTTGACAATATTATTTTTATAAAATTGTTGCAAATTCAACGATACTTTGAAATTTACAACAGGTGGAAGGCGTTGACTTTCGTCAAGACCTTCCTACCGGCAAATCAAACTTTAAACTAAGTAATCACCCCTGGTCTGCCCGTAGATAATCTCAAGGGGCTGAATAGTTCTGAGCCTAAAGTACTTGTAGGCACTTTAATCACTCACTCAAGTAGTCACTAGTTGAGTGACATCTAATTAGCATATAGGGAAAGTAGAGTCTTTAGTGTTTGTATTACAAGAACACTTGAAATTGGCATTAACGTTTGGGGATTAGAAGTACCTACGGGTGCCAGCTGTTGTGACGGTTTCCTATCCCTAGTTTCGCCTATCCATATACCATTTTTTTTTATAAATAAAAGATTAAAGATTTTTCCCACAATATTCGAGAATTCTTATGTTAAATAGAAAAAAAAATGGACAAAAGAAATGTATGTAGTTACTTGCTATTAAATATATAAGGTAATAGTTGAGACACGAGATGAAAGTGTTGGAAACTGGTTGCAAGGATTGCGACCACTAACTATAACCACTATAAGCAGAAGGGCCTTATACATTATTCATAATATCAAAGCTTCTGAAGTCTCAAGCTGAATCTGATCTTGAAGTTGACGCTTTGAAACCTTTTGCTTATAGTTTGAGCCTTTCTATGTAACTTGGACTTATGAAGTAGATACAATACTGTTTACTAATAATATTAAGGAATTATTACTTTTTGTTATTAATAATTAATAATAAATGGCTCAGTGGCCGTTTCCTTTACCCTTCATCCTAAGTATTTACATAATCCACTGGTGTTACTTGCTACACCCACTAATGAGTGGACGGTCTGCCTGTCGGCCACTATTTCTGTTAAAAGATAAATTTACAATTTCACACTCCTTCATTTTCTTTACAAGATTTTTGGATTTTTATTTTGAGATGATCCCTCGCGAACAGTACTTTATTTCTGAATGACAGGTACATGTATTCAAAATTTTATCATGACCAGTTGAGTAGTTAAGGCGTGAAAACGTAACAGATAGAGTTACTTTCAGATTTATAATATTTTGTAGGGATGCGAATCTAAGTAATCTAACATTGGCCAGTAGGTATTTATGTTTTACACTTAGTGTAGTCAATGTCAATGTTATTTTATACTTTCTTGTCAACTAATATTTATATATTTTTATTTAAACATTGAAACCTTCCAAACTCTGAACTTGTGCTTCAGAGCTACTCTTAAGTAATAAACCATTTGCATCATCAAGCTCCAATATTAAATGCGTTATGACACTTTATAATTACATATTTACGATAATTGGTGAGTTAATAATTCATTCGTTAAAGGCGGCGGCATCTCTCGAGACAGTCGCGGAGATAGCGTCAATCATTCGGTTACAACAAAATGTAATATTTGTATTAAATGGGTTACGAAACTTCCGTTCTGTTGTTTGGTAGTATTGCGCAATCATTGTTTTGATGTTGTCCCAATTTATTGAGTTGGGATTGCGACTATTGAGTTTGTATCAAAATATTGACTTGATAATTGAATTTGACTTGCCGAAAAGGCTTTTATTTAGGCAAAAACTCACCGTAGAGACAGGAATCATAAATGTAAGTATTTATTTATTTGTCGACACACCTACTGTATACATATTCAATAAGTTGCAAGGATGCAAGTTGAAATAAGTATAAAAATTTAAAACTACCCTCGGTTGCCGCAGTTAAAAATTATGTAATAAAAAGTGGTAATTTAATTAATAAATAAATAAATTAAGAATAATATAATTCAAAAACAAATAATATAGGTATTTATCTATAATTGAATGTAGGCCTCAGTTTAACAATACATACAGTTGGGCAACGAATGTACTTGCGCAGAGCAACGGTGGGATCTATCGCGGGGGAGCGGGCGGCGTGGGCGGCACGGGCCGCCGCCGCCGCGAACGTACACAGTCTGCGTTCTCCAACTTTCAAGAGTGAGCGGTGGCAGCGAATGATTTTATAAGTACCTGTTCCGTGTACGTATGTACCTCAACAACAACATTAAATAAGGATTTAAGATTTCATAGATTTCCAAATTTGATTTTATATTCCACTTTTCCGTCTACCAAAGGCTTAATAGGATTAAATTATTTATAAGTATTTTTTGAAAATAATTGGTTAGTTTTTATGTTAAATTTGTATCTTCATTTAAATGTAATTCTGAAGAAAATAGTTTCCTGTATACTTGTGTACTTATGTGTTGCGGCGTTGTGTAGATAAACACAAATGATTATCAACAATTATTTACGCATCCAGTTTAGTGACAAAGCAACCACAAGTAAATTTTACTTACGCAACGTGCATACGATACTTCGCGTGATCCCTTTGGTGGGCTACAAATACCGCCCGATGATTTCGTTGATTACTGTGATGAACTAGAAACCCATTTTAGGCAGCAGTTTTGTCCGTTCGTTGGAAACAATATTTCAGAAAAGATATTCAACGTACTAAGCAAAATAGAATTTAAGACACGGCCATGCTTATGCTTCCCACAAACATTTATGCTCAAAATGTTCATACGCATGCGAATAAATTATATAGTTAAATTTAATAATAGAAAACTCAAAACATCTAAAAACAAAATATCACGTAAATATCTGGCTGTGTAAACACATGTAAATAAATCATTGCATAATAATAACGTTTGTTTCATTTTCCATTTTGTGACAACCCTGGCACATCCGCGCGTGACAGCGTAAGTACTTACACGAGTGGCGGCGTCGCCCGACATCAAAGGCGTTTCACTACTGTAGGGAATATGTTATATTGTAATACTGTGTGTAGGCTGAACCCTTTTTTTAATAAAGCACAAGCCGAAAAGCCATTTTAATTCCAATATATCACTATAATATAATATTATAGCCACCATTATATACCTAGGTTTTTGTAAAGCTTTTACGCCTTATTTACTCAACCGCCCACGTTCAACCACATTTAATATTGTTAAGGGTACAGAAAAGGACGACTTTGTTTCTTTTTCTTCTAAACAATCTAATGGATTTTGATACGGATAATAGAAAGAGCTATAAAGTTTGGCACAAAAAAGTTTCTCACGGATGCATTTTTTTTAAATTTTAGGAACGGATAGGGCCTAAAATTTGAAATGAAAAAAGGAAATGAAAGCTTGAACGCATTTCAAGCTAATAAACTAATATCAATAATTCGTCAATCAATAATTATTGGCAAAAGATAATTTATTCGCAAGCCAACAGTAATTATTCAATTTTCATTAAACAGCATTTGAGTATTCATCCGTTTCCAAACTCCATTTGTTTCAACATTTCGTAGCCCCGACAAACTAACTTCTAACGCTGAATCAGCTTCGAATTAATAGACAGACGCTTGTTTACATATTAGTTTTTGAAGTAAATATGCACAAACGAGTTATAGTGCGATTGGCTTTGTGATTATCATCAGCCCTTACGCCGCCACACTAGATCTTTCGCCCTCGGCATCAATCCACTACCAGCTCGCTCTCTTAAGAGCACCCACCATTTTTTTTAACGTTGGGAAATCCTCTTAGCTACCGATACTCTGCACTGTAGGGGACGGACACTGCGGGGTTATGCCGGATTCGTATCGGCTAATACCCAACGACTTTCTAGCGCAGCCGGGGTCGCGGGGAAGATATGACACGACATCGGTGCCCCGCCACGGCTCTCCAGCGCAGGGAGAGCTACGCTTCCTGTCAGAACCTCGGCGTACCCTAAAGTGGAGGTACGCCTGCCATCTTGGGGGACTTTACGTCAGGCGCCCCCCAAGATTGTATCAGCTAATTTTAGTTTTTGGTTTTAGGTCCCTTTTCAGCTGACTGATTCTGTAGTTAGACTATGTCAAACATCTTGTTCTTCCAAAGAATCCTCGTATTTCGCATCATATCACTTAGAGAAATGCCAAGCAATGCTCCCTTCATAGCTCGTTAAACTTGTAATCTGTAATTAGACATAATAGTTTCAATTATCTTAATATTACAATCAAAACTGATTATACAGTTAAGTATAGGTATTTTACATTGAGGTAACTACTTGTTTGTAGGAATGTGCTTTTGAAATTCGCATATGGGGTAGGTATAACCAACAATATTCCTTTTACATAAAAAAGCGAGTTGAACTCTTGAACTTTATTACTTATATAAAATATATAAGTCATAAAGTTCAAGATGTTTTTATATATATTTCTAGTTTTTTTACTTTTCTACCTGCCATTTCTATTTCCACTTAAGGTGTTTCATTTCATACTACTATCATTATGAATGTGTTGAGTTTCTATTAAGTTAAAGCAATTAAGCGTAGACTGCTCAATGAAATTGCCAATGGAATAATGGAAAAACTCATTTGAGTGTACCATACTCTATACTTTAGTTATATGCAAATATTTTTAAGAGAACCCAAAGCTGAAAGAAGTTTACAAAAAAGTAGTAATCACACAAATAAATTCTACGACTGTGAATTTCGAAAAACACTCTCCCCACAGAGAACTTGAAAACGCAATTTGTAAAGTCAAAACTTAATTACAAAATCCCTTATCTCGTAAAAGAACATTATATTTAGGTGAAAACAAAAACATTTTACGCAAATTAAAACCGGTGGGAAATGCAAATATTATTCTGTACATAATCGTGGTCGTTAGGCGCCGCGTCACTAAATTAAATTAGCTTTTTCTTAAAGAAAAAAAAAGATAAAAGATAAACCTACGAAATATAAATTTATCAGCGAGGGAATCTTGGCATTTCGTGTTTCCGTCCCGAGACGCACAATGAAAGGGTTGATTAATTTGTAAACGCTTTTCATTATATTTTCCTAGCATTAGACTAAAATGTGATCAACACAGTATATAATTATATAGGTTTCAAAATGGATTTTATATAAATCTGGGTTAAAATGTACAACATTAAAACTTAATTAATTTCCAATTTTTTACTAAGGTTGCTACTTAAGTATTGACCAGCGAATATATTATTTCGATGATACTCGTATTGAGTCTTAGCAACACTGATCGCTTTAGGCGCTACCTGGAAGTTTCCATTGAAAAGTAAGAAAGGATTTTTCAAAATTTCAACTCCGTGCGAAGCCGGGGGTTAGTCACTAGTATAGTATATAATTTAAACATGTGCAGCCTTACCTATAAACGTTACTTAAATTTTAAGTAATACTTAGGAACCACTTAAGAAAATTTTTTACTTATAAACGTTGCTTAACTTTAATTTGTTGCTTAGCAATGTCTTAATGAACTGTCAAACACTACTTTAGAAGATAAGTAGTGATTAGTTAATACGATGCTAAGAAGATGATCAGTTGATTTTTATAAGTAAGACAGGTGATGTTTACGTCTGTAATACATAATACATAAAAAAAGAAAATGAACTATGGTCGTTGCAGTGCCCTTAGTACACCCAGATGAAAAAAAGTTTGATCATTGTCAATTACTATTACCTGAAATAGGATGACGAGCGACACGAAGTTTAATTTTCTTGTCGTGGTATAAGACATAGGCGCCAAAGGGATCTTGTTTACAAAATTATAAAGGATTCTTTTATGTCATGCCAGGGCAGCGTTGGTTTCTTGTGAACGAGGGATCATATCCCTGTTAATGTATCTCCTATCCCTAAAGCCATTATGAAGCAACAGTTCTGTTGCTGTTTGGAGCCCATGCATCCCATTCCCATCCCATCCCATACCTTAAATATATATAATATATCTGTATGTTATTGTAAATTCTTGAAAGGCGTATATGTATACATATTACACTATTAGATTATGCCTGCGACTTCATCTGCGCCCCTTTTTCTTAGGTGTTAAAACATTTATTCAATCTTTATTGCTGGTATTTTGTCAGCTCGCTCCATCATGGCCTCATCCTTGCTACACAGCTGGTTGTTGGCCAAGAGCAAACCCATCTCTAATTAAAAAAAAAGATCCGTCAACAGTAATTTTTAGTCTAGATGCTCGTGAGTGCAAAATTTCATGATGATCGTTTAAGTACGAGTATTATAGTTAAGGCATAAAAGCGTAAAAACTTATTAGCTTTCAGGTCTTCTGACATTATTTAAGGAGAGCCTCATATTATGTAGTAAGGTTAGCACGATATTAGGGCCCAGCTTATAATATGAGTCACACTTCCTCAAGTAGGTCGAGTTTTAAGTTTCTGTCAAAGTAATTTACGTAACGAGATGGGATTAATTGAATTTTGCGGCGCGCCGCTCCTCGCCGCATGGAGCGCGGTTGCGTGCTTTACTCTACACTCCAGACGGCTGTCAAACAAGCGGTAAAACTCTTTGTCGGCAAAGAAAAATCTAATCTTCACACTTTGTGTTTGTATTTCCAGATTTTTTTAAATTAATTTACTCAACTCCGGGTGAAGTATTACAGAAGGTCACTTGTAATTTATTATCGGCATATTTTCACGTACACTTTGATTTTACGGTAGACTTTGACATAGATTTTCACGAAATCATTAAATTTTCACATTGTTATCAAGTATGTACTTAATTAATTCTTTTTTTCGTTTTTGTATTCTCTGGAACTATAAGTTCTATTGAATTTTGATAGCCCAGTTCTTGAGGAATCTTAAGTTATTCAACATTAAAATTAAGAATGTGAAAACGAAGTAATAGCGTTCTGTGATGGCTGAGTGATCGAATTCAGCCGCCCCATGAAAACCGAGCATTACCGAGAGAAAGAAAAGAGAGTTGAGAGAGAGAATTAAGAGCTATTACGTTATTACTTAGGTAGGTTACTTTACTATCAACACTACGGACTGTATCTGAATAAAAACTCTTTAAAGTTAATTTTAAAATAACTAACATCGAGTTATTAGCCGATTTTACATATTACGGAAATAAGTATATTCAATGATTTCAATACGCTAGTAATATATAAGTCAACTAGTGGCCCGCTCCCGGCTTCGCACGGGTGCAATTTTTTACTCAATCCAGCTGATAAAATTACCTTACATCGCCATCTGTTAGAATCTTTTGGAACAGATAAATAATTGCTGGATTGAATAGGTATCAACAGATGGCGCTATGTTAATAATATTATATAATTTGCAAAAAAAATATAAACAAAATGAGATATAAACTATCCTGTCTTTTAAGTTGGACCAAATTACATATAGTTACGAAATTTTATCAAAATCGGTTTAGTAGTTTGGGAGTTCATCGCGGACAAACAACGTGACACGTAATTTTTATATATATAAAGGATGTCAATTGTTCATCATAATACAACCAACTTAAATATGGATATTATCTCTTGGAGATATGACCTATCTAGTTTATATTATATTTCAAATTTCTTTTCTTTAATAAAAGTCGTGAATATAAAATGTACCAGTGTAATATTAAGGCTTATCCTTCCAAAAAATTAAATTTTTGCAACATTTTGTAACAGTATTATTCATTATATATACGCCTTTTCTTCAGCGAAAAAAATATATGTTTATCTACAAGATATGAGGAATGATTTGTTGGGATTAAAAATTTGATTTTATTGAAATTGATTCAGGAAAAAAATTCTAAACTCACCCCTTTTATTTTCAGTTATAACAATCTCACTTCTACAATATTTATCAAAAGATTATGAAATTTTGTACACTTATGAAGATAACAATGTAGCATGATTTGTTGAAAGCGCTTTTTGAAAATTCGTAAAATTGAATTTTGTATAACGTTTTTATCAAAAATATTTCCCCACTTACTCAGCGCTAGCCCGTTCTCGTCCATAAAATCAGTGCGGGGCGAGTCCTGATGCTAGACGGACCTGTGCCGCGTTGCGCTTCATCAAATTATTAATTTTTACGTAATAAACAAAGAATAAACATTTTAGTGGCAGAACAGACAGTGCATGATAGTGTATATAATACTTTAATAGGTTTTCTTTTTTGTCTTTTTAATTAAATCTTTAAAAAACTAAATATAAATTATGTTGTAATATAATATTCAATTTATTAATTAATTATATTAATAATAATTAATATTATTAATTAATACATATAAATTAATAAGCCTAATAAATAAATAATAAAGCCACTATAAAGCCGGATTCCCACTCACGTATCTAGTGACTCATCGAATTGTTCTCTAGAAGGAGCGGTGGGGGGTTTCCCTATTGTAGGTGGTCGCGTAGGGGACGCCCCCGTGACCTCCAGAAAAATCCGATGTCCTCGGTACACCGTTCTGGTAAAAAGTTGGTAAAGTTCTGGTAAAAAGACGTCTGGACGAGATAAAAAAAAATTGACACCCCCCCCCCCCCCCCGTAACTCGGAAACGGCGCGTCACAGCCGGGTCGTGTTTGGGCTCATCGGGGACGTCTGGACGAGATAAAAAATTTGACGTAACCATGGTCAACGGTTACAAATAGACCCCCCATGTTAGGTATCATTTGAAAGGATGAGGGTAATCTATCAACACCATCCTCCCAGCCCCCCTCCGCTCCCCCCTTACTCCCCCCTCCTTTAAAATTACACAATTAATAATAATAATAAGACCCAAAACCAAACCAAAACAATTAGACATGGCAAAAGACAAGACAAAATGAAAACGTGAATAAATTTTCTACAAGCATTTGTTTTTTTTTTTTAATTCTATTGACATGAATTTTAAAAATTATAAAAAAGGGATTTTGATAGCTTTTAGAAAAATCAAGCGCTGAATCAAAAATATGGAGAAAATAATAAATGTTAAGTGTGCCTTTTACAGTTCAATATACCCTAAAAAGCCCCACAGAGTTTCCATTTAATCCACTCAGCCGCTTTTTTGTCCCACTCGATAGATTTTTTGAAAAAATTGAAGAAGCAAGATTCTCGCTCTAAAAAGTTCGTAATCTTTATCAAAATGAAAAAAAAAAACACTTTTTGTCTCAATTTATTGTCACTTCACTCACTTGGTGAATTTGAAAAAAAATATCAAAATTAAAAAAAAAATTATTACCGCCGGCATTAGCGTTACCCAAACAATACGTACCACGCGAAGTTTGCACAGTTGGTGCAAAAACTCAATTGTTTTTACTGAAAATTAAAAAATTTGTTAGTTTTGTTAAAAACTTTTGTTTGGCTCTTTTACCATATATTTTATATTCGTATAAAGAAATATACATACATCTACACATATAAATAAAATTGGAGTGTCTGTTTGTAATATTGAAATAACCGTTTTTTACTACATGCATATGAATATATATACGTACATACACCATATATGAGTACATACACCAAAATAAACCAACCACATAACCAAACCAAATTTTTGTCTGTCTGGGTGTCTGTTCCGGCTAATCTCTGAAATGGCTGGACCGATTTTGACGGGACTTTTATTGGCAGGTAGCTGATTTAATAAGGAGTAACTTAGGCTACGTTTATTTTAGAAAAAATCCAAAATAACATCCAAAATAACATTTTTTACAATTTTTGTCTGTCTGTCTGTTTGTTTGTTCCGGCTAATCTCTGAAATGGCTAGACCGATTTTGAAGGGACTTTTATTGGCAGGTAGTTGATGTAATAAGGAGTAACTTAGGCTACGTTTATTTTAGAAAAAATACACCCCTGGCCAAGCCGGGAGCGCGCCGCTATACACTCTAAAAACATAACCCTCGTTGTGGCGCAGACGGGTAAAAATTTTTACTAGGTAACATAATTTACTACTTAAATAACAAAACACGCTTCATTGTTACTGAATTATCCCTCTACATTGTAAATAATTATAAATTTGTAGTATGTATTTGCAGTAAAGTAGGCTCAGTCGACTATGTCGTGCCTTTGTCGTCTAGTCTCCATACTACTCTTTGCCATCTCTGTGCGGTCGATCTCTTGTAGAGGGTGGCGCGGGGAAATTAGCCTAATAATTCAAGGCCAAATCGGCGTTATACACCTTAAACAGTATCGTCAAGGGCGAATCGATGTTACTTCCCAAGTCTCAAGCTCCTTTGAGAAAAAGATCTATCACTCGATACATCGGCAAATGGAATTGCTTCGGGGCGAATACTAATTACTTGTAAGCTTTAAAACGCTACGTTTTTCATATTGATTTTAACGTATCGTTTCAAGTGCTATATTACTTGCACCTCTACTTATTACTCGAATTAAGTAGGGTTTAAGATCAACTTCTGTACAATTTATTATCGCTACTTATAAATGGTTTATTATTACATTATTTAAAGCATATTGTCAATCTCTGTACACGTGCGGTCTGTAGGTCGACTATTCGCGGAAGGCGTACAATGCCCCATAAAGGGATAAGGTGCAAATATTACGTCATCCCCCATAAAGGCAACAAATTAGCAACAAAATAGGCCGTTGGAACGGGCTCGCTATTCTCAATTTTAATATATAGGGGTTAACCCCCCATGAAGGGGTGTCATTTTTTAATATCTAACTAGCCTATCTCAGAGCAACAAATTAGCAACAAAATAAGCCGTTGGAATGGGCTCGCTGGGTGCTTATTTGTCAAGATATTGTATATGGGTATGCTAGGGTAATATTGCGTCAGCATATCCGTCGTTTCTCGTGAATTAATGGAGCAACAAATTTTTTCTTTCCGGTACAAATTAGCAACAAATTCCCATATAGTTTTCAAGTCCGGCTTATGAAATGGGTATGCCACCGTAATATACGTGTTGCGTGGGTTGATTTTATACCTATACCTGTTTTTATTTGCACATTTTTGGTTCTGAAACACAGGTATATACATATAGTAAAGTAAAATGTTCAGTTTGTTCACCACTCAAGCTCTATAATGGTGTTGCGAGTTTAAAATTAATTACGCGATAAGTTCTCGAACGCTCTAAGTTGATCTATCGTGAGAAATGGCCCTCGTTTGTCAGCCTGCTTACTACTAACTTTAAAACTTTAACTTTGTATACGAGTGATTATAAAGACACTAGACAGTGTCAGAAGCTTCACTTGCAACATGTATTGAATAACTACAATATACTTGGTTATTGTACAGTATATAAAAGGTGTTGCTTATGTCTCAATGCTTTTTTTTATTAGATGGGTTTGCTCTTGGCCAACATTCAGCCGTGTAGCCAATATCAGAAGGAATGTCAACAGCCTTGTTTTTAAGTTTTTTAGTAAGAACTTCACGTGGATTATTACTGGCAGATCACACTATATAAAATATTATTTTAGCTATTTTTTTATTTTTTGTTAACTGTACGTTAATTTTTTTTTTATTTCAAATTGCTTCAAGTATATGAGTGAGTATAATTTTCGTGACCGCACACTTTAAGAACCCTCAGTATTGTGCAGCTTAATAATACTGGCTTATCCTTTTGGGGACGCCACGGAACCTCTCCGGGAGCTAGATTGATGATTTTCTTATCTCCTTTGGACCTTGGGTCTACATTTACTTATTAACGTGGACTTTTATTGTTTCGCCTTATTTATCTTCATAATTTTCGCAGTTTTCATAAAAAAAAATAGAAATAGGATGAAAATCCAAACTAAGTACATTTTTAAGTCAGTAGCTTGAATTCCATACAACGTATAATGTCACATTGTAGGGAACTTACCAGCAACTTATTTTTCATATTAAAAAAAAATGTGACATCCAGATACAGGATGTTTGCCATTTATACGTAAATCTCTGAATGCATTTTGATGAAACTTGAAGGCACACAGATAATCCTGGATGTTCCAGAAAAAATAATTAGATACACACTAAGGCTGTCTACTAGGACGAAATCGCGAGTTAAAACTAGTATAATATGGTATACCTACACGAAAGATTGTGAAATTACTTTGTGGAGATTTGTATGTATGTTTGTTACTTTTTACGTAAAGACCCCTTCTTCCCCTTTCTTCCACTGGACATACAGACTTACGGCTGGTTACCATCCTCATACTGTCGAAATCCTTCTTTTTCGGGCCAAGCGCTTTAAAACATCCTTTATAATGCGTACTGTCTGTATTTCCTAGCTCAAATCTTTTCAAAGTTTGAGTGAACAGGCATCTTCTGGGTGAGCTCGCTCCATCCTTGCTACACAGCTGGTTGCTGGCCAAGAGCAAAACCATCTCTAATAAAAAAATAAATAAAAAAACTGCTGAACGGATTTTGATGAAACCTTATTTATATATTAAAGTGATATAGCATATACATCAAATAACACATATGCTATGATTTTTTTTTATTAACTTTTTAATTTTTGGTACATTTACCTTACAAAGGTATGTCAACCCCATCACCTCGTGAGCTAAGTAACAACAAGTAACTGTCTCCTGAGCTAAGTAGGTATAAAAAGTTTTATTGAAGCATATTTAAGTCATTTGCAGGCTATTATTTATAGGACAGTCAAGGTTAAACACAAGTTTATACTTATACGATGTAAAGTTCAATACTCTTCATTAAATAATAATTTTGCATAATTCTAGTTGAACCGAACTCAAGATTTCATTAAGAGCATTATTAAATATCTATTCTGATATTGGATATTGATAGCAGAGCTTTGATGCTGCAACTCTTACTGTATATCCAATACATAGATACATAGCTTGGAGTGTTGCCAATAAACCTTGATGATAGGTGGCCTTAAGCTGAATGTCTCTTCACTACGATATTAAGGAGTCTAAATCCCATGTTTGCTTGCATATAATTATCTCCGGTTGGCTGAATACAATGGCTATGTTAGATACTGCTGCCAAACTCTATCAAGAAGATTAAGTTGAAGATGTCGGGGTAATGCTTTGTATAAAATTGCTTGACATTGTATTGCCATCTCTAAAAACGTTGTTTTTAATGTTCATCAATTTTTTTTCAATTTTGATTAAATTATATCGAGCATTCACAAGACACTGAACTTCAAATGAATTGACATCCTACTCTGTCAAGCTATTATTTGTTTGTTTCACTATCTACACCCTAATAAAGCTACTTGTATTTCTGTTTGAAGCTTTCTAGCAAAGTGGGCTTTGTGTTGTGGAAAAAGCTCGCTCACGACATATTGAGTTACGTTACAGCTATTTTGTCTGAAAAATAATAGGTTTCCAAGAGCACTATAGTAAATGTAATTTGTTATTATTATAATTATATACCTACATGAGTTAAGTTAATAATATTTTATGCTAGTCAATAATGTTATCGTTGAACGTGAAACAGAGTTTTAGCAGTCCGCTCTTATAATATTACCATATAAAGAGACATAGGGCAAAATCTTACACACCCAGACAAGAAATACTTTGAAATGTTCATTTCTAAAGTTATAACCCCGGGAATCGAACTCGGAATCCCTGTGTCAGAGCTCTAAGACGCTTGTTCTTACAGAAAGGTCGTCACTAAAGAAGTAATAAAAATAGCTTTTTTATATGTTAGGTTAACTATATTTCTTGAGATTATCTTACTGAATAATTTCAAAAGACTAAATTTTCTGTGTAATTCTTAAGACGCACGTGGGAGTTTTAGGCCTATATAATTAGGTTCAAGTTTAGTAATTAAGTAGAGTTCGCCACAGAGTAATCAGAGGATGCTTTTTACCTTAGTTAATTGTGAATTTTGAAGTCCACAAAGTCCCTGGTTATAACTTAGGTTATAACTTTTTTATAATATAAAATACACTTAAAAACGGTTCTGATAACTTGCAACTCAGCCGAAGTAAAGATGTTTGTTAGTTGATCGCACGTAAATCGCTGAGTAGAATTGAATTTAACACTGTACACAGAATATCTCTCCTGCTGAATTAAAACTTAGAATGCTCTCTTACTTTCCTCCGCTAACTTCTATACCACCTAACGGATTTTCATACGTTTTTCTCGCGCGATTTTCTCTCTAAAAGAGCGATTAACGAGCAAGATTTATGTAAGTAGGTATATGATTTGCACAAAAAAATTGCATCCGTGCAAACCTGGGGGCGGTTCCCTAGTTATAAAACATTTAAGTGTGGTCGTGAATACAAAAAATTACGATACTAATAGTGTTAAAAATACATGGGAATTTGAATATGGTTATATATATATTAGGGGTTAAAGTATGAAATTGCCGATTTGTACTGAAAAATAAAAATTCGTTTTTTTTTTAATTTAACATATTTATTTAATCAAAATAATTACCATTATTATCTATACATTGCTGCCATCTAATAGGAAGCTCATTTATGCCTTTGCGATAGAACTCTGGTGATCTAGATTCGACAAACTGTGTGAAAGCATTTTGCACTGCCTCCTGAGAAGAAAACTTTTTATCACGCAGAAAATTGTCCAAATCACGAAAAAAATGGTAGTCCGTTGGAGCAAGGTCTGGCGAATACGGAGGGTGACGAATGGTTTCTAATTGCAGTTCCTGTAGAGTTAAAACGGTTTCTCGTGCTGTATGAGGTCTCGCGTTATCATGGAGCAATAATGGTGAAGATCGATTCATAAGTCGGGGCTGTTTCACTGCTAGTTTCGCTATCATTGTTCGGAGTTCGGCGCAGTAGACATCTGCCGTTATTGCTTGACCAGATCGGAGAAAGCTATAGTGAATAACACCACGCTGAGACCACCAAACAGTTACCATTACCTTTTTATTGGTAAGCTTTGCTTTAGGACACTGTTGCGGCGTTTGACCTGGGGTCAGCCATTGCATTTTCCGCTTACGATTATCGTAAAGAATCCATTTTTCATCACATGTCACAATTCGATCCAATATTCCTTCATTTCAACAAGGCAACGCAAGTTTCCACACGCGTTTCTTTCTGCAGATCAGTCAAATCATGAGGCACCCATTTTTCATATTTTTTTATTTTATTGATTTGACGCAAATGAGTCAATATTGTTGGTAAGGTAACGTTAAACCATGCCGCTAATTCCTGGGTAGTTTGGCTCGGATCGGCTTCCACCATCTCTTTCAAATCATTGTTATTCACCTGTGTGGGCGGTCTTCCACGTGGTTCGTTCTTCAAATCGAAGTTTCCATCACGAAAGCGTTTAAACCAAAATCGCACAGTGCGTTCATTAGCAGTCCCCTCTCCAAACGCAACATTAATATTGCGAGCTGTTTCTGCCGCGTTAGTTCCGCGTCGGAACTCGTATTCAAAAATCACACGAATTTTCGAAGTATCCATCTTTATTGTCTAAGCTGAATAAAAAAAAACAACTGAAAGTTGATAATCGAATGTTGCACATTTTTTAAAAGAAGAACTACATAGGTACCGTATGAAAAAAGTTTCACTCAAAAATCTCAAACCATGAAGGTTCTATGTCAATTCGAAGTACCTATTACAATAAAACGGCAATTTCATACTTTAACCCCTATTATATATATATATATTATATAGATTACCACAATATTCCCAAATTCTTCCTGAATGTCGTCAAAATAAAGGAAAATAAGTCAAGGTATTTCAGCTAATATATTGTAGCCAGTGAATGTGTTTCTGAAAAGGGTATTTTTGTGTAATGCTTTAATATTTGAAAGTATGCAATCTAAATTCAACGTGTTCTGGCAACGTGAGGCAACATGTATCCGGCTATTAAGTAATTAGTGCTTGTGTCGGCGACTTGGCTGCGTTACAGTACTACTCCAGCTAGCTGGGTTCAACCTCGGATGTCTTAAGTACTCCCAACGAGCTTTGTTTAGTGAACTCGCCTGATTATTGCTAATTGCAATATACCAGCCACTTCCCTTTTGTAATATTTAACATTAAACCCATCCCAACCCAGTACTTGGATTTGAATCATCTTTTGAACTGTTTTTTTGATAATGAAGGTGCATTTTTGTTCATTGTGACTTTTCACTGGAAGTATTTTGATTTTTTTTTGCCCTATAATGTAAAATAAATTTAGGAACATATTGAAAAAGTAATAGGTCTTTGTTTGCAGCGACTATTCTAATTAGTTATTATTAATTAGTCAATTATTATTCTAATGAAATATTGTAAATTGGTAGAGAGACAGTTGTCAACTAATCTATAATATAAAAATGAATCCCTAAATGTGTTGCTAAGCGCAAAACTCGAGAACGGCTGGGCCGATTTTAATTCTGTCTTCACTCATGGATAGAGTGATAACCAGGGAAGGTTTTTACGTAAAAAAAATGCACCCCGGGCGAAGCCGGGGGCGCACCGCTAGTTAATAATAAATTAACTAAATTATCAAGGTAACATTATGGGGGCATACAGGAAGCTGTCGACTCTGATAACACAAAGAGAGATGGGACAAGCAATGTGCGGAACGCAGTGTGCCCTGTCCCTACAGCGAATATAATATCACCTGCTTTCTATGATACCCGTATAATGTTTTACGGTTTTTGTGTCCAAAGTAGATGACACCTTGTTAGTTCTCCATCATTAATTTAGATGGTGCAATGCAGGGGTTATTTCTGGGATATCTTGAAATAATCCTAGAAATAGTAGCCCATGGAAAAGATCACGCCACGGGTTGATTTTGAATTAAAATTTAGGCTAAGTCACCGGAAAAAGCTAATAGATAATACGTAACAATATATATTATTAATTTTTTATGTAAACTACTGCTTTTTCACCTTGTTATTCTACACTGAGCTAATACATACTTACCGTTGTTACGAGTATGTGTTGGCGTATTGTGTTGAGAGTGTCAATTAAGCCAGCTTTCAAGTGCTTCCAATTGAGCTTAGTGTCTGATACTTAGAACGCGAGTAATTTAAAAAAAGTTCAAGTACAAACATGAAATATGGTAGTGAAGAAGTGGGAAGTGCAGGTGGTCAGGGGCGGTTGGCGCCGAGCCAGATTTGGAGGCTCTTTCGACGTAATGCGATTTAACCGATACCACTCGCCAAATAGTGTTGCCCAAAAGTCTTGCAAGTCTTGCAGTCTTGGTCTTGTTCTTGCATTTTTGCAAGACCAAGACCAAGACCAAGACTGCCTAATTGTAGCAAGACCAAGACCAAGACTGACCCTGCAAGACTTAAGCAAGAACAAGACTAAGCCTGCAAGACTCTTGCGTCTTGCAATTTAAATCAAACCACTGAGTCCACGAGAGCGGAACCGCGGACTCAGCTAGTTCATTATACATCATAGGTATTGTTTTACTATATTTACATCCTGTAAATTGATAGGATGTCTTTATTTATTTGGGGTGTTGTATTGATTTATTTTTTATTATGTAAATTACTACTTAAATTATAATAAAGTATAATTTACGTAAATTTCTAGTAGAATTTTGCTCCGCCCCTTTAATTAAACATTTTTTTAATGAAATTATAAACTGAACTGTTATTGGTAACGAATTGTATTATTTGATAACTGAAAAGATAAAATATAACTACTGTGTACTGGAGATAAAATAAATAAAAGGAATAAATAAAAGGCGACGATACGATAATGAATTTATTTGCTGACAGATCTACCATTTTTTTTTAGTACCTACGGAGCTTTGTTGCAAAGTTTTATTCATAGGACAAACTACGATTTTTTTGATAAAACATTTATTATTTTAGATACATATTGACATTAATTTGTTAATTCATACCTGGCGACACATTTATTTAATTAACAATGGAAATATTTTGTGCCGACAGATCTTTTAATTAGATGATGGGTACAAGTTTATAACAAAATATAAATTTTGATGACGGAAAATACAGTTCAAAAAAAAATTTAGGTGCCGTCGATGAAGGAAATAATCTAGGGCCATTGAGAAGCGATACCAAATGTAAACAAAGTTACCGCAAGGTCATTTTTTTTATGCAGTGCTTTAGCGTGGCGATGTCCGGGTTGTCGAATTTTGGCGATGACCGAATTTTAAGATAAATACCGGAATTTTTTATGTATGTATTTCTTTGAAAGATCTAAAAAGACTAGCAAGAGTTTTTTTGTAAACAACCCTCGAGAAGGGGGGAAAAAGTTCCTATACTTACCACAAATTTCGATTTAAAGCCTTATATGATTGGACTATAATAGTTGATTGCAAGACTTGCGAGACTCTTGCTGCAAGACCAAAATCAAATCAAAAATCAAATCAAAATCAAAATATTTATTTATCAATTAGGTTTCTCACGAAACTCTTATGATCGTCATTATAAATTTAAATTTACTATTTACTAGGGTTTCGGAAAAAAAGCCAAGATGACGATCCTGAGAAGAAACCCCGAAA
The DNA here is from genome assembly GCA_936446665.2 of Synanthedon andrenaeformis. Classification (NCBI taxonomy): domain Eukaryota; kingdom Metazoa; phylum Arthropoda; class Insecta; order Lepidoptera; family Sesiidae; genus Synanthedon; species Synanthedon andrenaeformis. Next base: position 850,587 of record OW387786.2, on the reverse strand, counting down.
GAAACTCAGGATACTATTCTTTTTGTCATCTTTAAAATATAAAAATTACAATTATGTACACTTAATACAAACATAAAGTTCATATACAATACTAAGCAAAACATAGTATGAGCTCCGGATCCAAGCTCTAAATCCAGGCTTCATTGTCACTTAAATAATCAGTGACCTTATAGTAGCCTTTCGAGAGGAGTTTGGCTTTAATGACACCTTTAAATTTATTTATAGATAAGGCTCTTATCATCTCAGGTAGTTTATTATAAAACCGTATACATTGACCCATAAAAGAATTACTTATCTTGTGGAGTCGCGTCTTATGTAAATCTAAATTATTTTTGAACCTAGTATTTATATTGTGTACATCACATTTTTTATTAAACTGACTAATATTTTTATGAGCGTAAATTAAATTGTCATAAATATACTGACATGTAACAGTTAAAATCTTTATTTCTTTGAACTTTTCTCTGAGAGAACACTGCGGATCTAGTTGATAGATGGCTCTAATGGCCCTTTTTTGTAAAATAAAAATAGTATTTATGTCCGCAGCGCTACCCCAAAGAAGAATCCCATAACACATTATACTGTGGAAGTAACTAAAATAGACAATCCTAGCTGTATCGACATCTGTTAGACCAAGACCAAGACTATGAGCGCAATACCAAGACCAAGACCAAGACCAGGTATATTGATGCAAGAACAAGACCAAGACTGGCTAAGTCTCGTCTTGGTCTTGCATTTGGGCAACACTATCGCCAAACACGTTGCTAGCCTCTCACCGCATCTGCACGTCTCGCTTTACCAATAAAATATTTTGTCTACACTACTTCGATTAGATAGATAAGGATAGGCTTTGATACCTAGCTACAAGTAATACCTACCAATAAGGCCTACTAGTTTGAGGAACAATGCTTTTTGACCAAGCGAATTTTTGATAGATTATTCTTAATCCTTGCAAGATATTCCGTTTTTATACGTAATATTTTTTAATATTTTTATTTATTTATACATCTATGTATACCAGAGGTTCATTAAACTTGTTTGGGGGGTTTGCGGTTACTTATATACTCGGATGACCTTCTTGAAAGAAAGAAAGAAAGAAAGAAAGAAACTGAACTGAGTACTTAGTCGTGGGGTTGTTAGAATTTATTTTCTAGTACAGAAGTTGCCTAGTATTATCATGTTGAGTATATTTTGAGCATTGAACCATTTTGACGCTGCGGATTCTTCAATTAGTTTTTCCGTCGATCGCAATCTTTATGGCTATAATTAATTCCAATAATATCTAATTAATAGATTAGCTTTAATAATATTTTTCTCGAAATGGTATAGTTATCATTTCTACGATATAATAACAGTGAATCTATTATAACAAATGTTATATTTGCAATATAATTAACAGTATTATAGTAGATACATCTTCGTACAATCGTTGGAACTTGTATCTTCACTGGTCTCTAGGCGACGGTAGAGAACTAATATCTACGAGTATATATCACAAAAATAAACATATTTAATAATGTCGCTGTAACTTCAAAGCTAAATAGGTCGTGATATTTGACATAAGTTTTTATGAAATATTTTCGCCCCTCTTCAACTGATATCAAACATTTTTTTCTTAGAAACTTGTGAAGTACGGCCTTTGATACTACAAACTAAGTTGAGAAATGTAGCGAAGGGACAGAAATTCTCTCCCCATTTCTACTTGTAAAGTCCAGCTGAGTCCTCGGCATTATCTCAAGGGCCCTCTGGGAGCCTCGGATCTCGTGCACGGACTAATTTATAGAAGACAGTGTTTACTTTTAAATATATTTTTTGGTGTTTTTAAAAATATGTTTCTAAAGTTATATTTAAAAAAAATTTATAAATAATGCAGGGTAAACAAGTAAAATAAGAATAAAATATAACATATATTTCAGACTTATTTTAAAACTAAAACAATAAAAAAATTTACAAAAAAAAAATAAAAAAATAACTATGTATTATATATATAATGTTTTGTTTATTTATTATTTATTTTTTTATAAATAAATAATGTTTTGTTTAAGGAAATATTTGAAAAATAATAATAATAGCTTTAGATTATTATCTGTAAGAAATACATGACATACAAAAGGACTTTTTTTTTTCATGTTTTTTAATATATCCTTTCAATTTTTTGTGTTATTCTAGTAATAAATTTCTATGCAACTGTTAGTAAAATATCATTATGCTATGCTATGATAGCATCATTATCATAGCATAGCATAATATTAAATTCATTACACAGTGAACAGTTTTCCTACGCGTTATAATAAATACTGTGCCTCATAAGATTGAAGGGATGGCACTCTGGCCCACTCCAGTGGCCTTGTTTGATTGTATTGATTGATTCTATAAACCTATTCAATATTTAGGAGACGTAATTGGATTACATTCATATAAATGTATATCGTCACTTGTTATACTACGGTTTTAAATCGTATATACTCGTAGACTAGGGAGTCATACGATATTTTTACTACCAAAGTTATTTATTTCAATGCGTATAAAACATTTTTTATAATGCACTTAGCAACAGTATTATTATAACTGATGACTTAGTTTATGATCACGCGATTGACCTGATTTTTGCTTTTCAGCGTATTATGTATATTAAAATCGATGTGTTTTTTCGGATTAATTATGGTAGATTATACAGAAAATTCTACCATAAATAATCCAAAAAATAGGTAATAGTATAGGGAGGGCACACTACTCTTTGTAGTGCTAGAAGCCGAATTATGCTCATAGAGAAGATCACCGAAAAATACCGTACTATTCAAATAACTAGTGATGTAAGGAAAAGTACAGGGCAAACGTAGCAGGCAGGAGAAAGACATCCTGGTTAAAGAATTTAAAAAAACGAAATATTCCAGTTGCGGTCTGCGAAGTAGTGAAACTTGACACAAAGCGTCGGAGCTTTCTCGAGTGACAAACTTGGCCAACCTAAAGCTATGTACCCAGTACCCACCCTCGCACAGTGTTTATATCTAACATTAGTCTTCGTACTGTCAGCAGAAAAAATCACTTGAGTGTTAAATATAGTAAAATAGAAGTTTCACTTTAATGAAAATAAAAATTAAAAGTTTTTATTTTTATTTCTTAACCTAAAAAAAAAATACGAAACAATATAATAGAATTATTATAAAAATATTATACAAATTGTAATCTTAAAATTGTAACCAGATCAAACTTAGTAGATATACAGGGTTACAGGGATTACAGGGTAAGTCGTACTGAATATTAAGGGACGTTATTATTCAGGTCATTTCTAATGGATTTGATTATATTAAAAAAAAATCCCTTTTTTTGCTTTGTTATCGATTTTTTTGGGATTGGAGCTCCTAGGGCCTGATTTTTTATGTTTTTAGTTAGAAGGCATGTAAATTAATAAAAATGATTTACAAAAATTGAACGTACTTCTAACAGTTTAAAATAAAGATTCGACTATGTTCAGACTAAAATTTTTCAGTGTTTTTAACTTTGAAGCGCTTTTCGAAAAAAAAAAAAAAAAATAGAGTCTATAGAGTATACCACCATCTTGGACAAGAAGCCGCTGAACAACTTTCGTACGCCAGACCCATGTATGAGACCCATTAATTGAGTAGTTGAACTGTGAAAGGTAGCAAACAAACTAACTAACTTTCGCATTTATAATATTAGTATAGGTACATATATATCGTAAGAAGTTATTGTAAATTAAAATCTAAGTACCGTCTTTGCTGACAGTACCGAGTACAAATATTGTGAGTCGAGCAAGTATAGCTCTCCCATCACATTGTTACAGCTAAGTAAGTGTGTGCACGTGACGACCGAACAGAAAACGCGCCCCTTATCTTTACTTTGTTTATCAATGAGCACTTTTATTATAGCATAAAGAAATTATTTTTAAAAAATCAGTTTGCATCTTATATCATTTGAATCTTACAGAAAATTTTACAGTTATCAATCCTCAGCTATTTTAAGTATAGTATGATAATCTTTACATAAGAAATTAACTTATGCCAGACACTTTCTTCGCGTCCCTCTACTTTTTTCTGAATGAAAGGTACCTCTTATGAGTATGACTTTTTCTGTACCCCTGACAACCTTTATGCAAAATTTCATGTTCGGTTGAGTAGATAAAGGCGTAGTTAGAGCGTAACAAATTCATTTTAGCATTTATGATATTATTATTAGGAGAATGAGGATATTATTAGGAGAACCCCTTTTTTCATAAAATTGAAAAGATCTGATTTTTAATAAACTTTTTGAGTGTAGTTTTTACGTTTTAGTCGCGTTGCCTCGCGACGACCGCGTCGCCCCTACGTTAGTAATTCTACTAATATCTAATGTTCAAATTGTGACAATTTCCCAGCCAACAAACTTAATTTTATACATATTATTTAAAATATGTATTAACTTTCTCTCTTTATTTCTCAACCCTCCTCTGCAGTACATTAAATTATTATTTGCTTATCGAAAGCACGTCTACACAAAAGATTTATTACATGAACGCATTTACCTGTGATACTGATTACCGTTTATTACTTTTGCAACTCTTTTCAGGGGGGGGGGGGGGGGGGGCAGTACTGTAATGTAATAAAGGACGATTGTTTAGTGACTATGGTTATTATGTAGAAATTTAATGATTTTAAAAATATCTGTTTTTTTTTGTACTCAGAAAAAATTGACAAAATTGTCCTCAGAAAACGCACTATACTAGATACTATACATAATATTATTTACATTGCAAAAATCGCCTTTCTGAAATTTTTACATAACTGTAATATGAGTTCTTTAATGCCTGCCGTAAAGAAATTCTTACGGGGTCAACAGCACCCTTTACAATATATAAAGAAAAACATTGATAAATTAATGAAATTATTTTATTTTCCAGGTAAGTGCTAGTAGAGCAATCAACTTATGTTTGGTAAGACAAAACCTACATTATGTATACAACGTCTACATACACTTTCGCGGTGACTGTTCAAAAGTTTGCATTGCATTAATATATTGCATGAAAGTTAAATTTTATATGTTTTTACCATGAAATATTAACACTTTGTTAGGTACAAAAAGGACATAGGGTATAGACAAAGGACATAGATACCTTTAATCCAGAAAAAAAAATACTATTCACAAAGGCTAATCTAGAAATAAATAAAAAAACTAGAATAATAAATTACATGCGGAAAGACAGAGAAAAAGGGGGCACTTTATGTTAAATAGTAGTTCCGATAATAAGTAAATTTATATATAACAAAGGGGGGAATATAATATATATATAATTTTTATATTTAAATTTGTTGAATAAATGAGACAAATGTTATTCGTCAAGTCAAATCTGAGGCGGCATCTTAATTAATTGTTTGCGATAAAATCAAACCATAAGTCCCGAATCCCGACATTCCCCCAATTCACTAACATTTGTGCAATGCTCTCTATCTACGCCGCGGACGTCATTTGAGCGGCAATCTGGTATTGGAATCGGTCCGGATTTGCAAGAGAATCCGACCTATCATTTCCTCTCCAATCGGGTCACTATTCGAGTAATTACCGAATGTCGTTACAAGAAGATTACATGAATAATAAGGGGATCGTTTTCGTCCATCAGATACCTAGATAGATTAGCAATAAACATTTTATTCGACTTTACTTATTTATTTTTCGCAGGCGTTGAATTGTCTTTTTTTTTGAGATGATCCCACAGGAACAGTAGGTACTTTCTTCTGGATGAAGAGTACCATATTATGTCTTCTGTATCCCTCACAACTTCTTTGAAAATTTTATAGTGATCTGTTGTATAGTTATGGAGCGTGAAGAAACAAACAAAAAACAAACTCTTCAACTTTATTACATTACTACCAACGACTTCGGTGTTGAAAAATAGAAAATATTACGCCTGACAAAATATGTGCGCAATAAGTTAGTCAGTCTTTATTGCTGTAATGGTTTTGCCAGGTGTTAGATATTTATTTTTATATGATCCCTCGGTTACAGTACTTTTTTTCTGGTTGTCCGGTTAACCGGTATGTCCTTTTCTGTAAGTGTATGCAAAATTTCACGGTGATCCATGAAATAGTTATGGCGTGAAAAGGTAACAGACAAAGTCACTTTCTCATTTATAACATTAGTATGGATACTATATTATGCCTTATTTATATATACTATATACTATATACTGAGTATATAGTAAAGTTTTATATTTAACATTGACCGATCACCATGAAAGTTGTTTTTTCTATCAAACTACAGAACGCACACAATTATTAACGAAAAAAAAAAAACAAATTCATTAAATATTTCATAATATATAAATACTAATATTTAACAATGTTCTTAAAATCTTTTAATAATTTAGTCGAAATCGAAGTTGTAATATAATTTGGCATTACCAAGAAATTATTTACTTAGATGTTAGCAGTTGATTTCTGGTAATATCCACGCCATAAACCACATTTATCGCGTAAACCACAGCCCCCGCTCACCGCCGCCTCCGGGTCTGTTTCTCAATGCTCCCATAAATTTTCCAGATTCTGATCTTTCTGGTTCGCAGGGCGTAAAAGGTCGACCTGTTGCTTGAGGAATCAAACCTTTGCTTTGGATAGAAAGACGTTAAAATACGTCGGCGCTAAATTTTTTAGAGCATTGAAAACATCAAAGATTTGCGACGAATGTGTTTTATTTATCGTTAAATTAGAAAAATGCAAGACCTATTTACTTATTCTGACAAGCTTCAATAAAACTGTCAAACAATTTACTCATTAAATATTATTCATTAATAGTAACTTATGCACTAAATATTGGATATGTAGTAGATTAATTCTTATATGTTTTATGTTAGGTACATTTGTTTTTTAAATACAAATATATTTTTTCTTTCTTTTTTTATTTAAATAGATTACACATGTTACAAAGAAAAACACATTTTTTTTTGTTATTTAAGTAATTGAGAATAATTATTTTTGCTTAATTCTTGAGAATAAGCCCAACGAAGTTTGAATGAGAACGCCAATATCTACATCCATTTCCTATATAAATATGTATCTATTATACATTTTATAGTACTTAAACTCTATTAACATATCAAATACTCAAACTTGAAAGAGTAAAATTTTTATTAGAAAATTCTAAAAAACTGATATATTTAATCGACGTCACGAGTCTATGGTCTGAAATAAAAATTGTTGTCAGCAACAACAGAAACGAGTAGGTATTGATAATAAAATAGTTTAGTCAGAAATAAATTTCAATAGAAACTCGACGCTTAACTTTAAGAAGTGCTTAATAACTTTCGGTAGCAATTTCAACTTGTTAAATTTTCAATTCGTTTCAAACAATACTGTCTCTGGTTAAGCTCGAGACTGTCTAAAACGATTTGAACCATAAATAATAAACGCTAGTCCCCACCGTATGCCTCGAAATTGTCTCGCAGCTACCTGCCATGAAAATTATGGCCCTCGAATAAATCCTTCATGGTGGTTAGAAATAAACGTAAACTCCGAATTGTGGTCTAAAACAGAGCCGGAAAATTATAAGCAGACAATTCATCAATTTGTTCCACGATATTTAAATTATTAGTGGTCTTCAGCAGATGTGCTGCTTAAAAATATCGCCTTTAAAAGTACTGTTTCGCATTTTTTTCATAAGAAATAAGTGTGCAGATTTGTAAAAATCAATCGCGAAGCTTGAAGGGACTGGTAATAAGGTACTCGCTCCGGTCCTGGCCCTGTGAAAACTGCTAAACAACATCGAGTAACTAGGGCTTTTTTAGAAAGTAGCCGTACCCCGCGGTGTCTTTCACAGTTTAATTTAAAATATACATATACATATATTTCAACTATTGTATCTTGTTATATTATTTTATTTATTTATATAATGTTTGAATGCAGTGATAACCATACTGATATATCCCTTTCTGTTTCATCTGAATTTGATGACGTCAATTGTGATGACAGCTTTGATTGTATTCCTTCCTTAGCAGATAATCTTGAATCTGAGTTTTCTGATGTATCTAAAAATTTTAATGTTGTTCATATTAATGCGCAAAGTATTCCGGCTCATTTTCCCGATATGGTGGCATCCTTTGAAAATAAACACATTCATGCTGTTCTAGTCTCCGAATCTTGGCTTAAACCTTGTCTCCCGTCAATTCTATATCCTCTGCCTGGTTTTCGTCTCATTCGAAACGATCGCTCAGTTGGCGGTGGAGGTGGGGTTGCTATATACTTACGTGCACACATCTCTTTTTCTGTTATCTCCTTGTCTGCGCAACCTCCGCCACCAGATGCCGGTGAGCATCTTTTGATTGAAATCACTATGTCCCATAATAAAATTCTTCTCGGAGTCTACTATAGCCCATCTATGTGTATTAACTTCTTTTCTTCTTTTGAAAAAATTCTTGAAGATATAGTTCCTTCATATAGTCATACTATAATTATGGGGGATTTTAATACATGTCTTTTAAAACGTGATCATCGGTCCCGCCATTTTGAGTATGTTGTGAATTCCTGTAACATGCAAATTCTTCCTCTCAATGCCACTCACCACCCTCCCAATTTCACTGCCTCTCTTTTGGATTTGATTATTGTGTCTTCTAAGGCGCATGTTGCCAAGCATGGTCAAGTATCCGCCGACGCTTTCTCTTATCATGACTTGATTTTTATTTCCTATAAGATTCGTCCTCCGAAACCTAGGCCTACAGTCATTTTGCAGCGTAACTTTGGGGCAATGAACTTTGAGGCACTTCATCAAGATGCTCTGAAAATTGATTGGACTCCTGTTATGGAAGCTCTTTCCATCGATGATCAAGTTGCCATATTTAATTCACTCATGGCCCAACTTTATGACAAACATGCCCCTCTACGGCCAATAAAAATTAAGCATTTGCCGGCACCCTGGCTTAATGATGACATTAAATTGCTTATGCACAAAAAGTCTGTTGCAAAGTGTAGATACAAATGTCATCCAAATGACACTAATAAAGTCAAATACGCCCAGTCTCGGAATCGTTGCAATAGGATGTGTAGGGATGCTCAACGTCGCCATATACATGAGTCCGTTGAAAATGATGATCCGGCCAAGGTTTGGAAGTTCCTTAGGTCTCTCGGCGTTGGTAAATCCCATCATGATTTCACTACCAATGATATAGACATTAATTCCCTTAATCAGCATTTTTCTTCATCGTCTCATATTTTAAATTCAGTAAAAAATAACACTATACAGCATATTACCGGAACCATGACTCCTGATCATCCTCCTTTTTTCATTGGACTGTTTTCCGATTGCGACGTGAGGAAGAGCATTCTTTCGATCACGTCTAATGCGATTGGGAGCGATGGTATTAGTAGGAAAATGATTATTCCTCTACTTGACGTAATACTTCCCATCCTATGTCATATCCTAAACTACTCAGTATCATGTGCAACATTTCCTTCTTCGTGGAAGGATGCACAAATTATTCCTTTACCCAAAAAATCAAATCCGAAATCATTTTCTGAATACCGACCCATTTCTATCCTTCCTTTCCTGTCCAAAGTTCTTGAACGTCTTGTCTATAATCAATTAAACTCGTTTCTTGTAACCAACCATCTCCTTAATCCTTTTCAATCTGGTTTTCGATCCGGTCACAGCACTATGACTGCTTTGGTTAAAATTACAGATGACATTCGTTTTGGAATGGAAAATGGTCAACTAACTGTACTCGCATTGCTTGACTTTAGCAATGCCTTTAATAATGTTGATTTCGACATTCTCATTGCAATATTGCGTTCCCTCAACGTCTCTCCAGGAGTGGCTGACTGGTTTCATAGTTACTTGTTTGGACGCCGTCAGAGGGTTCGCCTTAAAGATTCTTTCTCTTCTTGGTGTGACACAACGGCTGGCGTGCCTCAAGGAGGTGTGTTGTCTCCACTTCTTTTTGCAATTTTTATTGATTCTATTTCCCGTCACCTCACCTGCTCCTACCACTTGTACGCAGACGATCTCCAAATATATTGTCAAGCTCCATTAGACAACCTGTCAGTAGCTGTAGATACAATTAACAATAATTTAAGTAGGATACTTGAATGGAGTAATGCGTATGGATTAAAAATAAATACTCTCAAAACACAGGTTCTAATGGTAGGCAGCTCTCGTGGCATATCCAAAATTAATTGGATCACTGTGCCACAAGTGATCTTTGATGGTGTCAGCATTCCTTACAGTGATTCAGTCCAAAATCTGGGAGTGAAGATTGATCGATGTCTTTCCTGGATGCCTCAGTTGGAGTCTCTTAGAAGAAAGATGTTTGCTTCAGCAGGCTCACTCAGACGGCTTAAGAACTTTTTACCAACTGCCACTAAGTTAGCGCTTGCACAGTCTCTTCTTCTCCCCATACTTGACTATGCGGATGCCTGCTATTTGGACCTTACTGAGAACCAACTTGACAAACTTGAGCGACTTCAAAATTTTGCCATTAGATTCATATACGGCTTGCGAAAATATGATCGTATATCTGAGTTTCGTACTAAGCTTAAATGGCTTCCTATTCGCTATCGCCGGAATACTCACATTCTTACTCTTCTCTTCAACATTCTTTTTAACCCGTCTTATCCTGTTTACTTAAAAGAGCGTTTTAAATACATTTCCTCCAACTCTTCTCTTTCACTGAGGTCATCGGAAAACTTAACGCTAAATTTTCCATTGCACAGAACGTCTTTTTATGACAAATCGTTTACGGTGGTAGCGGTTCGGTTGTGGAATGCACTTCCAGTTGAAATTAGACGTGCTCAATCTGTCTCTGTATTCAAAAAATTGATCAAGGCTCACTATCTCTCCTATTGATATTCATCATCACTATTTATTTATTTGTGTAAATGTATTTATGTGTGTGTATGTATGTGTATGTATGTATATGTATGTATGTATATGTATGTATGTATATGTATGTATGTATATATTTATATTTAATCTTATTTTAATATTTTTTTTGTTTTTTTTTTGTTTTTGTTTTCTTTGTAGCAACGCCATCCGATTACTTCTTTCCTTATCCACCCGAAGGTTGTCTGGAAGAGATCGCTCTAAGCGATAAGACCGCCTATTAATATACCTGCTAATTGTATCATATATATTTATATATATACATGTATTCTTTTTTTTTTTTTTTTGTATGTTAAATTTATGTGTGGTTTATTAATAAAGAGTATATAAATAAATAAATAAATCGTAACCTCTATCTATCGTATCTCTTTCTCTATCTCGATAATGTTCGGTATTCTTAGGATGGCCATACTCAGATCAACTGACCCATCGCATCGCAACGACGGCTCATGCCATTCTTCGTTTTCGGTTAGCATTCTTTCTAGCTTTTTTTCAAATGCAAGAAGAATTTTACAAATTCCATTGAGATTAGCACGTTAAAATAAAAATAAAAATCAAATAAACAAATTTATTTGTTTATATTAAACTATTTTTGCTTACGACTTCGTCCTCGTTCGTCGAGTAGAGTAATGATGATTAGTTGAGCAGTTAAGGCGTGAAAGCGTTACAAAAAATAACATAATAATTCTGTTATGTTATGTCCTGATTGTTTGAGATTGATGGATGACAGCTGGATGATAGACTTCATTGCCTGCCGACGTTATCATGGTTTTCCCATTTACGAAAATCATGTTAGTACATGTTGGTATCAAGGTATACATCACATATCAAAGTAATGTTCTCATAATGTAAATATTCCATAAAATGGAAGCGACATAAAAGGACAATGAATTTCAGGAGAACAAAGGAAAAGTGGACTGACTAAATTGTCAAAATACGTAAAGAAAAATGTTTTGATCTTGTACATAGAAATAAAGGAAAATTATTTACCTAAACAGGGCATCCGTAATCCCAACAGAATTTTTCTTTAGGACGTCGAAATGTTATTAATTTGTTTAATGACTGAATTCAACTAATCTTTTATTTATTTTTTAATATTTTAATATTTATTTTGTAACCATACAACATGTAGTTTATAGCATTACATCTAACTAACTAATTTGTGACATAGGTTCTTTTTAGCAAGATTCCTGGTATATTGCATTACCCCGTTTTATAGAAAGGACAGGTTGTGTTATAGCTCTGGTGTTGCCAGTGAAGCTGACGAAGCGTTTTTACCAAAATCAAGCTTTAAAAAAATCAAGCGCGTTGACAGCCCATGCGCCCCCAGAGATTCGACACCGAAAGGAAATAAAAATGTCGCGATGTAATAGCATTTCTGGATTTTGTGCTTTTCGACTACAAAATACAGAGATATTGGTACCGCTTACATCATATATATAAAAATTTCGTGTCACGTTGTTTGTCCGCGATGAACTCCCAAACTACTGAACCGATTTTGATAAAATTTCGTAACTATATGTAATTTGGTCCAACTTAAAAGATAGAATAGTTTATAGCTCATTTTGTTTATTATTTTTTTTGCAAATTATATAATATTATTAACATAGCGCCATCTGTTGATACCTATTCAATCCAGCAATTATTTATTTGTGAGTTCCAAAAGATTCTAACAGATGGCGATGTAAGGTAATTTTATCAGCTGGATTGAGTAAAAAATTGCACCCGTGCGAAGCCGGGAGCGGGCCACTAGTTGTTATATATTTGGTGTCGAATCTGTTGCTTCGTGGGTACCCAACCGGCCTAAATTTTTCAAAATTTTGTCAAAACGCTTGTTCGACACGACTGGCGTCTCCAAAGGTGGTAATTACTTCGGTCAGCAAATTAGCCTTGCAATACAACGAGGTAATGCAGCTAGCATGTTTGGAACCTTGCCTAAAGGACCCAACCTTGATATTATATACAATTTGTAAATAATTTCTATAAATATTTTAGGTTATTAATTATTATCTATGAAATAATCGAACGATTTGAGCGTTATATATATGTTTACATGAGAATTAACTGTGATAGGGCAGCTAATTGTGTCTATTGCCACTACTAAGACGAAAGCAGAATTAAAGTACAGAAATACTAGAATACGATTGAAAATATTCTTGGCTTTCGTTTCCTAATTAATTTCAAGTCCGAATCTATCCCTTTAGTTAGACAAACAGTATATTTTACCGGTTGAAACACAACAAATTCTAATAAAACTTTTTCCATTTGCTTCCTTCTATTTGAACGCATCGTTGGACATCCGAAACTTTTAATTTTCTCCTGTTTCGTTTGAAAAATGTGGGAAAAGCTGAGAGTTGTTTTGTATCGCCATCGGTTGATGTTTTGTGCCGCAATCAGGGACGTAAAGTGGTTTATTATCTTCACTTGCGCTCAAGGGACTGCGCCTTTCCATAAGGCTGTAAAAAGGCTTCAACCTTAATGAACGGAATTCACAATGTTTAATGACGTGGCAAATGAACGTCTCTTGTTACGTTTTTACTGCTCATTTTTGGCAACTTGAAATTTTGAAACAATAAAAAGACTTGAAGTAAAATTGCTATTTTTTTAAAATTATTTTTAACACTACCTGAATGTTTATTGATTTAATTGAAGATTTACAAAAAAAAGCCTTAAATATATAACAATTTTTTTTAATAAAAAATAAATAAAGCCCTTGATCGAGTGGTTAATGTTAAGGCTAAACACTCTATCTCAGGGTCAGTGTATCCAAGAGGATTAACCAACTTTTAAAAAAACATAACGTTTTTTCAATGTTGATTCCGGTCTGTTGTATTCCGGTGTGTTGTCTTTGATAGATTAGTCTGCCTTGATAGATTATATTATTGTTTAGACGTGTATGTCTCGTAAATTAATTTAGCGTGTGATTTGTGTTATACGTTCTAAATTTGTGCTAATGGAGAATTAACGCGAAGACGCTTCTAAGTATATCTGCGTAGATTTATCGTTACTGAGATCCAATTTAAAAGAGAAACCCTCAGTCAAAATTTCCCCGTAATATTTTACAACCCTCTAATTTTTCCGCGCTAATCTTGCTAATTATTTTCATGCCGTCAATGTTAATTTTTAATAACACTCAGTCTGGATGAAATTTAGTCTTTGAAGGTGAAATTTTTAATAATTCCCGAGAGTTAAAAACGTTTTTACTTGTTATAATAATTCGGAGAGAGTTTTGGGATTTCAACGCTACAGAAAATTAACTTTGGTATTTATTTTTAAATTTACCGTTTAGACATAAATAGGAAATCTACTATTACCAGAGAATAAAATTTAATCACATGACAGAAATAGCACTAGTAATAAATAGCAGGAATTAATACTGTTATTTTTAATTTAATTAATATGTTCTTTAATATTGACCAATTGCGTTTTTTTAAATTTTAAAATAATAATTGCAAAAGCTTAAAACAGGACAGTACAATATGGTGTTTAATTAAATTCGTTTTCTAGAGAGCCGTTATTAAAATTAAAAATAATTGTTGTGTATAATTCATCCGGATATAAAATTATGAATCTGAAATAAAAAAATAATATTATTTGCAATAATAGAAAAAAAAATGTACCTAACAAATTTTACAAATTATTATTTTATAGTGATTTTCAGTTTACTGGTAACTATTTTTTTTTATATTGATAAAAATATCTAGATGTTTGCGGACCCAATTTGATCGAGCAATCTCATGCTAGTGAATTTTTTAAAATTACTCCTTTATTTTTATTTTTATGGCAAAACAACGTTTGCCGGGTCAGCTAGTTTTTTTTTAATAAAAAGCATTAGATGTTCCGCATAAACCTCTTGATATCTACTTGTTGCATATAGCTTCCAGACACTATATTAATAAAAATCAATGTATAAACAAGGATCAATAGATAAAAAATTTCACCTGTGAAGTGGAAGTCTCTCGTGTACGTCTATCAGTCGACTTGTGTACGGCATGACGAAGTGTGCGGCCGCGTCAATGTGTTGGGACACAGAGAAAGCCCATTCGGACCATTTGTATTCATCGGCTGGAAAATTTTTAACATTATTTCAAACATTTATTTGGCATGTGTTACGAACGCGTATGGGGATGCTATCTATAGACCTGTACATAAAACTGGGGCTACGCTGAAGCGCGAGAGCGATGAAAGGGCTATGATAGGAGGATAGATAAATTGGTGTATAGTCCGGGCAAGGAAAAAAAGTTTGTATGGAAAAATTACATTAAATCTTACAGAAGGTTTTATTTTGTAGTTTGATTAAATATTAGCTTGTAAATGGTATTTTCGAATTTTTCACAGGGTGACGTTCCGGATGTTTTTTTAAATGCCGTTTGAATGTTAAATTTTCAATATTTGAATGAGAGTAAATACTACAGGGGTGACTTTTTTATTGAGGGACTTATAATAAATATTAGTAATAAAATCCAAAAAATCCACCTATTTTTCTTAAAAATAGGTGGTTTTTTGGTCTCAAAGGTTTTAAATAAAATAGAAAAAATATAACTCTAAAATAAAAACCCGACAATCGGTGATTTTTCAGTATAACATATATTTATTTATGTAAAACTATACCATAAATTTTCACTCGGGTGACTACTATGGTTTTTTTTTAAACCGTTATTTTTGTTTTTTATACATATGAGTAAATCTACAGAATTTATTTTATGCAAATAAAATAATAGTTGATAATTTGTCTCAAAATGAAATTATCACCTGAAAATACAAACACTGTTTCTAGTATTTGCAAAAAATAGTAATGAAATATTTATCGAGGGGAAAGGGTAAAGCGGGCGGTGAGGTAGGACGCTGCCCTTGTCAATGCGGTCCGATTCAAGTTTCAACATGTACGTCGACTTCTAACACGGTTATCACAGTTCGCGTCTTTACTGTCACTTTTAAGTACATTGCTTCTTGTGTTCGATTACAGCTGCAACGTACCTCACTATACAAAGAAATGAAGTAGCGTACTCGAATTTTTGTGGCAAGATCGCAAATATCGAATTGCATAGTGAAAGTTAGCAAATGAATGCCACGTAATTGTAACCGTAGTACACTCTTACGGATTAATTTATTTTACTTTTCATTCTCAAAGCATACCGAAGTATGAATGCGTATAGTCATTGCATTGGATTGTTTTGTAGAAGAAAGGCTAATCGGCAACTCCGTTCTTTTCCGATGGTTTGAGATGGCATACAAAAAAATTTATATTGTTTTATTATTTCGAATCATAAAAAATACCTATAGAAGTTGAATTCGACAAACTTACTATGAAACCCGCGTTAACCGCTAACTACAAATTTCTAACTTTTTGGGGAAAATGACCGATATTTGAAGTAGTGTATCTCGGGATCTATTTGACATACAGAGCTGCAGAAGCACTTAAATTTTAGAAATTTTTATCTTCTTCAAGATTATGTAAGATGACTTTTCCGTAGAATGCACTTTTCAGAAGTTATAAGCGAAAAAAAGTGAAAATTTCTAACTTTTTGGACAAAATGGCCCATTTTTGAAGTAGTGTATCTGGGGATCTGTTAGACAGATCTGTTAGCTGTTGTTGCACTCAAATTGTAGCAAATTTTATGTCTTGTCTAAGTGCAGGCAAACCTCACATAACATACCCGTCGTTGTAATTTATTATAATAAACAGTTGGTAATTGTAATTGTATAAAGTTTTTCTGCCATAGGTATTAGCTGAGGTTCCTCCACCACTTCGCCACTGTGACTTCAATATTGATTATAATAGTTAATAAGATAATAATGAAAATTATTAATATAAATAAAATTGGAGTGTCTGTTTGTAATATTGAAGAACCTAAAAGAATCGACTGTTAGGCGGAACGAAGTTCGCCGGGTCAGCTAATAATTAATAAACTTTATATAGCGTGTTTTTGACCGGGACTACTGGTTGACCTTAGATCATGCTCTAACCGCGCGCTCTCCACCCTCTTACTCGAAAACGATTCAACGTTTAAAAATTTTTTTGAAATAAAAGTTGTAGGGAATTTAATCCTCTACAATATTTATAATAAATACAAATAGCGAAAACCCCATAGAAAACGAGATATTTGCAAAAAAAATCGGGAGGGGGGTAGCCAAATAAGGGGGAGGAAGGGTCTCAAAGGTCGGCTTGGGAGAGAATTTAGAAAATATTTTGAAGAATTAGATAAATATGGCCAAAAATAATTTAATTTAAAATTTCAGACGAAGCCGGGTGTAGCACTAGTCCAGCGCCATAGGTCCCTAGACAGGTCCCGTCGAGGCCTATCCAACAACATATTGCACGTCTATGTACTACTTAGGACAGGGAAGTTATAGGTTTTTCAATTTTTTACAGGTGAAGTCGGGTGAGGATAATAGTGGTCCCTCCAAGTTGGGAAAACAGATGTTAATTTTCCAAACCTGACGGCGTGTCTCACAGAATTTTAGCGCTATTGGTTGTGGAGATATTAGCTTTTTAAGATCTTAATTTTAAATTCTGTGGACACGTCCGGCTGCAGGCAGTAGTCATATCATCTCATATCCGGCCCTGTCCGTTGTTACACGTGTTAAAATTTTGACTCGCAAAAGAATAATGTCGTTGTCTCTATCTAACATCGTGATTTATCTCAATGAAGAAAGAGATGGTATGCGCTAAACGACGTTTGTTTTTAGTTTTTTTACTGACGTTAAGACAAAGAAGTTTGTTTTTGCTTACAACATTCAATTAGTTTGACACAGATGTGACACAGTCAATTACCAACCAATGAGAACACTTTACAATAACAGAATACGCCAATAAGAAATAAAAATACGTATTAAGATGGCAATGAAAACAAACTATTTTTAGTAAATGTGCAAATTGGAGGACCATTTTTTTGTAAGGGCGCATCCTGTCTTGTTTAACATATCACTGTTCGTACCTCTAGTATTGAGGTGTATAACGCCGATTTGGCCTTGAATTATTAGGCTGATTTCCCCGCGCCACCCTCTACAAGAGATCGACCGCACAGAGATGGCAAAGAGTAGTATGGAGACTAGACGACAAAGGCACGACATAGTCGACTGAGCCTACTTTACTGCAAATACCTACAAATTTATAATTATTTACAATGTAGAGGGATAATTCAGTAACAATGAAGCGTGTTTTGTTATTTAGGTAGTAAATTATGTTACCTAGTAAAAATTTTTACCCGTCTGCGCCACAACGAGGGTTATGTTTTTAGAGTGTATAGCGGCGCGCTCCCGGCTTCGCCCGGGGTGTATTTTTTCTAAAATAAACCTAGCCTAAATTATTCCTTATTACATCAGCTACCTGCCAATAAAAGTCCCGTCAAAATCGGTTCAGCCATTTCAGAGATTAGCCGGAACAAACAAACAGACAGACAGACGAAAATTGTAAAAAATGTTATTTTGGATGTTATTTTGGATTTTTTCTAAAATAAACGTAGCCTAAGTTACTCCTTATTAAATCAGCTACCTGCCAATAAAAGTCCCGTCAAAATCGGTTCAGCCATTTCAGAGATTATCCGGAACAAACAGACACCCAGTCTGTCTGGATGTCTGTCCAACCACATAACCAAACCAAAAATTTGGTTTGGTTATGTGGTTGGTTTATTTTGGTGTATGTACTCATATATGGTGTATGTACGTATATAAATATATTCATATGCATGTAGTAAAAAACGGTTATTTCAATATTCAATATACCCTCATAGTTTCCGAGAACCGCTCACCAACTTTTTACCAGTGATAACGGTGTATCGAGGATATCGGATTTTTCTGGAGGTCACGGGGCCCTACGTCACCACCTACAATAGGGAAACCCCCCACCGCTCCTTCTAGGAGAACAATTCGATGAGTCACTAGATACGTGAGTGGGAATCCGGCTTTATAGTGGCTTTATTATTATTTATTTATTTATTAGGCTTATTAATTTATATTGTATTAATTAATAATTAATTATTATTAATATTAATTAATTTAATTATTTAATTAATTAAAATTCATGAAAACTTTCCTTCCTCTTTTGGTTTATTTTTGATATATTACGTTTTTGCCTCCTTTGCTTACTTCTTATCTTTATTAAATTTAGATAACAAGTATATATAATGTACAGATGAATAATTATTAATTGAATATTCAAATTGAATATTTCAGATTATTAATAAATTGAATATTATATTACAACATAATTTATATTTAGTTTTTTAAAGATTTAATTACCTAGTAAGACAAAAAAGAAAACCTATTAAAGTATTATATACACTATCATGCACTCTGTTCTGCCAGTAAAATGTTTATTCTTTGTTTATTACGTAAAAATTAATAATTTGATGAGGTGCAACGCGGCACAGGTCCGTCTAGCATCACGACTCGCCCCGCACTGATTTTATGGACGAGAACGGGCTAGCGCTGAGTAAGTGGGGAAATATTTTTGATAAAAACATTATATAAAATTCAATTTTACGAATTTTCAAAAAGCGCTTTCAACAAATCATGCTACATTGTTATCTTCATAAGTGTACAAAATTTCATAATCTTTTGATAAATATTGTAGAAGTGAGATTGTTATAACTGAAAATAAAAGGGGTGTTTAGAATTTTTTTCCTGAATCAATTTCAATAAAATAAAAATTTTAATCCCAACAAATCATTCCTCATATCTTGTAGATAAACATATATTTTTTTCGATGAAGAAAAGGCGTATATATAATGAATAACATTGTTACAAAATGTTGCAAAAATTCAATTTTTTGGAAGGATAAGCCTTAATACCAAGTCTGATGAACGAATTAGACATTAAATTAAAAAATAATCTATACTAATTTATATTTTTTATGTTTGTAATGAAAAATCCTTTCACTATAGAAAGCTACATTATCAGCGAGTAACATGGGCTATATTTTTTAAAGTTAAACGGGCGAAGTCACGTGCAACAGCTAGGATATTAAATAATAATAAAATACAATACGGCACCGCTATCCCAGGAAAGCTAAAAAAGTAATGAGTCATGTTGCATAGAAAATATATATCCCTCCCTATCACACACTAACCACAAAGGACGGTTCCAAGGTCGCGCGCTTATTGTGCGCGCGTCATATATAAGAAACTATTACTTAAATTTTAAATTAATTCTGTTTGCTTCAATATGTCATAAAATTTTGGTGACTTTTTGTTGAGTGTGTATAATATGCATATAAATGTGTATGTCATAAAATATCTTCTGTACAATTAATATATCAGTAAAATAAAGACAAAAAACTTTATTATAGCTCTATTTTTATAGATGTTTTATAGTCACCCGGGTGAAAACTTATAGTGGCTACTGGATATATCTAGAGATCATAATATCAAAAATTCACCGTGTGTATGATTTTTTAAGATAGTTTATTAGAAATTCTTTAAAAACAACATTTTAACGTATTGTGTAGCTAAAATTTTCAATAAAAAAAATGTGGAATTTTTAAATACAATTAATGAAATACAGAACTAAATGAAAACACTAAAAATCTCTACTGTAGGTTTTTTACAATAAAATATATAGCAATTAAATATTTTACCCCCTCTTTCTCGTAATACATATTGGGAGGGAGAGGAAAAAGTGTAACACGGATTTCTAGTGAAACTAAACTATATTCAAAACAAGAAAAACGAACTATACGAAATAATGTCTTCAAAATTTTATTTTTCCCCGACTAGTAACTCTTCCTTCTATTAAGTGTGGTGTAACACGTAATACGTAAGTATATAAGGAAATAACATTTTTTATTTTCTTAACTTGGAAGAAAAATAGAACTTTGCAGGAAATGTACAAGAAAATACTAAACTTAATCCTTTATATAAGTAATTATATAATAATTACGTGTCACATGTTTGTCCGCGATGAACTCCCAAACTAATGAACCGATTTTGATAAAATTTCGAACCTATATGTAATTTGGTCCAACTTAAAAGATAGGATAGTTTATATCTCATTTTGTTTATAATTTTTTTGCAAATTATATTATATTATTAACATAGCGCCATCTGTTGATACCTATTCAATCCAGCAATTATTTATCTGTGATTTCCTAAAGATTCTTGTAAGGTAATTTTATCAGCTGGATTGAGTAAAAATTTGCACCCGTGCAAAGCCGGGAGCGGGCCACTAGTTTACTATATTACTAAATTCTTTAGTAGTGGCAGGGCTATGTTTTCAGTTATTTGGGCAGCCCTAGCCGGTCTGGAGTAGCCCTTTAAACCGTGAAATAACAGCATGTGTGATCTTACGGTTCGACGAGTGAGTACGGGATGTTATCCATACTTAATAATACTTTCTTCTTTATGCTATTAAAGTACTTGCAACATCTATTGAGTTGCTTGTGTTAATGTGTGCTTTTGTGTTTCAACGAGTGAAGAAGAAAGCCGGTTTGCTTATTCCCTCCTAATCCGTTATCAATACTAATAATAAATCTGTAAGTGTAGGTATTGTATGTATGTATGTATGTATGTTCCTCCATAACTGAAACGAATTAACTGATCTTCATGAAACTTTGTAGATAAACATTTGGACGTACAGGACACAGGATAGGCTACTTAATATTTTTCAACGCGGACGAAGTCGTGGGCACCAGCTAGTCCTTTATATAACTAAGGTCGGCAACGCACTTGCAGCTAGTCTTTATATAACTAACTTATAACTTAGTCTTATAGTCTTTATATAACAGCTAGCTTTATATAACTAACAATAAAATAATATTCAGTTTACTGATCAGTCAAATTATCTTGGAGCTTCAATATAAGGCATTTCGTTGAATCCGTTCAACGAGTTATAATTAAAATTGAATTAACGATTGTTAATTATGTCTGAGCTTCGAGCGTTGCATGATTTTCATTTGTTTCGTGTATAAATGTTGAGCGTGAACGAAATTAATTATTTAATCCCATTGTTAACGGAAACAAGTTTTCTCCCGTTAAATAAATTTGCCAGATTGCAAATGACTGATGCGGTTTTCGCACCCATTCTCCTTAAATGAATACGGTTTTAAAATTAATATAAAAATAAAGTTATATTTCTTAACATACACGAGTCGAAAATATCTTTGTTTTGAACCCAGAAACGTATAATATAAATAAGTTCTCATTACTTACTTTGAGATTCATTATTTTTATCGTAGTCTCTCAAGTCTGGAATGTCCAGGGTCATATCTATCTCTTCAGGATGTAGTCGTAGATGGATATCACCATTCTTTTTCCTAGTCAGCCCATACGGATACGTCACCACCACTGTCGCTATAAATAAAGTGTTTATTTTTCATTCATAATCTATAATCAAGGCTTTCATTATTTTATTACTATATTTTTATTGTACAAAAGATACGGTGGTCCATGTTAACTTAAGTATATCTTATTTTTTTTAGGAAAAGTTGCGTCTTCTACCTTAGTATTTCGTTAAGATAAAAATAAACAGCCTCCTAGCACTCTTTACAATAGTAAAAGCTTGGAAAATTTCAATGCTTATCCGACAATAAAGATATACCACACGAGTGTATATCTCTTATAAACAAGGAAAGCCGCCATTAAGTGCGTCTGCAGGATCTCAAAATCTAAAGCAGAGGTATAGAACAATAGAGCAAGTGGCGTGTTAAACAAGTAAGGGGACATGCTACGAGTATGAAGCGGCCAATGACCCACCGCCACGTTCAATTAACTGATGTACCAGCGCGCCTCATTACACGAACCGAACGACACTTTTGTCTCGATACACCGAAGCTCTATGAATAGTCTATTCACAATATTCATTTATTTTATGGACTAGCTTTTGCCCGCGAATTCGTTAACGCCCCCTTTCCTAAACCTTCTTGGGAGTTTACTCCATCAAAATTGTTATAAGGGATGGATTTACGAATGCGTTACGTTCTATTTTGGAATATTTTATAATATCTCTGATTTTAGAATGTATTTTATAATCGTTCGTAAGGAGTATTTATTAATGGTCTGTCATTGTGAAGTTCTTCTTCTTCTTCTTCTTCTTCTCTTTTAATGTCTTGTCTCCATCAGATCTTCTCCGATGATTTTGCCAGTGTCATTAGTAAAAATAGCAATTTGTTATAGCCTTTTTTAAAATAAAAAGGCAAAATTGAAATTAAATTCAAAAGTAGCAGATCCCGAGACTAGTCAGTCATGTGAAGTCTATAATTTTTCTTAGTTTTCCAAAACAGGTCCGTCATGTCCAAAGCAGTCAGGTCCAATCGTGAAGTTCATCAATACTAATAATAAATCTGTAAGGGTCGGTCATGGAGTAAGTTACTTTGTTTTCAGAGATATCGTGTTTATAGGCTCTATACATGATACTGAAACTAAATTGACGATTTTTAGAATTTTTTTCTGTATGTATGTATGTATGTATGTTCCTCCATAACTCTGAAACGAATTAACTGATTTTCATGAAACTTGGTAGATAAACATTTGGACGTACGGGACACAGGATAGGCTACTTAATATTTTTCAACGCGGACGAAGTCGTGGGCACCAGCTAGTGTTAAATAATTATGCTCTATTTAATTGTCACTGTGTCAATGTCATATATTTTCTCTTGTATTTCTTGCGGTAATCGTATTTACATATTCGTTTGTTCGTATTTTTTAAATTATTTATTTATCGTTCGTAAAGACTAAACTCCAGTCGTGCGTCGGAGCTGACACACACAATTTTTTTTTAGTTGATCCTTCGGGACTGTACTTTTTTTTGGATGAAAGTTACTCTACGTCTTTTTCTCTGTATCCCTGACAACGTGTCATGCAAAAATTCACGATGATCGGTTCAGTAGTTAAGGCGTGAAAACGTAACAAAAATTCAATTTCGCATTTATAATATTATTATGAACTTTTCCTTTATGTTGGGGTAAATATAATAAAAAGGTTATAAAAAAACAATAAAATGTGAATCAATATTTTTAACATACAAGAAAAAACATACAACTGAACAATGAGATAGATTAAGTATGATGTATGTAAGATAATGTAGGTTTGTGTATAACAGATAAAAAAAATGCGACCTTCATTTTCAGGTTAACTTACCATTACCAGTGAAGTTCATCAGTGGCCCTGAAAATATAAGTTACAAAAACATTATTTTTATGTAAAGTGTGTGTTTTATTGAAATGACGTAAATAAATATTTTTATAGTACAAAATTTGCATATTATCTGAGAAATATTTTTTTGCAAAAAAAAAACAAAATATTCATATTTACCTACATGTTTTTCAATGTCGCCAAAATCTGAAAAAATACAATAAAATTTTACTAATAAGTTGATAGTATGCATGGCTCGCGAATTCACGACCTTTCAAAGCTTGAACATTTACATACATTTTATTTTTAAAGCTGGGACCGACCATATACATTCGCAATTTTTTTTTTATTAGAGATAGGTTAGCTCTTGGCCAGCATCTAGCCGTGTAGCAAAGATGAGGCCTATAGTGGAAAGATCTCACCCAGAAGATGCCTATTCATTAGAACTTGAAAAAAAAATAGGTTATATGAGTACAGGGAGTTCTAAACCTTGGCAGTGCGCATTATAAGGGATGTTTTAAAGCGCTGGAATCATAATTAATAATTGCTTTAATGATTGAAAACGGTTGCGTGACTTCGTTGAAAGCGTGAAGAGACATTTTTAAAAACTGTTCAAATTATTGACATAATAAATTTACATTAAAAATTAACGCTCAATATAACGCATGAACTTAAACTGGGAATTAAGAAAAATTTGATATTATAGTATATCAATTTCAACGCAAAAGTTCGAATAGTAATTAAAAATCTATCTAAATAGTAAAATATGTCGCAATAGGTATTCATAAGTCGGTATCAGACATCATACCTTGTGACGGTTTCCGGCAGATGATTGAGTCGTTTTTCAATTGATGCATCCTGAATGGCATCTCCAAGGTTAAGGAATATTTCTTGGTCTCACTGTTCATACTGGAAAATATATATTTTTAATTAAAAAAACACAATACTGTAAAAAGTTAAAATTATAATGTGTTTTCAGATACGTTTATTATTATTTATCCATTAGGTAGTATAGGCAACTCTCCCCAGGGACAGTCTCCCTTTTTTTTTTAATGAAAATTTAAAAATAATCAAACATGTCTTCAGCTTAGACCTCACAAATGGTTCGCTGAAAATTGCGCTAAAAATCGTGCTGCCAGTTTTTTCTCTGTAGTTCCAGTTCCACCTCTACTAAGTATCCCCACTTTATTGTGTTACTGCCCCTCTACATATTCGGCGAACGTTCGCCCATCGAGATGGCCATGCGATGGTTGATACGCAACTACACAATGGCGACATTCAGTTGTGATCTTAACGTTTTCCGAGATGGACGTGGAAGCATTTGCCGCTGCGACAATATATCTATACCTCTCCCGATATATATCTATCCCAATATTTTTATTTTTATTCATTTAATAGATACAGCATGTAACATTTCACAAATACATTTAAAAAAAACGAATAATTAAAAAATTATAACAAAAATTGTATTATAAAATTATATTAAAAAATTATATTATATATATTGTTATATTTTTTTAATTTTTAAGTTTGCATATAATGTATAATATCCTTATATAATTATAGATACATGTATATTATAATACATTATATGCAAATACATACATATAGAAACATATTATGCGTGACTGCGTGCATGTGTGTGTGTTAGTATGTGTGGTACTTCATTATGAGGCCACGTATTAGTCATTTTTAAGAAAATTCATAAATTAATAAACAAAGCGTGACGTCCACACTCAACCGCGTTCGAGCAGGCACTGAGGAATGGGCCACGTGTAGATGCGTACCGCCATCGTTGGCCCACTGCCTTTGATGTGCGGCGGAAAAACCGACATCGACGCCATCCCACGACAATCGCACGCGCCATAAGCCAACCTACGCAAATACGCCCTCCACACGCTCGCCCATCATAGTTGGCCAACGCTATGGCCGAATATGTAGAGGGCAATTAGACGATTTACAAATATTTGTAAAAATTTATATTCTAAGTAACATGCCTTACCTGATGCCAACCAATTCGCTCTCCTCCAAACCCGAAACCATGACACAAGTGCCACTAGTGCCATACTCCACCACGTATGGCACATATATGTCGATTCCCAGAAACGAGTTGCCAGTAAGCACGTGGTCCCTGAGAGTTTCATACTGTCGCTGGAAGCAGACGAAGTCACTTGTATGACAAGTGATTATGTACTGTACTGGAACATAATATATAAAGGTGTTTATTTCATTAGTCATTCTAAAATTGTTAAAACTTTTATATGTTTTATAAAACAATTATAAAACATATAAAATATACAATAGAAACATATCGACAGAAGTCTTTTTAAATAAGTAAAAGTAATAGTTTTTAAACTTAAAAATTGAAAGTCAAGAATCTAAGAGAAAGTAGAATTATAAAATACAATGTAAGAAACGAGGTAAGGATAGATAGAGATAGAATAGAGATAGATAGTTAGAGGTGAGGATAAATAGATCTAGATAGGATAGGGAGATTACTGCCTTGCTGCCAGATAGGTATGATTTGAAGAATGGAAAAGTTCTATTACCTACCCAATCGAGTATTTAATATGAATAAAGCGAGTACGTACGTTCCTCTCATAAATATTTATTGTTGTTGAATTTTCGGGTTTCGGCGAACGGCGCCAACGAGCCAACATGGAAAAAGTTTTATTTCAATTTATATTTACCGTATTGTTCACACGCCTTTGTATAGAATAAAAATAGCCCTTATAGCCTACCGCCAGCTGGCTTATTCCGGTCCTCATTTCCGATCGATTCTGATACAACACGAGTAATGTATCTGTAATGGACCCGATTTAACGAACCATTTCTTTTTTGGACTGTTTTCACCAATATTTTATACGATTGAATTGAATTGAAAATTTATTTTTAATTCCCATTTTCATTGAAAGACATTAATTATACTTACTTTGTGTTTACCACGCTATAGTCAAAACATTGTAATGTCTTCATAACTATGAGAACTAAGTAAGACGTTTGTTGTGATTTTGTCGTCTATACACATAGTACAAATGACATATTTTGAAATATAATATATTATTGTGTATATTTAACGATAATTATTTATTTATAATTTTTGTATAAGTAATCTATTTTTTCTATGATCTAGTCTAGAAAGCTGAAATTCGGAACATGTTTATTTCTAAAAGTAAAGGAATTTTGAAAATTTCAACCACTCGAAGCTAAGAGCGGAGTCGCTAGTACTTTTAAAAAAACTTTTATTTTTGCCCCTAGGTAATAAACACTTTATTATAGAATTTAGAATGCAATTGTATTTTTTACTTTACATTTCTATGAGACAAATAAGCTACAATAAATTGTTTATATTCCCGAATAAAATAAGTACAATAATTTAAAAAGTTCATGTCAGATATTGATTTTTTGATTGATTTTGATATTTAATTTAACGCAGTAACCTCCCGTTTAAAAAAGATTACCATGAAATAACATCATGTGCTGTTGTGTTCCACTGAGTGAGTAAGGAATGCCAGTCAATTTCTTTATTCTATCAAGGTTGACAGTTCATTGACGACACGTTTGGTCTAGTGGCTAGTAAACCTAGCTGTTAACCGAACGGTCGCGGGTTCGAATCCCGCTAGGGGCAAATGTTTATGTGTTATTTTACCTTTGTACCTGAGTCATGGATGTTTTGTATTTATAATATGTATGTATTTACAAAAAAAAAGTAATCTATGTATTATATCAACTGTCTGGTATCCATAATACAAGCATTAGTTGCTTACTTTGGAACTAGATGGTGCTGTGTGGAATGTGTGAAGATATTTAAAGAAATAAACACGTCATTGCGTTTAAAGGGAACGTTAGGCTCATAACATCAAGTATACCGTTAGCCTGACTGAAGACGCTTACATAAAACAATTGTGACCTTTAGCTATGTGATTTTATTTGTGATTAATTATAAAGAACCATTAATAAAATCACCACGATTTTCATTCACCTGTCAAAGTTAGTCAGACCAATAATAGTCGATGGAGAATTTTTATATAAGTACAGTCTATCATAAATAAACATTCTTTATTAAATTTTAGGCATTTAATTAACGTCTAGTTCATTATGAGTTGCAGTGTACATTAATAAAATATTTTGATTATATTCAGAGATATTGTGATTATCACCTCGCAATAACTATTAAAACGTAGAAAGATTACGTAATTCATCATTTACGTAAGGAGTTTATAAAAAAGAAAAGAAAAAAGCGTATTTTTTTAGACATAACTATATAACACATTTAGACTCTAATTTTTTTTGATGCTATTCTTAATTGTAGCTAATCTTAATCGTAATTCGTAGGCTCAATAGTAACTAATCTTTGGAGTTTAATGTAGATATGGCCTGAAATTGTGATTATGGATAACATTTTCACGAAGCCGCATATAATTTGATAATATTTAATATTTATTTTAATATATAATATTTATTTTAATATTTAATATTTATTTTGCAATATATTTAACCAAAGAGAATTGTTTTTTGTGACTAACTGTACCCACCACTAACAAGGTGGAAGAAAGACGAGCGTTGATACAATATTCATGGAAATGTGACGACACCCTTCATTTTCACACCCTCTTGAATATTTTAACGATATACCTTTGTTTGAAGTAGAATTGTAACACTCTAATATGTGAACCAAACATATTTTATCCTTTGAGTGTAATTCCTTCGTAAGCTAATATTCCCTTCGTCGTAGAATATTGCTTGCAAAAGCGTTCTTACACTTTGTGTATTTCATCGTGGCACGTTAAGTGAGCTGGAATTAATTCAGTGATAGCTCAGTAGCATCAACGCTCGTCTGCTAAAGAATCAGACGCAGGTTCGAAACTAAGATTCGTTCTTCAAATTCATGGGAGCATTATGTTATTTTTAAATGATCCCTCGGGGACAATACTCCCTTCTAGATGAAAGGTACCCCATGTCCTGTACTGTATCCGCGACGACGTGTATGCAAAATTTCAAGATGATCGGTTGAGTTATAAAGGCGCAAAAGCATAATAACCGAACTTACTTTTGCATTTATGTATTAGTTAGAATGATAATAACTTTTTATTACTAAGACAAATAATCCCTCTCTTTACTTCTCTTTCGCGCACTCTCTGTCTCTGTCTGGCTGTGTGTGTGTGTCTGTATGTGTGTGTATGTGAGAAGACAGCGTTGGCAATGCGCAATGAGCTTAGCTATAAACGCCAATTACCATGAAGTTATCTAAGATGAACATGGTTGATAAATCAGTATCATAAATCTCTAGCTAGTCAATTAATATGATGCTGGCTGGATACAGAATTCCAGACTGCTTCCGCCCGGAAATTATGAGGGAGGCTTACATCGCATAGGTGATGGCGATGTTATCTGTGAGTTTTTATTATCTTTTTGTTTTACTCGCCTACTTATATTAGATTTTTTTTAATGACGCTTATTTATAGTTTATATATTAATATTGATTTTTACATAAAAACATTTCACTTGTTATTGTTATAAAATAAATAAATATGTATACAAAAATTACTTAGTTTCACAATTAATCTCTTTGTAATATTCCACATGCAGGTTGACAGTTCACTTGATATTAGATGGCTCCTTGATCTCCTAACACCAGCAACGCAATAGGTGCTGCAAGCAAGAGCGCTGTCTACCTTAGTACTAAGGGAGGGAATAGGGAAATAGGCTCTGGCATCTGCCACCCTTCTGTTAAGGGGGGTGGTTTCTGTCGCTAGACGCTGGTTGCAAGATTTAGGACAGAAACGATAATAACAAAATCCATACTATAATAATATACTATAAAGTAATATTATAAATAGAGGAGATTTGTCTGTTTGTAATGAATAAACTCAAAAACTACTGGACCGATTTTAAAAATTCTTTCGCCTATAGAAAGCTACGTTATCAGCTAGTAAAAAGATCTCTATAATATAAAAATGAATCCCTAAATGTGTTGCTAAGCGCAAAACACGAGAACGGCTGGGCCTATTTTAATTCTGTCTTCACTCATGGATAGAGGGATAATCAAGGAAGGTTTTTACGTAAAAAAATGCACCCGGGCGAAGCCGGGAACGAGTCGCTAGTATTTTATAAAGTTACGCGGGAGAATTCGCGTGCAACAGCTAGTAATTAATACGTATAGTAATCATAGTTTATTGAAAAAAATAATACGCAAAAATGTATCTCAGGTGTTCAATGTTGCTTTGGCAGTTACATAACATCCAATTAAATCGCCTGAAGATTTAATTATAAATAATTAGCGACTCGCCCATACATTTTTTTTACATAGATATACATTTTTTTTTGCAATTTATATACACAAACTTTCCTCTTTTTTCATTCTTTCCTTGTATAAAAATCGTATCAAACACCGTTGGTTGGTGTAGAAGAAGTTAGCGGAGAGACAGACAGAAGCGGATAGTGGATTTATTTGAGTTTAGAGTTATGTATAGTATAAATAAATCATGGATTTCATAACCTCAAAATTAAATGACTAATTAAATGACTAATCACACGTTTCAATATAAACCAAAAAATATATCCATTCTAAACTTAAATGCAATCAAAATTTAAAAATATTTCTTACCAAGTTTTGAATTGCCAGTAACACACCACCATAAAGCCATAAAGATCAGTGCACGCATTTTATTGATTTAACAACCAAGTAACACGAATGCTAATAATTAATTATATACAAATAAAATTAACAATTAAAAAAATTAAATAAAATGCACACACTACACAATCAATTAAGTAACGGAGCCGGGCATTCGAAAATTGAAATATTTTGTTAATATCTTGTAATAAATATTTTGTTCTTAATAACCACTCAGCTTAAATTGTGTGAATGATTTAATCAAGTGTCTATAATTGTAATTGAAATGATGACTAATGGCGATGCCGTACTTGACCGAGCACAAGTGACACAATACCAGTCGTAGTATTTATTAAACGACTGCGACAAAACGATAAAGCGAATTGATAACCTGTGGACTAAGGAAAAATGTTAACTGATTTTACTAAGTTCACTGTTTATTTTTTTATTTCTAAAAAAAATATTAACTATTTTATTCCTTTGAATTGAAATATTTAAAGATGTAATTTTTAAAACACTTTATTTTTCTTGCATGTATTTTTTTATAAAAGGATGGCCAAGCAGGCCAATGGTGCACTTAATAAAGCGGTTATCACACTTTACAATTTGAAGGAATCCAATTTAGGTACCTGAGTAGTGAACCTAGTGATCACACTACACTAAATTGATTTCAAAATCGAAGACATAGAATTGAAAATAGATAAAATCTAAATTGGTTCCAATCTGTTCTAACTGCGATTACATTTTTCAATTTCTTAAATTGGAATCCTTCAAATTGTAAAGTGTGATAACCGCTTTATAATGACAGCCATATTATGGATTTTGGCATTCCTTAATAACACCTCACTCCGAATATTATGTAACATTATTAATATTATTACTTCATTTTCCACTCATGACATATGAAAATGTAATGTCACTGCTAGCATTAACTTCGTCGGAGTTGTTGACTCTTAATAAAAAGTATTATATGTATTAGTCCAGGGCTTATTACGTTGTTTCTTTTAAATCAGTTTAGCGGCCTATGTGTGATTGATTGACAAACATACAAAGTATCCAAACATATCAAATACTCTTGTATTTGTCTTTAATACATTTGAAAAATAATTGTGCGGTAATTAATAGAGATAGAGACTTCTAAAGAAGCTATCTTTGCTAGAACTTTTTTTCATTTATGTAGTATTTTTTAGTTTAAATGAAAAAATATACTTATACTAAACATTTGTGGTGTAATATATGTGTGAGGTAAGAAGTTTCTGTTAGAATCCTCAATTTGTGGCTGCAGTAAATCTCATACTTATACACTTAGGTGGAAGAAATATTAATATTTCTAGAAGAGTACAATAGGAGCGAATAGAAAGTACATAAGTTCGCAGTGTTTGTGATGAACTGTATAATGTTTAAAGAACGAAACTTGTTTTAATATAACACATCAAAAACTGATTTAGTTAACATTATATCAAATATACTTATAGAGTAAATACGTTGACCTTTTTTTATCCAATTCCAAATTTCCAATTCCAAATAATTCCAAATTTCAGCTATATCTCAAATTGAGTTGTCGATGTCATTAAGTTTACAGTATATGTTTATTTGGAGGAAGAAACTCGCCATTGTGTTGCCAATAGTTTGCGTTAGATGGCGAAAGTGTTGTTTTTCGTTTGACAGTAAATAATGTCTCTATGAATTTTGAAATTGTCCCCCTAAACGTTATGTTGATGCGTCTCAGAGTTACAACAACAATTATAATGTATATAAAAATATATATTCTCAGATTTTGAAACAGTAATTGCGTGTTTGTACTTTTAATAATATCACATCTATAAAAAATTAAAAAAATTATAAAGGAATCTTACAATAATTTGTACGGTATGATGATAAATATTTTATGGTAAATAAATATTAAAAGGTATATTATGTAAGTATATATTTTTTTCTCTTCAAGTTATATTCCTATAATATATTCCTATTACTATGGTCAACTTATAATCCTACTATATGCTGGCCTATAAGGCGGCGGTAGCCACATACCATCATGTGGTCCGTCAGTCTGTCTATCGAGATTAACATAAAAAAGTTGATATTTGCATACAATTTTGTTCAAAGTGTCTTCTCGATGTAAATCCAAGTGAAAAATAAAATTCAAGTGTTATGTATTATTGTCAGATTGTCTTTATTGTTGAGTATCAGTTATTATTAAATAAATGTTCTCATCATTTAATAATTACACATTATAATATATCGATATATATACATATATAGGTATAGGTCTCAACAATTTCTCTTTCCTCAAGCACTGGCTAAATGGAAAAATAAATTTAAAAATCCGACTGGTAGTTAAAAAGAGTTCATGCAAGCAAACAAACAAACTTTTCAGCTTAAGGCGTGATTTCACCATATTCTGTTAGTATTTAACATCGCTGTTAAGTCATTTAGCGCCAAACGTAAACGTCTGTTAAATGACTTAAAAGCGATGTCAAATACTAACAGAGTATGGTGAAATCGCGCCTTATTATTTTGGTATATATTTTAAAAATGGAACGTTGTTATTCCTTTAAATCGTTGTTACTGCAAGTGACGTTACCGTTTTACGGCCTAAAGAGTTTAAAAATTAAAAAAGATACGGGCGGACGAGGTGTGCCGATGACAGCAACCGTGAGAAGGGAATAGGTGAAGATATTAATAGGAAAATGTTTACACACCGCTCTCGCAACTGAACCTTACCGTCTACGACATAAACCACCAAATTTGTATGCAAAAATCAATGTTACGCCTGAAATAAGTTCACTGGTGAATATTTTTTGGATTGTAATATCAAACAAGAAATAACTCTTCGTGTGTTTATTTTTACGTTTTAATTTCAGTGTTATTGATTTTTGTAGAGTCGGACTGTCTGACAAACTGAAAGATTATGTACGATTGTCCTAAATCTACGATATTATTGAAGCATGGATAATATATTTTTTTTAAATGTCGAAATTTGTCGACAGTTCTAGGACAGTCGAAGGGTTTCTAGGGAATAAATGTTTCCAATTTTTTTTTATTGTAAACACTATAAAGCTCATCAATATATGAGTATAGAAAAATCGGTTCTGTTTAGTCTCTATTTTTTTATTATCTTTAACTTATCATCTAATAATTGCATTTAGATTTATATAAACGATCTTATTTAAATCATAAAACATAATAAAAGCACTGTTTTTGAAATAACTTCTTTTATAAAATATACATTTAGTTTAGTTAGTGTAACTTCATCGTATATATTTTCGTACTTCGTACATTGTACATTGTACAAGATCTCAATGTCAAAAAGTCGGCAAATTAATCGTAGTTTCTGAAAACCTAAGTAAACGACACTTAATTCTAATGGGAACTATTTAAACTTTAAAATTTCCCCAAAATAATCTCGCGTAGAATCTTCGCAAAGTGTTTGAGGATCTCGCGTAGGGTAGAATGTAATAAACCTTGTAATAAAGGGTTAACTGCACCCCGTTAAACATTACTTTCAGGGAACTCACTAAAATGGGGTTAAATTGGATACTTTCAACCATTACAGAACATGTTCAAGAATCACTTTTTACAGGGAAATTTTCTTATTCGTATAATTTGGCTTTTTATCGAATTTTAATTGATTTTATTCTTAATTAAAAAATACTACCTGCGTCGACACTTTGGCACCGTCACATCTTCAGCCTCCGTAGCAGTTGGTGCTGCTACGGAGGCTGCCGAAAAGCGGAAAATCCACAAATACAGAGATATCAGCACCGGCTACATATTCATTCCTTTCGGTGTCGAATCTCTGGGTCCGTGGGGTCCTAACGCGCTTAAATTTTTCAACATCTTGTCAAAACGTTTGGTCGACATAACCGGCGATTATAGAGCTGGCTATTTGAGCAACAACGCCATACAACGAGGTAATATCATACAACGATTAGAATTGCCATACAACGAGGTAATGCAGCCAGCATGCTTGGGACCCTGCCTAGGGGACCGAAGCTTAATATTATATGTAATTTGTAAATATATATAACTTAGTTTTAGACACAGATTAATTGTTAATGTGTTAGTTAAAATTACCTTTTGAAATAAAAAATAATAATAAAAAATAATTTTAATAGTCAAAGTTAATATTATACAGGGTGTGGCCTGTAATAAGAGCAATAAAAAAACGATGATTTAATAGAGTATACGCAGTTACCTTAACGTAATCATAATGCTCCAAAGTGCTTATACTCAGAGATATAGCAATCCAGTTACAATACATAATCAATGAATTTCATGTATTGCTAAATTGTCGGTTATCAGTCGTTAGATGGAGACAGGGTAATGGAGCGATAACGATCGTAAATGTCAATGTCAAGTAGGTACTCCAATTAGACACATTATGTCTGTAGTAGTACATTGCTGGCTCGATTAATTTTTTTTAGAAAATATCAGTAAATTTGTTTTTCATTTTAAAACCGTTTGGAATTAATTACTGATTCGTTAAAGGGTCTATATTTTAATTTATTGCTCTTATTACAGGCCACAGCCTGTATATTAATTTAAGTACTCGTACTAGGTGACTCCACAGATTATGTCGTTCTGTCAAAAGCTATTGGATGGTGTCAGCTGATGTTTACTAGTGATCGCTTTATTATTTCACTATAAAATAATTACTGTATATTGATCTGATCAACAATGCATTTGCATAATGTTAATGTACTTTCAACGTATTTTTTATGTAATAATCGTAAACAACAACTCTTGCAAATTTTGTTTTTGATTTATGAATTTGACGTCAATGTTTGATTGAAATGTTCAAAAGTTCTTTAAAATTCCCATATAAAGGACGGCACGTAGGCGATCCCCTTGATGGTATCCTTTATCCTCATAGGGCTAAAGGATAAAGGATGGGCGTTGGAATCATTTATTTACTCACTAAAAAACAACAGCACAGATGTCTTTAATTACTGGGGTGATTACTGTCACTACAAATGAGTTGAATTAAAGTGGTGATTATTGTGGATCACTACAAATGAGTTGAACAAAAAATGGACTAAATTAGTCTCAATACAATGCTCGCCAAAAATGATATTAATATCAACTTTTAATTGGATTTGCGAAGTGTATATACGAGGAAAATAATAAGAGAAAGTCAGATAAAGATTACTGTGAGAATTGTGACTTCCTAATCTTGTTGAAGGAAACTTGCTTCTGACTGAGACCCCAGGGGTTCTAAACAGAAAATAACACTGGCGTTGGAAATAAACGATATAACTTTCCGACTTGTCACATGTGTAACTGTAGCGGTGGCTGTGACAAAGTATTACTTATTTTTTACTGTGCACGTTAAAACGACTATCGAATGTGTCCTTTAGTTTTTGTCACAATGCTTCTTATATCTTTTAATAATAAATTCTTGTGTGGTTTTTATAAAATTATGTGTGTATGTTTAAAAATGCCTGTATCCGAAAATCATTCACTATTTGAAAGATATATTCCAGATATACATAAGCTAAAACATATAATATGTTTTATACTAGTTCTCCCCAGGGCTCGAATACCGTTATTTTTTTAGAAACGTTTTCGACTTTAATACCTAAAGAACGGTTTAATTTGTTTTCGTTCGAACGGAACATTAAAAAAAACGTTTTTAGGCATGAACAAAATTTCAATCGTTTTCGTTTCAAATAACGTTTTCGAACGTTTTAAAACGTTTTTTGCCATTTTTTCTCGGCAGCTACGAATAATAATACCAATTTTATTGAGGTTTTGGCTTTACCAGTGCAGTTCAGTGCGTGCCACACGTTGACCAAGGTCGCGTCCACTGGATTAAACCGTTTTTTGAAAATGTTCCTATTTCGTTTTCGTTCCGAACGTAAAGTTGCGAACCAAACTAAAAGAACCGTTTAGAACGTTTTGAAAACGTTATTTTAAATAACGTTTCCAGGCCCTGGTTCTCCCAATTGATCTCGGGCGAAGCCGGGCGCATCAGTCTTGTTATTTATAAGCCACACTTTAAATTTAAATGGAAAAAACATTCTATAATATTATTACTGATACATATTTGTAATCTATACTGTCTATACTAATGTTATAAAGAGGTAAAGTTTGTTTGTTTATTTGTAGGAGATAATCTTCGAAACTACTCATCCAATTTAAAAAATATTTCACGTTAAATAAAAATATAGATCCAACGGTAGGCAAAAAGTATATAATGTTAGGCGTTATTTTTCTTTACAGATTTTGTCATCCGTACTATCTTTTTTTTTTGTGGCGGGCACCAGCTAGTTCTAAACCAGGCTTGTGGACTCCATAAAAAGTTGGATCATCGATCTGTCGATACACTGAAACCGACCATTTGGGTCGTCTCGTTTACCATGAAACTTCGAAACACAAATGCTATTTGGAAAAAAGTGCTAACACGTTCATCGGACTGACATTGACACGGGTGTGCCTATACGCTGACTCACTTAGTAATAAATAGTTGTACAGAATCACGAAGCAATCTCCACTAAGAACTAGTCATGCCCTTAATACGATGGGCCCTCATTTACGGCAGCCCTGCTGGTTTGTATCCCGGTGCACAAGAGAAAGGGATGGACTGAAAGCGAGACTGAAAGTTCTCGCTCAACTGAAATATGAAAATATATATCTGTACTACACATAATTAATAAGAAGTAATTAGTGTTTTGGTTTATTTTTAATCATACATGTTTAAAAAATAAAATAAAATTACTGTTACGTGCGGGGTGAGTTGAGTGCGGGGTGAGGGTAAGGGTAAAAGAAAACGATTTATTCTTACAGTCCAAGATTAATTCCAATATTACAGAACTTTTCCGATTAAACCATAGATGTACTACAACTGTGGAATTTGCATCACAAATGCCAAAGCGGCACATAAAAAGTACGCCTAAAGCGGAATCATGGCGGAGTCTTGCCTTCGCGCGTCAATGGTAAAAGGTAGTAACGACCAAGTTCTACTATTGATGTTAATGTGTTGACGTAAAGTGTCATTTTCTTTAAATGACAGATGTTTGGTTGGTTTTAAATGACAGAGTTGATGTCAGATGTCAGAGTTAATGACAGATATATCACTTTTAAATGTTCCATAAAGTTCGTAGTGTTTTGTATGGCGTGCGAAATCCATAGTTAAAGTACATTGATGGATTAAACCATTAAAGTCGTCAAACGTCACTTAAGCTCGGTGTACACGGGTAGAGTAAACGGTATAGTAGCATGGTAGTGTACTAACTTTCTTACTAACTATACTAATGTAAACAGTATTGGTAGAGTAGAGTATTAGTACAGTACTAAAATATAGAAGAGTAGAGTAGCTACCATCGCGGGCAAGCTACTCTACTACTTGCCTTCCCCCACCATTGGTTTTTTACAATTTTTCGATGAGTGTTCATAATGTTCGATCAGTGTGATGTACCGGTTTCTATAAAAGACTGATGATTCTCGTGTAAACAGTTACTCTACTAAAACTGGTAGAATAGTACGCTAGTTGATTCTACCGTTTACTCTACCCGTGTACACTAGGCTTAATTCCTTCAACGTGTCGGTAACACACTGTCGCAGCTATCTTAGCAAAAGCTTTCAAGTGTTGTTTTCGTATCGCGTAGGTTTGCACAACTGTGTCTCTCGAGCGCCCGCACACGTTTTTATACTCGCGCAGACAGTCTTGAAACTCTTAGTAAGTACTTACCTTGACCTGATGCTGCAGCATCAAGTAATCTGTGGGATACCTAACTTCTTAGCAACTATATATACATAGTGTGTTTGGGCTCAATAGTTAGTTTATAATTTTTAATTATAACTTGTTCTTAGCTACCAGGGGTGTTAAGAGCAACTAGGAGGAAATAAAATGTTGGTTAATAATTAATTGAAAAGTTAAATTGATTATCTTTTTCATTATACTTACCTTCAAATCGGAGACTTTTATTCGTAAGAACAGTATAGAAAATGAAGTGAGGATAAGATACATGTTGAGGGTTAAAACGGGGACAATTTATTAAAGAATTAACTTTTTGCCCACCACAAGTTGTAAATGAGACATCCATCTTGTCTCTCTTTTTCACAGTGCCCGCCGGCATGCAATTATGATTGAAAACGCGTTTTTGTTTGTTCGGAGATGTGTGCAGACGAATTTGTGATTATTGAGTGTTCGGGAAATTTACATTTAGATGGAATTTAGTCTGATAGGTTTGTTTACTTTGTTTACTTGCATTTATTGAATTGAAAACTTCTTTAGGCGCGTTGGGCGCGACAGTGTCATGTTACTTTACCTTATGTAATGTAAGCGTTGATGTAGCTGATAATAGTTTAAAATAATAGAAAACAACAATTTTATCATAATATTTTTTGAAAACAATATTTTCACTAGCTGTGACCCGTGGTTTCATCCGCCGTTTAATGTAGATTAGCACGTTTAACCAAACAAACAAACTTTTCAGTTATGTTAATATTTCCTGGTCACGTGACGACGTGACGCTTTACGGTTAATATAGATTAGTTTTAACTTTTGATGCTGTCAAAAATATTAAACAATAAGAAAATATTAAATATATTGGATTAGTGTTTTGTATTAATAATTCATTAAAAATTTTATAACCAAGTTTAGACAAGAAACATCTAAATATATTTAATCAGTACTTTAAGGGCCAGTTTTATAACGATCCGTTAGTTAAATTTTATATCAAATAGACGAAAAAAAGATCTAATAGTATAATATAGTGTATTATAAACAACTGTTCGTTAGTCAACAGTATAATTTGACAGCTAGCGTTTACTGCCTCTTTACTGACTATGATAAGGTCGGTTTATCTTACGCATCGTTTATTTTGTTATTTATGTAAATAAATGTGTTTGTGACGCGACACTTGACAGTTCCTGACAGACTACAACGAAACCATCGACAATATTCATAAACTTCGGCGTATTTTTACGGGCAGCTACCGAATGTTTAATTTCTTTTATAGAACCACCGTCAGTAAACGTTATTGACAGACCGTTAACCGTTCGGTTACTAGCACTGTAACGAACGGGAAAAAGGTATGTCGTTTATAAAACTGGCCCTAATTGTACTTATATTTTCTATATTTATCTAAATAAAAATATACTAAGCAAACGAATGGCCTCAATAAGCACTACTATTTATGTTATGTACAAGGTACTGGACACACAACTTTCAACATTTCATTTCCAGAGTTGGTCTCGTAGGTCCCGGGACCCGAATTCGGGATAATCGAACCCTGACTAAGCTAAGGCAAGCAACTTAACCGCTTTAACTAATGGGCTCGTCATAGATTTAATTAGAATGCTTTCAAATGCAAAATGCACATATATATTTAGTAATTGTTGAACTTAGTTTTTGGGTCATTTGCAGTGCATTAAATTTAGCGTGTTACAGCGCAGTAATAATTATATTGTTATGGTTTTCCATGAAAGCCGTAGGAATCGATAGCTGAACACCGCATTGCGTCTATGGGGTGCATGCAAGGGTGTACTGTATCATGGCTAAACTTTTTGCTATGCATGAAATTCAATTTTACTATTATACTAGCTCTTGCGCGCGACTTCGCCCGCGTAAATTTATAAAATATAGCCTATGTTACTAGCTGATAATGTAGCTTTGTATAGGTGAAAGAATTTTTAAAATCGATCCAGTAGTTTTTGAGTTTCATCATTACAAACATACAAAAATATAAATGTTCTCTTTACAATATTAGTATATAGATTATTTATTTTTAAAATTCCTTAGTAGTTCACGTATTAATATAAAATTTTCAAATTTCGGCTTTTTACTTAGTTCCATACTTCCAGACGATTAATAAAGGTAATGTTATAATGTTCACAATCGTATGTTTGTGAATTAAGCTTGCAATGCATACAAACTATCTGATTGACAGAAGTTAAAATGGACTGTCAGCCTACTTACCAACATTTATCATAAAAAATCTTTCAAATTTGTAACCTTTGACCCAGTTAATTTATCTTATCGAGGTCGTTATCTCACTTGCTGCAAATCCCCTGATGTTGTATGCGTTTATAGGCGACGGTAGCCACCTATCATTAAACGGTGTTCTTATGAAAATTACCGAGGCTCAACATCGGTGGGCAGTGGGAAATGAGAAGCATATTAGTTGAGTCGATACAAGTGGGTCGCATTATACAGCACATATTTTATTCATGACTACGGTCGAGCATCATTTCTTATGCGAAGGACCACTGCGCCACAGTTAAGTGTATTCGATGACGGTATCCTGTGCCATTCGGCTCATATATAGCAGCTAGATTACGTTTGCAACATTCGGCAAAAAATTTACGCATAACAGAATAAAACAATATGTTTGGAATTAAACCAGACCATTGGTTGAGCGACTTTGAGATTTCTCACAAAAACATCTTGCAAGATCGCTGTTTATCCAAGCTGGATTTGACGATTGGCCTTATTTAAGTACTAACTGGTGCTCGTTTTGACACTTTGGCCATTCTTTAGTTTTTTAATCAAAATATTTTAGATGATCCCTTGGGAACAGTAATTTTTTCTTAATGAAACGTACCCTATATCCCTTTCTTATATCCTTGACAACCTGTATGCAAAGTTTTATGACGATCGGTTGAATAGTTATTGCGTGAAAAGGTTACAGACAGACAGAGTTACTTTCACACTTATACAATAATAGTATGGATATATTTACTGCTAGAATACAATGGCCAGGTTCTAGAATAACTTTAGTTCTGATTTTGTGCAGATTCAGTTGTCGTGTAACTTGCCTCTCAATCTTTATTTGAAGTAAAATTTTAACAATTACGCGAATCCATTAAAATAACAAAAAGATCTTAGCAGACATTGCAGACAGTATAAGTAGGCTTTAGAGCACAAAGTCTGTCTCCGGGTGTGACGTTTACATTCAGCCCGAAGTTTTCACGCACAATTACAGAAAACCTCGCTGAAACTCACGCTGTGGCGTCCTATTCACTTGGAAACTTGAGCTTAGTAATCAGCGACTTCGCGGTTACTTCAAAACGTTTTAAGTGTACACAGTAAGTTGGGAACTTACTTTACCTTTTTATGGTTTTATTTGTATCATTGTTCTTTTGTTAAATAATGAATTTGATTTAACTATTCTATTTGTTTTTCTCGTCTGTGTAAACTTATGTGAAGGGTTAATAAGTGAGGTTGTTAACACATTTAACAACCTCACTTATTTAACAACCTCACTGCTAATAAGGGCCGCTGGGGGCGGAAGGTTCTTCAATGATGTCGCATGTGAAAGTTTGTAAAATATTTTTAACAGCTGAAATTATATTTTAATAATGATTTGCTTAAAATTTGAAAGTTAGATTAAGCGCTTTGTCGAGAGAGAGTGATAGAGAGAGAGAGAGAGAGAGAGACCGAGAGGGAGGGAGAGGGAGAGAAAGAGACACATTTCCGTATTTTCTTGTGTTGATATTCTAAGCATCTTCAGAACGAATGTCAAATGTATTGCGGTATTCGTCAATGTCACATCTCACTTTCCACGAGAACGTGGGATGGATATTTGTATTATAATTACAAAAGAAAACCGAACCTCATTGTGTAATAACTTAAGGACAACAAAAGGGCTTTTGTGCCTACTTCAGGAAAGGTTGTTGAAAAGCGCTTTTGTGAACTTTCCGTTTAGTAACTGAGGAGGTAAACGTGCTCGAGGTGAAAATACGCTTACGTCTTTCTACTTTTCATTACGCATTACACTTAGATGAAAATGCTTTTGTCAAACAAACTACCTCTTTCCGGCGGCTTTGCCCGCGTGTAAAATTTAAACAAATTGATTAACTCCTTCGTTTGTTGTTAAGCTAAATCCATACCTAATAATATTAAATTATTTTTTGTGAAAATGCGTAATAGCCGTTACATAAATGATCATTTCAGTGCTTGCGTGTTTGGATCAAACAATGTTTAGGACCTTATCGCTATTAAAGTCCACTGTAATTCTCCCAGCTGTTTCCTGAGGCAGTTGGTATCTCTCATAGCTGAAATACAGCGAGTGGTTCTGCTTGAACAACCAGAATCGTAGGATTTTTTTAAAATTATAAGTACCCCATTTTAATATCATCTTATAAATACATCTTATAAAACACACATAGACTATGTGCCAAGCTCTGTATATTAGTTTTTAAAAGTGTACCGTCGCCAATGAGTCTCCTAGCTCTGCGTCCCACCGAGTCGAGTGCGGCAAGTTGGTATTTGGCTGCCATCCCAAAGGTGGGAGCCATGCAAGATCCGCAGGCTTATTATCTAAATGTCTAAATGCCTCTGCTAGCGACAGGCGCAAAAATTGTGCATAATTTGTGCAGCACGTCAGAAGCAGCACCGTCGTTTACGCAAACCACCTACTGTTATGAGTTACGTGATACCAAAAACACGATTTAGTGTGATATTGCACAAATTATGCACAAATTTTGCGCCTGTCGCTAGCAGAGGCATTTAGATAATAAGCCTGCGGACTTGCGCCTTATACAAAAATAGGAGCTGTCCAGGCGTAAAGTATCGCTTCACCCTATTTAAGATGCAGCAGCTTTTTGGCTGCTGTTTGGGCTTTGGACTCGATAGAGTTGCCGAAGTAGAGGTTTGAGCTCAACCTCATGCCAAGAAGTTCGAGATCATTGGCGATAGGCGATGTTTATGGACACCTCGGAAGGTTGGATCCAAGTCTATGGGCTCCTTTTTGCATTTATACATTTTTACATTTTGTTTCATATGTTTCAAGAATACCAACCTTGTATTTCATTCAAGAAATTCTTCGGTCAAAGTTGGTAACTTTGCCTATTGAGGTGACTTGTTGGAGAAAACAATATTATTCCGAAACTATGTGAGATATGTGACTTCAAAATTTATGGATAAATATCGTATTTTATCCATAGTTTCGGAATAATATTGTTTTCTCAACAAGTCACCTCAATAGGCAAAGTTTGTTGACCAGGCAAAGTTACCAACATTGAAGGTATTGTATTCTATGTGGAACTGTTTACCATTTAGTTTTACGGTAGAACAAAACTAGTAGAACTACATGGAATAGACTTTTATAAACAAGCAAAAACGAAATAATATTAATTTCTGTTCCACGTCTACAGCAGCAATATTTTATTGCCGCATAAAACACGAGGCAGCCTTCAATTCTTCAAGTTAATAATGGGTACTTGACTGATTCAATTTAAATCTTATTAAAGTATAAAGTCAGAGTATCCATTAACCGGCAAAGTATGAAGGAAAGTTTCTTTTCATTTTACATTATCCAAGTGGACTTGTACAAAGAGAAAACCAATCTCGTTCTGTAATAAGGAGAGGTCCACAAAGAGCTTTTAAAAGCACGGTTGACCTGCCACGATCGGGCGTTATTGGCTGTAAAGAGAGTCTGGCTGATTGCGAAAATGGGAGCCGAAGAAATCAATCAAGCCGAACAACCGAGAGGTTTCAGTTCGTGCTTAGTTTAATCTCGTTAGTCATTTAAGTTAAGGTAAACATTCACAAAACTTACTCACGATTAAATTTAATGGTGCTTCAGATGTTAAATGTAAAGAAACGAATTTGTATTAGCGCATACTTATAACCTTTTTAAAGATAGACTTTGCAGCCCGTTTATGGACAGTAACTACGTACCTTTGGTTTAAAAAAATAAATAGTAAAAGTCAAATCTTTCCTGGACTTTTAATTTTACTACACTTAGTTTCTTCGAGAAAAAAAAAATAGATTCAATGTACAATATAATATGTATGTATGTATATACAAAATGTTGTAGTATAGAATTCTTCAGAATAGTCTCAAAATAATAGACCTTAATTAACAATTAATAAAGATCTGCGGGTATTGCGACCTTTCCGCAGTCAATAACACCGGAGCGGTTAGATTGCGCTTAAATATATTGGTCTAGTCACACCACTGACGGTTCGGAGGATTTTTTTCATAATTAGGTACTAGACGTACCTAAATTTTGCCATTTAATGTATAAACAAGGTCACAACCATGCATGAATTATTAGTCTAATAATCCAAAGGCAATGTTTGTTTCATTTGTTCATTATTAACTATTTTCTTTTCATTACAGGTAAGTGCAAACTTCAACACGTCAAAGAGTAAGAGCTTTTTTATAAAGAGTAGTTAGACAAAGCGTAGCCTATTCTTTGATTATACACCGCGACTGATATTGGTGCCAAACGGTTCAATAGTTTGAATGGACTTGTAAGTTGATATACCTTTAAATATAATACCGATAAAGCGGCTTGTCGGCAGCAGGTCAGCGGAGTTATGTTAACAAATAACGTCCAGTCCGTTCCATC
The DNA here is from genome assembly GCA_936446665.2 of Synanthedon andrenaeformis. NCBI lineage: Eukaryota > Metazoa > Arthropoda > Insecta > Lepidoptera > Sesiidae > Synanthedon > Synanthedon andrenaeformis. The sequence goes on along the minus strand of OW387786.2, from coordinate 805,736 downwards.
CACTAATCCTTACCGTTATAATGCGGGCGATTATATTCACCGCTTTGTCTGCATTTCTCTTTTCATTTTATCAACTGTAGCACTACCATGAGTTGCTATCGAAATTTGACCTTAGTTTACTTCTGTCGATAACGAATAAACTAGCTTCGAATTGTTTACAATATAAGTCGCACCATGAGTTTCGCTAATGTTTACTTTACTCGCTAACGCTAAATCGATTGTGTCTAACTTCATGCTTAATAAAGCTATCTCTTTTTAAATGTACTTGAACGAAAGAGAAGGATATAGGATTCCCTACGTTCATACCATGGAGAATAAAGGTAAGGAGGCCCAACTCTATACTTGAGAAAGTGTCCGTCGAATACGCTCAATTAGGCGGCGCTGTAATAGAATTGGGATGTGACACACTAGTAGCATTTTATTTACGGTTATTTCATGAACTACGCAACCAACCAATCATAAAACACCTAAAAATAATTAAGTAGGCATTTCAATGATAATAACAACAATATAGAGTATATAAAAATATATTCACGACTTTTCACTCTTCAATTTGCTAGTGAAACATTTAACTACTAACGTTACGGTATTTCTCGAGACCATCAGTCAAATTTGTAACTCATGGTACCGATTTTGTATAGAAATGTCAAGTTAACGTTAGTCGCTAGTGACTACATTCGATAGGTTTTTTACTTATGCAACTCATGGTACCGATTTTAGTTCTTTGAGTGACCGCTAGAGGCGCTGTACAATTTTCCATACAAATATTTTACGTTCTCGCTCATCTCTCGCTAGCGAGTTCAGTCGTCATAAACTCATGGTAGTGCTACTGAAATGGAACGCCCGTTCGGCGTTAGTGAGCGATGACCTTAGATACATTTTCGTCCTTTTTGAGTGTATTACTGGTCAACTCGTCATAGGAAACGTCTACTATGGAGAGTCTACTTGATGATAGGTGGCTACCGTCGCCTATAACACAAGCAACGTCACAGGTGCTAGCAAGTGCGCTATAAGGGATTAGGAAGGGATAGGGAAATGGTTTCTATCCCTTCTCGTAATTAGGATCGTAATATATATTTTTTAATATTTATCATTCAATTGATTAAATAAATTAATGCTATTTTCATACAATGCATTTTGGACAGAAGACCACCGTAAACTTGAAACATTTTCCAAGACATCGCAAAAAAAATCTCAAATCTAAGACTAAACATATTCAGAGACCAGCAGTGGTACAGTCGGACACATAAATCAATTACAGTGATCGTCCGCAGACTACTCGGATATGCAAATTGTTCGGATTTATGGCGAGCTCTCCCGCGCGGCGTTCAGCATATTGCATTTTGATTTAATTAATCGTCATTCGTTTCATTAAGATGAATGTTTAACAAAAGACCAGCCCAAAAATCGACGATTATTTCCAATTGTACCTTCTTTTGTTTCTCTTTCAAAACGTGATCTCGTTCAGGACAAAAGGATCAAGATTTCTGGTTCCTACGCACTTAAATTTTCAGCATTTTGGTAAAACTCTTGGTCAACACCCGGACACAGACGACTTGTTAACCCAGCATGCTATGCACCAAAACCCTTACACCAGGGACCCAAATTTGACCCATACGTAATTTGTAAATGATTTCTATAAAAAGTCTAGCTTATATCTGATATAGATTTTTAAAAAGGTTATTATGAGTTTGGCAAATATTATTTGTTGAAATATTTTTTATAAGTTTAAAATAGTATGTAGCAAAATTTACTGAGAGAATTTAACAAAGGATTTCTAGCTTATTCACCTGTACGGCGGGCGTTAAAATGTATATGTATATATACATAGTGGTACTTACTCATTACGTTACTGGGGCCCGTAATTAGAGGGTCTAACTTAATTACGAGGCAGCCAGTGACACGCTCAATGCTTGCAACAGTTTAAATTTAATGGACGGTACGCGTGCTAATTCTTGCTGGTTAGCAACTCTCATCTTAAAACATCATCCTTTCATCATTATCACATACATTTTTTATTATTAAACAATTTATTGAGTATTAAATTAATATTGTAAATTATTTAAAAAATACATAAGATATATATTATGCAGCTTCGGTCCATTGGGGTTAAAAGAATGCTGGCTGCATAACCTTGTACCTACAGAAAGCGTAACTTGCTGGCAATAGTTATGCGTGACCTGCAGTGACTGGGTTTCAATCCAGCAAAGTAAAACTGAACATGTTTGTACTATGTCATACTATGCATTGGCTGTAGTGTGCTGTGCCAATATACTCTAGCCTTACAGATACTCAGTTTATATGGGGCTGTTGCTGGACAGATGCAAGTTTTTGGACACTGCTTATATATATATGTTTTTTTTTCTAAAATAAAAGTAGCCAAGTGACTCCTTATAACATCAGCTATCTGTTAGTGAAAGTCCCGTCAAAATCGTTCCAGCCGTTTCGGAGATTAGCCGGAACAAACAGTTTATTACTTTGATATACGTGTAACATCACAGTATCAAGTACTTATATATACTTTGATATACAATTAGTAAAAAAGCAGTTACACTGACACTGATATTACAAACATACACTTTTACTTATTAGTCATGGTATAATCGGAAATATCAATTAGGTCTTAATTTGCAGGTTCGTCCTTTCATTTTAATGTTGGACAATAAATATATTAAGTGTACTGTACATACTTACAACATGAATGTCTCCCTTCCGTGACTTATCCAGTGTAAATTGATGATTTACGTGAACTAACAAAAACAACGCTCAAGATTAATTGCTTTTGTACTTACTAGTGTGCACAGTACATGAAAGAGCTATTGCGTTTCTTTTCAATCACTATAAAGCCTTAAGTTAAGCTTTTTTTATTATTACTTACATAGCCATCCCTTCTTAATCCATAGTCCTTAATCCTGCTATGGACCATACCCACCTACCATCAAGCTGCACTTTACACATCTAAAACTCACTTTTAGTTATGTATGTGTTTAAAATATTACTTTTAAAAGTAGGTATTTGAATCGAAAAGAAGTCAAAAGCCGGTCTGTCTTATAGCGATACCAATTTCGCAGAAATACAAAACTTCACGGTGACGTGATCTCAGAAATAGCAAACTGCAATTTCTACTATGGTTGCAATTATAAAAAAATATGTGCAAAATGTTTAACAAGTTCTATTTTTGAAAACGTTCATGTGTAAAACTGTCGTTTGGAAATAGTTTTGTGACGTGACAACAATTAACCAACTCAATTGGTCAGTTTCGCGCCAGTTCGTAACCAAATTCAATTGAGCACTGAATCGAATATCATTTTAAAAAATAAAATGCACCTAACATTTCACACTACACGTGGCATCATCCTATTTAAAATATAGCTAAGTGAATAATGAATAAATACATTTAACATCTAAATTTGAAAACTACCCTTTTTTGTAAAGTTAGGCAGAGGACATTTGACTATAGGTGGCTACCGTCGCTTTTAAACAAAAGCGAGGTCATGGTGTTGCAATTGGCATAGAGGAATGGACTAGCATACTTTAATACGATATATTGACTATTTTTGATGAAAAGTCTTAATAGAGTGAGCAATCAAAATGGATCATTCACGCATAAACCGCTTTGAACATTTTGCATAACATTTGGCACACAGATAGTTTATTACCTGTCTTAACATATAGCAAACTTTTTATCCTGGATAAATATTAGGTTCCCGAGGGATCGTCTAAAAATATAAAAATTTGGCGTCACCGTAGTCACAGCGACAAAGATGTCAGATATTGTCTCACGTTTTATATTTTTCATTTTCAACGGAGATAAAGTCGCGGGCATCAGCTAGTAGTAAGGTACATAAAATGGAAAACTCACTGGAAACAATATTACTTGCGTTCAACCTTTGTCCAACTTAGGCCTCTTACTAAGGGCCAGTTTTATAACAATCCGTTAGTTAAATTTTATATTAAATAGACGAAAAAATGATCTAATAGTATAATATAGTGTATTATATTATAACAATATATTCGTAAGTCAACAGTATAATTTGACAGCTAGCGTTTACTGGCTCGTTACTGACTATGATAGGGTTGGTTTATCTTACGTATCGTTTATTTTGTTATATTTGTAAATAAATGTGTTTGCGACGCGAAACTTGACAGTTCTTGACAGACTACAACGAAACCGTCGACAATATTCATAAACTTCGGCATATTTTTACGGATAGCTACCGAATGTTTAATTTCTTTTATAGAACCACCGTCAGTAAACGTTATTGACGGACCGTTAACCGTTCGTTACCAGCACTGTAACGAACGGGAAAAAGGTATGTCGTTTATAAAACTGGCCCTAACTGTATCAATAAATTAAAAAGAAGAGATGATGTTCATCATGTTAATACTCCAACTTTTGGCAATTACCGATTGTTTAAGAGCTTTATTCTTCGTGGAAAAGTTATTATTCAGATAATTATCTCTATGGTAGTAATTTATATTAGCCTATTCTTCTTTAATTGTGTTCAAGTCTTGCTGTTTTTGAAATATACTACGTTAAAGCAAAAAGATCACTTACGTTGATTGGAACAACATGGAATAACAAGAAAAAACTTACTTCATGGAGACAATGCGTGATATGCTACTCATTATTTATGGTTGCCTTGTTAAATGGAGGGTATTATATTAAGACTGAAAGTTCAAGGCTTTGTTGATGTCTAGCTTAATTGAGAGTCGGTATGCAATTAAAGGCAAAACTGTCTTAGATTTTCTTAAGATTTTTAAGACTCCAAAAAAAATTCTTATTTATTATAAGTTTGGTCCCACTGGTGGGAACGGCCCTTTTCTGTGTGTAAGGGACGAGGATTTCTATGATACAATTTCACTAACTGTAAGTCACTGACTCGGCCTAATAAATATAATATTTTGTTCTCTTCAACTAACCACATTTGTTTATTTTCCTTTTGATGTCAGAATGTAACTAAGATTAAAAACCAACGTTAAAACAATCGTAACTAAGCCGAAGTTTGTTTGTTTGTTACGATTTCACGCCTTAACCACTTAACTGGTCAATATGAAATTATGCATAAATAAAGTACTCTTCCTGAATTATCTAAAAATAAACATAAAATATATGAGAACATACAATATATAACACCTAAAAACAGGGGATCGGACGAAGTCGCGGCTAAAGCTTGTTGTTAATAATATTCTTATTTATTTTACTATAAATCAATAATCAGATTTAAAATTTTATTCTTTATTTTCTATGCTAATATTATAAAGCTGAGGAGTTTGTTTGGTTGAACGCGCTAATCCCAGGAACTGCTGGTTCGAATTGAAAAATTCTTTTTGTGTTGGATAGTCCATTTATCGAGGAAGGCTTCAGACTATATAACAATTTGATCGCGGACGACCGAAAAAAAAATGTATTACATAACTTGAGTTTGATAGGTGCATTCCATTTAGTATTAGCTGTCGAAATACCCTCTCGCGAATCCCAAGGATATATCCTCGTCCTTTAATAACAATGGAAAAATCCTCACAGTACACTGGGATCGGAAATTAAATGTCAATTTGATGACATGCTATATTTGGCTCACTTTGGATGTGGTATAAAACAAGAGCGATTCGGTTTTAATTAAAAAAATATATATTTAATAAAAATAAATATTAAATATTACGATGAACTCTCGCAAACTAAAGCTTTCCTCCAGTGTTTATTTAAAACGTCTTTGCTTGTGTATGAGTGTTACACATTCATCCTATTCTTCTAAGTAGTTTTTATTTATACTCTTTTTATATGACTTTTTGTATATATATTTTAAAATGGTATTCCTTTGTCAGTTGGAAAAATATAGTTGTCACTGAACATGATCCTGTCTCTAATTTCCTTGATTTCCTATAAATTCCATCATCAATCTCCAGCTATCGATAATAATGAGAAATAATAGACAAATAGAAAATAGGTGAAGAGTTATAATCGATGAGCACGTACTTTTTCCCGCGGCTTCGTTGGCGTTTTATGTTGAGGTGAATTTATAGCCACTATTCAAATTTCTTTTAAGCATCAAGTGTAATCTAATGAAGGATATGCGTACGAGTATTTAATATTTAGAATAGAAGAAATTTTATAATTTAGACAAGAAACTGATATTAATTTTTGTGTCCACCATAATAGGAAATCATTGAATCCTTGTCGGATGTTCGCACGCGTCACGTGATAATAAATTATTACTTTTTAAGACTATTTTGTCACATTATAACATCTATTTCATCTATTTATCTATTTAAAATTACTCCGTCATAACAGACACATTAACATTTGAATTAGTATTACACCGTGAACTCAATAATAATATAATATAATAATAAAAATATACACTACGATATAGTAAAGTAGATCGTGTTGATATAATAATTAGTCTTATTAAGTTTCCATTAACACTAATACCATTAATCTTATTAACATACTCATATACGTACCAATGTTAATGTGAAAATGTTCTTCAACCAGTAGAGCTGGAGACATGTTTTGGTAGAATTTACTAAGCGTTAAGTTGAAACCTAAGTAAAAACCTAAATAGTTATAAATTCTTATGAAGTTATAAAACCAAGTTCTTCTGTAGAGAAAAATTGAAAAAAATGTCGGGAAAAATCTAAAAAGCCCACTTTTTCTACCCATCCAAAGTTCCTAGCTGACAATTACATGTCAGCTGCTACAGTCCAATAACTTTTGACAGAACAACGTCTGTCGGGTCCATGTCATAATGTATAAGATATAGTAATATTCATAGATATAATAAAGTATAATGAAGTAGTGAGTGTTTGTAATAATAAACAATAAGCCTGAAATGTTTTAATCGCGTTTATTAACTATCTCACGTAACTTCAAAAGCCTCTTTCCTTTTCAAATTCTAAGACTTTGAAAAAAAGTTCAGAGTTTGAACGCTAGTGCGAAATAATTTTTCGTTCAAAACATGTAGCTATTTACTTTTATTGCGCGCTGAGAGCTTATTCGTGATTTCCACTCGTGGTGACATCAATTTACTCCTTTCGCGAAAAATCCGTCTATATTGTGTTATTCCGTTTGGCTGGAGAGGTCGTATTTGTTTTACTAGTATGTAAACACAAATTTTGTCCCTAGCTCTGAACAAGATTTATATATACGAATGTTCATTCCGTTTACGTTTGGTAGTTTAGTAGAAGTTAGCGGAGAAATAGACAGAAGTGCACAGCGACTTTATTTTATAGTTAGAATTAAAATTAAAATTTCACTTTTAGATTACCTAGTGCGTGGAGGGACTAACTCACATTTCCCTAAAAGTATATGCATGTAGAATTGTCGATTACTTCCATTAATAAGTTCGGACACCTATCCAATAAAACTGTCGTATAAAGTCCAGATGGCGTCCCAATATCAAATAAGTTTTATAAATTCCAACAGTCCAGAAAATGCTGTTATGCACTCGTTCTCTCCGCTCGAATTTTGCGAATTGTAATCTCGAATTGCGAACTTTAATCGTAAAATCACGTGCAGAAGTAGACGAATATAATAATATTTTTACATGATCACGTTATCCGCAGAACGTCCATAGATCAAGCAGTTCCCCCATAGTTTTACCATAGCCTAGTCAGAAGCAGGTTTGGTCAAGCGTCAACCCGCGGCCCTTCTGAGGTCGTTTATTCATCTTGTAAGTGGGTTTCCTATAGGATAAACGTAGGCTATCAAACAGTCAAACTAGGAGCCATACCCCCTTACTGAATTCCACTGTTAAATAACACTTGTGTTCACTATCCTTCATCCTATCAGAGACGGTACCATTTTCCCATGGCGGCCCCCGTTGTCACCTGTGTTTATATATATAGGTAGCATATAGTAGCGTTGTCTATCTGCTATCTTTATTGTATAAGGTCAAAATATTAATGAAAAATGTAAAAATATGTTTTCGTCAAAATTAAACATTCGCCTTTGTTCAGTTGAGTTGTCAATATTTCACTTGCCACCCACGCACCTAAACTGGCGACATTGTAACGGGCGTCACGTTTAAATATAGAACAATACATTACATCCATTCTGGGTACGTTCATCTTTTAATGGAACTTGGGAACAAGTTCCTACGGAGGAAATTCAACGTTATCTCCGTGTACGCGTCAAACTAATGGCATATTCACGTCAAAACGCGTCATAAGGTTTGGGTACGGAACTGGGGCGTTGCCATTCTGCCTTTCGCACCTTCACTAAAATTAAATTCGGTTAACATTTCAAATAGAATCATTAGGCATAACATATATATATATATTCGAGGAGAAATCCTTTTATTGATCCCCTGCCGCTGGCTAGGCGACCGGGGTATGTGGGGTTCAGCCAGAGAACCGGCGCTATGCTACTCATAGCGGGCCTGGCCACTACCCACTAAAACTCCTCGGTGCCTCCTTGCCCTTTGAGCGGGGTGGACCGGGCTCTGCCGAGGCAACAACTCCGATCAACCCCAGGGCAGCCTAGCTATCGTTGGCTAGGCTAACGCCAATGGGGGGGAGCCTGTGCAGGCACACACAGCTGGCCAGCCGTGTGCGCAGGTCCCCTAGGGCATTTGAAGACGGGCTTGATACGCCCGCCTTCTCCTGCCCGGCCGTCTGCGTCTGAGGGAAGCGAGACCCGCTTCTTCCTCTCGCTCCCTCTCTGCTGCCTCCTTCTGCGACATTACAGATTCGCAGAAGGAGGCGACTGCTTTCCAGGTGGTCTCATTGTCAAGCATGGCTACAACCATTCTTGACAATGAGACGTCTCCACCTCCCAGCGCCGCCGTCAACTCCCGACGCTGGGAGGCATATATATATACCTACTGTATACATATACTTTATATATACTTTTATTTTATTTTATATACAGTATAAAATAATAAAACAATATTAAAATTGACGACGGTACTTACCCGGCGAAACGTGTTAATTAAATAATGGAAGGTCAGAAAGAGATGTGTCAGAAAATTATGTGTTTATGTTAGAAAGCCATAAGTACATAATTGTATTACACCACATATTTATTTATACATAAATATAAAATATAATCTATACTAATATTATAAAGAGGAAAGGTTTGATTGTTTGTTTGTTTGCATTGAATAGGCTCCGAAACTACTGTACCGATTTGAAAAATTCTCACTGTTGGGAAGCTAAATTATTATCAGCGAGTAACATAGGCTATATTTTATTAAGTTACGCGGGCGAAGTCGCGTGCAACAGCTACTTTCAAATAAAATAAGTATATAATATGTTGTAGATGACTGTCATTTTCTAAGATAATTCCAAATTACAATTTGAAAAAGTTCAAAGTGACACAGGTCAACCTGGAGAAATGAGTAGTTCATAATTATAAGTTGGCGCATGTATATGTTTGGGCCTTGGGAGAGGACTACATCCAGCAGTGGAGAGACACAGGCTGGTAATGATGATGATGATTTATAAAATATGCTGTTTTAAAGAACTAAAAAAACTGCATGTGAAAATTGGTTAATTAAATTCGTTGTCAACGTTACAGTTGGCAACAAGATTATGAGTGGAAAAGCATTCTCATTTTACGGTTAACCCACTTTCCCGGCTTAGAACGTACGCCTCACTTTATCAACTACACTTTAGGTACCTACGAACTTTCGAGTCCTTTTATTATGACTTACAATTCTGCTTTAACAAGTTAAACTTTTATTTGCCATGTGGGTATGTAATAATGTAAATAAAAGTTTCTTCTCCTTTATTAACCCAATGCCTGTTATCCGTAGGAAATATAAATTTGTTCAGAGTCATTTATTTTATTGTAATATAATTATATAATTATGTACCTTGGACAAGTAATATAGATAGGGATGTAATACAGTTGGGCTGGTCAGCATACGAATACCTTAAAACCTTCGGTTCGGTCTATAACCAGAGAGTATTGCCAGTTTTTGTATACTGTGCTGAGACGTGGGCATTGGCGAAATATCTTGGCGGAATCCGCGGCGGGTAAAATGTAGTCCGCGGGTGGCACGCGGGAATCGCCAACCCGCGCCCGCGCTGTCGGTTTGCACTTGCGGTTAACACCCTTCCAGGACGGCGGCCATTTCAACGACATCCATTTTCCTACTGGCTGAACATCCATATTTCATACCAACCCGAGAAGCGGATTCCCTCTGGTTCTGCGGGTGACAGGCGGGTACAAGTCTCGGGATTCCGCGGCGGGAATCCGCTGAACTAATAGCGGTTACTCACGTAGCCGATTCCCGCTCCGCCAACCGCAAATGCGATAAAGGCTTTATTTTGCACTGTGTTGCTACGGATCGTAGCGCGCAGCTTTTCGTAGCTGCGCTACGCGCAATCTTTCTAACGATTAGCTACGAAACGCTTGTTATTTAAATTTCTGCATTGAAAGTTCAAATATAACTAACCGCATTTGCATATTAATTTTATTTAAATTTCAACTCTGTAATGTTGCATCTCGGATGCAATTGCATTATGCATTTTATGAAATAAACGCTTAAATCGAAGCTCTCATCATTCTAAAATAGATTGTGTAAAACTTACTTTTTATTTGAGTAACTTTAATTTTTATGGCATCGTGGATATAAATAACTTGATTCAGGCAAACTCGCCAGACGACGGTATAACAATGTAGACGGCAGACGATGTTAGGAAAATTGCGTTTTTATGGGTATTCGTTGGTAGAAATAAGTTTCTAGTCGATCAATATTTTTAATACATTCTTTTGCGCTTGGTTTTTCCACTTGATTTCACACTTATAGAAAGTGTGTGTATATAAAATTGCACCCATGCAAAGCCGTAGCGGGACGCTAGTCTATGTAAATATATATATTTATATAGACTAGAGGTAAGATTTGTATTTTTGTTTATAATAAATAAATTCAAAAACTACTGTACCGATTTTAAAAATTCTTTCAGCTATATAAAGCTACAGTACCAGCGAGTAACATAGACTACATTTATAAAGTCACGCGGACCAAGTCACGTGCAACAGCTAGTAAGGTATAAAGGACAAGTTAAGTAAGTTAAGTAAGGCAATAATTAAATAAAATATTGAGTTGTTGATATTTGTTAATATTAAAGCGTATTTGTATACAACGAAAAAAAAACTAACAGAATGTTTATTCCTTTGACTGATAAATATTTCGATACTTGGCGAAATAACCCCACTGCCAATTATGGTCAGGGTCTCCCTTGTGGGTTTTCGTTGAGAAATCTCTTTGTAAAACAACAACCCTCGCGGAAAATGAGCCGTGACGTTCAGAAATGAGAGTATTTTATTTTGTGCCGTAACCTCATTACGATCGAAATGATCAATTTTCCGGCCTTTTCTCAAATTTCATTTTTTATACCTATTACCTGTTCTGTTGTCTGTTATGGAGTTATGGACTCAACTCCAAATTAAATACTACAATCGGAACTATTAAGTGATATTATGGGGGCCGATGTCCAGGCCGATGTCCAGCAGGGGACTATATAATAATAGGGCGTATAGCGCCCAGGGGCCCTATCCAAGAACCAAACCAATGCAAACGTTTCGTTGCGTTCTTACGAAACGAAAGAAATAAAGCCCGGTGATTGGTTGTTGTAACGCCCACATAAAATTTTGACCAATCACCGGGCTTTATTTCTTTCGTTTCGTAAGAACGCAACGAAACGTTTGCATTGGTTTGGTTCTTGGCTAGGGCCCCAAAGTCTATTATTTTGTGTCGTTTTGAAACGCTTCGAGCGAGTTTCCTCACTAGTAATATCATCAATCATCAATCAAGTAATACCTGAGTAATACTAGTTCATTGTTTATCTCTTCTCCATTGATATTGGAGTTTCGTAAAGTGTTCTAACATTACTTAGTAGCTTAAGGGAAGGCAACGCCAACGAAAAAAAAGACTGCCTCTATTTTTAATACAGAAAACTTAATACAGAAATTTGTTTTTGGAGTATAGTATAATTTAAGATATTTGAAAATTCAGTAAAAGATCAAATGATTTACGCTCGATAAGAAAAATTATAATACAAGGTGTGAATAAATTATAATATAAGGATTTCTTTGAGCGACAAATTATTTTTCACACATAGTAATCTTATTTTGACATTTATATCTACATACGCGTACATAGGTGGTTTTGTATGCATATATTCTCCCTTTAACAGTAATCACATATATAATGTAGTATATATATAGTATAAAAGTATACTTCAGTTTTCGCATTCGGTTCGTTTGACCAGTCCAGTTGTCTCAGATAATGTTTTCGCGATTTTAATTTTAATTTAACTGAATTAATTAACAAATAAGCTTACAAATAACGAAATATTAATGCTATTTTAAATTCGATTGTGGTATCTGGGAAGCGCTAAAATCTAGTTAACAAACTCTCAACAAATTCGTAACTAAGATAAGGCAATATCTCGACGCGAGCGAACGACGGGATGTCGTTAAATTCGCGCAATGTAACCGCCAGACATTGTATCTGGAATAAAATTCTTATTTTTTAAATTTGAAATTTAAATTTTCAATGTTCAGGCGAGGACTTAACAGATAAGTGTTACTTTTTTCGCTTAGTTTGACTTACTTCGTTGGACGACATCCCTGAGCTTTCCCACAACATAAGCTGCTGGGACCGGAAGGCTCTCAAGTGGAGACCACGGACTGGCAGGCGCAGCGTAGGATGTCCACCAACTAGATAAACTGCCTGACGACATAAAAAGGGCGCGGATCGACGATGAATCCAGGCTACTTCTGACTGCTCCCACTGGTAAAAAATATTTAGGAGGCCTATGTCCAGCAGTATAGACTTCTTACGACTGAGATAGATCATCCAACAATACATCATCTAATTGAATAATTGTGTAGAACTAATTTTGAAAACGATGCAAGGTGCCATCTTGTTCAGAAACTAAAGTTCATGAGTGGCATATTATCTCCACTAGACCTTGTCATGTGCTAAACTTTATCCACATATCTTCATATACTTTCGCATTTTTCGCAGGAGTGATAGGGAAGCATAGTTAATTGTGTATTTTCAATTATTTTCTTATATAAGGCACTTTACAATAAATGTTAGTTAGTTTTATTAATGTGTCTGTTTTAACATCTAAATCTTAAAAATTTGTCACATACCAAGTTGTGCATGGGAACAATCGCCTGTTTAGTTAGTCGCCCAATATTGCACGCGAATTAAGCAAACGCCAACTCACTGGATCAATTACTAAGGAAACTCTGGGACAGAAATAATGCTCTTTTGTATTTCTGAAATTTCATTTTATAAAATACGTTTTGACTCCGATCCCTGTTAGATTTATAGAGAGATCTACGAGTAGAAACTTTATGAAGAATAAATTCTAAAAGATAATAAAGATAATTTCCTCTCATAATCGGCATTCTATTTACTCTGGAAACAATAGCTTTCATTTGATTAGCCCATTTGTCAAGTGGTTGAGTGGTTAAGAGAAGCGTCTTAACGCTCTGACTCAGGCGTCACTTGTTCTGCTCCCGGCAGAGACAACTTCGGAAAGGAACTTTTCAACATTGACTACTTTTGGTTCTAGGTGTGCAAAGTTTTACCCCCACTTCGGTGTATAGTTATCCATACGACAAGCCTATAATATTGCTTACTTTGGAAGACTACAGTAAAATTGTTGTTTTTTTTATGTTAACGTCAACAGACAACTGACAGTACTTGATAGTAGGTGATTACCGTCCCCTATAACACAAGAAACCGTGCTGCTGACGATAGTAAGATTGGGATGGGATAGGCATATGTTTAGTTTTAGCGAATTATCAATTGTGTTTGAATATTAGACATTAAGGGCCAGTTTTATAACAATCCGTTAGTTAAATTTTATATCAAATAGACGAAAAAATGATCTAATAGTATAATATAGTGTATTATAACAATATATTCGTAAGTCAACAGTATAATTTGACAGCTAGCGTTTACTGGCTCGTTACTGACTATGATAGGGTTGGTTTATCTTACGTATCGTTTATTTTGTTATATTTGTAAATAAATGTGTGTGCGACGCGAAACTTGACAGTTCTTGACAGACTACAACGAAACCGTCGACAATATTCATAAACTTCGGCGTATTTTTACGGATAGCTACCGAATGTTTAATTTCTTTTATAGAACCACCGTCAGTAAACGTTATTGACGGACCGTTAACCGTTCGTTACCAGCACTGTAACGAACGGGAAAAAGGTATGTCGTTTATAAAACTGGCCCTAAGTATAGTCTTGTATATTTTCAATAAGTATGCGTTTGCTACCTGTAAGATATTTTTTAAAATGGCAACACACTTAAACAATGTATATGCATTGTTCGTGACTAATGTACAGCATTACTCGTACGAGCCACAGAGAGATGCCACAGTTATTGCGGTCTGCCGATATTGTGTAAATTCCAATCGTACTTTAGCACGAAATAACAAGACTAATATATTATCTTATGTCTGAATGATATTGAAATAACGCAGGACTACATGATTTATACTTTCATCTGTTGGATTTTTGGTGAAATGTGTAGCAATACCAAAATTAATGTTATCTATATACAGGCTGGTTCAAAAATCGTGGATCAAACGAAGCAGGGACGTAGAGGCGGTTATTTGCAATAAAAAATCTGTCTAGAGATCCTAACTCGATCCTATTAAAAATTATGCGTGATCGGGTGTTTTTTTTTTTAAGAAAACACCATAATTTGTACTAAATAGGCAATTTAAAAAAATATTGTACCTTTTAAAAAAAACTAATTATGTACAGTTGCTTCTATGTAATGTATCATCATTACAAAAATACTTTTATAACAATAGATACCATGGTATGTTATGAAAAATTAACCATTGGAATAAAAATGTAATACCAAAAAATGGTATGTTTGTAATGGATAAACACAAAAACTACTATAATAATAATAATCGAAGAGCCTCGACCAATACCTTAAGAGGCTCTCACTAGATGGCTGGATCAAGGGACAGATACAGAAGGCGGTACTTCTTGACACGGCACGAATTGTCAGGAGGTTCCTCACTCTGCAGCCCTAACCACCGGTAGCTTGGGCCTTGCCCCGCTACCTGCGGAGTTCTAGTTTTAGGTTTTTTACGATATTTATTGTTTTTTAATATTTATATTGTAAAAAATTTAGAATTAAGAGATGAAAATAAATAAGTAAATAATAATAATAATAAATCATTTATTAGATGTAAGTTTTTTACAAAACATTTACCCTCGTCAACATTATTTTACATTTACAAACTACCACCGGTTCCGAAAGCCGCTTCTAGGGGGAAGAACTCGGCAAGAAACCCCCCAGTTGCTCTTTTCATAAATCAATCAATCAATTTACAACAACACGTAACAATACTTAGCAATCTATTAACACCATATTCAACTCCAAGGACGTTCATCATTTATATAATCTAATATTCTATAATAACCCTTTTTGCACAGGGTTTTCTTAATATAAACTTTAAATTTATTCGTAGATAATTGTTGTATATTAGCAGGAAGCCTGTTGTAGAAGCGTATACATTGTCCCATAAAAGAGTTGCTAACCTTGTGAAGACGAGTTTTATGTAATTGAAGCCTATGCTTGTTTCTAGTATTCAAACTATGAACATCACTATTTCTACTGAAAGTTCTAATATTTTTGTGAGCAAACAAAAGATTTTCAAAAATGTATTGTGACTAGACCGATTTTAAAAATTCTTTCACCTGTAGAAAGTTATTATATCAGCGAGTAACATATGCTATATTTTATAAAGTTACGCGGGCGAAGACGCGTGCAAAAGCTATTGCTTTAATATAATAAGATATTGAATTTTTTTAAGACAGTAAGCAGAATCATTGAATTTTTCTGTTTAATATTTGACTGCTGTGAATATTGAGGGTATAAGCTATATACTACAAAACTACATGACATGTAAGAATCTCTGTTGAGATCACTATTTACATTCCTAAGAAAATATCTCACGGCTGCGTACAAGCGAACAATATCGAAAGTTTTAAAATTCAATACAATGAATTTCCAGCTTCGAGGAAGTGCTTCACAGCACATCGTCTTCATCCTTTCATGCATCGTTCAAGTTTGATTAGGTTAGCCGCGCATTGGAGCCGTCCGATTGGAACGATTCCGCTCCATTAAACCTGTTCCCTAGTCTTGGAACACCTATTCGTATGGTTTAATCACACCTTTACCTTTATATGTATGTATTACAATATTAATATATATATTTAACTAGCTGTTGCACGCGACTTCACCCGCGTAACTTTCTATTTAAGCTAATATAGGTAAAATATTAATGGTAAAAGCTAATAATAGGTGAAACAATTTTTAAAATCGGTCCAGCAGTTTTTGAGTTATTCATTAAAAACATACATTTTTTTATATCTTTATACTTAATATTAGTATAGATAGTGGCAGGGCATGAACAGCTCGTCTTGAGGCAGTAATTACCATCTTACACAAGACCACATTTATTTATGGTCTACTTTATTGTCTTTCTTATTCCTTATCCGCTATTCAAGGTCTCTTTCAGGTGGGTAGTGCACTTGTTATCTATTGTCGAGTGATCCGTCAACCTGCCTGTCGAATTTTCCATAAAAAATAATAGAAACACATCGATAGAGATATTGACAACACTCCTGAACAAATGACGAATATTTAATTATGAAGAGAACATAGCATTTTTACAAGCTTCATAAACAGTATTTTGAACGCTATATTGGCTAGTAACGCTATATAGCTGTTGATCAAACGGTCGCGGGTTCGAATCCCGCTAGGGGCAAATGTTTATGTGAACATTTACCTTTGCACCTGAAAGTATATCAACTGCTTAGTTTCTTAGTGTGGAACTAGATGGTGCTGTCTGGAATGTGTGAAGATATTTAGAAAAAAGTGCTGTTAGTAAGACTAATCCCTTATTAGTAAGGGATATAGGGAAACGGGCTCCCGACTGTTCTTGCTATAGTTATTATTCAAAACAACATTTTTTTTTACCACCCAAACGTATTTACGTCTATTTTACGAGCACATGTTCCATAAAAGTCTTTGTTTCGAAATTGCAGACAGACGCTTCAGTTTTATTTTATTTTTAGCAGGTATTTTATGACGTGTCTGGGAGCGAAGGACGTTGTCTGATTGTGAGGCGACAAAGAGACCTTAAAAATGTATAATTTACTTACTATTAGTTGCATAAATTTAATGCTTAACCTAAATAGCGATTAATATGACTTCAAAGCAATTTACATAAAAGCTGGCTTTAAAATTCATGGTGACTGTTTTTTATTCGAGTGAAGCTTAAGTAAATGCCAGGCGGAACGAAAGTAATCTCCTGGTACAACAATAGGTTGGAACAATAATGCTAATCCACTATTGTTCCGCACAGTCTGCCCGTGCGGTGAGACTGTAATTCAGACAGCCTATGCATGCATACTTTACATCAATTGATCCACATAAACAACCTGTTAAATTGTAACTCTCTCTCTCTCTCTTTCCATGTTTTATCTGGCAGTGTGACCGTAGTATCCTATAGTTTAATCCAGGTCTACATACAAAAAAAACCTTTAAAATGGGTTCTACTGTCCATGCTCACACAACAAGAGGGAACGAAGCTGTTTGCCCAACCGCTGACAATGTTTATGACACGCCACTGTGACGATATTTTATATCCTTAAGGAAGGTCAACTAAATCACAAAGTACCTACGGTATGTTGCCCTGAAAGCAATAACTTACTGTAATAGCCTTGTATAAAACGATTGAAACCATTCTATGCACGAACCCCCACTGACTTATAGCGGTTTGATGTAATAAACTTTGTGTATAATAAATATATATGAATGAATATTTATACATAACATGTACTTGTATATTATGTAACACAATTCACAGAGTATATACAATAAACATGTGCTAAAATTTTAACTGCAATTGGTCATTTCTTAAGGCGTAAAGTAAGTTACGGCGTAAAAAGTTAACAGACAGACAGACAGAGTTACTTTCACATTTATATTATTAGTAAGGATACGGCACGAAATCTACATAAATTCAACAAAATGGGCATTTGCCATTGGCTAGAAAGCCTTGTATTAATGAACATACACTTACATTTACACTATATAACATATATAACAACTATATAACATATACTTCCACTATACACTAATAAATTAATCGTAAATTACGCTGCCCCAAAGAGTGAGTGCCAATTTCACGGTCACATGTTACAAACTATAATAGACATAAAACCTCGTGAACTTTTTATGGGTAATGTTGAATACTATTAACATGCAGTACCTACATTATTTTAGGCCTACTACATGTTTATTATAGTATCCTTTACAAACAAACATACAAAACATTAAACTTATTATCAAAACGTATGTAACGGAAAAGAGGGCTTTCTTCATTACCTTACATATAATCGGATCGGAGGCAATTCTGTCCGAGAATTACAAACGAGGATGGTCACGATTCGGTCATCAAAGTATTTTATTAGACAAATACCTGAGGTAACATTTCTACAAATGCCTACCGGTGTTTAAGAGGTGGTTAAGGGCAAGTTCCACAATGTAATCGGCGGTATGGACCAAATCGTCGTTTATCCGCAACGACTGTATCTCAGGGTTGTCACTATTCACATATTACTTTAGGCGATATATATTGTATGTAAAAAGATAGCAGGCAGGCTGATGGTTCATTTTGTAGTAGGTTCGACGGAACCTACTGAACGGAACGGAAAATGAAACCTACTACAAAATACTTACACCCGAGAAGGAAGGGATCTGACACCCCTTACTCATTTAACGAAACACAATAACGCACATCGGTGGATAATAATTTTCTAAAAAAAAAACATGTCAGTCGTGGACTGCACATCAGAAGTGAAAACTTAGCTTCAAAAAAAAGTAAGTTTCGATGACAGATTTCTCTGAGCCGCAGGCTTATTATCTAAATGCCTTTTCTAGCGACAGGCGCAAAATTTGTGCAATATCACACTAAATCGTGTTTTTGGTATCACGTAACTCATAACAGTAGTGTGGTTTGCGTAAACGACGGTGCTGCTTCTGACGTGCTGCACAAATTATGCACAATTTTTGCGCCTGTCGCTAGCAGAGGCATTTAGACAATAAGCCTGCCGGTGGGTTATAACGCGCTATCGTTTCGTTCCTCAAAATCTCTTACACTTTTCATACAAGATTGATTGAGCCAGACTCTCACCGAGATCAAGCATGTCACGTGTCGCTTGTCGCATGTCGGTCGCCTCTACATGAAACAAATGCCCAAGCCCGCCTAGAAGTTTTCACTTTAAAAAACGTTTAATGAAATAAAAATTAGAAATTGTAAATTTTGGCAACCTGACGGAACAGGTGGTCGTGTATAGGGTGGGGAGGGGCGGACAAATTGCGTGATTCCCCGCAATCTAAATACCGACCGGAGACCGGTGTGGTCTCACACCATGTATGTCCGGATTGTGCCCCGCCTTACACATATTTGTGCCACGGTCATCGGACATTCAGCAATTTCATCTTATATTTCTGTCTAGAATTAAATCGACGGCCATTTCTGACTGTCCTTTATCCATTCGATATTAAAACGGTGGCCACCGTTCATAAGTGTCCCTATTTTCACATTGTCAATAAATTAAACAACTGAAAACGTGTGTGCAAAATTAAATCTGATCGGTTAAGTAGTTAAGGCGTGGAAGCGTAACAAACAAACACACTTAATTTTGCATTTATAATTTTATAAAACTAACTGTGTTCCTCAGTTTCATCTGACGTTTAATTTAAATTGACAAGGGCATATACATTTCAATTTTTCTCGGTAATGATGGTTTCTCGTCGGGCGGCCGCGTTTAGCCCCTGACCCAACATCGCATCTCATCGCCCGCAGCGCTATATTACTTACTTTCCTACTTCTTTTTGCTCAGCTTCTAAGAGTGGTAGCGTATAACCTTCTGCAACAATTGGGCTATGAAATTCAAAAACATTATATTTAAATCCGTCTTGTAGTTCCAGTATTCAGCGCATTTAAACAAATGCGCTGCGTATAGATCTCTTTTTCTGCGTATAGATAAATCAAATTGTTCTGTGTAATATTAATTGTTCAGAATAGTTCAGATATTTAGCTCGACAAAGTATGGGAGGAGATTCGTTTTAATTTCGAATTGTAATTTTTCATCAAAGAATATAACTTTGTCAACTGTAAAGTCACGGTATGAAAAGGTTCGTCACCTTAAAGTCGACATTTGCTTGTACCAAGGCAATTATCAGTTATACCAACATTTCATTTCAAACAAAAGAGAATGTCGCATTGACGTTTGCAATAGACTATAGTTGACTGACAGGTCAACTAAAAAGGATGTATAACTAATAAGATATTGTGAAACAATATTTTGCCATCGGAAACTACGACTAATCTCGAAATAAATTATGATATTAAATTATTGACGTGTTCATGTCCAATTTATCATTTTAAATTGTTTTTTAAACAAATAAAATTAATAGTAATAATTATGGTAAAAAATATTTAAATAAACAAAACTATATTAAAAACGAGTATATCCGCTATCGTATCAATCACAAATTGTAGTCGCTTTCGCATTGACCCAACAAGGCGAGAGCATAATCCAGTATCTGCTGTAGTAATTATTATGATTTTATGATATTTCGCTAATATTTTATAAGCCAGTTTCATGATCTGCACTAATTGCAGCTCCTTAATACTTAATCCTTGGCATTAGCGAATTAGGTAAATACAATTATTATTGATCGCAAGAAATACAAGAGAAAATATATGACATTGATTTGAACTTCGTCATGACTGTGACAGACCTTAAAAAAGGTTTGATGTTGATATGAAACTAGATTATGGTCAGAGGTGTATACCATATTGATCCTTGTTATCATATCTAGTAAGTTCACTTTCATATGCAGTTGTCTGCTTAGTGATTTAGTTTCAAAAGGTACTAAGAGTCTACTACTTAATAAAGGAATGAATTTGAAAACTGACGAAGGTATTCTTACCTCCACTGTACATAAAAAATTATTACATATCTAATGTTCACTACATACTTCACTACGTAAGCATATTTTTTACCTAAAAAAGCATAAAACAACGGAAAGCTTCACAAATGCGTTCACATATATTTCGAGGAACGTTTTCGTCTCCCAAAAACGATCCTTCGCTACTTATCTGAAGTAAATGTTATGTTTCTACATTTATCACCACAACTTGACATTAAGAGTGTGTTTATAAATGCCTATGAAAACAGTATTACACTTTATTATAGACATCCTATGTCTATAATACCCAACCCGCCCTCCGCTTCACATATAAAAGCCTTCTGGGAGTTAGCCCTGCTGGGAACCGAATCCGGGACCCCTGAGACATACAGCTAAGACGAACCTTAATCACCTTGACCAATGGATTTTGAGTAATAATTACTTGCAGTTTACTATACGACGCTGCTTCGGACCGGTCCTACTAGAAAATTATGGGAGAGGCCTATAAAAACAAAACAAAAGTAGCGTTCGACAAAATACCTATAACGTTATAGTGATAAAAGATAATAGAAGCTAACCAATTTACACAGGAAGTTTCCTGTGTACATATTATAACAACC
Source organism: Synanthedon andrenaeformis (assembly GCA_936446665.2). NCBI lineage: Eukaryota > Metazoa > Arthropoda > Insecta > Lepidoptera > Sesiidae > Synanthedon > Synanthedon andrenaeformis. The sequence goes on along the minus strand of OW387786.2, from coordinate 784,117 downwards.
ATAATTCCATCGTACTAACATTTCGGCTAACTATTGTTTGTAAACCTGTGGATGGGCCCCATGAACTTGTTCCTAACATAAAATTACGTGAATCCAACTTGAATAATGATATTTCGGTTTATTTCATAAAGAGAATAATGAAATTCAACGGGGCCCACCAAACAGCCTGTATATTCAACGTTTAAAACACAGCGTTGATTAAGTTAAAATGCAAATTCTCAACGACAAAATATTTAAATTATTTAAACTCTTAATTAACTTTACTGAATTTCTAAGGAGAGCCAAAAGGACTCTTGAAAAGCAAAAGGAGTTCCACTTTAAACGCTCTTTATAAATTATGGCTTTTTAATATATTAACAGTGTTTAAATTTCATTAAAAATAGTAATCTAACAATATTTTTCTCACAAGATAAAATGTCAAGAAATTTTATAATTATATCATAGATATAGAACATTGAAAAACGCTACAATAGTCATAAAATTTTATTTGCTATGATGGGGTCAATAGGAATCTATATGAACTCAGTTTTAATGATGACTTTAATAAATTCAAAAAGCCCCTTAATATTTCCACAATAAACACTTGAAATGGGCAATACATCGTATTTACAGCGGAGAGAGTTGGGGCAATTTTTCTACTTATTTACCACTATATATTTCAATTTCCTCCACAATCCGGGAACGCTTCATTTTCTGAGCCCACGTGACGTCATTTCCGTGAACAATTTATTAGATTTACCTGAATACTACGTGGATTACTCGAAACCTCACTGGGCCACGAGAGCATTCAGTTCGTAAGGAGAAAATAAAATTAATTACAGTCAACGAATTTTACCCAGTAACGCTATGAGATGGGGAAGTACTTAGTTGAGAAAAAGGTATTCATTGGGCATTTTTGAGATGGGATAAAATCATTGAAATCGCAACACTGTTATGTAACGTAATGTAATGTAACCATAGTTGATGTAGCTGATATTAATTAAAAAAAGATCAATTTTTGATAAGTAGGTAATATATGATTCTTACAAATTTAATTTAAAAACTTTTTATGAAATCTAAGGGTATAATAAATTTACTTATAAGTATCAACACAAAAAGGTATGCTTAAACACAATAGTACTATGGAAGATCAATTTCCATTTGACCGTTATGGAAACAAATAAATAGTAGAATAAAAGATCTATTACCATTTTTCTGTTCGAGTGTACACGAGTAAAGTGCCTATATCTCCTGTCACTGTCATCCAGTAGTAATGTCTCACGGAGAACATATTAAATGAATGTTCGCCTAACATATTTGAAATACCTGGCGAAAGTACTCGTCAACGGGCGTCGCGAATCTCGAACAAATGGAGGCCTTGTTTATCCTCTTTGTTTTTTTACTGTATCCACATCACTTGCTATTTTCACTAAAAAAAAGGGGGGAAACGTAACTCATGTTAAGTATTTATTTCATTTTGATAATGATGCCTTTATTTTTAAATAAGTGAGTTTGATTGTTAACCTTTCACGCCTTAACAAAAGGAACTGGATTTTAACTCCTTGAAATAACATTAATAAACCTTAATTTTATATTTTTCTTTGTGTTATATAAACACACTTTATCTATTAAGGAAAGTATCTCTAATTCCTAATCAATCCGGACTGTATGAACAGCTTTTATTATGTTTAACATCAGTCATACATGTCTGTATGTAAATAAAAATGATCGTTAGCAAAATAAATACACTCAACAAAACAATTGGCCAATGTATCTCAATTCTACATACAGACATGTTCCCCAAATTCATTTAAACCACTTTTCTCTCTACTTGCAGGGGGATTCAAGCCTAAACCCGATCGCATAGGGTGTATATTGCTAAAAATATCTTAAGACGAATTTGTGTCGATATATTTTGTAGCTGTTACCCAGTATCGACGTAAACCCGTACACCCCCTGTAGATAAATGGGATGGTAGCGTTGAAATGGAGTGTGCATGTTAAAAATATTCAAATTGTGTCCTCTCATGAAACTTTGCTGATCTAATATTATGTTTAAAACAGGTTTTGTTTTTTGATAAAGGCATGTACGGTTGCCTTGATGGCAGATGGCTACCGTCGCCTACAAACAAAAACGACATCGAAGGAGATCGATGTATAAACGCTATTATTCTGGTGATAGGAGAATTTACTCTGTGTAGATTTTCTTGGTAGATTTTAGCAGTGGCAGGGCATCATTTGGGCAGCCCGCCCGGTGGCAGTAGCCACCCTCTAACAGAAGACCACCGTGAAATAACAGCACGTGTGCTGTTGTGTATTGTTTTTTTATGTTAAGGTCGACAGACAGGCTGACGGTCCACTTGATGGAAGGTGGCTACCGTCGCCTATAAGACAAGCAAGTACTTTGCCGACCATAGAAGGATTAAGGATAAGGGATAAGGAAGGGAGGGGGTGATGGGCTCTGGCATCCCTTATCCCACTATGGTCGGCAGTGGACCGTCAGCCTGTCTGTCGATCTTAACATAAAAAAATATATGCTGTCTAGTTTATGATTACGAAAAGCCTATTCCAATCGGAATAAAATGTAATTTATAAATGAATAAATAAAAACATAAGTGAAAGGGGATTCCCTCGTAAATATTCTGATGATTATTCTGATAGTCGTATGAACAAACGTACAACATTAGTGTCAAAGGAATAAATTTCTAAAAGGAAGTAATTATTTCATTTTGTCTGAGCACTGTACTGTAACCTAGTTTTTAGTTGAAGAGGCTACGAACAACGCGAAATCGTTTTTAGAGTTGCATTTTTAGAAATTCATCTTTTATTTTCATTTTCACATAATACGTCTATCTAATAAATGAATAACATATTGAAATATAAATAAATAAATTTCTTTGTTGCATAGGACCAAATTTCAGTAACTCACAATAGTTTTATTATTTTCAATTTTTATCAATTCGGAATGCATTCTCAGCTATATAAAAACTATCACATATAGTGCAATTCTCAACTATATGTGACTAGTTCTAAATGTACCTCTACAATTCTACATATTATAAAACAGTCGCTGTCCGCTTCTGTTTCTCCGCTTCTTTTTGTTCTGAATCTAAATACTGATTTATGTGATTACGTTTGAGGAAAGGGAAGAATATAAAGTAATGAAGGGAATAAAGAATTAATTTTAACGCATGCATAATTTTTACATTAATTTTGTTATATATACAGAGAAAACCAATAGCCAAAACCAAGAATCTAGCATTAAAAAATACACTAATAGACACACTAATAGAAATATTATTATTTTTATCTTTGATATTCGCTTGATTACTACAATAAAACATTTGACATCCAGCAATAAGCTTATAGTAACTCTATGAATAGTAAATTCTATGAGAAAGTATAGGTACTTGACTTGTCTGGTTATTTATTAGTATTGAAAACGTTTAAACTATAAAGAGCATCAAAGTGAGCACTTTTCAGTGCAGCTACCACATTTTATCAGTGGAGAGAGCATCCGACTGGATGCACAACTTTTATCGCATTTCAAATTCTAACATTCGATGCACTTAAGCGGTTATCACACTTTACAATTTGAAGGATTCCAATTTAGGAAATTGTAAAGTGTAATCGCAGTTAGAACAGATTGGAACCAATTTAGATTTTATCTATTTTCTATTCTATGTCTTCGATTTAGAAATCAATTTAGTGTAGTGTGATCACTAGTTCACTACTTAGGTTCCTAAATTGGACTCCTTCAAATTGTAAAGTGTGATAACCGCTTTACGTTTAACCGGTGGATTATGTACGTAAGTAACGAGACGTGCTTCATGTGTATCACAGATCTCTAGTTCGATCTCTAAAATCTCTTCTAATGTATTTTCATTAGCTCTGCTCCGCGTTTTCGTCGTCTAAAGTAAAGTAAACTCTCATTTTACTCTGATAACTCCAGTTTTCACATTACATTCTACTTGTGAGTTCAGTTTGCGCATTTGTATAGTGTACATCTACCTAACTTAATCTTTGAGATGTCAAACGGTCTTTCTGTTTAGAATATTTTAACTAACCCAAATAGTAAAATAGTTTATCATTATCCTATGAATTGTTATTTATTTATTTAGGTATTTTAAAATTGCCAACTGCATAGGTAGGTATAAACTTATCGTAATCGTAAACTAAGTACCTACATCTGGTACAATGATTTTATCAACATTCATAATGAAATTATTATTTCATTTCACTATAGTCATTCAGATGTCTATTTCAGGAATCTCTACTTATAAATGTTGAATTGGTGATATTTTTTGACAAGGTAAAATTATAAAATATTAAATTAATTTGTGTTTTTTTTTCTTACAGTCATATCACAAGAACGGCCAGCTGGCTACCACCCGCTGAGAGCTGGCCCAGCGCTAGAGATGGCAGCAGCAGCAGTACCCAGGTGGACATCGAAGAAGAAGATTTGCCTTATGGCTGGGAACATGCTTTGGACAGCAAAGGAAAATCGTACTACATCAAGTAAGTTCCTAATGACAGGCAGGCTGACAAAAGACGTTTCACTATTATCGGTTTTATAATTTTATAGTCACACTAGCTGACTCGGCAAACGTTGTTTTGCCAAAAAAAATTTTTTGGGGTGGACTACCCTTAACAGTTAGGGGTATGGAAAATAAATGTTTGCCGATTCTCAGACCTACCCGATAAGCACACAAAATTTCATCAAAATCGATCCAGCCGTTTCGGAGGAGTTTGGCAACAAAGACCGCGACACGAGAATTTTATATATTAGAGCTATTTTTGTATTGAAATTTTTTTTTTACAAAAACAGGGCTCTACATATTTGTACAAAATAATGTAGAACGAAGTCTAGGTATAGTGGATGCCCTCGTAAACAATAATGATTGTACTTGAGAGGGCTCGTCGCCTATGCTTTCTTCTACTTAAGATTAAAGATATTAATTTTTTTGAAATGCAAATAAAAAACACATAGCGCCTATATCTTATTATTTTGTATATATTTATTTATTAAAATAAATAAGTAAATAAATTTATTTACTTACTTTCTTTTATAGCAATATTTAACATTTACTGCAGCTTTCCTTCATTAAATGCATAACTTCGGTATTTGTGAACTTAAAAATCTCAAGTTTTTAAACCCTCTTTGATATATATATATATCTACACAATTGGCTTTTCCTTGTATACAATTATTCGTGAGTACAAAATCTATCGTTAAAATGGAGCTGTTATAACCATTTATGAGTTATGACAGGTTAAATTGTTTATATATAAAAAAGAAAGAACTTTTAAAAGTATTTTCATGTTTCCACAGTCATGTAAATAAAACGACTACTTACGTGGCGCCAGAAGGCTGTTCTTGCGAGTCCCCTCCTGCTCCAAGAGATGTGGTGTTGGAGAGAGATACCGACCTCGGTTTTGGATTCGTTGCTGGCTCCGAGAAACCAGTTCTAGTCCGTTTCGTTACCGACAATTCGCCAAGTGTTGGAAAGGTGAGTGATATTTTCAAAAGGGTTGTCGCTAAAAATATAATGTTTCATGAGATTTAAACAAAATAAGGACTGGACGGTACATTTGCTGACAAGTGGCTACCGTCGCCTTTAACACAAGTCAAAGTAACTATGTGCTGAACTAAACGCACTGTCCATCTTATGCCAAAGCATTAGGAAAAGGGAGATATGCAAGCGAATCTATGTAAGCTAACTAAGTTATAATTAAGTTGTTTGTTTTCCCAAATAAAATAAAATAAAATAAAATAATTTATAATGGGCAGGACTTCCAGGACATATACATATAACATATAATTTAGATATAATTTTGTATATAACCATTGTTGTGTATTTTTAAAGGAAAATTGGTGTGACCACAAATAATTCGTGGGTTTATAAATTTACAAACAAAACATAGGCTACGTGATAAATCAACTGTGGGCGGAGAACAAAACAAAAGGGGTTAATCCTTTAAATTTTATTAATGACTTCATTTATTCCAGCATAAATTAAAAGCAAGATTCCAGGTAAATTGTGTGTTCATGAAAACCTAATCAAAGAAAATTATTTTAGAGATTCGTGGAATGTTTCTTTAGGTATTAAAATAATATAGAAATAAATAGATAAAACCTTTTTACTTTTTAAATAACTTTTTATAATTATAAGTCAAGTTTTGTAAAAGATTATTCCTCTCATTAGAGGAACGAGTCAATAATATTAAAATCTTATTGATTCTTTATATTAAAATTAAAATTAAATCCGTAAAATAACAGCAGGCGTGCTGTTCTGTTTCGGTGAGTGAGTAAGGGACGCCCTGCCGACCTTTTCCTTTCACAGAGCCCATTTTTCTATCTGTCCCCAATCTTTTGTCCTCAATCCTGACGGGATGCTACAGGGTGAGCCCATACTCCTATCCCCTAGATTATCCCTTAGATCCGACCTATGAATTTCGGTAGCACACTTTATACGAATAGCAGCAGGTATATTAAAAAAGATGGAACGTCATTTACCTATATTTCTAGGTACCAATTTTGGTACTTTCTAATGATTCAAAATGTAACGATTTCAGTTGGAGCCAGGCGATCAAATATTATGCGTGAACGGCGAAGACGTAAGCTTGGCAGCAAGAGAACACGTCATATCAGCAGTGAGAGCTTGCACCGATCGGGTGACGTTAAGAGTATGCCAACCAGCTCGAACCGGTAATCCAGCTCGAAGGTCGGCGCTACTCTCAGCTGCCAAGCGAGCCAGGCTAAGGGCGAGGCCACCGAAGGTCAGGTTCGCTGATTCGGTGCAACTGAACGGAGCCCCCATGTATCCAGTAAGTTCATTCCTTTGTAAAAATCCTTATAATCTCGCTAGCGAGAGCAGTTATTATTATACTCATACTAGGCCACCAGGGCATTTTTTCTCCCAGCAGTACCGCTTGCAGATTAAAAACCTTTTGCTTCTACCATTTAAGGTTGACACCACACTTTAACCCCCTTGGGTGACTTATATTTATAGGTACAGTGATGAATTCAAAGTTGCTTCTAGCTTTTGAGTCGCAAGAACAAAGTTAATTTATTTGCTACGCTTTTCATGTCTGAATACATGAATATCAGCGGATATGTGTGGAGCAGGTCCAATTTGCGAGAGCTTTGTCACACCTGCCACACGACTCGCGTCAGCTTCAGCATTCATTCTTTGGGGAATATTCGTATACGTACGCCTTACACATATTTTTACATAAATTTTTATTTTTTGTATACATTTTTTTGTATCACATGCGGCGTTTATTACAATACGAATTGATATTTAATTATATTTCTTATAACTCTTATAAGTACAGAAATTATTGGACTTATAAGCGGATAAAAGAATCCTTCTTAGGAGATCTAATTTCTAGGAACTTTAATATTAATCCTTAATTAATTAAAATCGGTTTACAAACTAACAAGATAAACCGTAGTTCATTTAATTTTCAAGTATTATATTAATCTCTTCCCACTTTGACCTTTGATATACCAACCTTTGATAATAACCTGATAATTTTCACAAAAAAATTAGATCTTAAATTTAAAAAAAAATTTTTTTTTTCTATTTTTCAGCCGTCTGCGTTCTCCCTAGGCGATCTGTGTTTACCGCCGATGGCGAACGTCCTAAAAGTGTTCCTAGAGAATGGTCAGACGAAGTCATTCAAGTACGACGCCACCACTACTGTTGCCGACGTCGTCACCAGTCTTCGGGACAAGCTCTGCATCACGGCTGAGGAGCACTTCAGTCTGGTTGTAGAACATGTTAAGAGTGTAAGAAGGAATAAACTCACCTTATTGGATCCTAAAGAATCATTGGCGAGGGTGAGTTCTATTTTCTCATCTGCTTTTTTATTTTATTTAAAGATTGGTAGTTCAATGTTAATACAGTTATTTTTTTAACTATGTACGAGTACCTTAGTAATGCTAAAGTTGAAAACGACTATTATTTTTTGCGAAACAACTGGCTGAAATGTAATGTATACTCAATTTTTTTTAGAACTTGTCGACAATGTAAACAAACACTTTAGTCTTTATTTCTCCATGCACTATCACACTAGACGACCAATTTTGATTACCTTCATAAAGTATTAACTTTCTTATTATTCTTAACTCAATCACAAGAAAATATATTCATTAAAACTAAATAATTTCACTAAAAACTGAAATTCTATATTCTGAAATTCTGATAATTCGTACAATTCAAATAAAGAAAATTAATCGTTCAATTTTTTCATTTAAAAGTTTTCAATAGTTCCCATCACTAGTTTTCTTAATCCAACCATTGACAAAGCCAATATGGCGGATTGTTTATGGACAAGTCTAAAAAGAGTATAGTAAGATATTTTTGGAATCAACTCATTGAGCCCTTTCATTTGATAAATGATACCCTACTCGATGTGTGTGAAGAAAAATTTTTTTTCATGAAAAATTGATGTCTACTGGAAAATGTACCAGGTGACTGGTATCAACCCAAATGTAAAATATGTACTTAGGTACTAAGACTCACTATTCCTGAAAAAAAAAACTCCATACGCGAATTTCCCCACAAGACTACAGTCTGATCCAGGTCCAAAAAAAAAACAGTCTTAATTTTTCGCTAGCCAGACTTCAATTAGTAAGTAAATTAATATTAGCCAATTATTCCTCTAATGTTGAATCTTTTTTACAAATACATACTTTACTCTCGAACAGACAAAATAAAATGAGTAAGTATGCCACAGAAGAATTTGGTTAACAATTGCAGATAGCTGCTCGTCCCGGTTCGCATAAGATGCGGTGCCTGTTCCGAGTGGTGTTCATGCCGACGTCGGCCGCTGAGCTGGCGCAGCGTGATCTGGCCGCGCTGGACTACCTGTACCTGCAGTGCTGCAACGACGTGGCCCAGGAACGCTTCGCGCCCGAGCTGCAGCCGGACGTCGCCTTGCGCCTGGCCGCCTTGCACATGCACCAGCACGCCTTGGCCAACAACATGTCGCCGGCCAAGCTCACTGTCAAGGGTGTCGAGTCAGTACACTTCGATAATTATACACTTACAACTTATCAGAACTACAATTCCAACAATAATATGTGCGGACACACGATAAGGGTCAATTTATACTAGCGCAGAGTCGAAACGTCAAATTCTTCACAACTAAAGCGAAGCTGTACGAGCGAATGCGCGCGTATTCGCGAGAATGCGCACGCGTCTTTTTAAATCTCAGAAGTAATACGCTATGGAGATAAGGTTGAATTTGTTATGTTAAGTTTTGGATTGACGCTTCGAGTCAGCGCTAGTATAAATTGACCCTTAGGATATTTTATAAAAAAGACGTCCGGAGGTATGTAAGAGGCATACTGTCAGTATGCCTCCGGTATACAGATATATACATATATATCTGTACGCCACCAATTTATCAATCAAGTACATTATTTGCATATTATTGCAGTACCGTTCTATATATTTAATCGTTACAAGAATTATTTATTCTATAGAGCCTGGAACAAGGACCACCAACTTCATATAATTAAGTTCTGATTTTACGTTTCATAAACTTTTAACTTAATAATTTTTTAAAAATACATCTTTAGTATATCGAAAAACTGCAATTTAACTCAAGTTTTAAAGTAGTAGTAACTGATATCCTATTATTTTTTTCAGAAGAGAGTTCGGCTTGGAGAGGTTTGTCCCGAGCGGTCTCCTGGAGAGCATGAAGCGGAAGGAGCTGAGACGACTCATCGCTCACTTCCTCAAACTGAATTCACAAATGACCGGGAGTCAGAGGCAATTAACTCAGCTGCAGGTGATTTATTTGCATTATCCATTTACAGGTTATTGCTACTTTCCCAAAATATATCTATAAATTTTCTACTAAAAGTTAAGCCGCCTCTACGGCTAATTTCAAAAACCCTGTGACTTATCTATGTTGGTAGGTAACGATTTTGTATTAAAAAAAATAACATAAATTGTATGAAAACTATGGTCAATAGCCCTTTAATGTGGGAATAATTTAACGGAGATACATGGTTTAGTTCAGATGCTGCAACTGTTTTACTGAAAATATTTAAAAAAATGGCAAACTTTCTTCCCGACTTCTAAGAGTAGTAGCTTAAGATTAAATTAACCTATAAACTTTGTCAAGAATTGGGCTGTTAAATGCAAGAAAAACTTATACAATATGATTGCTAGTTCCAGAAATTTGCGCGTTTAGACAAATTTTTCCGGTTAAATTTAATAATTGTGTTAGGTCTTGTTGGGGTTGAGAGAAAGATACTAGTTCTTTAGATGGCGCGTCCAACGCCTCTCGTGTATACCGCTGGGAGGGCTAAAACTGCTGTCGCTACAGTTGTTTCTCTTAGTATTGTAGTATATAATATAAGGTGTTTCAGGCTAAACTGCACTACTTGGACATAGTGGGCGGTCTCCCCAGCTACGGAGCCAAATGCTTCAGCAGCAGTCGGCCGGAGCGAGTGCTGCTCGTCTCACCAAGATTCGGCCTCAGTCAGATCGTCGGCAGGAACAATGCAGTGGTTGTTATAATTATTATTGAACACTATTTAGCCCCCTTGGTCGAGTGGTATAAGGCTCATTCTCAGCCGAGATTCGATTCCCGGCAGGGCCAACTGTGGGAATTAACTTTTCCAGAGTTGGTTCTGGTCTGCATCTGACAAGTAGTGGCAAGTAGGTACTGAAAGTCTTTTTGGCAGCTCGTTTGGCGGCAGTAACCAACCCCATGTAGTGATTGCCTTCTTTTTTTAATAAAAAGCGTCCTTTTTCTCGCTGACTGTATCATTTTTTCAAAATCTTTGAATGCCGATCGGAATAATTATTAAAATTATGGATAGCCCCCTAAATGTGTTTTGTTTTAGCTATAATGGTTTAGGTAGACTGTATACTATGATATTTACCTAACATTTGATAACAGCAGTTATTTTGACATGACAGCCGCAGTCGATAGCGTCGCTGGACGAGGTGGAAGGCATAAGGGTGAAGAGGGAGTCGGGGAGTGCTGGGGGTGCTGACGTGGCAGTGTTCCTGCACCGCGACCGCGTACTCGCCCTTCTCATGGACGAACGGGACGCCGCTGAGATGCCGCTCGTCATTGCGGGGTAACTTCCTTTATATCTCGTAAAGCTGCGATCATAAAACTAGCGGAGCGGGGTGAGCGGACAGAGATCAAACAGATGTATGGAACTTAAGCTTGGTGGTTTCATAAACGGCGGTGCACGGTGGCGGAAGACACAGTGCCAGTGAGCGTGACTCGCTCGCCGTGCTCCGCTCCGATTTTTCCGTAACCGCAGTCTAACTGTGGCAACGCTTTTGTTTTTCCATTCCCCCATTTGTTCCTTGTTTTATCTTGTTCACTCTCTAAATTTGTTTCTGATTTTTTTATTCTATTATAAGTTGGTGCCCGCGATCTATCATTTATTTTTCATCGCTCGTTAAATTTTACATCCTTTAGCCTATTAAATCGGCTTTTTAAATCGGATGAGTAATTTCGAACATTACCTGCAACATACAAACAAATATACAATCATTACATGACTACACTTACCTGGCAAGTTCACCAGGGTACACCCTGGTTACGGCCACTTGTTTAGTGTCCATAGTTCACCCAATAGGTGGTCTATTGATTGTACATTTCTATAATATTAGTATAGATAAATAAATACACAACGTCCTATAGGCCTTTGGTTTGTTTGAGTCACTAGTTCGTTTTACTTGTAATTTCAAGATAGTGCAACTCGTATATCAAATAAAAAGAATTCTAATTTACCTAATGACTAAATTTGTCTTTTACAGCTATTATCGGTTAGCTACTGGTAAAGAGCTGAACGTGGAGCAAGAACGGGAACCAATCACAGATGACATAGGTAACTAACTAATTAATTAGTCCATAACACTAACATTCAAATATCTGAATTGAAGAGCCTTTCTTTTTACAAAATTGCACTTAGCATAACATTATATCAATTGTATACAACTAATTAAAAGGACGCTTCCATTTCGTACTGCTCAAATCAAAAAGATTCCAAGTAACTTATTTTTATATCGCGTTATCGACATGCTTTCTGCTCTCAAACTTTCCAGATTAGATCTACTCAGTCTAAGATTTGAAGCATCTAAAATTAGATAAGTTTGAAAAAAGAATGAGAATATGAACATTAAAAAAATTAAATCTATAGAATGTTAAAATGTATCTTTTGGTTAAATAAATGCGTCTATTTTTCAGCACCCCCGTATCTATCTCAACACAACGTCGTGCCCGCAAAGTGGAGTTATTTGCACAGCGACGATCCCGTCATCTTAACTAAAAAACATTACGCCATATTCAGTATGCCCCCGCCTTATCACTCTACGCCAGACCAGTCCAAGTCTAGTCTAGACTCTAACATGAATTCTAGCTTTGCGAATAGAAATCACAGCAACAACTCGAGTCCGTTGGTGGGCTACGAGACTAAGCCGGGACTGTTGGGTCACGACATCCATTTCGAGAAATGTAAAAAGGGCGACACTTTCAAATTATTCGATCCGAATGACGCTTGTTATTTGGACGACGGAATGGGTTTCGATTTACAAAGTGTTCTGTCAATGGAATTGCTCGAGAACTCGAGCAACCCTCGATTGGTCGAGGCTCGAAACGAAGAAGTGCTCAAGAGAGTGGCGGAGATGCAAAGACTAGTTGAAAACTCCGAACAGTATTTGACTGAAAACTGTGATGTATACAATGAGGATGTTTTTAATGATTGTATGTTGAGGGACGAATTAGTCGGTAAGGAAACGTGTGTAGATCATTTGGAAAGTGATACTGAATCTAACAATAGTAGAATGTCGGCAGCAGACGATGCGCCTGGTATATTAAAACACAGCGATTCCCTCTTGTTGTTGACTGAGACAATAAATCAAGGTTTGAACGGTTTAAGTGTATCCGAAACTGAGGGATGTGATCTAACTAGACGTCAGTCGCAAGGTTTAAGCGCTATTCTCAACAATTGTGGTTTGACTGATGCTCTCATGTCACTTAGTAATGATATGTCACTTTCGGAGAGCGATAACGATTCGTTGTATACGCCGACTAACAGTCCGATTAGAAAACATAACAATAAACCCGCAATCAAAGCTTTCAGAACTAGCTTCGGTTTGCACAGTCCCGATGGTGCATCGGAGAACAAAGAGCCAAATTTAAAAGAGTATCTTAAACAACTGAGAGAGAAAAGCAGTAGAGACGAAACTAGAAACCCCGACCTACCTTTTTATTACCACGAAAGTATTATAGATAACGACGCCGAGCTTATAGATTTAACGTTGATACCTCCCCCGCAAACTCCAGACGAATTAGATTGTGCCACTCAAGTGCCTCAAATGTTGCCTATCGTGCCGCCCTCTTTTGCAGACGATAAGGTGAACTCACAGGAGAATATAAGTAAGCCTAAAACGGAATTTGACGAATTTATTGCTAACGTGACGATACAACCGCCTACAGTCAAAGTCACTCCAGCTATAGAGTTGACGCCGGAAGAAATAATGTCGTATATTATCCCACCGCCGCCACCGGGTTCTAATACGTCGACTCTGGACAGGGAACCCGTTAGCTACGTTAATCAGAGCCAAATTCTGGAAGCGAAATGCAGTCAGAAAGATAGTGTATTGAAACCTACTAACGGCGAGGTCGTAAAAGGTACCTTAAGCGTCAGTGAGATCAGAAACATGTTCGCTGCAAAAAGTTTGAGCGAGGCCAGAAATAGCTTACTTTTGAAAGAAAAGCTCAAATCGCAGAACCAAACAAAAACAGAATCGCCTAAGGGTAAAAGAAAAAGCTTATCCGGAGACAAGCAAGCCAACGGTAACGCTCACGTTATAGAATATCCGACAGTGGAAAGAAAGGGCATGTTCTCATGTTGTAGTAAGGATAAGAATAAGGTCGAAGATGCCGAAGACGAGACTGATAAGTTGGAAAATAAGGTAGAAAAATCGGACTCTATGCCTGATGTGTGTGAAATCCGACCACCTCCCAGAAGAAAAAGCCACGAGAGCACGAAGCCACCCGAACGACCCCCAAAAGCCGCACCGACCCCCGCACCGAGGCCTCGCTCCAACTCGTTCACTTGTCCCAACAACGAGCTGAGCGTCGTCGAGATTCCCACCAATCACTTTAGCACTTTAAACAATAGAAAGTTAAACTACAAAGTGGTCTGTGAAATGAACGAGCAGAGCATGCAAAGTCCACCTCGACTGCCGCCTCGAGTCGAGACCAAAGTCCTATCCCCGCCCCCGCCACTTTTACTGCCCCCGAAAAAGCCTCCCCTCCCGCCGGTACCGAGCGTCGAGGTTCTCCGCATGAAGAACGCCCAGAAACTGAATCAGTCGCCCCTCCGAGAGCAGAGGCTCGCCAGCATCGGCTCTCCGCACTTTCAACGAAATCTTAATACTTACAGAAATCTCGAGAACGAGAGTAGGCTGACGGAGGAGGAGAGCCCTGGCGCGAGAGCCTCGCAGCAGTACGGCTCGATGACGCTCCAACACAGACACGTGAGGTCTAACTCCGAAACGAAGAACGCAATATTGAAAAATAACGAAATGTCCACCGTGTTATCTCTCTGTTCGCCCCAAATGAACAGACGGTTTAGCAACCGACCGGACATCCTCAACGGCGCTCCCGGCGGCGACCAGAGGCTTTTGTTCAGTCCCACTTTGGGCGAGCGTAAAGGTTCCTTACGCGAGAGCGCGAGTCCGTCTCCGAAGGTTCAGAACCACGTCAGGTTCAAGGAGGACGTCGTGGACGACATCCCGACGCCTCCGTCTCCGCCCTCGCTCAAATTCCCGGAGCTGCAACCCGGGAACAATGGCCATATATCAATAGAAAACCTGTTGTGCAAGACGGAGGTCGCCGTGGACGGCTTGCTGCAGCGACTGCATCAGGTCGCTCAGAAATGCTCACATCAGCACGCCCACGGCGGTGGCGAGGATATAGATGAGGTCAAATTTCAGGTTAGTTATTTCTTGTTTAGTGTAACTTTCTTGTAAAAATGTATTATCTTAAATGTTGTTTCCGTCGTGTTGCAGCGCGCACGCAGCGAGCTGACGTCGTGCGCAGTGTCGCTGGTGGGGCGATCTAGAACATTGGTCGGGGCGCTTGGGGCGACTTCTCCCTCCCCCACTGCCCCCAATGCCCCCAATGCCCCCAACGCCCCCACTGCTGCCGCTGCGCTCGCCGACTGCCTCACGCCTCTGCGCACACTTGCCGATCTGGCACAGGTACGATAACTAAAACACTTCTTCTTTAAACAAAACATCATCTTAATTCATACGATATTATTAAGAAATCAATCAGGCAGTGTATATTATATTGCACGAATTAAAAAGTTACGTTTGGTCACAGGCTCTGGGACGCCACACGTCGTCGCCGTTGCAGACGCGCAACTTAGTGCTGCGAGTGCACGACGTGACGGCCGCCTTCAAGGAGTTGGCCGGCGCCGAGATGGCCAACATCATCCGCGAGCACCACCGCAAGAGGGCGCTCGACTCCACCCTCGAGGGCCAATTGGCCCTGCGCGCCGAATGTTTGGCCAACGTTTTGGCCACGCTGCTCAGGAGCCTTAGGGTGTTCTCTCCTTGAACGACTACTTTTCCTTTTTAGACTCGTAACCGTTACTAAAAACAGACCAAATAAAATTAGCAATCGAACTTTTCTTTATCGTCATAGAAGTTGTGTTAAATTTTAGTTTTAGTAAATTTTAACATTCGTTAACGTACGTATTTGTTGATGTAAGTGGATTTTACATATTTTTCAAGTAGATATTGCGAGGAAGTGTTTTAGATTATTTTGTTTTACAGATTATTCAGACAAAGTTCGTTGGGCTCGCTCTCTACAAATTTGTTTTATTAACCTTTTATTAAGAAAACAACGTAAAGTTTTCAACGAATATTTATGATATTCTTTAATTGAAACGCCACAACAGCTTCATTGAAAGTTCTGTTCTGTTGACTTAACACATGGCCATGAACTATCTGTAATTTCTATTTGAAAAACGTAAAAAGAGATACATACATATATCCTTAGATGATTGTTACCATAGTAATATATTGATTTTTACACA
Organism: Synanthedon andrenaeformis; assembly: GCA_936446665.2. Lineage (NCBI taxonomy): Eukaryota > Metazoa > Arthropoda > Insecta > Lepidoptera > Sesiidae > Synanthedon > Synanthedon andrenaeformis. The sequence continues at coordinate 768,040 of OW387786.2, read as the reverse complement.
TATCTAATTATACATATGAATGAGAAATATTGTAAATTTTCTATTGTTAAGGAAGCGTGATCGGATATAGGGTGTGACATTGTATATGTATTATATCTTTTAATGTCTAAAACTATATCTACCTAACCATATCTTGAATTGTAGATATACCTAATATAATAAAATTTCGTGTAATCAATCAATGTGTGAACAGATAGTAGTAAAATAAAGCGACATGCTTATTTAAAATTCAAAGTAGAACCATAGAGTAAATAATATGTAATGAACCAGTAAAGTACTATTTACTCTATGGTAGAACATAGTTTTGATTGTTTTGCCACAGTCTAATTAATGTAATCAATCTTTGTTATCTGTGATTAGATCAGTTCCTTCAAATTTTATATTGACTATGAATTTTACAATTTTTTTTCTCAATAATGTCGACTTAACTACACAGTTTTTAAGGACATTGTAATTGTTACATGAAATCTCTCAGCAATGTCGTTTAGTCTGTTGTGAATCTCGTTATTAATACGTTTGGCATAATGATATGTGATTTTCGTTATTTTGTAGTTAATAAGAGATACCGGTAAATGTCCAAATACGAATGGATAAATTAATTTCACAGTACACTCGCAAGCGGCGTTTCAAATCGGCACAAAAAAAGTTAATATTATCTGATGTCAATTTTTTTTTTTTAATATTATAACAGTAATTATAGTTTGACTAGTGAAAGATGAGACTGAAAATGCGTTAGAAATTCAAATAAATATTTATTAATTGTTTACACCGGTTGTGGTAACATAAAATATTTTTTTACGTGATAATTTTTAATTATTCTAATTAATCCAAATTTATTTCTTTTTTTTTTTTTTTCATTTTAAGTATAAATTGATAAGCTTACAATTTAATTTTTTTTTGTATTTTTGCAATCCTTTTAAATATATGCATCACCCCATTATTCAAATTTCCCATAAAATAATAGCATCGGTGTTAAAGTAGGTACATCACTGTGTATTTGTTGACAAGTTAAAAGTTATAAAAATCGCTAATTCTTACTAAAAAATGCAATGTCGCTTTTCAGTACTGTTTTCATGTTGATGTTGAGTTTACAAAATCAAAAAAAAAAAAATTTGACAAGCAACTACAGTGACAGTGACATTAGTGACAATGACATTAGAATGGGGTTACCAGCAATATCAAAATTATTCAGTCTCATATCTCATTAGCCAGACATTAATAATATGTGTTGTCATGCATGCCTTTTCGGTGTTGCCAGCCTTTATTTTTGTTTTATTAGAAAATTTAAAAAATATCATTTTTGGGTACACGCAATGTGCTGATATTAAATTGGTGCTATTTTTGAAAAAAAAAATGTGCGGAATTGTATTGTAGCGATCAGTTATGAATTATAAAGATTGTAATAATTTAATTTCGTTGTATTAATGCACCAGAGATTTGAATTTACGCCTTGTAGCTATTATGTTAAAGTTTAATTTGCAACGTTACGTTTTAAATAACCGAATAATCAATGCTTTTCCCACTCATAGAAATCCACGTTTGATTAATTTTAAAAGATATATTTCTTAGGAGTTTTAACATGTCAAAATAATATATTTTTTTTCTCCTACCTGCAAAGTACAATTTTTTTCGTTATCTTAATATTTTCACATCGACCAAAGACAATATTGTTACATGTATTTTTTACTTTTTTTTTTTTTTGTAAAAATGTGTTACACAAGGATTTTTTTATTTTCCCTTTAAGAGTTTTATTACAAAATACCCCATTTCGAAAAAGATACGCTCAATAATAGTTATAAATTTTATTTTTTTAACTTTCATAGCTTCATTTTATTGTTGTCAATCAATTGTTATATTGTTATACGTTTTTTACATTTGTCTAATTCTTATAAACAACCTTAACATGTTTCTTTATTCAAATAACTACTCATAAAATATAATACGTGTTTTAATTTTTAATTGGCAATAAAATATCTTTTTTTTAATGACTCCTACCTATATAAAAATATTAATATTGATTATAAAATAAAATAAATATATTAAAAAAAAATTGTATATATATATTCTGTTTTAACATGAAACTTGTATATCAATCATTTCAATTTGCTAGTTGATAAGCCAGACCAAAAATATTCATGCAAATAAGTATATTTCTGTTATTTTATTATGTTTTTAATTATTTCTGGTCTCCCTATGTATGATTTGTGTAATTTCCAATGCAGCACATTAGTTATTTGTTATATTATAAGTAATTTTGTTACCCAATCGTCTTATTTAAACATGTGTCGTATTTGCAATGGATATCAGTATAAACAAATCGACTACACATACACAAATGTATAATAATAGCATATTACACATTAAGCATAAAAAGCATAAAGCAAGTGAAATTACCTAATAACTGTAAACGAAATAATAACAATGTAATAATAATTATATACCCATTTATTTATTGTTCAAAATAACACGATGCAATGCATTTGATGTAATAAAATGGTGAAACCTATGGTTTTTTTTTAATTTTTTTTACCTATCTATCACTGCCTGACAGTACGATTAAAAGATGAATTTGGGGCCAAGTAAAATATTATATTTGGGAATAATAATAATAAAGAGGATAATAATAAATATCTTAACACATTACACACAGCACCATCTAGTTCCAAATTAAGCAACTAAAGCTTGTATTATGGATACCAGACAGTTGATATACTACATAGATTACTTTTTTTTTTGTAAATACATACATATTATAAATAAAAAACATACATGACTCGGGTACAAAGGTAAAATGTTACACATAAACATTTGCCCCTAGCGGGATTCGAACCCGCGACCGTTTGGTTAACAGCTAGGGTTACTAACCACTAGACCAAACGTGTCGTCAAAAGTGTAGGGAATATCTACATGGTTTCGCATACAGAATTTAAACTATAAAAATCTGCTGTAATATAAAAAAAGAACAAAGGTCTCAGAAGTCAAGGGCCAACTTTAGAAATGAACTTTTCAAAGTTGGCAAGTTCAAGTTGGGGAGCGATGGCAGTGGACTGACCATCCACTTATAGAACACCACCGTGAAATAATAAGCATGTCTGCTGTTGTGTTTCGGTGAGTGAGTAGATGTTAGAGTTCATTTCCCTATTCATTCCTAACCCTCTATCCTTAAGGACGTTCCCAAGCAAATCAGTTTTCTTAAAATCCTTTAGAAACTTTGAATACACAGCTATAAGTGTCCTTTATACGTAGATTTTTTTTATAGTCCTTACGGTACTAAATTTATAAATATTAACGATTAAAGTTTACATATTTAACATGTGAACCCTATCCCGACCTACGCTGAAGCGAAAGTTTTATTTAATAACAATAGTTATTTTCTTATAGTTTTTAAAAAAAAACTGAGAATCGTTAATTGAAGATGTAACAAATATGTTTCTATAAAAATAAAACAAGCGGGATTCGTTTTGTTATAAAAAATGTAAAAAGTTTTTCTACCAGTTTTTTTTTAACGAGCCTTTGGTAGGTTCATGTTTGTCTCTAACGTTTTTGAAGTTGAGCACGACTGCTCCTTGAGAACGTTCCCTACTCAGGGAACTACTGTGTTCAGTAGGCCGTCAGCCTGTCTGACGACAAATACATAAAAAATAATCCTAACTAGGTATGTATAAGGTTTGATAATCCAAAAAGTATTCATTTATTACATTGGGTAGAAATCCCACATAACCCTATATGCATTTAAATTAGGGTATCTATTAAAGATTTTTTCCTCATAAAAAAATTAACATATATTTTTATTTAGTATTTTTATGTTTTTAGCTAATTGAATAAGGTCTTTAATTTTGTGCATAATATGTGAAAATTTAAAAATTAAAGTTTACATTGATGTAGGTAAGAAAATGGGCTGCCATAATTATTTGTAGACTTTTTTAACGCCTTGCTAATCCACTATAAGCTATAAAAGGCTATAAGCGAATAACTTTTTCATACAGAGAAGAGATATTTTATATCAAGAATTAATTCATGTAGGTACTATACAACATTACAATCAACACAATATAACTTAAGATACGTTTGTTAATAGCGGGCATTGAAGTAGGCGACATAAACGCAGTATAGTTTTCACACGATCACTTACGACCGGTTTTCGTTTGTAGCATATAGAATGGGTACCTACTTCTACTTCTAGTATTATATAGGTACTTATACAAATATACTGCTATACATTTTTTCAAACAAAGGTTCCGTCACAGCTCCAATAGAAGATCACAATTTCCTTGACCAGTAGTCAAGACACGACAGAAAAAACTAAATCTAAAAATCAACAATTTATTTTTAGTTTTTCTTACTGATCCCTCGAGAACATTACTTTTTTTTGGTGAAAAGTACCTCATATCTTACTGTATACCCCTAAGAACGTGTTAAGGCGTAGTTAATACGTGAAAACGTAACAAACAAACAAACTCCCTTTCACATTTATAATATTAGTAGCGGTGGTAACACAGGGGCCCTAGCCAAGAACCAAACCAATACAAACGTTTCGTTGCGTTCTTACGAAACGAAAGAAATAAAGCCCGGTGATTGGTTGTTGTAACGCCCACATAAAATTTTGACCAATCACCGGGCTTTATTTCTTTCGTTTCGTAAGAACGCAACGAAACGTTTGTATTGGTTTGGTTCATGACTAGGGCCCTGCGCGGGGCCTAGAGATATGGCATATTATAACAAACAACCGTGTCACTAATTACGCACCCTCATGTACAAATATATCGTAGCACACATTGACAACCGACCCGGCGTACCCACCTGATTTAGATAGGTATAATGAATGTATCTGTTATGTAAAGTTTATATTTTGTTTTCTTCATTTGACTTGGTATGTAAGAAATAAAATGTCGAAACAGGTGATTGAATTGTCGAGCTAGACAATTCCGAAGGCACGCTCTATTCTTTAGCGATGCCATATCTCTAGCGGGGCCGCGCGCATTTCCGAAGATCTGTGGGTGGCAGTAACTCAGTACCAGGTCTGACTTTACTGGGCTTTAGTTGCCCTTAGAATTGGATCAATCTACTGGGTTCGTGTATATGTGATTTATGTCAGACCTATTGCTTCGTTCATGCTGTTCATGCTTTTGTCTACGGACTTCCTCTTGTCTCTGGTTCGACCTACTCCAGAGTGGAATGCTACCTGGGTTGGTTCATGTAAATAAATTAGTTCCGTGACTTCGCACTTGCTACGGCTTAATTAATTCATTAAAAAAAAACTGAAATTTTGTACTATATAAAAGAAATATATATACTTTTCTACCTGGTTTACAGTTAGCGTGGCTGTCTGATTTATTTGATTAATAAAAAGATGAATTTCACAGTGAGAGTGTGGCCTCCCAAAGCGTCCAGAGAAGTGGCGACGACACGTTACCTCCAGTTTACCACCTGCACATCTGCACATCGCGACATGTTTACGATAGCACTATTTCAATATATAAAACGTTTTTGCGTCGTAAAATGCCCACAGAACCCCGAGTAACTTGTTTCAATTGCAATAGGCTTCAAAGCAAAAAGATGCACACGAGTGGCTAGAACATTTTAGGGCGACGCTACACAGCTAGCCTTTAGCTCTAAGAAGCTGTAGATATTAAGCCATCTTGCCTTTAAGATAAGTTAAGTTCAATATTCTGTTAGTATAAAATAATGCTCAGCAAGTTATTATAAAATGTTCGTTTAAAAATTCTTTATCAAGGTTCAACTACATGTGTAGCTTATGAACCAAGGCTAAGGCTAACAACTAAGGCCTTCATCCGTGGCTTTTCTTGTGTTATAAGCGACGGTAGCCACCTTTAAGTGGACCGTCAACCTGTCTGACCATCGTAACATAATAAAACAAGTAAAATGACTTAGTTATATACTTAGTCTTATTCTATACTTAGATAAGTCCATGCAATTATCTTTATAGTCTGTACTATAAAGCTATCGCTAAATACCTATAGCTTGCAGTGTGCGATGCTCTTTATTAGGGGAATCATAGTATCAATGTTTACAAATATGGCGAGCATCAAGGGTTATCGAACTATACTTTTTATTTTATCCATTTTTGTCTCATTGTTATACAATAACAAAAAGATGTGGTTGATGTCAATAAATATAGGCACCTATTTCAATATAGTGGCAACACGATACACTATTTTTCAAACCTTTTTGCACTGTGGAATATATGAATACACAGGTAGGCATAGGAATATGTCGCCATCATTTGTATGAGGGTGGTTATTGACTGCAAAACGCATAGTATACCTACAGTACCGCTACTATATGTTTTTTTAAAGACGTCATTTTACTTAATCGAAACACTAAAAAATGAAAATTTAATATACACTGTATTAAAATATACACAAGACTTTGTACCACACCGGAGAGGTTTGGCTCCATCGCCCGATACTTTATTTCTTGTAGTATACTTAGTTATATTATTACACACACATCACTTCGATACGAAATCCGTTATATTTCGTTTCGTAATTTCAGGAAGTTACGAAGTTCATATCAATTTTATATGAAAAAAGGTCGACAGGCAGTCTTTAGGTTCACTTGATAAGTAGGTGGCTACTCGCTAGGTGGTTTTTTTTTATTAGAGAAGAGTTTGCTCTTAGCCAACATTCAGCTGTGTAGCGAAGATGAGGCCTATGATGGAGCGAGCTCACCCAGAAGATGCCTATTCACTCGATCTTTGAAAAGATTTGGGTTATATGAGCTCGGAAACACAGACGCCGGAAATCAGTTTCAAAACTTGGCTTGGCTATCTCGGTTTAGTGCTTGATGGTCGCTTATAACGCTATAAATTTTGCAAGTGCAATATTACTCACTAACTCATTGAAACGCAACAGCACATGTGCTGTCATTTCACGGTGCAATAGCCCTGCCACTTAAGCATTCAAACTATAGGTCATTTATTTAATTAAAACCTTTGCTAGTTTAGTTAGCACCTTAACCTGTTGTCGCGTATTTTTTTCTGAAAAGCCATCCGCTGTGCTGTTAACGGAGACATGTTTGCTAACGACTCGAAAATACCTGTTTTGGTATCCGATCATAATTCTATCGGAATATTATAAGTTGTGTAGCTAAGTTACTGGCGATATTCGCATAATTCGAAAACGCCCTGAGGCCAGTCGCAAGCGCAACTCCGTAGAGTTATTGCTACAGTTAAGTATAACGCAGTTAGATGCTGGTGCTATGCTGGCCACTTATTAAAGGGACAAGTTAAAACATGTGTCAACTTTGTTTGAAATATTGCTGAAAGGAATGTAGCTAAGTTGCGACTTACACTTTACTTAATTTATGTAAGGAATCAATGCCTTATCCATTCCTTTATCAATGCCTTATCCTTTATCATATGACGAAAGATAAGGTGACAGAGCGAACTTGTATCGATAGCAACCTTCGATCTAGTGGACCGTCAGCTTGATTGACGACCTTTACTTTTAGAGTAAATTTCGAGTCGCTAAAGTTAGAATTTAACACAACAATATTATTTATAAAACGAATGATATCTTTCAATATATTTACTAAAATTATATAACCAATCGGAAAAATAAAATAAAAATATTATTTTCTTTGCCACATGGGCAAATTCATTCACATAGGACATAGGTAGAGTCAGCACCAAACAACTATTGACCTCTAAAGTTGTCGCAAGTTGCGTCGCAATAGCTAATAATTGATATAAACGGGAACGTGCGCTTGACGACACGTTTGGTCTAGTGGCTAGTAACCCTAGCTGTTAACCAAACTGTCGCTGGTTCGAATCCCGCTAGGGGAGAATGTTTTGGAACTAGATGGTACTGTGTGGAATGTGTATTTATTTATGTATTTATAAAAACTGTACTTGCGCGCCGGAACTAACTTCAGAGGTCGATAGTTTTTTGACGCAGACTCTAATTTCCCATTTTCGTATACATGGGTAAACCGATTTTCCTCCCAATTTCAATTTAAATTAAGAACACTACCTACACCAAGTATTCACCATACTTAAAGCTAGTTAATGCTACTTAACATCGCATTTTACTCAAGAATTATGACGTCAGCTTTATGCATTTAATTATTCATTTGTGAAGTTTTTGTGACCACAAAAACAGAGTCAAGTGGAGTGTCCAATGGGTCATAACCCCTTCAGTTGCTAACGCCCTCCCCGTAATGTAAAGGTCACAAAGTGGCTCTATTAATTAAATAACTATTAACTTCTCAAATGTCAGTCGCGAACTGTGAACTGTGAATTAATTTAGTGCTGCGGTACAAGATATAAAATTGTACAATTTTTAATGTTACCGAGTTTTTTTATACAAAACCAGTACTTTTATTACTCTCTACTAGATTTTTTACTAGCTTGTGACTTTTCCTACCAGGTAAATTTAAATAGAGCCTTCTCCAGGCTTTAGAAATGGACTTTTCATAGGTTTCCTTGAATTGGTCTAGATCTGGCAAGTAGTGGTAGGCACACTGCATTTCTCAGTCATTTGGGTAGCCCGTCTGGCGGCAGTAACCACCATGTACAGAATCAGACAGCGGAATTCAGACCAGAGAAAAGTTCATTTCCAAAGTTCACCCTGCCGGGAATCGAACCCAGTACAGTCAAGCCACGATTTTGGCAAAACTTAAATATTACTGATATTAGTCACTTATATGACTTATAATTTTCATAATATTCTTATAATAAACATTCAGTATTACAAGATATGTATTCTAAATGTTATTGTTAATAGTTATTATTCAAATGGATAACAATGTTTATTTATTACTTTGAAGTAATATTTTAAATTAATCTATCTATAATATAAAAATGAATCCCTAAATGTGTTGCTAAGCGCAAAACTTGAGAACGGCTGGGCCGATTTTAATTCTGTCTTCACTCATGGATAGAGGGATAATCAGGGAAGATCCTTACGTAAAAAAAGTGCACCCCGGGCGAAGCCGGGAGCGGACCGCTAGTATTAAATAAAAGTAGGTAGTTATTAATTCCCTATACTCCCAGCAACATGCTCGCCCTCTGTGACACTATACATATTTTATTCTGCTATAATTTTTCTAATTAGAATTAATTTTACTGGTTTTATTAAAGTGAATGTGTTTACGGTTGAAGGAATGAATTAGTGTAACGATAACATGTCGATAGTTATATGGAAATTTTAAGTTTAGTGTGAATTTATAACTGGCTATCATGTTAATCATAGCGTCCAGTTAGTAGTGGCTGGGCACACTGAAGTCCTATATGGGCTGCCGGTCTGGCGGCAGTAACCATCCCCTCATATCAGAATATCACCGTGAAGTAAAAGTGAATGCTCCGTGAATAAAATCGTCCCTAATGCAGGAATTAAAGAAAATATATCTTGAGAGAGAATCTACGATTAAGCAAAGCAAATTAAGGTTAAGTTTCTTGGAGTGAACTATTTGTTAAATAGTATGAAATTTTTAACCCAAAGAAACACTCACTACGAATCTATCTGTGCGCTTCTTATTGCTCATTCGCGTAATTGTATTTAATTAAAAATAAATTGTTAATTAAAAAGCTCCCCAGCTCTTATAGTTGTCTCGTTTAAAAATGCACCTAGCCTCACCTAATCCAGTCTAAGCAACATATCTGAGCCGCATGACCGATGTCAATGAATCCCACTCATTTTATCGCTAACCACCAAGTCTTTATAGCGCATTCCTCGCAGAGTACAAGTTATACCTCGAGAATTATATAGAAAACCCGTGCAAAACTTGTTAAAGCGCGTTTCGCTGACTCGGAGACTTGGTGCGGTTTTTCTAGTCGTCAAGTGCAGTGTGCAGGAACGCGCTGGTTTGCGTTAGGCTATTAAGGGTTGTCGGGTTGGAAATTGTGGGGAACGCAGCCGGGAACGGAGCTTAGGAGTTTGCGAGTGCAATGTACCGCTCATGCAATCCAGGGACCGGTTTCTAATCGGCGTATTTCGCCGCGCCCGATCTGTTCGCTTGCGTGTCTTGGGAAAAAGTTAGAACAACTTACACTGAAAACTTTAAACCGGCCACCATTGTTTGTGAACACGCCGCACTCCTTGGTCCGAACTTTAGGACGAAGATTTCATTTCAATTATTGGTGAACAATAATCGAAAGCGCTAACAAGCTTTCAACCTTTCTTGTAAAATATAGACTAACACAGAAGTAAGCGATTTTTTTATAAGATGTACTTCGGAGAGTGTGCTCAGGAGCTGGATGAGCTCAAACCGCCTTCCCTTTTCTTCCATCGGACATACAGACGTACGGCTAGTTATCATCATCTTCTGGTCGAAATACCTCTTTTTCGGACCAAGCGTTTTAAAACATTCTTTATAATGCGCACTGCTAAGGTTTGGGACTCCCTTACGGCAAATCTTTTCAAAATTCGAGTGAACAGGCATCTTCTGGGTGAGCTCGGTCCATCTTAGACCTGATCTTTGCTACACAGCTGGTTGTTGGCCAAGAGCAAACCCATCTTTAATTAAAAAAAAAACAACAGAGTTATAACATTAATTTTGTAACATGAACTCCTCCTAAAACCGATTTAATTTTTTTTTTGTGTATGATCGATCACAGATATAAATTAATGGTAAGTCCAACAGTAAAAAAATATCCTACTTATATTGACAATGTAAAACAAAACAAAAATATACTTTTGATATTGCTTATAAAATAATGCAATTTACTGTATTAGAACACACTTTCATCAAAACTGAGAAATTAAAAAATGACCCATTTTTTATGGTAAACTCGATAGATGGGCTGACTGATGGTAGGTCGCCACTGTAGCCTATAAACACATAGGTGCTGTCCATAATTCAAGACCGCAACACAACAAAATAAATACTGTCATTCTTATGATGACGTTCGATTCTTACGTTATGATAAAATCTACAAAAAATACATACTAAGAAATTACATACTCAGTAATCCTATCCTTTGATAAGGGATTAGGAGATATTTAAATTGAAAGGCGAGTTATAATGTGTGCGCAAGCGCAGTGGTGTTGGTCAGTGTCGTGCACTTTCGCCAGCGACGAGCATTTCTCCTCAAGGACGCCGATGCCGAACCTGTCCCGCCAATTTCATAACCTGTACTCCCGCTTTTAATATCAACTCGCATTAAAAGGAACAAAGCCGGGATTGGAGCCACAAAATAAATGGACATTTTTGGAAAATATTTCTTGTCTGGACCAAAATTTGTACTTTTGCTTACTACTTATACTATTATAAAAACGCAAACTTAAAATAGGACCATAAATTGGTTGAATTAATTTTAAAGGAAAATAAAAGCACGTGTGCTGTTGTGTTTCCGTAGGCGAGTAAAGGATGTCATTAGAGTTATGTTAGAGGTTTAAATAAGGCAAATTGAGAATCGCTTCTTAGACATTTTTTTGAAATATAAAAAAGTAAACGAGTTTCCACTTTCCTTTACGTTAGGTGGCCATTCAAACACATAAATTAAAAAAAAACCTTAATGTGACCAAGCTACAAGCTACATAAGCTAGTTATTAGATTAATTATTAATTGCTAGCTAAACAAACTTAAATTTTTCTTTAATTTAATACTAAATGGTTTATTTCTAGTAATCTTAATTAAAGTGCCTTAATTAAGCTAGGTCCCCAGGTTGGGTAAATACCTCCTCCAAAGATGACCACTTCTCTCTAATTCAAACACATGCCTACAAAAAATTCATAGGAAATTGTTTTCTATTTATTTAAATATTTATTTCGCATACCTTGGCGATCTTTGCAACCTATATGTTCAAATCTATTTCGTTCACAAAATCTCTATATAAAATTCTCGAGTCGCGGTGTTTGTTGCCAAACTCCTCCGAAACGGCTGGTCCGATTTTGATGAAATTTTGTGTGCTTATCGGGTAGGTCTGAGAATCGGCCAACATCTATTTTCCATACCCCAAAAATTTTTTTTTGGCAAAACAACGTTTGCCGTGTCAGCTAGTTTATACTAAAATACATACATAAATTTAAGTATAAGCTAGTCAAATATTCGCAAACATGAAAAAAAGTCTGCAATCAATCCATCAACCATCAGGTTGCAAATCAAAACATTTCTCTCTTCAATCATGTTTCTACCTGAACCGTCACTAACACAAGAAATTGAGTCGCCTCCAATGCACAGGAGATATGATTAAAACTGCATAGTACCTCATCATAACTCCCTTAATCGGTTACTCCGAAAGCAGACTTTAAACCGTTGAGTTTAAGTTCAAATTCAAATAAATGGCAATGGAAGTTAGGTTATATAAGACTTGCAAAGTCGTCGAACAGCAACTGTAGTGAGGAGGGGCAAAAACTTCGCAGACTCCCGACGACATTCTTGCAATCCCGCCTTCCATGGGATGCATTAGGAATACCTACGTCTAAATGGCTTGTTAGAACCCAGCGTTCAAAACCGCGTGCTATATGAAGAGTAATTTGAAATTTAGATTTTATCCATTAAAAAAAAAAAACCATAAAACCACCGCTCCCAGCCGTATACGGGAATAAAGCCAGTTCGCGATAAAAATTATGCATTCGCATACAATTTTACTCTTAAGGACTCTTTAATTAGTTGAGTTTACTATAATAAGCGCATATGTAATAAGTTTTTGTGCTAAGTACTTTGTTACTTTCCAGAAAAAGAATAGTATTCAGAAATATTAACTTGTATTACAAACGATACTTATAAGTATAAAAAGTTATGACTTAAGGGATAAAAGTTTAACACGTCAAATACATAATTTGAAATTATTTAAAATAATAATTGTTATCTTTATTTGCGATTATTATGAGCAACAATTTACCAAAGATGTCATTTACCAATTTATTATTTAAACATTTACCGTTTACCAAAGATGTAATTAACTTTAATGTCCCTTCATGAATGACAAAATTAAATTCAATCTATAATAATTTCAATAAAGTTTGTAAGTAACTAATTATTATAATTTATCTTTAAAAAAATCGTCAATTAATTAATTTTATTTGAATTGAAAAAATATGTCAAAAAGCTGTTTCTTATAACTAGAGAAAGGTATTTTTTTCAATTATTACAAGTTTTTGTCAAATTGTATGACTTTCAGACAGAGTTGTACTTTCATGCTATTGCAAACAAAAGTGTGGCAAATCAACTTTGGGGCAAACCAACAATATAAACCTATGATAAATAAGTACGTTTGACAGACAAGCTGTTGTTAATTCCACTTGTTAGTAGTTGGCTACTGTCGCCTATAAATGCAAATAAAATTATAGGCGACAGTAGCCAACTACTAGAATAAGGGACGAGAAATAAGGAAATGTGTTTTGGCGTCCCTTACGTAGCCAAACATAAAACTGAGATTGTCCACAGACCCCAAAGTTCATGTACACAAAATAATCGCCGATTTGCAATCAAACGTTTATGAATTTATTAAAAATATTCAAGTTTTTTTTTTTAATTTATAATTTTAACATTCGCAGGGCACGCTTTCTCATTAACTGTCAAAAACCGTCATAAACTAGGCAACCTGATTGCTAGCAGTATATTTTACCACTTTACATATGACTGCTGTTAAATAACAGCACGTGTGCTCATGTGTTCTTGTTTAGATAGTAAAAGATGCTACTCCCTTATTCCCTAACTTAACCCCTTATTTTTATACTATCAAGATTACCAGCAACACCCATGGTATGGAAGGCGATGATAGCCATCAAGAAAGTGGAAAGGCAAATGCTGCCAATCTTTACATATAAAAAAAAACTACATTTATATTTTAAATTTTCTGCACAAGAAAGCATTCAAATCTAAAATTAAATAGGTATCTGTAGTGTTCAATAATTTATTCCAATAAAATAAGTAAAATTAAAATGTAGAGACTACAACACAATAAAATGAACTGTTTAGCATTTGTTTATGCCCTCATCGGGTCTGATATATATTTTTTCTGTCCAGTAGTTCTAGTTAGACCCAATTTAGCAGTGCGTCTAACGTGCGCGAAGGGTCTAAGACCCTGCAACAAGACGAATGTGGCAACACCGCGCCATATAAGGTCCATGTCAATTTATTGAACGCACTCGATGGCTCGCGTTCCCGCGCATTCAATCCAACATGGCCGCTCCCGGTTCATTTTTTTCTACTCTTTTTCATGTTTTGCAAGAAATGTATGTGCTCACTTTAAATTAGATTTAAGGCTGTAAAAAGAATTAATAATAGTAATATTAAAAATAAAAAAAAATGCGAGTTTGTGTGGATAGATGTATGTATATGAACAATTTTTACTCCTTCATACGAAAAATACTGAACACTTAGATTTTGATGAAAGTTACAGTAATACAGTTATGCGGATAAAATCGCTAGCAAAAGCTAGCAATATTTTTAATGCGAAAGTTTATTGAAATGGATGTATGAACGTTTTTTACTCTTTCATGCATACAACTATTGAACTGACTTTAGATGAAAGTTTACAGTAATATATAAGAATATTTTATATGCACATTCAGACAAAAGATATATTTCATGAATGCGAAAGTTTTTGTCAATGTTTGTTAGGTACTCTTTCGTACAAAAATCACTTAAAGTTTTTACCTAATTAAAGGTTACAAATGTATACACTATACATATAGCAGCTTACAATTTACAACACACATCAGAATAACAAGTATGGTTTTGATAAGACAAAGTAGCAGGCAAAAGTTAGTACGTAATAACCTCAAAACTGTACAATAGATGATTTTTCAAAGGAAGCCGCAATTGGAAACATCGGCTTGCGGTTTACAGGATTGTGGACCTCAAAGTAGGGCTTTGACGATTTGTTTTTTTTGACGATTTGTTAATATCTACTAGTGTCTGCCATTTGACCATAATTGAAAGTGGAAAAAAATCCAATTTTTTTAAAAAAAATTTTAAATTAATTATTTTATAATAATTTAATTTTAACACTATTGTTTTACGCAATAAATTTAATATATTGATAAAATATTTTTGGTTCATTAAATCCATCCCATGTCATAACAACTAAACATGATTTAGTTGTCATTAAATATCTTCTTCTTATATAGTGTGCTTGCTTTAACGCTCTGTCTCAAGGTTCCCTGGTTCGATTCCCGGCAGTGTCAATTGACGCTTTCAATTCAACTTGAAACGTTTTAAAATCTATTAAAACATTTTTTTGCAAACCTGCCTCGTTACATAACATCCCTGTGCCTACTAGTCGTACTATATAATATAAGATGAAGTAGACGCTAAATGATGTATTTCTGTCTCAAGGTTCCCTGGTTCGATTCCCGGCAGTGTCAATTGACGCTTTCAATTCAACTTGAAACGTTTTAAAATCTATTAAAACATTTTTTTGCAAACCTGCCTCGTTACATAACATCCCTGTGCCTACTAGTCGTACTATATAATGTAAGATGAAGTAGACGCTAAATGATGTATTTCTAACTGGAATATTAACGTATAATGAAGCGATCGAAGAATCAAGTACGGTGTTATCAACGCTAGAAGTGCGATGGTAAAGACCATTGCTCCCTTGACGGCGGGTTTTTGCGCCCTGTCGCATTGATTTTATTTGAAAAAATCCCCAACTACGACCCACAGTCACGCAACCTTGGTTCCGCGACCATTATTATGTCTGCTCTTGGAAGAAAGCCACTATTTCTTTCAAATTACAAATTTTATGGTCATAGTTTCTTTTATTTATTTTTCTGCTTACAGATGGAATGTTTAAGTAAACGTAGGTGTTGCAACCACCCATTATTTAGTCAGATTTATTCATTTTTGGTTACAAGTGTCAAGCAAACATTTCTATCATAAGATTGCGAAAGTGTGTGTTAATATTTGTAACGCATTCACGCCTTAACTACTAAGCCGATTATAATGAAATTTCCAGAAAAAAAGTACTGCTCCCGAATTATCATCTAAAAACAAAAATAATAAATATAACAACGCCTCGCAAAAATATATGAGCAATAAAGATTGAGTAAATGTTTTAACACCAAAAAATAAAGGCGCTGATATAAGCTTAGTTATAAAAAAACGTGGATAATTTCCCAAAGGTGCAAATGTCCCTTTCGTCCCAGTATTGTTTCGATATTTTTCGACAGCCATGTGTGCTATTAAATATGATAGTACCTTAAGAGAGCGTCTATTAATTACGACCTCGTTCCCCCGATGAGATGACGTAAAATTTGGATCGGACGCCTTAATCTAACTTGAGGTTTATGTGCTTATTTTAAAAAAGTAATTTGTTTCCCTGTAAAGATCAGTCCAGACTATATACCTAGTTATGTTATAAAACAAAGTTATATAGCATGTGTGGACGATATATCGTATATGTTATAAATGGTTATAAAACAAAGTTATATAACATTTGCGCTTGAATCACGTCATTATGCGACCGAGACAATTAGCCATTTTAGATAACAATATTGTTATATTGCACTGTTATTTTTATAGTCTCGTTTTACAATTCGTTGCAATGTTAAACAACTAGGTAAAATTATGTGGACGTGTTATACAACAAAGTTATATAACATGTTATTTAATTTGGACGCACCTTAAGACTTTTACAAAATACAAGAATAAGATCCTCAACCATCCCAATAGTGAAGCCAAAAATCTTATGACACAATCTTATTTAAACCGTAACTAAGGAAAAGGCTACTTTGGGAGATTTTATATATTAAATAATACTTGTTTTAATAATTGGGAAGCATCGCTGGATGATCCTGACTCATGTTACCGAGATATCACTACTGTTGCTGAATGTCTCGTGACAGATTGCAGCTTTAAATGGATTGAAAAAAAAAGAAATTAATTTAAAAAAATAAATACATTGAAGGACCCTAAAATGTGGCTGTGTTGCAGGCGCAGTGCATATGAATTATTGAGGAGACACCTACAGAGTGAGTTTGATTTGTGCTCGCCCGATATCTGAACAATAAAATTAAAAACGCAGCCCGCAGCTATTCTTATCCGATAGCTTGGACAAGCCCTTTTAATATTACATTGCATTCTGTCTATGCCATCGCTTCTTGTCTTCGTTGAATCGCACTAGACACTAGACAATGGTAGTTTTGCTACCATTTTAAGGTAGAGCAAAGATAAATAATAAGTTGAGGATTTTTTTCTTATGTTATATATAAACTAGCTGGTGCCCACGACTTCGTCCGCGTTTAAAAATATTAAGTAGCCTATCCTGTGTCCCTTACGTCCAAAGGTTTATCTACCAAGTTTCATGAAAATCAGTTAATTCGTTTCAGCGTTATGGAGGAACATACATACATACATACAGAAAAAAATTCTAAAAATCGTCAATTTAGTTTCAGTATCATGTATAGAGCCTATAAACACGATATCTCTGAAAACAAAGTAACTTACTCCATGACCGACCCTTAAAGATTTATTATTAGTATTGATTCAAGATACTTTTGAATTGGAAACTTCTTTTTGGGAAAAAGCGTTGAACTCGCGTGAACGTAACGCTTCGATATATTTATATAGATGAGTGTGTCTGTTTAGGCGGTGGGCCAGGTTTAAAAAAATAAAGAAAAAATCCTAGATTTGTTAAAATTTTATGAGGATGATCACAAATTTTCCAATTTTGCTGGTTTTTTTTTGCGCGGGACGACAGTGGATCCAGGCTACTTCTTGGAAAATTGTCCAGATCTTATTGGAAAATTATGGGAAGGCATGTGTATAGCAGAGGACGTACTGACAATGATGATGTCACAATCACCTAAACATCTGGTAATTGATCAGCTATCAGTCGGATTAGAGTCTGATCCCACAGTTTACTCAATTATAACTGTTTATTTCTATAGAGGACGTTAATAGATTTTCTCATAGTTTTAATCGGCTTCAACAAGTTAATATTCAAAGTTAAGTATGGTCATCGGAGATAAGTAGCCTCCAATTTGCTGATAGCAAAATAAAAAAGTGTTTGTTAAGAAAACGCTCGAGCTATTCGCAGGATAATGCGAGCATGTGGCGACTCATTAAACGGATAGCGTGCATTATTAATAATCAAAGCTATCTTATTAATAGCTATAACATTAACTTTATCTAAGCATAAGATTATGCCTTAAGGACTTTTACACTACCAGAGACGAGAATTATTTCACATATATGACATTGTATATTTAAATTCTATTTTTATGTAACTTTTTGTATTAAAAAAAAAAAAAAAACTTTATATAAATATTTTAGCATTTGTAAAATTCAAATATTTTTATATATGTTTTAATGCATATTTCATATGTTTCATTACTGTTGAAGGACTACCATAGACGGAACATAAAAGATGAACACTTTAAACAAAAATTAGTGTTTAAATCAGTGAAACAATGTATTTCTTTTAAAAAAAGATACTTTAAAAACACTAAATTAGCATTTTGTATATACTTTTATGTTTTTATGAAAAAACCATTTTTTTAAAATTTTTGTTTTAAATACTATATTTTCATACCTCTATACGCTACATACAGGCTTTAATGAAGCCATACAGATCATATTTAGTTTATTCTCCATTTTATATTTATTTATTAAAGGCAGGCTAAATTACTTAATGATAGATGGCTACAAACGTTTAGTAGTGATAGTATAAAGTATAAGAAAGGATGGCTAAGGCTAATTTTCGCATTACTCACTCGTCAAAACACAACAACGTTATTTCTTTTGTATTTAGCTTATTTCACGGTAGTCTTTTATAAAATGAGGTGGCTACAGTCTCCAAACGGCCAACCTCTTCAGTAGGTACATTAAATTTCTTAAATGTGGTGACAAACAAACGTACAGGTACATTGTACAGACCCGCTAATGCGTCGGCTAAGCATCCACCGGTTTGCTTAGAACCTGTCCCTGCCTCTTATTAGAAGTTATTAAAAGTTGTACTTTTTGCTGAGCGCGGCCGGTCGTCGGTACGTACTTCTAATTGTTGCGGCCATCCGTGGGAACACCTTATGTAAGGGGAAGATTCTCTTAATGTCATGTATTACAATTCATTTTTTTACTTGTATGCATATCTATAAATAACTAGCTAAAGACAGTTTTTGCTTCGATATTGGGAGGAAATTCAAAAAAAGTGATAACAAAATGTATCCCACATTTTGATGGAGGGATTTTGAACCTCAAAAATTTAATTATTCAACTCGATAGCTAATATATGAAGGTACTTAGCTCGATCGTCGACATACAGCAAAAAATTATCAGATAATGTGGTATATTTAGAAGCCTGAGTGGTGTGTGAGACCATATCAATGTATTTCAATATTTTTATGGAAACAGTTGATCGACTCCAATTACCTATTTATCTAAAATAACAAATATTAAATTTACGGCACGTTTGGTCTAGTGGCTAGTAACCCTAGCTGTTAACCAAACGGTCGCGGGTTCGAATCCCGCTAGGGGCAAATGTTTATGTACCTGAGTCATGGATTTTTGTATTTATAATATGTATGTATTTACAAAAAAAAGTAATCTATGTATTATATCAACTGTCTGGTATCCATAATACAATTATTAGTTGCTTACTGTGGAACTAGATGGTGCTGTGTGGTACCTATGTGTGAAGATATATATTATTATACATAAAAGGAATTACTGTGATTAAGTAGGCAGGTTAAAGTTAACAGTCAAATAGTCTTCGATACATTCTTCGATAGACTATTTTTTTATTAAATTAATATTAATAACAAAAAACTTTAAGTTGGTGAAACAATTTTGCACTTGTCTACTTACTACCGAGTTTTATGTACCTCTAATCATTTTCATCGCGAGGCTTTCTCAGAAGCTGTTACCTGTTACGGCTGTTACTGTGTGCGAGCATTTATACTAACTTATCTACCGTTAATGATTTTTAACAAGACATTCTCGGACGTAAGATCCGTTTTTCTAGCACTTCTTGTCTCATTCAAGACTAAAATTAAGACTTCTTTAAGAAAAGACTTTAGTTGAACAAAAACTTGGATATAGTTTGATTAGAACACAAGCAAAGCCAGAGGAGAAATCTTTTGGTAAATCTTCCCATCTCTACACCTGTCTAATTGGTAAAGATATGGGAGTTGTATATATAATATAGTATTTTAATTCCAAATGATTTCTAAATGCACATTATTGCACATTTTTCATGTATTTCCTGTAGGCATCAGGCATTTGACGGTTTCCTTGGTGTTAATTGAGGATTAAAATATGTTTCTGATCCAACTAGCTAGTCAATGAGGAATTACTTTTGCATGATTAACACACCAACTTCGCAATAAAAATGTACCTAACATAGTTTAGGAAGAGTAGTTGAATTTTTTCAAATATTAAAACAAAATTATATTCTAAACATAGCTCAAGAGGCAACTCTGATGGGTCAGAAACGTTAAAATATGCCAATGAAATTAAATAGACAAAAAAATTAGAAATTAGGTGAAACACAACAGCCTTAGATAAGTAATATAACAATGGTCTTTTGCAAGTATTGCAAGTCTTGGCAAGTATTGCACTTTCATGACTGCGGAATGCAGTGTTCCGATAAAAAAATAATAGCTTAGTTTGCGTTCTTGTAAGAATCGTATGAGAAAAGCTCGGTTCGTGACAAGCTGACTTTTGTAATAGGAGCCATACGTAGCAGCAGTTTTATATTACACTTTTAGTTCACTCGTCGATAATTACGCTTAGCGAAGCTTAGTATTTAGTTAGTATTTACATAGAAGTGTAGCGCGTTCTAGCGTCGCGTCGGTTGCTACTTGGTTACAGAGTTACGCTCACCCACTGGGTGACGTTTTGGCCGCCACTCACACCGCACCGTAACAGTCGTTGTTCGTTAAGAAATGTTGCGATGGAAATCGTGACGTCTATTACGGTTATTACGAAAATATTAGAATACTAGCTGGTGCTCACGACTTCGTCCGCGTTGAAAAATATTAATAAGCCTATCCTGTATCCCGTACGTCCAAATGTTTATCTACCCAGTTTCATGAAAATCAGTTAATTCGTTTCAGAGTTATGGAGGAACATACATACACACATACATACAATACCTACACTTACAGATTTATTATTAGTATTGATGATTTAAGATATAACATATTTTCTTATATATTCTATTTAGCATATTTTGTATATAGGTTAATAAAACAAAGTTTTACAACTTTAGCGACCCTCTTCCGGCTTCGCCCGGATTCGTTTTTTTTTTTTTTTTTTATATATACACATTTCTTCTTCGTTTAAAATAGTATAATTTGAGGTCGTTTTTCCGCATCTGTCTGTCTGTATAACCGCTAACTACTCTTAAACCACGCAACGGATTTTGATACGATTTTCACCATCAGTTAGATATTTTTTTATATACAATTATAATAAAACCTTATTAGGTTTTGATGTAAAAAGAAAAAAAAACGCAGCACGCGTAACGACGCGTTTCTGCGATATTTGATATTTTTTTTATCTCTATAGTCTTTTGGCTATACAGTCCAATGCTCAAATGGGGAAAAAATGAATTGGTCTATTGTTTTTTGTAGAAGTTACCCAGAGTGAGGTACCTCAAGTACCTCAAAGTAATCGCTTAAAAGCTAGGAGGATAAGGGATCAGGGATAGCGTAATGGCTTCCATCATCCCTTACTCCCCTAACGAAACACAACAGCTGTTATTTCACGATGGTCCTCTGTAAGAGGGAGGGCTGCCCAATAGCCCTGCCAATACTTAAACAAGAACCTTGAGCACTGTACTAAAATATTATTTAATGAATTACCATACCAAATTATTTAATAAAACTCCCATGTTCAATGAAGTACTTAAGTAATATCATCATCTTAGCAGGTTTCACTGCTGGTCTAGCGACAGTAACATTTAATTTACATCAAACACTTACATACAATTAATATAATTACTAATGTAGATTTTCCTTTACAGTTCAGCACCCTCAATAAACGAAATGACGAGGTAAGAGCTAAGTATCTTTTTAAACTTTATTTATTACAATTTAATAATTTAAAATAAATAGTAATATAATTTACACATTTACATATTTACCTAAAACTAAATATTATCTATATTTACATATTTACCTAAAACTAAAACTAATATAATTAAATAAAACGAACTTAACAATCTAAGAATAAGCAAATGAAACTTATGTTACATGACTGTGTAAGTAGTAGCCATGCAGGGTTTACGGGGCGTACTTAGGCTGCACTCACACTGGTGCACTGTTACGTGATCGTACATAATAAACGTGCACACATAGTCATCTCCGGGCAACGTCCCTAACCCGGCTATGTGTACCAGCCGAGCTGTAGTTATGTTTTATTTATACTTTCTTAGTTTACGGGATAAACAGAGATGGACGGAACTGAAATTTCCAAAGCTTCTACTTTTTGTTTTTCGTTATTCCTAAACTTATAGTAAACTAGCTGTTTCGTCCACGTAACTTTATAAAATATAGCTTATGTATATATATACTCGCTGATAATATATATAGCTTTCTATAGGTTAAAGAATTTTTAAAATCGGTCCATTAGTTTTTTTACTTTATTCATTACAAACATATAAAAATACAATTTTTTTCTCTATATAATATTAGTATAGTTTTTTTGTGTTAATTAAATTTATAATAAATGCATTTTGGAGATGTCTTCTGTTACATAAACACAAAAATTTTAGCTATATAAAACTAAGTTCATTCAATACCTATGGTGCAAAGAATCAGTAAGTTTGGGATAACTTTGGGACAGACGAGACTTGGTGGAGTGGAAACCATCAATTACTACTGGCTGGACCGATGACCGCAAGAAGAATGGTTGATGAAGATGTCCAATAGATGTCCATGTTCAACATTGGACACTGATGATGAATATGTTGAATTTACCTACACAAACGCTACGAATAACATTTAAAAGCATTTTTAAGTATACTAGTGGTCGCCTAGTGGTCAAATTCGAACGTAATTCATCTCTTCACAGTTTAACCATAGACTATAAACATATGAGTGTACATATTTTAAACGTAGAGTCAACTCAAGTGTGCGTGTGTCAACATATTAAACAAAAATATTAGCTTTCTTCAGAACTTCTCAATTTTCTTAAAAGGGGATCCAAAATTTTCGCTTCACGTGATAATATATTATATAGATTGTTTAAATATTTCATTGTAATAAATTATCATATTTCTAATATCCATTTCGCTTATGGGCATTCTATCAATTAGCATTAAATTCCAACAAGACTTTCGGTTTCGAAAACCCATTCAAAAATTTTTTGAAAAAAAAGATCACTTTCGGTAATTTTATTTAAAATACACTCCGGCATTAGGAGCCCGCGTCTGTGTCACGTCTCGCGGGTGTTGTGTGTGTGTGTGTTTGTGTATGATTCTGTTCATATGTGTGCAAGCGACGCAGGCGCAGGTAACTGGGATCGTCTGATGCGCGGCTTGTAAGGACGCATTCACAATGAGAAAATTTTATTCTACTAACATTATTTCTTAGAAGATTCTTATTGAGGAAATTTTTAAACATTTTATTATACAATAAAATAAAATACATGAAACATAAATGATATAATTTTTAAACAAGTATGAAAACATATTAAAAATATTGCTCTCATTATAGCTAAAGTTATACACATTGTATAACATTCAGATAAATATTTTTTTTATAGGTACTATGTATGTAATGAGTATGTATCACTGAGTATGGCTTGGCTGATTTTGATGAAATTTTTGTGACTGTTTTAACGAGTCCCTGGATGGATGACTCTTTAAATATCGATAAAACGTTTACTGAACCTGCTAATAGAACCCTATCCCTTCCTAATCTCTATTCTTATTATCTGCAGCACAGCTGCAGCATCTGTGGCGTTACTTGTGTTAGATATAGTCGACAGTAGCCACCTATCATCAAATAGACCATCAGCTTGTCAGTCTACCGACATAAAAATTGGCAAATTAACGTTCGGACAACATTGCTCCCGGTTAAAAAAATATGTATATACAAATTAAAATAGGTACATGATATCAACCACAAATACATGCATTGAGATTTTTTCGCGAAGATAATCGTTGCAACCGCCATTTTCAAAAAAGTCTCGCCGAAATCCTTCATAAGAAATTAATTATTATATAAAAAAAGGAAAGGGGTGTGCTCTCCAGTGTGCTCGCTGACGTAATTTCTCTCTTGACGACCGGCATGCGCCCGCGCAGTGGCGGTGTAGAGCTCGCGCGTCCCGGTCGGTCGCGCGCTGTCCTCTCATCCGCGCCACGACTTGGCGACATCCCTCACCCTGTGAAGGCTGTCTGAGTGATCAACCTTTGCCTAAGTCACCCATGCCGAGCCATCTACCCTTCTGGCGTTCAGATCCGAACACATTGGCACAACAGACGCGCACGTGGCGTGACGTCACCATCCCGCAACCTACCCGGAGGGAAAAGTGAGTTCATTTATTCATCAAATAAAACTTCATTTTAAGCAAAATACACTTATTTATTTATTTAACTTTTCAATTAATACAATTGTGAGATCGAGACTAAAAGGGCGACACTCATGTTTAAAAAAAAACAACCAATTGTTTCTTATTCTGACATTAAAAGACAGTAATACTTTATCGCACACTTATATACATTACCAAACAATAATTGCATCATCATATTAATTGGAATTAAAATTCTAAGTAACCGACAATGTTACTCGGTTACTCGGTTCCCGGATTATTCAATTTCAAGTAAGCATTAGCTCGTTATAAAATTTTTACAATTTACAATTTTAATTATTAAAAAAGTCATATTAAAGAATTGGTACTTACTTTACATAATGAAGAGTTTTAAATTTTTTATAAAAAAAAATATAATTTATATAATTTCGAATGAGGGAGTTGAAATGATGGAGCAGCAATGACCAAATATTATATAAAAAAGTACCATCAATGTATTTTTTTTAAAGATATATAATAATTTTGTTAGTTCTTAAACTAAGAGAGATGGTATATTTTAAAACACGTCAGATTTTAAATTTGAGACAAAATGCATATTTTTTTATCATCCAATTAGACGATAGATTCGTTATACTAGAGTCTAATAAGTATTTAATGTAAAACAAGAAAGTAAAGATATTCAGTTTTAGATATGAGTTGAGCATTATTGAGCATTTCGTGCTCAGTAAAGTGATGCGACTTAATATTTTTTCAGCACATACTTTTCTAAATATCTGCAGTTTCAAAGAAGATATTATTATGTACGAGTACATTCCAAAGAAAATTGTTATAGGTCCGCAAATGTACCTTCTGACATTTATGAACTTAACCTGAAGTAAAAGAAACACGCGGCATTTCTAAATGTATTGAAGTTAGGGTTGCCAACCACATAATTTTAAGATTTTTTTTATTTCGCTTTATAACAATTAAAAAATTAAGTATTATTAATTATTAACCTATCCATTTGTATATTAAAAAAAATTATTAATTTCAAATGGCGAAGTTTAAAATAGTAGCAAGAATTAACAAATATGTAAGTACATATATAAAAAAACATCAATGCAAAAATGTATTTTTATAAAATGAATCTTTTGTTAGACCTAATTTAAACTGAGATATTTCCTATACCTATATTAAAAAATGCATAAGCAATGTTTTTGAAGCTTTCTGTTCAAATTCATATGAATTTTCTCATTTCTCAGTTTTTTGGAATAAATTCAAAGAAGCGGGTTAATATAACTTTAATTTTCAAAAGAGGTATTATTTTACATTACCTACATGAATACAATACAGTACCTACTGTTTATTTATCCAATATATATTTTCTTTTTTCGATGTAACGAAATTGACAACCCTAGTTGAGGAAGTCCACGTCACCGCGGCGGGACGCGGCACAGAGCCAGCGCGTCGGTCGTTGCGCGAGCCTAACCTAGGCCAACATAGAACACTGGCACAGGTCATTACACTCGGTCATGGCCGACACTTTCACAGACCAATACTATTCACGCTAAGAGAAGGTATATTTAAACAGGCCCGCGTTGCCGACGTATGTTGCAAGAAGCTTAGGTGGTCTGTGCATTTGCTCAGTGAGATTGACCGTTTCATTGAAAAATTCAAGGCTTTTTCAGCACACATATTTATATGTTAAAATTTAGCTACAGAAAATTTAGCTATGAATGTTCACAAAATGTTTTTTTTTTACACAACATTGCATTTTTCTGTATATTTTATGTAACGGAAAGCGTGGCCGGATTCGACTATAGTAATAAAAATATTTTTACTAAGAGAAAAAGACAATAAAGTTTGTTTGTTTGTAGGGGGATCTTCGAAAGTTCTCATCCGATTTAAAAAAAAAAATATTTCACTCAAACTAGTTAGAATAGAATTTCAGGATGCTGCGGGCATTAATTAAATTTTAATCTTCTCCCTACGAGGGAAGAGATAAATTTACCAGATTTACTGTGAATTTAATTACTTTAATTAAATCAATGCTATAATATTAATAAATGTGAAAGTAACTGTCTGTCTGTTTACTTTTCACGCTTTAACTACGCAACCAACCATAATGAAATTTTGCATACACATTTTCAGGGATACAATAAAAGACAAAGGCTACCTTTCATCCAAAAAAAAGTACTGTTCTCGAGGGATCATATACAACTAAAAAAACACCAGTTTTTAAAAATAATTTGAAATTGGTAAAATTCATACAAAAAAAACATGTCAGTCGTTGGACTGCACGTCAGAAGTGAAAACTAAGCTTTACAAAAAACATTACATTACATTACATGACACTGTCGCGAGTTCAATAGTTTTTTCCCACCTCAAAAAATGCCTAACGCGCCTAATAGAAATATTCATATCTTGAATTTATGCATAACTGCTTTTGCACTGACCGTGATATATATAAATTTGGAATGTACAACTAATTTTAAACATTGACATAAGCAAATAACGGTTTATTGCTGAGAAGTTTGTATGTGGGGTTCACTACTATACTCGTAGGTCAGTGCTCGGGCGCAGCCGAAGTCAACCGAATGGTGCCGATGTTAGCCGAATACTTCTAAGTTCAAGAGCGAATATACTATGACGTAGTGACATATAGTAAAGCAGTAATGACATCATTCATTCATATCAGCCGCTGAACTCTGTCATCCATCATTGGCTAACAGTTTCCTTTAAGGTAGTCAAACAGGCTGAAAGTCCACTCGACGGTACTTTGGCGGCAGTAACCACCCAATTAGAGAACATCACCGTGAAATAACAGCAAAATGTTCTGTTGTGTTTCGGAGAGTGCCTTTTATCATTAATCCTATGCAATGCAGTTGCAGCACCTGTGGCGGTGCTTGTGTTTTAGGCGACGGTAGCCACCTATCATCAAGTGGACCGACAGCCTGTCGACATTATTATAAAGAAAGATGGCTTCCGTCGCCTGTTAAGCGACTTATTACTTATAGAAACGCAACAACAGCACACATGCTATTATTTCACGGTGGTCTTCTCTAAGAGGTGGTTGAGGCTACCAGACTATGCTTCTCCATTTAAGAGAGCAAAAAAGCAGTGCCCCTATCTTTGCATTTTTTTTTCACAAAAAAAAAACATTAGGTATAAATAAATCAACTATCTTATAATACTAAATTGTAATACTTTCTAATATTTTATATGCGTTCATAATAAAAAAAGATCTTAAGAAAATGGAAACTATATTGGGACTAATTAACAAGAAATAAATATTGCTTCACCTGTTTGTTACACACCCTTTGGATCGTCTTTGGATACTACAACCATTTCGCTGCAATTTGAAACTGTTAATAGATGTCGCTATCCATTTTTGGGACAAAGAGTATAACCGATGATTATAATTTCATCAATAAAATTGTTTTCACGATAAATAAAAAATGTTTCTGAAGATTTCACAGGAAATAAATTTTCCTCGATAAATTTTGTTCATGATATATAAATAAAAAGGTTTTTCTAACCCCATAAATTCTAACCCGACTGACGGCGGTAAGCGACTTTATTTTAAACCATTTAAAGATGTAAAGAAGTATTGGTTATAGAATATCGTTTACATATATAAATTATAAACATCACGCTAGATATTATAACATGTCGCAGATTTGCAGAATTTGAACTTTTTTAATACTTATTTTTAATAAGCTCACTAAAGCTCACCCCTGGGAATCGAACCTGGCTTTGCAATTTCACCAGCAGTGCATTCACCTACTGGGCTATCATTTCTTCATTAGTTGGATCCTAAATAGCAGACGTGGCATAAACACTAAAAATTCTAAAAATATTCAATAAGGTTATGAAAATTTTTAGATTTTTTAGCATACAATAGCACACAATAAATTATAAAACATTATGAATCTGGTGTTCAGTACACCAGATTCATAATGTTTTATAATTTGTTGTGTGCTCGAGACTAGCAGACAAGAGGAGGGAACAAGCCCCCTTACCTGGGAGAGGTCATCACAGACCGGCAGACAGGTTTTTGTTTCCGAATTTAGTGATGGGATCGTGTGTCAGCTGTTTATGTCGATATCGATAACTGCCATCAAATTTTTTCAATAATTGTAAACCAATTCTTTTTTGTTCAGTATCAATTGCCGAGAGTTAATGTTGTCAATAAAATAGAAATAATTAAAACATTTCCAAGACTAAGAGACCGATAAGAATAAGACCGATCGACTTTGCCCACCTTTGAAATTACAATGGGCGATCCCTTGTGCCTATATACACAGTTTAAACTTGGACAAGTAATGATTTGTAAAAAAAATCGGAAAAAGAGCAAATTGAATTGAATTGCAAAAAGGCCAGTGTGTAATTAATAATACTATGGGCCCAAAATTTGATTATTAAGATCTGGAGATTAATTTAATCTCAATCTAACCTAATCTCATCTACTCAGTAGTGTCTTATGAATCTCAATGTTTCATTATATAAGATTAATTATTTAACAATATTACATTAATTAAAATTAACTTATCTTACATAACTTTATCGACAATAAATATGTCGTCACTTGTGTTGATTTCTATTTAGCCATAGATTTTTATTCCGGCTTTTTATTACAGAAATATATATTGTAATACATTTGTACATATTTAAATGTAATATATTTTATTTTATTTACATATTTGAATTTTATACATTAACGGTCTTACTAATAAAAAAAAGTTATACAAGCGTTCAACACCTGTATAGTTATACATTGAATAGCGACTATATAAGGCTTATACAATCGTTCTACTAATGTTTTTTGTTAGGGCAACTATACTCCAAACGCGTTCTGAAACCATATACTTTAAATAATGTTTATATTATAAAATTTATTTATATTCGTTTTCTAAGTCGAATGAACGAAATATAAACTGAGTAAGTAAATATTATACACTTTGGTGGGAACAAATACTTGAAATTGTTTATTTGTAAAGTTTTCACAATTTATAAAAGCCATGTCGGTTACCCGAATTGTACTTCTGAACGCACGCTGCAATCCAGTTACAGACTACATTCATCCTTCTTATCTTCACAAGTGTCAAGTCACAACCGTCACAACAAACCAAAGAAATAACTGTCTGTACTAACCTATTACATAAAAACATAAAACCTAAAAATGGATGTAAAATATAAAATGGAGCAAATTATAAAGAGAAAACGCTCCCCTAACTGGTCTGCTACAGAAAGTCTTACTGAATCTATATTTCGATCGAAACTCTGTTTCTTCTAGTGTGAAAGGATTATACCTAACGAATTTTGTAACATTTCCTTTTTCTTATTGGTTCACTATCAATGTCATCAAGAATATCTAAAAAATGTAAATAATCCATTATTTTTAAAATCACCAGACAACACTTATTTGTAAAAAAAATATATCTGTGAATTGTAATTAGTCAAACTCGAAACAGCTGATCGTTGTCCGCCATTTTGAGCTTATACAACGCTTAAACAAGGGTCCACGGCTGTATAAGCCCTGTATAAATTTTCTTTGTAAAAACGGACTGTTATAACAGACGTATACAAGCCTTATGTCAAAAAAATCTTTATTAGTCAGGTCTGTTTTATAACGAGTGTATAAGCTGTGTGTAAAAGTTTATTAGTAAGACTGTATAAAGTTTATTTGTCGATAAACTTATATCGATACATTGTGTACGTACATCCCTAGTAACACGTTGTCACGACAGCCGGTTTGACATTTCAGTGCCAAGGTCTACACACCCCATCGAGAGAGTTAACTACATATTTAACCTAAATATACAAACGCGATCCCAACTTCATCTATAACGAGTCAAACGAATGGGACATGTGAGTCCAATATATAAATATTTGAAGTATTTTACACATTTTTGAACAAAAACTGATAGATACGGCGTCATTTGAATAAACTCAACTAGGAATCACTGAATCTGAATATCACTGAATATATTTAAGGTAATGTTCTTTAAATCTATAAACATTATAACTGGCTGATAGATCACCGTTCATTCTTTCTTTTAGTAAAGATATTTACTAAAAGAAATATCCTTTACTTTTCTTTTAGCTTTTTGGGTTAATATTTCAGCATGACTAGCAGACCTCATAGAGATAATTTTAGATAAAATTTTATATCCCAATATATATTTTTTGCATTTAAGACAATGTTTACTTCCACCATGTTCATAATAAATAATATATCACGAGTATCATATTGTCTTACTACTAGTATACTAGTGACCGACCCCGGCTTCACACGGATGCAAAATCGTATCAGAATCTATTGGGTGATTTAGAAGAAGTTAGCGGAGAAACAGAGCTGGACAGCGACGTTATCTTATAACTAGCTGTTGCACATGTCTTTGCCCACGTAACAATAAAATATAGCATATGTTACTCGCTGATAATGTAGCTTTCTATAGGCGAAAGAATTTTTAAAATCGGCCCATTAAATTTTGAATTTATGCATTACAAACATACAAACCTTTTCTCTTTATAATATTATTATATAGATAGATATTACAGAAGACATTATAGATTGATGAAGTACGTATATAAATTACATAGATTAATATACGTATATCTATACATATATCTTAATCTGTATACAAAAACTTATTTTCTAGACACCTTATTAAGGATTTAAAAGACAACGTTGTCATTTCATGTAACGTAACTGCATATTTATAATTTTATATCAGATAATTATGTGGTGCTAACTGTTGTTAAACAAAAAGCCGTTATAATTAGATCGTGTAAAGTAGACCAGTTAAAAACAATAAAAATAGTGTCGGTGGGACGCACCCCCATAATATAAAATCAACCATAAACAAGTCTTTGTTAACGGAATATTAAAACACGTGACGGACGCAGATGCTACGGTTTAAATTTCATTTATAATAATAATGTCGGTTTGTTAGACATATTTCTCGCCAAATGAGGGTAGGTATTAATATCTAGAAATTGCTAAATGTATCTTGAACTCTCAGTTCCATGATTTTTATGGTTGATAAATTACAAAAGATTTCATAAGTTGACTTTTTAACTTAAACCATAGTTCAATGCGTTACTTCCTAACCCATGGGGGGTTTGTCATTGTATAGAACTTCCTATTCTGGAATTTCCTATTCTGGAAAAAGTAATATATCACAAAAAAAAGGCCAAATATAGTCTGTATGTTAAGTATATGTTATTCGTTGATAGTGTAGCTTTTTATAGGTGAACGAATTTTTAAAATCAGTTAAGTAATTTTTTCAGTTTATCCATTACAAAAAATATACAAGAAAAATCATATATTTTTTGGTTTATTAATATTTAAATTACATTACATATAAATGCAGATACAAATTCAATATAAAAACTAATTTAAAAAATTTTCAAAAAATACTTATAAATAATTTAAACCTTTGGTAGACGGAAAAGTGGTCAGAATGTTTTCTTATATTATTAGTTATATGTATCATAGCATACAAAATGTATGAATATACTAGCTGAACCGGCAAACGTTGTTTTGCCAAAAAAAATTTTTTTGGGGTATAAAAAATAGTTTACAACTCAGTCCTACCGCAACACAAAAATTCATAAAAATCGGTCAAGCCGTTTCGGAGAAGTTTCGTTACAAACACTGTGACACGAGAATTTTATATTTATAAGAAAAATTGTATATCGTTGTGTTTAAACTTAATATCTATTCTTATACAACTTTATGTTTAACTCGTAACATAATAATGTGTAATATTATCTACTAGCTGTTGCACGCGACTTCGTCCGCTTAACTTTATAAAACATAGCCTAAGTTACTCGCTGATAACGTAGCTTTGTATAAGTGAAAGAATTATTAAAATAGATCCTGTAGTTTTTGAGTTTCTTCATTACAAACATACAAATCATCTCTCTTTATAATATTATTAAAGATAGGATATAGGCAGAATATAAAAAATAAAAAAAATACACAATTTTATACCTTATTTTAGACCTTTGATTCTATTATCGATAACTACTTCAGGGTATATACAAAGTATAAGTGCAGATCAAATAAGTATTAACTACCCTACTATTATATTATATTATACATATAATAGAGCGTTTCTCGCCATAGAAATTTCCTATAATATATTCAGTTCAGTGATACATTTATCAGTTTATTTATAAGCATAAAAAAAACGTGTATCAAACAACGACCCGCAAGGGATCGAACTGGATTTAAAAAAAAAATAAAGGTCAGTCCCGCCTGCTCTCGTATCATCGAGTGTAACGCACAAAGGAAAGGGTCATTCGAAAATGTTATCACAATTTTTTTATCCGTGTATAGTATTCTTATTATTCAATAAAGTAATTATTATTGAAAATTTTCAATTCTAATTTTGGATCAATATTAAAATGCTTACCTATATGTTTTGTTTGTTCACTATTGCAGTAATAGTCATAGTCTACAGCTACACTTATATGAAATCGATTTATGCCTCGTTCTTCCTGATATTTTGTCTCACATTCCAAAAATTAAAAAATTTCCTATGATAACTACTTTCACAAAAATATTTAATGTTACTAGTATTTACTATAAAGTATGTATACTGAAATATTCATGAAAATTGAGAATTTATCATCAAATATTAAATAAATAACACTGCTGTATAATAAGAAACTGTTGCTCAAGTTTTGGCTGTGGAAAGTGTTGGCTGCTACTACTCTAAAGAAAGAGCCTTTCATCCAAAAAAGTACTGTTCCCAGGGGATGCGGACGCCATAAAGCTAGTTTATATATTATATCAATAATATCTGTAACTTAATTTATAAATAAAATGGTTTTCATTCATTAACAATCAGTTTAATTTACAGACTTAGGGTTTAGGCCCTTCTGTCCACTAATAATAAAAAAATCCCAGGGTCATTAAGTTCATTTTGCAGTGTTTGTGATAGATAATGGTAGCTTCAGTCAACCATGATGTACTTACCGTGGGAAAGTTCAAGTGTATTGCCAACTTAAGAATAAACTTAGATCCAAAATGATTTTCATAGGTATACAATTTTATTCCCACATCGACACAATTATCTTTGAAGTTCATAAATAATTTATTTAAACAAAAGAAAGTTTTTTTTTTAATAAGTTTAAAATAAGTTAAAAGTTGTTTGTTGTTTAAATATGTGTTTTTTTTAAATATTAATTTATATTATTAAATGAAAAATTACTTCACAGAATAATCGTCAAACATCATCTCGAATCCATGTCAAGCACAAGAAATTTAGGTAAATAATCGAGTGATTATTTGAATAATCATACTTACTTTTTGAATTAACGTTCTGAATAATTAACTTATTTGAATGTGTTTTACAATGGAACGCAACCGCGGGCAAAACCTATATTAATATTTATTGCACGCTTGCACTGAACGATATATCCAATACAGACTTGTTGTTTTGTTAATAGATCGATTATAGCGATAATTCACATTAAAATAACTCGTTGATGATAATCGGTTCGCTTATAAACTAGTTTTAATATGTGTTCACTTAACTATTTGCTGATTAAAATAAACGCGAGCTCAATTCAATCTTGTTCACCAGTCTAAAATTAATTAAACTGTGTCTCCTTGTCTGTCTGGTTGACTATTTCTTTATGAGGGTAGTTTTTTAACTAAAAAGTACTTCTGGCTTGACTTGACTTGGCGGTTTACTTGACTTTTTGTTTTATTAGAGATGGGTTAGAGAGTTAGAAGCATGTTCAACATTTCATATTTTGTTGGTAACGTACATTCATATGGATCTCAATATAAGAACTGTCAGAGAACAGGTTACTAAGTACAGCCAACACTATCAAAAACGGCTACATACCCACATAAATCAACTGGAAAGGTCAGGGAGCATAAGACACTCTCGATTAAAGAGACACAGTGTTCCCAATCTGGGGAACAGATTTGTAATTGGGAGATAGGAAATCGATGGATGTTTCTATCCAAAGAAGAAGAAAAAAAAAATAAGAACTACAAACGGTTCAGTGCCAAGTTTCAGTGAAAACAAACGAGAAAAAAAAGAGATGGGTTTGCTCTTGACCAACAACCAAGTGTGTAGCAAGGATGAGGCCTATGATGGAGCGAGCTCACCCAGAAGATGCCTGTTCACTCGAACTTTGAAAAGATTTGAGCTAGGAAATACAGACGTCGGTAGGGAGTTTCAAACCTTGGCGTTTTAAAGCGCTTGGTCTGAAAAAGCGAGATTTCGACAGGTGAGAATGGTAACGTGTGCCATGTGCCAAGTTCTGCATATTAGTTTTTAAAAGTGTACCGCCGCCGTAGGTGGTTAGGTGTGGGCTAAATCAATACTAATAATAAATCTGTAAGGGTCGGTGATGGAGTAAGTTACTTTGTTTTCAGAGATATCGTGTTTATAGGCTCTATACATGATACTGAAAGTAAATTGACGATTTTTAGAATTTTTTTCTGCATGTATGTATGTATGTTCCTCCATAACTCTGAAACGAATTAACTGATTTTCATGAAACTTTGTAGATAAACATTTAGACGTACGGGACACAGGATAGACTACTTTTTTCTTTTTCAACGCGGACGAAAGTCGCGGGCGCCAGCTAGTGTTCTATACGATGTTGACAATATAACAATTAACCCGAATGCATAATCAACATTATCTAAGGATATATAAAATTTATAAGAGGTTTTTTGTATCGTATTGTTTAAAGTGACAATAATTGGTTAGTTTCCCCTATATACAATTCAAATAAATATTGTCGGTTAACATATATTTGTCTTACAGTTAAGAGATTAATTTCTTTATAAAGTTTACAGGTGCTATCTTTGAAAGGCTTATTCGAGGCTTATTCATATAATAAGTTAACAGACAGACAGACGGTCAGAGTTACTTTCACATTTATAACATTAAGTTGGGATAAAATTTGTAACTGATTCCTTGAGTAAGGTGTTAGCTGTACTGTAATATGTCATAATTGTAAGAGAATTAGCATAGTGAGCGAGGAATGTGCTTGCTCTCCCACCATTGTTAAGTGATTCCCACAGCGGTGCCGGGATCTTGTAGAATTTCAAACGCTAATGACGCCACTCAGCAATTTTATTTTTATTTTCGCAATAATTTTCTTAAGAATCTCTCATTTCATCACGCTAGAGACACGTCATGTTATCTGTCGGATTATACTTTTTAAAACCAAAGGAATTCTCTCTTTGTGTCGATAAATCTTTTTATGTTTACTTAATTTATTTATTTATTAAAAAAAAAACACTTAAAATCTAATATAGTCTCATAAAACTGCACGGTAGAAAAGATTTGTACGTTTGTTATGAATTAACTCAAAAACTACTGGACCGATTTTGAAAATTCTTTCATCTATAGAAAGCTACATTATCAACGAGTAATATATGCTATATTTTTTAAAGTTACGCAGTCAAAGTCGCATATATCAGCTAGTTTATATATAAACTTATTCTAAGCTTGCATGTCATCTAAGAATCTATAAACACTTCATTTACTGTATCTAAATACACTGTAAATAAGTATAATCCATCCATAAATCTAATCCAAGTAATATTTCATTAATTTAAGCAATAACTACATCATCCATTTCTTTTTTAAATACAGATTTCCTTCCCTACTTGACAATGTCCTCAAATAAAGAAAGTATACCTATTATTAATGTCACAATGCTGGGTTTAGGACTTTTCTCTGTATGTGAAGATACTATCAGAAGGCACGGGCTGGCTATACTTAATTCGTAGGATATATCATAACATATGTTATTACTATAACTAGTATATACCTAGTCTTTATGAGTATAGTCTTATCAATGGACAAGTTTCCTTACGTCGCCTCATTCCCCTATCTATTCTTATTCTATGGCCAGCAACGTACTTGCAGTATCAGTGGCCATTTCGTGTGTTATCGGCGACGGTAGCCACCTATGATCTAGTGGACCGGTCAGCCTGTCTGACGACCTTAATATTAAAGAAATATTTGGTGGAATTTAAACTCCTATAGACGCTAAGCCGAAAGATTCCCAAAACCAAACATAAAACTTTTTTTAACGTTGTAGTGTTAATTGCTTATATAAAGATGATATGGAGTCGAACCGAGTCTAATGCGACGTTAATTGGAAGGTATAAGGGAAGTTCCAAATTTAATTTCAAAAATTGGGATTTGTTCCGGTATTCAATTTATATATTTCCTTTAATAATTTTACTGCAAGGTGCATTCCTAGGATTAAGTAATTTCATGTGTTGATTAGAAATAATTCCAGAAAAACGACCTATACCATGCCCATCAGAAGAGAGGACATTAATATGAAATATTATCATATTATTATAAATACATAAATGTAATCGTAAAATTAAAATGGTATGTAACGAACAGATTTTTCAAGGTTTTTAACACTGAATTATTTTTATTATATTGGATTAATTTCTATATTTCTATTAAGTAACCTTTATGTAGATATATGTACGTTTGGTTTACTAAGTAGATATACTACAAATTTATATCAAACTTCAGTTCTCAATGTTGAAAAGTTTTTGAAGAGTTATAGTTCTCCAGAACAAAACTTCCCCACTGCAATACCTTAACCGTTAGTGCAATAGTTTCTATTTCTAACTCACACATGAGCTCCAAAAAATATTGAGAATTGGAGACCCAAACAAGACACGAACCGTCTGTCAACCAGGGTTTAGACTCACTGGACTATCACTGAAAATTGAAACATTACCTACAAATTGTAGATTACTTTCTCGTTCTGACAGATTGATTTTGTGATGCAAATTTCGCTGTAGAGCATTGTTGCACATAAAACAGTCAGGGGTGTAAATCAGCGGATTTCTGTTAAGTAAATAATAATGTACAGTCGGAAATAAAACAGTATAATTGATTAAACAAGAATTAAGTTTTCCAACAAAATGTCGCGCCGCCAAGAAACGAGTAGTCGAAACATACTCGAGCAGGCGAACAAAATGTTTTCTCTTGTTTGACAAGACATAGGCCGACAAAAACCATAGGCATGCCATCAATATTTGTTCTGAAGAATTCCTCTGCACTTGTCAAAAAACAAAGAGTTAAAAGTAGAAAAAAAAGTACATATACGAAGAAAAACAAAAGATCGAAACGAGAGTCGGATAAGAATGGGCCAATATTACTTCTTACAAGAGCCGAGTTCCAGACCCCGGTGAGGTATTATAGAATAAATCATTACGCATTCGACACACGACTTCTTACCGATAATAATAGATGGCACGTAGGAACAGGGTTGACTGGAACATTGCATCATTTGAACATTATCGGAATCGGACCAGTACGGGGTCCGCAACATCTAACGTGTATCTGGGGAACGGACATTAAAATGCCTCGGTCTCGTCATTAATGCAGTCAATTAAATAATGAAAAAGAGGAATAAAAGTGTACGTGAGAGCTTTAGAAAAAGCTGACACCCCTGGCGATAGTGGCGATCCAGTTGAGCAAACGACGCGCGCCGTTGCGCCCGCGCTGCCGCCTCATTGGCCGATGCAAGCCGATGGCGGCGGGGCGCGAAAAGGACAGGTGTATGCGAAACGGCGGGTGCGAGCGGGACAGCCATGCTGCAGCCGACGGATGCGAGGGTTTCCGATCATTGACTCCTTTCAAGGCTACTTACGGGTACCTTTTTGTTGTATGTCACGCGTTTAACACTGAAACATTGCGACCTTCGCTACTTTCTTTGAGGTCGAGCAATGGTGAGGGAGCTTTTATATTGTGATCGGATACTAATGCATCTGTAAGCACATCATTTATGCAATATAATATTTCATAACGTTATTGTTAAATATGTAACCTATATCTGACTTAATTCTATTTTATTACAATTAAAAACCTATTAGATAACTTCATAAGTATTAATATTAAAATAATTAAAAAAAATGTTTTTTAATAAATTTAAAAACATTTAAAATCATTAAGATTTAATTTACTAAATTATTTAGACCAATTGTATTGTCGAAGTCGACAGCAATAAATCAGCCAAGACAATTTAACTTGAGGAAGCCAAATAAAATCACGCGACGTAAACTGAGTTTTACCGAGACAGATGTGGGAGTAGAACACAATTTTTTTTAAATCAATGAAAGTGCGGGTTTCAGCTATTAGTTATTTATAAGATCGACAAAGACCAAAATCAGGCCTATATGTCATATATGCCCTGACATTACTACCCGCTAGGTGCGGGTGTGTAGCCCGTATCTATCCCAAGTTCCGGCTTTACTTCAACAAAGATAACGTCTAGTTCACAGACCGATAACAAAACATGAAATGCACCTTTACAAATTTATATAACAATGTTATTTTGTAAACTGTCTACCATTTCTCCCTATTCTCTGATGTGTTTTGAATATATTGAATTAGTAAAATAGGTATTCGTTACCATGTGATATTAGTCACAACATTAATACTGTAGCAATAATTCCAGGGGCCCTAGCCAAGATGCAAACATTTCGTTGCGTACTTACGAAACGAAAAACAGAAAGCCCGGTGATTGGTTGTTGTAACGCCCACATAAAATTTTGACCAATCACAAAGCTTTCTCCCAGCGTAGCGTAGTGTTTACGACTGTAGAAAGCACTGCGTTTGCATCTTGGCTAGGGCCCCTGGCCAGTCAGATCCCGCCTTGTTCGATATACAAGAGCCAGAACCCAAGCCGCCAGACGGGTTGCCAAATTTATGACTGCGAAGCACAGTGTGCACAGTACTGAAAAATTTGAGAATCTATACAAAAAAATGCATTTATGAATCTAGAGCTAACCTAAGCCATAAAAAGAGCTATATTATCAACAAAATTTTAAAAAAGTGTTTTCTTTTTTTAGGAGAACAAAGTGTGAAAAATCAACTAACTATACCTACTGGAATAATGAAAATACGATATAAGACCAAACTTCATCTTTGCAGTATCTCTTCTCAAACAGATAAGTATAATCACGGTTGATGAGGTAACAATTTTTATACTTGACACTAGCTGACCCGGCAAACGTTGTTTTGCCAAAAAAAAATTTAAGGGTGGACCACCCTTAACATTTAGGGGTATGGAAAATAGATGTTGGCCGATTCTCAGACCTGCCCGATAAGCACACAAAATTTCAAACAAAATCGGTCCAGCCGTTTCGGAGGAGTTTGGCAACAAACACAGCGACACGAGAATTTTATATATTAGATATGTTTTTCTGGTAACTGTGTTGTGCCAGAAGCGTGTGAAAATTGGCCACCTATTTTTTTTAATGAAGGAGGGGCCAGGTAGGCTGACTGACCAATTGAATATAGCTACTGAGGTGAATACAATCTGACAGAGGGGTGAAAAGAAATTACTTGATATACCAATGGCTCTCTCTTTTTAATAATAATTAGTATAGGTAGATATACTCTATCGATACCAACAGGACCCCGAGTTCTCTCAGGTGCCAGTTAGAAATGAACTCACATAATATAACTACAGCCATCTGAAATTATCTTCTGCTTTTAATTTCTTCTGCTGCTTTCTGCTTTTAATAATATTACCGTAGATTTTAATTTAATATAATTTAATATAAATATAACTACTTTCAGCTAGTTTAAAATATACTGACTAAACTATACTTAGATAATACATAGCTATACCTCAATTAAGTATATTGAGTAGGTAAGCAAAACATTCAATCAGATCAGAATTCTCCGAAGTCCCTTTGTTGATATTAACAAGTTCGAACAATAGAAAGGCAGACATAACAATCGCGTTTATAATAATGATTATATAAATGTGAAAATGCTTAATATAAACCATTGGTAGTTAGATAGACCAGAGATTTCTAAAGTTGCTTCCGCAGAACCTAGGGGTTTCATGGAAAAGTTACCGGGGCTCCGTGAAAGTATTTTGGATGTTAAAATGTGATTAAGTATTTATTAATGTCACAGTCAGTACAAATAATACTTTGAAATAGCGTAAAATATGTAAAAAGAAAAAGTCCTTTTGTTTAGGCGTGACGTGTTGTATTAGACTCTAGAATAATGTTATTGTAATAAATAAAATTGATAAAAGAAATTTGGTGAATTAAAAGTTTAGGAAGCCCTGAGATAGGCCATCTACATTATTTTTAATGCTGTGAATTTAAAGGACAAATAAAGGGAATTCGAAAGAAGTGTATAAAACGAAGCATCGCACGATGGAAATATTGAATTACTGCAACCCAAGTTTTACTGGCCAATGAATATGTAATATTACTTTTTTATTTAGATTATTGTTCGAAATGTAACCTTATGTCAACGCGATAGTGGTCATAATTAAAATACGATATGAAAATGTACGTGGGTGCGCCTACGCATCAAATGCCCGTTCATTGTGAGAATTGGTTTGTGCCTCGTCAGCACCGAACTCATCTACTCATATAACACACGTTGGGTTCTTGGTAATCTTTATTTTCTTTTTTTTTTAATGTAATATTGATCTGTATATACCTTCACACCTCCATAGCTTCAGACAGTTCAGACTTCTTCGATTTGTTTTTTATAGTGGCTAAGCATACTTATTGAGTTCTGCAGTCTAACTGTTAGCAGCAATTGCAGAAAAAAGCTTAGCACGTTTTCTGTTATCTTTCAGGATTAGGTCTATAAGTAGGGTAATGAATACTAGGACTAAAGGAAGGGTCAGAAGCGCAAAACGCACACCTCTGGTTTTTATTGAGTATATAGGGGACAGAAACCAGCTATAATGTCAAATGACAAAAAAAAATTTAAACGGTAACTACATTTTCTTCAAATTATAATTTACTAGCTACTGCCGGCGACTTCGTCCGCGTCCCTCGGGAACTATGGAACAGTACTCGCATAAACGCACCCTACAACGTGTGAGCAAAATTTCATGATAATTGGTCGAGTGAAAGCTTAACAAATTTACTCATTTATAGTAGGTACTCGTTAGGATATTAATGTATACTTAAATTCGTTTCAGCACTAATGGGCTAAAGGATAATAAATATCCTATGTGGATACAAATAATATAGTAGAAAGTAAAGTTATACTGGTCGCGTAAAAATCTTATATTATTTTTTCACAGCAATATGCTATGCAATAAGCTATGCTACTTACCTATGCAGGCGACTTTCTTGTTTTAAAAAGCAAGAGTTAAACGCCCTAATTTACGAAATGAATTCGAATTAAATTCGCAGAAACTAACTCGAAAATACAATTTTGCATTCTCCACCCTACGCGTGTTGGAATAGAGGTTACAATTTTAAAGATTTAACGGACGCGCAATCCAATATGGCGGTCGACGCGGGCGCAGCTTTTTCATTTCTTTTTCAAGTTCGAATAGTCAGTCGACATTCCCGCAGTCGTTTCCAAGGGGTGGAGTGAGGTACACGCGAAACAAGGACAGCGAATCGACCGTTTTCCAATTATCGTGCACAGTGTACAAATGCTTCAGTATTCACAAGTTTATATCGAACACAGCTACACAGTGTCGGCAGTTGGATAGGCTTATAAATTTAAGTTTAATTACGTGGGGTTCGTTCTATTTTTTTGTGCTTATCAAAAGTGATAGTGTTAGCACTCGTGCGTGCAGTGGAAACGGTTATCTGGAGATATCGTCAGTGGAAAGTATACCTAGTGCTCTTTGAATGTGTTTAAAATAAAATCGTAGACATAGAAATTTATTTCTAGTATTATAAATTCAATGCATTTAGATGTCTCATTAAGTAGGTATGTACCTACTTTTTTTTATTAGTGAGAATTTTTTTTTCTTTGATATGAACCAAATTTTTAATGAAATTTTTCCTGACATAAGTAAGTTACATATATCAGTATTAGTTGCCGATAGCCTAATGTGTCTGTTGCATTCAATGTGCCAATGCATATTGTAAATTCGTCAATACAATTAAAAGACCGAAATTAATAAAGACTAAAATCTCAAGTATTTTTTAACCTCCAACGCAAAAAGGGGGTGTTATAAGTTTGACGTGTGTATCTGTCTGTGAAATCGTAACCGTCTAATATCTCTAAATTTAAAAAATATCTCTAAATTTAGGTATTATCGTTTTACAAATATATATTTTAAACCATCTAATTTTAAAATTATACCTCGGTATAATTATAATAATATGTATAATGATAATAATATGATTTCCATAATTAATTATAATAATATATAATTTCCATGGAAAAGGTAATCTCCGTAACCACTCAACCAATTTTGTTAAAAATTTTTATAAATTAAAATATTTTATAAAATTCAAAATTATTGGCTATTGAGTAGTCAACACTGAATAAAATTGTAAAAAGATAATTTTTAAATTTTTACTTATTTATTCAATTATTGAATTTTAATAATTTTAAAATTATACGAGACATCTAAAAATCATCTTACCTTACTCACTTATATATACTTAATAACTTTCTATATAACGGAAATTTCAGAAAAGTTTTGTAGGTATCGTTTGGTGATCGTTAAAAGACTATTAATTACTAGCGGCCTGCTCCCGGCTTCGAACGGCTTTTTTTTTAAATACAAAAACCTTACTTGTTGATCGCTATTTCCATCAGTGAAAATCACATCACTTAGATAATCCCTTGGGAACTTGGGAGTACTTTTTTCTAGATTAAGGGTACCCCTTAATTATGTCCTTTCTTGTATGTCTGAGAACGTTTTTTCAAAATTTCATGAAGATCGGTTGAGTAGTTAAGGCGTAAAAAGGTAACAGACAGACAGAGTAACTTTCACATTAAAGTAATATTAAAGTATGAATTAGTATGGTGTTATCTTTTTAGGGTAACACCAAACTATACTTCTAACTATACTATAAATTATACTAGCAATACTATAGCAAAGTATTGCTAGTATAATTTTATTATGTAGTTGAAATTTAATCAGATTTTTTTTTTAATTTCAGGAAAACATGAAAACGAGATCAGAAAAATCTTTCCCATATTTTAGAAGTTTTATTTGTGTTCGTGAATAACGCAACTATAATAGTTAAAATAAATAGGTAAGAAGTTACTATAGTTACACTTTCTACCTGGATAAATAATTTTATATGTTTCTAGCATCAAAATCAGGATTGACTTGACCCTTGAGGAGGTTTAATCCGGCCCTCCAACAAGCCTCTTTTTAAAATAGTCTGAGAGCCTGGTCGCCACAAATAAAGACTATATTAATATATAATCGATTGTAAACCAAAATCTATATACGCTGGCCCCCCGTTTTTTTTTTCTATATATAGAGGAAGTTAGTGAAGAAACGGACAGAAGCGACCAGCGACTTTATTTTATAACTAGCTGGTGCCCACGACTTCGTCCGCGTTGAAAAATATTAAGTAGCCTATCTTGTGTCCCGTACGTCCAAATGTTTATCTACCAAGTTTCATGAAAATCAGTTAATTCGTTTCAGAGTTATGGAGGAACATACATACAGAAAAAAAAATCTATAAATCGTCAAATTAGTTTCAGTATCATGTATAGAGCCTATAAACACGATATCTCTGAAAACAAAGTAACACTCCATCACAGACCCTTATTAGTATTGATAATTTGCACGTGTTGTAGTGTTTTTTTTTTTTTTTTGAAAAATCCTACAGGAACTTAACATTTTTTTAGGATAAAAAGTATCCTTAATGTTAATCCAGGTAATAAACTATCGTGTGCCAAAATTCATCCAAATCCGTCCAAATTACGCATAAATGCGGAAGTTTGTATGTTCATAATTTATGTACATAACTTCATAACTTA
This sequence comes from Synanthedon andrenaeformis, assembly GCA_936446665.2. Classification (NCBI taxonomy): domain Eukaryota; kingdom Metazoa; phylum Arthropoda; class Insecta; order Lepidoptera; family Sesiidae; genus Synanthedon; species Synanthedon andrenaeformis. Next base: position 723,911 of record OW387786.2, on the reverse strand, counting down.
TGTGGATTTGTATGTTATTCGTAGTAATCGTTGTACGATATTAAAAACATATCTTGTAAGTTCACGGTTGGATATTTTTTTTATAATTTATTAAAATTGATAATAATTAAAATAAATATTCTTGTTTGATTTTTATGTTAAGGTCAATAGACAGGCTGACGGTCAAGTTCATCAAGGTAGGTGGCTACCATCATCTTACATAACAGATTCTTGTAAGAAAGTTATCCTGCTGTTCTCCTATAAGAAAAACCTCGCGAAAATACAAAATATTATAGTTCTGATAACGCTGTTATGCATTTTCAGAACTCTTTTCCTGGGTATTGATTTTCATACAAGAAAATCAATTTCGAACCTCGATATCTACTTAATGATATTTACAAAGTTAATACTTAGTCAGTTGTTTATGATATGCAGGTTGATGGCTGATAGAAGAATGGGAAGCAGACTGATGGTCCACTTGATTTTAAGGTAGGACATATCGTTGCCTATAGCCCAAGCAACCAAGGACATATCGTTGCCTATAACCCAAGCAACCAAGGACATATCGTTGCCTATAACCCAAGCAACCAAGGACATAATGTTGTCTATAACCCAAGCAACCAAGGACATATCGTTGCCTATAACCCAAGCAACCAAGGACATATCGTTGCATATAACCCAAGCAACCAAGGACATATCGTTGCCTATAACCCAAGCAACCAAGGACATATCGTTGCCTACCCTGTTGGAACAATGTACTTTTTTTGTAACTTGTAACTTTTTTTATTTCTCATCTTACTAAGTTGCAAATAAATGATTGATCGATTGATTGACAATTTTAGAATCGTGGACTCGTTTCCGGAATTCCTTACACAAGCACCGAATCACAGGAATACGAAGAGGGTGGTTACTGTCACCAGAATTGCACAACAAAATGTGCCATGTCACTACTAATTATTGTGGATTTTAGGTGCACATATTTAGTATTTTTTTAAAAGCTTCAAGTGATTATAATTTAAGTACTTAAATGACGTTTACAAAGAAATTATTTTTACGTTATCTACGCTATAAATATCCGATAGTGATAAACTCTGTGTTCATTGAAAGGGTATTCTTCCAGACTTGAGATAAGCTAAATTGTTAATAGTATCTTCAAATTATATGTTTTTGTATTATATATACATCACATTTAACGGGCATATCACCTATTGGTTGGTGAGGGGACAGTCCCTATCTAACATTTAAGATAAAATTAAAATGTAATTCAATTCCGGTTGTGTACAAAAATAAACATGTACTTGTTTGTAAGCAAAATTTAGGTGAAACAGAAGAATGAAGATTCGTCTAGAAACTTGTATATTTTGTCTTCGGACGTATCTGGGCCTGGTAACTCCACCACCGTTGGCTGTGTCGTATAGCGCCAACGGGGGCAGAGTTCCTACACCTAGATGCGAGACTCTACTGATGATGAAGACATGGGAAGAATTTCAAAATTGGGAAAGAATTTCAAAATTTAGGAAGAATTTCAAAATTTGAAACGAATTTCAAAATTTGGGAAAAATTTCAAAATTTAGGATGAATTTCAAAATTTGGAAAGAATTTCAAAATTTAAAAAGAATTTCAAAATTTGGAAAGAATTTCAAAATTTAGAAAGAATTTCAAAATTTGGGAAGATTTTCAAAATTTAGGAAGAATTTCAAAATTTATGAACAATTTCAAAATTTGGGAAGATTACATTAAGATTCCCTGGTACGCCAGGTGCAGGCCAGGGGGCGTTCAAGTATTACGTATCGCAATTTTTGAAGATTTTTGTAACGCGCCATAAACATACGTAACAACCAAGTGACAATTTTAAAAAAACAAAAAGGGTTGCCACCTCGGAGGACAAAACATACATGAATAGGGATGCTGATTTGGGAGATTTTAATTCCCTAGTTTTTTAATTAAATAAAATAAAAAAAAAGTTACGTAACGCGTTGTTCTATAACCCGCCCCCTGTAACGCATCGTAACGTTTTACAAGACCCCCCTCCCCCAAATTGCGTTTCGTAATACTCGAACGTCCCCCAGCCCCAACTGCATCCTTTGCGTGTTTGCAAGCACGCTTGTGAACCGCTGCAAAGGTCTCTTTTGCTATTTTTAGATATTTAAGGATTTTAACAAAGATTTAAGTAAGTATTTATTTTTACTAACAAAATATGAACTATATTAAATGTCTGATATGTTGATAGGTCATCGATTTTATGCCCTATGTCTGTATTGCTGTATATGTTACGGCTAGAACCCGAAGTGTGGCTACGCCTAGTTTTAGCCGGTTAGAACTAGGTGTAGCCATTTACTCTTGGTTAAATCTAGTATAAGCCGATTGTTTTCGGGTAAAACTAGGTCTAGCTGGTGTCATTCCGGCTAGAACTAGGTCCAACCAAACCCTAGTACTAGGTTTAGCCAATATCATGTCGGCTACAACGGGTGGCAGGTGGCAGGCAGTCGCCTGCTACACGTTTGAACTTGTTTGTATCTAGTTTTATCCAACAGGGATTGGTTGGATCAAGTTGTAGCCGACATGATATTGGCTAAACCTGGTATCAGCCACTAGGGTTTGGTTGGACCTAGTTCTAGCCGGAATGACACCAGCTAGACCTAGTTTTACCCGAAAACAATCGGCTTATACTAGATGTAACCAAGAGTAAATGTTTACACCTAGTTCTAACCGGCTAAAACTAGGCGTAGCCGCACTTCGGGTTCTAGCCGTAACATATATATGAATTAAGATCCTGTAGACATGTGTTTGTGCAAATAATTTTTTTATCTATTTTGAATTACCTACAATTTATTTAGGATTCTTATTACAATGCCGATTTTCAGTACCAAAAAACATGACAATATTTTTCGAACCACATAGCAAAATTTGTCGCTGTTTAAATTGTTATACTTTGTTTAATTATTTATTTATATTTATTGTAGATACATATTTAATTATTAATCCTAAAAATGTAGATAATTGCTACTTAGAATCATTTTATAAAATAGAATATTAAGTAAACAATATTTTTTTATATATATTGTAAAAGGTGGTAGCACTGTGTTTTAAATAAAGATTTATAGTTTTAAAACGACTTTCATTATTTAAAAGAACCCGTAGTCCAAAGATAATAAATGAACTTATAAGATTTTAGATAACTTTACAGAAATAAATTAGAAGTATGTAGTTCTTTATTGTTTTAATTTTTCTCCACAAGTGGGCGTTGATTGGATCAGACAGGTTTTAAGGTGGACAGACCAAGTCAGGACAGTCATTGATTAGTGCACCAAGAGGGAGGCGAGTTTCCAATCGGCCAGTCTAGGTCAATAACTAAGTCTAAGTATCTACAGACGAGTCAAAAGATCACTTAAAGAACACTTAAAAACAGAGTATTTATAGAACTATTACTTTCCGAATTTCAAAATTCCGAAATGCTGAACTTACATAGATGGCCGAAATAATTAAATCATTGAATGTATTTCCCTAGTGGCCAAAACAAATACCAGAAGCCAATAACGCTGTGGCTACTATTTTATAGTCCGTACATTATTATAAGGCACCGTCACGCGACGTCGCGTTATCGGCCACATTCATAATATGCCGCTTCACGCGACATCGCGTTATGTGGCGATTAAGAGGTCAAAAGATAATTTTTTACGTTTATGTAAAGATCGTCAGACAAATAATTATAAGGGATAAAAAAGGACAGGTAAATGAAATGGGCTCTGGAATTCCTTACATACAGAAACACAAACAAAAGCATACATTTTCGTTGTCAAACTAAAACTATATTTTCAACTACTGTTGAAACTTGAACTAGTTGAAGTAACTGTCAAACCAAGATAGCTGTTTAATATAAGTATATAGCATATTTTTAATATGTCGCATTTCGACAAGCATTTAGAAGTTTTTTAAACTATCTTTTCACTAAGGTCAAAATTTTGGAATCTCAAAAAAGTACATAGCAGATTTTTGGTTTGACAACGACATGCTGGTATTTCATGACGGTCTTCTGTAAAGGGTGGCCAAAAGACTACGAAACTCAAGAGTACCCTGATAAAAAAATAAAATAAACAAGTCCTTACTAACAAATCCTTTATTTAACAATACCTATCAGCTTTATAAAATATCTAAATGTGTTATGCTATTACGCTCTCTTCGATTTTATTCCCAATTACCGCCATCGACTGGGTCATCTGAAAAATAAACTATGTCGTTTTGACTTTTAACCACTGTATAGCCATCGTTACCCCACTGTCGTGTAGTGGCCAACGGGAATAAACGACCTCCCCTTAAATAAGATTTTAATTACTCCGGTTTTTATCAAACTTTATAATATAAACGTTGACAAAACACAAAGAAATCTTCAAACAAAATTCACTTCAGTTAAACAATTAATAACCCTCATTTTACTTTCTTAAGAACTGGTTATTGATTAAAAAAATGTAGTTAAAAATAATATAGTAATAAACTCTTTATAACTTCTCAAAGAGTTTTAAGTTTTTTTTTTTTTTTTTCATTTTCTCGATATATAATATAGACTGTGAATTACATAATGCCCCTTCATTAGACAATACTTAGCCAGCCACATCCAATTACAACTTCCCCCACAGTCTTCCTCAGGTTCATTCTCGTAAAATCTCCATTTTTTTCATTCGCTCGTAGCACGTCAAATATTTCAATCTATATTTATCAAATCTATATCCGTTTTATTGCTACTCAATGAGGACATCCACAAAAATGTTCTTTAAAACCAAAGAATAACTAAATATTTTGTTTAGAGCCATCTGTTGTCGGTTTCCTTTGTAAACAGTTGTAGCATTTCATATTAAAGTATATTTGAAATGTTAAACTAGCGTCCATAGACGTAATCTTTTTAGTAGACCTTTATTGTTATTATACATCGATCATTTATAAGTCTAGTATCTGATGGAAGAGTTGTGAAATTTTTTTTATATGATATAAACAAACAGATAATGTAAAATAAAAACTAAGTTCAACGTAATATAATTTTTTTATTGAATGATTAGTCAATGCAAATATTTGAACACATTGAAACATAAAATTGCACGATTGTTCTTCAATCACATATTATAAATGGACATTTTATGCATTTAAAAATATAATTGTTGCAATTCCATTTGCCTGGTAACTAAGAAAATCGACAAATTTGGAAAAAAAAAAATATTACTTAGTTACCAACTAAGAAATAATGACTTTTCGGGAAATTATAACGTGACTTGTTAACACTCGGTCCTATTCAGACTTTTTGTTCACATTGTGTTTTCAATAGTTCTCTTTACCCCTACATAAGTGGTAAGTGGAAGTTATTTTTTAACTTTTGCAATAACTTAAAGCAGTTTATTGAGAACTAAATAACGTTAACTAGAATGGATGATTTGTTAGCCACCGTTACCCCATCCGAGTATTCATTTAATTTTAATGAAACATATAAAAATATATGCGCACGAAATGGAACATAATAATATAATGTCTAATAAATGACAGCTTATACGTTTTACGATATATAGCATTACAATTATATATTTACAAGAGATGTGTAATCATCCCTACTCAGTGTTGGATCGTTTGGCGTTTCTTATTACCTGTGAAGCAAACAAAACATGAATTAATGCAGTTTGTAACTGGTGAAAGTTATGTTGAATGTTGTGAATAAATCTTGGTTGTAGATGATAGATATGTGAGCAACAAACTCTAATTGCCTCCCTCTATGGAAGCAAATTGAAAGTGGTCTGAGGGGTAAATAAATGCAAGAGGTTGGTTACGTGGTGCGGCAGGCGGGCGAGTGGAGTTCGCGGTCGACGCCGCCGGCGAAGCTGATGTTGAGTAGCATGGCCTCGAAAGGGTCACTGCGCATGCGCTGCTGGTTGGCAGCCGCCGCGGCCGCAGCGTCGGCCACCACGCGCGGCTCCTGCTTAGGGGCGCCGCGCGGGCTCCACAGGCGCACCACCGTCTCGATGCCGCTCGTGGCCACGAGGCACGTGTGCGGGTGCGGCTGCACACAGTTCACTATAGAGTCGTCGGCGCGCAGGCATCGCACGATGTTGCCCGACGCGCGACACCACACGAACAGGCTGCCGTCGTCCGACCCGGCCGCCACGAAGCGCCCCTCCGGACCTGCCGTCCAAACAACTCTGTATTAACACTTTTCAATCAATGTAAACGAAGTGGATACGCTATATGCTGATAGTGTTGATGGAGGTTACCGAGGAAGTTGGCCTCCTTGATGTCAGTGGTGGTGTTGCAGTGGCCGAGGAAGCGCTGCGCGTAGTCGCGGGCGTCGATGCGCAGCTGGCGCTCGAGGGCGCTGATGGGCTGCGGTTCGTCCTCGGGCGGCTCGGGGCGCGCCTCTAGCGCCAGCTGCACGTCGCGCTGCAGCAGGCAGACGGCGTGCGAGGCGGCGTGGCGCGGGAAGCGCCGCTGGAAGTACAGCAGGCAGTCGCGCGCCTCTACCGCGCGCCGCGTGTCCAGCAGCGCCTTGGCGAGGCGGAAGTGCGCCTTGACGTGCGCGGGGTCGCGGCGCACGGCGCGGTAGCAGTCGCGCACGGCAGCGTACGCGTCGCCAGCCCACCCGCGCCGCATCAGCGCCGCCGCGCGGTTCGCCCACAGCACGGCGCTCGGCCGCAGCGACAGCGCGCTGTTGTACAGTTCCACGGCCGCCGCGTAGCTGCCCGCGTTCACCAGCTCGTTCGCCTTCACACACACACACCAATACCTCATTTTATGAAAGCAACATGCAATTTTGTTCACGACTAATTTATTTCTAAAAGTCACTTGTATGCGCGAGTCATGTGGAGGTGGGAAGAAATGAGATATATTGTAAACATACCATTTCCTTGAGCTGGCGCACCTTGTCGGGCAGCTGAGGTTCAGGCGAATCCTGTGTCCCGTTGGCGGTTGTCCCGTTGGCAGTTGTCCCGTTGGCGCCCGACGCGAACTTATACCCGACTTCGTAGTTGCGATTATGTTGGATGATGAAGTTCTCGACCAACACAGGACGCTGGGCGCTATTTATGTCGTATAAGTATACCTGGAGTCGAGAAAATCAACTTAAATTGAATTAACAATATCCTATTAGAAAGCCAATTTCAACCTTGACGCCATGTGATAAGACTTATATCAGATTATCAAATTGAACACCGCTAATTAAAGCAAAGATCGAGATAAATAGACAGGGGCATAGAAATAAAGTTTTATTAAAAATACCAGCTAACTTTATTTTTTCCAATTTTATGAGGATAAGATGGGTTAGATTGATTGATTACTGGGATAACAGGTAAAAATAGAATTTCCACACACAGTATTATTAATCAGAGCCAGTTCATAGTTTAGTATAAACCTAGATTATATTAATAAAAAATACTTAAATTTAAGAAAAAAATTAAAAGGCCAATTGAAATACCTGCTCTGATCCCAAATTCACCAGCAATTCGTTTCCATCGTGGCTGAATGTGACATATGTGGACGCCTTCTTAGGGAAATTTTGTTCACTTGGCTCCGTAGACAAGTGGCCTGAAAAGAAGAAAACGACAACACTTAAATATACTTGTAGATATTTTTCCAAGTTTTTATTTATGTTGAGCTTAAGTTTTCTTGAAATATTTTTAAAAAACATTACGATACGTGAAGAAAACTCAAACTAACATAGGACTGCAAAAAAGAAAAACATTCTGCTTTATCATCCTTAACTAACAGGACAATAACTGTTGGCTTTATGTTGGCACCGAAGAGAGAGAGGGAGGCTTTGCAATAAATTACTTTGCCTAGTTATTTTGTTGCGTGCATAACAAATAATTTTAATTTGAATTTTCTATTTAGTGTCCCAAAAGTTAATAGAAGAAGAAAAATAAGACTGAAAATAATGCGTAAGAAACGGACCTGGCGCGAAGTATTGTACGGCGGCGCGTGGGATATTGTTGTGGGGATCCCCTTGACCCGCTCGCAAGCAACGCACGTTTTGTCGCTCCCACGTGTGTTGCGGTGAGGTACTGCTTTGCTGAAAAACAACCACATCTCTTTCACCAATCTTCGCAGGACATTTATGTTGCGAAGCGCCAATTGGAGGGTGGATTTATGTCGCATGTATTGTATAGAGTATTTACTGTCACACGATAAGGCATACATAATTTATGGTGAACTGTTAGCTCCGTTCTCCGTGTAGTTTTGAAAATTGGTACAATCATACCTTACGGTATCCAAATACATACCACTGAGGTTGAATCGACGTCTTTTCTACTGCATATACAAATCGTCCATGATTTTTAGCTCACAAATGGGTTCAATCTGGATAATTTGTAGAAAATTTTATGTAGCAACTTTTCAAAACTACTTGGATTATTTCCTTTAAATGCCGATATTCGACTTAACTTGCCAGTACTATGTATAGAGGTCAGTTTACTGTCATACAATAAAACAACAGGTAATTTATAATGACTTCAAATGTATAAAGGATGGTTTGCTGTCATACAATAAAACAACGCTAATTTATAATGCTTCCCAATGTATAGAAGAAGGTTTGCTGTCATACAACAAAGCTAATTTATGAGGTATACACAACGTACGGAGAACAAATTAATGTTATACAATAAAACAACACAATATTTAATATAAAAAAAGTGAAGCACACACACCTGTAATCTGGACATTTTAATAAGCCTAGTGTCGTAGAGGCGCACGAAGAAGTCATTGGCTCCGACGGCGAGCTGATAGGGCTTACGAGGGTTGATTGCGATGCATTTGGCCTCCGCATACCGCCCCAAGTGGTTCAGCAAGTTCACTAGGACCGTTGTGGAATCTGTGTTACAACGGTGGGGCGTGCGCAGATCGTGCTGCCTGGAATATATTGTCAATAGGAACATTTTTGGGGAAGAAAGAAAGAGAAAGAAAGAAAGAAAGAATTTTATTTACTGCATGCAACACAAAGACACAAACATAATTCAAAAACCACAAGACAGAAATTAATAAAAAAACAGGTAAAAGATGTGTGAAATTGCTAGCGGATCCTCCTAAAAATCGTTTAATTATTTGGCCCTGTTGAATACGTTTGGGAAAAGAAAAAAGAAAAAACATATTCTTACAATATGAGCCCATCCTCCGCCGCAGACCATAGGAGATGCGGATTGTCCGGCGCTGTGGCCAGTCGTTTGATACGGCCGCAGTGACATGTGCATTCGAGCAGCGGCGCAGTACCTGTCATGCTGCGCACGCGCACCGTGAAATCCGCGGCGCACGTCGCTAGCACGTCTGGGGATAAAAACTGATGCAAACGAAACAACGGTGAAAAGAAGGCAGTGACAGCCTAATGAGAATGTGAGATCTAAACCTGAACAATGAGAGGCCTAAACCTCTCGAATTTCATGTTTCAGATGTGGATGAGACATCATTGTCACTTGTTCTAACAGTAAATAAAACTGGGTATCCTAGGACATTTACTTACCAGAGCTACCGCATACACAAAATGTCATTTAAGGAAGTATATCAAATTAGGCATTTTTTTTAAAAGATTTAGATATGTATACACAGTGACATAAATTGATGATGGGTAAATAAATATCGTAAAATCGCCAAGACTAAACACACCAATTGTATGCCCCCAAAGTAACACCCCAAAGTAAAGGACAGGGGTATTTGTAAAGTTGGTCATACCAGAAACCAAATCCGGGACCACCTGAGTCAGGCGCACACACCTTAACCACTCGACCAATGGGCTTGTCATTGGTCGAGGTCATAATATAAAGCAGTAACACATTGATTTCATTTATAGCACTTATATGAGAACTGCTATCAGTGAACATTGATAAGAAAGAAAACATACTTCACTGCGTGTAAGTATAACAAGAATTCTTTAGAAATTGATGATGCTATATTGTAATCATAATAAAGTGATGTGTCATTTCATACGGCTAATTTACTGTGGAATTTTCTTATGAAGTGTTATTGAGAAATGTTCCCACTAATCATGAAACACAATTAATAAAAAACATTGTTAACTTTTTTACGTATAATAAAGACAAATAAAGAATGGGCAGGCTAATGTTCAATTTGATGGTAAGTGGCTACCATCACCTAAGGATACATCGACACCAGGAAGGTGCAGATGCACTTGCCAACCCTGCTGGAATTTATTCACAGTATGCTTGAAGAAGACCATACTGTAGATTGATTGAAGCAGCTCAGAAGGAAAATTGTTCTAAAGTTCACTTCATATGCGAGATACTATCCCGGTCTATGGAAGGTGTCTCAGATATTGATGATACACAAAGCAGGGAAGCCACCCAATGATGTCAGTTCATACAGACCGATTAGTCTGCTCCCTGTCCTCTCAAAAGTCTTTGAGAAGCTCACATTACGCAGAATTCTGCCCATTTTAAAAGAACAGAAAATAATACCCCAACATCAATTTGGATTTAGACAAGACCATTCCACCATTGAGCAAGTCCATAGGGTATGTGAAAGAATAAGAAAGACTTGAAGAAAAGAATACTGTTCTTCAGTATTCTTAGACATACAGCAGGCTTTCGACCGGGTGTAGCACAGAGGATAGTTGTGTAAAATAAAGACCAGCCTTCCACACAGCTACTACCTGTTGTTTGAGTCATATGTGTCAGAACGAATTTTCCAAGTTAGAGAATCAGAGGAAACTTCAAAATTCCACGAAATACAAGCTGGTGTACCTCAAGGTTCAGTGTTGGGACCAGTGCTGTACACCATTTACACCGCAGATCTGCCCCAGGTGGAAGATGTCACCACTGCCACTTTTGCTGATGACACTGCCATCCTCGCTAGTGACACCAGTCCAGTAGCTGCAACCCAGAAACTACAAAGGGGTCTAGACAAAATTACTTGCTGGTTATGCCAATGGAGAATAAAAACAAGCACAGCAAGGTCAGTGCACGTCACTTTCACCTTAAGGAAAGGTAACTGTCCTCCGGTGCTCCTGGAGAACTCAGTACTGCCCCATAGGGGTACCGTTAGATACTTGGGGCTGCACCTGGATCGAAGACTAACGTGGAAGCAGACTAACATGGAGAGAGGAGCTAAACATACGATTCAAGAGTCTTCATTGGTTAATGGGACGAAATAGTAAACTGGCCATTGACAACAAACTGCTTATATACAAAGTCATCCTGAAGCCGATCTGGCTTTATGGCATCCAACTGTGGGGTAGTGCTAGCAACTCCAACATCTCTATCATACAGAGAATGCAAAACATTATACTACGAACCCTCTGCAATGTACCATGGTTCATTACAAATGCAGAAATCCACAAACATCTGGATATGTGTACTGTCAGGGAGGAAATCAGTGCATATAGCTTAAAATATCAAGGGAGACTGCGGAGACACCCCAATGAGCTGGCTGTGAGGCTAACAACGCCCTCCTACGAGAGGAGACTAAAAAGAAAGGAGATATTTGAAAGAAAATGAATGAGGAGATGTCCTCGCTGGAGGGCACACTCGCGACTGTTATTCTCGTCCTGGACCACATCTGTTTATGGTTATCTATACCGATTGCAGATTTAATTAAAAGAAAAAAAAAAAAAATGCGAGATAAAGTTTTCTTCTCAGGGTAGACAATCATTGGAAAAACTCATCAGACATTGCAAGGTGACAAAAGATTCTAGCTGGTAATTTGGCACAACAGGCCAGAGATGAGAACAGTACTCCATTTGTGGTCTGAGTTAGTGTGTATTACTGAAAAAAATCCTCCAGTTACAACAATAAAATGTTATTGTGGCCTCGCATTATGTACTTGAATAACTAATATTATTCGCCCATAATGTTCCAATAAGACCAATCAAAGATATCTTCTTACATCTGAATTGATCTTGCAGAATAAAGTTGCATTTTAAAGTACCCATAATACATTATTATTATGATTGCATTTTAATTACTGTAGATATTAGATTATTCAGAAAAATAAAAATAAAATTGTAATAAACTTCTGTAAAAGTCTATAAAGATAAGGATTCAACAGTAAATTACTTCACATTGCATAATCTTGTGTAATAAGTAGCCAAAAAAGTTGTATATTAAAGTGAATATTTCAAGTACATTTTGTGATTTTTGGGACAACTTATTCCTTAGTAAAACTTGTTGATTTAAAGCGCAAAAAAAAAAAAAAACCTCATGTATTTCATTACCTTCACAGAGAATATATTGCCAGTGTGCCCTGTACTTAGGCTTTGTAGCCTTTTATAGCGATAGGGATCCCATAGGATGACATGAAAATCATCAGACGCTGATGCCAATATTCTGTGAAACCAAACATTGCCAACAAATAATTTAAAATCATATATTTCTACATTATAGTTTAAACTTTTTGTTATGCTTACGATCCATCTCTGTTCCATTCTAAGCAATTTACACATCCACCGTGTCCGTGCAACTCTTTCTCTAGTCCAAGATTATCTATCATAGATCGTGTGACAGTGAGGCGAGTCTGGAACTCTCTATGAATATCGCCTCGTTCTCTCGCTGCAGTCAACCCCACCGTACCCTCAGCCCAGGCAGGTTTCTCCCTCATACCCATTTTTCCTTAGTCCTTACTAAATGTCTACTTTAACGTAAACGACTTAAAATTGCGTGTGACTCCGACATCTATTTATAGTGCAAAGTGCATTTCTGTCAGCCATTTAAACCTCATCACATTTAGACCTTTTGTGGATACACTATCACTTCAAAACATTAATATTAATTAATTGTGATTTCGCTAATAACGTGCGATTTAATTAAATTAAAAACAATAAAACCCAACTAAAATTATTTTCCCAAACGAAGCTTAATTTTTTATAGGCGAGCTGTCAAACAGCTGTCGAGTCAACCCGTCGCCAAGAATTTGTTTGCTACAGACTAGATAGATGATAGATAGTCCCTCCGCGCCACCAAACAAGTCCGTGGCTCAAACATTAACTAAAATTGCCCCAACTAGACTTGTTATAATTAGTACTTATTTGTTATAATTATAAAACCAAATGTAAAGTTTATTTTATAATAGTTAAAGGCCCATTTACTCTTTTTTTTATTCCAATTTCTGAATTTCAACTCAATATCTTGATTGAAGGATTGACAGCCAGGACAAAAAGGATTCAGTAAAAGCTAAAACTAAAAGTAATTTTAAAAAAGCTACGAAATAATAACCAAGAGATAGTGACTAGGTTTTTTCCTACATTTTGTTATACCAATACGTCATTGGTTAAACTATTTATTCTTCTCTTATTTTGTGTAACAACAATAATTATCTATGAGGAGATTAGGAACTAAGAGAAAAGTGATAAATTGATTAGTTAGTTGTGTATGTAAAATATAAATTATAATATATATATATTTTTTTTTTTTGGAATTTTATGGCCTGGTAACTAGACCTTTAAGCCAAAATTATAATATAAGGTGATATTCATAGTCATAGCATAGAGAAAATAGTACTGGTTAAAGTACTATTTTCTCTATGGTCATAGACACTATTATTAATGTTCATAGTCATCAATTTTCATTGTCAGTTTTAACATCTATCACTGTCACTGTCATTTGTTTTTAATTTAGTCATTGGCATGCATGAACATTATGATAATTGGTCCGAGATTGGTCCGAGATGAACATGAACCTTCTAATAATGTTTTGTTGATTGGTTGACATATCGTCAAAAGATTTAAATAATTATATTTGTAATTAGTATATTTACGTATTTTTATTTAAAACTTAATAAGGTGTTAAGTAGAAAATTGTGCAGTGTTTTCCACCGAAACAATAAGGTATAAAATAAAGTGAAATATAAATCGTGTATATTATCAATATTATGAAGTGTGAAGTTCAAAATAAGTTACCTATTACAATTTGTTTGAATTTCAGGTGTAAAAATGGGTGAACGTAAAGGTCAAAACCTCTACTATCCCCCCGATTACGACCCGAAGGTCGGGGGGTTGAATAAATTCCACGGCACTCACGCTTTAAGGGAGAGAGCTCGAAAATTACACATGGGGATCCTAATTATAAGATTTGAAATGCCATATAACATTTGGTGCGATGGATGCAACAACCACATAGGAATGGGGGTGAGGTATAATGCTGAGAAGACAAAAATAGGAATGTATTATAGCACACCCGTCTACCAGTTCCGAATGAAATGTCATTTGTGCAATAATCATTTTGAAATTAAAACTGATCCTGGGGTAAGTCTTAAAGATACAAATGAAGCTCTTCACCGAAGTCATAATTTTGAACAAAAAAGCAGTTATCTTGTATAAAACTGTTTATAGGATCTAAACTTATTTATATTACATACTTATCTCAGTAGTGAATAGTCTCTTGGGAATTTTGGGATCTTCAGTGGTGCTCCTGGGTAAAAATACCCTTAGGCTTTTAAAGAAATGGGATATTTTTTTATGATAAGATCATCCGACAGGCTGATGGTCCACTTGATGGTTGATGGTTATCGTTGTCTATAACAGAAGCAACATTATTGCACTGCAAACTATAGTAGGATTAAGGATAGTGGATTAGGAAGGCTTAGTAAATAGGCTTAGGCGTTTGTTATTTGTGTCAACCACAAACAGACCCACAAAACAATTATCGGTTATTCTCTACTATTTCAGAATTTGGACTATGTGATAGTATCAGGCGCAAGACGACAAGAAAACAGATGGGATCCTACGGAAAATGGGCAAATAGTACCAGAAACCAAAGAGACTCAGAAACGATTGTTCGATGATGCCATGTTCAAACTGGAGCATAAAACAGGCGATGAGAGTGCGGCAACACAAGATAAACCAATGCTCAGAAGATTGGTGGGGAGGAATGAAACTGTATGGAAAGATGATTATGAGGCTAACTGCATTTTGAGAAGCAATTTTAGGGTAATTATACTGTTATCTTTTACTGATATGTGTATGTTCATTGAATTCTTACAATTAACATGAATCTCGCAACTTTTAAAACACTTTTCTTTGTCTGAAATCATATTTGAAGAAGAAATAATTAAATTTAGTTTAGAGGCAGCGATAATATTATTATTTATGGAAAAAACTTTTTACACATCTCTATACAGGATGTGGCCTGTAATAGGAGCAATAAATAAAAGTATAAACCCTTTAACGAATCAGTAATTAGTTCCAAATGGTTTCAATTAATTAAAATGAAAAACAAATTTACTGTTATTTTCTAATAAAATTAATCGAGCCAGCAATGTACTACTACATGCAATGTATCCAGTTGGAGTACTTGACATTGACATTTACGATCGTTCTCGCCCCAATACCCTGTACCAAGACATCTAACGATTGATAATTGACAATTTAGCGATCATGAAATTTATTGATTATGTATTGTAACTTTGGATTGCTATATCTCTGAGTATAAGCACTTTGGAGCTTTATAATTAGGTTAAAGTAACTGCGTATACTCTATAGAATCATCGTTTAAATTTATTGCTCTTATTACAGACCACGCCTGTATATGTATATATAAAATACATCTCACGTTGTTTGACGCCAATGAACTCTTAAACTACTGAATCGATTTTGATAAAACTTCGTAACTATGTGTAATTTGGTCCAACTTAAAAGATAGGATAGTCCGGCTCCGGGCGAAGCCGGAGCGTGTAGCTAGTAAAACATAAATTTTATCTTTTAAAGGCTTAGCCTAGACATAAATAATTCTACTAATAGGTATTATTTTTTATATTATAAAAGGTGGGTGTCGGTCCACTTGATGGTAAGTGGTTACAGTCGTCTAAGGACACAAGCAACACCAGGGGGCGCAGCCAACCCTCTAGGAATTTGTTTATGGCTCGCTTGCAGTTAGATGGAAACACCTTAGAAGGGAGATTTTTCCAAAGTTAGTACAACAGTTTACCCCAACTCATTAAATATAATTAATACTTAGTAGTTAATATATGGTTTTACAGAAGAGAAGAAAAGAACTAGAAGAGTCGTCAGTAAACGACGGTTTACTCCTAGCCAAGTCCTCGTTGGACATCAAGCTCCTACCGGAAACCGAGGATGATAGGAACATGGCCAATCTCCTAGCGTTAAGACCTTCCAAAACTATAGAAGAGAAACAAACTAATACAAGAAGTAGATTATTGAACAGTCCCGCTTTGGCTAGTTCCAGTGGTCTAATAACCAGTTTCGGAGGTCTCAAGAAAGAGGAATTATTGAGCAGAAGTGCTACATTGACGAGACACTCTTTGGGTGTAACTGTGAAAAAGAAGAAAGTGGAAAGCGAAAGCTTGGGTACAGAAGAAAAAGTGGATTTGGATTCAAAGATTTTCAGTGAAAAAGAATCTCTTAAAAGTGAAAATATGTGTCAAAGTGATATTAAAGAAGTGAAATCAGACAAAGGTCTGTCCCTGGTCGGTGATTATAGCTCTAGTGGGGAGAATTCAGAATAGTTTATTAAAAGTATTTATATTCTAAATGCAAATGTTTTTTTTTTATTTAAAATAATATTACAAAATGCAAATTTAATACGTATTTTCAAAATAGCTTTTTGAAAAAATAATAATAAATAAACCTGATTTTACCACATTTCACCTTTCATGATCAGTTATGTGGCATGACAATTATTCCAAAAAACCAAAAAAGACCTTTAACAGGTGCAGAACTCTGTAAGCAAGTATTATATTTTAATTAATAATTGAAAATATGAATTCCAATATTTAACAATTTAACTAACTACCTATTTGAATTTTACAAATGCATATAAAGTATTTTAAAATAAAATAGAAAATTTAGATATGATTTAGATTAAATGATGTCTTTGGAAAGCTATGTGTTTTAAGTATGTTTTATATTGAAATGTAGTCATGTACTTACATATAAAACATTCTTTGAAATAAAACAATATTTAATATTAACACTTTATTGTTTATTTCCTTTTACAAAACATTTATTTCTTAGTGTAACTTAATTTTTCGCACATTAAATGAGTTAAGTATTTCAAAGTTAGTTAATACTGCTGGGGGAGCATTAGAATGCATAATTTTCTTATAACCCATCCCGGGTTTGAAGTCACTGTCCAAATTTTTAAACTTTTTATTTTATTCAAGTTCACAGTGTCTAAATTTTTGAACTTTTTCTTTTATTCAAGTTCACAGTGTCTAAATTTTTGAACTTTTTATTTTATTCAAGTTCACAATGTCCAAATTTTTAAACTTTTTATTTTATTCAAGTTCACAATGTCCAAATTTTTAAACTTTTTATTTTATTCAAGTTCACAATGTATTTTTTTATAAGAAATTATTTCATATCTGAGTTCCCCAACCTTCGAAGCAATTATAATATAATTTCAAACATTGTGAATCAAATAATTATTTTTATATAGGTATTTAAGCAAATATAATGTGTAATGTGTAAAAATTTGGAAAGTGACGACAAATTGACATGTAAGTACATTTATTAATTTGAATATTAGATCTATTCCATGTAGATTACTAGTTTTGTTCAACTAAATGGACCAAATATTTACCATATAGTTCTATTGATGAAACAGAATTGAATAAAAATTCCACATAGAAAATTAATTACTTACAAAATATATATATTTCTTTCGTTATTTTGTAAAACGTAATATGTACGAATTGACTGCAAAAAAAAATCGTAATATTTAAATCTGTTTACGATTTCCATGGTTGAACAAAATGGAATAGATCAAATCGCTGCTTAAATTCAAAAGTACCAAAAATCAAAATTACACTTTTTTACAGGAGAGCTAATCGAAAAAAAAAAATATTTTTTGTCTATTTTTTTTCTTATTAGATATATATCAATGCATATTATACATCGTTAGAAGCGTATTTTTAAGTACTTTTATAATAAACTGAATACTAGAGAAGATATACGCGTATATAAGTTACTTTTGAATATAAAGAAAAAATATTATGAAAATATACTAAATATGGAATAAAACAACCATAAGTCTTTTGCAAAATACAATATGAAGGATTGTGATTGTATTTTTGCAATTTTTTGAAATTTTTTTTGGAATTAGTGGTCCTTTTGAATTTAAGCAGCGAAATATTAAAATGAAAATCGCATACAAGTATATACTTACGCAATTTTATACACTTGGCATATGGAAACGAATAACTTATTAACAACACTTTAAAACATTCAATCAACATACAAGTTATACGAGTTATACTTTAATGTATATGCTTAGTTATATAATTCACACAAAATGCATAATATATTGCACTATGACATCAATAATATTTATTATCAAAATATTTTTAAAATAGGTACAATATCATATTTGTTCATTCACTTATGAGGCAATAGGAGCAATTGCACTGTTATTTTTATTTTTTTATTTTTTTTATTTTCAAGCTATCCACTTAACATTAAATAAATTGAGATCCAGCTCAGGACTTTTTGTTGACGTTTTAATGCTTTCAAAGTTTAAATAATATTAATAATAGGTATATACTTACAAAGCTCTTGACTAGCAAATGAGATCATTTAAGTGGAAATCCTTATATATATAAAAATTTCGTGTCACGTTGTTTGTCCGCGATGAACTCCCAAACTACTGAACCGATTTTGATAAAATTTCGTAACTATGTATAATGTAATTTGGTCCAACTTAAAAGATAGGATAGTTTATATCTCATTTTGTTTATTACTATTTTATTTGCAAATTATATAATATTATTAACATAGCGCCATCTGTTGGTACCTATTCAATCCAGCAATTATTTATCTGTGAGTTCCATAAGAATCTAACAGATGGCGGTGTAAGGTAATTTATCGGCTGGATTGAATAAAAAATTGCACCCGTGCGAAGCCGAGAGCGGGCCACTAGTATACATATATATATAAATAATTTTTTTTTTTTTTTTAATTATGAAACCCTGATTTTATTTTATTATCAGATAATAAAGTTCAGTCGTGTTGATGGTTGAACTGAACACAGTTCAAAACTATTCTTTAATTTCTGTTTTATCTGCCTTTATTGTTTTTAGGAACAAGTTTAAAGGGCCGTTATTTTCTTGAATTAAAAAAAAATCAATTACAAGTGACGTCAAACTTCAGTGAGGCCATTTACTCTTATTATAGTAGGTTTTCCGTTGTCATAGTTTTATCCGTGATCCGTGATCAAAATTCATAATAAGTAAGAGACAGGAATCCACACATATAATACGTAAGTGGATCACAATTAGGCAGGTTTTGTAAATAGCATAAATATATTTGTATGTAATAATAAACGTAGTAATACTTAATTATTTCCCACTAACCGGTGCCCGCGACTTCGTCCGCGATGAAAAATAAATAACACTTGACTTTTGACAGGCGTTATAATACTAAACGAGAAATTCTTGTATGCCACGACGATCTCGCAAACGGCTCTAACGATTTTGATGAAAATCTAGGGTTAGGGGTTTTTTAGGTCTAGAAATAGATCTGTCGGGGTCTTATCTTCGAGAAAATTCTTTTTAGGTAGTTTTTTTTAATGGAACAGTTGCAAAAGTAATACCGCTTGCTACAGCTAACACCATCTAGCGCCGAGCGAACGAACTAATATTTTTCTTACTTAATAATATTACTCGTTAACAGATGGCGTTTACCCCGAAATTGATCTGTCAGGGTCTTACTTCGAGAAAATTCGTTTTAGGTAGTTTTTTTTAATGGAACGGTTCCAAAAATAACACCGCTTGCTCGTTTTATATTTTGAATTATTAATTCAAATATTCTTGAATTTTTTTTCTATAATCTTTCATAGACTTTCTTTCTTACATGTAAAAAGCTTTAAACCTTTTATTGGCCCGAGCTCACCCAGTCATTTTTTATTTTTATTTTAGATGATCCCTCGGGAACAGTACTTCTTTTTCTGGATGAATCCTTTAGTTACGCCTTAGTAGGTATCTCGAGTTATGATTTAATGTCTTAATAATTGTAAATGTTAGAGACACGTTTCATTACGTTTGCAAACGCTATAGTTAACTGATAGAGAATACTCGACATTTTCTATTCTTTCAGTGACCACACACGCAACTATATATATTTTTTACTGCGTCTCCTGACTATATTATAGTGTGTAGTAAAAACGTGAAGTTTAATTAGAACAGTCTTGTTTTGTAAAGGTAAAATAATTAAGTATATTATATTTTAACATTCTTTCACCATGTGTGGTAGGTACATTTCTATAATGTTTATTTTGGCATATTAATGCTACTTAGTTTTGTTCTTATATCAATTATAAAATTGCTAGTTCAAATACTATAGTATAGTTTGACCGGAACCGCTGTACCACTCCTTAGGTATGTGCGCAGACTCTCCGTCGTCTATGCTTGCATATGTCAGACGCATAAGAGAAAAAATATATACAAATTTGGTGATATCTCGTGCTATATTTCGTGACATCAAAAACTATGATTTTGGAAATGGCCGAATATTTCAAGTACAAAAAAAAACAGACAACTCAAGCTTTGAATACAAAAGTTAAGCAAATGTCGAAATCGTTAAACGTTTTAAAATATTGCAAGTCGATATCGCGTAAAATCTGTTCGAGAATATCGCCCTCATGCGAACTCGTGCTTTTTTCCTCCCTTCCTCCGCCCCTACCCCACCCTAACTAAGGAGTGGCACAGCGGTTTCGGCTTAACTACAGTAGCCCCATATAAATTTGTGCTCCTGAAAATGACAGTCGAGTGGATAATTCAGAATTTGTCCGTATACTTACAAGTATTCGTTGTGCATACTGCCTACGTTAGAATAGGTATGTATATGTAATAGTGTTCACAAAATCATCTTTACAAGTGAATTTATCGAACCCTTAGCCTTTAAGTGGAGACAGTTTACATAGTTGGTGGACACCTTTTGTCTTCTAGAGCGAGTACGAGCGCACATTCTATCTTCGCCTGGAGCCAATTCAACACTTGAGGATCAGGAACTTCGATCACCTTCTCGTCGGTGGAAAAGTAATTCACTAATTCATCCTGGAAGGAAAAAAAAACGTGGGTTTAGGTGTATGCTTTGGTGTTGTTTGGAATATAGGTAGGTAAATATTGCGACTAATCCAACTGATAAAATAAAAATCGTGGCCGTTCCATTTAAGTTTGAGTACCACAACGAAATGACCAGTCAAACGATAAGTAAGAAACTAAAAACAAGAAAAGAAAGGTTAATTAAATGACCAGACAAACGAAAAAAGTGTAACTAAAAACGAGGAAAGCAATTCACCTGCTTAATGTGCAACACGAGTTTTCCATCTTGTACTTCGGGCACTCCGATGAGATCGTCCAGTTTGACGACCCACTCGACGTGCCAGGATGTGTTGGTGCCTCCGAATCGCACGAGGAATATGTGTTGCGTGGACACGAGCAGAGTGCTCTTGGAGTGCGTCGTCAGGTGCGCGTGCGCAACGTAGCCGTCTGTGTCGGCGTAGTGGCCGCGCCCCAACAGCGCCAGTAGCTGCACTCCTAGCGCCGCGTGGGCCGAGTAGGGTCGGATCCCCTATAACATATCCCATCCCATAGAATCAGGCCTCTTTCACTTCATGTACTTGCGCGCGCTAAGTGCCTACGCGCCGCTGTACTTTCCAAGGTACACATTCACGCGGTTGCCACCGACGCGAGCGCGCGCATTCACATTTATTTTTTTCATCTTTGATCTCCGCCAGGAGTAATTGTGTTCCGTGTCTTTGATTTACATTTCGGAAAGAATAATAGGTATTATGCCTCGTAATAACATTTCTTTAACAACATTTTAGTTAACAACATTTCTTTATCTGTCACAACTCCCTGTAACTAAATAAAACTATTTTAACGGATTTAAGTTGTGTATTGATTTTTAATAAACTCAACTACCACGGCTGCTATAAAGGTGTCGAAACGATGGGTTTTGTTATAAAGCAATACACAATTTAAATCTGTAAAAATAGTTTTATTTAGTAACATAACAAATACTTACTTTACTCAATACTTACATACTTTACATAAATACTCTCCGCCGTTGTTCAAAATTTTTTTCACTATAGAACAATAATGTATCGCCAAATAATTTTATGTCGAGAACAATTTAGCAGCGAGCTCTCCGACTATTTCATCAAAACTGGATGTTTGGTCGACTTTGTGTTGTGTGGATTTGTGGACTAATGATATACACAATTTAAGCTTTTTTATTTGGTCTCTTCAGTGGAAATAGGAATAAGTACCTACCAATATGAAAACCTTTAGGTACCTACAAGGTTTTTTATCATTGCTCGTTACCTACTAGTACTTATTTACATCTTAAAAATCATGTTATTCTGATCAACTTGAACTGAGAAGTTGTAAGCTTAGTTACTAGTTAATTACTTAATAAATAGTTACTAGCGGCTTAATTAGCTTTGTATTTTGGGACGGCCTAGAAAAACTCAGTAGTAGTAGCCCTGACTTTATTACTATTACTTCAATGTCACGCGGGCGCGTGCGGCTGCAGAGCAATAACAACTCAACGTTTGAACTATAAGGTATATTTTTCCGCTAAGCAGTTGGCGAGGCAAAACGGTAGGCATTTAAAAAAGTTGTGATGGTCTTTTTGTTAGGGAGTGATTTATCTGTTACGGTAGTAACTACTTATTAATCTGTGATAGAATCTAGATCTTTTGAGTTATACTTAACGAAACTCTTGTATCATGCTTACAACAATTTTACATGTTTCGCATATTATATCATCAACTTATACTCTTTAGAGATCCACCTCTCACTTAACAAACCTTCCACGCATCTTTTAAAAATATCAAAATTTTGTGCAAATTTAAAAATTTATCATGGTGCAATTACGATAATTACCTACTACACGTTTTGGGATCATTTAACGCTTTTAAATTAGAAATGAAATTGTCTTAGACCAAGTGGAGTCTGAGTATTGAGGATATGTGGTATGAACCAGGTAGAATTACCTCAGCGGGTGGACAATGCCTCGGCAGCCGTCGCCTAGTGACCAGTCTTCCGTTGCTGCGATCCACGCAAGCGCGAAGAGCTGCCTCCGCGCTGTTCACTCCCAGTTGCCGAGACAGAGCGGCGCGTGAAGCCTCGCGGCACACTTCTGCATACAAATCACCCATTTCAGTACCTTGAGTGGCTTTGGTAACCACCTAATACCTAACTCGACGACAGTAACAATTTGAAAGGCAAACAATTGACAAGGCACTCGTCAAATCGTCAATGTATCCAGTGATTTAGCATGCCTAGATAGGACCTGTGTCAAATTTTTTCGAGAGGCCCTTTTACCTGAGCAATGCTGTGGAGAAGTACAAATGGAGGCTAAAGATTTTTTTATGAAAGAAACAAAAAAGCTTACATGTTTTTAGACGCAATATATTAATTATAATCAAACGCTCAACTCGTAGGCGTTAAAATTTATTCTTTACGAGTAGATATTCTATAAAAAAGCACAATATACAGGTACTAATATTCTCACACAATAATAGTAAGTTTATATATTTGATCAGTGCACATATGACATTATTATTCATTCCATATAATGTATTCTGATATTACCTAAGATTCTCGAAAAACTATTATTAATTCATCTGCACAGGCTGAATTTATTATAGTCATTAGGTATTCAATTTTCTCATTAAGTTTTATTTGAGGAACCATTATAAAATTCATATTAAAAATTAATTATGTAAAAGTTCAAATTTTTAATATAAAAGTATTACAAAAACGTATTAAATTTTTATTCGTTTAACTAAATATTATACGTATTTTTATATTAAAGTTTTCCCTAAATTTGAACAGTGGCAAAAAAAATCATCCTGTACATCTACTTTAAAAAAAATACATGCACTAATGTACTCACGGCTTACAACAACATAGTCTTCATCTATCCAAGAGACATTATGAAACGAGAAACAATGCATAATGAGTATAATGGTCTTAAATGAGCAGTCAATGACTAACTAGAGTCCGCGCCAGCAAACAAGTCCCGCAGGCGAAAATGTTTTCTAGCTTTGGCTAGAACTAGATTTGTCTAGTTTTGCCAATTCTAAGTTCATATTTAAACGGCGGGACTTGTTTCGTGGTGCGGCCTATAAATACCAATTTATTAACTACTTGTTAACTACAGACACATAATTTCAAAAAAAGAAAACTCTTATTTTTTAACCACAGAACAAAGAACATTCAATCAAAATTGCATGCCATGCATTGTGTTCTAAAACACGAGATAGATGCCAAATGTAGGAACATTTAATATAATGAATCAGAAATAATGAATCAGTGTCATAGTCGTGTCGTGTCTGTTTACCAGGGTCATTGCGGATGCATTTTCAACATTTTTAACGCGGATGCGGATTTCAAGTTATTTAATAATATATTTCATTTTTAATGCAGAAATAAATGATTAAAAATAATTATTTTATTAAATGTTTATTAAGAATTTATGAAGAAAGAAGAATTATGAAGCAATTTAAATTAAAAAAGAAAAATTATTTACTTATCGTATAATAATTCATACTAGAGACGTCTGCCAAATTTAGGACTAGTTTTACTCGTACATCCGCATCCGCAAGTTTCGCATTCATTATTGCGGATACGGTTGTGGATGGTAGTGGTGGCAAATGGGATTTATTCTCCCAGTCGCCACCACTGAGTACGACTATGACCAGTGGTGGTAATGGGGATGTATTATAGGCAAGTTAACGAGAGTTGGCACGAGCAACACATTTAAACATTGCGCTTGTGAATAGGGGCATAACAATGACGTCACACTGCAATTGCCATAAACACACAGTCTGTCTCTTTCCCGCGCGGACCCAGGTACGAGTGTATGCATTTGCGTGAGTACTGTGAACGTGCCATCTCTAGTTAACTCACCTATACTCCCATTCGCCACCAGACCGTGTTCACCACTAATGGTGGCAATTGAGATTTCTTATCCTAGCCTTATCAAGGTGTTTCGTGGACGGACGCATAAGGCTACGAATGATCACAAGTACTCGGTTAATTCGCAGCAAATTTAAATTAAACTGACTAGGCAACAACATTCAAATTATTCGCAACGATCGGTCGCCTCTGTACAAATATTCCGATGAAGATTCTTTAATAAATCAAGTTTACTTATTTGCAAGAAAGCTTATTTTTTCATATTCAACTACATATCGCCGCGTGGTGGCCTCGTTAACGAAACTTAAAGATCTTATTTAGAAGCTAAATCTCAGTGCAAAGAAACAATCAAGCTAATTGGAATCGCAGTGCAACAAAGACAATTATAGCGTGCATATTTGAAAATTTGATTTGGTGGCCACATCTTACCGAAGGTGGGTCTGGCAATGAGGCCGGTCAAAGCCAACGCCACACTGGCAGGGTTGTCTGTGCTTGCCTCTATCACTGATTCGGGCAAGTCGTTGCTGAGCTCTTCGTCATCACCTTTGAAATTTTTAATTTAACGGTTCACTTGATGGCAGTTGGCTACCGTCACCCTATAAGCGCAAACATCACCAAGGGGAATGCGAGTGCGCAGCTGACGGGACAAAGGGTAGATACTTGTATCAGAAAAAGTATCTACTGTACAAACTTTACTGGAAACACAAAAAAATGCAGTATAAATTTTCACTGGAAAATGAAAATTAATACTGGATTTTTTTTTTTTTTTATATATATATATGTGTATGTTAGCAGGCAGGCTGACGGTCCAACACAGCACAGAGAGATTGATAAGTTTGTATATTGAAGAGCTGTTTGAAACTTAAGAGAAGAGAGAACTGTTCTTACGTGTCCTCTTCTTGGGTGTGGTGATGCGAGGGGCGTCCGCGAAGACCGAAGCAGCTCTGGCGGCGCCACTGGCGCAGTGACCCAAAAGGCGGGCGGCTGCGTAGCCCAGCTTGTACGCGGGCTCTTCTGTTCGGGCTCTGCAAGGCCCGCCCTGCGAAGGATAAAGTGTTAAGAACTTTGTGGTTTTCGTTGAATCATAAAATTCTTATGATTTTCTTACTGTTAAGTGAACACATAAATATATTCCCGATAAAGGCTTTCTGAGATTAAAAGGGAGCTTCCTTTTATAGCATGATTAAGGAGTTTTATTTTATTAGCAAACAAAGATTCTAGTTAATTTGAATTTAAAAAATTGTGCCAAACGGGAAAGGAGCCTTAAAAAGGTCTTGCAGTAGTTAAGATCGCCCCTGAACAGTAATCATCAGAAAATTAAAGATAATCAAAGATTATCGATATCGAGAAAAAAAACCTGTATGGAAAAGTGGAACCTCGTCCAATAGGAGTAAAATGTTATTCACCAAAGAAGGTTCATAGTATTGTTTGATGCCCCTGGTGAAGTCTCCGATGTGGCTGTAGGGATTGCCGAGGATGTTGAGGCCAAGAACCAGAACATGGAACTGCTGGACCAGCTGCACCCAGTAGTGACGCCAAGCAGCGTTCGCGAGAGCTGCACCGGTCATTGCCGCATTACGCTTCTCGAAGTATGCCATTCTGGAATACAAATATATCACTTTTGTAATTTATTGTTCACCCTATGGCGGTAACACCAAACTGCAGAAGACCATCATGAAATAACAGGAAGTAGTGGCAGGGCACATTGCTTTGCGCAGCAATTTGGACAGCTCATCTGGCAGCAGTAACCACCCTGTTGGCGACAGTGGTGGTTCAAAGTAATAACTTTCGTACGTTTTGTTCCGGGGAGGCGTGATGGCTCTTACACTTGCTTGTTAACCGAAAATATCAGAAAAAAATGGACGTCGTGAGCAAATCATTACGTGACACACATTCAAAGAGTATATAATCATAACGCTAGGAGGCGCGCGAGTCGATAGCGGGCCGCGCTCATTGGCCGCAGACGCATGCGCAGTACCACCTCGCCCCCCACAGGACATCTTTATTTGTAACAAATACAGTATACACACAGAGAATATTCAAATGACAAACAGAACATATCGATAAACACACAGAGAATATACAACACACAGAACAATATAAGTAACACGCAGAGAATTACCACATTAAATATTAAATTTAGCAGGAAAAGACAAATTAAGCGTGGCTGGGGTGGGCATCCTCAACATCGTCCCCCACAGTGTCGTGCCGACGACACTCAAAACCTAAGAGTAGGGCCACCCGTGTAGCCGGTCGCTTAAATATACCTGAACTAGTTTTAATATCTAAAATTCTTACCCGACCGTCGGAGCCTGGATAAACCTTGTGGACAACTCCCTTCGGCCAGCAGTTGCGCTGCAGTGATGGATCGACAATAACAACGAGGTCGCCTACTTTGAATTGGGTACCTTCGTGACACCATTTACTGCGAGGGTTAAGTATAGGTAGGACCTCCTTCATCCACCGCGCCCAGAACATATCCGCTAACTTCTGTGCTTTTCGCCATTGCTTACGCAGGTATAAGTCACTGTCGTCGAAAACACCAGGCACTGGTAAGTTTGAAGACGAACCAATTAAGAAATGATTTGGAGTTAGGGCCTCCAGATCATGTGGATCTACAGAAACATGTGTCAAGGGTCTGCTGTTAACCATATTTTCCACTTCAGCTAGAAACGTCAGCAGAACTTCTTCTCGGGGAGCGCGTTCCTTCAAAACCACCTTCAATGCTGTTTTGACACTCCTTATCAAACGTTCCCATGCACCGCCCATGTGAGGGCTGACAGGTGGGATAAACTGCCAGTTTACACCTTTGTTTAGGGCCTGCGTCGTAACCTGCCGCTGGTCCAGCCCTTGAATGGATTTTCTGAGTTCTTTATCAGCGCATCTTAAGTTGGTCCCATTATCTGATAAGATTTTATGTGGCCAACCTCGGCGAGCAGCCATTCTTCGAAGCGCCATAATCATAGAGTCAGCCGTAAGTGAGGTAACAAGTTCAATGTGAACAGCGCGTACCGTCATGCATGTAAAAAGCACTCCATATCTCCGCTCTCGTCGTCTTCCCAAAGTAACATCCATGGGTCCAAATAAGTCGACTCCGCATACAGTAAAAGGTCTCTGGTGATGAGCAAGCCTGTCTCCCGGAAGGTCAGCAAGGCGTGGTGGGCTAGGCGATGTTCTTTTAATGCGGCAGAGGAGACATCTAGCGGCGACACCGCGTACTGTTGGTCTCAATTTAATTATCCAATATTTCTGCCGCAGCTCGTTAATCACCATCTCGTTGCATGAATGTGCTGCTCTTCGATGATAGTCCATCACTATGAGTCGCGAGACGTGATCATTGCCGTCCAAAATCACGGGATACTTAATGTCCATGTCAACGTCCTCCACAGCAGAGATTCGACCCCCAACACGCAGGAGTCCGTTCTTATCCAAAATCGGAGTAAGTGTTCGTAAACGGCTATCTCGTTTAATCTGTTTACCTTGTTTCAGAAGACAGACGTCACTTTCAAAGGATTGCCACTGTGAGTATTTAATTAATAATATTTCAGCTCGTTCCATTAACTCCATGTTAATATTATAAATTTTTCGTCCTCTCATTTTTTCCACAAACAGTAAGACAGAAGCAGTAGCACGCAGCAGACGCAGCCAGCTGGAAAACCGGATAGGCTCCGGTACAGGTAATGCACATTTATTTTCGCAAACTATATTTAATTTTTCTAATATTTCTTCATTAACAATTTCTGTTCCAGGTTCACGTGGCCAGTTGGTGTGATGTTCATGCAAGAATGACGGACCAGTAAACCACTCAGATTCCCTTACCAACTTGTAATCTGTAGCCTTAGTTGCAATATCTGCTATATTTACATCTGTAGGTACATAATTCCACTCATGCGTTCTACTCAACTCATCTATCTCTCCGAGTCGGTTTGCAATAAATACTTTATAATTTCTACACTGGTTGCGGATCCAATGCAGAACCGTTGTTGAGTCTGTCCAATAATAGGTTGCAGTAGGCTGCAGGCGGTGTTCTTTTTTAATGCTATCTGATAAGCGACAAGCTAACAACGCACCCTGCAGTTCAAGCCTTGGCACCGTAAGGGGCTTCATAGGAGCGAGCTTGGTCTTACTTGCAATAAATGATATAGCAACGCGTCCATTGCTGTATTCTCGTCTCCAATAAGCGACGGCCGCATACGCGTTCTGCGATGCATCACTGAACAAATGCAGCTCCAAAGCCTTCTCAGTTTCACCATCAGGTACATAACTTCGAAAATACCATCTCGGTATTTTGATGTCACATATTTCTTGCATTCGTTTCATCCAATCCTGAAATGATATATAAAGCTCATTATCAATTATGTCATCCCATTTTAAATTTGTCTTCCAAATGTTGCGCATCAAAATTTTTCCTTTAATTGTATAGGGAACTAAAAATCCGTGAATATCAAATATAGACATAACCATGCGCAAAACTTCTCTTTTTGTTGGCTTCCTAGTACAGTTTAAAATGTCGTAAGGGATGCGCTTGAGTGATAAATCAAAAGACAGTTCATCTGTAGCTGAAAACCAAAGCAAACCAAGTGTTCGCTCCGGTTGATTCCCTAAATTCAACCCCAACAACCGTTTACTTAAAGTATTTCTCGGTATGACATTCAAAACAGTAGGCTCATTGCTAGTCCAATTACACATCTCAAACCCTCCCTGCTTGTGAATAAATGATATCTGTTCAATAATTTTCCTAGCACTTGCTTCATCTGTTAGGCTATCTATATAATCATCCATGTATTGATTTTTTTGAATAGCATGAACGGCAGCTGGAAATTGATCAGAAAATCTTGATGCATTTTTTGTTTGATTAATATACTGAGCTATAAACGGTGAGCAATTCGCACCGAAAATAAGTGATGTCATTACATACTCCTTAATAGGTTTACCCTTCTCATCCCTCCATAAAAATCTCAAAGCGTTCTGGTCTTCGCTTCTAATTTTAATTCTAAGAAACATGTCCTTTATATCGCCAATAATTCCTATACGATTTTCACGAAAACGAAACATGATTCCAAAAAGAGATTGCAATAAATCTGGACCTTGTAGTAAAAAATCATTCAAACAAACATTTTTACATTTTGCAGCGGCATCAAATACTAATCTTAATTTATTTTTATTTGGGTTATCTACCCCAAAATGTGGTAAATACCAAACGTGTCCATTAGTTTTATTTGTATGGATTAATTCTTTTGCATAATTGTTTTCTAGTAGATGCTGAACCCGCTCGCGATAACGTAAACAATATGACTCATCATGCAACATTTTTCTTTCTATAAGTTTCAATCTACTTACCGCGTTTGAATAGGACTCGGGCATATGAAAACTTTCGTCTTTCCACGGCAGACCCACTGTCCAACAACCATCGATAAACTCAGATGTGTTATTTAAAATGTTCACGGCCCGTATTTCGTTTAAATTTGGTCGGCTAGCTGTGCTTATTCCTATGGATTCAAGCGAAAATGAATTACGAACTAAGTCATGCAACTCAATATCGTAGTTGTGAGCATCAGAATGCTGCCCACAAGCAACTTGACAAGTGACTGTCAGTGGTGTGTGACAGCGCGCGGGCGCCGGCATGTTGACGTTTATACCCCTGCCGCCCCCTGCCCCTGCCGCAGGAGCGCCTGAAGGGCTAGCGTTGTTGTTTTTATCGTTAACTTCAATGCAATTACTTTGATGTAAAAAACTTGTAATAGGCATGTTTGCACTTACCGATTGAAAACTGCGACGCAAGGCTCCGTGCACACAATAACCGAGCGAAGTCTGCGTGATGTATGGCCCACCCGAGCCACACTTTATACAATTAATTGGAGCAATGAGATCATAATTATCTTGACCTATCAATAATTTTGGATGAACATTATTTTCACAAAATTTATAGCTATCATATAACTTAGTGACTATATTAGCTGTACTTTGAACAGGCAAATTTAATTCACTGATTTTACGAGCACGTATACTATATTTACAACCACTATCATTGCTTATACTAAAATCGACCAACTCTGATTGGCATATTAAGTCACTAGAGTCCCATGCGCTTCTTGCACGCATTGTAACGCTTTTCCCATGTAGTCCAGCCCTATTAGCTACATCAGCCGCTAATAAGGACACGGTGGCTCCATCGTCGAGTAAAGCATATGTTTTAATATTGTCTTTAGGTCCATGTATCGTAACTGGCACTACTTTTAATAATACACGTGATGATACCGGGCACTGTATCGCTGATGTATGCGTCACAGTTTCTTCAGCCTGCTGTTCATCAGTTGCGGGCGATGTCATCTGCTGCGCTGCCGGTCTGCTCCAATGTAGGAGACGATGGTGTGGCCATCCACACCTGTCGACGTCGCAGTTGTCCGCAGGACAAGCTGAAGGGTCATCGTGACGTGCCCCGAGGCACTTGTAACAGAGATTGTTGACCCGTACAAAGCGCCATCTGTCTTTGCGCATTGATCTCTTGAATTTACTGCAATCTGTGAGTGCATGATTTTGCCCTCTGCAAAATTTACACCTAGGCTGACTGCTTGCAGCGCATAATAGTACTTGATGGTTGCGCGGGCTTTCCTTATACTCATATTTTCTTTTGTGTTCAATTTGAGGAAGATAGCTTACACCGGACATGGCTGTTTTGGTGGCTTCCTTATATAAAAAATTTGACAGCAACTCCAGTTTTGCTATATTTGTTGTAGAATTTTCTAAGTAGAAGTCAGTCCATTTACTTATTAATATTGTGGGTAGTTTTGACAACACGGTGGCCACTTGTTCAGGGCTTCTTAGATAGTCTTCTTGATGAATTGCACGTGCAGCTGCTACATAATTCTTTATTTTTATAGAGAAATTTACTATGTCTGGATGGAATGCCTGCTGGAGAGGTGGCAGTTTCTTCAATTGAGCTGCTATTTTCAACATTATTGTTTCGGGCCTCCCGAATCTCAGCTCCAAAACCTCCATTACTTCCCTGGGTGAAGTAGCACCGATGAACAATGAAGTGGTAGCTTCCTTCGCATCACCTCGCAGGGATTTTCTCAGCCGCCATAAATTCTCAGCATCGCTGTATTTACATAGCTCTGTTGATTCATTGTAAGCCTCTTTAAATTGGAGCCACTCCAGAGGGTCACCAAAAAATGTGGGTAGATCTTTAGATGTTGAGATTCTCGCTAAAACTTCTCTACTTGCCTTGCTTGCATTTGTAGCCTCCACCACATCACGCAGTGTTTTTGTAAGGAATTTCATACCCTTGCCGTCCATAATGCATTGCTGATCCTCTGCTTCCTCGCCGCCTGTCTGTAGATTCGCAGGTGCAGCGATTGAGTTCTCTAACCAGTTGCTCACTTTGTTACTGGCCGCTATTGAAGCTTGCGAGTTTCTTGAGCATCGCGAATCCTGTAGTTGAGCTACTTCTGCTGCCAACTTTTTTTCTAAAAGCTCTTTGTCAATTTGAGCTTTAGTTTTGGCCATGACAGCTTCGGCTTCCCGCAGCTCGATCTCCGCTTTTGTTTGTGCAGCCTCATATTCGAGCTGTTTCCTTCTAGCAGAAGACGTGCTTGATTGGGTTGATTTCTGTGGCTCGCCGGTCACACGATGATTATCAGGTTTAGCTTCTTTTTCATCATATACCCCTGTGTCTGATTTTATTTCCAATTGGTCGACGCCATTTTTTCGCCTTTGTGCACGAGTTTTCACGGCAGGTGTGCGGAACAAAGACATCCCTGCAGACAGGTTTCGTTCTAAGATCCGGCTCGGAGTACCAACTTTGTTGGCGACAGTGGTGGTTCAAAGTAATAACTTTCGTACGTTTTGTTCCGGGGAGGCGTGATGGCTCTTACACTTGCTTGTTAACCGAAAATATCAGAAAAAAATGGACGTCGTGAGCAAATCATTACGTGACACACATTCAAAGAGTATATAATCATAACGCTAGGAGGCGCGCGAGTCGATAGCGGGCCGCGCTCATTGGCCGCAGACGCATGCGCAGTACCACCTCGCCCCCCACAGGACATCTTTATTTGTAACAAATACAGTATACACACAGAGAATATTCAAATGACAAACAGAACATATCGATAAACACACAGAGAATATACAACACACAGAACAATATAAGTAACACGCAGAGAATTACCACATTAAATATTAAATTTAGCAGGAAAAGACAAATTAAGCGTGGCTGGGGTGGGCATCCTCAACACACCCCCTTACAGATTACCGTGAAAAAACTTGCAGTCCCTATTGCCTAAGACGGCAAAGTACTTGCTTGTCTTATAGGCGACGGTAGCCACCTACCATCAAGAGTACCGTCAGCCTGAGTGACAACCTTAATATGAAAAAATTTGTTACATCTAAAAATCCATAAATAAAGTACCTTATAACAACATCTTTCATGTCACAAAGCGAGGAACCCCACGAATTGAACAAATACTCCAAAAGATCACTGTTGAACAGCTTAGGCCTATTCTCTTTCTTGTTGCCATATTTCGTTCTGCTCGGACTGGAGTTATCACCAGAGTATCCCCTCGACGACAAACTCAATACAAACTTCACAGGAGACAAGTGTACGTATTCAAAAACAGTATTCCTCTGCGCGTTGCTCTGACTCTTCGTTGCGATTATTGACAACGGCATGTGTACCAGTGCCAAGTCTGCTCTCAATCTGACAGCCGGCTTCTCTTCAATTTTCCAGTGGTTCAGGATGTCAAACACGTAATTAACGAAGCCTCGATCTAAATTGACACAATGCTCCTGGACTAACACCTTCAAGTATTTGTAAACATCTTGATTTAGAGACGGCCTGTGCTGCTTCAGAGCTACAACTTCTAAAGACGGTCTCACGATCCTGTTGGACCTAGTCATAGTTGGAGCAGGATATAATATACTGGGGAAAACAGCCTCGTTTAACTGATTATCTATCTGTAACTTGTGCAATTTGAGATGGCAGTACGTGTACGTATCGGACTTGCGCATTTGCATCCAAATGCCTGGGTTGTACGTTCGCCTTAACTCGGAAAAGAACGGCTTCGTCATCTGCATTTTCTCCAAATCTATGTGAATGTACTCTTTGAGTTGACACTTCTTCTGTTCTGTTTGGTATTTGTCTTCTATCCATGCTGTCAGGTCCGGCGACAGCTGCTTCCACCTGTGACTGACGTTGACCTCCCATCGAGGCAGAGAATCGGAAATACTCGCGTAGGCCAACTCCTTTGTTCCCATATTTGAGTTGACGCAGACGGAGAGACTGGCTCCGGCCAGAGACAAGTACACCTCGTAGTTGCTTCTTTCCGAATTAATTCTCATTCTATACTGATACGCTATTCTTTCGTCTTGAGCTAGAGTGAAAACCCTTTGGTATCCGTCCATGTAAGATATCCAATAGACTATGACTTTGTCTTTTCTCAGTTTCTTGGATTTGACGTGATTTTCTGGCAAATCGGAGTTGTCCGAATCGTCGCTGCTAGACGAGCAAGGTTCAGGAGATTTGGGGGTGAGTCGTTTAAGAGTCGAGGACAGTTTCGAAGTCACGCTACTCGTCCCGACTAAAGTCGTATGCTTCACCGAACTGAAACTAACCTTTTCTTCGCCATAACTGAAAACAAGAAATGTTTCTTTAAAATATTGACCGAATAGAATATTTCTTATTTCACCTTTGAATTCATTGAAATATAGTGTATATTATATTTAGACTTGGTATTAAATATTTTCAGTTACGTTTATTCTTTAAGTTAAAAATTAAGCACATCTATTGTAACGTATCTCATGTCGAAAATACTTAACTAGAATTTTTTGAACGTTATAAATTAATAATTTTGTCATTTTTCAATAGTTTAGTGAGGATACAAAAACTGTACTCACCCATCTTGGCTGAAATCAGCGACGAATCCCGTTCCCTTGATGTTGTAAATATTCCACAGCAGCTTCCTGTCCTCGGCCGGGTCATCCCAAGTGTAAAGCATGGATTGATAGGGACTGAGCAGTGCCACTTGTCCGGAGTCCACCTGATGCAGCTTCAGGAACAGGTCGTCGCACAGATTGTCGATACGAACTGGTGCGTCGCCTGGACTGTACGATTTGAAAGTGATGGTAAACGGTCGATCTGTTCCGCCCGTCACTTCGACGCAGATCGCGGACTGCAATAAATAAAATTATTCTTATAATATAAAAATAAATCCCTAAATGTGTTGCTAAGCGCAAAACTCGAGAACGGGTGGATCGATTTTAATTCTGTCTTCACTCATGGATAGAGGGATAATCAGGGAAGGTTTTTACGTAAAAAAAATGCACCCCGGGCGAAGCCGGGAACAGGCCGCTAGTATTCTATAATAATGCAGTATTACAAAGTGCATCTTGGGTACACCTGGACCTAATTTCTCTTATCAACTGTATTAATGACTTTATTTTCTCTTGTATTTTTATTTTATTTTATTATATAGGCCAGACTAAAAATGCCCTAAAATAATTTAGGACAATTAACTATAGGAAGATCAAAATATATCAACTATAACTAAAATTAAGTCATTTATTTTCACCATTCATAACAATTCTGTTATTATACAAAATATTTTCTAATCAGCTAAAAATACATGGTTTTTGCGAGATTTAGTGGCTGCGTTTCGCAGTCATTTGCGCAGCCCGTCTGGCGGCCGTAACCACCTTCTTACAGAAGACCACCGTGAAATAACAGCATATGTGCTGTTGTGTTTCAGTGAGTGAGTAACGGTTGCCAGAGCCCATTACCTCATCCCTTCCTTATCCCTTATCCTTCTATGGCGTTGCTTGTATTATAAGCGACGGTAGCCACCTACCATCAAGTGAACCGTCAGCCTGTCTGTCGGCCTTAACATAAAAAAAGATATAGAGCCCTTATAAGATATTTAATTAAATTATCATGTTTAAAAGACCATTAACCCACATGTGTATCCTAAAGTGCGACATTAAAGCACATTATACAACAGTTTATATCACCTTTTACTTGTCGAGCGCTGTTCATAACGAACACACTAACTGCCCTAACTCAATTATCACCACTTTCAAAACCACCGTTATAAGTTATGGCACACAATTTCACTATCCTTCAGTTTCACTCAATGTCCGACAAGGAAACAGCCGATACTTCCGAAGTAGATTTATAGGCAAAAAACTTAAATAAAACCAAAAACAAATAATGTCAAAAATAGTGTTATTAATATTATTGATGTGTTTGTGTATATTAGTCAAAGCTAAAAATGATATAAATAAATACAGCAGCGTACGAAACGAATACGCGAGAGTGAAAAGGGCCAAATACTATTCCAGTCCACCGGCGAGGTTTTATAGAAAACCTCCCAGTAGTTACCCAGTTTCAGGCTACTTCTCGTACACTCCACCACCGCACCTCATGATTGACAATGAAGAGCCTCAATATCTAGGACCGAAACCTTCAAAGGTTTATGAAAAACCAAACAATGAAGGTCTACGTGACGACGACATTAACAATATTGTGAAATATCTATCCAAACAGGATCTGGACAAAGTTATAGAGTTTTCCAATGAGAAACACGGTGATAAAGACGTGGTGATTGAATTTAGCGAAAAACCTTATAGAGGCAAGAACCCTCCGCAAGATGTGCAGATGAGTTATTTTGGAAATATTCCTTACGAAAATCAAGATAAGGGTGACAGTTTTAGTGCAAACTACATTGAAGAGTCAACTCAACCTAGAATATTAAATAGCAAATTATATAATCAACCACATAGTTTTCCATTTGAAGGAAAAGAGAGCAATCGACTAGCGATTAATGATTTTCCACATAGAGAAAACCAAATAAACGAATTGAGACCCGATAAGGGAGCCGACAACTTCTATACAGACAGTAAAGTTATGAATGATGAAATTCTACCAGAGCCAGTTAATTTGAGGGACGGCGATCATGAGATTGCGTTTACAGATGTGCCGGTTAAGTTACTGGCGGACGGATCGTATAAAGTAGAAAGTTTCGCAGATTTGCCGCTTATGAATTACAACTCTAAACTGCACACAGTCAATTCATATAAAGTTCCACATTATACTGTAAGTAAAATTTGTTTATTACTCCTTAAAAATCAGTTTGATTTTCACTTTTTACGAAACAACAAAAATTTATCAATCAAGAATAAAAGTTACAAAAAGGTCGTTGTTATTCAGCATTTTGCTGGCACAATCAGGTTTATCAGGTCGAGGTTTTCTCAGTCGGCATAATCAGGTTTAGATCTTCGAGTTTTCAGGTATTGTGACCTCGTTGGACTTGATAAACTCGAAAATATATAGGATATAGTTTAATTTTTCCGACATGTTTCAGGTGTTATCAACAAGTAGTCATTCTACGTCATCATCTCATGTTAAAGCCCCGCCAGTAGAGCCAGCACCTCCACCGTCAGCAGTTCGAGATCAGAGCGATGCACACTTGAAAGCTATCAAGATTTGGACGCACCATTCCAAAGGAACTGCTTACACGCTCCACGACGACGGAACCCTATCTATAGAAAGACCTATACCACCTAAACCAAAATATGATCCTTACGCGTAAATTTTACCTATATTTGTTTAAATTATTATGGTACGATTGTGTATATAAGTGTAATTTTTAAATGTTTGAACGTGTAATAATAGATTTTAACTATTTTTAAATATTGACCACATTATAAATGTGTATTACATTTGTTGCAAATTCTTTGTATTTGTGTTAAGACACTTTTTATTATCACAAATCGACGTAAACATTTCTTATCTCAAAAATTATGGAAGCCTACCACAGGTTTACTGTGGTTTACCAACACAGGACAATTGTGCGATGGTCCGAATTGATACTTATTACCTAAAAAACTACAAAACCTTACCCCCTTATCCATTCTGAGGACAGTGAAATGGTTGTTGGTGATCGGGAAGTGTTGCGAGACAACTGCAGAGTCTCGGTACTTGCAGTGCATCAACATGGAGTCGGTTTGTGGCCAGAACGTAGTGCATTGCTGCGGCGCAAGGTCGATCCACAAGTCGGCCGCTTCATTCTCCTCCATGAAACGCAGGTGACGCTTAGTCTCGTTGTACACGAGGAAATATGGCAAAAGGGTCACGATCTTCGTTAATTGCGGACATAATTCCGAAAGAGTTACCTGTTTAAAAAGAAACATGTGTTTTATTTTATACACACTTATTCAGTTGGCCGTCTGGCTGGACCATAGGAACAGTTAAATAAAGATAGAAAGATAGTATTTTCTATTTTGACCCTTTTGACCCACTAGTTCTGATCCGCTTAATAAAAGTGCCCTTTTGACCCACTTTTAATTGCCCGTCTGACCCACTGTGGGTGAAAACAATATTTTATTAAGATTATTTATTTACGGCTTGATTTCACCACACTTCTCACCAAACAAAAAACCATACGTCCCACATAAAGCTTGGGGTTTTCGCATTAAACAACACTATCGAACATATTTTGTGTAGGGTACCACGCAAATCTAAGTATTAATTTGAGCGTATTAAATGTACAGCCATATACAAGCCAATGAGGAAGCAAAGAGATTGCTCCCTGTGGCATATCTCCATCGCAGACTCAAGAAAAGACTTCCTCAAGACATCCTAGCACCAGTTGCTGATCAATAATATTTGCAGACGTCATTGGATGTCTCCAATACATGCCATTAATTCTTAATCATTCAAAATGCTGAATGCCTTCACATGTGGCAGATTGCATAGAACAAGTCAAAAAAAATGTATATCCAATAAACACGAATATACCATCTATATACCAAATTTTGTTGTGATTCTTTAGATATCGAGTAGTTTGATTAAATTTTGGATGTAGTTGATAGATATGTAGCTACAGGATCCAACTGTATACCCCTATTTTGTTCTCAACACTTTTTTGAATTGGCTATGGAAGCAAAGTAAAGACGTTCACGTCAAAAAACTGGTAAAATCATGAGGTGGCGTGGTAGAGTACATATACTTACGTCAAGCAGCAGCCTGTAAGCCGTCCTCCTCTCGGGGTGAGCGCAGACGACGAGTCCGGGAGCGCAAGGAGCTGCGCGCGCAGGACGCGACCACGAGGAGTGATGAGCGCGCACGCGCAGACGAGCCGGTCGTGCGCCTCCCCTCCGCCGCGCGCGCCTAGCCCCCTCCCCGCCTGACCACAGCAGTGGCTCCTCGCCCACCGACTGGCTCGGCTCCGAGTGACTTCCCTGCATTTCATAATTATTAATTATAAAATATTAATAAATTATTATTTTTATTATTATTAATAAAAAAATAATTAAAAGAGCCTAGAGTATGGAAGTAGTATGATATATGAAAAAAATAACTGGTCCCCTCCAACAATAAAATACTTACAATATCTATCTTTGTCTATTTCTATTACTTGTATCATCTATCTTTGTCTGATTTACTCGACAATGCTACACTAGCGCCATCTTAATTTACTGGTATTCTGGGACCACTTTTTAATACATAGAGTCGGTCCTCCTTACCTCTGCCCTCCATAGATTAGAGGTAAAAATCTGATTAAAAGAAAGGGACTTTGTAATAAATAAATCGTGAAGACTAAATACACTAATTGTAGATATTGTCCCCAAAGTAAGCACTTTTAGAGATATCATACATCGGACAGAGAGCAAACCCTGCACACCCAGACCAGAGTCAACTTTGAAAGTTCATTTCTAGAGTTGGCCCTCAATGAGACCTAAACCACTCGACCAATGGATTCGACAAATACCTTATTTTATTAACATACTAGTGGCCCGCTCCCGGCTTCGCCCGGGGTGCTTTTTTGCAATCCAGCCGATAAATTACTTTAAACCGCCATCTGTGAGAACCTTATGGAACTCACAGATAAATAATTGCTGTATTGAATAAGTATCAACAGATGGCGCTGTGTTAATAATATTATATAATTTAAAAAATAATAATAAACAAAATGAGATATAAACTATCCTATCTTTTAAGTTGGACCAAATAACAGATACTTATGAAGTTTGATCAAAGTCGGTTCAGTAGTTTCAGAGTTTATCGCGAACATACATCGTGACACGAGATTTTTATATATATAGATATAACTTTTAACTGCCTATGACTACAATCAATTTTTTTTTAAATTATAATTTTGAAGAAAACCTAAATTTAGGAAAAAGAATCTTTTTATTCATTTGTAACTAATTATGGGGTAAAGAATAGAGTCTTTTCCGAGAAGTAAGATTTTGTCCTTTTTCGTTCTAAGGAAGTGCAGCAGTACCTTCATTTGCAGCGGCAGGCCTGTCTTGTTAATAATCCAGTAAGGTGCATGTAGGAACAGCTCCCACGAGTGGTTCCTCTCAACTCTGAAGCACACTCCCAGTTGCTTTTCGCCGCCTTCCGGTTCACTCTCTGTCGTCATTTTTATGTTTTTCTCTGTCACATCTGTTAGGAATTACGAAAACATAAATTCACTTAGAACATTTCACTTCAATGTGTATAAATAACTGCTGTTCCTTCTGATATATATCACATAACCTACGTGGGATGAATGGAACTCTATCTGTACGTATAGAAAGCTACATTATCAGCAAGTATCTAACATAGGCCATATTTTATAACGCGGACAAAGTCTCGTGCAACAGCTGGTTAGTTATAATTGTGGCTACAAAACCGAGTTAAGATACCTGGGGATAGAGTGAAATTTCCGGTCCAGGGTAGAGCAAGATATTGAATATCCAAGCTCAGTTTGTGGGGCTTATTGAGCTGCAGGGTGTAGGTGTGCGTCCTCTCCCCTGCTTCAACCCTAACGCGCCACTGAAGTGCGGCGCACGACACCTCTATGGCGTACGGCAGACGGTTGTAGATGGCCAGAGGTGGCAACACGCGGATCAGGTAGTTCGGGATCGCTCGACTCACTTTGTGAGACTGGACACCTGTTAATATACATAAACATGTAAAGATCGGAAGGCAGGCTGATGGTTCACTTGATGGTAAATGGCTACGGTGGCCTGTTAACACTAGCAAAGCTATAGATTAACTTACGTTGTTATGGCTATCAACGCAACGCAAGTACGCTGTCGACCTTACTCAGATATTAAGCTAATGGAAATGAGCTCTGTCATGCTGTAATTCCCGGTGGTTTTCTAACGGGTTCCTAATTTATCATTGCAAAACGCAGTGTGCCCTGCAACTACTAAAAGATTTTAAATTAATGACGAAAGAAGAACTTTTCTACCAGATAGAAGACTATTGTTTAGGTGCAATCTATTCGCAATCCAAACCTTGAAGGCTTCTTGAAAAAGATGGTTGAGCTTGTAGTAGGATAAAAGCCGCATAAAAAGTTACTAATCCTTGGAATAAGAAGTTACGATAGTGTGGACTGAGGCAAATATGGTACAGAAAATTGAAAAATTTGCTTTTGGTTTTGGTTTTTGGGAGAAATTTTTTTTTATTGACTGAAACGTTTTGAAATTTTACCTTCAGCTGTAAGTATCCTCATGGCGAATATCTTGTTATCGCCGTCGGCTTTGGCGGGACAGATGACATCACGGGGAGTCCCCAACTCGTTTCCCAACTCCATCCACCATATACCTTGAGTCGTTGTTTGATAGCTTCTAAAAGTTAGAAAAAAATATATACCAAAAACTTTAAAAAACCTCAATGAATATGTAAATGTAAGGCGAAAGCTATACTCACTCGAAGTTAGAAGGCAGTAGGAAAAGTTTGCAATGGTAGGCTATGTATAAAGGTACGTTGTAGGTGTCCTGGGGAGCGATGACAGCCACACGCATCTTGTCGTCAAAGGGGTTGGTGAGGGAACCCACCAGTTCCGCTCCGATGCTTTGCAGATCGGTCTTCTTGTAATACAACTCCAGGGCGTAAGACGTCTCGTTGCGGATCTACGATATTATCACACTGTACATAATTTTTCAAGTTGTTATTCTAATATATTAAATTTTCTCGAGGATAAACGATAGAGCCGATAAAAACTTTTAAGTCAACATTATTTTGACCCTCTTTCGAGGGTAAACAGTTCCTTTAGGGGTCCGGTTGCCCACTTACACCCACCTAGGCATTTTGCTATCTATCTTCAAGTGGAATTTAAGTTCTAGCGTCAAGTTACAGTGAAAGGGGCTTGAATGCCACACTAATAACACACAAATGTCACGAAAAGGCTCTTTTGCCGTATTACCTGTAACGGCGATCTCACGACTATCTTAGTGTTATTGTATTTGACGCTTCTCTCAACCACCAAATAGTATCTGGTCGAGTTCTTGCTGGGGTGCAACACATGGAGCTTGGAGACGGTACGTTGCGGACACAACACCTGTAATTTATAAACGAATTGTTTAGTTCTAGA
This sequence comes from Synanthedon andrenaeformis, assembly GCA_936446665.2. Classification (NCBI taxonomy): domain Eukaryota; kingdom Metazoa; phylum Arthropoda; class Insecta; order Lepidoptera; family Sesiidae; genus Synanthedon; species Synanthedon andrenaeformis. The sequence goes on along the minus strand of OW387786.2, from coordinate 681,720 downwards.
AGAACAAAGCAGAAACAGCAATTCGCTTTGAAAGTGAGATATTTCTCATAAAAGCTTCATCAGCTAGTTCACGCTGAAACGCGACGCTGCGAGCACATTTTACAGTAGTAATACAATATAGAACTAATTTACTACACAGAAAAGTTCAGTTCAGTGAGTACGCGAAAGTGGCGTCGTCGGCGGCTTCACTCTGCGCCACAATGAGTCTCTCAACATCGCGCTGCGTCGCGCGATATCGCAATGCGTAGCGCGATATCGCATCGCATAGCTACTTTTAGATAGCTTCGCGATGCGCATCGCTAAGCATCTTTACGTAGCATCTCGTCTCTGTGTGAACTGAGGCTAAGAAAGTTACCGTGAGTTGGTCGAGATCGTGCAGACATATGGTGAGAGTGTGATCGGTGAGACGGCGCTGCAAGGTGGCGGCGGAAGAGGGGGGCGCGCGGGGGGACTCGGTCCCCGGCCCCCAAGTGCCGTTTGCCCCCCATAGACCCTCTGCATATGGTACACCACCATCGCTCCCAGTAGGCGCCGCCGCTGCATTGTGAGGGAAACCGCCCTCGAAACTGCATTCAAGAAATTCATATTAAAAACTTGCTTTAGGCCACAGGTTCACTCGTTGTAAGTTCTTCAGAAACCAAGCTACCTTCATTCTACCGTGCAGAGGTTAATTTCTCATTGTATATTGTATTATGTTTATCTACAATGCCTTATAATATACAGCAGCGATAAATGTAACCAAATTTACTCACTACATATTATGTTGAATGAAAATAATTGTTAAAAATACCAGCCTCTCGTTACACCCATTTGGTTTTAATGTTTAATTTTAACTACTCTTCATGGCAAGACTACATACTTTTACATGTCTTCTAAGTTATGTGTCAAATATCTTATTATAAGACGAACACACAGCAGACAAATGAAAGGAGAAAAATGTATCACCAATCCCATTCCTGTGTGTCATCTGTTGGATCCTGCTTGTTGGCCGGCGTGTCATCTAACAGGTCGGCAGTGGATGTGTCACACCCTGAAATCACAGAAGCATTAATCTACTACCAAGGATTAGGAAGGGAAAGGAAAATGGGCTCTAGCATAACTTCGACTTGAGGAATGAACCACGAGGAAGACCAGACACTAAGGTAAAGTCAGAGGGGAGAAATGTACAGAGGGGCACCACTGCTGCGGTCACCAAACTGTTCTTACTGGATGCGGAGGCCGTGGAGGCACCTGTAGTTTATGGTACATAAACTACAGGTGTCACCAAACCTGGTGCAGGTGTTTACGGGTCATGGTGGGTTTGCAGATTATCTGCACAGGATCAAGAAGGCTTCCAGCTCGAACTGCTTGTGCGGACATGGGGTGGCGGAAATCGTTCCACATTTATTAGTGGACTGCCCCAGGTTCACGCTAGCAAGGTTCGTGCTGGAGCATGATATTGATATGAATTTGAGTGCAGATAATCTGCACCAAATCTTGAAAAATAAACATAAGTTCAAAAAATTTTAGACTTCGTCCTGTCGATCAGGACGAATAAAAATTAAATAGAAAACTAATGATATATTTAATCTATATAAATAAAATCAGAGTGTCTGTCTGTGATTTGCGAAAAACTGCCTCAAACTAAGCTTAGAGAGTCATTCGCATGCTGTTAAAACGTAAATAACTTTTTTTAGAATTTTTGTCTGTCTGTCTGTCTGTCTGTCTGTCTGTCTGTCTGTCTGTCTGTCTGTCTGTCTGTCTGTCCGGGGTAATCTCAGAAACGGCTGAAGCGATTTCGATGAAACTTTGCAGACATGAAGAGGGGGTCGTCAGGAGTAACATAGGCTACTTTTTGTTTATGTAAATTGCGGTACATACACCAAAATAACATTTTTTACAATTTTTGTCTGTCTGTCTGTTTGTTCCGGCTAATCTCTGAAATAGCTAGACCGATTTTGACGGGACTTTTATTGGCAGGTAGCTGATGTAATAAGGAGTAACTTAGGCTACCTTTATTTTAAAAAAAATACAACCCGGACGAAGCCGGGAGCGGGCCGCTATAAACAATAAAAAACGGGATCTATGCAATATATTCGAGTTTTTCAAACGCGATATTTTTTCTTTTACTGAAAAAAAGTTACTAACCCTGTGACAATAAAAAAAAAAAGATTTTTTTCGTTCATAACAATTGCATTTGTTGTTAACAACTGAAACGAAGGTTCATGCAATACGATGAGTTCTCCTTGCGGCATATCTTTTCTTGGGCCGAGTCGCTCATTACGTATTATTAATAGGAACGGATTTTTTTTCGCTAACATTCTAGAAAATTCTATATGTTTATAGAAAATTCTAGAAGTTTTTAGAAAATTCTAGATGTTTCTCGAAACTTCTAGAAGTTTCTCGAAAATTTCAGAAGTTTCTAGAAAATTCCAGAAGTTTCTAGAAAATTCTATGAAAACTTTCTTCACTTTTTCAGATAATTTAACAAGATTTTTTGAAATTTCAGAACATCATTAAAATTTTTAGAAATTTAAAAATTTGTTAAACCTGATGGGTGATTTGTTATATTTATTTCGAAGGAAGTAGAGTGAGGCTATCTTAATGCATAAGCATCATTCTCATTAAACTCGAAAAGTCTATGTACACGAATAAGTTGAAACATTTATCTTTTCTGCCTAACGATCATCACTCAGCTTGATAGACAGCTTTAGTATTCATCATCGAAGTTTTGAGATTATAGTTACACAGGAAAAAGACAAAGTTACGCACAATTAAACAAAAATCAATTCGCTCACGCAGACAACATTATTAAATTTACGTTTTTTAATATTATAAAACAAAGTCCCCCCGCCGCGTCTGTCTGTCTGTCTGTATGTTTGCGATTCTCAAAAACTACCGAACCGATTTTTATACTGTTTTCATTAATGGGAAGAGCGTTAAACGAGGAAGGTTTCTACATTTAATTTGCAGAAAAAAATTGCACCCGTGCGAAGCCGGGAACGGATCGCTAGTTTTCATATAAGTTTAAAAAGTGTTTGATTGAAAATAAAATAAGTTTTTTTTTGTTGGATAAATATACAATATATTCAATCAAATTATTTACCCTTGTTGTCTATAAGATGGACAAGCTTCGGCATTTTTGTGGCATTTGTACTGGGATTAACCATTGTCATAGAGTAAATAGCACTTTAACCAGCCATTGTATTGTTGGCTTACGATCATCGTAAAGAATCCACTTTTCATCACACACTACAATTCAGTCCAAATGCCCTCCATTTCTCAGTCACGAGGCACCCATTTTTTCAAGGTTTTTAACTATGCAAATCATGCCGCTAATTCCTTGGTAGTTTGATAGGGAAAGGCTTCCACCATCATCTTCAATTCATCGTTGTTGACCTTAGTGCTTTTTTTTTTAAAGTTTCCCCCGGGGGTTACTCCACCCCCGTGGGCCGTGTATTTATTAAGTCTTATATTATATGCTTATGAATATGTACAATAAGTGGGGGGAAATCACAGTTACCCCTAGCGTGTAACAAGGGGCCTTGTTCGTCAATTATTTTTTACTAGCGATCCGTTCCCGGCTTCGCACGGGTGCAATTTTTTTCTGCAAATTAAATGTAGAAACCTTCCTCGTTTAACGCTCTTCCCATTAATGAAAACAGTATAAAAATCGGTTCGGTAGTTTTTGAGAATCGCAAACATACAGACAGACAGACAGACGCGGCGGGGGGACTTTGTTTTATAATATTAAAAAACGTAAATTTAATAATGTTGTCTGCGTGAGCGAATTGATTTTTGTTTAATTGTGCGTAACTTTGTCTTTTTCCTGTGTAACTATAATCTCAAAACTTCGATGATGAATACTAAAGCTGTCTATCAAGCTGAGTGATGATCGTTAGGCAGAAAAGATAAATGTTTCAACTTATTCGTGTACATAGACTTTTCGAGTTTAATGAGAATGATGCTTATGCATTAAGATAGCCTCACTCTACTTCCTTCGAAATAAATATAACAAATCACCCATCAGGTTTAACAAATTTTTAAATTTCTAAAAATTTTAATGATGTTCTGAAATTTCAAAAAATCTTGTTAAATTATCTGAAAAAGTGAAGAAAGTTTTCATAGAATTTTCTAGAAACTTCTGGAATTTTCTAGAAACTTCTGAAATTTTCGAGAAACTTCTAGAAGTTTCGAGAAACATCTAGAATTTTCTAAAAACTTCTAGAATTTCCTATAAACATATAGAATTTTCTAGAATGTTAGCGAAAAAAAATCCGTTCCTATTAATAATACGTAATGAGCGACTCGGCCCAAGAAAAGATATGCCGCAAGGAGAACTCATCGTATTGCATGAACCTTCGTTTCAGTTGTTAACAACAAATGCAATTGTTATGAACGAAAAAAATCTTTTTTTTTTTATTGTCACAGGGTTAGTAACTTTTTTTCAGTAAAAGAAAAAATATCGCGTTTGAAAAACTCGAATATATTGCATAGATCCCGTTTTTTATTGTTTATAGCGGCCCGCTCCCGGCTTCGTCCGGGTTGTATTTTTTTTAAAATAAAGGTAGCCTAAGTTACTCCTTATTACATCAGCTACCTGCCAATAAAAGTCCCGTCAAAATCGGTCTAGCTATTTCAGAGATTAGCCGGAACAAACAGACAGACAGACAAAAATTGTAAAAAATGTTATTGTGGTGTATGTACCGCAATTTACATAAACAAAAAGTAGCCTATGTTACTCCTGACGACCCCCTCTTCATGTCTGCAAAGTTTCATCGAAATCGCTTCAGCCGTTTCTGAGATTACCCCGGACAGACAGACAGACAGACAGACAAAAATTCTAAAAAAAGTTATTTACGTTTTAACAGCATGCGAATGACTCTCTAAGCTTAGTTTGAGGCAGTTTTTCGCAAATCACAGACAGACACTCTGATTTTATTTATATAGACTAGCGATCCGTTCCCGGCTTCGCACGGGTGCAATTTTTTTCTGCAAATTAAACGTAGAAACCTTCCTCGTTTAACGCTCTTCCCATTAATGAAAACAGTATAAAAATCCGTTCGGTAGTTTTTGAGAATCGCAAACATATAGACAGACAGACGCAGCGGGGGGACTTTGTTTTATAATATTAAAAAACGTAAATTTAATAATGTTGTCTTCGTGAGCGAATTGATTTTTGTTTAATTGTGCGTTACTTTGTCTTTTTCCTGTGTATATTAGTTCCACTGAGATAAGAGAACGCAGTTCGGCGAAATATGGGTATATTCTATCTCAAAACTTCGATGATGAATACTAAAGCTGTCTATCAAGCTGATAGTGATGATCGTTAGGCAAGAAAAGATAAATGTTTCAACTTATTCGTGTACATAGACTTTTCGAGTTTAATGAGAATGATGCTTATGCATTAAGATAGCCTCACTCTACTTCCTTCGAAATAAATATAACAAATCACCCATCAGGTTTAACAAATTTTTAAATTTCTAAAAATTTTGACGATGTTCTGAAATTTCAAAAAATCTTATTAAATTATCTGAAAAAGTGAAGAAAGTTTTCATAGAATTTTCTAGAAACTTCTGGAATTTTCTAGAAACTTCTGAAATTTTCGAGAAACTTCTAGAATTTTCTAAAAACTTCTAGAATTTTCTATAAACATCTAGAATTTTCTAGAATGTTAGCGAAAAAAATCCGTTCCTATTAATAATACATAATGAGCGACTCAGCCAAAGAAAAGATATGCCGCAAGGAGAACTCATCGTATTGCATGAACCTTCGTTTCAGTTGTTAACAACAAATGCAATTGTTATGAACGAAAAAAAATCTTTTTTTTTATTGTCACAGGGTTAGTAACTTTTTTCAGTAAAAGAAAAAATATCGCGTTTGAAAAACTCGAATATATTGCATAGATCCCGTTTTTTATTGTTTATAGCGGCCCGCTCCCGGCTTCGTCCGGGGTGTATTTTTCTAAAATAAACGTAGCCTAAGTTACTCCTTATTACATCAGCTACCTGCCAATAAAAGTCCCGTCAAAATCGGTCTAGCTATTTCAGAGATTAGCCGGAACAAACAGACAGACAGATAAAAATTGTAAAAAATGTTATTTTTGTGTATGTACCGCAATTTACATAAACAAAAAGTAGCCTATGTTACTCCTGACGACCCCCTCTTCATGTCTGCAAAGTTTCATCGAAATCGCTTCAGCCGTTTCTGAGATTACCCCGGACAGACAGACAGACAGACAAAAATTCTAAAAAAAGTTATTTACGTTTTAACAGCATGCGAATGCTGTTAAAACGTAAATCTCTAAGCTTAGTTTAAGGCAGTTTTTCGCAAATCACAGACAGACACTCCGATTTTATTTATATAGATAAAAGTAGCACGAGAAACAAACTTATTAAATTTACTAGCGATCCGTTCCCGGCTTCGCACGGGTGCAATTTTTTTCTGCAAATTAAACGTAGAAACCTTCCTCGTTTAACGCTCTTCCCATTAATGAAAACAGTATAAAAATCCGTTCGGTAGTTTTTGAGAATCGCAAACATATAGACAGACAGACGCAGCGGGGGGACTTTGTTTTATAATATTAAAAAACGTAAATTTAATAATGTTGTCTTCGTGAGCGAATTGATTTTTGTTTAATTGTGCGTTACTTTGTCTTTTTCCTGTGTATATTAGTTCCACTGAGATAAGAGAACGCAGTTCGGCGAAATATGGGTATATTCTATCTCAAAACTTCGATGATGAATACTAAAGCTGTCTATCAAGCTGATAGTGATGATCGTTAGGCAAGAAAAGATAAATGTTTCAACTTATTCGTGTACATAGACTTTTCGAGTTTAATGAGAATGATGCTTATGCATTAAGATAGCCTCACTCTACTTCCTTCGAAATAAATATAACAAATCACCCATCAGGTTTAACAAATTTTTAAATTTCTAAAAATTTTGACGATGTTCTGAAATTTCAAAAAATCTTATTAAATTATCTGAAAAAGTGAAGAAAGTTTTCATAGAATTTTCTAGAAACTTCTGGAATTTTCTAGAAACTTCTGAAAATTTTCGAGAAACTTCTAGAATTTTCTAAAAACTTCTAGAATTTTCTATAAACATCTAGAATTTTCTAGAATGTTAGCAAAAAAAAATCCGTTCCTATTAATAATACATAATGAGCGACTTAGCCAAAGAAAAGATATGCCGCAAGGAGAACTCATCGTATTGCATGAACCTTCGTTTCAGTTGTTAACAACAAATGCAATTGTTATGAACGAAAAAATTCTTTTTTTTTATTGTCACAGGGTTAGTAACTTTTTTCAGTAAAAGAAAAAATATCGCGTTTGAAAAAATCGAATATATTGCATAGATCCCGTTTTTTATTGTTTATGACGCTTGGAGAACCCTCTGGAAACTAAAGGAAGGGCGAAGAATGGAAGCAAACAAACAATCTGTGCGAGCAAATTCTAGAACACCTTTTTTAACACGTGTACATAGACTTTTCGAGTTTAATGAGAATGATGCTTATGCATTAAGATAGCCTTACTCTACTTCCTTCGAAATAAATATAATAAATCACCCATCAGGTTTAACAAATTTTTAAATTTCTAAAAATTTTGACGATGTTCTGTAATTTCAAAAAATCTTATTAAATTATCTGAAAAAGTGAAGAAAGTTTTCATATATGCGAGAATTTTCTAGAAACTTCTGAAATTTTCGAGAAACTTCTAGAATTTTCTAAAAACTTCTAGAATTTTCTATAAAATTTACATAAACAAAAAGTAGCCTATGTTACTCCTGACGACCCCCTCTTCATGTCTGCAAAGTTTCATCGAAATCGCTTCAGCCGTTTCTGAGATTACCCCGAACAGACAGGCAGACAGACAAACAATTCTAAAAAAAGTTATTTACGACTCAAAGCTTAGTTTGAGGCAGTTTTTCGCAAATCACAGACAGACACTCTGATTTTATTTATATAGATTAATAGAAACGGATTTTTTTTCGCTAACATTCTAGAAAATTCTAGATGTTTATAGAAAATTCTAGAAGTTTTTAGAAAATTCTAGAAGTTTCTCGAAAATTTCAGAAAATTCTAGAAAATGCCAGAAGTTTCTAGGAAATTCTCGCATATATGAAAACTTTCTTCACTTTTTCAGATAATTTAATAAGATTTTTTGAAATTTCAGAACCTGATGGGTGATTTGTTATATTTATTTCGAAGGAAGTAGAGTGAGGCTATTTTAATGCATAAGCATCATTCTCATTAAACTCGAAAAGTCTATGTACACGAATGCACCCGGGCGAAGCCGGGAACGAGTCGCTAGTCTAAAATAAACGTAGCCTAAGTTACTCCTTATTACATCAGCTACCTGCCAATAAAAGTCCCGTCAAAATCGGTCTAGCTATTTCAGAGATTAGCCGGAACAAACAGACAGACAGACAAAAATTGTAAAAAAATTTATTTTGGTGTATGTACCGCAATTTACATAAACAAAAAGTAGCCTATGTTACTCCTGACGACCCCCTCTTCATGTCTGCAAAGTTTCATCGAAATCGCTTCAGCCGTTTCTGAGATTACCCCGGACAGACAGACAGACAGACAGACAGACAGACAGACAGACAGACAGACAGACAGACAGACAGACAGACAGACAGACAGACAGACAGACAGACAAAAATTCTAAAAAAAGTTATTTACGTTTTAACAGCATGCGAATGACTCTCTAAGCTTAGTTTGAGGCAGTTTTTCGCAAATCACAGACAGACACTCCGATTTTATTTATATAGAAGATAAGTAATTATGTGCAAATAAGTAGGTATCTCTTATACATAATTTACTTATGGCAACTATAGAGACCTGGTGTGCTGGGACGGCTGGTGTCCACGAAGTAATCGGCCGTTGCCAGAATCCTGTCGTTGCCTGCCAAGTCGGTCTCCGAGCGGGTCTTCAAGTACACCGTAGAGCCGGGACCTGCAATTTATTTTTTGAAAATTTCCCATACCCCTTACCAATACCTTATACAATTGCGACTTCGTTTTGCAACCTCCCAAGTAACACTATGGTGACTAGTTTGGGGCTATTATGCAAGATTATATCAGCATATTGGTAAGATAAAGTGGCATAGTGCAGGACACTATACCCAAAAGACGGACAGACAATTTGATAAGGGCCGTGGGTTATCGCTGGATCCAAGCTGCTTTTGAGCGCGGTCCCACTGCAAAATTATTGGGGACATTGATATGGTACCTAGTTAATTAGTGATGAATGAAACCTATATCATTGATGAGCTCCAGTTGGGTCCTAGCCACGAGCGGTGCGGCGAGAGCGGCAGCGCGGTCTGCGCATGCGGCGGCCAACGCCAACAGTGCGCGAGCGCCGCCAGCAGACACGGACACGTGTAACGGCGCCGACGCATGCGCCACCACGCATGTGCATGCGCGTGCGCACGGCCCTTCCTCCTCAGACCACCACGCCTCTGTCTCGCACTCTACGCTGTCCTGTTTAACAAATATGAGTTGAACAAATGTTGAGCAACAATAACGTTTTTTGGCTATCGGAGTTTCAGAAAATAGTAGGACGCGTAGCCCTGCGATCAGGTGGGATAGACGACCTGAAAGGCATCGCAGAAAGCGACTGAATTCGAAGCGCAAAAGTTCGTATGTGATGACGAGCCTTGGGAGAGGCCCCCTTCAGCAGTGGAGAGACATGGACTGATGATGATGATGATGATATGTATCTTAAATACATATATTCACTTGGTGTTGCATGTAGGTTTTTAGGCGGCAGAGCCACATATAACAAATAGTAATAACAAATAGTGCTACAATATGTCTGTCGTAATTTCTCATAATTAATATAACTTTTAAAGCACTGTGGTCACAAAATACCTCTCTCGTTCTACGCTCAGCCCCATCACCGTCGATGAAAGAGACAGCTCTATCGTTTTCTTCCTGCTCGCTCCCTTCTGCTTCGCTTTGTTCCGGTCCCGACGAATTCTCCCCGTTGCTTGCCTCCTCTGCACTTGATTCACTAAAAAGAACAACACAATGAGAACAAGTCAGCACTTCAAAGAAACTCCCCTGACCCCACCTTATCTCTGATATACCCTTAATGATGATTAAAATCAATTCTCAGGGATCAACGAGAAAATTAGGTTTACAACTTAGGATATGGAGAATGCAAAATTGTGTAGGATATCTTATCGTCAGAATTTTAGAGACGATTAAACCTACTAAATAAAATGTGAGCAAGGTGACATTGTAGTCAATATGCATTTTTTTCCATCAGACCGTCACTTGGCTATATATTGTATAAATATAAACGTTTGAATTAAGTAAGTATAATGGTTCTTAAATCCAACAACAATTTGCGAAAACTTAAACGCAAACAAATGTTACGAAGGAAAAGCCTCCTGAGAAGAACATTTCAGAGATTCCCTGCTCAAATTTCCTTATGAAGTCTTCGTCTCTATTAGTAAACTTCACTTTGGTGATTGGAAATTAAAGGCGAATATCACTTTAGGATATACTCACTCGGTAAACAAATGTCCTATCGCATGGGCCAATTTGTCCATGAGCTTACTTTCGTTTTCGGAGTCGGAATCGTCAAAATCGTGAACTCTCAAAAAAGAAATATTCCCTCCATTGAAGTCCACGTTGTATTGTTTGGTGTTCCCGTTAGGGTTTCTTATGAAGGTCATTTCATTGTCGGTATCACCTTCATCGGCAGAAGTCTCCGACTCGAATCCATTTCTCTTTCTCGTTTTTTTCTGCTTCTGCTCGTTAGTGAAATTTGTGTCAATCTCGCTGTCTTTTTGTATATCGGTTTCTAGACGTGCTGACATCGGATAAGCTTTTGACTGAAAAACAATGAAATTTGTAAAGTAGCTTTATTAAATTGCTTTAAGTTAGTCTATGGAAATTTACAGGAAACAGCAAAAAAACAACAAAACTCCCTTCCCAATACCTTATCCTTAATTTTACTGTAGTCGGCAGCGCATTTACAGAGCACCTATAGAGTTGCTTGTGTTATAGGCACGCCATAGGGAAACAAACACACAGCCTGTCAAGGAAAACAGTAGAATGATATTGGGGTTTTGTGACGGAGATTATGTTAAGGTAGAACTAAAGATATACCTGAAAAATGGTAGCCCTTATCTCCCAGGGTCTGTATTTGTTCTCCCGTTCCACGACAGGTTCAATCAGTGGCTCCCAGCAGCCGAGCCGCTCGTTGTGGACGGCGGCATGCAAGCACAAACTCGCGCGACCTTGCAGCTGACGGGACCACTCCTCCAAACTCAGTTCACCACTCAACTAAACACCATAACCTTTTTTTTAATGAGAAATTACGACTACACCATCGGGGCCACCTTTGCAATCTTTGCAAACTGTAACATCAAGATTGGCTCCTAAATCTTTGTTTAGAAAATGTCTACTCTGGCTGTGTTGATCACAAAGTAAAGCCATGACTGTAAAATTGATCCCTGATGACATTCTATAATTTGCGCAAAGACGACGCGCGTGAAATATTCCTATAGAAATAGTCTGCATTCTCAATTATTTTCATTATTTTTGTTATATTTAGTTCTTTTATCTTCTATTGCTCTATCAGATGTATTTATTTTGTTGTCTTCTCTTTGTTGTTGTGTCATCTTTATGCAAATAAACGTTTCTTATTTTTCTTCTTTTACATTATATTACAATCGCAGTTCAGTTGCCATTAGTCTCTGACATACTATAGTCATGACGTTGCATTCAATTCAGAAACAGCTATAAACGCTGCAAAAGTATTGTCATACAAGAACAAAATGTTTTTAACTAATATCCTACTTCCTGCTTAATATGGACAACCTTGTTATTTACTCTTATACATCTGTTTTACAAAGAAACGTAAACGAATTGGCAGACAAAAGCTAGTTCTAAACAAATTACCTTAAACATAAGCACAGGTAATCTAACCGTGTGCTCGATCTCAAAGATTAGCCGAACACTGGGCACCACCATCATGAACGTTTCCGTTGGACTGACGGCAGGGTAAGGTGGCTGCATATAATTGTCTTCAGGGTTTAAAGCCACGTACGGAGTCAGCTTCTTCGGAGACCACAGATCTTCGTCGTGCTTCTCCGTTTTAGGATTGTATGTGGCAAAATTAAAAGCTTCCCTCTCGTCTGGTAACGTCAGTTCGGTCGATATCTCTTCAATTATATCTGAAATTGTAACAATATAAAATATTTTTTAAAAACTTGCATTTGTGCAAATCCCGGATACAAGACTTCTTTAATGCTACACAACGTCTTGATTGAGTAAAATTATTTATTTGTCTTATTTAATATTAGGCCGTGCCCCCCGGTTAAACTTAAATTGATAAATGTATGTGGGTTCTTTTCGGTAATTCTTGGTAGCCTAAGGCCTTCCTCAAGGATTGGCAAAAAGATTTTTTTAAATCCTACTGGTAGTTTAAAGCGTTCAACCAAATCCCAACCAACAACCCCATAAGCAAATAAATATCTCTTGAATGATAGGAGCTTCTGTATATTAGAAATCAATAACAACCTAGAGGTAGATAAATGGAAATTGAGCAGAGACATGATTTTGTTGGAGTTGTCGAATGGAGCTGCGAATTTAAAAAACGACCGCTCTAATATACGATTTCTCTTCTTGTACTACAGAACCAAATAAACTATTTCATATTTAAATATTCAATTAATAAAACGTGTAATGAATGTAATAGATACTGGATTTAAACAAAATGCATCCATTTACCCATCACAGTGTGAACAGTGGTGGCCGCTACATGCACTTCGATGTCGGACACGGACACTTTCACTTTGACTCCTTCCTCCACATTCTTGAACACTTTGGAAAACTCCAAGTCGCAAGGCTTCAGCACCAGCTGAGGTGGCAGATTTTTCAATTTGGATTGCAGCTTCGACATCACTTGCAGTCCGGCCAAAGACACTACCAGACTTTCAGTGTTCGCGTGGTACGAATAGTCTATCATCAGCTCCGTTCTCAGAAGTAACGCGTGACCTTCGGTCTTCGTCAGATCCGTAAAGAACATGATCTCGGGCTGACGGAATTGGATAGAAATTGAAAGACCCGGCGACTCTTCGGATACTGATGTTGCTGCAATAAAATCGATTATACGAACGATGATAATAAATTTTATATAACACGTGAGCTAGTTAAGTTTCATCGAGAATTATCACGAAATTTTAAAGTAATTATTAAATTATGTTACTTTAAAAAAATGGAATTGAAAACTTAGAGACTTCCAAAAGCATATAAGGGCTTTCGCTGTAGTATACATATGTAAAATGTCGGTGAGTTAGTATATAAAACACCTATTTCACTCTTTTTTATTGATTGATTTCTATTGCACTTAATAAATCTTAACCTTTACAAATTATATGTCTTATGTAAAGTTCGACAAACAGGCTTAAGGTCTACTTGATGGTGGTAGATATTTGCCAATATAGACAGGATCAAGTAGGTACAAGGATATAGGATGGAGTGAAAGGAATAAGCTCTAGAATTCCTTATTCGTGCACTGAAACACAACAGTACCTATACGAGTTCTTATTTCATTGTGATCTGTAATTTTATGGTCACTACCGCCAAATGGGCTATCCAGTTTATGGTCGAAAAATGCAGTGTACCCTGCTACTATCTACCTTATTCATGACATTCTCGAATATTCTTCTGAAAAAAGCCAACCTCGTAGACTACCACAGATGACATCAGCTCAATATTATTCTATTCAATTAAAGCTTTGGCTCCCCTGTTCTTGTGAGGCCCAAAGTATACTGATTCGGATAATTTCTTTTCTGTTTCTAGTGCAGAAGCTTACCAGCAGAGTAGTATCCACTCGTGGAGTCACCCGAGCTGGGCAATCGCGGCGCACGGTTGTTGTTGCCGGCCCGCGACGTGTTGTTATCTCCAACGTACCCATGGTTCACCACACCCCCTTCCAGTGTTTTGTCACCTTCAAAATGTACCCACAATAATTTTATATAATACCTTCTAACTGATCAATATTCCGATTAAAATGTAATTTAAGGGATTTTAAGTATTCGAAAACGGAAAAGTCAAATGTTGCCATGACCTTAACTTGAGACATTTCTATAGTATAGGTACTTTGTGGTGTATGTAGGTATAGCTAGGTACTCTAGATCAGGGGTGGCCAACTTGATTAGACTCAAGATCTACTGTTTACTGACGAAACCTTGTGCGATCTACCAATTACATACTTCTTGAAATCCTAAATGAAACAGCATAGTTCATTACACAATTATATAGTATTTTTTATTTTATTAAGAGGGAAAACATAAAACTGAAAATTATTCTTTGTATTAGTGTGAGCATTGCGTCTGAGCATCTTCCGCTAGATTAGCAAAATCAGGTTTGTAGTTGGAAATTGCCAACCTTAAAGAATCCAATGTATGAATGTCTGTCAAGCGAGAACGGTGTTTATTTTTTGTTTGTTTTAAATAGGAAAATGCTGACTCACATAAATATGTTGAATCAAAACACGAATGCAGAAATCTAGACCTGAGGATGACCTTGCTTTTAGAAATATGTCGCAGCGCAGAGTAATAACTTCGTTTTGAAACTTCATGTGGTCAATTCGAAATGTAGGAAAACAAAAGAGAGCTATACTGCGTAAAAGAGAAGATAAATAACGTGACGGAACGGCGATTGAAAAATGATACAAGATGATGCGTGCCGTGCAGCAGTTGGTGATTACGTTGCAGTCTGTTCTACGTATTTATATTTTTTGCCTTGCCACGATCGACTGGAATAATAGTCGCGATCGACCGGTCGATCGCGATCGACCGGTTGGCCACCCCTGCTCTAGATTATCGAGTCGAGTACACTAGCTTTTGCACGCGACTACGTCGGCGCTCCTTTTTCTTAGATCTTAAAACATTCTTAGAAAGTTCCTGTGATTATTATCTGAACTATTGGCAGAAGCAGTACAGACCTGGCATAGCGTCGAGTAAAGTGCGAGCCAAGTGGACGAGGAAGGGCAGCGCAGCGTTGAGGCGAGTGCGGTCCACGCGCACGTCGACGCTGCGCCCGCGCACGCCCACGCGACGCGCACACACCTCGGCCGCCGCCGCCCCGCGCACCACGATCCCGCCAGCGGACCCGTAGCCGCTCGGCGCTTCCGACTGGAAGATCCTGCGACAGATATTATGAGGTTAAACTTATTTTAATGCCATTTTAGAGAATTTGTCGAAAACAAGAAAATGAAGGTTGCGCTACTTCTTGAGATAGGGACGATAACTATATCATCTGTCATTTTTTTTTCATAAATTATAAACGGTGGCAAACAGGGTAACAGACGGTCCATTTTGTGGTAAGTGGTTACCGTCGCCTAAGGACAAAACAATACCAGGGGATAATCAGCGGCAGAAATTTGTTTACAACTCATTTGAGTAGCCTTTAGATGGATACATCTCAACGAGGAGACTCCTTCTATTCTATTCTATTGCAATGTAGTAGAACGGCAAATGTTTGACATAGTTTGACTGGGACATACGGCTCTAAATGTTGGAGACCTTAAATTTTTCATAGAAAAATTCACCTCTTTATAACAATTCCGGGGTCAGGTCTTATGTCTTCGACCAGAAGACTCTGCAGGCTGGCCTTCATCTCGGTACTTCCATCGGAGTAATAGTCCACGTGAACAGTGATCTCGCCAGCTGTCAACTTGGCGAGGCCGTGGTTCAGGTCCCTCACTGGCGAACTCATTACCTCGTCCATATCGGAGAACAGTCTTAGTTCCACACCTTCCAAGGTGAACCTGTGCACGAATGAATTGTTAACATTATTTAAATTTAATTCTTCAACAGTTTCATTGAAGAAAGTAAATTTTATTTACCTAAAGACACACTCCTTTCTGATAGTCTCGCCTTGGGAGAGGAACGCTTGCAATTTCTTCATCGAGGTGTCGCTTGCTGGTGCTTCAACGGGGGAACTAGGAATTATCGTCCCTGTAACAATTTCAGTATTTTATACTCATTATGCAATTACAAATATATATCTGTCTGTAACTTTAATCGCAAAAAATTATGAAAGGCCTTATCTGTGTTTGAATCGAAGGAAATACGGATCTGAGGATGTTTAATGTATATATCTATTTTCGTGTCGCGGTGTTTGTTGCCAAACTCCTCCGAAACGGCTGGACCGATTTTGATGAAATTTTGTGTGCTTATCGGCCGATTTGAGAATCGGCCAACATTTATTTTCCATACCCCTAAGTGATATTTTTTTGTATGGCAAAACAACGTTTGCCGTGTCAGCTATTAATTCATAAAAGTTATTATTTATTTTTGTACTAATTCTGTTCTTACGAAGCTGTTCTGGTAGATGTTGCTTGCGGAGTATAGAAGATATCCAACACTTGTATATATACATATATATATACCAAAACAAGCATGCTTTTAGAGATAATTTATTCCATAAAGGTAAATACACCACGAGTATACGTGAATAAGGAGATGAGAGGTGTTTGTTGTTAAGGGCTTACCGATGTATCGAGCCTCGCTCAAATTCTCAGTCCAAACAGCCAGCAATGTGGCGAGATCCTTCTGGCCCAGGTTGAGGAGGACCGTGTCCATGATCACGTCCGCATCCAACAGCAGAGATCGCGAGACACCTGATGCGCACACGGCGCGCTTTGTGTCACAGCGGACTGATATCGATTCCAGAATTGGCTCCTGCGTTTTATCAATGCTAGATTACTTCTACACTGTCTAGATAATTCTAGACTGGACCGTCAAAATCGTAGGTATCTTTATAAAATATATCAGGTATTTAACACTAACTAATTATTTGAACTATATGATTGTGAGAATGCAAAAATTTTTTTTTAAACTTTTAATAATAATTTATTAAATTTTCATTTTATGTTACTCAAGTAATTAAACTTGGAAAATAAAACACTATATATATTTTTAATTACATCCTGGCTAAAAAAATCTCGGCATGGATTGATACTATTTTGATGTACATTACTTGCACACAAGATCTTCTCCTGTTAGTATTATGTCATCAAAGATTGCTATTCTTCTTAAACACTTGCTGGTTTCTATACAGTTAGAATAAATATTCATTTCTAAATATTCATTAACTCATTTACATGAACTCGATCGGGACCAGGAACAGCTAAGAGTTGATCTCACTAGACTCTTATCTACATATACCTACTGCTGTACCTACCTTGGAAATAAAACATTATTAAGAAGATACATATTTAAGAACCTCTACCTGCACTTCCAAAGTTCCCGCCAACGTCATGACAGCTCTGGAGAAAGTAATATTAACCAACTTCATCAATATGTTGTCAACGATAGGACCTTGAGCTGGACTGCTCGCCTCTTGATCCGACTTCGTGTGCTTAAAAAAGTTCTCAATGGTGAGATCACCTAAAAAAAAATTAAAAAAAATCGCTATTGGTGTATCATCGCATCGCCCTTTCATTAATTGGGGACTAAATTAAAAAAGAAGAAAAAAAAAGTTGGTACACTCTGACGATATGGGACCAAACCTTAAAATTTCCATTAAAATTTAATTCCCAAAATATAACTCGAATTTTAAATATAAAAATACAAAGGTGAATCTTATTGTGGTAGAGCATGTGTAAATCTGTTTAAGCATGAGGTGAAAATTCATAGATACTTTAGTTTTTCTAAGTTGTTCCGTGGTTCTTCTGTACCTCATATATCATCACATCGAAAAAAGTTACCTCTATGAGTAACAGATACCCCTATAGCTTCAATAACGTTTATTTAATAAAGCTTACCCATATTGAGAACTAAAAGGTTAGGCGATGACGGTTTCTGTGGCAGAAGCAACACTGGAGCGTGAATCTATAACAATTTATGGGGTCTTAGAACCAATGAACTATAGTAGTTACCAGAAGTAATAGGCTATTTGGTATAACAATACCTCAATGACTAGATTTAGTCTGGTGGTCCAGGTCCGGAAACCTTCGGCTCTTCGTTCTATCTCTCGCTCGGCAGCAGCTGCCGCCTCCGCAGCCACACTGCTCGGCATAAGTGGCTCGAGAAATTGCTAAAATAAAAAGAGCAATTAGGAAGTCTCACATGGAAGTGCAGTTTTGTTGAAATGGCCACTTTGAACTGCCCTTTGTAGAACACAAAGATATCTAATCGTTGATTTTACTAGCAAAGACATAAAAAGACAGCGTCTGAGCTCATACTAGCAGGGATGCTTTTAGAAGTAATAATATGTGCACAGAGGACGCGCTTGGCATGACAAAATGCCATAAACAAAAGAGTTACGAAAATAAAGAACGATTTTACGACTAATGGTATGGGGAAGCAATAAAAGTACAAGATCTCTTCCAATATTTCTCGGAACCGTCGATTTGGCTTTTATCTGGTTATTCTGGGCCAAGTTATCAAACCCTAAGTCTTACTCTGACTAAGTTTCAGGAAGAGGTTATAAGTATACGAATCAGTATGAATTTAGCTCGTGCTACTCTGAAGAAATGAACCACAACTGTGAGAAATGCTTCATTTCTAAGTGATATGCCTGCCTCCTTGTACGATAAGGAAAGAACAGAATGTCTGCGTAGAAAATTTAATTCAATTTATTATACTGATATTGCCAGCACGCAATCAACATTAAATAAAAATAATAATTCAATATCTAAAAGTCTATACACATCGTTGGCAATGTGAAAAACGGGTGACCGTACGTAACCCGAGATGGATCAAAATTATTATTTTAATTTATAGTTTGCTTAAATACTTAAACAGCAAAAAAATATATATATAAGCCTCGGAAGGAGACTTATCAAAGGGATCCAGAGATATAGTGTGGAAAAAATTAAGTAAGGTGAATAATATTTAACTTAACAAAAGCGATGTTGCTATACCTGAAGATGTTGCATCACACAGCAGAACAGTACGAGATGCAACCTTCCCAGGTAGACCCGTAGCTCACCGTGTGCCTTCAAGTGGTGAGCGTCATCGCCATACACACGAGGCGCGGCGCGCACATATTTTAGTTCCAGAACCTTATCTTCATCGGGCCACACCAACTGAGTCATCATAAACGCATATTCTAAATGTTGAAATAATTACGTAGTGCTCACAGCCGTCCTTTTACGTGACCCAAATTATCCATTTCTTTAGATCGATCACACATTATAATATCTCGCTTTCACACTATCTAAAAATTCTATATACCTACTGCATACCTTCTCACTCGGGGATCGTTTCTGCTATCGGTGTTGCCATTCAACGACGACACAAACGATCTCTAATGAGAGATTATAATGTATTAAGTAACTTTAGTCCTCGAACCAAAAGCATTAGGGTAAGTTCGACCATAAAGCCTCTGTGTCTTCAGCGCGAGCGTCGTGGTCGTATGCCAAAAATGTACAAAATCCAGGCCAAATGTATCCATTACTTTTGCAACAATTAAACTGGGCAGTCTTACCTCCTTACAAAAGACCATGGTGAAATGACAGCAAGTATGCTGTTGTGTTTTAGTAAGGGATGCAAGAGCCCATTCCTCTTCGTGTCCCTTATTATTTATTATGTGATGTGAAGGAGACCTCATCTGTAATATTTATAATAAATATCTTAAGTCTTAAGTAAATAGTTAAGTACTTGTTACCTTGGGATAGAGTGTTGCCTCAGACAAATCGTCTAAGTGCAAGGAGCTGAGGTACAGCTTGAATATCATTCGATCGTTTGCTCTGAACACACAGTCGCTCTCCAGACCGCTGAGGCGCACTTCCACCAGTGAACTTTCCAAATAGCACAACTTTATAGAGATCGATGTGGCTCTGAAAAAAAAGTAATTTCTGTATTGTTAACTGACGACCTGCCCCCGGCTTCACACAGATGCAATTTTCCTACCTCGAAAATTTAAAAATTAATTGGGGAAATTCGTCCATCCGTTCTGAAATTTTGGACTTAGCAACACATTTAGCGTTATTACACATTCGTTATTTATTTATTTTCAGTTTTATGTAAGTATACGCTTTCTTATTAATTACGAAGGTATGTCATCATCCTGTTCAATAAAAAAAAACGCAACAAATTAAAGAAAAATATTCGTATTAAGACATCGATGCCTATGGAACTTTCATTTTATTAAATTACTAGCTGTTGCACGCGACTTCGCCCGCGTAACTTTATTAAATATAGCCTATGTTACTCGCTGATAATGTAGCTTTCTATAGGTGAAAGAATTTTTCAAATCGATCCAGTCCAGTAGTTTCGGAGCCTATTCAATGCAAATAAACAAACAAACAATCAAATCTTTTCTCTTTATAATATTAGTATAGATAATCGAAGCAACGTTTGTTAATTTGTAAATTTTATTATTATAGTGTGTTTTTTTAAGCTTGGTAGAACTTTCGAAAGGGTTAATTGTCAAACGAACTGTCCTACTGTGCTCACTTTTTGACATTTATGATCAGTGTACTTTGGCAAATCATCATGAATAGATTGAAGCATGAACAACGCTACCAAATTATGCAGATTTTATTTGAAAATCAGTCATCAATTCGTGCAACATATTAGACGACTTCGTGATTTTTATTGCGCACATGATCGTCCATATTATGAGCAAGCCATCCGTCGAACTATACTCTCTTGATGCAATAACACCAACACGTCGAACTAATGTGCATACTGGAGAGAATATCGCCGTTGTAAACGAAAGTGTGGAAGAAGATCCAAATTTATCGATTCGTCGTCATTCGCAGGAATTGGGGCTCTGTCCGTACACTAAGGTGGAAAATTTTGCGCAAAGATCTTGGCCTACACCCGTTCAAGATCCAGCTGGTGCAGAAAGTAAAGCCACGAGACCATTATATGCGTCGTTCTTTGGGCTCTAGAGCAGTTGGAATGTGATCCGATGTTTTATAGCAAAATTGTGTTCAGCGATGAGACTCATTTTTATTTCCTTTGGGTCTACATGAAGTCACTGGTTTATGTTGATAAACCAGCAACAATTGACGCCTTGGAGGTCAACATTGTTCGTGTTATTCGTGCTCGAAAAAGTGGCCTAAAATAGGACGTCTAGAATACGCTTCGTTAAGAACAGCCGCGGTGTTCATATGCCCGAAAACATTTTTAAATGTAAATGCCATGTATTGATCTTTCGAATAAAAAAAAAATTTGATTAAAACTTGATTTTTTGTGTTATTTTTTTACAATAGGTAGGTTCTTAACATTAACATTCTTCTTAACATTTCCCAACCATAACCTAAAATATATAGATAGTTATTTTATTTGATTATTATTTTTTGTTATTTTTATTAAACAAAGTTACAGGACATTTAATTCAACAATAATATAGAAATAAATACATAGGTATGTGTATGTATGTATGCTTTAAATCTTAATGCCAACAATGGACTTCTTTTTTTATGTTAAAAACACAAACAACATTCCATTATTCACTTAATGAATATTAGATAAAGAACTAAATAAATAGACAAGAAATAAAATACTAAGAAGAGATGTATGTGACGTTATTAGGTAATAAACATATAACTAGCGCTGAAGGAAAGCTTTTTTATTCGAGATTTTATTTACAGCTCAAAGTAAGTGACGAGTGGTACCGGCGACCGACGAACGAGTGCAAGCTTCATTTACATCTACAGACACGTAACGTAACAGACACGTATCAGCACACACAAAAAGTTTTGTTTCATACTTTGTATACATATAGTATTTACATTTACCGTATCGTAGCTAGTTGGTTGTAGATGTGTGAATAGTTACGTACGTCTGTGTCTGTAGATGTGAACGGAGTTTGCAGTGGGGAGTTGGGTTCCGCACCGGCGCCGAACGGTCCGTGCATGATACGCTACGTTGCCAGGCCTACCACACCGACATACACCACGCGGCCCCCAGTCACACGTAAACGCGACGCGCGCTTACAACTATTTTATCATTACACAGTTAAATATCTTTCATTGTCATGGACGACGAAAAACTAATTGAACTAGTGCGCAATTACGAATTCCTGTACAACTTGTCTCATCCGAAATACATGGACATTGCTAAAAGAGAGGCCGCCTGGAACGAAATATCAAGAATCATGATGAATACAACAGGTAAAATACCTACTGTTGGCTCAGTTGATGTTTTTTTCTTATTACGAGTACTGGGTTAAAGTTCCTGGTTTCAAATCCCGATAAGGTTAATTAAAAGTTTCTGAATTTTTTGTTGTGTTGGATTAATAACAAGCTTTATGTATATTTAGCTATAGCTTGCAGAATAAGGTGGCAGAAACTCAGAGATTCCTATAGACGAGCATATAGGAAGAGAATGGAAAATAGCGAAGATCAGGCAACAAATAAAGTTAAAATATGGAAGTACGAGAAAGAGATATCTTTTCTAAAAGAATATTTTGTCGAAAGGAAATCTACTTCTACAAATACTGCCATCATTGAAGGTAAGTAATTACGTATAAATTACGTGCGTTGCTTGGGACCAATGGACTCCTAAACTACTAAACCGATTTTGATAAATCTTCGTAACTATGTATAATTTGTTCCAACTTAAAAGATAGGATAGTTTTTATCTCAATTTATAGTATTTTTAATTGCAAATTATTTGTTTATTATGTATATGAGAAGTTATAAATTACCTTACATCGCCATCTGTGAATTTAAAACTTTGTTTTAAAACTTATTTTAAGTTATTTGTGAGTTCCATAAGATTCTCTAATTTATCGGCTGGATCGCAAAATTTAACCCGGGCGAAGCCGGGAGCGGGTCACTAGTCCGTTTATATATTTTTCCGTTTCCTACATATTGTACTTAAAATAAAGTCGCTGTCCGCCTCTGTCTGTTTCTCTGCTAGATTTCTAACTTCTAAACCACACTAAGGATTTTGATGCGGTTTTTACTAACGGAAAAAGCGGTAAACGAGGAAGATTTGTGGATATATATTATTTCCAGCAAAAATTACGTTAAAGTGTTGACTTTTGAGGCCTCTGACTGAATTAAGTTTTATGCTTGTCAGCTGATATAAACTACTTCTGGGTTCCGTTTGGTTTCATCCTCAGGTTTCATCCTTAAGAAATATTATATTTTCCTTAATAAAAATAAGCATAGAAACAAACGGTTGGTGTATTTGTTTAGTCTAGTAGTCTTAGTATTTAGTTTTAGTATATAGAAAATGAGCTTCAACTCTTACCCCATTGGACTTTAAAATATTTAATTATACTTAAAGTTTTGAAATAATTACCTACATAATATAGCGACAATAGCGATGAGACATTAAAAAAAAATCTGTGTATTGAGCGCTTCGAGAAGGATTCTAGAATGAGAAGTATGTGGTTTTTATGTTTTTATTTTAACGTGAAACTTTTTTCCATCGCCTCAAATTTTTTTGTACATCTATTGCAAGTCGCATTACAGCCGACCGCGGAGTAGGGGTACAGTGAAAGGCGCGTTGGCTCGGCAGAGCAGCCAAGGCCAATCAATATGGCGGCGCCCATGGCTCGCATGCTCACCGTATAGCATTTATATTCTCACTCATTCGTGCAAGTGCACCGCGGTTTTGTGTGTTTTGATCAGTGTATTTATGTGAATGTTGTTGTTCACTTGATCATGATGGACAACGATACAGCTAGTGAGTCTAATAAACCGGTCAACGAGGGAAAAACCAAGAATAGTGCGAAAATATCCGACGATGAATTAATTTTACGCCGTAAGAGACAGAATGCCGAGAGAGTTCGTGCTTATAGGGAAAGGAAAAAGGCTCTTGGTGAGTTAATTTAATTAGAATTTATTAGAAATATTAGAACTTTCTGCTGGTGCATATTGTTGTTTATGATTTATTCTAATTTTGAGTGCTTGAATTTATTTTAACTCATTTCATATGAATATTTGATGGAGTATTTTAATTTATAACAATATATTTAATTTTATTTAGGCCTCCAGTCATCTTCACAAGCAGAACGAAACTCTGAGCCGCCAGAAAAAATAAGTAGACTGATAACAAGTGCCATGCCGACTACCATGCCGTCTATCGTTCAAAGTGGCGAGCCTGTATCCGAAAATATTGTTGCAGAAAAAATTCTGCATCAAAAGCAACTGAATGCGGAAAGATGTCGCAGGTATCGTCAAAAATGCAAGCGGCTAAAATCGGGCGCCAGTTCTAATCAAGGCACGAGCGACAGTGATACGGCACGAGCGAGTACGAGTCGACATACCAGCACAAGTCGGGGATTAGTTGTTGATGCAGAGGAATTCCAAAACTCGTCAAATCATACTCAAGATTTTTCCAACGATGAATCCTCAGCGCAAGCTCCTGAAAATACAACTGACGACGTAAACGACGCAAATTCCAGCACTCCTGTGGGCGTATACTGTCGTCGGTACCGAGAAAGACTCAATGCACGAAGAAAACGAGCAGAAGAAGATCCGTCATCGATCTATACGTTGTATATCAGACATAATGGAGCTCATAATCTATTTGAAAACTTATTTGAGAATAATCCATTTGGTTTTGCGTGCACTGTTTGTGATAGACTATGGTTCGAAAATGATTTGAAAAGTCCGCCTTTATCGTGCAGTACAATTTTGCAACAAATATGCCCAACTGTCTCGTTGCAAGATATTCTCGTATGCGCGACCTGTAAATTCTCGTTAGTTGCTGGAAAAATACCGAATTTGGCCGTGTACAATGGGTTTAAGTATCCGCTTAAGCCGAATCTCCCTGAATTGGATTTAGTTTCCGAGCGATTAATATCACCGAGATTACCTTTTATGCAAATTCGACGGTTGCGATACGTCGAAGGACAATATGGAATCACTGGACAAGTTATCAATGTGCCCGTTGATGTTAATAACATGGTCCAAACTCTGCCTCGAAATGTAGACGACGATTATTGTATAAATGTACACATAAAAAAACGATTAATGCACAAATCTAGTTATTTGCAAGGACTGGTAAAGAAGGGGGTTGTCAAAGACTGGCTTAATTATCTTGTGGCTACTCCACTTTATAAGCATTATAACATTAAAATCAGTCAGGATTTCTTGAGGGAATTAAACGATGAGAGTGAAAATCTAGACATTGTTTTAGACGATTTCGCTGAACCAATTGAAATTGGTGATAGTCTAGTTGCTGAACAACATACTGTTTTATGGCCGGAAGATAAATATTTAGAAATTCCACCGGGAGAGAATAAAAGACCTATTAGCTTGCTGTTTGATTCTCATACGGAAGAATTATCTTTCCCAGCAATTTACTACGGTCAATTTCGGGTATTCAAAGATGATGTTAATTGTAAAGCATACTCGATTGCAACAAGTGAACTGCGGCGCTCTGATCGACGAGGAGTTACTCCTCGCCACTTGCTCTTCTTAGCCATGAAGATTATGCGACTTCGAGTGAGTGAAAACATCAGCATTGCTTTTAAACATGTCGGACAGGGCATAAACATAACGAAAGAGCAAATATTATCCTCCGATTATGTTAATGACTGTATGGAATCAAATTCGGCTTTTCTCAAATCCATACCGAATTCAGTACAATATTGGCAAAGTCGAAAAAAAGACCTCTTTGCGATGATAAGGCAACTTGGTAAGCCAACGGTATTTTTGACGTTGAGCGCCAATGAAATATCATGGAAATCGCTTTTGAAAACATTGCATAAATTGAAATATGGCACCGATATCACTGATTTAGAAGTAGACCAGCTGCACTATAAAGTCAAGGCAGCGTTAATAAATGAAGATGCTGTGATATGCGCCATTTATTTCAACAAACTTGTCAATGTAATAATGACAATTCTTCAAAATAAAACCGTTAGCCCTTTCGGTAAGCATTATGTTCAACATTATTTCAAGAGGATTGAATTTCAACACAGAGGAAGTCCTCATGCACATATTTTGCTTTGGCTGAATGAGGCGCCTAAAGATGCTTTTGGGGTAGATATGGATTCTACTATTCGGCTTATCGATGATTTAATTTCAGTATCGAGCACGGAGTCGTCAGGCCATATTAATCTCGTCACACACCATCACACTTTTACGTGTTATAAAAATAATCGGAATCAACGGAAATGTAGATTCAATGCCCCTTTTATGCCTAGTCGATCAACCGTACTACTTAAGCCTTTGGCTAAATCTACTAATGACGAAAGACGCGTTCATTATGATTACAAAAAAAGATATCAAAAAATACACCAAAATCTCGAAGACAATGACTACGATAACATTGATGATTTTTATCATAAAAATAGCGTAATATCAGATGAAGACTATCATAAAATTCTGTCCGTTGGAATTTTACGGCCAATGGTTTTCGTTAAACGTCACCCTAATGAAAAATGGCATAACTTCTTCAATCCATTCATTGTTCACCACTTGCAATCGAACATGGATATCCAATATATAACAGATGAGTATTCCTGTGCTGCATACATTGTAGAGTATGTCAACAAATCGAATCGAGGCATCAGTAATCTTCAACGGGACCTATTGGATCTTTTGGAGGAAAATCCAAATTTAGATTTGGTTGAAATGACAAGAGATATGAGTGTTAAAATTTTAAATGCAATCGAAATGTCCAGCCAAGAAGCAGCATGGTTTCTCCTTAGGGAACCAATGTCTAAGTCAACACTTAAAGTTGAATTCATACCTACAGTTTGGCCTCAGGAACGTCATCGTATTAGAAAGAAAAAAAAAGAATTAGAACGGCTTCATGATGACGATACCAATATTAGGAAAGAAAATTGTTTCGAGAAATACGAAAACAGACCTTCAGAATTAGAAGATGTTTCGTTGATTCAGTTTGTTGCTTGGTATGCAGTCAAAGCTCGAAAAAAACCGCCGGGACATCAAATTACGGACCAAAATTGGGACACGGAAGATGAAGAAGACATTGAAGAAGAGCTAGCACCCGAAGAAAATGTCAATCAGAAAAGTGAAAAAGCATATTACCGTCGGAAAACCGCAAGGATCGTACGCTATCGACATTACGATATAGAAAATCAGATGGACTACAAACGTGAAATGGTTACCCTGTACATTCCATTTCGTAATGAAGAAAGGGACATTCTGGCTGAAATGCGATTTAATCAAATCTATGAAGAAAATGAACAACTGATTTTAGCTCGTCGTGAAGAGTTCGAAGCAAATTTAGATATTGATAAAATTATTGAGGCGTACAGAAAATTATGCCACCTTGATGAAAATGAGGAAGACCTTGAAATTTTGCCGCTTATGCAGCATGATGCTGATCCATTCATCGAATTTTACAAAAATCCAGATGCAGGTACTGTTCCGCTTCAAAGTATAGTATCAATGTATAATAAAATATTAATATTTTGAACTTCAATTATTCTATCAATATCTTCATCTTTGCCTTGAGTCTCATTATTATATTAAAATATTATTATTAAAATATTAGTTACATTTATTGTCTATAAATGTACCTAACTAATATTTTATGATAACGAAAAAAAAGGAAACAATGACAAAAACCGCATCGATCATCATATTGTGGTTGGTATATTTCTATTCGAGAACGGAAAATTTGTGCCGAAGACGTAACAAATGGAGCTAGATGAAAAAATAGAAAATCCATGATATCGTCATAAATATTTTTCTCAGTTTTTAACATGCGTTTATCATCTGAATGATTGTATTTATTATGTATTCCGCACTTGATTGAAATTAAAATTTAAAGTTGAATAGCTTGTCCACTATTGATTTCCCATTATCATTCCCATTATCCAATTTTTAAGTTAAGATTAAAAATTAATTCCCCAAATTTTCAGTTAAATGCCTACAATCCGAAAAAAGTTTCACTTCGTTTTTATTAACTATTTTTTTTTTATTAAAACTTAATTCAGCAATAATTATACAATAAATTACATGTGTATTATGTGCTGTGCTGCCAGATTAACAAACATGTTTAGCGCTAACAACACAGGGAAGAACGCTAGATTCAACGCTAAAATATTTTCGCGAATTTTAAAGAAATTCCAAAGAGGTGCAGAGATAATAATAACCGAGTTTGTATGGCGCTCGGACGGAATGCAATGCACACAAGCAAACGGCGCTGACGTCATCGGCTAATGTTATTGACTTGTGCAGAATGGAACCTCCCTCCCTCCCACTGCCCCCGCATCTACCCGCGACACGCGCTGCGACCGTGAAAGGTCGCCTTTTTGTGTGTGCGTGCAGTCACCGAATGAATTTAGATCAGTAATGTCGTTTATCTGTTTAGAATATTGCCAGTTTATATCATTAAAAAATGCCGGGAAAGCAGGTGCACAGTGCAGAAAGGAGATTCATATTAAAAGTGCTAGATTTTTTTGAACAGGAAAAGCGAAACAAGAAATTCATTACGCCAGTCGATAGGGTATTAACGAGGACGTGTATGGCGACGGGCATATCGAAAAGTACTTTGATGAGAATCAAAAGGGAGGCAAAACTCTCTCAACACGCTTCTGGCGACGAACTTACAGGTATAACGGATAAATAAACCCCACACCAGATAAAAACAGCCCTCGACGAAAAGAGACAATTTTATTACAACTCGCGCGATTAACTTGGTACTTCGTTGGAATGTGACCTTCTCCCGCGTCCCCTCATGTCACCCCGCTGTTACCTTGCGTTAACCTACGTTTAGTAACGACAGCACTACAAAATGATAATAATATCTGTTATATAAGAATATTTATTCAATCTTTAGGTATATTTTTGTTAGGCATTGATTCTTTCATTTTTAATTTTTTACTTCAAAACCTCTATTGCTTACTTTCAGATACAAACATAAGCGAATCGAAGAAAATGAGATACTCAGAAGACGGAGCCTCTTCGTCATCAACGGCAGCCACATCGGATACAGACTTGTTAGAACCAAGAACGAGCAGCACAGACGACTTGGATCAATTTTTCTTGAGTATGTCAGGCACAGTTAAGAAATTCTCCCCATACACCCAAGCAGTTGTGAAAAACAAAATATTCACTCTAGTCTCCGAGATGGAAATGAAGCAACTGGCTCCCCAGCAGTTCCAACAGCAGCAGGAAACCACGGACATCAAATGTGAAATACCGGACGAAGATTTTGAGACCAGTTCATTCATAGAACATAAACACCAAAGTTCACCAGAAAGTTGGACTGAAGAGAAATATATTATACATCCATCATAATGCATTATTTTTAATATAAAATTGTTATTAATTAGAAGCTACTGCAACGGGTGATTAGGTATGAGTAGGTTTATTAATGTTTTGACAAATATTGTTGAAACTTCTTTGTTTCATGCTTCGAGCTTTCGAGCTTGAACGATGATAAAAAACTTTGATAAAGGCTACACTAGATTCAGGGTCTCAAACAAAATCACTGCGAAAAAGTGTCCATTGGATTTTTTTATACATGCTATCACTTTCTCTCGTTAATTTCTGATAAAAAGATAAATAATGAAAATTTTGTATGACTGATTTGAATTAACATTTAGTAATAATGGTTCAAGTCGTAACACGTGTTCACCTTAAGGACAACTTTGTGAAACTAATTTGAAATATCACCCCAAGCTGTGAGTGCGGTGATATTCTACTGTGCCACTTTTAGTAAAGCAACCCAGAATCTAGTGTATCCTTTATCAAAGGTTTAGACAGATACACCAACGACAAAATCAGTAAAGGTACCTAAGTATAAAAATGTTTTACTTTTTCAAAATCTAACAGATTACCTTTACAACAAGGTGAATACAACATTGTTAAAATCAACACTAAGTTAATATTTAATTTCAATATGTACGACGTATTAGTTTAACTAAAACTAGACACACATTACACACCGTACACTATTACTTTGGTTACCCGATATCTAGTATCTAGCAATATATCTAGCAACCCAGAATCTAGTGTATCCTTTATCAAAGATTAAAAAAAATAAAACAATATTCTTAAGAACTTCTTTTAATTACTTAAAAAACCTCTTAAGTACATAGAGGGGACCTTTCGTCCAGAAAAAATAAAAAACCAACGCCTGGCAAAATTAAAAAAGCATTAAAGATTTTAAAAAAAATTAGCTCGTGTATTTTGTCAACCGTTATGTTTTTTAAAAGGGGCGCCGATGAAGTCGCGTGCATCAGCTTTGTATACCTTTCTGTCATCTACAGACTCTTTCCAACTTTCCATAGTATAGTATCATTTGGCTTTTCAAAACAAATCTTATTTAATGCTGATTTCCCTGATATGTAGAGTGGCAGTTTCTAATATAATTACCTATAATATTTGTCATTAGAAACTGCGTGTCATATGCGCTTATTTCGGATTATTACGAGCGAAAATAAGAAAAAATCCTCTGCCAACCAACCACCATACGAATTTGACTAAACGATGAATCCATACTTCCTTACTAATATCATAAATGTGAAAGCAACTCTGTCTGTCTGTATGTTACCTTTTTACGCCTTAACTACTCAACCGATCATCATGAAATTTTGACCCCACCTTTCATCCAGAAAAAAAAAACTAACGCCTGATCAAAGTGTTATAGCAATTTGTGGTCAAGCGTTATATAGTGTTTTTTCTTTTTCAACGCGGACGAAGTCGCTGGCACCAGCTAGTTAGTTATAAACTTAGGAAATTATTACAATATTGAATCCCTGCTGGGTTCTTCTGCTTTTTAAGCAGGAAAATCTGCTTAAAAAGTTTCAGTCCATAGATTGAAGTTTTACTAAAACATTTCAATGTTCCGTACATTATTTATTTATTTATTTCTAATACAAGGCATCAAACAATATCGTCATAATTTAAGTTAGGCAACACTTGGCTGATGCCGTCGCAATTATTGGAGGCACAGTCTGCACCAGTGAAAGTTCTAACATATCTAAAGTATTACCCCTCTACAGCTAAACGAGAAAAAAAAATTGAAAATAAATTGATCAAAAACAAACACAAGCAAAGCAAAGAGACACTTGGATGGATTGTGAAGAATTCAAAAAAAAAGATAGAAGAAAATGAAAAAATTAAAAACCTCACCTGACTGAGTAACTGAACTTTGTAGCACCTGAAGGCACGGGAGGATCCGTTTCTGGCTTCATCAGGTAATCCCAAAGAGATCTGGTCTTCGGCACCACCGTTGACTTCAGATTCAACGAATGCCTGTTCTCGATCCTAGTCACAAAATATAATTTGCGTGAAATTTTATTCCATTTTTATTAAACCCCTAAAAGAAATATTCGTATGCTGTTTTCAAAAAAAAAATCATCTTTTCTTTAAATAGTGTTTTTGGCCTTTGCTTATCAGATGACATTCAAATATGATTAATAAAGCAAACTTTAATAAATGATAAATCTATATCTGTACATTAAATATTTTAAAAAAAAAATTGAATAGAATACAGGTTGTTGGTACAACTTATGTTACCGAGGTCAAAAAAATATAGCTTTTATAATTTTTGTCTGTTTGTGAACGCTAATATCAGAAACGATAACCGATTTGAATGCGGTTTTCACTTATGTATTTTAGCAAACTTTCCGTATACAATATTTAGTGTTTGTTTCATTGCAATGGTTTTACAAACAAAAAAGTTGTACCCAAATAAATGTATTTTCATTGCATTTTTCATGTGTAAAAATAATTAAGTTATTCATAATTAAGTTGTTGCATGTCTCACTTGTCGTAGATGTACTGTAAAAACTTGAGGATGGTCCTCAGCGCATCAGCGTGCAGCAGCAACGCCATGGGCCCGGCGTCGGCCACCAGCGCTTGCTCCACACTGTGGAAGTGCGAACGGAACTCGGGGCAGTCAGCTCGCACCTACACAACACAATCTTTATGTAATATATTTTTATGTGAGTCGGTAAGCAGGCAGAAGACCCGCTGCCCTCACGTTCCACCTGGTGTTGGTACTCTCGAGGCATGGTTGCTTCGGGCGTTACCTTCACCGGGTGGCCGTGAGAGAGCCGACGGAGGAATGCCACCATTGTGGCTGCGCGGTTGTCACTGCGCAGCACACTTTGGCTGACTGCCCCGAATGGGCAGACAGCGCACCACTCTGTACTGTCTCTCGTCATGGGCGCCGATCTCTCGCTGCCGGCCGTCGTGAAATCGATGGTTGGCAGTGACCTTGCGTGGCAGGCTTCTGTGAGCACGTCATGTCGCGCAAGAGGGGGAGGATCCCCTCTCCCAGCCAATCCGCCGGAGGAGGCTCGGGCGCAGGCGGCTGGCCTATATTCGCCGCCTTCCACGCTCACCGGGACCTTGGGGGAGACTGTCGCCCGTAGTAAGGTCCCTCGAGATGGCCGGCGTACCTCCACTTTCGGGTACGCCGAGGTTCTGACAGGGAGGGTAAGCCTCCCCGCGCTGGATGGCCGTAGCGGGGCACCGAAATCGTGTCATAACGTCCCTACGACCCCGCCCATCAACGGCCGCTCTAGAAAGAAAGTCGTTGGGTTATAGCCGGTACGAAACCGACATAACCCCGCATTGTCTAAGGGGACAGACAATGCGGGGTTATGCCGGATTCCTACCGGGATTCACTGACGGGTATCCAAGAGGATTTCCCAATGTTAAAAAAAGCTGAAGATCCGCTCTATAAATGATGCGTGGCGGCTCATTTGATTCCTGGGCCGCCCACATAGAAAAAGCAAGGCGAACACTCGCCACGAGTCGAATCCGGAGCGGACGTAGCGGTGTGTGGGAATCACCGCTGATGGTGGAATCCGGGGGAGGTTACGTGGGTATTCCTGGTCCTACTCTCCCCCTCGTCGACGAGGGATAGTGCGTAAATGTCGTCTCCCTTCTTAAAAAAGGGGTTGAAGATCAGCTAGCTAGATGGTAGGTGGCTACCGTCGCCTATAAACACAAGCAATGCGACAGATGATGCGAGTTCCTTGAGCTTGATTCCACTCATTAGTTATTTATAGTTTTTAGTTATCGAATAGATATTTTTTTCATACATTTGTTTGTTTAATTGTTATTTTTTTGTGCCAGTTTTTTTTTTAGTTGAAAGCAGTATGCGTGACATGAAAAAGTGAGAACTGTCACGCAAATCATCATACAGCAGCGAAAATACTATAGCAATTAATCTTTACACAATACGATTTATGCTTATTTACTCGCAGTTCATTTCCACGATACGAGCACAGCTTAGTGTGGGGGTCAACGATGTCGATAACTTATGGCCACTGTGCAGAAATACCTTTCTGTAGAGCAAATTGAAGAGTTCGCCGGAAGTGGAGAAGAGCTCGAGGTAGTGTCCGGTGGCGCTGTGGTGCTGCTTGTCGGTGAGCAGGGCCTGCGCGATGGAGAGCTGCACTGCGGGCCCGAACTGCATCAGGGCCACGTCCAGGCACACTTTGCTGACGCTCAGCATTATGTACGGCCGGTCGGCTTGTTCGCTCGAACGGGACAGGTTTATTACTATTTCACCTAGGGGACGAGCAAGGTCCTAAGTTTCATCTCATTTATGGTACTCCTGAGAGATTAAAGCAGCGATTAGTAAGTAATTCTTATCTGCTGTCTTAGATTTTTAGGTTAGGTTATTAATTTAAAAAGGTTAGATTTAGTTGGTATAATAGATAGGTACTTTCTAAAAGTTGTACTAAACTGCAACATAAGAAAGTGTTTTGTTTTTTTTGCATTTTGCATTGACGCAGTCTTTGTGTGGCAGGTGTGAAAGTCCTCCTTTTGAGTGTAAGTGGTACCTAAATGTAACGTGAAAAGAAACATTACCATTGGTTTTTATTTAAAGAATGGGCTAAGTTAGCATGGACATAGTGGTAACTTTACCACTTCACTTACCAACAATAAACCTGAGCAGTGTGTTGATGGTGTTGCTCGGGGAGACGTTGTCGTCGAAGCCGGGCAGGTCCACGGAGCGCGCGTACACCTCCATGTCCTCGTCGCTGTGCTCCGAAGACACGAATGCAGGACCAGACTCCTGAAACCCAACCTTCGCGCTGCCCTTGTCAAACGTCGACTCCGCAGCCCTGTTCAACAATACCAAGTCCATCAGACACCAAATATATCCTCTATAATAATCCCTTTCTTCAAGTAGTAGTCAAATTTTGAAAAACCTGTCAATATAATTGATCTAATTCTAATTTTGATCGATTGTGACAATTTTAGGTAAAAACAGTCACATATCATTTTTCATAAAAAAAGACATATTTATTACCATGGATTAATACAACTATTTACAGGCGATGTATATAAGCATTTTCCCCGAGGGTTTGTTTATGTTTTTTTTCTGTTGTCGTTTATTTGTATGAATCATTGTGCATTCCACTCGACTGCTCTTTAGCCATTGAGACAGGACGCATTTTAGCCACAACAAGCAACAGACCTTAACACAATAAGCAACAGATAAATGATTAGGAATTAAATTGTGATCAACTCACTTATTTCTGCTCAAAAATGCAGCGACCAGTTTCTGTCTAAGTTTCACCAGCTCCTTATACTCAGGATCAGCAGTGATTCTGTCCTGGCCGAGTATTTTGGATATCTCGGGATCTTGAGCGTCCTCGGTGTAGTCCCCGGAGTCTATGGACGACACGGGAACAGTGTTTGGAACTGGCACAGGAAGGTTGTCGCAAAAGTCCAATAGATAACCAATTATTCTGTCCGACAAGTTCAGCTTGAAACTTGACAACGAAATATTTAGTTTATACCTGTGGATAAATATTTGTGATTTATTTATCTATCTATTTATGTATAAACTTTTACAACAATTTATACATCTGTCTTGAGATTGAATGTATATTATTTATTTGAAAAGAGCACTATTAAGGTTTTATTGCTGATTTATTCTGCATTAGAATTTTTGTCACAATAATCAGTAAATACTTAAAAAACTGTTTTCTTCACTTCACTGTTTTCTTTAAAAAATATATTTGAATTTAGTTAAAGATAGTTGATGTGCATTAGAATAATAGAAATCTGCATCATATACATAGAGCACATGATTATTTAACTGGCTTTCCTTTTGACCTAATCAACGTCTTGATTTAAAGCGAGTTTTTTTTAAACAGATGGTTACCTTGGCAATAATCTATAGTCCTTTTTAATGCTGTTCGAGAATACTACTTGCATTCTGGTTTTTGGTATTAAATGTAGTTCAGAATCGGCATGTCGACGAGTATCGCGCCATGGATCGTTCCATGAGCAGAACAGCACCTGCGACAAACCAAAAATGCAACAATTTCCATATGATTTCTAATTATTTTGGCAAAAAATTTATGACCTTTGTGAAAAAGTATGCCTAATTAAATTTCTGTCTTCTTTCGCAATGAATAAAGTTAGCACTTTTTAGAATATTAGAATACGTACAGATGCCAACTGTTGAAGAAGAAGTTAGCAAAAACAGTAAATAATACAAAGAGAGATTAAGGGAACACTCGAATTTATTGGCCAAATGCCTCATGAACACAAATCAAAATGTGAAACGTATGAAAAGATGGCACACACTTAAGTTGAATCAAAGAGCATAAGCTCTGTCATTCACAGGAATGCTTCCTACAACAATGTAGGATATACATTTTGACCATAATTCACTTTTTTAAACAAATAGAATCACAATAAGAAGATCTATCGTACCTACATAATGTTTTGTTTTATTGAAAATAATGTTATTTTGTCAGTTTCTTGATTAATATTGTCGATTGTAGCATTTTTGCAATCATCAAAACAAACTTTGTACTGCTCTACTGAACAGTATAGTCTTTTTGCAGAACCTACATTGTTAATAGGGACCATCGATATCTGATTGGGGCTATAAATAGCCTATGGCAGATAAATTCGTGTCACAACTTACTTGACAGGAACATTCTGCGTGCAACCTGTCGTACAATCGCTCCTCTAGCTCCATGCAAGTGGCATCCTCCAGAGCCATATTCGAAGGCTGCAGGTCAGACTTCACCACCACTCTACCCACGTCTACCACAATCACACGACCTGACCTGTCAAAATTTATATTTTCTATTTTTCTTTTCATTCATTCGGTAATTACGATTGGTTTCGTTCGGAAATTTATAGTAAGCCTTTAACTAAAACTATGAACTAATCCTTCATTAATCGTATCAGATCAAAACATCCCAATTCTAACTCTTAATTTTAGTTTACGTTATGAATCCCTAAATGTGTTGCTAAGCGCAAAATTCGAGAACGGGTGGACCGATTTTAATTCTGTCTTCACTCATGGATAATCAGGGAAGGTTTTTACTTTAAAAAAAATGCACCCGGACGAAGCCGGGAACGAGTCGCTAGTAATAGATAAAATTCATTTATTTTCAATCAACTCGTTCATTAATAACAAATTCTTTTACCAATAGATAGAGTAGAATTTTAAAATGGACATTGCAATAGCATAGCATAGATATCTAAACATAGACACCAGCTATCTAAAAACAAAGATCCAACACTTTTAAAATTCATATATTTTCAGGCAACTGGACCCATAAGTATGTTACATTATACAAGCTAATAAACTTAAGTAAAACTATTTCTTCTTCCTTTAAGACAGAGTTATTTAACTTACTTGTGTACACATCCATGTTCGGGCAGCACGATGCAGGGTCCCTTCAGATCAACACTGAGCTGGAACAGCTTCTTCCTGCTGACAGCATAAGCCAGAACAGACCTGCTGATTCCCTCCACTTGGTGCACCGCATGAGACAACTCCTCGGACAACTCTTCCGATGTCATCGAGTGGGTTTGAAAGAAGTTTATCAACTCCGTGAACGCATGCTAAAAACACATTACAAAAAAACTTTCTGATAAATAGATTCTCAAAAAAGTATACATTTTTTGTTTTAATTTTTATTTGAAAGGGTGTATTGTGAATAATTTGGAACACCTTTCTTTTTTTGTGTAAATATAATTATTATATTCACATAAGGTTATATATATGTACGTTGTGATCTGTACGATATTTATTTATTTAGACCTTTGATAAAGGTTACACTAGATTCAGGGTCTCAAACAAAATCAATGCGAACAAGTGTCCATTGGATTTTTTTATACATGCTATCACTTTATCTCGTTAATTTCTGATAAAAAGATGAATAATGTAAATATTGTATGACTGATTTGAATGTTAACATTTAGTAATAATGGTTCAAGTCGTAACACGTGTTCACCTTAAGGACAACTTTGTGCAACTAATTTGAAATATCACCCCAAGCTGTGAGTGCGGTGATATTCTACTGTGCCACTTTTAGTAAAGCAACCCAGAATCTAGTGTATCCTTTATCAAAGGTTTAGACAGATACACCAACGACAAAATCAGTAAAGGTACCTAAGTATAAAAATGTTTTACTTTTTCAAAATCTAACAGATTACATTTACAACAAGGTGAATATAACATTGTTAAAATCAACACTAAGTTAATATTTAATTGCAATATGTACGACGTACTAGTTTAACTAAAACTAGATACACATTACACACCGTAGATACACTATTACTTTGGTTATCCATTATCATATTATACAATAATAAAAGTGAACATAATGAGGGGAAATTTTTATAAAATACTAGTGGCCCGCTCCCGGCTTCGCCCGGGGTGCTTTTTTGCAATCCAGCCGATAAATTACTTTAAACCGCCATCTGTGAGAACCTTATGGAAGTCACAGATAAATAATTGCTGTATTGAATAAGTATCAACAGATGGCGCTATGTTAATAATATTATATAATTTGCAAAAAAAATAATAAACAAAATGAGATATAAACTATGCTATCTTTTAAGTTGGACCAAATAACAGATACTTATGAAGTTTGATCAAAGTCGGTTCAGTAGTTTCAGAGTTCATCGCGAACATACATCGTGACACGAGATTTTTATATACAGGCTGGAAAAATAAGTCGGGCCCTGGAAGGAAACTACCTTAAATCCTTAAGTTGGCTCATTTTACATAAAGGAGACATTTCTTTATTTTTAAAAAGAAAAAAAACTGCATTCAAAGATTTTCTAAAACTCGCTTGGCTCGCCCGGGACTCGAAGCAACTAAAATTAAAAAAACAAACACTCGCTGTTTTATTATACTAATCGCTAGGATTATTATTCAGGACAAAATTTCTCTATCAAACATTTGGTCTTAAAAATCAAAATGAACGTAAAATCTAACATTAACTTTATTTTATTATCAATTTGTTAGAGCTAAGGGTTGCGGTAGAAAATGTTATTAGGGGCATACACCACAACACTTTGCTGAAGGCTACAAGAAATGAATTTCAACGGAGACTAAATGTGTGTATCCGGAACGAGTGGGCTCATTTCGAATAATTTATCAGTTAAATAATTTAAGTGTAACAAATTGATAATAAAATAAAGTTAATGTTAGATTTTACGGTCATTTTGATTTTTAAGACCAAATGTTTGTTAGAGAAATTTTATCCTGAATAATAATCCTAGCGATTAATATAATAAAACAGCGAGTGTTTTTTTTTTAAATTTTAGTTGGTTCGAGTCCCGGGCGAGCCAAGCGACTTTTAAAAAATCTTTGAATGCAGTTTTGTTTCTTTTTAAAAATAAAGGAATGTCTCCTTTATGTAAAATGAGCTAGCTTAAAGATTTAAGGTAGTTTTCCTCCAGGGCCCGACTTATTTTTCCACCCTGTATATAGATTTTGATTAGATAGGTAATTGCACTAAACAACCTTACCTCAATATATATAAGTTCCACTGGTTCCATGAGACAGCAGAGTCCATAATGAGCTTCGGTGTTGCAGGGGTTCTTCTCGAAGTCGATGGCCAGCAGATTGGTGGTGGTGAGAGCTGACCCTCGCTCTGCACTCAACAGAGGCACCAGATCCCCATCCGACGAAGCTCCTTCGATCACTATGCTCTCCGCTCGGGCTGATATCTGATTTTTTTTTTAATGTCATGACTAAAAATTCATCCCGAGCCCCTTTTCCCTTACTTTTTTTCTCACTTCAAATTCAAATAACAACATGGGTCAATGTGGACCAGTGCCCTATCCCACAAAACTTACAATTACAATTTTACAAGTGTCAAGTTACAATTTTGTAATAATACAAGTGTGCGTACCACAAAATATACAAGTAACAAATTTGTAGTGGAAAATTCTTACAAATATGTAAATTGTATCGACAAGTCTACAATTTATTGTATCACAAAACTTTAGATACGATACATATCTTTTCCGGAAAACGTACAAATTTGTAGCTGACAATTGTTTTGTGCTACATTAAATTGTAGTAATAATTATACATATAAGTAGAATTTACCTACAAGTTAACAATTCTCTAAACGTGCTAAGTACTATACGAATACTAGTAATTGCAGTAGGTATATTTTATCATATTTAGCGATTCCAACCCTTTGTACTGCGAAATATTTAGTTCAGGTAGCAGTGATAGTCAAGAATTAATTGTAAGACGTCCTAGGACATTATAGAAAACGTATAAATTTAACTTTGAACATAACGGAATTTACATTTTACATTTAATCTACCGTCGAATATCTACCACATACTATCAACATTAAAGAAGCTAAATAAATTGTTACATATTTGTAGTTGTAAAATTACAATTTTTTGATTGTATTACAAATCAACAATCCTACAATTATGTAGCTGTCGTGACGTACATTCTTTGTGATACGCTTTCAGAAAAGTGACATATTTGTATAATGCAAACTTGTAACGAATACATTTTTGTAATTATTGTGGTACATTTTTTTGTTTACAATTTAACAATTTTGTCGAATTGTACACTTGTAAAGTTTTGTGGGATAGGGCACTGTTCTTATTAGTTTGAATATGCAAAACCTCGTGTACTGTCACGTCAAACTTATTAAAATCATAACTTACTTACTTACTTAATTTAAAAAATATGACACGCAAAAAAAAAAATTTTTAAACAATTGTAAAATATAATTAAATGTCTAATATTCCCCAATGGGTACTATGAAAACATATGGTCAGTTTTATTT
This sequence comes from Synanthedon andrenaeformis, assembly GCA_936446665.2. Classification (NCBI taxonomy): domain Eukaryota; kingdom Metazoa; phylum Arthropoda; class Insecta; order Lepidoptera; family Sesiidae; genus Synanthedon; species Synanthedon andrenaeformis. The sequence goes on along the minus strand of OW387786.2, from coordinate 641,815 downwards.
TAAATAAATAATCTCCATTTTCCTTTCTCCTTATCCCTACCAGGATATTAATCCTTATAACGCACTTTCATCCCCCTAATATTGCTTGATATCTAGGTGCCAGTAATCATCTTAAAAGTGATAATCTATGAGATTAGCTATTAAAGCTTTGATATCATCGTAGTTTTGAGAAAAATTGCCCGAGTCACATTAATATTTTACTAGTAAAGTAAATGAAATATGAACCTTATACGCCTTCGCTGAAGGTCTGGTCTCGAGTGAGGCTAAGAACTGTGTTAGGGTTACTACCAAAACTTCTTTGCTCCTGTTCATAAGTGTCAATGAACAATTTGCCAAAGTCAAGTTAATTTTGTGTTCTGAAACGAGGAAAGTATGGTTCACTTCTTATGATAGGAATATTATACATATCATCTTTGCATTCGTTTAGATTCATCATTTCATCAAACATAAGTCAATCTTTAACCCCTATGCCTTCCTTATCCTTAATCCCTCTATGGTCGGCAGAGGACTTGCAGAACATGTAGCGTTACTTGTGTTATAGGCAACTGTAGCCATCTACCATAGAGCAGACAGTCTGAAAGTATGAGAAGTAGCAAAAGCGAGAACTAGTATGAATTGTATAGCAAATACAGGCTGCGGCATATCCCGGAGGTTTTTTTATTAAAGTAAAAAAAAAAGTGGACCGGTCAGTCTGTCTGTCGACCTCAACGTAAATAATAATAAAAACACTGTGATTCTTCTTCTTACCAATATACTGTTTTGATTTCTCTTGTATAGGCGTTCCTTCCACGTAACCGATAAGTTCACACACCCTCTTCTTCTCCGGACTAGAGAGATGGCTCCAGAGGCTCTTGCTCCTCTCTGTTTTCACGCACAATTCCACGTGAGACTTGTGCTCTTCCTCGGAGTCCGTCTCCGATTCGGGACTATTTGGCTTCCACCAATCAAATTCGCTTTCTACCACCTCTATACGGTCTGGCTCTTGAGATAACAGCTAAAACGAATAATTCAATATATCGTATAATCCTAAATCTCTGTAATGTTAAACAAGTCTAAATTCCGATATTTGCTGACTATTTTTTTTTTTATGAGATGGGTTTGCTCTTGGCCAACATCCAGCTGTGTAGCGAAGATGAGACCTATGATGGAGCGAGCTCAAACAAAAGGTGCCTATTCACTCGCACTTTCAAAAGATTTGGGTTGTATGAGCTCGGAAATACTGACGCCGGGCAGGGAGTTCCAAACCTTGGCAGTGCGCATTATAAAGGATGTTTAAAGGTCCGAAAAAGAGGGATTTCGACAAGATGAGGATGGTAACCAGCCGACAAAAGGGATTGATTTAATTGATTGATTGTAAAGAATACTTGAGACGCATAGAAACTTAATCCTGAAACATGACACCTAATCACTTATCATAAATAAGCAGATTTTTGGCGATACTCTCAATTTTTTATTTAAGTTTTAAGACAAAATTACAATTTTGCATAGCTTAAAGGCTGGTATAGACGGGGTCAGTAACAAGGCAGTACAGTAACCCAGTCCAGCGTTGACTTGCTACTGGGCTTGTATAGACACTAGTTTCAAGTCAGTCCAGTGCTGACTTCGCGCCCTCAAGTCAGTCCAGTTGACTAGCCTGCCTGTCTTTTTTCGGGCCCAGTAGCTGTCACGTAAATTAAATGACTTACTGGCGATCCCGTCCACATTATAACAGTAACTGGGTCCGAAAATTCGAGTCACTAGGTCCAGTCACTGACCCCGTCTATATCAGGCTTATGCCTGATATAGCCTAGTTCTTTCTGTAATTCTAGTCTTTTATTGTGAAAGTTGTTAATGCCTATAAATGGTACATATACCAGTTGTTATATAGATCGGTTTATAGACTAGTTGTTGTTATATAGACTACAAATCATTACAAAATTCTCTTGTTTTAAGCTGCTGGTCACACTGCTCTTTAGTCCGGACTTAATTCGTAACCTTCTTTCATAACATAAATGCTCTCTTCTCAACTCATACTTTATACTATTTTTCAAAATAAGTATTTATAACAGTCAAAATTTAAAAAAAAAGGCGGAACATTCGTGCCTTTTCCACGAAACCTTTAGTTTCTGCAGAACCCACTTTAGGAATCGCTATTATAGATTATCAATAATATATTATGTAATTGAAGTATATGCTTACTTCGAATTTTGCCTGTTCTCTGGCAATCACCACTGAGATAATCGGCAGATTGTCTTCGCACTTCTGCAGATCCAACTTCAATTCCGTATCATTTGGACTCTTCAATGTACTTTTGTATGTTTTTTTGTATATATTGTAGTTTTCCCTGTGTTTCCTTATCGCGGTCCACGTGAACGGCCTTACTCTTTGTTCGACCACAACGTTGTATGCGTATCGCCACCATTTCTTTACGTCTTTCAGTAGAGGTACTCCGGGATGAAGATGGCGATATTTTCTATGAAATCAGAGAGATTTTTGCTTAACACCTAGGTATATAATATAGGTTTAACCTATATAGAAACAATCTAACTATATAAGTGTCTAAACAATGATACTTAAGTTATCTAGTTACACATCGAAAAGTTATCGAATGAAACTTCTGAAACTCATTTTCATCACTATTTGGCAGCCGATATGGCGTCAGTAACCAACCTCCTTTCACAGTGACATATCAGCATATTTTGTGCAGTTGTATTTCGGTGCATATAAATTTTTATACTTAGTCCTTTCGATAAAAGATTCTATAAAGGAATATCGGAGTAGGCAACATTCTCGCATTTCCCCAAAGTTACTTGCGTTTTTAGGAGATGGTATTGATCTACCATCAGACCTACCTTCGAACAATTCACACACAAAAAAAAAAGATGTAAGTAAGTATACATAAAACAAAGTGTTATGCATACCTGTTCAATTTGATCCTCGTGAACGAGTTGAGCAGATTGTCGATAGAGAGGTACTGCCTTCTGGACAGTTGCAGCGCACTGTCCTGCAGCACTGCGTCCAGAAGGAGTCTTGGGACTCTCGCCTCTCCGGAACGATTTATCAGCACTTTCACCTTGCACGTCGCCGGCTTTAACACTGTCAACCATTAACATTTTATTTATTGTAATTAAATGGATCTCAATTGACATATCAATGGATGTGGGAAGGGATTACTCGCAAATTAGTTCCAAATCAATAAAAAGATATGGTTAAATTTATTAATATACTGGCTACACGCACCCGGCTTAGCCCAGGTCAAAATAAAAACTATCCTATCTTTTAAGTTGGACCAAATTACACATAGTTATTAAGTTTTATCAAAATCGGTTCAGTAGTTTAGGAGTTCATCGAGGACACACAACGTAACACGTAATTTTTATATACGATACTAGTGGCTCGCTCCCAGCTTCGCCCGGGGTGCTTTTTTGCAATCCAGCCGATCTATCTTTTAAGTTGGACCAAAATACATATAGTTACGAAATTTTATCAAAATCGGTTCAGTAGTTTCAGAGTTTATCGCGAACATACATCGTGACACGAGATTTTTATATATATAAGATAGATATATAAAGATAATCCCAAATTTTTTTTTGCTAGATGTTAATGACAATTGTTACTAACACACATATGGACGAATAAATGAAATTAATATTATTATTCTTGTTTTTTTTTTATTTAATAGAGATGGGTTTGCTCTTGGCCAGCATCTAGCCGTGTAACGACAATAAGGCCTATGATAGAGCGAGCTAACCCAGAAGATGCCTAATCACTCGAACTTTGAAAAGATTTGGGTTATATGAGCTCGTAAATACGTACACAGGGAGTTCCAAACCTTGGCAGTGCGCATTATATAGGATTTTTAGCTTTTCACCTGATACGCTGTTACCTGTTTCATCTGTTTTAAAGTTTCACCTGATATTGAAGATTAGATAGGACATCAGATCAGATGTGTACAAGTAAAAAAATTTCTTACAAAATTCAAAGTCCTCATGGTGCATGGAGAACTTATCGAGTCCAGTCAACATGTAGTGTTTCCAATTGTAATACTGCATCGGAGTGATGTTGGCGGTCTCGTTGTCGTCCAGAGCTGTGGCCGTGGGATTCCAGTACAGCGAGAGCGACTCTATGCGCATCATTTGGTACACTGTCGAGGCGTTCGCTGGAGTCACCGAAGGCTTCCATTTGCTGAAATACAATCAAATCCGTCCGTCTGTTTCCTTTTCACGCCTTAGCTAACATTGTTAGGGATACAAAAAATGACATCTTTTTCAGCTAGCAAAAAATTACTGTTCCAGAGGGATTATAAAAATAAAAATTCAACGTCTGGAAAAACTATAATAAAGATTGATTAAGTAACGTCTCGTGCAACAGATAAGAATCGGTAAAATCTGATCAGGATACGCTGTATTGCAGGGTCTAATAGCTCTATATACTATACCGTCTATAGTTTATACTTATTCAATTTTCATGAACGTCCTTCATTTTAATTTTTAAAAAAAATTTTCAAGCATATAAATGAGCAATACGGATAAGTCAGAATATTATACATAACGGGCTTACCAGTTGGTAGTTTCAATAGACAAGCTTTGCAGGCAGAGACCACACGCTAGAGGACCGTCTTTCGAGCTGATCGAATCTTCATACCTCACGTGAATATTCCGCACATAAATCTGTACATTGTTAACTATTGCTGTGAACAAATTTTCGAAGAAATTCTGAGGCCCTTTCAAAATTTCACTCTCAGCTTCCAAATCCTGAAGAACTTTCCTTTTTGCTGCTCTCATGAGCCTCTTCTCTCTATCTGGGTCGAAGTGACTGTTGGATATGGCTGGTCCAACGAGTATTAACACATCTTCAATGTTCACAACTATCGGCTGTGTGTAAAGACCTGACCAAGGTATTTGCAGTTGTACGCGGCCTATGGTGCCAATTTTGACATCTATGGGCAGATCTAATTCGTACTGCAACAGACATATTATTGGGTTATAGGAAGCAATGAAAGATTTAGCAGAAAGGTCAGAACAGAACTTGCTACATATCAATAGAAAGTCAAATTTATGTATATATAGGTGTGAAGGAGAAACACTTTCAATCAACTTGTTGAAGTAAGACTTAATATAATTTTATAATTCATAATTCTATTGCCAAGAATAGAAACTACTAACGATTACAATGTCTAAAACAAACTGTGTTAATTAATTAATTATACAAATACATTACAGATGACAGATTTATGGAATTATTTAGGGACCTCTGCAAAATAAGCATTGCTTGTATGGCAGGAGCAAAAAATAATTTTGAATGATTGTTTAAATCATGAAACAAAAAGAGAAGTGTGTGTTTGGTTTTTTAGTCAGTGTCACCGAATGATTTTGATTTGGTGTCACCAAATTTCATTAAGAGGCCAAGAGTGCCAGCACAATTCTAGGTAATATGGTGTAATTTTTATTATGTGAGTAACTTATTGGATGGATACCTTTGATTATAAATTTTATTTATAAACTAGCTGGCGCCCGCGACTTCGTCCGCGTTGAAAAAGAAAAAAGTAGCCTATCCTGTATCCTGTACGTCTAAATGTTTATCTACCAAATTTGTCTAAATGTTTTCGTGGAAAATGTTGTTGATTGCACTGTTACCTTTATTTATGTATGTTTCTCTTTTTTCAAATTTTTTGTTTTCCCAAATAAAATAAAATAAAATAAAAATTCAAGAAAATAAAGAAACAATTACCAAAGCTTCGGGTTTGAGTTTTAAATCTGTTAGATTCACATTTCCTGAGAAAATTCCAACATTGAGGTTCTCCGTGTCCAAGTCCTGAACATACTTGCCCAACAACCGGTTGAGAATGCCGGCTACGGCGCCCTCAAACATTTTCGCGGTCGAGATCTTCCTCAGACACCTGAAATAGAATTATTCTAAAATCGGACATCATTTGGACATAATGGACAACTGTGACAGCAATAACTATAACTGTAGGGATAGATTTAAGGACAGCAGAAAGTCGATGCTTGCTGTGATTATGTTGGTGGGACGTGTTTATTTATATTAGTATTGACACTACTGTATTGTGTGTATAGTTTATAACCTCAGTACCTAATTTATTTTCACTTGCTCGGTGAAATAAAATCTCATGTCTAATACTAAATGTTTGCAGGCAAGTTTGATATGTAGCCATAACCGTATTATACAATGAGGTCTCTACGTAGATCGCAAATTAAGAGGTCAAGAATGTAAGACATTTTATTATCCAAAATGTAGGTATTTAATTAAGACATTAAGAATGTAGATATTAAGATTTACAGACCAAAAAGACATATTAAGAAAGTCTTACCTCCTATATTGATCCTATTTTGATTTTGATATAGAAATTTCTTAAATTATAATTTTTTGTGTTAAACCAATATTAAACAAAAAGTAAATTTCACAACAATAATGTGTGGTCTTGTCGTATCGTTTGTAAACAATGGCTGATTAGGGTTAAAGTGGTCTGAGGATAGTGTTTATTAATATGTTATCACTTTATCAGCGTTGGAACGATATTAACTTATCTACCTATCACACGTGTCGTATTTTGTTGGGAACTACCGCAGCGTCATGTAAGTCCCACTCGGTTAACGAAATGTGAATTATCTACATTAATTTCAAATTTAGTATAAGTACCTGTCGCTTTTAATATATAAAAGTTATATTAATTTACACTTTTGGGGGATTCTTTTTGGTATAAATCTAAATAAAAGTCCCTGACGTCTGTTTCTCTCTGAACTTCTATACCATCCAACAGATTTTGATACGGTTTTTACTAATGGAAAGAGCGATAAACTAAGAAAGTTTGTATATAAAATGTATAAATAACATACAAAATTTGCAGAATATGTAGGTACATACTCGTATTGACCCTAATAGCTTAATTGTCTTGAAAGCTATCAGGTCCAGATTCAAGAGTACCTTTATTATTGCAATTTAGGCTTAGTGCTACCTAGATAGTACTCTAGTACCTAGATAATCAGTTTTATTCTACAGCGAGGTTACTGGCAGCATTTAGTTAAGGTAGTTAGGCACTAGTAATTTGGCAGAGACTATAGCAGTAGTCTGCCATAGTCTCTGCCAAATTACTTCACAAACCCTATCTTACAAAATTTTGAGGTAAGTAACAGTTGATTATTATTAAAGCTCATTAACCTTAAAAATAAAGCTCGTTTATAGCTACAAAAAAGGCAAACGGTTTTGGTACGTGTTTTTTATACCTACCAAATAATACGTAACATATTATATTATATACAACCGCGAGGAAACAACAAACTCATAAGTCGCCTCAATTCTGGTAACAATTATTTTTTAAGTTTCGTAAGTATACATACATATGCTTTTATGTATAATATTATGTTTTATAATATCGAGGGTGTTGTTCAGACAGTCAGACTTCATTATAATGCAGTCCCGCGTCCCTGATTAAGAACAAAGAATTCAATTAGCCCACTTTTTAACTGCTCCATGGGTAGTTGGATGAACCAAAACAGGTATATATATACATATATATACAATCCTCACAGGTTGTTTCTGACATTGTTGGAAAAAATTTCCGATTTTTAAATTTTTCCCTGTTACAAAGCTGATGAATGAGTAATATTCCGATATTTTTAGATATATTCCAAGAGAGAGAGACAGAGAGAAATACATTCCCAAGTAGGCATTGAAGGCAAGCTGAAAGCTTGTCCTATAACTCTTCTATAATACCTACCCTAACACAGAACTACAGGGCTGGGAAGTAGTGGGGTTCAGGTGCCTATGAGATTTTCAAAAAACGAACTACAACGCATACCAAGTGTCGCTGTTCGCCTCTGTTCGTTTCTTGGCTAACTTCTTCTAAACGCTTTCGTATCCAAAGAAAACACCCTATGACACCCCAAACAGATTTTGGTACCGTTTAAACTAATGAAGTTTGTGTTATAGGTATAATTTTCATTAAAAAAATCCGTGCGAAACCGGGGGCGGATTGCTAGTACTATATAAATGGTCACTTGTTAATCTTTTGTGATAATATTGTCCATTGTACCGACGTAGATAGGTACTTATTGCGGTTTATTTTGCTCGCTTCTTTGCTTTATTTGCCGTAATACTTGGAAATCGGATACGCAGAAACTTTGAAAGTGATATCAGGGATAAAAAAAAAACAAGTATTCTTTTAAAAGAAAGCAAAATATCTACCTGATTATCCTTCTCTGAAACTTGCAAGGTGAAACAATGGGGTGTCTTATTACGTCGTTACTGGCACTTGATGGAATGCCCAGTTTTTGGCCAACGATCCTTGAGGATTTAAAAGTGCCTTCTGGACTAGAACCAAGCCTTGTACTAGGTTAAGTTGTAGTAAAAAAGGATCTCACATAACTAACTCTCTAGGTCATAACAAACGAGTATGCCTTACTCGTTTGTTGATAAGGGGGAACATACCCATACTACGTGACCCGTTCAAGGGGATGGGGGGGGGGGAGGGGTGTCCTCAAAATAGGTACCACGCTTGGTCACCGGAGGGGGGGGGGGGATAACTTTTTTCGGTGTATTCCCACTAGTTCGATTAACAGTTCGGTTGACCGAACTAGTGAGACTTTTTTTTCCCTGTAGTTCGGCCGTACAAATCAACCGGAATAGTGAGACCATTTTTCTTTCATTCCGGTTGTAAATTCAATTATGCAGCCAGCATGCTTGGCACTCTGCCTAGGGGACCGAAGCTTAATATTATATACAATTTTATTTATAGATTAATTGTTAATTTATTAATTAAAATTACCTTTACATGTCATATATATTTAAAAAAAAAAAAAACAAAATTATAAATAATTTTTTTTTTTGTCCGATGGTTATATTTAAGGAGTATATCCAACCAGGGCCACCTCTGGAAAGTGCATTTACGAATTTGGCTCTGGCGGCGAAAGAACACTGGACTTAAATTAAAGGAAAAACGAGGAAAAAGGAGGATCGAATTACTGGGAAAAAAAGTCTCAGTCTATAATTCGGTCAACCGGAGTGTTAACCGAACTACTGGGAATGGACCAGAATGGACCAGAAAAAAATGGTCTCACTATTCCGGTTGATTTGTACGGCCGAACTACTGGGAAAAAAAAGTCTCACTAGTTCGGTCAACCGAACTGTTAACCGAACTACTGGGAATACACCCTTTTTTCTTCTTGATAATATATTTTTCACTTGTAATTATAGGGTAGGCACGCACTCTTTGCGTCAAGCGGAAAGCGCCGTATTAATAGACAAATATGAGCCAAATTCTTATTATTGTTACTTTCTGTTTGCAAAAGATGATTTAAAATCATATTTATGAATAACTAAACATAACATATATATATTATTATTATTTTTTTTCCTCTTCACACATTCTACACACCACCATCTAGTTCCACACTAAGCAACTTAATGCTTGTATTATGGATACCAGACAGTTGATATAATACATACATTACTTTTTTTTTGTAAATACATACATATTATAAATACAAACATCCATGACTCAGGTACAACATATTGTAAAAAATGGGTCACGTAGTATATGGGTACGTTCCCTAATGTGGCTAAGCTTATCAACTTCATGGGTACCTGAGTAGACGCATCTTCTGCAAAATTACTCCGTTGTTAAAAAATCTGGGGACGAAGGCCGCTGCTTTATCAAACGTATCAGTATTTTGAAAGCAGAAAAAAGAAAGACTATAAAAATCTTGAAATCAAGTCAGACCTCGGATAGTAGTAACCACACGTTACCGAAAATCACCTTGAAATAACACCCTATGTGATTTGGTGAGTATAAGAGATGCCCCATAAACACTCCATTAACTGAATATTGTTTGCATAAATTTTGTCTGCTCAGATGTAATCTTGCATAAATAATTTCTACTTTGACTCGGTACAAATGAATAGATAAATTTGAGTAAGTATTTAATTTAACTAATAATTTTTCATAATTTAGCTTCTAAAACCTTCTATTTGGTACATATATCTATATTTATAGAATCGTGTGTCCTGACTGCATTCTCAACGCATAGTCAAAACTAACTAACTTACTTATACTTAAGTCTAGAATGGTCTTATTTTTTTCAGCTAAAAAAGGATTTTTGAAAATTTCAACTCGTGCGAAACTGAGAGCGGGTCCTAGTGTATTATATTTCATGTACCTTTGTAGATGGAGTTTCCATATGTTCACTTATTAAAAGATTAATAAAGATAAAATTAGAAATATAAAGAGTGGTGGGCGACTTAGGCTATAACCAGACAATATAAAACAGATGGCTCAAGGGCTGGAGCAGTAATATGTACAATACCTAATATGTAGACGCGCTATAAATAGAACAGAAACCACTGTCAAGGGCGTCTTCATATTTTATTTATTCCATTGGTGTACTAATCAATCAATTCCAATATTAGACCTATTAATATATATATACAAATAAAGATATTTTTTTTCATTCTTCACCTTCGAGAATCAAATCATTAGCTACTGGACACAATTTAGATGCAATATACTAAGTGCCTATAAACTATATAACTTAAAATTGTATTGGATTAAGATAATAGGTATTAAAAATATTATTTTAAAAGCTACTTGATTATGGTTAAAATTTTAAAAAATAAAACATATATATGTAGGTACCTTTACATATTTTCCTTGAATTCAGTCGGAGAGCCCGCGACAGTCAGCAGTGACGTCAAGAAGGACGGCGGAGAGCTGGTGCCGTACTGCCTCTTGGTGACAGATGTCAGAAAGTCAGGGTTCGCGCATGCGTGGAGGTCGCGCATGCGCACTCCAACGCTTCAGGGGAAATTGTGAAATGTCATTAAGCTGCGGAAAAGCCGGCAATAGGAATTGCGCTCGATAAACATGGCGCACATCTATGTATATTTTAATAACGTGTCTGTTATATTTTTTATTTATATAGGTACTTATATCGAAGAAAATTGTTCCCAATTTCTTAATATAGAATACTAGCTGTTGTAAGCGACTTAGTCCGCGTAATTTTATAAAATAAAACCTATGTATGTTACTTACTCGCTGATACTGTAGCTTTCTATATAAGTAGGTGAAATATATTTTTTAAACAGGTTCAAAATTTTTTGAGTTAATTCATTACTAACAAAAATACAAATCCTTTCTCTTTTTAATATTAGTATAGATAGCCTACTTATCTATGTTATAAAACAGCCTATGTTGGAAAAACCTATGTAAGTGAAAATCAGTAGCTTTTGGGTTTATTCGTTACATACCTAATGGTTACAAACAAAAATATAAAAAAAATACAAATATTTGCCCATCATAATCTTCTAATATATATGAAATTCTCGTGTCGCGGTGTTTGTTGACAAACTTCTCCGAAACGGCTGGACCGATTTTGATGAAATTTTGTGTGCTTATCGAGTAGGTCTGAGAATCGGCCATCTATTTTCCATACCCCTAAATGTTAAGGGTGGTCCATCCCAATTTTTTTTTATTGACAAAACAACGTTTGCCGGGTCAGCTAGTATTAGTATAATTTATATCGAGCGTTCCAGACCACCCCCGTCCAGCCTTGTTATTCGGAAGTTTCAAAAAAAAAATCAAAACAAAAAAACACGTATAAAATATTTTTTGAAACTCTATCCAACCATACTAAAAACGCCCCCCAACCCCTACCCTCTTTAGGGGTAGGGGTGCAACTTCAAAAAATCAAATGGGAACCCCTATTTTTGTTTCAGACAAAAAAATGTTTCAACAAAAAGTTTGTCTTTTTTTCTGACGAATCCGAATCCGTAGCAAAAAATAGGGGTTCCCATTTGATTTTTTGAAGTTGCACCCCTACCCCTAGGGGGTAGGGGTTGGGGGGCGTTTTTAGTATGGTTGGATAGAGTTTCAAAAAATATTTTATACGTGTTTTTTTGTTTTGATTTTTTTTTTAAACTCTTCCGAATAACAACGCTGGACGGGTGGTCTGGAACGCCCTGTAGATTATGCTATGAACCCAAATTATATTCAACCACAAGGCTTTTGAGATCAGAACCCACTCGGTCTCTTGGAAATTGGTCAATTATATCAACCCACCTATTGTGTCGACTTTAGACCTTTAGCAAAATATGTGACGCAGAAAAAAAATTAAGACAGCTTAGAGTTATTTATTTAATCGTACATTCGTTTGCTTATTTTTGACGTTTTGTAAAATTGTAAATTCATGGTGTTTGTCTGCAAGCGTTGCAACTGCCGTTAGGTATCTGCGGCGCGAAACACTCTGACGGACAAACCGGACACGATGCGGCGTACTGGCGCGGGTATGAACACTTCGCTGACGTCGACCATTGGGATGGAGACGCTTTCTGAAATTTTTTATTTATTACTACCTGGTGCCCACGACTTCGACCGCGTTGAAAAATATTAAGTAGCCTATCCTGTGTCCCGTACGTCTAAATGTTTATCTACCAAGTTTCATGAAAATCAGTTAATTCGTTTCAGAGTTATGGAGGAACATACATACAGAAAAAAATTCTAAAAATCGTCAATTTAGTTTCAGTATCATGTATAGAGCCTATAAACACGATATCTCTGAAAACAAACTAACTTACTCCATGACCGACCCTTACAGATTTATTTGTAGTATTGATAGCCTATGTTACCCGTTGATAACGTAGCTTTCTATAGGTGAAAGAATTTTTAAAATCAGTCCAGTAGTTTTTGAGTTAATTCATTAGAAACAAAAATACAAATCTCTCTTCAAAATTATTAGTAGGAGATTTAGAAGAACGAAAAAGTCTTACAAGCGTTTGTTAAAAAAGTTATATTTAGTAGTTACAGGGCAAACTGTATTTTATTCATTAATTGAGCTGCCTGTTAAAAACTACAGAAGTAGTTCGTGTAATAAAAACTATTGCGTTTCTTTCTTATGAGAGCAAGGTAATGCCAGAGCTCATTTCATTTGCCTATCTCTTCGTAATCCCTTATCCAAAATAGCAACGTTTTTTTTTATTTGCAGAATATAGGTATAAATTACAATGGTTTTACACTAAATAAGGTGTAAAAGTTGCTGTTGGGTTTTGGTGAGAATGTAAAGGTTTAAGTGTTCCCTATCTTTTTGTAATCCCTTATCTTGCAGCACCTGTGGAGTCGCCTGTGTTAATAGGCGACTGTAGCCACTAAGTGGACCGTCATTTTGCCTGTCAAACTTTACATAAGAAAATAAGTATTATAACATTCATTAATGAAATACATCTTACTGTAAATTTAAGTCCCATATTTTGAACACTTCTTTAGGAGTGGACGTTTAAAGTTTATTTTTTGAATGTTGACAAAGAGTGATAAAATATCAATAGGTACTTCATAATTATTAAAATCCTAAATCCTGCCAAGCCAGTCTTTATAATTATCTTCACTTGAAGGAGATTGTTCACTTGTGCCAGTATTGGGGGAGGCGATCACTATGACTTATGCCACTAAGATAGAAGAAGACACCTTTGTGACTCACCCTAATGAAAGCAGTTAAAGCACAATGCATAATATCGTACGATGGACAATTAAGGTAATAGCCTTGCGCCGGAAGCTCCCTCGTCAGACAGACGTCCTTCAAATGCTGCACGGCCTGATTCCATTCTTTATGATCCGTTGCGATTTGGTCGAAGTAACCTCTCACTTTGTCCTTGTCAACCTTATCGTTGTTAAGCCATCCAGCTTGTCTGAACGCACACTTCATGCCCTCGCACTGTAATTCGTCACAATTTATTATATTATCAGACTAGCTGGTTCCCACAACTTCGTCAGTGATCAAAAATAAAATATATATGTTACGGCTAAAGATAGGTGTGAACATAAACTTAAGTTTAGCCGGCTAATCTTAAGTTTATCTTCGAGAGGCGGCTAAAGTTCGATATCAGGTTAGTATGCGTCGTGAATTTCCATCTTTAGCCGGTTAATGTGCACATTAACCGAAACAAAGCGGCTAAAAATGTTTCTATGGATGCGCCGGGGCGAACATGTCGCTTGAGGGGGCGGAGGGGAGACGATGCGCGAAGACAGACAGGCTGACGGTCCACTTGATGGTAGGTGGCTACCGTCGCCTATAACAAAAGCAACGGCAAAGGTGCTCTGCAAGTGCGCTGTCGACCATACCTAGAAGGATTAAGGATAAGGGAGGGATGGGGCTCCTTATTATTTTATTTTAATGACTAGATATTCTTTTAAGTTATTAACACTGCAGAAGTTTTTTTTTTGTAATTTTAAATACAGAAGTATCTATAATGAACAAATGGTTTTTTTATTATTTTATTTTAATGAATAGATATTGTTTTAAGTTATTAACGCTGCAGAAGTTTTAATGTGTAACTTTGTATACCTACATAAGTATGTGTAATGAGAGTGATTATTTTTTAATAAAAGTTTTCGTGTCGAAATGGTAAACATTATTATACCGTTTCCTTTTTCATTTGCTTCTACATTTTTAGCCAAGGGCCTGCAGTTAAACTTAAGTTTAGCCGGCTAATGATAGATGAAACTAACATTAACATCTCCTCGGAGATAAACCTAAGTTTAGCCGGCTAATCTTAAGTTTATGTTCACACCTATCATTAGCCGTAACATATATATATAACACCAGGCAAAATATCGAATATGTGCAATAATTTATTCAATCTTTTATTGCTGTTATAGTTTTTTTCAAGCTTTGGGATTCTTATTTTTATATTATCCCTCGAGAACAGTGCTTTTTTTTGGATAAAGCCTGACATACATTGACAACTTACACTTTTAGCAAGTGTTGGGTCTTCATTTTTTAGATACTTAGCCGGTGTCCCATTAAAATATTTAGCCTATCTTGAAATTCTATTCTATTGGTGAAAGATTTTTTTTAAATCGGTTTAGTTTACATTGCAGCTAGGCAGTAAGTAACACCTGTTCCAAAACTCTGGTAGGTAAGTATTTGGAAGTACTCGTCAGAGTACTGACAATTTCACAACCAGTAGAACACACGTAGAGAAGCTAAAACTCTACTAATAGCTTTTCGCTCCCAATACAAAGGTAAAAATCTCATATTTATCAGATTAGCATAAAAACCAGAACCAAGTATCAAAATATTTACTTACTAAGGAATCGGTTTTGCATTCTCTAACCCGATTCAGCAAAGTTGGAACATGTACACAACTGTAGATCTGTAATACACACAATATTTAAAAATTAAAAAAATATAATTTTATACGTCGCGGAGTCCCGAAAGTGGTGCCTAACAAGCGGAACTTAACAATCAGTTCCTGCCAACGACGGAGTGGTCGATGCGGTACTCTCGCCATATAATTATAGTACTTTGTGACTCTCGCATAGCATCCGTGATATCTTTCTGGCAAATGGGAAGTAGGGGAGAGGGGGGCATAGAAGCTCGTAGCAAACGCCGTACAAACTGTCAAATGCGTCGCTATGATTGGTTGTTAGTCGGTGCGAACCTCCCGAATCTTGAGTCTTTCGAATGATAGTAGAAAAGGGCCATGAAAGGCCATGAAGAGAATTTCAGTCTGAGCGTTGGAAGTTGGTTGGAAGTGAAGACAGGTCGAGCTAGTTCCGCGACGAACACACCACGCATCCGGCGTCTAATTGTTCACATTTAAATTGTAACGTTGGTTATCATTGGAATATACATTCGTGTACTAAGAACATCAAATGTGAAATTACCTACCTCAAGAACACTCCACTGTAAATTACATGTGATGGTGTTTCAAAAGCGGCAAAACTTCACTTATCGAAGGCATAAGTTACCGGAATTTAATTGTAAAGCTACCGATGTCGATCCGCGAGTTTGATGGTGCTCAGACATTGGTTCGCTCAGACAGCATACGCGAAATATTACACAGACAGTCAATCTAAATGTGATTTGGCTCTTTTTTCTAACTTCTGAAGAAAACCAAGGTGGACCCATAATTAGATAGGTACTTACAAATTGGACTAATAACTTACATCATCCGGTATTTCACCACATAAAACTTGTGGAGCTTGCGGCGGTGTTACAGGAACGTCTGGACGACACCGGCACGTCTGGAATGATATACTCGTATTTTTCTCTAACTATTAATGATACCTTTATACTTAGAGCAGTTATGAAGTTGACCTTTAAAAATTGTATTAAGCTATGAGCTTCATCACATATGTTCCTTAAGTGATTCTAAGCATTTTCAGTCCGGGGGGCAAAACGAAACATGCGGCTAGCGGGGGAGGGGGGGGTTCAAAGATGGCCGCCACCCGGTCTTTTAAAATAAAATCTATCCTCGTCTTGGTGGGTACTAGGGCAAGTTTGGTATCATTTTCGTATAAACCAAAGACGGAAAATCTGTTTTTGACATTAATTATACTAAGTTTCATAGTAATTTTACAAGAAAAATGTAAAAATGTGAAAATCTCAGTTGGAGATTTTTGCTTTGAGAGCTCATTACTTTTATATAGTGCTTAAAAATATCATACAAAAATTACTATAATATAGCGCATTTTATGCAGATTCTAAATATATACACTTTTAAATATCTCCTTCTACAAAAAGATGCTAAAAAAATTACAACCGCAGCGCGGGAAGCTACACTCGCGCTAGGCGGGTGTAGCTGCTCGCGCTGTGGTTGTTTTTTTTGCAAAACATGCTTACTTTGTGAAATATTAAAACGCTAAATAAACACGAATCAATGTTTTATTTATAAAATAATTTAATTATCGGGCACAGTTGCCGGCACACAGACATAACTCTGTGCATTTTAATTTTCTTTTAATACAGTTGCAACGGTTTTTGCAACCTGTCTTGCACCTGCATCGAGTGAGCTCCAGGCACACATTTGCCACATCTGGTAAATAAGACCAAACAGGAGTCCAAATATTTTCTTCCATCCCCCAGCCCCAGGAAGAAGGACTCGGAAGGTCTTGCTTAGGCACTAAGGCTTGTCCCCAGACATGAACTCCCTGATATATTGCCCGAAGTGTATGTTGGTGTAGAGCGGCTTCCGTTGGAGGAATATTCTCCAACTGTCTGTCCTTCTTTGTGAACAGATACTTTCTGCATTCGTTCACTGTAGTGCAGGGGCTTGAGCTGAAAAAAAAAATATTACAGTAATTCTAACATGTAAGATGCAAAACAGTTGTAGTTATTTTTTTATATTGAAATAGGTACGCTGATCTGTATCAAACTACTTTATACTTACCGGTCGTACATTGTTATAACAAATTTCTGGATGTAACTATCCGCATCTTCTATTCTTCCATCCAACAATGCCTTAAACTCACAAGTTACTTCAGGGTAGGCAATCCAGGCATCAAACGCACTCTTTTTACCTCTTCCATTAAAAAAAGATACGGTATCGCATCCTGTCAAAGCATGAAAAATTGGCAGTACTTCGGCTCTTTCTGGTCCTGTAATATGTAAGTAAGTATGCATTAGTTAGTATGCATTAAACTTTTAGAGGGAATTTATCACGTTTTCAGTGCTAAGGGCATTTCAAACACGTACCGAGTGCATTAGCAATAGAGTGGCATGGAATATAAGTATGGTTTTTGCCTGTACCAATGTGGATCCACAACTCATCTAATGCTGGCAACTTTTGCATACACGAGACTGCTACGACTACAACGTCTGTATCTACAGTACGAATCATTACTTTTTTATGTCTTTGATTCACAGCGTCAGCAACATGAAGTAACATTCTAGTGTCAGCCTCTTCATGGTTGCATGGCTCAATCATACTTCTGTCTCGACTAACATTACTTAAAACTGCACTTTTTTTGGTGACGTTGAACTCTTTATCTTCAGATAAATCCATTGAGTGGCATCGGATCGAAAGCAGATCAAAAAGCTCTTCTTTATTGAGGTCCACACGAAAGAAATTTGCCCAACTTTTTGGAACTCTAGTATCAAGATCAACTTTAGTCCGTGTTCCAGTTCCTCGTTTTTCGCGTGTGGAATTTTTTAAGCTATCAGGCTTGTAGATATCCCAAACTAAGTCCAGCCGCGAAACAGTGGCTAACTCACGTTTTATATAATTGACAAAAATTGTATCGGCATATTCGCAAAAGGTCTGTGCTAACCCTGGGTTCAGCATATGAACAACAGCCGGTCCATCTAGGATTTTCACGGTTACTCTAGGGGCATTAGTCATGCTTTCACTAGGAATATCCGCTACTTGATATAGGCATCTCAGTAAGTCAGACTTAGTTCCTGATCTCATCATTTCAGCCACAGCTAAAGCTGGTGGAGTAGACTGATTTTCATGGCTGAAAAATTGGTCTAGGTCACCAGCTCTGTGCTCTGAAGTAGCAATATATAGCTTGCTGAAAAGATGGCAATCATTTTTTAATGTTGCAATTTTGTGTTTATCCTTAGTTTTAGTGGATTTTGTTTTTGAACTGGAAAACAAAGGCAACTTGTTCAGTTTGATCGGGTCCTGTAATGACTTTCCTTCACAAAATCGTTCCCGGGAAAAGGTAAGGTATTGCTCTTCACCAACTTTTTCAATATTCCGCCCGCCACCGCCGCGCCGCGACAGTGAAATATTCTAGCTTCCCGCGCTGCGGTTGTAATTTTTTTTAGCATCTTTTTGTAGAAGGAGATATTTAAAAGTGTATATATTTAGAATCTGCATAAAATGCGCTATAATATAATAATTTTTGTATGATATTTTTATGCACTATATAAAAGTAATGAGCTCTCAAAGCAAAAATCTCCAACTGAGATTTTCACATTTTTACGTTTTTCTTGTAAAATTACTATGAAACTTAGTATGATTAATATCAGAAACAGATTCTACGTCTTTGTTTTATACGAAAATGATACCAAACTTGCCCTAGTAGCCACCAGGATGAGGATAGATTTTTTTTAAAGAGACCGGGTGGCAGCCATCTTTGAACCCCCCCCCCTCCCCCGCTAGCCGCATGTTTTGTTTTGCCCCCCGGACTGAAAATGCTTAGAATCACTTAAGGAACATATGTGATGAAGCTCATAGCTTAATACAATTTTTAAAGGTTCTGTATGGGAGCGATGCATAACTTCCTCTACTATTTAGGAGCTACTACATCGATTAAATCGATAGATTAGGTATTAGATACTTTATTTAGTTCAATTGTTAGGTATACCTATATTTTGAAAATTATATTCATCAAACCAAGTATATAATATATATCCTACTTCATTTTAAAATTGAAGCAATTCGTGAATGTTCTGTCGACATTGAACAGTGGCGGATTTATTATCTGCCGAGTTGTGGTAAACATTAAAATAGATGGCGCTAAACAAATTTTATTTACTATAGGTATTATAAAATATTATTGAGTTATTAATACCTACATCTTCTCTTTACTAACTCCTACAAATAAAGTGTTTTTATTAAATAATAAAAGCTAATATCATACGTAATATTAAAAGTTTTTATGTAAAAATAACATGTTTATTTATCACTTTACGTTACGTAGATTTCTAATAGGTAGGCCTTCTATTACAAACTAATACCATCTAATACTTACCACTAGTACGAAAGCCAAAAAATAATAATATCTAAACATTATTTTATACACTTGTTTGTAATATTGTATCTAACTATAATAAGCCACTAAGTAAACTGGTTTTAAGTTTCAACATATTATCAAGCAGGGTCATACGTGGGTCATCTTGGATTTGGTCCAATCAGGATCGCGCACCAATTTGTTTACTATAATATGTACTTTTGTATCTATGGGTACACACTATATGCATTATATCATACTAACTACTGGTCTCGGGCCTCTCCTCAGTAAAACGTAGATTTCACTTATCAACTATGACTCCCTACTCTTTCCACTAGTAATTCAAAAAAATGTTATTCAAGTCTCACGACATACGTTAGATCTTTTCGTCAGAGCCTACATTCGACAAATACCTACTTCGTATATTGAATTGAGGTCTTTGTTATCTATAGTATAAAAATGAATCCCTAAATGTGTTGCTAAGCGCAAAACTCGAGAAAGGGTGAATCGATTTTAATTCTGTCTTCACTCATGGATAGAGGGATAACCAGGGAAGGTTTTTACGTTAAAAAAATGCTTCCCGGGCGAAGCCGGGAGCGGACCGCTAGTTGCCAATAAAATACAATTACAAGAATTATTACAAGCTGAGATCTTAGGAATACAGTTTTTAAAAAGTATTTCGCAGAATGCGTCACTTATTATTTCTTGTAAAATATTTTAAATAATATTTATAACTTAAAAGTGAATATATAACCAGTTACAAAAGGCATCTTTTTGTTTCAATAATATTAATATTCTGTTAATAAACAAAGCCTTTTAGAAAATTTTAGTTAATTTTAGAAAATATATTTTTGAAAACTTATTCACATCAGTATAAAATAGGAAACTAACGTTTTCGTCTTTACGCCCCAGTCTAAATTGTAAGGCTTATTCTATTAGGTCCATGATTGTAAGAGAAAGTAGGGAAATAATAATAATAATACACATAAATTACTTAGTATTTAAAAGGTTTAATACTATATAAAATTGAGCTTTGTCCGTAATGAAAAAATATATTAGAAATCTCCATCGCACATTGAAAAGAAATCTTCCATCAATACTGGCACTGATTCTTCGTCTGCCACATTCGAAGGGAGTTTGTTGTCAAAATGCGGATAGTTTGGATGCCACCAGTCATACACCATCATATTTTTGACTGTGTCCAGAATCACTGAACATTCTGGGAGAGTGTTCTTGGTGACATGGTTGCCAGAGCTAAAGCCCATATGCATCCGATGGTGTCCGAAGCCCTCGGACAAAGTTACGCTGACCGATGACAGTGTCAACCCCATTATCGGTGGAACATCGTAGAAATTAATGCAGGTTACCTGAAAGATAAAACATATCTATAATAATATTAATAATAAAGACAGTAGATTTGTATGTTTTTAATGAATAAACTCAAAAACTAGTGGACCATAGAAATGGGTTCTTTCACCCATAGAAAGCTATATTGTTAGCGAGTAAGATAGTGCAACAGCTTATTTGAGATAAAGATATCAATTTAACAGGGACAGTATTGTTTCATCTTCATTTCACCTAAGTTTGACGAGCCCCTTGGTCAGTGGGTAAGGTGGTGGTTGTTTTGACGCTCTATGTTAGGGATCCCGCGTTCAATTCCCGGCTAGGCCAATTTAAGAAATAAACTTTTCATAGTTGGCTCTGGGTCTGGATCTGGCAAATAGTTTCAGGACATACTGCGTTTTGCAGTCATTTGGGCATCCCGTCTGGCGGCAGTAATCACTCACCGTGAAATAACAGCACATGTGCTGTTGTGTTTCGGTGAGTGATTAAAGGATGCCAGAGCCCATTTCCCCAACCCTTCCTAATCTCTTATCCTTATTCCTAGTTCTACTAAAGCAGAAGGCATATGAAAATATTATATAAAATATTTATTTTGATGAATGAAGTCAGTAGGAGGGCGGACAGTCCTTTTGACAGTAGGTTAGGTGACTAGGCCTATTAACACATGCAATGTTAACGAAGTTGCAAGACATTGAACTTCATTCGACGACACATTTGGTCTAGTGGCTAGTAACCCAGCTGTTAACCAAACGGTCGCGGGTTCAAATCCCGCTAGGGGCAAATGTTTATGTGTTAACATTTATCTTTGTACCTGAGTCATGGACGTTTGTATTTATAATATGTATGTATTTACAAAAAAAAGTAATCTATGTATTACTGTCTGGTATCCATAATACAAGCATTAAGTTGCTTAGTGTGGAACTAGATGGTGCTGTGTGGAATGTGTGAAGATATTATATTATATTATATTGAAGAAAAACAACCAATTAATATGAATGAAAATGTAATAGAAACCTGCAAAAGTTGTGAGTCCTCCTCAGAATTAGCATCAACCATCTCCAACTCTTCTATAAAGTGAAACCGTGCTCTCGTACCACTCTTTAGTGGATAAACTTTTTTAAATTTGAAATACACTTGCCAGTTAGCCATTTCTTTTTTGTACCACACATTAACACAACGTCTCTTCACCAACTTGTGCGGTTGGTTGTTCTCTATGTTTAGCAAGACTGCCTTTTTAATAAAGTAATTGTATGTATGATACAATGCTCTAATAACTCTCTGACGTAATCCATATATTTTACAACCATTCTCAATACGAAGTCTTTTTGGTAATCTTGGGTGGTTTGCACAATACCTGAGAAAGACAAGAAAACATGTTTAAATTTTCCCATTTTACTAGTTATGTAAGATATAGAAAGAAAAAAGGGTATGGCTGTTTTGTGGACACTGCAATATTTTCTTTGAGCATATTATTTATGTATATATCCAACCGATTTCAATATATCATATAAAAAAATTTTGACCATTAATCTATCAAAAATGGTGTTATTAAATTTTGAATGTAGATGATAGTTATCTAGGCTACAGCATCAAACTGAATCACCCTACTTTGTTATCATCAGTTTTCCAAGTTGCCTACCTCTATGGAAGCAAATTTAAAGTAATATTCACATCAAAAATAAATAGTAGTAGCAGGGTAGGGTACGCCATATTCTAGAATCATAAAATCTGCAACCCTGATACAGAATATCTTTGGTGTTGATTGTGTTTATATAAGTGAACATTAGCAACCTCAAGTATATCTTCAGCATGTATATTTTAAAACTACCTTACACAAAATATACCTAGTTGGGAGGTCTATATCAAAAAATTTATACAGTCATTTACCTTTTGTAAATTGAAATCCAGAAAGATTCTCTCTTAGTTATATAGTATGTACTTTTATTTATTCGCGCAAAGTTTCCAATATCTTCCGGTTTTATAAATAAAGATATAAGATACCATATAATTTCTGGATATTCTATTCTATCTAGCTCATTCTTTGAATCATTCTCTGGGTTTTGACTCTTTTTCTTTTTGTTTTTTGTCTTGGGATTAGGTGGTTCTGATTCCAAGATATGATCTGCACTCGGTCCGGTTTGAGAAAGTGCCTTTTTTATTCTCACGAATGGTTTTGGCGCGTTTGCACTATCGTTTATAGTAAAATCTAAAAGATAGAATATGATGTCTAATGATAAAATGGAAAATTTTTAATGGATATTTGTAGAACATTAATTTTTTTAAATCTCACCTCGACAATTTGTTAATTTGAAATCTTTCTTTTTAGGCATGTTTCAGCAGTCTATAAAAATAGTTAATATTGATATCGTTGCCGAGTATTTTGGGGTGTTGTGAAATATTTGTAATTTTATTATACACATAACCCAAGGCAAACAGCTACAATTATAATTACAGTAAATTGAAATTATTCAATTGAAACAAAACTAAGTATTTGGTTTGGTATCATTTTTAGTGAACATCAGTAGAAAAAAACCGCAGCACCACAACAAGGCAGGCAGACGCATTCTTACTCTTTAAGCATCTTTTCCAAATTCCAGCAATAGTTTACTTATTTATTTTATTCATGTTAGGTTTATAGGATTTATATTTCCAGTTTACTAAAAACTTTAACTTTCTTTACCAATCTTTACTAATGTATAGTCTGTGACTATATATAACAATAAATACCGACGATCCGACGATACTTAAAAAAAAAATACCAAAGAGTATATAATCACTACGTTTTAAGAGACGGGACTCCCATACAATGAAAATGAAATCCACTGTTCTATGACAAAGATGGACTGCTCCAATACCAACCTAACCAAAATTAACAAGTACGATGCTGCCAACATAACGAACATAAAAATAAGGATGTGCTATTGTTACGATAAATAAGGTCGATAGTATAATTGACTCTATAGTCTATGGTTTTATGAAAATCCCAAAAAAAGGCCTTACATAATTTTAAATATTATTTATTGACAAATAAAAAAACAAATAATTACAATCATCGCTTTATTACTATCATACAGTTTACGGTTATCGCCGACTGACGGAGTAGCAGAGAAGCAGTGAACGAAAAAAACAATGGTTAGCTGGGTGCCATTTTGGTATATGATTTGTTCCGCCTGGTATCAGTAGTACGGTTGTACACCTCACCCGGACTGTTGAGCCCCCTTTTGTATCAGTAGTTCGGCGCTGGTGAAAAACTTTTGTTTTCTAAAGTACTGATGTATGTACACACATGACGATTGTTTTACATTTCGAAGTAAGATAAGAGGAATAAATATGTATTAATAAACTATAAAGCCGAAATCCCACTCACGTACTCAACTAATGACTGACTCATCGATTTGTTCTCCCAGAAGGAGCGGTCGGGGGTTTCCCTGTTGTAGGTGGTCGGATAGGGGATTCCCCGGTGACCTCCAGAAAAATCTCATATCCTCGGTACACCGTTCTGGTAAAAAGTTGGGGACGGGATCTGGGAAAGTATTAGTCGCAGAGGGACGGGGTTTGCGGAATGTCATAGAGGGTCGTCGGTGGTCACCAGGGAAAGTGTCATCCCCATCCCGTTCATACATTTTTTTTAAACTCCATACAACTTTTTTGGACTTTTCAAAGTGGACTACCTCCTTAACCACCGGGGATAGGTGGGTGGCGTCTTTGGGGGATGATCACCTATAGTGGTGGTCCAACTTCTCGGATAAACTTTATCCCCCCATCCCGCCCCCTTCATCCCGTCTCCATACAAAAAGTGGCCATTTTTTTGGAAGGATAAAAATATCTCCGAAACCACCGAGGATAGGAAGTCGGTCTCAATGGCGCGTTTCCGTCCCTCGGTGGGATGCTTCTTAAAAGCTATCCCGATTTATGGGATTTCCATCCCTTCATCCCGTTTCATGCCAATATTGGGTTTTTTCTGAATTTTCTAAAAAGCGATTTTTTTCACCCACAAGGAGACACCGTGGGGCGGTGTATCCTATCCCGTCGTATGGAGGGTGGCGTAGCGCGCCCCAGGAAATTATTCGATCCTCGGTCCACCTACCTGGTAAAAAGTTGGTGAGTGGTCTTCGGAAACCACGGGGGATAGAAGGGTGGCGTTTGCGGAATGTCATAGAGGGTCATCGGTAGTCACCAGGGAGAGAGTCATCCCCATCCCGTTCATACATTTTTTTTACACTCCATACAACTTTTTGGATTTTTCAAAGTGGAACATCTCCGAAACCGCCGGAGATAGGTGGTCGGCGTCTTAGGGGGATGATAACCCATAGTGGTGGTCCAACTTCCCGGATAAACTTTATCCCCCCATCCCGCCCCCTTCATCCCGTCTCCATACAAAAGTGGCATTTTCGGCGAAAGGGATGGGAAAATCTCCAAAACCGTGCGGGATAGGTGGTCGGTGGCTATGGCGCGTTTCTATTCCTCGGTGGGATGCTTCTCAAGGGCCATCCCGATTTTCGGGATTTCCATCCCTCCATCCCGTCTCCATACAAATTTATGGTTTTTCGGAAAAGCTATTTATTTCACCGGGAAGGGGGCAAAGTCGGGTAGTCAATCCTATCCCATCGTATGGAGGGTGGCGTAGCGCGTCCCGGGAAATTCTTCAGTGGTCGGTCCACCGACCTGGTACAAAGATGGCGACTGGTACTCGGAAAGTAAGAGGGATGGAAGGGTGGCGTTTGCGTAATGTCATAGAGGGTCATCGGTAGTCACCAGGGAGAGAGTCATCCCCATCCCGTTCATACATTTTTTTTACACTCCATACAACCTGTACGGACTTTACGATCCCCGTAGCTCCTCAACGGTGGCAGCTGCCCGTGCGGTCTCTTTGGGGGATAGGGGTTTCTCCCCGAGGACCATCGGCCGAGACGGTCTACTTCCCCTCACCTCCCCCCCTTCACCCCCCCTCCATACAAAAGTGGCATTTTCGGCGAAAGGGATGGGAAAATCTCCAAAACCGTGCGGGATGGGTGGTCGGTGGCCATGGCGCGTTTCCATCCCTCGATGGGATGCTTCTAAAAAGCTATCCCGATTTTTGGGATTTTCATCCCTTCATCCCGCCACCGTACAAATTTATGGTTTTTCGGAAAAGCGATTTATTTCACCCACAAGGAGATTTTCTGGAGCGGTATATCTCATCCCATCGTATCGACGGTGGCGTAGCGCGCCCCAGGAATTTCCTCGGTGCTCGGTCCACCGACCTGGTAAAAAGTTGGCGAGCGGTCCTCGGAAACTACGAGGGATGGAAGGGTGGCGTTTGCGGAATGTCATAGAGGGTCATCGGTAGTGACCAGGGAGAGAGTCATCCCCATCCCGTTCATACATTTTTTTTACACTCCATACAACCTGTATGGACTTTACGATCCCCGTAGCTCCTCAGCGGTGGCAGCTGCACGTGCGGTCTCTTTGGGGGATAACGGTTTCTCCCCGAGGCCCATCGGCCGGGACGGTCTACTTCCCCCGACCTCCCCCCCTTCGCCCCCCCTCCATACAAAAGTGGCATTTCTTTTCGGAGGGATGGGAATATCTCCAAAACCATCGCGAATAGGTGGGTGGACACTTTGGCGGATAACCGTCACCCCGCGAGATCCACCCTCAGGGACCGTCACCTTCCCCCCACCTCCCCCCCTTCACCCCCCTTTCATACAAAATCTCATCAGAATGGCGATTTTGCACATTCGACCCGTCGCGAAGGGTCTCGAGGCCGGGGGGGCGAATGACGAGGAGGGGGGATAGGGGGGGCTAGGGAAGCGCGCAGCGCGACCCGCCCCACCGGCCCTCCTCCGAGGAATTCGCGACCCCGGACTCGAGGGCCGCAGCGGCGGCAACGGTGACCGGAGAGCCGCGAAAGTCCACCCCCATCGGCCATTTAGACACAGCCAAGACCCAATGTCTCCGATCCTCCCCATCCCATTAGTTCATCCCGTTTCCAACTCGGAAAAGGTTCGACCTATACCACCCGTGTTTGGGCTCATTCGATCGGGCTCGTCGCGGGTAGTCCAAGGGGTGCGACCGAATTTCGGCATTGCGCACTCGCCCTCCCCCTCCCTCCCCCTCTCCATACAAAATCACAATTGAAAGGAATTTTTGCACCGACACAAGAGACGGCGGTCGAACCGTCGCGGAGCGTAGCGGAGCGACGGCAAGGGTCTACCGGGGCACCAAAAAAAGCGAGATTTTTGACACCCCCCCCCCCCCCTCACGGAACCCCTCAGTCGTAACTCGGAAACGGCGCGTCACAGCCGGGTCGTGTTTGGACTCATCGGAGACGTCTCCACGAGATAAAAAATTTGAACCCCCCTCCAACCCCCTCAGCCGTAACTCGGAAACGGCGCAACGCAGCCGGGTCGTGTTTGGGGTCATCGGAGACGTCTCCCCGAGATAATAAAATTGAACCCCCCTCCAACCCCCTCAGCCGTATCTCGGAAACGGCGCGACGCAGCCAGGTCGTGTTTGGGCTCATCGGAGACGTCTCCCCGACATAAAAAATTTGACGCCCCCTCGGACCCCCTCCGGCCGTAACTCGGAAGCGACGCGTCACAACCGGGTCGTGTTTGGGGTCATCGGAGACGTCTCCCATAGATAAAAAATTTGACGCCCCCCTCGTACCCCCCCGGCCGTAACTCGTAAACGACGCGTCACATCCGGGTCGTGTTTGGGGTCATCGGAGACGTCTCCCCGAGATAATAAAATTGAACCCCCCTCCAACCCCCTCAGTTGTAACTCGGGAACGGCGCGACGCAGCCGGCTCATGTTTGGGTTCATCGGAGACGTCTCGACGAGATAAAAAATTTGAACCCCCCTCGGACCCCCTCCGGCCGTAACTCGGAAGCGACGCGACGCAGTGGTGTCGTGTTTGGAGTCATTGGAGACGTCTCGACGAGATAAAAAAATTGAACCCCCCTCGGACCCCCTCAGTTGTAACTCGGGAACGGCGCGACGCAGCCGGCTCATGTTTGGGCTCATCGGAGACGTCTCGACGGGATAAAAAATTTGAACACCCCTCGGACCCCCCCCCGACCGTAACTCGGAAACGGCACGTCACAGCCGGGTCGTGTTTGGAGTCATCTGAGATGTTTCGGGAAGACGAATTTATTAGAGTAGACGAAATTTCAAATTTTGACAGTTGTGGTCTACTCGTAGAACCATGGTAAACGGTAAAAGATGAACCCCTTGTGTTGGGTATCATTTAGAAGGTCTCAACGAGGGTGATCTATTGACACCTTCCCCCTCTGACCCCTCTACTTAAAATACTTTCGAAATACAAAACAAAGACCCCAAAACCAAACCAAAACAATTATAAGAGCACAGTCGCACGAATAAACACTAAACTCTTCCCCTTCGGCCCCCCCCCCCCCCCCACACACACACACACAAAAGTGGAATTTTCGGCGAATTGGATGGGACGAATTACAAAACAAAGACCCAAAACCAAACCAAAACAATTAGACATGGCAAAAGACAAGACAAACTACAACACAAAAATCCCCCCGCGGGCTGCAAGCCCGCGGCATCGAGCAACCTACTAGTTAATAAACTATAAAGCCGAAATCCCACTCACATACCCAATGACTCACTCATCGATTTGTTCTCCTAGAAGGAGCGGTCGGGGGTTTCCCTGTTGCAGGTGGTCGGATAGGGGATTTCCCGGTGACCTCCAGAAAAATCTCATATCCTCGGTAAACCGACCTGGTAAAAAGTTGGCGACGGGATCTCGGAAACTATGAGGGATGGAAGGGTGGCGTTTGCGGAATGTCATAGAGGGTCATCGGTGGTCACCAGGGAAAGTGTCATCCCCATCCCGTTCATACATTTTTTTTAAACTCCATACAACTTTTTTGGACTTTTCAAAGTGGAGTACCCTCTAAACCACCGGAGATAGGTGGGCGGCGTCTTTGGGGGATGATAACCTATAGTGGTGGTCCAACTTCTCGGATAAACTTTATCCCCCCATCCCGCCCCCTTCATCCCGTCTCCATACAAAAAGTGGCCATTTTTTTGGAAGGATAAAAATATCTCCGAAACTATCGAGGATAGGAAGTCGGTCTCAATGGCGCGTTTCCGTCCCTCGGTGGGATGCTTCTTAAAAGCTATCCCGATTTATGGGATTTCCATCCCTTCATCCCGTTTCATGCCAATATTGGGTTTTTTCTGAATTTTCTAAAAAGCGATTTTTTTCACCCACAAGGAGACACCGTGGGGCGGTGTATCCTATCCCGTCGTATGGAGGGTGGCGTAGCGCGCCCCAGGAAATTCTTCGATCCTCGGTCCACCGATCTGGTACAAAGATGGCGAGAGGTCCTCGGAAACTGAGAGGGATG
Source organism: Synanthedon andrenaeformis (assembly GCA_936446665.2). NCBI lineage: Eukaryota > Metazoa > Arthropoda > Insecta > Lepidoptera > Sesiidae > Synanthedon > Synanthedon andrenaeformis. The sequence continues at coordinate 612,661 of OW387786.2, read as the reverse complement.
GAAGGGTGGCGTTTGCGGAATGTCATAGAGGGTCATCGGTAGTGACCAGGGAGAGAGTCATCCCCATCCCGTTCATACATTTTTTTTACACTCCATACAACTTTTTGGATTTTTCAAAGTGGAACATCTCCGAAACCGCCAGATAGGTGGGCGGCGTCTTTGGGGGATAACGGTTTCTCCCCGAGGCCCATTGGCCGGGGTGGTCTACTTCCCCCCACCTCCCCACCTTCGCCCCCCCTCCATACAAAAGTGGCATTTTCGGCGAAAGGGATGGGAAAATCTCTAAAACCGTGCGGGATAGGTGGTCGGTCGCAATGGCGCGTTTCCATCCCTCGGTGGGATCCTTCTTAAGGGCCATCCCGATTTTCGGGATTTCCATCCCTTCATCCCGTCTCCATACAAATTTATGGATTTTCGGAAAAGCGATTTATTTCACCCACAAGGAAATTTTCTGGAGCAGTATATCTCATCGCGTCGTATGGAGGGTGGCGTAGCGCGTCCCGGGAAATTCTTCAGTGCTCGGTCCACCGACCTGGTACAAAGATGGCGACTGGTACTCGGAAAGTAAGAGGGATGGAAGGGTGGCGTTTGCGGAATGTCATAGAGGGTCATCGGTAGTCACCAGGGAAAATGTCATCCCCATCCCGTTCATACATTTTTTTTACACTCCATACAACCTGCATGGACTTTACGATCCCCGTAGCTCCTCAACGATGGCAGCTGCCCGTGCGGTCTCTTTAAGGGATAACGGTTTCTCCCCGAGGCCCATCGGCCGGGACGGTTTACTTCCCCCCACCTCCCCCCCTTCGCCCCCTCTCCATACAAAAGTGGCATTTCTTTTCGGAAGGATGGGAATATCTCCAAAACCATCGCGGATGGGTGGGTGGTCACTTTGGCGGATAACCGTCACCCCGCGAGATCCACCTCAGGGAACGTCACCTTCCCCCCACGTCCCCCCCTTTACCCCCCTTTCATACAAAATCACACCGGAATGGCGATTTAGCACATTTAGGTCGACCCGCCGCGAAGGGTCTCGAGGCCGGGGGAGCGAATGACGAGGAGGGGGGATAGGGGGGCTAGGGGAGCGCGCAGCGCGACCCGCCCCCCCCGCCCCCCTCCTCGTCATTCGCTCCCCCGGACTCGAGGGCCGCAGCGGCGGCAACGGTGGCCGGAGAGCCGCGAAAGTCCACCCCCATCGGCTATTTAGACACAGCCGAGACCCTATGACCCCGATCCTCCCCATCCCATCCGTCCATCCCGGTAGGAACTCGGAAACGGTTCGACCGACACCCACACAAGAGACGGCGGTAGACTCGTCGCGGAGCGAAGCGGAGCGACGGCAAGGGTCTACCGGGGCACTAAAAAAAAAAGCGAAAATTTTGACCCCCTCCCCCTCCAACCCCTCAGCCGTAACTCGGAAACGGCGCGACGCAGCCGTGTCGTGTTTGAGCTCATAGGAGACATCTCCCCGAGTTAAAAAATTTGACGCCCCCCCCCAGACCCCCTCAGACGTAACTCGGAAACGGCGCGACGCAGCCAGGTCGTGTTTGGGCTCATCGGAGACGTCTCGACGAGATATAAAATTTGACGCCCCCCTCGAACCCCCCCGGCCATAACTCGAAAACGGCACGTCACAGCCGGGTCGTGTTTGGGATCATCGGAGACGTCTCTCCGAGATAATAAAATTGAACCCCCCTCCAACCCTCTCAGCCGTAACTCGGAAACGACGCGACGCAGCCAGCTCGTGTTTGGGCTCATCGGAGACGTCTCGACGAGATAAAAAATTTGACGCCCCCCTCTGACCCCCCCGGCCGTAACTCGGAAACGGCGCAACGCAGCCAGGTCGTGTTTGGGCTCATCGGGGAAGTCACACCGAGATAAAAAATTTGACGCCCCCTGCAATCCCCCCGGCCGTAACTCGGAAACGGCGCAACGCAGCCAAGTTGTGTTTGGGCTCATCGGGGACGTCTCTCCGAGATGAAAAATTTGACGCCCCCCTCCAACCCCCCCGGCCGTAACTCGGAAACGGCCCGACGCAGCCACGTCGTGTTTGGGCTCATCGGGGACGTCTCACCGAGATAAAAAAATTGACGCCCCCCTCGGACCCCCCCGGTCGTAACTCGGAAACGGCACGTCATAGCCGGGTCGTGTTTGTGCTCATCAGAGAGGTCTCGAGGAGATAAAAATTTTGAACCCCCCTCTGACCCCCTGGCCGTAACTCGAAAACAACACCACGCAGTGGAGTCGTGTTTGGGCTCATTGGAGACGTCTCCCCGAGGTAATAAAATTTAACCCCCCTCCAACCCCCTCAGCCGTAACTCAGAAACGGCGCAACGCAGCCAGGTCGTGTTTGGGCTCATCGGAGACGTCTCGGAAAGACAAATTTTTTAAAGTAGACCAAATTTCAAAATTTGTCAATTCCAAGCTACTCAGTAGACCATGGTCAACGGTTACAAGTAGACCCCCCATGTTAGGTGTTATTTGAAAGGTCTCAATAAGAGTAATCTATCAACACCATCCTACCAGCCCCCCTCCGCTTCCCCCTTACTTACCACCCCCATTTAAAATTATACAATTAATGACGATTTACAAAACAAAGACCCAAAACCAAACCAAAACAATTAGACATGGCAAAAAGACAACAAAAAACGAAACACAAAAACCCCCCCGCGGGCTGCAAGCCCGCGGCATCGAGCAACCTACTAGTATTAATAATAACTTTAAAAATATAAAAAAGATATATCAAATTGTAAATCAAATGCTAGGAAGAGTTACACTGTCAATCGATGTGGCCATACTTAAGAGCATTTGATGCACAAGGAATCTCTACAAAATACATTGATAACAAGTGGCTAATTAAATAAAGAGGTTGAATAATGGACACTTATTGAAGTTCCTTGATATTATTATAAGAGCCTTATGTGTACATACAGTACCTTAGAAAACAAAGCATCAGCGCCGAACTACTGATACAAGAGGAGGCTCAACAGTTCGAGTGACGTGAACAACCGGATTACTGATACCAGGAGATTAGTTCGTCGTTCAATTGACAACGCAGGGCTGTCATGGTGGCAGACGCGGTCCTTAATGTTTTTTTATGGTACATCATCCTAACACGAACAAATCATATAGAAATTTTGGCACCCAGCTCCCTAGCCACAAGAGTAACTTCACATAAAATCTTTGAGGACTGCAGGATCTATTTATTTTTTAAGTTAATTACGGCAGTATCCAAGGTCGACGTTGAAGGTTCTGTAACACACATAAAAATTGGATTATGTCATGTATAACGTAATAATAATTTCATAAAGTAATTCAATGGATTGGAACGATACATGGAACAGCATTTCATTTGTTGTTTGTACAGGATTTTTAGCAATATGGAGAGGGAGTTCACTGAAAACTTCATCGTTCAATGGATTGGCAGAGATTCCGATACATGGAACAGCATTTCATTTGTTGTATGTACAGCTGTTTTTTTTTCTTTTCAGTCTTGCCTGCACCTAGAAAGTAAATGAATATTGAATGTTATTTTTAGTTAAATATATAAATAAAAAAATAAAGGCAAAATAAAACTAAAACAAACCAAATGGTACATTGGGGTGTATGCATGAGTTCATCTCTTACAGCATTTTTAGCAATATGGAGAGGGAGTTCACTGAAAACTTCATCGTTCAATGGATTGGCAGAGATTCCGATACATGGAACAGCATTGCATTTGTTGTTTTTTTCTTTTCAAAGTCTTGCCTGCACCTAGAAAGTAAATGAATAATAAATGTTATTTTTTAGTTAAATATACATATAAATAAAAAAGAAAGGCAAAATAAAACTAAAACAAACCAATTGGTACATTGGGGTGTATGCATGTGTTCATTTCTTATCATTCAGTGCAATAAAATCAAAAAGAAATTTTTGCCGATTGTCGATAAAAAACGGCACTGCACTATTGTTTACATTTTACATGCAACACATATGCAACACAATTTTATTCGAAAATTTGAACTAAACTCCCAATAAACTATATTATACATGGTTTTAGAACAGCAGCAAGATATAATATGTACTAACCTATCTTCATCCAGCGGGAATTGGGCCAAAAATATTCGTTTTTTATTATCAATGCGACTCGTTCTTAGGCCACATATTTCGCAGCTTACTTTCGGCATCTAGAACACTAAACACGATACACCAAATATAACACTACGAAGAAAGAGTATTTAAACACTAAAATTTTGGCAAGTTTTATAAAAATCAATACTCTGCTTGCCGAAAAATCCGAAAATAAACAACAAACAAACAAAGCAGTTGAAATGAAAGACGCCATATTGCAACACATCAATATGGCCGCCGATGGTTTATTGCATAGAGTAACTTATACATACAGGTTTATTGTGGTTTTGATGTATAATACGGCCAAATTAGAGAATCGGTGATGTCTAATAACTTAATGGGTTTCGCAATCGCCTTGACTTAGTCGGGTTATTCCGGCATTACCCAATCCACCTGTTTCATACATCATTTTCTTTCCTTTGAGTTGCGCCAGCCTGAAAAATACCTTACCGTACCGACAGAGTAAACATAAACAAACAATATAGATAGTTAACATATTTGTTATATATTAGTCTATGTATTAAATTATTGGTCTGACACTGACAATATTAATTGACTTTTATGTATAACATAATGTGTAAATTATTTTCACATATCATAGAGGGTAACTGCTTCTTGAATACAATTCACTTAAATTATTAAAGCCGTACATATAAGCTTAAATTAGCTACACGAACACAGTGTAAGCTACTTTATAGCAAGGCAACTACAACTATGGATATAAGGATCTGTGGATCATTGGTTACTTTTAGTATTTTGTTTGATACTATCTAACATACATAACACTCACTTGTTTATAAATACAGTTTTTAAAACGTTTTGGGGAAATTTGTTCACTTTTTTGTATTTGGATTTATATTCTCAAATAAATCCAAATAATTAAATAACAAGCTTCGTAAAAAGGTTCATTCATGATTGTAGACAAAACGCCCTCTATAGAACTTAGTCATATTTTAAATCAAAGAATAAAATTCAGATAACACAGTTTTTTATTAATAATCAAGATAATGTCTAACATGTGTAGTTATAGTAAGAAAAATCAATTATTATCTAAATAGGTAATTTTGTCTAAGAAGAGGCAAAACACATACATTTTTGAGCAAAGTTCGTATGTATAAATTGCAATTTATTGTTATATAAACGACGTTACGGAAAACGATTGTAGTAGGTGCTTCAAGTTTGAAATACTATCCTTTCAAGCAACAAGTCATTCTATAAGATTCCCTACACGGTTAAACTTCCTCAATCAAGCGAATAAAAACTATGTAATAGTACCTATTATTAAACTGATTTCGCTATCTGTTATAGTACGTTACATTATACTCTACGAATTACTGTAATTTATTGACATTTTGTTTATCTATCTACTTTATAATAAGTCAAAGAACTACCATACAAAAAATACTTTTTGTTGAAAAATTAAATTATACATAAATTGTGCACATTTTTAAAAGCAATTCTGTTAATTGAGACAATTTCTATAGTATATTGTGCAAAAAGAAAGTATTATATTATACCTAACTAGATATCTACATTTTTTAATCTTTGATGAAATTGACGTTCAATTCCAAGATGGCAGAGGGGCCGCTTGAGCAGCGATAGTATGGGATCGTAGGAGTTCAATTTCTAGGTGTGTCTTTCTAAATATTGAATAAGAATGTCTCGAGAATTGTTCACTAAAGCCTTACGTGTAAGTTCTGACAATGTGAAATTACGGCTCAGAGTTTTGTGTCCTAGGTTTAGGTAACATTTGTGCCGGAACATATGTAAAACGGTGATCGAAATTTGTGCTCTTCGGTGATCGTGTACGATAAGTTTTCTGGTTTGATGTTAAATTAAAATGTGGAATATGATGTGCGAAGTGATGCCCACGATATCGGAAGACAGTATCAGCCAAAGGAGTTCGCAGTTCTCCGGCGAAGATGCGAATTTCGAGCAGCTCATGGTGTCTATGTTGGATGAACGTGATAAACTTGTCGAGAGTTTACGAGAGACGCAGGACCGGTTGGGAGACTCCGAATTGCGGCTCAAGGAAGTGGAGAAGGAGAGGGATTCGTTGCAGAGACAGATAGCGGCAAACTTACCTCAGGTTAGTCTCAATATGTAAAATGTAACTATTGTATGTACAATGATTATGTTAGTTTTTACATAAAGATTCAAACTGTTTATAATATCAGTCAATCCTAATGTTAATCAACTTAAGTTTAGTTAAGTTACTTGTATAGTCATCTATAATCTAATAAAATTGTTTATCCTGACTGACCATTAATGCACAGCCATGACTACTAATTATAGAAAATTGAAATTTGGAACATAAGTTTATTTTATAACAAGAATCTTCTAAGAAATTATTTATGAAAATTTCAATTCTGTGAGAACCAGAGAGCGGGTTGCTAGTTAGTTCATAACACTTTGAACCTAAAGGATCCTTAAATAATATAACATTTATTATTTTTTTTAAATAACAATTTAGATAACATACATTTAAATTAAATGCTTAGCCCTTAACCTTTTAGCTGCTAGAGTCGTATTTATCGGACAATTATTTTCGTGTCAATTTCGCCAGAGCTGGATATATAAGACAAATTTCTCTGCTTGTATAATGTTTATTTTTAAATCATTGAGTTGCTTTCTCTTAAAAAAAAAATTAAAAAATTACGAGTCAGGCGCTAGGGACACGACAACTACAAAACCAAGCGATTAAAGGGTTAATATAAAACAATATAGGTAAGTAATGTTTTATTATTTTTCTTTTCGTTAGTTAACCTAGATGCAAATAACAAGTTGGCATGTAGTTTTTGTTGCTAAATACAGATAATATACATGGTTTCTACGTTAGTATATAAAACATACCTAGGTTAAAAATAATATAAAAATCCAATTGCTTTATAATCACATAGTTCATTGTTGAGTGACTAGGTCAAGGAGATCATAGCAAATTTACAATGCTCACTCAGTGAAACCAGTTCAATATTAGCATAATGGGCTAGGAGCCTATTTATGTTTGTCTGTCAATAATTTTTTTGCAATAACCATTAAAGAACTTTTCTTACAGTTTAATGGGAGATTTGATTTATTCAAACACAATTTTTAGAGTTATAAATAGTGCTTAACAAATATCTATATAAAAACAACAAACTATTTTAATCCTTAAATAATAATTTTCTCTTGTAAATAATAATTTTCTCTGTCATTTAGATCAGCGATCCCCAAGCTTCTTTGTTTTGTAGACAACTTGCCATGTTTTTTGGGTTTGAGTCAGCCCCTGCTTGGCTAATATTGCATTTTTGCAAATTCATCAACTTCAAACTTATATGTTGATCCAGATAATAAACTATCTGTGTGCCATGATTGCATGATTGAGTAACAAACATTGTAACAAACTTTAGCATTTTATTATTAGGATTAATGAAATTAAAATAACTAAGTCAAAATAAAACTTAGTATGCACCTATGACCCCAATTAGTGATGTCCAGTTTGTTTCTTTTTTTGTTAGAAGATTCGTAACCATGCTGAAACCTCTATTCACTTGATATGATGACGATGTTGACACTAGGTGTCCTATCCTTGCTGTGGAGAGGTATAAGACTCAAACCATTCCTAACCTGCAGCCTGGAGGAATATGACCCATATTGTATTCTTTCTTCACCATAAACCTAGTATTAAGAGAACGTGGACAGACAAATTTTATAGTACGATCACACACACACTTTTGTGGGTTTCCTAGCAACAAATGCATGGTATATGGGGTGTTACAATCGGTGTTAATAAGTGGGAGAGCTTACCTCCTAAAGAGGCCACCTGACAATTATGATTAAAAGTGATAAAAGAAATTGTATGAGATTGTAATAGTATATCACAATATGATGCACATAAGGCAAGCAAAAGAAAATTGTATCCATTATGTAGGGGTTAATTACAAGTAGTTAGTTACATAATTTTATTAAGTAAGTTTCTTATCAAAGTTCAAGTGCATTGTGTAACATACCCAAGTGTTAATGAACTAGTTTCTCAGTTTATAGTTAGTGTAACAAACAATACAGTAAATGTGGAGCGTGTGAATTGATCTATTACATAAAGTTTTAATAATATTATATTAACATATATGATAAAATCTATCTTCTTCATCTTCACACGTTCCACACAGCACCATCTAGTTCCACATTAAGCAACTAATGCTTGTATTATGGATACCAGACAGTTGATATACTACATAGATTACTTTTTTTTGTAAATACACACATATTATAGATATAAACATCCATGACTCAGGTACAAAGGTAAATGTTAATACATAAACATTTGCCCCTAGTGGGATTTGAACCCGTGACCGTTTGGTTAACAGCTAGGGTTACTAACCACTAGACTAAACGTGTCATCAAAATGATGGCAACTTATCTATTATTTGCCATATAAGATAAAGTCACATATTATTATGTTACATTTATAAATACACAAATAATTTGACGAATCCACTGGTCAATTGGTTAAGATGCCTGCCTTAGTGCTTTAACTCAGGGGTCCCGGGTTCAATTCCTTAAAGGTTGTCACCCCCCTATTCTTTGTATGTTTACCCCATAACACAAGCTTAATAGTGCTCACTTTGGGCGCCACACAATTATGGCGAATTATTTATTTATTAATTATTATTATTATCTATATCTAAAATATAATAAAATCGTAAATGAGCCATGTCTTTACATTAAATAATAATTAATAATTTAATTAATTTAACATTAATTATTTAATGTTAACATAAATTGTTACCGAGGTCAAAAAAATTGTTTTTAAAGTTTTTGTCTGTTTATCTGTTTGTCTGTGCGTTTGTGCACGCTTTACCCTGATGTGTTGATGATTCCCTAGATTAACATATAAATAGGATACTTTTTATCCTGGAATTTTTTTTAACAAATTTTACACTGCACGCAATTTTCTTAAAAAGGGAACCCAATTAATATACACCTAGACAAATAACTTCGCAGAATCATTGGTATTGGTAATTTTCATTTTTAAATGAACATGTTTTCCTTTGTAAAAAAACGTAGCTAATTTTACCCTTCAATTTACAATGTCTAATTAGATAGGGGATGACTTGAACATTTGTGATTTATGAATCAAACCGAAGCAATTAGGCGAGATTTTCATGTATACAAAATTTTTAAATGAAATGTTTTATAAACTGAATTTCATTTCAAATTAAATTTATTGAGTATTGTGACGTTTTAATTACTTTTAATTTAAAAACGTAATAGGTGAACTTTTATTACATTAATTATCTTCCAACTTCTCGCATTTTATTCGTAACAAATTCCCAAGTATAACAAAACAAGAATCCATAAAAATCTACTGTATTTCATATGTTATGCTGATTTATCGCTATATCGCCTCAAATCGACACTCGACACCAAACTTGATCTTCAAAAAAATATCCATTTCTCAGCCCAAGGTATTTCTCATTTTTTTTTTAAATATTTTATTGTTCAATATCATGAATGACACTAAGCAAACGTAATACGTAGTTTCATTGTAGTGTTTCACCGAGAGCGACTAGGGACGCGTATCCGGCACTATTTCCAGTGTTGAGCCGCCTTAAAGTTTTAATGTGTCTATATATAGTGCATAGATGATTTTTAATGGCTGGCAATGTGTTTGATGTTGTCATATCTACACGGATATGAAATTTAATTGATTTTAATTTATGTTATTTTGGTCTATTCAAATTATAATTTAACCTTCGCCTTCGCTGCAGCGAGCCCGTGGTGCAAATAATAATAAAAAAATGTTTTTCTACAATAATTTTTTGGACGAAAGTCTGAAATAAAGAAATATTATTATTATTAATAATAAAACTAGCCAAAGTTACTCCTTATAGCACCTGCCAGTAAAAGTCCTGCCAAAAATCATACCCAGATGAGTCATACCCGTAGGGTTTTTGTTATAAGTACCTAGCGTATACTTACTTGATACTTTGATATGCATTTAGTAAAAAGCAGATATTTTGACATCACAAACAAACACTTGAATTTTATTTATTACTAGCTTTTGCACGCGACTTCGCCCGCGTAACTTTATAAAATATAGCCTCGTTGATAATGTAGCTTTCTACGGGTGAAAGATTTCAAAATCAGTCCAGTAGTTTTCATGACGAACATACAAATTCTCTTATAATATTAGTATAGATGTATAAATGTACCCAGTCTTCCCAGGTAACTTAATTGATGGCATCAACTTGAAAATAAATAAATAAAATAAGTAACTTGGCGATAATGCCTAGCTTCGCAAGGGTGATATTGATTGAGCGTAATTTTAAATAAATATAAAAATGCCCAAGGTAGTATAAGCCAGTGTTTTCACTGTAGTAGTATATTATTTAATATACGAAAAAAAAATATTATTAAGTGTTGAATTATTATACATATTTTATTTTGTTATATTAATTTAAAATTGTTACAATAGAATACAATAAATACATAATTGTAATAAAAAAGGCTATGTCGTGAAGGCAGTATGTTTTATCTGAATACGTGTACGTTAAGAGTAATATTTTCTTTGAAATTATTATAATATCCAACATAATTATATATATATATAATATATATAGTTATACCGATAATTCTGTGATCATCAAGTGGTGTAATTATTTTTTTGATGTAGATGATAGATATATATATATGTAGGTACAGTACTATACTTTAGTTATTTTCATAAGAAAAGGTTTTTTTAATGACTAGATTAAAAAACATCGACTCGATCTCTAATTAGCTACACACAACAACTTGTAAATCTCTGAAGAGAGTTATCTAATTATTTAGCTTCGTTTATTAGTAAATCCCTAACTTTCTGTTCTCTCATTACAACTATTCTTGAAACAAGTATGTACTTAGGTACTAATATAACGTGTTTACATATTGCGTAGTCGGCATACTTTAATTTAAACATTCAGTCATGAGAATAACTACGCCAAGAATTTTTATTGTATCTTTTTTACTACATATTTTATACGAACATTGCTATTTTTCTTTTTTCTTTTATCTTATTCGCCACAATGTCTTCATAGCAATATTTTATTAATGTGTCTGAAATTGTAGTACTTTTTAATATTTTTAATACTCAGGTCATAATTAGTTATCACAAGAAGTTCTATAATTTATTTTCGTTTCTTATTTATTTATAACTAGCGACCCACGACCAGCTTTGCACGGATGCAATTTTCCCGGTAATTTTTCCAATTTTTCTCTTCATAAGAACCTTAGTCAGACTATTCTTCGAATATTAGAAGAAAGTTAGTCGAATTGTCGAGTTTTGCGCTTAGCAACATATTTAGTGATTCATTGTTATTTATATAAGTAGATTTTTTTTAAATATATGTATATATAAGTAAGTAGGCTGACGGTCCACTTGATAAGAGGTGGCTACCGTCGCTTAAAAAAAATATTTGACACGACTTTTTTTGGAAATTTAATGTCGTTTTAAACACAGTTACTATTCGATAGAAAAAAAAAGCAATAAATCAAAAGGTTTATTTATTTATTTATTACAAAAGCCTAACCAACTAAAGACATACTTAATCACAACATTCAAACAACACTTACAGAAAGGAACATTACAAGTATGAATTTAAATTATAGGAAATCACAACATTATTAGAGACTAGCGGCCTGTTCCCGGCTTCGCCTGGGATGCATTTTTTTTTACGTAAAAACCTTCCCTGATTATCCCTCTATCCATGAGTGAAGACAGAATTAAAATCGGTCCAGCCGTTCTCGAGTTTTGCGCTTAGCAACACATTTAGGGATTCATTTTTATATTATAGATTAATTAAATTATACTTATTATTATAATAAATAATAAATGAATCAACAAACATTAATGAGATCATGTTCTGTCTTCTGCATATCCTGTCAGAGTGATAACACTGTAACCTGCAAAACAGTTAACATGTCCTTTCTAAGGAACCCTCAGCTAGATATCTTCGAACCTAATTTTATCAAAATCTGTTCAGAAGTAATAGATCTGCCTTTGCATTTTTCCTACTGATATTGTACGGAATTTATACAGTATTATAGTTTATACATTAGCAGGTAGAATAGTGCAACTAGCTAGGCTATAATTTATAGAGTTTATAAAACGCTGGCAATCTAGTAATAAAAGAAAATAAATTTATAAATTGGAAATAAGACTAGGTCAGCACTTAGGCACCACTTTAACTAGAGATAACTACTGCCTTTATTTATGTGTACGGTTGCTCTAGCTTGAAATAGGCTTAGAATTAGACTATAAATTATAAATTTATAGACACTTTAACGTGGATGAAGTTGCCGGCAACCAAAACAAATAATATTATATATATTTTTTAAAAATAGGATAGTATGATAACTTTTTTCAATTGTGAATAAGCTTAATAGCATAAGAATCTATGTTTTATGGTTTTAGTAAGTTTCTTTTGATATCAATACTAATAAAAAATCTGTAAGGGTCGGTCATGGAGTAAGTTACTTTGTTTTCAGAGATATCGTGTTTATAGGCTCTATACATGATACTGAAACTAAATTGACGATTTTTAGATTTTTTTTCTGTGTGTATGTATATATGTATGTATGTTCCTCCATAACTCTGAAAAGAATTAACTGATTTTCATGAAACTTGGTAGTTAAACATTTGGACGTACGGGACACAGAATAGGCTACTTAATATTTTTCAACGTGGACGAAGTCGTGGGAACCAGCTAGTAATATAATAAATTGTTAGTTACTATAAAAACGTGACAGAACTTGTGACCCGAATAAGTACAATATATAAAATTTAGAAAAGATATTCTAACGTTGAGCACGAGGATGTTTTCCTCGAGAATAGTGTGGAAACGTAACATTGGTTTTAAAATGTGCACGTTAATTGAATAATACGCGAATTGCGTGTCACGAATGTAATTGTTACGAGGTAGTTATAGTATTTATGTCAACGGTAATCTTCTTGTCGCATTTCATACCCCAGCGACGATGTCAAACCCTATTTATTACTGACATACTAATTATTTAGTAATGTAATATCTAATTTTATAATAATCGTTGATATTTTAAATAATTTTCTGTATAGAAAGTAAAATATCATCTGGTCTTATTCAACTGCACTTATAAAATTATTTGTGCTGACTGACTATCATCAGTCTAAAAAGTTAAAATTCGGAACATAATTAGGTTTATTTTATGACTGAAACAAATGATTTTTGAAAATTTAAACCCCATGCGAAGCCGGGGCCGAATCGCTAGTATATACGATATATCAATCAATACTAATAATAAATCTGTAAGGGTTGGTCATGGAGTAAGTTACTTTGTTTTCAGAGATATCGTGTTTATAGGCTCTACACATGATACTGAAACTAAATTGACGATTTTTAGAATTTTTTTCTGTATGAATGTATGTATGTATGTATGTATGTATGTATGTAAGTATGTATGTATGTATGTATGTATGTATGTATGTATGTATGTATGTATGTATGTATGTTCCTCCATAACTGAAACGAATTAACTGATTTTCACGAAACTTGGTAGATAAACATTCGGACGTACGGGACACAGGATAGGCTACTTAATATTTTTCAACGCGTACGAAGTCTTGGGCACCAGCTAATATATATATAATAAAATAGATATTGCATAATAAAATATATAATCTAATTTTGTTATATATTAAATGGACAGCCCAGCCCGCCTGGCCTCTGTTATCACTCCCTTACATAATACCACCGTAATATAAAAACCAGTAGTGGTAGGGGAGCCCATGATGCTAAATGTGGAGTTACTCGAGCGTCGTGGGGACTTATTGGATTTTGAAGATTGGATGGTAAGAAGAAAAAAAATATTTTTTCATTTCAACGCTGGGGTGAGCGTCTACATGCTTTCAAAAATGTAAAAAATATATCTGTCACATGGACATACTCGAGCGCATCAGATATTCAGATTGGATGTTAAGTAAACCCAAACTAAGCTCCCATTCAAAAAAACTGACGATTCGGGTGTGACGCAAGCTCGTGGCAGCTTTTTGAAAATGCAAAAAAAATCGTTATGTTGCATACTCGAGCGCGTCAGATTTTCACACAGATGCTTCAGCTTAAATTCCTGATTGTGCTAATTCTTAATCTGACGATTATATGGAGGATTTTTCTTAATCTGACAATTCAAAAAAATTCTTTTCATGTCTTTTTAATCACTGAATGTGATAAAAAAATTAATTTTACAATTTTTTGAGGTTATTTTGTCCAAAAAAACACACACACTTGAAAATACCGTAAGTCGTCGTTGCAGGAGATATTAAATTTACACAATTTAATTCGTATAACTTAAAATACAACAAACCTGCCAGAGCGCTGCACATATATATGGCTGGCGTATGGGTATGGTGCGAGAGGGAAAAACAGAGAAATAACGACCATTTCCTTTCGTCACGCTCAAATCGTCAGATTATTAAAATGCATTAAAATGACGCGCTCGAGTAAATCCCAAAATCCCCTCTTGGGCTCTCCTACTATAGACGAAAAAGGAATTTTTCTCAACTATTTCATAACCAATTAAATATTAGTCGAGCAAATTTTATCCAGATTCATAACTACGCTTCATAACCAGCTATGAAAGAGGAAATGCTTTTTCGTCCTGTCATAACTTGTTATATTTAAATCGAGACAAAATATTATAATCTCGAAAGTGAGTATGTCTGTTACGCATTCACGCCTTAACTACTCAACCTATCATCGTGAAATTTTGCATACACGTCAGGGATACACAAAAAGGACATAGGGTACCAAAAAAAAAGTACTGTTATTATAAATATCGTCAGCGTACTTGACACCCTTGTAGTGTTGCTTCTGTTAATAGGTGTCGGTAGCTATCTACCACCAAATGAACATAAAAAATAATATAAAAACCAGTAGAACAATAACAATTCTCTTACAATGAAAATGTCTACTAATAATAATTAAATGCCATTACTTGTTGAATATGAGAATTCAAAATCAAGTCGACGAAGATTTGGAGACACATAAATTGACAAAAACGACGCATGACCATACTTGGAAAAGGTAGGTGGTTATGGTTAGGAAATGGTGAAGGTAAAACCTCCTTTTTGGTTATTTTATTACAAAAAACTACGAGTGCATACGTTCTAAATATTATTTCGGTTTAAAGTATTGTAATTCTTATTTTACACGTACGTAAGGTATTTTGCACAAATATTTTTATGATTTTGTCGAGCCAAAGACTATAGTCCCGGGTACCATTCCTGCGGGGCCAACTATACAAATGAAATTTTCAAAGTTGTCTCTGGTCTGGATGTGTAGGCTTTCACCCCCCTGTCCGGTGTATGATTATCTCATAACAAAAGGCTGCTAGTGTGTACTTTGTAGGCCATACAACTGGTGTGTTTAGGCGCGATTTCACCATACTCTGTCACTCGCATACTGTAAATGTCTGTTAAATGACTTAACAGCGATGTCAAATACTAACAGAGTATGTTGAAATCGAGCCTTAGTCTTTAAAAATCTTAAATTATATTCATTAATATTTCTATTTTAACTCATCTATTTTTATTTTTATCGCCGATGAGGCATGTGTTGCTTCTAGCCACCTTCTATCAAGTGGAACTTCAACTTTCAGTCGACTATACATGATTATATAACGTGAGTAAGTTTTGTCCATCGTACACAGCCTATAGTTAACTGATTATATAATATAAAATGTATTACGCAATATATAAGACAAGGACAGGTTATGTATTGTGTTATGAATTATAAGATTCGTGAATCCATAAAGAACAGATAATGCTTTGATGTTATAACAATGAGAAAAAAATATATTAGGTAGTTATTGTTTAATTTTTCTCTTGAAACATAATAAATTCGTAAACGGTAAAAGTAAAGGTAAAACATTGAAGTTGTCCACCTTAAAAAGCAAAAGAACGCATTTTATTTTACAGATACACTAGCTTTTGATCGCGACTTCATCTGCATATCTTTATAAATTACTAGCTGTTGCACGCGACTTCGTCCGTGTAACTTTATAAAATATAGCCTATGTTTCTCCCTGATAATGTAGCTTTCTATAGGTGAAAGAATTTTCAAAATGCGTCCAGTAGTTTTTGAGTTTATTCATTACAAATAAAAATACAAATATTTTCTTTTTATAATATTCGTATAGATTAGCGACCCGTCCCCGACTTCGCACGGAGTTGAAATTTTCAAAAATCCTTTTTCTAATTAAACCTACGTTCCAAACTTCAGCTTTCTAGACTTAGTAGTTTTGACTGTGCGTTGATAGTCAGTGAGGACAAACGATTTTATAAGTTGTATGTAAGATTATTAAGAAGACATTTAAGAATACGTTGCTGTCTATCGTATAAGAAAAGTTTAATTCATTTCCACACATTTCAGTTAGAATAAAATACATTTTATGTTGGTGTAAAGAAAGAGGAACAGTTGCCGACCTGATTACTTCCTTGTCGTCTGTCTGTGACTGGGCGAGCGAGTTGTTTGCCTCAAGTGATGAAAGAAAATTATTCAACCAGTGGATAATTAATTACATTTGGTTGTAAAGTATGAAAATATATTTGTTTTTTTTTTTTAATGGTTTTAATTTGATGGTAATATATCAATATGCCACTTTTATAAAAATCTAAATTTCTAGAGTCCATAAAATCAGCACAAAGCGCTTTCGAGTGTTCCCTAGGAATTAGGAATTTTAGAAGTTGTGAAGACTGGGGGAAAAATGATAATCAGTACGTAGGAGTCATGTCCACAGAGTTTCTAAAATGTAGTTCTTATAAACTTTACAATGTGATTGAGTGTAGTCTTGCATTAGTAGGTTGATCTAATACTATTGACGATAAAATCTACAACAGGATTGAATGACAAAAGGAAACTAAGTTTGATATTGAAAGATTTATATGAAAAGAGCAAATGTTGAGGTTCGTTTCCGGTTTGTTCCCCGTAAATATAGCTCAGCTCACCGCACCGATAAATAACTAATACGTTTTATATATGACTAAAAGGTATTTATAATGTCTACATATAGTGGGCCCGGTCGCTGTTTCAATCTTTATCTTCTGTACTTATAAAATAGTATGTCCTGACTGACTATCAGCGCATAGTAAAAAATTATTAAGTCTAAAAAGTTGAAATTCGGAAAATAATATTAGCTTTATTTTGTGACGTAAGCATCCGTTAAGAAAGATTTTGAAACTTCCCGGGTTTCTATAAATGTCTCGATGACTATGACTGCACCTTTCCTAAATTTTAATACATATTGTAATGTTTAATTTCTTTAAGCTACGTTTATTTATTTATTATCACAAGGCCTCCAACGAGTCTTAACATCTAAGTCAAGTAACACTTGACGTTTATGAAAATGATATTCTCACTTTTTATTGAACACCCCTCGCATGTTTACTCGGCCTTCAGAGATAGCGGTGTTTGAATGGCAGACAGACCTATAAAAATGTGTTTGCATCACAGTCGCCAGTGTCGGATAATCAGTGCGCATCGGCCGTTCCCTTTCACACGAGCGTTCACTGAGATATGGTTACGCGTTTCCAAACATATGTAGTTGCTGTGTGTCACCTAATATAGGTAATACTCAATGAATGCATAATTTATATGGGAATATTTAAGTGCACACCAAAATAAACTCCGCTCATTAATCGACTCCATAGAAATTACTAATTAAACTATTCTCATTATCTTTGTATTCTCATTATCTCCACGATTGCATAATTTGCATACTATTTTTATATTGAGGTAGTCCCTGGGATGTTTTTAAAAATCGCTGAGCCAGAAATTTACGAAGGAGCTTATAACTAGGACAGCGATTCTATTTAAAAAAGGATATGGAAGAAATCCTTGCAAAATGTTAAGTTTTGTCTACACAAATGATTACGAGTATGTGTAATTGAATGTAACTGTTAATATTCTTTATTTCAAGGTTGGAGAGAAAAGAGCAACGTTCACCACACTTATAATAACTATTGTCTTGAGTGGTGAATTCGTACACAAGTTCAGATTGTATCGTTAATAAAAAAAAAATACTTTATCGAACCTCTCAAACTATACTTTAATTATATCTGGACTGGACTCGTGGAAAGTTTCGACGGTCGTGTTCATGACTGAACTGTTGAAGTCTTGTAACCCTTCATCAATGTCCTTATAGACGTTTCTAGACTAACTTTTTAATATAAAGTTATACAGAGCAATCCTCGACCCATTCACGTCGAACGTAAACTTTATATTCAATTGAATTTATTTCCGTTCTAAAGCCGTGTACAGACATCTGTACTAATATGTATAGTAAATCTGAAGACAAATGTTTTTTTTTGTTTCAATGCGTTGATCTCTGGAAATACCTTACGGATTTGATAAAGCTTTTTGCGTTTGATAGTCAAATTTTTAAGGAAGATTTAGGCTGTTACCATCAACTTGCTACTCTTAGGTATCGAGTAAAAAAAACATTCCAATAAAAATTCTGGGTATTAAGCGAAAACGAATAATTAATAGCCCGAAAAGCGTTGTGATGCGATGGATCTGACTTAGTCTGACGATGAAAATCAAGCAATACCAAGTATGAAAACCGCGTGACACACTCCTAAACATCCAGTGTTAAATATTTTGTACTCGCTAACAGTAATTGTTGTGGTAATTTTGACAGTTCTCCTAGAGGATACGACTAAAATAATCTCCCCTTGGATATCCCGAGTTGAATTTTTTTAATACTGCTACCACAGCTATAAACTATGTAGTCCATCTGGCGGTATTCATCTCCTAGAAGACCTAGGGACACTACGCGCAGTCTATCGCGAGTTTTTTACAATTTCCTCGCCTATTTTCTATTCTAAAATAAGTTCGCCATGTTTCCTATACACTAAAAGCCGGAACGCCCTGAAAATGTGATGGTGCACATGTATTGTAGAATAGCGTTTAGTGTACCAATGTGTACGCGGCTTAATAGCGTCTACCATGCATTCAACTTTACTACAATAACAGTTGATTTTCTAGATCTCCTTATTATAATTATAAATGTTTATAAGGCGTTTATTCACAATCAGACCCTATTCAATGTTATTTTGAATTTATTTTCAATTAATGTATTGTCACTGATTGATTGCTTATTGACTTCTTTTTATTTATTTAACGCTAAAATTAAAAATGAGCCAGGGAAACGTTTGAATGTCACAGCGTGTATTATAAATTAAATTCATTTGATAGAAAAAAAAGAACGGAATTGTAAACTGCTATAACGTTTTGTAACAAGGATGAATGAATCTGGAATTGTTGCCAACGGAAAAATAAAAGCACATTTTAAATGTAGAACACTCATAGGCTGTAAATGTATAAAAAATGTAATATATTCACGTAGGTAGCGAATTCGTTATGCTTATGTTATAATAAACATTTAAAAATACATTAGCGCGACAAGTCACAAAATAAAGAGTTTTACAATATGGACACAATGGACACTCAATTGCCCATAGAAATACACAAGAAGACGCACATAAGTACATACATACTCACCAATTTTTATTAAGTACCTATAAGATTTCGTCTATATTAATAATGCTGCAAGATTTTTGTTAATTAAAATAAAAACAAGTAAAATATTGTATTGATCGGTAAAAAACTAATTGAGATATTAATTTCGCGCCTGACTCTTTGTAATAGCTAATTAACTACAGCGGTTCTCGGTTTTCTCTCAGTTTTTGTTCCGCATTTAACGGAAAAGTAGGAAAAAATAAATTAAAACTGCGTTAGTTTCTTTTTAAGCATTGAAAATATTTTTTGCTTGACGGTTGCCAAGCTTAGCAAAGACGAGCTGCGAGCTTCGTAAATTACTTTTTCCAACATTTTAAATGTAGGTTAGTGATTTCAATATTTTACGCCTTAACTCCAAGTTTTACACAGAACATTTTTTTTTACAATTCAACGACTGACAAAAATATAAGAGTAAAAAAGACAATTTCTATTAACATTTTTTTTTAACCCTTAAGAAACGAAGTCGCGGGCAAAAGTTAGTACGTTTATAATTTAAGGTAGTGGCAGGGCACACATCGTTTCGCAGTCATAAATTGGGCAGCCCTTCTGGCGGCAGTGACCACTCCCTTAAAGAAGACCATCGTGAAAAAGAATGTTAAGTTCGGCAGACAGGCTGACGGTCCACATGGCTGCAAAATCAATTTACATCATCTAAGTTACCAACGTTGAACCGGAATCACAATTTAAAAAAAAAACGAAGAACACAGATTTTTCTTGATTTTGATGTGTGCTTAGATATAATTATTATTGTAAGTAGCCATTCAGGATTTAATGGCAATATGGCCAATGGGAATGGACTCATCCAAGCCTAGTTGATTAGTAAAGATTAGTGGTTCAATTCTAGGCTACATTGTTTGTGTAAGTTCCATAAAAAATATACATCTCCATTCCATAAAGAGAAGTTATAGAAATAATCTCTTGTGCATAGGGTTATAGGTCAGTCAAAAATAAACTGTGATAGAGTCTAGTTACTCGCTTTAGATTATAGACTCAAATTCTCATGTAAAATGCACGTACATCAATAGAATTTTTAAATTGGTTAGAAGCAGAAGTCGACTCGGTGAAATGTGCGTGAGACCTCAGAAACACCTTTATTTTATCTATTCATTTTTGAATGGAGAGCAACATCAAATATCGATTACTGTCCTTTCAATGCAAGGGACAAGGTTGTTAGGGCAATCAAAACTCGTGGGTTAATACCCCACGAATGAATTTGTACCTTCGCACCGGGGAATACGATTCCAAGTCCTCGAGAGCACAAAGCATTTTCTTTCTACTCGTAGTGCTTGATAATGGAACGCTTGATGAATGATGTTTCATAGAATCTTGTCGTTTCTAAGTATCTAAATGTAATTCGATAGTTCAATCAAATGTTCATTATATAAAAAATATAAAAAATGTTATTTTTACTTAAATTTTTAACGTTTATTTTGATAGAATAAAAGTATTATCTTTTTTATGTGCATAAATATGCATAAAGATGTTTAATTAAAAATCAAATTATCGCGTAATAATGTAATGATGCCAATGCCTCCTACAGGCAACACTTATTGCAAATTATATAAAAAGGTATTGCTTGTAAAGCTTTGTTGTTTAAATTATCAGATAAACTCAATTATCTAACAACAATATCGGGTAATTGTTATGCTACGGCCACACTATCGAGCGAAGATTCGTGTTGCGTTGTCGCGTAAAAACTTCGTGTTCGCTCTACAGCGAACTACGTGTCCACACTTCACTACATTGCAAATAATCTAGAACGTCGCGATAATGTTTTATTGTTATAATGTTTTTTTTTGTGGTTTGGGTCCTGCGGGTTCCACAAAACCGGCTCAGATTCATAATTCTGTATAAATTCTAGTATCTTCTCATTACTCCACTCCATATTTGATAACAAGATTAACACGTCCAAACCGCTCGGCGTCTCGCAGTCAAGTAGAGCGCGCGAAGTGTAGCCAACCACACGAACTTTGTCGCGACAAAACCCTTTGATGTGCGGCAATTTACCGACAGCGGCGCGAAGGGCATTCATATTCGCGAAGATGATTCGCGATAGGACGAATTCTTTGGCCAGACGTGTCGCGACAACGCAAATCTTCGCTTTATCGCGATAGTGTGGCCGTAGCATTATAAACGCTCTTTAGAACGAAGATGATAGCTGACTGGCGCGTGGGCGGATGTATTGCTTTGACTTTTAGCTAAATGAGTAAATTGTGTTTCTAAAACAAGGATTTTTTTCGCGACCAATTTAAAGAGATTATCTTTGAAACTGTGATTTCATACACAGGTTCGTAAAATGCAAAAGGAAAGCGGATAGTAGCTTTTATCTATCAACTTTAGATTCTATAAACAGATTTGTAGAATCTAATTTTTGTGTTCAGCATTTTTGATACCTTGTTTTATTTTTGGGTTACATTGTTTTAATGTTCGTGTATGGACGTCTATTTTCTTCATCTTTACACAAAGTCTGACCGTCTATATACGCTTAGATATTTTAAACTACGCAATATTCACTAATGGAAAGTGCGTTAAAGGAGGAAGGTTTTTATATAAAATTTGCAGAAAAAATCCATTTAAAGCCGGGTCGGCCAGCTAGTTTTTAAATAAAACAGTCGATGTTACTCGCTGATAAAATTTTGATTTTTATTAGTTTTTTTTTATAGATCGTTTAAGTAGTTGTGAGCCTATACATTACATACAAACATTCAATAAATCACTCTTTTTTCTTTCTTTCTTTATAACATTATCGTAGTTTTCTGTTTCTGATTTCTTTTTTCATAAAAATTAATGCTTACTCAACAAAATAACACATACGTAAAATGTTGAAACTTGTGTCAGTTTCACTCGAGAGCGTCGGTGAAATTTCAAAGTTCATTCTCTTCTTAATGTCTCAGCACTTTCATCACACAGCTTGCCGCCGAACACGTCTATACATTAATATGCTTTATGCCCATTACAAGAGACATATTGCCACCGTTATTAAGCAAACGAGGGCGCTTATAAGGACGATGCTACACAACACTCACACACGAACACGGTTTAGTAGTCATTTCGCACAATTTTATTTTGTAAGAAATGTGCGTAAAGCCAACTTTAAATTTAAATATATTTTTAGTAGTCGTCTCGCACACATATTATTGTAATTAAATTGTGCGAGACGACTACTAAACCAGATCAAATCAAGTCACGCAATACGCATGCGTTCCTAAAAGTTTAGTATACAGGCCAATAATAAATAAGGTTTAGTATAGTATTTCAAAATTTAAATAAAATTAAATATTTAAGGTGACTTATACTCGTACATAAATGTTACAGACTTTAATTAGTCTTTGATTAAAAAACCTTAAAGAGCTTAAGATGTAAAATGTATTAAGTATAATTCAAACTAGACTTTTATTATATTTGTTTTTAATTATAAACTATAGGGTCATAATTTGCAATATCTATAGCTACGCTACGCCCCTGCATTTCGAGTACGACCTTTATTCGTTTGTACTCTAAAAAGATCACACATTTTGAAATATAATTTTAAGTTAAGTGCTCTGTATTAAGTCAAGTTTCGTTCGGTACTAACGCCGGTTTGATGTTATAAAATACATAAATACGACTGCAATTATTGTTAAAAGCAAAAATTAATAAATTTGCTAAATATGCTAAATAAATACTAAGTAATTGTTTTGAAAAAAATATTAGTTCTTGGAAATAGATTGGGAATATTGCTTATCCAATAATCCTTGGAATGCGTTATCTGTTACCATGTGTACACATGTAAAATATATTACACTTGAGGACAATATAAACATTTATTTATAGTTTGATATTGTTTTTATACTTATCACGTTGATGACGGTGGCGCCCAATTTTTTAGATAAAAATCTCCCAACACTTTTTTCAGGATAAAAAAGTTTCCTAAATGTTGATCTAGGTAATAAACTATATGTGTTCAAAATTTCATCCAAATCCGTTAAGCCGTTTTTATAATATTTGTAGGATGAACACTCACTTCATAATGGACGTAATTTAATAATTTTCTTCCGGAAATTTTACATCTAGTTATACTAACTTTTACTCGCGACTTCATACGCTTTAAAAATTTGAATATTTTTATATAAACTAAATTACTCTAATCGAAATCCGTTCAGTGGTTTATGCGTGAAGCAGTAAAACAAATATCTCAATAAATCTATTCTAACAAACTTTCGTATTTATAAT
The DNA here is from genome assembly GCA_936446665.2 of Synanthedon andrenaeformis. Lineage (NCBI taxonomy): Eukaryota > Metazoa > Arthropoda > Insecta > Lepidoptera > Sesiidae > Synanthedon > Synanthedon andrenaeformis. Next base: position 588,767 of record OW387786.2, on the reverse strand, counting down.
GATAGTAGAAAATTTTTTGATGTAGCTTTTAATATAATGCATATAAATTCAGTAGATCTGAGTTGCTTGCTAATAGTTGTTGGTTTCATATGTCACAGTAGTATGTATGTCGAGTAGACCCAGCTGCTACGTATTTGCCGACTGTTCAATTTCTTTGTACGCATGTGTAGAGGAGAGTGCGTACATAAATTCCTATCCGGGAGGAATGCGGTCGAGACGACCGACCCACCCGCAACCGCACTACACACGGACGCGGCGACTGATCACATACTTTACCTACTCTACTTAGAGTGTTTGCGTATTCTCACAATACAGCTGCACTGCTATTGTGGACCCTATCTAAATTCTAGGAACCTACACCGGCTTTGCGCGAGAGATTGTTTAGTTATTGTTTTCTCAATGACTTAATCTTTTTTATTATGATAGCTTAGTAGGTATACTAATTGCCTGTGGCTACCGGCGCCTATAAAACACAAGCAACATCTAGAGATTCGAGTGCTCTGCCAATCCTAATAGGAAAAATTAAAATTCTGTCTTCTGACGAATTTAACTACAACAAGCACCTCCAGCGCCTAAAACTATGTAGGAAAAGCATAGAACAACAAAATAAGAGTTATTGGAGTTCTTGTGATGAAAATATCTTGGTTTCCACTTTCCTTTTTCCTGGTTTGATAAGAAATATTTGCTAGTGGTGATAGAACTATTAGAACAATACTAAATCCACATCTTCCCCAACAACAGCAATTTACACAACTTAACTCTCTGTTAACTTACACACCCTGTAGCTCCTAAAGTATTGATCGTGGAGTAAAATGAACATGATATCTAGCAAATTTTCAAACACTAAGCAAATGTTAAAACAACAATTTCTTTTTTCTTATACCTACTGGTTGTATGCCTGTTATGTAGTGTAATGAAACCAGTATAGGCTTGGAATAAAATTGTGTCCCAAAGCGACTTGGCAGTTTATCTGGAAAATGTATAATATTGCCATGTGATCTTTCTAAACCTCAGGCGTACTATATCCACCTCCAACAAATTTTTCAGTCTTTAGGTGTATTAAATTTTTTATACAATTTAATGTTACTCGTTGACAGTGTAGCTCTCTAAAGTAAAGATGAAATAATTTTAAAAATCGGTTAAATAGTTTTTGAGCTTATAATATTAATGCAGATTAATAATACTAAGAATATCTGCTCGTATTTTAAATTTATTAATTGGACAATTTTTTTGGCTTGGTAAAAAGCGTAGAATTTAAAGTTTTTATTATCGTTCATTATTACACATAATTTTAAAGGAAACGGATTTTTTTTTTATTATACCTTAATGACCGCTATAAGTTTGTTAAATGGGTCCTTTTGTTACCGCGACCGGAGCTTTCGTTTTCAGCGAGTGGGGCAGTTTACACAAAACCTCTGCCCTCTGTAATATTTAAGCGAACGCTCAACAAGCCCTTTCGCACTGAATTTTGCGAGTGTTTTCTCTAAATTTTGTTTATGTACGTTTATTTATCGCCTCCTAATTCCTTACGTGGGGCATGCCAAAAGTTTTTAGATACTCTTTACTTTATGATTTTATACTGGCAAGTTATACACCGGTGGTGTTTAGAAACACTTGACTATTTAGAAATAAATTAAAAATAAGAAAATATTTGAATTCAAATATATTTTTCTTTAAAATGTTTTTGTAAGAATCTGGAGGGAATTTTCTTGCAACGATGAAACTTAGTCGATGTGATTTTCGCGCTATGATTTTTTATGATTCCAAAAAGGTTTAAAGCCCCATAAATGTTTTACAATTTTGGTTACTAATTTTGGTGAATCTGCTTGTTCACAAGCAACAGTTTTTAATTGGTTTGCTGAGTGTAAAATAGGACGGGGATGCTTTGAAGATGAGTCGTCCACCAACCGCAGTCACTCAAGAAAATGTTCAAACAGTTGAAAAATTTATCCGGTAAAAGCGACAAATTATATATCTAGACTCTAGAGCTTGAGCAAGAACTGGGTATTGGATCAACAGCGATGAAAACCATTATTCACGACCACCTTTCACTCCGTAAGCGTTGTCGGGGATGGGGCCGCTCAAACTGACCGATGAGCAGAAAGACCGCCGCGTAGATTGGTGCCGATTTATAATAGAGAAATTCGACGGAGGCGAGACGATATATTTACCAATGACGAAACATGGCTGTATAACTACCTCCTCGAAACAAAGCGACAATTGACCGTATGGTGCTTTAAAAATGGACCAACATCAAGGAAACGTCGCCGTGCGCAAAGCACATAAAACTGATCATATTGCTACTTTGGTGCTAGAGGATCAAAAAGAGGATGTGACAGTTTGGGCCCCAACAATATTATCAGCTCGGTGTAACGAGCGACCGAAATCACAAATCCGGCAACTTCTTTGGCACCACGACACTGCCGCGCCGCCGCACACTTGATTTTTTTAATTCAAAAAATGTGTCTATCCTTCCTCACCTAACATATTCTTCTAACTTAAAACCTTACGATTTTTACTTGTTTCCCAAAACCAAAGAAAAATTGAAAGGCAAGAGATACGAGAGCAAGGAAGATGCACTGGCTGCCTATAATTTCGAAATTTCTAAGGTGTCTGAAAAAGAGTGGTCAGAGGTATTTTTTAAGTGGTTTAAACGCATGGAAAAGTGTATAGATGCTCAATGTGAATACTTTGAAAATAACTTTTGGCATGCCCCTCGTATTCTTAATCTTATATTACGGTAGGCAGAGTGCACATGTAAGACCTGTGGCCTTACTGGTATTTGTTAATAAGCGAAAGTAGCGAGAGCAGAGACGGTCCACTTGGTGGTAGATGACTTCCGCCGCCTATTATATATTAACACAAACAACGCTCTAGAGGCCCCAAATCAACTGCCGCCCATCACAGGTGAAAAAGGATATGGGAATAGGATGTGAACTTCCTTATTTCGTTACCGAAACACACAGCGCACGCGCTGTTATTTCACGGTGATCTTTTCTAAGTAGCCGATTACTGCCAGTGTTCTGGAAGCCCAGATTAAAGTATTTATACTTAGTGCCCCGCCACTTCAAATATTATAATTTTATTTGTTATAATTTTATCGGTTAGTTTTTTGCGCCCTTCGCGGCAGAGGGCCGCCGGCGCCGCTTATAAATAGAACGGTCGATAAATCCCCCACTCGACGCCGTCTGGACATCCCGCGAACATATTCTCTCTTGTAAATCTCCAATCGTCCTTTATATTATGTATCGCAGTCGAATTATTATAATATTACCCTTCGATATCAGCTCCAAGTGAACTGGGGTAAATATGAAAAACTGATTCTAGTTCAGATGGATAGGTTGCCCCGTGCGAGAGCCCCTCACTAATCCTCGTTAATGAGCAAATTTTACACTCTGCTAAAATGCATTCACTATAAAATCCATTTTTTGTAGTTTCTATTAATAGTCTCATTGAGTTCGATTCTACGAAACGCGGTTTATTTGTGACTTGCTGATAACGTAGCTTTCTATAGGTGAAATAATTTTCTCTTTATAATATTAGCATAGAATAGATGAAGTCAGGAGAAAACGAGCTAGTCCTGTCAAACGCAAAAGGACTTCGAAGTCTTGATCATTTCAGAATACGTTTGCTAACGTAACTGTAAAACTGTATGCTTTTATAAAATATTAGCCGTTGCACGCGACTTCGTCCGCGTAACTTTATAAAATATAGCCTATGTTACTCGTTGATAATGTAGTGTAGCCTTCTATAGGTGAAAGAAATTTCAAAATCGTTCAAGTAGTTTTTGAGTAATTCATTACAACATCTCTCTTTTTACAATTTTAGTAGATATAGATAAAACCTTAACTTTATTACAAATAATAATACTTATGTAAATAAACATCAAATGGAGAAATCTGACTATATACCAGTTAAATTTACCAGGGCAAAGTGTACAGTCAGCCTGTCTGACAAGTAAATTTTAATCAAGAAATGCTATTTACTCATTTAACAATTGGTTTATGGTTATATCGAATTAAGCCGAATATGGTCAATCAGGGGTAATATTTCGTGTAGTTTAGTAAACAGTTATAACCTTGCGCTATCCAGATGAACATGTTTGTGCGATTATGGTGTCGATTGTGATCGATTAAATTATCTTGTTTGTTGCGGTGCAAAATGAAATTCTCAAAATTCTTAGAGCTGTAGAGGAGACCATTAACTGTTCCAGGTGTTGATTTGTTCAATCGTAGATATTTCCGAGCTCCGACCCCCCTTAGCGATTCTCCTTATTTACAACCGACCGAGTTACGCATAATTGTTCAAATTTGTCACGTGCTGTCGCAATACAATTCGCATAGCTGTTTCAAATTATTTCGCGACTACCTTTCGGGCCTTGCAGGCGTAACGCTTCGTCTGATATGTGGCGAACCCTTAAAAACAAGTATCACTACTATTTTATACTATGCGTACTTGTGGTTATCTTTTTTGAATAACATTAACTGCTGTGCAGTGTTGTAAGTTTGTCCGTCTATCTATCTATAGGATCGTAGGTCCAAAAGAGATAGAGTTATTCAACTAGGTTTTTCAGCCAATCTACTGACGATATGAACGTTGGGAGATTAGTATATAAATGGAAATCTAGACAACAGAAATATTACCGTTGTTAGCACGGACGTATTAAAAATGGCGGACAGAATTTCAACAAGACAATACTGAGGCACCGTAATGGCGGCGGCTATTTATGAGTGAGTTAATCTAGGGTTGCTAGGTTAGCCAAATGTTTACCAATAAAACACAGTAAAAAGATGAAAATATTTTAATACTTTAAAATTTTATTATTTCTACTGATTAACATCCCAAATGCTGAGTAATTTTTTTATAATAGTGTCTTACTTTGAGAGATTCTTGACATTTGCTCTAATTTGGAGATATGGTGAAACCGAATCGTTAATATATTTAATAAGATTTATTTTGTGTTCTGTTCCGGCGAAAGGGTGTTCGGATTCTAAGTTTATAAAAATACTTTCATTGCCAACAAATTTTTCTAGAATTTTTATGAGAATGATGACACTATATTTGTTTGGAATCCATTCATATCCACCGTTACAATTTCTGATTATTTGGATCCTGTCATTTCTCCATACTACATTTTCTTTAGGAAACCTAGTAAAAAAGAATTATAAATAATAGTGTATTAAATAAATAACCTAAGTAAATTGAATTTAATAATAAATAACCCAAGCCAACCCAATTTCCCATATTTTAGGTAATATGGTTACGTGAATATTGGCAACACTGGACTTTAGTTGTGAATGAAAATTGATTTCGATTTCTAAAAAGTGATTAAATTAATTTTTGACCTATGAAACGTGATTCCTAGATTTTTTTCTTTCGGTCACTACGGTTTTCAGACCATTTCACCACGCAAGACTTGTTTTACCTTACTTTTTTCTCCAAATAACGTATCGGCTGCGTTGACGTTTGAACGCGTAATGGCTGACTAATGTGTGAATGTGTGCGTGCCGGCTTGTACGTACAGCGACCTAGCCGACTCTGAGCGACACAATGTGTTGTTTACCGAGACTCTGTCCGCCTTTTTTATACGTCCGTGGTTGCTAGAGATGCGGCATCTCTTTGTGAGGCTTTTGGACGGACGATGAGTAAGAAAATGAAACATTACCAACTCGTGGCAGACATTTTTTGTTATGTGCCCATCCAATGGTCTTGGGTTATAGATGAATGAACGGTTGGGTGTCGCCAGTGGTGGGTAATTAAGCGGAACCAGTTTGCGCTCGCGTCGCGACCTTGTCAAGGCGAGCGGCCTATCCGCTCCTCTACAAAGCGGTAATCACGAATAGTTGCAAAAACAAATAGTTACGATAGATAAATGATAAAAGATTATTATTATAAAAGTTAATTAGTTTCAAACAAACCATTCAAATAATAAATCAGGGAACATTTTTGGGTGTAACGCGCCATTGACTTCAAATAAAATATTATATAGCTTTATTTTTATGTACTAAGTTGAAACTTAACGTCAAGCTTGTAAAGTTTTCGGGACAAAACATGAATTTTATACTAATCTGCGTCGAAGGTGGAATTTTTTCTGGAACAAAATATCGATACGACGAGGCATAAATAATAATTTCAAATTATAACCATAATTCGTATCTGTATAAATAGTGGAATAATTAAACATAGCATGTGTTTGAATAGAACATACCAACCCGGAAACTTGGCTTCGGCATCGCAATGAGTCAACATTAAAATTCTTTTGGCCCTCTGTCAACTTTTTAACACAATTAAAATCACTGCTGCTTTTTCTTGTTTAATGTTATTTTTCGATCTTTCAATGCTGGGTAGCGTAATGAAAGTATCGTAATGAATGAATGGATGAAAGGAAAACACTTGATTTCTCAAAACACGGTACGAATACGTACACAATAGTCTCGCATACAATATTAGGTTAATATTAGGTTAATATTAGGTTACAATATTAGGTTCATAAAAGTGGTAGCAGGAATAATATTGAAAACTACAGGCCTATCTCTTTACTGTCTACTCTGTCTAAGGTTCTCGAAAGATTAGTTCATAATAAAGTTTATCCTACACTGCACCGCCTCATTATACCAGAGCAACATGGTTTTGTTAGGAAACGTTCAACATTAACTAATTTAGTAGTTTATACCAATTTCTTATTTGAAAATTTAGATGATAGAACACAAGTTGACGTAGTATATACAGACTTTTGTAAGGCCTTCGATAAAGTGGACCATAACTTATTACTCAAGAAAATTGAGTTTAATGGGATTAAGGGAAATTTGTTAAGATGGTTCTCGGCATATGTTTTGAACAGGATGCAAAGAGTTGTGGTGCACGGTTATACCTCTGAAACTATAACAGTGAGTTCTGGCGTTGCGCAAGGTTCCATTTTAGGGCCCTTATTGTTTGTCATATATATCAATGATATTGCCAATTGTTTTAAGCATTGCCGTTTTTTACTATACGCCGATGATTTGAAAGTCTATAAAAGGATAACAGCCTTAGATGATTGCATTAAGTTACAAGAGGATCTTGATCGTTTTAGTAGATACTGTACTGAGAATAGACTGTATTTAAGTTTATCCAAATGGAAAGCTATAACTTTTACTAGGAAAATAAATATAGTTAATTATCATTATAATCTGTGTCATACTATACTGGAAAAGGTACCGGTTATAAGAGATCTGGGGGTTTTTCTTGACTCTAAACTAATTTTGAATCAACATATTCAACATATCTGTAACAGGGCGTTTCAGTTCTATGGTCTTGTTATTAGAACTTGTTCAAATTTTAAACGTCCAGATACTTATCTGTATCTGTATAAGACTTTGGTTCGGTCACAACTTGAGTATGCCTCGATAGTTTGGAATCCCTTTTATGATAAGTATTGCCAACAGATTGAATTAGTGCAGCGTAAATTCCTTAAAACACTTAATTATAAGTGCTTCCACTCAAGGTTGTCATATGTTGATGCATTGGAGAAATATTCCCTGCCAAGTTTAGAACAACGACGATTGCTCCTGGATGCTATGTTCCTGTACAATATTTGTCATAACCACTATGACTGTGTTTACCTCGTGAATAACATTGTATATCGATTACCAAGCAGTTCCCAGCGTATACGAGATTCTCATACGCATAAACTATTTATGCCGAAGTTCTGTAAAACTAACGCTGGCGAACGTGCACCTTTATACCGTGTTATGCATAGGTACAATTGTCTGTTTACGGGTGTTGATCTATTTTCTGTTAGATCACGGGAATATAAAAATGAAATTGCTAAATTAATTTAATTTTATGGTGTTGTTTTTTCTTTTCTTGTTTTTGTTTTATTTTTTTGTATATTCTTTTTTAGTATGTCTTTCTCTGTATAAAATTAGTGTAGCAATTTGAGGAAAATGTTGTTGATTGTACTGTTACCTTTATTTTTGCATGTTTCTTTTTTCATATTTATTATACACAGTGTAATTGTTTGTTTTCCCAAATAAAATAAAATAAAATAAAATAACCCACCTGCATAAAGCAAGAAAATAGTCTTCCTCTTCGACTTGGTGTTGTGGACCTATAAGCTTACAGTGCTAGTTTTCATTCAGGAGGCGGACCATGTCTAGTACCTTCAAGGTCACTGGGGTGAATGCATACAATCACGAGAGTTACCCAAGGAACCAGAAGCAATTAATTGAAGTTAGAAGTTTTTTGCATCTCTAATAACACTTATTTTCATTATTATGACATAACATAAATGATAATGCATTAAACACTGAGGCTTAATCTTATCCTAACATCATCAAACTTTTATAAATTTTATAAATACTCGTATTTAAAGATGACTTAATATTAAGTACTAGCTGGTGCCCAAGACTTCGTCCGCGTTGAAAAATATTAAGTAGCCTATCCTGTGTCCCGTACGTCCAAATATTTATCTACCAAGTTTCATGAAAATCAGTTAATTCGTTTCAGAGTTATGGAGGAACATACATACATACAGAAAAAAAATTCTAAAAATCGTCAATTTAGTTTCAGTATCATGTATAGAGCCTATAAACACGATATCTCTGAAAACAAAGTAACTTACTCCATCACCGACCCTTACAGATTTATTATTAGTATTGATTCTGAGTTTCTTCCGGGGTTTCTTCTCAAGATCGTCATCATCTTGCCTTTTTTTTTCGAAACTCTGGTAAATTTAAATTTATAATAACAATCATAACAGTTTCTAGAAGAAACCTAATTATTAAATAATTATTTTGATTTTGATGACGTAATTTGAAAGTTAATATTAATATTAATTTAAACTAAGTATGTAAAAAGCAAAACTGTTTTTAAATGGTGGGATAAATATTAGATTGGATAATGTTTTTTTTTAATTTCTTGCTTTAACTTCTTTGCTCTCTACGATTCACCCTGCCAAATTTTTTACGTGTTTATAATATACCACTGACTCACTCGCCACACAACGAACTAACTTCCACGACGTATACTCAAAAAGCACGTCGGGTTTTTGAGTTTACTGTCACACCGCGTTACTAAACTCACTAACCTATTACTTACTAAACTTTAAAAGCTTATCATTAAGTTTTTTCATAACTAAGTCGTTGTATATCACATTTTTTATGTAAAATTTTCAGGCTGGTTGACTGTATTTACAGGAAATTACTGAATTAAGAAAGACTTTTTTTACCAAATTCTCCAGTGTTAAGTTAAAAAAACAATGGCCTGGTTTTGAACGATACTTTTTAAATCTTATAGACCCTTCTCTGTTTTATTTGTGTCTTTAAGCATGAGAATATACATATATATGCATAAATTCTATGCGACTTTGGTGTGAGCTTATGCGATGTTTAACATAAATGTCAAGGACGCAATCATCATTTGTTACAACACCTGGCCGTAACAGCGTAAATAGAAAAAAAAAGTCAAAATGTAATAACGCGATCACTTCTACGGGGTTAAAGTCACCGCTAAGGGTTAAAATGTTAAGAGGCTTACGTTTGCGGTCGTGTCACTTGGCTGACTGTTTTGAGAGAGGAAGCGAAGTGTTTTGGACACATCTACTACATAAATGTCTTCCGTCTCCCTTCTAATACGTTTACTGATACGAGTAATAATTTGAACCTTATTTAAACACATCAACTAATTATAAGAATTTAAATTCAGTGTGTCCACGAATTCTCACATAAGCGAAACATTATCGTACGTATACTGATTTTTTTAGAACTTGTCGATAATGTAAACAATCCGCCACATTGACTTTGTCTAATAGTTGGATTAAGAAAAATAGTGATGGGAACTATTGAAATTTTTAAATGAAAAAATTAACGATTAAATTTCATTATTTGAATTGTACGAACTATCAGTCAAAAGTTTCACTAACATTTATAATAAATGGCTTTGTTACACTAATTGTAACCCTATTAATCAGCCCTTCTAAATTTTTCATGTTCCCTTCCTCATTTATCACATGGGCTACACATTTTTCCCACTGTGCCTTACCTCTTCGCGTTTCGTTATATTCGTTAATTTCGTTATATATTTTTAAATTACAAAAAGTTAATATTTATTGTTTCAGGCCTATTTTATATTTTATTTTCTACTGGTATCCCTTTAAAGTGTGACTGCGGTAAATGACCATAAATTTGTAGCGTTGGTGAATATGATTATGTACAATTGGTACAAAACTATTATAAGCAATAAAATGAACAATACGAAAATTACAACTGGTAAAAGTGTTGGCTAATTCCTATTTAAATTAAAAAATATATATTTATAAGAAACTACTACTTTGGGTATATGACAACATTTAAATTTGTCTCACATAATAAAAATCTTATTGTCACCCTATTAAAAAGGGCCACACAGTATTCTAACTTAGCTTAAAGGTATGAAAAATAAAAAATATCACATTTTTCAATACAATATATAATACAATATAAATATTTGATTTGGAAAATATTAAGTTTAATTTAATTTCTTGAAATTATGTTCGTAACATCACTGACTTCCAGACAAGATAGATGTCAAAGAGACAAAAATTTGACGTGCAAACATCAACCGCAAATAGAATTTTAGTTTTTAGTGAAATTATTTAGATATTCTTGTGATTGATCTAAGAATGATAAGAAAGTGAACACTTTATGAAGGAAATCAAATTTGATCGTCTAATGTTATAGTGCATGGAGAAATAAGGACTAAAGTGTTTGTTTACGTTGTCGACAAGTTCTAAATAAATTCAGTATAAGGTTAAATCGACTAGGGACTAGCTCAAATTTTCGTTAGGCTCAGAGATTCGCCATTGCCAAACGAACTCACCCAAAATAAGGCTCCGATTATATTCTATTTAAATCACAAATTTACAAATTTAAATTACAAAATTAGAACTATATAAATTAAGCTTAATTATATATAGATGCCAGTGTGTAGCTGTTTGTTATAGCTTTTTTAAAATACACATGCTGAACGCCCCGCTCAATTTATGATTGCGGAATGCGGTTTACCCAGCCACCGCAAAACAATCTAGCTTTATACTAATTTATTTAGTAAGTAAAGTAAGCTAGATTAAAGTGAACTAAATAAATGCTTTAATTTTCTAAGTTAACGTAGCGGTATTAATCTTTTAGTTGAATTTGAGCCATCTCAGCATAATTAGCACAGTGAATTTATTGGTAATGTATTGTTTACAACAGAAAAACAAACAGGTGTTACAGGTCGAAGGCAGTAACATAGTTAAGGTTTAAATCGCAACTCAATATGGCGGCGAGGTCCGGCACAGTCTGCCGTAATCCGGTTATATCCGGGCAACGGATATTGTGAACCGGCCGGGTTAGTGAGCGTGACAACCGTAATTGCCTTGTCTATTACCACCCGATATTGTTTTCTGTCTGATAACTAATTTAATAAATCCATTGACCTCTTCCGAACCAATAAAACGTACGTTGTGGCTGTAAACTTCCTCCTTTTACAGTCAAAACGTAGTTATCCATGTAACATATACTGAAAAGTTCCTTGCACTCACACTTGGGTGGGATTACAATACTCTGGTAATCATACGTGTGTTCACTTATTATACACTAATCCTAAAAATTAAAGGATATAAAAAAAAAAAATCAAAATTTTTAGGTGATTTTCAACAGGCTGTAACTTCGAAGAAAATGGTCGTACAAAGCTCATTAAAGAAGGAAATTGTAGCTTCAGGTCTCTAATTTTTAATCCGCGATTCAAATATTTTTCTCGTTAGCGGTTTATGAGTAATCGTCAGAAAACCAACAAAAAAAAAATTTTCTAAATTTTTGCTAGTCTTGAAGTTGGTCTACGAGCCCTAATAAGCCCTAACGAGCCTTTTTATAATGGCACTATAGATCTCTTTAGAAAATTTAATTACCTACAATTTGACCCCTTATGAGCTCTGTACGTTGATTTGTTAGGCCCACTATGCTAAATGTGGAGTCACTCGAGCGTCGTGGGGACCTATTGGATTTTGAAGATTAGATGGTAGGAAGAAAAATAGGTTATATGATGTTTTTCTTTTTAACGGTGGGGTGAGCGTGTCTACAGGCGTGCAAAAGTTTGTAGACGCTGTATTTAAAAAAATCCTCTAAATAATCGTCAGATTAAGAATCAGCACGATCAGGAATTCAGGCTGAACCGTCTGTATGAAAATCTGATGCACTCGAGCGCATAGCCAAAATAGCAATAGCCAAAACACTTTTTTGCATTTTCAAAAAGCTACCACGAGCTTGTTACATCCGAATCGTCTGTATTTTAAATGGGAGTTTGTTTGGGTTCACATAACATGAAAAATCTGACTCGCTCGAGTAGTATTTTTACCCCACCCCCACCAAGCCCACCATCCAAACCGACAGATTAATACATATCCGTTATCGGAGACACGTGGGGAATATACCTAGATTGGCAATTTTTGACGCGCTCGAGTAAATCCCAAAATCCCCTCTTGGTCTCCCCTACTATAATCCATGCTTATTATTTTGCTAATGGATATGATACTACAATAATTTACCAAACGATTGCTCTGAAATTTATCAAAGCAAAAATATACTAAGAAACGACTACTATAGTGTAGCAAACTATCTTGCTTACAAAAATCTGGATTGAAATTAATTTATTTGGGAAGATCAACTTCTCAAATAAATCAATTTTGCAAATTCCATTGTCGCCATAATCTAATAAGGTTTAATAGCTTGACTCTTTTCGATACAGCTTTTCTGTAGAAAAAAATAATTTATATTAATAAAATAGTATGTTACTAAATATATTTCATTACTATACGAAGTTCAATGTAGTTGTGAATGAGCGACGTATGGGTGTGTTTAGGTGTGTTAGCACGTTTAGTTGTGAATAGGCATGATGACGGTGTTAAAAAATCACAGAAGAAATAATTTTAGAGAAAAATACACGTTAAAAGAGTTTCAAAAAATTGCGTAATTTTAATATAAACATTACGATTAATAAGATTTTCAATAAAATAAAAGTATAAAATGCAGCAATCGGCCATGTTAACTGAAACACCAATCAGATCGAATGACGTCATACCTATGTAGATCTCACAGAGGCCCTTATTAATATATTTTACTTTACTCTATGCTATATATATTACTTTACTCCATAGAGTAAATTATTATATACCACAGAACACTATTACTCTATGCCCATGAACCTTTGTTGTGATTTCGCGTTTCAATTTAATTTTTGCGTAATTTTATTAGTTGTTTTGATAATTTTATTAGTTGCGTAATTTTATTAGTTGTTGTTTCGAACACAGACCTAAATATTTTTACATAGGTGTGATGAGCGTTTTCGCGCTTAAATTAAAAATATATAGAAAAAAATGCAATAATTTGCGTTAAAAGTTAGTTTATTGCTGAAATATTGTTTTTTTCGGAAATAGTAAATATGTACCTACGTAATGGAAAAGAATTTCAAAATCAGTCATCATGCCTATTGTAAATATCGTGGTTAGCGAATTGAGTGGATGAACCGCAAGTCCTGGTTAATTGTCGTGTGTTTATCGCTCGGTGAACCACTAATCCGATCAATGATCTCTTCTATATTATGTACACTACATAAATGTGGGTGGTTGTTTATCAAACAATCGGTCGCACGGTTTTAAGTTCATTGTGAATCGAATTACTCATCAGTATACGTTATGGAAAATTCTCTCTTTCAGCTTTCATTCGTGCAGCGATCCTCGTACACTACGAAATGATGATAGCTTCTGATAGTATTTTATACCTACATTTATCTGTGTGATAAAATGTAGCAATATCAGACAACTATAGAAAAAAGCCATTGGTAAAACCCAATGGACTGGTCATAAAGTGATATTATACTTATGTAGGTCTAGGTACTTGTACTTAGGTATACAAAAATCAATTTAGATGCATTTGTAATTTATATGATAGTAATTTGTTTTAGGTATGTTTTACGATTTATGTTTTTCAACTAGGTACCTAAGTAATCCGAAAATATGTACCCTATTAAAATATGATCATAACAAAAGAATTTAATTTGTGTTGAATAGTGGCGCCTCTAGCGGATAACATCGGCAGTTTTTGCTTGAACTTTGTGAAAGAGGTTCTATTTAAGTAACTCGACGTAGTTTAGTCTCCCTCCCAAAGATGGCGTTTGATATTAGAAAGTGCCAGTGCCTTAGTCTTTTAATTTTAATATCACTAATCCATTTCCTGTGATGAATAATTAATATAAATTAATTAATAATACTATAGAGGCGCATATAGTCACAGGTGTCATAATTCCGATAATGGCACGATATTAATATTGCGAGATATATGGAGAAAATGTTTATATTAAAAATAAACATAATAAAATGATGGGTTCAATGCACTTTTTATAGGTGTTTATGGTATTAATTATGATGAAAAGTAATAGTGAACGTCTGACACGGACTCGCATCACCGTCAACGTCATATAAAACATCTGCTTCTACTCGCTAATGTAAACTACACATTAAACAGTTGCATCATACTAAATTACTAACTTTACCTATGCACAAAGGTTTCATAATGTCGACAATTTGATATAAGTAGCTTTGTTTCAACGCGAATATAGCACATAGCAATTGTCACCAATAAAATGTTTACTGAAATTAATCGAGTAATTCCTTTAAAATTCCTTTTAAAAAATAAAATAATAAAATAAAATAAAAAATTGTCATACTTTTTTTAGTTATAACGCTTAAGCTTAATTCATATTAAATATTTAAAAAAATTAGCCTATGTCAATCAGTCATAGTCCAGGAAAATTTACTAACAAATGAAAATTTGAGTCCCTTGAACCTGTAGAAGGGGGTGAAAGAATCTTTAATAAAAGTAACAATATTTTGTATAAGTTATGTTGCTGTGAACCGGTACGAAAATGCAATTAGCAATTTTAAACAAGAAATAGACACGTAAGTATCAGCATAGTATAAAAAATATCAACAATGTCAGAGGCAGCATGAGCTGGCAGATTGCCCGATGGTCACACAACATGATGAAAATCTATTTTTATCTGCGCACACGCATTTAGAGTTCATTCATTCGCGTTTACAGTTCAAATTTAGAACACGACTTCTGTTTGACTTCAAAGTGTGGGTGTGTTCTGACGTCGCTTTGGTTAGAAAAATAATTCGATACTAATTGAAAAAAAATGTCATGATTCCATTATTATTGATTGTTAATTTAAACGAATGTTACTTTCTTGTTGATTAACTAAGTTATAGTGAACGCCTTGGGCAGCCCGTCAGTAACAGTAATTAAGGAACCCTAAGAAAACAAGCTTTTGTGTCTCGATGAGTAAGTAAGGAGTAAGTAAGATGTCAAAGCCCATTCCCCAATCCCATTATAATTTATCCTATCAAGACTTTACAAATACCATAACAACTTCTTAAATAATAACAATAACCGAGCCAACAGATAAGTTTTTGTGATATGTGGTCAATTTTCTACAGAGCATTTTTTTACATTAAATGTTTATTTATTTTTTACATATGTTTATTTGCTACAGTACAATACCATTTCTGGAAAGGCACACCTTTCTATAGCATACTAAAAATAAATTACGCCGATAGGCCTGCAAATAATTTTCTTATAATTTTTTTTATCGCCTTTAGTGATTACAAGAAAAAATGTAATAAATTATTATAACTTTTGAACCATACAAAATCGAATTAAAACTTTTAGAATTGATCCCTTGATGCTTTTGTTCGATTTGATCCATGCTTCCAGGGACACCTTGTATACCGCTCTGGCGAAATGGATACGAAAATATTTTTCGGATAAATCCGACTCTGGCGGTTAAAGGGTTAATAGGCGACGGTGGTCATCTTTTATCAAGTGGAGCGTCAGCCTGCCTTACATAAAAATACATAATATTTTTTATGTCCTTAACAAAAAAAAAAATAGATATTACGATTATAATGTTAACCAGTGAATCGGAATAAGAGCTCGATTATTACTCGGAAGTGATGGGGTATCTGTTCGATGTCTTGGAAAATATGGTTTTTTAATCTTCAAGCTCTTTTCCGTCTCTCTCAATATTAATAACGTTAAATTTTGCAAATATAGCTACTAGGCTTAAATCTAAATAACTTAAAAATTATTTTTACATTGAATCCAATAACTTAATATTAAGAAGTTATATTGTAAACTTTTTGACGCGAACTATATTTCCTTACTGTCGTTTCTGATTCACAAGAGCGTTGCTTATTGTCTTCTACATGCATTATTAAAGCAATCTCTATTTTGTTGAAAATACCACGTCTATTGATCCACCAGTGAAGAGTTAGATGGACGTTATTGCATCGTTCGTCTCTTTAGAGGCTATGTGCATATTTACATTCACTTTCAAGACAAACCGTTGCTCTTCGCCAGCTACATTTGGAACAGCAATATCCGTTTGAATTGTGAAATAGGGATAGGGTGGCTATTTCAATATACGTTTTAAAACTGATGTCATTTCTTAAACGATTACATTCACAGATAAGTCTTAAACGTAATCCGATGGTGAAGTACCTACTGTAGAATAATTTTTAGCTTGCAAGCTCTTAAGCTCAAGTGCAAGTGTCGACAGTATACAGGCGTTTTCAATACTTATGTAACTCCCACCTCAATCCTTTCACACTTTTCTTCGAAAGATTTGGACATTAGCGTCACAATAAGCAGCCATTTTAAAAGTATTTCACAAAAATCTATAGGAGCACTATGCAGTTAGTTTTAAATAGCCAGTACGAATACGTTACTTTTAATGTTTATTACATTCGTGTTTTCAGGAAATTACTATCTCGTGTATTGTATGTATAGTGTTATTTCACACTACATTTATTTGAACCGAAAGCCACTGGACTTTAATTTATAGCGGGCTCCATCCTCACAAGAAAACTTGAATAGACCTTTTTAACTGGATACTGTCGGTTTTCCGAGGGCTAATTTATTTTATTTACTACTTCCTTTGCTCGGCCATCTTCACGTACGAGTCTTGTAACAACCACTTAACTGATGTAGTTGACTGAGGTGAGCATAGTGACAGGTATAACCGTATAGTTAAATTTTAATAAAAATTGGTGGTTCTTAGTACATAGCATCTCAGAAAGGTTGTCACTAGTCACGTGTCGTAAACTTTTCAATAAAAAAGTCTCGTCTAGTATGTAGTAAGTAGTAGGGTTGGTAAAAGGTTGGTGAATAGGTTGACGGCATTTCCAGAGGGCCAATCAAACGAACTGCCTCTCGGCGGCTATTCAATTAGAAACGCTCCAATCTTCTATCATTCTTTTACAATACACAAGCGGCTCGCGGAATTGTGAATCCCTGATAATATTATAAATGAGAAAGTGAGTTTGTTTGATACGCTTTCACGCCTACTTAACCGACCGCAATGAAATTTTGAATACACGTACGTTGTCAGAAGTACAAAAAAGACAATCCAGGAAAAAAAGTAGTGATCCCGAGGGATCATCTAAAAATTAATAATAAATAAATCAACGCTTCAGAAAAGGGTATGCGGATGAAGTCGCAGGAAAAAAATAGTATATCAATATACTATAGCATCACGTCGTATGACTCGGAACGGTACGGCCTCTTGGTATTGATATATAAAGGAGTGTAAGGGGGTGAAATACAGAAGCTCCTTACATACTTAAATACAGACCACCGTGAAATAATAGCATGTGTGCTGTTGTGTTTCGGTGAATGAGTAAGGGACGCCAGAGCCAATTCCCTAAACCCTCTTACAGCCAGTTGCAGAAACGTTCTTTAAATAATATAGTCGTCTTTAAAAACTAATGAAACATTAAAGTGTTGTACAAAGCTACATTAACGTTAAATTTAATGCTCCATTAAAAGGTACAATTAGAAAAATAAACAAAAGATAATTCAATGCACATATTAATTTTAATTATTTATCATTATTTATAGATGTGTCTGCCAATTGGCACATACTATACAAATAACTGTATAGTTATAAAACTTCCGTTTCAGTGTTCAAGACGTTCGCAACTTGCACCGATCATAAAACGTTGGTCGCGCGTATATCCAGGGAAATTGAGATGCTTGTCAGAATCAACCCTCTCTCGTCTTCTTTTACTTACAAAGAAATAATTGTCAAAAATGTTATGTAACTCAATTTGCAATAACTGTTATTCTATTAGGAAGCATATAGTGATCTCGGAATGACCGCCTTTGTCAAGTGACATTGTAATTGATTTACGCCTATTACGCGCTAATAGATTACAAGTAGTGGCATCATTCCACGTCGACGAAGTTAATTTATGGGTCGGGTTATACAAAGTATGACATAAAAAATATATGACATTCGTTAATTCTTTGTTTCATTTTCACCATATTTATTTCTTGTTTGTTTATAAACCGATTTTTGTATTATTAAAAGCTATCGACGAGCTTTAGTGTTGGAATTGGAAAAATTGGAAACTTTTTTTTTCACCTTCAAAATGATTATGATAGAATTTGAATCAGTAGCCCAAAAACGGTTTGTTCACATAAGGACAGATTCGCAGAAAGACAGATTCTCAAAAGGACAGATTCTTAATTAATCCAAAACTTTAATTACTTGTGCGACCTAGCGTCCACTCTGTCGACGCCATCACTGTTTTCAAAAATACTTAAAAGAAAAATATGTTTCAAATAGAAAAACAGGCAGCGTGGTGTTGTATTTTTGGTAGGATGTGTTTGAACTTGCGAAATAGGCTTTTTTATACGGCCCATATGCAAACGATCCCCTGACCCTACCGCAGCCCCTTTACCCGGAGTCGCATAAAGGAGGAGCCGACACAAAACGCCGGATCGTGTTTATCGGTTATTGATACATATTCACACATAAAAAGAAATTGTTTTGTATATCCGGTTCAGCGCGTATCCGAATAACTGCCGTCTCTATATTATGTGTATATTGTCTTGTTCCAAAATAGCACATTTGTTTTTACGATTTTTATGACTATAGAAAGAAAAAATTAGCAATTATTTAAACAATGTTATAACTTCCACTTCTTATTATGTTATTTGTTCCAAAGGAATTATTATTTATTGGTAACTAGCGACCCGCCTCCGGCTTCGCTTGGATAGATTTTTTTCTGCTTACACAGATCTTCCTCGTTTTTCTTATACAAATAAATACGTTATTCATCACAAGTATTTAATTGTGAACAAAATTGCCTTTAACATCACTTGATTTCAATCAACATCTTAGGAGATATCATAATTTTAAAATAACTCCGCAACAAAATAGGTATGATAACGTTCGGGTCGGTTCAATTCATGCATGCGCATGCCAGCGCATCACTGGCCGGCCGCCGCGCCGGTATCTCTGCGAGGTACCATGCCGCGCGGCTCAGTGGTTGGCTCCCTACGGAACGGTTATGCTCAGCGTACTGATTTTTAAAATTTGTTTTTGCAATATCTCATCGTATAATAATACTTTCTAAATAAATAAGTTTTTTTTTTATTTTGTAGTGATTTTATAGTAGTTCTCTATTGGGTATTGTTTTGTTAATTACTTATAATTTTTTTTTTCAACGCGGACGAAGTCGCGAGCATCAGCTAGTTTCATATAAAATTATACTGGGGTAATTTTAGAGTAAGGCCTATTAGTATCTGAATAGCATGTAGTTGATCGATTTGAAAACGGAATACGCAATCTTATTTCAGATTTTACTCGCATCCCGATTTTGTCATTAATTATTCTCGGCGTCAAGGAGACACGTCGACGGTCCCATCTCTCTTCTGAAACCATATCTTTTTTTTTCTATGATAGTTGCGCAAACGTATCGTGAGAGCCTTTTAACCGTTTAACTGTCTGTACTGAAGACATGTGATTAATCGAATCGATTAGGGATTATTTTGGCACCTAAGCTCTAATACTCGCACATGTATACTACAAGCTTTTGCGCGGGACTTTGTCCGCACCCCTTTTTAAGTAAAAATATCAACATCTTACAAAAATATATGAACAATAATTTATAGGGAAGCAATTGACTATGTGACTTCGTTAAATCTAAATATTATTCATATACTATTTACATTGGTCACATAAAAACTAAAAATTAATCAAACTTCTTTAAAAATAAAAATGTACAGAGAAAATATATGTATATCTATCTAGATATATAAAAATCTCGTGTCACGATGTATGTTCGCGATAAACTCTGAAACTACTGAACCGACCTTGATCAAACTTCATAAGTATCTGTTATTTGGTCCAACTTAAAAGTTAGGGTAGTTTATATCTCATTTTGTTTATTTTATTTTAATTATATAATATTATTAACATAGCGCCATCTGTTGATCCCTATTCAATCCAGCAATTATTTATCTGTGAGTTCCATAAGGTTCTCACAGATGGCGGTTTAAAGTAATTTATCGGCTGGATTGCAAAAAAGCACCCCGGGCGAAGCCGGGAGCGGGCCAATAGTATTTTATATTTTATGACGTTTTGTATATCCGTTGCTACATTACTGTTAATGACGGTGGTGCCGCATCGAATTTATTCAATCTTCTTTTATATTTTTAGATGATGCCATGGCAACAGAACTTTTTTTTGGGTGGAAGGTACCACCCTAATATGCTTTTCTCTATCCCTAGCAACTTGTATGCAGTAGGTAAGGCGTGAAAGCGTAACAAACAAACAATATCACTTTCACATTTACTATATTTAGTTAGGATTACAAATTGTTTTATTTTACTAATGAATGTTCTATTTTCTATATAATAAAATGGTGTAGGAATGGTAAAAAGTTAATTTTCAATGTTCGCCGGTGAAAACGTAACCAGAACATCGCCTCTCTACAGAGATGTTGATTGCCAGCATTTTTCACTATTTTCATGAAAAATATAATGGCGTCCATGAGGCAGGTATGCTCTCAACGAAATATTTCATTACTTCTAAGTTCACCTCGCCGATATTGATTCCCATTCATCATGCCGCCCGTCAAATGCGACGAACGACCTATCTGTAAAGTATGTCGAAATTTTTTTACGCATTTATGGGTTACCGCGCTGTTTGTTGACCGTGGGGTTGTATTACGATCTATTAATTGGGCACATGCCCTCAGTTATGAACTCGACTGCCCGTCTACGGCAGTAACCACTTCTTCACAAAAGACCACTGTGAAATAACAACACAATAATATAAGGTGCTTTAGTATTTAAGTGAGGGATCTCCAAATTGTCCCTCATCATTTCTTCTTTCAGCGTTGACAGCGCACTTGTGATGCCGCCTACGTAACAAGTCCTTTTTAAAACATCGAGGCCGTCAATTGCTATTTCTGTCGAGACTTGTATTGTACTTTTCCTTTAACTTGCAATGCAAGGTTAATAATAGGCAAAAACATACATAGTTGTAAAAATGTTGGACATATTCATGAATTCAGAATAAAATTGACAGTATGAACAAAACAAAATGGTGGTCGTCTTGTTGGTCGTCGGTAATCTAGTTGGTCACACTTTAATACTGTCCAGCAATTTTGTCATTGTCCTTGCTCACGAAAGTCGATTGAGCTATTCTCTTTTTAAAAAAAATGCAGCCATTTCCAAGCAAGTGGAAGAAAATTTATATATATATACTAGTCGCCCGCTCCCGGCTTTGCCTGGGGTGCTTTTTTGCAATCCAGCCGATAAATTAGTTTAAACCGCCATCTGTGAGAACCTTATGGAACTCACAGATAAATAATTGCTGTATTGAATAAGTATCAACAGATGGCGCTCTATGTTAATAATATTATAGATTTTTAAAAAAATAAAATTAAAAAAATGAGATATAAACTATCCTATCTTTTAAGTTGGACCAAATAACAGATACTTATGAAGTTTGATCAAACTCGTTTCAGTAGTTTCAGAGTTTATCGCGAACATACATCGTGACACGAGATTTTTATATATATAGATATGTATTTTTATATAATTCTTATTCTTATGAAACTTTGTTATTAATAAATAAGGTCAAATAAATTTTTGCCGTAAACTGACTGATTATGAAAGAAGAGCACACAATTCGCCCCGTAGTCTCAAACGTACTCCCAGCCCTCGTATCTTTTTCTCTTCCTTATCCACGCTTCTCTAGGGACGCATGGGTTTCTTTGTTTATTATAGTTAACCTTAAAACATTACCGTTGCTCTTTCAACAGAAAAACGTGGTTAGGTAGCAGTAGAAAACACTATCAGATTACTATAATTCAATTAACATGGAGAAAGTCCCACTAGTAATTAAGCAATTTTTCAACACACCTATAATTGTATCCAAGTTGTGACTCAACAGCGATTCCCAGTATTAAATAGACGCATCAATAAATGAATAAATTAGTATCAATGCAAAAAGAGACAAATGACACCATTTTTAGTCTACAACTGTAAAGTCTCCAAAATACAAGATCCAAAGTACAAGATTTATTAGTTTGTTAAATCGATTTATTAGACATCGACGCCGACCGATATTATTTGATGTATACAGTATATAACAATACAGATACACTATTTATAATCATACAGAGATATTGTATACACTTAAACTATTGCAACTTTATGTACTATATAAGTGCTAAGTTTAAATATACCTAAACTATGTGTAAAAAGTTAACAGACAGACAGAATTACTTTTACATTTATAACATTATTATGAAAGAATGGATTTACACTATCACAAAATAGCAAATTACTTGTTTAATAGTGGTAGTTTTTATGGTAACACTCTTAGGGCGGCTCGAAGCCGTCACTGATAGTCACTGAAGGCCAACCGGCAGGTAAAAACCGGGCCTGTAGCTGGGTAGCGGTTCGACAGAAATCAAAATAGAACAAAAACTAAGAACTAAAACTTCAAAAGAAATAATTGTATTCGAGTCAGTGTTTTAGAATGAAAGCATGACAGCAGAAATGACAGCAAAATTATTATTAAAACTTTGTTACATTTAAAGACAGGATCCAACAGTCTGTAGGTATTTTCTTCTAATTAAAGCTCTAACTATAACTAATTTCTTCTAATTAGATTTCTGTAAAGGCTACCAACAGTTAAACCAGATTAAACGAAGACAATGTGTAACTGAGCTTAACTTAATTTGAAACATAAAACTTCCTTGTCGTGTTATCCTTTAGTATTTGACTTTCTATAGAGGCTTTAAAATTTCTACATTGTCCATCTCTCTACTACGGACTTTGTGACTTTCTTCGAAGACAGATATCGCTAGAGGCTGCATAAGACAGACGGCGTGGATAAATAAAAAACAAAACCGCTTTCAGAGAATGCCCTTGGTTATACAATACTTTGTAAAGAATTTTATCTAATCTCGCCTCACATAGAAAAAAATCGTATTACATTACACTGCTACGTCACGTTACGATCGTCGTCGCCGCAGTGCTACCACCACGGGGGTGTATTCCGTATCTGTAACAGACTTTGTCTAACAATTTTCACAAATCATTTCTTTGTTCCTTTCAAATCTTAAATGCCTTTGAAAACTTTACATGCCTTTGAAATCTTCTATGTTTCACGCAATTTTAATTAAGAAATTGGGAGACTATCTCCGCTAGCCTTATTCCATTCGAATCTGCGTCTTCAGTGTCGGCAGTTCGTTCCATTCTGGGCTACACTGCTTTTTATTTAGTCTCTTAATACAGTTTAGTTTCGAGCGAAATTTAAACCGGGAAAGCCATACCTTAGTTTATATGTATATTTTTATATACTTATACCTACACGACTAAGTGGGAAACAAGAGCTTATAATACACCCCCAATGTAACGGGGCTACGAGATTCGTAGCTCCGCCGTAGCAGTGTCTACGCGCGGTTCGCTTCGGTCGAACGCTACGGGCTACGATTAATGGCTACGGACCGTAGCGGGAAAAGTTGACAACTTTTAGTGTGATTGCATGACGTTCTGTATTTCATTTGCATTAGTTTATCAAAGTACACACGAACATTGTAAAGTAGTAATTTTATCGAAAATAGTTTATTACCGGTTCATTTTTATGGGCTAGGATAGGACATACAAAAATTAAATTTTATTAGTAATAATATTCGAACATGTATCTTATATTTCTTTAATAAACCAAGTTGGTTGTAGTGCCTGAATTGATGGATATATCTTCGTTGGAGTCGGTTTGTGTGGTTGACATTTGTGTGATTAACAAAGTAGGATGCATATTTCTCGAGAATAGGGCGTGTGTACGCCATTGTGCCATCCTAAACTACTGAACCGATTTTGATAAAACTTCGTAACTATATGTAATTTGGTCCAACTTAAAAGATAGGATAGTTTTTATTTGTAAGCCGGGAGCGTGTAGTTGGTTATAAAATGTAAATATAATATATGCGTGATGGGCGAGGGCCCCTCGCCGGGTACGTTTTTTGCTGCTGGCGAAAACGGTAACGGCTACCGCTTGTCAGCCAGAGGCATCAGGACATTGCAGAGCTTCCTCAGAGAGCATGGAGCCGATTGTGTCAGGCAGTTCATGCAGGTAAGCGTTAGTCTTTTTTTCTCAATTTCGTAATAACACATAACGATAGTTACGCGTTAAGATTGACGAAGACATCATACGACTATTCCCAATTTGGCAATAGTCTTATGATGTTACATTATTAATCTATTATTTTTATCAATCAATAAATCAGGTAAAAATAATATATGCCGGAGAATAATGTTAATAGGCGACGGTAGCCAGCTACCGTCAAATGGACCGTCATACTGCCTTTATGTTAAAAAAAAAAAAACAAACTGTTCAAAATACTCTTGAACTGCAATCCATCCAGTTACCGTTACGTAACTTACATACCTAAATGATATAATTATAATCAAATAGAAGGCAAATTGATGCAAACTGATCAACGGATCTTTATAAATTACAGAATCAACAGCCACTTGAATCTAGACGACGGTAGATATATTTTAAAAAATCTTATGTGTTATTACGATGTACAAACTAATAACCATACAACATGTATGCCTATATTCCTATCTTTTGTTCAACTACATAATGGTAAATACGTTTCTCTTGCTTCTTAATTGTGAAAAGTTTAAATATTTACATTTTATGTAAAATTTTAACTGTGCTTAGACAAAATTAAATAAAATAGTGTAATTTAGTGTTACATAGATTGTAGAAGGGTCGATTTATCATCGCGGTTGGATGCACTCTGCGGCAAGAGAGTGTTGAACGCTTACATAGTAAAATGCGGTTATTTATCGTGTTGGCCCTTGTTTTTAGCTCCATTAAGGTAAATGTTCTAGCAGTGCGGTTATATAGTTAAATTTTTGGTATTAACCTTGTAATTTCTTTACTGAGGAACTGTGTTGAGAACTGTACGTGGAATTGTGGAAAGCTGGTCGTATTTCTGGTCTAGAAAGTCAGAAATTGTTTTGACATTTTGTATTATTGTTGTATATATAGAACTAGCTGTTGCACGTAACTTCGCCCGCATAGCTTTCTATATGTGTAAGAATATATAAAACGGTTTACACCGGGAATAACTTTTTTAGACGTAGCGTTGACGCATACAATAGCGAATTTGTGGATGTGGATGTATTCTGTGGTAGTTTGACTAATTATAGGATTCAGATACGTAATAGGCTTTTGATGGCTCCTTGAATGTATTTATTGTGTGTTTTCTTAATTTAAATTTTAAAATTTTGATTATCTATTTGTATTTAGTATTATGTTTAAGATTTTGTTTCAGTACTGTACCTATGTATCTATTTTGTTTAATATTTATTTTTGTGTATGGAACTCTAAGTCTATAGATATTTTTGTATATTGTAAAAAATTATGTATAATGACTGTTTGTTTCCTGAATAAATTAAAAAAAACAGTCCTGTAGTTTTTGTGTTTATTCATTACAAACATATAAATATTCTCTCTTTATAATATTAGTATAGATATATACATTGTTAATAGTGTTGGTATATAATCTTGTAAACTTGTCTTACAATTATATTATGAGTGATATAAATATCTTGTTTACTAGAAGTACAAGTCTATTGCAGATTACAGTCAATGTGGAGGCTTATTCGCTACTGTCGGAATTTCTTATAAGTCATATAAGATACACATACATTATACATACACAAGATTCTTATAAGATAAAGCTAAATCGTCTTTGCGCACCGGCGAAAGACCCACACGTTTCCAAAACATAATTCAAACTTCAGTTCAATTCGTAATTATGTACACTCGTCCACATAAATTTATAGTAAGTAAATAAGTATCATTTGAAACTGTTCATATATTAATATATTTAATTTAATTGTTTCAGGTATATAGTTATCAAGCATATAAGTAGTTTACTAAGTAATGACTACTGGCAGCTTTAACACATTTTGTAAAGTAAGTGATGACGTGTCATAATAATTGCTGTTTTTAAATCTTGTTTCTTTTAATTAAAAAAAAAATACAACTACATCTTACCACAATGTACCATCAAAAAGTAAGTGGCTGCAGCCACCTCGTCTGCCCCTATGTTTGCTGGCTGAATTGTGAAGAGTGCTTAATATAGCAACCGTGAAAGAAAAGCAGTCCAGCCGTTCTTACATGCAGATATAACTCCCGGTGCTTTCGCACAATGTCACTTTCGCAAGATGTCACGTTCGCAAATATCATTAAAGATTCCAAAGGCTACTTTCAATAGTTGATACGGTAATGCAGCACATATGCATCAGTCGGTAGCCTTAAGTGCAATAAAAAGATCAGCAGAAAAAGCGGCATGACTCACATAAACAGCAAGTTAAAGTATAGGCTGATCAGCGTACACAGTATGGTACCATAGTATTTCTGACTTAATTATTACAAATGCCTACTCAAATTATCGTCCGCCGACTGTACTGAAAGGTGTAAAATCGAGTTTACAAGTTGTTTAGCAAGTCGATCGTCGCCAGATTGGTTTTAATCTAGACTCGACGAACGTTTTTACGCTCCATCAGAGGAAATGATGGAACAAACATGAAACACGATTTAAGTTCTGCGCTGCGAACTCGGTGTTAACTGTAAACATCACATTGCTAATCAGTAAACACGACAAGAGGATAATTAATGATAATGATAATCATTAATCGCTACGAATAATAATAATAATAATGCGTCCCATTCTTCTTGACTTTTCATAATGATGAGGTACGAATTTATGCCCTACATAATTCGTACTATTCACCTACATATTTCGTGCCCTCAATAGTTAAACCCGCCTCGAATTTTTTATGTCTTCACGAGTGCAAGAAAAGCCCTCAAAATATAACCACAAGTATAGAAATGAAAGTTTAACTTAGATCATCTCCCGTTGGTCCTCAACCCTCGAATTAATCCTGACATTTTTTCCTCACGAATCCGCTGATCCCTTAATCCTGAATCCGCCAGATGTGACGCAATAAGCCCGTTAAGAAAAATAATACTTTTTATGAAACAAAGGTGAAACACTAGAGGACACTCGTGCTCTGTATATGTACGTAAATGGAATACATGATATAAGAAAACTAATTTAATTGACAGATCTTTACTAATTTAATTGACAGAAAAGTAAACTTTTTCAATTGGATTAAATACAAGTAAAAGTACTTCACAATCTAATAATTTGAATAAAATTTTAATTTTACTCTTGGCTGCTATATTTTGGCATCAATTTTATGAGAGTCAGAATGAGCTGACATCACTCAACTTCACTTGAGAGCTTATAAATACGACAAACAAAAAGCACAAAATTCTTCGGGGCTTATAAATGTGTTACATCGACTTTGGGTTTATATTTTACTACTTTGTATTCAGTGTTACCCAAATATTCCACCACGCTTCCTATGTATCTTTTGTGTTTTCTTCAACGATTCCGTTTTTCATTTCCACCGTTTCGACTACGCCATTCTCTGAACGTAGATTGTTCTATTTTCAATCAATCATTCTATTCAGCGTTCACCCTATCAATACGTTTTTGTAGTGCCTACAACAACTGTACGGTTCAACGCCCCAAACACCTGAAGTCGCTCAGAGCACTCGGGTGAGGTGTTTCCACACTACGCAAGACGCCCTCAAACCAAATGGGCCAAGTCATTGCGGCTTCGTAACTTATGGGTGCCTTTAAAAACTGTCCAACAATACCGAAGACAAACATTTGTTCAAATATTGGAAGTTGGCTTTAATATTCTACATATATAGGTGCATCTAGATAATTACTTGCTGCGCTCCCCACAGATTATTATATGTATTTTCATTCCATAATAAAATTAACTCATCCGTAGATGCACTTACGACACTGACATTAATTATTCGAACTCTTTCGTGTGTAGATAGATAGGACTCATTTTTTTTTATTTCTTTTTATTAATTCGATATTGCTTTGTTTAATAGTTTGTTTATTATACAAAATTAACTTACTAAAAACGAAGATAATTAATGTTTTTTTTAACTACTACAACAAACAATAAAATAATGTTACAACCTGTACTAGTGACATACTGTTCAGTTTGGGAAAACTAATAATTTCATATATGGTATAATTATTTCTAAAATATGCAGAATCTGATGTGACAGAACTGAATGAAGCCAAAAATGTTTTTCATGAAAACATACTAGTTATAATGTGCCCTTGAAATTGGATTGTCAATAGCTACCTACCATCTCTAAAGGTTTTTCTAAAATATTAGAATTGCTTGCGTACGTTCTATTATTTTCACGATCTCAATAAGTGGCGCGAATGTCTTGCGTCGCATTCTGTCTTCGATTGAGCAACAAATTCTTCCAAATACCTATTACTGACTACCCACGCTCGTACAGCGTGTCCTTGAGGACGCTTTCTTCCACACTTTTTTTCCTTATATCACACAGTTGGGTGAAATTCAAACTGAGATTTAGAGACTCTTTAACTCCATGAAACATCTCCCAGCCAGGGCCATTTCTTAAAAGTTTTTAAAATTTTCTTTGTAAATCAAATAAATAAAGTTTTTTTATAATATTACAGGAACTTAGCTGACATTTGGTCCAATGAAGTTT
Source organism: Synanthedon andrenaeformis (assembly GCA_936446665.2). Taxonomy (NCBI): domain Eukaryota; kingdom Metazoa; phylum Arthropoda; class Insecta; order Lepidoptera; family Sesiidae; genus Synanthedon; species Synanthedon andrenaeformis. Next base: position 559,766 of record OW387786.2, on the reverse strand, counting down.
ATACGAGATTCATTTTAATTAATTATATACTTAATAAGCATCACCGTAATAAATAACGCGTTGCATGTCAGTTTCTTTGGTCATCTGCCAACGAAGCCAATGTGTTAATTAAGATGATAATGTTACACGTATATGCTTTTTATTAGTCCCAAGATGATGTCGAGCGCAGTGTATTTTTATATCCATTTTTTAACATCAACACATCTTTGGCTAACATCAACATAGAATTACGCTTTTTTTTTTTCAATTGATTCTCTCGGTATTATGCTATGCACCTCATCCTATCAAACGTTCGTTGACGCATCTCCGGCACCCAAAAATTGTCTTTTTTTTTTAATTTAAAAACATGATGCAATTATCCGGTATCCTGTGATGCCCCCGTGCTAACAAGGTACCACAGAGTGCCGTGAATACCAAGTGACACGGTTACATCATTAACGTCGCAAACATAAATTTTCAACAAGTAAACGAAACTTTTTCAGTTCAACCTATTCAGTTCGGGCGGTGACCGACGACTATATTGCGGAGAACATCTGCTCCCGTTTCTACCAATTACCAATATAATAAATGGTCACATTTCCATAGAGGTTAATAGGCGAGTAATGGTCTGATCGTTAATCAAAAAGGCAAATTGACCTCATACTACACTCAAAAATATACTATAATAAGATAGCTCTGACTTGAAACACCACCAACTTTATTAGATTGCACAAGCCACAGACTAACATATATTATATGAATTTTGTTATTCGTTAATAGAACGTTAGAGTACAATACGATTTGCCATTACTGAAACAAAATTAAATTTTCAACTTTTTCAATTGTCTGCTTAATCATTTTTTGAAATGGTGACTCCCTAGAGCCACCATTTCACCAAAAATGCTTTAAGTTAAAACGTTTTCTATTTCTATTTACATAAAATTTGTTCAGAATTCTGAATGCTATTTCATTTCCTCTTGAGCGACTAATAAAGCTATCTCAATTCTAATTCAGTGGTCCCAAGTGACGTATGTAATCTCTTCCAATAAGAAGCTCACAGGCAAATAAGTTGACTGACGGTAGCGTTTCTCGCCATTCAAGATTTTCTGTAAATCGAAAAAAAAAAATTCAGGCAAATAACTAAAATAATTATAAAATAGGATTTTAATAATAAAACGAACTGTAAACGTCAAAACAATTTTTTTAACTTTTTTCATAATTTGTTCGGTTATACTGCCGCAGCGCCCCGATCGTCGGTAATCGTTGGTGGAAGATCTTCCTCGCTTAAACTTAGCACACCAACGAGCAACTGCAGAGTAACTCCATTTTCGAGAACACGTTCTGAAACGTAAAAAACAAATGACTAAAATTTTTAAAATACAATTGAAAATCGAATTTTTTTTCTTCATTATTATAAAAAATATCTAGGCTTTGCCTGCCAGTATAGTTTTTTTTTTTCATACCAAGGAGTATATATTTCATTTTCACTTTTTATTGAACAGCCCTCGTACGAGTATAATATATTTGTAGTAAATAATTTAATGGTAATCAGTACAGAAAATCTCATATACAGAAAGAAACCTTTTTTTCTTTATTGCCTGCCGAACTGTATACGCCTGTCTATAACTAAATTGGGTAATAAATCAATGGGTTATACAGCATGCGTGATTATATTATTTTTATCTTGTTATATAGGTGTATAAATGATGATTTTTAAGATTCCTTTTCGACTGAGAAATATCACTAGAATCATGTTTTTTATTTCACAAGCTTTGCTCTTGACTGCGCTTGCGCCATCTATTTGTTAGTTCAGAACTAAAATTTTATAAGCCTGCGCTATAAGGTTCATAAAGTTTCTTCCGCCATCTATGAATTTATCATGGAACTAAAGTAGTGATGCAAAATAGATATGGATTTTAGGCATGACCCAGGACATAGGGTAGTAGTGTATAAGTTTCAATCAGATTTGTACTGCGCTCATTTATTTATTTATTTTTTACTAGCTGGTGCCCGCGACTTCGTCCGCGTTGAAAAATATTAAGTAGCCTATCCTGTGTCCCGTACGTCCAAATGTTTATCTACGAAGTTTCATGAAAATCAGTTAATTCGTTTCAGAGTTATGGAGGAACATACATACACACATACATACAATACCTACACTTACAGATTTATTATTAGTATTGAATATATACATATTTCAAAATACAAATTTAAGTATAGACTAACAAAACATTATAACCACTATAAAAATGGGATATTATTGTATTATTTCTTTTATAAACGGTGTAAAATATGTATGTACTTTAAAGTACTGTTTTAAGTTGAAAAAAAAAATAGTGTAGGTAATGTTTACTTTGGTTTATTACGTGAAACCCCGGCCGACTGTATCAATAAGTTATAAACAGATGCAGATGTCAGCTTCGACTTAATTTATGGCGCTCGTTTGCTTATTAATTGTCGAATTGTCGTCGTCGAATTGTCGATAATGAATAGGGTCTTTGAAAGTTTGTTCGCGAATTATAATACCGCTTTAAATTAGTTTTGTGGACTTTTTGTGTTGGACTAACTAAGTCCTTAAAATGACTGCGGCATATCACGGGTATTTGAAATTTTTAATAATTTATATTTACAACTGACAATTGAAGTCTATTCAGGGTGAATTGAAGAGGTTTTTTTAATCGTCGATTTCTCCACTAGTTTATTATAAAAACAGAGCGGAATATGTAAGTTTATTTATATGTAGAGTTTGATCTCTAGAACCACTGCAATATTAGAAAATTTTTTATTCCAAATTGACATAGTTAAGCTATATCATGTTTGCATAGCGCTCTGACTTGGGTTCCCGGGTTCGATTCTCGATAGGGCCAATGAACAATTGAAGTTTTCATGTTTGGCTCTGGTATAATTCTCATAATACAAGCTTAACAGGGCTTACTTTGGGGGGTCAAAGTTGTTTATTCTTTAATCCTTAATATGGTCTATCCGTGTCTCAAGTTACATCTAAATCCATTTAATAATTGAGTAACAATTAAAGTAGTGTTGACGAACAAATTGTAGTAAGATAATGAAGAACACTGGCACTGCACCACACTACAAATCTTCACTGTGATCAGATTAAATTAATAAGGGGTGTCTATCCGTGTCTCAAGTTTCATCTAAATCCATCTAATAATTGAGTAACAATTAAAGTAGTGTTGACGAACAAATTGTAGTAAGATAATGAAGAACACTGGCACTGCACCACACTACAAGTCTTCACTGAGATCAGATTAAATTAATAAGGGTGTCCCACACAACGAGCGGCTCTCACTGCCAGCGCCACATGGGACCGTGTTCCCGTGGATTGATACAAGGGCGCTTTCATTAACCGATACGTCTTTCATCTCTATTGTGTCTGTGGGCTTTGTGGAATACAGCATTAGTGCTGTTGTTGTATTAGAGTACATAATATAAGCATTGTTTCCCTGCGCTTACCACAATAACGTTACATTAAACAAAGAAATAACAAGGAATAATTCACGCAAATACGATAAATATGTATTTGCTATACAAAGCTCTAAATTGTATGTATTCCATTTATTGTGTACTTTTTCGTACTATGCTATACAATTGGTAACATTTTCTAAATAAATAAATAATTATTATACTTTTTAATACTTATTAAAAAGTTGGGTGACGCAGATAGTAATCACATTGAACACTACTGCATTTATTAAGGCCGCTATGACCACCATGTTTTTTTTTACACTTGTGCGCCTTAACAGGTCAAGCAGAAACCCGAGGGTTGGTGAACCCGCCACAGCCTAAACAATACAATCCGAATCAATTCAATCTTGCCTTTGTAGACGGTGTGTGACGTCACTGATTTCTAATCAAATTTTTCATTAAGGACTATGCCGCTTCGGAAGCCTTATCATATAACATATACGGCTTGTGCCTATACCTACTACCAAACCCCAAAGATGACATATAATGTGCTATAAAGTATTATTCCATTCGTGTGAAACAAATACAATCATTTGCCTGCACATATAAAACAACTAATAATCCAGAAAAAAATACTAATAAATCAAAATTTTAAGTCCCTTAAAATACCAAAAATTCCCCATTTTTGGTTTAAGTTTCTAGAATACTCGTATATGTAATATTAATGGGTGAAAGAAATTTTTGATTCGAACCCGTAGAAGAGGTGGAAAAAAATATTCATCAAATTATGCAAAATTGGTGTTACAAAAGAAAAGTTACAGACAAATATTGTAAAGTAAAGTTAGAGCCTATTTTCCCTTATCCTACTATGGTCAGCAGCGCAATTGCAGGCAGCGCATTGTTTGTTTTATAGGCGACGGTAGCCTACCATCAAGTAGACCGTCAGCCTGTCCGACGACCTTAACATAATAATATACAATATGTTTCTGTGTTACTAATTGGCACCGCACTGTTTCTTATCAGTTTAATCTCCATTAATATTATAGTGTACGTGGTTTTTACATTATTCTGGTTTACCTAAACCCGTTTCATGCAGATACGAAGTGATAACGCGACCTAGTTGCTTAATGTGAATAGATAGAAATACATATATATTAATTGGTTTTTTTTTGCACGATATTAACTAGGTTAAATACACTTATGTACTTAAAAACAATACGTACGTGAAAGCTATTTTTTTAACTATTTTTTACTATTAATTCAAGCATTCACATGAATTAAAATACTCTAATATAATGGTACATAAAACACGCAAATATCATATATTTATTTATTCATATAAAGACATGGGGCATCTTTAAATTAAACGCCTCTGTGGCTAGTAGTGTGCCCTGACACTAGTCTAGTATGGATACTGCAGCCTCATTTAGAGAAGCACCGGGGAATCTTTTATTAGAGATTCTAGAATCTAGATAAAATCATACTGCAATAATATGCATCAAAAAATTGTAAATAATATTTATTATGTTTGTACAAAAAAAAAAGAATAGGATAAGTTATGTAATCAGTTTATTGAACTTTTTGAAACCTTTTTAACTAACTATATGAATTTCCGGTGACTCATGCATATACTCGTAATAAATTGGTATACTAAGGGCCAGTTTTATAACAATCCGTTATTTAAATTTTATATCAAGTAGACGAAAAAATGATCTAATAGTATAATATATTGTATTATAACAATATATTCGTAAGTCAACAGTATAATTTGACAGCTAGCGTTTACTGCCTCTTTACTGACTATGATAGGGTTGGTTTATCTTACGTATCGTTTATTTTGTTATATTTGTAAATAAATGTGTTTGCGACGCGAAACTTGACAGTTCTTGACAGACTACAACGAAACCGTCGACAATATTCATAAACTTCGGCCTATTTTTACGGATAGCTACCGAATGTTTAATTTCTTTTATAGAACCACCGTCAGTAAACGTTATTGACGGACCGTTAACCGTTCGTTACCAGCACTGTAACGAACGGGAAAAAGGTATGTCGTTAATAAAACTGGCCCTAACTATGTAATGTTTGACTTTTTACTAGTGTGCAAAATAATTTCATAAAAAAGTTGCCGAGTATTGTAAACATTTTTATTATTTGACGGAATAAGAGCAATGAACGGTGTCCTATGGGTTATTCCAAACAGTTCTACTATTAGTTCTACGATAGAACTGTTTGGACAAAAAAAATCCAACTAGAAAGCGAGAATTTTGAGACCCCATATCCCCCCCGTCCGTAACTCGGAAACGGCGCGTCACAGCCGGGTTGTGTTTAGAGGAACTCGGAAACGGCGCGACGCAGCCGGGTCGTGTTTGGGCTCATCGGAGACGTCAAAATCAAAATTTTCGCTTTTTCGGTGCCCTGATAGACCCTTGCCCCCGCTCCGCTCCGCTACTCATACTCACCAGTAGACCTCATTGCATGTTATTTTTATTTTGTTCTATTATAAAAATAGTAGAACAGTTTGGACATGTTCCATTAAAATTTTTCGAGTCCAATCTGTCATACTGTGCAGTAGAAATAGTTGGATTTTTTTTTGTCCAAACAGTTCTATCGTAGAACTAATAGTAAAACTGTTTGGACTAACCCTGTCCTATAGGTTTTGGTACATTTCGAAAGCGTTTATTGTATTCTACCGTCGTGATAACAAAAGGATGAAATGTATCGTGTAACTGAGCACCGTTACTTCGAACTAGGGATGTTGCGAATATTCGCATCCGCATCCGCAAATGCGGATCTTCCGCATAGATTTGGACATCCGCATCCGCAATAATCAATGCGGATGTTCATGCGGATGCGGATGTAATACAAGTTGCGACAAGAAAGAAATTGGTTGGGGGCGGCGAATGGCGCGTGCCGTTCGCACGTGACAATGACCAATGGGAGCGAAAAAATTGGTGACATGAGGGCCTAGTGCGAGTTTTACTCGATCAAACGCGACGAACAAGTAAATGTCAATTTGTATGGGAATGAAGCAGCGCCGCCTGGTGGCTCACATGCAGGTCTGCTTCATTCCCATACAAATTGACATTTACGTGTTGGTCGCGTTGGATCGAGTAAAACTCGCACTAGGCCCTTAGATCCGACGTTTTCGGTTCTCTTAATGCCAATTCCGAAGGGCCCAAAAGAATGAGAATGACGGAAAAGGATATGGAACAACTAGGACCAGGGACATCAAGTTTAGTGAAAAAGCCATGCTTAAAAAACGACCTTGCTATGATGTTAGATTCGTCAAGTGAAGATGAGAGTCAAAAAATACCAGAAAATGGTAGCACTGAAGCTATACTCAAAAAGGAATTACTTTCTTACCGCACTAAAAAAAGAGTCAATGTGGATGAAAATCGTCTTAAGTGGTGGAGTGTTCATCGAGAGGAATTTAAGATACTATCACCGATAGCAGGAAGATTTTTATACACTCCACCGCAGTGTTCCTAGCGAACAATTATTTAGTAGCGCGGGTTTAATCTACGAACCTCTGCGTAACCGCCTTGAATCAGAAAAGGCGGCAATATTACTCTTTATTAAGTATAATGCTCCTATTTTTAACTTCATTTACTAATATGAAAATTAGTAAGTGAAGTTAAAAAAAAAGGAGCATTATACTTAAAACTAATTTTTATTAATAAAAATGTTGATAATGACTTTATCATTGTTTTAATTCTTTATTCATATACTATATTTATATAAGATCTTAAACATCCGCATCCGCGGATGTGAGTCTTCAAAAATCCGCATCCGCATTCACATCCGCGGATGTGAAAAAATCGGCATCCGCAACATCCCTGCTTCGAACCACAGAAGTGCCACAGTGGAGCCACAGCAGTTAGTATTATTTTTTTAAAGTAAACATTTCGTCTGCTAGTTGTCACCACCCTAATAACACTAACAAAAAGTTATGATAGGAAAATAATATTTTTTATTTTGTGTCACATCACCAGTGAATGTGGCGGTGCGTTTTTTAGTGCTACTTTTGATAACCATTTATAGCTCAATAAAATTTATCATAAATATCCACGCTATAAACTATAAAGTAATTCCAGATATTGGATATTACGCAAGGAACAAGGAGCGTGTTGGCATCAGCCTCTCTGGCTAGCTGGAATGCGGACTCAATAGCGACCCGATCTTGACCTTTATTTCTAACCGCGTACAGGTTTACCACATTAAACGTGAATACAACTTTTACAAGTTTATTTTGTTTTACAAGTTTCCTTTATAGAAATTCTCTAAAGTAAAAAAAGGAAATCTGTAGGAAATATGAGTGAGCTAAAATAAATCTTAAAGTTTAATTAAATTAAATAGTTGCTCAGCACAGGGGTCTAATGAATGTAATAACATATTTTAAGAAATTACTTATACACCGTGGATTCAAGTACAAGTTTGGATTCTTGTTTTATTACAGTGAACTCGTCTCTTACCCCACCGCTTCAATTATAGGTATTGTAGTTTATTCCAAATAGGATGGTCTGGAGACAGAATTGAAAGTGTAAATCTAGAGATGCGACACCTTGCATCCATGAGGATAATATGGGACTATCAATTATTTCTACACGCAAACAATCGATTTTATATGCAATAAGGCGAATAACAGTAATCGCAACAACTCATTCGCACTTATACCGATGTGTGATTCAGTGTTTTTATATTAAATGTCATATAAAAAAATTTAAAAATTTACCTCATTATTTCGAGGCCCTCAATGAAACTTACCAATAGTGCAATTTTTTTAAAAAAGATCAACTTAATGACTTTAAAGGTCACACTCGAAAGAGCGCCTAACGTACCGTTAGCTATTTCACGCGACTTTGCCGCACACCTCGGGAACAATACTTTTTCTGAATGAAAAATAGCTCTATGTCCCTTTCTACTACCCTTGACAACGTGTGTTCAAAATTTTACGACGATCGGTTGAATAGTGAAGGCGTGAAAGCTCAACAAACAAACCGACTTTCGTATTTATAACATTAGTTAGGATTTTACGTTAAAATTGTTTATCCCGGCTTTGGCTGTCAACGCACAGCCAAAGCTTACTAAGTCTAGAAAGGTCAAATTTGGAACATCGTTTTATATAATAATGTAGAATTTCCTAAGAAAGAATTTTTAAAAATGTATTTTCTGTGCGAAGCCGGGGCGGAAAACACTGCAAAACCATAACACTCGATGTTGTAATATGAGGCACACCTGTCATTCGCCCGAGACCGAAATGCACTTAGAGCTGTCAAAAGTAGCGAGATGCAAGCCGGTATCGTGTAGTTCGTGTCTAGGGCGGGCGGCGGGCACGTCAGTTGGCCGGAAGGCGTACGGCGGCCGCACGCCCTAGCGAAAACTGCGCTTCGGGAGTTTCGCGACTCGAATTACTAATTCGATCGGAAGTATCGAATAAATTGACGCCATTCAAATCCAGGGCGGTTCCGAGTGTCGAATGCTAGTGGAATAACAAGTGAATAAATTAACATTCGTCGTTTGTTAGAGTACAGTGAAAATCAATTTTATTTAGTTACCCACCCATAAGTTTGAAATCGGCAATATTTGCTAAGATTGAATCTAAATTGAGCAATTAGATAGGAATATAATAAAAAAGTTCCAAATTTTTTATAAATGTATGTTGTATATAATTTGTGGGTTCCGTCATTAAATTATCAGTTAAATATGTCTTGTAGATGGATTTCCCTGTTACGGTTGCTTCAAGAAACGCGTTTCTAGGTTTTAAGCTGGAGGGTCAAATGGTCATCGTCTACGTTTAGAGTATCACCAGCAATATTGTACTGAATGAGATTGTTGCACCCCTCGCTTTTGAGGCCGATCAATCCATCCCTTACTGTCATAAATCAAGTTCACACTTGACCGTTCTTCGAACATAAATCACAAATATACCTCCGCACATCGCATTCTACGTTTAGAATGGGGGAAAATATACATACATATATATATTTTTTAAAGGATCTTTTATTTGTATGGTGCCTACTTTCAATGTTTTGGAAGCGGAATCAATTATCGCGTTTCTTTTATACTAATCTTTTTAAAGTTCAAGTGAATAGAAATTTCTGGGTTAGGTCGCTCCATCGTCGGCCTCGTCTTTCCTGCACGACTAGATGCTGGTCAAAAGCAAACCTATTATTAATAAAAATTAAAATAAAAACTAGCGACCCGCCCCCATCTTGGCACGCAGTTAAAAATCTCTTCTTAGCGGATGCTTATGTTATAAAATAAAAGTTTGTTCCAAATTTCAGCTTTCTAAATTTAATAGTTTTTGCTGTGTATTCGATAGTCGGGACAAACGATTTTATAAGTATAAGAAGCTTAACATTTTCACCGGGTAACTAACTATTTGCCATTTGTTTCGTTTACTTTATGTCTTAACATGTGTTGAATGGTTAAGGTTGTTTGTTGAGGCAATAAGACTTCTCTCAGAAATTATTCGTATGACTTTCACAACACCGAGTGTTGTTTTTAAGCTGCTTCTGAATTCGTTCATCTCGTATAGGTACTTGTTAAAAGTTTGCTAAGATGATGGTTAGCAATGGTAGGGGATGTGTATTGTCATTTTATTTCAGAATATAATTTGGTGATTTAGTATTGTTTCGTCAAAATCCTTATTTAGCTGCTGACGGTGATCTTACAGCACTCAAATACAGTGATTATTTTCCCTATAGAGAATCGTTCGTCTTTGCCTTTGAGGTGCAAGAAAGCGCTCAGTAGCATTATGTACAAAAAGTATAATGAACAAAACGCAAAATGCACAACAAGCAAAAGGAAATCCGTTGGATGGTTTATAAAAAAATTAGCGTTTATAGCCTTTTTCTACATTTTGCTTTTTGTACATTTTGCTCTGAAGGGCTTGAATGCACCCTTCTATCAAAATTGTATCCATTAACTTTCAGTTTGACATACAACGCGAGAGGGTTGTTTTTTTATGTATTTGGCATTTCATTCTTGCGAAACAGGAAAGTAGTTCGTATAATTTTTTCTTTTTAAGAATTAAATAATAAAAGAAAGTCAACCTGAGTAAAAATAATGAATAATGTGGCCAATTAGAAAAAAATAATAATTGGTAGACAGTGTTGTTAAATAAAGTACTCCTGACAATGTGGATGCAAAATTTCATGATGATCAGTTGAGTTTATGTATGAAAGCGTGACTTATTTTCGTATTTATATAATGACTTAGGATTTCAATAATAAGGTTTATTTTGAAAGCGAGTTTTCTTTCAGTGAATAAATATTTTATTTATTAGGTACAAGTTTAAAAGTATATAAATAAGCGCCTATTTCACTCTTGGCGTTGTCATTGTCATGTTTTCAACATATCTAGCGCCAAGCTTCACAAAGGTAGCGCCAAGCTTGGTGATGGATAAACCAGCTTTAATCAGATAATAAAACAAAAGAAACTGACTTGCAATAATTAAATTTACATTTAACAATTTTTTAAAATACATAGGAACTTAGTTATTATAGAAAAAAATAAATAATTAACGCCAACATCCTACGGCGCTGACATCTGCTCGCTAATGGTCTCCCTGGTATGTCGACGTAGCATTAAACATTACGGCCTCTCTATTACTTACACAGAGAATTTCCTCTTCAAAGCTGAAGATTTTTTCAGTAAAAAAAGTGTACATAACAAAGGATCTTGGCAGTTAGCAGATTAAATAATAATTATGCAGTAATGGAATATGGTCTAACAGACCTTTTTCGTTACTAAATACTTAAATACATATCAAACATCAAGTTAATACAAATCTTGTTCGACATAATGACTTGCTTATATATACATTCACTCGTGTCGGTATTGGTTAGTAAAATATATGTATTGTTTATTTTTACTGGTATGGTTTTTTGTTTTTAATATGTCGTACACAGTATTTGATAATATGTTATTATTTATTCTGTTCAAAAAAAGGATAAATAATAATTATATATTTCCTTTCCTTTCCTAATTGTCCAGTTATAATTTAAAACTACAACATATAGGTAGATATAGTTCAAAATTGTGCACATAAGGTATACATTGAAAATAAAAAATATACAATTTAAAAACGCAGATATGCTAACAGCACATCTGCGAAGCGCGCATATTTGTACTATAATTTATTTGGTCTATTTTTATTTGTCATTAGGTGTTTACCACTAATTTTGAAATTACTTGATAAAATTTTAAAACTTAAGTTAGCTTTTATTGCGTCGAGTCCGAGTTATTTTTCTAAAGGCTTGTCCTTTTCCTTTACTGTCACTTTCATGCCATTAATGAAGAATATCCTTTGTTTTTTTTTTTTCTATTTATTGAGATCTATCATTTCAATAAATATGTCTGGAAATGCGAGGGACTAAGTCCTGTCAAACGCAAAATGGCTTCGAAGTCTTCATCGTTTCAGAAGACGTTAGCTAACGTTACTGTAAAACTGTATGCTTTTATAAAATATAGGACCTTTTAATGAAAGTTACATCTGTAAACATGAACATCTAATTTTGTAATGATAAAATTAAGTTGTTATTTAATGGGTAAACAAGATTGAGCTTCGCTCTTCTTCTGTAAACATTTCAATTCAATCGATTGAGTGATTTGAGTGTACATATATTTAAGTGGTGGATTGGACTTCACCTAAGGTTTGCTCTATTCATCAGACAACAGCACTTATTTAAAACTAGACTGTCGCGCCCCGACTTCGTCCGGGAGCATACATATTAAATATAATACATAACATAGTATACATAATAAATAAGTATAAAGAGATAAGTATACATAATAAATACCCAGGAATCTGGAACAATGTACCTACCTTTCGAATAGTGTTTTTTTTCTTCCAAATAGGTGCAGTGAGATTATCCTCCACATATAAACAAACATACAAAATTCGCCCTAACTCTTTATTATGTTAGTACCTATAGCAAATACTTTAGTGCTTTTAGAGTAAAGTTTAGACTTTATCTTAGCAATAAATAATTCGACCACAATCTAAGTTTGTTTTGCTCTACGACGTGTTTAACATTCCTAAAAGTGTAATGTGTGTGAGGGCCCTAAGTTATCGGTATTAAAACTTGCTTTCACGCACACACAAATCGCTGCGCAAATATGTTTTTTTTTTCTATCCACATAGTTGAGTACTATATAAATAAAGTAATTTAATTTAGTGGTTGAAATTTTAGCATAAAATTTAGTGGTTGATTGGTCGCTGCGGAATTGCGCTCGGTCGCGTTCTTTTTTAACTGAAATTGGATTTAATTTGAACGCGTCTTTCACACGTTACGTTACAGCCATAGACAAACTTTTCCCACAAAACTAACTCAGTGCCAGTAGGTACAGGTTTAATTATGGTACAGTCGCACACAACTGACGAACGACTATGTCATTGCTTCATATCACTTTTTTTTTTTTTTTTCATTTTTAAAGGTTCTACTTCCACGTATAGATTACATAGTTACATAGAAGGCCTACCAAAAGAAACAAATAACAAACACTAAAGTTGTTATTAGAAATTGGCTTCTGGATTTTCCAACGGAATTGAATTTATTATAAACTAACTTTTGCCTACAACTTTGTCTGCTCTTCCTATTCTTCCTTTTCCTTCCGATCGAGAACTAAAAAGAGAATACAATACAGTAAGAAATTATACGAATAAATTAATTCAGAAACATAAAAACAAAACACTAAAAGCTAATATACTAGAAAACAAACAAAATCCAAAACAATTATGGAACATATTGAACGAATTAACAGGCCGAATAAAAGCATCTGTAGATAATGTCATCACAAACGCATTCGGTAATAAAGGATTAAATGACTTAGATATAGCTAATAATTTTGCTAAAACTTTTAAAAATAATGTGACAGCTATAATACCAAACTGCGCAACACCTTTATTAAACAAATCAATATATTCTAATCCTTCTAATGTCACAATGCGATTTAGACCAGCTACAGCAAAAAACATTGAACATATAATCAAAAGGATTAACACCAACAAATCACCTGGTATAGACGGTGTTAGAGCTGTTGACGTTAAAAGACTATGTACAAAAATTAGCAATATTGTAGCTAAACTTATAAATAAAAGTGTTGTAAAAGGTATATACCCTACTTCTCTAAAAACAGGTATTGTTAGGCCCATATACAAAAAAGGTAAGCATTCAGATTACGACAATTACCGTCCAATTACAATACTGCCTGTGATTGATAAAATAGCCAAAAAATATATATGTAACGAAATACACAATTTTTACAAAACAAATAATATACTAACTAATAAACAGTATGGCTTCCAGCAACACAAAAATACAACACAATTACTGACTAAATTCACAGATAAAATATATGAACAATTAGATGCTAAAAAACATGTGATGGTTGTATTTGTGGACTATAGTAAAGCATTTGATACCTTAAAACATAATGTTCTACTAGACAGACTTAACGAAAGTGGAATCAGGGGGAACATTCTCAACTGGTGTAACAACTACCTAAAAGACAGAAAATATATAGTAAAGATCAATAACACTAGTAGTGAGCCGGTAAAGGTCACAGAGGGTACGGCACAGGGATCCGTATTAGGACCCTTACACTACCTTACTTATGTAAATAGCCTACCGAATTTAATTACTGAATGTGACATTTATCAGTTCGCCGATGATACATGCTTATTGGCCTACGGTGAGAATCCAAAAGAAGCCATTGACAGGCTCCAGATAGACTTTACTAAACTAATTGCATGGTCACATGATGCTGGTTTGGTCCTCAATGTAAACAAAACAAAACTAATGTACATCAGTACTAGCCAAAATAGAATTAAACATCAAGTACAATTAATAGCGCACAACCATGACTGTCTCCACAAAAATTTTATAAGTGATAGTCCATTTGCGTGTGATTGTGAACCAATTGAGGAAGTTAGTAAACAGGTCTATCTGGGGCTTGTTATTGATAACCGGCTGAATTGGAAGGACCACATCAACGGTGTATGTGACAAACTGAGAGCCATGCTTGCTAAATTTGCTATTATTAAATGGAAAATTCCCTATCATACTTTATTGATGCTGTATAAATCACTGGCTGAGTCGGTGATTGGTTATGGACTCTCTAGTTATGGTAGAACATACAAAACGCATCTAGACAAAATATATTCCCTACAACTAAGAATTTTAAAAACAATTATACCACACAACATTAAAAGACAACTTAATGACAACGATAAAACAATATTTGAACTTTGTAAAATTATTCCGGTTCATAGTAAGGTACAGCTAACACTATTATTAGAAGAATACTTCAACAACGAACTGAAAAACGCTAAAATAACTAATCCAAACAAAATAAATACACGCAGCAGCAAATATCAAAAACTAGAACTGCCAAAATATAATAACTTATATGGCAAACGCAGATTGGGTTTTTTAGTACCTTACCTTATTAATAATCTGCCAACAGATTTAAAAAATAATTTAAACATAAAAAATATTAAATATAAATTAAAAGAATATTTTATCCGTAATATGTAATATAACGCAACTATTTTTTTTTATGTGTATGCATGTGTGTGTATATGTATGTATGTGTATGTATGTATGTATAATATATATATAATTAATAATAATAAATATAACTAATATAATATAATATATCTATAGTGTAAATAATTTCATACTAAGATAAATAAATAAAGATAATATAACTAATACTAAGAAATTAAAAATATAATACCTAATTTATACATCATTTATTAAGATAAGTTTAGTAAAATTAAAACATCCCGTAGATAGTGTGCATTCTTGTTGTCAACAAGGATGCGCTTATATGAGTCAGCTGCATGTAAGAGTGGGACAAGCAGGTTCGTTGTATCAAAGCGTATTAAAATTGTATCTACCTACAAATATCTATACTTTTTCAAATTCAAATCATTTTATTCGAAATAAGATTTACAAAATCGCTTTTCGACTTCTTTCATTTGTTTGTAGCAATGTTTATGTTTTATATTTTTGTTATTGTGGACAACTCAGGTGTACGCTAAAAACCTAATTGAGTTTCTACACTGTGTATCACCATTGTATTTTTGTTTTGTGTGTAAAATAAAAAAAAAAAAAAAATCGCTAGTAAACTTCATAAATCTGTCTGTAATACTTAATTGATAAATAATATAATATGTGATACTTTCATGTCTTTCATACTTGTTTCTTCACGTCCGCGTCATAGTGAAACCACTTGTCATAAAAGTCTTTTATCTAACTGAACACGATCAACAAAGATAGAGTGACGACAACATGAAAAGTATTTTTGAATACAAAGTAAAGTTCATCATTTGCAACAGTCATGACAACGATTACAACTACCTGAACTCTCTTTGAACAACTTTTCTTTTATAACTTTTAACGAATTGAAAAAGAATGAGCTTTCTTAAAAATGTTCATTTTATTATGATACAATACTTGGTTATTATTTTTTATATAAATGTCGGCAGTTGACTGTTGACAAGTAGACTGTCCACTTGATAGTAGGTGGTTATGATCTTAGCCGATCTTAGTAAGTTCAAGGGATTAGAAGGGGATTGGAAAATGTGCTGTGGCATCCCTTACATGGAGTAAGGGATGCCATAGCCCATAGCCATACTCGCTTACTGAAACACAACAACTCTAGGCAACTGGTTGGTCACAATATGGCCACAAAGAGTAATAAAACGAATAGGTACTGTAAATAATGTAGATGTCAGTTGGTAGCGTGTCAGTTTTGTAAAAGTTTTTTTTTTTTAATATATTTTTCTTAAACACTCATAATTTCATTTCATTTACATACAGTCCTCTCCTTGACAACAACATACTTGCAAATTTTTTTTCACTTTGGTCTTATGTTAAGGGGGTGTTTACGGTCATTATGCATTTTCTTCAGATAAAAAGTGACAATTCGGACGAAGCCGTTTATCCTGATACTACTAGGTACTACAATTTAATTCAAAATTTCATTTTCATTTTATCATATTAAAAGACAAGATCAAGTAAAAATTTAAACTATTTAAAAAATTTAAAAATGTTTAATAATAAACATTAAAAGAAAAATGTTTTTTTTTGTAGTTCTTATTACATATTTGTAGTTTGTGGAATTTTTAATTGGTATAATTCAAGGTATTGCGGATGGGTTTTCGGAAGGATCCACTTTCAAGAAATGAGCCACGCGTCACTCCTTTGGAGGCTTTGTTCCACTTACGAATGTTGACGTGACATGACTAGAGTCCCGTTTTTATTACTCGTCGTGCAACGTGGATACACATATTGTCTGCCTACCGTTACTTACTTTCCACTGCTAAGAACTGTACTAAGAAAGTTTTCAATCTTGATGAAGGAATGTAGGATGTAAGTAACATTAAAGTTGATTACTACTTTTCACAACATTACTTTAAATCTATCTCAATCGTGGCGTTTTTTTTAATATAATAATGCATTTTTGTCCGAAAAATTGTTGCGAAGTTCGAAGTGAAGTCAATTACTAGTAATTTAATTGCTATGAAGCGTTCGCCCGCATGTCAGCTCTGTCCACACTTCTTTCGTCTATTGAATGATCTAAATACAATAGGCCAGGTTTGTGACTATGTAAAGTGAGCTTGAAATTGATGTATAGAACTAATTTAATCTTCAGTGTTTCCCAATTTTTTGATAGTTTCAATAAAATGTCTACCGTAGAGTGAAAATTTTCAAAAATTACACTTTAAAATTGACACCAATCTGTACTGGTTGGTTGTTTGCGAATTTAACACAGTAGCTTTTGCAACTTTTTTTATATCTCTTTCTTTACATATTTAGATAAGTAACCCTCTCGAGTCCTCGGCAACTCTATAATATTAGACTAGTGTAGAAAATTTTAGGGCTGCTGCGGTGTTAGTTATTACGAACTTAAATATTTTTTCGTTTCACCTTATCAATATGACACCTTAATTAAGTCATATTGTAAGTACGTAGTAGTAAACTACAATATCTGTAATACACAAAACACTAAAGAATACACCAATATTGGTGGCACATTAACAAATATTATATGAATAAATTTCAGTATGTGTCCTTCAATTCAAAAGTAAATAATGCACATAAATACAGCTTAACTGAGATCAAAATCTGTCAACGTTCAGATAAGAATGAACAAACTAAGAGTACCACGGTTTCTTTTAAGTGAACACTTTTTAATGAATGCAAGACTTAAATTTCTCTTGCACTTGCAACAGCGTTCTTTGTTAAAGGCTGACATGGCTCTCTGTAGGATGGTTTAGTTTGAGACAGGACGGCGCACCGTTGACGTTGAATATTTTATACTTGCTTATTATATGACACAGACAATTGTTGTCTTAACAGGTTAACGTACCCTGTTGAAATCTATACTTACAAATATTATAAAGCTGAAGAGTTTGTTTGGTTGAACGCGTTAATCTCAGGAACTACTAATTCGAATTGAAAAATTCTTTTTGTGTTTGATAGTCCATTTATCGAGGAAAGCTTTAGGCTATATAACATTTTGAACGCGGACGAAGTCGGGGGCACCAGCTAGTATGCAAATAATGTTAGTTAGTGCAAAAGAAACTTATTTAATGACCATTGCGTTGTCTATTTTTATTAAAAGCTGGTTGGTTTTTTATACAACATGTCCCGGGGAGAAGTGACCGGCGATCGTTGTTTGAATATTTATATAAAATCATTGATAAATAGCTTAGTCTAGGTCCTAGACTCTAGCCGTCTTACTACAAAAGTTTCAATAAGCAGTGTTTAAACACGTGCTTACTTAAACATGGTTTTTCCAGCGTTTAAAATGTCCCTACCACAAAACCTTATTTAGCGCTTGTTTCTGTACAGTGTTAAAGTACGTGAACTGGCAAACATTCATTCATTTTCATGTTGTTTTCATTTTACCCTTAAAAACGTCGAATTTTGAATTGTTTTTTTTTTTTTTTTAAATCTGTAACCAGAATTTTATGGAGTAATTCATTCATCATAAGAATGAAATCTTGGCCACCAATACGGTAGACCCAGGTTAGGATCCCGGCCATCCTGCACGTTGTTTTCGATTTCATATGTGGATACAAATGAGGATCTATACCCCTAACAGCGAAGGAAAACTTCTCAGGGAAACAGACTACTAGACTCCTTCCAAAACGTAGTTGGAAGTAACAGTTGGGAGTTAGTTCAAAAGTCATCGTTTTATAGGCAATAGACAATTTTCAGGCTTATAGCTATGGAGACAATGGGCAATGTTTATTCTCCTTTAGGCACTGAAAACTGTTGCGTGTCGCATTCAAACCCGTGCCAGTCGCTAACTAATTGCATCTGTAAAGCCTAGTAACTAGTGGAAACTAGGCCCTAATTTAAACTGTGCTGATCTGTTAAAGCTCATTTTTGTGTTTTCTATGTATATATTTACAAAAAAAAAAGTATGTAATAAATCCATAGTTAAGGCTGGATGACGCTGTGTGACATGTAATCAAGGGATAATTATTATATCCATGATAATTACTCATGAAGTCAAAGGAACTCAGAGCTGCAGGCTCAACTTTGAGCGTTAGCCCCGCTAGCTTTCACTGCTCACTAAGAAGTTTAAACAAAACACGTTGTTAATTATATTCATTATCATTACCCCGTAAACGACCACTGTTGGACATAGGCCTTTTTAACCACCCCACACGCGATCCTCCGACCTCCTCGTCCATTCGCTGCCAGTCTGCAATGTACACTACCCTTTAGTCGTGTTGCGATGGTCTGCAAAGATAATTATGTACAAGTGTATACACAGCAGAGTTTAAAATTTTTATAAAGGAAAGTTACGTTTGCGTATAAAACTTTGTTTCTTCTTCAGTAAACAAATCGATTCAAAGTTTTTATTAAAAACAAACATTACAGCTGTCGCCGAGTGTTTCCCTGTGATTTAAATTAAACGAATTCACCACTTGACGTCCCTTTTAATTAACTATATATATTCGTACAAAATACAATTTTGTTTAAATGGAGGTTTAAATAAGGTAGGTATTATTTACTTTAATTTGAGAACAAAGCCTTCGCGTTAGTAATCACTCCATTGCAAAACAGTGGTATAATTACATAACAATACGTCTAGTAGCTGCTGTGGTTCTGTCGGTGGGTGAATGAGGGTTGCCTGAGATCATTCCCATATTATCCCATTTTTTTGCTGGTTTTACTTGCATCCCACCAGTGAGCACTTTATCATAAAAAAGAAGTAATTGCATTATTTATATTTGATACGCCCCAGTATCAAAATGACCAACACGCCAAACGACCGATATCAATTTCGGTTTCCATCGACGGAACAATACTGTTTTACTTCCAAGTTCTTGTATCTAACATATATTATCAAGTACTTGTATCTAAGGTGACCAACTATTTTTTGTTTAAAAAGAGTACACTTTGCAAGCAAGTATTTCATAGGTGAAAAGAAAAGAAGAAAAAACGATAAAAATTTCATTTTCTTTTAAAAACATATTTTTCTTCGGAGTGGATTTTTTTTTTTTGCTAAATGAGGATGTTCGTCTAATAATGTAGCCACATCCGAACAACTTTCATTTTGCATATTAAATTTGACTGTTAAGACGGCAGATAATGTTTTTACAGAAAATTGCGACTTCTCACTGCTCCAATAATCATTCCCTAGTGAAAATACCCTTTCAACAGCAGCATTAGTGCCTGGACAACATAAGGAAATTTCTATTAAAACTTTTAAATTTTCATGTGGGATATTTTCTACTCTAAAATTCCGAAAAATGCGAAATTCAGATCACTATTCACTATCAAACTAATGTCTGGTGTTTGCTTATAAAATTGAAATAAAATAATCTAAAAAAATGTTTTAGAAATACAAATGAGTATAAAAGTATACAAATG
The DNA here is from genome assembly GCA_936446665.2 of Synanthedon andrenaeformis. Taxonomy (NCBI): domain Eukaryota; kingdom Metazoa; phylum Arthropoda; class Insecta; order Lepidoptera; family Sesiidae; genus Synanthedon; species Synanthedon andrenaeformis. The sequence goes on along the minus strand of OW387786.2, from coordinate 539,451 downwards.
AGTACTTCCAGAGTACAGGATTTGAAAAGAGTACGGTTTGCGAAAAAAGAGTACAAAACTCAGTAAATGAGTACAGTTGGTCACCTTATTGTATCTAACATATATTATCAAGTACTTGTATCTAACATATATTATCAAGTACTTGTATCTAACATATATTATCAAGTACTTGTATCTAACATATATTATCAAGTACTTGTATAATATTATGTTGTATATTTGTTTCTAGTATAGGTACCTGAAATCTCTGTCTTATCCAACTCGGTGGTTTCATATCGAACCGATGCTGCTCGCTTCAATATTGGATTGGATTATCTTTATATGAATTTCACTTTGTGCCATTCGAATTTGAACTTTATAATTTGTTAGTCTATAGTCTGTATCGCCGCACCAGCAACGGCTAACGTCTCTACAGAGATTTCGGATTTCCACCTGCTACGTTACATAAACAACTTTCGCCTCATGCCAATATTGAGTACTAAGAATTTCCACAGACATATGACTAGGCTTTTAAAAATCTTAAAACTGCCGAGTCCAGAGTCAATCTTGGGAATTAACTTTTCAAAAATTGGCTCAGATCTAGACCTGGAAAGTAGTGGCAGGGCACACTGCGTTTCGCAGTCATTTGGGCAGTCCGTCTGGCGGCAGTAACCACCCATTTACAGAAGAACACCGTGAAATAACAGCATGTGTGCTGTTGTCTACGTGGTGAACTAGAATCGGGTAACGGAAATATTAATTAGGTACGTCACTGCCTACCTCCGTGTTTACAGTAATATTAAACACCTGAGTTTATTTTGATTTACGTACAAAATACAAAACACAAAATAATTTATTTATATAACTACTTAAGCCTAGGTACAATCTATTGATTCTGTGTAAACTATATTTCTCGGATTAAGACCTTTTATTACTTATATTCAATGAATACTTATGACAAATATGGCTATTATAAGGTCACTGATTATTTAAGTGACAATGAAGCCTGGTATCGGAGCTCATAGTATGTTTAGTATTGTATATGTACTTTAATTTTGTTTGTATTAAGTGTACCTAATTGTTGTAATTTTATATTTTAAAGATGACAAAAAGAATAGTACCCTGAGTTTCGGGATTTCTTTTCAGGATCGACATCTTGGCTTTTCTTCCGAAACCTTGGTATATTTAAATTTATAATGACGATCATAAGAGTTTCTTGGAGAAGCCTAATTGATAAATAAATATTTTGATTTTGATTGGTACTTACCGATACCATCAAAGAGCAGAAGGCGACAGGCGTGGAGACAGGCCAATAAGCATCATTCGACGATAGAATTGTTCTAAAGACAGTAAAGAATTGTTTTCGTCTGGATTGTGGGTCGAGTCTGTGTCAAGAGATGAAAAAAAAAAAAACATTCGCTGCTTAAATCGTCGTCGAGCCGGCATACCTCTTTGGCGGCTCTCAAAAAGGCCGCATTAAAAACTAGCCTCTCAAATGTTGCTTTAAGTAGGTTGGCGCATATTTACTAATACTTTAGTGTGGTGTCCGGGCACACTGCACTTCACAGTCACAGACAGGGCAGCTCTATCTGGCGGAAGTAACCACACCCTACGTAAAATCACCAAAATGTGGTCAAACCAAAAATCACAATGGTTCAAAGTTGCAGAACCCATCTTGTCTTAGTTTTTACCATTTATCTTATCACGTGACATGCTCAACTAGCTGCATTGTCCCTTATGTTACTTGTGTTAAAATGTAACAGTAACCACTTACCATCATCAAAGGAATTGTTAATCTTTATAATAATAATAAAAAAATATATTCTTGCATGCAACGAGCCAGTTTAAGGAATTCTCAGATGTCATGGAGGCAATCTCTTTTAATCATTCGAAGTAATTTTCCTAGCAACTTTATCGCCTCTGCTTTATTATCAACTTTTATCTAAGGATTTAGTTAATTAAAAGGGACGTCAAGTAGTGAATTTATTTAATTTAAATCACGGGGATATACTCGGTGACAGCTGTAATGTTTGTTTTTAATAAAAACTTTAAATCAATTTGTTAAATGGTTAATGGCCATCACAGTCAAATAAAGCTACCGACTATTTTTTTTTTTAATAAAGACAGTTTACTTGCAACACGCAAAAACCGCCGAGAGGAAACTAGTCTCGCAACTAGGTTAATTAGAAGCCGAGATAAAGATATAAATGGAGAACACGGACTGGAAATTTTCATTGAAAACCGAGTCACGAATTACTATAGGACAGGATGTACAAGGCACGTGGCTTAGTTTCGTCTGCCTCAAACGCCACTAAGTTTTAATAATATCAACGTGTGTACACGTCATCAGCCCTGTCAAAAGTTAACTGACACACGATGAAAGTTAAAAAAAAAGTGATACCTAAATGTAATGAGTATTTATTTCATCAGTCTACTGATTGTACCTGTTTGTGAGAGTTATCTCCTTAAGAGAGTCGCTGGCTATAGATGAATGTGGAGGTCAGAGATATTTGTGGGTTAATGTTGATGACCAAAATGCGAGTTTTAATAAGAATGGTCAAATTAAATGTCCTTAGGATAGGAAACAGGTTCACCCTTGATTCGAACGCAATGTTACTAACATTTGATGACAAGTGTTCTTCTAACACAGAAATTCCAGATTATGCAACTATGTAATCTACGAGAAGATCTAACATTTTGTATATGTCGTATAGTTTGTAGGCACTGGGCGGATAAACCAATAGTGTCACTTGAATCTCGCAGTTCCTAATTCACTTAAACAAAATGTCCCGATAACCTATAACATCAGTTCAGTGCCGCATTGGTCGAATTGGAGTATTAAAGTCCGTGAAAGCACCCACTAATTGTTTTTTACAAAGACGTTTTACATTTTAATGAAGATCTTAAAACATAAAAAAATAAAAATAAAATACATATTTAATATGTAACTTTATAGATAAATAATTAGGACTATCGATTTGGTTAATGTTAATGTCAAATCATCAGTTTGGTGTGCACAACAAAACCAACCTGGATTGGATGGACACGAAGGGCATACCGATTGTTGTGGAGCCCATTTTAAAAGAGCTATTCCAACAGTGGACGCTTGTTATGTAGGTCGATGATGATGTTGATATTGTAATTATGTAATACAATGTGAATCAATGCTTTCGATTTGTATTAAGAGTGCGTAGTAATTGAAATTTGCCCTTTTACGGTTTACGGCTACGCCCAATTATCGTTCGTATGTCTGGCTTTGAGGATAGCTCTAAATTTGAACGGGAGCTGTAATTAAAATGCGTTTACCTACGAATACGTGACTAATTTCAAAGTAAGGTGAGCTTTCAAGCGACGGGAGAGCTGCGAAATAGCTACGTTTATTGTTGAAGTAAATATACAATTTTTATTTTATAGCGAATTAATAATATCGAATTTTCTGTTTAGATACTCGAAGATGTTGATATTGAAAAAATAAGTCCGTCTTTTTTTATGTAATGAGCGTCAGATAGGCCGACCTTCAACTGGGATGCTAGAATGAACCACCACTTTATTAACACAAGCAACAGATTCTGCGAGTGCGTCTCCTACTTTAGAAAGATTAAAGATAAGGGATTAGGCGAAAATGAACTCTGGCATCCCTTACTGACTCAGCACACGTGCTGTTATTTCACTGTGGTCTTCTGTAAGGGAGTAGTTTCTGCCGCCAGACGTGCAGCTCAACTTATGACTGCGATCGCAGTATATATCCTGCCTCTACTATACTTAATTACCTATTACATATTCAACTAATGATTTTTTTAACTTTTAAGTGAAAGCCATGAACATCGTCCTGATATTACGTGGTACAACTCTCAAGTCTTACGAGCACTCACAGAAGCAGTTTAATAACTAAGTTATAGTGGCTCACAAATTAGTTTACCTTACGTTTGAGGTTTATCTTCCTAAAACATACTATGTACACTAATTTATGAGAGTAGTATTCCTTATATAAATCCTCATTTAACTTATAAAATATACAAAATTTTATTTTTTTATATAAAATCAAGTGGACTATGAAACCTTAGTTAAAAAATCTGTATGATTAATTTTGTATGTTTTTGTAAGAAATTATTAGATATTTTGATATCCTACTGACATTATCATAAGATAGATGTCAATAAAATAATTCTATATGTGTAATATGTTCAAAAGACTATATTAATATTTGAATTATTTGATGATTTATTAGTTCTTCGAGTATTTCGAGTGTAAAATTACGACGAGACAATTCTATTAGTGTATGAAGATACTAATATTAGTTGACAGAATGTGTTTCGGTCTATCCATACTTCATTATTAAAAAAAGTGGTAGTAAGCGAACAGAACTGTGTAATGAGAGTATATGACAGAGTATACGTTGTTCCGAGATGAGAAATTATCCAACATAACTGCAATTGTAATAATAATAGGGGTTAAAGTATGAAATTGCCGTTTTATTGTAATAGGTACTTCGAATTGACATAGAACCTTCATGGTTTGAGATTTTTGAGTGAAACTTTTTTCATACGGTACCTATGTAGTTCTTCTTTTAAAAAATGTGCAAAATTCGATTATCAACTTTCAGTTGTTTTTTTTATTCAGCTTAGACAATAAAGATGGATACTTCGAAAATTCGTGTGATTTTTGAATACGAGTTCCGACGCGGAACTAACGCGGCAGAAACAGCTCGCAATATTAATGTTGCGTTTGGAGAGGGGACTGCTAATGAACGCACTGTGCGATTTTGGTTTAAACGCTTTCGTGATGGAAACTTCGATTTGAAGAACGAACCACGTGGAAGACCGCCCACACAGGTGAATAACAATGATTGGAAAGAGATGGTGGAAGCCGATCCGAGCCAAACTACCCAGGAATTAGCGGCATGGTTTAACGTTACCTTACCAACAATATTGACTCATTTGCGTCAAATCAATAAAATAAAAAAATATGAAAAATGGGTGCCTCATGATTTGACTGATCTGCAGAAAGAAACGCGTGTTGAAACTTGCGTTGCCTTGTTGAATCGATACAGAAATGAAGGAATATTGGATCGAATTGTGACATGTGATGAAAAATGGATTCTTTACGATAATCGTAAGCGGAAAATGCAATGGCTGACCCCAGGTCAAACGCCGCAACAGTGTCCTAAAGCAAAGCTTACCAATAAAAAGGTAATGGTAACTGTTTGGTGGTCTCAGCGTGGTGTTATTCACTATAGCTTTCTCCGATCTGGTCAAGCAATAACGGCAGATGTCTACTGCGCCGAACTCCGAACAATGATAGCGAAACTAGCAGTGAAACAGCCCCGACTTATGAATCGATCTTCACCATTATTGCTCCATGATAACGCGAGACCTCATACAGCACGAGAAACCGCTTTAACTCTACAGGAACTGCAATTAGAAACCATTCGTCACCCTCCGTATTCGCCAGACCTTGCTCCAACGGATTACCATTTTTTTCGTGATTTGGACAATTTTCTGCGTGATAAAAAGTTTTCTTCTCAGGAGGCAGTGCAAAATGCTTTCACACAGTTTGTCGAATCTAGATCACCAGAGTTCTATCGCAAAGGCATAAATGAGCTTCCTATTAGATGGCAGCAATGTATAGATAATAATGGTAATTATTTTGATTAAATAAATATGTTAAATTTAAAAAAAAAACGAATTTTTATTTTTCAGTACAAATCGGCAATTTCATACTTTAACCCCTAATATTACAAGGTAGTAGTAAATTTATAAAGAAATCACTTGACTGTTATTCTTCGGCTTCTCAACTATACGGTTCATTAAAGTCGAGTCTCCATCTAAAATCTCCGGTCTCGTTTGATTAATCTATAAAAAAGTCATGTCTTCACTGAAGTAAATGTTTAAGGGTTGTACACACTGTTATGTTAGAGTTTATACTCGTCTCGTGTTTTGGGCGCACCCATTGTTCGTTCGCCGTTTATAGAAACATTATTTAATATAAAGTAACCGCGGACGTTGCGTTTGTAGGTTGTTGCGTTGTTGAAGGCGCACTGCGACGCTGGAATGCAATTCACACTTTGTTTATTTTCAAAATAAAAGTCCTGAATACGGCTTCCGGGTTATTTGTTAGTACGCGTCCTCAGTATACGCGGAGCGTCAAAACCTTATATAAGTATTACATGCAACTTAATTTAAAACGCTCACTCTAGGTAAAAATTTAATATAAAAACTATGTTAGTAGGTCAAAAGTTTCATTAATATGTTTATTATTATTTATTTCAATGAAAATTTAGTGTTAATGAAAAGAGTTAAATCAGTTAGGCAGCGCACTAGCACTCCCCTTGGTGTTGCTTGTGTCCTTAGGCGACGGTAACCACCTACCATCATGTGAGCCGCCAGCCTGTCTGCCACCTTTATATTATAAAAAAAAAGTTACTAAAGCCATATATGAACAGCTAGTGAAAATATAACTTGTCTATAAAAAATGTTTTTGTGTAAACATTAAAATCTTTTTCAAAATTACTGTTTTACTATGAATTGTTACTATGTACTGTTGATACAGCTTTTGGAAATGCTTTTTAATTGTAATTGTAGAAATCGCTTGCGCTCGTAGCACTGTGACCGTACGAAAACGTAACAGTCCCTGGTTATTTCTTTATTGTTTCGTGCGGCTGGCCCGTAGCGGGTATTTTGTTTTGATAAAAATTGCATGCACTGTGCAACGAATGCCCCTTCATGCTACTTCTTGCCCTAGGGCCTTCGCCGGTCAGCTAAATGTACCTTTGGACTATGAAAATGTGAATAACTACTTTAACTTTAATTTCTTTACACACTTACAATGTTGGTTTGTGCATTACTGCCGTGTCACACCAATCTCACGTAACTCGGTAAATACCATTTTGAGAAAAATGACTTAGAAGAAAATTTCCTTGTTTCCCTCATTTCTGGAGGTTAACTTTTTTTTTGTAAAGGCCTTTTTATGTAATACTGGATGTATCTTTTTATATAACCTGTTTTAGTTTTGAAACGGCATAGAATCCCATACAAACCGTGTAACCCGCTTTGTGTATCTCGAGTCGAGATACACAAAGCGGGTTACACGGTTTGTACGCAGTGTCACATAATAATATGTCGAGATTCTCGACATACGAGCGCGGGTCAATAAGTCCGTGACTTTTTGAATTTCTGACCTCTTTACTGAAAAAGCAACACTACTCCTGTCAACAGGCATCTGTCAGTTGACTCCTGTCAAAATTTGAACTTGCTGCGTCAGTTAGTTTGTGTTTGACAGCTATCTTTATCAGACTACCCAGTAATTTGAGGAAAAAATGGAAAAAAGTGAATTTCGTGTCCTTATTAAGCATTATTTTTTGCGAAAAAAAACCATTACCGAGACCAAGGCTAAGCTTGATAAATACTATGGGGACTCTGCACCATCGATTTCAATGGTAAAAAAGTGGTTTACTGAATTTCGTTGTGGCCGTACAAGCACTGAAGATGCCGAACGTCCTGGACGCCCAGTTGAGGTCTCTTCACCCGAAACAATCGAAAAAATTCACGATATGGTGTTGGCCGACCGAAGATTGAAAGTGCAAGAGATTGTGGAAGCCGTAGGGATCTCGCATGGCTCAGTGGTTTCAATTTTGAATGATCACTTGGGCATGAGAAAGCTTTCCGCAAGATGGGTGCCGCGTTTGCTCACAGTCGACCACAAACGCAATCGTGTAACAACTTCACAGGAAGGTTTGGCGTTGTTTAATCGCAATATGGAGGAGTTTTTGCGCCGTTTTGTAACCGTGGACGAAACATGGATCCATCACAACACACCAGAGACCAAACAACAGTCAAAACAGTGGGTTTCTAAGGGTGAATCGGCGCCAAAGAAGGCCAAGGTGGGTTTGTCAGCCAATAAAGTTATGGCGACTGTTTTTTGGGATGCACGCGGGATAATCCACATTGACTACCTTCAAAAGGGAAGAACAATCAATGGGGAATATTATGCCAACTTATTGGACCGATTCAATGACGACTTGAAAAAAAACCGACCTCATTTGGCCAAGAAAAAAGTTCTTTTCCACCAAGACAATGCAAGGGTGCACACATGTGCAGTTGCCATGGCAAAAATCCATGAATTGGGCTATGAATTGCTCCCTCATCCGCCCTATTCTCCAGATTTGGCTCTGAGTGACTACTTCTTGTTCCCAAACCTGAAGAAATGGCTTGGTGGAAAAAGATTTGACTCCAATGATGAAGTCATCTCGCAAACAAAGGCCTATTTTGAGGACCTCGACAAATCATATTTTTTGGAAGGGATAAAAAAATTGGAGAAGCGTTGGACAAAGTGTATAGAGCTCAAGGGAGACTACGTTGAAAAATAAAATGATTTATTTATCAAAAAATCTGTGTTTTATTCCAAAAGTCACGGACTTATTGACCCGCCCTCGTATTATTATGTGACACTGCGTTACTTTGTTCACAGTTTATTGCTTGTATCTTCTATATAAGTACGGGAAATAGGTTTTACTTAAATAGGTTTTATTAATTTGTGTTAGAAAAAAGCTATTTATTACGAAATAGTCAATTATAAGTTTAAAAAATAATCTAGTACTATGAATTGCAGTCTTCTATAAGGAAAGACTGTTAGTTTTCCTTCAGAAAGTTATGGCTTGTAATGCCGATCTCTTTTATTTAAGGATAATGGCCATTACAAAACTCTCAAAAATGCGAGTTAAGTGCAAGTGCCAAATTAATCATTGATATGAAAAAACATAAATAAAAATATAAATGATAGTACACTACATAAAAAGGACCCCAATAATTCAATTAAGCTTTCTTACGCGTAACTCAAGATACAGTAGATCAGTGGGACACGGCAGATTACTCAAAAACTCGAAAACTTAGCCGACGGATTGATTTGAAATTTATACGCAACATTGCATTTAAATAGAGGAATGACCTTGTATACTTTTTTCCTAAAATTCCAACGGATACCTTTTTTTTTATAAAAAAAATGAACTAGTACATTATATAATTATTTTTTTATAAGTATTGTGTAATTTCTAAAAAAAAAATTTTATGGAAAGGTCGTCAAGACAGGCTCAAAGTCCATTTGATGGAGGTGGCTACCGTCGCCTAATAACACAAACACAATATGCTGCAAAATATACTACCGACCTTAGTAGGATTAAGGATAAAGCGTTAGGATGGGATAGAGAGAAATGGGCCACTCTGGGATCCCTTACTCAACGAAACACAACAGCACCACATATCACGCTGGTCAACAGGGCATTAAATTTCAAATAAATTATCCCCGTTACGTACAATTTATTTGAAATTATATTTCCCTTGGACATTATATTTTAAAGTTTTTAAAAAATACCATTTGAGTGACCAAAGTGACAAATTCGAGGCAACTGCTAGCACATTGATAGAAAACTAGTTAATATGGAATCATGAAATCGGGTCAGAGGTGCTCCCCGCTAAGAAAATATTTTTAGGAAAATTTAAAAGGGTAATTGTGGTTGATCTTTTTATCCAATGTTTTATGGAACAGAATAAATTTGAGAAATTAATATGGGCTTTTTACACGGAAATCCAATTTGAAGCCGCAGAAAGATTTTAATTGGCCCAACAGACGATTATTCGTATTCCTATAAATATATACACGGCAAATTGGGTTGCTCAATATTATTTTCGGATAGTCTTAAAATGGACTATGATTCTCTAAAGGATTTAAGACACATTCGTCAGATTCCTTTTTCGTCAGGATAAATTATAGCCTGTTTTTTTTCGGACGAAAACGGAATTCTTCTTTGGACAGAAAAAACTTAGGTTAATTTTTAAAATATTTATTTGTTACATCTATTAAAAAAATCGATAGGCTTAATCTAACGAGTGTGCCAATTGGTGCCTACAAATTAGACTGGGGCGACTGTGGCGTAGTAGACGAAATTTTCAATAAACTTTTTGCATAAGTTTTCTTTTCATCACGCCTTTTAGGGTTCAGTGCGATTAGAATAACTTGCAGAACTATGTATATATCCTAAAATTGTCACGACAGGCATACTGGGGGGTGTCACGACCATGGCGCCTTGCCTTACATCATTTCGAAGTCGCCCTTTATCTATTTTTATTTTTCCTTATTCGTTTATACTAAGGTAATAAATACGAAGCGATGTATGTCTAATACCTTGCATAACTACTGAACTGATTTTGATGAAATCGTAGTCTATGGAAAATAACATGGGATACGTTTATTATAAATCCACCTAGAAAGTTAGAATATAGTATCCATACGGTTTTCATGGCTCATTTAATATAGAAATGTGTATATTGTGTAATTTAACTGGCATATGACGAGATGTTGTTACGAAATAAGACCCGAGCGAGGCCGCGGACTCATCTAATCTCATCTAAATGAATTATTAAAAAAAAATGAGTATTCAGTGTATTTTAAAAAATAACCTCTCATATATTGTATGTGTGTATGTCATCCTAATAATGCTAAAAAAACATGTCCGTCGTAGGACTGCACGTCAGAAGTGAAAACGTAGCTTCACAATAACATTACGTTACATTACATTACCTAACAGTTCGCGAGTTCAATGGTTTTTCCCATCTCAAAAATTGTTCTTTTAAATTATTTTAAATTAATATCAGCTACACCAATGGTTACATTACATTACATGTCGACAGTGTCGCGAGTTCAATGATTTTATCCCATCTCAAAAATGCCCAACGTTTTTCACTTCAAAAATCATATCAAAATCATTGTGATATGTACTTTATAAACATATAATTAGAAACTGTTACTGGTTATATAGAATAATTGAAGAATACGTCAAATGTAAATGCTGGTTTTCGTAAACGATATGTTTGTCGTGTGAAATGAGATGTCAATATTGGCCCCGTAATTTATATATGTTCAGTTATTTCTATGTTAATGTACAAAAAATTGCCGTAACGAGATCCGATGTCGTTCAATACTTGATGTACAATTGTTGATGAGGCAAGCCGAAGTAATACCATATAGTTACTATAATATATTAATGCGTAACCATCTAACTCCGTCTTTATAGTGTGTTACTTATTCACGACCCATACGACTTGTGTATTTTTTAAATTTTTAAGGATTTATTAGTGGCAGAGCACACTGCGTTCCACAATTATAAATGTGGCAAAATGGCTGATGGCAGTAACAACCTCCTTACAGGAAACCACCATGAAATAACATGCTGTTGTGTTTCGGTGAGTGAGTGAGTATGCCACAGTCCATTTCTCTATCACCACCTAATATCCCTTAACCTTAATCCTACTAAGGTCAGAACCGCACTTGAAGCACCTAAGACGTTACTTGTGTCCATAGATGACGACAGCCAGCTACCATCGAATGAACAGTCAACCTGCTTTACAGTCACAAAAAAGTTGCAATTAATGTTTTAAGCATTTGACAAATAATAAAGTGATTTCAGAGTTTTAAAACGATACCTCAAAGGTCGTTTTAAGGCCAGGCCCTGTGAAACTAAGGGAACTTTAAATAAATGTGCTGAGTCAACCACATATCTGATCAATGTGGAATTTACATATATATATTTTGAGACCTTTATCTGTAGATTATCAAGTCAGAAACATAATTAGGTGATTTTCATTCGATACATTTTTTGATCGAAATCGGCGCCTTTTCCGGAGAATATTACATTTTTCTACTAAACGGCTTGAGTTATATCGCCAAAAAACTGCTCGTAGCAAGGAAACATTGTTTACCAGTGATTGTCAAAATAAAATAAACTTAGGTTTATTTTTACTCCTATAATTAACGAAAACAATTTTGAGACTTACGTTGTTTAGTTCCGAGCTACTGCACACCAAATCGTGCTTCAAATAATGTACGCAATATTCAACCTTACGTAAGCTGTATCTTGCGATATATTAAAAAAAATCCTAGAGAGCCGCCGAGCAACTTGTAACTCTCGGGTGGTGGGACGTGGGCGGAGCGAGCGTAGGAATTTTTTTCGTGGGGCCTGCTCTTAAGAAATAATTTTGAGAATATAAAAAAAATTTACAATTCATCGTAAAAGTGATGGTATTGTTGCCACACTACACAGTATGTACATGTGTTATTGTCCCCACAAAGTTCGCCTCTCTACAATAACATTACAATAAAAAAGAAAGTTGATAATAAAGGTTACACCGTTAATAGCACGTCTCGGGTTACTTTAAAAGCGTCTGCTCGCTGGAACGAAAGCTCGGAGATAAAATGTTAGGCCGCATCGAGTGGGGGGCACTGGCGGGTGCTTGAACACTGCATCCATTAGAGAGAGAACCATTATGAGCACGGACAGCTACAACTGCACACAGGATGGTACTCAATTACAACTCAAATTTCACTTTTTATTTTATTTATTTATTGAAAACCCAAAGAATTTGAAACCCTGAAAATAAGCTTTAATATTCTATTTAAACAGTTATTTATCTTTCGCTTTTCTTTTCCTAATTACCTAATTTTATGGTCGCGACTCGACTGCAGGACGTGTTTCATGAAAGCGCTGTATCTTTCACACTATAATAAGCATGTATACAAGTAAAGTTATCTGGATATCTAGTGGCAGGATGTGACAAGATTTTATCCTTTTAGCGAGATTATTGGGTTACTAAAAGTGTGTCAGTAATCACAAGAGTTATGGCTAATACAAAAGACCATAGGACACAAAAGAATTGATGAGAAAGAACATTAAAGTCACCCGTCATCGTAAGAATATTCAAGTAATATTACTAGTGTATGAGCACAATGGCTTTTTTGTGATCGCGAAGCACTCTTGCTGAAAATAGTGCCGTCGCGCGTCGGCTTCCAGTTCGCCAGACAACGGAGTAACAGGCAGCCATATTGAATAATGTAGTATTTGCAGCAAACGTAACACCACTTTGACATATGATATGTCGACACATTTTAACGGACATTGCGAAATTAGTTAATATTAATTGGATACATTTTTTAAATTTTTGTTTAGAATATAAACAGAAATTTATTGTAAAAATTAACACATATCCCAAAGGCGTACTTACAGACAGGTAAACATAATAGAAATTGAGCTAAAAGACAAAACGAAAGCTAGGTTCACTTATAAGATTAAAAACAAAAAAAAATACAATAAAGTACAGTACTAATTAAAATAAACCAACCAAATATTAGTTAATTACACATCAGTTAACTTTTCCATTGAAGCTTCAAGAAAAGATTCGTGAGCTGCGTAATTATGCAGCTTTTGTGCCTTGACATTTGTCATTAGCAGGTTCTCTAGGAAACTCGGTCGAAACCTATAGGTATATGTTTCAACTCGAAAGAGTTATGGTGGGATTGACTTGGTTCAATCAAATATTTATCAAGACTTTACTCTGATGTTTTTAATGTGAATAATTTATTTGAATTTAGACGCGTTATTAAATTTTATAAGAAAATTGGGCGGTATAAATGTTCTTGTTTGCTCCGGCGATTCCTCTTCATTTTCTGACGTAATAAAACAGATAAACGACCTTGAAAATTCTCAGCATTCTGCTGTTACGTTATTTTATTTGGTTGAAGATTCGCCCTTATTGATGGATCGTCAGCGTGAGCCGACCAATTTGTCGGTCCCAGTGGGTTTCCCAGTAATTGGTGTAGTTTATGAGTCGCAAACGCCTCCACGTTTTTGATGTGGAGCCACTTTGAGAGCGAGCAATTATTGAACTTAACCTAATTACCTTAACCCAGTTTAGACTAATTACGTTTTTGTGGTCTTTTTTTTTTCAATAGGCCAATAGTTAATCTTCAAAACTTTGCAACAGACCTTTTATTTGAACCAAAAATGTATTTAAGTGATCTTTAAGTTTAAAAGGTCTTTCGTGGCGGATAACGATCGTTGTTTTGAATATGGAATGGTCCAAATGAAGGTTTTTAATTGTAGGTATCATCGAATTTGATAGGTCACGTCTCTTCGTCTTTTCTCATTGAAATGCCCTCCGCGGCCCTGTTCATCCAAGCCACGTTAAACACGAGTACAACACTCGACGTGTTTGATGAAATATTAATATCGGCTATCATCCACAATGCTGGTTCTATTCTGTTAATTTCGATAGACGTCCTTCGCATAATAATATGAGTGGCTGTTATAATGTTTCAAGAGGTATTTGTAAAGGTTGTTTGACCTATTCTACTCACCTGTAAGTCCTAGCCTTGGCGATAGTCCTAAGTCTGGGTTTTGCTGGGTTCTGACTTGTATACATTTTATGCATTTTATTCTATTTCAATACTAGCCGACCCGTCAACCGTTGCGCTGTCAGTTTCATATAACAATAGCATTCAAATTTCCTAGTTTTCCCGTGGATTTTTCTAAAAATGTTCTTTCACTCAATCCCGTGACATTTACGAAAACAACAAAAAAAACGGTCGTGCTGTTCTCCTGTAAGTCATTTATTTATATTGACATAGATTTAGAGTACTAGCATTTGAATAATTTAACTGAGTGTAAAAAGTGAGTGTTTAATAAACGAACCGATGTCGCGCTGAGTGAAGCACACATTGGCCGAGGGATGTTAGCGCGCTATGCAACGCGGAGGCGGCGCGTGCACGTGGCTGGGCACGACGTGCGCGCGCAAGAACGGCGCCGTGTGCTCGTGCCGCGTGCATACCACTCTCCTTCAGGTATGTACTGGACTGAGCCCGATTATCACCACAGACTCTGTGTACAGTCGGTGGAACAACAAACCGAAGGGATGTTTTGGGATGCGTCCATTAGATCGCCTTGGTATCATAGTCGCAAACGTATAGATACTTATCAGCCTGGCTGCCAACGTAATGATTGTTTAACCTTAACCTTATCCTTGTAAAGTGTATAGTGGTTTAAGTGAGAGTGAAAATCACATTTGACAACGCCATTCAAAAAATGAGGAATTTTGTCTATGCTGTCAAAAGTCAAACGTTTCATGTAAGCACCATATAAATTCTATAATAATTTCAAAAGTACTACAAGGTTCATATTAAATTTTAATTTTAAATGCACTGTGAATACGAACATTTCATATGCAATTTACCACCATGCCTCGGTTCAGTCGGTAAGCGAGTGGGTTGCGGTCACATCGCTCGGAAATCGCTCCCCAATTTTTTTTTATTTCCTTTCAGGAAATTGATTTATCGTGTGTATTCACGATAGTCCATGCCGGTTTCGCTGTATTTTGACAGTGGACAAAAAGTATTTTCTATCTTCAAACTAATAATATAATATTATGTCTTCAACACATACCTACAGATACGAATCATTTTTTTAAATTATTTATGCATATTTATTTAATAAATAATCAGGCGACATTTTTCTAATACTGTACCAATTCGGATGTTTTTCCATTCCAATATTTGTTGAACTCCGAGGAAGGTTTTTATGAGGAGAAAAGGTAAAATGTTACAGAATTTGTGTTTGTTTTCTAATATATTTCAATTATAACACAAAGGACACTTGAGAATTCCACCCAAGCGCTTTAAAATGTAAATACAAAATTAGTCCATAGGAGACTATTTAAAATATTAATATTTAGTAATTTTTTGCCCACTACTTCGTCCGCGTTCCTTTTTTCTAACGCGTTAAATTGCTTTTCTTTCTCTTATTTTTAGATGGTTCCTATTTTATGTTACAAGAAAAGTACTTTATCCCATATGTCCTTTTCTGTACTCCTGACAACGCTATGCAAAATTTCAGGTTGAATGAAAAGACTATTAAGAACCGAAATTGAAATAAAACTCGAATACACAAAGAGCAGATGAGAAAGGAACTAGTACAATTACTAAAGTACCTATCTAAGGCGCTGCAGGACGCTGTGTGACGACGACACTACATAGAGCCAGCGCACCCCCTAGTGCCACCCGCTCCGCCCGCGCCTGTCCGATCACCCCCTGTGGCTGCAAAATTACCCCGTATAGGCATCGGATAGAAAAAGATGACACGAATTAGGTCAACGATTGTTTTATTTAATGTGGCCGCTTATTGGTGCAATGATAAATTGATGACCAAGTTAGTTGTCCTAACATATAAAAGTGGCCTACTTTGACCATATAATATGTAAGATTGATAACTGGAAATTGATTAGAAATTTAATGGATCTTAACTGTTAATTTAGCATGAACAAGAATTATCTCATAATGTGATAACTTGTATTTGATTTTTGAATGGCAAATAACCATTTTTATACATAAGACAAATACAGTGCTTCTAAGCTTTGTATTCAAAAAATTCCAGGTCAAGTCATACACAGATCAAACAACACAAAGAAATTGTATTCTCTTTAATACGAGATTCTACATGGTCTTCCTTTAGTTCGATACAACTTTTTGAACGAGTGTAAAGGAACGCCTCCATTGGAATTCTGTTAAGTTCTTTTGTCATGCTCCCCTCCTAACTCCTGAAAAATAGTCTGATGTGGAATCAGGGTGGTTATTGCTCCAATGGACTTGTAAACCCATGCATTGTGCAAGAATTCTGACCTCACACATCCCTGTAGAATCCACTAGTCTCATTGGAACCTTAACGAAGAAACTCGATAGGTTAAATATTTTAAAATGTTATTATTTATAATTAACCTATCTTTGATTTCGCGGTTTCCAAATTGAGAATTGAGTTTATTATATCTGAAACTATACCATACCTTGCTTGGGTATTTTTAAATTATGCTCTGTGCTATAAATAATTAATGCAAATCGGTGGAGTTTGCATTGATTTTTGCATGAATGCCAATTGGAAGTTTTATTAAGCGTTCGTAAAGTACGTACCCAATCCATTTGTAGTTTAAGTGTTGTATCAATAAATCAGTTCCGTTCAATGATACTGATAAATCAAAAAAGAAAGCATTTTTCTTCTAGTGACAATATCTATTAATTAACATAGTGCTATATCTTCTTATATCATGTAACATGTTAACTTTTTCTCTAAATAGCTAAATTGTGTTCCCATTTAAATAAATACTCGAAATCTTGTGATTTTTCTTAAGGACACAAATATTTCTTTAACATATTACGGAGAGTTTAAAATGTGTGTAACTTATAAAGGATAAGTCAGTGCTTACCATACGCAATTAAGTTATGAAAATATTGATATAATAATATAAAAAAAAAAAAACACTGTCAACAGGAATTCGCAACCCTTACGAAGGAGCTGAACCAGGCTCGGGAGCAGCTGTTAGAACGAGAGGAGGAGATATCGGAACTCAAAGCGGAAAGAAACAACACAAGGGTAAGTCGCTTTTACCTTTATTATTATATTGTATTTCCGATTTTCCTCTAACTTTTTCTAAAAACCACCCAACGGATTTGTGTATGGATGGAAAGAACGTTTAACGAGGAAGGTTTATGTATATAATTTGCAAAAAAATGACATTCGTACGAAGCCGGGAGCAGATCGCTTGTACATTATAAAGAGAGACAGGCAGGCTGACGGTCCACTCGATGGTGGGTGGTTACCGTCGTCTAAAGACGTACGTTACGTTACACATTTCCCTACAAATTTGAGTATAAATCAAACACAGGGGAATTCGATTTTCAAAGCAATTTACTTGAAAAGAGCCAGTCTGTCTGGAACGAAATGAGCGCGATAGATACTCGTACGTGCACTTTACTGTCTGTCCAACGGTTTGCCAATATTCGATTTGAAGGGTTTAGTTTTGAATTATTCAAAACAACAGAAAATACCTACACAATCGAGTCATATAGTTGCAAAGACAGACCATTTTTTTTTTTTCAGCTTGCAATTTTGTCAAATTTTAACAAAAATGTGTAACTACACTCGGCGTCAACAATATCACCCCTCCGCGAAAATCTGATTCAAGCTAATATAAACTTTATAAAAATTACTTTACATTATTAAAAGTGATATCAAATGAAAGCACGTTTAATAACCTTACAATTAACCTTGGTTAACTTAAATAAAAAGCCATGAGCGTTAAAAAAAGGTGTCAGAACTCGCGGTTGAAGGGTTGCCCTTGATCGAAAAAGGTTTAAAGTCGGTTGAAACTATTTTTCGCGGAGGGGCGATATTTTTGACGCCGAGAATATATAAGAAAAAATCGATTTGCCGTTTTTTTGTACAAATTGATGTTGCTACCTATGCAACTATATGACTCAATTGTTTAACGAAGTAAATCTATCGTCCAATCATTGATTGAGTTACAACCGCTTACAACAACGCTAATCCGATTACTAGACAGCTACTACAGTAGCTAGACGATTACTAGACTAGATATATTGCGAATGACTTCAGCTACACACATTTTAATTGACATGTGTTTTTTTTTAAAAAGGACAGAACACACTTGATTTATTCAAAACGGTTATAGTAATTTAAAACTTTCTCTAATGATTGCATTAACTTGAAAATAAAAAGTAGATAACTTTTTATTGCTGTAGACAGGCATACAGTAGTCCGTCTGATGTGGTGATAAGCTAAGACATTAACATGAGTCAAAATGGCGTACTGGAAGAGAAGAAACGCGGCAAGAAACTATCCAAATCTCTCAATACTCAAATTTTTTAAAGGATTTTGCATTCTCCGGATTGAATTAAGAGTCTCGTAAAAGTTGGCTATTACAAGCCTGTGTCGTTCAGATGAGTCCAATAAATGTAGCGTAGAATTGCTGGTGGTGATTGGAAGACGTCTTGATTTCAGCTACTCCTCGAGCACCTAGAATGTCTGGTGTCGCGGCACGAGCGGTCGCTGCGCATGACGGTGGTGAAGCGGCAAGCGGCTGCGCAGTCGGGCGTCTCCTCCGAGGTGGAGGTGCTCAAGGCCCTCAAGAGCCTCTTCGAACATCACAAAGCGCTCGACGAGAAGGTCAGACAACACTGTGGTCAATGACGCGGTCTCAACTCCAAGACTCCTAAATGTACTGCCCATTCCCCCCTTCAGCTGGTTAATTCTTTGAGCTATATCTAGGGGCCATCTATAAATTAAGTCATACGTTAAGGGATGGGAGGGATTCAACGTCAAAATCTAAAGTATTCATACACAAAAGTTTAACTATTTTGTGTATGAATAAGGTTTATATTATTTTATAGTATAAGGTTATTAGTTTCTTTTAGTATAAGCAAGTAACTAATAAGACGTGTGACGTAATTCATGGGTGGCCCCCTTTGAATAATCTATAAAGATTTGAAAAGACATGTACCCGAATGCTGTCCAGCCCAACTGTGTTTTTCTGTCCGACTCCAAGTCGTTTTTGCCCAGCTAATCCTATAATATCAGCTTTTCCTTTTCTAAAACGTCTGCATTATTTAAATCGTTGACCGCACCGAACTAACATTCAAAATGCAGAATCATAGGTATACCTTCACTGCATACTTTATTCCTCTCTGTCGCCATCGCGACCAAATTCGGTACCGAGGGATACATTATCATATCTGATTCCAACTAGTCAATTTGCATTTAAAAATTTACTCTTTGATATAATAGTAAATCCATAATAAAATATTATAATAGTAGAGAATACCTTTTTCCCCTCTGTTCTTCAACACATTTTCTTTTTGTTTGTTGACACTTGGCGAGCTTTAGTGTTAATCAATAAAAAATATATGAATTGTTATGTAAATATCTATACTAATATTATAGAGAGATTAGTTTGTATTTTTGTTTGTAATGAATAAACTCAAAAACTACTGAACCTATTTTAAAAGTTCTTTCACTTCTAGAGAGCCACATTATCAGCGAGTAAAAATAGGCTATATTTTATTTAGATACGCGAACGAAGTCGCGTGCATCAGCTAGTTATTTTATAAATGTACCAGTGATTTCGTCACTTAATATGTTAATAAATATTGTTACGCGCAGGGTAAGTTAAAATGCCGTTTAGGTGTATAGGAACACGATTTATTATCGCAGACCAAGATGACTTCCAATATTACAGAGCTTCTCCAATCAAACCGTAAAACTTGCCAAAAGTCGTCGCTAATTCACTCTACGTCTCAATTATGCCCTGTCGCAAATGTCTTCGTAAAAGCTCCCAAGTGTTGTTAACGTATCGCTAGTTATCGCAGAACTGAATTCTGGAGCGATCGCACCCGTATTTATACTCGCGCAGAAAGTTATGGAAATTACTGGAAACTTTAAAAGTCGTAAACAAGTTTATCAAAGCTTCTCGAAGGCTATTGCTGTTAAAGGAATCTGAACCTTATGCCGCAACCATATGGAACAGTTTGCTTTGACACGAATCAAAGAGGGGGCATGGTCACCTATTCATTGTGGGCCGCGAAAGTGTGTGGAATGTTCCATGCGTCCAGATCTTACGCCATCGAGAATGTTCCATATTCTGGTCGTAACAATATCATAAACAGTTGCTACAAGTCTTACTTAACCTCTTTAATTTTCAGGTTCGAGAGAGATTACGGGTAGCGTTAGAGAGAAATACAGCATTAGAAGAAGAATTAGCATTAACCAAAGAAGAGGTGTGTATAAATTTTAAACTTTTTAACGTGATCTTAAGCAAAGCTTTGCATAAGAAAAGTTAGCGAGCGATACTTTTGTGCATACAAAACGTTCTGTAGTGGATCCACTCGATGGCAGGTGGATACCGTTGCCACTTGTCATCAAGTGGATCCTCATTGAATACCGTTTAACGTAATACACATAGTGTTTTAAATACGTGTTTCAGTTGCAACAATACAAACTGTCGAGCGGCCAAGACGGCGACAAGCCCAAAGAGAACGGCACCGTTCCCACCGGCTCGCCCGAGCAGAACGGCGAACAGCAGCAGACTAAAGTGAGTAACAACATTTCACCACATACCATCGCACACATTGACCATCAAGGCTGCCGGGATAAAGGTATGCACACGCAGTAGATGTCTGTCAGATAAATTACTTTCGTGAGATCAAATTGTTACAAATTCTCAAACTATCGATTCATATGATGGTTAAAGTCTTCATATTATGATTCATATGATGTATATGGTGGTTAAATGATGTCAATACACGAGCTAATTTGAATTATTTTATTTGAGAGTAATGGGGACTATGGAGTTAATTAAAATTGATACATACATTTTTTTTTTATGTAAAAGTCGCCATGCAAACGTCCACTTTGTGGTAAATATCATTTGTTATATAATGGAATATTTTGGTAAGTTGGTTGTGGGGTTTATCGGGTTTTCCATTTGTTTCATCCTCATATCTATAGACGTCTTTCAAGAGAAGAAAATGTTTCAAAACAGCTCTTGTTTCTTTTAACAAATTGGTAACACACAATACACGATACATTCACACCGCACAACAACAACAAAAAGAACATTAACAACTTTAAAAGAGTGTTTTAAAAATAAAAAGTATTTTTTAAATTATTTTTTAGATGCTTTGTGAATGGTGACTGTGTTCAGTTTCTATAATTTTAATGTGTTTTTGTGTGATATATTGTTGCTGCGTTTAATTTGATTCCATCAATCTACTACAACTGTGGATTTTGCGTCACAAATTGGCACTTTAAAAATACGCCTAAAAAGGAATCATGGCGGAGTCAATGGTAAAAGGTAGTAACGACCAAGTTCTACAATTCATTTTAAACTCCAATGTGTTGACGTAAAGTCACATTTTCTTCAAATGACAGATGTTTTGTTGGTTTTAAATGACAGATAACACTAGAGCTGTGGTAGATTGATGTTTAATCCGTTGCAACATTCTCAAAGAGCAATAATCAAGAAGGCTATTCAAAGAATAAGCCTCGTGAGTGAGTACAAAAATTAATGTGGAGTCAGTTTTAAAGGTAATTTTTGTTTGGGTAACTGACGCAGGAGCAAAGCGTTAACGGTGAGTCGGAGACCAACACCAAAGTCACTGAGCTCCACAATACTGTCGCCAAGCAGGTTAGAAAAAAAAAACCCATCAAAGCCATCGCATAAACGCCGACATAATATATAATTATATTCCCATATGTATACATATGCAATGCAACGCAATATTTATATTCATGACTTCTCATTATTTGACTTTTTTGATAACAATTAAGGGAGTAACTAGACTTATTCACCTCCATTCGCGTTTTTTTGTCATACTTATAGTATAGTTATAGATTCTATCAGCCGTGTAGAGCGCTGAACGACTAAGAATCTATCGCAACTCGTCGACGAGTTTTCAACCGACTTCAAAAAAGGAGGAGATTATAAAGCTGAATAAATGTAGTTACTCTCTAAAAGTCACACAAATGTATATTGATATTAAATTACATGGAACAGACTCCGAACTCTGATTATTACGCTTACGTCTGTCCACCATTGCACGCCTCACGTACGCCATTTTGTTTCCAGTGGCGCCATCGTTTATAATATCATAATACTATTATTATAAAACCTATTTATTATATCGTTTAGCTTTTGATGCAGCTTCTGTGATGCATTCGTAGACTTTGCAAGTTTATACATAGAAATAAGGCTTATAAAATTATAAAGGAAAATCTTTTAAAGTTTGAAAAGTCGATAAATTTTAAAAACTCGATTCTAATTGTAAATTTAATTAACAATTAAAATTTAATGCTTATTCCTAAAACTTATATCTATGTATATTTTCTTGTTGTTGAATATATATGTAGCATGAAATAAAATTATGTTAATCGCATTTAATCATAAATTCAATTTGCACACTAACATAACCCAATCGACTAACAAACACACACACATATCCACCATTTCGTATAGGATTCGCCATGTATTATCGTAGTATTGATATGACTATTGTTAAGGGGTTAAATAATAACAATAATAAATAATAAAGGCTATTGTTGTTTGTATATAGAGAAATTCAATCAAATTTTCAGTATATTTGTAACTTTTCAATGAAAAATGACTCAATCGATATAATTAAACATAAAAAAGATTCGCAAGCAGTTATAGTAAGATTGTCCCAAAACTAAGCTCTAAAGAGATGTAAAACTTAATGGAAAAAAGCTTCCCCTTAATCCAGAAAACCTTCGTAAAACCAAGTAATACACATCAGTAACTTAATGCGGGTTGAGATCAATTATTTGAAGGCTTTTACCAGAGATGTCCAATAATTTAAAGCTACTCTTCAGTCAAATCACATAGAGTCATTGGCCAATTCTTTAAATTTGTTGATTTGTTTGTTAATTAAAATCTTTAACTACATAAAGTAGTAATTACAATTTAAGCAGCGTGTCACGATCAACTTGGTAAAATGATGTATTTAAGTGTTTTAATCGTTAATAAATCGTAAAAAAATATGGTCTTGGATGTTTATTCGACAACCAGAAATAACCGATAAAAAACTAGCTTTAAACATTAAAGCTACATTTGGTACATTTGTTTGGTAGTCGGCGGAGCTGAGCTCGTGGCAGAGGCGCGTGGCGGAGCTGAACAACAAGATGTCGGAGCTGGAGGAGAGGCTGTCGAAAGGGGAGAAGGAGTTGGCCAAGAAGCAGGACGAGTGTGCCAAGTTGCAGAGGGACCTCAGGGAGAACGTCGCCCAGAAGGAAGATCAGGTCATTACTCTCACTCGTTTTGCTCTCATTATAAATCTATTTTTGCCATCGGAGTTTATAAATTCATTACACTCTTTTTGACAGATCTAGAACCATAGTATTAAATGTTAAAATGTGTGTGTGTGTGTGTGTGTGTGTTAAATCAGGAGGAGCGAATAGCCACATTAGAGAAGCGGTACCTGAACGCACAAAGGGAGTCCACCTCTCTTCACGACCTCAACGAGAAGTTGGAACAGGAGTTGCAGCATAAGCAGGCCCAACTCAAGGTGAGCCATATGATTAAAAAAAAAAAAAACCAAGTATGTAAATCATCCCCCCATTTTGTGAATCTTTTGTAAGTTTCATACGTATTGGAAGGATGATCTTTTCTTGTGAAGCATTTAATTAGTAATAGGTATTTTTAATTGTACCATTTATATTATAAAAAAAGAAGGTTGAGCAAGTTATCATAGCCTTATTATTCATATTTGCTTCATTCGAGAGTTACAGACTATTATTAAATACATATGTTAATTTTATTGAGTTTTAATGACAAATTGGTACTACACAATATTGACGAATTAATCTATATTTTTGTCCTTTTTTTTTCTCTAACTCGACATAAAATATATAATTAGTATCATGCATATCGCCATGCATGCGAAACCATCACTTACCTACTAACAGTATGTTATCCACTTTAGTATTTATGTAAATATATGTCACCATATCCAATTATCCACGGAAGAGAAATTTTAAATTGAGAATTTCTTTAAACGCGTTTTGCTGAGTGAACGGCTATGAACGTAATAAATGAACCGTCACGCTCTGGGTCTGTGACGGTGAATAGGATTTACTCGGCTCCATTCGACACCAAGCGCACTCGGACTGAATCGTGTATACGATTTCATTGTTCTATTTCTAAGTTGACATATATTTATTGTTACGTGGTGAGTCGTAACGTAACGTAACGTAACGTAACGAAACGTAACGTAGCCCGCACCCGCGCCGCCGTAGCCCATACATAGTGCCATAACACAGTGTACATAATACCGATCGACAGCTGCAAGAGGAGAAGATCGCCGCCATCGAGGAGAAGCTCGAGTTGTCCACCCAGAAACTGGCGCAGATGTCTTCGCTGCCCGAAATGGAGGAGCAGCTCAAGGCCAGGATGGAAGCCCTCAATCAGGTAGGCGATCCACGCCCGCCTTTTCTCTTCACATATTGATAGCACAATTTATAAATTTATTTTATATTTCAAGGTAGCATTTACTCTCTTTAACAGTAAGATATTATGTAACGTCCACGCCCCCGTAGTGAGTAACTAGTCCCATGTCATGCTTGGCGCTTACCCATTCACTCATCGCCATTACATTGTACTAAATGAAGACAAGACCTAAAAGTTTCAGCTTAACTTATTTGCCAACACATATTAATGAAAAGTATGTAAATGACATAGTACCCATTGGTTAAGTTGTATGAAGTAAGAGGGATTAGCGCGATTGGCAGGCGCAGGAGAGGCACGGGTCCGCCGAGGACAGGATCCAAAGGCTGGAGGCGAACGTGGAGGAGAAGAACGCGGAGCTGATGCGGCTGAACCAGCGCCTGCGCATGAACGAGGAGCACAACACGCGGCTGTCGGCCACCGTGGACAAGCTGCTCTCCGAGTCCAACGACCGGCTGCAGCTGCACCTCAAGGAGCGCATGCACGCGCTCGACGAGAAGAATGCGCTCACGCAGGACCTCGACAAGACCCGCAAGTACGCCGAGGAGCTGCTCGCCGACAAGCAGGACATACTCAAGGAGCTCGCCAAGTGGAGGATGGAGACCGATCAGGTATACCTATACTTACTAGGTACAGTCATTACTCGCTCCAAACATCCTGTCGTCTCGTCTGTATTATGACGATTCGTTAGCTCACCCAAAGTTCCTAAAATTAGCAGGGGCGGCAGCAATCACAACCTTAATTTAAAAATTATAAAAGCTCTATTAGTTGAGGGCGTAGTGTATCATCACAAAAAGAAAAACCATTCCATCAATCAATTGTGACAATCCATCATACTGGCAACTTTTTTCTTTGTTTTACGAACATTACGTCCTCTGGTGTCTCATTATCACTTTATTGATGTGATTCCAGCTGAAGAGACAAATGCTGCAGCAGGAGATAGCCTTCAACATCCAGCAGACGGACGCACTGACGCGCTCACTGTCGCCTGGTGCGCCTCAGCAGCCGCCGCCAGTCGCTCTCTTCCAACCCAAGGTTTTTCCTTACACTTGATAAAACTATATTCTAACTAACGAAAAGATAAGACTAGTTTTCTGTTACGATTTTGAAAAAAGTGGACTGTCAGCCTGCCTGCCACCCTTAATATTAAAAAATAAATAAAAAATAGTAAGAAGTCAATGAAATGTAACATTTCAGTGTCGTATTTCATGCAAAACATCAGTATCGCCTTCATCGTTAAAATAATTTCAGAATAATTTTTAAATTTAACATGCCCTATAGTTAAATCACATGGCGTTAACTTTAATGCAATTTTTTTAATATTTACATCGCATCTGTTCATGAACAATGACAAAATAAATGTTTTCCTTTGTTTATGCATTATCTAGCATTAACTATTGGTATTGTCATCACATTAGACGTCGATATTGGTCTAGCTATACAGCGCTGAATACTGATAAAACTATACTAGACTATATGGAAATGTTTTGAACTGTTTATATATATTTTTAAGCTGGACGGATCGTGGGAGAAACTGCAGCAAGCGCACGTGTTGGCCAACGTTCAGCAGGCCTTCGATGTGTCCAGCGATGCAGAGGTAACACTTGCAATAATATATTCGCTCATACTACTAAAACAAGAAAGCATACTAAAAATGTTGGTTTTAATCGAAAACAGAACGACGAATCAGACGGCGGAGTGGAAGGTGGGCACACGGACGCAGCCGCACTAGCACTTATGCTGCAGGAACAGTTGGACGCTATTAACACTGAAATACGATTGATACAAGAGGAAAAACAGAGCACCGAAGCGAGAGCGGAAGAGTTAGAGTCCAGGGTGAGTCGTTGCTTTTGGTGAAGCTTTTGATACTAAAACATTTCAAACAAAACATCTAGTGCTTTATTTGAAATATTGATAATATTGTAGTATTTATTGAAAACTATAACGAAACACTAGTTATTCTTAAAAATCGAGAATATTGTAATTTTGGTTGATTTGTGTGTGAGAAAATTTTGGTTGACCCCAAGGGTGTTATTTTTGACCGGTGCTTTGTGATTATTTCAGGTGGGCAGTTACGAGCACATGAACGTGGTGTCGCGACGAGGGGAGTCTCCCCCGCATCCCGCGTCTCCCTCTCATCCCGCGCACGCCGCTCACCCGTCGCATCCCCAACACACCCCGCATCCAAGGCATCTAGTACAACACCACAAATATCACACGGTGAGTGCCAAATGGTAATTCCTTTTTAAACAATCATAAGAGTGTCTATTGTTAAAAACAAGTTGAGTAAGTTGTTTCTGATGTGCTAACTGTGATTTATTGATCACACCTTTGTTAAGGCCTGTACATATAGCGAGCAATCTAGTTAAATATCTATCTGTTAAGGTATCATGAGAACTATCAAAAGGCTTAAGTGAAGTTACTTAAGATGAAGTAGTAATAAGTCCTTTAACTATGAACTAATTTGTATTGTACGATGAGGTTATAAAGATTGTTGTGGCCGTGTGAGAGGGGTGGATGTGGTGTGGTGTGGTGTGGTGTGGTGTGGTGTGGACGGGGTTTAAGGCTTCGGCACTTATCCGCCGCTCCGTTGGATGTGTGTCGCAGGCGCCCGCGGCGATGTCCCCCGCGCACCACTTCCGCCCCCCGCCCTCCTCCGAGAGCCTGCCCTCCAGCCAGGTCGGACACAAGGTCACTTCCCTTCAGCACCCCTCAGCACACCTCAGCACACCTCAGCACACGTCAGCATTGTGAAGCACCCCTTGCTTCTAAGCTTGCCTCAACACACAAACACTTTGTACACTTCATCAAAAGAGGGACATAATTTCAAAATCATAATTAAATTTACTAGTGTTCGCCTAATTTTTATTGTTGAGAAAATTTTATTGTTGATAACAAACACTAAAGTTAGTTGATTAGTTGATTATTAAACAAAGAAAAGAAAATCTGTTCACAAATAAATTGGAAAAGGTGACCAGAAATTCTACCTTCTAGTTTTTTAGCTGATTTTACTTATCCCTAACAATGGAGATAACTTAGTAGAGATACGTGGAACGGGCGAAATATTTTACAAGCCAATTTGTTTTGATCGATTGTTTTAAACGCGACTGTGGCGTCAGTCATTTTTCATACATTCCTTAATACAAATACAAGATTACAACTTCGCACACATTTGCACCTAAACTGATAGTACAACACAAGCATACTGTTTGCAGACAAAGGCTTTTACAGCTTAACTATTTGTGTATCGTCAATGTTCGCTAGAAATAATATAATATCTTAATAATTACATAAGTAATAATAAATAAGAGGTAACTTAGTATGTCTTCGGACAGGACTGTTTAAAATATAAAAGTAGATTATAATGTCATTATTTTATCATATCCAAAATTGCAATCCCTTACATGTATATTATGTAGATATTTTGTATTTTATTTATATGACTTATCCTTAGTATACATACTATGTGTAAACACAATATAATTAGTATTTTTAGTTTTGGTCTAGTGGCTAGTAAGCCTAGCTGTTAACCGAAAAGTCGCGGGTTCGAATCCCGCTAGGGGCAAATGTTGATGTGTTAACATTTTACCTTTCTACCTGAGTCATGGATGTTTTGTATTTATAATATTTATGTATTTACGAAAAAAAAGTAATCTATATAGTATATCAACTGTCTGGTATCCGTAATACAAGCATTAGTTGCTTACACTAAGCACTAGATGGTGTTGTGTGGAATGTGTGAAGATATTTATTATTATTATTTATTAAAAATAATAATAAATAATTGTAATAGGTGCACAAAGAGTCGTCGCTTGTATTGTATTTTTAAAACTGTAGCAATAGTGTATTCAGTCATTGGACATTTACCGTTGAAAGTCTTGTGATTTGTGTCTCGGCCTAACAAGCACATATATTTTTATCAAGTGCACTGGTATATCCACATTCTCATTCAAAAATAACTTCAAATAAAATAATAATATGGACGAAGTTTCTCAATGGTTTTAAGCTTACTTGAGTTTCTTATGAAAAGGCCTATAATGTGATTTAATCTAGTCAAAGTTAAGAGAAATAAGAATGCGGAAAAGTATAATATAGTGGATCTTCCAGGGAGAGTACATATTTGATAGATTAAGACGCATCCCAAGTTGCTAAAGTTGCTTATTACAAAGCGAACCGAAAGTATGCCGCCATCGCATCGTTGTCTCTTTTTGTTGAAGCTATATTAATATTAATTCATTATTATTTATAGTGCAACGTTTCTTGTTGTCCCCGTTTTACTCATTTAGTTGAGTGAGAGAAACTACGGTCTAATAAAGTTTAAAGACTTATCATGTAGGTATGTGATTGTAAATATATCGATTAATGAAAGCAGCATAAATGTTTGTAATTCAGCTCCATTTGCGGTTCGCTGGACGATTGTGGTTACACTTATACAGTTCCGTGTCTATTGACCGCGAATTTTTATTATAATATAAATATAATAAGACACGTAAGGGGGTAACACAACTGAGTAGTTTTGTATGAACATGCGTACGCGTGAAGCGTCCAGCGAAATGGAGCTGAATAAAGGCCATTTATAGCAACATTTTAAGCACTTAAGGTACCAAATACTATGATTTTTTTAAATACTTTGCCGTTCTCCAATTAACGGCGGTCCTAAGAGTAGTTACATATGTCTCGGCGATAATGTCAACGTTGCGACAGCATTGAACCGTGGCGATTTGTGTGACGTGTGGTCCGTTGCAGTTGCAGTTGTGCGAGGAAGGCGTGGGGGGTGTGGGGGGCGCGGGAGTGGGGTCCGAGGGGGCGGAGTCTCCCCTCACGGCGCGCTCGCTGCGCTTGGAGAGAGCTGCGCGCGCGCTGCACGCCGAGCGCGACAGGCTGCGCACGCACTACCCGATGCCTTACGACTCGTGAGTGGCCTCATTCACTCATTGCTAATTGCTATTTAATAGGAGGTCTTTTTAACCCCGTTAAATTATTTTGAAACATCCTTTCATGAAGTGATAATTCTGAGAGTAAAATTTCAAGGTCGAATCTTATGTGAATCTTTAGTATAACGATCACGTAACACTTCTTGTAACGTTTCTGCGTGACATCTACCGCTTTACTATATAATTGATCGCCAAAGAAGTTTTAAATGTTTTTTTAAAATGGTATGTACTTGATGGTAGGTTGTTACTGTCGGCTAAGAACACAAGCGACAACAGTGGTATGTATGGAGATGCGCTGCCAAATCGCTAAGAATATTCACATTGGTCCATTTTCATTAAAAAAATTTATAACCATCCCTATGATGAAAGAAATTTTCATCTGCGATCTGTTACTACTTGTGAAAACGAAATATTTTGTCTTCTTTCTTAAGCTTTTGTACCAAACGCAGCAGAGAATTACTTTTTTGCAGCTGATCATGAATAATGGTTACGAAAGTGTACCAAAACCGTTACAAAAAGTGTGACATTTTGTAACGGGACTTGATTAATCTCACATTCCGGTTTAAATTATTTTTTCGCGTGATATAAATGTTACTTACGTTTAGGAGAAATTATATTATCCTTAAAATTTCTCCTAAACGTAAGGCGAAGTGTATCTCCCTAAACATTTGGGCGCATGGGTGTCGCCCACTGGGTACCCATGTGCCCAAACGTACGGGTACTAGACCAGTGTACACAATGTTGGAACCTTGTTTGCACGCCGCCAGGAGTTCGATGACGTCGGGCAGCCTCGCTCGGATCCCCATTCACAGGTTAGCCTCGGCGCCCTGCGACTGTCCGGACGCGCACCTCTCTTACTCCCCCCACAGACTGTGCGTCAAGTCCTCCCTCTACGCCATACTCGACAATCACCTCTTGCATCATCCCGACTTGGTCAAATCCGCGAGTTACATTTGAACTAGCAGACAGACAGACAAAATATGAGCTTAAAAAATATAGTGTTTCGCGAAATATTTTTGTATTTCTTCTCTAATAAAATGGAATTACTATATTACTTGTGTGTGTGTGTTGCTTTTAATAATTTATTATTTTAATTCATATAAACTTATAGGAGTGATACGGTACGTCAAACGATTTGCAATGATTTAATTAAGTAGTGTTCCCCAGAGTCCCTGTAGAAATCCTGTCATTTGCTAAGTGTCAACAGTAATTCCATTTTATGTCATGCGTCATTTCGGTCTCACAGTGAATATATGTAATGTATATGCGATTGAGTACATATAGGCATCATTGCTTTGGAAATTCCAATGTCTGAAATCGAAACTTGGGTGATATTTCCACCAACATTTGGTTTTCAAAATTCTTGTTCATTGTATTTTTTTTCTGTACCAAGAGAAATATTTAGGTACTTACATATCGCCATTATTTTAAGTTCCAAATTTTCAATATAATGTAGTTAAAAATTATTATGGGTATGAATTAAATATTTTTAATATGATATGCATAATAATATAATAATCCCAATACAATTAATTGAATTAAATTAATAACTAAAATTTTATTGGAAATGGTTACTGCAATCTAAAAGTCAATTTTTGACACTTCTAAATTACGAACACCAAAAAGATTAATCAAACACAAGTCTGGTTCCTGGTCTATGTATTGTTGGTTTGGTTGGTAAGTTTTGGCTAGTTATAAAATTCTAAAATACTTCTTTTTGTAAACGAAAGTAATTTTTTGTTGTTCACAAAGTATGGCAAAATTCAATCATTATTGTGTCTAAAGAGTAGAGATTCTAATCAAAACTGACATACGTGGGTTCACACCATTGTCTTTTAGACCCATAGATCATCGGCATTCGGCGGACACTAATTCATTTGTATGGCTATTGATTTATTCGGCTCGTAAACATAAATCATCAAGGTTGAGCAATTGATAAATAATAATGAAATAAACGTTTGCGTGTTCAGCTCGAGCCAAGAATCGCTGGGAGGACTCGCGGGAGGCGGTGGAAGTTCGTGGGGCGGAGGCGCTTCGCCCGGATTGGCGCCGACCGTCTCGGCCGTGTCCATCGCGTCCATGCACCAGCAGAAGAAGCGCGGCATCAAGAGCTCGCTGGGCCGATTCTTCAGCAAGAAGGAGAAGGGCGCGATCGGCGGAGCGGAGCGGATCGCGCTGAGCGACGAGTGCTCGGCGATGGACGCGCCGGAGCTGCCTCGCAAGGGCGGCAAGGAGCGCGATTACCGGCACGAGCTGCTGGGCGAGGCGATGCGCGCCGGCACGCCCTTCGCGCTGTGGAACGGGCCGACGGTGGTGGCGTGGCTGGAGCTGTGGGTGGGCATGCCCGCGTGGTACGTGGCCGCGTGCCGCGCCAACGTCAAATCGGGCGCCATCATGTCGGCGTTGTCCGACCAGGAGATCCAGCGCGAGATCGGCATCAGCAACCCGCTGCACCGGCTCAAGCTGCGCCTGGCCATCCAAGAGATGGTATCGCTGACGTCGCCGTCGGCGCCGCGCGGCACGGCGTGCGCGGCGCTCGCGTTCGGCGACATGAACCACGAGTGGATCGGCAACGCGTGGCTGCCGTCGCTGGGCCTGCCGCAGTACCGCAGCACCTTCATGGAGTGCCTGGTGGACGCGCGCATGCTCGAGCACCTGACGAAGAGGGACCTGCGCACGCAGCTCAAGATGGTGGACGGGTTCCACCGCACGTCGCTGCACTTCGGCGTGGCGTGCCTGAAGCGCGTGGGGTACAGCGTGCGCGCGCTGGAGGAGCGGCGGCGCGCGGCCGAGCAGGGCTCGCGCGACGTGCTCGTGTGGAGCAACGAGCGGCTGCAGCGCTGGCTGGCCGCCGTCGGGCTCAAGGAGTTCGCGCCGCACCTGGCCGAGAGCGGCGTGCACGGCGCCTTAATAGCGCTCGACGAGTCGTTCGACGCCAACAGCCTGGCGCTGGCGCTGCAGGTGCCGACGCAGAATCTGGCGGCGCGCGCGCAGCTCGAGCGCGAGTTCGCCGCGCTGCTCGCCGCCGGCACCGAGCGCCACGAGCGCCGCCCCGAGCCGCGCGCGCTCTCCTGACACCCGACCACGCTCGACTAACTAACTAACTAACTAATAACTCTCCCGGCCCTCTTTCGTTTAGCCAATCTACTCTGTACTTACATTTTAAATGTACCAATATTTACCTAATATAGCTAGGGATGTGTTCAAACGTTTACATGTTATGACTATTTTTTATTTTATTATTTATTAAACTCTAGACACTATTTATTTGTTAAGTTAAATTAAAAATTTTATAACTAATCGGTTACTATAATGATTGTGTAATAATACCTCGACGGAAGTCTCCGACGCTGCTAGTTGTACGTGTTTTATATTATTATGTAATGATAATGATAAATAAATGATATAATGTGTATATTTGCGTAACAGTATTAATAAATATTAGGAGGCGAAAAAATGTAATGCGATCGATTCGCCTGAAGATATTCATAATGCTGAAGTGTTTTCTAGAAGGATAATGTACAAAGTGTTAAATCGTGTAGAGTGCCGTTCGATATTCCGCATGTATGTATGTTTGTATAATGACTATACGCAATAGCAAACGTGTATAAAAACGCTTAGTAATTTTAAAAAAAGTGGTGACCTATATATTGTATATCATGCGTACACATCAATTTATTATTGTTTGAATATTAATAATGAGAAATGTATATTGTTAGGTGAAAATAATATTTAGCCATCGCGACATGTTAACGAAGCGGTTATTGGTATAGTGAATTGTTAGCGTGTTTTAGTTCGAAGGTGAAGTTGGAGTTGGAGTTGGGGAGGAAGTAAAGTAGTGTAGCTGAGTGCGGAAAGCGCACAAGTGCCAACGTCGAACAGCGAACTACCAAAGAGTAATGTTACCCTCGAGTTGACGAGACTTAATATAAATTAGGCTGTTAGGGGACGAAGGTTGTACATAAGGGACATTCCAAGGCTTTCAGTGTATCGAGGAGTCGGCTTCGGGACGGTAGACTTTCCTTGTTTTCACCAAAATGTAACCTTTGTAAAAAAATGTTTATCCGGAGACGAGATGAGGTGACGTTGTGTGCATTACGATTACGAGTAAATACCATTTACACGATACTAGCGAGTTTGTTTCATTTTCACTTTTAGCTTGTTCGTTAACCTGTATTCACTAAAAACCCTTGAACAATAATAAAAATAATATACTCCATGATCGGTGCTCATTACAATCTTAGTTACAATCAACCTGATTCCTGGAGAAATGCGTATATTTCTATTTTAAACAAATTTCAGAGACATCTAGCGTTCAGTAGTAATAACAAATCAAATGTCTATTTAAAGCCAATCAAATTAATTTATTAGAAATCGGACAGATGGCGCAGTATACTAACTTTCTGTCAGTTTGCTAATTCTAAACCCAACTGATTTCGATACGGTGAAAACCGTATCGATATATATATGCAGAAAAATTTCATCTGTGTGAAATCGTCGAGTGTCGCAAATATATCTATACTATTATATAAAGCTGAAGTGTTTGGTTGAACGCGCCTAATCTCAGGAATTGAAAAATTATTTTTGTTTTGACATAAAAATGAATCCCTAAATGTTTTGCTAAGCGCAAAACTCGAGAACGGGTGGACCGATTTTAATTCTGTTTTCACTCATGGATAGAGGGATAACCAGGGAAGGTTTTTTACGTAAAAAAAAGCACCCCGGGCGAAGCCGGTAGCGGGCCGCTAGTAATATATAAAATTAAGCTTTTATATATATATATATATATTTAGTATAATTTCGATTTGCGTCAACTAGCACCATCTGTCAGTGAAAAGTGACATTAAATATAATACTGTTTTCTTTTCATCCCATCAGATGGCGCAAATAGCAACTGATTTTTTTAAATTTGTTTCTATGATATCGTATAATATATACTCACATATTTTCTTTTTCAACGCGGACGAGCACCAGCGCTTTATAAAATAAAGTCTGCTTATGGAGGATCATTAAATAAACGCATTGTTCATTGGAAACATTTTATTCAATACTGAGAAAGATAATTATTATCTATTAATATTACACACTGCCAAATGTTAAACTAAGGATTTTGTGCATCTAGTATTTGACCAATTTTCTTTTTACAATGGTTTAATTATATAAACGATCAATAATGGTACTGAATTATTCCATGACGTTCTTTGAAATAAAATAAATTACTCTTTTACATAAAAATATACTAGTTTGAAAAACGATCAAGATCATTTATTTTTCATGCCGATTCTCGGTAACTGAACTGCACAATTAACGCTAATAGGAATCTAATTAATTGTTGTCCCGCAACAACTTACAAACAAACAAACAAAGCCACCTTACGTACATTTCAGATCAGAATGATTTCCGTGGGAATGATCACAACTATAACTTATTAAGATTATTAATTGCCACTAATATTTAACTGATAATAACAGATTTTAGGAACCTAAAAATGATAATATTATTACATAATATGGTAATACAAAACCAGCGGTAATTATAAAACATAATATTAAGAATAATTGCTTTTAACTGAATTGATGTAATGTTACAAAAATATATAGATAAAAAGTAAAAACAGTAAAAATAAAATATAAAATGATTTTGAGACTGGATTTGAGCAGAAATAAAAAATAACCTCGTTTAAACAACTTCGCACACTCAAAGATAAGTCTCCTTTAAGATAATAAATGTTTTATTTCCAATTAAAATACATATAATACAATAACTAAATGATTTTTTGATATCCAACAAAAAAATATTTACTTAAAATAAAATTATACAAGATGGCGCCGGATAAAGTGCTATCCTGACAGGGGGCGAAAATACATTATTAATAAAATCAATAATAAAAAAAAAAACATTTTTTTTTTATAAATACAAGGGAAAAAAATAGTTTTCCTTACTTTAAAAGCTCCCCAAGCGACGTGTTTTTTTTTTTAGTTAGAACATTCTAACAAAAACTAAAAAAAATTAAATAGAATAATAATGAGGCATGAACTTCAAGAAAATTTGAGATTATTAAAAAACAAAGGAAAAATACATTTTTATTACAAATAATTTAAGTCGCGATAGCTATGAGAGCTTATGAGAGCTTTGTTTCATCATTGTCATGTATTTTTCATAAATGACGAATATTTTTGAAAAAAAAATATCGAAATTTTCGTACATAGAGTAGGCAAAAATATATTAAATAATGAATAAAAACCCTCTGGGGTTACAACTTTATCTAGCGCCACATTGTAATATATATTAGCACCGTAGACACGCAATACGAGGAGAGAACACTACTCTATGTTAACCATAGATAATGTATTATTTATTATCTATGGTTAATATATTATCAAACCATAGATAATATATATTATCTATGGTTAATATATTATCAAACCATAGATAATATTTTATTATCTATGGTATAAACTCTAATTCTAAATACACATTCGCCTAATTCCTCAATAAAACATTTAACGAATCGTCACGAATTCCTATTAATCTTACTTTAACAATTCTATATCAACAGTTCATACACGATTTGGCGACATTTTCATACATTTAGGGAAGATTTGGGATACGTCACTCTTTTATATATCTATCTCTATATATACAGGGTGGAAAGATAAGTCGGGCCCTGGAGGGAAACTACCTTAAATCCTTAAGTTAGCTCATTTTACATAAAGGAAACATTCCTTTATTTTTAAAAAGAAACTTAATTTTAATTTTAGTTGGTTCGTGTCCCGGGCGAGCCAAGCGAGTTTTAGAAAATCTTTGAATGCAGTTTTGTTTCTTTTTAAAAATAAAGGAATGTGTCCTTTATGTAAAATGAGCTAACTTAAGGATTTAAGGTAGTTTCCCTCCAGGGCCCGACTTATTTTTCCACCCTGTATACAGTGTGTTTTTTTTAACTGGGACACTATGGGGAAATCCTGAACTTCAGACGATACAGGGAAACTGTCTTAGCAACCATTTGGTCTTTTTTTGTGAAAACAATTTTGGCATAGTAATTTTTTTGGTCAAGCGTGAGTGGTCCATAAAAGTGACTCATTTTGAAAAAAATTTTTTTTAATGCGGATCGACTCAGTTTCATATAAGGATTATTTTACTGTATTGAATGAAAAAAATCTGAGCAGCAGAAGTTAGTCAAATTTAATAAAATGTTTTCATGCAACAGGCTCGTGCAAAGTAGCTGTGCAATCTATCTACTGAATCACAGTCGATACTTACTTAAATGTACAAAAAGTGTTCCATAATTAAAAATGAGATTTTATTTGCACACTAGAAATTGAACAGGACCTCCATGGTCTTGCGAGTTTTATTAAAATAAATAAAAAATATTCAAATTTAGAACGAAAATTGTTCTTATTGTGACTTTCATTTGTTATTATTAGTTTGTTTGTGATTCATCATGGCGTTATCCAATGCACATAAAGTTGATTTAGTCGAAGCGTATTTTCTTAATTATCGAAGCCCAGTTAATGCATTAAAGTGGTATCGGGAACGCTATCCTGATCGATTTCTACCCAATCGCAAGGTATTTGAAAAACTTGTTAAAAACTTAAGACAAGAGGGTTCTTTTAAACTTAAACGTAAGAGGCCAACGTTAGTAGTGAATGAATTCATAACCATTGCCATCTTAGGATTTTTTGAAGCTTATCCAAAAGCATCGTTACGGGAAGCTGCTGAAAATGTCGGTGTGCATAAATCAACTGTAAGAAAGGTACTCAAGACGCACAAGTACAAGTGTTACAGAGAGGGTCGACTTGTACAAACATTGCTTCAAGGAGATAGAGACCGCAGATTAACATTTTGTCGTTGGTTCGTAGCAAGGTCTATTGGAAACCATTCTTTTCCAAATCAGATTGTTTGGACAGATGAATGCAATTTTTCGAACAACGGTATGTACAACAGGAAAAATAACCATTACTGGTCACGTACAAATCCACTGAGAACTACAGAGACCCATAACCAAGTCCGCTTTTCGTTTAATTGTTGGTGTGCGATATTACATAATAAAATCTTTGCTATTAAGATTTTTCACGGAACGTTAAATACTGAAAAATATCAAGAGATATTGAATGTGGTCATAGATAAAGTGGATGATAGCATTTCCTTAAGCAATTTAAATAATGTCATTTATCAACAAGACGGTGCACCTGCACATAATAGTACAGCGAGTAAACTGTTTTTAGATGAACATTTTCCCGGACATTGGATGGGCACATATGGACCTATTAAATGGCCACCGCGTTCACCCGACATGACGCCGATGGACTTTTTTGTATGGGGTCACCTTAAGGGTCGAGTTTATGAATCTCGATACAATACCGTACAAGAATTAAAAGGCGCAGTCCTTTACCACTTAAACAATATTCATCACATATCCTTGGCTAAGGCAACAAGAGGTGTTCTAAAACGTGCTCGTATCTGTATTCAGCAAGAGGGAGGCCATATTGAACATTTATTGCGTTGTTAGTTTTATTAAAGTAGGTATTAAATATAAGATAACTTAAAAATTGTATGAGAAAACATTTCATTAAATTTGACTAACTTCTGCTGCTCAGATTTTTTTCTTTCAATACAGTAAAATAATCCTTATATGAAACTGAGTCGATCTGCATTAAAAAATTTTTTTTTCAAAATGACTCACTTTTATGGACCACTCACGCTTGACCAAAAAAATTACTATGCCAAAATTGTTTTCACAAAAAAAGACCAAATGGTTGCCAAGACAGTTTCCCTGTATCGTCTACGGTTTAGGATTTCCCCATAGTGCCCCAGCTAAAAAAAACACACTGTATATACCTAGGATTTGTAACACACGATTCTTTTTAAACTTACCATAGTGCAAGAGAATAATTCTAAGTATACCTGTAAGTACTTACTTAGTGCTACGACTGTGCTACATATAAACTATATAAATATAGTACGTTTAACATAGCATGGGTATGGTGACATTTTATAAACAAAAATTTGCGAGAAATACAAAATATTTTTTAAATATTTTACTATTTTTTTTAATAAATTTTTAATTCGATTTCATCGACGCTGAGTAAGTAATTTCAAATTTTTAACGTCACAGTACCTATGATATGTGAAACATACTATAATAGTGATTTATAGTCCGAGAGCTGGCAAACATTTCTGGGCCCACCAAAATCATCTTGTCTTTTTTTTTTAGAAATTTATTTTTAATTATAAACAATATCCTGTAAAAATTTCAACATGCCTCAAATATATTTTTTCGAATTTTTTTGTAAAATAGTAAATTCGCCTGGAAAAGTTAAAGACCCCGACTAAATAATCTGCCTTTTTTTATTTTTTTACTTTTTAAATATTAAACTTCATAGTATAGAAATTTCAGATTGCCTCAAGTATATTATTTTTGAAGATATAAGGGTTGATTTAGCCCCACTACTCCCCAGCCAGGTCTGTAGTTCTGTGTTAGGGTATTATACAAGTTTTCAGCTTGTCTCAAATAACTACCCAGATATGTCTGCCAGCTCTCGGACTATTAACGATAGTCGTTGCTAATTGCGTTGCGGAATGAAGTCTATATGGAACATAATATCACTACTTATAACTAAATTCTACTAAATCGCAAATTTTATTAAAAAGAAAACATACACATCTCTATAGATAGCTTCAACGACTATAGTATTTTTAAAATCATTTTAATAAATAAATGCTAAATTAATTGCAACTGCCGCTTTATTCGTTATTTTAAATTAAAATTAATTTACGAAGTTAATTCGAATATTTTAATTTTATTAAATGCTTTTTCAATTTTACTATACATTCATTGCGAATGAATCAATTATTTATTTCACATTAAAACTGTGTGATTTTTTTTATGATTTTCACTTCTATATACACATTTTAATTTATTGAAAATTTAATTTAATTAATTGATTAACTTTTTTTTTCTCAATGGTGACCGAAAAATCACATACATAATTTAAACTAAGAGAAACTAGGTATTAATTTAAATTATGCAAAAAAAAATTAATTAATGCATAATTTAAATAAACAATTTAATTGTTTTTTTTTTCTGTGGCAAATGTTTGATTTGTCGCATAATTCGTAAGAAAATAAACGCCAAGCGTTCAAATTACGTAACTTTAGCTAGATTAATAATTGAATTAAACATATTTTATCACAGAGGGGTTGCCATCTTTTAAGGTTTTCATTTTATTGTGATATATCTATATTTAAGCCTTTATTTAATACATTGCTGATTTATTTTTAAAAACTATTTCACTATGTAATAATTTTACGTTCGTGGTTTTTTTTTTATTAATCATATATATATTAGACGCTGAATACCAAAAGTATTTCTTTGGTAAATGCTATGCTATGCTATTGCAGAGAATGTTGTAGAGAAATGAAAACCTCCAACAGATGTCGTCAATTAAGCAAATTCACAGTTCGTCGCCTTCGCGCTGCGCTCTCTCCAGCGAGGGCTTGATGGCCTCCAACAGCTTCGTCAGTGTTTGCTCCGTCTATACATATAATAAAATAAAACAATTTTTAACCTAAGTGTCTGTTGAGAGGCTTTTGATATCGTTACTACGAGTGGTGGAACTCACGTGAGCGAGATGCGCCGTCGCCTTGGAGAGGGCCTCGCGCCACGCCATCAGCTGTCCCCTCTGGCGGAGCGAGTGCTGCTCGAGCAGCCGGGCCCACTTGGCCCACTCGCCGCCCGCGTCGCCCGCGAGCGCCGTCAGTCGCGCGTGCAGCAGCTCAAGTTGCGGCGTGGGCTGGTGCGCGTAGTACAGCCGCCAGTACAGCAGCGCGTTGAGCGCCAGCAGCAGCAGCACGATGCCTAGCAGCCAACCGGTGCCAGAGCCGCGCGCCGGCGCCGCTGCGCTCAGCGCCTCCGCGGGACCATCCGCGCCGCGCGGGCTCAGCGACGCGCTGCCCGCGCGCACCACGCGACGCTCGCGCGCACACGCGGCGTTGCGCGCTCGGCGGCCCTTGCGCTTGGCGGGCGCCTGCGCGTCGGCCTCGGCCAGCAGGCGGGCCTCCAGCACGCGGCTGTACTCCTCGATGCCGCCGTACGCGCCCTTCTCCAGCAGCCCCTTCACCATGGGCCACATGGTCTTGCGGTAGCGCACCTGGCAGTAGATCTGCAGCAGCGATGCGGCGTGCGCGCGCCGCTGCAGGCAGTAGTGCACCTCCACCGTGAAGTGGTCCGCGTACGGGATGCCCGCATTCTCGGTCGAGCAGTCGATGGAGTACAGCTCGCCGGGCTGCGAGCACGCGTTCATCGTCTGGCGCTCCGTCACCTGCACCTCCTTGGGCCCGATGGGCATGCCCGTCAGCCCCATGCGGTAGCTCACCTGCCGCCGCTTGAGTCCGCCGGCCGGCTGCCACGCCGCCTGCACGTAGTCCCGGGTGCCGCGCGCCGCGAGCATCTCCAGACTGAACTTGGAGTTGGTGAAGATCATGGTGAAGAGCTGGTCGATGTTGAAGGGGATCTCGGTGCGCAGGATCAGCTTGCCGTCGTGCGGCGACGTGCACTTGTGCGCGCCCGACGCGCTGATACGACACGAAACATATTATTGCACAAGTGTATTGAATACATGGATAGTATAGAGATGATATAAAT
Source organism: Synanthedon andrenaeformis (assembly GCA_936446665.2). NCBI lineage: Eukaryota > Metazoa > Arthropoda > Insecta > Lepidoptera > Sesiidae > Synanthedon > Synanthedon andrenaeformis. Next base: position 498,214 of record OW387786.2, on the reverse strand, counting down.
AAATGAAGCATATACTTGTGATGTTTGTCCGGTTCGCTGTCACTCGTGTCGGACATGTCGGTGGGGAATGCCGCGTCCCCCTCCCCCCTCTCAGCTGTCTCGCCCCTCTCCTCCCTTTCGCTCCTTTCACCCCTTTCACTCCCATCGCCGTTGCGCACTGAAATTGCATCATCACCACATCAAATGAAATCAAAAACGAAAATCGCATCCATTGCATCATCAGGGAGTAATGCACTTATTCAGCTTCATTCGAGTATGGCGCTGAGCGCGGCGGTAGCGCGTACAAGATAAAACAGCGATAAAGCTGAATAGATTCCGAAAGCTGAACGGACACGCATACAAAACTGTTGTTTTTTTTTATGGACAGAAGCTGAATTGCACCCAATAAATGGCGGGATGGGACGCTTTATCACCCCCGATTAATTGTCAGATTATTTCAACGCCGCCATTTCATCACACTTTGTTGTTATAGTGAGTAGGGTAGATTTGGTTGTATTTATAAAGAATTAAAAAAAGGTGGAGAGAAACTGAACGGCGATGAAATGGCGGTAGTCACACACAACGCGGACGAAGTCGCGGGCACCAGCTAGTATTATTAATATACATATATACCGAGAGGTGGAGTGGCGTCGCCGTGAGGCCCTGAGCGCCCTTGTCTGCCCTCCTCGCGCCCTTCTCCGCCCATCTCCACAGACGACGTGTCCAATAATATGTCCTGCAACCGAATCATCATATACAGCAAATAAATTATGTTTAATTTGAATTTAAAACATTGTTGCAAGACCGCTCTTTTAGTTTCGATTTGCATTTCTGATAAAACTCACAACCAAATGAAGAACAAAAAAAATAAAAAGGAAGTAAACACACTACAAAAAAAATTATCAATATTCTATTCTAAGTTACCTCCTTTTTACTTATTCCCAAAACACGTTTAGACACTTTGTCCGAGACGGAATTAAATTTGACCAGCAATTTTAAACACTTGAGTTTCGCACGATTCATAATCCTAACCGAAGTTCAATTTATTAACTCACATTTTTATTTTTACTCTTCAATTTGACTTGAAACATGTCGGCGCAGTGGTTACTATCGCCACAGTGAGAGGAGGCCGATCGGTTATCACCTATCCATTCGCCTTATCTATTATTCAGTGGATGAACCACAACCAGGTGCTTATCAATAACTTATCAATAATCTCAAAACATTTTCGTTTAAGATTTACAGCACGTGTCATATTTGTATAATAGTACGTTTTTTTAACTGTCATATTTTTCGTGACAAGAGTAAGCTTGTTTAGTGAAGTTTTTGAGAAGTGAAAAAGAAGTACATTAGATTTAGAAATGTGAAAATAGGTAACCTCAGAGTTGTCCTGCAACGCGGCGATTGGCGCCTCGAGGGAATCCCTTCCGCACTCCTCGTCCTCGGAGTTAAAGCCCAACTCCTCACCGTAACTGCTGCGGACCTGGACATTACTTATTTTATCTAGCCTCAGTCTAGAGACATGGCCTGGAATTGGGATCAATCGGAAAACCGCCACCATATTAAGAAATTACATAATATTTCACGAAGGTATCCTAGTACAGTCAAATTAAGCCAATTTATCTTCTTTTTTTATTTGAAACGTTTTTCTCCATTGTTAATATTTGCCGATATACAGTCGATTAAAAGATCAAATTTTTGTTTTTGCTAAATATCTTGATAATTTTTAGGAATACGAAAAAAATGTCACAATCAAAGTTGTAGAGCATAAAATTTTCTACAATTTTTTGTATGAAACTTTTTTTTTTTTTTTGGCAAAATCAATAGTTTCTGTTGATCTAGTTTTGAATTTTCAAAACTACACGATTTATTTTCCCTGATTTTTCTAATTTGACTGGACTATCCATTTAGTAAAGGAAATGGTTAAACGTAAATCACTATGAAATCCCTTTTTCATCCCTTTACTTAATAAAGTTATTATTACTAAGTTATTATTGCGATGTAACTTATTATATTCTAAACAGCACATATTAATCATCTAGATATTTTCTTACATGGTCAATTATAAGCTTAGCCTTAAGCTTAAGGTCAGTAGAAAGGAACACATATAAACTGGGATATTAGAGGCTTCTTTTGGATCATTTTTAGAATGACTCATAAAAAAGACTCAAAGAAAAGAACTCATTAAGTATATATATTGATAACATGTAAATATAATCGCGATACATAACATATTGATCACAATAATATAACATAGAAAAACATACCAAATTCGAAAACAAGAAATGTGAAATACGAAAAAAAGAATATTCAGTACAAAACAAAAGTTGGAACGTATATACGTCGCGATATTTATCGAACAAGTGACTATAATGTGATCTTCTGCAAACACCCATACATTAATATTTATTCACTATAGCTATTACCATAAGCAGCATTATGTTAAATGTATACATTTTACTAGCTGTTGCACGCGACTTCGTCCGCGTAACTATATACAATATAGCCTATGTTACTCGTTGATGATGTATAGCTTTCTATAGGTGAAACAATTTTCAAAATCGTCAGTTTTAGAGTTTATTCTAATACTGCTGTTATAGAGTGCGTGCGTGCGCGTGCGCGTGTGTGTGTGCGTTAATCTTTTATCACATTAATTATGTATCATAATGTTCAATCTTTATGTAAAAGAGGTATACTATTGTGAGACTATAAAAAGAGGAGTTTTTCAGAAATTTCTACAATTGTCAATCGCGAAATAATATTCAAGTCAGTAGAAAATAAAATAAATGCGCATATTTATTAAACCGTTCGTTTTTCTTTCGTAGCCGTTTAAAAAAAAAACTTGGCTGGCGCATTATTACCATTACAAAATTATTATAATTCACACGACGCGTTCACAGTGAAAACACTCTTATAACTCAAAAAAACTTGAAACACCATGAATAACTTGTCTGCGTTTTTTTTTTTTATATCACGGATGTCATTATTTTGAAGATATTAAACATAATTTATATTTTAACTTAATATCCAAATAACTTCAAGCCCAGTTCCGCAATTTAACTAACAACTTTTTAATGATAAAACTAACAGTTATTTAATTATTAATCTATATATGTACTAATATTATAAAGAGGAAAGATTTGTTTGTTTGTTTGTTTGTTTGTTTGAATTGAATAGGCTGTTGGGAAGCTATATTATTAGCGAGTAACATAGGCTAGTTTAAAATAAATCATATGATATAATGGTAGTAACTCACCCACTGCCAGAACTCCTGGCTGGTCATTGGCTGGTCCATGAGGGCGTTCTGCCAGATGCGGAAGAGCAGCATGAAGGACTTGTCGCGGCTGGAGAAGGAGGTGAGGAAGTTCTTGTCGGCGTCGGTGCAGACGAGGATGGCGTTGGGGATGACGAGCGCCGTCTTCTCCTTGGTGATGGCGGTCACGTCCTTCCAGCGCAGGGAGACCGTCGTCTCCCAGCCGAAGATGTTGGCGTAGAAGCAGAGGTAGTTCTGCGACGCGTACAGTCGCCCGTGCAGCAGGATGTCGCGCAGGATCGCGCACGAGTAGTCTGCGCCGAGTTATTCAATTTACGTAAGGCGCTGCAACTGCGAGTGCAGATAAGGAATGGAAGCATGACTCACCGACAATAAGTCGTTCATCGTCGGGCACATCTTTGAAGAGTCTCTTGAAGTCCTCCGACTTGCTCTTGTACGTGGGGTACAGAGAGTTGTACCAGCTCTTCTTCTTGGCTCGTACCCCGCCGATGGCGCCCTCCGAGTTGCGCGAACTCGAGTTTGTCGATATCGCCTGGAATAAGGGATGAGGGATAGATGGAACGGCCGATTAAATGACCTCTAGGGGCCTAGCCAAGATGTAAACGCTTAGTTGCGTACTTCGAAAACGAATAAAGAACGCTAAGAGAAAGCTTGGTGATTAGTTGTTGACCAATCACAGTTTTCTCTTAGCGTAGCGTAAACGACTGTAGAAAGCACACATGGCTAGGGGCCCATAATCACGCAAAGAAAATACAAAACAGTTGCGGTTTTTAATGTTTTTTTTAAGAGGCTGTCAAATTTCTCCAATTCACTGATTTTGGTAAAAAAACAAAGATTTTTCACAAGCACACTCCTACTTTCAAAATGCAAGGACAAATATATCAACGTGCTAGTTCATTTTTAAGGGTTTTCGACGCTGTTTGTGCACAAGTTGATCAATGCTGATAACTGATTTATCTTGTATTCCTATCTATTGAACTATGTTATGAACTACGTATTTGGAAATTGATTGTATGATTTATTACTAATGTTAAGAATGTAAGTGTTAATTTAAAAAAAACCATAATATTGCGACTGAATTTTAGGATAAGCCACAGTATATTTACGATAGAAACATCTTCTCCGCATATACGATAATATCTTCCTCGTAGAAACCAATAATTTTTAAACTGGTGATAGATATTACTTTAGAGTTAGACGACTTATAAATACTTGTAAATTTTTAAGAGAAATAAATAAAGCAAGCAAGGAAATTTATACAATGTGTTTGCGTGATAAAAAATGCCTAGAGAGGTGCATGAAGAGGTTTTGAGATACGAGTGTAAGAAATATGTAAATATTACTTTGTTTGAACATTAAACACATATATATTTGTATGTTTGCTTTAGGAAATATCGTTAACTATGTAATGTGTGACCTTAATTTGTTACGTGAGCGAGCAATTATTGAGAGGACGGATGTTTTCAACTGGGCAGGTTAATTGTTATAAACTTAACTATTACATTGTACTAAGTACTATGCATGACCGCTATTACCTATTCGTTTCTGCTTATCAGATGTACTATGATACTAGTATGATAGTAGAGTGCGTGATTTCGTCGAACTGAAGACATCAAACTATAATGAACTATGAGTCCTATTAATTAACGTTATGCAAAAAACTATTTGGGATACAATTTAACGTTTTTTTTTTTTTTTAAATTCATTTCTCTTAATTTTCATAGTATTACATAAAAAAATAATGACAAAAACTATAGCAAAAGATTACATGATTAGATTGTTTGATTTGTTGTTAGATGAAATAAATCATTTTTTATTTAGACTATTTTTTTTTAATCTTATTTAATGGCTTAACAGTGTCTAGTTAATTTTTTTTTAAAGATAGATAGGAAACCAAAGTTTTTTCACAAAAAAGACACCATACTATTATTTTGTGTAGGTAAATAAAATTTTATACGTCAAATATAATCAAAATATTATTTTATCGCCACAATTGTGTATATGTAATTGTATATAATATAAGCGACAATTACTTAAACATAGATCAACAGTACATCCTATTTGCATGTAGGTACTAAAATCGATGATAATTTAGTGACTTTATAATTATGTCAATATATTTATAAATATGTATGTGTATATTATTAGTTAATAACAAATGTGACAATAACATTATTAATGTATCAATTCAGTTTATAAAAATATTTATTATTAAGGATTAGTCTTGCTGTGTCGTATGTTTGTGTTGTGAAGTTTAAAACATGTCTGAAAGTCGCCATTGCAATAGCCAATACAGATAATAATGAAAATTTAATTTATTGACGACACGTTTGGTCTAGTGGCTAGTAACTCTAGCTGTTAACCAAACGGTCGCGGGTTCGAATCCCGCTAGGGGCAAATGTTTATGTTTTAACATTTAACCTTGTACCTGAGTTATGGATGTTTTGTATTTATAATATGTATGTATTTACAAAAAAAAAAGTAATCTATGTAGTATATCAACTGTCTGGTATCCATAATACAAGCATTAGTTGTTTACTTTGGAACTAGATGGTTCTGTGTGGAATGTGTATTTATTTATTTAATTTAATAACATACTTTATCATTTTCTAGAAGTTCGACTCCGGACTCGACTCCACGGAGCGATGGTGACGGCGAACGGGATACATTCCTGAAATTATTGCATCAAAAATATATCTTAATCCGATTAAACAAGTCATACAAAAAGACTATTATTTTTTATTTTGTTTTAAAAGGTTGCTTTATTAGCGGACCACCCCCGACTTCAAACGGAATTTTTTCTGCAAATTATATATTAAAACCATCCTCGTTTAACGCTCTTTCGACTTTTTTTGTTTGTTTGTCGTGAAGTGACTTTGTTTTATACCTACTATGTAAAAAAAAAACAAAACAAAATGGCCTGATAAAATAAAAATTGTTTTGTACAATCATTAGTATCCAATTATAATAAATAGTTATTATGTAATTGGACCTAGGAAAGCTAACTATTCCAGTCAAATACAGCATACAAAACCATACCAATGACATTTAAGAGTTCATTTTTATTTGCATGTAAATGTTTCATTAGCCAAGAGTAGTCTTAACACACTCACGTTGCGGTTACAGTCATTATTTACAATATACAAAAAACTTTGCTTGTCTAAAATACATTCGTATGTTCACCAATCAAGTGTTGTATATCCATCAAAATAACAACACCACTCTTGGAATTAGTTTTTATGGTATATAAGCCCGCAAAAACAAAACGAATAAGAAAATGGCGCAAAAACCGACAGCTGAATTATTGCTCATTGTTACAAAACAGCAAAAAGTTTCGTTACGACATCTTGACACTGGCATTCACTTCACTTCGAAATTTATATTAGGTACAGTGGAACACCAGCCGGAATCGTTACCTATTCGTCATTGCGTCATTGCCTAAAGAACATTATCTATTTTATTTGCTGACATTTTTTTTTTATCTTTTAATCACCCATTAAATATTTCCAGACAATCAACACACCGAGCATCGCATGAATGTTCCTGTAAATTCAGGTTTCTAATAGTGACAGTAGGCAGGCTGACTTATTAGGATTATAGGTTATTAAGATAAGCCTTCTAGCATTCCCCAATCCCTAGCCTATGCACCGAAAAAAAAAACAGTAGGTGCATGTACTAGATATTCACTAGATTTGTTATTATATGGTGGCTTGGTTATTTATTGCATTCAGAATCATCTGTAGAAGACTTTCCCTCCTCGACATGACTGCAAACCATCTGCTTAAAGTCGACGATTGATTGCAGATTTGACAGAGGATAAAATAAAAAAAAATTGCATTCAGATGTCTGTCCAACTTATGACTAAAAAACGAGTTTTGTTCTTTGTCTTTTTTTATACACAGCAGACATTGTCCGGCCCAACGATCTCAGCTACAAATACTGAGTCTAATTGTGGATGAAACACTCTTTAAAACACTAAATTTCATCAAAATCAGTCCAGTCAATTAGGAGTTCCGTAACATACATACATATAGATGAATCACATACATACAGAAGGAGGTCCAAACAATGATACCATGATAACATAAGGGTCAGTGAATGCTTGGAGACATAAACTCTTTGTCTTTGACCTGTCTCATTTATTATAGTGAAGTTGTATTATTCAAGCACAAATTTAAATATTTTTAAATATATAATCATTGTTCTCTTAACTCCTTGGCTATATTGAATGGATCATCCGTATTATTAAACAATAGAGTTATTTTTAATAAGTTTAACTAGCAATAGATATATAATTTACTAGTGATGCGCCCTCGGCATCGCACCGAGTTTTACATTTCAAAAATCCTTTCACAGAGGTTACTTGTGTAATGAAATAAACCTATTTTCCAAATTTTAACTTTTTAGACTCGTTTTAACTGTGCGTTGATAATCAACCATGACAAACAATTGACTTAAAAAAAAAATGTTAAAAATATATTAAAATTGATACATAGGCCCTTATTTTTATAACATGGTAACAAAGAAACATGGCGTTCTATTTAAACTAATGAATTTATTTCAACCGTAGGACGTTCACTGCTGGACATAGGCCACCCCCATAATTTTCCCTTATCCGATCGTCTGTCCACCTTATAATAAAATTAATGAATTACCTTATAATAAACACCCTTCGAATTGTTTCCAATTGAGTAAACAACACCCTATACTTGTGTTTGTCTTCAAAATTAGTTCTCAACATTGTGGAAACACATTTCAACTTGACCACATACGACTTTATTAGACAGAGGTGCGTTCACATATAGGTAGATAAAAATGTGTTTATCACACACCCGATAGATAGATAAACTCGTTAATTACAGATATAAATAATATATCATATTGTATGCATATATCAATGCTACAGGAGTTATATGTTATTACAAAGTGTGCCTTCCTCAAATTTGTCTATCGAAAAAGACAAGTGATGGAAATTTTTAGAGTGAAATTACCAGTAGAAGAACCTGTCCTTATAAGTTATACTCTACTGTGAACTTTGACATATTTAAGAAGAAAAAAAAGAGTGACATGAGAGAAGAAATAGTTAGAAGTTGTTAAAAAAGAGGGAGGCCTTTGCTTTGGGGGCAATCTAGCCAAATAAATAAACTAGGTATTTTAACTGTTATTATTATTTTTTAAGGGAAACTTCTTTGTACATGATGAGAGTCAAATTTCAAGGTGTTTTCTGCATAAAATCTACCACTTACTATATTTTTGATTGGCACTGAAGTTTCCTATCTGACACTAGTACTCTGTACATGTTTTTATTTACATATTTATTTTATTCATGTACATCATCAACCTTTGAAATATGCCATATACTATGTCCCAGCCCTGGATTTTATTTATTTTTAAACTTATTGCCATTAAAACAACTTTATTCCCATTAGTTACATCAAGTAACCATTCATTCTAATGCAAATTTATAAATGAGTTTCTAATTATTATTTTTTTATCATATTTTGTACTAGAGACACAGCCCGGCTTTGCGCAATTGCAAATTATATACACAAACTTTCTTCATTTACCACTCTTCACTTTTTCTCTAGTGAAAACCGTATCCAAATCTGTTGGGTGGTTTTTTATACTAACTTTTTTAATAATATGTATAATATAAATATTTGGAAAATATTTCTTAATGGAAATACTTTATTAAGTAGTTTAATTTATTAATTTTATTGTTAATTTTAATATTTTACAAGGAAATGAATACGTCAGTTTAGTAATAAATAATATTCTATGTAAAACTGTAAACAGTTTACCTTATTGCAGATCAATGATAACAAGGTGTCTTATGAGTCAGAAGTAAATAATTTAAAAGAACTGTGAGGTGCAATAAATATGACCTTTGATATTTTAATATAGGGCATAATATTATTTGTTTTAGTTACAGTTATAACAAGACAACAAGCTTTTATTTACATTGTCCAAATAATGTGATCTTGTGACAAATTCAATTGAAGTAAGACAAGTCACTTTCTAATAAGTTTATCTTTCCATAAACGATTTTATACATACCTAATCTCTTGGATGCTGTTGTGTTGAGTGACAACACCAGAAAATGAAAGCGCTTGGCTAATACTCTGTCCGATTGCATCCTGCGATGATATTACCAAGTTCTCTGCAGATTTTCTCCTAGAAAAAGAGTAACAAAAATATTTAAATACATTATTTTAATTTGACGAGTAGTAGTGCATTGTGCACTTCATTCAGTACTAGATCACATTAACTTGTTGTGAATATAATATCATCGTTTTCACAGCATGTGTGCTGTTGTTGTTAAATGAGTAAAGCATACCAGAGATCCGAGCCCATTTCTCTGTTCTCTTCTAACACCATACCTTTTATTTATCCTACTAAGGTGGGCACTTAGTACTATCAATCCACTTGCAGTATCTATGGTAGGCATTTGTGTTAATAATAAAAGTGTCAACAGTTTCAAAGTCCCAGAACACGGGAAACATTCCCAAGACATCAAACTCACTGCACATCCTGGGACAATTTTATTAATAAAGCAATTTTAAGAATTACAATTAAAAATACTGGGAATTTGAGACACAAGACGTCCAGGTACCGAAACTCTAATGAAAATTATTAGAAAATCTTGATTTATTTTCAATATTGGAGAAAACAACTTCTAATACAACTTGTACAATCTTTGTTTCACTAGAAAACCTAATCAGGGATAAAAAAAACTTAAACAATCACTTTATTTAGTGAAGATTCTTAGTAAATACCTTGTCAGTTAAAACAGTCAACATCTAAAACAATTCATGCTAAAAATATTTATAATATTAATTATTGATCTTCCATGTAAAAGCAAATTTTATTTACACTGAAGAAACATCCTCAACAGGATATCTGATGGAATTAAATTTATAATACATCTTAATCATTTACTATTCAAATAGAATATATTTTAAATAAATCAATTTCTATGATGAGAGGTTTTTATTAAATCCATTATACAATACAATACACGTCAAAAGAAGTACATATTAACTTATGAGAATGGTTCATATCTTGTAAGACTAAACAAATCTTTAAAAAAGCCAGTTTACACAATGAAGTAATTAAAACATTTAAGTAATTAAAGGCCCGACTCGAGTAGGTACATTTTACAATTAGAAAAACATATGGAAATTATATCAATTGTCGTGTTTACAGTTCACAGAAGTTTCAATAGAATGTTGTAATTATCTAATAACTATAAATACTCACATGGAAATTGTGATGCTGCGGTTGTCCAGCTCTGGTGTAGTCATAATAGTAGTTAAGTACGTAGCACTGCTGCAACTTTAATCTTTAGTTTTTTTACTATCATCATCCAAATAAATAGGTTTAAACTTTTCTTATTGAAAGTACATGAACTAGTAATGCGACGCGTATACTTCTTTGATCAAATTGCAATGCAATTGAACAAATAATAAGTATAAATACAATAATATCTATACTCTCAGTGAAAGAAAAGTCATTTTACATTACATCTCAACTGATTGATCTCAACTCAACAACATTTCACAACATTTCTCTTCTTGCTTCTCACCTAAAGAGTATATATGTTCCTTGCTTCTCACACAGACACAGACTGATATATTTTACTCACTATTTATTTATTTTATGTATGTATGTTTGACATTGAGGTTTGACATTTTTATAGAGAATGAGTGAAAACACCACAGAAAACTATATACCCACCAGGACAACTATTGTTAAGAGCACAAACAATAAAAAATAGAAAAAAACAGATCCACTATATTCGTTCCATAATTCGGATGGAGTAATTAGACATTTCTTGGTTTGCAGGTTTTTAAAATATTGTCACTTCCGAATTGTATAAAATTGTATAAATAGTTGATTAAAAATTTAGATTCAAAAACCTTAGTTGTAACACTTGTACGTCAATTGTACCTCAATTATTTTAATAAATTTTAAGTCAACGGTTTATAATCACATTAATTTCGTTATATATTCTTAAATAACAAAAAGTTAATATTTATTGTTTCAGACCTATTTTATAATTTATTTTACACTTGTAGCGACTGCAAAGAGCGTTCGATATAGATACGCTTTAGTTGTAATATAGATACTCTTTGCGCGCGGGTTTTCAAAATAGATGAAGTTAAGTGTCACGGGTGACATACAACTATTGTCAGCTTGGTTTTTCTCATGCAATGTTCTTTTTAGTTAATAAGTATTTTTATTGTAAATAATAAATAGTCGTTCTATTAAATTGTATATAGAGTTTGGTTTTTTAGCAATAAACTACACACTGATATCCCTCTAACTAAAGTATCATGGCGATAAATGACCATAAAAATTGTAGCGTTGGTGGATATGATTATGTACTAAAAAGTTATTGACACCCTATTAGAAAGGGACACATAGCCTCTCTACTGCTTATCCTGCTCGGCTCGCTTTTAACTACGAGTAACCAGTCCAAGTTTCTATATATTTTCCATGCTAAAAACGTAGATCTGTCAAACTCAAGTTTTGACAGTGGAACCACTGTACTAATATACTAATGTCAAAATTGTCAAATCAAAGCATGTATTTATTAAATAAATAGGCATGTGTTAACCTTGTATTTGCTTATTTTAACAATTGTTTTGGAAATAAATGATGGCCGACGATGCGGCTTTTGATAAAAAGAAATCACATCGAGCTAAACATGCTGGGAGAAAAGCGGAAAAGAAGAAAAAGAAAAATCAAATTGACCAATCTAACCTAAGTGCGCGGCAGAGAAATCCTAAAGCTTTTGCTATTCAATCGGCTGTTAGGGCCGAAAGAAACTTTCGCCGTCGTGAAGATGTTATTACTAAGAAGCAGCATATACCGCAAGTGGACAAGACGCCACTCGAACCGCCACCGATTGTAGTGGCCATCGTGGGACCGCCTCGTGTCGGAAAGACCACACTCATCAATAACTTAATTAAAAGTTTCATCAAAACAAACGTTACGAGTACCAATGGCCCTATTACTATAGTTACGTCAAAGAAGCGAAGAATCACTTTGATAGAATGCAACAATGACATCAACTCGATGATAGACATAGCAAAGTGTGCAGATCTAGTATTGTTATTGTGTGACGCGAGTTTCGGCTTTGAAATGGAGGTGTTTGAGTTTCTAAACATTTGTCAAGTTCACGGGATGCCTAAGATAATGGGTGTTCTGACTCATCTGGATGTGATTAAAAATGCTAAAACCTTGAAATCAACAAAGAAGACCCTGAAACATCGTTTCTGGACCGAAGTCTATTCTGGTGCCAAGCTGTTCTACCTGTCGGGCATTGTCCACGGAGAGTATTTGAGGAATGAAATTAAAAACCTTGCTCGATTCATATCTGTGATGAAATTTAGACCTTTAAGTTGGAGGATGACTCACTCGTACATTTTGGCGGACAGGTTGGAAGATATCACCAACCAAGAAGCGATACGAAAAGACCCTAAAGTAAACAGAGACGTGGTGCTCTATGGATATGTTAGGGGCGTTCCTCTGATGAAAGACTCTATGATGCATATAGCAGGTCAGATATTAAATATAACTTACATTTCTGTATCATCATCATCATTGTCAGCCTGTATGTCTTTTGTACATTTCCATATGTTGGAAACAAATTATTCTAAGTCACATTTAGCACCGCCCGGCCGATGTATATACCCGACACGACTATATATAGCAATTTGTTCAATGTTCATCTATTCTACTGCCCGTCTATATTTATAGCAACCCTAACAAGTTGGACTTGTAACATATAATCAAAAACCTTTTTTTTCTTTGCTAGAACTTACAAGAGTATAGCAGTAAATAGAGCCTAAAATACTTATTCCAATGGCAACATAAAGGGATATTTCTAACATACAAGCGGTCTGTGTCAAAATTTCATTTTAACTTGAATGTTCATTAATCAATATCTAGCATAGTTCTAGCTTCTATATCCCTTTCATAAGATAACAAAGACAATTTCATCGGGTGATTTCCATCACTATTTTGATCCCTTTACAGCAGGGTTCCCCAAACTATTTTGGACAAGTGACCCCTTTTCAACAATGAACTGTTACCTCAGACCCCCATGGTCAAATTACCTACTTTTAAGACCAACCCCCTTATTCATAATGGTCCGCTAACTTAAAGCAGCTATCTATCTTAGTCTATCTTTAGTTTTTTCCTATTGGTACAAAATACCTAGGTACTAAGGTGCCAATTAGAAAACTTTGCACTTGGTTAAGTGAGTGAAGTTGATTTCATTTTCTCGTCAAAATTTAACAAAATAAAAAGACAATCCAATTCAGTAAATATCAAATTTAATTTATAATTATTACAAATTAATACATAAAGCATCTTAAGTTGGTAGGAAATTATATTTTAAAAACTATTAATTCGCAAAGAGAAAATAAAACATTCAGTGCGATGGATGAACCTGGTGACTATCTACCAATCTAGCTACATCCGGTTCAATATTAGTGAGTTGCAGCCTTAAATCTCCACGTTCGTTGATTTTCAAACGGTTTCTTTGTTTTGTCAAAATGTTTGTTACCACACTGAAGCTTTTTTCAACTAGATATGATGATGGAAAAGCGATAAGGTATTTTTCAGCAATGTTCCACAATGTAGGATACTGTGTTTCAATTTTGCGTTGCAACCAGAACTTCTGATAGCCTTGGTTGAACTTTTGCTTAAGCTCTTCGTCTGTGCTGATGGTAATCAACTCTTCTTGCATTATCACATTGGCTTCTTCTATGGCTGTGGTGTTATACGGATTTATTATCCATTGAGGAATTTGTAAATTTAAAAGATCATCAAACCTCTCCGTAAAATCCTTGTGTAATGCGTCCAAGTGAGTAACATATAATAAAATGTCATCATCTTGAAGCATTTTTGGTAATTTTGACAAATGCGGAAACTGCGAATATTCTTTTCTGCCTAAATTTTGTTTATAAAGAACTAGTTTACCCACGAAGGCCGATATTATTGATTTTGTTTTAATCAAGTTAAGATCATCACCCTGTAGTTGCAAATTAACTTTGTTGAACATTCCAAAGATATCAGTCAAGTAATAAATATCTGTTTTACAATTGTTCAGATTTTCTTTCAAATTCGGATCTTTTTCTTGTAAAAACTCCAACACAGATTCAAAAAGGGCTGAAAATCTTTCTAAGCAAGAGCCTCTTGATAGCCAGCGAACTTCAGTGTGCAGAAGTAACCGAGTAAAGACTTCGTCGTTTTCGTCACATAGTTGAGCAAATAACCGAGAGTTCAAAGAATTGCTTCGAATCTTGTTGATAGCATTTATTACATATTGTAAAGACTTATGCAATCTAGGACTCAGCTTTTTTGCTGCTAAATGCTGCCTGTGAATCACACAGTGAATAACCAGTACATCAGGCAGTTGTCGCTTTAAGTGAGCTATAAAGCCACGATGACGACCAACCATAGACGGTGCACCATCAGTCGCAACAGAAACAATATTCTTCCATGGAATAGCTTTATCAGTAAAAAAATGTTCCACGGCCTGAAAAATCGATTCTCCTCTAGTATCAGTCTCTAAATATGCAGCAAAAATCAGTTCTTGGCACATATTTTCATCTTTGATAAATCGAACATATCCTAACAATAGAGCTTCATTGCCGGGTAATGTAGACTCGTCCAACTGGAGAGAGAATCTGCGGGTCTGTAAGAACTTGCATAAAATGTTTTCCACATCGCGTCCCATCTCATCTATGCGTCTCTGAACGGTGTTGTTGCTCAAAGGTATTCTCTTTAAAATATCATGTGCGGGTTTGTGCAATACATTGTTAAGGACCTCCGCAATGGCTGGTAAGATAAGCTGCTCTCCAATTGTATGGGGTTTCCCCGACTTCGCTATTAGTAAAGATATATTATAGGACGCTCGTAAACCATCATTGTCTCGAATAGATGATGACGCAAACATCGATCCTATGGATGGCCTTTTGTCTAGTTTTTCTTTCAGTGCTTGAAAATATGACAAGGGCTTACTTTTTTTGTTAGCATGTACTCTTGATAAGTGGTCATCCATTTTTGAAGGCTTCATGGCATCGTTACTAAATACTTTTTCACATATGAGACACATCGGGAAGTGTTGATTTGATGGAGATGCAATAAATCCGAACTTCAAGTAGTCCAAACTGTATTGTCTGCATTTTTTTTTCGTGTCCGCCATCATAAAACTTTCAGTAATTCTGCAAACAAAAAAATAAGGAACCTAAATAAAAAACAATAATAAACTGTTAAATTTGCACACTATCTTATTTTTATCACACTCAGTTAATGGATTCTTGTTAAGTATTACTGACTTACTCTTTGATAAACTTTGATACCTATATTGGGAAGTAACTACAGTAGGTAATTAGGTATAGAAACTTCGTATTAGGTAATTAGGTAGAATAAGAACGAAAACCAAAGACTTAAGTGTTAGTAATTTTTACAAATACAATTATACATACCTATTTAAAATATGTTGTATGTTGTGTTTAACACTTTTTCAGTCACTTTACTTCACTTAATTTAGCTTTGTAATAAGTTTGTAATCTCTTGAAATAAA
Organism: Synanthedon andrenaeformis; assembly: GCA_936446665.2. Taxonomy (NCBI): domain Eukaryota; kingdom Metazoa; phylum Arthropoda; class Insecta; order Lepidoptera; family Sesiidae; genus Synanthedon; species Synanthedon andrenaeformis. The sequence continues at coordinate 482,360 of OW387786.2, read as the reverse complement.
TGAGTACTTAGCTATATGAGTTTTTATCGTTCAAGCTCCAACGAATTTCAAAACGCAAATGAACTTTCAACCTAAATGCAAGCTCGTTAAATAGTAAAATATCAGGAACATGTTTGGACTTGATCATGAATTCGTTCGTCTTAATTCGCGTAAAGCCGCTATCACACTATTCAATTTGAACGATTCCAATTTAGGAAATCGGAAGGTGTGATCGCAGTTAGAACAGATTGGATTCAATTAAGAGTTTATCCATTTTCAACTCTATATCTTCGATTTAGAAATCAATTTAGCGTAGTGTGATCACGAGCTCACTACTTAGATTCCTAAATAGGAATCGTTCAAATTGAATAGTGTGATAAGCACTTTATCGTCAAATAGAGAGCAAGTCAAAACGCCGCTGAAAGACGTACGCTCCAACTCAATCTTGCACAAACTTGTCCACATAGACTTGCCGAGTTTTTCATCTTGTACGAACTTGAAACTTTACATTCCTGGAACATTATTTCCTACAAAAATATTAATTATTCTTAGTACACGTAACACAACATAAACAATACAGTAACTACCTACTTACCTATCTTGAAAGTTTTAAATAAGAACTTGTGTTAATATAATAGGGGTCGATTTTTAGACCTCGTCGACCCCCAAAATCACTTTTCGTTTATGTCGACCCCTAGGAAACCGACTTTGGGAATCCCTGCTTTACAGCATAAAAAATTAGTTCACAGTCTGATCTTTTCCAATTGATCAATGACATGATAAGACAATACAAAAGTGGCATTAGGTATATTTTCGTGTGTATTATCTAAAGTTCTAAAAACTATATGGGAGCTACTATTTCACAGACATACATGTCAAACTTATAACACCCCAATTTTGCTTTGGGCATTGCACAATAACCAAATCAATTTTTTGCAGAAATAATAAAAATAAATTAATATAAATTAATTGAAATGTTCATTTTCAATCATTTATTTTTATTAAAATTTAAATTATAAAAAATTAATTATAGGGGAAGTTTCTAATGGGGAACAAAACCTCACCACTCATCTGCTCATAGTCAGAGGGACTAATTGCACAATACACTAAAAAAAATGTATTTCATAGAATGTTTTTTTATTTTTTAGGTGTTGGAGATATGAAAATACATGAGCTTTCATTTTTACCAGATCCATGTCCACTGCCAAGTAGCGAAAAGAAGCGTCATCTGATGGAAAGAGAAAGACAAATATATGCTCCTTTTTCGGGTGTTGGTGGCATCGTGTATGATAAGGATGCTGTGTATATTGAACTTAAGGGCTCTCATTCGCATAAGCGGGATGATGAAGAGATCAACGAAAAGAAAGCTCTTCTAAAAAATGTGGTTGAATCAACTGAAACTGTTGATGAACAAATGCAAGAGTCAGGGTTAAAACTCTTTAGTGGTGGTGCTGTGATATACCCAAACATGTTAAAAGATGATGAATATCTTCAACAGAATAATGTTAGGACCCAATCAGAGGAATCTGCGAATGAATCGGACATTGAGGACGATAATGACAGTGGTATTGATGAAAAAAATACATGTGACAAAGTTACTAAGGTACCATGGGATAATGAACCGCATTCTTACGACGAAGACAAAAGTAATAGTGAGGTATCAGATGTGTCATCAGACAGTGAGGCAGATGAAAAAGACTTCAGTATGAAATGGAAAGAAATGTTAGGTGACAAGGCAACAGATGCTTATTTTCAAAGACAAAAAACTTCTAAAAATGTAATGAAACTTGTTTATGAAGACTTTGAAATAGGAAATAAAATTAAGAATAAGAAAGAGGAGTCAGATAATGAGGAATTAGATGAAAATGAAGAAATGGATGATTTGTTAACAACCGTTACACACAAACAGAAAAAGAAACATGACATGAAGGAACAATTGGACCAAGATGAATGTTCATTGTTTTACTCTTCACAGGAGCCAGCTTTTAGAGATTGGACAGTGATGGCTAATAAAAAGCTACTTATTAATTATTTCGTTACTGGCAAAAGGAAGCCAGACGAAGATGCATCAGAACTGTTACAATTAGATGATGCAAGTGACGGCAATGATGAGGAAATGTTTGGTGACTTTGAAGATCTAGAAACTGGGGAAAAACATGTTGCTGAAGATAATGCTAATAATGAAATTAAGACGGGAACCAAAAGAAAAGCTGAACCTACAAAAGCGGAAATACTTGATAAGAAACTTAAATTAAAAGCAAAATTCGATTCAGAATATGATAACCCAGATGATCATCGGATTAAAGGTGACCACTCTTATTATGAAGGTTTAAAAGCTGAAGCACTGAAACAAAGCGAATTAAATAAATCTGTTTTCGAAAATCTTGACAATGGACTGAGAATTGAAGTGGAAGGGTTTAGACCTGGATTATATGTAAGAATGCAGTTCAAAGATATGCCATCTGAGTTTGTTACTAATTTTGATTCAAGCTACCCAATACTCATTGGTGCCTTAAATATGGCTGAACAGAATATAGGCTTTGTTTCTTGCAAAGTAAAGAAGCATAGGTGGTATAAGAAAATCTTAAAAACAAATGATCCACTTATTATATCACTGGGATGGCGGCGTTTTCAAACAATACCAATTTATTCAAAAATAGAGGATGACTTGAAATGTAGATACCTCAAGTACACACCAGAGCACGTCACTTGTAACATGCACTTCTATGGACCAGTAACACCTCAAAACACTGGCTTCTTAGCTTTACAAACGGTCAACAATAATTTAAATGAAATAAAACATCTTGGATTTAGAATAGCAGCAACGGGCAGTGTAAATGAAATTAATAAATCAACGCAAATAATGAAAAAGTTAAAACTTGTTGGTACTCCTCAAAAAATCTACAAGAAAACCGCATTTATTAAAGACATGTTCACCAGTTCCCTGGAAGTGGGGAAATTTTTAGGTGCCAGGATAAAAACTGTTTCGGGGATTAGAGGTCAAATAAAGAAGGCATTGAAAAAACCGGAAGGTGGGTTTCGAGCTACATTTGAGGATAAAATTCTAATGAGTGACATTGTGTTTTGTAAAACTTGGTTTAAAGTTGATGTTACTAAATTTTATGCACCTGTAGTAAATCTGCTGTTGCCAATTGGAGCTAAAAATGCTTGGCAGGGTATGAAGACTAAAGGTCAACTCAAGCGAGAAAAAAATATTCAAGCTGAAGCTAGTGTGGATTCAATGTACATAACTATAAATAGAGAGCCCAAAGTCTTCAAACCTCTAATGATACCTAAGGAGTTACAAAAAGGTCTGCCGTACAGATTTAAACCTAAAAGCCAAACGCTGACAATTGAAAATTCAATGAAGGATCAATTAAAAAATAGAGTAGCCGTAATTAAATCCCCTCACGAACAAAAGGTGTCAAATGTAATGAAAATGTTGCGGACAAATTACCAAAAGAAAAAAAGTATTGAAAAAGAAGCAACAGCAGAGAGATTGAGAAAACATAAAAAGCAACAAGATGAGATCGAATGGCGAAAACTCAAACGGCAGAAGGAATTGAAGAAAAAAATCTGTAGACACCTCAGCAAAATGGGAAATAAGAAGAAGCAAATGTAACAGTTGGTTTATTTGTTTTTAAACTTAATTCGTGTATTTGTTAAATATTTGTATAAATACAAAATCATTTAGTTAAATAATATGTTTTTGTTCATTTTATCTATAGGGAGATATAAAACAGGTCAGTGTATTTAGTACAATCTTGACACTTGTCTTGGTCGCCTTTATATTTGATCGCTCTACTAGATTAAATAATTTTGTATGTACAACTAGGTATTTTTTTTTTAATGTGAACATCAGCAAGTTTGTCTACTTTCTTTGGGTTGTACTATCGCTAATCTTGCTTTAATATAAACTTTCACAAATATTTTAAGATATTATCTAAGTACACCAGACCATTAGGTTAGAAGGCGGTGGCAGTAACCACCCCCTCACAGTAGACCTTCGTGAAATAACAGTAGGTATTGTGTGCCGTTATTTCGGTGAGAAGGGAATCCCACTATGGTCGGCAGGATTGCAGCACCTAGGGCGTTACTTAATAGGCGTTATAGGCTATTATAGCCACCTATCATCAAGTTGCATAGTGAGCCTTACTGCCGACCAAAACTTCTAACATGCATCAAAAAGTCAATGTGACTGATCGCGTTTGGTAGTATCTAAGCAGTAGGACTCTGTTTACTAGAGTCTTCAATAAATACCTACCTACTTACTGTAAATGCTAATTAGTAACCACGAAAAGTAGTTCTCGGAATAGAAGTATGTCTGCGCCATTACCAGCACTCGCCTTTTAGGTCCGGGCTGCACTCAAATCGGGGCGAGTTCACCAGGATCTAACTGAATCCCCCAGGGGATCCTTATAATATTAAATACATACCTATATCTTATATTTAAGTGGTTTATTTATATGAAAGTCGAGGGTTAGTTTATAATTTCAATATATTTTAAATTAGTATGTACTTAAGTTTTTAATTCCTGCTGCTTTTTATTATTATTTAATTACGTCATTAATGAGTAAACCCATGTAATTAGAATGAATAAATTATCATCGTGTAATATGTATTTTAAAAAAAGAAATACTTTTCATCACTAAATGACGATATATCAAAACGATCTTTAGGGAGTCTTACAGCTTTACTTGATGAGCAAGCAGGGGATCCTAAAAGTAGTGAACTGCAGCATATACGTATGTCGATCCTCTGAGGGGATCCTGGTGAACACCCCTCAAATCGAAATCCATCACTTTTTGAGGAGAACTGCATTTGTATAATTACACTGTAATTATAAGTGTAAAGTTGAAACCATTCTATGTATTTACGTAGTTTGGTACATATACCTTACACAGCCGTTTTTTGAAATAACTTAATTTTTTGAACCTGATATTTAAGAATCTAGAAATTGGGTAAGTATTACTTACTTTACACTTAAATCAAAATTCAGGATATTATTATGTAGGAAATAAAACCAGGAAATATATTATTAAAAATGTTTTTATTTACTTACCAGTCAGTCATGTTAGTATTAAATACTTATTGGCAATATTTTCAGTAAAATAATTATTAGCCAAGTAAAAGAGTCCGGTAACGAGCGTCGCAGTCATTTCTCTGAGGAACATGTGCAAAGTATGGAGGGTTGTGGTAAAACCATGGTGGTCTAAGGGATGGGAATTGGAGTAGTCAGTCCACTTGATCTCTGTAATGATGACCTCAAGACCTCAGTGTATGGTTACAGACTGATGAGAGGAATCCACTTTTTTATTCCTTCGAACTTCGTCCTACAAGGCTCTCCGTACTATGTGTTCTGCTCACAAACACTTCGACTTATTCCTGATTCTATCATACACAATTGATTGATAACTTTATCTGACAGATGAATAATAGCCAAGTTGATGAATAGCGAATGTGGTAAAAGGCGAATTAGACGAATGGCGTCAAATCCGACATTAATTTGCTTGCTCTTCTAAAAACAGAATGCAATTAATTAACAAATTATAGAAATAGATAGGATACCACTGAAAACACTTCCATCGAACTATCTGGCTACTGCAAAGTCTTAACTGTAGAATATTGTATGCATTCAGACTTATATAGATGTATTTCCAGATAGAACAACAATAAGATGGAAGTACTTCAGCAATGTTTAATTATTCTTGTAAATTCACAGTAAATGAGAGGAGCACCTACTCTTTAAAAAGCCAAACATCTCAACAGGGCCATCATGTTTTAGGGCTTAACCCTTTAACCACCAGAGTCGGATTTATCCGACAATTATTTTCGTGTTGATTTCGCCAGATAGAAATTACCTCTACTTGTACAATTTTTTTTAAACCATTGCATTGCTTTAAAAAAAAGTGAGTCAAGCTAGGGGCACGACAATCAATTCCTACAAAACCAAGCGGTTAAAGGATTAACTGGGAAATCATAATACTCACCCAACTTACCAATCCACCCCATCCCAAAGGAAAACCCAATAAAAACACAACAAAATACTCGGACACTGTGTCAAGATTTATTGAAAAATCCATCATACACAGCAGTCGGCGAGGTTAGGTCTTAAGTCTAGTGTATTTTAAACCTATTTCTCGTCCTCCTTGAAGACCATGGTGCTGTGGCACTTGCCGCAGTAGTGGCGGTCTTCCATGACGGCCATGAAGACTCCAGCCCCGCACTGCTCACCAGTACACTCACGTCGCAGACGGTGAATCTTACCGTTCTCGTCCACCTGCAATGAATGTCATATTGCTTGTTCAAAAACTAAGTTATCCAAAAATAACTAAATATTAGTTCCTTAATATGTTAAAGATAATTAATATTCCTAAAAAAATTATGCATGAAGATAATGTCATAAATAAAGAATGATTGGCTAGAAGTTTCTTAAATCTGTTTGCCTTGTGGCTTCCATTACCCACAAAGGCAAACCCTGATTGGCCATCCACTCACAAAATAGTTATTATAATAGAATTAATGATAGTCTTCACATATAAAAAATACATAATGTCTTATATTCACATTGCAACAGTGTAATATTTTAACAAGTCATTCTATTCTAACATACTTTTTTTTTCATTTAAAACATTATTTATGGAAACCTTGAACGTTTCAGAGAGACCCTTATAAATACAGCCTATAGTTTAAATGTCGAAAAAATCCACTCAAGAGACAAGTCCTAATTATCAAAACATGAAGAAATGAAGGTGTACCTTGTAGAACCTGAGCACGGCCAGTTTGACCTTCTTCTTCTTGTGCTTGATCTTCTTGGGTGTGGAGTAATTCTTCTTCTTGCGCTTCTTGGCACCACCGCGCAGGCGCAGCACCAGGTGCAAGGTGGACTCCTTCTGAATGTTATAGTCCGAGAGAGTGCGACCATCTTCAAGTTGCTTGCCAGCAAAGATCAACCTAAAACGTTTAGAATTTTATACAGAATGAGTTACATATTTCAATGAAAGTAGACATCTAAACTTATATTAAACTCGTCATATTACATATAAGGCATAAGAGATCCATATTTGTCAGAAATATTTATAGCATATATATAAATTATATTAACAAATATCATTGCATTTAATTTTAATACATACTTATTCTAAATTACTTTTTATTGTAAATTATAATTAAATTTTTACTAAACCAATAATTTTCATAAGAATTTAAAATCACATTACGTTCAAGTAAACAATGTGGCAATTCTTATTTTTCTTCTGTTAATTCTGTTTGTCTCATATTAAGAGATATAATAAACAAAAATAATAAGTATGTAAATAGAATTTACCTCTGCTGATCTGGGGGAATTCCCTCTTTATCTTGAATCTTAGCCTTCACATTTTCGATGGTATCCGAAGGCTCTACCTCGAGGGTAATAGTCTTACCCGTGAGGGTTTTCACGAATATCTGCATGTTGTTTTACCTTTAACAAGGAATTGGCCAATTAGAAAACAAAACAAAAAATTTCACCATTCAATTTAAGATTGTATAAATTAAAGATGCCACTATAAAAATTATTTAGTAGCACTCAGTCTGTGGCTAGTACCACCCCCTTTACAGAAGACCACCATGTGTTTCATTTTAGCGAGTTAGCAAGGAATGCCATATGGTTCATTTCCCTGTGCCCTCTGAATTCCTATTCTTGAAGTCAGCAGAACCTGTTGTAAGTGACAGTAGCCACCAATCATCAGCCTGCTTGCTGTTTACCTACATTAAAAAACATAAATAGTTCTGTAATAAAGTTTTGTTTTATAAATACTTCTAGATACCCGCTAAAAATTTTTTTTTGGCTTATATTATACTTTACAACAAACCAAATAAATATGACTAGTAATCTTTCAAACTCTATTGAATTATAAATGAAAAGTATGAAATGAGTTTTGATACTTTCTGCAAATAAAACAAAAGAAGACATATTACAGATTTATTGATAAATGAAACCATTACAACAATTGAACTTAAGTTAAACCAAAAGCACAGCATTGATACATCCATCGTTCTCTGGATTATTGGTCACTTGGGCGTATTTACCCCAGACCACTTTCCCCGCCTGGGTCACGAGACCAAGTTCAGAAATGTTTACTTCAATCACTGTTCCCTTGGTTATAACACCTAGACTTGTATACATTTGTGAACTAGGATTTTTCTTCACACCTATAATGGGTAAACAGAATGTCGCTTTCAACTCTGGATGTGTTACGTGGGCCTTCTTGAACCGTAATGCCATAGGCCTGATGAAACGTTCAAACTTCGGTGGCTTCCTAGTGAAATTCTCTCCAACAAATGTCACCTTTGTTACCATCCGTTTCCAAGCTTTCCTCTTCGTTTTACCACTTTTCAACACTTTGAAAACTTCTGCATCTGCCTGGGCCCTTACTTTAGGTATAGGTACATCCCATTTGCCAGCTTTCTCTTTCCTTTTTTGTTTTATCATGTTGGAGAGTACTTTAGCTCGCGACTGTACATCTCGGTCCAGTAAATAAACTGGCACCGCACCCTCGGCCACCTTTTCAGTGTTCTGTTTCACATTTCGTTCCTCGTGAGCCTTGATCTTCTTTTTCATTTGAATCTTTTCATTGCGGCGCTCCTTATTATAAATTTTCGCTTTGATACCGCGCAATTTGCGGGCCTTTTCGGCCCGTTTATGAGGCTCACGCGCCTCGCGTTTACGCTTTCTCTCCTCATAATCAAGCCTTCTGCCGTAAAGCTTTTGATGGCGCTCAATGTATTCGTTCTGCGGCATAGTGGTTGCTCTTTCGGCAACTACAACAAAATTAAGGTTATGACTTCGTCAATCGTTGTATATTTGTAATTTATTTGAATCCAAACTCCTTGTTAACAATTTGTCGTGGTAGTGCACATAACCTCTTCGATTGTCAAAAAACGAACGACGCGAAAATAAATCGAAAGCGTTAGATATTTTTCACCGATATTTCAATTATTATGAAATCTACCGTTTCCATGAGTCCTTTATTTAAGGTGTAATAAGTATCTAATTTTTTAAGTTTTTCCGTTCTCCTCCACGTGTTTTTAAAGTTGTACGCTTAAATAGTCAATCAAAAATCAAATAACCACTGAAATTAGTAATGGTTGGATAAACTAGTAATTACAGAAAGATTGATTGAGTTAATCACGCCACAAAAATATTTTTTTAAATAAAATAGATGAACTAACCTTATGCCGTCACCATGCCACAAGGAAAAAGAAAAACAGAAAATGGCCGACCGAGCGACTGACGGAATGAATAGCAATTGAGCAGTGTTGCCGCTTGGTTGATTCATTGATTGAAGTTGGATGGAGACACAGTCTACTATTAGGTAGCTATCTCAAATAATCCTCAAATAGCTCTCCAAAATTAGTATACATACATTTTTAAAAGTCTTTATTTGAGGCTTGAGAGGAAGTGAGGAAGCTATTTAGTATGTCATTGTAGGGATAAAAAATAAAAATATGTAGGGTACAAGTAGGGATTATATTATACTGCGGTTTCCGCTTAAAGAATAGTTGTTAACATAGATCAACAATTTTTCAGTTTGCTTATATTTAATAATAATGAATTTTCCTATATTTTTAGTATATATATAGGTACAGTAAAGTGTTTTTTTAATACTTTTAGTTTTAGGAAAAAATGTCTCGGGATCTGCTACCTACTTTTGATTTTTATTTAAATTTTGCATTTTTTATGTTGCTATTTTTACAACTGACACTGGTAAAATCTTCTGAGGGAACCAAAATATTTGTAAAGAAGGAAGTATAGTTATTTTAGTAGGTATGTCATTTTATTAAAAAAAAGTGTTACTTAAAAATATGTTAAAAAAATATGATACAATATTTTCGCGAAAAGCAAAATAAAAATAAATACAAAAAAGCTTTGGTCCATTTTAATTAAGGTAAAAGGAGTATAGAATTATTTACTCTTGTGAAAAAATTCTCCATATCACATGAGTTTTTGTCATCATTTAACCGCTAATATATTTTGTAGTCCATGTATTAGAATTAGTCTAACGGTCGTCTGACTATGGCAACCCTGAAAATGAATTGCCTACTTCAGCCACATAACAAGCTACTGTCAAAATGTCAAATGTCAATCAATTATAAGAAATACAAGAAATGACACACGAATAGGCACTAACTTGTCTGAACTTGTTGTTTCTGTTTAATTCATTCTATTTTTAAGTTAGTATAAAATAATACAATACCTTTAAAATTCAGTAGTATTCAGTCGAACATTCAAGATATTTATTAACTTGGTTAACTCGAAATACGTAGATACGTTCAGTGCCAAGTGAATTAACACAGGAGGTTTTTTTTAACAGAAGCTTCTTATTATATTCTAGTCTGAAATTCTACAATGGCTCAAGCTAACCTTTCAACGAAAATATACGCAGGTATGTTTAAACAATTTAACTTTTCTTTTGAGTTTGAATAGATAGTGGATTTGTTATAATAATATTAAAACGAACGCGTTTTATTTGAATTTTGTACCTACTGTAACGTCCTTGGTAGGTACATACTTAAACATATAACTCATCTCTATACCTAAATTGAGAAGTTTTTTTTATAGTTCATAATTAATAAAATGACTAAATGATATAAAAAGTGTCATTTTTGGGACTATATCGATACAAGAAAGTAATTAATTTGATAATACCTACCGTATTATCATTCGTTTATTTTTAGCAGTCTTCATATCTTGTACTACAATGTGAACACCATAGTACGAATTAAATATTGTTTATATTCATAGGACTGTCCTAAGTTACCGAAATAATGCTCTAATATGTCATTAGCCAGACCAACCCACTATTATAACTATTAATGTAATGCTCAAACGTATTTATGCAGTCCAGACCAGTATTTGACCTTGTCAGATATTGAACTCAGTATCCTTAGTTGTGGGGCTAACAAATTACTAAACCACCTAAGTGAAAGGCTAATCAGAGTTATCTAGTCTGTTATGTTTAGTGTACTATAAAAGAATTACATTAATACTTAGTTATAACATTTAAAAATGTAGTCTTTATATGTATTTAAAATTTCAGATCAATGTTTGTCACAAAAGGATATAAAAACTTATAACAAACCTAATACATACAAAGAGCTATAGCAAAATATTTTTTAACCTAATTCTGTACTTGTCATTTATTTTCATCTGTTTTTTTTTCTTAAAAGAACATAAAAAAACATTTTGTCATGTATAACTTTTATTACATGCACACTATCATCAACCATTGAACAATATATCAGAACATATACAGTGAAAATTGGTTATAGCAACCTCTAAGGGACCACAAAAATTAGTAATAAAAATACCATTTTTGTGGTTGCCGTATCCAGTCTGTCGTTATATATCTGGTTTCTGTATTATACATTCATATAATGTGTAAGTTAGTAAAATAAAATTTTATTCTTCCCATTAATGGGATGGTTTGGACATGTTAGCTTTGTTCTTATGAGAAATTCATTAGACTTCTTAAGAAAAATCTTTTGATTTTTACATAGCTACAATATATATTAATATGCCATACTATAATATATATTATAGCAAGCTACCACACACGGAGATCATGCTGTATTGTATATTTTGCCTTCATTTTTGATGGTTGTAATATGTCTTGCTATACTATAATAATATGCAATAATATAAATTACGGTATATGTTGGTGACATCATAGAAATATATATTATAGCTGCATTTGTGGTCACTCCAATATTTGTGTATCGTAATATGGCAACCTATAATTTATATTAATATATATTATAGCTACGGGTGTGACGGGCTTTACACCAATTTAAGTTAAAAATGTCTTTCTTAATGTGGATTATGTATTTGAATTGTTTAATAAATGCATTAAAACAATGCATAATTTGATATCCCATGGGGACTGCTGGTCAAGAGCAAACCCATCTCTAATAAAAAAAAATCCCAATTAAATTGAGTATATATTCAATTTCTTATGAACTTTTTATTGGGTTGTAACAATTTCAGATACTAATATAATAGCAGGACCAAGTAGAAGAAGTTCCACCGAAAGCCACCTCAGCATACAAGACAGAGAAACAGGTAATTTTTCTTTCTTTTATTATTATCAAATGTGTTGGTGTGTGAATTTGTATTGGTGCATTTTTTTTGTAGATTTTCATGTAGGTATTTGCTTCTTTTTAATTTGAAAGAAGCAAATACCTACATTTTATTTTTATGGTAGTTAAGTAGTGTAATAAATATAATGTATACAATATAATTATAATAATTTGATCAGTCAAAAACAAACTGTATGTGATTAAACAAGACAAAGTTCATTGAAATTAATTAAACAATAATAAACAGGTTTAAACTTGCTTCGTGTTCAACAAGCCAATCAGTTTCTAAAACAGACAAATTACTTTCTCCTACACCAACATGACTGTACATATTGTTTTAGTGTATCTATGTATCTATTTATATTGTAGCTTATAATGCAGAGTTTATGCATTATTTTGTAGGTATATGTATGTATTTAGGATTTATTAAATTAAGACATGCAGTGTTTGGTATTTTGTTTATAAAAGATACGAAAAAATATAATTCATACACACTTTCAAAGTGCAGTGTCGAAAAGGTAGTACAAATAATATTTACTTTCTAGTTTAATTAAACGCTAAGTGAATATATTTAAAATAATATTAAATAGTGTAAGTACAGTCAAGTCGTTATTTTTTAAATTAGTTTTTTTATGTATGATATAAAATAAATATCCCACTCCACACGTCGCGGACAAAGACGGGTGAAGCATTATAATATGTATGTGGTTTTGAAGGTAAAATAAATGCCCAAAATATTATATTATATTTTAAATAGTGGATACAAATTTACTACAATATAATATGTAGTAGGTATATATGTATTTAATATTTTATTATAATTTTAATGCGACACATTTTTTATTATTATCGTAATATACCTATGTTTATAGATTTATATATACTTAATATGTTATATTTATAAATAAAATAAAATTTATTTTTAGTTAATAAAATACTACAATTATTATTTAGAGTACACACATTATATTCATAATAATGAATGGAATAAAAGAGGTGTGTGTCATAGGAATTTGTTGTAGAAATTCCTGTGAAACCGGTTCTCTGAGTGGCGAGTGGCGAGTGGCGAGTGGTGGGTGGGTTATTCTACTGTGTGGTGTGTTTCCTTGCCTTATATTGTGTCTCTATACTCCATGTAATTGAATCTCCCTCGTTTATTAACGACTTTTATAAATATATTGTAATTAAATTTTATACATTATTGTAATTATTGTAAATTATTAAAATAATGTACAATAATTACATTATTTTAAATTACTTTATTGTAATTTTCGTAGATTTTCTTATTTTCTTTAAAAAAAAATAGGCCTATTATTTAAGAGAATTTTTAAAATGAAGTGGTTTTTAAGTTTATCTATTACAAACATACGAAAAATCAAACATTTCTTTTTTAAAATATGTACTAAATTGCAATTTGGAATTACATTATGATTAAAATTAAAAAAAACCGTCAATGTTTTGACACTGGTTCATTGTGTTTTAAGTATTTACATAATAATTACTTAAAAATATTTTTAACTTTAAGCACAGTGACATGGATGGTGGGTCATGTTTCTAATGAAATATTTACCTAGTACATGATATGGTTGAGGAAACATTATTAAATCAAAGAAAACAATGTATAAGTAATTGAAAACGTATTTTTCATTTCATTCTGTATACCTACGCATCTGTACAAACTACAATCCAATAGGTAAAAGTTTAGAATCAGCAACCTTTTATATGATATGTATATTTTTTGAGACCAAACCAAAATAATAATATGAAAAAAATATCATTTCGATAAATATTATAAATATATAATCAATTCCTTTCATATCACATATTATCTTATTTATATATGTACTTATGTTTTTATCTTATATAGGTTAATACTTGCATGCCAACATAGTTACAGTTCATACACCAAAGTACATTATTTTGTTATACTTACAAGATAAGATTGTTATTATTTTTTTGGCATTTTTTTAAACATACAAGTATACCTACTATACATATCGTCCTTTCAAATAAAGTAGCGATTTCCCAGAAATGGTGATGCAGTCGTTTGGCATCCACTTAACAGGTGTTTTTGCCAGTGGGAAATTTTGTTTGTCTTGTATCGAGCCATTCACCCACGTTGCAACGCTCATTACGTAGTCAAACATAACAGCGACATGTCGAGACTTGCTCGCGGTCCTAACAATCATAACGAGGAATGGTATGTACTCAACTTTGGCTTCGTGTCCGACTGACTGACGAAGCAACTAATAATAAACTCAGATAGATAAATATATTATTATACTAGCTGGTGCCCATTTAAAAAAATATAACACTTGAGAAAATATATGAAATTTTTTTTTCCATCTTTATGGTGGTTTCTTAATTATGCCAGGCGTGGAATTTTTATTTTTGGTGATCCCTCGGGAATAGTACTTTTTTTTTCTACGTGAAAACGGTTGCCACCTACCATCAAGTGGCCCGTCAGTCTGTCTACGACTTTAAAATAGAAATATTAAAAAAAAAAAAATTGCTAACTTAGCGATGCGTGGATCCCACTCAAGTTTGCTCTCCAATGATCGACTTTGTGTCGTCTACATAAGCAAAAAGAGACACCATCCTGCTGCTGAATCACATTTCCCAAAAAAGTGCGAAAAACAATAAATTGAAAGTGCAGTCATGGCATTAATCATAAGTTAAAAATAGAAATATGTACTCTTATTCAGCGCGTGACGATTTGGTTTGCAAAGTAATGGAGGCAACTTTACTTATACTTAAATAATAACATTTTGTCTGTGCTATTCTGCAATACAAGGTTTTGGTATCATCATTAGACCCATATTCATACATTTATCTCTCTTTAGATAACATGAAGAAGAACGAATTTTTATTTGCAATTTATGAATTAAGTTTTACTTACTAAGACAAAACTATTTTTGAATCTATTAAAATAAATAATTTTAATCATTTTTTTTTGAGTAGGTATAACATTACAATTATTACAAAATAGCATGTTTAATCTTTAATCTAAATTTCTTAAATCATTGTTATTCATGTATACATTGTATAACAAACTATTTTCCCTTGTGGAGTTTGATTCATTCATTCCCCAAGATTAGTTTTCATCCGAAAAGCTGTGTAAAAAGCTTAAAAGGTCTTTCTTTTTTATTACTTCCATTTATTTCGGACAAATTTTATGTATATATTATGGCTTATTCCAAAAACTTTTTTGTAGCAGTTAACAATTTCAGTAATAAAGCATCTTCATATTCATACTTACCACAGTGACATTAAAAAATATTTAAATTACTAATCGAATAAAGATATTATTTGTATATCGTTAATATATTTTTAAGACAAATTTAAAACTTACATTAACAACTTTAATATATAATCCAAGTATTGATATGCCATAAATTTATACATATACCTGACAAGTGGGAAGGCCTATGTCTATGTGTTAGTAGATGAAAAGTAAGAACCCATGAATCTAGTTCGGTGATCTCGTATTAACGAAAATCGAATGTTGTCAGATATAATTGCAACATAGCCCGGTGGGAGCTCGGTCATGGTGCACTCGGATTGTTCACTGAAAACTGCCACATCAAGTCTCAAAGAAAAACCCAACGGCATTCGCAATAGATTACCAAAAATCGTTTATCTTAAGATCCCATATTGAAAATGTCGGAGAGAACTCAGAGAACACCTTATTAGCGTAAATCTTGAATCATCTTTGAAACGTCCATAATAAATCTCATGGAGGCTATTATTTTAAAAATGACGAAGAGAATGAGTCTTATCAGGATCGTCATCATCTTGGCTTTTTCTTTTTCAAAACCCGGGTAAATTTAAATTTATAATGATCAAATAACTATTTTGATTTAATAGATCCGTGATTGTAAACATTTTGAATATTATGTTCATTTCTACTATAAATAATAATAAAAAATAAAGTGTTCCCTTAGGTCTTTCCTTAGTCAATAGACTTAGTGCTTATTAATGTTTGTTTATACTAAGTTTTGTGCTACAATGTAAAATGAATCTAAACGAATTTTATGTTTAATTAATTATTTGATGTTTATTATAAAGTAACTAATAATTTTGTAGTGGCAAGCACACTGCGTTTCGCAGTTATAAATTAGACAGCCCATCAAGAAATAACAGCATGTGTGCTGTTGTGTTTCGGTGAGTGAGTCGGATATACCAAAGTGCACTTCCCCATCCCCTCCTAATTATTTATCCGAGTCACCTATTATAGAGTGGACCGTCAGCTCGCCTGCCAAATTTTACATAAAAAAATAATTAAATATCAATAACTTCAAAATTTTCATTTTTTAGTACAAAATTCATTTAGATTCCATTCCACATTACATACACCAATAACCATTATTTCACAATACCCACTAAATGTAGTCTTAACCTTGATTTCTTATAAAAATTAATTATATTTGATTATTTTAATTAAATAAGAGGATAAATTAGCATTGATAAAAATTTCATTATCACGATTTCCCGATTCTCAGCAATGGCCAAGTTTGTAAAAAAATCTTACAATGGGTACATTTTCGCTTATTATTTATTATCGTGGATGCGTTTTATGTTTTGTAAAATATTTTGGTAATTGATTTAAGTGTTCGATGGCAATCATAACTGCAATGATACAATACAATGAGATAAAATGCGAATAAAATGTGACATTTTATGTAATAAATGTATTTAAATAAATATGCCGCTTTACAATGCCGCTTGTCGATTTATGCAACAGTATATATAGTGTTCTGTGGATCAAACACAGAAAAGGCTATGTGCACAGATCACTATTATACAATACTCGAAGACACAGAGCATAGTGTGTTGTGCGAGTTTCACTCGATCAAACGCATCGAACGCGTAAACGTAAATTTGTATAGGAATGAAGCAAGCGCTACACGTTAGCCACTAGGTGGCGCTGCTTCATTCCCATACTTTGCGTTTACAAGTTCTATGCGTTTGATCGAGCGAAACTCGCACCACACACATTCTTAGCAAAGTGCGTTCATGAAGACAAATCAATAAGTGAAAAGAATTTTTCCATTTTTAATGAGGCTTCTTTTTAGGCGGGGTAATTTAGTAAGAAAACGAGATTTTTTGATAGGATTTTTTTGACCTGTACATTTTATGGACCCTTTTCTAACACTTGATTTGCTATATTTTTTAATTTCTCAGAAATCATTGAACAATGTAGTAATAATAATATACAAATTATAATAGCAAATAGCACACATAGGATATCATGAGTTATAATAACGCTTTACATTTAAGATTTTCTTTTATATATTTTTTATAAGTGTGTGAAAACTGATTTTCGGTTTCATATTAGTTTTTCATTTATTTAATCGATATGTTCCCATTATGTCGAGTCCCGGTAATCTTTATTCTGAAAAAAAAAAAGATTAAAGTCAAATTTGGTATCAATAGAGGTTAACAGAACTCTTCCTATTGTCGTTTTTTGAATTATAATATAACATATTGATTTAATAACGTATTACTGGCATATCGAATTTCTTTTCTTTTCTTTTCTTTTGGAGCGCTTTTATTATCTTGTGGGAAATATTTATTTTTAGAGATCATTTTCGATTTATTTTTCTCGTATGAGGAGATTTCTTCCTTTTTATTCCCCATAATTACAACACGTCCCTAACAAACGTTTTTAATAAACAAATATTTTAAACCTGACCTGTAGAATAGCAAATATGGAACCATTGGACAGGCAGAGCCTAGTGTGGGGGACAGAAACTAGTTATTATTCTGAAATAAATTTCTTTATTGTTTTTATGTCATTTTGTATTGTAGAATGAAGTACAAAATAGTAGTTAATAGTTAGTTGGTTTGTCCATGTGTGTTATTTTAATAATAGTCGCTTATTAAATTTTAATTATTATGCATGCAATTTTAATCAATACACGATTGTGTGACTTAGTTTGTAATTAGCTGTTTATAATTTATGACACTATGTTGTAATGTTATGATTGGCGTTTAAAAAAAAACTATATCAATGGAAAAAAAATACTGAAACATGACAAGTGAACCAAAAAAAAATAAAAAAAATAGAGCAAACACAGAACAAACAGAGGGAGAAACGAAAAAAAAAAGAGAAAAAAAGAGTACATAATAGGAAAATGAAAAAAAAATTAGAAAAAAGATATGAAAAAAATTAGAAAAAAGAGTCAGATAACGGTGTGATGGTAGATAAATGTTTGTTGATGGTAAGGTGTGTGTTGTAGATGTGGTTCGCGACACCAGCGACACAGATTGGACCAGTGACAGTGACGTTGAGTACGAGCCGATCGACTCCGAGTGTAATACATTGGAAGAGGAAACCTCGGAGCAGAGCGATGTAAGTAATAATAGTAGTAATGCAATTTATTAACTCAACACACCAATATACAGTCAATTTTAACATAATTGTCACATACAAGCAATGGTTGCAACTGTGCAAGAGCCCGGTGCCCGTGGTTGGTATTGAAAAATACCTCAGGTTATATTACTTCCACAGCTAAATATTATTTGCTAGTCTGCCTGGCACATCCCATTCCATGTAAGAGTTATGGCCTATAATGTAGCAGACATGAAGAAGTGTCCATTTTTTTTTTGTTATGGATCAATTATAACAATTTAATTAAAATGAAAGAAAAATGTGAAAGAATTATTAAAATATCTCTAGAAATGAATGAATGCAAGAATAATTTCGTTACACGCGTGTGACGACACTTGACCAAGACGAACTAATAAGTGGTTTGTGCGATCTCGGATAACTAGGTCAAATAACTGAAATAAAATCTATTTATTGATTGATTAAAAAAAAAACTTGATCTATATTTGAATTCCATTACATTAAAGATAACATGAACATGAAACTTCTCCATTGCTCGTTATATCTTGGTTATATTTAAATATTGTGACTTAGAGAGATGGGAAGGTCCCACTTGTTTCTTCCTCACAACACGTGAAGATGAAGGCAAGAAATGAAACTTTTCAGAGCAACATAATAGTGACGGAAGTGCTCGAAGTGCCGATCGACGACGACGGACTCCTGGGACTGGCTGACGCCGAGCAGACGGACTCTGACCCCGCGGACGCTGAGCTGACTCCGCACGACTACTGGCAGTGCGTCCAGTGCCACGCCACCAACAACAATCCCCTCTACAGATACTGTGAAAAGTGTTTTAAGGTAAATAAACACTGATCGATTGCATTGTTTATATTTCACCCATTCATTCTATTATGATGTAGCCATCTTTCAAGAGAAGGAGAGAACACCTTGTGGCGTCATAAGAAATCACAAACAGGCTATTATTTTAAAGATGACAAAAATAATTCGTTTCTTCTCAGCATAATTTAAATTTTATAATGACGATCGTAAGAGTTTTTAGGAGAAATCTCCGACGAGGCGTCCAGAAGAAGTAAGTTGTTCCACTTAGAAATTGGCTCAATAGGAAATGTGACGTTTTAAATTTATAAGTTGAGCAAATTCTAGTGGATGCAGTCTGAGTCTTTGTTGAATTGAGAAAATATTTTAATAAATTTCTTTCCCTTCCTAGAAACAAGGAGCTTGAATAAATGAATAAAATTAATTATTCCAAACTAGTTGGATTTATACTTTTCGCCTATATCAATGTTAAATGTCAGTTGTGAAAATCACAATCTAGCCTTTGCAACCTGGTTTCTTAAACAGAAAGTAACCCAATTTAGGATTGCAACTTGCAACCAAGACTCCAAAGTGCAACTTCTGGCTGCACTGTGTTGAGAAATCATGATGATTACATACTTGTTCCATTTTGTGAAAGACAGAGCTGATCTCTTGGACCATATTCTACCACGATTTTGTGTCCATATGGTTAGTGTTGGAACTCCATTACGGAACAACACGACAATCAGTGTGAGTTTTGGCTGGTCTAAGCAACACTAGTGGCAAAGCGATATAGTTGTTTGAAATTTCGTACTGTGTTTTACCAAAACTTAGAAATTGACTCATGTCTACCATGCCTTCGCCTGAGAAGGGTACAAACCTGGCTAAAAACCTACCTTACCAGTTTAGCCAAGCCCAAATCAGGTTCATTTGCATGAACTATACTAGTGACATTGCTGGACAAATGCGCCAAAATATTATAGAAATACATATGTACTTAGCATCAGAAGAAAATTAAGCCACTAACAAGAAAGTTGGGGAGTCAATGAGTTAAATTTTATATCCTGGATGAATTCATATTTCCATCTTGATAATGTGGAGCATACTTGGTGCTTCTTTTTGGACTTCTCTACTGCGGATTTTTAATATTATGAGCACTTTAGTAATATTACTAACAGATAATATTATGTAATAACGACAGTTATTAGGAAACACAAAGAGATTATGATGACTATTCAAATCAATTGTCTGGTATTCAAAGTAAGCACTATTATAGACTTGTATTATGGATACAAGTCTGGGACTCGGAGCTAAATACTGCACACCCAGGCCAGAGTAGACTTTGAAAAGTCCATTTACAAAGTTGTCTGTGCCAAAAATCGAACCCGGGGCTCCAGAATCTGAGTGCTATAAGGCAATCACCTTAACTGCTCGACCAATGGGCACGTCAAAGGAATAATTTTAGTGATTTTAAACCATTGCTTTTGGTGCTGCAAAGGAAAAAAATAAAAGCATTGATACCACTAATTTTGAATCCCGACAGGACTGATTTTAATTTGATATTATGTTCCTTATAATAAAAAGTTTTTCATGGTGTCTATGGTGGGTGCAATCGGGGTAAAAAAAGGTTCATCACCTTAAAGTCGACATTTGCTTGCACCAGGGCAATTATCAGTCATGCCAAAATTTCATTTCAAACTTCAGTCAGTTGTCTGCTTAGTGCTTTAGTTTCAAATGGTACTAAGAGTCTACGACTTTGATAAAGGAATGAATTTGAAAACTGACGAACGTTTTCGTACTCCGACTTTACATATCCCAACCTGTTTACTTACTAATTAATAAAACTAGAACTAATTGTAAATTCTTTTAACCCAGTCAATGAAGATAATTTGATTTAAATTATCTTCTTGGAATCTTAAAATCTTCCCTGTGAACTCCAAAAACGGCTCAACCGATTTTGATTCGTTTTTCACCTGTAAAAAGACCAATAAACGAGGAAGGTGTGTGTGTATATAATTCGCAGAAATTTTTGCACCACCAGTGCTAAGTCATACCAGTCGTACTGCGACTAATAATTTATATAATTACTAAAACTGAAGTTGAAATTTAAATAAACTACTTCTATAGTTCTTTAATTATATTATTATTTGCCAATTTTCGTTCAACTCTTTGATTCTAGTCTAGTCTAGCGACTGATGGCAAATTAATAATAACAAGAAAAAAAAAATTATATTATATTTCATTACAGTCAATTATTTATTATTAAATGTCTGAGGCCTATGTCCAGCAGTGGACGTTCTGCAGCCGATGAAATAATTTCTAAATTTTAGAATTAATTTTTAAACCTTTTACCTTTCAAAGACAAACCTTTCAATGTATAGTTAGAAATCGTAACTTATTTTCTGACACTGGAGTTATCTTATTAAGATTTTCTGTGTCCGATGAAGAAAAATCTTAAATACGAGTTCATTTTACTAATTAGAGAATTTTTGGATTAAATATAACTAAACGAAGTGTAAGAAATTTTAATTGACATAGTTTCATTTTATAAGTTGTATAATTTTTTTCATCATGATTGGAATGTATAATATTTAAGTCGATATTTATGTAAATGTATAACAGGAACACTGATTGGAAAAGATCAATTGGTTGAAAAATGTCATTAATAAAATCTAATAAAAAAATCTTAAATTATTTATTTAAATTATCTAAAAGCTAAACTAAACACCACAATTAAACTGGAGCAAAATGTAAATTAAATTGTTTTTTTTTTTTAAATATTCAATATAAAAACCAAAATACAAAAAAACTGCAAAACACTGTAAAACTATTCACTTAAAACATATACTATTAAATATACTATTACATTTAAAAAAATGTACTATTACATTAAAAAAATATACTATTAAGTACATTAAAAAAAATGTAAAAAATACAAAAAAAAAATTTAATATACTAAAAAAATGACAAATAAGTTTTTAATCTAACTAATATTTTTATTGAATCATAAATGAGAACATGTTAGTTTAACTAATATTAAATTTGGTGATTTTTAATTCCACTAACTAATGGTTTCTGTAACTAATAGTAAATGTGTCTGTAATTATATTCTAGGAGCGTAAAAGCTTGTTCCCGCCGAGACCGAAGCGAAAGAGAAAATGTAATAAGATGAAACGTGATGAAAGTAACGAAACCCCTTCAGGGTCTTCCGCTGCGACCGCTATTTTGGGTTCCGCTGCGACCGCTAGTTTTGGTTCCGATGCGACCGCTAGTGTGGGTTCCGCTGCGACTGCTAGTTTTGGTTCCGATGCGACCGCTAGTGTGGGTTCCGCTGCGATCGATAGTTTGGGTTTTAGTGAGGAGATAAAAGTAGTTTGTTCGCAAACCAGCTGTGGGACCTCAGACTCTGGGTTTAGGGATATGGATACGGATTTAGGGACTGAAAACGCAAGGAAACGTCGCGCCAGCTCTCTAGATCGCGACTTGAAGCGTATGAAGAAAGATAGCGAGATGGGCAGTAGCGAAACGGAAATTGAAGATGACGTAAAACTTTTAGTGAAATCCGCCAGCTTTCCGCTTATGACTAGGCAAACTGATTCGATAGCTAAAACTGCCGTCATCAATTCGCTACAGGAGAAGATAGATTCTAACGATAATATGTGTATAATGTGTTACAATGAGCCGAAGACGGGCGTTTTCACACACGGTAGGATAGCTCACATATGTTGCTGCTATAAGTGCGCGATAAAAGTCTGGGCGACCGCTAAAAGGTGTCCAATTTGTAATTGTAGAGTGAATAACGTCTTGAAAGCTGTAGTTATGTAAGTAGGGGTTTTTTTTTTCAAATTCTATTACAATTAGCCGAAGACAGGTGTATTCACACGCGGTAGGATAGCTCATCATATATGTTGCTCCTATAAGTGGACAATAAAAGTCTGCGCAACCGCTAAAAGGTGTCCAATTTGTAATTGTAAAGTGAAAACGTTTTAAAAGCTGTTATGTAAGTAGGGTAGTTTTTTTTTCTCAAATTCTATTGAAATAACTATGGGATAAGAACAAAATTCTAAATTTTGATCCGTCAAATAGTCAATTTGATTGCCAAAAAAAAGTTAAAACGGCCATAGTGTAAATGTTTAAGGTGTACATAATGTTATATTGATTCATGTTAATGTATAGTTCTCTTCGTTCCTGAAAGCTCCGTTTAGGGCCCACCGATTTTCTTTTCTGATGTCATTCATATTGAAGAAATGAGTAGTAGCGTTTTTTTCTTTTTAATTTAGGTATTTAGGGTACTTAGATAAATCAGGTAATATGTTTACGTTCTCAAGAAAATGTAACTTTCTTAAAGGCGTAAAAAAAATTCTGGGATCATTTGGTTTTTACTTAGTGTCTAAAATAAAATAATTATTTATTATAATATTTTTTTTGGAAAATAATTTCTACAAAGGTTACAAATTAACCCGAAATTTATCGTGTTTATTTCTACAATACACAATACAGTACCTATTCACTAAATTGAAAAGAAAATAGTTTATTTTTTTATCTTTATAAAATGTTATTTTTAATTTGTGTTTATTTTATTTTTATAACATATTTTGTTATTTTATAAAATATATTTTATAAAATAACAAAACAGCCTTGAATTAGTCCCTATTTTGATCTGTATAAAGTGGAGTCATTTTAATAGGTAACATTTGAAGTCTGTCAGTTTTATCTTCATAGTGAGGTGTTGCCAGCAACATCCCACCTAAATTCTACCTAACATCAATGATTTTTCTATTTAGTTATTTTTTGTATTTTTATAGTTAGTTAAAAGAATAATAAATATAATTATGTTTTATTATAATCACAACGTGGTTATTAATTTATGGTGATATTTCTTCACAAGTAATCATTCTACTTATTAGCTTTCGATTTTTAGAGTAACATGCCTAGTGTTTAAAAAGAAAAAGGGTTAACTGACACAACATTGTAACGACGTTCAGTTCTTTAGATCAGAAATTGTTTATTATGTTTAGAATTGTTTATTAGTAAAAGCAAATCGTAAAATTACTCGTATCGGTCATTATTACAGTTAACCCTTTTTCTTTTTAAACACTAGGGATGTTACTCTAAAAATCGAAAGCTGATAAGTAGAATCGAATGCAATGATTACTTGTGAAGAAATATCACCATAAATTAATAACCACGTTGTGATTATAATGAAACATAATTGAGTATATTTATTATTCTTTTAACTAACTATAAAAATACAAAAAATAACTAAATAGAAAAATCATTGATGTTAGGTAGAATTTAGGTGGGATGTTGCTGGCAACACCTTACTATGAAGATAAAACTGACAGACGTCAAATGTTACCTATTAAAATGACTCCAGATAATGGCCATTATACTTAAAGAAGAAGAAGACTCCAATTTAACAACATTCATTGTTGATTCTAAGAATAAATGTTCCCATTATCTTTATTGTCATGTAAACATATTACCTGATTTATGCGTAAAAAATATAAAATATTAGCTGATATTAGTAACGTATGAGTCTGAGGTTCAAATAGATTCCTGTCGAGACCACCTTAATTCGTTGATATTAATTTAAATTATTATTGTGTATACTTGTTAAGGTAGTTAAAATGAAGATTTTATTTCAAATTTATATCGTTAAAGCCTTATAATTTAGGGGGAAAAAATACTAATGTAAGCAGTAAGTAGGTTTAGATTAAAACGAGTATTAAATTTGCAATGATTAAAAAAATATATTAAAAATATATATTTTATATAAACATTAACGTCACCACCTGTAAATATAAGACTTAAAAAAAAAAGAATAATAAATATTTTTTTCACAGCAAATCTGTTTTTTTATTATACCATTGTAACAAAGTACGTACAGTCAGAGCCAAATTATTTTAAGATTTTTTTTAGGATTTTTTTAAGTATTTTGCAAATATTGTATGTTAGAAACTTTAAAGTTACGTGTTGATTTGGGATTGACTTTGCGTACGTCTATTTTTGTATGAACCTCTATATTATATAGGCCCAAAAATGATTGAATTATCTTAATTATATACGTAGGAATATGATTATATATACTCGTATATACGTTCATATAAATTTTGTGTTTTCGATGTTTTTCAAATGATGGATAAAAATTAATCGCGTGGCCGATACAAGAAACAACAGTTTAATATAACCACAGAAAACATAATAGTTAAAATGTTATATTATTTGGCAACAGTAACCACCCCCTTACAGAAGACCACCGTGAAATAACAGCAGCATGTGTGCTGTTCTGTTGTGTTTTAGTAAGGGATGCCAGAGCTTATTTTTCCTATGCAATTATCCTATGGTCATTTGGTCCTATGTCATTTTATCCTATGGTCACTTGGTCCTATGTCAATTTATCCTTTTGTCACTTGGTCCTATGTCAATTTATCCTTTGGTCACTTGGCCCTATGTCAGTTTATCCTATGGTCACTTGGTCCTATGTCAATTTATCCTTTTGTCACTTGGTCCTATGTCAATTTATCCTTTGGTCACTTGGCCCTATGTCAGTTTATCCTATGGTCACTTGGTCCTATGTCAATTTATTCTTTGGTCACTTGGTCCTATGTCAATTTATCCTATGGTCACTTGGTCCTATGTCAATTTATCCTATAATCGGCAGCGCAGTTGCAGTACTTGTGGCGACTGGCGTCTTGAGTTATAGGCGACAATAGCCGCCTATCTGTCTATTCCCATTAGTGGACCGTCAGCCTGTCTGTTGAATTTAACACAAAAAAATATAATATACTTAAATGTTGTTCATTATATTTTATTATATGAAGAATTATAAATTCTTAATCTAGTTTCGAGAAAAAGTAATATTTGGTTAAAGAAAACAATTATTTCATTGCAATATTCGGCTTACGCTAACAAATCATTTAGATAAAAAGCAAATTTTAATATATTTTTTATTATTTCGTTCATTGGCAACGACACTACCAAGTCTATTCTTAATTTAAAAATCGTTAAGTAACACAATATTGTTTTAAAAAATGCAAGATAATTTGATTTTTAAATTTACTTTTGGGGTTTGATAACAGTTAACGTTTGGGATACCATTGCAAAACAAACCGCCTAAACATGTTACTTAAAGATTTTTAAATAATCCTTTCAATAGGTATATGCACGTTATTATTAAAGGAAAAAAGAAAATTTGCGGACGGTAATTATTTGGGTTTTTTTTTAAATTAATTTATCTTTTAATTAAGATTAATAAAAATATTTGGAGTATTCCCATTTGTACTACTATTTTGTTCTATTAGTAGTAGAACATTTTTTTATTTGTTCTCGGGTTCACTTGATGGTAAGTACCGTCATCATTTAACACAAGCAACAGCATAGGTCTTGCAAGTGTTTTTTTTTAATTTTTTTATTAGGGATGGGTTTGCTCTTGGCCAGCAACCAACTGTGTAGCAAGGATGAGGCCTATGATGGAGCGAGCTCACCCAGAAGATGCCTATTTACTCGAATTTTGAAAAGATTGCTGCCGATCCTAGTGGTATAAAGGTGGATTACGAAATTGGTGACACCGAAACAAAACAGCACACACCTTTTATTTTACGGTTACTGCCGCCGGTTAAAAAAATAACGCCGGACATCTTTATTGTTGTAATATTTTTGACAGGCATTGTATTTTTCTTTTCCTTGAACAGTATACTTTTTTCTTAAGGAGAGGAACCTACCTACCTACTAAGTCACCTTTTCTGTATCCCTGGCTATGTGTATGCAACAATTTCACGACTTTCGGTTGAGTAGTTAAGGCGTGAAAAGGGAAGAGACTTAGTTACTTTCACATTTAATATAGTAATATAATATTAAAATTACTAGCATTAGAGTATTTATTTATTGTTAGTATGATATTAGTATAATCAGAATATTTTCTTTAAATTATAGTTGACTAAATCCAATAATCAGGTGTATGTAAACAAGTGCTAGAAACCTGTTTTCTATCAGCTATTCCTGTTCTTTGATGAATCAATTGAGTTTTCTGCATTGCATCACATTTGAGATTCCAAGATAGTTTTTTTTACTCATTTGCAGACAATCTTATTACTCTCTCGTCTATATATTATAAAGAGAGATTTGGTTTGGTTTGTATTTTTGTTTGTAATGAGTAAACTTAAAAACTACTGGACTGATTTTAAAAATTCTTTCACCTATAATCAGCGAGCAACATGGCCTGTGACATGGCTAAGTATTTTTTTAATATAATTACGCTTACTAAGTCACGTGCATAAGCTAATGTTATCATAAGGCTGTTTAGACTTAGCGCATAGGCGCACTAAGTTCTGTTGTGCAACTTCATTATGTAGGAAATAAAATACATGTTTAAACTAACTTAATTATGGTTATGCTACGTACGCACGAACAGTAAACAAAGGTGGTATAGTACTTTAAACAAAGCTACATGCATGGCGCGATCGGACTCGCCGGTTGTATGATGAATCATATGCAATGAACAATATAAAATAATAATATAACACATCGCACCCCCGACCGATATCCTCTTGAATTCCGCCCCCGCGGACCGCCCGCACACCTCCGTCACCGACCGATTTGGATTCTGTTCTGGCCACAGTCGTTTATTGACGTCCGTGTATACTGCACGTCCGCAACTTTTTAACCAGAAAAACTTGTAAGTAATCAATCACATTATTCTACACACTAGATAATATAGTACACTATACAATATAGCGTTTATGATACAGGGATTAAAATATATTTAATTAAACATCTGTCACTGTCACAAGACACTGTTGTCGCTCCCCCGGGAACCGGCGATCGAAGTTTTGTAAATCGTGCACTGGATACAAGGATTTATTGATCAAAAAATGCTTCACAGTTTCGAACATGAGACGAGGAATGTTTAATTAATGCGTTTTTAATTCTTGTAGTCGTGTGTTATGTTAGTTATTAGTTATAATAATAACGGAATTATTGTTGAGGCGTTCGTTAGTCGGGCGGAGCGTTGCATGACTTCATACACCGATTGACTTTTTAAAAACATCTGCTTTTGTTTTGCGTTTTATGTCAACGTTCGCTTCGATTTTACACGGCTTCAATTTTCTTTATACGTTTAACACTATCCAGATTTTTTAATAATTTACCCCCTATATATGTGTTTAATAATATAATTATGAAGATTTATAAAATCGTTTGTCCTATAAATCAACATACAGCCAAAAGTACTAAAGTCTAGAAAGCTGAAATTTAGCAAGTACTTCAGTTTATTTTACAACGTATTTTGAAAATTTAGTTCATATAAAATTCCCAAAATAACTTTCGCGACATTATTACCGACAGAATGATATTTTAATTGAATGTCACATTAATGACAGATTGGTTTATTGTAAGGGTGCGTCAACTTTTGATAGGGGAGAGCTGGAGACAAAGAATGAATCATTTTTGGAATGTGTTTAAAAATAATATTTCTTGTTAAATGTCTGCTTAACTTTTTTTTAACGCAAAATTTGTCCAAAAAAAGAAGTAAAATGGGTATGTACCGTTTTGTTACGGTTCGTTTGATATGATGAGCTATGAATTTATGCTAATAAATGCAATTATTTCGGTTCGCTAATGAACGTTTGGTGTCGGTGTCGTTCAACATAAATTAGGTTTTTTTTTTAAATAAAAGCTACTGATTATTTATATGTCTAGACATTTGTTAACGATCTTATTGATAAATAAATGTTTATAAAAAGAAATAATTTCGATGATCCTTCGCGAAGGACACGTTACAGCGCCACTCGATGTCCTTGAGTTCAGTGCTAATGACCTAAGTTTGTATCACATGGGGTTCCTCTAAAAATAGAAAACCAACTGACTCACAAGTCACAACATTCACGTCGTCGACACCAGTTACCGTTCGATAGTTTTGAATAATAAGTAAACTTTATTATTTTAAAATGAAATTTTGTTACTTGGTGAAATATGTTGGTCACTTCCATGAGCACACAATAAGTAATTTTATTGTTAAATGTTAAGTTTTATTGTTATTTTATTTTAAGCACATTTATTATAAATTTAATTTAAAGTTAATAAGCTTTATAACCAGCCCATTAGTCTAATAACATGATAAATGACATTTTTAAAAATAATAGTAGGCTTACTAAGTTTTTCATTTAGATTATATTATATATATAGATTTAGTGTTTAGTACCTACAAATGCCTATGCATCTAGGCATAAGGCTTACAGATAAAAAAAGCATTAAGTACCTACATAATTTCTAAATACCATAAAAATGTTTAGAATTGTTTTTTTCCTCCTATTAGCTAATTAGGTAGCTTACTTGTCTCTAAAACTTATCGTGTCATCAATGATTGCTTAAGAATGTTTAAAGTTAACTTAAATACATTTTACGCTTAAGTATATAAGTAAGGTATTACGTAAGATCGTTAAAAATGTTATATTGCACATAAATCACCGGGTACAAAAGAGTCGAGAACTGGTTTTGGATCTGATAAATCCATCGCTGACTTTCGCCAGCGCTTTCACACATCACATTTTTTTTGTATTCTGCAATCATCCACAAAATATAAAATTAATATTAATACAATATCTGGTAATTAAATAAACACACGTCAATAGTTCTTTTTTTACTCCCTCTAACCGTGAAAGAGTAGTGGACAGGAGGGCTGAAATATTTTAATATTCAAAGGCCGCGACGATTTATTTTTAACGCCCGACGCAAAAGAGGGGTGTTATAAGTTTAACCTGTGTAGCTGTCTGTCTGTGGCATCATAGTCTCAGATTACTCCAACTAACTAGTTGTCATAGCTCCAAAACGGATGGCCCGAGTTTGAACAGATTTTTTTTGTTTCAAAGCTGACGTGATCGAAATGGTTCTTAGGTATAACATGGTATAACTTAGGAAGGTCTCTTCAACCGTTTGAAGATCATCAGCTCATTTCCTACTTCACGAAGGGATTTCACTACTTTTAACTCACAATTTTTTAATTATAGCTTATGTATATTGTGTACTGTAATATTTAAAACAATAATAATACATATTTATTACATTTGATGCGATGTTCGGTAATGAAACTCAGACAGGACATGGGTCCTTGTATTAGTAGGGGACAGACATACGTCTGTGTTTAAGTGAGTAAAAGAGACAAGTGAATTTCCTGAATACGCGAATCGATTGCCTGGAAATCAGCCCTCACCCTACAATGCCTAGACTGTTTGCTAAAAAAGTAGGTAATATATTTTCATGACAAATAATTTAATAAAACCTATTTGAGATTTATTTATGTTTAAACTTCTCTCAGTTTAGGTATAGTTAGGTTGAGTAATTTTAATATCTTTATATATAATACATATTTCCGTATGTTTGTGTCCACATAACTCGAAAAGTAGTTGATCAATTTATTTGAAAATTTTACACAACGTTGCATTTTAAGAGAAGAATGTTTATATATATATATATATATATATATATATATATATATATATATATATATATATATATATAACTTTTATAATATTAAACTTAGCCACAGCGAAGCGTGGCCAGGTTCAGATAGTGTCTTAAAATTTTACAAGTTTTAAGCCCTCTTAAAATCCATTCTGATAATGAATTTTAATGAGATGGTTTATTACATTTCAAATTTAGATTTAAGTTTTTAATTAATTTGGTGCATAATGAAAAAAAAAAGATGTTACTAGCACCCAGCCGTGCAATTTTTTCCACTTGAAAATGTCTTAATTGCCGAGATGCTAGTCTGTTATAATGCCGTTCGACTTGACGCTCCATAAAATCTGAGAATCTTTTTGATATTGCCTACATTCTAGTTGGCCGCGGTCGATGACATTGACATTGCGCGGAGCCTAATCCAGCATACGTTCCAAATTTGAATTTAACTATTCAAGTGGACGATTGAAAATTTGAATTTCGAATTTTCATGTTTTAAAAAAACTAACTTCTAATTTTCTTTAATGACAACACAAGGTATAGATTTTTTCACAAAGCATGTACGGTGACATTTGATTTCATCCACCATAATCCAACGCTAGACGTCTCTTCTCTAGCTCTAGTCGTGATAACGCA
Source organism: Synanthedon andrenaeformis (assembly GCA_936446665.2). NCBI lineage: Eukaryota > Metazoa > Arthropoda > Insecta > Lepidoptera > Sesiidae > Synanthedon > Synanthedon andrenaeformis. The sequence goes on along the minus strand of OW387786.2, from coordinate 451,021 downwards.
GTGATAACATACTCTTTGGCTCTAGTAACTTCAAATACCAACGTACCAATGTCTTTAGCTGCTAAATAAATAAATAAATAAATAAATAAATAAATAAATAAATAAACATAATCGGTTCACTAACAAATTAGAAAAAAGTATCAGAAGATTTGGATTCACATACCTACCTATTAATATAATTGCCTAATATAAATTTATTTATCAAACCTATGAATAACGTAAGAAACTATTATTCCTACTGATATTTTTTTTCTTCAAATGACACGGAATCACGTTTAATCCGCAACGAAATGATATCACTGCACAGGAAATGCTTACCGTACCTACCTACTCGTAGCTTGATTTTTCCTTTTGTATCATACAGACAATACAGTAATTCTATGACATAAAAGTAATAATAATAATAATAGACAAACAATTAAATGTGATTTCAATTGGATTTATATATAGAGAATAATCGAAGTAGGTAGTAACTTCTTTACGAAGCGTTTATAGTGATTGAGTCAGAATGGCCGCGTTCTTCACAATGGCGTCCGTTATACGTAGCAAAGACAATGCATGCTCCGCATTATTTATTATTATGTACATATATGTATATGTATTGTCTGTTGTAGCCAATAGCCATGTATAAGTTAATTTGAATCACAACGTCGCGCTTTGAACACCTTTCGAATTATTGATGTACGTATAGCCCGAGAAGTCCAGGGACTAAGGAATGTAAATTTTTTAGTAATAGCTAGGCTAAATTTATACTATACTAGCTACACGCTCCTGGCTTCGCCCGGGTTCAAAATAAAAGTTCAAAATAAACTTTTAAGTTGGACCAAATTACACATAGTTACGAAGTTTTATCAAAATCGGTTCAGTAGACTAGTAGTTTAGGAGTTCATCGCCGACAAACAACGTGACACGTAATTTTTATATATCTACTAGTGGCCCGCTCCCGGCTTCGCCCGAGGTGCAATTTATATATCCTATCTTTTAAGTTGGACCAAATTACACATAGTTACAAAGTTTTATCAAAATCGGTTCAGTAGTTTAGGAGTTCACCGGCGACAAACAACATGACGTGACACATAGATACTATATTATTATAAAGAGGAAATATTTGATATTTGTTTATTTGTTTGTTTGTTTGCATTGAAAAGGCTCCGAAACTACTAGACCGATTTGAAAAATTCTTTCACTGTTGGGAAGCATGTCACTCGCGTGCAACAGCCAGTACTTTATAATATTATTCCCTGTCATAAAGTCAGTCAGCATGTTTTGGGCTGCTACATAGATCACTTCAATGTCAGTGTCCTGTTTTCTGTGTTATTAAATAAAATGAAATAAAGTAAATTTTTGGCCTGCCTGTTAGCCAATTTATGACATGATGAACACCTTCGCCACCTTTCGTTTAAAATTCGTCTGTAAGCTAGGTTAGCTATTTTGACATTGACATTCTGCTTATCTGGCAGGCTAACTATATCAACGTAGTCATTTATTTATGTAAAATTCGTCAGACATGCTGATGGTCTACCACAGGGTCCACTCGGTAGGCTGATGGTAGACGGCTACCGTTTATTTTCCAGAGAATTTGTTTCGAAAGATTTGTAATGTATTTTATACTATTATATTTTTTTTTTATTAGAAAATGGAAGTTTTGTGCCCGTTATAAAATATAATTTTGGGCGCTAACATGACTTGTTAAACCTTAAGGTTTAACCACTGGTTTTAACTTAATTAAGTACCATGCTTGATTACCGTAGCCGTTAGACTTGCCAGTAACATGGTAATAACACAACCGTTCGATCTAGTAACAAGGTATTATGGACTTTCAGCTTCTTTAGACATTCTAGAAATGTAGACTTAAATTATATTTTAAGATTTTTATTTGATTTTTGCGTAGTGTGAAGTTGTAAATATAAGTGGGTACCTTTTTATCCAATCAAAATATTAATAATATTTTGTCGTCGATCAACTATATTTTGTGTAGTGTAGATAAACGGTCGTTGTCATACTCGTTATCTTTTCAAGATATTGATGACAAATGAAATAAAGCAGAATTGTCATTTTTTTTAAGCTTATTCTAATCTTAATGTTTTTTGACATCTGTCTTTATTTTATTTTTCTTGTCAATAAATATTTTGCTGGACTTTCCGCTATTGTCACATTCTGATCACAATCATAGTTGGGCCTAGACTTGTGTGTTATGTCTTATTATTTTATCACGTTAAGATTTTAATCATTTATTTTAATACTTTCTTCTATGAAAGTGTTATTAGTCCCATCCCTTATTATTTTTGAAGATTAGTGTTAAATAATAACCAACAGATTATTGATAGATAATTGGCTTTATTCAGCTAAAATAGTAGTTAAATATACGATACATAACAGACAATTAATTGAGTGACAATACCAAGACAATACAATAATAAGCATAGATTATTGGCATAGACAATCGATATACTACATTTACCCCTTCATTGTTTTTAAACAGCGTAATCACTAAGGTAGGCAGGGAGTCTTCTAGTCCTTACTGAACGTTGCAGCTGTGGGGTCTCCTCAGGCTCTGAAGTTTCAAGAGGGCTGTCATCATCTTCAGTAAAAGTATCCGAAACGGGAAGAGGTGCTAACTGTCTATTTGAAACGGTCGTTTCTCGTCCATTATCCATGCGAACATGTGAGTATGTTGGATTTCCTTGCAGCAACTCAACTTCCTCCACCAAAGGGTCAAATCTAGACGTTCTAACATTCTTCTTCATCAATACGGGACCTGGAGACATCAGCCATGAAGGAGTAGACTGGCCATTAGCTGATCTTCTAGGGTGATTGAAAATTCTTTCATGTGGAGTTGCATTTGTTGATGTACACAGTAACGAACGTATGGAATGTAGTGCAATAGGCAATACCTCTTCCCAGGATATAGTGTCTAATGACATTGATTTTAGGAAAAGTTGTATAGTCCTCCAGAGTGTACCGTTGAGCCTTTCGACTTGTCCATTCCCCTGGGGGTTATATGGCGTAGTTCTACTGCAGGCGACACCAAGTGATGAGAGAAATTGTTTTATTTGGTCTGACATAAACGAAGATCCTCTATCAGAATGAATGTAAAGAGGTGTGCCAAATACAAAGAATAATTCTTTTAAACATCTTATAACGGTATCCGATGTCATGTCTTTGCAAGGATACGCGAAAGGAAATCTCGAGTATTCGTCTATAATTGTTAATATATATTTATTAGGTGTATTAGATGGAATTGGACCTTTAAAATCTATATTTAGCCTCTCAAAAGGCGCAGTCGCTTTAATCAGTTGTCCCTTTGTTTTTGCAAAACGTGGCTTTAGTTCAGCACACACTGGACATGTCGAAGTGACAGTTTTAATGTCATCAACCGAGTACGGTAAGTTCTTATTTCGCACCCAATGTACCATCCGCACCACACCGGGGTGGCCGAGGGAACTGTGTAATTCTTGAAGTTTATTTGATTGTGTTATATATGCACATACGCGAGATAATGCATCAGCTGCTAGGTTTTCCTTTCCTGCTCTATAAATGATCTCATATTTATAACAAGACATTTCCAGTCGCCAACGTTCAATTTTATCGTTTTTAATTTTACTTGAATGTTTCTGATCATACATAAAGGCAACAGATTGCTGATCTGTTATGAGGATAAAGTGTCTCCCTATTAAATAATGCCTCCATTTTCTGAGAGCTTCTACAATGGCGTAGGCTTCTTTTTCAATAGCAGAATGATGTCGTTCAGGAATACTTAGCGTGCGCGAAAAAAAGGCTACCGGACGTCCACCTTGTGTCAGGGTAGCAGCAATTGCATTCTCCGAGGCATCTGTTTCTACTGTAAAAGTTTCATTGTGATCTATTGCTGATAAAGATGCCTTTGCTATTTCGGATTTCAGAGAGTTAAAACACTCGATAGAAGTGTCATTTATAGGGAAGCTGGAGATACAAACGAGAGGTTTTATTTTTTCCGAAAAATTGCGTATCCATTTTGTGTAATGTGCAAACAATCCTAAGGCACGTTTTAAAGAAGATGAGTTTGTTGGTACAGGTAAATCAAATAACGGAGTTAGTCTACTCTGATCTGGTTTGATTGTGTTTTTCGAAATTGTGTAACCCAGAAGATTTATTGTAGTTTTTGAGAAATTGGATTTACTTTCATTAAGAGTTATTTTATATTTTTCTGCAGCTTCCATGAATTTCTTTAGATTTTTGTCGTGCTGTTCTTTGGTTTTACCACACACGGTGACGTCATCTAAATAAGAGAATGTAGCGTCTAATTCCTCTGTATCGATAATAAATTGTAATGTTCTTTGGAAAGCCGCAACTCCGTTAGTCACACCGAATGGAATACGAGTAAACTCATACAATTTTCCGCAAGCCTCGAACGCGGTATACTTCTGCTCTCTTTTTATTAGAGGTACCTGATGATATGCGCTTTTTAAATCAATTTGGCTAAAATAATTGTAGTTAGCAACTTTTCTAACAATTGTTTCTATGCTCGGTAATGGATATGCATCTAATTCAGTGAACTTATTAATTGTTCGAGAGTAGTCAATTACTAGCCGTTTCCGATGTTGGTCTCCTCCTGTTACAAGTACTTGAGCGCGCCAAGGTGAAGAACTAGGTTTAATTACACCATCTCGAAGTAAAGTTGCTATTTCTTTCTCTATAAACATTTCTTCGTTCAGACTGTACCGCCTTGATTTTATTGCTATTGGTTTTATAGTTGAAGATAAATTTGTGAAAATTGAAACTGGAGGGACTGATGCTTCCGTAACGCTACAAATTCTAAGAGGGTCTTTTTCACCACCGAATTCTAGTTCTATGGATTTATGATTTTTAAGTATGTTATGACCTATAATGACATCCGCGCAGAGGTTGCTGACAATTAGCAACGGAATTTGTTTATGTACATGTTTATAAAATTCAATCGTTGCGTAGCACTTTCCTTTTATGTGAGAAACGTGACTCGTAGAAGCTAATGTAATAGTTTGATTGCAAGGAGTCTTCTTAAGTTTAATTACATCCACAAAATTTTCGTCGATAAAACTCACGGAACTTCCTGTATCTACTAGTGCATCAGCAGTGTAATTGTTAATAGTAATAAGAATTGTTGCTTTCCGTAAACTGGATGGTGAAGCGGCTAGGATTGCAGCTGAATCAGTATTTACATCATGATTAAAGCTTGACATTTCTTTCTGTACTTCAATAGCACTTGTTGTTTTGTTACTTCGACAAACAATTGCAAAATGACCTCCTTTGTTACATAATTGACAAATAGCGTTATAGGCTGGACATTTAGTACGTTTGTGGATATTGCCGCCACAAAAGAAACAACTTCTGTTTCTATTGTATGTGTAATTTTTGATGTACTTTGAATCGGTTCCGGAAATAGGTTTTCCTGATTGTGAATTTTGTATTGGAACAGCATTTAACAAAGAATCCGATTTATTCGCAAAAACTTCTAAGCTCTTTTCTGCAGTCTCTAGTGAAACCGCTAGATTTTGGGCTTGTTCTAGTGTCAAATTTAAATTTTCTAAAAGTCTTTGTCTAATCTTTTGCGATTGGATCCCCGAAATAAAAGCATTGCAAATAAATTCATTTTGATATTGTTCTCTAGAGATATTTTGAAACTCGCAATCTTGAGCTAGTAATTTTAAAACACGAACGTAGTCTGATATGGATTCGTCGGAGCGTTGTAGTCTTGTACTTAATACATGGCGAGCTAGAATCCGATTTTTAGGTTTAATATAAACCTCTTTAAGGGTCTGTATAGCATCTTCATAATCTTTGCAGCTTCTTACAATAGCGAAAATAGTGGGCGTTAAAAAGTTGGCCAAAATCATTAATTTCATATGAGAGTTTGCATTAGATGCCTCTTCATTAATAAAATTTGTAAAAGTAAAATACCAGTGAGTCCACTTAACATCCGCTCCAACCGCATTTGGTTCTGTCTCAAATTTTTCTGGCCTTAAGTATTTCGATGCCCGTGACATATCAACGCCATGTTTATTTTCCATTTTATTTTCAGACATTATTTCATCGTATTGTTTTTATGAGCTTTATATTTTAGCTGAATAAATTGTTAAATAATAACCAACAGATTATTGATAGATAATTGGCTTTATTCAGCTAAAATAGTAGTTAAATATACGATACATAACAGACAATTAATTGAGTGACAATACCAAGACAATACAATAATAAGCATAGATTATTGGCATAGACAATCGATATACTATATATATAGATATATAGATATAGATATATATAGATATATAGATATAGATACCAATATAATACATATAAATTTATTTTTTTAATTTATTTAATTTTTCAATAATTATTTTCTTATTTGTTAGCTCAATATTCAAGAAAGGCTATATAAAGGCTGCGACTCTAAGTCTTAGCAGTAATTGTTTTAGACGGTTTCATTGCGTCTTGGTGTTGGCCTTAAATGGATAAACATCTCCTTGTTTAGCGCGAAGGTTATACAGCGTCACATAGTGCCTCGTCCCCAGAGAACAGATGTCACTAGACTAGACATACACAGTACACTGATACACTGATACATGGCACACTCAAGGCCGGTATTATTTCTCCACTGATTCAAAATGACACTCGATACCTTGGTATAAGTGTCGCAACGGTTTATGAGCGCTCGGCAAAACTGGCGGGGATGTCTGCGCAGGTGTACACTCTACTCCCGCCAAACAGATCCAAAAAATGAATACTGCGCATTCAAGGTCAGCGCTCATAAACCACTGCGACACTTATATCAATATCTACCTAATTAATACTAGGATATCAACTGCCAATAGAACTATTTTTTTATTTACTAAGGCCTTAGTCTCAACCCAGATTCGTGTAAATATAATTGATATTCCAAACCATTCGTTTTTTAGTCAGTTTTATTAACTTTGTCATAGAGAACGTCTGGAAAGAATTAAAATTAAATAGTGCGTAATTAAACCTTAAATTTTTAAAATCAATTGATGACCTTGTGTTTTCCAGGGGGTTGGCCAACCTATTTTCTATTTTTCCTTGTTTAGTAACTATTGATCAGATTTAGTGCCATCAAAATAAAATTATTGATTACTAGCTGGTGCCCACGACTTCGTCCGCGTTGAAAAATATTAAGTAGCCTATCCTGTGTCCCGTACGTCCAAATGTTTATCTACCAAGTTTCATGAATATCAGTTAATTCGTTTCAGAGTTATGGAGGAACATACATACATATATACATACATACAGAAAAAAAATTCTAAAAATCGTCAATTTAATTTTAGTATCATGTATAGAGCCTAAAAACACGATATCTCTGATAACAAAGTAACTTACTCCATGACCGACCCTTACAGATTTATTATTAGTATTGATGACCGAATTTTGACTAGTGGGCGATCATTGTATTATTGAGCAATTGTATTTTTATATTACTTTTTATTGATATAAGTATATATTATATGAAAATGACGCATACAATTAATAAATCAATTAGCGAACAATAGAAAGGTGAAATGGTGATCGCCGGCATACCTCATAAACCATAAACCGAAGCCAACGATGTGTTTACGATGATTTGTGAAAGCCGGTGGCTCCCACAGTGCTGCATGACTCAACCAACGGTTCACTGTACCTTCCCCTTCCATCAACAGGCCAGACAGTCGCCTCACTAATAAATGTAATGCTGCTATTGATCCCAAATTTTTAAATCACGCACTTTTTTTGCTCTCATCACTGAATGAATTCATTTGCATTACACAACTGTTTTGCTAAAATAATCGATGTTTTACAGCGATATCGATGCGCTATAGAATAAAAATGGGGCGTGGCTGCTTGTGGTTTACGATGGATTTACTTGAATAAATGTACGTTTACGTTACGACTAATATTTCTTTTTTGATTGTATTATATGTAGATATATATACAGCCAACTTTGATCCATTATCTATCGAGTGGTGTAATTAAATTTTGAATGTAGTGCATAGATATGTAGCTACAACATCAAACCGTATCCCCCGATGTTGTTATCATCCTTTTCTGAATTGCCTCGGAATAAAATCGTGCGAAATGACTACTAAACCCTCCCACTATGGTATAGACGTCAGAATATTTTTTTCTAATTAACTGTAGACAGGTATAATTCTCTAAGTACAACTAGATATGGTATTATATTTGCCATGTGTGCAAGCCTAAATAAGAAGAAAGTTAAAATTGAGATTAGCGACTCACTTTGGATGTGACCATAATATTAAAAGGCAGCCTTTTTTATCGCGCAACGAATTAATACCAGTTCTTGTCCAGTTCGCCTTATAAGGGTTGGAAAGGAGCCATGACATGGACCGTTGGACGCACTTGAGTAATCCACTGTGTACTGTTATTTATACACACTCGTGTATAGTAATGTGCGGACAGATGGTTCAGTTTTATTGACTACTAGCCGTTGCACGCGACTACGTCCGCGTAACTTCATAATATATATTTTACTGGCTGTTAACGTAGCTTTCTATAGGTGTAAGAATTTTTAAAATCTCCTACCTTATATGAGTCTAATTGCAAGTCAGTTAGTCCGTTTGTTAACTACAATTGCGCTATAGGGGACGCAAATCAAACCAATTTCTTCTGGATATAATTTACTTGTGGCACATATTTATTACTCTTTAATTATCACGTTTCCACATTCATTGTCAATTATACAAACGTCAGTTTATTTAAATATTTTTCTTATTAATCTGATTAAAATCAGAGAAACACTCCTACGTGTCTTTACGTTGCTCTCGATAGTCCAATCTGCTTAATAAGCTAATTTCCTTAACATACTTTTCATCACGGCTTTTCTCTGTTACCGAATTCATATAAGGAAGAGCGTAAAATCTTCGTACGATTTACAAATCTTCTGTTTTTATAATACTGTAGTATAGATTTAGGTACACGCCTTGTCGCACTGTTTTATTTTAGTCCAAATATATACATTTTTGGAGTTTACTCCTTCAGAATCGATTTTCATAAATAAGCCCTTGGTATGAAAATTTATTGGAGTAAAATCAAAATTGTCACGCGATATGCGTTACATTCTATTTTTGAAAATCTCTGAAGTTTCTGAGATATTGCGCCATCTACAGATTTTTTTTTAAAAAACGAACAATGCTGTTCTTTCGGCGTGTTCGAATTGTGAAAATTTAAATGTATTTTATAATCGTTCATAAGGAGTAAACTCCAGTCGTGCGTCGGAGCTCACACACACTTTTTTTGTTCTACAATCTGTCGCCGTAGTGGGAAAAATAAATATTGGCATATGGTATGTCATATGTGACCTGTGTCACGTCTTACTCAATTGTACTACGGTACCTACTATTTAATATGTCTTGGGGAACTTTTCGCTTCATTTCGACTGACTACCTTCCATCGGAACATTCGCCAAGGTGCTGGGGTTAATTGTAATTCTTTTTTTGTAGTTTATGTCTATGAATTTATGCAGATGTCCGTTTGTGACAAACCAAGAGCCATGTTCTGAAATCTGGATAATTTCATTAATGGAATGAGAAGCTGTTCCCCAGAGTTGGATTCTATTTCATAGCTCCAAATCGATTTTAAAATGAGCTTACACAGATGTTTATTGCTGAGTGAGAGATAGTTGGATTTTCGGCCAATCATCCAATATAGCTATGGCATTTGTAGACCTAGTTGTTTGTTAAAGATGGCGTTTAATAAAATATAATCAATAATTAATAATACGTGTTTGACGTATACTCTTTCGCAATTACAGTGCATAGCGTTATTGGAATGTTGCATTATTTATAGTTTTACGTTAGTTATGCTTGTCTTTGCCTCTATGCATAATAAAGTTTAACAATTATTTATTAAATTAAGCGTTACAAACTTTTTACAACAGATACTACCTACGTATAGCGTGCCGGTTGATTAGTTAATTGTTTCCGGAATAACATAAGAATCGTTAAAAAAATTGGAAAGTACAAGGCACGGAATTCGCTTTTTAGTAAATTTCATTGGATTAAGCATTACGAAAAAGTTCTAAATTCAAACAGTGGTTTAAAAATCTGTAAACATTATGACTCATTAGGAATTGACGTGCTTCTCTTTTTAAATCGTCACAGCAATTAAGCGAAGGTGAAAATAGATTAACTCATGAGTCACAGACTAGTAACATAATGTTTATTTTGTTTACCTTATTTGTAAAAGAGCCTTCCGTTCCGAACACTTAGTAGGTAACAATAATAATTGAAGGTATCTACTTCTTTGAGTTTTGCCTTCGTAATGTAAGCTAATAGAAGTGATGTGTTAGATAAAGTTTAAATATCATTAAAATAAAAATATGACATTTTGCCTAATTGATTTTTTTTTGTGTAAAAGTCAACATCATAGCTGCTGCAAGTGCGCTGTCGACCATAGTTACTTATATGATTTAGGGATTGGAAGGGATGGGAAGGGTAGGGAAATGGGCTATGGAATCCCTTATTCACTCACCGAAACAGAGGTGACTACTGCCAACCTACTGGCTGACCAAATGCTTGCCTTAATTCCAAATTTGGAAATGAACTTTTCGAAGTTGACTCAGGGTGCAGGGTTTTCGTCAAATCTGTTGTATTTTTATCCCATAACACTTAGGGGGCCATACGATTAGTGTGTTTAGTCAATTTAACTTGTCTCTCCCTCCAAAAGCCATATTTTATTATTATTATTATTATTTCTAGTAGTAAGTAAAGGTATATGCAATAAAAGTCCGATATACTGTACCTAGGAAGTAATGAAATGCGTTACGATAATGAAATGCGAATTTGGGGTTTTTTAAAATTCAACCCCTACGACGAGGGTGGTAAAGGGGCTGGACTGCCCGCCCATACAGCGACGACGGTGAGTGAAGCTGCACAGTAAAAATTTTGCATACTCACCGATGATAAATAAAATATTGCAGTAAGAAAGTAAGAATAAATGTTGCCACTTCAGATATTTAGTTTTATACTTAACTTACTTTCCTATCTTGTAATATCGTCTAGATCAGGGATTCCCAAAGTGGTCGATATCGACCCCTTGGGGTCGATATCGGTTTCCTAGGGGTCGACATAAACGAAAAGTGATTTTGGGGGTCGACGAGGTCTAAAAATCGACCCCTATTATATTAACACAAGTTCTTATTTAAAACTTTCAAGATAGGTAAGTAGGTAGTTACTGTATTGTTTATGTTGTGTTACGTGTACTAAGAATAATTAATATTTTTGTAGGAAATAATGTTCCAGGAATGTAAAGTTTCAAGTTCGTACAAGATGAAAAACTCGGCAAGTCTATGTGGACAAGTTTGTGCAAGATTGAGTTGGAGCGTACGTCTTTCAGCGGCGTTTTGACTTGCTCTCTATTTGACGATAAAGTGCTTATCACACTATTCAATTTGAACGATTCCTATTTAGGAATCTAAGTAGTGAGCTCGTGATCACACTACGCTAAATTGATTTCTAAATCGAAGATATAGAGTTGAAAATGGATAAACTCTTAATTGAATCCAATCTGTTCTAACTGCGATCACACCTTCCGATTTCCTAAATTGGAATCGTTCAAATTGAATAGTGTGATAGCGGCTTTACGCGAATTAAGACGAACGAATTCATGATCAAGTCCAAACATGTTCCTGATATTTTACTATTTAACGAGCTTGCATTTAGGTTGAAAGTTCATTTGCGTTTTGAAATTCGTTGGAGCTTGAACGATAAAAACTCATATAGCTAAGTACTCATTTATTTCAAGAGATTACAAACTTATTACAAAGCTAAATTAAGTGAAGTAAAGTGACTGAAAAAGTGTTAAACACAACATACAACATATTTTAAATAGGTATGTATAATTGTATTTGTAAAAATTACTAACACTTAAGTCTTTGGTTTTCGTTCTTATTCTACCTAATTACCTAATACGAAGTTTCTATACCTAATTACCTACTGTAGTTACTTCCCAATATAGGTATCAAAGTTTATCAAAGAGTAAGTCAGTAATACTTAACAAGAATCCATTAACTGAGTGTGATAAAAATAAGATAGTGTGCAAATTTAACAGTTTATTATTGTTTTTTATTTAGGTTCCTTATTTTTTTGTTTGCAGAATTACTGAAAGTTTTATGATGGCGGACACGAAAAAAAAATGCAGACAATACAGTTTGGACTACTTGAAGTTCGGATTTATTGCATCTCCATCAAATCAACACTTCCCGATGTGTCTCATATGTGAAAAAGTATTTAGTAACGATGCCATGAAGCCTTCAAAAATGGATGACCACTTATCAAGAGTACATGCTAACAAAAAAAGTAAGCCCTTGTCATATTTTCAAGCACTGAAAGAAAAACTAGACAAAAGGCCATCCATAGGATCGATGTTTGCGTCATCATCTATTCGAGACAATGATGGTTTACGAGCGTCCTATAATATATCTTTACTAATAGCGAAGTCGGGGAAACCCCATACAATTGGAGAGCAGCTTATCTTACCAGCCATTGCGGAGGTCCTTAACAATGTATTGCACAAACCCGCACATGATATTTTAAAGAGAATACCTTTGAGCAACAACACCGTTCAGAGACGCATAGATGAGATGGGACGCGATGTGGAAAACATTTTATGCAAGTTCTTACAGACCCGCAGATTCTCTCTCCAGTTGGACGAGTCTACATTACCCGGCAATGAAGCTCTATTGTTAGGATATGTTCGATTTATCAAAGATGAAAATATGTGCCAAGAACTGATTTTTGCTGCATATTTAGAGACTGATACTAGAGGAGAATCGATTTTTCAGGCCGTGGAACATTTTTTTACTGATAAAGCTATTCCATGGAAGAATATTGTTTCTGTTGCGACTGATGGTGCACCGTCTATGGTTGGTCGTCATCGTGGCTTTATAGCTCACTTAAAGCGACAACTGCCTGATGTACTGGTTATTCACTGTGTGATTCACAGGCAGCATTTAGCAGCAAAAAAGCTGAGTCCTAGATTGCATAAGTCTTTACAATATGTAATAAATGCTATCAACAAGATTCGAAGCAATTCTTTGAACTCTCGGTTATTTGCTCAACTATGTGACGAAAACGACGAAGTCTTTACTCGGTTACTTCTGCACACTGAAGTTCGCTGGCTATCAAGAGGCTCTTGCTTAGAAAGATTTTCAGCCCTTTTTGAATCTGTGTTGGAGTTTTTACAAGAAAAAGATCCGAATTTGAAAGAAAATCTGAACAATTGTAAAACAGATATTTATTACTTGACTGATATCTTTGGAATGTTCAACAAAGTTAATTTGCAACTACAGGGTGATGATCTTAACTTGATTAAAACAAAATCAATAATATCGGCCTTCGTGGGTAAACTAGTTCTTTATAAACAAAATTTAGGCAGAAAAGAATATTCGCAGTTTCCGCATTTGTCAAAATTACCAAAAATGCTTCAAGATGATGACATTTTATTATATGTTACTCACTTGGACGCATTACACAAGGATTTTACGGAGAGGTTTGATGATCTTTTAAATTTACAAATTCCTCAATGGATAATAAATCCGTATAACACCACAGCCATAGAAGAAGCCAATGTGATAATGCAAGAAGAGTTGATTACCATCAGCACAGACGAAGAGCTTAAGCAAAAGTTCAACCAAGGCTATCAGAAGTTCTGGTTGCAACGCAAAATTGAAACACAGTATCCTACATTGTGGAACATTGCTGAAAAATACCTTATCGCTTTTCCATCATCATATCTAGTTGAAAAAAGCTTCAGTGTGGTAACAAACATTTTGACAAAACAAAGAAACCGTTTGAAAATCAACGAACGTGGAGATTTAAGGCTGCAACTCACTAATATTGAACCGGATGTAGCTAGATTGGTAGATAGTCACCAGGTTCATCCATCGCACTGAATGTTTTATTTTCTCTTTGCGAATTAATAGTTTTTAAAATATAATTTCCTACCAACTTAAGATGCTTTATGTATTAATTTGTAATAATTATAAATTAAACTTGATATTTACTGAATTGGATTGTCTTTTTATTTTGTTAAATTTTGACGAGAAAATGAAATCAACTTCACTCACTTAACCAAGTGCAAAGTTTTCTAATTGGCACCTTAGTACCTAGGTATTTTGTACCAATAGGAAAAAACTAAAGATAGACTAAGATAGATAGCTGCTTTAAGTTAGCGGACCATTATGAATAAGGGGGTTGGTCTTAAAAGTAGGTAATTTGACCATGGGGGTCTGAGGTAACAGTTCATTGTTGAAAAGGGGTCACTTGTCCAAAATAGTTTGGGGAACCCTGGTCTAGATATTGTAGATACTTAAAATGAAAACAGATAAAAAAACTGCTAACAATGAGATAAGTAAATAAAAGACGTACTAATATAAGTTTTAATTTTATTTGTTAGAAAATAATTGTCTTTTTTATATAATATAGTAAATTATTATTCTGTCCGCTTGTTTGTCATTGCACTTTTAAACCGCGAGACCTATTTTGATGAGGGCGAGAAGTCTTTCTGCGCCAGAGGGGATGTCAAAACGTCCATAGATAAAGTTGAAGGCTCAATTTGTGTGTTTGAGTAGATCCTTGGATGGTTTAGTAATCACATATAGACCTCTGTACTTATTATAATGAAAATCGGCAAACAGATAGACTATGTTTTGGATTAAATATCGCCTTGCATATCTATTTAGAATTCAGGTCTCCGTCGCTGTGAAAGAAATGACAAAATCAAAACTTTAAAACACATTTATTTCGAGCAAAAGATCTTATATCAACAATAAAATGTCTAATATTAAAGTTATATATTTTTGCTGTGTTTTTGTGTGAGGAAGATCTATAAGTTAGGTATTAATGGTCTGCATCTAGGCACATACATAGGTATTCAGCGCTAACATCGTAGAACGCTTGGTTATCGATCCTAGGGCTTCGAACGGGCCTTGTGGGGGAGCCATTCATTAGGATTCAAAATAAAATAAAGCGCTTTAGTTAGGGTGCGTACCCCTCGCTCTTTTGATCACTTTTTTTTTTAATCAATAATGTTAATCTCTTCGTTTTAACTTGCAAACTTGCACTGCAACATTGAATTAGATTAAAACAAAACAACAACAAAAAAAACCAGTCATGTGTGCTCGTTTTATGCGTGCATATTTTTCTTGGCAACCAAAAATTTTATATTAGGTAGTTTGTCTCTTTATCACTCTTGAATTTAAATATCATTGCTCTTTTGTTCGATAACCTTAATAACCAAAAACTAATAAAATTTTAATTTTATTAATTAAAAAATGGTTTAATTGAACCAAAAACTATATAAACTATAATAAGTGTTTCAATTTAATAATAAATTAACTTGAAGTGTGGTCTGGTTGTCTATACGTGTAATAAAATCGTAAACAACACGTAAATGAAAATTAAATATTAAAAAAAAACAACTTGTATACGTTATACTTATGTTACCGAGGTCAAAAAATCTTTTTTATATTGCTTGTCTATGCACGATAATCTCAGAAACGGTTCAACTGATTTGGATGAAATTTGGCAAACGGATAGTTTACTACCTGGATAAACATATAGGATACTTTTTATCCTGGAAAGCCTACAGTGTGTATTAAGTCGCGGGCATCGGATAGTCCACAATAATTTGAAAGGATGTTCATCCTTTCAAGAACACCGGATATAAGTATTGCAGTGTTTAAATAATAAATATTAACGTCTTAGTCGTCGACAACAATGAGCGATCTATTACTTATTCCAGACGCGAAGTGTTGGATGAACACGATTTTGGATCGTCTACAGTTCAAAAAGAAAATTAACCCATTGCATTTTAATATTTCGCAATTCCCCTACCAGCTTAACCAGTAATACAACAGAACTGATGGCCTCGTTTTTCGACTGAATCATACTTAACAACTATAGGCGCGTTTTGTGATGTGTCATTGACTAGTGGAAAAAAAAAGAGATGGAAATTGAAATGAATGATACTTTAATAATTTAATTTATACAAATCATAACGTTGTTATTTTATTACTAGCTGGTGCCCGCGACTTCGTCTGTGTTGAAAAATAAATATATGAATGCGTTGAATGCATTGAAAACATCATAATATAAGGCCTGTCATTTTTCTTATTGTGACGAACGGTGGCGCCCGCGCCGCCATAACTTTTTATATTCTTAGATGATCTCCTTTAGGGAACTATTAGGAGTATTTAAGGCGTGAAAAGGTAGCAGACAGACAGACAGAGTTACTTTCATATTTATAATTTAGTATTGAGGATTGAAAAAATATTACTAAAAAATTTAGTTTCCGCATGGCAAAAGAGAGATGGAACTTTTTATTGTACTAGGAGAGCATACTGCCTTTCGCAGTTATGTATTGCCGTCTGGCGGCGGCAGCGGCACACCCTTATACAAGACCACCATGAAATAATAGCATGTGTGCTTTTGTGTTTCGGTGAGTGAGTAAGCGATAACTCATTTCCCTACTTCTTTCCTCAACTCTACTGTAGTCGGCAGAGCACTTGCTGCACCTGTGCCGTTGCTTGTGTTATAGGCGACGGTATCCACCTACCATCAAATGGACGTCAGCCTGTCTGCCGACCTTTTAAAAATAATTGCTAAAATATAAAGTTATATTCGTTTGACCTGCCAAAACTTCAACTCGTCCTTGGTTTTACAAAAAATTGAAACTTCTAAATAAAATCAATCAAAGATAAAGCAACACTGTCACATGTTTGTGACAATAGCAAACTCACTTATCAAAACCGTCTCTTATAGGCTTAGATTCCGTTGACCTTGATCTAGAATCTATAATTTAAAAAATGCAAGTTGCTGCGTGTCACATTTCGCTGCTGAAATCCAAATGTACCACAAATCAAAATTACACTTTTTTACAGGAGAGCTAAGTAATCGAAAAAAAAAAAAATATTTTTTGTCTATTTTTTTCCTATTAGATATATATCAAATATATGCATATTATAAATATATCGTTAGAAGCGTATTTTTAAGTAGCATTAAATGTTTTGAGTACTTTTAAAATAAACTGAAAACTAGAGGAGATATAAGCATATAAATTACTCTTGAATATAAGAAAATTTATCAAAATATACTAAATCTATATATATATAAATAAAATTGGAGTGTCTGTTTGTAATATTGAAATAACCGTTTTTTACTACATGCATATGAATATATATACGGTACATACACCAAAATAACATTTTTACAATTTTTGTCTGTCTGTCTGTTTGTTCCGGCTAATCTCTGAAATGGCTGGACCGATTTTGACGGGACTTTTATTGGCAGGTAGCTGATGTAATAAGGAGTAACTTAGGCTACGTTTATTTTAGAAAAAATACACCCCGGGCGAAGCCGGGAGCGGGCCGCTAGTATGGAATAAAACCACCATGTCTTTTTGCAACATACAATATATGAAGGATTGTGATTGTATTTTTGCAATAAAAATATTTTTGGAATTTTTTGATTTGTGTCACTTTTGAATTTAAGCAGCGATTTTGAAATTAGCTACTTTTTCATCCCACTGTATTTTACGATACAAACAAAATTACTGTGCGTGATACATATTTTCTGCTGTAACCGGTACGTAGGTGACGTAGGCGTAGCAACAGCCGATGTACAGTTAGCCAAAGACCGTACAGTAACCCACTGAGATTTCATGTTTCACAAACGTACTCGTATGTGTAGATAATTCGATTCAGAAAGATTTAAGGCTAGATTTGTAATCAAAATTCTTTGGTTCAGTATCAGTTTAGTCAGATGGCTTTGTTATATGGCCACTCATTAGTGTCTGATTGATTTAAATCCAGAGTCTATTGTTAGACTATTCGCATAAGTAAGAAATACAAATACATAATGTCAAGCCGATATTTTAAGGACAATTTTGACATAATGTTTAACTTTGCATTTAACTTAAAAAAGTCTCACTTAATTTTCTATCACACCTATTAATTATATTTAATAAAAATAACTAATTGACTTGGCGCTCGTTATCTTGTCCATTTTTTTTAACTAATATATTTTTCAAACCCATTCTTTTATTGATTGGGTTTTTCGATGGTTTTACGTATATCTATAATTTTTATTTATATTTGAGATTAACATGTTTGCCGTAATAGTTTAATAATTGTCAAAAGTGTAATAAAATGTTTCCAATATGGTGACCAGCGTCACCATATTGAAAACTCATTTTGTGTAGGTTATACCTATTATTTATATCCCTGTAGTGTGAATTGGGCAAACACTGTTACCGTCGATTAGTTACGGTTAATGTCGGACATCTGACAAAGGAAATCGGTTACACATATACCTACATATATTACGTAACGTATGACTCATTTGTTTTGTGTAAATATCAACGGACATTGGCTGGTGATAAAGTTAACTGTCGTAACGTAGGTACCAATTATCGTAATAACAACAAAAGTTTATTTTTAGATTTACGGGTGCGGAAATTGCTCTATTCTACTTGTATACTTCGTCCGAGTAGGAAAGTGAAATATAAATATAACATCTAAAAATTATAATAATAAAGCCTGAAATCTTTATCGCTGTGACGACGGTGGTGGCGTCTCTTTTTTATATTTTTAAACGATCCTTCGATAACCCAACATTTTCCGGGATAATAAGTATTATGTACCTATTCTATTATGTTAATCTGGGTATTAAACTATTTGTGTGCAAAATTCCATCCAAATCCGTTGAGCCGTTTTGGCGTGAAAGAGTAACAAAATATTATTGTAGGATTCTTTTATTTTACTTTTGATTTAGCCAAAGTCGACAGAAACTATACCAATTAATAATGTCAAGTATAACACAAGTATTTACTTGAATCTATTCTATTATATTTATTTTTCACAGAACCCCTAAAATGGCCTGTTCGGTTGGTGACTCCCCTTCGCTGAAGGACCTGCCGAAGGTCCCAGTGGATTTCAAAAGCGAGTTGGAAGGATTCAACACCAGTTGCCTTCGGGATGTCGACACAAATGAAAAGATTGTTCTTCCGTCAGCTGAAGGTATATAGTCAATAATATATGCCATTATGAAATATAGTCAATAATATATCTTTATGAAATAATATATGCCATTTTTTTATAAGTATATTAAGATTGACAGACAGGCTGACAGTCCACTTGATGGCAGGTGGCTACAGTCGCTATAAAAAAAAGCAATGCTTTTGGGTGTTGCATGTGTGCTGTCTGATTAAGGATAAGGGATAGGATAGGAAAGAAAGGGATGGGCTTTGACAACCCTAACTCACTCATTGAAACACAACAGCACACATATCTGCTATTCACACAATGAGTGCTAAATGCAGTGTGGTTTGTTGCTACTTGCTTAATTCCACTTAGTAGGTGGAAAAGGTGGCCAAAACCTTCACAGCCCAAAACTGTCATATTGGCAGAAATACTATATTGCTAAAAAAAACTAAAACAAAATATAATACAAATTCGATTTTACAACAGACGTAGCGAAAGAAAAGCAGCACACTGCTTTACTGCAAGGTGTTGAGAAATTCCAAACCGCGACTCTCAGAAGAACAGATACGGTAGAAAAAATTGTTCTACCAAATGCAATAGGTATTACTCGACTCGTTTGTCAAAGGCAAATTCATTCACAATGTAATGCTACTTGCGCAAAATATAATAACTAATCAACTAAGCACATAACTTTGAGTCTATGGTTATTAAACCATAAATAACACAAGTCTGCACTAAGCTGCCGGTACGGTTCATTACTACATTACTTGGTATGTTAACAGAAGCGAAATCTTACTAAAACAATAATATTAATATAAAAGAGTTGAAGTATGAAGGTGTGGAACTAATATGGGCTATTTGAATCTTAACATTTATAGTAGGTCAGAAGGACACTAAAATGCACCTAATTCTTATCACATTAGAATACTTATTTCATTGTTGCAATTTAGACGAAACCTTATACTTACGTCTCGCTATAGATAGGTACATAATGGCGAAAACGTAAACGAAGAACAGACCTTAAAATAAGCATACATTCAGTGTTACACCGTATCAACTTAAATAATCAAACTACTGGTAAGCCTTTCCTTGCAAAGTCGAGCTAAATGTAGAATCAAATTAGAAATAGGCAAAATGTTTAGTTTCGTTATTTCTATTATTATCCTTCCCAAAGTCACTTCCCGCATCTGTCGCGGATTTTAGTGCGGTTTTTACTAATGGAAAGAGTGTTAAATGAGGAAGGTTTTTATATATAATTATAAGAAGCCGAGGTGGCGGCCCGCTAGTTAATTAATCATAAATAAATGTCAAATTGTTATTATTTCATCTGTAAGTGGGAAGACTTAGTAATTATTAGACAATTTAGTGAAATTTAAGGGATTGTGGACCACAGAACACTATACATATACTCACGAAGCACGAAAACTCATTCGCTCTTGTCTATGGTTTCAGATATGGCTGCTGAAAAAACGAAACAATCAATATTTGACGGAATCGAAAAATTCGATGCGACCAGGCTGAAACACACCGAAACGCAGGAGAAAAATTCCCTGCCTGATAAAGATGGTAATAACATATTATAAACAAATTAAAAAAATTACGCATTTTTGTTTTTATATTAGACAACATATTTAATGGCTTTTAAATTCTACCTTATCATTTTTATGCACGCAAATTAAAAATAATGTTTTTCAAAAACACGTACTGTATGACTTAATTCTTTTCTAATGATAAAAGAATGTTTTTTTTAAAGCGAATGAGCTTTTTTGTATTTAATTTGCGCTTGTAAGCTTTTTTATTTGCTTCGCATGACAGTCGTCGCCGCTGAAAAAGCGCACCAGAATCTGATCGAAGGAGTGGAACATTTTGACAAGAGTCAAATGAAACATACTACCACAGAGGAAAAGAATACGTTGCCACCAATTGAAGGTTCATTTTTAATGCTTTTTTTATACTGTGTCATATATATTTTTTTACTCTGTTATAATTCCGTTCTCTACTTTCTTGCTGTGATGTATTCCTTTTTCTTTTCAACACTATTGTTGCACTATATAATCACAGCGGCGTTGTCGAACACTCGAAAAAAATATTATGCATATTTATTGTATTTTTTTAATTTAAATGTCAGCAAGCAGGTTGACATTGCACTTGATGGTAGGTGGCTACCGTCGCCTATTAACCTTAGTAGGAGTAAGAAAATTTCACTGTGATTTCACAGTGTTATTTTGTAAGAATAACATTACTTGTCAATTTTCAAAATTAGAACTTGAAAAAAAAAAAGAAAAATCAGTGTAAAATCTAAAATAATTTTGACTAAGATTAAAAGACGTTTTGTATGGGGACTGCATGAACTTTTTAAAGCTAAAATTTCGTTTCCATTAAAACCTTTGCTATTTAACAGCTATCGAGGCGGAAAAGGAGAAGAACAAGTTCTTGAACGGCATCGAGAACTTCGATCCGACCAAACTGAAGCACACGGAGACCTGCGAGAAGAATCCGCTGCCGACCAAGGACGTCATCGAGCAGGAGAAGACTGCTTGAGCTCCGTCAATCATATAACCGCAACTATATCTCGCTCGTATTCCCAAATTTTATACTCTATGTAAGTTAATGTAAGTCACAGGCGTGGAGAATAGACGTAAGGCGGTCCAACTCTAAACATGAGAAAGTTTCTGTCGAATACGCTCAATTAGGCGGCGCTGTAGTAGCACTGGTGAATTCATATTATTGGTTAGTTTCGTAGTGTATAGAGTTGGGCCTCCTTACCTCTATTCTCCATGGTCACAGGTCCGGTTGAGCTGTCCGTTTGTAACGGTCTTCCTTGCGAATCGACCGCAGACGTTGCGGTGTTGCCGACTTCACGAAAGTGTTGCCAGCGGTTAAAATATTTACGGTGACATCGCATTGTCTGTGGCAGGTTTTACAAAGAATTTATAATATTGTATGCTTTTTAATTAATAAGTATCGTATATTTACAATTTTACCATGGAAGTAGGTTTCGCGCTAGATTGGACTCTGTAAACTGGTCTTACAATTAATCATTAATTAGTTAGGTACTAGGAATAAATTTTCTATGTCATTTTAATAAACAATAAGTGTAGTGTATTTCTATTATGAGCATTATATAATTTATTTTATATTTAGTAGTTGAGTAATAATGAATATTTGTACTGAATTTTATTTATGCAAAGGAAAAGCAACATAAATAATATAGACCAGAGGTTTCTGCTCGGAAGTTTCAATTGAGATTTTGCATTTCAGTCGAATTTAAATTTAATTATTGGTTTTTCAAAATATTCGCTGTTTCTTTGTTCGTATAATATTATTTTTATAATATTACATAAACTTAGAACTAAGTGAAATATCAAATGTAAAATTTAGTACCTACCTAATGTTAATATTATTAATTGCTCAACATTATTTGTATAAAAAAAGATCTCCGTCAAGTGATTACAACGATCACATCGAAAGTCGCATTAATGAAACTGTTTGTAACTATTTAATAAGCATTCGACACCGAAAAACCGTTTATATCGCAATTTTGTATGTTTTTACTGACGGTGCTTTTCTTAAAATAAAAATTTAAATCAATAATTTTGTTTTATTTTTATGCCCGAAGTACCTAAGAAAACCAAGCCTAGGTGGTCAGAAACAATCCCAAATAAGGTTGCTGGTAGATTAATTACCTTACCTACTACTGTTTCTGTCTCCAAAATAAGTTTTTTTAAAAGAATTAATGAGTAATTACTTGTTTAAATTGTAATAGTTACTTTTTATTATATGTAGTAAACTCATTTGTCAATGTAACGTTATGTATTTGTTAGTTGTCATTTAATTTTTCATGACGAGATATGGTATGCAAACTGCGTGATGGTAGGTGCTTCGTTTTGCAGGTTTGTCTCTGGTCACAGTGGTCACAACTCTGGAAGAAAATTAATTCATCCCGATAGGCTTAATGGTATGATAGCGAATGGTTAAATGTATTCTATCATCATTTGTGACCGACCGCCACTACTAACTTTCTGATCAATTCTGCATTTTGTCTCTATACAAGAAAAAGTGTTCAATACAAGAAGTAGCATTGAGATATATGGCGCTGTAGTGCCTGTTGTCTATTAGGTAAATTTTATTTTCAGAGGTGTCATGAACTATGCAACTCTCGTTAAAGAGTATATATGTTCCTTGATGCAACTTCATATTTTTATTTTTCATCAAACTCAACGCTACACAAGCGCGATTCTGGTCAATTTATGATTGACCAGAATTTAGTATTATCAGTATTTAGTATTATAGGTTTAGTTTAACACCAACCAATATTAGTTTTGATTAGTTAGTTATTCCATACACTCTATTCTCCATGGGCAATAGCCTGCATCTGCAAGTACAAAAACTAATAGATTATAGCACTCTGCCTCGCCTTCTTATCACTTAATCTTTAAATAGTATAAAACAAAGTCGCTTCTCGCCGTCTATCCGTCCGTATGTGCGCTTAGATCTTTTAAACTTCGCAACTACGAACTTTTCAAACTTTCCGACCTTTTTGGCTCTGGTCTGGATTTGGAAAGTAGTGGTAGGGCACACTGCGTTTAGCAGTCATTTGAGCAGCTCGTCCGGCGGTAGTGACTATTCTCTTACAGAAGACCACCGTGAAATAACAGCATAAAAAGCATAGCGTGAAATAACTGTTGTGTTTCGGTGAGTGGGTAAGGGATGCCAGATTCCATTACCCCATCCCTTCCTAATCCCTTATCCTTAATCTTTCTATGGTCGGTAGGGCACTTGCAGCAGTTGAGGAGACACTCCCAGACGATCCTCCTCGAAAAGTGGAAGGAAAGGCTGGCGTAGCCCAGTGGGGGCCGCCTGACGATTGAGGCAATTCGCCCCTCCCTAGAGGAATGGCTGGCAAAGCGGCGCGGGGCCCTCACGTTCCGCCTGGTGCAGGTGCTCTCGGGGCATGGTTGCTTCGGGCGTTACCTTCACCGGGTGGCCGTGAGAGAGCCTACGGAGGAATGCCACCATTGTGGCTGCGCGGTTGACACTGCGCAGCACACTTTGGCTGAATGCCCCGAATGGGCAGAGCAGCGCGCCCCTCTGTCTCTCGTCATGGGCGCCGATCTCTCGCTGCCGGCCGTCGTAAAATCGATGGTTGGCAGTGACCTTGCGTGGCAGGCGATGCTTACGTTCTGTGAGCACGTCATGTCGCGCAAGGAAGCGGCGGAAAGGCAGCGGGAAGAGGATCCCCTCTCCCAGCCAATCCGCCGGAGGAGGCTCGGGCGCAGGCGGCTGGCCTATGTTCGCCGCCTTCCACCCTGACCGGGACCTTGGCGGTGGTCTTGGGGGAGACTGCCACCTGTCGTAAGGTCCCCCGAGATGGCCGGCGGACCTCCACTTTCGGGTACGCCCAGGTTTTAACAGGGAGCACAGGCCTCCCCGCGCTGGATAGCCGTGGCGGGGCGCCGAAGTCGTGTAATAACGTTCCCACGACCCCGCCCGTCAACGGCCGCGATCGAAAGAAAGTCATTGGGTTTTAGCCGGTAGGAATCCGGCATAACCCCGCAGTGTCCCCTACACTGCCGGGTATCCAAAAAGATTTCCTAACGTTAAAAAAAAGGGCACTTGCAGCACCTATGGCCTTGCTTATGTTACAGGCGACGGAGCCAGCTACCAAAAAGTGGACCGTCAGTCTTAATATAAAACAAAAAAAAACATAATTTGCAGAAGAAAATCTGTGCGAAGCGGGGGCGGTACGCTAGAATAACATAATATAAAGACTGTGTTAGTTACTTTAAACTACGTTTGCTGAAGAAGTTATCTCATAGCCATAGACAGCTGAATTGAATAACACGAATAACACTTTAAATTTATTCTATGTCTCTTTATGGATTTATTATCTATGGTTTGTTTGTGGTTTGTTTGTGTCTTGTCTGTGGTCTATGTTTAGCTTTCCGAGTTCCCGAGGCGACCATACCATTTCCCGCCCCGGCCGGTTTGGTAGGTTGCTGTCTCCTCCCCTCTCTCACTCTCTCATTGGCTGAATTGGCTCTCGCATCTCCGCTTGACGGTTTTCATTTTGGCACGTGCAGTTTTAACATTTTTTGGTTTTAACAAAACATAGTATCAAAAATATTAACATCAAACAAAATACATTTGACCACCGATGCTCAAATTGGAAGTCAATTGATTCGGTAAGTTTTTTCATCAGTATTTCTTTGTTCTTAGGTACCTTTGATTTGTGTTTGCACGTGTTGTGCAAACACAAATGTCTACACAACGTTGTAGACAGAAAATAACAATAATTTTCCCCGTCAATATAGCTACGATATGGTCTTGATATTTTGTACTATTTAGTTTTGTTTTGTGAACGTGCGTTTTGTTACGAATGTTATCATACCATACAATCGCGACATTCGGTTGCTGTGTCATTTGTTTTGTTTACCAGATTATTTAAAAGAAGTTTACAATGTCTTCGTCGCCCATTCGATTCCACGGCTCTTGGAAAATGCAAAAAAGACCATCTGAACCTGATCGATGGCTAGAAGAAATAGGCTATTATCGTAAACATATCGCCAAAGATTCCAGCTGCTTGTTCAGAGCTGTTTCAGAAAGTGTTTACAAGACTCAGCGATACTTTCAAAAAGTTCGCAAAGATTGCGTCAAATTCATGGCCGCCAACAGACATCTCTTCGAAGGGGTACGGAATTCAATTTAAATATTATTTAATGACTTACATTCGTTGTGGTTCTAATGATTGAAAAATGTTTTATTCTATTTGTAGTCAATGAGTTGTCCATTTGAAAACTATATCTCTGAGATGTCTACTTATTCCGAATTCGGTGGTTTCAATGAAATATTAGCCATGAGCCATCTTTATAGGTATTATAGACCTTCAGATATTTCTTATTTTCATTATTTTTACCCCTACCCTACATTTTGTAATGTGTAAATGAATACAATTGCAGGCGTGATTTTGTTATTTTCGATGCAAACAAGGGACCAAAAAGGGAAATTTGTAATAATTACGGGAATAACATTTTTTTGTTTCACAATCCCGAAAATAAACATTTTGATATTGTTTACACCAAAGAATTCATTGTTACATCATCATTCTGCCAATGTGAGTGCAATTTATAAGTAGCAAACATCTATATTTATTGTTTCTTTTATATTTTTATTAAAATGTATAACATACTTATACTATTAATTTATTATTACATTGTAGCCATTATGTATGGAATCCTCTATGGAGGTGTTTACCAGATAAAACATATATCTTATGCTATTGAAAAAATGCTACACGACAAAGTACCTGGAAGTCAGTTTGATTATTTCATGAGCAGCAATGTGGATCGTCGCAAAAAGCCAAAAGAACATACGAGAGAGAGGCTCAAAATAGTCTTTGGAAGTACTAATGATAAAGACAAAAATAATAACAATAATAAAACAGTTACTTCACAATGCAAGCATTATATGGAAGATGAAGAGCATCAGAGCGTTTTGAAAGAGTCCCTAAGCATTGTTGTAGTGAATCGTAATCTGATACATTTGGAAAATGTGTGCTCCAACTGCGTAGATGTATATAGTGCTAAAGATCTGCTTGACAAAGATATAACACCGTTCCCTTACAAAGTGGCTAAAGCGTTGGATCCTGATATATATCGCAACATTGAGTTTGATGTGTGGAACGAATGGAGAAAAGGTATAATTAAGGAGACTTGGAATTTTCTAGGATAAGACTTCACACCTCCTGACTTCTATGATTGTTTGCAGAGTTACGTTTCGGGCCTAGATATTCGGACGGGACAACTTTACAAGTCGGAGTGAAATGTTTATGTAAACTTGAGTTTAACCAAAGCGTACCGTATCATTGCCACATCCAAGAGATGCAACCCGACCGCGGTCCTTGCTTGGTGTACATCGAGGAGATCGGAGAGAAGCGCGTTGTGAACTATGAACAGTTACAGCCTCTGCCGTCGGATCAAGTGCGCCCTTGGGCACCTCCGTACAGATACTCCCGAGCTCACTCACACTTCTTCACTGTCACCCAGATGTACAAGCATATAGGTGTGTTGGTATATCGATTGGCAGCACTATCGTTTCTTGCAGTTGAATTGTCTCAGAGTAAAATTCATTATCACTTTTAGCTGATACCAATTTTTTTAACTAAAGGTGTCTTTTTTAGCTGTCAATATCTAAAGGTGTATCAAATCTTTTCAAAGTGTAGGTGAATAGGCATTTTATGTCCTCAGTTATGAAGACGATTTCAATAGCAAGAAATGATAAATAAATACATCTCATTTTCGCACTCTTCTTTTTCACTTGTCTTCTTTCTTTTCTCTAATATATTTTTTCTATCGCTTGTAATTCTTAAATTGCTAAAAACTGTTCACATTTACTTACTTTAATAACATTTTCATCTCACACTGGCCAGGCAATGTATCACAAAAACAAACAATGTATAAAAGAAACAAGTCATCCGGTAAGGATGTGAACATGAATTCAGAAATGAACATGAAACGGAGCCGAAGAATGCTCATGTGGAAGAAAAATTCAGGGGAAATGGATGAACATGAACAGTACCTCAACGGAGACGTTCATTTTGCAACAATATTAAGTGATACACAATCTATGCCTGTTAGTTAAGTTACTTATCGCGCTTAAATGATAAACTTGTAGCAACATAGAATTTTGTAGATTTAAGTTCGTTTATAAGCACTCGTTTAACTCGTTCAGTGTGATATTATAAATTGATAAATAAATTATATTGATTTTTTTTTTAAATTTTTTTTTGATTATAAAAACATTCATGTGACTATACTTTTCTTTTATTTTTCTTCTCTTTCATTAGTGACACAGCCTTTTGTTTTATATGAAGAAATTATTATCCTTGAATCCTTGAATTGAATTTTTTTTTGTTATTATGTGCTTATAAATGAATTTGTATAAACTATCTCTATGGTAATGAGTAAAATTGCCATATCGTAGCTATTTGTTTTCCAAATTGTAGTATTGTTATAGATTTGTTATGTATAATTAGTGTAATTGTAAGAAGTAGTTAGTTAGTTAGTTGCATGTGCGTTAGTAAACTTTGTTTTTTATTTTAAGCTTTTATTATTTAGCAAAACTTTAAACAAAAATGTCTTTGTCACAAAAAATAAATAATCATTCGTGACAAAAACTTAATGTGGTACCTAACAATGGTTGTTTATATTACTTGGTATCCCTTAACTTAAGTTATTACCCATTAGTTAACAATGCAATGATTATTTATTTTGTTTTCCATCTTGCTTTAGTGGAAGAAGCTTAAAGAGCAACAACGGTCAAAACAGAAAAAATAGCAAGTGTGGAGAATAGAGCTAAGTGATTTTTTAAAATTTCCAGTTGGAAGCCGAAGAAGAATCAGTCGTGATGGTGGACTGTCGTCAGGTCGCGGGCGCTCCGCCCCAGGCCTCTCATGAGGCCCAGCAGATGCCAACAAACGGTACGGCCCAGCCAGAAAACCAAGCATCGGTCAACGCATTGGTATGTTCATTTTTTATTAAAAATCTTGGCTACTTTTCAAGTTTTTGAGTAATACACAAACCGACACAACATTTTATATATATATAGATTTAATATATTATCGCGAAAAACGAAGATGGAGGTCTGATATTATGCATACAGTGTTTTTAGCTTATTGTTAGGTCTTGCCAATACTCATCGATGCCAGATTTAAAATTTTGACGTTTTTTCTTAAATATTGTGTAAAATATGAAGAAATAATTGAAAGTATTAAAACAAAACTTATTTAATAAGGTGAATGTAATTGTCACTGAAATTTTTTATTAATGTGACGAGAGAAAGGTTTCTTTGTATAAATCTGCCTGCCCTATTCAAATTTTTTTTTTGGAGTTTACTCCTTTTAAGAATCGATTTTCATATATGTATGAAAATATATGGGAGTAAAATCAAATGTCACACGTTACGCGTTACATACATATAATATGTAATACATTTATATCCATTGATATTTACTTGTGATTTGAAAAAAATAATAAACTAATAAAGCTAACAAAATGCATAGATTAATAAACGAGGGTAAATGAATGCAATTTACCCTCATTTACTAATCTATCTATTTTATAATCGTTCCTTAAGTAGTAAACTCCAATCGTGCGTAGGAGTTGACACACACACACACACACACACACACACACACACACACACACACACACACACACACACACACACACACACACACACACACACACACACACTTTTCTTATGCACTGTATTTTGTCCCAAGTTTTAATTTAATTCTAAAAAGTGAAAATAGGTGACGAAAATAAATCTTTTCTGCTAAGTCGTCGCTCATTTTCTTGTTAACTAGCTGGTGCCCGCGACTTCATCCGCGTTCTTTATTGATATTACACTTTAGCCAGGTGTTAGTTTTCTCAATTTAAGAAACAGTACTTTTCACCGGATTAAAGGTATCCTATGTCCTTTCCGGTGTCCCTAAAAACGTGTATGCAAAATTTCATGTTAAATCATATATTTTTTAAAGATTTATAAATAAAAAAAATATTCTATCTTTATATAACCGTAAGTAAATGTTTTATAATTGGACCCACCCAGGAGTAGGTATTTTTTTATAAACGAGAAAAAAAAATACTTTTTATTTATGGATAACACTTGCAAATAAACAAAAAATATTGCCCTTCACTCTATTGTGTTAATTTCGGATAATATAATTTAATTTATTGCCAAAATATAATAGGTAAATTATTTATTTTATGTAGGTACACTATAAACAATGGAATGTTACAGGTCTTTTTTCTTTTGTATTTAGTGTACCTTTACCACTAAGTTAAACTATACATAAAAAAAAAATCGTAAAGGAGTCGTATCTGTACATCATTATTTTATTCTTTCAAAAATACAGTTTGAAAAACTGTTTTGAAACAGTTTTGAAAAAAATGTCTGTTTGGCACGCTAATCTCAGAAACGGATTAACAGTTTTAGATGAAATTTGTCACACAGATAGTTTATTACCTAGATTAACATGTAGAATACTTTTTATCCTGGAAAAATTTTGGTTCTTGTGGAATTTTCAAAAAAAAAAAAAATCTACTGCAACAAATCAAAATATGGTTACTCTCATATCATATGCCTTCATGAAGTGTATTTTTTTTTTTAAATTTTAAATTACCTAATTCATCTTATTGTGACTACAAAATTAAGATTAGCAGTGATCGGGAGTCAAAAGTGCGAGGTATTCATTTGGCTAAAAAGCAATATAAAACAAGCATTATCTTAGTCATATTTTTATACATTTTGTCCCTTTTAAATAATAATTTTTGTCTTGGCAGCAATAGCTATTGAAATTGTAGGCCGCGATCGTGACGATCCTGAGTTTCTCTAAAAAGCAAATTCAAATAACCGATTGCGAGATCTGCAAGTAGGGCACCTTGGGTCCATATAAACATGTACATAATTATGTTGAATGAAATTTGATACTGGCCAGACGTTATGGGCGACTGCTGAGAGAGGAATTTTTGATATTAACAATGGTTAGAATGTTTAATGAATCATGCGTTAAGTCAGTAACTAATTCTCAGAATTTATATAATCACAACAGAGCGGAACGTAAAATAAAATCTGTGAATTAAGCAAATGTTTGTAGACGAACAGATTTAAAATTGGATTTATTTAATATTGTGTGTGCAACGCTTAAGTTTATTAATAAGCTCAATAACAAAATGAAGCTGTCGATAAAAATTTTGAAATTTTATTTAAGTAGGTACGTAATTTCGTTTCAATTCAATGCAAGTTGAGAGACGGCATTGCAATAAAACCATAACAAAAAGAAATTAGGTAGTTTACCCTTACCTTTGTTTTGTCTTTTCGCAGTATTCTAATTCTTTAATTCTTTGGAATGTAATTTTTTTTTGTGTTAAAATAATATTTAAATATGCATTCTATACATTTCTTAATTTCTTTTTATAAAAGAAAAAAAAACACTTGCTCTCCTTTATATCTTTTACTTTAAATACAATTTATTAACTTTTACCTGAAACTAAATCATTGAAAAAAAAAAAAAAGGATAACTGAATTCCCAAGCAAACAATATAAAAAGCAATAAAACAGAAAAATTGAGTGCAAAACTCATACATAATGGTTATTCGACTGTGAGCCTCCACTTGGGACTGTTGAACTTATTTGTGTACTGTTTAATATTTGTGTAACAAATTAACTTTAAAAGATTGGCCACAAGGTGTGGTGTGTGTGTATGTGTGTGTGTGTGTGTAAAAACCCCACAGGAGCCTAACATTTTTCCGGGAATAAAAACGATCCTATAGTTATCCTATAATCGAGGTATTATACTATATTAAATGTTATATACTGCATTGTTACATTGTTACATTTTGATATACTATTTATGAAAAGAGCAACTTTTCTTGCCGAGTTCTTCCCCCTAAAGCAGTAATTTGTAATCGTATAAAATGTGAAATATTTGACGAAGATAAAAATGTCTTAAAAATTTACATGGAATAAATTATTTATTTATTTATTATCAAATCAGTGTAAACATACATTAGTGAAATTTAAGAAAATATCTGTATATCGGAAGCAAACTACTTTTTTGATTTCTTTGATGGGACCTAAAAGAGTTTACCAGTTAATAGAACGTAAAATACTTATTCCAATGGCATCATAGTGATTTTTAAAGAAATGGACAGTATACCTCCGGTATAATACATTAATTAATTAATGTACAGACGGCTCCTTATTGATTTTATTATATGTATATATTAGAAACTAGTGTTAAATGCAAAAGAATATTTAGTCAAGTGTAATACCTATTTTTCGTGGAACATTGGTTTTTAACCCACGACGCAAAAATAGGGTGTCATATGTGTCTAATTTTGTTCCCAATCTGCTATAGTCAGATTGGGCTCATTAGAAAGTCGGGGGGGTTACTTTATGAGTTTACCTGTATAACTTGTCGCTCAAGAAGTTTGTACGGTTGCTGCAGGCCGTGACCAGCGGAGAGATGAATATGACACAGTCCAGCGGCCGAACTTCCACCCCGACGGCAGTAAACGCGATGGGATACGGAGGCGCTTACGGGGCCGCGATGGGCGGGGGAGCTTACGTGTACGGGGGCATGAAGCCACTCATGTGGGGCCCCCCCCATCATGCGCCCCCCCCGCCCGGGGTCAACGCGCACGTGTACAAGAGCGTGCAAGCGAACGGCAGCGACCTCCCCATGAACGACATGCCCACGCTGCGCTTCTATTACAACCTGGGCGTGGAATGTATGTGGAGCACTTACGGCGCCCCACCGCCGCAGCGTTTCGCGCAAGGCGATCTAGTCCGCGACATGCAGAATCTGGCGATCCAGGCCGCTCCGAAGATGACCCACGACAAGCCGCCGCCCGCGCCCAAAACGACCCAACGCCCCGTAATAGGGCCGCGCTTCAAACGGGGCCCTCACCAGCACGACCAGAAAACGTACGCGAACAAGGGGCCGAACAATAGACGCAACTCGCACGACGGTCGCCCCAACAACAACTATAACAACCAGGAGGGGGGCGCCGGGATGGGGGGAGGCGAGTGCGTGCTAGAGCCCCCCATGGTGACGGTCCCGTACATCACTTACCCGCCACCGGTCTACCCGATGCCATACTATCAGGTCGAAGATCCATGTGAGTATATCTGCATTTTACCACTTGCTAACATGTTGAAGCCCGCCTTCAAAGGACATCGTTCAAATCCACTATTAAAAGTCTATCAGGTCTTGCAGGGTTAAGGAAATGAAGATAAAAGATTGGGAAGGCACAGGGAAATGGACTCTGGCATCCCATACTCACTCACCAAAACACAACAGCACACATGCTGTTATTATTTCACGGTGGTCTTCTGTAATAAAATGTATAGTTAATTAATATACTAAGCCTAGGGCTGTTCACTCACACCGCGGCATTTTTTTACTTTTAGCATTTTTGTGGGTAACATGTAGTAGAGTTTTCGCTTTTATACGCGAATTTTGTTATAATTTTCGTAGAGATCACTAATTAAAAAAGAAAGTAGCTATGTTACTCGCTGATGTAGCTTTCTATAGGTGTAAGAATGTTTAAAAACGGTTCTATAGTCTTTGAGTTTATCCATTACAACAGTAAACGGAAAAACTCATTACAAACGAACATACAAAAAAATGAAATCATTCCTCTTTATAATATTTAGTGTGGAATGTTGATCATCCTTTCATCAAGTGGTGAAGATCGATAGCTCAACTTATCCAGACAAGAATGACGTAGGATATGTTTGAATACCTACTTTACCGCTTATAGATTTACTTAATGATACAGAAAATAATAATATGCATTTTAAATAGAAAAGAGTGTACTTTTTCCAGTTTCTTTCTTCGCAAGAATTTTTCTAGAACTTCAACGAATTATTTGAAAAATAAACCAAAAAAATAATAATTGACGAATCCCAAAAATTAAGCTTAAAAAAAATTAGAAAAAAATGTATTGAAAAATTAAATTGAGCTCAAAAATTGAGCTTAGCGACACGTTTAGTTAGCGCCTCTTTTTTATTTGGTAATTAATATACAAACATAAAATATATCACTTTTTATAAAAATCGGTTTAGCGGTTAAGGTAAAAAAAGGTAATAATTCCAAAATGTGAAACCAATTCGTAGGTAAAAAAAGTTCTCTTTAGTGTGCCGTTTTTAATATAAAGAAATGTGTTTTGTATTTATCGAATTCAATACAGAGGGAAAATACCTATTGAAAGGAAATTCGTATTCTGTTGGGCAGACTTTTCCTCGACGATTTAGTACATCTATATAAATAAGTGATTTTTCCTTTGAAAGAGGTTTTGGCTTTTGATCAATTTAAATCAGTCGCGTGATTGAATCAATCGTACCAGTACTTTTAATAAAATTATTTTCACTATTGATAATTATATCTATATCTATACTTACTAATATTGCTGGACCGATATTAACAAATTCCATTTTTAAAATTAAAAACTCCATTATGATTGCCACATACTAATTTTATCATGCTGAATATTTTGATTATTATGTTAAACTGTCAGTTAGAGGTTTAGTATTTTGCTCGTTGCAGGCATGATGGGAGGCGTAGGCTACATGCCGTACGAAGAGGGAATGGAATATGCGGCCCCAATGCCTCAGTATTACCCGCCGCCCCACTATGTGCCGCACGCTCCCCCACCGCAAGTACCCCACCAGCAGCCACCCCACCAGCCGCCCCCCCAAGGGGGCGAACACAAGTGAGCTCCCCCGGCGACAATTTCCCCAATGGCAACATTTCATTCGTAAAACCCCTTATTCACTGAAAACTGTTAAACCCTGTTAAGCCTGTTAATGTTTTGTAGGTTAAATTCGATAATTCAGAAATAATTCAAATAAAATTTGGCAATTTTAATTTTGCTATTGTCTTTATAGACATTTTTATAAGAAGTAAACTTTTCATTGACTTCTCACCTCCAAGTTAAGTCACATTTATTTCAAATAAGACCGATTTGATTCGATTCCGAGGAAGCGTCAGCTGACGCCGAAGACCCTCTGCGGTCGACCCAATTGGGCCGACAAGGAGCCGACCCAATTGGGCGCTCCATACGGGGCCATCGAGCGCCTCCACTTGGCCCACCCAGGAGTACCCAAGAGTACCCTGGAGACAGTACAAAACCCTGGAATTCGATAAATTCAGTCGCTTAATGTAGTTTCACGTGATGAAAGGATAAAATGTTGCCAAAATGATTTGTTAATTATAGCTCATATACTGATTACAACAGTTGACAGTTTATGAGTTATAAACAGTTTAATCGCTATTGTTTTTCGTTAATGACTCCGATTTCCTAATGATCTTTTAAAAAATTCAATGTATCTGGTATATTGTACTTACTTTTAGTTTTATCTACTGAGAAAAATAGGTCCACCGTAAGCTTGTCACACTGTCCAATGACAAGTATATATTAAAAACTCGATATTTACGATGAAAATTCGAAAAAAGTTGATGTTAATGTAAACTTGTCACACTGTCAAGTGACTTATTATATTAAAAACTCGATATTGTGGTGAAAATGTGTCACAATTGAAAAATAGTTGATGTTGATGTCATAATTCATTGTAAGCTTGTCACACACTGTTCAATTCAGAGAAGACAAATAGAAAAACAATACCCTACGTATTTTCTTTATATTTCGATATAAACAAAAAAATATATCATGTTTCATACTTATCTTAAAAAGTTTATTTTTAATTTTTTTTTTGCTGACAATAATTTTAATGGCTCCTTTAAAATTTACACAAAACTATGAACTTTTTGAAATTTTTTGGCTTTAATGTACTTTTTGCAATGTTTGTCACATTGCAGTTTTAATTTGACGAGTTTACAAATAACCTAAAATGCTTTAAGGTAGGATTTCGTAGCGAGCGTCAATGACGCGGCGTCAGTGTTAAAGTTATTTCTTTTTTTTTTTAACTCGGCCTCAATATTTTGACTCTCTTTGGCGTATTTTGGAATTTTCCACACTTAAATTATAAATCAATATAATATGTCCTTGAGTGAAATTTCATCATTGTCTACAGTAAACTATTCCAATAGGTGCGCCGTTATATTTTTTTTAATGGAAAAATAAAAAAATAAAATTAAAAAAAACGCCCACGCAAACATGAGCGCGCGACAGTGACGCTGACGTCCGACGTCAATGACGCAGAAACAATGACGCGGCGCCATTGACGCTGCGCTCGAGCATGCAATGTATGGAACGTTCCATACATTTGCCAAACTTATTTTGTCTACTGCCCACTTTGAGAGTAAATTATTTTTTAGCGCCCCCATTTTTTCACCTACTTACACAACGCCCCCATTTTTTTTCTGGGTCTCTTACCAGAAAAACTTACCCCTTTAGGCCTGCAGCGCCCACAAGGGGGCGTTATCGCCCACTTTGGGAAAGACTGGCATAGAGCGTTATCTGTCGCTGTGTCGCTCTGTCGCATGTCGCGTTGACGCTCGCTTTTAAATCCCACTTTCGATGTGTAGAAATGTCGAAAAAACAACTGACGATTTGGATTTGGAATTGAGAAGGCTATGTTTTTATTTTTAATAATAATGGTTCCATTTAAACGCGAGAGGGATGCGCTAAATTGTTTTTTTTTCTTTTTGTTTTTTTTTCCATATTTTTAATTTCCAGATGGAATGTAAGTTCAAATTACAATAACAGATTTTATAAGCATTCCTATTATTTAAGCTAAGCTATAAATTAACATTAGTGCTTATTGAGTAGGTTTTGGCGTTAGGTTTGTGAAATTAGAATGGCCTAAAAATTTAAAAAAAAAAAAGAAAATGGCGACCAAAATGATGGCAGCTCTTAAATTCACTTGATTTTAACTTTTTGATATATTTTTTATAATAACATGTAAATTTTTTTATTCATCTAAAATAGTTTCAAAGGTAACAACGTTATTGTTTACAGTTTTTTTAACTTAATATCAAATTCTTCCGAATATTTTTTTCCAATACTCCTTAAAATAGTTGTTTTCTGTTTGCTACGAGAAAAAATGTCAAAATAGACTATATCCATGGGAAAAAAAATAATGGATATATATATATGTAACCTAATGTTTTTATGCTGTGTATATTTTTATGACGACATAAAGTCAATAAATTCATTTTGCAGGTTTAAAAACCTGGATAATATTATTTAATATCACTTTACATTTAAGTATTATCTGTTTTATTATTTTTCAATTTACTTACTTGTTTTGTATTGTGTATAATTTTTTTTTTTTTTTTTATATTTTGCAATACACTGAGCTAGTCTCGATATTAAGTTATCATACACAGCATAAAACGTTTAATACAATATTATGTCTATTGGATATTTTTTTTCTTGACATTTTTGAAATCGTTTCGTACTCAAATTGAGAGCATCATCGAGTATAAGTATATATATCTAGATTTTTCCGGCCGTTTGAGATTTTAGCTTTTGTTTATGTCCCAAGTGTTCATTGGTGCTGCAAAATGAAAAAAAAAATTGGAGTCGAGACAGGGTTTTTGAAGTATTTTTGTATGGGACGAAACCGTAGGAAGCACTCAGTGTTTTTTAGTCATTAGGCATTTTTTGTATTCATTCCTTAAACTTAAGGTGAAAGTGTTGCTAAAATTTAAGTAAAAATTAAACTTAGATCGTAACGTCTGAAAAGTGGGGTGGTTTTTTTTTTTTTTTTCATTCGCAGAGAGCGTTTTGACTTTTAGTTTATTTAGTATTTAAAAAAAAAAAAAAGTTTTCCTACAATGATCTCATCTATTAAACGCCTTTCGGCCAAGTGCTCAGTGCTCAGATACACAGATACACAGATCTGACCCGTGGAAGGGGGGTATCCGCCTTTTTCAAAATTTTACCCCCCAAAAAACACAACAAAAACATTGTATACTGAAACATATTTTTGGAATATTTTTAATTGTTTGGCTGTGATTCTCTTAATAGTAATCTCAGGGAATTTTGGTCTGAGTCTATAAAAAATAATAATAAAAATATATATTTTAAAACGCAACCTTCATTCACATAATATATGATGATGATATTATATATGTAATAATATGTTTTCAACGTGTCAATTGTCCGCCCAAACTCAGCTCCAGGCTTTACTTTACAGATATACATTAAAAATAATAACATATAATATGTATACGTGTACTTACATATAATATGTATATACATAAAAGTAATTAATTCGTGTAAAAGATGTTTGTTTGTAGTGAGTATTGTTAAAGAAAATAGTATATAAAACGTGCAGTATTCACAAGTACTGTATTATTGATAGGTTAATTAAATGTTTTATGTTATATTATATTATTATATATGTCGAATTTATTAATGTTTAGCGTAAAAATAAAAAAAAAGTTCTTTGGTCGATTTAAGTTTAATTACACTCAGTTGATTTTCACGTCAATGGCGCAGAATGCGTAATATATTATTTTATTTTTAACCCTAGTGTTAGTTTTTACGTGCCAATTTAATGTGTAGGTGTTTTTTTTTGCAACATTGCGACATAAAAAGAGAATTGGCAGAAACATAAATGAAACAAAGCTACTCGTGTAGTGAAAACTGCCAAAGAACTAAATTCTTGTTGTCATATCAAAACTTAAAATAGTGATAATAAATGTAAAACAATAACTGTGTTGTGATTTCGTATAATTAGATTTAATTGTAAAATAGGTTTTTACTTTACTTGTGGTGCCTAATTTCCAAAAGTTTAAAGGTACCGGCATCTAACTTGGTGAGATCTAAGTTAATATCCTAATATTAATACACTAACGTGCAACAACAGTTATTTTTAATAATATTTTTAGTTAAACTTAATTTTAAAAAAAAGGTAAAATAGTCATTCTTGCCGACTTAAGTGCCGGTGTCTCTATATACGGCTCAAGTAAGTGTTTTTTTTTTTTCAAAATTTTCAAATAAAAAGTGATTTTTAATTTGTTGTCTTTTTATTTCATTTCTCCTTTTTTACTTTCTAATTTCAGATGTTTTGATTGTGAGAAAATTTAAAAATGATACTAACTGACCATGCCATTCTAATGAGTCCAAAAAGGCTATAATATACAGGGTGTGGCTGTAATAAGAGCAATAAATTTAAACGGTGTTCTATAGAGTATGCACAGTTACCTTAACCTAATCATAATGCTCCAAAGTGCTTGTGCTCAGAGAGTGCTTTAGAAATCTAAATTTACAATACATAATAAATGAATTTCATGTATCACTAAATTGTCGGTTATCAGTCGTTAGATGTCTTGTACAGGATACTGAGGCGAAAACGATCGTAAATGTCAATGTCAAGTACTCCGATTGGACACCCTGTAGTAGTACATTGCTGGCTCTTTGACTTGACCTGACTGCTTTGGACTTGACGGACTTGTTTTGGAAAACTCTAGAAAAATTAGACTTGACTTGACTGACTAGTCTCGGGATCTGCTACTTTTGATTTTAATTTCTTTTGTTAGAAAATAACAGTAAATTTGTTTTTCATTTTAATTAAAAAACCATTTGGAATTAATTACTGATTCGTTAATGAGTCTATATTTTAATTTATTGCTTTTATTACAAGCGACACCCTGTATATCTTCTGTAAGTTTCTGAGGAATTGTATATTCCCCAGACTACTTGTTGGTGCAGAATCAAGTTAAAGTTACCATTTCATGGAAATGGACAAAATTAGTGAGATCAATTCGTCAAATAGGAATTGAGCTGAACTTCAAACGCCTGAACAGATCTTTATAAATTCTAACCAACTCGATCACGTCAGTTTGTAAGGCAAAAACCGCATCAAAATCGTTATGATGGTATACATATGTAAAAGGGGGTGTAAAACCCCTCGTGCGTCGGGGGTTAAAAACAACAGCATCTATTGTTTCAATGCGTAAGATATATCGGAGGTTTGGGTTTTTTTTAATCAAAAAGGATGGCTGACAGGCTTTTTTTTTTTTTACTTAAACCCCTCCAGCATCATGCGCTGAAGCCTATTTCTACTGTTCCTCATTCATACCAGTTCTCGCTCACTTGCCTCTCGTACTTTCATGCTGCATACTGTTTCTTTCTTCCATCCATCCTTTCTTTCATTCCATTACGGGTGGGATGCCCGTCTGTATGTGCCTATTCTTACTATCTATTTATTATTCCTTATCATTACTTATCGTCTTACTTATCATTTGTCCTTTCTGCTATTGGGTGTTGGGTAATTGAAAACTCGACGCATTTTTTTTATTTATTAAAATTAAACATTACAAACACTAAAAAATTAGATTATAAATTTACAAATTAAAGCATTGTTTAAAAATTAAAATATTATAAAATTCGGATATGAAAAACATTGAAAAATTAAAACATTAGAACATAAATACATTAAGACATTACAATTTATATACATTACAACGTTAAAATTTATATACAATATACATCCTACGTCTTATTTCTTTCTATCACCCTTTTTGCAATTTTAAGACAATAGCTTAGGAACTTGTCCTTCTTGTCACTTACTATCATTTTACATATATTTTCTGTCGTCATGTCCATATCCATTTCAATTTCTAAGGCTATCCTATCTCTGTCGTGTACTGGGCATTCGGTCAGCAGGTGAGGGACCGTTTCCGCAACGCTTGGGTCACAGATGCACGATGGACTCTCCTTGCACTTGAAGCGATACAAGTACTCGGAGAATCCACCATGCCCCGTGAACACCTGCGTTAAAATGTTATTGACGCCAATTTTCCTTATGGTTCGGTAGGCCATGGCAGCACTGGGGAAAAACAGTTTCGTATCTGCTGCTGTATTGCCTTGCACGTACCTGCGGTCCCATTCCTCAAGCGAGCGCATGCGTATGCTTCGCCTGACGAATGAGACCGGACACAGGTCGTACTTCGGCTTGATCTTAATTTTCAGCGCCGCCTCCCTAGCTAGGTGGTCCGCCCGCTCGTTACCCTCTAGGCCGGCGTGGGCTTTTATCAAAAAATTTTTAACAATTTTATCTTTACTAAAAGCGATTCTCAGGTTTTTTCGAGCCTCCACCGCCAGAGGGTGTAAGCAACTATTCGCCGCGATGGTCTGGAGGGCGGCCATCGAGTCGCTGTAGATTGCAGAGGTGGTTTCGCTACGTCGTAGGATCACCCTCGTCGCTTCACACACCGCCAAGAGCTCGGCCTGGTAGACGGTACAATAGGACGGCAGACCAAGTTTGACGGCCGACGTTTCGGCTTCGCCATTCCATATGGATAGCGCGGCCCCAACTCGGCCGTCAATCTTGCTGCCGTCCGTATATATGCGTAATTGATGATCGCTATTTTGTTTAAGTTGATTCTCGTCCACCAGCCTTCCGAACTCAAGACTGGTGTGTTCGGCGGGATGGGGACCCTCGATTGCTGGGGCCATCCGCTCGACGTCCCTGTCACCCAGCTCCGGCTGAGGTACTCCCCTCTTGGCCTCGTAAAGCGAAGCAGCTTCGCGGATACGTAGGTCAAGGGGGAGCAGCCCAGCCAATAGCAGGGCCGAGTGAAGAGACACCGTGCGGTAGGCCTTACACAATTTTAGAGCGAAACCCCTCTGCACAGCGTTCAAACGCTTGACCACCCCCAGTTTGCTGACTGCGGGCGCCCACGCGCTCGCAGCGTAGGCAATTATAGGCTCCACCGCGGCGATATAGATTGAGCGAACCACTTCGGGGGTGAAGTCCCCAGCTAGTTTTGGCGGCTTTCCCCAGTTGCTTATAAACACCGATGGCCCTCCGACAGACCCTGTCGACATGACTATTAAATGTCAATTTGTTGTCTATAACTAGGCCCAACAATTTTATTTCCTTTTGCATACCAATGTCAACCCCGCCCATGCTCAGGCGTGGAGTGTCAAATTTACGCTTTCTGGTTAGCACCATCGATTTTGTTTTGCTTGGTGCGAACCTCAGCTTATTTCTGACACCCCACGCCAGAACATGTGCTAGGGTGGCATTGGCAGGCCTCTCTATGTCTTGGGCTGTGTCGCCGTCAAAAACGAGGACCACATCGTCCGCGAAAGCCTGGCAGTAGACACCTCTACCCTCCAGGCTCCTCAGCAATGTGTCGAGGGTGAGGTTCCAGAGCAGAGGGCCGGCTATAGACCCCTGGATGCATCCCCTGCTTGTCACTGTGCTGAATTCCTCACCGCAATATCTGACGTTGACCGTCCTGTCGGTGAGGTAGCTGTCGAAGACCCGCCTGATGTTCACGGGGCACCCCGCTTCCGCCAGTCTGACTTTGATCATAGGCCACCAGGCGCCATCGAAGGCTCCCTCTATGTCCAAGGACACAAGTGTCACAAGTTTTTTGTTGCCAATCAACCTGCGCACATGCGACACTAGGTCATAGAGGGAGTCTTCCGTGCTCTTCTGGGGCACAAAGCCATACTGGCGTGCGCTTATGCCCGGTAAAATGTGATACTTCAGGCGAGCCACGAGCATTTTTTCATACACTTTGCCAAGCACGGGAAGCAGACCAATGGGCCGAAATGACTTGGGGATGGCATAACTAGCCCTCCCCGGTTTCCGAAGGACAATCACTGCTGCTTCCTTCCATATCTGCGGAAAGATATGGTTGGCCATACAGTTGTTTACCAGGTTCAGAAATACACCAGGGTCACAACTGATGGCCCTGGAACAGATATCAGCAGTGAGTCCATCGGCCCCGGGGGCCTTCTTCGGATTAAAGGACCTCACCGCCATCTCGAGCTCGGTCAGAGTGAATGGAGGGTCCCAAGAGGAGTCTTGTTCCCCAGCATTCACTCCGTCCGCCGCTTTCCTGATTTGGCGGTGAAATTCTTCATCCGAATCAGGAAGGTCTTTCGGGTAGAATGCCTCCGCAAGCCACTCCACCGAGCCCTTCGCGTCCAGGACCACACCATCTCGTTCTAGTGGCGCGTCCTCGTCCCTGACGGTAGTCCTCCCTATAACCCTATAAATCCCCTGCCAGACGCTTTCGCCGTCCTGCCTCTCGCAGAAAGACTTCCAGGAGTCGTGGGTCGTTGAGCAATATCTCACGAAAAAAGAAGAGTACGAGCTGGCTGTGAGGCAAGCTCAGACAGACTCCTGGAAGAACCTTCCTCTTAGAACTAAAAGCTATAAGCAACCCCGTTTTTAGTGCAACTAAGAATCTCACATAAACCATGTTAATATAAGCAGTCCACATTGGGTATAGTTGTCATCTCGCACGATTTTATTTCGTAGGAAATGTGCGAAAAGCCAACTGAATTTAAATATATATTTTTAGCTGTTTTGACAATGTAGTCGTTATGATCCCAACCCTTTTATTCCTTCACAGGTACCTTTTAAAGGTTCCCATTGTGAATAAAAAAAATCGTTTAACTCTCTTTCCATTAGTGAAAACCGTTGCGTACTTTAAAAAGGTCTAAGCGTACATACATACAGAAGTACAGACGGCGGGAAGCGACTTTATTTTATACTAGCTGTTGCACGTGACTTGGTCCGCGTAACTATAAAATATAGCCAATGTTACTCGCTGATAACGTATTTTTCTATAGGTGAAAAAAATTTTAAAATCGACCCAGCAGTTTTTGAGTTTAACCACCACAAACATACAAATCTTCTCCATAATATTATTATAGACTAAAGATTAGGTATTTGTATCAACAAACTAGAACTCCAAAAACTCAAGTTTTTATTTGAAGTTACTTGTTGTTAACTGCTTGTATTCTTACATTACTTTACTAAACAAATTGTAAGATAATTAAATAATTCTTAGCAAACAAAATAATTTCTCCGTGAATTGTTTGTACAATACAACGATTGTCGAGTGGACATTAAAATAAACACTGATATTGTCAATACAATATCTCATTATTCTTATCTCTTACAACTGAACTCGTATCCAAAGCAACAATCAAACATTACGTTACGTAACAGTAAATGAACTATAAGTGGTGACCGTCACTTCACTTGTCGCAAGTACGACGATTCGATAGCACTGCGCAAAGGTTTGTACAACAAATTTATCATTTTCATCAATAATTATAATTGCGTTAGTACTTTTTTTTTGTTTCCTTATTAATTAACTAACATATTTCAATAATTATAAAAATGTATTCCCACTTACTTAAGTACAATTTAATTAACTTATTAGGTACCTACATATATTTTTTAATATTGACTAAGAAAATATTTAATTTAAAAGTATATGTAATGTAGGTATGTATACGTAGTAAAGTAATACAAGTTAATAAATTCAATAGATGCTAGTTTTTATAGCACCTACTTATAAATACTTGTATTTATAAGTATATTTAAATATACTTATAAGTATATTATAGTATTTATATTTATAAGTATACTTATAGTATTTATATTTATAAGTATAAATACTTATAGTTTTTTTAGGTACCTACTTATAAAACTAATAAAGTTGTAATGTTTATTTTTATAGTTGGAAAAAATAGTTGTGCGACATGCTTATTTTTAAGTTTGACTTGACTTGACAATCAATGACTTAATTTTATTAGTTGCTTTAAAAGAATTAGGTAGGTAAACAGGTACTTACTTATTTCATAGAACCTTTAACTAGAAACAACGAGTTCATCTTTTATACCTACTTAGGTACTTACCCAAATAATTATTTTACCAAATTTGTTAATATTGATAAAAATAATACCTACCTACTGCGTAAAAATACAGTTATAAATAGAATCCATTTTATAAATAGTGCAAACAGCTCGCTTATGGAGAACAAATGTTGAAATTGTCAGCAGCACCCTCATATCTAAAGCTAAAAAAAATATGTCAAA
Source organism: Synanthedon andrenaeformis (assembly GCA_936446665.2). Taxonomy (NCBI): domain Eukaryota; kingdom Metazoa; phylum Arthropoda; class Insecta; order Lepidoptera; family Sesiidae; genus Synanthedon; species Synanthedon andrenaeformis. The sequence continues at coordinate 406,684 of OW387786.2, read as the reverse complement.
ATAATTAGGTACCTATCCTAAGTATTTTTTAGAATTCGCTTACTGCATTTTTAATTAAGTTTCGAACTATTATTCGATGGATGATTGTTATTAACAAATGCATATTTCTTGAAAATTAACGTTTGTATGATAACAGTGATAATACCGGCGTTAAACATTTCAAACTTCCGCAGAAAGAAACACCAGAAGAAACATTTTAATCAGTCACAGTGTTAGATTTGTAATTAATGTAGCCAACGCAAAAAAGAGCGATATAGATACGCGTTTGTTGTAAACTCTTTGCGCGCGAATTTTGAAAAAGGTGATGTTAAGTGTCACGGGTGACATACTACTATTGTCGGCTTGGTTTTTCTCATAGAATGTTCTTTTTAGAGTTAATAAGTATTTTTATTATAAATAATAAATAGTCGTTCTATTAAATTGTATATAGAGTTTGGTTTTAGTAATAAACCACAAATGCAATTATCTCACATTACCTGCGCTAAGCAAAATGATATTTATATCTCATGGCGCTATGTTAATAATATTATATAATTTAAAAAATAATAATAAACAAAATGAAATATATATCCTATCTTTTAAGTTGGACCAAATTACATATATTTAAGAAATTTTATCAAAATCGGTTCAGTAGTTTGGGAGTTCATCGCGGACAAACAACGTGACACGAAATTTTTATATATATAAGGATTTAGATCCATCTTTGAACCTTCGCACATTATCTCTTCGTAAACCTTACTTTGTAGAATCGAAAAATAAAAAAGTAACCTTTCGTTGGGGTAAGGCCTACATTGATAGGTATAGTGTGGTATTATATTATACGATATATTATATCTAGCCTTCTTAGATATACCCAAACCTCTTTCTATGTTTTATGTAAATTATAATATTGTCTTTCATATATCTGTCATACTTATAAATGTATATTTTAACTAGTTTCATATAGTTCATAAGGTTTTGTCTTATTATTATATCCTTAAATGTAAAATTCGCAAAACAAACGTTACGATTTCCAGTCTCCTCAGTGAAGAAGTACCTAACTAATCTTCAACCAAAGAATAGCATTATCATAGTTTAACGTTTATCTCAACCGTAACAATACAAATTAGGCATTCGGTACAGTAGGCAATTAAAATAAACATCATCAATACTAAATCAATATTAATAATAAATCTGTAAGGGTCGGTCATGGAGTAAGTTACCTTGTTTTCAGAGATATCGTGTTTATAGGCTCTATACATGATACTGAAACTAAATTGGCGATTTTTAGAATTTTTTTCTGCATGTATCTATGTATGTTCCTCCATAACTCTGAAACGAATTAACTGATTTTCATGAAACTTGGTAGATAAACATTTGGACGTGCGGGACACAGGATAGGCTACTTAATATTTTTCAACGCGGACGAAGTCGTGGGCACCAGCTAGTAGACAACTAAAACAACTACACTTCGTAATTATTTAAAATTCAACCTATATATGAGTAGGTAGGTACCTAATTATTTTTTGAAACAGCAACCAGCGATACGAAGCAAAGTAATTTGTTTGATATAATTAATAACAGATTAGATTGACATTTTTAAAAAACTTTTCCCTTTAGGACCATATTTAATTCATAACTGAGTAGTTATTTTCACAGTTATACCTTTTTTGTGTACGAGTGGTTGTTCTTTCAATATTTCTTATTAGTTACCAAGTACGTGATATTTTATTACAGTAAAGTTTAGAAATTTTCTAAGTAGGTGCTTAAAAGTAAGTAGCTGAAAGTATAGGGCATACCTAATACCTAAGTATATCTGTAGCATGAACATGACGAAAAAATAACGAGTTCGACGCGGGCTTATCATGTCAATTAAATTTATAAGTATTAGGCACTCAGATAAGTTAAAAACGATAAGCACTAGTTTTGAAGAATATTTCAATTATTGTAATTATAACATATTGCACTTCAACCGTGTTTATTTAATTACTTATCTCCATTTACTTTGTTAGTCTAGTCTGAATTTTTTTAAACATTTTTTTTGCTAATTGCTTAGATGTCGGTGAAAGTACAGAAGATAACGGAACCCGTCCTGTTGGGCGAGGGACCGCATTGGGACGAGAAACAACAGGCCTTGTTTTTTGTGAGCATACATGAAAAGACCATACACAAGTACGTGTTGGCTACTGGCCAACATACCAGAACCACTGTTGGTGAGTATACCTGTCTTGTTTTTTTTAATGTTATGATAGGTGGCTACCGTCGCCTATAAAAAAACTAGCAACACCACAGGTGATTAATGATAAAAGATTTAGAAGGAATAGGGATGACACACCGACTCACAACAGCTATTATGTCACGGTGGTCTTCTGTAAGGGGTGGTTACTGCCCCTGCGTGCAATGCAGTCATTTGACACTCTGCCACTACTTTCCAAATCCAGGCCAGAGTTAACTTTGCTTCAGGAAATCGAACCTGGGACCTCTGATACAGAGCGTAAAGGTAATCTGCCCATCGACACTTGTATTTTTATGTTTTGTTAACTTTGTAGATGGTCGAGTCGGCTTCATTATCCCCGTAGAGGGTACCACCGATCAGTTCTTGGTGGGAGTTGAGCGAAGCTTCAAGGTGGTGAAGTGGGATGGGAAGGATGGGAGCAAAGCAACGGTGGTGAAGGAACTGGGAGAGATCGATCGCGACATCCCCAAGAACCGTCTCAACGACGCTAAGGCCGATCCCAGAGGAAGAGTTTTTGGTGGTAAATAAAGTTGACATTTTATTTGTTAAGTTGAGAATACTTCAGTGCGAATTTATAATAGATAATACTTTAGTCTAAGAATACACATAAGATAAAATACGCTTGCCAACAACAAACTATCGTCCAATCAAATTTCATGATTATATCTTAATTGTTTTTTAATCTAATCAATATTTAAAAATAATATATCAGTCAGATAAAATCATTTCAATCAAATTTATTTAAAAGCGTGATAAAATTAAAATTATGGGAAACTGGGGACACTTGGTCCCCCCTTTTGTTTTTCATTCCTCATTTCCTTAATATAGATCAGATTTGAAATATGTTGGTAGTGAAATACGTGGAATTTATTACCATGGCTTATATCGGTGTATAAATTTAGTTATCATCCCACTAAAAGTATGTATAATAACAAATCAGTCCTACTGATACGTAGTTAGAAATTTTATTTAGGTATTTTTTTAAGGACTATATTTATATTGTATAGAATAAAATCACAAAAATTCGCAGGTACTATGGGTCATGAGGAACCAATAGGCAAATTCATTCCCGAACAAGGATCGCTGTTCCGTTTGGATGGGGAGAAAATAAGTAAGGTGTGCAGCAAAATTGGCATCTCCAACGGACTCGCTTGGGACTTGAAGGAGAAGGCTTTCTATTATACCGATTCGCTCGAGTACAATATCAGGCGGTACGACTACGATGTGGAAACCGGAGAGATATGTGAGTGCATTAGCCAACTTGGTATATACAGGATGATTAAATCCAAACGAGCCAGTGAGGGCAAATCTTAAACCATAAGAGATACGAAATTTCGTTCTTAGGAATTAAGGCTTCGATTTTTGAAATAATAAAACTGCATCCAAATTTTTTCAAATAATGTTCACACCTTTTAAGTAACTGATTTATTATAATGACTGATTTGTATTATACCTTTTTGCTACCAACATTTTGCCAATTATCAAAATTGTTGACATTTTTTTTTGTAATATTATTTACATATGATCCTATAGCAAAATTTAATCCTTAGGTATGACCCAAACTATCAAATGCGATAGTAAAAATATTGCTATATTTCTAGGTTGAGTTCGATTTCTGGTCGCGTAAGAGCGTAATTTGAATGCAGTATTTATTAATTAATTAAAAAATTTAAACCTTAGTTCCTACGAATAAATTTCACTATTTCTTATCGTTTGAGATTTGCCTCTCTGATCCATTTAGATTGATAAAAAAATGTAATCTCGTAAACTGAATTTAAAATAAGTAACTGGTTTTCTTTTTCAGCCAACTTAAAATACATATTCGACTTCAAAAAGAACAACATCGAAGGCATTCCGGACGGAACGACCATAGACACGGACGGCAATCTTTGGGTGGCCGTGTTCGGTGGATCGTGCATTTTGAAAATTGACCCAAAGGGTGGGAAACTGTTGCAAAAAGTGCCAATACCCGCACGCCAAATCACTTCCTCAACCTTCGGAGGTCCCAACTACGACATCCTTTTTGTAACAAGCGCCAGTTTACCCCTCCAAGATGGGGAGCAGAAGCCTCCGTGCGGTGCTACGTTTATGGTTACTGGATTGGGTGTCAAAGGATATCCAAATGTCAACTTCAAACTTTAGGGATACCTATAACACGTGACACTTTCGTTTTTCTATCTTTTTTCCTTTCATTTTGGTAACTACCTACCTTTATAAAAACAAAATCATACCTTACTTGACAATATTTACAATAAAACCTAAGTTTTTCAAAAAGCTGCAGTTGTTTGAATTAATTGAAATGTTTGATACTGTAAACTGTATTATCCGTTCGGTAAATTTCGGTCTTAACACCGAAAGAAAGGAAAAGAAATATTACCTACCTACCTACCCGTAACTATTGCCTAACCTGTATATGTCATTTATACGTAAAAATAACATAACTAAAATTAAATGGATACACAAATTATTGAAAGGCTTTTATTTAATTTTTTTTAAATACAAATTTAAGAATCAAACTTAATTAAAACACGTTAAAATTTTGATTTTTAAAACATTCGGAATCAAAATAATAGAATCGTAAACGAGCCGTGTCTGTTAAATATTAAAAAAAATCAAGATGTAATTCTATAAAAACATTTTTTACAATTTTTGTCCGTTTGTCTGTCAGTTTGCAATTTGTACACGTGTTTTCATTGTTGTGTTGTAATATATATTAGTGCTTGTTTTATTCCAATCGATTTACAAACAAAAAAGGTTACACACCTACGAAATCGTAGACACAGCTAGTTAACATATCTAGGTAGGTAATTAAAAAATAAAAAAAATACACGACTTCAATGTTACTTAACTAATTACTTAACTACACAGCTAGAGTAAGACGACTATTTATGTTCGTAAAAAACTATTTTTTATATTACCTGAGTACTAATGGAACTAAGTAATTAAGTAATGATTGGCAAATGAAAATTTTAGTCACATTATAACTTTACTTACCTAAACTTTAATATGTAGGTAAAGTAACTTGTATTTATCATACATTACAATACCAAAGATTTGTTCAAAATTTTGATACTAAATAAAATTATTTGAACACAAAATAAGAGATCACAATTTCTCTTATTATAATGCAATTATATATTCATCACACACACAATCTTTAATTTTTTATTAGTCTGTTCACATATCACATAATAATAATCAACGAAAACCCTTAAGCCATCGATGGGGTCACTCCACTCTAGCAAACACTCCTCAGGTACTATTAATAACGAGGCAACCCTATTAGCACTATAAAAACACCATAAAACTTCACTATGTCAGCTCTAAGGGGTCACTTTGAATTCAAACCCCATAGATTCACTTTACACTTTTTCACTTTACTCTTTACAATGGGGGGTATTTTGTAAAATTTTAATTTCACAAGAGGGTACTTTGTAAATAAAGCTTATCTTCACAGATCAAATCAAATCAAAATATTTATTTATTAGGTTTCTCCAAGAAACTCTTATGATCGTCATTAAAAATTTAAATGTAAAACCAGGGTTTTGGAAAAAAAGCCAAGATGACGATCCTGAGAAGAAACCCTGAAAGAAACTCGGGATACTATTTTTCATGGTATGAGGCCCATGACCAGTTGTGGACCTCTAGGGCTGAGGAGATGATGATGAAGATGATGATGAGCCGGAGCTCTTTGTATTACTATCAGTTTTTTTTTCAATTCTTATCACTTCCATGCCTTTACCGTAAACACACACATCCAGGTGGTCCCTGAAAAATAAGATGTTTGTAAGTATATATGTAGGTAGTTTATAGGCAACCTAACCTGTCACTAACTTAACCTAACCTAACACTTATCTGACATCAAATTTTTGACAAGCCCGTTGGACGAGCGGTTAGGGTGCTTGCTTTAACACTCTGTCTTAAGGATACCGGTTTATATTCCCGGTAGTCAACTTTGGAAATGAACTTTTTGAAATTGGCTCTAGTCTGGATCTGGCAAGTATGTAGTGGCACGGCATAATGCGTTTCACAGCCATTTGGGCAGCCCGTCTGGCGACAGTAACCATCCCCTTACAGAAGACCACCATGAAATAATAGCAAGTGTGCTATTGTGTTTCCGTGCATGAGTAAGAGATTCTAGAGCCCATTTCTCCCAATCCCTTGTCATTAAACCTACTATGGTTGGCAGCACTTATGGAGTTGCTTATCTTAAGGCTACGGTAACCACCCACCATCAAGTGGAGTATGAAATTTTAAAAAGTGACTGTATAATACTTTTAAAATCGTTTGTCCTGACTGATTATCAACGCACATCCAAAACTACTGTGACTAGAAAGCTCAAATTTGGAACATACTTTTATTTTATAAAGTACTAGCTAATGCCGGCCACCTTGTCCGCGTTGAAAAAGAAAATATGACATCTGTATCGCTATGACGACGCTTGCGCCCAGTTTTTAGACGATCCTTCGGGAACCTAACTTTTTTCCAGGATTAAAGGTATCCTATATGGTAATACTAATAAACTATCTGTGTGCTAAATTTCATTCAAATCCATTCAGTAGTTTTTACGTTGCGAAAAAACTTTCGCATTTATAATATTTGTAGAAAGTATCCTTCAAAGATTTTTGAAAATTTCAATTCCATGCGGGTAGTTGCTAATATAACTGCACTCACCCATTTGGCAACAGATCCATTCCGTGTATATCTGCTACGTCGCTAAAGCCTTGTGAAATAAATTCACATACTACTTCATCGTCGACAATGTTCCATTGAAATAGAGTTATTCTTTGGTCAACCGACGTCGACAGCAAATAATTTTCAAACAACAACACACCGGTCACTTGAGAACTGTGACATTTCTCCAATGTTCTTGAAAATTTCGTTTTCAACGATTTCACATCGGACGAATCGGAACATTCCAGCAGTTGAAGAGATACGGAATTATCATCACCACCTAAAGCTATCAGGATACGGGTATCCGATAAAATCTTAGAAGTGAGTCCATTTATGCCCGATTGATTACATTGCATAGCCATAAAGGGTTGCAAGTACTTATAATCCTCGCGACTCTTATCATGGATGTCCCAAAACGCCATCACACCTCTCGTAGTGCAAGTCACCAATACGTTTCTATTCAATACTTTCGTGCAATGAGCTTTCAATATACACGTTTTATGATAATTCATTTGAGCTATATGAATGAGAGTGTGGTCATAAATGGTGAAGCCGAATTGAAACACTCTCACGCAGCCGTCCGAGCACGCTACGAAAACCATGAAACCAATTTCTACCCGCATGGCGTCCAAGTCCATAACTCGGATTTCTGGATTCTTATTGGCCGTGTGACCGAGCCAAGGTTTAACAAATTTCGTGTCCTCATCGTTTCTTGGGATCGTGTGATTTGCCATTTCTTGGGTGTATAAATTCACTTTACCATTGTACTTTTGAAAGTCCAAAAAATTAAAAGTGATCTGCGCTCTACCCCCACCGGCTACAATCAACACACGGTTTTTGCTTACGGGATAAGTCTTCAATGTCCTGATGCTGGATAAATTTTTAAAAACTACCTCATCTTTGAACTCATATTTTGAGTCAACACTCGAGATCCTCAAAGTGGTATCTTCTCCACCGGAAATATAGTACAACTTTGCATCGTCTAGCGCAGGTCTATAGGCTTTGAGGCAATTAATTTCCTTAGAATGTGACCCTTTGATTAAAGTTTTGGATATTATTTTACTTAGTTGATATTTGAGATGACAGATATTAGAATATTTAATGAAAATGTATGTTATAAATTCTTCCCATCCGTTATCAACTTTCTCGATATGACGAATAGCATCCCAAGATCTATGTCCACCGCCGCAGTCCTCTTCAAACAAGTTCATATTGCTATCGGTATCGAATACAATGAAATTCCTCTCTTGGAAACCAAATATAATATTGTCACATTTATCTGCAAATTTTGCTATCCATTGAAATTCTAACTTTTTAGCATTCATAAATATGACCTTCTCGTTGTCCGTTATTAGAAAGAATCGAACGGTCCCATCTCTTCCCGTTGTAATAATTTCCTTATTATTTATCGTTATTGAAGTCGGACCGTATCTGCCATGAACATTTCTAAATGTTTCAATAGGTTTCCTTTTATCCTTAACAAACACATAGACATGGCCACGTCTATCACCGACAGCTAACAGTCGATTAGAAGAGTCCATAGCGACGGCTGTCAGATATCTATTTTTAGTTTGAGGCATTATAAATTTACCATAATTCTCAATACCAGACCCGTTCGATACTAAAACATTTATAACTCCTAATTTAGAACAAAACACTAGATGTCTATTACCCGCCCAATGCATAGAATATATCTCTCCAAAATTCAATTTTTTATTCAAAATTTTCCTAAGTGTGGCGTCTTTTTTACAACTTTCAACAAAAATATCTAAATTACCCTGCATGTCGACGACAGCGATCAGTTGCTTACACGATGAAATACTCAGTTCTAGGTAATTTGACTCTGAATCAAACTTGCATATATTTTGGGTCGCTCTTGTTGTTGTATTGTAATATATTAAATCATTCTCCCGCAAAATTACAATATTATTACGAGCCGTGAAACGTATTTCTTTTGGGTCTCTGTCGACGCATATAATATCGAATTCACCATCTTCCAATGCATACGTTAAAGGGTGTAGAACTAAGCCACTATCTCCACCTCCGCTGACCAAATGCTCGTCATCTGCGTCTATTGACCAAACAGAAGCGCTCTGATGCGCCATTTTTCTGCTCAACATATCCCCTTCATAATCCCAAAAGCATATTGTCGAATCTTCACCCGCTGTGATTATCATATCATCGGTTATACAGCTTCTCATAACTCTAGATTTGTGGCCATAAACTGAATCTACAAACACAATATGAGATTCGTCCCAGTAATCTTTAGTATTAATATTTACTTGTATTTCTGTACTCACACTCCATATACACATAGACCTATCGTCTGATGTTGTAACTATTATTTCGTTTTCCGGGTTGAATGAGATTGAGAAGATTGCTCCCTGAAAATAAAATTGTAAGAATCTTACTGTCTCACAGAAATATATTTTATAAATGCATAAACAAGGTATACTCTCTGGAAAAAACTAATGGCAAGTCAACTAGTTCGGCTAGTAAGAGCAGGGCACACTGAGTTTCAGTCATAAATTTGATTTCAAATATGTATATAAATAAGTAGAGATGGGCCGAGTACTCGGTTGATACTCGGTACTCGGCGTACTCGGCGGGTTTTTTGATACTCGTACTCGGCCGAATAACTCGGTTTGAATGCCGAGTATACTCGGTTTAAGAAAAGCAATATATTTAGGTAGATATAATTAAAATAACAGTGTTCAAAAAGCATTTATTACTAATTTAGGAAATCTTTGACAATCTCAATTAATAAAATCAAAATCAAAAATTCAAAATTATGCTAATGAATGAGTAGTAATGAGACAAAATTAAAGAGTAAAGAGAAGTGTTTGTACTTGTTTACGCGCGCGAAATGGGAATTTCAAATTTGACTGAACCGAGTTACTCGGCCGAGTACTCGGTTGAAAAAAAATTGAACCGAGTAAAACTCGGTACTCGTTACTCGGCAAAAGTGTTACTCGGCGCATCTCTATAAATAAGTATATCTGGCCAAAAATGGAAGTTACTCCCTTTCTTCTTATGGCTGCAGAATTAAGGAGACTGTTCTCATAGAATTAAAAACACTTTTGTAGTCAGTGATGGCATTGTACTGTCTGAGAAATCTGATAATATGACTCATATTATTATGAAAAATGACTTCATGTGTGCTTTTGTGTTTCAAAAGTGAGTAAACTTTTTTGTAACACTACTACTATTATTTTAAGCAAATAAATAAATCTAAATCTAAATAAAAAAGGATGCCAGAAGCCCCTACCCTATCCTTAATCCTACTATAGGTTGGCAGCGCATGTGATGTGCTTGTTATGGGAGATGGTAGCCACCTACCATCAAGTGGACTGTCAGCCTGACCTTACATTTAAATGTAAGGTCAGATTTACAATATATTTTTTGTCACTTACAGTATGATTATTAAGCCTCTGAATAGGCTCCCTCCGGCCACATCTATAAACAATAACTTCTGAAAACACAGTACCAGCAAACACAAGTATATCATCTTCAATTTGAAACAAAAGACCACTGTATAATATGCAATTATCCATACTCTTGTGTTGTATGAAGAGTTTTCCGTTAGAAGTATCCCATATCTGAAAAAAAAAGCATTTTGAGTATGCTTCTCCGGCTTAAAAATAAAAATGCAATTAATCCATTCTCATTTTATAAATGTGAAAGTAACTACCTGTTACCTTTTCACGCCTTAACTACTCAAGCGATCATCATGAAATTTTTTATACACATTATCAGGGCTTTAATCTAGAAAAAGCAATGTTTCTGAGGGATCATATAAAAATAAAATCCAACTACTGGCAATGAATATGTCAGGCATTATATTGCTAATTTTAATTTTTCAATGTACTAATGTTAATTTTACCTGTACAACGTTATGTGCGGTTAACAATGCTATTTTTTCTTCATCAATCCATATACCACTTAGTAGCCAATCATCGCAAGTGGTTTCTTTGGTTGTTACTTTCAACTCAATATGTTTTTCGATTGATATTATATCGAAAATTGTAAATTTCTTCCCACCAAATACGAGTAATTTTTCACATTCCGATGGCACAATTCCATGTATTTTTTGTCCAACAAAAGCGCGAATGCGTTGCAAAAAATTCGTCGAAGTTTTCTCGAACACATTTAACCAACTTCCCACTCCTGTAAATTAAAAATTTATTACCCAAATTCCAAATTATTTTAATAATTTTAAAACATAGGTAATCAATAACAAACTTAACATAGATACTTACCAGCGAAAATAAAACTTTTATAAAGTTTTACAGATGTTATATCTGTACGAGTTGTTAAGGACATTTTGCTACATTAACCACTTGCATCTGTATTTCTAATTTTTTAGTTATTACACTGCATTATTTATTTTCTCACAACCATAAATATGAACTAACAAATATACACTAAACGAACGAAAACACTGTATTAAATTAAATAAAATTTAATGTAATAGTAAAATCAAACAAAGAAAACAATGTGATATGCAAGGAATATAGCGGTTGGCGGCATTTTGGCGGTGATATGGATAAGAATAGACTATGTGAGCCGTAGAGGGACGATGTGAGCCTACAGTCGATACATAGGATAACATGTGCAATATGCACAGACTAGATATTAGAGCACAGCAATATTATACACTGCAAGCATAGAGTAAAGAAGATGCACGGCAAAATAAATAATTAAATAAATACATAGGTATTTGTCAATGGTCAAGTGATTATATACTCTTTGGTCAATGGTATAAGTGTCGCAACGGTTTATGAGCGCTCGGCAAAACTGGCGGGGATGTCTGCGCAGGTGTACACTCTACTCCCGCCAAACAGATCCAAAAAATGAATACTGCGCATTCAAGGTCAGCGCTCATAAACCACTGCGACACTTATACAGCGTTGCCAATGCTACCGAAAAATCGGTATTTTAACCGATTTTTTTATCAATCTACCGATCTACCGATACGTCTATTAATCGAGGTATAATCTACCGATAAACCTATGGGGCCGGATTTACGATCTATTACGATACATATATTAGTGATCTGTGAAGGCGACCAAGTTCACCTAGGTCCGTCCGAGCATCCTACAAGTCGGAGCATAAAAAGATACTCTGTGGTCGGAGCCGCCGGCCGTCCGTGAATACCAACCTTTATCTTAATAAATTATAGTAAATTTAATGAAAACGAAAAGCCGAAATAAACTTAACACAGAATCATTAATTGCTAATTTACATACAAAATGCCTAATAGGTAAAAATAATTGTTTCGATTTTCCTTTGGACAGTAATTTATTAACTCGAATGGACAAAAAGTGGAAACGTGAAGAAGGTGAAAGTGACGATGGTGAATAACAGTAAAAAATAGAGGTTAAATGCAAAACTACCGATTTTTATTTCAATATACCGATTTTTCAGATAATTTTTACCGAATTCTGATTTTTTAGATTGGCAACACTGCACTTATATTTGGTTATTTGTTCGTTATGGTATTGTCTTGTTATCTTGTGTTATCTTGTTACGTCAAATTTATACGTGGTGCCTGTATACAAGGCAAAGAGAATGACCTGGTAAGTAGCAAGGTAATAGGTACTTATAATTGCATAATTAAAATGTAATTCCAACTTTATTCTTTCCAAGTCTAGAGGTGTAGAAGCCTATAAAGTAGTATAACCTACTAATAAAACTTCCGCCTTGTATTGTAAGATATAATCTGAAAGGGACTGGACTACTCGCCAGTGAAAACTACACTTAAACAAAGATGGCTTTTAGTTTGTTCAGTATTCTTGGTACAATACCGAAACCGCGTAGGTATTATTTTTTTGTAGATTATCATACCTACTTCCAAGTAAAAAGAAAAACTATATAGCACGAAAAACAAAGTAACAACGCTTCAATAATGAACACTTTTATAATTTACTAAAATGTAAAACAATATTTTTACTTAATATGACTATTATTTATTAATATTAAAACTTAATTATTAATATTAATACGTAAGTAGGTAGTAAAAGTTCTATTTATTTTATTTGCTTTCGTATTGGTCCATTGGGTAGTGTTCCTTGTACTTATTCAAATGTTTTTCCATTTCTTGCATTTGCTTTCTGTAAAAAAAAAAAGAATCGTCAATATAAAAATGTAAATAGAAGGTATTTAGTATTAAAAATAGGTAAAGATTCTTACTGAATTCTAGGAGGCATTTCGTAATAAATATCCTCAAACATTTCCCTCCAATTTGGCTTTTTCTTCTTCTCAGCTACCTGCATTGTCTTCAGAACCGTATCTCGGGCTTCTTTTTGGTAGGATTTTTCTGAATTTTCGTCCCATAAGCCTACAATTAAATTGTAATGAACGTACTTTTTGTCTATTACATACTTGCTTATCTTATTATTTACTTTGTGGTGGTGGGTAGGTGAGTAAGGGATTCCAGAGCTCTTTTGTACTAGGCAGCTTACTTGTAGCACCTATGGCGTGGCTTGAAGAAATAGGCAACGGTAGCCACCTACTATCAAATGGAATGCCTGCCAATGTCAACTTGAAAAAGAAATATCGTAAGGAAGCCTGTGTTTCCAAGAGGACTAAAAATATTTAGACTAATATAAGAGTTTGAATTTGTATTATCAACCCACAAAGATCGTACCTAACTCTAATTGCGAAGAACACACTCTCAAAAAAAAAAAAACTGCAGAATTTAAACAGCTTACTAACATGATGATAGATAGGCAGAGAACAGTTATTTACTGACCTTTATTTTCTAGATACAATTTGAATTTTTTAATCGGACTTTCTCCTTCCATCCACTTTTGGATTTCCTCGACCGGTCTATAGGCACTGCTGTCATCAGAGGTGGAATGATGACCGACTCTGCATAAAATTAAGTAAAGCTTTACATATTTTTTTTCCTGTGCAGAGGAAAAAAGGGGGAAGCCGAGTTGAACCCACCTGTAAGCCATAGCCTCAATAAGTATTGGCACATTGTTGTTGACGGCCAGCTCTCTGGCTTTTCTGACTGCGTTGTAGACGGCTAGTGCATCGGTGCCATCCACGCGGACCGTGTGTAGTCCCAGCGCTGGGCCTCGTGCTGCAATTCCGTCGCCGCGGTACTGCTCGCTACTCGGAGTTGAGATTGCGTAACCGTTGTTTCTGCTGAATTTTGTATAATTTGTGTGGTAGTGATCAGTCTTATAGGACGTACGGTCGGTTGATGATGCGATAGACGCAAGTTCGAATTTCTGTCTTGATCTACTTTATTATTTTAAGCCCACTTTGTCAGCTAATGCTGTTGGCTGTGTTTGGTTGACACAATCATAGCATATATAAATTTACGTAACACTGCTTCTTAGCTCAAGTTTCTATCATTTAGTTTCACTTTTACTCATTTCGGGGATAGTGGTTCTGGTAATTCTGCTTGTACAATTATTATAAATAATATATTAGGTAGGTACTTAAACCGAAAACATAATTGATATGTAATGTAAATATATTCTCATTAAATTGATTTGATCAAAGTCGTAAATACTGTGTGCGTAAACTTGGGAGTTGAAAGAGGATCAAATTAGGTCAATGTTTGATGTCAACATACCAGAGCATAATAACGGGGCACTCTAATGTTGCGGCAAAATTGAAAGCTGCGTGAGCATCTCCTTCGGAAGCAGCACCTTCGCCGAAATAGCAGATGACGCAGCGGTCGTTGTTGGGTCTTCTCTTTAGGGCATAGGCAGCCCCCACAGCTTGCGGCATTTGAGTAGCCAAGGGACTCGATATGGTAGCGATGTTATGCTGTTTGCTTCCGTAGTGAACGGGCATTTGTCTTCCTTTCCCTGGGTCTTCATGGTTGCCGTAACACTGGTTTATCAATTCGGTAACAGTCACTCCCCTGTATAGGAATACACCGACTTCTCTGTACTGCGCAAAGACCAGGTCGTTTGGAGAGAGCGCTGCTGCGCTACCTACGTGGATACCTTCCTCGCCGGAGTTGGTCATGTAGAAGGAAATGCGACCTTGCCTGTAAGAATTTTATATATATATATTTTGCCTCTGTTTATTTAAAATTATTTACAACTTATATAATATTTAGTTTGGGTCTCTTAGGCAGAGTTCTAATCATGCTGAATGTTTTACTTCGTTGCGTTAACTTTGACAATGAGCTATTCTTTTATTTTAATAAATGGTCTGAGTTCAGTGAGCTCTCTGTATTATTCATTGGGTGGTACTGTGTTTATACTGCTTATAAATTATAGTACATATTTCGAACATTGCTTTGAGTTTCACAGTGGTTAGTACATCTATACCGGCTTCAATTTTGATTTCTACTTGTTGGAGGAAGTTGTGTTTTAGGTCCGATTCCGATCTACCAGTACAAGTTTAAAGTTTAGTCGCGTGTCTCTGTTTCCCAACTATTACTAAAAAATACACAAAAATAAATAAAAGCATACCTTTGAGATTCGTATAATATTTTGTCCATGTTACTCAGTTGCACCATAGTCTTGTACATGTTCACCAATGTCTCTCTCTCAATGTTAGGCTCCTCCCTATTATCGATGATCTCTCCATTGTTATCGAATACTCGATAAATAGGGATCGGGTCGTGACTTTTTGCGTTCAAAAATTTAATTTCTGTAACGAAGGAAGCTTTTGCGCCGGGAAACTCGGCATTTCTACTGCCATTTTGAGAAACTTCTGGTCTCGTAT
Organism: Synanthedon andrenaeformis; assembly: GCA_936446665.2. Classification (NCBI taxonomy): domain Eukaryota; kingdom Metazoa; phylum Arthropoda; class Insecta; order Lepidoptera; family Sesiidae; genus Synanthedon; species Synanthedon andrenaeformis. The sequence goes on along the minus strand of OW387786.2, from coordinate 391,095 downwards.
TAGTAGACAATAACTGAAAAATATAGGTACCTACATACAAAAGTGCATCTCAATAAATTTTTTTAGATAAATCTATTAGGTAATTAATTTTTAACCTGTTAAAAATATTTTTTTTGTCTATAGGTACATACTTATACAATCTTCTGTAATATATAAATGACTATAAAGTATATAACCAATATCAATCCTATATAACCAAACGGTGCTGGCTGAAAATCAGCGCTACAGGCTTATCTAGCATCTCTGCACAATGCTGAGCCAGTATCCGATTCACTGCCGCGAGGACACACACACATCTTTTACCTGTATATTAATTTCTCTTTTGTGGTTCTTGTATTATGTTTGTGTCTTTGCGTTGCGTGAATAAAATTATTTCTTTCTATCTATCTTTTTTTAACTATCAACGCACAGCTAGCTGAAATTACTAAGTCTAGCAAGCTGAAATTTGGAATGACCCTGAATCTGGCGGATATCCGACAAAAAAAAAGTTTGCCTAGAGAAAAAATAAAGTTACTGCAAATGTTAAAAATAGATGTTTGTTGACTCGAACATCTTCATGTGGTTAATTTTTAATAACAATAATCTTAGAGAGCTAATACAAAATTATTTTTGATTAAAAAAAAATATTAAAAAAAATTTGAAATTAACCACATGAAGATGTCTAGTCTACGAACAACATCCATTTTTAACATTTGCAGTAACTTTATTGTTTCTCTAGATATCCCTAGGCAAACTTTTTTTTTGTCGGATGGGATGTCCTCTAGATAGGTCATAATTTGGAGCATAAGTAGGTTTATTTTATAACGTAAGTATATAGGTTAGCTCTAAACTTAACCCCGAAGAAGATTATTAGTCCAACATCCTATCACCCTTTATTGCGATGGTATTCAGAGAATATAATGTATTCTTTAGGTATGGTCACCTAACTACAATTTAAAATATTGCCTATCTAATTATTAATTTCATTATCTACAGCTTTTTATCTATAGCAAATAAAATTACTACGAGTACCTAATTGAAGTTAATAAACAGGCACCTACTTTCAATACTAATCATTATTTGTTATTAAACAAATCCAATTGACGAGTCCATTAGACGATTGGTTAAAGTGCTTCACCTTAACGCTGTGTCTCAGAAGCTCCGGGTTCTATGCCCCCAGGGTCAACTTTGAAAATTAACTTTTAAAAGTTTTCTGGTCTGGATATGGAAACTAGTGGCAGGACACACTGCGTTTCCACCTCCTTACAGAAGACCATCAGGTATATTTCAGTGAGTGAGTGAGGGATGCCAGAACCCCTTTCTTATTATCCTTAATCCTACTATAGGCGACGGTAGCAGGTTTATTCCCTGAAGATTCTTACAGTGACTGCGTCAGATCGCAGATATTACCTATTGAACAGTTGAATATGATAACATTCAAATATTCATTAATAAAAACTAAAAAATGCCGTACCTAATTGTCAATATAAAAAATATATTATAGCGTGCCACCCAGCATCCAATCGCGATGATTATCTACTAATTACTTACTAAGTCAATAGTCATTAGTACCTACTTACATAAGTGTCTATCTTCAATGTTCAAACTGTTTTAATTGAAGAAAGAATTTCAACTATATTTTTTCTTTTAATACGTATAAAAATTTAAAAAGTTGTTATAAACTTACCCTGATAATATGTCGATAAGAATTTGTACGCACATAACTGGCACCAGTGCTGAAAGCCATGTTGATACTGACGTGTGCTGACGTAACAAATTATTCAAAACACAACTCGAAGCGATAAGCAGTAGTTGCCATTGTGCTATAGTTATATACATATGTGTAGGCATTTGGTTAAATACATTAGCAAGTATGATAAGGCCAAACGAGTCAACATTTTTTGAAGTAAGTATAACCATGTACCTATAACTTATAACAGACATTATAATGCATTATAAGAAGTAAGCGAAGAGGCGGTTGAAACAAAGTTGACGATAAGTTTTTATTTATTTAATTTGTACTTAATCTCATTTTCGACAGTATAAATGTTCCCCATGAAGAAAATAAATTACTATTCAGCAGTACCTAAGGAGTATGGGCAAATTAGTATGGAGTCTGGGCCAATGCTCAACAGTGATAAAACTCATGGCATTTGAAAGCTTTTGGGGTTTTATTTAATTCATACTATGGCAGCCAAGTCAAAATCTAGCGCGAACATTGTGTTTTGGAGCTCTCAATAATATAAAAGTAGGTACTTTGGGAGTTAGTAGCATATTGTGTTTTATATTAAAAAAAAAAACATGTTGATTTATTATGATTGATTTTGATGTACATAGATTTTTTAAACACTTTTTATTTCAATACTCAACTACAGTAATATTTTTAATGATATACAAACTATAACGTCATCTAAATAAACAAATGATACCATAACCGACATTTCTTCCTATTTTCTTTGTTTAAAATGGAAGGTGGGGGGTAAGGGGAGGGAAATTACCCTTCGCTAGCTACCTGAGTGCACAGCGCAGACGCATTGTACACAAAGAAAGTTTCCAACAATTGATTTTGATTTCATTTTTTTTGTTTTAAAATCTACGAAAACACTATGTTCGCGCTTGATTTCAACTTAGCTGCCATAGTATAAAATGAATTATAGCCTAAAAGCAATCATATGGCATAGGTACCATCACTGTTGAGAGAAGGTTCATTGTCCTTTTACTATTAAAATTAATAATTACAATTATTATTAATTTTATTACCTATTTAAATTATTGCTATAAAATGAACCTATTACAAATTCTCTGTTATTAATTATCTCCAATTAATAAAGTTTATTAGGTAATCTATCAAGTCACATGGACACCATAATAATCAATTATTTGTGTTGTGTGGCTTTACTTAAATAAAATTTTGTTATCTATAAATAAACAATGTATAGTTTCACTTCTTAGCTATTTTATCACAACTTCGATTGTTTTTCGATAAATTAACTGTAAATACAAAAATGTTGAAAAAAAATATTTATATAGTTTGGACAGATATTATTTCTTCAGTTATTATGCCTGTCCAAGGATTTATATACGAATATTGTTGAGAATTTAATGCAGAATATTTTTGTCATAGACAGTTTTCTTTTATCTCTAATAAATTCCGAAAAAAATTGAAAAATCGCAGACCCGGTGGCAAAAAGTTTCACTAAATGCCATTAACTGTTGAAAGGCGCTTTTTGAGATTTTCCCGCCAGACTACAGTGCGTTCCATAATTCGATGGAGTAATTTGACAGGTCTTAATGTAAAATTTTAATATATTGTTGTCAACGTTTCAGTTATATCGGTTTAGTTTGAATAGTTATAATTTAAGGTAAAAATATTTTTGATCTTGTTTTATTGATTTAACATTCGTATTATTGTTATTTTAAGGTTTTAATTTCGTTTAAAGCAGGTTAACTGTCGATTTGGAATGAATAAAAAAATAATTCACAATTTATATGTGAAGTCAAATAAATAAAAAATAGTGTAATGCATTACATAGTTTTATGTCACCTATGAAAATATTCTCAACATAAAAATTATAATAATCGAAAAGAATCGCGATCGTACTTTGCAAAAAATACAATTTAAACGATTAAATACTAATTAACATTATGTTAATTAGTATTTAATGTTCTATAAAGCATTGATTACGGTTTTATAAAACCGTAAGTTTTTTAAAAAGTCCTATTAGGTTACATCACTATTTTTGTATGGTCAAAAACCTGCAACCCAGGAGATGTCAAATTAAATTACTCCATCGAATTATTGCTCGCACTTTACATTTTATAAAATAAAGTTTACCTCTTAAATATATTTGCTCATTATTAACTAGCTGAGAACCTGTATTGGACTTCAAAATATGAGCCGAATTGATCCAGCGGTTTTCGAATTTCGCGCTTAATAACACCTTTAGCGATTTTTTTTTAATCTGGCTATAAATAAAATCATGTTTACTTTTGAGCGATTAAGCAAAGTATTCTTGTTTGGCTATGGAAATGACATTCTAAAATGTCACTGTTATAGCTGTCAATGTCACTAAGTAAAGTTGACAAATGACAACAGAAAAAAGAAACTGACTCAATGTTTCATTTCCATTTATTTTATTAATAATTGAAATTTAGTTTTAGTTTTATTGTATCACAATGCCTTATTGGTATTACGATAAAAAAGATTTGCTAAATACGCCATCGTTACGTGATGGAATTTCGACTGAAACAGAAAACCGTTACCGCAAGGAGGGAGCAAGATTCATTATCAACACTGGTTCGAAGATGGATTTAGGTTATAACACTGTTGCCACAGGGGTTGTTTATTTTCATCGCTTCTACATGTTTCATTCGTTCCGGGCGTTTCCGAGGTATATAACTGCTTGTTGCTGCCTGTTCTTGGCGGGTAAAGTAGAAGAGACGCCGAAGAAATGCAAAGATATAATAAAAGTAGGCAAGTCTTTACTCACCGAACAAAAGTTTGCCACTTTCGGTGAGGATCCGAAGGAGGAGGTGATGACATTGGAGAGGATTCTGCTTCAGACCATCAAGTTTGATTTACAAGTCGAACATCCCTATGGTTACTTGTTAAAGTATGCCAAGTGTTTGAAAGGTGACAAGACCAAGCTCCAGAAAATGGTCCAAATGGCCTGGACTTTTGTCAATGATAGGTAAGTTTTTTGGAAATATATAATGTAATATATTCAGTAGTGAGATATGCAGTTTTTCACGAGGCCCATATGTTGATTTTAATTGAGTTATACTATGCACAACTTAGCTGTGCACCTTGCAGGAACCTTGCAGAAAGGATAAATGAAGGGCTTATAAGCAAAATTTGTATTTTAAAATATACAATGTTGTATTTATTTTGTAACTATATATACACACCATCAATGCGAGGTGCAGAGATGTATTGATAGAACTCATTAACTTTCAGATATAGAATTTTATAATGCATTTGGCAAAATGTAATTTAAACTATTAATAAAAAATGTTATTTTCAGTTTATGTACAACACTCTGCCTACAATGGGAGCCAGAGGTCATAGCAGTAGCCCTCATGTTCCTGGCAGGAAAACTTAGCAAATTTGAAGTGGTGGACTGGAATGGACGGATACCTAAACACAATGCCTGGTGGGATATGTTTGTGGAAGATATTACAATGGAACTTTTGGAAGACATCTGTCATCAGGTATATGTAGAACATTTTTAGATATTATATACCTATACTCAAGTTACAACTAATACTCAAGCTAACTTATAATGAACAAATTAATTTGCTGTAACCTCAAATTTTATTCATGCAATCACTATAGTTACAGTGAAATTAATTTAGGGAAAGTAAAACATTTTGAAGAATTAATAAATGACTGATATTCTGTATTAAGATTGTCTATAAAATTTTTGCATATATAATACTGTGTGTGTACTAACAAAAAAACCTTCATAGCTTTTTTCTATTACTCACATAATGAAATAACTTTAGAACAAAATAGTGAATTAACATAAAATCATATATTAGAATATTTCAACATCATTCAATATTTGAATTGTTATATCTTATGTTTATATATAGATACGTTTTGTATATGTTCCCTTATTTATTATAAATTATTGTATATCAGATATATGTAGACTTATTATGTGTATGCTTATGTATTTGTAGTAGACTCCCACGATACAATTATTATTATTATAATATTCTGTTTGATGTGTCTTATAATGTTTGGTACTCAGTATTTAGCGAAATGTTAAAGAACTTGTGTACTAAGACTGTGTATTTACAGGTACTAGATCTGTATTCGCCCCAGAAACCCCCCGCGGGTGATGATTCACCGCCGGCCGCTCCGGCACAGACGTTACCAAAAAACGACAAGAAGCCTCCGTGCATTACACCGCCCACTTCAGCATCGCCCGTCGCAGCTACAGCAACTAAGCCCACCCTCACTCCCATCAAGAACGGAGGCGATGTTAAGATGGAGGCTCAAATCGATCCCATTCGCTACAGCTATCCCCCGTACGCTGGCATATCGTATCCCCCCATTTATGCCGCGCCTCCCCCCAACATCCCCCCGCCGCCCAGGTTGCCTACCGTGCCCCCACCGACCCTGGCATACGGGGGGGAGCCTTTACCCCCGCCTCCCCGCTTTCCCCCCGTGAATGTTCCTCCCCCGAACTACTTCCCCCCTCTGCCGGCCCGCGGACCTCCCCCGCCGCGTCCGCCCCTTGGACCGTACTATCCACCTTAATGGACAATTTTATTAGTCGTAAGTTGTATTATAATTTTTTACTGAAATAAATATGATAATATTCAATGTGTCTTTATTGTTTTTGTGAGAAACGAATTTATTTGTGAGCCATTTGGTAAAATAAAATGGATGTTTTAATAATCATTGCATATTTTTTGAATAGCTAATTGATGCCCTTAGGATTCCATCAAAACAGTGTTTTTGAAATTTTGAGATTTGATTAATTTGTTGGAAATACATTATTGTCCAGATTGGAAATATAGGTAGCAACTAATGTTGGTTGATTATTATTGGAAGTCATAAGCTAAACGGAATAGGTATATCATAGTAAAATTAAAAGGCTGACTTTGTATGAGCCCAAGTCCTTAAAATTAAACGAGCATTTAAAAGAAATGTCATTCAACCACAACTATCTTTACAAAGAAAATCCTATACCAACCAAAAATAATCCCACTAATTATAAACAAAAATTAAATTTGCTATGATGCTCACAACATGGTCACCATAGTACTGTAACAAGATGGGGTAATGGGCTCTGGCAGCTAGACGAGCTGCCCAAATGACTGCGAAACGCAGTGTGCCTGCCACTACTTCTCAAGTCTAGACCAAAGACAACTTTGAAAAGTTGATTTCCAAAGTTGACTTCGCCGGGAATTGAACCCGGGACCCCTGAGACGAATTGAGTTCACATAACATCCACCATTACGTCATCAGCTACATCCTAGTTGCAGCAGTCTCGATCACTATAGCTTTCAAACAAATAAAAAACCGAATCAAAATCGGTCCATCCGTTTGGGAGCTATGATTACACACACACATGTCAAACTTATAACACCCGTTTTTACGTCGGGCGTTAAAAATCAAAGGTTAGAAGTGTAGTGTTAATAAAAATCAATATGTTCATTAAAAAGTGTATTGTCAGTACATCATAAAGTAACAAAAAAGTACAATATTGCTTTCTCCTCTAAACTTATTCACACGAGTTGTTATAAAAATTAATACTGAAATTTAAATACATTTTAGTAGATAATACATGCAAAATCTCATCAATATAGTATATATCATTAAAAAAAAACACAAGTTCATTAATTTATTTACAATACAAAATGTGTTAGACTAAATAAAAACGTTTAACTAGAAATCAGTTACAGCTGCCATATTGGACTAGATAGTGAAAGTGATGTCACCCCACATTATTTATTTAATTCATCTGGTGATCATTATTTTTTTTTATGAATCATTATCACCAGATTTACAACATTTTTTTTCCATTATTATTATGTTATTTCAAGGAAAAAAAAAAAAAAAATTATTTGAGATTGTTGATATTTTAACAATCTCTGTGACACACTGTTACGTCATACGACATGACAGTGATTTTGTAAAAACAATCTAGTTTTTTTTAAAATTTCATGCTTACAGTTCCTAATGAGTACTAATTGGGGTCACAGTCACATTTATTTGTTTAATAAACTAATACAAATACGTTCTTTATAAACACACAAGTTCTAAGTTTGTCAGGGTTGCCACAAATTAAGAAATATAGCGGCGAAAGCTTTTTTTTTTTTTTTTTAATATTAAGAATCATATGAATTCAAAATTAGAATAATCAGAGCTTAGGATAATTTTTTTTGTCAACTATTTATTTAAGTATGTTTTTAATCACGAAAGAAATACTTTTTTATTCAGCAAAGGCTTTGATATGAAAATTTACGATAAATTATAATAACAAAAGCAAAATTTCCGTATTTGCTAAAAAATTACAAAAATTGCAAAAAACAAGATTCATATAGACGAGCTGAGATATTTAAATTTTAAAGTCTCTGTGTGACAACCCTGATAAACATTAAGTATAGCGAAATATGTACCGACATATTCAATAGTTAGTTATTTCAAATTGATTATTAAAATAGTTTTATTCTGATTTTGAGCAACCAGTCACTGCACTAAGAACAATTTAATAAAATAATAAGTAAATCAGTACATATTTCTTTAATGATATTGTCAATTAGAGAGAAATGGAATCAATATTTTTATTGTTTTCTTTTATTTGAATAAGTATTTATTTAATATTATGTATTAAGTAATTATTTAAAATACAAATTGCTTGGGTTTAGCGGATAGTAATTTGTTTAAATTTTATTTTTTTAAATACTTAACAAGAAAATATTGGCGATTTTTTAAATTGTCATTTTGCTTATTTTTATTAATTAATTTTTCAATTCTCCCTCGAGACAACTAAAATATTATTTTCCATAAAATGGAATGATTATAAAAAAAAAAATGGTCCACTGGATCTACTTAGACATGATATATTTTTTTTATTAATTTTTCAATTTACCCTCAAGACAACTGGTTTTCATTTTACAGTTAGTCCATCTTAATTAATCAGTAAAAACTGTTATTCCATCTTACTATGTTTTTCAATGTTATTAACTTTTTGTTTGACACATTTAAATTTAATTTAATTTCATGTTCACATTTCTGACTAATTGACAACAAAAATTCTAATCTACAATACAATTAAGACACTTTTAAAAGTTAATAATTTCAATGAGCAAAAGTTTTTTAAACTTCACATATATACGCATATAAAAATTAATTAAACGGTAAGATAACCTAGAAAGGCACACAATGTGATATCAGATCGTGAATAATCTCTGATTTAAGGCACGCGATTTTCACTTAAAAACTAGAAAAAGAATAATATATAGGTATATACAAATTCATCCCTGTCAACGTGAGCTTCGATTAAAAAGGTTATCACGACAAAGATACACGTTAAAAAATATTGTATATATTTATATACAAAATTAATATGATTGTAAAGGCTATACAAAATACACAAAAATGTAAAACGTTATTTTTATCGTTACTTTTAGAGATTAATTTTCAATATAAATACATATTGGGTATTTTTGGAGAATTAAAAAAAAAAAGATTTGGTATCATCTTTTTGTATATTACGGTATATTTTATACCTAACAAAATTCGTCAAATAATATGATATATATGAAAACGCAATAAAATTATAAATTTTTTTAATCGTTTCTCCAATAGATAATGTGATTTAATTTTCAATTTAAACACAACAAGTTTGTCATTCAGTATTTGTGTTACATTTTTATTTTGGGTGACGTTGGCACCATTGCTTCATTAAATTATGTCAATCATAGATGAAAACTAAAACGCTGGACTAGAAATTGGATCCGAGATGGCAGATACGGTGGAAGGTCTAGATATAGGTCTCACCCGAGGTCTAAATGAGCCTGGTGTGCTTGAGGTGGTGCAGCAGCAGCTGATGCAGGAACCTGTACTGGTGAACGTTCTGTATGAGGTTCGCTCTCTGCTGATGCAGCATGCTGATCGTCCGCGGGATGTCCAGTTCCTGAAAGTATCCATACATGTCAGTATCACGAAAAAACCATCTGTTAACATGTACGTACTAATTCGAGCAGTCACTGAGCGGACGACGCGTCCCACTATGGAAGCTAATTTAAACACGTATTCACTGAGTGTTATAGTAGTGACACTCAGTTACCTGGTTGTTATCCAATATGTGCAGCAGGAGATCGGCGGCGAGCGCGACGCCGCTGCGACCGGCGCCTTGAGCGCAGCACACGGCGAGCGGCGCGTTGCACGACGCGAGCGGCGGACGCTCGGCGCGAGCCTCCGCCTCGCACGCCGCCCGCACCCCGCTCACCTCCGACAGGAACGCCGCGAACGCGCTCACCTCCGCCGGCTGAGCGCCGTCCGCCCACCGCTCGAAGCTCACGTGCCACAGCGACCGCGAGCGCTCGCCCCTGCGCACGCGCAGCCGCCGCGTCGCGCCCCACGACGCCACGCACACGCACTCCGTCTCGACCGCGATGCCGCCGAAGTGCCCCGTGACGTCATCGGGCGGCAGATGCGCCGGCCTCGCCTCCCCGCCGACCAGCGCGATCACCCGCGCGCCCACCTGCCACACGCACTCCCACAGCGAGGCGCCGTGCGCCGGCAACGGCCCCGCGGCCGCAACCACGTAGAACCGCTGAGCGCTGCCCACGGTCATCGTCACGTGGGAGGCGTTGATGTAGCCGTGCGGGTTGGTAGGGGTCGGAGTTAGGCGCACGCGGTTGTCCTCGTACGGCAAGTGGTCGCTGTGTGCGTTCAAGTGAGCGTGCTGCGGCAGCAGGGCCGTGTGCGCCAGTCCGCCGCTCGAGCGCCCCTTGGGGATCTGCTCGAACGCGAACGACAGCTGGTCGGACGACATCTTGCGCTCGAGCAATTTCACCTACGTGGAGCAAAACAAGTTGGTGAACAATGCTATTGTTTCGCCGTGTTACAGAATACCACTGTGAAGCAGAAGAACTGTGAATTTGACACTTAATTTATATGAGATTGTATTTTTTTTGTTTCATCATCTCAGCCGCAGGACGTCCACTGCTGGACATAGGCCTCCCCCATAACTCTCCAATAGGACCGGTCAGAAACAGCCTGGATCCACCATTGACCCACAGCCTTTATTAGGTCGTCTGTGTCATACGCTGCGCTTGCTGGTCCGTGGCCTCCACTCGAGAACCTTCCGGCCCCAGCGGTTATATATTTTTATATGTACTCCAGTTTTTAATTTAACCACACAAAGAATGCAGTTTTCTATTACAATTTGTTACAAGTATCCGACAATTTTTGGGAGTTTGTAACAAGAATACAATGGACAGAACACAAAACTACCAGGTAATAAACTACGTACAAATTTTCATTTATTTCTCTGTTTCACGGAATAAATAAAAACTAACTGACTCACCATAGTTTCCTTCGTAATACTGGGCGGCAAAGGCTGCGATTTGGGCAGTCCGGTGGACCAGCGATGTTTGTTGGGCGGCTGCGTGGCGCTAACCTTCGCTCGGTCGCGTCCTAGGGTAGCACTCTTCACTTCCACCGTCTTATTCCCTCGCCCCATGAACATGCCCCATCGCCGTCTCTTCTTCTCTTTACTGCTGACGCTACTCTTGGTAGCGTCTCCACTCGACTCCAGATCTACGCTGGTGCTGAAAGTCGAGTTCACAACGGAACTCGATAGAGCACCGTCAGTCGCACGCGACATGCTCGCTCCGCGGTCCGGAGACGACTGAACTGCGCGCAAATCCGGCACGTCAATTGACGTCACGTTATCGTTCGATTTCGTTATCGTATTGTTATTCGATATTCTGTGGGTGGACAGACTCTGGTACGGCGTCTCGTCGTAATCCTTGTCGTCAGTTTTTAACGACATTCGATCCATGGACAGCGCTACATTCTCAAATGCGTCCTTCTCTATTGATCTGCTAGATTCTCTCGCGTCCTTAATCATCTGAGCGTTCACATAATAACTGTCTGGACTTTCTATTTTAATCTGCGGATACTTATTGACGTTGCGATACTTGTTAACGTTCGGATGACTGCCGTTCTTCTCGTTGAGTCGCGCTATTTCATCAGTTGTCGTTAGACTCTGCGCTCGATCGCGCATAGTTATCTTCTGGCTTCGCCAGGGTAAGGGTACGTTCTCGTATATCGGCTCCTGGGCATCGCCCAATTTCATCTTCTGCGGCAACACCACGTGGCGTTGATAGGGAAACTTGTGCATCGGCAACGAAAACATTATCTTTCCTCTCTCGTCGTAAACCTTCTGAATGTTATCGGATATGTGATGAGGGTCCATAATGACGCGGGGACTAGGATCTAGGACCGAGGCTAGGTCGTTGTACGTGCCGTGAGTGGGCGGCATCACGTTGGGTCTGCCGTAGTTGACGAGATTGTGACTTCCCCCATTGATAATGCCCAAGTAGTGTCCGTTGAGAGCGTTCCTCGTGGAGACTAGGTCTGGACTTGAGCCCGAGACGTGCGAATTGATGTAGCCCCTGTGATAGTTGAGTTGGCTCGCCATGGCCAAGTCCGGCGTCGAATTCGATGCGAGTCCGTTGGAAGGATAGGGCGGGGGAGGTTTGTAAACGTTTATGAAGTGCATTTGATTCAGATCGCTCTGCACGTTTGGGTTTATGGCGAAGGGGTAGTTGGCGCCCATCAATCTGCGCCCGTAACTGTACTCGTCCGTCGGCGGCTGATTGACGGACACCGTGTGCCTGGTGACGTCCGGGAAGTGAACCCGGTGTATGTCCGGATGAGAACCGTACACTAGAGGCTTGTTGTTGTTGGCCATCTGGTGCGAGTGGTGGTTTTGAAAACGCATCTGCGCCTCCGCTCTTTGTTGCTGGTACTTCTGTTGGACGGCCGTCTCGTAGTCCGGCGCCGGGCGGTACGACGGCAGAAGCGCTCTGTACATACATTAAACATAAATATTAACACATATATAACATAACATAAGTGGTCGGTAGGTAAGGTAAGGTACCGGTTGTTGAAGGGCAGCTGCTGGTGGTGGTGCTGGTCGTTGAGCTCGAGGCAGGAGGTGGAGTGAGCGCGGTGCGAAGGAGTCAGAGGCTCCAGGCGGCTCGTGCTGCCTCCCTCGCGCACCTCCAACTCTTCGCGGCTCTCCGACAGGCCGTTGTCCTGATCGACACCATTTCAATATTAGGACCCCATTTTCACCTTAGCCTTAGTCAATTGTTTATTGCCTTATCTATCTTTTAAAAAAACTCCTAAGCACCATTTGTCGAACTATCACCTATTAATAAAATATGCAAAATTTAATCTATTAAAAAGACATTTAAGTTTGCATATCCTAAGTTTCAAAGTTTTTTTTTTTTAATAAACCTTCATGTAATGTAAACTTTTTCAGGACTATTTTTGTTTACTGACAAAAATATAATTTTTGAAAATAAAAACAAAAATACACAAAATATATCTCAAAAGTATAATTTTTGCACATAGCATATTTTGGTTTGACACATCTATAAAGTTAATTAAATTTCCTAAGCTAAGTACATATATACATTTGTTTCATTTAATTTAATAAATCGTTATTGGTTTTAATTTTGATCGTCATAGAGAATACTTTTACATAATACACTAATAGAAATAAGTTTAAAATGGGAAATGCTATATCAATTTGATTAATTCCACATAAACATCTCAAACTCTTATAATGCTCATACTCACATCATCAGCTCCTATATAATATGCTATATTTCAAAAACTATGACGAACAAACCGAAAAACACTGGCAAAAATTATTTAAATAAGAATAAAAATCATTAATCACATGTAAAACACATTCAAAAAATTGTATTCTTAGTTTATTTGATTTTGCGAGAAAAAAAGACTTCCGTCAACAGGAGAGTTAGATTCGTTATGATTGTTCGCAGCGACGACCGATATAAAAGTTTTACGTGAACAAAAGTATGCGGCTATCGTGCGCGAGCGCATTTCCTCACGCGATCCAATCTCCACTGATAAAATTTGCCATTCACTACCGATTTAACAGTTTTTATTTTGTTTAATAATGTCGCGTATTGTTGACAAAATACAAAATACTAATTTAAGTCCAAAACTATGGAATTTCCATCACAAATGCCAAAGCAGCACATAAAAAGTACGCCTAAAATGGCATCATGGCGGAGTTAATGGTAAAAGGTAGTAACGACCAAGTTCTATTATTGATTTTAAACTTCAATGTATTGATGTAAAGTCACATTTTCTTTAAATGACAGATTTTTGATTAGTTTTAAATGACAGAGGACAGAGTTGATGCTCAACGCATATGTCATTTTTAAATGTCCCATAAAGGTATGGCGTGCGAAATCCATAGTTGTAATAAATTGATGGTAAAATCAATTGTAATTATAAATCGAATCGAGATCCATTAGAAGGTCATTAATTGAATGTTGAGTTTAGTTTTTTTTTAATATGTTTTATTCTCAACAATATAGTCTAACTTTAAAATAATTAAAATTAAACCAAAATAATCAAATACTAATCTTAATTAGTAGTCGTAATGATTATTTTGACATTATTTTTATGTGGAAAATTTTAGTGTTAACATTATAGCATACTTAACATTCAACTAAAATTTTGATAATGACTACATATTCACTCTTTTTTTGTAAACGGGGTGTGAATAGCGATCATTATATTTATAATAATAGTACAGCTATGCCATGCCAACTGCACTTTCATAATAATTAAAGTTATAGTTTTTTAAATAACACTACACACATTACGACTTTATTTTACCTATGTTCACTTTTAATGAAAAAAAAATTTTTTTTTTTATATATATAAAAAACATTACTCACAATAATTACAGCAGTAACCATCCCGTGAAATAAATTAATTTATTTGAAAATAATTAAAATAAATTACAGGACACCGTGAAATAACAGCATATGTGCTGTTGTGTTTGGGTAAGGTATTTTTCCTTAATCCTTCTATGATTGATGTAGCACCTGTGATGATGCTTATTGTTTTATAGGCGACGGTAGCCATCAAGTGGACCTTCAGGTTGTCTACGGTCGTTAACATAATAAATATCAACTATAGTTTTTGGTAATTAATATAAAATATTTAGTGATAATAAAAAAAGACTTGATTAAAAAATAGACTTGGATCATTTTATCTACAAGACTGACTGTTGCACGCGACTTCGCCCGCGTAACTTTATAAAATATAGCCTATGTTACTCGTTGAAAACGTGGCTTTCTATAGGTGAAAGAATTTTTAAAATCTGTCTAGTCATTTTTGAGTTTATTCATTACAAACATACAAATCTTCTCCTCTCTATAATATAAGTATAGAAGTATAGGTAAAGGGGTGGTTACTGCCGCCAGACTGGCTGCCCTAAAGACGGGGAGAAAGCCACAACTACTATAGTAGCAAAAGTTTACCTGAAACTTAGGCCTGGGCTCATCGCAGGGCGTTTCGCTCAGTGCACTCTGATGCTTCATGTAGAAGGTGTGCTGCTGCACGCACATCCTCCAGACGTACTTTCCACCCTCAGGACTCTCCAGCACGAAGGAGGTGGACTCCGCTTGCTTCTGACACTCGATGCTGAATGTGCGCTTGTGGTTTATCACATTCGTTATGTCCATCCATCTAGAAATACAGCCACTTTATCATATAAGTACTACACTACACCCACCCGTCTGAACTTGGAAAGTAGTGGCAGGGCACACTGCCTGGCGACAGTAACCACTCTCTTACAGAAGACCGCAGTCAAATAACTGGTGAGTGAGTAAGGGATGCCAGAGCCCTTATCATTAATCCTTCTATTATGGACGGTAGCTCACTTGCAGCACCTATAGCTTTGCTTGCGTTACAGGCGACGGTAGCCATCGCCTACCATCGAGTGGACTGTCAGCCTGTCTGTCGACCTTAAAATTTGTTCTACATTTTTTTACACATTTTGTGTTTTGACTTCCTTTATCATACTGACATCTCATACTCTAGTGACTGAACACTTTCCTTCTAGGGAAAACAATAAAAAACAATATTATTTCTACAAGTAAAAAAAAAATATTACTTGTAGAAACGCATGGTGTCTCTGTTGGCAGAGAGGACTCTGACGCCAGTGAGAGAGACGGCAATGGTGACTTCACTGTTGTTGTGTTGGTTCATTGCCGTAAACTCCTCCTGCCCGTACCCTCGCAGTTGTTGACAAGTTGTTATGAAACCTTCCTCTGCTTGTGCCTATTGGACCCAATAAAAAATCAGACTTTTACATTTATGACTTAGTGAGGGAAATGTGTATCTTCTATCTAAAGTCTGAATTAATTGAAAACTATCAACATTCAAAGGTACATGAAATTTTCTTTAAAAAAATTACAGTAAATTACTTCATTATTTACACTAATGGTGACATAAAAATAACAAAAATCTAGTGAAAAATACAATCACTAGGAGTGCACATCTTATCTAAAGCTGTTATCTAGATGAGACATCATTAAAAGTATATCATAGATTAATATACCCTAACATACTTCTTAACTTATACATATATCAGCCATAGTATGTGGTAGTATCTAGATAAAGATTTCAAAATATTATTTCTAAACTTTCCCTGCAATGAAGTGGAAAACTTGCAAACTAATATTAGCTACCTTGTATTTACTAGCATACTGCTCCCAGCTATGCATGGATGCATTTTTTTTTATATTATATACACAAACCTTCCTTGTTTATTACTCTTTCCATTAGTGAAAACCGTATCAAAATCCGTGGGTGGTTTAGATTCTAAACCGCCCACGGTTTATACTTTAGACCAAGTTAGTGGAGAGAGACAGAATATTTTATAATATGTATCTATACTAATATTTGTGTTTTTGTATGTTTATAATGAATAAATTCAAAAACTATTGAACCAATTTTAAAAATTCTTTCACCTATAGAAAGCTATGTTATGAGCGAGTAACATAGACTATATTTTATAAAGTTATGCAGGCGAAGTCACATCCAACAGTTAGTATTAGATATAGATAGATCCACTAAATAATTACAGAAATGAGAAGAGGCAAACAGCTTCTATTTTAAATATGTGCTTCAATGATTTCAATAAAGATATTCAGCATTTAACATGTCCAATGTTGCGTGATATGTTGCATGCCATAGTTATTTCACTTTTTATTGCATGCCTTGTGAATGAGTATTAAATTTAGAAAATCAACAATCACTTGTCTTGCTTGTTGCTTACACATACATACAATGTTCTAGTCCTGTCTAAGTTATCCTTTTTTTTTCATTTAATTTCTCTTTTCATCATTTGATGAACAAGTAGATATCACTAAAATAAGACATCCTTACATAATATACATTAAAGTCACTTTCCATGTATGAGTGTCTGTATATTCGCCAACTCCTCCTAAACCATGCAATGGATTAACATACAGTTTTCACTAATGGAAAGAGGGAAAAACGAGGAAGGTGTGTGTGTGTGTGTGTGTGTATAAAAAAAATTGCATTCTGCGCGAAGCTGGGAGCTAGTTATTTATAAAACTATGCTTTTCTGGGTGTCCCATGTATCATGCAGGAAGAAATGTGCATAATTATATTTCCAAAGATATTAGTTACTTTTCTATATACAAAAAATTAAGTTTATAGGCGAAAATATACCAAAATATTAGTTTTACATGACAAAATCCTTAAACTTTTAAGTTTAATACATGCTGTATTTTCCTTGGCTAAAGAGAAAATGACCCCAGTGAGTGTATATTAGTAGCATTATATGGCTTTTCAAGACCTAGTAAGGTAAGAAAGAGAATATTGAAAAATTTGATTTATATTTATAATTTTGAATGCATTCACCTGGGACATGTTGTGTAATGATATGTGATGTTGTATAACAGCAGTGGTCAACCATTCAAGTTTTCCCGTCTCCTCCAATGCACTGCCATCAATCACCTGCCCGTTATGATCTATCATCTGCTTCGGAAATGTGAGGAGACATTTCAAATAATCCACAGTATGGCGCTCCCTGTCGTGATTACCATATTCAGCTTGGCGACTATACGAAGCTAGAACCACAGCCTGCTGGCAATCGCAACTTAGCCGGCCTTCAATCAGGTCATTCTTAAGTTGCAAGAAATAGTGATATCTCGTCACTTCATCGGTAATTAAGCTTGTTCCATATATAACGTAGTACATAACTCGCAAGTACAATTGGTGGGAAGAAGCGTTTTTCTCCAATTGGCGCTTCAGAGGCCGATCTAACTGAACCCATCGCGGCTGCTGAGTGCGATTTATGTATCTGAGTCCAAAAAATTCTGGCTGATTGATGGCTTGCCTTTGGCATACGTTGTCGAGGCATTCCTGACCGGTGCTGTCCACGGAAAGAGTGCAGTCGGCTACCCCACCGTCTAGCAATTCGACACTTATAACGAACAGACTTTTGGACGCGACATTGTACTGCCGCGTCTTCTTCAACTTCAATTTAAACGGCATCTTCTAGCGTTATCCGTCGCCACTTAGTATGAGCATCACATACGAATCGTTATGTTACATTTATGGTAGAACTATGTATTAGGAAACGATGCATCCGTTACGCGCGCCACATATTCATAACTTTTCTAACAGGAGTTTGTGCTGCACGAGATCGGTCGTTATGTAAAAGTAGTCTCGGTAAAATGACATATATGAAAAGCTTGTAAAACGAAAATGTATGCGAAGTAAACACATTACATTCAATAAATAAAGCAAAACAACACACATCACAAATCGCATGTAATAACCATTTAGCAAACAACTCAAACAAACAAGAGAAGGAACAGAATAGAAAAACAATATCAAAATAATGACATGTCAAGGAGGACAGCCGACACATTTGACATTGACATTCATTATTGACCATAGCCTATTGTAATTACCACAGCCTCTAAAACTGGACAATATGGAAAGTAGTCTGTGGCCCTAGTGTGAGTTTATTTATAATGCCCGCACTTGCCAGCGAGAGCGTAAAATTTGACAAAATTTACTATTTTCCATACAATTATTTTCCGAAAACTATTAGACCACGTTTTTCGAACACCAATTGTGTTCGTGCACGCATGCGAGCTTTTGAAAACCGACTACGGTAAAGCGTTCGAAAAGCGTTTCTGGTTAATGGTGAGACCGATTTTAATTCGGTATTCACTTATTGAAAGAGAATTCTATATACGGGGAAGGTTTGTATAATAAAAATTGCATCCCGGATGAAGCCGGGAGCGGGTCACTAGTAATAAAAAAAAAATTCTTGTAAACAAATAACATGTATTTAAAGGTCTAGGTAATACTTTACAAAAATAGTCATTTATACATTTTCTTAATTAAATGCAATTTAAAATATTAACGTGAATTCAAGCAGCTGACGTTTGGGCTCGTTCCTTAGGCAGATTGAGCCAGTCTTGTGGCTCCCTGAGCACTTTTAAAAGCTTCTCTTCGGGCGAATTAGGCTTTGGCTCGTGCATGTATTCCCATTTCTGAAAGCATTGTTGTTATTTTATTAAGTAAAAAGAATTTTTGTCAGAGCTTCTCAAATGGATGGTAGGTAACTCACAGCATTGAGGGGGAGCGACATGAGTATGGACTCGTATCTGGCGGCCGGCGTGTGGAGGCCGAACTTCGTCCCTCGGTCGTAGATCAAGTTGAACTCGACGTACCTGCCCCTGCGCAGCAACTGCCACTGCCGCTCGTGGTACCCGTACGCCGCGTCCTTGTGTCTTCTTACTTACATACCCATTCAAAACAAACATCAAAACAAGCCCTAAGCGAGGCAACAAATTGCACTGGTCGAAGAGCTCCCCTTAATAGAATGCGCAGACTTCAACAAGAATTTTAATGAAATAAACTTTTAGATAGGGTGTCATCATTGTATAAATTGTATATATATTTCTGATTTGTATTTGGATTTAATTAATTAATCAATTTTTATGTATAAACTTATATTGCAGTTGTTATTTGACGACACGTTTGGTCTAGTGGTTAGTAACGCTAGCTGTTAACCAAATGGTCGCGGGTTCGAATCCCGCTAGGGGCAAATGTTTATGTGTTAACATTTATCTTTGTACCTGAGTCATGGACGTTTGTATTTATAATATGTATGTATTTACAAAAAAAAAGTAATCTATGTATCATATCAACTGTCTGGTATCCATAATACAAGCATTAAGTTGCTTAGTGTGGAACTAGATGGTGCTGTGTGGAATGTGTGAAGATATTTATTTATTTATTTATATTTATTTCCCCTTAAGTAAATAAATAAAAATAATATGCTGTTTTTTTGGTGAGTAAATAAGGGATGCCAATAATGGCAGTATTTGTATGAGCGATGGAAGCTATCTACGATACTATCAAGTGGACCGACAGCCTGTCTGCAGTCTTTTACTTTAAAAAAAAATCATATAAAATACAATATAGTTTACCTAGAGGCAAATAACTCGGTATAACTGCCTCTGCGCAAGACGTGACAAAGTTAAAAGCAGATTTCTGATCGGGATAATCCATATCGTCGAAGAATATTCCTCCGAGACCTCGTCTCTCCCCTCTGTGGGTGATGTGGAAGTAGTCGTCGCACCACTTCTTGAATCTGTTTGTAAATTATTAATGCAATTTTTAAATAAGACAATCAACAGACCGAGGCACAAGAAAAAAAAAAACACCTTACTTGGGATAATAGGAGGGGTCGTGGGCGTCGCAGGCGTGTTTCAGAGTGAGATGGAAGTGAACAGCGTCCTCCTCGTTCAGGTAGTACGGTGTCAGGTCAGTCCCTCCACCGAACCACCACTGTACCCCTATTTGCCAAAATCATTTTATAAATCATTTTGTATATTTGCATTGGATGGTATATCGGGTGACAGCTACAGGCACTTACCATTTTTGTCAGTGACTTCAAAATATCTGTAATTAAAGTGTATGGTTGGTACCATCGGATTTCGAGGATGAATCACTGCGCTCACTCCCGTAGCAAAGAACGGTAAATCGTCCTCTTCAAGATTTTTTCCCCTGAAACCATTAAAACTTTGTTTTGATATCATCTCACTGTCTGGCTATAGAAATACTTAACATTGAGGACATTTAATATAACTTTCTACTTAGACTTTAAACTTATTTCCAATTAGGGCATTATTTTTATGTTAAGGTTGACCATCAAGCTGACGGTCCACTTGTTGGTAGATGGCTACCGTCGCCTATAAGGCAAACAACGCCACAGATGCGACAAGTGTGCTGCTGACCACTAAAACACAATAGCACACATGCTTTTATTTCACAGTGGTATTCTGTAAGGGGGCGGTTACTGTCGCCAGATGGTTTGCCTAAACAAGAGTGCCCTGCCACTACTTAATACTTAAGGATAAGGACAATAATAAGGGGAACGGGGAATGAAATTTCTTTTTCGTTCACACACCTGGTCCTCATTTGCTGTACGGCAGACGGTGGAAGTTTTCCCGACACCACTGAAATGTTGACCCCCGCTTTTTCGAAAACGCGTCCATCTTGAAGTACACAAGTGATTCCACCGCCACCCTCCTTACGTGTCCATCGGTCCACTTTGAATTTTGCATCCTGACATCATTCAAACATTTGCTATGATTACATTATACTATAGATAAATATCTATATATATTTTAACAAATCCTAACATCGTTTTGTATATCATAGTGATTAAATTATGAAAACAATAATTTTATGTAAGTTCATACCGGATACTTTAAAAATGTATCATCATCAAAGTTATAATCGTCAACTGTTTTCTCATCCTCCCAAGCCTACAAAAAAAATTGACAAAAACAGAAATACATGTACCACAGGGCCATCAATGGATTAACGGTATCAGGGTGATTTACTAATAATGAAGAAAATTAAACTAATTCATCAATTATTGTCATTATCTTTGGGTATAATTAGAAATTCCATGAAGTTGTGATTATTAGTCCATTAGTTATCCTGTCACAGTGAATTGATTTATCATGACCACTGTACAATTAAATAACAGCATGTGTGCTGTTGTGTTTTGGTGACTGAGGGATGCCAGAGACCATAAACCTATCATTTTCTAATATATAGGTAACCCTTCTTTGGTGGGCAGCACACTTGCAGGACCTGGGGTGTTGTTAACCACCTACCATCAAGTAGACCGTCAGCATTTCTGTCAATATTAATATTAAAAAAATGATATTTTATGCATGTTTCATATTTAATTTTCTTACCTCATCCTCTTCCTGTTCCAAAGCCCTACAAAACTCCGCTTGTATCCTCATAATAAGAAGCTCCATTTGTGTTTTCATATCATTCTGATTTTTCTCCATCTCCTCAAGAGGAGTGATAGGCTGAGCCATGTAGTTTTTCAGTTGAATGATTTCTTTCATTTCTACTTTCTTCTTGTCTTGTTGCTTGTATACAATAAATCCTGTGCCCAGTAATGCTGCACAGTATAATCTGTAAATTACAGATAACATAAAAGTTGAATTTTATGAAGATGTTGTGTATAAGGAAGGTTTTATATGGTGTTATAGGTATTACCTATCTAAGTTATCATGTGAGTTAACGGCTTATCAAAGATAAAGAAGTACATAATAATTTACTATAGTATAGTATGTACTACAAAACTGTGTGTGGTAACGAGACTTGGGAGAGGCCTATATCCAACAGTGGAGAGGCACAAGCTGGTGATGATGATAATGATGTGTAGGAGTGTGCAAATATAATTTTGTTAACAACTTTGTATAAGTATAAATAAATAAATACTTACTTGTAAGGTCGATTTTTAAATTTATTGTAACTTCCTACGTAACTAAGAGTTCTTACGTTCTTCACTATTACTTTAAAAGACATTCTTCAAATATCTGTATATAAATTTGATTAAAAAAACTTAGTTTAGTTTTCCTATAAAATAGTTTTCTGGTTGGATTTGGAAATTTGGATGTCATATTATAGGTATATAATACTCTTTGGATGTAACCATTTGAAGTTGATTTGAAGAGTTGACCAAATTATCTTATGACATTTCGTGACAGTGTTGGTGGGAATCAATGACTAAATCTTTCCTCATTGGTGGGAATATAGTGACAATGACATTGACAACACAAGACAGTGTTACGTCATTTGTGATTCGTTTTTTCTTTTTAGACATGACGACTAGAGGTAATGCGCCATTCTGGTCAATTTATGAACCACTATTTAATGCTTTTAACTTGCCACTTTTTCAGTTTAACACCCATGTAAGTTGGTCCTCCTTCCATGGTTTTTGATACCTCTATTCTCCATTGTGGTTTTTTTGACATGTTATTGATGTTACAAACGTCAACACCTCATGCTTTGTTTATTGTGGGCGGTGTCGCCCCCTCGCGTTCGAAAGACAAAGTAAAGTAGCTATCAGCTGTTGCTTTTCGTCCGCAATTGGTCCGCAAGATGCGCTCGTCTCTTTCCCTAACACGGCGATAGGCATCGATCGGCCGCGTCGCGCTCTTTCCGGCCAGTCCGCGTCGGCGTGTGTGACCGAGTGACAGTGGCAGTCACAGAACATTTATACTCTAGCGAGAAGAATGCCAACTTCATACAAATTTTGAGGAGACAAAAGTCGACAACAGCGGCATCTCTGGGAATCCCCAGTAAACTATTGTGGCGGGTGTTTTAAAAATCTTGAGCGGGAAATTTGAATACGCAAACGTTTTATAGGTATTAATAATATTTAAAAACAATGTTTTTATTATGTATCCACCAATTTCCCCATTTCGTTTTTATTTAAGGATGGAAAATATTCCAATGAAATTGCACTCCAGCGGAATAATTATGAAGGAAATGAAGAAATAGGTAGGTACATAATAAAAACATTGCAAAAAGGTATTAATGTAATATAAATCAAAGACAGAAATCAGGTTTTATTTATGTTTTATTATTTCAATCTTCTTTCTTAATGAGACTAGTGATGCATCACTGCGGAACTGACGATTTTTTAAGACACAAAATCTTTTAACACATATATGAAATACATTGTTGATAATAAATTCAATATTTTCTGCATTATGACATGTAATGAAGGAAAAATCTATATTTTTACGTAAATATTCAGTAACACTTCTTTTTAAACCGACTGTATGGCTTCTTGTGAGCAAATAATCATTAACAAATGTCGCACAAGATTCCACACAGTTTATAAGATTTTTGGATGCGTATAGTAGAGATTCCTTAAAATCAGAATATTCTTTAAATTGCATGAAATTAAATGTGTTAGTATCCCTTTCGTCGCTTTTTAAAAATTCATTACATGTTTGACATTCTGTGCTTTTACGTTTTAATATATAACCACACACATACGCACATGCCTGCAATTCTCCAGATTCATGTGAAGGAAATTCTAAACTTTCATTGAATGTATCTGGTATTATACTTCGTGCTTTATTATCATCGACAGTGCATATGCGTGTGAGTCCGGGTGTAAATAATTTTCTAAAATTTTTTATTATGGTCTCATTTTCATCTTGTTCACAATTTCCACTCGATAAATGAGCCAGGTTGGACATGATTGCCGTTTTAAGGGCTGCTATAAATTGTCCAGTAGTTGGATTAAAATTTGCCCCACAATTCCCCCTGATTATGCCAAATAAATTTTCTATTGGATCCTGTTGCAAGCGACGTGTTGCCAATGTTTTTATATTTTTATGTTTTTCACTCAAATTTTTCCATAATCGCTCTACCGCATTTAATGTCCATATCCAACCTTGCTGCGATGGTGGAGATTTTGAACAACCCAAAAATTCCAATTCAGACAATAATTTTCTCATAGCTACAAAAAACAATAAATGAGGTGATGTCTTCGATATATTTGTGGCATAGGGCTTACCACGCCGTAAATCGGGACTGTCACTATTCAAGGTGTCGAACAATTTATCCATGTTGGCTATCAGGTTAGCTGTGACTGTTGCATCTGACGGCAATTCCCCTGAAATTTAGATGCAGGATTACAGTAAATATAATAGAAATCTTTGTTTAAATTAATTTGACCATATGGTAACCAATAATGCTATTATGGCCAAGTGGCTACTACTATATGTAACATAACCATTGCGCACTTTACACAGGAAAGTTTCCAGCTGGCCCATTTTTTGTTTCTTATTTGCTCCAAGTCCAGCAACTAACTTATGTCAAATATGTAAAATAAAGTAGTACTGCTGAGTAGTCTCTCTCACTATATAGTATATATACGAGTATAGTAGATATGTATAAAGACATACCTACTATAATTACAGAGTGCATAGGTCTTACTAAATTATATTTCATCTGAAAACATTGCACTCATATTCTGATGCAAATAAAGTTATTATTATTATTATTTAATGTGACAGCAAGAGGAAAATGTTAAGAAAACATACATACCTTGCGCTACTTTGGCAAACATGCCTGCTGCAACAGAGTGGCTTAAAACTTGTGCTGCCAACTTTACCCTCATCTTTTCTTTTGTATTTGGATTTAAATGTTCTCTTCGAAGGGTAGGTGCAAACACAAAATTTTTATTCTGGTTGTCCAGCTCATAGAAGTCTTTTATATGGCTCCATTTCGCCAAACCTGTAACAGAAGGGACATTAGAAAATAATACTCCCGTGCCTTTTTATTTGAACATAACACTGCAGAAGAAAATGAGACAAAATAATTCTTCATCCCTTATTTTGAAGCTCTAATAACACTATCCTAATTGTAACACTTAGTACAGTAAATTGACAAGACAATTTTTATAATATTGATGTGTATAAGAATGGCTGTAATTACCCTTTCCTGTTTGTTCACTTGACATTATATTTGTGCTGCAATTTATATCATATTTCAAAAATAAATTTCTGAAACACTTGAGCAAGTGTGGTGGATCAAATATAGTGACCACTTCATTATTTAATAATGAGAAATATGGCTTCTCTTTTGTTGCACCCAAAATGGTTAAGGCCCTCCTATTAACGCCATCCATATCACATACAGTGGCTGCTATACATAGCCCAGTATGTAAACATGCGTGTAAAACCTGCAATTATAAATGAAATTATTTATTTATTTATTCAAAAACTTACAATAAATATAAATGAATCTATACTAATATTATAGAGAGGTAATGATTGTGAGTGAGTTTGTATTTAGGAGGTAATTTTCGAAACTACCTCTCCGATTTTAAACATTCTTTCATCAGTAGAATGCTACATTATCCCAGAGTGACAGACATTTTAATATAAATATACGCGGACGAAGTCTCGGGAAAAGCTAGTGATATTATATAATTATAATTACCTCTTTTATAAGGACTGCTAATCGATCTGCAGTAACATGTGAACTTGAAAAGTAAAAAGCAACAGGTTGCTTTACTTTTCTTCTTATTCCAGCCACCATGAACACTAAAGCATGAGTGGCTTCTTGTTCAGTTCGTCCATGCTGAGACCCATGGTCTTGGTATCCTTCTATTATGTCTATTTTAGAATTATATTCTAGATGTTTTCTCAAAGACATTTCGTCAAATATCAAAACAAATTCATTTTCAGAAGACTGTAGTGTTTTGACATGATCTTTTAGAGAAGTCATAATATTTTCATTTAAGCCAACATTTAACTTAAATTGGCTCAACAAAGACTTTAGGGTCGCTGGGGTTGGTAAGCACCACATTCTTCTTAAAAGTCTATAGCACATAGGAGACCTTTTGTATAGCCTAAGTGATATAATTTTTTCATCAAAAGTCCATCGTCTACCTTTAGTTTTCCGTTTTACATTCTTTAATTGAGATTGCAACATTAGAGTAAATGATGGGGTTAAACGTTTCGCTAATTTTTGAAATAAATGGTTTTCATGAAGGTCATTTAAAACATCAACTTTCTTTCTGTTTTTTATAGTATTTCTAAGCCTCCAGATCCTTTTTACGTACAGTCTACATTTTTCATGTAATTCCTTTTCCCTTGTAGATTTTTCTTCACTGACACACTGAAATATAAATATAAATATTTGTAATAATAATTCTTAATTTTCTACTAAGAAATCCCAATGGCTTTCTCTCTCAATAAAGTGTTCATCATAAATATGTATCTAACAAAAAATTTAGTTCATAAGTAATTTATTTGTATACAAGAATACCCAGCCCGCTTCGCTGGGCTTAATTTAAAGATAGGTTAATTACATAATAAATAAACAAAATACAATGAATAGAATGAAATCACATCACAATAGTAATTATTATTCTTCATAATATTCATTTTCTTCTACTCGTTTTTCTAGTGGTTGAAAATTGTCACCTACAGTCATAAACATGTTAGTTAACATAATATTTTCTTTACGATGGATACAGAAGCAAATAGGGCTCGTCTGAATGTTGACAATGAAAGTTCAATGTAAAGCTTGCGCATTGTAACGATTAAACATATGTACATATATTCAAGCTTTTGCCCGCGACTTATTGTAGTTTCATTAAAATCCATTCAGTAGTCTTTACGTGAAAGAGTAACAAACATCCATCCATACTTACAAACTTTCGCGTTTCTAATACTCACTTTGTCTTTATATATATATATATATATATATATATATATATATATATATATATATATATATATATATAAATTAATAATAAGTTCATTTATTAGAAATAAATAAATATATTTAATTATTTACCACTAAAGTTATATACCTTGGCAAGTGGTGTATTTATAATTGGTTTCAATGGCCCTGGTTGAGATACTATTACTTCATGTTTTGATGTTGATGGGCCTGGCATATGCCCCATGGGCTGTAGTGATGTTTCAGGTACTTCCTGAAAAATCAGTACCATTGTTACTTGTTTATAAAAATAAACAGTGGTAAATTATTAAAATTAACACACAGTTATGATTATGATTACATTAAAATTAATTTGCTAAAACATTTCAATAAGTAGTTAATATGATTGCATAATGTGAACTAATTTTTATTGTCTTAAAATTCACACCCAGGTTACAGCAATTCATGCCATAACTTGCAGTAGACATAACTTTATAACTCAAAAATGTTTAAAGTACCTTGTAAACCGGTTTAATATTTGTAACATCTTTAAGTATCTGTTGGGGCACTTTTTGAGCTTGAAAAGTGAGCATAGAGTGATCATGTGTTGATGTTGATGGCATAGGTTCCATAGGGTGTTGTAACATTTCAATTACTTCCTGAAAAATTAAAATTGTTTGTTGGTATTATTACTAAGATTTGAATAATTAATGTTAAAAAAATATTTGGCAGAAAGACTTTTCATATAGTTGTTCAAATAAAATTAATTATGTAAACGCTACAATTAATTTAGTTTCTATTAGAAAATAATTCAAAAGGCTACATTTAATATTACATAGCATTTATATGAATAATTTGTTAGAGAATAGAATTGGAAAACTTTGTATCTGTTTAAAAAAGTTGATTAGAGCAAAAGAAATGTCAATCGAAAAATACAATATTGGAATAAGTTCACATAGAAGTTTTGATATGAAAGGTAGATGATTTTGGTTTTATAATGAGTATTAATTACTTATTTGGATTTTGTAAAGTGAATATTAAATATTAAAGTATGTGCACATAACTACACACAGTGAATTTCTTTCAATTTATATACCAATAACATATTTTAATCAATTACCTCAGTACATTGGTCATCAGGAACAGCATGTCGATTAAGGATTTTTTTAGCAAAATCAGTAAACGCTGATGCTTTAAAATGTTTATTGCATAACATCCTGTGTTCAGCATATAACTTTTGATGAAAGTCATAAGAATGCCACTCCTTCTCAGGAAAACAAAACTTAGCCCACAATTCACATCTGCAAAGAACATACATATGAATTATCTAGAGATAATGAACTAGTGTATGGAACTATATATTTTTAAAATTTGTTATGGACAGAAACCAAAAATTATAAATGAAATTACACATAGTTAGTTAGTATTAAAGAAAACTTTATTGTTATTAATTCCGAACTTTTTGTTGTAATTACCTACCGTAATATGTTTGTGGGACCGGGATTAGGAAATCTATAGAGCTTAATGTCGGAATCTTCCTTTGGCGAGCGCCCACATTTTAAACATTTACGTCTGATGTTGTTGGCCATAATATCACTTCTTTAGCGACAATGAACACCGCAAAGAGTAACTGTCTCACAATATTTTACCAGCAGCACAGAAAGCTATAGTCACGTCACACTATAGCGGAGGAGCAAGGGCTCAGCTCAACGCAAATAATGGAGAAAACTACAGAGAAATCAGAAACTGCTGAAGTAAAAAAATATGTTGTTTTGAAAATCACGTTGTAGAAAATTGTCTGAAATGGACCACGTGGACACTTGACCACAGAACATTTAAAAATTTGACACATAAACACACCGAACACAGGCTAATGCTATAAAAGAATTAACAGTGTAGCCACATTACAAAACTATTTTACAGTTTACATTTGGCGTATAGCAACACAGAACAATCCCCAATGGGTTTGTCTCTTTCCGCCCATACAAAGTTGACCGCGCCTGGTGGCAGTACAGTACACCGCGGTGAAGTGCGCTTGTGCCGGCTATCGATCCATCGAGTGAGCCGCATTGCCGTACATTGTACGTCGGGGAGGCGGTGCCTCGCCTAGTTTTCGTCGATCGTCGTGGTGGCGGGCGCGCGTCGGCGTTTGCGGCGGCCCGGGGCAGCCCTGCGCAGTAGCGGCGCCGAGTAGCGCGGGAGCTACCGACCTTCCGCCAAAACCGGCTCGCGGTCCGCGGCGGAGGCACGGCTGTGATGTAGCCGAGGCCGGTGCGCGAGCGGCCTCGTCGGACAAAGGATCACTCGACTCGCTTCGTCGCGATGAAGAAGTTCACCTTCAAGGGGGTGCTGGACGGCTTCCGGAGCTCGGTGCAGGCCGCGCCGCGTGGCACCGAGCAGGAGATTCAGGAGACCCTGCGTCCGGAGCACTTCCAAATCAAAAAGGTAAGTCGCGTGTTGTATTATCGCACGCCGCGTACCAAGGTCCCGCCGATAATGGCTGCGGGGATGGGAACGGGGAGAGGGGTTTACTACGCTCGAGTGGAAAGATGCGTATTTATAAAACCTGCCAAGTCTCGCCTCTCGATAAACTGTCGCGTGCGGGCCGTGTTTTGCCAACTGTCAATGATCTCACGCCGCTGGATACGTCACATCATAACAAACGCCACTTTATTAATCTGGCCATCCGAAGTGAACCTCGGCGTCGGCAAACCACTTAATGAAACGTCAAACAAACAATTCGTGATCGCCGTTATTCGCTTACGTCAACCTTCGCAACCTTGACCATCTCACTGTTATGGTTTCAACGCGACGAAGCGCATTGTTTAAACGCACCCACTGCGTAATCCTTTCAAATATGTTTTGTTTCTGATACGGTTCGTGGAATAGAATAGTTAAGTATACTTCATAACATTTGTGGGTATCGGCACCTGCACCAAATTAGCCAGTAGTATAACGATCATATTGGATCGCTTATCAGATAAGATAACGCTTGCACTTATTGTGATCCATGCCGTAGAGAGGTAGAAACGAATATCGTCGGGATAGCATTTTTTTTTTTTCATTTTCAGATTCAAAAAAGTTTGTTGTAAGGTCACCGAATTTGAATATTATCTCAAATGTCATTTACATTTTCTCGTCTCATAACTATATCGTTTAATCGCTCAAACAGACCGTATTAAGTCGTAGGTAATAGGATTGTTAATATTTTTATTACTATTGTGAGGTAACACACTATCCATCCCAAACCACCTGTTATTAGGAATGGTGTTAACTATAATCGTTAAGTTCTGTCTAAGAACTGATTTTTGAAAATTTCCACTTGCAAAACAGGCGGCAAGTCGCAGTAATTAATAAAATACCCACACAGTAAATTAATTTGTCTGTTACTAGCAAGATGGCTTAACTAACAGCGTCAAAATTTCATTTTTGGGCACCCCCATAATCCCATAAAACCACTACACAATTTGCGAAGTGAAATGGGGAGTGACCGAGGCCACTAACTGACCCACTTTACCGAAGAAGAAATATTTATTTTCACAAACTGACCAATTTTTGCCGCAAAGAGATTTTGTAAAATTGAATCGGCAATGTATTATTTCAGGCGTATGATTGTTGAAAATATTTCGTCGTATTTTTGCTACCCGAACGAAGTCGATCGGGGTAAATGTTGAATAAAGTAAAAGAATAAAACAATAGTCGACGGACGAACACTAAGCAGACACGTTCGAAGCGCTTAATTGAATGAATCACTAGCACAAACCGGCGCGATAACCAGACAGATCTAATTCCCTCACTAATTGCTCATATCAAATAAGGCACGTGCACATAATTACTTTCATTTATCATTATGTCAAACAGGCGCTACCAGTACCTACGTCTTTTGTACTAATTTATTTTCTTGGCATCACCCCTTCACTTTTAAATAAATGTTAGTTTAAATACCAATTGAGACGAAAGCAAAAATTGAGGTTATAGCTTGAAACACAAAATTGCATATAACACCGGTTCACTATGTTGTCCGCAAAATTCTGCCTATAGTTCGTCTATAGTTAGTTCTTATAAAGTCTGAGTAGATAAATGACCACCAGGTAAATAATTGATCCAAAACAGTTAGACATCCAAACGCCATAGCAACCTTCTTTAGTTTCAAAAGCATCACAAACTATACGCATGAAACATTTTACGCATTATTCTTTTTATAAATGTAAGCAGCAAGTATTAAATAATAATCGGTCCCAGTCAGAGATAGCGCTGAATGGCTTTGTAATTTGTTGTAATCACAGACGTTGGAGAAGGTACAACAATGATGTTTGTCTGTATATTCTATTAGATAACATTTTGTGTGCTGTTGTGTTTTGGTACGAGTACGTAATGAATACGGGAATCCATTTCTTTATCCTCATCCCCCTTTTCGCTTATCCCACTCATTTCCTTTGATTAACAGTCACACTACAACACCCCTTTTAACGCTGGGAAATCCTCATGGATACAAAATCCAACGACTTTATAGCGCGCCCATAGATGAGGGCCCTGATGTTATTACACATCAGGGACCCGCCACGGCTGTCCAGCGCGGAGAGCACTGTACTGGATGTCGGACCCTAGGCATAAGTGGAGGTACTCCTACTCAGGCCATCTCGGGACACTACAACACCGTTGAGGTTGCACGGATGCAACTTCAGGGGTAAATCTTTCGTCACCTTTTAGATTATAAATCTCTTGCATTCGCACGCGTGTTTAAATTACATAAAAAGTTATAAGGTAGAAAAAATGTAGCACACAATCTAGTTCATAAAATTCTCACCCAATCAGTCAACCTAATTCCTCAAGACGTTTTATGCGTCTTCTTTTTGGTTGATTGACTCCAAATCGCACATAAAATTAGTACCGAGAACAACTGTAGATTTCAATAGAAGTCTTGTTATATCTAAAGCATCAGATGAAGAGAATAGACAATTGCTCATTCGTCATTTTAATTCTTAGTTTTACATTGCTTAAAACTGTAATTTTTTTGCTTCGACACTTGCTGCGTGTCTGAAGGCAATTCAATTAATGAAACACCCGTTTCTTTAACTTTCTTTATTTTGCCAATTTTATCTTTTAATAATCCACATTATTAACTACACGGAAAGAGTTGATATAATGTAGGTATTAAACTAAAATGAATATGAGCTATCTAATACGAAAACGTATACAGATGGCGCCGAATTATAAAACAAAAAATAACTAAATTTTTATCAGAATAAAGATCTTAAACTGAAAACTGGTACGGCACGACAATTTAGTACCTATTTAAAAGCGCTTATTAATTAGTTTTTTTTTTTTTTGATAAAAAGCAGTAGAACTATGTACTCAACTTTAACATTTTTATCCATTTTTTATTCAAAACGAAATGGAAGTTTTCAGGCATAGCTTCCGTTTTTGTGTAGCAAGAGTTGTTGATCGTATTACCGGATTCCGCAGAATTCATCCAATGTTTTCCTTCTCGAGTCTCCGCAAATCTTTTCCAAATTAGTTTTGCTAGCTAATTTACAAAATGGAGATTGACTCGACAAACTTTTGAAAGGTTTTCTTTATTAGCTTTGTAAAATGAGAATCGGTCGATGTCGTATCATCGAATTACTTTCACCTCTGCACATTTTACCTTGCTGCTCTCAACTTCCATGTACCCTAAAAATATAGGTATTTTTATGAGCTGTCCATTCAAAGATATTTCGTTATAAATATGAAATATTATAACGCCACCTATATTGGGTATAAACTTTTGAGAATTCTAAAGTTTCATAAATCGCGAGCTTATCGAACGTTCATTTTGTTATTGGAAACTTTATACATTATAAATTTTGTTCTAGATAATTTATTCTATAAAATGAAAATTATTTCAAAAGTTTATGACTGTCTCTCTCTAGTTATGACAAAAGTTTATGTTAACAACGTTTTAATTTATGTTAACAACGTTTTAATTTATGTAACATTATTATTTACAACGTTATCAAATAATATGTAATACATATAATACTAGTTGATGCGAGCGACTTTGTCCGCGTTGTGCAACCATAACCCAAATATGGATTAAGATGCATTTTAAAGGCAAAATTATCAAGATTCTGTCTGCGGTTAGAACACAATGGACTTTACGATACATAGGATTCTACTTTAGGTGAATAATAAAAAAAAAATAGTATTAAAAAAATTAAAATCATTCCCCATTTTACCTTGAATGGCCAAAAATGGAAAAACACTCGTTGTTTCTTACCAAAAGTAAACGCTAGTACCTATATCAAATCAATGTCTATGGTTAGTGTTACAATGACATACTTAATGCAGTCAATGTTTGCTGCAAGGTCCAAGCAAGCATCTTTAGATCGTAAAATATTTATAAATAAAGGTATTACGTAACTCATTTAAATGGCGAACATGTCGCGTTCTCGTTTATTTAGTGCTCGGTTTAGAAATTTATTGCAAATCATATAGGTATTTTTATTTAAAGAAAATCAATGCCCAGAGTATTATGCGTACTACAATACATAGGCGCATATGTATCATCATCATTATATCAACCATAGGGACGTCCACTGCTGGACATAGGCGTCCTCCATAATAAGACCGCCGGTATAGAAGCAGCCTGAATCCATCGTCGACACGCGGCCTTTATCAGAGGGTCTAGTGCGAGTTTCACTCGATGAAACGCGTCGAAAGCGTAAACGTCAATTTGTATGGGAATGAAGCAGCGCAACCCGATGGCTTCATTCCCATACGAATTGACGTTTACGCGTTCGACGCGTTTCATCGAGTAAAACTCGCACTAGGACCTCAGGTCGTCTGTCCACATTGTGGGTGGACGTGTTGCGTTGCCCTTGCCGCTCCGTGGCCTCTATTCGAACACCTCCGTACTAAGTTACTGTTTCGCCACTTATGTCGGCGATACGGATAGTTACCCTCATTCCAGATTCGTAGTGTAACCCTGAGCATAGGCCACTCCATAGTTCGTTGAGCGACATTGCGATACTGAAGGTCCATATTATACTTGGATACCACGTTTCAGCGCCATAAAGTGTCACACTGGCGCACACATCGAAATAGGTAAGGAAAAAACAGTTTAAAAATGTTAAAACTAGAAAAATCAGTTTTTCTAGTTTGTTTGTGAATAGATATTTTGTTTAGTAGCTGTCGATGACGTTTAGTGTTGTCGCGGGGTGGAAATTATTAAACTTTGGGAATCGGGATGATAAATTAAAGATGAGACTCTTCCGCGAACAATTATTTAATTAACACTTACAAATTACACGTGGGATACAATTCACTGAGTACCATTCTTATAGGTTAAGAGATCAGGGAAGTGGATTATTGAAAGTCGGTAATTCACGATACAGCCTCTAGCTCGCTCGTTGACCCGATACGAAAAAGGGGGGAAACCTAACTTTGGTGTGCCGCACGACGTCAGGAGCCGGTGGGTAAGTTGGTCCGGCTACGAAGGTCAGCAGCGGTGGCGGCGAGCGGCGTCAGCCCAAGCAGCTGCTTCCCCGGAGTCTTCAGCCGGGACGAAGAAGCGGCGAGTGTGGCTCGGAACCTCCAGAAGAACCTCCGAGTGTGGCTGGCTCGTCAACCCGTTTGTTAGAATATGGCTGGCTCGTCAACCCGTAAGTCGAAGTTGGAGCGGGACTTCAACCCGAACGTCGAACCCCTAATTTGGGGCGTAGATAAGTGGCACTAAGATAAACAACTACATTTTAAATTATAAATTATAACAGCTAATTATCATAAAACAGGCGCGAGGCGCAGCCTGCAAACTATTTCAAATTTGATACTCGTAACTACATTGTGGCCAGTGTGGCCGAGCGCGGCGTGCTCCGTATTTTAAAGGGCCGCGGGGTGGGGCGAGACGCGCCCCCCTCGCATATGGATTTTGATAATTTTTGTGGGTAATAAAATAACTAATTACGCGGGTAATGAGAAATGAAGGCCAACATTACCAAATAAGGTCATATCGAAGCGCATGATGAATTTTTAAATTAAGGTAGGACAATACATCGCGCTTCGTACTACCTGACTCCCGTTTAAATTAATAATTATACGAAAGGTAATTGAACAAAAACAATAATTTTATAGGAGTTTCATATACGAAACTACTATAATTTTATAAAGAATTCAATATTTAATTATGTACGGGATTTTATACCGTTACAGTGTTATTAATTTTTAAAAAAATGCATTGTTCCTACAGTCGTAATGATTAAAGTCCACTTCCAATAAGTGGACAAACGCCGGTAGTAGGATGTATACGATGTCAGCTAATCAGTCGATTATACTCAAATAATAATAAATAATATTGTATTTAACACGTTAGAAAACTTTGTGTTAAATTAAATTGGCTATGCATGGTAAGAAACCGTAATATTTCTGTACTAGCTGGTGCCCACGATTTCGTCCGCGTTGAAAAATACTAAGTAGCCTATCCTGTGTCCCGTACGTCCAAATGTTTATCTACCAAGTTTCATGAATATCAGTTAATTCGTTTCAGTTATGGAGGAACATACATACATACATACAGAAAAAAATTGTAAAAATCGTCAATTTAGTTTCAGTATCATGTATAGAGCATTAGAGCCTATAAACACGATATCTCTGAAAACAAAGTAACTTACTCCATGATCGACTCACAGATTTATTATTAGTATTGATTAGGTACTAAGTAGGTACATTATATTGTATCGGCTATCTGTGCACAATGTATGAGCACAGCAGAATAAAAAAATTATTATTACTTATTTATACCAATAAGTAGGTATAAATAAATTAGTTATCGAGTTTCCGTCATAAATGGTCCACAGCGTGGAACGAGATAATAAATTATTATAAAATAGCATAGTTATGCTTAAATGAAGTTCATTATGAACATTATTTTAACAATTAGAACCAACATGTCCCCGTAAATGTTATAAAGCATGATATCTTTTTTTTTTATTGAACAGTAAATATAGCACACAATATTATGTATAGGATAAAGACGAAACTGTGATAAAAAAAACTAAAAAAAGGCTATTAACCAAAATAATTGTTTTTTTTTTGTTGAAATATTGATGAGCTAGAACATTTTTTTTTTCCACCTTGCGTAATGATCGAATTCCAACCAGTGGGCGGACATAGTTAACATATTATAGCCATAATATAAAATGGTCCAGTTTATGGACATCTTAGTCATCATTTCATGTACCTACTATAAAACATATTATAAACATCTATGACGCGCCTATTTTTTCTCGTATACAAAAACACCTTAAAATACTGTTTTCCTATGCTAATTTTATTTACCTATTAATTTTAAAATAGGTTGATTTAAAAATACTTTATTATAATAAAAAAAAATTCATAATTTAATTTATACCTACATGAAAATATTTTGTCATGTAGGTATGAATTAAATTACAAACTGTTTCTACATAACAATCTGTTACGTCATTTGACATGACTGTAATTATGTTTGCCGCTTATATGTTGCTATATTATTGAAAACAAAATAATGGTAAATTTAATAGGAACATACTAAAAACACAAAAGACATACGTCCTGTAACATTTCAATTATTTAGTTTTGTTTAATTAAATTTTGCTAAATTTTTCGGGGTTATTACAAAAAATGTCATTTAAAAATAAATTCCAATCGATGTAGGTATAATGTAAAATAAACATAGCTATATTTTAATTATAAAAATTTATTTAAATTTGAGACTTCATGTATATAGAACTCAAATTACTTAATGTACCTACTTAATTAATACAAACTAATTAAACACGCTAACTTTGCAAATTTCACAATACAGAATTACTAGATACGGATTTTTTTTTTTTAAAAGTAAAACACAATGGCGGTATTTCTCCTAATATATTTCCTTAGTCTCCCAACAGAGGTACAGCTGTTAAATCAAGATAATATCCGTTCATCTTCGTTTCAGAAATACGATCCGAGAGCATGCGAAAAGAACCCCACAAATACAATTGAGTTGTGCGAATTTCGCTTCGACCTACATTGCGCCCCTGTAACGGGCTAGACGGAGACAGGAAATGGAGCCATTCCTGTCTCTGTCTAAGGTTGCGTTGTCACTGCGAGATCTCAGCGATTAGTCTTTTTGTCACAATGATTAGTGAATCTGATATCAAAGTATCGTTAATAGTCCATACTTACTGCGTAAAATATATTCGTCCTAGTGTACCTAACTTGCTGAGCACCATGTAACTAAACTGTGTCTGGCAGGTCTTTACATATTTTCGAAAATTGCGCCAATCAACTCACACACACACAAACGATTCTCCTACCATACAGCAAGTGAATCATTTACTATACATGAAATCGTAAAAACACATGAACCTTCGTCCCACGTGCATGAATATATTTTGAGAACAAAACATTAGTTTTGTTTCGGTTGTATAGTTTACACCTTTTCTTAAATGAACCTTGATGTATAATATCGTGCAATTTGTATGATTTTGTATGATACATAAGGTATAATAATTGAAATAATTCACTAGCAAGCCACCCCAGTTTCGCACGTAGCAAATTTATTGGGTGTCTTCAAGTAAAACATATTACAGTTATAACATTTCTAATATTATGAACGCTGTGTCCTCCTGCCAATCCCACCGCTGTTACTGCAGCCATACCCTTAGTGGTAGGTTTTTGAGGCGTCGAAATGGATTGAAACGGCGTGTACACATTGTCAGCATTACGATCCGATATCCTGGTTCGTGAGTTTGCGGTTTCAGCGAGGTTATTAGGTTTTGTAGCTTTCGTAATAGTAGACATATTTTGCCATTTAAGCGCTTCGTAAAGTCGCAACACACCAGGATTGATTTGTCTCGTCGTCGCGACTGTGATTACTTCTAATACCAAGGAGAGCATACAATAAGACAAAGGTTGATTGGGAAATTCTTGGCTTTTAGCTCCTAGAGTTTCAGGCTTAGGATAACAGGGACGCGATAGAATAAGTTATAGGTTCATATCATTATCACTTTCGTAATATTTCAGAATACAACACGACAGATTATAGAATAGAACAGAATAAATGTTTCTACTCGCTGTCGACTTTTCTACTTGCAAATGAAACCACCATGGTTTCTGCAGCTTTTTTTAAAAAAAAACATTTTGTTACTTTAATAAAGTTAGTGTGAGTGTGGGGATACGTGGTTGCAAGTAGGTACAAAAGAATATATTATACATACATACCCACCGGTTATCTCTGTTATATCTGAGTCCATACAGCGGCGCCTGAATAACCTTATCACGCGGATAAATATTAATTTCTTTCTCTTTGCTGTCCGTTCGGAATGTGCATGCATGCATGTTGCATGTTCATTCATGCTTTTTTGACGTTGGTCATACACGCAATAGTTATTTATGTAAAAACTGCGCCATTCAAAGAATCGTGTGATTTATGAGTTAGTCCAAACAGTTCTACTATTATACTTCTACGATAGAACAGTAATTTATTAGGTTTTGTGCTTAGAGTCTTTGATTTTTTTTAATATATGGCATATAATAATATTAGGATTTATAAAAATTTAGTTTATTCTAAATATTTGCCTACTATATCTATACATATTAAAAAACAAAGTAAGTGTCGGCCTCTGTCTGTTTCTTCGCTAACTTCTTCTAAACTACCTAACAGATTTAGATACGGTTTTCACTAATGGATAGAGCGATAAAAGTGGAACGTTTGTGTATTATAGTTAATTTACAAAAAAAAGCCAAAAACGGGTCGCCAGTTAAATATGCTATGAAGCGTTAAAAAAATATTCTTCTCATCTCAGTAAATTTGTCACCGGATCCCATCGAGCCTTTAATTAATTACGTTATTATCCGCGTGATAAATGTTTTGAGATATTTCAGCCATTTTTTTTTATAGCGAAGGACGCAATAAAATAAACAAGACATTTAGGAGGCCTTACTTAAAAGACGCTTGGATGCAGAAAATGCACATTGTCTTTTCATTTTTACAAGACACTAATGTAACGAGTTCTTTTCAGCTTTTAAAACATTACTTACATATTATTCTAGAAACGGGACTAACTGTTATTTGTTTTTCAAAGGAACAATATTATAATAAATGTTGAATGTCAACACTAACAATTATCTTCTTGGTTTGCTTGGTTTCTTGAGTTGTGTTTAGAATATTATGTCGATATCTATATTAACTAATGTTTTTATAGTCAATCATAATTATTTAGAAAGTAATATTTGGCAAGTAGTGGCAGGGTCAGGGTACACTGGGTTTCACAGTGATTTGAGCAGCCCGTATGGCAGCAGTAACCACCCAAGGTTCCTTACTGTGAACCACCGTGAGATAACAGCATTCAGTGCTGTTGTGCTACGGTAAGTAACTAAAGGATGTTAGAGTTCATTTCCCATGTCTTCCTAACTCGTTTTTCTTAACTCGTTTTTGGTCGACATCACACTCAGAGATTCCGTGGCGTTGCTTGTGTTAGACGACACGTTTGGTCTAGTGTTAACCAAACGGTCGCGGGTTCGAATCCCGCTAGGGGCAAATGTTTATGTGTTAACATTTTACCTTTGTACCTGAGTCATGGATGTTTTCTATTTATAATATGTATGTATTTACAAAAAAAAAGTAATCTATGTAGTATATCAGCTGTCTGGCATCCATAATACAAGAGTTAGTTGCTTACTTTGGAACTAGATGGGCCAGTGTGAAATGTGTGAAGATATTATTTATTAATTATTATACAATAGTTAGGCGATAGTAGCCACCTTACACTAAGTAGAAAAACAGTTAATAACTTGCTTTTATATGTACCTACTTATTATTAATTTAGTGTATATTTAGTAATTTATAATTTGTTATTATTAAATTTTTTAATTATTATAATTAATATTTTTATTTTTTGATATTTATTTTAAATGTCAAAAAATTAATTACAACTCAAGAAGCAAACGATACAGACTTGCATGCCTGGTGTGTTGTTTTCATAGCCAACATACTAATAAATAAATAATAAAAATAATAAAATAAATGCTGAAAAAAAAGGTTAATCAAAGAACGTGAAAAGGGTACTATCTGTTTTGTCTTTATAGTCCCTGATAACGTAGCTTTATAAAGGTGAAATAGTTTTTAAAATCGATCCGGTAGTTTTTGAGATACAAAATACAAATTTATTAACTCTTCATAATATTAGTATAGTTCATAGTATACGTAGGTAGATGAAACCAAATCCTAGGTTTATCAAAATATAAGGACTATAATATAATATATCAAAATTAAGGTATCTTTGCATGATGAATTTGTTTCTATATTAAAATCTATGTTAATATTTTATTTAAACAAGATAAACCCCATTTCTCATTAATCATAAATAACCCTTATTATTTTTTTTGAAATGTGTATACCTACTAATATTAATTATTCAATTCCAATTATAATATTTCAACATTTCGATAATAGTGAAATTGTGAATTTATTTGTTTAAAAATTCGTTAGCTTCGTTTACATTGCGAACTCATAAATTATTAGCAGTTGAAACAATTGGAACAGCTGGTTTAATCCTACCACTGACAAGCGGATTGTGTCGGATAATGTCTGTATTGCAAAACGGACGAGGGATAGGCCGTGGACAATGGGGACAAGTTGGGACAAATGGGACAAGTCCTTTTATTAATGGATTAAATAACAATAATTGTTTAAAATTACCATACATTTTTCCTGCATACTCTTACAGTCCCTTTTATGTGACTCCTTTCCAAAATGAGACCATCGCGGACCCTTTAGTCTGGACCCTATATCTTTACCATGAGTTTACAATGTCCGCACTCGCTATCGAGAGCTTAAAATATTTATATTGAAAATTGTCAATTTGACATTGACAGTTTTTCATATAATTTTTTTACGCTCTCGCTAGCGAGTGCGGTCATTTTAACTCATGGTAGAGGTACTGGATTCACACCTAAACTTCGGTCACTCTATTGAGTACAAGGCAAAAACTGCTGCAAAAAAAATCTTGGAGTTTTAAGAAAGGTCAGGCGGTACTTCACACCTGGACAGCTTTTTAATCTGTACAAAGCTCAGGTCCGTTCGTGTGTAAGCCTTAAGAGTTGAGCTTTGAAATACAAAAAATATTTTTAAATCCTACTGCGGGTTCCAGATATTAGCGCGTAGGTACAAACAATGCATGCGCTCCTACATTAAATAACTCCTACAGCAGACATTTTACAATAATATTTCCGATGAGATTATTTTACCGAAAAAAAAAAAAGAAGAAATGTTCTTTTTTTTTTTCCGCTTTTTAAAAGATAAGTAATTTCAGAGCACTATTCCCTGAGCAGCGAATGCAACTACTCTTTATGCTAATAAGCGGAATGATCTATATGCTAAATTCTCTCTCGTATTTAGTTTACATAATGATGCGCGGCACAAAATCCAATTACAGAAGGTGATTGTATAATATCGGTCTAAAAAAAATAACAAAATGGTTGCCTTGTGTTAAATGGGGCGGCAGGCAGGCTGTCGGCCAACTTGTTATTTAGGTGGCTACCGACAAACATATTAAGTAACACCAGGATAAAAATACTCTGAGGACTCTTATTTATTATATATAATATGAATATAAAATTAGTCTTAGTGTTAGCCTAGTCTGTTCAGCTTTTGATTTAGTCTGAAGCATTTAGAAACTCTCAATGAAACTGCATAGGATATGATTAAGAAGGCTTCCCCAAATAATTTAGAATTTTATTAATCTGTAATATCTAGCGATAATACCACAAATACCAACATACAGCCGCCATAGCCATAATATTGTGTGATTACCTTACACACTCTGGTCTATGCAAAAACAAATAACATCAAACGTGCCGTCGCTGACGTCTCAATAGTGCATTGTCTTTGGTAAGTCATTGTTAAGTCGAAAATATAGCATCTGTAATATCGCAAGCGATGTCACATAGATATGACCTATTCATAGACACTTATACTTCGTAATATAATAGTGTCTATGGACCTATTCGTGCTTTACTGTGCTCTGTGGCATCACCACAGAATAAGTAGGTACTACAATTACAAAGAAATTTAAAGAAATCAATAATACTAACTATGTTATCAGGGTATGTTTAATAAATTAATCTACTTTCATGAAAATTATTAACAAATTTAAGAGTAAAAATAATAATATACAAAATAAATATAAAATATAATTCAAGGCTCCATAAAATAAGCATTGAATCTTTTTTATTGCGCGTAAACGATGAACAGCAACTCTCTTTATACCTGTTTTTTGAAATCATTTTTTAAAATAATATTTCGTACTTATTTATTCTACTTATAGTCCAACAACACTATAATATTTTGATTTATTTGAAAAGAGTAGAGTAGGTTTGTCGACGGTTTCTTGCCAGTGGTAACAGTTTTTTGAACCGGTCATATTAATTAAATTTTATTTGTGTATGAAAATCTATAAATTGGCAGTGGTTTATATAGATAAATAAATAAATAAATAATATGGCAATCGTCTCGGAGAGGCTTTACTATAAAATGATGTGTTGATCAGAGTGATGCATCACGGTGTCCGTTATCTCTGAATTAACATAACTCTGTGGGGGCGAATTGGGGCAATGGGGTTGAACACGCGATCACTTTAAACTTTGCACATTTTAACGTTTATTTCTATACTAGCGACACGCTCCCGGCTTCACACAACTGTGACATGGGTGCA
This sequence comes from Synanthedon andrenaeformis, assembly GCA_936446665.2. Classification (NCBI taxonomy): domain Eukaryota; kingdom Metazoa; phylum Arthropoda; class Insecta; order Lepidoptera; family Sesiidae; genus Synanthedon; species Synanthedon andrenaeformis. Next base: position 348,252 of record OW387786.2, on the reverse strand, counting down.
ATTTTTTTCTGCAAACTATATACAAAAACCTTCCTCGTTTAACGCTCTATCCATAAGTGAAAACCAAATTAAAATCCGATGCGTAGTTTAAAAGATCTAATAAGCGTACTAACAGAGGGACAGACGGCGGGTATCGACTTGTTTTATACTATTACTAGCTGCTGCACGCGACTCCGTTCGCGTAACTTTATAAAATATATCCTATCTTTTACGTTGGACCAAATTACACGTAGTTACGAAGTTTTATCAAAATCGATTCAGTACTTTAGGAGTTCATTGGTGTCAAACAACGTGACATGTAATTTTTATATACATATATAGCGATAGAGATATATAAATATGTCGCAAATGTTTTTTTTCGTGTAGTTATAGGTACATTTCTACGATAATTGTGTATTAATCTAATAGAGGTGACAGGAAAATTGAAAACGATCATGGATCTAGAAGGCGATTTTTTTTACCATTTCACGATTTGTCTCGGGGTGCATTTTCCCGTGAAAGTGAGTGGACGACTCGACCAGAAAGCTCTAGAAACGCCGAAACTACCCGTAAATTCGTTTTTTTTTTCAAATAAATGTTTAAGCTAGAGTGCTGCAATACTTTTGTTTCCCACAGCGTTACTTCTCTAAACCGGACAGTGCTTTTGTTTAAGCTCTTAAAAACTTTAGACGTCTCGACAAAATCGACAATCGTAAAGGGAAACAAGATGACTTTGTTATAAATATATTTACACTAGTTGGTGCCTAGCGACTTTGTCCGCGTTTAAAAATGAAATATATAACTGACAAAATATTTGAGCAATATAACACCTGACTTATTCCAGACATACGATATTTAGATGACCCCTTAGAAACATTACTTTTTTCTGGATGAAGGTCCTTTTCTGTATCCCTGACAATGTGTATGCAAAATTTAATAAAGTTTGGTTGATTAGTTAAGGCTTTAAAACGTAACAGACATGTGAAAATAGGTTTCATTGAGACAGGCTAGATTCGCGTGACCCATCCTTGGCCCGGGTCGTGTTCATTTATTAAGTATATAATTAGTGGATTGTGTGTGTAGCCAGTTGGCAAGCCCTGCCTCTCTGCCAAATTCGTTGAAGCACGTACTTGGAGCTCACTTTTCTAATGTAATTACTTACACGATTAATTAGCTCTCAACATTTGAGCCGGTTTTAATCCTAGGCCTTTTATACCGTTCGTTAGACGATTCCTTGTGGGGCACTGCCGCTGACATCGATTCAATATTTGTGCTCTAGAAACGAGCTCTTCGTGTCATCGCCACAGGTGCTGTAAGTGCGTTGCCTACCTAAGTAGGCCTACTTAAGTGCCTACTTAAGTACCATTAAGGATAAGGGATTAGGAAAAACAGGAAAATGGGCACTATCATCCCTTCTCGTTGACGAAACAACACCACTCAATACTGTTATTTCACAGTGGTCTTCTGTAAGGGTCTGCCCTATCGATGACTGCGAATGCATTGTGTCACTACTTACATTATTAAAGCCACAATGCTTATTCCAAAGTAATCAAGTGATATTATCAGAAGACGGGAAGACATTAGTTAGTTGACGAGATATCGTTCAGCAAGTTGCGTGGTCTTGAACAATGACACATTTGGAGAGTCTCCAACGATCTAGTTGCGTTAGCCCTTGCCAAATATTGCTTTTACTTTTGTTGGATAAATTTGTTAAATGGTTCAAGGGCATGCTGTGAACCCAGATATGTATATTGTATAGTGTTCTGGGGGTGTATTCAAATCTATAATATAAAAAAATCTGATGCACGAATTTTGAAACAATCTTACCTTCTGTTTGGTTCCACCGTAATATATAGACAGATAGACAAAACAATTCATATTATCTTTTCCCTCTCTGTTTATAAGCCGAATTTCTTTTTTTGGTTGAGTAGCCATTTTGTGATCAATAAAAAAATGTTTTTTTTTCTCTATCTTCGTAATGATTATGGTTAAAGTTTGAACACTCGCCGAACATTAGTTTTAGTTATTACCTAATTATGTTTATTGTATTTAGCTATACTAATGAGTAATCATTTATTTATCGCAGTTAAATATTTTAGGTACAATCATAAAAAAAAAAGATTCCGTTCCTAGTTAATTAACTAGCACACTTTTATGAATTGATAAAACGTTTTGATAACGATAAACGCATATGAACAATAGTCACAATTAAATGTTATTCAATAAATTTATTTTTATTAACATTATATTTTACAGGAAGCCAGTTGGACGCACCCATGGTGCATATGCATATTTAACACTAATTGCAGCACTCTGCACTTTAGCCAAAGAGAGGTCTCTGTTTTATCAACAGATTTAGGTCATGGATTAGCATTTAACTAACATAGGCTAGGCAGGGATTATCGAAGAGTTTAACAGAGATGTTTGTCTAACGTTATATTTTCAAAAATTTTCATGATTAAATTGTAAATTAAATTAATATAAAGTTCACGTTGGCCGTAGGACACCCACTGTTTGAACATAAGGCCATAACCCTTCCACATAATCTTCCAGTGGAATTTAAAGTTTAAATATTTAGAATGAAAGTCGGTGTGAAAGTTATTTCATAAGATCTACCTACACGTTAATAAGACGTTTGAAGATCTTTTTTTTTACTATACTTGCTGGTATTAGTATATTAGTATAAAATTACAAAGATAATCAAATTTCAAAGTTATGAATTTAATTAAACATATTTCTAATATATAGTAATATTATATATATATATATATCCGGAATTAAAGTATATTTTTTATTCAAGTAATCAATTCTCATGGAATAATATTTGGTCAATTGCACCCGTGTGAATCCGCAGCAGGTACTTGCGTGCGTCATAAGCGATTAAAATAGGTATTATAAACTTTGATTAGCTAAAGTAAAAGTTGCTTAGTTAAGTAAACAACAGCCGGTAACTAACGGTGTGCGATGAACGCTGTGCTAGTTCGTGCAAAACTTTGTGTACAAGCTGTAGAAATATAGCAGAGTTTTAAAAGCTAAGCTTAGTGCTTTGCAAACAAGAAAAAGGATATTACAAACGGTCTAATTCTGAATTAACATTACACAGACACGAATTGGCGGTTTTTTTTCGTTGTTTAGTTCAGAAATGGAGAATTTTCATTGACGAATTTGGAGAAAAATGAAAGAAGTAATCAGAAAGAGTCTGATTTATAAAATAATAAAATTAAAAATATATATATGAAAAGTTCCTAAGTAATTTGTTTTTAGGTTTTCTTTGTTTTTATATAATACTAGCTACCCGCTCCCAGCTTCGCACGGGTGCAATTTTTATACTATCTTTTAAATTGGACCAAATTACAAATAGTTACAAAGTTTGATCATAATCGGTTCAGTAGTTTAGGAGTTCATACATTAAAAAAGCATTTAGCAAATACTTATTTTGTATCCACTATTTCAAATAACATTCCAAAAATATGTATAGTTACTTGTATTCCAGATACGTTGAGGTGTCTTGTACATCTCACTGGTTGCCACGAATGCCACGTGCAAAAAAGTTTTTATTTATGAGGTTGCTACGTGCAAAGACGATGAACTTATTGGACATCGTTTGAGCGATCACTGTGAAAGTTTTTTTAGTTAGGTAATTTCACTATACAGTGAAAGTTTCGCTGTGAACTGGCTGGTTGACAATAAGGAGAAGTGAATACACCCCTACTGTCCAACGAGACAAATGAGTACGAAGACCGCTTGCATTGCGGTTGTATCGATCGGAGCGATGCGCCACGCTCTGCCGTGTACAGACCACCGCACAACGCGCCCGTGCGTGTCCACACGTCACTTTATGTCCTTAATCATAACTTTTGTGGTGTTAGGTACGCTTGTTTACAAACACAATAGAGTAAGATGAATGTATGTGCCCATCTGTCAACTGTCAATGTCTAGTGCAGGGATTCCCAAAGTGGTCGATATCGACCCCTTGGGGTCGATATCGGTTTCCTAGGGGTCGACATAAACGAAAAGTGATTTTGGGGGTCGACGAGGTCTAAAAATCGACCCCTATTATATTAACACAAGTTCTTATTTAAAACTTTCAAGATAGGTAAGTAGGTAGTTACTGTATTGTTTATGTTGTGTTACGTGTACTAAGAATAATTAATATTTTTGTAGGAAATAATGTTCCAGGAATGTAAAGTTTCAAGTTCGTACAAGATGAAAAACTCGGCAAGTCTATGTGGACAAGTTTGTGCAAGATTGAGTTGGAGCGTACGTCTTTCAGCGGCGTTTTGACTTGCTCTCTATTTGACGATAAAGTGCTTATCACACTATTCAATTTGAACGATTCCTATTTAGGAATCTAAGTAGTGAGCTCGTGATCACACTACGCTAAATTGATTTCTAAATCGAAGATATAGAGTTGAAAATGGATAAACTCTTAATTGAATCCAATCTGTTCTAACTGCGATCACACCTTCCGATTTCCTAAATTGGAATCGTTCAAATTGAATAGTGTGATAGCGGCTTTACGCGAATTAAGACGAACGAATTCATGATCAAGTCCAAACATGTTCCTGATATTTTACTATTTAACGAGCTTGCATTTAGGTTGAAAGTTCATTTGCGTTTTGAAATTCGTTGGAGCTTGAACGATAAAAACTCATATAGCTAAGTACTCATTTATTTCAAGAGATTACAAACTTATTACAAAGCTAAATTAAGTGAAGTAAAGTGACTGAAAAAGTGTTAAACACAACATACAACATATTTTAAATAGGTATGTATAATTGTATTTGTAAAAATTACTAACACTTAAGTCTTTGGTTTTCGTTCTTATTCTACCTAATTACCTAATACGAAGTTTCTATACCTAATTACCTACTGTAGTTACTTCCCAATATAGGTATCAAAGTTTATCAAAGAGTAAGTCCGTAATACTTAACAAGAATCCATTAACTGAGTGTGATAAAAATAAGATAGTGTGCAAATTTAACAGTTTATTATTGTTTTTTATTTAGGTTCCTTATTTTTTTGTTTGCAGAATTACTGAAAGTTTTATGATGGCGGACACGAAAAAAAAATGCAGACAATACAGTTTGGACTACTTGAAGTTCGGATTTATTGCATCTCCATCAAATCAACACTTCCCGATGTGTCTCATATGTGAAAAAGTATTTAGTAACGATGCCATGAAGCCTTCAAAAATGGATGACCACTTATCAAGAGTACATGCTAACAAAAAAAGTAAGCCCTTGTCATATTTTCAAGCACTGAAAGAAAAACTAGACAAAAGGCCATCCATAGGATCGATGTTTGCGTCATCATCTATTCGAGACAATGATGGTTTACGAGCGTCCTATAATATATCTTTACTAATAGCGAAGTCGGGGAAACCCCATACAATTGGAGAGCAGCTTATCTTACCAGCCATTGCGGAGGTCCTTAACAATGTATTGCACAAACCCGCACATGATATTTTAAAGAGAATACCTTTGAGCAACAACACCGTTCAGAGACGCATAGATGAGATGGGACGCGATGTGGAAAACATTTTATGCAAGTTCTTACAGACCCGCAGATTCTCTCTCCAGTTGGACGAGTCTACATTACCCGGCAATGAAGCTCTATTGTTAGGATATGTTCGATTTATCAAAGATGAAAATATGTGCCAAGAACTGATTTTTGCTGCATATTTAGAGACTGATACTAGAGGAGAATCGATTTTTCAGGCCGTGGAACATTTTTTTACTGATAAAGCTATTCCATGGAAGAATATTGTTTCTGTTGCGACTGATGGTGCACCGTCTATGGTTGGTCGTCATCGTGGCTTTATAGCTCACTTAAAGCGACAACTGCCTGATGTACTGGTTATTCACTGTGTGATTCACAGGCAGCATTTAGCAGCAAAAAAGCTGAGTCCTAGATTGCATAAGTCTTTACAATATGTAATAAATGCTATCAACAAGATTCGAAGCAATTCTTTGAACTCTCGGTTATTTGCTCAACTATGTGACGAAAACGACGAAGTCTTTACTCGGTTACTTCTGCACACTGAAGTTCGCTGGCTATCAAGAGGCTCTTGCTTAGAAAGATTTTCAGCCCTTTTTGAATCTGTGTTGGAGTTTTTACAAGAAAAAGATCCGAATTTGAAAGAAAATCTGAACAATTGTAAAACAGATATTTATTACTTGACTGATATCTTTGGAATGTTCAACAAAGTTAATTTGCAACTACAGGGTGATGATCTTAACTTGATTAAAACAAAATCAATAATATCGGCCTTCGTGGGTAAACTAGTTCTTTATAAACAAAATTTAGGCAGAAAAGAATATTCGCAGTTTCCGCATTTGTCAAAATTACCAAAAATGCTTCAAGATGATGACATTTTATTATATGTTACTCACTTGGACGCATTACACAAGGATTTTACGGAGAGGTTTGATGATCTTTTAAATTTACAAATTCCTCAATGGATAATAAATCCGTATAACACCACAGCCATAGAAGAAGCCAATGTGATAATGCAAGAAGAGTTGATTACCATCAGCACAGACGAAGAGCTTAAGCAAAAGTTCAACCAAGGCTATCAGAAGTTCTGGTTGCAACGCAAAATTGAAACACAGTATCCTACATTGTGGAACATTGCTGAAAAATACCTTATCGCTTTTCCATCATCATATCTAGTTGAAAAAAGCTTCAGTGTGGTAACAAACATTTTGACAAAACAAAGAAACCGTTTGAAAATCAACGAACGTGGAGATTTAAGGCTGCAACTCACTAATATTGAACCGGATGTAGCTAGATTGGTAGATAGTCACCAGGTTCATCCATCGCACTGAATGTTTTATTTTCTCTTTGCGAATTAATAGTTTTTAAAATATAATTTCCTACCAACTTAAGATGCTTTATGTATTAATTTGTAATAATTATAAATTAAACTTGATATTTACTGAATTGGATTGTCTTTTTATTTTGTTAAATTTTGACGAGAAAATGAAATCAACTTCACTCACTTAACCAAGTGCAAAGTTTTCTAATTGGCACCTTAGTACCTAGGTATTTTGTACCAATAGGAAAAAACTAAAGATAGACTAAGATAGATAGCTGCTTTAAGTTAGCGGACCATTATGAATAAGGGGGTTGGTCTTAAAAGTAGGTAATTTGACCATGGGGGTCTGAGGTAACAGTTCATTGTTGAAAAGGGGTCACTTGTCCAAAATAGTTTGGGGAACCCTGGTCTAGTGCATTCAATTGCTCTGTGGATTGATGTTGCTTATGTTCTGGTGTACCTACTTAGCGTTGAAGATGTGTTAAAACGAATCTTGGAAATAATTTGGCTTGCCAGAATGTGTTTTTTTTTTAAGAAAACGAAAACATGACATCTTTTTTTAATAGCTGCCACCATACACATTAATAATCCTATGAGATTTTTCTGTGAAGCAGATGCCACAATAAAAGACGTACCTATTTGTATCACTAAAATGCTATGTACATAATTGTTATAGGACATGCATGAAACACGAAATAGTGTTTTAGAAAGCGGATCAATTAAATCACGAAAGGTCTAAAAGGGCAATAATTATGATTTTTATCAGACAGATGACAGTTTGTCTAATGAAGAGGTACACTCATATATAGAACTGTTTTTACAGCTATGTAATATGATACGGGTGAAGCCACGGGGCATAGCTAGTTAGCAATATAGGCAAGTAGACAGGCATTATTAGGTGAAATAATTCTACCTGTTTACTTTGCAGCCACGTCGCTTAGTACACAATAATTTTGTGTTAGGCCAAATTACTCCTTTTCTTCCCTTTCTTGCGCCTCTTTTTGTGTATTACGCCTAATAGGCGGGCAATTTAGGTCCTATTTTCTCATGGAACTTGTAAAGTTAACCCTGTAATGCTTTTCCGGGCGGTCTTTATGACCCCAAATTCCCGCTTTTAACTTTGTTACGGTTTCGAGGGGTGTTATTATGCGAAATTTGATGTTGGCGTTTGTTTAACGTAACTTTCATTCGTTTGTTGGCGTTCACAATAAACAATGTAAAGTCAAATTTAGCTTTAAAATGCATTACCTTGACAATTATAATATAAAAGCAGTTTAAACAAATGTTTACTCTATTATGTGTATATTTTTATATAGTTAGTTACTCAGGAATTCGCCAGTGCCGTTAAGCAAAGGTCTACGAGGACTACGAGTTGTATGTGTTGCCAGTGATAGTTTAGTGTTTCTGAAACGTGGTTTCTTAACAATAGCTTCGTAAGAAAGAAATCGAATCAGGAACGAGAATATTCGCGGATTAGTAAGTTGAAATAGCAATGGGCATCACATATAATACCTAACTAGAAGGTCGCGGGTCGACGCTGGATCTAGGCAGCTTTTCATCGGTGTCTTATGAATTATTAGGGAGACCTATGTCTAAACCGATGACAGTATAATTTGTCATAAGAACCACATTTTGCCTTCCGTCCACCTTGATAAAAATATTTTCAAAGTTATGTTATTCATAAATCACTACGACAATTAATTAAACCTTTTAACGATTAGATACTGTTCAACGAATTTGGATTGAACTTATCCTGAAATCGTTTCGAAAAAGTTATTTTTGTTATTTAAATTAAACTAGATGAGTGTAGATACGACGTGGACAGTGGACATCCTACGGCTGAATTCATGATAATGATGAGGTATCTATACATTACTGAATTAAATAAATAATTCGTCTTTTGTTACGCTTTTTAAAAGACATATTGCTGAAACAAATATATAATATGAGTATGAAGAAAAATAACTATACGTTTCTAATGTTGGAACTAGCGGACAGACACAGCTGTTATCCCAATTAATTGATGGCTGAACTATTAATTAATTCGAGACCAATTATTTCATTAGGCGAGCCGTCTATATTAATTGTCGGCAATTTGTTTCAGGTAAGGCCCAGGTGTTGTAACCTCGGGTAAAGCGGGACTGTCTTGTGTCGCTTCCATTGTGACTGGAGAGCAGCGGATTCTGCAAGTTGATAATAATATATCGTTAACTGGATTTTGTTTATAAATGAAACTATAATTGTGAGATTTTATGCAGCTTTGTATTAGATGCCATACTACATGTATGGCAGCTTTTATCATTATCCAAAAATATAAAACCAAAGATTTCGATATAACTAGCAATATTTTCAATTGAAAATGTTCTTCATTCCTCAGTAACTCATTGAAAATGTATTATGTATATTCCTTAGTATAACATATTTTAACGTGTAATGTTATACATTAGGATATATAACGTAGATTATATTTAAAACATAAAACGCCTTTTCATGTTCCCAGTGTCCTCTCCCTTTTAGTACATAAACATGAAAGACGCCCGATCCGACCGTACGGAAGTTGTCCAACTATTTCTTGTCAGAACAAGCCTACAGACTACAGAGGGGTCGGTCTAGGACCGTTGCTTGCTTAGAATTAACTCAAGTTTCTTGCGATAACTTAAAGTTCCCGTACTTAGTTAATTTTCTCTAGTTTCTGACATACTTTTTGTGAGTAGTTTAACCCAAAAAAAAATATCTGTATGAGTGTTATCTACATTATTAAATTACACTATATTACCATTTAAAAAAAACGTACACATGATTTAATTAAGGCCATTTTAAATTAGTTCTAATTACTTCAGTGTTATGCAGTATCACTAAATTAATTAATTAGGGTTAACAGAGTGAGCTCATTTTTTATCCTGCCTGTTAATGCTATTACACTCAATCTAATTATGTAAATCACTTTTTAACGACATATTATATCATTAAACAAATCTATCGGTCGTTTCAGTTATTAAAATAAAGATTTATGTAATTAAAAAGAAACACTAAAATTTAATAATTACTACTCGTATATACTAAAATAGGATATTGGAATAAATAAACATTGTAGTTTGTGTAACAAAGGAGTGTTAGTAGTGGCAGGAATAATCTGGAGACTGTAACCACTGGTTACTGCCCACCCTTACATCTTACAAAAGATCAGCTGAAACAACAGCCAAAGTCCATTTCTCTAGACTCTAGGATAAGAGGGGACTCCTATGCTATTATGCTACTAAAATCGGCAGGGCACTTGCAACACAAGTGATGTTTATGAAGTTAGCAGCCACCTACCTACAAGTGGACCGTCAGCCTGCCTGCCGATTTATAAACGATTGTATAAAAAAACATTCAAAGTTTTACAGACCTTGGAATTTCCTGGAATAATATACCTACAAAGTATATTTTAAAATAAAAAGCTTCCTAGTATATTGATTTGACCCAAATTGAAATCTCTTTAATAGAGAATAGAGAGAGCCGTTTTCGTTATTTGCTGTATAAATTTTATTGTCACATACGCTGTGTTTAATGGCGAGATTCCATTAATTATTCATTCGCGGATCAGTGGAATATTTTCAGTATGCACGAGCGCAGCGCGATTTAATCATTGCAAATTGAATTTTACGCATATGCTTTTATAATCTTTTCCAGTTTACGTTTGCTGGATAACTGTATTTTTTTATTATTATTAATCTCCTTGCTAAAACCTAAAACGTATATTTAGTCTTTACGGTTAGTTTCTTTTAAATCCTTATATATATATATAAAAATTACGTGTCACATGTTTGTCCGCGATGAACTCCCAAACTACTGAACCGATTTTGATAAAATTTCGTAACTATATGTAATTTGGTCCAACTTAAAAGACAGGATAGTTTATATCTCATTTTGTTTATTATTTTTTTTGAAAATTATATAATATTATTAACATAGCGCCATCTGTTGATACCTATTCAATCCAGCAATTATTTATCTGTGTTCCAAAAGATTCTAACAGATGGCGATGTAAGGTAATTTTATCAGGTGGATTGAGTAAAAAATTGCACCCGTGCGAAGCCGGTAGCGGGCCACTAGTCTTAATATATAAAAAGGCGATGTGTGTATGTACGTCTCCTATATACTCCAAAACCGTTGAACCGATTTTGATGAAACTTTCAGACAATCTTCAGATTAGTCCTGCGAAGTTTGGTAGCGATTGGACGCGGAAGAATTCGTGGGCATATACTAGTTGAGAATATAAATCTTAAAAAAACTAACAAAACACGTTTTTATCTAAAATATACGTGTATATTGGACAGTTATGTGTTGAGGTATAGTCATAACAATTTATTATGCAAACAGAATGGAGCAATCCAGCTAAACAAATAAGTCAACGCATTCGGAATCGCACCATTGTGATTGTACTCATGAAAAATTTAAAAAGTTGACACGATAACACGATATATACTAAAAACACGTCTTTCTTAGCTAAGCCATCATCAAGAATAAATAAAATAATAGAAGCTATTGTTAGATTGAAAATTAGCTTGAGATAATGTGTGTGATTTTGCGAGAGAATGATTCTCTGAGGGAATGTCCTTCGAGCTTATTGAGCTAATGGCACGGTCGGCAGTTAAACATCGGGGTCAGTCGGCCATGGGGGTGAGTCGTGTGAGGGATATGGGAAAGCCACGCAGCATTTCTATGGTAATGAGAACACAACTGAGATAGTTACTCCACCCCATAATATTTCATTCAGCCCATCGTTTGTTATAAACATAACATGACATCACTCTTGCACTGCACTGAATAATAAAGAGTATTGAGACATATCTACTAACGAAGAAGTAATGTCGGTACATCTACTTCTTTTGGCCTTTTTAATATAATATATTTTAAAATCTATTATATTAAATTTTTTTTTAGATTTTTTAATTTTTAATCCAATATTTTGTCAAATGAGAGCTTTTGGTTTTTAGGAGTAAAAGCTCAAAATAAAAATAAGAGACAAATTCAAGATGTATCAGGTAGTAGTCAGTATTTGAAGTTACCTTTTAAACATAGATACATTTTTGTATTTACTTATAAAGGATAAAGAATTAAGATAATAGGATAAAGGATAAAGTGAAGTGGGCTTTGGCATTCCTTACTCACTCACTCTTTAATAGTTGTCTTTTTTTTGTTTTGGTGGTGTTACTGCTTCCAGACGGACTGCCTAGTGGCATAGTAGTCTATGCCAGAACAGAATAGACTGATCGGAGTTCGTTCGACCCCTGTCACTACTCTTTAAAGAGAGGAGAAGTTGTAATGCTTGCCATTTGTGCTTTGGAACAATAAACCGCCATTTTCTTTGCAGTCGTATTCCATTGCGATTTAATATGCGACTTACCGGAGACAATAGTGCAATCAAATGGTAGCTATAGTCGTCTCTTCTACGTCGAGAATCCATCGCAAGAAACGACATTTTTTTCATAATTACTGTCGGTTGTAATCTTTGACGACACGTTTGGTCTAGTGGCTAGTAACCCTAGCTGTTAACCAAACGGTCGCGGGTTCGAATCCTGCTAGGGGCAAATGTTTATGTGTTAACATTTATCTTTGTACCTGAGTCATGGATGTTTGTATTTATAATATGTATGTATTTACAAAAAAAAAAAAAGTAATCTATGTATTATATCAACTGTCTGGTATCCATAATACAAGCATTAAGTTGCTTAGTGTGGAACTAGATGGTGCTGTGTGAAATGTGTGAAGATATTTATATTTATATTTATTTATTTATTTATTTATATTTTTTAAAATAGTAAATAGTAATACAGTCACAATTTTTTGTTTGCTCGTGAGAACGAGTACCTACGTATGCTCTGTCTGATTTTTATGGGTTCCCAAAGTTGTATGTTTAGAGTAGTGATGTACTAGATAGTTTAAAATGTATATCCGCGGATACGGATACGGATATCCGGCACATCACTAGTTTAGACTACTCAGATAGTGTAGTTCAGGAGGTAAAACCATGACTCCCAAACCAAAAGCAGCCTCAAATTTTTTTAACGGTAAATATTTTACAGTTATGTTTTACTTTATATTTTACAGCAGACAATTGTATAATTGTAAAATACTTGTTTACAAAGTAGTGGTACCTATCTTTAAAAAGTAAGTAACATTACGTGTTCAAAGTAAACCGGAAAGTTTCAAGTGACGGCGGATGGGCGTAACATAGTTCTTGTGATTGGTGGCACGAATGTCATGTCGCGTCCAAACATGAACATGACCCACATTCCGTGTATCGCAACAACTTACAACAATTTCATACAACTACATATAATAATATAATACAATATGTGAGGCTATCTCCTTTAAAGAGGTCGCTTACTTTATTACCAGAAGTACATTCTCTTATCTTATCACATTAATTTTACATAATTATGCACAAAATTTGTTGGTGTTTGCATGATCTACAATTTTTGTCTAGCCAATTTAATGATAAAACTTACCATTTGGCAAAATAATACAAAAAAAAACCATGTATTGAGCTTGAATATTTTTTAATTTGCAGAAGTGAGATCGATGGAGACTTTTTACATTTCGTTATGATGTTAACAACATTTGTAGCAATTGTCAGCTTATTCCTTCTGTTTTATTGCTTGATCTTTGATATTTCTATCGCAATAGATAGATAAATAGGCCGTCCGTCTGCATGCTAGTGAAAAAATCACTTAAAATATACTTACATATTATTGTAGGCCATTTTAGAGTGTTGCAAATGGAACACCTAAAGTTATTTTATGGCCGACGAATTAAAAAGAGGGAATAGTTACACATTCTTTAATATTGCTCGCGGCTTGATGACGTCATTATGCAAATATTGCAAATGGCGGCCGACGCGCGCATCAAAACGTTCGATGGAAAAGTGGCGCCAACACGGAACTCGCATTGTGATTACATTACGTTAACGCATTTTATTACAACGCTTAGGCGCAATTTCACCATAGTCTGTTAGTATTTAACATCGATGTTAAGTCATTTAACGCTGTCACTTGCATACTGTAAACGTCTGTTAAATGACTTAACAGCGATGTCAAATACTAACAGACTATGGTGAAATCGCCCCTTATCATTTCTTTGTAAAATAATGTAATGCGTCCTCTATACTTCGTAGCGAGCGCACTGGTTTCAAAGCGTGCATGTAAATTAAAAGTGCAAGAAAAGCATGGAACATCCTCCATATTCACCGGAACTCGCCGAAGTACACGTTTTTTTAGAGGCTCAGGAGTTTTTTACTACGGGAATTTTAAGTCTACAAAAAAGATATATCAAGTGTTGACGTGTTGATCAAGACTTAAAAAGTGACTACGTTGAAAAACAAAATAAGTTGTATTAAAAGATAACTGCGTCATTGTCATTCTCACTTTTTATTGAACAAATGAACACCCCTAATACTATGAAATTAAAACATATTATGAAAGACACAATATATTCCGAAATTGGATTAAAAATAAATGATATTAATTTAGTTTTCGAACTGGTGTTAACGTTTTATTTTCTATATTTTTCTATATAATTGAATATACATAATTAATTAGTGTAAGTACACTTGTATGTATGTTCTCGTATGATACGTTTCAATATTGACTAAGTTCTGTATATACGGTTTACTTAACGACAGTTTAATTTAGCAAAGTGCGAACGCTCAAGGTTTTCTGCGAGTATTTAGCGTCAAAGCGAAGGGCGCAGGTGGCGCGGAAAGCTGTTTAATAATTTTGGACTTTAATGCGATGTAATAGGGTTTAAGAGTTTCGAGTCATTTTCTCCAGACAGTACGAAATAACCGTGGAACATTATTTACATTTTCATTTTCAAGGCTCTTATTATACTTACTGAAAATGATAAGCATGTCCAGTTTGCTTTAACTATTCCTTATGTTTTTATTATACAGGCTACTAAACACTCGATCAGATCACCTTGTAATCTCATCCAACACATGGATGCCTTCGCATGGATGCATTTTTTATGCAAATTATATATACAAACCTTCCTCGTTTATTGCTCTTTCCATTAGTAGAAACCGTATAAAAATCTGTTGGGTGGTTAAGGTCAAATTATACTATATTATGTATAAGGATTTTCAATGCCTATACGATTTAAATAGTGACTCATATACAATTCGCGACCTAACTCATTTGAATAGGAAATGTATGGTGACGTCATGGCAGTGTCTCGCGACACGTGTTAACTTTCGTATAACTGAAGTATCCGTTTAATTGTTGAAGTTGTATCGGGATAGCAACTTCACAGGTGAAGTAGTGTAGCGTTAAGGGCCGGTTTCGGAGACGCGCCGCGCGAAGTTTAGGTTTTTAGCGTTACCCTCACAACGATCGAGGCTCGCGCATCGCACGCACACACGTACGTATGCATAGAGCAAGAGCCCACGACGGCCAGATCTTCGTTATTTTATAAAAGCTAAAAGTTTCTAGGTGCATGTCCCCAACACAGGTATTAACGACCAGCGAGGACCAGCAGACTCAGCCGGGTAGTGCTTGGGCTCATCAGGGACGTCTCCCCGAGATAAAAAATTTGACGCCCCCCTCGGACCCCCCCGGCCGTAACTCGGAAATGACGCGGCGCAGTGGGGTCGTGTTTGTGCTCATTGGAGACGTCTCTCCGACATAAAAAATTTGACGCCCCCCTCGGACTCCCCCGGCCGTAACTCGGAAACGACGCGACGCAGTGGGGTCGTGTTTGTGCTCATCGGAGACGTCTCTCCGACATAAAAAATTTGACGCCTTCCTCGGACCCCCCCGGCCGTAACTCGGAAACGACGCGACGCAATGGGGTTGTGCTTGTGCTCATTGGAGACGTCTCTCCGAGATAAAAAATTTGACGCCCCCCTCGGACCCCCCCGGCCGTAACTCGGAAACGACGCGACGCAATGGGGTTGTGCTTGTGCTCATTGGCGACGTCTCTCCGAGATAAAAAATTTGACGCCCCCCTCGGACCCCCCCGGCCGTAACTCGGAAACGACGCGACGCAATGGGGTCGTGTTTGTGCTCATCGGAGACGTCTCTCCGACATAAAAAATTTGACGCCCCCCTCGGACCACCCCGGCCGTAACTCGGAAACGACGCGACGCAGTGGGGTCGTGTTTGTGCTCATCGGAGACGTCTCTCCGAGATAAAAAATTTGACACCCCCCTCGGACCCCCCGGCCGTAATTCTGAAACGGCGCAACGCAGCCAAGTCGTGTTTGGGCTCATCGGGGACATCTCGGAGACGAATTTTTTAGAGTAGACCAAATTTCAAATTTTCACAGTTGCGGTCTACTCAGTAGACCATGGTCAATGGTTTTAGATAAACGGTTGCGTGTCGGGTATCATTTGAAAGGTCTCAACGAGGGTGACCAATTTTACTCCCCCTTTTTACTTACCCCTAATTCTTCACGAATTACAAAAAAAGACCCAAAACCAAACCAAAACAATTAACTATGGCAAATGACAACACCTAACTCACAACCGCGCCCTCGCGGGCTGCTTGCAGACCGCGGTAGCAAGCACGATCTAGTTAGTGTATAATTATTTTAGTTGCACAATGTAGCGTGTTCATACACTTCATACATCACTCCTGGATGCGCTACTAACCTGGATAACGCCTCAGATCCTGTATTTTATATATTTTTCGGCCTACATGTCATTCACGTATCATTTACATCACATTTTTCCCTTGTTTCCTTATTATCTTACCGACAGCCTGTTTTCAGAATGTCTGCTATACTTTTTCCTACATTTTCTCATACGTTTTACATGCATTTAGTCATCATATAATTTCAAAAACGCAAATTTATATATTTTTGACATAATCTCTTTGTTTATTTATTTCGTCGCCATAGTTCCCATAGTATTTTGACATCATGCTTTCTCACTACATTGTTGCTTTCTCGCTCATTTTTTATTCCTTTTTATATACAACCTCACCTCTAAATTCGAAATGTCCTGGCCATATATATTTATTATTTTCTAAATTTAATTTTCAAAATATTATTTCGAAGGTTTTCCAGCCGGCTAGACTGATGAAAATCAATGAGTGTGTTGTCGCTCCTCTCTGCGATACAACATTAAAATTTGGCCTGTCTTGCCTCTATCTGCTTCGTGTCATTCCGGAAGTCGGTGCTGAGACTCCGGACGCACTTCACTACAGCAAATTTCACTTCGCGTCGTTCCGTGAGTCGGCACAGAGACTCCGGACGCACCCATCTCCGCTTTTCGTCTGCATCGTGTCGTTCCGGGAGTCGGTGCTGAAACCCCGGACGCACTTCACCACTGCACGCTTCACTTCGTGTCGTTCCGTGAGTCTGTGCATAGACTCCGGACGCCCCATCGCCGCTGCCCGTTTGCATCGTGTCGTTCCGGGAGTCGGTGCTGAGACCCCGGACGCACTTCACCACTGCACGCTTCACTTCGTGTCGTTCTGTGAGTCTGTGCAGAGCTCCGGACGCACCCATCGCCGCTGCCCGTCTGCATCGTATCGTTCCGGGAGTCAGTGCGGAGACCCCGGACGCACTTCACCACTGCACCCCAGACGCTGTTTTTTTTTTTTAATCTTTATTTAATCACCTGTACATACTTCATTCATAACACTCTACACAACTTTCGAAATTCATCCATTTTTTTATATATATATTATTTGTAAATATTTTCAAAAATATATCTGTAAATAATTTTCATTTTTTTTATTTTAACTGTCGCTTCACGACAACAATACAAAATGAAATTGTTATTCCCAATTACAAAAATAATATATTGTACTGAAAACGTTTGTAAGCATTTTTAATTTTCAAACTGGAGTCAATTATATGATCCTGAGCATGAGTTTGTATAAATCAGAATAGATATGGTTATGCACAGGGTAAGTTAAAATGTCGTTTAGGGGTATAAGAACACGATTTACTTTCCAATAAAACCGTAAAACTTGCCAAAAGTCGTCACTAATTGGACGCTTGTATAATTTGCCGTAAAATCATTATACGCTTTGCGTCTTCAAAGTGCGGACGTGTGTGGAACTTTCCTTGCGCCCAGAGCTACGCTCGAGCTTTCGAGAACGTTCCATATGTAGTAAATTTACCATGATGATTATGTAAAAAAATCTGACTCCTAGAAAACTTAGGATCTCCTTAGATTAGAACTTATGGCATACTGTTCCTTACAAACCTTCTATTCATCAGTTGCATTCGGTTCCAAATCTTTCGACGCGCTTTGCACCCTTGCTTTCCTCTCTTCCATTGATTTAATAATATAAGGCGGATCTCGTATTTGCATGCACCGAGAATGCCGTGGGTTTCTGGCCTGATAGAAATCTTTCTGTAAAGTTTCTAGCTGCGGAGATAAATAGTTCCGAGGAGTAATTTTTTAGTTGCGCAGTTTACATCATAATTTCAAGATCAAAGACGACATAGGTATTTGAAATTTGGCGTGATCTTTTGACACTAATGATATTAGGTTTGACAGATGCGCCATCATGCGTTTCGTTATACGCAAATGGGATTTGGTCATTTTTATTATTTAGTGTTCAAAATACTATTTAGTGCTTTGTCTCCTCATAATTTATAAATAAGAGCATGTTGTTTCATTCTAGTTTAAATACTAGATCGTGCGTGCTGCTGCGGTCTGCAAGTAGTCCGTGGGGGCGCGGTTGTGAGTTAGGTGTTGTCATTTGCTATAGTTAATTGTTTTGGTTTGGTGTAGGGTCTTTGTTTTGTAATTCGTAAAGAATTGGGGGTAGGAGACTTTTACTTAAAAGGGGGAGGGAGAGGGGATTAGTTTCAATTGATCACCCTCGTTGAGACCTTTCAAATGATACCCAACACGGGGGTCTACCTGTAACCGTTGACCATGGTCCTACGAGTAGACCGCAACTGCCAAAATTTGAAATTTGGTCTACTCTAAAAAATTCGCCTTCCCGAGAGCCGTCTTAGATGATTCCAAACACGACCCGGGTGCGTCGCGCTATTTCCAAGTTACGGCCGGAGAGGTTGGAGGGGGTGTCAAATTTTTTATCTCGCAGAGACGTCCCCGATGAGCACAAACACGACCCCACTGCGTCGCGTCGTTCCCAAGTTACGGCCGGGGGGGTCCGAGGGGGGTGTCAATTTTTTTATCTCGGAGAGACGTCCTCGAAGAGCACAAACAGGACCCCACTGCGTCGCGTCGTTTCCGAGTTACGGCTGAGGGGGTCCGAGGGGGGCGTCAAATTTTTTATCTCGTCGACACGTCTCCGATGAGCCCAAACACGACCCCACTGCGTCGCGTCGTATCCGAGTTACGGCCGGGGGGTCCGAGGGGGGCGTTAAATTTTTTATCTCGGAGAGACGTCTCCGATGAGCCCAAACACGACCCGGCTGAGTCGCGCCGTTTCCGAGTTACGGCTGAGGTGGTCCGAGGGGGGCGTCAAATTTTTTATCTCGGAGAGACGTCTCCGATGAGCCCAAACACGACCCCACTGCGTCGCGTCGTTTCCGAGTTACGGCTGAGGAGGTCCGAGGGGGGCGTCAAATTTTTTATCTCGTCGAGACGTCTCCGATGAGCCCAAACACGACCCCACTGCGTCGCGTCGTTTCCGAGTTACGGCTGAGGGGGTCCGAGGGGGGCGTCAATTTTTTTATCTCGGAGAGACGTCTCCGATGAGCCCAAACACGACCCCACTGCGTCGCGTCGTTTCCGAGTTACGGCTGAGGTGGTCCGAGGGGGGCGTCAAATTTTTTATCTCGTCGAGACGTCTCCGATGAGCCCAAACACGACCCCACTGCGTCGCGTCGTTTCCGAGTTACGGCTGAGGTGGTCCGAGGGGGGCGTCAAATTTTTTATCTCGTCGAGACGTCTCCGATGAGCCCAAACACGACCCCACTGCGTCGCGTCGTTTCCGAGTTACGGCTGAGGTGGTCCGAGGGGGGCGTCAAATTTTTTATCTCGTCGAGACGTCTCCGATGAGCCCAAACACGACCCCACTGCGTCGCGTCGTTTCCGAGTTACGGCTGAGGGGGTCCGAGGGGGGCGTCAATTTTTTTATCTCGGAGAGACGTCTCCGATGAGCCCAAACACGACCCCACTGCGTCGCGTCGTTTCCGAGTTACGGCTGAGGTGGTCCGAGGGGGGCGTCAAATTTTTTATCTCGTCGAGACGTCTCCGATGAGCCCAAACACGACCCCACTGCGTCGCGTCGTTTCCGAGTTACGGCTGAGGGGGTCCGAGGGGGGCGTCAATTTTTTTATCTCGGAGAGACGTCTCCGATGAGCCCAAACACGACCCCACTGCGTCGCGTCGTTTCCGAGTTACGGCTGAGGTGGTCCGAGGGGGGCGTCAATTTTTTTATCTCGTCGAGACGTCTCTGATGAGCCCAAACACGACCCGGCTGAGTCGCGCCGGACAGACAGGGCGGTTTAAGGGAGGGGGGAAGGGTTTTTTCCAAAATTTTTGTTTTTTCGTTGCCCCGGTAGACCTTTACCGTCGTCTCTTATGTGGGTGGAAATCCTGCCATATATGGTCACACTGAACGAAGGTCTGGCCTTGGGCTCTTGGGCTATAATTTCAACATCAAAGACGACATATTTGACATTTTTTGTGTAAGTACACGGTTTTATCACGAACTGTCAGTGCGGCGCAAAGTGACGTGCTCTCACTTCGGAGGCGCATGGCCGACTGAACCAGACTGAACCGTGGCCCGAGCGTGATTTCATAATAATAGCCTTCATAGTAATTTGTATGAAGATTTTGAGCGAAAAAATTGGGCAAGTTTGTGATTTTTTTACACAAAATAGGAATATGTTTATTAAGAAATGAAGATTGCATCTATTTTTTTATAGTTTTAACTTTATTATTTGATAAAATTCATTTAATAATTCTTGATACTTACCGACACAATTGTAACAAAACGGGAGTGCGATTTACACGTTTTTAGTGATTTTCTGGATTTTTTTTACACTTATCCATAAGCATTATCTTAAATTCGAATGTTTCAGCAAAAAGTAACATTCATTGGCTAGCTGTGTTATTTTTTTCAAGGTTGTGGAGCATCGTTTACTATATAATTCTTTTACAATCCCGACCCTCGATTGCCGTAAGGGACCCTTAAAAGTTACACTGTGACTGTGCCGCACCTAATAACATTTACATGTAGACCGTCATAATTTTGTCATAATGACGAGTTTGTTGCTTTAGTCACTGAGGCGTTAACTTTAACTTTAGCTTAACCCAATTGTAGACTAAAAATGATCTATAGCTTAGCGTAGGTATACATAATGCTGGAATTTTGAAGAACAAAGGAGCAACGGCACAAGTCAAGAAGTGTTATAACTTTATTTTTAATACCTAATAGTTAGGGCATGTAAATGCATGTACTTATTTAGTAGTTAGTTGTTTAGCTGGTCGTAGTACTAGCTGGTAAGTGTCCGTGACTTCGTCCGCGTTGAAAAATAAAAAAATGTATAATATAACACCAAATATATGAGCAATAATGATCTCTCAGAAACAGTGCTTTTTTCTGGATGAAGATACCCTAAGTACTTTTCTATGTCACTGAAAATGTGTATGCAAAATCATGATTATCGATTGAGTAGTTAATAATGTTGATATTAATCGTGATATAAACACAGTTATTTAACAATCCATTTATTTACAAATTACAATGAAACATATACTAAAAACAAACTTTCTTTATTAACATTTTTTCTAACAACATGTTTCTATGGTAACAGCATTTTGAGTATATTGATTACCGGCCAGTACAGTACCTACTTATGATGAGTATGAATACTATCTCCAATAGTTAAGGCGTGAAAAGGTAACGTACGAAAAGACAGGCAGAGTTATCCCTCTTTCTATTAGTGAAAACCGTATCAAAATCCGTCGGGTGGTTTAGAAGTAGTTAGTGGAGAAACAGACAGACGCGGACAGTTTCGGCGACTTGATTGCAATTTTTTTTTTCTACTTACATAAAAACTTAATTAGCTTTTAATAAAACTTCTGTAAAACATTATCGAAACCAATGGCAAAAACCGCATCAAAATCTTTGACTTGTTATAGGAGGAATTAGCGAACATACAGACACTAAAATCGACTTCAAACATAAGGAGGGATATTTTACTATTCGCTTTACTGTTGGGCTTATCTGAAAGCTCGCATCGAGACTCCCTTACATCAAATAGCTTTCAACAAAAAGTGATCCTTAAAGTAGGCGATAGTGGAGGATGGGAGAGAGATAAAAAATGGAGGGCATTGACGTCCCATTACTCCGTCGTCGCGTCGATCCCCTGAGCTTGCATAGCACTTGTCTTGCATTTATTTATCGACTCCCTCTCCTAGACTATTAGAACCGATCCTGACCTTGTTTTACGTTACCTCGGCCAGATTAACGTGACGGGGAGGAGTTAATTGAATTCGTGTGTTTCATTGTTTCATGACCTATATTTTTACGAAGGAAATCTTTCTAACAAGATACCACCGGATAGCTGATCCGTTGAGAAAGCGATCGATTCAACCTCATTGATTTTGTTTAAGTTGTTTTTTAAGTAGTGACATATGTTTTTCGCAGAAATCTGGGCAGCCCCTCTGGCGGCGGTAACCACCCCCCTTAGTGAAATAATAGCATGTGAAGGGACGCCAGAACCAATTGCCCCTATTCCTTCTTAATCCCTTATCCTTAATCATACTATGGTCGGTATCGCACGTGCAGTATCTGTGGTGTTGACCGTCAGCCTGTCTGTCGACTTTAACATAAAAAAAAAACAAATAAATAGATGTTGCCATCATGTTTAGAGAATCTAAAAAAGAAATTGTGAAGGTTAACATTTGCATGGCCTTAAATATCTTTTGTGTGATTGTCGCTTTGTGTGATAAGAACGAGATTTAGGAGTTGGCATTGCCCTGGGGACATTTTCCGACAGCAAATATGATTTGTTGGGGTTATTTGCGGTTCTAAGCCTTCGATATATTTTAAGAACGATTTCATGTCAAGTCTTAACGTCTGTAGTATATCACTATTTCGTTGACATAAATAAGAAGGGACATAATAAGCTAAAGTTTTTTGTTTAGTTGCACACAAAGCGATAAAAAATCATAAAATTTGTCACTAATTGTTCAAATAGTCGGGTGCCAGTTTCAATTTGGTCACACTGCTCCGATTGCGAGAATTTCTACTGTTTTATGATATTATACGAGCGAATGTTTCTTTCAGTTCGCAATTTTAATTAAATAAATAAAAATGTACAGCTAATGTGGGTATGACGTAAAAAAAGACATGGTTGTGTGCGGCCGCTGCCTGCGGTCGGCAGTGCACAATCACAATGGAAAATGAGGCAACTTTCACAAAGGGCAATTAGTGCATCTTCATGTGAACTGTTCACGACTCTTTTTGTTTTGCCTTATTGTATCGAAGAAATGAAAATAAAGAGCTTAAAACAAGCTGAAAGTATTCGACTTGTTACAAAACTTGTATTGCACAAAGGGAAGTTGCGAGAACCAAAACAGAGCAGCTACGACGACGATATTGTCCCAACGAGGTATGGTCTCACTGAAAGCAGATCGCTTTCAGTGCAATATTAAGCAAATAATGACCAAATGTCCACATAATATTTTTGTATTGTCAGCTACAACGCTCGGGCTGATATTGCAAATGATTGATTTTTATATGACCGCCTTCCCGATTCTGCATAATTACCATTTGTCATTCTTTTTCAGCATTTTTAGTACTCGACGAAATTTTCATTTTAATCATGACAAGCCGTACTGTGAGCTCCAATCTTATTCTTACGGTTTTATCAACAAAAAACGACGTTTCGTTAGACGACGAGGGACGCATGACGGAGCTTAGTCCCTTTCTTATCTATTACCCTTTATGCTATCAAGATTGATAGCGCACTTTTGGACCCTATGACGTTGCTTGTGTTAACATGCCAGTAGCCATCTACTTAAATAAAAAATAGGTACTTTAAATAACTAAATAAAAAAAGAAAGTATACGTACATACTCATTGATTCGAGAGAGATACCTATATATTTATTACGGGTTTTAAAGTTGGTTAGATTCTTCGCTGATTTTAAAGACACATAAAAACAATTTAAAAGTTACATGTTTAAGTTTTTGTAAAACGACAGACACTTTAATTAATTTGTATTAAACCAAACAACCCTCGGTGACCTCAAGTTCTGTGAGACTGGCTTCTCTTATAAAAAGCTCTTAACCGGTTCAGGGGATGCGTTGTAATAAAAAAAATTAACCGCACTAAGTGGCACCCAACCTCGTCTAGCATCCGGCTAATTAGATTTGTCTAGTAGAGACTGGAAGCAGAAAATTATCGTGAAGCTCCTCGGTTTCTTTGTTTCATAATGAAAAGTTTTATAAGTCATGTAACATAATAAAATGTCTTAACAAATTATAATATTTTCATGAAGAAAATGTCAACCTAAGTACAACAGGTAGGCTGATGCTCCAATACTATCGCAACGCCATAGATGCAAGAGCGCTGCCGACATATAGGATAAGGGATATAACTATATAATCCCATGGATTTTCAATGAAATGTAAATATAAAATGATAGGTGGGATATACCTATACAATTTAAAAATAATTTAGTTTCTGTACGCAAACTTTCATAACCGGGTCAGATTATGCCCAATGAATGTCCTTTATGTAACGTAAACATTAACTTTTTATTTATTAATTAATCTTAATTTGTAATTTGCTCCATTTTGGATCCAAACCGCGATACAGTCTAGTCTGGTAGGTATAGGATCGGCTGATAGTACTGTTGGGCTTCTAGAAAAAGTTTGACCATTTTTAAAACTAATTTAATGTTATTAAAAAAATAATCTCTATTTAGAGTAAGTAAATTCTAAAATTAAATTGTAGTAGTCTTGCAATGATTCACAATATGCCGTAATTTTTTTACTTTGAGACATTTAAAAATGAGGTGACTAAAAGCGAAATAAGACTAGGATTTGTAAAGACGGTTAATTAACAGGATTTAGAGAAGGGAGCTTATCTTAGTTACCGACACTGATCCACCGCTAATCCAGACAAGCTTTCGTTCAAATAATGTGCCCATTAAATTTAAAAACATCTGTTTACACATTTATATCAATTATATTTTATTAAATAAAAGAATCATTTATTATTTTTATTATATGGAATTCGTTTTTCTACAAAATCTAGGCCTAAAATTCCCAATTTTATTTCTGTTAAGATAAAATTTAAGATTATTTTTGTCCATGGCACTATTGCGCTAAACCGCATATAGTTTTCGAAATATTTAAGAAAAACTGATAATACCCAACTTCCCCTCAAGCTCCCCCCAAACCCGACCCTAAAAGTGGTGTAACTTTTTACCAAACAATATTTGGAGCTGGAATGATACTTTTACTTTGGATGTTGAGGTTAGGCCGTTTTTTGGGCTAATTGCACCATACCCCAACCATACTATAGTCAACAATAAGCACACACAATAAACAACTTCTAAAATATTTTCATCTGTTTTATTTTTCTATGTTTCCTTTACTTATAATTTTAATCTATAAACCTACATATTAATATTAATTGTACACAAATGAATCTACAATGTACATATTTACATATTAATATAGAAATTTTACATAAATACTCGTAAATCAAAGTACAATGTACAAATTTACATGTTAATATTAATTTTACACAAATATCAATCTACACTCTAGATATTAATTTGTTAAAGTCGTAAATGTCCCTTCAAATGTAAACAAATCTTTTCATTTTGGTCTTTTTTAAGTCTGTGCATAAAAAGTCACATTCAGCCATTAGTGAAAAGCTATTGGCAACGTTCGACCGCCAAAATTTGTATTGGCAACACTCTTATCGAGCCTCACTTATAAAGTGTATCTACTTTTTTTATTTTTGTTCCCATAACGAGTATTAACTGACTTAACAACTAAGTGGTTCGCACGAGTATACATTATTAACCCTTTAGCCGCCAGAGCCGGATATATACGACAAATTCCTGTACTTGTATAATGGTTTTTTTTTTAAATCATTGAGTTGCTTTCTCTTCAAAAAATAATAAAAAAATTACGACTCAGGCGCTAGGGGCACGACATCTCCTACAAAACCAAGCGCTTAAAGGTTTAAAATAATTAAAAACTGCTCCATCCCTGGAGATAATTGTAATTCAGTTTTCATATATTTAATATAATATTCAACAATAAAATTAGCATAACGATACACTTTTATAGCGGTTAAAAGACTAGAGGTACTTGGCTCTCAACAATGGCTGCTTGAATAATGAACAATAACACTTAATTATCCAACAAACTAAATGGCTCAGCGATAGCCCAGTGAGACTAGCGCTTGCATTGTGATCTAGGTTCAAAACAGAGGAAAAGAGAGGACACAGTTGATGTTTTTATAAAGGCTCACACAGACATTCATACTACGGAAATTGTGTTGCTTGTGTTACACTACTAACAAGTGATTAATTTGATACCACCTAGCCATCTGTATCAACAATCAAGAACAAGATTAGTTTCTCTACAAGCCTCTGGCTTTGTATATAAATAGGTAGAAATGTATTGTACGTATATTTGTATATAGTATATAATATGCGGGGATTATCTTGAAGTGTGCCACCCCGAGCGTAATAAATAACCCCGACACATGTTGCACTAGATACGTTATGTAGCTTAACGTGGCAACACTGACG
The DNA here is from genome assembly GCA_936446665.2 of Synanthedon andrenaeformis. NCBI lineage: Eukaryota > Metazoa > Arthropoda > Insecta > Lepidoptera > Sesiidae > Synanthedon > Synanthedon andrenaeformis. The sequence goes on along the minus strand of OW387786.2, from coordinate 321,743 downwards.
CGGACAATAATGTGACACGAGTCGTAATAAATTTCCATTTTTTCGGTCTCAACTCACTGGAAGCTTTTGCTCTTATCGTACAAGGGAAGCTTTCAATTATATTATTTTATACACAGTTACATAATACTTCTATAATTAAAGTATAAAATCAATGTAGCTTTGTATAGGTGAAATAATTTTTAAAATCGTTAGAGTCGTTTTTGAGTTTATTCATGACAAACAAGAATACAAAATAGAAATATTTTCTCTTTATAATATTAGTATGGCTAAGCTTGTATACATGTGTTAAAACCTCAGTGTTGGAGGCACCGAAAACAGACTCAATAATTCAAAGGGACTCGTAACATTCGTGCAAATATACATGCACAAATATTAGACACTCCTCTGGTTGGAACTGCATTATGAAGAGGTGTTTATGTGCCTTTGAGTAGGTTCGTCTTAATAGCGCTACGAGTAGGTATGTGAGACGCTTTATGCACTTGAAGTTGAATTTGCCTGAAGCAACTTTTAAAAATATATCGAAACGGTATTTAAATTTAATATGGAGTTTCATAATTCCCGTGTTCCCATATTGGATATTTGTAAGTTTTAAACTTGTTTGTTTTTTGTTTTTAAACCTATTGGAATGAAACAAACGCTTAATTTTACGGGAAGCTTGCTACAATACCTACACTAGTAAAAATCACATTATATATTAAGCCGTTATTGAGATTAACGTGCATATACAACAATTTGATAAATATTTTTTTCACCTCGGTAACAAGTAGGTACAACGTGTACAAATTGTATTTTTTTGTGAAAAAAAAAATCATGTACAGACACGGCTTTTACGATTTCATTAATTATGTAGGTATAGATCATGTCATAAAAATTGACATAACTAAAATACAGGCTCTGCCTAATTTACTTGTAAGGATCACTTTTTGTATACTTTTTGTTGTTGTTGTTGTTGAAATATACATTTTATTATTATTAAATAACATTGCTATAACTTGACTAAGGTCGAGTGAGTTCTCTTCCCTAGAATTTTCACGGTTTCTATGTAACTCGACCAGCGAGGGTTCGTCTATCGAAGACGAGGGCATATTAGACTTTGGTAGAATAAAGTATTATGGAGGTCGCCATCCCACAATGGGATAGTGTTGTGTACTTCCGTGCAAGGTGTTTATTATTTAATTTGAAATTCATATTCCACATTTAACGGTTTGTTCGTACTGTGTAATAATGGTTGTGTCGAGTCAACAATATGCATAACAAAGGCTTACTCGTCAAACTATCGGATTGTTATATAAAATTTATGTTACCTGTTGCTTTATGAAAAGGCAGTTCTCTTTAAATGCATATGACATTGACACATATAATAGAATATTATTATTAGCATGTGTGCTTTTGCTCTTCTTCTTATCTTGTCACTACTTTTGTGATATTGATAGTGATAGTGAGACTTTTGCCATTAAAATCTATTCATTTTTTTATCTCTTTAAAATTTTTTTACGATATTGATAATTACATTAAAATTGCTTACAGTGTCTCCGATAAATCAAACATTTTAATTGAAAATATTAAGAGAAGTGATTTTTATTTTTACTTATTCCAATTCTTTGCATAGACTGTATGTTGCCATAATATAAATAAATTAATGTATGGATTAGTAAATAGCGATCCTCATCATTGGCAGCGACACCCATCATTATTCACCGAAAGGTGTTCTTCACTCCTATATCACGATTCACGGCGTACTATAGTAAATCGCTCGACTCGCTAGTAAACGGTGGGGTGTGGAGTGTGTGAGTGAGAGAGAGAGAGAGAGAGAGAGAGAGAGATGGGGGGGGGGAGAGTGTCGTCACTCCACTCGACAATTGACGAGTGACATGCGTCGACAGAATGGGAAACGCTTTTCATTGTGATTGTACTTTTTACCCTTTCACTGGATGGAACTCTGGTGAAGTTCTGAATAATGGCCAATGCTCCGTTTATACTTGAAGCTTTTATATGTCGATAGCTTTACCGAAAGCGCTATTTAATTTAATAACCATTATACACAATAATTATGAAACCTAATCCAAATATCGTCAATATAAAGTAATATAGTATTTTATTATACTTATTACTGGTTTACTACAGAGACTGCTCATGATGAGAAAAAATATTATATTGATTCTTCTACTCTATCTGTCTCTCTGTCACACACACATACGCATTTAAATTATTTGTGTAACTAAGTAAGTACCTAATTAAAACTTTTTGTCGTTGTCACACTTTACCTTATCAGTATAATACCTTCGCCTCACCTTACAATATTTAACATCACAACTTTAGTCATAGCTACATTTTGGCGTTAATGTAACATTTCATAATTAATTATTTTTAATAAATATATTAAAAACTGTGTTTTAAATTCATCTCTCTACGTCCAGTGTTGCTTGTGCTACATTAAAAAGTTTAGCAAAATTGTTTACCTATAGCGGACAAAGCTTTTGCCGCCGCCGCGCCGTCCGTCCGCCCATCCGGCCTACTTTCAAACTTTCAACGATATTTGCAAAATCTTTCTTTTGCATAGCTCTTCTATTTTTTATTATGCTTCGGGACTGTTAGCGTTCTTATTACTTAAATGTTATGTTTGCTACACATAGGTATTTGTAGTTACTTATTTGTATTGTGTTACAGAATGATAAGTTGCTAAGTTGAGTAATTAAATTTATTATAAGTTATCATTTTGATATTTTTTAAGAACCAGTCCGCATTATTGTGCTTATCAAAGCGAGTTTCTATCATTTCTTCTTATATAACATTATACATACTTATAATATATTATAAAAAATATATAGGCTGCTGTCTTTTAACGCTTCTTGTGTAGCTATTATATGATTATTGTTTTTACTAAAAATATTAGTTCTAAATGTTTATAAAATGTTTTAAAAAGATTATATCGAACTAACGAAAGAAAGAAAGGAAGCAATATAGAAAAGTAAGAATAAAACATAAGCCTCAATATAATTTATTTGTATTACCAATAGAGGAGACTATAATATTTTATTCAGATTTCTGACTATAGAGTTGATTGGGAACATGTTATGTTTAGAGATATTTTATTTGTTGTCAAATCCCCATATTCCAATGAATGATGATGTATCTTTGTCCAATGCTTTTACAACTTGCTATTATTTTTCGTCGGTAAGTTATTCCTACAATTCGTATTCGTTACTAAGCAATATATTTGTTTGTTCGACCATAATATTTAGATCTCGCTCTACGTGAGTTTTCTTTATGAATATGGGACGGTGTGGACATTGAGGGGTTCCAATAAAATGGCCGATGTTTCTTCTCGTACATCGTCATTCGTACATTGACAGAGCACAATTTGTTTTGTTATTTCAGTTTCATTGTGATCCATTTTTGAGAATTCTCTTTTTCCATTTGTACCAACTTTTGCGTTGTTCACGCGTCATTAGTAAACCTATTTATTGTTTGTATGTATATCTATTTTATATGATGTATCAAGTTTATAATGAACGGAATAATTAATTTAAAGCTAACTTAGGTAAGTTAGTTATGTTTTCTTAATATATTTTCTTACTTTCATATTTAGAATTCTAAATATGAAATAAGAACTTACTTTCATTGCCCATTGGCCCTGATGTGCGTGCCACATGTGGCTTCCACAGGGCCACGTGGCTTGTAGCATTTCTATCTTTTATTCTATTAGGCATTTGCAATAAAGCTTTTGGCATTTGCTATAAAGCATTTATTGCACCGGTACACATGATGGTAATCGTTTAACACCAATTGGATGATCTTCAACTATGCGGCAATGGGTTACATGTTAACAAATTAACACACACACACACATACACATACACAATTTAAACTTTATAGGAATTAGACGCAGTGAGATTAAGTATATCTAAATGAATGTTATCCGCGTGTCTGAAAATATTGAATACCTACGGTTATCCCCGGCATCAGACACAAAATACCCGTAATCCCATATCTGGCAAGCTTCTCAGATAATTAACGCGTCGTTAGGCATTTCAGGTGTACGAGGTAAACCGTTTTTGGTAAGCTTTCGGGATCTTAGGAAGCATTGTTTAAGGCGGTACGTCAGCAATTTTCTCATGCAAACTTCATTGAGCTCATTCTTAAGAAATATGTTTTTATATACACAGTTTTTTAATTAATATAGTCAACCATCCTTTCATTTAACTTAATCGCTACTAACATTTTAAATTCGTAACTTGTTAGTAGAACAAAAAACTGGATTATACATTACTTGAAATAATGCATTATTTGCTAATAATGCTCTTGTAATGTTTATTACAAAAAACAAAAAAAAAAGATATGAACCTACGTAGAAAGCTTATTTAAACACAATTACATACTGAGATGTGTAATTTACTTTATGATAACATTTGTGGTGATAAAATAAAAAGTTATGAATGAATGAACTTTATACAACTTCAATGTTGCAAAATATTCTTTGCTTTTTTTCTTTTTCTTTGCAAGTATAGGGGCATTATCGCTCGTTGTAAATTTTATTGTAATTATTATCCTTATAATTAAAACAAAATATACTCTATATATAAAAAAATAGTGTACATATGCTTGTCCGCAGTGAATTTTTAATAATGAAAAAATTACTTCAAATAACAGTTACTTATCTAGCTTCCGTTTTACGTGTGAAAACTCCGTCTGGTTTGTTGGTTTCTTCACTATTCTGAGGCTTTCATAAAGAATTAGACATTTTTACAGCTGTCATAAACTAGGCACCGTCAACACGTCTGCTCTTTCGATGCTCGTTCTCGTCTTGTCCATTTACTCCTATATCCGACCCACTGCAACCCATACGGTGTTACACGTGTCGCACAAAGTATTTTGTCGAGTTTATCGCTGAAAAGTGTACGCAAGTGAACCGTCATGCTCCGCCCTGTGACGCTGAACCTAGTTTACTCCGCTTCACTTGTCATCAAGCGCGCTCGGACTTATGACTGAATTTAAGAACTGTAAAATCGTGTGGCCATCTCTACACACCCATTTCTTTCCTCTTACTTCAAACTTTGTTCTTTGTGTGCTATAATTCGTTTAATTAGAGGATTTGTTCTTTAGCGATTTATATTGGGAGCCACTTTCATAAATGTTAAAGGTATATTTAACATTCACGAAATACCTGCTCCTAATCCTAAGGGTAAAATAAGGGATTATAGATAAATGTGTAATTAATAATGTAAATCCGCGCCTCCGACTGAAGGTGGACACGGAATTAATATTGGCGTAGGCGTTTGCAATTAGCCAGGAAGTCTTTGAAGCATTAATTTTGGGAGAAATCGTTTTATTTTATTTATTATCAGGACGATCACTCGTCGCGTTTGCCTCACTTGAATTTCGTGACATCCTAAATTGGTACTCGAGAGTTCTGACACCACAAGGTGAACGTGGCGTAACTTCGCAAACGACTCAACCGAGATCATTAACTTGCCTACTTAACTCTTATATTTAATAAGACGGCATCAGGCTTAATCTGGAGGGAAATTGCTGGCGGTACAAATTAATTTCAGGGCCTGTTCATTAAAACATATCTTGCACAACGAAGGTTTTACGAAATGAAAATATGTTTTTTATAACTACATGTACTCATATCAATGCAAACAATTATTATAAGATCCAAAGTAATATTCAAGCTCTACTATTAAACAAATTTTAGAGAGTAGTAAAACGGATATATTTATTCATTTACATAGATAAATCAAAGTCGCTTCCCGCCCTATACCTCCTCTGTATGTACGCAACGGATTTCTAAAGATTTTCTATACTACGCAACGAATTTTAATGTGATTTTCACTAAAGGAAAGTGCGTCAACGGAGGAAGATTTTTTATATATAATTTTCAGAAATAAATCCGAGTTAAGCTGGGGGCGGACCGCTAGTTATGTATAAAAGATTATTGCTCGTATAACTAGCTAATGATTAATTTAACTATGATGCCGCTACTTGGGACTGAAGACTGATTTATTATTTGTTAATTGTACACTTTTTTAGCAAATTGATTTTGCAAAGAGCAACTGTAAGGTTTCTTGTCAGTTCTGTTATGCTTTCTAATCTGGTGGTAAATGAAAAAAAAAAATTGGTAATATCCAATATTGTTTTTATTATATTACTAGCTTTGGCTCGTGCGGTATTTAAAGTATCGTTAGTTCTTTTCCGAAATTCTGACAAACTGTATGCAAAATTTCATGGTGATACATACACAAATCGACTCTTATATGAGATTCCAAGGAGTTTTCCATTTATTACTTGTTCAGTGGCGGAAATTTAATATTACTTTCAATATGTAAGACGCAACTACCACACGACACATATACGCAGACGAAAGTTTGTCACTTTGATATTGTTAGATTTTGTTGACGACGCTTTTCATAATGAAAATCAGGAGAAAATCGTCCAATTAACGAGAGCACCATAAAAGGGCTCCGTAATAATGAACTGATATTGTGTTTAATGAAAATGGATATCCGATATCTGAAAAGGTAAAAAGTCACGGCAGCACCCTCTTTGTTTACTCCGTTTTTATCGTATCTTATAAAAGTGGGTGCCGAGTAAGGGCTGCTACTCATGAGTACCTACACAATTTCTGACAGTCTGCTTTAACATCTCTTTTAAACACACGCAACAGTGTAAGTGCAAATGATAGTGATAAAGAGATAATGTTCAGTGGATAAAGGGAACTAACTTCGCCAGTTCGCCGGCGAAGTTACTTCCCAGTAAAACAACATGGTTATCACGAAAAATTTTATCCATAAAATGTTTTCATCACTTGAAAAAACTCACTAATATTTTCATTTACCGTAGATAAATTCCCATGTTATCAACTATATATTTTTATTCAATCATAAATATTCTAGGAATTAAATGAAGAATTATATCAATTAATATTTAAGCCCCTTTTATTTTTTACGGATATTTTTTAGAAATCAATATTATCCGTTAGAAACAACGCTATCCGTTAGACCCGCATCGGCCATGTCTGAAAAACCTTTTAAATTTTATTAACACATCCGGAGATTAAACCCTCAGGCTTGAATTGAAATATTGTAGTCTCTGGAAATGGGGATTACTTACTCCGAGAAAGTGCTCCCAGCAAGCGGATATTTATCGTTAAACTTTTAAACTGAAGCATACAATAGTTTCAAAAGGACTTCGATTTACCTACAATAAAGCCTTTTATTATTTTAACCCTCTCATTGAACGCGCAATATTTTGAGATTGAGACAGATGACATTTCGATATATATTTTGCCCGCAACTTCGTCCGCATCCGATCGCCACCAAACTTCACAGGATTACCCGCTGTACTAATCTGAAGATTGTCTGAAAGTTTATCAAAATTGGTTCAGCGGTTTTGGAGTCCATAGGGAACATACATACATACACACATTGCCTTTTATATAGATAGAAAGATGCCACAGTGGAGAGTCGGTTTTTGACATATATATTTATTTATCTATTAAATTTTTATCGAGTCATCGATGTTAATTAATCTACCATCAGTTTGTAAAGCAATTAAATATCAAGTGTCATTTCTCAAAGAGTCTCAATTGATATTTTTAATTTCATTTGACCTTTTACACGTACATCCTCACTCTGAGGAGTAGTCTGCCCCCAGACACAAACCATATAATGGTGTACCGTATGTAATAGATTGATACTGATCTTGTTTATTAATAATATTTAAACATTCGTAAGCAGAAATGTAATAAAAATGACCTACACGCCAATGATCGACATATAATATGTATAACGGCCTCGCAAAGAAGCCATGTATTCTCTTATTACTACTACATATATTAATTTGGACAGCACTTAGAGCGAGTTTCTTTATTAGTGTAGTTAAGTCCCGTATCCCTACTCATTCAACGAGGATAATGTCTTATGATATTCGCTTCGTACTTCGACAAACACTACGAAGAACAAAAATAAAATAGTTTGCAAAAACGACAAAAATACTCAGTAAAAAAATCTTGCCACACCCGCAAAAAGAAAGCAGAAAAAATAGCTTTTTAATTTCATTTTTAAGAAAGCAAACTTTTAAAGTAAAAACTTTTATATAATTATTCATATGCATAAATTCATTACATGAGTGAATGAAAAAAAAGCAAATTCATTCCCATTTAATGTTATAACTTGGTTATTATATGAAATTTTGTGTTATGTATGTTCGTGTGTTGTGTGTATATAATACACATTTGACACAAGTGAACTTACTTTTGGAAAGAAATGTCCAAAAGCGAAAAAGAAAATATTTCCAAAAAACATGGGACAATTCAAATGGATGACGCTATTTGGTAGCGTTAGGGTAAGGGATGTTTGTAGAATCAAAATCAAAATATTTATTTATCAATTAGGTTTCTGTGGAAAAAAAGGCCAACATGACGATCCTGAGAAGAAACCCCGAAACAAACCCAGGATACTATTCTTTTTGTCATCTTTAAAATATGAAATTAGAACAGTCCAATAGCCTAAATCCAGGCTTCATTGTCGCTTAATTGGAATGAACGATTTATAGTTCTAATGATGATCTAGTGGCTAGTAACCCTAGCTGTTAAACAAACGGTCGCGGGTTCGAACCCCGCTAGGGGCAAATGTTTATGTGTTAACTTTTACTTTGTACTTCAGTCATGGATGTTTGTATTTATAATATGTAGGTATGTATTTAAAAAAAACAGATCTATGTATTATATCAACTGTCTGGTATCTATAATACTCGTACATTAGTTGCTTACTGTGGGATTAGATGGTGCTGTGCGGAATGTTTAAAAAAAATTTAAAAAAAATTAGGAAGTAAATGATATTTTTTGGAAGATTGTATTTATATATTATTTGTTGTTTATTTTAATAATTCTTGACTTATTATTGCTGCTGGTACAAGCATTGATCATCTTTGATTAATTGCAGAACTAAATTTGAATTATTATTTCCCAGAAGATCAGAAGTTTGTGTTCCAAGTGGCATGGTGTCTAAACTCGTTGAGCGGAGTTACTCACAAACTTCAACATGTAAAACCATTAAAGTAGAGAAGAGAGGATATGAAGTATTTAATTAAAAAGTTAAGTCCGCCTTCGAATGAGCCATTACAGATCCTCTCAAGCCGAAGCCATCGCAGAGATTGTTCAATGCCTCGAGGAGTTGTTACTCTCTCATTTTACGATAGGAATGAAACACATTATGAGGTATTTACTCGGACTTGGTGGAGGGTCGTAACAGCCGAGTCGACTTGATAGCATCTCGTTCGCACAAGTTGGTGTTGGTTATAGTTTTCTAACTGAATATATCTTTAGGTTAGGTTAGGTAGGTACATATATAACAAAAACTATAGGTCTTGTAGGAAATCTCAACGAGGTATGGAGTGGGTTTACTCTGCGCTATCGAATCAGGTAAAAGGAAATTCGACGGATTAGTAGTTTGAAGTGGAAAGGGCATCAAAAATAATACCCACATGATGGACGGATCACCTGATAAACGTCGCAGGTTGACTCTAGATCCAGGCTGTATCTGAAAATTATGGCCTATGTCCAAGAAATTGTCGCCCTACAGTTGAGATGATCTTGATTATCATGATGATATCTCTGGAGTGACACACTGCAAGAATTAATTAAAGGTTGAAGGTGTTGTAATCTGCAAACTGTACATAAGAATATCGTCTTAAATTTTTTTTTTAACATTAATTTATTTCAAGGGTTCAATTTGGCTGTAAACTAAAAAAAAATATGAAATTATAACTAAGTCACATAATCTATAATTTAAAAATGAATCCCTAAATGTGTTGCTAAGCGCAAAACTCGAGAACGGCTGGGCCGATTTTAATTCTGTCTTCACTAATGGATAGAGGGATAATCAGGGAAGGTTTTTACGTAAAAAAAATGCACCTCGGGCGAAGCCGGGAGCGGCCCGCTAGTCTATAATATAAAAATGAATCCCTAAATGTGTTGCTAAGCGCAAAACTCGAGAACGGCTGGGCCGATTTTTATTCTGTCTTCACTAATGGATAGAGGGATAATCAGGGAAGGTTTTTACGTAAAAAAAAATGCACCCCGGGCGAAGCCGGGAGTGAGCCGCTAGTTACTAAATAAAACTATTTTTTATGTTGCACCGATTCACAAAACAGTTTCATAAAAAGTTAAATTATATCACTAACAATATATTTTTATTCCCAGAGGCAAACAGAATCTAAGAAAAGTGAACCGCAGTTAATAGAAAAATCTTCTCAAAATAATTCACATCGAACCACTAAGAATTAAATTAGCTAATAACATATTATAGTTGCTATTGCTAATAACTATACAGTTGAAATTGAGTTGTTGAAATTTTGGAGAGGAAAAATAATAAAAGTCGCCTACGCTTTCCAGCGAGTGAATCGAAATGAACGTTCGGTTTGTGGAATAATTTACCTTTGACTGTTCTCTTTACTTTATGATACTCGATCCTTTAATAACACGGCCAATATTTTTCCTCAAATTTTACTTTCCATCAGATGAATAGTGTTCCATTTTCTATTTGTGTAGAATTTTAATAAGACAGACGCGGCAGATGTATTTGTACTTTCGTCATATAGGACAAGCTCTCGTCCGCCCTTAACATTAAACTACTAAACCGATTTTGAAAATTATTTCATTTATAGAAAGCTATATTATCAGCTAGCAACCATAGGCTATACTTCATAAAGTTACGCGGACGAAGTCGCGTGCAACAGCTAGTATATTATATTAAAGAGGTTACAGGTGCGGTGTCGACCTTGATAGGATATAGGAGGGTAAAAGAAATAAGATGAGAAGCGATAAAGGGATAGGGTAATGAGATCACGAAGATCTTAACTCGCTTACCGAAACAACCGAAATTGGTTTTAGCCACGGAGCATTACAAAAAATTGTCAGAAATTAAAATCGTTTATTTTTAAGATGTTAAAAAAACAAAAAAAAATGTTTAGTTATCTTCAAGATAAGCACTTGGCTTAGTCTACTAAGATAGACCAACGTAAAAATATGTTTAAATAAGATAAGATCTCATATCTAATTGGCTACTAGAAAGAAAAAAAAAATTCAAAAAGAGAATTTATATTGTGTAAATTGTAAGTACAAAATTTAGATAAAGTATTTGTTTAAAACAACACAGAGAATTAATTAATTTGTTAATTAAATATAATTTGAATTAATTGTTTGATTAATTAATTGAATATAATTAATTTGTTTAGTTAGATGTATGTAACAAAAACAAGTTAGAGAGAAAAGCAACCTCTGACTGAAGCTTTGCAGTTTGTCGCAATCGTCCCGGTCGGTGCCTCGGAGTTGGCTCAGTTAAGTTAATTAGAGTGGTGGCTCTGAATATGGGACCATCGTAAACCAGATGAGGCCGTGTGTTGTTTGAACCGGGTCCAAGTTGTTGTTAAGTGTATTGGTTGCACGTTTCAATATGAAAACACTCATTTCTCGCTCAATTCACAGTATTATATTGTAAATTGTTATATTTAGAGTCAATTTGGTATTTGAGCATTCTTTAACGGACACCTTCTTCTTATAGTGCCATCTCCTATCGGAGGTCGGCTATCATCATGGCTATCCTAACCCTCGAGGCGGCGGCGGCGGCTCGAAACAGCGATCTGGTACTTTGGCCATACCATTCGCGGAGTTTCTTGAGCCAAGAAGTACGTCGTCTGCCCGGCTTAACGGACTTTTAATAAATTAATTACTTGAGGCATCGAGAAGGGGAATTTACGTAAATTACATCCGAAATTACAGTCAGAATTACGTAAATTACGTAAATTTGTAGTTTAACAAAATTTAACAAAATAAACGATAACGTTTTATACTTAAACTGGATTTATGATAATCATTTTAAGAGATACTGTCGGTAAGCGATCTTGTTAACCCCTCAGGTCACTGAAGACAAGTGGGAATTTCTACTACACAAGGTTAGAATGGGTTATCACCTCAACCTCTTAATTCGTCTTTGATAAATTCTTAATTAATCCGCCTTGTTTGCTGTCTGGTAGCGGATTACATCAAGTTTATTTGTATTTGTGCTTGATAACCATTGAGAACATCGATGATTGAGTATAGTAGTAAGTAGACAACAAATGAGAATTTGTTACAAGAGAATGAGAAGACAGTGAGAATTTTTCTATGGTCACAAATGAAACATTAAAAAGGGAGTGTTTCTCCAGCGCGCTTTTTGTCTTACACTACACAAAAATTGACATACTTTCGCCCAGGGCCTGGAAACGTTATTTAAAATAACGTTTTCAAAACGTTCTAAACGGTTCTTTTAGTTTGGTTCGCAACTTTACGTTCGGAACGAAAACGAAATAGGAACGGTTTAATCCAGTGGACGCGACCTTGGTCAACGTGTGGCACGCACTGAACTGCACTGGTAAAGCCTAAACCTCAATAAAATTGGTATTATTATTCGTAGCTGCCGAGAAAAAATGGCAAAAAACGTTTTAAAACGTTTTAAAACGTTCGAAAACGTTATTTGAAACGAAAACGATTGAAATTTTGTTCATGCCTAAAAACCTTTTTTTTAATGTTCCGTTCGAACGAAAACAAATTAAACCGTTCTTTAGGTATTAAAGTCGAAAACGTTTCTAAAAAAATAACGGTATTCGAGCCCTGCTTTCGCCATACATTTTTACGACGATTTTGCTTTCCATGTCCGGAGAAATACGTCTACATAAATTGCCTGTGCTAATCTTTTCTTTACTAGTAATCTGTGTATGTTAATGGCTACTTTAGTGTAGCTTTACGAGTATTTATAAAATTAGTATAATTTAATTACTACTTCAATAACATAAAATAACTTTATTTTTACTTGCAACTAGAAGATCTGGGAAGATACTATAAGATCTAGCAACCCGCTTCCGGCTTAATTAGGTTTCATTGTATATATAAAAAATCTTTCAAAAACTATCTATCTAATGATGAAAACTGCATCCAAATCCGTTACGTGGTTTAGGAGGATTTAGCGGCCACACAGATAGACGCGAAAAGCGACGTCAAATTATTAGGGGTTAAAGTATGAAATTGCCGATTTGTACTGAAAAATAAAAATTCGTTTTTTTTAATTTAACATATTTATTTAATCAAAATAATTACCATTATTATCTATACATCGCTGCCATCTAATAGGAAGCTCATTTATGCCTTTGCGATAGAACTCTGGTGATCTAGATTCGACAAACTGTGTGAAAGCATTTTGCACTGCCTCCTGAGAAGAAAACTTTTTATCACGTAGAAAATTGTCCAAATCACGAAAAAAATGGTAGTCCGTTGGAGCAAGGTCTGGCGAATACGGAGGGTGACGAATGGTTTCTAATTGCAGTTCCTGTAGAGTCTGCAGATCAGTCAAATCATGAGGCACCCATTTTTCATATTTTTTTATTTTATTGATTTGACGCAAATGAGTCAATATTGTTGGTAAGGTAACGTTAAACCATGCCGCTAATTCCTGGGTAGTTTGGCTCGGATCGGCTTCCACCATCTCTTTCAAATCATTGTTATTCACCTGTGTGGGCGGTCTTCCACGTGGTTCGTTCTTCAAATCGAAGTTTCCATCACGAAAGCGTTTAAACCAAAATCGCACAGTGCGTTCATTAGCAGTCCCCTCTCCAAACGCAACATTAATATTGCGAGCTGTTTCTGCCGCGTTAGTTCCGCGTCGGAACTCGTATTCAAAAATCACACGAATTTTCGAAGTATCCATCTTTATTGTCTAAGCTGAATAAAAAAAACAACTGAAAGTTGATAATCGAATGTTGCACATTTTTTAAAAGAAGAACGACATAGGTACCGTATGAAAAAAGTTTCACTCAAAAATCTCAAACCATGAAGGTTCTATGTCAATTCGAAGTACCTATTACAATAAAACGGCAATTTCATACTTTAACCCCTATTATACTATGTAAAGAAGAATGTACACGCGGGATTTTTCCTAGAATTCGTACTATAAAAGAAGCAATATGTCTCCACTCGATATCGATTGGTACGCAGCAGCCTGTTTAGATAATATCCTGAAGATGTTGTGCTCAGATAAAGTTGTACCCTCACAGGTGGGCTACATCAAAGTGTTTCCCTAATATTTTCTTATTTATTTTCGTCGAGCGATGTTGGCAGCAGATATTTATTGCTGCTTTATCGATGTCATATTTCACGGAATTTTATTTCGGCGACAATATTATGAGTGTTTCTTTATTGGCAGAGGATCATTTGATGTTAGAACTGTTCATAAGCTTATCAAGCCTCACTTCTAGGTACAGGAGTGTCCTCTGTAGTTATAAATTCTGAACGGCTAGACTTTGAATGGCTAAATTAATGATCTTTGATTTGTTGAATTTGACTCCGCCCCGAATAGTAGAATAACTATTGTATTAAAACATCTGAAATATTCACAAAAAAGTAATGTTAATAAAATTTATTTTGTATGGAATTTTGCATATTATTTTGCGTCGGGTCAGCTAGTTTCTTCATAAAGTTTTTCTTATGAGTTCCGTTAGAGCTAGTAATCACCATTTCTAACGTACACTCAAAGTCTCAAAGGTACAAGTGGACCGAATATCAAGATTACCTACATCTGCCTGTCGGCAGTCTACTACCTGCTGGGATGTTGTTAGCAGTGTTGTTGGGTGAGGGATAGCAATTAGCAGGGTAGCAGTGGAATGTTCTTTCACACTCTTTCACAGCCCATCGTTACCATATTAGTAAACGCAGGATCGATTTATAGCATTTTCATTTTGTACTTTTTCAAGTTAATGTGCTGTGTGGATATTCTCCACATCACAACATTTTCAGAACACAAAAATTTTGCCATTATTAATGAAAGAAAAATGAAATAATTAACTGTACATAATGAATATATTCCATACTCCAAAGCTTAATATAAAATGCGATTATATAGCACAGTCGTCTCGGGTCAACTCGATTTGATCCCAACAATTGGTGTCTCGTCGCATTCGTTAATAGAGTTTGCTCTTAATACTGTTAACAAATACATGATTTCATGTTTATGTGATATCTGCTTGATATCATAATATATTGCATAAATATGAGACATCGTGTAATTTTATAGGTATTAGAATGATACAAATGGAAATTAAATAAACGAGAATTATTTATTATTTATTAACGATTCAAAATAAATCGTAAATCATGAAAAGTATAAAATCGATGCCATTTAAGTGGAAATAAAAAGCAAATGTACGTGAAAAAAACGAAATGAAGTTCAAAAAACGGCCGTTAATTGTAGCACAGGACCAGCTTTTATGTTTAAATTAAAAGATATACGAGTAAATCATTTCACATTGGATACAATTTTTGAATTTCACATCTCTCTTACTGTATGACAAAGTATATAGTGCCTATTGACGTTGACAATAAAATAATAATGATATTTTTTTATTCTTACTATTGTTAGAATTTTTGAAAACTCAAGAAACCGCCGCACTATATCCACCGTAACAAAGTTTCTTTTGAGCGAGTCGCTGCTTGAGCTCACTTCGTATTTCTGTACACTTTAATGGCAGACTTGTACTGTACGTCTCGTGCTGTTTTTCTCAGCTACTAATATTGGGGAAGTTTGGAGCCGCAAATCCTTAACAAGTCAAAGTTATAACAGGATTGCTGTTGTCGCCTTCTCAGTTTTCAGAGTCCCTTTCTTAGTTTACAACTGCGCTGCTACCTTCACTTTAAGTTAGCATTACAAAGTACCTTTGTAACAGTATTATAAATGTTAAAGTAACTCTGTCTGTCTGCCTTAAACACTCAACCGATCTTTATGAAATTTTGCATACACATTGTCAGGGATACAGTAAAGGGCATAGGGCACCTTCCATCCAGAAAAAAAAGTACTGTTTCCGGGGTAAAAAAGTACTGTAGGTACAGCAATAAGAAGCGTGAAAGCCTGACAAACATACAAAAAGTCTCATAATCACATTTATACCTAAATATTGGTTAGAATGCAAAATGACCGCAAATATTAAATGATTTCAAAATTTAAAAAGTAAATTGACAGACCAATTTTTTAGGGTCAATGAATGAATGAATGAATGAATGAATGAATGAATGAATGAATGAATGAATGAATGAATGAATGAATGCATGCATGCAAGGAGTGATTTTCTCTATTTATAATACTTAACCATTTAATGCTCCGATTGATTATTTTTGGCAGCTGTTCAAAAGACGGGACCGTGTTTACTTGAAACTTTTATCTAACTTTGCGCCGAATAGCTGTTATCCTTAACTGAAATATTTGAGTAGCTCTTTAGATTTGAACTTTGGAATATTTGCCCAAAGTAAACTCGATTTAACCGAGACCACAAGTACAAGCGATCAAAGAGAGTTTCCTCTCATCAATCGTCGTAGCCCTCCGATGGATCCTTTTAATATCTCCAAACGCGTGCGAATTAAATGGTCCACACAATAACGACATTCGTTACAGTGATTTTTCTCTACGAAGATAATTCTTTTTCATTTTGAGTGTAAAATGTATTGCCTCAGTATAATAAATTACCATTGCCTTTGCCAATTTTTTATTAACTCCATTTGGCGCAGCTTTTGAAAATGGCATACTTTTTCGGTTAGCCTAATTTGGGAAGTAATTGATTACCATGTAGAAAACATAGGCATAAAGGAGTAAAGCGTTGCAGTGTCATGAACCGCTATAAGCCGCTGATGACAAGAAGTTAATGTGTTCCAAAAATGGTGCGGGGAATGTAATAAATCCTATGTTTCGTTGTGCAGATTCTCTGGATTGCTTTCCGAACTAACATTTGCCTGCACCGAATGCTTAAGTACTGTCTGTCCACATAGTCGAAGAAAACATAGGTGGCAAACAAAATTGTAGGCCAGATTCCCCTGCTATTTGAACAATAAATACCATTGCTCAAATACCAAAAAAAGTATTCCATTGAGCCATTTCAACAAGCGAGCGTACGCAGCTGATGAAAAGTATAAATAAAATACAGATACTCAAATCAGATTGAAAACTGTTGATCTTAAATAATGTGATCGCGTGTCCAGCGAAGAGATCCACTCGTATAATGGCGGTCGGTCGGTAATGAATTATCGACACTCAGTCCCTGGAGCTTTTCTTTGAACGCACATTAACTCGGACCATTAAGCTATTTGAAGTTAAACGAGTAGATTAAAATTGGCTTTCACTGGGTTTTCAAAAATGTATTTTAATTTCATATAATTAAATAGACGAAATACTCCTCAGAATTAGCAGGTCACATAGCTATTGGAATGTACCGAGAGGTGATTACTAGCCTGTCTCGAAGATACAATGGGGATGTGGACATCGGCTAGTCACGGCTTGAAGTGGCTTATAGAAAGACATATGTCCAACTATGGGCATTTGCGTCTTATTATGATAGCGATGATAATACAAGGCGACAGAGAACATCATCATCAGCCCACAAGCGACCACTGTTGGACAAAAACCTTTTAATTTGAGCGCCACTACACTTGTTCCTCCGCTTCCCAAATCCACCCACTGCCAGCCGCTTTTTTGAGGTCATCGGTCCAGAAGTACTCAGAAAGGAAATGCTCAGCGGCTCAGCTCTCTGCTCTGCAAGGCCTTACCCTAAAAGCATATTTCAGAATACTCGTAAAGGCATGTGTCGACTCATTGCGCCTTGTGACCTCCAATCAACTTAATTATAACTTGATAACGATGACGTCAACTCAGGTTCTTTTTGTGAACAGTAAAGGAAGTAAGATATTATTCTATAAAATTAAACCTCACTCGTGTGAAATCTGTTTACATACGATGTGGCCAGTGGCAAACTTCCAAATATTTTAAAATGGAATACCAATATTTAGTACTATTTTTTAACAATTTCTAAATAGCGGAAAAATTTCGAGTCTAAATAGCTTATTTTCACATACGAGTATAAGAACTATTTACGGGTGTTCGCTGGAGCTTAAAATACGTTTCCAGAAAATAAGTGGCCACTGTGAACATCGAAATAAGGTCATTCTCTACATAGATAACTACAGTTGCAGAAGTGAACATTACACAAGACCTAACAATTAACTCTAGGTGTACTATAGGTTCCGACCTCCTAACTTCGCCTTATAGCGGACGCGGAGGACGCCAAGAGGTTTCCTGCAGCGTGAACATTGAACCTAACATCACCTTGTTAAATAATATGTATATTAATACTGTCAATGAAAATAAAAATTCCCAATCATTAGGTTCTTATTGTATATTTCACTTAGTTTATTTATAACTGTATATATTGTAATTTAATTAACACCTTTACATTTATATAAGTAAAAAAATAATAATTTTATTTAAATTAAAATAACAATGCTATCCTTGTGTACATATGTTTCTTTATATATTTTTATAGTTCAAGTGAAATGTATGCTTTCAACTTTTAGCTGTGTATGCGCGATACATTACTCCTATATTCACGCCGCCTGGAATCTCCCGCTTCAGCCTCCACCGTTCTCTGGTTTCTCTGGAGCAGCGTTTTTTAATGTTGCCATAAAATAAAACACTGTGTTAAACAACAGAAATAATGCACATTTTGTTTGTGCGGCAGCGGGCAGCAATTTCCATGCTTTAGCTAGACTTTTTATTAAAATCATATAAGATAGAAAAGGCTGCTGATTTGGCTGCGTGGAAGAATTACCTTACTTATAGAATATACGCAACTCGAGCCATTTATCTGAACGATGTCACATTAACGGGATAAATTCTATATTATGTCAAATATATACAAGAAATTTATTTGAACTTTCATTAAAAACTTTCCGTCGGACGTGACTTGGCCCGAGTTTAGGAATAAGATATAACGCCTGACAAAATATGTAAAGCAATATAACACCTGCTATACGATGATGCCTGACATTATACTTTTGCCGTTGGATCTTAATTTTTAGATAGGTTCCATCCTGAAATTGTATTGTAGCTATTAGTGAAAGATTTTTTTTATTCGGATGAATATAGTTTCGAAGAATACCATCTTATGCAAACAAACAACAGTTATAATAGTAATAGTACGAATAAAGTATTTTTAGAAGAGTAGAAAAAAATGTATTTCTACATTCGTCATAAATTTTTATATGTATTAGAATTCGTCAACTGTTTGCAATGGTTGCATGGTGCATGGTGAGGGAAAAAATATCGTCAATAGTTTAAAAAAACTCGTTTTGTAACGTAATTAATATATTATTATATTTTATTTGTTTCAGGTATGACGGAGACAGACTGAGCTGCAATGGAAAAGTTTGCGTGAGTTTTGGAACTATTCCATTGCTTTTGAGCAATTTTGGGAAATTTGGAAGTTATGAAATTCTAAGAATTGATACTTAGTATCAATCGTAAAAGTTTTCTGTGATAATAAGCACGGTGAAGGTATATTCACCCTCTCACCAATCTCTTCTGAGTTTAATTAAACGAGTTCTCATTTTTCCAAGAAGGTTTAAGATGACATCATTATTGGCACGCGTTAGCTTTGGATTGCTCTAAATACGTCTGTGAAGTGTACTCTCTTAAACACCCTGTGACAAACGAGCTTTTCCTTCTATGAAGCGAAGCCAAAACGGCTGCAACTTGCAACATGAAACTTTTACAAATTTATTTCGAACCGAACGTCTAACCGTTGAACTTGTTCAACCAAGTTATAACAGATTCAAGATATTGGCTACTTTTTACGCTTGCTATAAGAAAATTATTGCCTTTGCTATGATAACTTCTTACCAGTTAACACATAGAAGAACATTTTGTTTAAATATTTGGACAGTAAAGTTCTTAAAACATTCATTCATCAATACGATTGTATTTTATTTATATAAGGTAAGGGTGCTGAAGTCGTACCCCCTAAGGAAATTACACTGTAATATTCACTGCAATTAAAATAAAACAAAATCTTTAACATTTACTAAATCTTTATTTAATTGGTTTTCAATTAACAATTATAAAAACTTGAAATTCTTTAATGAAAATAGGTATTTTATTGTTTTTATTGATTAAGGCACATAGTCGCCTAATTCGTACCAAATAGCCTTAGTCGTACTTAGAAAACAAATGTTAGTAAACATATTAAAAACTATCAAGAAAAACACTTATGGTGGGTTGCACCATCTAACTTTAACGGTAACTATATCCAAACCAGCCGTTAAATCTTCGGTTAAGCATAATATGCGTTGCACCATTTTTACAACGGTAAAAATGACGTCATAACTTAACGATAACCGTAACCGCTCGATATTGGCCGGTCAATGTTATTGTTACGGTTAAGTCAACTGTCAACTTCAGTATTTTGTTTTTGTCTGAAAATTTTGATATGTCTTTAGTCCGTGATATACTACGGGAATCTAGTTCTTCTGATGATGACAGTGAATACAATATAGTGGCCGAAATGCGAAAGAAAAAAGTTTACCAACCTCGAATTGATCGATTTCGAAAATGTATACATTTTTGTGTTTATCCAATGTCCACAATTATTTGAAGTCTATTAACTTCTTCCTTGCGTTCTCTAAAACCCAATAATGTAACACAATGAGTAGAGTAGATGTACCGGATTATGAAGGTACGTAATATGTCTGTGTGCAATATAGTATATTAATGTATTTTATTGTAAATTAAATACAGCTGGTGTATTAAGATCAATTTATAATTAAGCTTATAATAAAGCTACAACTTAGTACGCGTGGCGTTTATTGCACTCATATCTAAAGTAAGTAAATAAATCTAGTTAATCAAGGTTCAACACATTAGAAAAATGTAGGTAAACTTACTTTAAGCGGTAGTCTGCCATAATAATTTCATCGGTGCTCGATCCGGCACGGTCCATTATTTTGATGTACAAAATAAAATGCTTTATTTACTCCTTCAACACGTTAAAAACACAAAACCTCAAATATTCGAATTTGTGTTGTGACAGGTGACTGAATGTTGCCATAATAAAAAAAATTATTACCACAACAACTTACGAAAATTATATGTTTTTATAATGGCAACCCCTTTAACTTTGACAGTGACGAACAATATCATGGTGCAACATGCGATTGTTAATTTCGACTGTCACCGTTAAAGTCACCGCTAAAGTTAGTTTTGACTTTAACAATAACCAAGCCTACGGTGCAATCCACCCTTAATAATCAGAGATCACATGAACAACTAAAAACTACAAACAATTTAGTCTGAGATCAATTTTTATAAGTATCAGACGAGATATTGCTGGGGTACGACTTACGCAACCTTACCTTATATACATATTGAATTTTCGAACAGTGGGGAAATGTGGAAAGGTATCACTAGTAGGGTACTTAATAGGGAAGATTGTTAGTAAAAATAAAGAAAGTCTTTCAAATACATACAGTATATTAACACATATGAAATACAATACACACATTTCTAACGGTTCTTGAGATTGCCACTGCAAAAAAATAATACAATTTTAAAATCAACAAGCTTTAAACTTATTTATTGCCATCTTTATACGTGTTATAGGGAATGGGCAATAGGCTAAGCTCACGAAAACATAGGAACATTTAATAATATCCCGTTATTTGACGGCTATGCGGTAGTATTAAATTACTAGGTAATATGAAGGAATCAAATTTATAACTTAGTTCGTATACGAGGTTGCGGAAAAAGTTAGCTTCATATAAAAATGTAGGATGGCTTTTACAATAGAAAATCTTTCATTGTGTATTTACAATCTTATTCCTTTGATATTTGATTCTTGTTCACCTGAAAAGGTTACTTACATTTCAAATATAAAGGTAGATGGGATACAGTAATGGTTTACAGGCGATACGTGACAAACGGAGCAATAAAATCATTTAGGTTACTTCCTTTTCCATATACCGCTGCTTAGCTAGGGTTGCCACTTGCATCAAAAATCTAAATAGATAATAATCAATATTCGCTCGCAAAAGATTCATCTGTAAATTATAAAAAGCTGTTTTGCTCTATTTGCATAATAAATGTAATGATTGTACGGTTTTTTTAAAAATAATTATAAACACTAGCGACCCGCCCCCGGCTTCGTTATGATACATTTTTTCTGCAAATTATTTATACAATAAACCTCCTCGTTTATCGCTTTCCCATTGGTGAAAACTGTATTTAATACATTAGGTGGTTTAGAAGTAGTTTGCGGAGAAACATGCAGACACAGACAGCCCTTTGTTTAATAATAATAATATAATATATTGACATAACTGGGAATGGGCGGTGCACTTATCTGTCGTTCTGGGTTGATGATGGTGTTCATGAAATATATGAACTAATCGAGTAAAATAATAGTAATTTGGTATTAAATATATATACAATGGAGGCTTTGATAAAAGAGCTAGGCGTGTTTCGAAACCATTAATTTTTCGAATTGATTACAAGGGAATACGTGTAAAAAATAATGTAATACTTATAGTGTCAACTGTAGACCAAAAATACAACTAATCAAGGTGCCTCTGTATTTTTTTCTGATAAATTTTACATCATAGAGGTTACATGATTTATTTGTATACTTTCAATTTTATTTGTTTAAAACGAATATCCGATGTAAGTATTTACTTAATTACTTTTTTATATAAATACCACAATAAAGACTATATTTATAACCTTAATAAGATTTTTGTCAACTAAAATAGTATGAGGGACGATACCCCCGTTGGTGTCAATCCCGATGTTCAGCTTGTTTATTATTCAGATGGTGCACGAAATATTAATCTTTGTGCGCAGTAGAGCGAGATTTAATAAAGAAAACGACAAGAACTCGGTCGCCTCAAACGTTTCATTCTCGTTCGTTCATTCATTCGTTCATTCGCTCGTTCATACAGAGGCGACGTCCAATTATTGCTTCTTTACGTCCTACAAACTTGTGCGCTTAATATTCAAACGACTTCATTATGCATATTCTTGTTCAGAATGCGTAAACGCGTTTGCTTTGTATTTATACGAAACATTTCATATTATGATCTTTATTATAATTACTGCCATTTATATGTTGCTATCTATAGAGGCGTATAATTATATTTGAAGTAGTGATTGGTGGCAGTAGCCAGTAACCAACCTCTTACACTAGACCATAGTTAAGAAACAGAATGTGTGTTGTGTTTGAGTGAGTTATTAAGGGATCCGACAGTCCTTGCAGCACTTATGGAGTTGCTTGTGTTAATGGGCGACGGTAGCCACCTACCATCAAGTGGACCGCCAGCATGCCTGTTGACCTTTTATTAAAAAGTCATTTCAGCTCAAATTACATCATTCAATGCTCTCTTGCCACCGTTAATATATGTATAACCTTTAGTGGGGAAAATTTTAACTTTACAGAAGTTATATTATTTTCATTAATAGTAGTTATATGTATGTGCTATTGTTCTTGAATGTGTGTGAAGTTATGCAATTATTTGCTTGAAAATAACAAAAAAGATTAAATATGAGAAATTTTAAAACGGCATTATGGATGTTTCTGTTCCAACATCGTATTTAAAGTGGAAATGAATATTTAAAATCTAGTTATTATCACCGACTAGGCAATAAAATGATTTGATAAAATTTTGTGATAGATCTATTAAATGTGTTAATGCCTTTAATGTTGTCATGCTTCACTGGGTACATGTGATTTAAATATTTGATGATAGGCGGAATACTTAAAATGTGTTCTTGCGAATAAACATTTTTTTATACTTGTATCTTTTCAAATTGTACCAAGATTTAAACCTCGCAAGAATGAGAAGCGGTACGTTTATTATTAAAATAATTATCTCTGTATAGTCCGCATTGATCCGTAGGGTTGTCACCACGCTCGGTTAAATTCAATTAACGCGGTGCGGTAGAAATAGTCACGGCGTTACGCGTGCGGTATTCGTTGAATGGCGGTACTGTAATGAGAGACGTCATTCAGCTCCCTCGGCCGTGTGTGCGAGCGCCATGTATCACACATTTGGAGCCGCAACTAATTCCACGAGCTCTGTTCAAACCGCTAACGAGGTGTCGTTATGATAGAATACGTCAGTCGAAACTCCGATAGGGAGGGTTGACGCCTTTTATATAACTTCTCCAACTGCTTGTGTTGTTAATCTCAAGCCTTTTGCCTATGGTAAGTTATAGTTGAAACAAAAGCCAACATTTCAAAGTTGAAAAGTCGGTTGATCTATAAACTCAAAGTGCGGGCCAGGTGTTCCAATCGGACAGCGGGGCGTTCATTGCTCACGCGATAATCATAGTATTGAGATTTATTAAAATCTCGAAAACATTGCAACGTCGACATTCAGAGCGCAGTACGTTTTTTAATTTTGATGTTTATTGGTGAATGCTGAGAGCTACCCGTTAAATCACCTCACACAGACGTAAATTTGGAGAGTTTCATACATTATACAAAGTTTTGAGATTTTACCCTTTAAGATTTTACGAATATATTGTTGTAGAATTTCATGCAAATACATACTTACAAAAAATTTAAATCATCATTGAGAAATTTTACACGCCGACCGCCCCGTACCTGTTCGGGCCACTTATCTAAAAAACACTAAAAAAAAGGAAAGACATCGTTCACAAATTAATTAGGAAAAGGAATCCGAAGTTTTCACTTGACGTATTTATATAGAAAATATATTTTAGTATCATTTTCGTCAGACAGGGTAACTGTATCATAAGAATAATCGACTTGTCGCCTTGACGAAATAAGTACTTATGTCAGATGTGTGACAACCCTAACGAATCGTAGAAAGAGTCTGAATTATTTATGGGGTGACGAAAGTGAATGGTTGATGAAATCGAACTGATGGCTCCGTGTGAATAATTGATCAGCTCGAATTAAGTTTCACACACGATGAAGTCATCATCATTTCCTGAATTAAGGATCAGATTTACATTATTAATTCGATTATCAGGTTCCGTTTCATTTAGCAGATCGACCAACTCAATTAGTACAAAATTGTACATGAATCGAATAAGTAGGGGCAAGGCATATCTATACGTACGCAGTCATATACTTGTCTAGTTGCTGTAACCGCTCCCTTGCAGGTGACCACCAAAAATTTAAATAAATAAATATAATTTTATATTTGAATAAATTTAAATCATTTTTCAAAACAAAAATCTGTATGCTATTAGTATACTCGCAGTGTAGCAAACTATCTTGCTGACAAAAATGAATGAATTTTATTTGAAAAGACCAACTACGCATGCGCAGGTTTGTTGCTGGTGATGGAAAATTCATTGTGTTGGACTATCTATAAATATCTACTTTTAAAAATTTATCTATATCAAAATATACTAATATTATGAAGAGAGAAGATTTGTATGTTTGTAATGAATAAATTCAAAAACTACTGGACTGATTTGGAAAATTCTTTCACATGTAGAAAGCTATATTGTCAGCGAGTAACATATAAGCTATATTTTGTAAAGTTATACGCGGGCGAAGTTGCGTGCAACAGCTAGTTACTGATAAGGTAACTATTTATATTAACCACAATCTTAAAATTTACCGTAACATATAGATGAATTGGATTATTTTACAGATTTCAAGTTATCGAACAAGTGCCGCGTTACCAAAGTACAGAGTGAAGTTAACTTTAAGTGAACAATTGGGAACAAGAAGAGACGGCGGAAGACGCTCGCCGAAGTTAGCTTTGTCGCAAACTCTGTGCTCACTTGCGACGTGTTAATGCTCTGTTCGGAACATTTCAATAACTTTTATCTAGAATCTTAGCTATGAAGTTTGCGTTCCGTTCCTCGCGAACACTGCACTGGCTGTGAAACGGTTTTCGATTACACTTTAGCTAATTGAAAATTTATTTATTTATTTTCAACACATATTGCGTTGAAATAAATAAACATTTTGCGTTAATTTAATAAACATATTGCGTGGGACGTTTAGCACGTCTTGAGGAAATTTATCCGGAATGATGTGTGTGAGCTGAGCTCTAGTGACTAACTTGAAAAGCGACCTGACATCTCCCAGATGCTAAGTACGCATGGAGTGCATGTATAGTGCCTGTGAGGCGACATAATATACTTTTGGGAAAAGGCGTCTAATAAAGATAGAAAAAACACTCAAGTATAGACAGAGCCGACTTCACCATCCTCTCCAAATCTTTTATCGTTTTAGCATGGAGCACGTATGGATTTCTTGTGTTGAATTTAACTTCCTGCCTAAAAGTGAACTGTCAGCCTGACTGTCTATCTTTACATAATTAAACCGAACAACTAAATCCTATACACGGTGGTAACCGCTTACCATCACGTGGAATCTGCTGTGGAACCACAAAAATGGTGCCAAATGGATGCTTGCCTTCCCTCTCTTTAAAAATAGAAATATCTCCGATTTTTCGTGCATATACAAAGTGTAATTCCGATACGCCTGAATGGTTTCGAATACACAATTCAGCAATGGAAGCTCTAAGCCTACGGGTATTTGGACGCGACGGAGCTTTCAAACGCACCGCCTTGTACGGTATCAACATGGCGTCGAAGCCTGTGAGCTTATTAGAAGCCGTTTGTAATGTATAGCGCAACATCGCTTATTTATTGCTTATTTATCACTTATTTATGAGCATATGAAATTCATGCTTTTTCATAATATTTCTCTTGTGACGTTTAAATTGTTTGACTATGCGATTCAGAACTAACAACCAATATCTTCACTCATTTTTTGTATATTTATTAATCCTAACAGCTGCAGATAAATATTGTTTTGATTTTAAACTCTCTATGATAAAACATTGCTATTTTTCCTGCAAAACAACCGGCACAAAAACCAAAAGATTGTGAAGCTCCTACCTAATCGTATACGGGCTCGATTTTTGTATGTGTTCTCTCTAATATATAAATCTTTCTAATAAATCTATCTGCAAACCGCATGAGAATCACATCGGTGTAATTTTTACGATTAACTAACACATACAGATAGACCTACACACAGATGGACGTGGATGTATGTATAATACAGTGTATCTGTATTCGATATGTACGTATATGTATACTATATACTGCGTATAGCTTAAAAATTGTAGATTAGCAATTACCTAACTGGCAAATAAGAATTTAGTTGCCTCGTAACATCGCCCACGTGTAATTTCATTTGAAAACGGATCTCAAAAAGGATTTTCCTTTCTTTTCCCACGTACACTTAGGGGTTGTTGCACCTATTGGCACGTTAACTTGATACGAAAACGTGAGAGAACGACGCAATTGTTGAAGAAACTGCTGACGAGATCGTTCCGTTTCACAGTAAACTGGAGGGAGTTTAGATTTATGACCTTGGATCGAATTTTTTTGAGCATACATTGCATTTCGTGTTTGTATGGTAGATACACTTTTTGTGCCATCTACGATGTTAAATAAAACTCAACCCAAAACATTTGAAACCTATCCCATGCTTAAATCATTAGGACAAGAGCTACGCTCAGATATTCGTTTGCAATATTTCAAGTGTTCTTCGACTAGCGGAGACACATTTTATTCAATTCTCAGACTCCATCCCTACAACATCTCAAAATTTTAAGTTTATTGTGTAAATTAAGTTAGTTTTAAAAAGTCTTGGTTTAAAATTTTAATCCATACCTTGAGATACTTGGAATAATTTTGTAACAGCAATACAATACACTCCTGGTAAGTGTATACTTTATTTATTCAAGTGTATTTTTTGTGTTTAGATATGCCAGAGCTTTCCGCCGTCTGTCCCTCTGTATATGTACGATGAAATCTTTTAAGCTACTTAACGGATTTTAATGCTTTTTTTACTAAAGGAAAGAGCGTTAAACGTGGAAGGTTTTTATATATAACTTGCAGAAAAAATCCATGCGAAGTCGAGAGTGGCACGCTAGTTTATTGTAAAAACATGAATTTTTAGCAACACTACAACTTTTTAGCAGATTAATAAAATTTTACAAATGGTGAAATGTATATGATACAAGTACATACCTAGTCTATACGATAAACGGTTTAATTCCGAATATGAATCCGGTTCTAATCCCTTTAATTATGCTAATGAAATGCATTACATCATTTGGTTAGCATAATGACATCTAACAACAATATGAGATATTTGAATTAAGTTTACTTCACAAAAACTTCAGTGTACTTATAGGTGAGATGTGATTCCATTATCCTTAGGATGATGGTCCCCATGATTCTTGCACTACGTGACAACATACGAAGGCATGTGGAATAAAAATCAACTTTTTTATATAAATTTATAGCTTTTTTAGCTAAAAAAGCTTCCATGTATTCAATTTCGCTGATGTTTTGTGTAAAACAAATTTCTTCCTTTCGTATATTATACGCTTCAGCTTTCATTTTGTAATTTGAATATAAGTGTAGCAATTTCCACTTAATTTACATACCGCGTCTTAAGTTAAATGAAATTTTAATTTATAATGAAAAACTTGACTCCTTCAGAGGATTACAAGGAGCGAATGAGTTACAGGAAGGTATAATTTTGTGTCTATTTTGAGAAAGTTGTTATTTTATGTTGTTGCTACGCATTCGCTACGAAGAGCTCACCTATGTACTTGTCGACTTCTTGTAATTAATTAACTTTATCTGCTACTCAATGAAGACCATTACCTATGTTTGGATCTCTTTAAATTTATTAAAAGCTGTTAGGAACTTTTGTATTGTCTCTTTAAACTTTAGTAAATATCAAAATTATAAATTTTGATGTTGACAATAATTTGTTTCGAAGATAACGAACAAAACCTATCAATGTTAATAATTCCAAAAAGTATATAAATGTAAGTAAAGAGAGATTTTGTCTTCAATTCTTTTTTTGTAAGAATGAATAGACCAGAAGTGGAAAGGGATAATGCAAGAACCTTCCTTGTCCGAACTGCTAAGGAGTGGAACTCATTGCCTGCGTCCGTGTTTCCGCATAATTACAATCTCGGGGTCTTCAAATCTAAGGTGAATGGGCACTTACTAGGTAAGCGTGGTCCACCTTCGGCCGCATCTGCACCTTACATCAAGTGAGATCGCGGCCAAGCGCTGCCTTGATTCGATAAAAAAAAAAACCCAAAATATTGTAACTAACTAAAACCGACACAAAGCCCAGGCGAGCATTATTTCAACGATCTACTGAAAGAATTCCCAAATTGTAAGATTATTCAACCTTCGACTCGTATAAAAGTCTGTTTCCAAATGATATCTTGCCGAGAAAAATACATAAAAAGTCAAAGGTGTGCGAACCCCGAACGACGAGCTCTCTGTCACTGTCATTTCATTCGCCATTTTGTTTACTTTTTCCTTTCTTTTATCGGCAAGCGTTCCTGGTCCGGTCTCCCTTATACCTGATGTTTCGCAATGCGGATTTCGGCTCGTTATGCCTCTTAATTGGCGTGAAGATTACCGCCTTCAAATCTAATGATAATTTTAAATACAGCCGTCCTAAGTCGTAATTACGAAGAAATTTCTTCTAATTCTCCATTGTTCGGCGAATTAAATGAATTGTTAAATAAAACGACCTTAATGTCTTTTCGTACGGATGACTTGGTGTTTTCATTCATTTATTCATTCTTTTTTTGTGACTAACTGCGAGTTTGTCAAAAGACAATGGGTAATGGTGGGCCCACCCCTCTATAGTAACATGTGATATACCGTTAGATAGGGCTTTTTAAGCGGAACATGAGTTACTAATATTATTGCACTTGCTTGACCGGACGGCGAACTGTAGGAACTTGCGCTCACATCATATTTTTGATTTGGTACCTAGGAGTTGGGAGATATCAACCATTCGTGGCCCCCGCGGGATTTTTAAATGATGTTATTGTTATAGATGTACAGGTGAATAATTAATCTTGTTTTAAGGTGAAATACATGTATTATAACTATTCTACCTTATAAATATCCATATATTAGACTGAGACGACTTTAAGACGTCATATCTCCGAAAGTACTAACATTTGATCTTAGGTTTATTAGTAACTCATATTCCGCTTAAAAAGCCCTATCTAACGGTATATCACATGTTACTATTGAGGGGTGGGCCCAGACTCCATACATTTGTTTCCCATTATCCTTTGTCAAATTTATTAAATGAATTTAATAACTTGAATTTTTAGTCTACTTTTGGAATCGAGTAATTATGGTACTCTTGGTCTAATTTATTATACTAAGGTTGTTCTAAAAGGCTTCGATAAGCATTCTTGAGCGTCCTTTGCCGTTCAAGCTAAGGATAATTTCAAGATCCATAGGAACAGATATTTAATTTCAATCAAGAACACTATTAATATTCGTTAATTCAGAATAGAATTGACAGAATGAATAAAACAAAATGGCGGTAT
The DNA here is from genome assembly GCA_936446665.2 of Synanthedon andrenaeformis. Lineage (NCBI taxonomy): Eukaryota > Metazoa > Arthropoda > Insecta > Lepidoptera > Sesiidae > Synanthedon > Synanthedon andrenaeformis. Next base: position 291,457 of record OW387786.2, on the reverse strand, counting down.
ACTTCTGATCTAGTTGGTCACGGCTTAAAACTGTCCATCACTTATTATTTATACTATTTCTTGTCCTTTTAAATATTGCCGGCACGCGGACAGAAAAGAATTGATGCATCCTTTTTTATAATAGTGAAGCCATTTGCGAAATAATTAGAGAAATGAAATTTCACGTTTATTCGCCAGTGTTTATTAAATAATTAAGAATTAACATCAAACAATAGGTATATTATCCTTCTCTTTGTCCCGGTCGTTGCGAGTTTTTTTTTGCGCAAATGACTACACAACATTAATTCTACTTAACACTTAATACTTTATTTAAACTGCACTAATGGAATTTTGTCGTGCAATGAACTTATATTTATAGTCCCTAATGAATTTCACTTTACTCAAAAATAGCAAACAAAATATATGTATTTTTTAACTGCATTCTGAATTCTCAACGACTACTATAACTATTTATAACTATTTTTTTTTTTTTTTTTTAAGTAGAGATGGGTTTGCTCTTGGCCAACATCCAGGTGTGTAGCGAAGATGAGGCCTATGATGGAGCGAGCTCACCCAGAAGGTGCCTATTCACTCGAACTTTGAATAGATTCAGGTTATATGTGCTCGGAAATACAGACGCCGGCAGGGAGTTCCAAACCTTGGCAGTGCGCATTATAAAGGATGTTTTAAAGCGCTTGGTCCGAGATAGAGGGATATCGACAAGATGAGGATGGTAACCAGCCGTATGTCTGTATGTCCGATGGAAGACAGGGGAAGGCGGTATGAGTTCATGCAGCTCCTGAGCACACTCTCCGAAGTACATCTTATAAAAGACACATAGACTGGCAATTTTGCGTCTATGTGCCAGGCTCTGCATCTTAGTTTTTAAAAACGTACTGTCGCCAATGAGTCTCCTAGCTCTGCGTTCCACCGAGTCGAGTGCAGCAAGTTGGTATTTGGCTGAACCATCCCAAAGGTGGGAGCAATACTCCATGCAAGATCGAACTTGCGCCTTATATAAAGAAAGGAGCTGTCCAGGCGTAAAGTATCGCTTCACCCTATTTAAGATGCCCAGCTTTTTGGCTGCTGTTTGGGCTTTGGACTCGATAGAGGTGCCGAAGTTGAGGTTTGAGCTCAACCTCATGCCAAGAAGTTCAAGATCATTGGCCACAGGTACGGATGCACCTCGGAAGGTTGGAGCCAGGTCAAAGGGGCTCCTTTTTGCAGAGAACAAACACGCTTGCGTTTTGGTGGCGTTAAAACTAACCAGGTTCCTGTCACCCCATTGGGATACAAGACTCAGGGTAGAGTCAATTCGCTCAACCATTGCTCCTCTCTCAGAATTAATTTCATCGCGAGTGGCCCCTGCGCTGGACAAATATCTCTCCATGACCGTGCTATCATCGGCGTACGCAACTACTCCTGGTAGGAGCAGGTCATTTATGTGAAGCAGGAAAAGAGTCGCGGAGAGAACAGATCCCTGAGGAACACCGGCATCGATAGCCATGAGATTCGAGGAGCAGCCATCAATGACTACTCGAATCGACCTTTCACTCAGAAAATCAGAAATCCAGCTACAGAGGCCAGAAGGGATGCCGTATTTTGGAAGCTTGCTTAGCAAACTTGCATGCCAAACCCTGTCAAAAGCCTTCGAAATATCAAGTGACACAGCGAGAGCCTCGCCATGTTTCTCGATGGCTTCACCCCAGTAGTGCGTGAGATACACAAGAAGATCTCCAGTTGAACGTCCTGGACGAAAACCATATTGACGATCACTGAGCAGGTCATTAAACTAGCTGGCGCTCTGCAACTTCAGATTAGCAATAAACATTTACCTATTCACTTTTTGCTCACTCACCGAAACTCACGTATACTGTTATTTCATGTCGGTGTTTTGTAAGGGGGGTGGTTACTGCCGCCAGACGGGCTGCCCAAATGACTGTGAAACGAATTATCTCTACAAACTACGGAAACCGTTTGGGTCTACGCTGAATTTATTCCTTGAATGGGTTAATTTAAAACATAGCCTATTTCTTTCCCAAGCTTTACAGCTTTGTATGCTATTTTTTTTTCTAACTCTGCAGATAACGTCTGTCTGTTACTAGACTATATATTATACCTAACACTATTTTTGTTAAGGAAGAAAGTCAGATCTGTGATAAATCAGGTTTAGACTCAACGATAGAACTTTTCGTTTCCACGCTTATTTCCTGTGCCTTGCGTCCGGTGTAGGTGCTCGTATAGTAATAAGAAACGGAAAGATATTGTTTGTCCACCTGGTCGAGAGTATTTTTCATTTGGAACTCGCAAACTTTTTGTTTGTGGGAACAATTAAAATATGTGCACACTAGTTTATAACCTTATTCTTTCTTTCGTACGGCCATTGTTTTCAGAAATATTATGTTATTTTTTCATTCACATCTGCTATTGTATTGTACTCGCTACACAATAAGGAATTACGTGTGGCTTGTACCAATTATATTTTTATTAAACTTTAAAAGTATGCTTTTGTAAATGAACTTTAATTAATTAACTTACTAGCGTTATTATATTAGGGGTTAAAGTATGAAATTGCCGATTTGTACTGAAAAATAAAAATTCGTTTTTTTTTAATTTAACATATTTATTTAATCAAAATAATTACCATTATTATCTATACATTGCTGCCATCTAATAGGAAGCTCATTTATGCCTTTGCGATAGAACTCTGGTGATCTAGATTCGACAAACTGTGTGAAAGCATTTTGCACTGCCTCCTGAGAAGAAAACTTTTTATCACGCAGAAAATTGTCCAAATCACGAAAAAAATGGTAGTCCGTTGGAGCAAGGTCTGGCGAATACGGAGGGTGACGAATGGTTTCTAATTGCAGTTCCTGTAGAGTTAAAACGGTTTCTCGTGCTGTATGAGGTCTCGCGTTATCATGGAGCAATAATGGTGAAGATCGATTCATAAGTCGGGGCTGTTTCACTGCTAGTTTCGCTATCATTGTTCGGAGTTCGGCGCAGTAGACATCTGCCGTTATTGCTTGACCAGATCGGAGAAAGTTATAGTGAATAACACCACGCTGAGACCACCAAACAGTTACCATTACCTTTTTATTGGTAAGCTTTGCTTTAGGACACTGTTGCGGCGTTTGACCTGGGGTCAGCCATTGCATTTTCCGCTTACGATTATCGTAAAGAATCAATTTTTCATCACATGTCACAATTCGATCCAATATTCCTTCATTTCTGTGTCGATTCAACAAGGCAACGCAAGTTTCAACACGCGTTTCTTTCTGCAGATCAGTCAAATCATGAAGAACCCATTTTTCATATTTTTTATTTTATTGATTTGACGCAAATGAGTCAATATTGTTGGTAAGGTAACGTTAAACCATGCCGCTAATTCCTGGGTAGTTTGGCTCGGATCGGCTTCCACCATCTCTTTCAAATCATTGTTATTCACCTGTGTGGGCGGTCTTCCACGTGGTTCGTTCTTCAAATCGAAGTTTCCATCACGAAAGCGTTTAAACCAAAATCGCACAGTGCGTTCATTAGCAGTCCCCTCTCCAAACGCAACATTAATATTGCGAGCTGTTTCTGCCGCGTTAGTTCCGCGTCGGAACTCGTATTCAAAAATCACACGAATTTTCGAAGTATCCATCTTTATTGTCTAAGCTGAATAAAAAAAACAACTGAAAGTTGATAATCGAATGTTGCACATTTTTTAAAAGAAGAACTACATAGGTACCGTATGAAAAAAGTTTCACTCAAAAATCTCAAACCATGAAGGTTCTATGTCAATTCGAAGTACCTATTACAATAAAACGGCAATTTCATACTTTAACCCCTATTATATAAATATTTTAAATTCGTACAAAAAACTGTATTTTCCTTACTCGTCTTGAGTGATAAATTGGCTGCATAACTAAAATGGTCGCAAAGTTCACGCAAGTTTTAAGCTTTGAAAAATTGCTTTTCTCCTCTACCATGTTCAAATTTCCATTCCATTTCCATTAAACAGATTTTTCGTTGGTCTTTGTTTATGGCGATCGCGACTGTAATTTGATCCCAGGTAATAAAAATATTTTTATTATCTTATTCTATGTACATATATCAAATTAAATGATAAAATGAAAGGAAGACGTTGATATTCACTTGATCTAGCTTCAGAACACGCATTCTATTACTACTAATTATTTATTTTTTATAAAAAATTCTGATCAAAAACCACACGGCCTAACACGGAATGTCCTGTATAGAACTGTTCATCGCCAGGGACATTCAATCACACAATATACTTGTTGGCAGAAAATACTAGCAGGATAAAGTGTTAGGGATAGGATAAGAATAGAGAAGCGCTCTCTGGAATTCTGGAATAGCATCCACACACTACGAAACCCAACAACAGCACACGTGCTAATATTGCTCTAATTGATTTGTAGATAAAAGAACTATTATTTTAAATGTTTTGATCGTAGTCGTTATCGGGTATAACTAAACACAATCTCTTCTGTTTGCAGGTAATCTAACTTCTAGCAGTCGCCAACAAAACTTTTGTTTGACGTCCACAAAGAAACTCGCCGAGGCAGTAAGTAATAAACGCGACTCTACGCCCATCGCCGTAAAGCCTAAATTGACGGTCAATTTGAAGTTTCCCGGGCAATTTGCGGCTTATGACGTTGAAATAGGAGTTCGTAAAGTACAATAAATAGCCAGAGAGATTGTTTGTTCGTGTAATACTCGCCATTTTTATTAATACCGCCTTTCAGGAGGCTGTATGCGATCAGGATTTATATTGGCTTCGTGTTTCAACCGAACTTTCTAGATAAAACATATTTATTTCTTCTTACCTTCCGAAAAGTTTCGTATAGAATTTATTTATTTATTTAAAAAGAGTAATAAAAAAAGGTAACCAGAAAGGTAAAAGGAAAAAGGTATAGGAGGAATATAACTGGCACTAATAATGGAACTGTCGACTCATTCAAGTTATTGTTGCTTTATTGTGGGTAAATAAACAGATCGATTACGATTGGATATTTTTAGAGGAATTAGAAAAAAGTCTATAGTCTTTAAAGAATGTGAATGTCAAGTAAACAATTAATTAGGAAGTAACTGCTTTTATTCAGCTCAATTTAACTTTTATCTATAGAAAATACCAGTTTTGTATTGAGATGCGTACGCGTTCGTTCAGCGTTCACTCACTGCAATATTTCGCGTCTAATAACTATTAGGAATTAGGATTATTAGGTACACGTAATTCGTTTAACAATTCTGGACAATCAGCAATAGGTAGAAGCATATATTGCGACGATTGGCTAAATAATGAATGTGGTTGACTGTAAAAAGCTTCTTTTACTAACTTTTGCTCGTTAAGTTCAAGTTGACGAACGTCCTTCCCAGGATTTTCCAGAAATAGCACTAACCCATCTAGTATTATATAATGATGGATGAAAAGTTCTAAATATATACAGGTTACTATCTAGTTCAGTGTGAACTATGTTAATTCGAAGTCATGTTTGTGTGACAAACATCTAAAACGCCTTTACAAACTTTTGCATTTATATTATTAGCGAGATAACATTTGAAATACGGCCATAGCTTATTCACGTTTCTTTCAATGCTAAGTAAATTACTTTTTCTATTTAGAGTTTTCCTTCAGAGCCACCCAGAGGAAATCTTTTGAAAAGACCACTGGGAAACTGGCGTTTTCTTATTGGGATTCCGTGATAATTTCATTGGCAGATGCCTTTTTTATTGAAAAGGAAGCTAGGGATAATCTTTTCTCGTTCGTGTACATATGAATCCGCCAACACAGAGCTGAATAAAAATAATCTCCATTATATTTGTATGAATAATTGAATAGATTTTAAGGATGTCGCAATCATTTATTCACTACGAGATAGTAATGTTGATATGAAAGTAACTCGATACACAGTGATACTCATCTGCTTATGTGATGGAAGTCACACGGGATAGCCATGTGGGATAGTCACACTTACTTATATTAACTCTATAGCTTAATTGAATAACATAAAAGGAATAAAGAAATTGTTCCATGGAATCCAATATATGTGATGTGTTATTAATTCAAATTTTGATACGACACGCGTGCCGCAGCTTTCACAAGTTCAAATCGCTGTCGGTACAGTAAAACAACAACATTGGACCACTCCAACATTCGTCTACCCCAACGCCCACACCCGTTGTAAGACCGATTTGTTCCGTCCATATTTCAGCTGATTAATATCTTTAGATTTTGGTACTTCGATGGATCTCTGGTCATTTAACTGGGCCTGGGCAGACTAAATGATAGACAGACTAAAGACTTACAGAAGATGAAAGTGAAGTAAAAGCAAGTCTCCTTACTTACCCTTTATCGTATAAAAGTTCGGATCTCACTTGTATTCATATACTTATCCTTTGCTGATGTTTATGTTTCTTGGCGTTAGTAGCCAAGCCACCATCATAAAGTGGATCTGCCTCCTTTATCGTTTAAAAATGTATGCAGATTTAAACTTTAATGAGGATAATGATTATTTGTTTTAACAAAATATTATTACTTACAAAATAACCGATTTTAACTAAAATAATAAATACATTTCGTTGTAACAGTATTGAGTGCGCACGTGTCAACCGAATGCTGAATCAGCGCCATAAATCTCCGTCTCGCTTCCTATTCGCCGCTAGAATTATCCTTCCCAACGACTCGACAATTCGACGCTCTCCACTTAAAGTGCTGATCGAAAAATCATGTACCGCCACCCGGTCCTCTTTGCGAGACTACAAGAAATCGACAGTTAATGCCTTACTTACTACGCGATATCTGCGTTAGCTTTGCTGCAGAAAATAAACATGATATTATGTTCAACTAAATTCACATATTTTTATAATATATGTATGTTGATACCTTAAGTAAGTTGTTTACTTCCCCCTTTGGGAAAGGCTACACCTAGTGTGGAATGTGGGATAGCAAATTCTACAATGGTAAATGTTTCTTGAATTGAAGTAAAAATCTTTCATTTTTTCTTCCTGTAAGATTTAAAATTTTGATTTAACTCTCTCGCACTGTAACTATTTGAGAAGTAAAAAGTTTTATATAAAATATTAAATAGTTCTATTCTTTTATTTATTAGAACGCGTTATAAAGTCGCCATAATTAATAAATAATTAGTTAATACATCATTATAAGCATGCTTAGAAACTAACGGCGAAATAAAGGTCTAACCTTCGCGAAACTAATCGTTAATGTAAACTTCGATTATAGTTAATTAAATTAAGTTTTTATTTTATTTTATTCATTTAACATTCGATTTGTCGAATGATTTGAAATTTGTACGAGTAAATACATCTAACTGTATTAATAATAAAGAAATGTATTTGAAAAATTGAAAATGTCACTTCTTTCCTTCTTAAACGTAATATTATATATCCTATATAGATTGGGTTATGTTTTGATCGATATAATTTCAGCTACTTTCCACAGCTTGGTCGTGTGTAGCAATTGTTTAAGTCTGATAGTCTATTCCGGCACAGAATTGTTGATTTACTTATTCTATGGCATTTTTTGTAGTTTTATATTCTGTGTCAAATAAAATATATCTCGAAGCAACTTAAATGGAGAACTGGCTTTTTATTATAATTTATGAATTTCACTTTTAATTCAACATTTTTGAAGGGCAAAGCAGCCTCAAATGAAGCAGCAGATTTATATTCAATATTTAACAGGAATAATGCACTATGCAATGATTTTATCTAATTGTAAGTGAAGTGTATCCAAGTGTGTGGCGCTGCCTTTGAAGTGATAAGTTAGAAAAGTATAGTGAAGTTAATAATAAATGTAGTCGCGGCAAGTGTTCATTCCGCATGCTTACACTCGACAGATGAAGTTCGCTGTGGACTGTGGATGAGCCGGTGGAGAGCTAATTCAGTCGGGGGTGGGGTTGTTCGCTACTGTTACTCTTTGATCTGCCGCGCTAACGGATCGGTTGACTGAAGTGCAAATATGGAGGATATTTCAAACATTTTCAATGAATGGTACACGTTATAGCATTCATATTCAAATTGCGTTTGTTAATTTTGTTTTGCTGCAGCTCTTTGCATTTTACTTTATTGTGATCATATACGTTTTATACTCCCTAGTTGTTGAATTGGTTGAATCTGGCAAAATGGCAATATAGCTTATAGGTAACTAACTATATAGCAAACTTTGATGACGTTTTATGTATTGTTATCAGTAGAGGGATTTGACATAAATAGCATTCAACTTAAGTACATTTTTATGTACTTTTATGTAGGACTAAGTCGAATTATTCATCCTCGAATGTGTGCAACTTATATATTTCTTCAGATTTGGTCCAAAGTTGGCGCTCAATTTATTACACAAGTAGGTATTGCTTATCGAAGCGTAAAGTATAAATATTTTATGCCATATTCATATTTTTACTGTTATAGCGTGTAAGTGCCCTTAAGCCGTAACAGCTACCGATTTAACGGTCTAATGATAATAGCAACAAAGGAAATTAACGACGGCCTTGATCCATCCATCCAATATCCATTACGTCAAACTTGTATAGATTTATTCGTGGAATATGTTGTACCTTATAACGTACCTCGTAGCTCGCTAGCCATTTATGCTTGCTAATAGGAGAATTTACATTTTTATTACATTCTCGAGTGTAATTAAAATAATCACTCGAGAAATTTGTTAAAACGTTTGTTTGTTATAACGCTACAGCCACCAGCTGTGTTTTTTAATTAGACGACTACGTTACAAATGTTATATAGTATTCGTTGTAATTTGTCTCATGTAATATTTTTATTTTATGTATAATGTTATAATGATTACATCTACAAGTTTACAATCGATATATTTGTTTGCCTAAATGTGATTGGTGCAATTCAGCTTTATCGAAAATTTGATTACTTTCCATAAATCAGTCTTAGTCGGGTTATCTCTATTATATAAAAATTTCGTGTCATATGTTTGTCCCCGATGAACTCTTAAACTACTGAGCCGATTTTGATAAAACTTCGTAACTATGTGCAATTTGGTTTAACTTAAAAGATAGGATAGTTTTTAATTTGAACCCGGGCGATGCCGGGAGCGAGCCACTAGTATTCATATATAACTTCATAGGTTTGTTGATTGATTGCCAAGGACAGTTTGGCTGGCAACCGACTCCAAAATTAACTGATAAATTGATACAATTTGTTTCGTTGATTGTCCTTTGATGCTCTTTGCTTTGAAGTAATTAAAATATTATTTTCGGGAATTTTTTTTTTGTAAAATCGACGGAAATGCGGAAATTTAAATGGTAATTTTTATATGAAATAAGCAGTGCAACGACCGTCGCGTCAGCTTGTTGTATTATAGAACTACTCTGTTACAGGACATATTACAGAGCAATGAACTAATTACGGTCTTTTTTTAAAAGGAGTGTCAAAGAACGTATTGCATTTTCGCCGGCGAATGCTCTTTTGCAGGCAGTCGGTGTTTTCCGAGTGCGCTCTCTCCCTCTGAATATTCATATTGGCGATGTGGAGCCAAATTGCCTCCACTTCTCACTTCCCTAACTTGTCCGGTGTACTTTAAAAATTGCTACTACGGAACGTGTGCCAATTTAGCGCTTTGTCCCTTTATTAACACCGGCACAACTGCTACATTGTAGGTACTGATTTTTCACGATAAAGAACGGCAGACAAGCTGATGTGTGTTCATAGAAATGACGCACGGTATTGGCAGTGCCTGTCAGACATGAAAACGAATTACTCTTATATCTTAACTTAAATTACTCTTATATTGTTATTATATCTTTGTCTTGTATTATTACCCTTACCTTTTCCCATATTTTAGCCACAAAATGTAACATTTTTTTTTTGTAACAATGTAACATAAATATAACAGTTCCTTTCCTTAAAAATTGATAAAGAGCTTGTGAATTTATAAAGTCAGATATTAATTATAGCTACAATATTATCTCATTGTAACACTAGCGAAGTTAAGTATGTTATATTTTAATCCAGGACATGTACACTGCATTATGAACCCATCTGATTAGCAAGGTACGCATTTGTAATTTTGTTTTTGGTATAGGTTAGGATACAAACAAAAGTATTTTATTTAAAATAAATATAAAAACTATTAGAGTGTTTTATTTAAAATAAATATAATAATTATTGCGCTTGTTAACATGGGAACGCACTCGAAGCCTCCAGCGATACCCTGTTGTGATCCTCGTTCAGTATAGCGGTTTCATGTAAAACAAAACGACTGATATACGTACCTACATATATATACATATTTTTGATAGCAGGATTTTTCTCTTTTTCATTCGTAATTATAAAAAAAAAGAGTAGACCATCACCCTCATACAGAAGACCTAAAGTTTTTATTGCAATTTTGCAAAGGCATTTATGATCTCCGTATTAATTCAATCCATGGGCGGCAGTTAGTAAAACTTAAGCATTACGACAAAGAACCTACGAATAGCTGCTGTGTACTAAGAAATAGGGTATAAAACTTTTTAAGGAAGCTTTCGTTGTTTTTGAAAAGGGAAAAACCTGTTTATCATCTTTCAATTACTAGTAGTCTAAAAAATTCTCATGGCTTTTAACGTTATTATTAGTTGGTTTTTCTTTAATTGTAAATAAATAACTTTCAAGGAATGGCTTTCACGTTACAGGCGTTGTCACTGTCAATAATTATATTTTGTTAAGACCTAATTGTCAAATAAATTCTTTTATTCCTTCATTTTATTACAAACAGAGTTCCACACACACAGATCTAGTTCCCCGGCGTAACAAAGAAATATAAGGTTTGTGGTGATCGCACTGTAACTTGCGCTTTAAGCGACTGTAACACTAAAGTTTAGTAAGTAATAAAAGTGGAAAATGAAGTTAAGATACGGCGAAAGTAAAGCTTCAGTCTGGAATAATATCAAGAGGTAGAAAAAGTTGGTGCACTATTATAGATTTGTTCTTTAATGGAGTGGCTCGTGGCTTTAAGAGAGCTCCAAATGTTTTAATTTAATGTTTTGTGTCTAGCTCTAAGTAGCGATTACTATAGTTGCATAAAGATAGACTCTATTTAATAGGGAATTGGGAGTATTTTACTGCGCGTAGTTTTTTTTAAATGAAGATTAGCATAGGCGACCTTGTTACTGGGGTCGTCTTTTATGAACTCTTAGCTTTGTTGTGAAGATTCTACTTACATTTATATTTTAACATTAGTAACACAAAATTATTTTATCCATGAAGCTTACTCACACATAACGCACTTGTGTTATGTATGAGTAAACTTCTTGTGACGAAACTATCTTAGTTTCCACTTTCGCTTTTCCTGGCTTGATAAGGAATATTTGCTGGTTGTGATAGAGCCATTACAAGAACTACTAAATCCACATCTTCCCCAACAACAGCAATTTACACAACTTAACTCTCTGTTAACCTACTTTGTTAACTGTTGTTAAATGAATATATGCAAATTTGTAGGAACTTTTATCAGAAGTAATCATAATGCTATTCGTAGAGACATTCGCGATATGAGCAAAATCCTGAAAAAAAGGTACCTTCAACCCCTGCTACACCCTCAGCACACCCCCCACCATTGAGGACTTTTAGTATGTTCATCAGGATACCGCAACATATAACTGTACCAATTTTCAAAACTACACGAATTATTTCCCCTGATTGCCCTGATATTCGGCTTAATTTAACTGTACCAATACATTTTAGTGAAAATCAGTAGTAGATGGTTCTTATCACCTCCTTGTAGAGGAGCATTAATTTGTACTTGTAGCCGTTGGCTACGGCGTAGGCGAGTGCTACGCGCGTAGCACTAGTTATAGTGACGTGCGTGCAGGTGACGTATGAACTATTAACAACGTGGACAATTTCTGTATAGCTTCGAAGCAAGCACATTCATGTTCTATTGAATAGCTTTAGTAACGTGACGTTTAATTTACATCTATTCAACACTTCAATCATTAGTTTCGGTTGGATTGCGGACTATAATTTATTATTTCGTTGTATTATAATTACGTGTACCTATATTATATTGACAAGGTTGTAATGTTCGTTGTTTTGTCATTTGTATGTTAATAACGGAAAGGATTGAGTCGATTCGATGTCGTCAAACATTCTATCAATTAATTAATTAATTCCTAGGAAATTCATTTCAATATTATCTATACTAATTTTGTATGTATGTGGAAGGTAATCTACGAAACTACTTATCCGTTTAAAATATACTTTCATCATTAGTTAGAATAGTATTTCAGAATGGACATAGGCAAAATATTCTAATAGGGCACTAAAAATAAAGATCCAACGCTTTTTCAGCGTAGACGAAGTCGCGGGCATCAGCTAGTATATTAGTGGCAGGGCACACTGCGCTTCGCAATCATAAATTGGGCATCCCGTCTGGCGGCTGCAACAGCCTTTGGCCATTGTATTGTTTCTAATTTTGATAGTGGAATTCAATCGAAAAGAATTAAAATTGTAACTCGTATTAAATGAAACAAGCAGAGAAACGTTGAAATTGTTTTCGCTGAAAAATCTGAATCGCGCGAATTTCCCAGAAATTGTGAATGGATTTAACGAACTAATTAGATTTGGGAACATTCGGTGCCGCGAAATATACTGAACACTGAACAAAATTCTCCCTTATGCCTTCATGTGTCATACATACCTAACACGGTGTATTCTCTTCGTTTTATTTTTCACAGTTCCGAAAGAAAATAGCCCTCACATGTAACAGCGGAGAGTACCTACTATTTTAAATTCTTTTTGGAAACATCAAACATTGAATTCTGTACACATTTAAATGAATATCTATTGATTGTAGTCTGTGCCTTTACCGTTACTAAACCATAAACCAACGGATAAAGGCCTGTTTTTTGTGTATGGAGAATTGGGCTGTGGTTTACCACGCTAACACACTGCCAATGCCAATAGACTTCACATAGCTTCGGTGATTACTAGTATTCTATACAAATGGGAGATAAAAGAGAAAATTATTTTTCTAAAATAATTAAACATTAAAATCAATTTCTAAAATAAATTAACAACTTGGGTTAGGTAGGTTTCACTATATTGACTAGCAAATCTTTAAGCCATCAGGCTAAAGGAATTTAAGAACCCATTCTTTAACGAAAGTGTTAATCTGGTTCTTGTTTAATATATATCTGCTTTTTACATATTAAAAGCATTCTACAAATCTACTTACAAATACCTATATTACTAACTAGAAAATAATAGCTTAGGCATTTTCCTAAAGAGAAACTCCTAAAGAGAGAACCTTTTAAAAATTAATGAATCTGTTCATATAATTAATGAAATTATTTTATATTTGTACTTACATATCATACAGATCTTATATAAAGAAAGAAAGGGTAGGAATTTTTGTTTTCACAATTAGTTAAGACTGGAAAAAACGAAGTCACGAAAGGCACGTTCGAGCAATCCGATATATTTGCGGTGATAAAGAAACCTATTCCCTTCCCTTCGAAGAAATTAAAGGAATCTTCTTTGAGTTGATTCAATCTCAAGATTGCGAAACTCGGAACCGATCTCGACACAAAAGGAGGTCTGTTTGACATCCGAGGCATTTTTTTTTCTTGACGAGATAATTCAGGTTTATTTTTGTGTTCGTCGAGAAACGGAAGCGGATTGCGATTGACGACGTGCTGTGAATCAACAAGTGATTTTCTGCTTTAGAATTTCTGAGATCCTCACACAATATAAATATGTAAAGATGCTTCTATTTATACGCTAAATCTTTTTAAATTAAATTGGCAATAGATGGCGTTATAAAAGTTATTTACTTACTGCTGAATTTCGAAAAAACATATAAGTGTGTTTAACAAGAAGCAATAAAATATTATTTTGACAATTTATTTAGAAAATTTAAAAAAACAATCCACATCGTTTTTTCAACCTAATCATATTATTTATCGGTTATGCCGTCAGAAATTATTTTTAGGTTTCGAATTTTCATTTAATTTAATCTTGATCAACTGACAAGTACGGCTGGTATGCTAGCTAGGTACTGCTTTCGACTGTACGATGCAAACGGTCCCCCCTAAGACGCACTCGACAAGTGGAAATACAAATTTAAACGATACACGAACATAATAAATAAAGGCACAAAACCACATCCATTTGTAACTCGCTCGACCGTAGAGAGACAAGGTCAAAATGTCCAATTGAACGCATTAAAACGTTGAGATGTGTAAAAATGTACGCGCAGGGAACAATTTGGCCGATACGTCGCCAAACATGCCCCGCGAGCGCTATATCACCGGCATATGGCTACGAACCGGCTTAATTTACTTTATAAATGTCCCTCGGGACCTTCGGTCGAGTTCTCGTGTAATTTTCGATCGTAACACGAAGGTTTTAAGGTCGTCAATACGTTCAGCTACATCAATATGAAATCTTATAGGTGACAACAATATTAGTTTGTAATTTGTAACAGTGCTTTTTGTCTCAGTGTTATTCAAGAGTGCCATCGCCCAGTACAATTCGGAAGCTAATATGATAATTAAAGTTTTTGTGGTGCTCGAAAATTGTTTTCTGTCGTTATAAATTGTGGACTTTTTTATACTTTCATAAATTAATTAAATTTTTAGAAAAGCACAACACTTGGCTCTCCATGTGTGGTATTCATTTCAGCAAAGAATTTTAAATAGGTTCAGAACGTTAGAAATTTAAATTATGTTCAAATATTTTAACAGAGGCGAAAGCAAACTAAGGACATTTTCAATAAAATACTCTATTTATGAAGTCGTCTTTCCATTTTCCGTTATGTAAGCGCCGGCGCTAATGAACATTTAGTTAGCTACATACATATATAATCGTTCTGATTTTCATTGCTATAGCCTCTTGTCAAGTTTCATTTATTTACTAGAGAATGCTCCGATAAATTATAACTTTTAACATTATTCACATAACAAATTTTGTATGACCATTTCGTGTGTTAATATGTGCATTTCTGCTCATTATAGAATCCTAGAGTAGATCGATGTAGGTTAATTTTTCTTACAAAGAAAATAAACGAGTTCAGTTTGAGATAGGATTTCACCTTGTCTCTTGAAGTTGAACGTGTTAACAAAATAAGTTTGCTTAGTAAAGTGTAGGGGCGCAGTTGTCGGTGTCTGGTGGGCCTGATGGATTGCCGATTGACGGATGGTTGCAAAACATACCGTCAAAATCGTGTATATACATATATTAGGCTATAAAAATTTTACAAGGCCACCCTTTTCCAACCTTCTTTTCGTTGTGGAAAAAAAACACTCCTCTATCAATTCAACCTGCTTTTTGTAGAAAACAACCAACGAATATAGAATTATTTATTTATAGTGTCAGGCGTATCTTCTCATGAATTCATGAAATCGCAGTATTAATAGGTTTAATTAGTTTAATGGAGTTTAGTCGCCATATAATTGAGTTTTCATCTCAGGATTGTATGTTATGTATGACCTATTCCAGAAAGTTTAACTCAAAGTTCAACTAGCCTTGTAAATTTAACTAATCAACAACTTCAAAATCCAAATATAAACAATTTTTCCCTTTTAAAATTACAATAAATCACATATACATATGTAATGTTTTAGGTACCTACGAGTATTTTTTATGTTATGTCAATGCTGTTATTTCACCTAAACAGAACAGCACTCATTTATTTCACGGTGGTCTTCTATAAGGGGGTGGTTAATGCCGCCAGACGGGCTGCCCAAATTACTAAACTAAGTTTATTAATGAACAATGATTGCAGATGCATAACTACTCTTATTTATTAGCATGTTAACATGTAAAATTAATGTCACGCCCGGTCATCGTTAACTTATCGTTTGTGAAACTATTATGACGGTTATTGGTAGTAGCGGGGTGGCAGTGGTCATCCGGTGTAAGGGGGTGAAGCGTGGCGCCGCCGCCGTACTGGGTCACCAGGCCGGTCGTTTCTTCAAGACGAGCAATGACTCATTGTACAAATCACTACTTAAGGCCAGTCGCTGCCACACTCTCGTTATAATCTTCTAGAACTGCGACAGAGTGACTTCGTCCGTTGTGATGTGTCGTCAAATACACTGTATATTTTCGGGCTAATATTACTAACATGTTAAAGATATATCCTTTTTATTTCCTGTAGTAGAAAGTTAGCATTTTTTACGTTTAGCACAGTTGCAGTCATTAAACGTGTGAGCATTGATACCGTTAATAAATCTTATGATATACAATACCCAAGTAATTATAAGTAATAAGTACTCTCGATATTTGTAACAACTGGAAATTGTTGGTCAAAGATGGAGGAAATATTTACCCAAAAATGACCAGATTGTAATACATTAAACAATTTTTTGTTAAATAATACGCTACGAGAGGATTATATGTTTTTTTTTTGTAATTATTGTAATCGCCAGACACGTGTCAATTGTATAGCCCCAAATGAGTACTAGTTAACCGTGTGATCCTTAAATCAAAGGGCTTACAGATCTGACCAATCGACCAGTGTTGAGTTATAAGTATGTTTCAACAAGTCCACGGAAAAAGACAGTTGTTGCGGAAGGGGGCCTTAAAAAGAGGAATGCCAAGTTACGGTACTGGCGGCAAGCCAACTGTTTATTCGTATCATTTAGCTTAATTTCTCAGCTTGGCAGCGAGGCGAATCTGGGATCTCAACACTAGCGGCGAGGCTCACAAGCTTTAATATAAACGATGGGGATACGTTAGCACTGTTCTTAGACAAACTTTTTTTGGTTATTCTCTACAAGTCTACACTTTAACCGAACAAAGCAACCCTTGCGAATTACGACTATAAATATAAACGGAGATGTGTCCTTCAATTTAGATGCTACAACCATTTTATGCAATATAAGTGCTCAAGTACAACAGCTGTTGTACTGTTTACAGTTTGTACTGTAGCACCAGAATCTCCCAGCAAAAAGCTAGTAAAATATAATAGAGTTTTTAATAAAGCCGTATGAAAGGGCACCGGAGGTCCTCAATCCAGTTGCGTCGAGTACCCTCCACTCTCTCTCGAGTCCCCACAGTTACCCGCCGTATACCAAACGTTTTCTGCTCGAAACGTTTTCACTTGTAACCTCAGCCAGATTTTTATCTCGTATACAGATACGTTTATGAGCCATTTTAAAATGAAGCGCTTCTTCTGATCTAAAATTAATTAACAAGCTCCACGCGTGGGAATAAACCCTGATGAAAATTCAACTTCTCACCTAACAAAATATGCAAATCGAGATATTTAATACGATAAAAGTGTTTAGAAAAAAAAAAGTGTATTTTCTCACCTGTAGTGATGATAACATTATAGGTTACCTGCTTGGCTGTCTGTTTGTTTGTCCGGGATAATCTCCTAATCGGCTTAACGTATATTATTTTGATGGTACTTAAATTAATCAGAATGTTAAGTAAAAAATATATAAAGTGTACCCCAACGAAGATGCAGGTAATCGCATAAACCAAAAAATAGGTTGACATGGCCTCTTTTTTCCTTGGACAGAATTTTAAAAAAATACTGTGATTTCATCATGAGGTGATCATGAGGTGGTTCCCTTAAGCCATCTCTGCTTAATGAAAAGTTATTTTAAGTGAGTATGATAAGGACGATAAGAGGCTTGAGCAGTTTTCCATCTAATCTGCATGGACCTTTAGTGACCTTTTCGTTTATAAATAACTTTACGTCTTATGTTGAAGAACGAGTGTTAATTACAAAGTGTTAATTACAGAGTGTTAAGTACCAAGTTTGGCATCTGATTAAGAAGAGTGTACGGAGTAGGTTAATGCGTTGGACCAGGAATGTGATCATTATGTAATCAGCGAGTATTAATGAAAGGAGCTTTGAAAACTTGATGAAACTGTAACATTAAATCAGTTTTATAACTCCATACAAGTGCATACGGCGGTGTAGCGCACTTCGTAATATTCGTAAACGAAGTAAAAGTTTACAACGATGTCATAAAACTGTTGGCCGTGAATAATTTGCCCCCAGTCTCAATCAAATTATGTACCACTACTCTTTGTAGCATAACTGCTATTTTAATCCACAATATTACAAGCATATTTCGGAAATATTAAAATTAATATTTATGTCCCTTTTGTTTTCTTATGATAATTTCTCAGTTAATCTCCCTGACTTAATGCAAGAATTGTAAGTACGTCTTCGCAGAATAAAGGCCTTTCTTTCTCGATTTTAATATGTGTACATTGAGGCGATGCTTATCCGTCAGATAATCCCAACATAAACGAGAGCTTCCAGATGTATTCGAGCTCAGTTAAGAGTGAAACTCGTTCTAAATTCTGAAACAAGGTTCCTTCGACGTCTGTTTCATTAAACATCTTGTGTTTATTAATGTAACCGCGTTGTCATGGTGCGTGACACGGCGCGAATTACACGACTCTCTCCCGCGTCCTGAGGGACGCATTAACACCGCCTCGCTCTGTCGACACCCTTAGGCTTCGGCACATATACGACGAGGCGGAGCGACGGCATTGCGACGCCTACAGGTACTAATAACACAACATAAGTTCAGCACACTAAAACTACCATCTACCCGCGTGCACGCCGGATATGTGCCGAACCCTTGAATGCATCCCTGGGGAGATCTCTGACTTTCATTTGTTTAGTACGACCTATATCCAAACAAATTTACCGCTTATTAACCACAGACTGAGCTACTGTCTATAGCGAGAAAATTGCTTCTTTATGGTTGTTTATGGAAATGATCGATAGGCTGACAGCAGCCCCGGATCTAGGGGGGGGCAAGCCGGGGCCCATGCCCCGGGCGGCAAGTTCGGAGGGCGGCCAAATTCACATTTTACAGATGAATGGACAACTCATCATTTACTCAACTTTGACCACGGAATAAATAATAGTATAAGTACAGAAATTGCATGGCCATATCAACTCGACCAATAGCCAGAGCGCGGAGTGAGACGTGCTGCATGAACATTTTATTATTCGCGAGGCGCGTAAGCATAGTTCAAAATACGCGCCCGCTCGCCTGCAGGAATCGCAGATCACGGCAGCTCGCGTCTGGTTACCGTGCGTGCGAAAGGGATGAAGTTATATTCGAAAGCTATTTTTATTATAAACCCTATCCTGTGCTGTGTATAAATATATATCCTACACGCTCATGTCTATTTATCTGTAAATAAGTCAGCCGTCAGCCTGCTGCCACCTTTTTAACTTAAAAAAAAATAGGCTTAACACAGAAAGAAAAGCGATGAATGCCATATATCGATGATGAATGCATTATTTCCGGAAGTCCTATGTAGGCTATGTCCAAATGTCAATCAATTAGTGGACATCTGATAGCTGAAATTTTATGGATTATAAAGGTAAAAATAAATATAATTGGGCGGGGGCGGCATTTTTCATTTTTTGCCCCGGCTAAAAAAAATTGAAGATCCGGGGCTGGCTGACAGTCCACTTGATGGTAGGTGGTGGCTACAGTCGCCTATTAACACAAGAAACGCCATAGGCATACCATGCTATAAGTGCACTGCCGATCTTATTAGATAAAGGAATAGATTATATAAATAAAGGATACGAAAGAAAAATGGGATCAAAATTCACGCTATTCTTATGACTGCGAAACGCAGTATACTCTGCCACTACTAAAGTTTTGTTGAAACTTCTTTTACTTAATTTCCTGTGACAACGTTTGAAGGTCACAAAATTTGTGATTGTATAAGTTGCACGCTCATGGAGACATAAGGTGACTGAATTTATGGAGCAAAGTGTGAGCGTTTTTTCGCGTTCGCTTCGATTGCTACTCGGCTCCCTGGAGTCGTAAAATCGCATCTTTAGGTGAGTTCTTGCTAAGAAACGGCCCCGTCCCAGAAAGGTCTCTCGAGTGGCCTTTACAAAACTCCTCGACTTTGAATTTACTTTCCCGGTCCTAATTATACAGAAATTTCTTTCTACTTTTTAACATCGGCCAAGTAGCCTTTTTTGCTTTATTTTAAATCTCATATTGTACTAGAAGAAATAATGTCTTCCGTGCCATAAGGAAATAGTTATTCTTTATATTGCTACCACCTACAAGTTAGGTTCTCATCGGAAGAAACTGATTCGCAGAACTATATTTGCTTGTATTCCTTTTGAGAGTTTTGGCCTTTCTTTGATTTTATTTTATAGGCCTTTAATTTGTTTGTTTCTTTTTATTTTAAGTGCATAGTAGTGCACATAACATATCTCTGTGAACATATATTCATTGCGATGCGATTGTCTTGATATCATCTAATATTTCTAAGTTCTCATTGCAGTAGAATGTGCAGAGGAAGCTACAGTTGTTAAATTATAATTATTTATTTTCTCTGTTTTCGCTAAAGTGCCCGGATAACATATTTTTCATTTGACCCGTTTTTAGTTAGAACGCCGACAGTTCGTTCATTTACATTCAACAACACTCCACTTAGTTTAGACGACATTTTTTCTATTGTGCTCTCATTAACATTTTGAAATAAAACGGAAAAAGTAACAGAGGAAGTCTAAGGCGTGCCGCAACTGTGCTGTCTTATAACTAAATTAATGCATTTACATCTTCAGAGGTATATTATTTTCATCTTTCTTGGTTTTATTATTATATTTTCCATCCTAGATAGTTGATAAAAAATAATAGTTAACATTGCAACTCTGTGTAAATTATCTGATATAAGTGTTAGCACATTGGGTGAAAATATGTACGTAGAATAAGCCCGTAAAATTATATTTTTCGGCATAAAGTAGCTGTATAAAAGGAATTGATTAAACACAATTAACGAGCAATTTTATGCTTTTTAACGGTTCATAATGCTCGAGTTAATTTGTTTGCCCAGAAAGTCCTGACCCAGCCGATGATACTAATGGCTCAGATACACGACGACACTTGACAGTAGACACTCAGTGTATACATCGACTGTCTGTGTGTGTCGACTGCCACGACACTTAGTTGCAAATGTAGTGTCGGTGTCGCTCGTGTTGCAGCTGTGAAGACAGGACGTGCGCGTAGACAGCCAATATACTTGAACCGGAACACCAATGTCGACACAAAAAATTGCTTACCGCAAAATCGACACTAGTGTCGACATTTGTGTCGAGTGTCAGTGTCGTCGTGTATCCTAAGCACAAGGCGATCCGAGCGAAAGCCTCGTCAGAGTTTATTTCTCCATGCTCACGTTGTCTCTTATTAATTATCGTCTTTTTTATAGATTAATTATTGAATTGTACTTGTATTTGGATGTCTCATCTAACAGGTAGTCCGTTCATCTGGTATTTTTTTATTTTTTTATTTTTTCAAAATAGCAAAACTTTTCTAGATACTGCTTTAATTGATTTTGCAGTTACAAATATTCAGATCCGAAATCCAATTCGGTTCTCCATCTTTTAATTCTTTTCGATTTAATTTTTAAATTAGAAATGACTGATTTGTAACTATTTTAGAGAATCACGTGGCTGAGAAAACAATCTTTAGAGACATGTGAATCCTCCTAATAGAGGGACATAGTACATGTAATAGATAATGCTCTGACACAAAACTAACACAAATTACCTTTGTAACGGTTGGCGTTCGTGTATAGGTGAAGGAACATCGGATTACAAAAACTAACAAGTTTTTGCAGACTCCGCCTCGGTCATTATGTAAATCGAATCAATTGGGGCGAGCGGCGGACATTCGTGGCAAGGAAAAATTCTTTTCTACTGCAATTCTCGTCAATGAAAGTATTATTTGAAATCCAACAGGAGGATTTATCCAGGTCCCGCGTGTATAATGTTTATTGTTTGCCTGATTTCAATGTTATACAATATATTTATTTGTTTATTGTCCTGGTTATATGTTTGGATGTTTGTTAAACGATCACCCAAAATTTGTATGAAATATATTTTTTATCCTAGAAAAATGTTAGGGTCGTGTGGGATTTTTAAAAGACGTACGAACATAAATGCATGCTAAAGTCAAGTGAATTTTTATAGTGGAAACAATTTCCTGCAACTTGTGAACGGGCAAGTGAGTAGGCGTCCGGTACAGCATCAGCGTTTGTGGACGGAAAGCGGAAAACTTGGAGGAAATTACTTTTCACTTCTAGCTTTCATTTTCCACCTTCACTGCCATGCAGTACTTCCTCAACTTGCCATACATCGATCTCGATCCTAATTTGCATTACGGTAAAAGAATTGCGGATGTAGTTTATTACACTCCAGCGACTCTGCCCACGGCTTCGCACGATTTTTAAAAATCCTTTCTTAGCAGAACATAGGTTTATTTTACAACGTTTTTACAACGTATGCAACTATGTAAAATAAACAAATATCACATTTTTATACTTAGTAGTTTTGTCTATGTTTTGTAGTCAGTCAGGACTCAGGACAAACAATTTTATGAGTATATAGGTTAGCAGTGCCAAAATCTAATACTAAGCTTCATCTCCTGTCCTCTTCGGAGTTTAATCTTCAAAACTTTTGATAACTTTTCAACACAGAAGCCTGTTTCTACGTTTCCATCTTAAAACGGACTTTCATCCCTTGAAGACACCCAATACGGTTTGATAAAAAAATACTTACGTCTCTTATTGATTCAGGCTCTTTCATATATATTTTTTTTCAATTCAAGTAGCTTTCCAACTTCATTACATAATATAATTTGAGTCGCTTTCCGCGTCTATCTGTATGTCCAATGGATTTTTATGCGGTTTTCACCATCAGTCAGATAAATTTTCACGAATTTTTTATGTATAATTAAACCTAATTTAGTGTTTTTCATTTGCGAAGCCAGGAACGGGTCGGTAGTTACCAAATAAAACTGTATTGTAAATAATGGTAAGTTTAATTAGATATGAATAACTTAATTCCACAAAAAAAATTCACGTAGATACGTACAGTGGTAGTAAATAGGCAGCGATGACATTAGGTAAAGCTATTGCCATGGTATTTTGATTAACCCATATTGTTAGGATAAAAGTTAATAACATGTTTTGTATATATTGTAATCTACCCAGTTAAAATAAATGCGCTTAATTTAGCCGTGTGAGAGACAGAAATATTCCCGAAACAATGAATGTCCTCTTTGTTCGGGAATAACAAATGGAAACAGGATGCGACTACTTGTGCGAAGTTTTACCTGAATTGCCCAAAATGAAGACACATTGCGCCATCATAAAATGAAGAAGACATTTTCTCAGATATTTGAAGGTAATAAAAGATATTTTTTTACGTAAGCCTTAAGCGAATATCGTTTTATTGCCCGAATCACGTCGTATCTCGTTTGTGCGATTCCGTCGCTTATGAAACTGTTTGGGTAGGTATGACCCGCATATAGATTCTGGATTTAAATGTGGGTAAAATTTGGCCTATATATGTTATTCGTAATCGTATATGATTTCTGAAATTTATTGAAATTAATGCTAACTTAAATAGTTCTCACTTTCCTAAAGCATTTAACTATAGTATTATTATTATTTTTGAATCCCTTTTATTCAGTTTTATTATTATTTCTACCCTATTTGAGACAGTTGCACACAACTTCGTCTGCGTATCTTTATAAAATATAAGCAAATGTATAAACAAAATTTTATTCAGTTTTATTACTATTTTTATTTGAGACAGTTGCACACAACTTCGTCTGCGTATCTTTACAAAATATAAGCAAACAAAAATAATATTATAAACTAAACATACATTTCACACCGCGGCATTCTTTTATTTTTACCATTTTTATACCCGTCGTAACTTCTAAACGTAAGATCCAATTGGAATAATTAAAAGAGGAATATACAGTACACACGTACCTTGATTTTGAAACTAATTTGATAGACTAATTAGAAAAAAAAAATAGTAAGACATAATAGCCTCGCGAACTTTTTAATGGGTAATGATGACTCGAGTATCCATATAACAATGATATGGGTAATAATGAGTGCCATAAACATGTAATATATTATTTTATGTATCGTCAATAGATGAATTCTACATCAAATACTATAAATATTTTTAATAAAAAAAATCTATCTAAAATATTATACATTTGAATAAAACAACAAATCTTCATTGAATCTGTCATTTGTGTAACTTTCAACCAATTGATGTTAATGTGGATTAATATTAACATAATTTTGGATTTTTGTATTGTCTAAATACTAACATAGATCTTTAGATCTACTAGAATAGCAGAAAAGCACACGGAGAGCTTTTAAAATAAACACCTTAAATACTTAATCACTCTAATCACGAAACTCAAACATTTTTCGTTAACGCTGTTTCTTGTTGAGCATTCGTGTGATGCCGCCGCCGGCCGCCTCGTTTCCAATCACAAAGTTTTCCATTATCTAGATAGATTCGCGATTCACTTCGCAATTGTTATTACTGGGATACGGCTAAAAGTCGGATTACTTCATTATACATCTCTTCCTCTTCCATCCGTTTTCAAATTCAACATGAAGTAATATTATTTGTTAACATGAATAGAACTACTTACCTATATAAAATCATCCTGATATTAGAAATAAGACATTTTGATAATTTCATTAAAATTCTGACTGAAGAATTGACTTTTCGGACAACAGTCAATGTCGTCCATTATTCTATGATCAGTTCTATCATTCATGAACTTATACTAACATAATATACTAACAACAAACTAATCTAATAATAATATGGAGCTGAAACTGGCGGCTGGCGCCTACGGTCATAGGTATTAAATCTCAGGGCCGTACCCTTCGTGATTAATTATCACGAAAATAATTGGTTATTGTAAAAACGATATAAAGTTATTATCAAAACTTTGCAAAAAATCATTAAAAAAAACATTAAAATACGCGAGTGCATTCTAAGTTCCAGGATTATCCGAAAATTCTGGAAACTCGTAGGTACCTTCTGTAGACCCTTAGGAAGAATCTGCTATTCGAATTCAGAAGGGGCAAAATTTTTAAAGCACTTGAATCGGACAAATTCTCTAGAAAATTAAGAAAATTAGCGATTTTGACTGGATTCTAAGTTCCAGTAATATCCAAAAATTCTAGAAACTCGTAGACACCTTCTGTAGCCTTAGGAAGAATCTGCTATTCGGATTCAGAGGGAGCAAAATTCTGAGCAGTTTAGTTTAGCCGCTGGCCGCTGGACGCCAGTTTCAGCACCCGAATAATAATTAGTATATTATGAAGTAAGTAATCCTTTTGCACGAATTCCACTTTGGTTCAAATTGGAATATTTGTAAGGTTTGAATACAGATTTGAATTAAATAAACATGAACTCTCATTTGTTAAAATTTTTCTGCAGGAATTATACTAATAATACAGGCGTTTAATGATTTGCCAGCTATCTATCCATCGGTGGTGAAATATTGGTGATAATTGAGGCGTATAAGATTATTAATAATATCGTGTCCCCAAAATTGAGCGATTGCCTCTTTGCCCCACCGCCCAACCCCTATCCTATGAAACTCGATACGTTCAATGCCCGCAGTAAATTTTACTCTTAGTCCCGGGAAACGAAATACCCTGATTTTTACTGCAACTTTTATCTCCATTTTTTTTAAACCTTACAGAGGGCCGAAGGGAAATTTATGGCGTATTTTAGCCATTTTTGCTGAGATTAGGAAAAGGTTGAAAAGTTATTTCGCTCCAATATCAGCAAGATACCACTAACAAGTTGAAGGTTTGGTTATTGTAAAAGAAGGAAATAAAGAAAGGCAGTTGTGACTAACAGTGGCTCTCACACCTGGCGACGCCTGTATTGTTCAAGGCATTCTTTATGTTACATATTTTAACATATTTACAGTTAGTGAAGAAACTAAGTAAATAAATAAATAAATAAATACATCTAAAACAATATAAATTAATGTTCTAATGTATTTTTGTAATCATTTTTAAGTATTATATTAGCCCTATGGCTATCTTCATTCAGTGATTTGCGATTTTTTTTTGCGAATTATTGTCTGTAAACTATCTGTACTCGTACTTGCCTCTGCAAACTTGCAAACATAGCAGAAACACTCCAGCGTCGAGGCAGCAATTTATAGACAATGGGTACCTGTCACTTACCATCAAATAGACCGTTAGCCTACCTGATTACCTTTTTCTTTAAAAAAATCTAGGTCTATTAAAAAGTGACTTTGTAAACGCTGATGTTGACAGTTTAAAGTCATGTTGAGCCGAGAGGATCCCATTTGTGGAGGACAGTTATCATTAAACACAAGTTAGGCCAGTTTGCTTAGCAGGACTGTTTCAAAAACGAATGACCTCATTATTATAACGGCCTTTGTAACGCTTCATTACCATTTATCTTCATTCTAATCTAGATTTCATTTAATGCGTTCTTTTATTTATTTCTTTAATTTGAAAATATTACGGTCCAAAATTGTTTATTTTAGATGGAGATTCGCTGACACTGTACTCGTACAAGTTTCTTAGGGTTAATTTGTTCATTGACTTCTAAGTTTGAGTAACAAGTTGCTTGGTGGCAACGGCCAGCTGGATTCGATGAATAACAAAAATCTGAATAATTCAATTTTTTTATAATATCACTGAATTATCAGTTTGTGACGAAATCACTGTTTAATTCAACATATTGGTTTTAAAATCGAAGGTACTTCTCCATTGTCCACATTCAATGAAGTTTAAATATATATTTTTATTATTATTTATTGCATTTTTAATACTCACTATAAAGTAATATATTCAGAAACTGTCGGAAACTTAATAAATATTATTTTTTACTATTACTTGACAACAACAAACCTTCAGCAATATTGATCTGGACATTATTAATCTTGGCTTGTTTAAATTAATATACCTAAGACAGGGTAATTACCAATTACAGTTGTTTTTTTTTTTCAAATTTAACATGTCACGTAATAACTTTAGAACATATTTAATGAAATGACTAAGTGTTTTAGTAATTCATTTATGTATGCATAAACGGATTTTTCAGCTATTTGTCCGCCTTGGCTTGTTTAAATTACGAATGTAATTAATTGTTCAGAAAACAGAGACGTATGAATGTTTAGATGGTGCACAATGGAAAGCTGTCTCCGTGTGCCAGAGTGACAGGAAGCCAGCGAACAATGAATAAGTGTATTATTTCGGGAGATCCGGGAGATAAGGACCTTTACGTTTTACGAGAGGTGCCTTTTTTACGGGACACCTATTTCAAAATAGTAAATGATATTAGTGCCCTATTAATAGGAATTCTTTTTCTACTTCATCAGATTTACCAGGTTTTTTTTATTTGTTCTTTTTTTATGTAAATGTCTGCAAACAAATCAACGTTGCTTTTGGAAATGCAAACGACTGATAATAAAAAAGGCTCCGGCGTCCCTTACCTGTAACTGTCGCCCAACGAGCTGCTCAATTTATGAATGTATTGTGCTCTGCCTATTCTAACATATAAATCTGTTTGCATTTTTAAGCAAAATTATTTATTTGGTACATTCTTTTCTTTCTAGTTTCTATTTATTTTATTTTTCTACTTTTTTTTTAAAGTAATCTTTAAAATTCCCTCCGAAACATGGAAATTTATTAAATTGGTATTAAAAGATTCATCGCATCAAATAAACTATACGATTTATAGACATATAAAAGATTTGTTCATCTCAAGATGATCTCAAGATAAAAATGGAATTAGGCAAGCATTATAAAAATGTAACAGTATAATAACAATTGAGAATTAGACGCAATTTGTTATCGATGAAGTGTTTGGAAGTTGGAGAAGAAAGAATCTGCCGGAAACATTACAAGTTAAAACTTCGTTAATAATTAAGGCTGAGGGGTGGCGCGGAAGTAGACAGGTTGGGTACAAAAATGTCGTAACCGCACTTTTAACAAGTTTTGTTACAAAGTGCTTCCGCATGTGAGTGCATCCGAGTGCAAACTTTAGCGGACGCTTGTAACACAAGTTTTTTGCTTTCGAGATTAAAACAGTGTTTCATTATAAGCAATTAAATTATTTCGTTAAAATTTCTTGTCTGCATTTTTTTATGTTAAACTTAACAGACAGACTGACAGTCCACCTATTAGTAGGTGGCTACCGTCTCCTATAACAAAAGCCACGTCACTGGACCAGCAAGTGCGCTGCCAATTATAGTAGGAATAAGGATAGGGAAATAGACTTTGGCATTCCTTATTTGCTCACCGAAACACAACAGCACAAGTGCCATTATTTCACGGTGGTCTTCTGTAAAGGGGTGGATACTGCCGCCAGACGGGCTGCCCAAATGACTGCGAAATGCTTTTTTGACGATGAAATACCGAAATAAGCGCAGAGCCCATTAATGAAAATTGTTGTATTCTACATAGTTATATTAAAGGATGTGGCCACTAAGATATAAGATCATTAATGTCAGCCCATAAGCATCAACTCCTGGGCATAGGTCTTCAGCATCTATTCACTGCCAGAAGAAAGAAAGAAGAAAGAAATTTTAATTCCTCAAATACATAATTATACAGATATAAGCCAAATACAAACACTATATATATAGTTATAAACAAAAATATATACTACGAGGAAAAGGAAACCGTGGCGCAGTATAAAGTTGTGGTGCAGACCATAACACTGCTATTCTGCCAGGTACCAGATATTCAAGAAATATTGTATTTACGCGGGACTATTCAGAACAAATCGATTACAAATCTACAAGTTATTTATTAGCGATTGATCTTATGTCACCGACACAAGCTGTCGACTTATCTCACAGCTGTAAAACTTAGTGATTCAGAAAGTTCCAAAGTAAGCTTCCGTCTGATGTGAATTGATGATGAATAACATTCGCGTGCTACGGTGCTACGGTGCTACGAGCTACGAATTTGGCTACGGGCTACGAGTCGTTGGCATCGCTTGTCGCTACGCCTCTATAATTGTAATATGCTTTTATAACTATGTCATAAAAATTTCAATGTTTTCTTTATTAACCTATTTTTGACTAACTTAAGGATCGGCATTTTAATATTTTAATAAATATATGTACAGGGTATTTTTTATGCATTTTATGTTGATAACTTAAATGTTAGTCTACTGGAGTAATGATTGTTTTAGTTTTAATTTGTTTAATAAACAATAATTGTTTTAGTATAAAGAAAACCTTATACCTTTAGTATTTCTAAAGTATTTCTATTTTACATTTTAAAATTAACATTTAACAATTCGACAGAAGTAAATTTATAGATATGATTTTTTTAAATTTAAATCTAAGTTTAAATATTAGAATCAAATATCTAAAAGATTTCATTAATTCTACTTTGGTCTTGCTGTTTGTTTTTGTGTTTTTGGAATTCCTCGGCTAATGATAGCACGTGAACGAAGAATGGGATGCGACATCAAGAAGAACAATGGAAGAATGGAGTTTGCGAATCAGCCAGAGCCTTGCGTGTGCTCTTATTGGTAGTGTGGTTGATAATCTATCATAAGACACACGCGGCTCTTGCTCTCTCGCTCTGACCACCCTGGTGCGAGCAGGCCGAAGACAACATTATCTCTTCATATTATTGCATATATTTCGCAGTATGATACTAATTAAAAGTTACGTGAACTTAGTTTGTACTTAAAAACAACAAGTTGATAACAATATTTCCAATAATGAAATTTATAAACACAGTTGTTTGTAGAAGTTTGTACGTACATTCGCAAAATTGTCTAATTCGCAATTATTGAATGCCACTTAAAAGTTTACATAAAACGTTTAAACTTGTTTAATTAAAGAATTGAATCGTTTGAGTTACTCGTATTTACTCATCAAAAGAACCGTCACAGGCGCCGCTCTTAGAATAAAGAAAAAACAAGAATGCGCAATAACCATATTGAGTTATTTATACTGTATCTAAAAACTATATAAAAACTAATCTGTATTTTTGTATGTAACACTTTCAAAGGTAATTCTTGTATCGGTGAACTTTAATATTTAAAATCCAATTACATTGAATAAATAGGGTTTTAATGAAAATTGTGTTGTCCATGCAAATCGCCAGATATTACAGTGAAAAGGTTTATGAAAATGAAGGGAAACTGGCCGAGGGATTGTTCGATGGCGTTTTAATTAAAAACAAAGTTATTGTCAATTTTGTTTTCAATTAAAAACATTTGGTTTTGCCTTCGTTAGTAATAATTTGCTGTAAACAACTAACTTCGTTGAAGAGAAAAAGATGTAATAATACTTTATATGCGCATTTTAATTGTTGTAATTATATGTCTATTTTTATAATTAATAACTATTGTTATGTGTTTTTTTATTTTAATGTTATACGGACATAAACATTCTTTATTTACTTAATATGAAATCGTTTAATGGAAAAGACGCTATTAGATTGAGATGGCACCGAACCATACATCATCGCCACCTGTCTCGCATTGGCTTCTTGGAAAATTCTAAATGCCCTTAATGGTTGGCTGTCTCGGTTCACTAACTTTCATGAGAAGTTTTCAATTTTCCCGACCGAGCGCTTTACAAATGTCGCATTCAGACTGTTTTTTATCACTCGCAACAGACAACTTATTGCGAGTAAGAAACAGAGAAAAACATGAGAATATACAGCAGAATGTTAGCATCTTAAAATATGATATTAATGTCAATATGTTTATGATTTATTCTCAAGATATGATATCTCAAAATTTATGCTCATGAACGCTCAATGAACGATGAATATAATGATGTGATTTTGTTTGAATTAAATGACCTACGAGTGCTTAATATATTTGAAGTGCTAACTTTATCCTTCACCTAATAATAACATTGACTTTATGGAATAAAATTACAGTCTTGTTCATGAGTAGCCCAGATTTTAAGCCTATGAGTAGTGCGAGAGAGAAACAGTGATATACACTTTGGTGCATAATATATGGAAAACGAATGAGAATAGACAAGGAAATTCAAATTGTACACAGTTCTAAATGCGTTTTAAAAAATTACGAAAATGATTACGAGTGGAATTCAGGATTCGATTAATTATTGCGAATCGCGATTCATGCGGTTTGCGAATGGTTCTCGAACTTGTAGCCATAAATGTCGAACAACTTGATACTTATCCGGTTTGATCGATTGATCGGTTCAATTGAACAAGTACCGATGCTATTGTTCATAACTTTTTGGCAATAGAATCCCGAGTAGCGTTGTATTCGTCAATTATTGCCTTTGATTGAGCACTATACAAATACAACTTCTATTCTATGGTCACTCTATTCTATGTCAAGTGTATTATTGCATACGATTCTCATATCACTGTCCAGTTTTTTTTATGTAATAATACGTGGTTTAAATTAAACTATTCCTGCCAATTTTTTAAACGATGTACCTGATAATAAATTTTCATATGCTTGTTGGTAGGAGAACAACGTTTTTGAATTTTCAATGAGAAGTTCTTGTTTTTTTGGGCATCCGAGAAATTCCACATTAATTTAAATGATAAATATGTTTACAATATATATAACATTCGCTTATTTCATTGACTTATGTTGTGGCGATACAGTCTGGAATTAATTGGAGCTGAACTCACGACTAACTGTGTCGTTAGTAAGTGTATAGTATATGTATAGTATGTGGGTATCTAGCTACTGTGAACAAGCAAGTTGGTTCGTATCCGCATCAGTTAGATACACTCAACTTGTTAGCAAGCGTTACTAGTTCGGTACACTGATGTTACACAACCTATTACACTTTGAAATACATATGGACTTTCAATGTACATTAAGGAAAAGCTCAAACTATCTCAAATGAGATTGAGCTGGGACTTTAACTTCATATATTACAACTTTAATAGTTTTCTTTGAGTGTCTAAGAAAACTATTTTTTGAAACATTTTTATACTTGTATGCTTGATTTTAAGCAGATTTTTACCGAAACTTAATAATTTAAATGCATTGAATTATTTTAAGGACTGTAAGTGAAATTAATCCAGAGCTCATTTCCATATCCTTCGCTAATACTCAATACTACAGTAGGATAAGTCCTTAATATTACTGCGGCCAGTATTACACTTGCGGCACCTGTGGCTTTTCTTATGTTATAAGCTAATGTTTACCACCTGATCAAGTTGGCCGTCAGCCATCTGAGAACCTAAAAATAAAAAATAAATTGTCTTTCTATTTTTTTCAAAACAAAAATCGTTTCTTTTTCGTAAATGAAATGCAGACATACTTTTAATAATATCTAAATAATGTTTCCTATTACTATTTTACTCCGTTTAGTATCACGATAAATACTTATTGTTCTTTTTTACGTTAAAGTCGGCAGAAAGATTAACGGTTATAACACAAGCATAATGACCTATAAGTGCTACGAGTGCGTTGCAGACTTACTCACTCACCGAAACACAAAAGTATAAAAATGCTGTCATTTCACGGTGGTCTTCTGTATTGGAGTGGTTACTGCAGCCAGATGGACTGTCCAAATTATTATTGCGAACACGAAACACATGTTATTTCACGTTGATCTTTTGTAACAGGGTGGTTAACTTCCGCCATACGGGCTTCCTAATAACAATAACAAAATTTTAGTAAATTGTTGAACTCAGTTATAAGCCATTTTAAACTGTGTTGGCCCGCAGTTAGTGTTCCAGTGTTGTTTATAAGTGTTCTAGAACAAGCGTGCACAAAATCGAGTTAATTATGTCCGCGTTGGCGTCCGAGGGACCTTACAATGGAGTTATCTGTGTCACTTACCTGCGCCACGGACGCGGTCGCTCCGTGACAGTGTGGCTGAAAATTGCTCTAAAACTCGATCCCTAACGAGGTTTTTAGTGTCGGTTGGGAATTCGAGAGGGGAGAGTTTGGAAATATTCACGTCCCCGGAAGATTGATTCTGTGAACATCCCGGAAGCGTTGTTAGCAAATTGAGATGGATTAACAAGTTGTTCTATCTCCACCGGACATTGTTATTCGCATCTAGTTCGCCGGAAACCAATCTAGTTCCTATTTAAACAATTTATTTATTTATTATCTAACACGTATATACACACAAGATGATAACAATGTCTGTAAACGATTATTGGTTTGTCTAGACATTTTATTTCACTCCAACACAACAACATTACACTATATATAAAAACATTGCAAACAAACTGAATCGCATACAAGATGAAACTCAGTTAGCAGCATTAAAAAAAAGAAGAAAACTGGTCGAGCGAGGCATCAGCACGCTTTGTGCGTGTGCAACTCGCTACACTGGGCGTCCCATTCTATGCAGGCATTTATTTTCAGAGGATAGTTTAGGTATTTTTTTTAAGGTATGCTTTATGTTTTTTGGTGTAATTTCATTTTTTAGATTGCGAAGTTCCTTTGCCATACTCATTAATAAATTTTGGCTTATATGATAACTTATTAGTGATTCTTCTATTAATGAATTACCTCGCGAAAGTACTGTTCCATGAGTAATGTATAGTCAACTTTTTTGTGAATAGGAATCACTCCACAGTACTTTAAGAGTTCCATGGGATCTTCACTATATTTATTTTTAATTTTCAAGGGTACTTATTAGATGTTATATATTTGATCTAGTTACGTTTTATAAGTGCGGCCATAGCTACTCAACCCGTAGGACAATATATGCTCTATGCCAAGGCTTTATACATAGTATACAATATGTCACCAGGTACTTTGTATTTATTACATACTTTATCTATGTGTTTCGCCCAATTAAACCTGTTATCAATTACTAGACCCAAGTATTTGTGTTCAGCTACTTGCTCAATGTTTATGCATGTATTAGTGTGGACACAGGCGACTATGGGCTACCACTTTAATTTCACCAGAATAGTAATTGTGACTAGACCGAATGTGTATAAATTTTTTTTTGTCGGCATTGAGTACCAGCGATCACTTATTGCTATGAAATCCATTTGTATCATATTATGCGTGGCCAATGAATCTTCGTCGGCTGCCAATAAGCAGGTATCGTCAGCAAACCGATAAATTTTCGGTGGTAAATAAATTTTATTTTATTGTGTAAGACGTTCAACAATACTTGTATGGTTTATATAAATAATGTATTGGTTTATATAAATAAATAATTCAATATGAAACATGTCCTCTCTAAGGGTCAATATATCATCTACATAGCAAGTTTTGTCAAAATGCAGTTCAGTGTTTTAGAGATAGGGATAAATTTCGTATTTATAAAATTAGTAGGAATTTATTAGATGTTATGTTAATTAATTTTAGAGCAAAATTTATCTGTTCAACCCAAGTCAACCCTGGGAACATATTATCCCGAAATAAGCTTCAATTATCCAATAAATGTGGTGAAATTGAATTTCCAGTATCATCGCTCAATGTTTTAATTTTAATATTTAAATGAAGTTATGTATTTAACTACCTCGGCTCGTTTCAACAACCAAGTTTAGCTTGTTTTAGTCAACTTAGAGAGGCTTTTAGAATAATTTAACGTACACTTGTGGCCACATCGCTAGCGGATCAATTCTATACGAACATTTTTTTTAATATGAAGTGTTTTATGTTTGTACATTTATGATTTACAATATAAATAATATATCCCCCAATTTAAAAAAAGACAATGAGATACTTTTTTTTTTAGATATACTTATACCTATTACCTATCTGTTGACATGCCTTTGGAATATTGTTAATTTTCACAAGTTTTACCTATACACTAATATAACTTGTTTTATACCTAAATATGTGTTAATTTTCACAAGTTTTACCTATACACTAATATAACTTGTTTTATACCTAAATATGTGTTAATTTTCACAAGTTTTACCTATACACTAATATAACTTGTTTTATACCTAAGATAAATAAATATTTATTTTCCCCCGCTCTCTCTGAGGCGTCTCGCAGAGCATTTGGCTAAAATATCTCTTAATTCGTATTTCATGTCCTCTCGCCGTAATCCCACTTTAATTTCTTATAAACTCCTACTTAAACTTCAGAGGTATTTAGTTACCTAACAGGTAAGCGGAGATTGAATTTCGCTTTGAGATTCGAGTTCATTTATTCGAGCCGTTTCAGTGTTCAGAAGTAACAATTTTGTTGTAAATAGTGACATTATTATTGTTGTTGTTAATTGTAACAAAAGACTGCTATTATAATTAGATTAAAAAGTTAATGTGACTGGTTAAACTTTAGCACGTTACAATGAATATATTAAGTCATTTGTTTATAATTACAATTTTAAACGCTTAAAATTAAAGTACAGTTAGTGGCATGTGAAATAGCAATGGTCACATTTAATCGAATGCTAAAATGAGTTTGTTACGCGTCACGGTATGAAAATGTAATCCGAAAATTGCATTCGTCCGCATGTAATGTCATGTAATCCCACACGAGTCGTGTTCGATGTCAAAGGCATGAAATGCTACGCTCTCAGATCTACGTTCACTGTGAAATGTTGTTGATTTTTGTCTGTCGACAATGTTTGGAAATTTTCGGTTCACACACCGAGCTTTCACTAAATTGTCAATACCCTTTACACAAAAGAGAATGTTATATTCTCTCATACCCAGTAATACATATAAACATTAGTTTAATCCAGAGTATTGGGGATTTGTTTGCAAGGTGAAATAAAAAATATAAACTAGATTTTAGGTAGCTAATTTTATGTTGGCTGAATTTCCGACAGAGACGGTGACGTTCATTAATATACCTACAATAATTAGCATTTTGCTAATATAAATAATTATTAATAAAAACCGACTTTTGTTTCAATAATATGCCGACTTATAACTTGTGTCTACAAATGAAATAGAAAATATGCACGTATGTTACACGCCTTAAACATTAAGGTGCTTGTTAATGTTGACTCTTTGTCGAATGTGATTGTAAATGTCAATATGTAATTACCATGTACCGACATGATCACAGGAACTGAACACAATTGTACTGTTTAACTAACAAGGGGTAATTCCGAAACTGTCGAAACCGCAACTCACCGCACGTACGTTGACAGACGTACGTCGATGTATAAAATGTGGAGAAGGCAAAAGAAATTCAAATTCCTGTTTAGACGGCTAAATCTCTTAATCATCTTTACATAGTATAATTTGAAGTTGCTTTCCGCCTCTGTCTGTATGGCCGCTAACTCATAAACCATGCTACGGATTATGTTGCTACGGATTTTTCTATATACATTATACATATAATAAAACCTAATTAAGTTTTTTCCTGAGGGAAGCCGGGATCGGGTCGCTAGTCTATATATAAATAAAAGCGAAAGGCCGATTTTGCTGTTTTTTTTTGTGTTCGTAATTGTCTGGACAAGGTTTGTGTGAAAGAAAATTTTTGAGAAAATTACGGGAAATGTCGGAAAGGTATTAATTTCTATATGAAATTCACAGGTCAACGATTGTCAGGTCATCTAGCAGGTAATATAAATCGATAGGTTAAGATGCGGAGCTTCTTAAAGCGAAATTATCTACAATATATTGTAGATATTGTGTGAAATGCTATGCTGTTCTATACCGAACCAACCTTATCCTAGCTAATCATCCGTTTACCTACCTCATAGAAGATACAAAACAAGATTGAAGCATTTGCAAGCAGTATTAATAATAATAAACTTTGCAACAACTTACAATATTTTTATCAAGTATTGATCCCGACAGAACTGTTTTCTTTGGCTTTAAGTAAAATACTTTAGTCTACATTTTCCATTATATATTGCACGATTACGATCCACGAGTTTTATATGTACAAAAAACAAAACTGAAAAAACCAAAGCTACAACATGCTCGTTGAGGAATAATAAAATTTATTTAGTAAGTATATTATGTACTCGGAGTGGGTGATTCAGTGGCGTGGCGAGTGAATTAATCATGACCCGACATTCGAAAATCGGTATCGCGTACATTGCGATGTGCAGATCCAGGCTCCAGCGAAGCGCGCTCGTTGCCTTGGCAACGGTCAGCGATGGTGACAAAATGGCGGCCAATTAGCGGCGCCACTGTCGCGGAAATTCAGTATTCGGTGTGTCCGAGATGGATTTATCGGACCTCGTGTGCGGACACCTTTATTGCTTGCTCGCTTATTTAATGCCACGTTTGCTTTTATGATCACTCTTAATTAGACATATTCGAAAACGTGTTGCAATTAAGCAAAGGTACAGAACTTAATCTAATGATCTAAATATAATAATTATAATTACTATTACGAATATTCTATGTGTGCTTGCTGTGATTTGCTTTATAGTTTGTGATATGATAACGAATAGGTAAACCGTTCGATTAGCGAAGCTGACAAATAATGAAACTAGCGCATCGCAATACTGGCAATTTCATGAAACTGATGTCCTAGCAAAACTAGCGAAGGAGGAAACTGAAGAATCAGGAAAATTCCGAACTAGTGAAATTGACGAGTAAGGAAACTGACCAGTGGTACTCAATGCTCAAACTCAAATGCTACAGTTAATCTGATAAATTATAGGTAAAAATGATTTAAAGGTACAAGCATTGACTAGAATAAGTTGTTATTCCAGCGTTTTAGTCATACACCGTATTTACACATTTAACGGTGTACAAAACATTAATTAGTTGATATAATCTTCAGTGGCAATATCGGTAGGTACCGTCCGGGAACGAAGCGGGACGTCCGGTCATAAATTGCCGGATTGCGTTATCAGCAAGCACCATATCATCTCCACGCGGCTCGCTCACGTTCTGCAAATATTTGGGTTTACATGAACACACTGTGACGCTCTCACGTAGGTACACACTTGGACTCTTAGTCATAGTGAATCTGCCCTCTGGACGATATTGTGCATAGTCAAGAGCTGGCCAGCAACAAGAGGTCTGTTGGATTTAGGATCTGCTAAGAGTGTTGATGTTAACTTCATGATAATTGCTACTCAGAGCACTGAATAATTTTTTTCGTCTTAGTCCAACTAGTTCTATTATTTGTTCTACTCTATCAGCCTTTATTCAGCATAAAGTATCAAATAGATCAGTGAGAGAAAATCTGGCTTCGGGTTTTAAAATAAGAAAAAACTATATTCAAATTATCTTTAAAGTACATTAGAAATATATTTTGCTGTAGTACCAAGGGGAACATATATCACTCGAGTGAAGTCGTCTCTGCAACGAAACTTTCATAGCCAAAGGCAAACTTTGAACACAGGGGTATCTTGTTATATTGTCTTTGAACGTATCAAATCCCAAGCAAGGTATATTTGCTTCGAGCGCTACTTGCTTTCACTCTATTATTTTTTTGTGAATTCGTTCTCCACAAAGCATACGTGCAGAAATACTTTTATTTTAGTTATTTACGTTACACACGAAGCGAGGAGAGGCGAGAGGAAGCTCGCTTGCATTTCATTCCAGAAACCAATCTTCGACGAGTGTGTCCTGTGTGTTTCGACGTTTGCAAATGTTTGCCAAATGGAATTGGTTTGCTCTTATTGGGTAAATTTCAACATTAAATTTCCCCAATGCCTTAAAACAAAGGTCTGTCTTTAACTAGTGCGTAATAACAGTTT
Source organism: Synanthedon andrenaeformis (assembly GCA_936446665.2). NCBI lineage: Eukaryota > Metazoa > Arthropoda > Insecta > Lepidoptera > Sesiidae > Synanthedon > Synanthedon andrenaeformis. The sequence continues at coordinate 253,091 of OW387786.2, read as the reverse complement.
TAACAGTTTTTTCACGGTATTGAAACGTTGATCACTGACGAAACATTTTGTCATCAATTTACAACTTGCTCGGCGAGCGTTGCTTTGCTTGGCATAATCAGAAATACGGAAACTTGTCAGAGAACCAAAGGGATGATCATAGTCCAAAGAATGTGTCATCAGAAGTGGGGTATAAACGAGACATATTTGTGGTGCAACGGATGGTTGTTCCATAGACGAGTTTTGAAGTGGAGAGCGACTGACAATGAACGAAGGCGGAAGGTGGGGACACTCAACTAAAAATACCTACATATGGCTAACAGTAGACTTATGGGCTAATGATACTAGAAAGAAGAAAGAAAGAAAGACATTTATTCGCTGCACAAAGGACATAAACATAACATTGCATAAGAAACAGAAACAACAAAAACAAACTGACACAAGTAAATTAATAAAAACAGACAGGTAATATGTGTGTCCTCGCGGCAACGAATCGGATACTGGCTCAGCATTGTGCCGAGGTGCTAAGCAGGCACCGATACTGATGATGATTAAAATAAAACTAATTAATGAGACGAGTAAGAATTAAAGAAAAGGTACTGATCACAACCTGTTATAATTTCGAATTTATCCGTTCAAAAGTTGTCCAAAAGGCCCAATCGAGTTAGGCGCATCAGTTAATCTCTTTGTAGAAGGATAAAGTTTAGTACCTACTACAATGTAGTTCTCATTGACAGCATACAAGTAACATCAAAGAAAGGCCAAAGGTCTAATTTTAGAATTGGGTCAGCAAGTGCAGGTATTGGTGGGCGGTGGCATTTACATTGTCACGTCGCATTTCAAATGCGAGTTCAGCGTTTGTTAGTATAATATGGTATAATTTAAACCAATCGCAAACGAAGCGTTTCCATATTGATCCAGAATTTGTTAAAATATCCCATATGGAACAATAATTGAAATGTGGTTCCGAACGAATTTGTGTTCATCAAATTTAATGTTCGTTTTGTTGAAACGGTCTATTGAAATAGTAACTGCGATTTTCGAATTTATTTTAATTGATTTAATTATTCAATATTCACAGAAGTGTGTATAGAACACTTTAGAGCAAGTGCGATGTGTATTTGAATGTATTATTACGCATTTAGATTGAAAATGGACAATTCCATTATAAATTATCTCTGGTTAGATTTATTTGTTATGTGATTTCCCCCGAGAACCTCGTACCCAGTTTTCAGTTAGCTCCTTCACTATTTTACCGAAAAAATGAGATTTATTGCAACCTCTTGAGAATCTAAGACAGCTTTTATTATTTTACATAAAATTTTCGCTTTTTTTTTTCTTACTTCGCAAGAAATATTTTGAACGTCTTGAAGAGTCTTGAAAAACGCCCCTCGTTACTCTTGATGGGGTCCTATTTTTACATAGTATTTTAAACGTCTGCGGAACAAAAATGTGGAAAAACGAGAAATGGACGGGGCGACGCGTTCGTCTTGAATTCCTATTGGGTTAAGTGATAACGCTGACTCGACAAGTTGAAGCACCCTCGTCACTCCGCGACCGCCGCCGATGGATAATGGCGTTGCAGCTTTAAACGGTTTTTATGGATTTTCGAAATGATTAGGATAAGCTTTATCAGGAATAGCGACGAGTTCATTTAACTCAATTTAAGTTCAAACTGTTTCAAACCAGTTTTGTTTTAAACGTCTTTTTTGGGCAGTAATTCTCAGAAAATGGAATTTTTGTTCGTTTAATTTTTTTTTAAATATAGGTACTCGGTTATGCACATTATTTTTATTTAAGTTTTCATTTTACTGTAAGAAGTCAAATTAAGCGAAAAAAATAAAGATTTTCTGCTAAGTCTTCGCTAAACTTATTTGAAATGTTTGGTTAAACATAATTGGTTTAAAAAATTTCGTTCTGGAGATTTTTTTACTGAAAAAATGACTAACGTTGTGGCCGACCTTCTCAAGTTGATGACAAAATGAAAACATCAACATTTAAATATATCACACACAACAATTGATTAAAGTTATTATTTCTTTGCATAAAAAAAAAATTAAGTTTAATTTCACACCAAAAAAACCGATATTACTTTCTTGCCAACCCCAATAATAATATATATAATTATTTCGCAAAATGTAATTTTTCATGTCTAAAAAGTCTACTCTTGTAGCCTATTAACCTCAACCACGACTACACTGTTTTCTGTACTTAATAACTACTTTATTTGTATTTTTTTATTACAGGTAATCCACAAACTCCAGTTCATTTTGTGGTTCTGAAGGTTCTGGTAATGCAGACTGTAGTGAGTACTGACATACTAAAGAGGATCCCCCAAAAAGCTGCGATTTACCGAGCGCTAATATCGAAATTATAATTGCTATACATTCGATATTACTGCTACGGTATCATATTATAGCAATATTGCAAATTCTCTGCAAGCTCGAAAGCGACCTTAAACTAAATATACTACGGACAAAGATAAATTATTCCATAGGCCTCCTTTTTATTTAGCTAAATAATTATGTTTCGCATGTTATAAAAGAAATTTACATTTTTCCGTACATATTATTAATAACGCTAGGTAAGTTGTCTTTGTTGGAATATATCAAAATAAATCTGTCTCACTCTAACAAGTAGATTGAGAGTCTTTCTCCTTCACACATATAAACATTAGGTTTATTACAATAGCTCTTTGTTTCATACAAGAGTCTTATACGTTTGACTGAGTTTCAGAGTTAGTTCTGTTCAAACTGCGCCCCTTAGTAGTAGATACGAACACACCTTTCTGCTACACTAAAAGAGACTAATTAAATAATATCATTTGATACAAATTCCATCTTTCATTGCTTCCCATAACCCAATAGCTTTAAATAAAAATCTGGCTAGAAATTGCTCTTAGTTAAAACATCCCTTAAGCTTTGGTTGTTGCAAAAATTGCAAAGTTCAACATGTAAAACAATCTGGTCGAAAGAAAGGGTCAACAGACAGACGACAGTCTAGCGCAACATCTACCACAGGCCAATGAATTTAACATCGTCGTGCGTCTACAAACATCTTATATGCAAATGTGTTCACAACTCACAGACGACGCAACCTCCAACACAAGCAGGTCGAAATTCAACTTTAACTGCGCGGCGTAAAGTTGACACTGAAATGTAATCACACGTGACGGTATGACACGGTCATCGTTTACACCGTTTTTGCTTGCGACCTAAAGTGGAATTTACATTATACGCTCGAAATGTTATATTTTAATGGCAGTTTGTAAGTCATTAATATGTATGAGGGAAAATGAAATACAGTTTGCGTCTCCGCGGCGAATACTTAATTGTGTACGTTACTTAAATAAGTAATTATATGCTTGTGTATGTAATTCGGTGTAATTGCAGAGAATTATATTTTATGTGACTGTTTTATTAAATTCTTTTCGTTTTACATTTTTAACATTTAGCGCTGAACTAAAATCCCAAACCTTAGAGCGTGGACGTAGATGTATATAAGAAGTATTTACTACATTAGTTAGGGAGTGGTTGGATAAAATACTCAAAGCGTATAAAATATGCAGTGTTTTGTTTGAACGTATTCTGCAAAATGAAAGAGACTCGAGAACAGAACGAAGCACGAGAAACTTGACCGCAAGCATTATTCCGGAGTGACCTTTTAATGAAACATTCATATTTCATGAGCGGACCCTTCCGCCGCCCGCCGTGCCTTGCGATTGCGACCCTAATAAATAACGACCAGAGGCCAGTGTCAGTAGCCACAGCAATGCTTCACTCTTTAAAAAATTTAATAACTACCTGTTCGCCACGGCTTCAAAAGCTTAGATGCTCTTAAGAAATCCAGTATACACGATTTGATAGAAAAAAAAAGATAGCCCTATTTAATACAGTTAAATACGATTTGTGGTTGAAATAGGAAACAAGTTAAGATAGAAAAAAGAAATCATTGTTCATACAAAATGTGAAAAGAATATGATGAAAAATATGAATTATTAATATGATAAATGCGAAAGTTTGTATGTTTGGATGTTGTTTCCTCGATAACGCCAAAACGACTAAAACGATTTGGATGAAATTTGGCACACAGATTACGTGGATAAACATATAGGATACTTTTTATTCTGTAAAAATATTAGGTTACCGAAGGATCGTCTAAAATATACAAATTCGGCGCCTACGTCGTCACAGCGACTAAGATGTCAGTCAGGCCTTTCTCTCAAAAGAAGTCGCGAGCACCAGCTAGTCTATATACCTAATTTCTAATCAAAAATCACTCATTTAAATCAATACAAAATTAAAATAAATAAATGAAAATATATTTAAAGCGATTTAACTAAAACTAAAAAGTTAGACTACTATGTTTAGCTGTTCTGTGGCGTATGTAGTCTGTTTGTAGCTCTCATCCGTACCTTTCGCATACATTTAAAAGGAAATTAGTTGGACGGTGTGTGCTGGTGTCCAGCGCTTTCCTTTCACTTCGTCTCATTTGAATTTTCAAACGTGTTCTTGTGCTATTTATAAATTAAGGCCTTAAAGTAGCTAAGCATAAAAGAGAATTAGTTACATCAAAATTTAACTAAAAAATAAATGGATTTATAGGTATTTGATATATTCACTATAAAGAAGTTAGGTACAGATTAGCATAACTTTAAAAAAATCTTAAGAAAGTGCCTGAGAGTCCTAGATTCTTAAGATGTAATACTATAAGCTTGAATCAATGTTAGTTTTAGATACTGCGTTAATTCTCCTTACTATAAATTATTATAAGCTTAATTATGAGTATGCAATACTGTGTCCCGCGGTTTCACCCGCTGTTTAATTAAAACTGGCAAAGGTTCTCGTATTGTTGGGCGGCCGCCCTTGGCCCCTGACACAATGTCTCGCATCTCATCGTTTTTTGCGTTCTGTCTTTTTTCTTTTTGCTCCTAAGGGTACGACCCTTAAGCCTATAACCCTCCACAAGAATTGGTCTATAAAATGCAAAAAAAATAATTAAACTGACAGTTCCATAATTTAGCGCGTTCAAACAAGAAACGCATCAAGGTAGCTCGTTGTTTATCAAAGTTTGGCATACAAGTTTGCTAAGCAAGCTTCCAACATACGGCATCCCCTCTGGTCTCTGTAGCTGGATTTCTGATTACCTGAGTGAAAGGTCGATTCGAGTAGTCATTGATGGCTGCTCCTCAGATCTCATGGCTATTGATTCCGGTGTTCCTCAGGGATCTGTTCTCTCCGCGACTTTTTCCCTGCTTCACATAAATGACCCGCTTCTTCCAGGAGTAGTTGCGTACGCAGGATGATAGCATGGTCATGGAGAGATATTTGTCCAACGCAGGGGCCAGCCTTGATAAATGGCAAAGGTTGAGCGAATTGACTCTACCTTGAGTCTTGTATCCCAATGAGGTGACAGGAACCTGGTTAGTTTTAACGCCACCAAAACGCAAGCGTGTTTGTTCTCTGTAAAAAGGAGCCTCTTTGACTTGGCTCCAACTTTCCGAGGTGCATCCGTACCTGTCGCCAATTATCCTGAACTTCTTGGCATGAGGTTGAGCTCAAATCTCAACTTCGGCACCTCTATCGAGTCCAAAGCCCAAACAGGGTGCAGGGAGCTGCATGAGCTCATACCGTCTTTCTTCCATCGGACGTACGGCTGGTTACCATCCTCATATTGTCGAAATCCCTCTTTTTCGGACCAAGCTCTTTAAAACATCCTTTATAATGCGCACTGCCAAGGCTAAGAACTCACTTCCGGCGTCTGTATTTCCGAGCTCATAAAACCCAAATCTTTCCAAAGTTCGAGTGAATAAGCATCTTCTGGGTGAGCTCGCTATATCATAGGCCTCATCCTTGCTATACAGCTAGTTGTTGGCCAAGAGCAAACCCATCTCTAATAAAAAAATAAATAAAAATTAAAAGTATAAAAAATGTAAGCTGCCGGTCTACTTGAGGTAAATGAGCTGCCAACTCTGATATGATAATCGTTAAGCGAAAGACGAGGAAAAGCGAATAATGTCTGGCATATCCATAATTACGTTCCGAAACATATATTGGCTGTTATTTCGAAGTTGAAAATAACAAGGTGTGGTTTTAACAATAGAACAACCTGATTGAATCGTGGTTTACTAGTGAACGAGGTCGAGTCGATACAAAATGTATGAGACGCCAGACACCTGCCCGATCCGACCCGATAACATGCTAAAACATTGACACTCGATGAAAGTTTTAAAATTCGAATGCGTAATCCGACGCTAGCTTTCTGAAGACCAACATGTCTTCATCACTAGTTAGTAGGTGCAGGGTTCAAAAACCATTATAAAGGAATAACACGGCTAGAGTAAAACAATTACCTATCCCCAGATTTACCCGTCCGTTGATCATTTTGGTTTCACAATTTATTGTTTCAAATTTATGTGAATGTCAAGTCTCGAATACAGTTTGGAGCTATTGTATGCACTGACAAAAAACTTCATGAAAAAGCGTGACGAGATGAACAAGTTGATATGAAAAGTGTTACAGTTTAAAAATGGCAACGAAAACAGCGCGATGATTGAATGGGTGCCGAGAAGACAAAAGGTCGTTTTTCAGCCAACCATCGGCCGTTTGATGGATGCTTGCGTAACAAACCTGCTTTGTTTCGGACGTTTAACTAAGTGAAAAATTGCTCGAGTCAACCCTGAATTGTCTTTGAGACGGAGAATGTCTTTGAGTAAAGCTCGCCGACGACATCCCGAGGGCGGTAAAGCGATTTCTCGGATATTTTTGGGCCCTTTTTGATGTCCACGTGCTCTGAATCTCGACGGATCCCCCTTTGATGAACTTGAAAGAGAATTTCGTACTCGGGAAATTGTTGCGCTATACTTCGATGGAGAGAGAGTATTCAGGTGTGTGTTTGGCAGTTTTATTTTTCCAATACTGTCCAGAATAAATAAAAAAAGAAAATATTTATTTGACGATTATATTTTTAGAACAAATATATTTACAGCGGATCCAACATTTGACTACGCCTGTTTCGTGAGAGTCAGTCATCGTTACATCACCATTTATTATTTTTAAGGAAAAACTAGGGAAAATTAATAAAAAATCGTAGCCACCCAAATAAAATGTTAAGTATTCGATGTGTTTCATTGTGTATCTGTATATCTGTTTATATTTTGGATCTCAAATTTTAAAGAAGGACTTACAGATTTGGGGATCTGTCCAACCTGACCAGTCGAGGGTAACCAATCAGACAAGCAACTTCTTGCTAGACTCTAGCAAAATGCAGTACTGCATCTTGCTCTTTTTTAACGCGATTTTAGAATGTTGGATAGACGCAAGCAGTAAAATTAAGAGCAAATGGTGTTTTAATTACTTTTAATAATCTGAATTCATATTGTTGGATTAATAACGATTCTATAACTTTCTTATGAAGGAATACATTGTAGAAAATCAATTTTGAGCAGATGCAAAACGTTTACATTGTTCAAATCATGTGACGATTGTTCGACAACTCCAAACTCCAAACTTAGTAATCCTATTGAGACGTGCAGCGGTAAGTCGCTAGTTGATCTACTCGCATTGAATCTTAACGTAAAAGCTGTAATGAATAAATTTGAATGTCTTAGTTGCGTTGATTGTGAAGTGGCTCAATGGGCCGTTAAACTGAAGGGTTTAATTCTTTACGATCCGTTTCTCTTTGGTAGAAAATTACTCGCTGTGGAAAAGTTTGCCGTTAAGCTCTTTGAGGCTTACAGTTCCGTTTCATGACCTCTCCTACTTTAATTCCCATCGCAATTTTATTGCCTTTATTAACATGGACATTTTGATAAGTTTCTTAACTCGTTTACAGCAAATCCTTTGAGAGATTCAAACTTGTAGCAAAGCTGTTTTTCTCATTATTGCTATGCTTATTTAAATCCTCATTAATAATATTATAAATGCGAAAGTAACTAACAATTTGTCTGTTGCCTTTTCACGCCTTAACTAATCAACCGAACATCATTAAATTTTACATGCAAATTGTCACGCATACGAAAAATGCTGTTACAAATATTTAGAACTAGCTGGCGCCCGCGACTTCGTCCGCGTTGCAAAAGAAAAAAGTAGCCTATCCTGTGTCCTGTACGTCTAAATGTTTATCTACCAAGTTTCATGAAAATCAGTTAATTCGTTTAAGAGTTATGGAGGAACATACATACATACATACATACATACAATACCTATACTTACAGATTTATTATTAGTATTGATCACGCTTTGTAAACAGCTGATTATACGAATATACTTAAGTTACCATCAAAGAAAGAATACCCTTCCTTCGGTTTTCTTTCTTTGGTTTTCTTTTCGTGTGCCAGTGTCCAAGTGATTTGTTCCAAGTGAGAAGAAGAGTGCGCTGACCGACTTACCCTAACGTTTATTCATTTGTATAATTACTATTCTATCATATACAAGCCTTTTCATAAAATTACCCTCCTTTTTGTTTACACACGTTATTTTTACATCGGTAAAAATACACACTCCGTTTATCTTTGTTAATTTTACTATTTTTTAATGTGAAATATAATCTGTCTTATTCAATTTCAGACCGCAGTAAACTGTGGTCTGAAAGTTTTTGTTAATGAATACCGCGTTTGTTTACTTTCGATATTGAAAGTAAATAATGTACAAGAGAAATTGAATACATTCGAATTTGCGGTTGAAAAATATGAAACGAAATGAAAGTACACGCTTTGCGCTGTTATTGTATAAAACAAATGAACGGGAACAAATTGAAAAGTGATCGCGATCGACTGCGAACTGAATAAAAACATATAAACGAACGAACTAGACTAAATGAAAAGAAACTCAGTTACCGAACAAAGTCAGCTGCCCCCTTTCACAGCGTGCATTTGACGGATGTATTTTCTTCGTGAAATGTCCTTTTCTCGATAATACCGTTTGTAATCTAGATTTTTGCCTGGTTCTGAACATTTGGGGACGACGGATGATCGGTACAATGTCGTGCAGTGACTTATTATATTATAAAAGCAAGTATAAGATGAATAACAGATTAAAGAACAAAAAAAAAATTTATTTAGTAGTGGCAAGGAACACTGTGTTTCGCAATTATAAATTAGTCAGCCCGTCTGGTGGCAGTTATCACTCGCTCACAGAAGTGTCCCGCTTGGCCATTATGAAATAATATCATAATTATATTTGTTATGCTTTGGCTAGTAAACAATCACTTGTTACTAGCCAAAGTAAGGTATCCTATCCACCGCAAGGGATAGGATACCTTACTCAGTTACTCACCCTAAAATGCTGTCCTCATTTTATACACCTACCTTGGTAACAATATCCCAATTTTGGGCGTCAGTCCCTTTTTTACTACTTTCATGAGGGTATAAAAAAATATTTAAATAAATAGAGACGACTTTTATTTAAAAAATATTTAAATAAAAGTCTTACGCTGTCCACTACAAAATATTATAGGTGGGGTGTAAAAAAATCTTTTGATTGAATATTAAAGTTGGGCAGGTCAAATACATCAAGTGCCTTGAATTTTGTTATTTTCAAACAGACGATTTTTGCTTGTAATTTGAAAATTATAGTAACGTTGCGCACAACATTTAAGCAAGCGTTTGACAGCGCGACCACTAACTCCAAACTTTAATCAGTACCGGTTCTACCTGAAATAGTAATCAGGTTATTACTCTCCGGGGGCGGATGCTCGGTGTTAATATTTCGTTGCTTCCTAACGAGATCTTCATCTTCATTTACTATCTTCTTTTGTAAACTCTTAAGAGCGCCGTGTGTGCTATTCCCGTTTCTAATCTTTTGAATGAAATTATAAAGGTTGTCACGTAAAAGTAAATTGAGTTCGTTGTTAGGGTGCGCTCTTGATTATGATAAAAAAACAATTGTATATAACTCGTACCTACCGGAACTTACAAAGGCTTTTACAGAGTGAAAAATTAATCTCTGTACACTTACTTGTTTTAACTTTTCTATGCAAAGATGGACACGCAAGCTGACGGGTACACATGTTGATAGGTGACTACTCCTGCCTATCAACACAGCGATCACCATAGTTGCTGCAAGTGCACCGCCAACCTTAGCACCTGTAGGATAAGTTAAAGAGGAATGTATTCTGTTTAGAATTAGAATTAGAATTATGATAGGTGTTGGTACTTGGGTAGCCTTTAGGTTGTCTGGAAGATATCGCTTTTAGCGATAAGACCGCCCATTGTACATTGTCATATTTTGTACTTTTTTTATTTTTTTTTATTGTGTTACTCTGTGTACAATAAAGTATATCTATCTATCTATCTATCTATCTTTAAATGCCTTTGCGGTGTTTCAACTCTTATAACACCCAATTTTCTTTTTATATGAACAATTTCCCTTCTGAGCTATAGCTTTAGCTACAATATGGGCTTCTTCAAGCGTTCTAGTTCCTACAGTTTATCTCACTGAACGATGAATGAAGAGTAAAAATGAAGCTAACATTTGTGAATGTCGCTTTCATTGTTTCATGCCAATGAATCGTGGGTTCAGCGGAGCGCACTCAGGCGTATGTTGGAATATGGAAGCAACAGATGATTGCTAATTTTTATATAAATACACACTCGTGTTGGCGATCTATTTGCGCGTACATTTATTAACATAAATGTACTAATATGTTAATATAATATTACATTGCACCATTAAATTGTACGGTTGTTATACGAATACCTTTTGTACGAAATCAATGAATACCCTTACAATATATATATCGGGGGCTCCTCTTTCGGGGTACAGATATCATCGGAACCTTCGGAACACAATATTAACTGTTTAACTACTGTCTTTTATAAACACACTAGTGAATCCGACGACACTTCGCTGTGAGGCGCGCGCGGTATTATAAACTGCTTATATGCATATAAGCATTTTACTGAAATCAGAGTAGCCTTAGTAACTCCTTATAACATCAGCTATCTGCCAGTGAAAGTCCTGAAAAATCGGTTCAGCTGTTTCCAAGATTAGCCGGAACAAACAGACAGCGGAAGGCACAGACAAAATTTATAATTTTTTTTTTCTTATAAATACCATATACTTTGATGTACATTTAGTAAAAAGCAGCTATTTTGACCTTACAAACAGATATTTCAATTGTATTTATAATAAGTAAGTATATATAATATGTAACATATACATAATATAATTAACTCTTTCGCTGACACATTGGGATAGCGGCCTAATACAATTGAAGGTGAATAATGGAGGTTGAGTACACATAGAATTTCATTGGTGCTTTTATCTGAGCGTGTGCAAACTAAATGCCTCGTAAAAAATAATCATCTGTGGGCCTCGCTTATGGCCAAACCGCCACCCCCAGTTACAATAAACGATGCCTACTGCCTATTATATAGAGAATCGTACGATACAAGCAAAAAGCGACATTTGCTCGGTGACGCGTAAATCACGGGTTCATATCAATTCGCCGTTACATTTCAGGCCCTTTGAGTTTCATAATTACTTTGTGATCCGTTTTATACAAACGAAAATGCCTTTTGTTACGCCCACGAATATAAATTTCAACTTTACTGTTGTTTGGTTTCGACCTGGTGAATTCTGTTACACACATTATAACATGAATTCACCAGAACAAATTTTGTGAAAAATATAAGTAACAACAAATAAAAACTATCAGTACATTTATTATACGATGTAAACAATGTTAACTTCATTATTGGCAATTTTTTTGTTTATTTTTTATTACATGGGTTTGCTCTTGGGGTTGTAGCAAGGATGAGGCCTATGATGAAGCGTGCTCACCCAGAAGACGCCTATTCACTCGAACTTGTAAAAGATTTGGATTATATGAGCTCGGAAATACAGACGCCGTCAGGGAGTTCAAAACCTTGGCATTGCTCATTATAAAGAAGTTTTAAAGCGCTTGGTCCGAAAAAGAGGAATTTTGACAAGATGGTAACCAGCCGTACGTCTGTATGTCCGATGGAAGAAAGGGAATATTTAGGTGTTAAATCCTTTTTTTTATTATTTTACTTATTTGTTTTATCATACCTAATGTTCCAACAATACTAAGGGGGCTATATATATTTGGCTATTAAACTGTTAGTAATTGGTGGTTGGTAATAACGGCTAACAACCACTTCTATAAAGGTTTTTCCCTTTTTAAATAATTTATTTAACAATGTCCTCCATATGTAATTGTATTGAAGGTGACTTTTTTATTTAGTACACTACTATCTAACCAAACTACAATATACTATTGTTAACGGGAAAATTACGTCCCCCAAGTACCGGCGAATCGAATAGATACTAATGTATTCAAACCAAGGAATAAATAGTCATTCTAGATGTTGAATTTACTTATCGTTCAACTCCCGAACTCCAAACTTTGCTCGATTCCTCTAGCACCCCATTGATTTAGCTAGTCTATGAATCGAGAACAGATTCGTATTATCTGAATGTTTTCTGTGTTTTCACGCTTATTTAGTTTAGTTAGATAGACGTAGACTGACAGAATGACCGTCGACTTGATGGTAGGTGGCTACCGTCGCCTATAACAGAAGCAACGCAACAGGTGCTAAAAGTGCGCTGCCGACTATAGTCATTTTGTTTTTAATAATAATGCATTCATTAGCTCCACACAATCACAAAACCACAGAATATACAGACAATGTTAATTGTTACATACACAATATGGTTTTAACTATGAAAGCCTGGATATGGATAAGATAAGGAATGGGAAACTTCTTTTGTGTCTTAGTTTTGTCGTCTAGGTTTATTTTAATTGTCCTTTTTCTTCCACATTATATTAGATCTGGCAGTTCCATAATTATGTATGAGGTACAAAGGTACTCTATATGACGTCCTAAATAAAGTCTGGGCTCTCATGCAATTATGTCAATGCAAGCGTGAAATTTATGTTGTGATTTCGTGCCTTTCGAATATTTTAGTGTTAAGTTGAAAAATGATAAATTTGTCCGAAAATGATTTTGTATTTGCTATTATGCAGTAGGTATTACACGAGTGGTTCGAACTAAAACGCGATGTAATTGGAAACAAGCCTCGTACAAAGGTGCACGGTCGGAATTCATTAACAAATACCCGCAGCTTTAGTATTCTGATACTTGAATACTCATTCGACTGTGTGCGAGCGTTACAGTTTTAATCAACATTGCTTTGGGATAGGAAAAAGTGAGAAAATTTAAACTATTCGTTCGATTAACTTCCGAGATTAAAAATGGCGTAGTACACCTTTTATTTGAAAATGACTGCGCCAATGTTTAAAGAGGAACGAACTTACTATGAAATGTGAAACGTTTTAGAAGTTTATCGCATCGTTTAATAAAATGAATATTATGAAAGGAAATGATATTATATTATAACATAAAACGAGGAATCATTGATGAAAGGTGAATCTGATCTCTTATTTGCACAGTATCGTCGACATATACTAAGTTATTTTGATAATAATGAATACAAGCTAATTGTCAATTTGTGCAATAGTGCTAACCCTACACAAAAATATAGGTTTAGTGCCTTAATAAGGAGAATAATAGTGAAGTACAAGTCACAAATATGTGGATGTAGCTCCACACAAAATAATATAAGTGATGTCGAACAATATTTAATTTTTAATATGAAAATATAATTTTACAATCGTTTTCTATAAACTTTTTCTAACATCAAATACCTCAGGAACATGGATAAAATAGATTGTTTTAAATGGTCTATAATGTTATTTTTTTACAAGGTGTTACATCAAAAAATATGTTTACATTTTAGATATTCTATTTTTTCGACGTTCATTTCCCCAAATGTCCCCAGTAAATGGTTGTCAACAAAGTGAAGTGTTTACTGAAGTGTTACAGAATGAATGAATAAAAAAGTGTAAAAAGTCAAAGGGTCCAGCCAGATCAAAGGGACAAACGGTCGCTAATGTTTGCGTAAACTTTCAACCGCACCGTACGCCTCGGAGTAATTCTATAAATTTTTTTATACTAAGTATTTTGGTTTGGTTGTTTCAAGATAAACAAAATAAACACAATGAATTCAAATTTAACTTTATTGCTTCTTATTTGTTAAATATAATTATAGTTAAAAGAATTGGTGAGTTTCTTACATCCTCATCATTCGGTCGGTGCCCATCATCATCATGTCCCTATACGACCTATGGACCAAACAATCCCTGTCCAGGTAGGTGAGATCGTCGCGTTTCATGATCATATCGGACATGTCTACGTCTTTGCTGACGTTGGTCATGTCGAGGTCTTTCCTGTAGATCATCACGTCCATGAACTTCATGTTGTTAGTGAAGAAGTAGGTCATGTCGATCTCCCTGTCGAATGGGAAGCCGAGTGGCATTGTGTCCACACAAGTGGTCCAGTAGCAAACGTGACGCATTTTCATGACGGACATGTCGACCATTGGCAGAACTAGACCCGTGCGTACCGGGGTCACAATAACGTACATCTGCATCGGGAAGCCACCCAAGTGGCCGAGAGGAAGAAGCAATCTATGCGGGAAGCCCAGGCGTGACTTATACCACCAGCTCTCTAAAAAGCTATGCATATATGTTCCGCTAGTGTCAACGCCTTGATTAAAGTAGCTACGTGTCCACGGCCTGTCTGCGATGACGCCGTGCATCTCAAGTGAGTTGCGAACGATCGTGTTCTTACCAGTTTCCAGCTTGTACAAGAAACTGTCCATCTCAACCATATCGAGTCGTTTGTCATTGACCGATATGAGTCTGCCCATGCAGTCGTATTTCGGCCCGATAAATATGCGAACGACGGCGTCGACAGCTTTGTCGGAGACCACATCAATGGTGACTTTGAACGGGTGATGATTGAGGCGGCGCGTACGAGCTACAAACATCATGTCGGGTTTCATCTTCTGCATTTCCATCTTATCAAGATACATGGCGTTAGTAATGTCCATATCGTACACGTCCATGAACGTGACCAGCTTGTCAGTGTAAAACTTCTCTACTTTGACGCCGGGGAAATCATACTCTTCGTGTGTGTACTTGGGTAGCAGCGTCTTGAAAAGCATGCCCATGTGGAAGAGGCGCTTCATTACTCTCCAGAAGATCGGATCACGCAGACACGTGGTGTACATGTCCAGAGCTGTTGGCACATATGTGTACCTGGAAATTAAATTAAATTATCAATCACTCGAGAAGGAAAAATCACACGAGTTTGATTTTAATTTTACTGTATTTTTAAGTCATATTTGAATATCGTTGCTAACTCAGTTTTTAAAACATTAATTGTTTTATTGTTATAATTCTTACTTGTTGAAATTATATGGCAAGTAGCCGAGGATCCTCTTGAATAAGTTGAGAACATGGATGGTTTTAGCATCATCGTGCACGAAGCCATAACCTCCCAATATCATCCTGGCAAGGTATTCGAAATCTTCAGCCTTTTTCAAAGTGAATATGGTACCGTCACGCTGGAAAGTGAACTACGTTATTAAAATTCATTGATCGAAATGTATATTAGAAGGAGTGTTCTAAGACAACATACATATATTATTTCTCATTGGTTCATGACATTTTTCTTTGATACTAAAAATCGACTAGGCGAAAATCGACTTTAACGAGTTCTTTGGTTGAGTAATTAAGATGCATGCTTTAACGCTCTGTCTCATGGGTCCAGGGTTTGATTCCCGATACCCAACTTTGGAAATTATCTTTTCATTTTGACCCTGGTCAGACCAGAGTTAATGACTGTAAACCGCACACTGCGTTTTACAGTCATTAAAAGCCAAAATTGGGTAGCCCGTCTGGCGGTAGTAACCACGTCCTTACTAGACTACCGTGAAGTAACAATAAAAACTAAATTATATAAAAAAAGAGGTGACAAATAATATATGATCGAACTAACAATAAGTTGATATAGCATATGGCTCTGTGTATGTATTGTTTACTGGTTAAAAATACAACTTACGCGTTTGAAATGACCCGTCAAGATCGCCTCTCTGATGATCTTTTCGATGTCATCCATTAGGAGTTTGTCCTTGAGATTGAACTCGTTGACCAAATCGACATAGTTGGTACGCATCGGCATTTCCTCTCCGTTGTGCATGCGGATCTTAGGCCAGTAACCATGGACCGTCTTATCGTCCCACATCAGCATGTTAATATCGCACATATTGTGTGAAAGCCGCTCCAGTCTGTACCTTGCTAGTAATTGCTGGTAGAAATACATCGTCACCTCCCCGAAACGTTCCTTATGCAGACCGTACACTTCATCATTCATCCAGTACGGATAATTCATGTGCATGTAGTACATGTAAGTGTTTAAATCGATGTCCTCCGTGAAGTACGAAATTTTGTCGTCCATCGACATAACGTGACGAAGGTCTTTACGAGCGTCAATGATGACAGTATTCTTTTCGGTCATTTTGATACCGTAGTAGTCCATAACACCAGCGTCCTCAACTGTTTTTATCATTTTCATCATGTAAGCCTTATTGATGACGTGACTGTCGACAAAGAAGTACGGGTAGATCTCGTAGGGAGCGGGGAGGATGATGCCGCGGCAGTCATCTCTGTGGAAGACGGCAGCGGTGAAAGCGTACACAAACATGCCACCGTTGATACGCTCTCTGAGCCAGCAGGCTGTTCTAATAAACACATCGAAGTCCTTGCAGAAGTACAGAAGTCTGAAGACTCTAACCGCTTGCGAGAGGTGTAACTCGTTCGTGTGAACGAATATTTCGCCACGCGGTAACATTCCCATCTTAAAGTATTGCAAAAACGTCTTAACTACGTCCATTTTCTGAAAAACATATCCGCGAATGTAAATTAGATAATTGTAAAACCGATTGAATGATAAAACTTTAAACATTTTTAATAGAATACAAACTATGTAATTACCAGATATTTGTCTAAGTTGTCCTCAATGATCCACTCCCTAGCGACATCCCTGATGTCCGGGTACATAGTCGGCTGTAAGATGTGGTTCAGCAATTTCATCACGCAAAACTCCTTCATTTTCACGTCGATCATAACTGTAGAATAATTTTAATAAGGCTAGTCATATCTGGTTTGATTGGGAACCATTTAAATTAGGCAACAGGTAACAGGTTGTTTGATAAAGAATGGTGCTGTTGCGTATCTCACTTGCGCAATGTGTGTACTTCGTTACAACGAAGGAATAATGACATGAACAGGATTTAACGTCAAAAAAAAAACTCAGTTCTATTTAAAACACCATTTATAAGACAGTTATTCTCACTCACCCATATTGTCTTTGCCGATGAAATAATCCATGTGTTCATCTTTGACGGAGAGGGCACTGGCTGCTGCCAGCGCCGCTCCTATAAGAACCAAGAGCTTCATGTCTCCACTTGTTCACTCTTACACTGAACACTACACTAGTGCACAGTGCAGTGGTATCTGCGCCGGCTTTGTCTCGGCCCGTCTTTTATACTCTCGCTTATTTTTCATTATTATCATGTGTTTGTTCGAACATTATCTCCTGTTTTGAACTCAGGTGATAATTATTTGTTATCGAGTACCTATACACAAGTGTTATGGTATTAATCGAATGGAGCTCATTTACGTTACCAAGGCAATCCAGTTCAATGAAATGCGTATTATGCAATATTGTTTCTATACAGAAGAATAATATTCGAGCTTTCTTAAATAATGCAATAGGTATTCTTTGGTTTAAAAGATTGTAGCATATTACTGTGTACACCCATTACATACAATAAATAAGCATAATAACAGTCATTTATTTGTTAAGATTGGCGATTGGCATGAATATAATAGTAGGTAAGTTAGCTGTAAACAAGGCTTACGAATATCAATAAATCTTTTATGTTAACGCATAGTCCTAAAATAATACAAATTTAAAAGAGTGGTATATTTAAATAGAAATTATAATATACAAAAGGCTATTTACTCTTATAATGATTATTTAACTGGTGGGATTGTTTGGGACAGATGGTTTGATATTTGTTTATTGTTCACTTATATAGCAAATTGATATTAAAAGAGAAACAATGAGGATATTGCCAATTTTCTTTGTCATAAAATATTCATTCCGAACTGGGAGTAAATGTAAAACTACGGAATAGAGTACAAATACCCATATTTGTGCTGTGCGAATTACTCTTGTTTCTAAAGCATTTCACTTCATTGTAATTATATATTTTCAATGTATTTAATGTCAGTGACATGTTTTAAAGCTAAGGTTATTTTTTACCGACACCATTTTTAGTATAAATTCACTTGATAAAACTGTAGTGAAGTTTTTGAAAGCACTTAATAGGCCCACGTTTTGGTCGAGGGAGTGTATGATTGTATAATAAACCCAGGCCGGAAGTGAGTCGGGCTTCCGGCGATCGTTCCAGCGGACACAATCGCGATAACCGGACTGGCATAGAGCCTGCTTCGCTCTACCTACATCACTTTACTCTACTCCAAACACTTCATACTACGAGCGCATTATTCTGATTTCATACCATTTATAGAAGAATATTTATAATAATGATTATTTAAAATGTCTTTGTTTTTGTTTCAGACATTTCGCCATGGGTTTCCGTTTTCACCGACAGCTCTCGCATGGGATCCCATACAGAAACTGCTCGCCATTGGCGACAAAGGCGGAAACCTCAGAATGTATCCTTTTTAATAGTAATACTTATAATAGTCCAAGCAATGACTGCTTGGCTGTCACTAATACATTAAATTAAAAGTTAAGTTATAAAGTACACACTATATTATACATATATAGTTAATTATATGTATAGCAAAAGGAAGTTATTTATTTAGGTCTTTGTTTACATTTTCCGTGGGACGAGAGGCACTCAATCGCTTGAGTGTCGACTCAGGCTGAGGGCCAGTTCTCATCCGACATTCCCTTCGCTTAACTAAGCAACATTTTGTGTGATTTTTTTTTAAATTTCTCCACGCATACAATGTAACTATCAGGGCAGATATTATTGTGACTTTAGTGTCATTAAATGCTCGTTTTCAACTTTAACCTCTCCATATCTGTGCAACAATGTAACGCCAAAAATCATCAAATTATAGCGATAGTTGTAACTGTGCATTATTATCAATTATTTAATTTAGTATAAATGTCATTTCAGTAATCAAAATTACATAATTTTTTCATTGCTAACACTAAAGCTCGTCAAAAGCTCCTAAACAAAAAAAAAGGTTCTATGATGTTCTATGAGAGACTTCTGCATATAAATTCATAGCTTATAAAAGATTAATATCTGACACAGGCGTTTCACACATTTAATATAAAGTTTCAATAAACATTAATTTTCTTTCATTCATTAATTGTATCCGTAGACGAACTTTTCTAAGAAATAATAACTCCACTCGCAGTGAGGGTGAAACGCACGCGACCCTTTAACAAATATATGTTGGGGTAGGCGCGTAAAGCATAAAAGTGATTGTGCCCGTGAAAATAACAAGACAATAAATCACTAACACAGAGGTATAAAGATGTTGCGTACTTGCTAATGCTCACCCCTGACCGCAACGCACCCTGCTCCGCGCTTACCCTACGCCTCTATTATAGCCCAATTTGAAGGGTTAGCGGATGTCCTACAGGGGCCCTAGCCAAGATGCAAACGTTTCATTGCGTACTTACGAAACGAAAGACAGAAAGCCCGATGATTGGTTGTTGTAACGCCCACGTAAAATTTTGACCAATCACAAAGCTTTCTCCCAGCGTAGCGTAGCGTTTACGACTGTAGAAAGCACTGCGTTTGCGTCTTGGCTAGGGCTCCAGGGCGGTTAAGCTAAACTGAAAATATTCTGACTCCTATAGACTACTAGTAGCGCTCCGCGGTTTCATCCAATGTTTCATTTAAAAAAATAGGATTTTTCTTCGTTTTCACTTAGCTTTTAGAATACATATTCACTTTTTTCTTTTTATTTCGCTTCTGAGGATCGTCATAGCCTATAATCATTTTCAAATATTTGGCTATCAATGAAAAATAATCATTCAAATCGGGCTGCTTCTTCTAAGCGTTCAAACTTTAAAAATTTCTTCTTTCTTTATTTCTATTAATGTAAGAATAAACATTCAAATTTTAAAATTAAATAAAAGAAAATAAAAATAAAAAAATAAAAAATTAATTTAATTTAATATACAGATCTTTTGTCAAAAGTCGCCTTTTTTGGTTTATATTGATACGTTAAAATAAACTCTTGTAAAATAGTGTAATTTTCAAAACAGTTGGTTTTTAATTACCCGCTCGTACTGCCACCATACCCGAATGTAAACAATCGGCCCGGGACTTAATCCGCTAAAAGGCCATCTAGCCTTCAGTGTTAACTTAATACGGTTACATAGAATCCATTGTACTGTACTTGTGTCGGGTCGTTTAATTAGAAGAGCGTATCTCGAAGTTTTCTTTTTTAATTAATCAAAAACAATACAAAAGTAACTTAACTTAATATAAATTAAGTGAAGTTTTATATATTAAAAACTAAAAAGTTCTCTACACCCATCTAAAAAAAACCTAGTAGCGATATCTCAAAAGAGGTACGCCGTAGCCTTCACTTGGCGTAGACAAAAGCATTTAGAATGTTTTCCATGAGATAAGCTTGTATCATAAGAGTCCTTTGGGAGAGCAGAGGGTCGGTCGGAAATCCGGGAGCCTTTAGTCCGGCTCATCGGGTTCCAGATTATTTTTGTCCCGCTCGACTTATCAAACGTATGTAAAAGATACATTTTTAAAATATGTATTATTATCAAATCCCTTGTTTTCTGTTTTCATTCATCTTACCAAATCATCTTAGACTGACAACCTTATTTCTTTTTGATTAAGACAGTCAGTATGATTAAAATAATCCTTCTTTAATTATTATATTAAATCACACGGATTTCAAGCTGTATTTTAAATTAAGTTAGTGAATTAATTCTTTAATCATTATTTTGTCAATATTACTGAAAAATTCCAACACAAAGCTATGTGAGCAACAACATTTATTCAGCTCAATTCAGCTTTTATCCATAGAAAACACCAGTTTCGTATACTCTCCAAGAGTTCCACATATTAAAGTACTAGCTAGGGCTAGAACTGAGTTAAAACGTTAATATTCCGTTAGCACAACACTTTCACCCTTCATCAGAGGCTGTGGTTCCATCTATGGCTTCGCTTCACTTTCGAAAATACACTGTCGAAAATACACTGTCGAAACGTGAGATGCTATGAATGGTCGGTGTTTGTACAAGTTTTGTTTAACTAGTGCGATGCAACGCATTCGCATCCGACAAGAGAGTGCGAGATAAAGCGTAGCGCTCCCTGTGTGCCCTACTTACGCCAATGTATACTAACTCCATTGTTCGAGAACTACGTCCAACTGTCTGCCTCTGCCACGTTTCAAACATGTAATATAATATGTGCCCCAAACTCCTAAACAAATTTCACCCAATCTAATTTAACTAATGTTTCAATATTATTAATGAAGACAACGCGTGGGGGAGACAATGGATATAAAACACACTGAGCCTCTTTGACGATAACTAAGTTATTAACTGCACTGGTTACTGAGTTTGATATTCTTCAAAATATCCTCCACGAGTGCTTCAAGAAAAGCACACTTGCTTATGAGAGAATTTATTCCAGAAGAAATTCTCCGAATTATGTATAGTATCAAAATCTGTTGCGTTAGTTTACAACAAACAGATATATGGATAGATACTTTATTTTATACTATAATACTTAGTGGACTAATATTGACAATTTATTAAGGCGTTATCAACGTAGCCGCAAATAATTTTAGATTAAAAGCAGTAACTGTCGTTAGATTAAAATATCAAGAAATTAAGTTGTTTTGTTACATACAGTCAGCGTAGCAAATTTTAATAATATTTATTAATAAATGTTCTTTTTTACTCGTTTCAAAATGTTTTATAACAGCTGACAGCTGAGATAAATTTGCAATTCGTGAAGAATAAAACTGTAATCCCATTATCCTGTTATTGTTAAATTCAATTTGATGCAAAACGCGTTTCATCCATTGAAATAGCTCGTGTGTATGTGAGGACTGCTTTGAGCAAATGTTTATTTGGGCACTTGTCAAACTCAATTACATTAACGAGCTCCCTCCTTGCCAACATTGTCACGTTAAGGCGCGATTTCACCATAGTCTGTTAGTATTTGACATCGCTGTTAAGTCATTTAACAGACGTTTACAGTATGCAAGTGACAGCGCTAAATGACTTAACATCGATGTTAAATACTAACAGACTATGGTGAAATTGTGCATAAACATCACAGTTAATCAATAAATTAAATAACTTTGACATGCAGTCTACATATCTTTTGATAGGTTTGGTAAAAATCTAATAAACTAGCTGTTGGTTTGGTTTCACGAAGATTCAAAAATACAAATATCTCTTTATAATATTAGTATAGAAGAAGATTGGCATTAAGAACGTAAGTTCTGCGT
The DNA here is from genome assembly GCA_936446665.2 of Synanthedon andrenaeformis. NCBI lineage: Eukaryota > Metazoa > Arthropoda > Insecta > Lepidoptera > Sesiidae > Synanthedon > Synanthedon andrenaeformis. Next base: position 230,696 of record OW387786.2, on the reverse strand, counting down.
TCACATCTCGCCGTTTAATATACAATCGAAACCCGAGAAACGAGATCGGTTGGATTTGATATGGAAATATTTGGGACACCCGAGGGATATATGGTACATCGATTTCTTCATGAACGATATCTATTCGTGCGAAGCTCCACGGAACAAATAGTCACGGAATAAACAGTCACTTCTGCATGAGTAACAACATAACATAAAGTCGCTGTCCTCATCTGTCTATTTCTCCGTTGACTTCTTAACAACGTATTTTGATACGGTTTTCACTAGTGGAAAGAACGATAGACGAGCAAGCTTTGTGTATATAAATTGCAGAAAAAAATGGATCCGTGTGAAGCCGTAGGTAATAAGAAAAGTAAGAGATTAAGAAAATTAGGAAAATAAAGAGCAAAGACGGAAAATGATACCTTAGAATCTCCATATAGTTGGAATTAATATTGCCAAATATATAGTTTAGCCATATATGTATAATGTATACGGGTTGTTTGTTAGAGCCGACTTTAATTATACCGACAAGGTCATAATTTTGATGTATATTTACGCAGTCGGTCGGTCAAATGTAAATAAGACGCTATGTAACCAAGAAGTACGATTCAATTAAAAGTTTGACCGCTCAGTTTGTAGATCGGGAGGTACATCAAATATAAACGCTGCCTCACTCACAAGTCCAACTTATAATAATAATTTAAATTATGTTATATAACGAACAATATAATGAAACTTATAGTTGATTATAAGACAAAGCTTAGCGTCGCTCTGCTATATTAAGTATGCTGGGTGATTTTGAAAGAAGTTAAGTATGTACTTGATAATTTTTTATGTCAACGCATACATAAAAGGTAACTCGTACAGTTATTATTATTTGCAAATTTATATAACAAATTGATGTTAAAAGAGCAACTATGAGGTATTTTGCCAGTTCTTCCACTTAGAATATGCATTCTGAACCGGTGGCAAATGCAAATAAGAATTGACTATAGAGAATGAAATGCAATACAGAATATTTTTATTTATGTATTTCTTAAATAGCATAGTCCTCTGTATTTGTTGTGAGCACAATTAGTTCAAGAATGTTCGATTTTTCATCCAGAAAAATTAGATGTAACTACTTTGTCACATCAGATTCAGAAGTTGTTGGTAATTCTAATAAACTCTGGTTCAGATGAACCTGATTCTGGAACATTCTGGAAAAAGTGGTTTTTAAAATATTTAAAGTACACATTAGAGTATAAAATATTACGTCAACATTATTATTATTACTGTTTACGAGACGCGGATAAAATTTAAATACCATGAAAATTTGTTTTTAACAAGAAATAATTTCCGAAGGTCGTCGCCGCCATTTTTTTAATAATTTTTCTCACGAAAACCTACCGCACCCTCCTTTCAGTCGTTAATTAATAAAAGTTCTTTTAATATTTTTTTGAGGTGTGAGAAATACGGTGTAGGTACGGAATGCGGGATGCGGGGTACGCATACCGGAGATTTGTCTTCATTTACAAGTTTCTGTCGCTCGACACGATTTCAATTTTAAAATGTGATTTCCATTGCCCACATAATACCCCATCCTTTATTTTACTAAAGTCAATAAACAACCCAGTTGCAACACGTACAGCGTTGCTTGCGTTAATGGTAGTCACCTACCATTGAACATCAGTCAGCCTGCATGCTGACTATTCAAATCCACAACGTCAAAATTTTAAAATGTTAAATTCCTAAAAGACCTATACTGCATAATAAAAAAAAACCGAAAAATATTTCTTCAAGGACAACTGAAAAATATTTCTATAAGCCCGGCCAGTAGGTCTGTCATAATGAGAGGGCGGCTTACCCGCTGTCGTCAGGGCAATGATTGAAAGTCATGACGGCCGTCAAGACGTTTTGTGAAGCGGCCCTGAGTTGAAAAGAGGCCAATGAGCGGGCCCGCGAGGCGGACCCTCAGGCTGATCCACTCAGGCGTCGAAGAGCCGGGCGTATGCCGCGGCGCAAGTTGCGTGACAACCTCAGGGCGTCAGAAGGGGACGTGTCTGACGCCCTGAAACACCCAACAAGGATGTGTGCTGGCTCACGACATTCCAGTTTTCCGCCACATTTAAAGTGAGGCGAAGCCATCGCCCTGAGCTGGGTTCGAAGAGAACGTAGCGGTGTGTGGGGATCCGAGGATAAGGCCTCGCTGTGAACTCGGTCCCACACATCACCGCTGAGGTGGAATCTGGGGGGTTTTAGTGGGTATTCCTGATAACAAGCCACTTCACCGGGCGATCCCTCCCGTCGACGAGGGATAGTGCGTTAACGTCATTTCCCCTCCTAAAAAAAGGTCTGTAACCATCGCCATCTTACAGAAGATCACGGTTACCTACCATCAAATATTAATTTATTTGTTCTGTAAAGAAAGACCGTCATCCTGCCAGCCTTTTTTTACAGAAAAAATAAAATGAATAAGTTGACCAACTGTTAAAACAAGTATTTTAAATGTAAATAGAATAATTGTTGTAAAAGTAGAATACAAAAAAGTAAGAATAATTAAAAGCATAGATCCTGGTACTAATTAAAACTTTCCTCTGGATGGCCAATTATTTGTTTTTCATAGCATAAATTCATCCGTCTTTTAATTTCACTTCCGTATTTTAATAAGGACCACTCCGCTTCAACGGTTCAATATCGGGAAGAAAAAGAAATAAATTATTATTATTATTCTCAATTGTATATAACATTTCGAAATAAGACCAACAAAAGCCTCCGTGGGTTATGACACTAGTGAAAATATTGTAAATATAATATAGATATAAACCACTACTGTGTATATGTCTTTTGTTGTTTTTTATATAAGTTACTTCTTAAAAGACAATAAAAATATCCTTTAAATTGACTAATGTTTAGCGCCTTCAAGAGACGATCTATCAGTATACAATAAAATATATTATTTTGAAAAAGCAAAACATACAAAGATACACTATATTTTCTTCTCATACAGTTGATGAAAAATCTTTAAAATCCCTTCAGATTTGGAGGAGAAAACAAGGGAATACCAATTTTACTAAACAAAATAACAAATTTCAGATATATCTGCCCTTTCGTTTAGTATTGGGCAGATACTATTAAATAAAAAACGAAAAGAAACCGAGTAGCCAGAAATATTTCTATTATTATTTTATAACTAACAGAAAAATCTACAGCATCATTCACTTGGTCAAAACACATTCATTACAATTTTACATATATATACTTAACTAAATAACTTTAGCTTTGACATCACTTACTATCCTAAACACAATAGTACAAGTTCGGTGTTTTCTGTAAGGAGGTGGTAATATTTCATATCTGCTAATATTTCATTTTAAAAAAAATCTTACATGTCTAGTCACAACAGACAGACATGTAAGATATAGTCTAGTGTGATATAAGGGAAAATGCTGACCCGTATTATTATGCAAAATTATTAGTTAACGTAACTCATTGGTTTTGTTTAAAAAATAAAAGAGTTTTGTTTATTTAACAAACTAAAAAAACTGCATTACACCGTAGACGCAAATTTATAGCTATCAGTTAAGGCCAATTTGTGCTCGGCTCATAAATCAAAAAGTTTCGCCCCTTCAATGGCGGCCTCGCTCCGCGAAATACAATAAATCTCCAAACAAACTAATTGATTATTTCAATGAAATAAATATTTACATTCTATTTCCTAGTGGAATTCTCAAATTTAATATACTTCTTTTGGCGCGTTAACGTAAAAGTTCAGTGTGTAATTTTAATATGTCACGGAATTAGTTTTGTATAAAATTTATAGTTTTATGTACGTTATTAATATTTTGCATTGTTAATATTGCAAGCAAAAATGTAAAATTGCAAGAAAACTTGATCTGTGTATCTGAAAGGACTACGTAGTCTTATTAAAAATTATAATAAAGCAAATTTAATTATGTTTTTATAATTAATAACTAAAGCATCCGCGAAACGATCAATTGCGAATGACAATATTTACGTGATTGGCGCTCATTGATAGAAAAATTGATCATTTACAACCATGCCAATGAAGCGATTGTCAATATTGCTACGGCATTGACAGAAAATGACAAAAATTTTGATTGACGGCAATTGACGCTCTGTATATTGACAGCGAATAATGGAAAATGACATTTTTTGTTTAAATGTTCATGAGTAAACCTATATATTATCTGAATTATCTCAATTTGTACCACTCCTTGGACCAACGTCTGGTTCTTTTCTTTTTTTCCCAATAGTTATTGCAAGAAAAGCCATGTCTGCGTTTGAAATCATATTTAATGAGCAAGGACGATTTTGAGCGACGCGACTTTTTCTCAACACAATTCAAAACGACTGAGGCATGCGCGAATGATATATATACCCTCAATTGCTTCTTCAATCGCCTGTCATTTGAAATCTTCAATCACGTAATTATTGTCAATCGCAATTGATCGTTTCGCGGACGCTTAAAGGATTATTGAGTCATGTAAGATTATTGAGTCGTTTTTATTGTTTTATTTAAATTGAAGTCATAATATGTTTGTTGCTATTCTTTCGCGTTTCTTTGGCGACCACAACCACGGTGATGTTCGTTTGAACACAACTCCCTATGTCCACCGCAGCCAAAAAGCCATAACTATACATTATATTACGGACAAGCAAACGGACAGTTTATGTCACGAAGCAGACGAGCCAACTCGTCGGAGTAACTTGGACCCCCAAACTCATTTATAACTCAGCTTTAACTTAGCTCGTTTCAACGTCTATGAATTTTCATTTACCGTGATACATATTCTTGGCAATCCTTTACATTTTCTACGTTGCCTTTAGATTAACTTGTAAACTTTTCCCACCGGTCTGTACAGATTAGCTTTTTAAATTTACGGCTACTAAAAGGAAATTTCAATTCTAAGCGGCCGCTGTTTACTTTGATAGAGAAGTTTTCCGTCTGCCTCTAAGAGGAATATAATGTTAAAAACAATATTAACTAATTAAATATATATATCATAAAAACACATGCCTGCATGTAATATAACAGTTATACTATTTCTTTAAAAAGTCAGATCTCATGTAACACTGTGAAAATAAGTTACCTACGTTTTAAGTCATTTTTAAGATTAATGTTTAAAAAAAACACCTTATTTGCAATTTCACTTTTGGTAATAATTTTCTTTTAATAATTATCTTGAAGCATTAAATTTTAATTTTTAATAAAATTTATTTAGTTCTTACTGAATTTCCTATAAAAGTTGAATTGTAATTGACTGAAACGGGTGTATTCAAAAACTAACTCAGGCCAGGAAATCTCATTATAACTTCATACATATGTATAAACCGAATTCAATTATTCTATCTTGTACACACATCATCGAGTTAAAATTGAATTACTTACTCTTCTATTTTACGCAACATATTTTAGTCAACAGCAAATTCATCTTTTCAAGTATTTATTTATTACAAGTAAATTAGATTCTTTTTTGCATCGAATAGGCTCTTCTTACTACTGCATTCATCTTTCATTTATCAGTTTTCTATAGGCGTTTCATAAGATATTATAAACATAGAAACTTTGTCAAAATGTCTGAGTCTTTAGTGTCAGGGCACATTCAGTTTTTACATGGTATTTAATTTTACTAACATATTCTGTGCTCTTTTAACATTTTAAGTATTTTTCAATTAGCTAACAAAAGTGTTTAACCTTAATTTGTACATTCTTATGGATTTTATTAGATACAATAGATACGTCGTTATTTTCGTATTACATATTTCGAATTGGATTTGGAAGTGTATTTTTTTGTATTGAACTTGTTTTATTTACTTTAAAACTATTTGGCATTACATAAAAATGAAAGTCGTGATTTTCGTTGGCGCCAATCTAAATCGCCCAACTGTTTTCAATGAAATTCTATGAATTTGTTCAGTGTTGGATTCTGCTGTAAAGATTCCTGGAGCTTATAGATGTTCTTTAAAGTAATATATACCTGCCTATAAATATAATATTTAGTTAATCGAAATAGCTCATGATATTATATTAGCATATTTTGATTAGTGTGGCATATGCAATGTTTCCTGAACCCGCACCAACAGACTCGGCGGGCCGGGTGTGGACGCGCACGTCCGCCACGAAGTGGGCGAGGCGGTGCTGCACGCCAAGTTCCTCATCAACGAGGGCGCCCTCGTCACGGCCACCGCGGACGACCAGCTGCACCTCTGGACCTTCAGACAGAAGTTGCCCCAGAGGGTACAGTCGCTCAAGTTCCAAAGAGAAAGGTAAACACGTTTTTAACGGAATATGCACAACCAAACCAGACGCATCAGACATTTCTGGTACATCTTTTATACAAATTCTATCGCTTTTACATACACTTTCCATTTCTACCACCAACGCTATCTCTACTTTAAGCAACTAGTAATTTAGAATACATTTTTACATTATACAATAATATAATATTACAGTCCCCAAGACAAGTGAGTGAGTGACAGACAGGCCTTCCAAATCATTCGACATCATCAGTAATATTCATACAACCAAACACATAATATAATTATTCATACAACCGTCACCTTAAATTCGTAAAAACCAATTAAAAAAATGGTAAACTTTAATCTATTTTTACCAGTTTTCGAGAGTTTTTATTTGACTGTATCGGTTTACAATGTGTCTGTGGGCGTCCAATCTAAGAAATAGAGAGAGTGAACGTTTAAATGGCTTGGAAATAGGGTTTGCAATCCCGCATTCTGCATTACCGCATTCCAGCGATTTCGTGCATACCAATGAGACCTGCGGAAATTTCGCATTTGTGCGGTAAATCCCGCGCGGGAAATTTTCGAACATTGGAACATGTTTCTTGATTGATTAAAAGGAAAATACTTGTCCCTTGTTCACAACTATCTGAATACTATCGCCCCTACAAGCGTAGAAGCGGAAAAGGCATTTTCTGCAGCCGGTTATGTCTGTAGTCCTATAAGAAACACGTTGGCGGACAAGACAATAGATACCTACTATTAGTTTTTTGCGCTCTTATTTTCAGAACAATAATTAACTTTTTTTCATGATTTTTAGTTAATTTTTCGTTCCGTTTCTTAGCACGAAGTTATTTCTGATTTCTTAGATGTTTATTTATACGTACAGCTGTGAAATTTATAAACGATAATAAGTTCGTTAAGTACTTATAGTATGACTAAATAAATATTACCAATGATATTGATCTTTGTAACATCTAGTCTGGTTAATTTTTTTTTGTTTATTAGAAGTTTGGCAGCAAGATTTACGTTAAGTAAATAGAAACATAATATTGTATAAGTAACAAAATATTTATGTATATACTAGTTTAAGAATAATTCAAAAATATTAATAAAAGATAATTTTTCGAAGTAAAAAATTACTTTTAATAGAATAAGAGCTAAAAATATTGGTAGTGTTCGAAAAATCGAACACTCTATAGATAATGGGTTAAATCTCTTGCGGGAATTACAGCGGGATCCCGCTGTAAAGGAGAATTTACCGCAAATTTACAGCTGGAAAGAAAAGGCTGCGGGATTGGAAACCCTTTTAGAACCCTTTGGACCCTCAAGTTCTGACCCTACCTACGAAAAAGTACCCGTTTGATCCGCTAGTCTTTTGATGACCAGCAGCTGTCTGAGAATCCATATGTCTTGACAGACATCTGCCCTGATCCTTTTTTTTTAATACTAATACACACCTATCACTTATCTAATTACATATTCCTCTTCGACTATCGTTTAACCCCTAATATTATGAGCTGTTCTATTTCGGTTGTTAATATAATTTGTAGGCGCGAGCAGTAATACTGGAACTCGTGCCGAGGCTACATTTAACGTACTACCCGCAATATATTACCATTACAACACATTTTATGGTGTCCCCCAGCCGTAATTCATTCCGAGCCATAATTTCATTCTGTTTTCGGTAATTTTATTACGCCAACATCTGTGCTATGTTTTGGCTTCTCTTGTTTTTTGTTTGCACCACTTGCCGTTGGCTTTTCTGTCTTTAAATTAAACACTAACCTTCATAAATTTTATAGTTAGAGATAGCTCGCGTATCAGCGAATGATGTAACAATTACTACCATAAAACAAAGGTCTGTGGGACAAGACATTTTGGACAAGATGTCTCGGAGCTTCCCGAATGCTGCCAGCTAATATAGATTGAAAGATTGACCTCCTTCTTGAAGTTAGATCATCTGGTTGTCCCAAGTAGACGTACTACTCAACAACTTCATAAGTTGAATTCCCAACTGTTACTGGGTGGGCATGACATGACAGGAACAGTATTCGACCCAGATACAGATGTCTTGTTTATTAAATACGACAGAAATCAAATTCATGGTGTATTATTGTTGGGCGCATTGTTATTTTATAAATTGTTCCCAGTTGTTATGATGAGGGTGCAATTAATTTGTTTGGGACGGTTCTCCCTTCCCCCGTCGTCCGTCTCACGGTAACATTTCCACTCAGTAATATTTTACTATCACATTCAGTAATATTTTACTATCTGATACTGATACAAATTTCAATACAAGTATTTATTTTTGAGTTTATTATTCTAAACAATTCTTTGTGTTTTGGTATTCAGTAATTTTTTTATAAATTAAATAAATACAACCAGTCACACAACAAATGTTTAGTAAAATTACACTATATATAATATAATAACAGCAACATACCTATAATTTCTCTAAAGTCGTGTAGATAACTTAACTAAGTACTACTAATTAGATTGAAAATGTAGCATAATATTCCTGGAAAAACTATCTTTAGACAATTAAAGGAATAACAACGTTTGATAGCATTTCACTTTCATTATACAACCTACAAGCGCTAGAATAACCTTTGGATCTTGAATAATCTTGACGGACATTTAAATTAAAATAAATGTAGTTATTTTTCTTTTAATATCAGTCAATAGATGCTTAGATAGATGCATGCTCATTTTTTTCTAAAATTAACAAATTTTTTTTACACATTAGCGACATACAAAACATATCCTGTTGTCAATGTGGCTGATTTGATGAAGCAAATATAGTAACCGCTAAGTGTGCAGACTGTGCCTACTCTTCCGGTGGTGATGTGGAGTTCCACTTTGATACCGTACCTCGTCTTGAAGATTAATTTCCCTTTGCGAATCTCTCATGGTTGGTCCATGTAATTTAATCACAGTATCTACGAGTGCCGACACACCCCTTCTGAAAGCCAATATGTCTGAATTAACCAACATCACATTAATGATGTTATGTAAGTGATAAGCTTGTCTTTTAGGGTACACTGCATGTTGGCGGCAACGGTAACCACCTACCATCGAGTGCACCGTCAGTCTGTCTGCCGCTCTTTGTCTTGAAAAAGGTTCCTTCGAAGTTAAACTTATGCTCTGCGGATTGAACATTTATTACAGTTCAGGGTTCATGAACGTTTGAAATGATAAAATTATTTTAATAAAACGAATAATAGCGTAAAATGATGTAACTCCGTTTTAGTGTTAGCAATGTAAGCTTTGAACTTACACTAATAAATTACACTTTGTGTGGTCCTTACCAGCTTGGACTAATTTGGACCATACTCCAAGCCCGTGCGTATATATTGTAATTTTTACTTAATTAACTATTAATTAAGATTTCCGCCTGTGAACTACGTGCGCGCGACAATGTTTTCCTCTGACACGTTGGAATTTTTTTTTTTTGAGTCGCTTTTGGGGGTTAACAAAGACAGACTAGTTTCCTATATAGGCTGTCATGAAAATTATAAATTAAATTATGGTAAGCGCATAAAACGAATTATAATATTTTATTATTAATACTAAACAGATAAATTATATACGTTTATCACAAACTCAAGACGTTTGGCAAGGTGTTCAGAAATAAGTGAATAAATGAAACATATTAAAAATGTACGAAAGGCGTTTAAGTCCGCCCACGGAGGGTTGAATGTGTGCGGGGGTTGATGGCGCACAATTTGTATGCCAAATTGTATTCGCAACCATTGAACCGAATACTGATTGATTGTGTTAATGCAACAACAGATTCGCGTTACCTAATTATCTTGTATTTACTTCCATTATCGACTCCATTATATATTAACCCATTCTATTACTCATTTTATTTATAATCAATGTTTCCCTCTCATTATTGACTAAGGGATAGTTTGAGAAGAGGCCTCTGCAAAACAACACGTGTCCTTCCCCTTAATCCCTTCTTCAGTTTTCCTTCTGGTACTGTTTGTAGTCCTACACAAACGGTATACGACTTCATCCTGCGTGTGCATTATATCTTAAAAACATGTTTTTTTTTTTAATACAGTATAATAATATGTAGTATATAGGCTGTTACAGTTTCTTCTTGAATGCCATATATTATATTTATTTAACTACAGAAATTTTTGATTAAACATGACACGTTTTATTTTCACTAAAATCCATAATAAAAAAATATGTGTATGTCAAATAAACAAATAAATAAAATAGCACTTGCTAAGTGTTATTAATTTTACTTTCATTCTGCGTTTACTATTGTTTCTGTATTCAGTCTCATCTATAATAATCTTTTTATAATTTTTATGTTATAATTTTTTTTAAACTAAACCAAAAACATTAGTTACGTTCAGTTGACTATATTATTGTAAATAAAAGAAAAAAAAAGGGGTATTCTATTCTATTCACCAAACGAAATATGGAACATTATGAGACGCATGCAATGTCCTTTATTGATACATAATACATACATTTAATCCCAATTTTCCTGGAAAATGAAATTGGGGATGGTGCAGGTGTTGGCAATTGTTACAACTAGAAAATGCACTGAACAGTTAGGCGTACATTTGCACATTGTTCCAGATTCTCCATCAAACTATCACGAAAGACTAAAGAAATTAAAGGGTGAGTTTGTGTTGGTTTGATGTCGATCTGGTAGAGTGTTGCACGCACCCTCATCCCCGTGCTTTGCATCTCGTGGCATCTGCCGTCTCTTCTGTAACTGTTACTGTACTGCATGCATTGAGACCTATAGTTAAATCGCAACTCTTACACACAGGGTCGTGACAGAGAGTAGTCCATATTCTCTAACTACTAAAAGAAGAGCAATTAGAAACGGTTTAAGTGATTACCACGGACAAACAGAAAAGCAGATAAGAAAATTCCGCATGTTAGGGAGTAATATTTTGTTTACTCCCTAACATGTGGGACTGTGCGAACTTAATTGAGTTTTTTTTTAGTCACAGACAGTAATTGTATGTAGACTGAATTTTAATTTCTATTATATAATTTTTATTTGTCAATTTTAAACGCTTCGTTCCAGTCCAGTTAGTCAGGGCAGTCCGCCTGGTAGCAGTAACCAGAACTTTTACAAATCATCGCTATTACAAAAAGACCAAGAGTAGGAGTATGACTCACGGTCGAGTGTGAGTCACTGTACATGTACAAGTATAAGCAAAAGTTAATTCCGCTCACACTCACATAAACTCCGCACTTGATTACATTTTTATTGAAACGCGTCAAGATTTTATGCGTCCAAATTATGTATACGCTTAATCTAAATACACTTTTAGTACATACTTACTTGGTGTTTAGCCCAAGCAAATTAGAAAAATCAGAAGAAATAAATCGTAAGGTATAATTGTACCAATTTTCAAAACTACACGATTTATTTCCCCTGATTGCAGATATTCGGCTTAATTTGACTGTACTAGATTTTGTATTGGCGATTCGTCGAGCCATCTAATGCTACACACGTAGCATATGACGTAGCACGCGTAGCAAACAGATTGCTACGCCGTAGCATTGGCATCTTACCAATACAATATTGTTGCTATTGTAAAATATAGTAGGATATTTAGTTATATTTGATTTGTTATTCACACATTCTAATGTTTATCCTTTCAGTTTTTTGTAGTAGTTTGGGAATATTTGCATTGAGAAAATTGAGAAAAATTGAGAAAAAAGTGCAAGTCAGCTCAAGCTAGATTCGGCATTGCTGTGCTGTACTCTACTTATTAGTTCTAGCAGTTTTAAGTATTTAACATAAAATTAGGTAAACTTCAATTCACTTTTAAAAAAATTCAATTCAATTTTATCAATATGATATCATATAGCTTGATAAATATGTGCAAGATATTTTTTCGAAATACTTTTGTAAATGGTTTTTGAAATACTAAACACAAAATATGTATTTTCTATACTTGCTATATTATTTTAAAATAAAATCTTTTTTAAAAGAAAACATAGTTTATCTTAAGGTTTATTACATTAATTATGTACAGTAATAGCGATAATTGCTTAAATGTGAGAAAATATTATAGTTTGTAAATTTTAATGTAAAGTAAAACCAGTTCTTCATACATTTTTGTCACTCATTTTTACTCGATGAATTCTCATTATATCATTCCCTTAAAAGTGCAGAGTCGCTTTAAAGGGGCGGAACTAGATAAACAGGTGTTATATTTAAAATTGAGTTGATATGAAATTTTAAGGGGGCGTTCTCTTTTGTCATACTGTAAAAAAATAATATGTCCATATATATAAAAATTTCATGTCACGTTGTGTGTCGCCAATGAACTGAACCTATTTTGATAAAACTTCGTAACGATGTGTAATTTAATCCAACTTAAAAAATAGGATAGTTTATATAGCACCCCGGGCGAAGCCGGGAGCGGGTAGCTAGTTTCATATATAAGATGAAATCACAACTCTTCAAACTCATACATTTGTTAAAATAGTATTTACCTTAGGTAATTTTGCACGACATAAGTGTCTACAAATTTTACGAGGTAATAACGCACGCGTGCTTTCGATCGTATTATCGATTGAACGAGAACATAATGTGTTGTGTGACTTTATGTGTTTACTCGAATTATAAATGTTGTAGGTAATGTTGTATTATAAACCCCCATTCTTCTACTGTATGAACTACCCAATGCATGAATTTTCTATATAGGTAAATGTTGAAATTCTAATAAATTATTTTGCTTTTCGATTAGAACCTTCATTTGTAGATTTCTATGATGAAACGATAGATTTTATCGTTAGATGATAAAAAAATATTGTGTCAAATTAATATTTATGAACTTTCATAGAATGTAGATATAGAAAATTTGCATTATATTTGTAATTTTAGTAGTATGTTTGCAAGTGGACTATTTTGTGTGTTGGAAAGCCCTTCGATGCGTTACAAATGTTACAATGCACGGTTTGACAGACGTCAAGCGTCGTGTGACGTTGTCGTGTGACGTATCGACAATACCTTCAATGTTCCCACTCCACAGCTAGCATTGTGCAGCGTTGCTTATCCGACCGTTATTGCCTATGTTCCTATTGCTCTTATGACCTTAACTAACTATATTTAATAGTCTATTCCAGTCTTTTTGTGTAAAATATAACCCATATTAGACTTAGACACAAAAAATTTGGTAATTAGTTCTTTAATTTTACACATTACTTACCTTTGACTTAAAAATAATATATGACAATATAATAAAATTAATAATTAAATCTATGTATATATAGACACTCATGCATAAAGTTATAATTGTTGAGAATGATCCAAACGAACCTTAGTTAGCTACTACAGGTACGATAATAAGCCGTGATAATTGTCTTCAGGATAACATGCGTGCATCTTCCGCTACAGTCGAAGTGGGTTCACGTGGGGACGGAGCGGGGCAACGTGCACGTCGTCAACCTAGAGACATTCGCGCTCAGCGGTTACGTCATCAACTGGAACAAAGCCATAGAATTGTGAGTACACACATTACAAACTCAATTCCTCTAAAATTTTGTTGCGTGTACCGGTTAGGATAAACAAATAGCCCAAGTATGCGGTAACTTCACTAAATGGCCTAAATAATCCCAAATTTTCTTCACTTACCACATATGTGGTTCTATGCCATCGCCATATTTTGTAAGCATTAGTTAATATTAAAACGACACGGGGGTCAGGTGCGCAGCTGACTGAGGACAGAAAATGTGTATTCTGTACCGCGGTCTACTGTAAGAGGGTAGTTAAGTAACCTAAGCGTCATTTTATTGAGATGCGACGAGCTCGTTTTAACCCTTTAACCGCTTGGTTTAGTAGGAGTTGTCGTGTCCCTTGACTCGTCTTTTTTTTAAGAGAAAGCAAAGCAATGATTAAAAAAATAAACATTATACAAGTAGAAGAATTTGTCGTATATATACGGCTCTGGCGAAATGGACACCAAAATAATTGTCGGATTAATCCGACTCTGGCGTCTGAAGGATTAAGGTAGCAATTCAATTTTAAGTAATGTACTTATGGTTTCATTACTTGCTTGAATTCATTTATCGGAAGCTTTATTGTATTTTTCATCGTCCATCTTTTATACGAGTTATGAATAAAGAATGACGCGTGAAAAAATCTTTAACACGATGGATTTTATTGTCAATAAACGTTACGATCGTTTGTCTCATAACGCCCGTTTTCAATGATAACAGAATTTATGTTGCTATTCTATAATAATATCGATTTTTCGTATAAATATTAACAAAGCTAAAAGTTGATTGTATCATGAGTAATTCAGTTAATTATAGAGGTAGGCAATCGCATGTCTTCGAGACAACTCATAAGCCGACGTTATACTAGTTAGCAGTTATGGCCACTGAATACTTAATGAACATGTCGACTGCCTGACGGACAACTAATATACCTTTATATATAATTAGTTTTGCCCCGAGTGAAAGAAGAAAGAGTAAAAGAACATTTTCAAAGTTGAAAATCGAACCCAAGTCAGAGTCAAGGCAAGCTTCTTAAGCATTTGACCTACGGGCTGGTCTCAACTAACGCGCTCTCTTTGAGTAAAACATAACTTTAAGCTTACACTTGCCACTGTCTGTCTGCCTGCCCGTTACACTCACATTTTGAAAAAGAAGTTGTAACAGAGCAGTGTGCTTAAGAAATATCCAACTGATACGCTATTTTTAGTAATATCTTTTTTCGTCCTTGTTCAACAAAAAATGAATATCGCTACAGTCCATAACTTGTACCACGCAGGAAGGACGACCAACTTTGAACTAGTCTCGTTTGCATGTGAGTATACTGTTAAAGCAATTTATTAACCGATCACAACATGTTAGTACAAACATGTTGATGTTACTTTACTTGTCTAATTATTTTATCTGTCTGTGAGACCTCTGACTTTTGACCGAATGATAAGACTTCGGCTAAGGCTCTCTTCGAGAGAGAACCGTTGGAACTAAAGTAATTGACATAGCTTATAGAATAAACAAATTAACTAGTAAAAGATATGGTCTGCAGTTCTGTTTGTCCTGCAGTGGGTGTCTGTCGGCTGTTAAAATGACGATTACCAGTAATATGTTGGAATGTTGGTCGCTGCCAAAACTGGTATCACTAACACATAACCGTTCGTTGGCGCGCGTCCAAACTGCGGATTATAATTTATCTTTGCTTATCTTTGTTAACCTGCTCTGCCATAATTTCGGCTTCTAATTGTGACTAATCATGACTTTCATTAATTAGATAGGGAACTGTATTTGTTACGTCTTTTCGGAGGACATATTCTGTATTCCTTTTTTGGAGGACATAGGTTAGGAAGATCACTCACGATTTTTTACCTATCACTGTCTGATAAGTCAAAATGCGATCTAGAGTTGTTTGTGTTTATAGACGATGGTAGTAACCTACTATCAAGTTGGCCATTAGCCTGCCTAAATAAAGCACGCAAACATAGTAGGTATATACGTACAAGAAGCCACAGATGATATATAATGGGAATATTTTATATGCGAGTTGAGGGTTTACGAGCACTGCGATATTGTATCAGCGACGACCGCATGTTACGGCTCGTCCTATCGGAGGTACACTGAAGAAATCATTTTAAACCCGACCGTTACCTTTACGAGAGCGGTTAAAGCCAAATTGGTTTTTCCCGAAGGATAAGCGTCGCAATCACGCTTATAATAACTCCTATACTATTTAAATCGGCCGAAGCAAAAAACGAATGAAATAATGAACAAAATTGACGAGATGAGAAGTATTCGCGTTATCCGCGTCAGACTTCATGGAAATGGGGCAGATTTGCATATTTTATGGTCTGCTGCTCCTGTCAAATTGTATTAATGTTATCTACTGAAATGAGAGCTTAGAATAAAATACATTTTTGTAGAGATTAAAGTAAATTAATATTGAAATATAATAATAAAGTAAAACCTTTGTTTCTTTTGAATTTGATGGTGATTTAAATAAAAAATTAAATCGCTCGCCAAGCGGCTCTGCTGCCGACCATAGTTTTCACTACGGCCGACAAAGAGAAGTCAAGTCCAATAGTTGCAGCGAGCTCAGTTCGCTGCGCCGACCATCTAGGGCACTCCGCAAGAATGTGCTGTGTGCGACTGACACTCTGGAGTTGGCTCCCAACGAGCCACCCGATGGAGATAGCTCCCGACACAGCCACTCGCCCAACACTGGACGAATAGCCTCCATGCCTCTCACTCCATTTCCGGAGGTTTTCGCGTGCACGCGAACGGATTCGCGAAACTGAACGGAGGCTGAGCTCCCCGAGACCGGCCCTGACATTTTTGAAGTTAAATATAACATCAAAAACTAAACATTTAATTCGCCAATTAGAGAGGACATGAAACGGCTCAAGCCCACCGCAACTGATAAGCTGCTAAAAGTAATTAACAATTAGATAGGGTTGTCGCAACTTTTTATATGTATGCTCGCCCTATATTTATTTTACTTATTGTTAGTAAATTTTACGTAGTTATTTATATTACATAGTTTACGTAGTAGCAGTTCGTGAAATAGCCGAAAACCAATTACGTTGGAAATTTAAATGTCAAATATTGTCACATGGGAACTTAAGAGCACACTTTCCAACTCGAGCAGCTTACCAAGTAAGCTACTAAGTAATTCCATAATTACACGATATTTGCGGTCCTAGCAATACGTAAAAAACATGAATTACAAAATATTGGAATTGCTAGCGTATGTTTTATTATTTTGGCGTTTAATAATTGGCGCGAACGTGTTGCGTCGCATTCTGTGTTCGGTTATTCGCATTACAGTAAGTTGAGACCTAATTGAGACAACAAATTCACCCAAATAACTATTACTGACTTCCTACTCTCTAACAGCGTGTCCTTAACTTCGTTTTCTCTTAGCCTTCTTTCTGACTTTACCATTCCCACGCTGTTATTAAGGGTTAGATAGCCTATTAACCTTCTTTAACATTTGGGCTATCAGATGGAAAAGATATTTTCAGATTTAACTGTCAGTTTCAGAGATTAGCGTATTCAAACAAAAAAAAAGCAATAAATAAATAGTGTACATTTAAAAGTGGCTGTGATTATGTTGCGTGTGTCAACCCTGCGGTCACATTGAGGTCGGGTGGTTTTACGAATACGCGATTAACTCGGACTAGTAGAACCGGGCCTGTTTGATTACACTACTGAGCGCACATTAGCCTTTTTATTGCCTGTTTAACCTGCAAATGTGGTATTGTCGGCCATCATCATTATTGGTATAGTGAAAGATATTTTCAACGTTCGTGTGGGAGATAGTTTCAAAAGTGTGATTCCTTACTAGTTCTGCAATTAGAGGCAGGCATTCAAGATTCATAAATCCACAATGCCAACAGGATTACGTACATTGTACTACTAGAATCTGAGTTTGGCTTAAATCTTTGCACACTCTTACATGTACATATTTTAAAAAAGCTATAGATCAACATATTAGATTCAAGAAGCACATTTTCGAATGCAGACTATGTAAAGTATCTGTTTTTTTTCGCACGCGGACTTACTTAGTTGTACGAGCGAGACAAAGACTAGACAAGCGACATCTTAACGGAATGTTTTGGAATGGTATATTACGTTCGACACTCGACATACTCTGTATGGCAGCATTAACCCTTACAGAAGACTACCCTGCAGTGAGTAATGGATGCTAAAAACCCCATTCCCTTATCCCTAACTTGTCATATCAAAGTTACAGCGCACTTGTAACCCTTACGGCGTTGCCTGTGTTAATTTCCTCTTTGGTGGTAAGCGCGTAATAATACAAATTGTTATTGAGGTAGTAATATATTGGAAATTGGATATTTTATTGTGGTGAACAGTGAACACCCACCACCCCCGACCGCAAACACTTCCCTCTGCGGTAATAACTATTTACATAATCTCCGTAGTTCGCTATTATAGAATAAGGTAGCATTGGTATATACTAAATAACTTTAAAAAATATTGTAATGCCAAAATCGTAAACTTGTGTTCGCCTACTGCTTGCAGTTCAAAGGCGAGGAAGAAATAACTGTTTGTAACACAAAAGTTCGCCAACAAATAAGAGAAATGTTATGAGCTGTATTGTTTTTACCTATTTGTAAATAGATGCAGTAGTTAGCTCAGCGGGACATGCGCGGGACGTACCCGGGACGCGGTGCATTGCATCTGATAATGGATGTTTTGTTTCAACATATTGGACGAGCGAGTGATGTGGGCCGGAGGTGATTTTCACCCCGTCATTACAACCTCCCCCACACCGACGCCCGACCCTTTATGTTGTTAATTCACTCTCGCAGGTTTAATTTGCAGTATTTCGATTGGAAATTTTAAACAAATGTAATTTCCTTGGCAGCAAACAGTATTGAAATAAGGCAATATTGAAATTACACTCCGTATTCCGGTCACGTCCTTGTGACAGACGTGCGTTAGGCGCGCGAGACGTGCGACGTGTCGGGCCAAGCGGCACGACACAACACGACACGACACGGCACAACACGACACGACACGACACGGCACAACACGACACGACACGGCACAACACGGCACGACACGGCACAACACGACACGGCACAACACGACACGACACGGCACGACACGACACGACACGGCACGACACGGCACGACACGGCACAACACGACACGGCACGACACGACACGGCACGACACGACACGACAATATTCCAACAGTTATCGAGTTGGTATTGACAACTATAATTTTTGTAAGGATTTTATTAATATTAACGTCCCCTCCCCTCTGTCGCTAGAATTAATAGGCTAACGTTCAGACCTAGAACCTAGATAGTAGTTTTTAGAGTTTAGGTTTTGTGAATTATATCATGTGAGACTTCTTGTATAGGACGTATCTATACAAAAAGTCTGTGCCTATTTGTATACTATTATTTTTTTCTTTTGTTTTGTATGGTTTGGTTTTTTTATTTTCTCTTAACGTTATTTTGTAAACAGAAAATGTCGTCTTTTGTGTTCGTTTTTAATGCATGCTGAGTTAGCCTATAAGTGGAGTATACAATATTATAAAAGATTGTTTAAATGTGAATAAGTGTATGCATTGTTGTATTTTGTGTTGGCGTCCTAATAAATAAAACAAAATAAAAATAAAATATTAACACTTAATTTGAAGCCTTTCCAATTTAAACTCATTGTGGCTTATCGTCAATTATGTAAAAAAAATGTATAATAAGGCCTATTTATAGTTTTACAAACTATCTTGCTGACAAGACTGAGTAAAGTTTTTTTTTTAATAGAACAACTACGGAAGTTTCTAGTCGATTTCTTCAACACAGAAACAGCTTTTCGAACAGGTGGTAAATTAATTGATTTTACTGTATTTGACGATCTGTCAATACTTAATATGTAAATAGGTATTTGATAGTTTTTAAATAATCTATATAAGATAAATAAATAAATATTAAATACCGATAAAATACCCTATTGACCCGCGTTATCTTATCGGTTCAAGGTGATGCAATGTTAAGTACAAATACGTCAACTTAGCAACAGGTAAACATTTTAGTAGATATTATTAAACATTTGAGTCATATAGTTGCAAAGACAAACATCCATATTTCTTTTTTCAACTTTTTCACAAAAATGTAACTATATAAGAAAAAATCGGTTTGCCGTTTTTTTTGTAAAAAAGTGATGTTGCTGCTTTTGCAACTAGATGACTCATTTTAGTATGTTGCAAATCTAAATCAAAATATTTATATATTAATTAGGTTTCTACAAGAAAATCTTATGATCGTCATTATAAATTTAAATTTACCAGGGTTTCGGAAAAAAAAGCCAAGATGACGATCCTGAGAAGAAACCCCGAAAGAAACTGAGGATACTATTCTTTTTGTTATTTTTAAAATATAAAATAACATCAATTACACTTAATTTAAAAAAAATTATCAAAGTATACATACAAAACTAAACATACTTAGTATGAGCTCCGAATCGCTTAAATCCAGGCTTCATTGTCGCTTAAATAATCAGTGATTTTATAATAGCCTTTGCACTTATCTCATTAGACATTACAATTATTTACTGGCGACCGTTTCGCTTGGATAATGATATGGATTTATATAAACTTGCACAATTGCAGGAAATTTTATTGAAATTGAACAATGAAGCGTTGACTTGACAGTTAAGTTTTTGTTCAAATTGTACACAATTATTTGAATGCCTCGGGCCTCCCGCCGGCGACGTCCTTTTCGATATCTTTATGAATGTAAAATTTTCATACAATAAAATTCGTTATAACGAGGCCCCAAGGCGACAACCCTATAAGTTCGAGTGAAATAACGCGTGCTTATTGGCGCCTCGTAACGAACTTCCGCCAATGATGTTGTAGCAACAATGAACGCACCCAGGGCTGTCGATGTCGAATAGTTTACTGCGGACGCATCTAATGACTTCCTCGAGCCTCCGAGGAGCGTGTCCTCAGACAAAGGCGACTCGGCGACATAAAAATGCGCTGAAGAATCGCTCGTTTGTTCGTAAGCTTTAAAAAATGATATACACTATAGAGGCGATACGCAGAATGTTGGCGCATAATAATGACTTTTGATGCAGAAAATTGCAAATTTGCGCAGTTTGTATCTATAATACCTTTGAAATGCATTCAGCTCCGAAAGCTGTCTCGCTTGTCTGAGCGAACAATGGGATGTCACGAAGCTACGGACAGCGGGGCCGATAAGCGCAGCCGCTACGCCAACCAAGACGGAGCCAACGGAAGCGCTTTGTGCAAACGCTCGACGCTCGCCATATCAACAGCTTATTGGAGGCGCAACAGTTTTCAATTCCTCGAAGTTCCTTTCAACCATTCAATCTGACAAAATAAACTATTTTTGTTTTTGTTGAAGTTCCATTTATCTCGCCTTTCGAATACGATCTGTTCCAGCAAATCTTCTGTAATTGGAGAGATATATAAAGAAAAAAAGATGTTCTTTTGCCGTAATTGACTTTTTTACCGACGCGACTTTTTTAGACGCGAATATTAATATTGTTTTATATGATCAAAGTTCAATAGATGGCGCTAGTAGTTCTTTATTTATTAGAATATCTATTGTATGTTCATATTGAAAATCTGTTCTCCCTATTGGTCAAAGAGTTTTTAAATCTTCATTTTTTAGCTGAGATGGTTTTTATTCATAATCATCTCAGCCGTAGGACATGCTGAGCATAGGGCCTCCTCCATAAAATATTTATAAAATTCTGATTAATAATTTAACGTTTCTATAAATTATTCATGTACGAAAGCTTCATTTTTAATATTTATGTACTAACAATATAACTAATGTTGTCAATAACGATGTAGTGATGTAACGACATTATTGATGTTATTCTATTGTATTGTTACGATCAGAGTATGGAATATTCTCGATAGCGTAAGATCTGGACGGCGGAAAATTCCACACACTTAGTCGGGCTCGGGGCGGCACAATGAATAGGTGACCACGCCCCCTCTTTGATTCGTTTCAAAGCAAACTGTTCCTTATGGTTGCGACATAAGGTTCAGATTCCTTTGACAGCAATAACCTTCGAGAAGCTTTGATAAACTTGTTTACGACTTTTAAAGTTTCCAGTAATTTCGACAACTTTCTGCGCGAGTATAAATACGGGTGCGATCGCTCGAGAGAACAGTTGTGCGATAACTAGCGATACATTAACAACACTTGGGAGCTTTTACGAAGACATTTGCGACAGTGCATAGTTGAGACGTAGAGTGAATTAGCGACGACTTTTGGCAAGTTTTACGGTTTGATTGGAGAAGCTCTGTAATATTGGAAGTCATCTTGGTCTGTAATAATAAATCGTGTTCCTATACCCCTAAACGGCATTTTAACGTACCCTGCGCGTAACAGTATTTTGCGTGAAATAACCAGTATGTGGCTTATGTTCTCAATGTAGGTACACAGTCATGTAGTTTTCAGTGGATACAATGTTATTGGAATGTGTTTGTTGTTCCAGCACGAGGCCAAACCACCCGGGTGCTGTAGTAGACGTTAGTGAGAATCCTTTGGATGCTAGTAAGGTAACGTGAGGTAGATAAGTAAGAGATTTGATGCCCTATGGCAATGACGAATTTATTCATGGATCTCCAGTTGTTTGGGATCAGTATTAAGTTTATTAGTAGGTGTTGAGTGTGGATATGGAAAGAGCAGTTCTGTTGTGTAGCGTAACATACCCTATGTTGCAGCTGTTGATAGCGTTCGAGTCGGGGCTGATGGTGGTGTGGGACCTGCGCGCGCGGCAGACGGAGTGGCGGGGGTCGGTGGGGTCGGGGCCGCCGGGGGAGGGCGTGCGCGCGGTGGCCTGGCAGCACGACGGGAAGCTCATGTCCGCGCACGCCGACGGAGCCCTCGCCACGTGGACCACCCGGGCCCCCAGGCCCGCCTCTCTCTCCTACCCGCACGGTCAGTCTTCTTGTGCCAGACTGACTAATACTATCAACTACATTATCAGACATGCAAGTTCCTCTAATACACCCACTTGGCACCAAAGCCAATTTTAAAAATTCTGCTGTTTTTTAACGGTAATCTTAAGCGCATTTTAACCAATAGAAATGTTTGAATTTCAGCAAAAGCAAATAAGGAGGGCAAACTGGAGCCGTGCAAACCAATACACAGACTAGAGTGGAAAACGTCGAAGAATGGGGAAAGCCTGGTGATCTTCTCGGGCGGTCTGCCGACGGACAAGGCGGGAAAGACGCACAGCATCACGGTGCTCAACGGCAAGAGCACCACCGTCTTGGAGATGGAGCACAGCGTCGTCGACTTCGTCACGCTCTGCGACACTCCCTACACTGCCGGTACCTTACTATGACTATACTATATACTATTACTATAACAGACATATATATTTGGCAACACTTATGAAAATATAATATTTTTCAGATTATCAGGAGCCGTACGCCATCGTGGTGCTGTTGCAGAACGACCTAGTGGTGATCGACCTGCTGAGTGCCGGCTACCCCTGCTTCGAGAACCCCTACCCCATGGACGTCCACGAGTCGCCCGTCACGTGCTGTTCATATTTCGCCGACTGTCCCTCGGATTTGGTAAGTTCATTTCCCCTGACTACTAGCTAGCATCTCAGTGCATAATGTGCGACGTTTTGGAAATTGCCAGATTCCCGCCTTCTACTCGGTGGGCAGACAGTGCAACAAGAAGGCGAGCGGGTTCAGCGAGAAGCTGTGGCCCATCAACGGCGGCGAGTGGGCGCCGGCCTCCTGCTCGTACAGCGAGATCATCCTCACGGGCCACGCCGACGGCAGCGTCAAGTTCTGGGACGCGAGCGCGGGCACGCTGCAGATCCTCTACAAGCTCAAGTGCTCCAAGGTGTTCGAGCGGCGCGCGGGCAGCAGCTCGTCGTCGACGGCGAGCGGGGTGGGGTGCGGCGCGGGGGGAGGGGCGCCGTGGCCGGGCGACGAGTGTCCGCTGGCCATCCAGCAGGTGGCGCTGTGCGCCGAGTCGCGCCGCCTGGCGGTCGCTCTGCCTCACGGCCACGTCGTGCTCTTCAAGTTCCGGAAGTCGGAGACGCACGCCGAGACATATGTAATTCGTGCTTTTTCTATAACACTCGACGGTAGGCGACGCCACAGGTCGGCGCCACGTGTCGACCTAGTAGATATTCCTTACTTTTATCAAACAACAGCATCTGTGCTATCGTTTAGGTTTACGATTGTGAAACTGTATTTATATTAGTTCTTTAACTTACATAAAATAAATAAAAGATATCAACGAGCTTGCAATTTAAATATGACTTGTGCCTTCATAAGTGCGAACGTTCGTTTCAGGTTTTAGAAATACCTATAATCACGGAACCGACGGAAGAGGAGATCTCGCCGGAACCGGACGGCAGTCGGTCGGCGTCGTTCAGCCGAGGCGCGGGGGCGGGGGAGGAGGGGGAGGGGCGGCGAAGCGCCGTGTGGGCGGGAGGGGGCGCGGGGGGAGCGCTGCGCGTGCGCGGTGCGGGGGGCACCGGCGGCGTGCGCAGGGCGCCCGGCTTCCAGGCGGCGCTCGTGGCGCTGCAGCAGGGGCCGCCGCATCCCATCGCCGCGCTCACCATCCACTCCTCCTACGGCCTGTAAGTCACGCGCCCACACTCGCCGACTCCTCGCCGACCCCTCTCGCCCACCTCTGACGACCCGTCGTCGCCTCTGTTGCAGCATGGCGTGGGGCGGCGAGCGCGGCGTGGTGGTGGTGGACGTGTCGCGACGGGCGGTGGTGGCCGCGCTGGCCGCACACGCGCTCTACGGGCCCCACGACCCCTGGGGCCGCGCCAGACCCTCCGAGCCCGCGCTCGAACAGGTACGCTTCCACCGCTACCGACTAGTTCGCAAAGACTTGATTTTTAGGAACTTAAAAAACGACCGAACCTTGGACTACAACCGGAGAGTACACGTTATGTTTCATTTGCTTTTTAGTTTATTTCATTTTAGTTGCTCCGGTCGCCGGGCGACTCCGCCCGTACTCGGCGTCACTTTTACGACCACCCACCCCACCGTAGCGTAGTTAGTTCCGATCCAGCTTCCCCCGTAGCGACGCTAGCGACGTCTCGCATGCGATCATCACTCACACGGCCTGTCTCTGTGGTCTGGCATTACGTAGCAAAAACTCCGCCACAGTCGCAACTCGCAGCGCTCGTTAGGGATTGCTCTCACCCAGTCAGTTTCAGTGGCGTCCGATGTATTACCGCTCGCTTTATTGTGAAGCCGGAGGAGGCGCCGCGCCAGCGATCGCCCGCCGTCAGCCCCCCGCCGCCCCCCGACGCGCCTCCGCCCCCCGTCGGCTCCCTGCCCGACGACTTCGCGCTGGACGACCGCGCCAAGCCCGACAGCACTAGACGCAAATCCGCCTCCTGGAAAACCTTCAATCTCAAACGGCAGCTGTCCAAGGTGGATCTCAAGTTCAAGGCCGCCTTCGCCGCCTCCTCCGAGAGCAACCTCGAGGAGACCGCGGAGGAGAGGCCGAAGGAGGCCGACACCGCGGAGAGAACCGACAACGAGCCGGAAGCGGAATCGCCGGAAAGCGACGAGAAGAAAGTCGCCGAAGACGAGGAGAACGGTGCCGACGAGAGCGAGCCTTCGTCCCCTCCTCTCAGGGTTTCCTCCGACGTCTTCGAGAGGATGCACCGCGAGTTGCAGGAGAAGAGATCCTCGGACCTCTACGACAGAATGCACAAGGAGCTGCAGGAGAGGTGGCGGGACAAGAGCGACGACTGCGAGGAACACGAGACCGTCTCGCGACCCGACGACCTGCCGCTGCGGGACGAGGACGAGCCGCCCTCTCGGCCTCCCCGGCGGAAGGGACGGACCGGGAGGGACGACCAGAGGGACCATCGTCTGCTGTCGGTGCCCAACATAAAGTACAACAAGCGGGAGACCGTGAAAGACCTGCGCCGGAAGCAGGCGACCGGCCAACAGCCTTCCTTCGCGGGGAACATCATGCGCCGCTTCAGTAAGTATTGTCGGCTCGCGGCAGCCTCTTCGCTCACCTTCGAAGTCATCGCCACTCCCACTCACTCATCGCTCACTCACACGCGACTCTCCTCCGACGCCTACTTCTTATAGTACATAGAGTAGTGACATTTTTAATATGGGTTTGGAATGATTGGTGATTCTTTGAATTGGTACGTCGGTCGACTGACGCTGACGAGTAGCGTAGTTTGGTAGCTAGACATTTTTTACATTGAACGGTGTAGTTATTTGAGAGAGAACACGACCGAATCCTATCGAACGTTTGAATAGTAACGATCGCTCTGTAGCTGTACATTATGTGACTATGTATTATGAAGAAAAATCATTTTGTATGCTTACGCTTTTTGTGATTTTTGGCTTTTTAAATATTTTCTTTATTATTATTATTATTATAAGAAGGGCGATATTATGTACCATATACAGTATTATTTATTTATTGTATGAAGTAGGTATGAATATTGTATGCACGCGCACGCGTCGTGTGTTCGTCGATTGTGACGCGTTTGTTTTCTATTCCAAGGACGAGAGCGCATCCGACGACGACTCTAACTGCCTAAAATATCTTTTCTCCGATATCTTCGGTAATTGTCACGATATTGATATTTCGATTGCTACTATCGTAGGTGATCTCTGTGTTGTCGATGTCCTGTTCGCGAGCTAGTCGCAGCGAACGGAGTACAGTCGAGTAGAGAGTCGGTAGTTGCACAGAATAGCCACAGATTTACAATTCATACGGTTGTGAATCGCGTTTGATGTCGGCCGACGTCACAAATACGCTCACAATGACGTCACAATGGTCATTTTGAATGACCAAAATGAAAATGAAATCAATATTATGTAATCAAATACCTGTAATCAATTTTAAACTATTCACGTAAAATTCACTCATAGAAAACACGCTAAAGTTTTCCCTCAATGTTCGAATGCGCAAACTAAGTAGGTTTGTGGGTATGAATTGTAAAACTGCGGTATAGCTTGCTATCGGTAGCTAGCTAGAGCCGTGATCGTCGACCGAAGTCATCCACCGGCATCGCCATCACTTCGTACTGCCGCAGCTGACGTGTGACCGAAACGATTTCAATTCAAGGGTCGTGCCTTGCGCGCCTCTGCACCGGAAGTCGACTCGACGACCGACCGACAGAGGAGGCGGCGGTGGCTCGGGGAATAGGTATGAGTTGTGTCGCACCGGCACCGACTAACCATGGGACTTGACTAAACCAAACGCACAGAGATCATCGCTAACTCGCGTCGGGGCGCGCGTCGCGCGTCGCTGCGCGTGCGGGGTGGTGGTGGTGGCACGTGGTGTTGTGTTGTAGATGAACGGGCCGGGCGCGGCGGGCGCGGTGGGCGCTACGAGCGCGACGGGCGCGCCGGGGCCGACGGGCGCGACGGGCGCGACGGGCACGACGGGCGCGGCGGGCGGCGGCGCGGGGGGCCTTGCGCGCGGGCCGGTGCGCCGCTCGCGCTCGCAAGGTACCCGCAAACTGCACAAGTGCCTCTCGACCGCCTCCGACGTGTACGCCGCGCCCCCCGCCCCGCACCACTCTCTGCTCACCACGCGACAGTATTGCAGTTTTGGTAGTACAGTCACCTTATTCCACGTCTACTCTGAAACAGTCGCAATTTCTCTTCTTACTTTTCGTTTCTTCTATTTTTTCACACACTTACTACAATACAGAGGCTCGACGATTAAATTATTGTGTCCTTTGTACTATTCGTTCTTCTATTTTCGGTTTCATTTTGTTTGTTTGTTTCTTTCTTTCTTTCATTAACTCTAACTACTCTTTCCACTGACTGAAATACTTATGTTTTCATTAACAAATTAGTAGTCGTTTTGGATGTATATTTATGAATTTTAAGAATTTGTATATGTTTATTTTAATAAATAATAACTTAGTAATACTCTAGCTCTTAAAGTTCATAAGCGTACTGATATAAAAGTCTGACGGTTGACCTCCAAAAGGTTACGATTATATTTAGCGAATATCTCTGTAAGACTTCCTCGGAAGTTGGTATCTTTCAAAATTGACTTGGATATTGAACGTCCCCGTTATTTATAATTTTATAAAAGGCATGCGTTAATTTTAAGTATACCTATTGATTTGATTAATTTCCACTTTCAGATCGGAATCATTTAATAGGTAAATCGATTGGATTATACCACGGCTATGTCGGTTCGTTCTTCCTAGTTGTTCGACTCGAGTAGTGTTTCCTATGTTGTGACCGTTCACTTCTAGAATGAGAGATGGTGTTCTCGCGTGTCGTCGACACCCGGATCCGTCCCCACCTGTCGCTATGTCACGTGACTGCGACTGCGCGTCACCGCAGTCACCGAGTGCGGCAACTGCGGTGACGCGCAGCGGTCCCCTGTCGAAGATCATGCTTGTAACATTGTGGTTATTTGTCGGCACAGAACCAACTGTTCCGCAGACTCCCGCATCTATGGAGTACTTACACATTGTGCAACCCAATGGTATCCGACATT
The DNA here is from genome assembly GCA_936446665.2 of Synanthedon andrenaeformis. NCBI lineage: Eukaryota > Metazoa > Arthropoda > Insecta > Lepidoptera > Sesiidae > Synanthedon > Synanthedon andrenaeformis. The sequence continues at coordinate 202,479 of OW387786.2, read as the reverse complement.
TACTTTGCATTCTTTTCTTTCATTCGTGTTTTTTTCCTTTTATATTATCTCACACGTCCACACTTTGGTACACACACGTAGATGTTTCGTCATAGTTGAAATTGTGGCTGCGTCTGTACGTTTGCTCCTCTTCCACGCGACACTCGGATCGGTTTGGCATGGCATAGTGTACTGTACAAGGTGACTTACTACTCAAAACTCGGTGCCGCGACGTGTCGCGTTGCGGCCCCGTTCTCTCACTCCTACTCCTACTCTTACTCTTACCTAATCATTCTCTTCTTATTCTTAATGTTTTTACTCACGAGCGATCACGTTTTCCATTTGTTTGCCTTAGAATGACCGACGTGTACTGAAACTTGTTTAACGAGTACATTGTTGTTTCTTTTCTAGCTCGCCCACAAAGCAAAAAGTTAATATGGCTCGTTTTTGGCTGACTCTATATTCGGCTGTCGTTTTGTCTATGTATGCTTCAGTTATTAATTACTATCAGTAGAGTAACCGAGATTACTAGCACTAGATTGCATGCGCTTGTCTGTCTCACCCGAGTTCGCTTCTATATTAGACGCCTAAGGACGCCTTCGCACTCCATCGCACTCCATCGCCACTCGCATTTCATAACCACTCGTGAATGCTTCTCATCAATAAGCTGAGATCGATCGCATGCACAGACATTGATCGCATTCCGTGTCGTGTCGATCCAGTTTCTTTGACAACGACGCCGACGACTCGTTGCGACACTCGCGGCTTTGCTCTGCCATTTTACTAATAAATATTCTTTCACATTCTCGTTAGTACACTTATAGTTAGATGGTACATCACGATTTGATGGTTATTGAAGTCATAAGTCACAGCGTCATAATAATATATGTAGTGACCGTCATTTTCATTCAGGGTTTTATTTTACCTATATCACCCGATGATGCCCGACCAGTGTTTTATGACTCACAAACAGACGCTACATTGCCGGTTGACATATATATATATATTCGTAAATTTGTAGCTGTTCAGTGGGTTCGCAAAGCAGTGGTTGCCTTTGGTAAAAAAACACCCGGTAGACGTTCAGTGACCATCGAGGTTGTAACTTGTAGATGGAAGTGGAGAGTATAATGTGGTTTGTGTGTGATTGTGCGGCCGTAGACAAGCTCGACAGCCAGTTCTCGCGGTCTCGCTCCAGCTCCATGTCCAGTCTGGAGAACATCTCCCAGGAGGGCATCCAGTGCCTCGCCTTCGCCGACAGCTACACCAAGAAGTCAGGTAACCGACGCAGCCTTGAGAAACACCCCCTCTCATAGACCCATCTCACTCACACTTTCATTTTAGATCCTACGACGCTTTTGCCTACGCTGTGGATAGGGACGACGCTAGGCTCCGTTCTCACCATGATGATCAACCTCCCCGAAGCCGATCTCCGGCACACGCAACCCGTCGTCGTCTCCACTACAGGTAGACCTTCGCTAGTTTTATCACAGGGAAACACTGTAGCTTGTAAGACTAAGAAATGAGATTAAACTTTTACTAAAAGAAATATATTTGTACTTTACCGTCTCCTTGAAAAGCCTAAACAAGTGGGAGACGTTGTTGCCCCCGACAGATGCACATTCGGTCTGGATTCAAGTCGACAAGACAGGAACCGACGTACGATCTCGGCCGTATTGAGCAGTATGATAATAGTTATTACTATGAAATATTTACCTTACTCAGTGTTCACCTCTCACTTATCTCTATATTACTGTCATTGGATAAAGCGACTACAGAGTATTCACTGACACTGTAATATGAGGATGAGTGGGACCATTCCAGTTTTGATGGAAATAATTTATTAATTGTATAAAATTTATCGACAAGCAAAATCATCTCGCCACTCACGATGCGTACGGATGTCGGCGTGTATCCATTTCTGGCGATCATCGGAAGGCAAGCTCTTCCCCATCCTGATCGATTTGATGTTATCCAAATACTGGTCGCAGAATTATTAGAAGAAACTCGCTGTCTCTTCGAAGTTGTAGATGTAGGATTTCGGCTTAGCCTTTTCTTCTGGTTATTCTGCGAAACGTCTATTCGTGTCCCACAAGCTATTCAATAATCGAAACCCTCGTATTGTGCCACTCACCACGATAGAACAACCAAAAATATCTCGTATACATTTCCATCTATCCAGTGCACAGTTCGCTCGAGAGACAAATGAGATGACAAATGTCGACATTGTTTCACTCAAATAAAAGCTAGATTTAGTTTTGTTCGGCTAATATTTCAACGAACGGACTCTTGACACGTTTGATTATTTCAGGTGGTCCGATATTCAGGTTAAAAGGTTCCATACTGACGATGTCGTTTCTCGACTGCAACGGTGCTTTAATACCATACTCGTACGAAAGTTGGAAGGACGACACCAAAGACGTAAGTATAGTGACGCAGGCGCAGTGCAGCGCACGAAGATCGTGACGAGGGTCTGTGGGGCCGTTGCAGGGACGGGAGCGGCGCGAGAGGACGCCCACGAAGCAGAGCTCGTCCAGCAGCAGCAGTCGGATGAGTCCGACGCCGGAGGGGGGCGGGGGCGCGTGCGCGGGCGCGGGGGCGGGGGCGGGCGACCGCCAGTTCGTGGTCATCGCCAGCGAGAAGCAGGCGCGCGTCGTCGCCCTGCCCAGCATGAACTGCGTCTACCGGCAGCAGATCGTCGACACCGACTTCGTCGTCAAGGCGGAGATAGTCAGTCTGAAAGGTGAGCTTCGACCTTTTGCGACCGCTCGACTCCGCTCGACTCCGCTCGACTCTGAATGACGCGACGTTCTCTCGCGTGCAGATAGCGTATGCCTCGTCAATTACCTGTCGACGGGCCACCTGGTGGCCTACAGCCTGCCCTCGCTGCGGCCGCTCGTCGACCTCGACTTCCTGCCGCTCTCGGAGCTCAGGTGAGTGCCTCTCCTTCCCGGTTCCCTCGCCGGCCCTTTCCTAGCGAACATTCTCGATGTTGTGACACACTCGAGTGGCGAACCGCTCGATTTGTAAATTATTTTAGTGCACCTCTCTTACCAATTTTTTCGACATCGATCATCCTCGACTCGACTCCACTCGGGAGTGCGGCACGCCCGAAGGCTCGAAATGATAAAAGGCCGCGGTCTCTGATAGCTATAAATAGCTTTGCATTCATAAGCATGCTAGTTGAAAAACCGTCGACGCCATTTCGACATCACGATTTATCATTTGAGAGCCGATGTCGGACCTTTCCGTGTGTACTGAGATCGGTGTTAGATCGGTATCCGTTTGTTCGGTGCATTCGTTCTCGAGCACCGATCGAGCGGACCTTTGTCTTCTAGTCGTGAGGTCAGCACCTGCCATCTATTCGACGTTCTTCCGACACACACCTGCAATCTGGCGCTTCCGATATTTGGCACTATTCCGACTTTCTTTAGTGACGGCGGCGGACATTCGCGTTTCCGACTGACATCCTCATCCTCACTTCACTCATAACACTGATACTAACGAGTAACCCGCGAAAGACATCCACGCTCCGCAGACCTCAGTGACGACAATTCCTATTACCTAAACAAAACTGAGCTTAATTTAAATTGCCATAAGTATTTATCGATGAATTGGGCTGGTAGTTCAACAAACTGACTCTCAAATTTTATTAATTATAATTTATATGCTATAAATTGAATGGTGTGAGCCGAGACGCCGCAACACTGACACCGAACGGTGGGAGTGTTGCGGTGAGCCGATTTCGATATTGACACGAGTGTCGTGTTGTGGGTAGTTTCCAGACACAGAGCAAACAGAGGGGTATCGTAGACCCAATGCTCTCGATATGGGGCCAACAGCTCATTGTTAACGAGGACACGGACCAGTAAGTGAAGTCCATTCATGCCCGCAGATGTATGTTTATGTATGTAAATAGGTACCGCGTTCTCTGCTGCATTGCATCCTCATGTTATGCTTCAATAGAAATATGTGACACAACTCTCAGCATTAACAGCTAAACACATGACACGACTATTACACGCGTCACTTACACTTTGTGCAGTCTTTTGTGCGGGATGTCCCAGAGACGGTCTCTCGTCCTACAACTAACAACTTTCACTACTTCCCTACTTCCCTACCGGAATCAGCCCTTTACTTTCTTCCAAAAGTCCGGCTCTTTTATTATTCTTATTTCCTTTTCTTTTGATACAATATTCCTAGTATTTTAAAAAGTCGTAAATAACAATAATTTATTAACAGCTCTTCATTAAAACAACATTGACGAAGGCCACCGTCTCTGGGCCATCATTATCACTTTTTTATTTACGTCAATGTCTGAGTAATATTAGTTTGGCTAATTTTTTCGATCTGTTGGTTGAAAATTTCTATGCAGTTTACCTACGCTTGAAGCATGACGCTTTAAAATGTCAACTAAGGCAGTAAAGTATCGCTTTTGTGCTTATTGTTAATAATTAATTTCGTGCCGAAGCCGCAGCAGGTAAGACATTCACCCTAATACGAGTAAATCCACTTAAGGTTGCTAACTGATGAAATCCTATGAAAGAGATCTCGCTAGTTCTGGTACCCATAGATGATGCAATAGAGCCGCCCAGGAAATAGACCGGGCTCAGTAGACTTTGTAGAAGACGGAGTCGCTATCGCTGAAGATGGTAACGTGGGCGTGTCGTGTTGCAGGATAGCGAAGACGTTCTGCTTCAGCAATCGCGGCCACGGCCTCTACCTCGCCTCGCCCACCGAGATACAGAAGTTCACCATCGACGCAGAATTCTGGTTCGTCTCGTTTCTGCCGCACTCCGTTGCCTTCCTGCGATACGATTAACTTTGCGTGTTATGTGAACGTTGCAGCCAGCAACTGAACGAGATGTTGGGCGAGTTGTTCCTGCCGCGCGACATGCCCGACCCGCCCAAGGAGAGCTTCTTCAGGGGGCTTTTCGGCGGCGGCTCTCGCCCACTGGACAGGGAGGAGTTGTGTAAGTTCCACACAATCGTTAAGGGTTTGTCGAGAAGGTTACCAACGTTGTCTACGTGTAGATAGTGCCGTGCCGCTACAGGTTAAGGTTTGCCCACAGTCGGGGAGGGCAGCGGCAAGCCGAACCGCACGGTGGCGAAGCACATCCCCGGGCCCAGCGCAAACGTGGAGCAGCTGGGCGCCAGAGCCTCCACGGCCTCCAGCGAGGTGTCGCGCGCGCACCAGATGGTGGTCGAGCGCGGGGACAAGCTGTCGCAGCTCGAGGACCGCACGGAGCGCATGCACCTTCAGGCCGGCGAGTTCTCTTCCTCCGCGCACCAGCTCATGCTCAAGTACAAGGACAAGAAGTGGTACCAGCTGTGAGCCTTCGCTCGCCCCTCTAGCCCCTCTCCCCTCTCCCCTCGCCCCGTTCACGCGACGTGATAATGTAAATAATCTGTACTTAAATCTTTTTATACAATGTACCTAATGGTAGTGATCGTGTCGTACATTCCTGGCTCTCTCTCTCTCTCTCTCTCTCACTCTCTCTACACACACCTGTCTCTCTCCCTCTCTCGTTCCGACGAGAGGTTTCCGACTTGCGTTGCGTCTAACGAACCTTAATTTCTGTTATAAGTTTATATATTTTCTGACCAAATTCAAGTTGTAACTTCACAAGTATGTTAGTTGGTTCTGTTGCTTGTTTGCTTTCGTACCGCTCTCTAATCTGCATCCGTAACACTATTGCTAAAGAGCTAGTGAAAGCAATCAACATAATTAAGTAAACCCTTAATTTTGTCCAAACATTTTTCCGTACGTACCACAATTTTCTTTTGAATTGACCACCGCATACGTAGGACCTACGCATACCTCCCCTTATTTAGCGATGCTCCTACAAATCTGTAAGAAGAACCGAGGCCATATCGAGAATGAACGAAGTTACGACTTGTGATCAGAAAAATGGGACTCTGAAACTTATGCTATCTCACTACACATAATAATAAAGATGATACAATAACGCTACGAGTAGTTGTACCATTGAATTGAGCGACGATGGAGGTGAGAAAGGAAGATTAATATATAACAATAATTATAGTGAACGATGTCGTTCTGTAAAAAGTATTAAGTACATATAAATAAAATAAATAAATAAATATAATTTATATAAAGATTGGAAACGTAAGCATTGGATGACAATAATTTTTGTTACAATTATCACTGGAGGTTTCTTTAGTTGAGGTGTGAGCCCCTCCTCGCTCGTTTCCTGGACGAGTCTGTGCTCCCCTCCCCTCCCCTCCCCCTCCCCTCCCCCGTTCTCTGCCCTCCATCCCTCCTCCCTCCTTCGTTATACGCTTTACTTGGCATTTACTATGTTAATGAATTTGTAGTTAATGTTATTATTATTATGAAGGTGTGTTTAGATGTTACAGCAATACGGGTTCGAACTCGAAACTCCTCTCCCGCTCCTCCATCCCTCCGCATCTCCCCTCTCCTCTCCTCTCCTCCCCTCCCCCTCGTACCCAGACAATGACACCGCTAGGCTATTTCTAACCCGAAAGCTACGTCTCCGGGTGCTAATCTATACCCTAAGTGATTCGCATGCAATAAAAGGTCTCGACTCGCCTTCGCTTACGCTCGGTTAGTTCGGCGCTGAAGCCTTCGCAGGCAGCGCCGAGGGTTGTTCTTAACTCTAGTGCCTACGTTATTTCGGATGCCAAAATTGGTACTATTCAGTCGAGGCCCGAAAGGGAATTCTCTTACTTTTCAATTAATCATAAAACAAAGTATTTAATATGAAACTAATGTTGTTCTTAATATATCAATATTAATAAATAAATCTTATGTATATTTACAGAGCGTTTTAACCACATTTATTTTTGTTAAAAGCATCTATTCCATTATGTACTTAGCTGGAGTTTTATTCGAAAATGAAAATAATATTTTGGTAAAACTTTATATATGATACATGATATTACTATATATGTATTTAAATCCCCCCTTCTCGATATCTCGATATCCAAATCCGAGCGCATATCAAATCAATATCAAATAGCGACTACTTCCGTACAATATGTCAAACTTGCGCGATAATATGCCAAAGTTACTCGTACATGCCATAAATAGACATTCTCTCAAATTACGGACTTGTATTCATTTCGGAATTGTTGACTTTGCATGTTATCGATGCAGAACAACAAAACTCACTTTTGTTATTACTCCTGTTATTTAACTAAAAAGAGACGCTCAGCCGACTTGTCAACTTACATATACATATAAGCGTCACCGGATTTACATGAGGTGATAGGAAGAGAGAAGAGCAATACAATACAATACAATAAACAGTCAAGATAGAGCATTCTCTGTATTTTTGTCATAGTAATAACAAGTCGGCTGAGCATCTAACTAAGAGGAAACGAAGAGAGATAATAGGACAGTTACGTTTTATCAATTTTATTAACCGTTGATGTGTACTGTTAAAATTAATCGCTTTCTGATAACATTGTTTTGTTCGAACGTTGATTAATTTGGAAATTATGGGACTAAATTAATGTATAAGATTTGTAAATAAATAAATAAAGAAAACTTGTGGCAAATTATTACTCGTTATAATATTAAAAGTAAAGCTAACAATAAGTATGACGTATACATATGTATGGTAATACGATCGATTGTTCATTTCCATGGTTTTTCGGTTTATTATATTATATAGAACTATACATATTGTATATAAACGATGCTGTTGAATTATATTGATTATTTAGTTTAGTAGATGATTACTAGTATATAAATTAATTACGAAAATAAAATTATATCGAAGATATCTTTGTTGTTTCATTTTATAAAGGCAGCTTAATGTGAAGATAAACTAGTCTTCAGGTTTACTACTTTTTATCTATGATTCGAGATATAAAAGAGGTATTACTGAATTAAAATATAAAGATTTAACTCCTCATGTCTATTTCTAAGTTATTGCTCCATAAAATAAATAATTCTTTTAGGTCGATACGTACCATAAGTTACAAAGCGATAACATAGAGTAAATAGTAGCCAACCAGCTATCTGTATCTGTTTGATACCTCACTTTGCACAGAGTTTGAACTTTGGGAATACTATTATCGGCAAATAAAACTCCGTATCTCGATCTATTTGTTCAGAGTGATCTAAAGCCTTGACAAAACAAAAATCTCAGTGTCCGCGAATAAATTCATAATCATTTTACTGTGACTTTTCACAGTAGCAATAGCGACATCTAGTTACCATTCGCTTCATGTAGCTAAACTAAATTTCAAATAATAGGCAAAAATGTTAATATCATATCAGTTCATGATGTTCATGATTTGTCGTGTTGAATTTCATCATCTTTAAAATAAGCTTTCAATAAATTTAAAATATGTTAATAATACTTTTTTTTTTCTTTTTTTTATTAAATCAAGGCAGCGCTTGGCCGCGATCTCACTTGATGTAAGGTGCAGATGCGGCCGAAGGTGGACCACGCTTACCTAGTAAGTGCCCATTCACCCTAGACTTGAAGACCTCGAGATTGTAATTATGCGGAAACACGGACGCAGGCAATGAGTTCCACTCCTTAGCAGTTCGGACAAGGAAGGTGGAACTGAAGCGCTTCGTGCGCGAACGAGGAACGGCAACCACGAATGGATGAAACCCCTGCCCGCGCCTCGTGGTCCGCAAGTGGAACGGTTCCGGTTGGATCAAATCGAACAGAACGGACGCACACTCTCCATAGTGTGTAGACGATAGAAAATCGATAGGCATGCTACTTTTCGGCGATGCTGCAGGCTTTGAAGTTGAGACTCCACAAGGGCGTTGTTGCCAATAAGTTTCTTAGCTCGCCTTTCAATCGAGTCCAGTGCAGCCAGTTGATAACGGGCAGACCCATCCCAGAGGTGGCAGCAGTACTCCATGCAGGATCGGACTTGTGCTCTGTATAAGTCAAGGAGCTGTCTCGCAGTGAAGTACCGCCTAACCTTGGAAAGGATGCCCAATTTTCTGGCGGCCGTTTTGGCAATGGACTCGATATGCCTACCAAAGTTCAGATCGGCAGTAAGGTCTACACCAAGGAGTTGGAGGTGGTCAGTGATTGGAACGGTCACTCCCCGAAATGACGGGTTCAGGTCAAATTGACTCCGTTTCGCCGAAAAAAGACACGCTTGCGTTTTTGATTCATTGAATCGCACCAAATTGGCGTCTCCCCAGTCGGAGACAATTTTCAGGGCCTGGTCCAATCTACAGACCATGTCTTCCCTCAGAGTCTTAACATAAATAGTCTATTCTAATATTGTAAATGTGAAAGTAACCGCCTGTCTGTTACCTTTTCACGCCTTAACTACTCAACTGATCATGAAATTTAGGTACTTTTCATTCAGAAAAATAGTACTGGACATTGCTGGTATTGTCAAGTACAGGAAAATGTTCAGAGTCATCAATTTTCAAATGAAACGCCACAACATTGAGCAACTTTTTTTAATAAAACTTTGCTATGATATACAATATACAAATAGAATACGATTACGAGCATTCGGTATGTCTCGGAGTGGGCGGGGGTCGCTTCGCAGCTGCGAGACGCCCCCGCGCGTCCGGAAGGCACGGTTCTCGTTAAACCGGTAGCCGGTACGACGCGACGGTTAAGTCATGCTATACATATACAAGAATCCAACTATCCCAAGTCTATCACAAAGTTCCTATCACACTTTCCAACGCGTCTATTTACAGGGATGACAATTCTTCTATTATCCTTACACGATTACACGATACAAATATAAAATTTGACGCGACTCCACGAGCCGACTAATTGCACTAACATAACATAATTATGACGTACATTTTTATTACAAGCTACCAACTAAGCACTTGTCGCATTCCCTAACAATTAAATTAAACTTAACAACTTCTCAATATCACTACGCTACTCAACTAAGATCTCACTTGGGCAAGATCGAGTAAGAACTTGTCGTACTCGATCTCACTTGGGCAAGATCGAGTAAGAACTTGTCGTACTCGATCTCACTTGGGCAAGATCGAGTAAGATCTTGTCGTACTCGATCTCACTTGGGCAAAATCGAGTAAGATAAGTTATAAGCGAATTAGTCTTTACACTACTTGTTGACCTGAAACCGAATTCAAACAGATCTACAGCAATTTCTAAATGAAGACCTAATCCAGTATCATTCTGGATCGGTTTATCTACTGACAAGTATGACTGGTCATACAAATTATACATGGATATGTATGAATTTGAAAAAATCGCTTTACTATTGCTTAGACCAATATCAGCCGCAAACTTCTTGCACAAACAAGGTTTAATACTAGATCATCGAAATAAACTCCATTCCACTGAAATTGTGTTTGAGAAGACAATACCAAAAACCATTAAATGTAGGTTAGATTGCATTAAATTTGTACTACCAGTCAAACTCAATAGTACTAGTACTAATTTATTACTGAGAACAGGTATAAACCATACTCTTGCAATATTTGTTCATTTAAAAGAGTAAATTTTGGGTGAATATGGCCCCAAGTGCATTTATTATCTATTATGCTTAAAACAACTTGACCTGTCGAACTTTACAAAACTTAAAAGGTGTCCAGGCAAGGAGGCATACGTTTCTATTTATGTACTAAAAAAAAAATAAACAATTGTCTATGGCCGCTATACAATTTAGCCGAAAGTAATATTTGATAGCGATCGATATGTACACTGATATATTAATTAATACGATATGACGTATGAATTGGAGAAAGAGTAAAGATCGGCAGGCAGGCTGATAGTCCACTCGACGACGGGTGGCTATTGTATTGTCTATTAACACGAGCAACCCTCTTTTCATTAGAAAAGGGGTTAAGGAACTAGGAAACGAGGAAATGGGCTCTGGCATCCTTTATTCACTCTTCGAAGAGATGACTTGACAAATGTAATGAGTAAGCGCCTAGTTTAAGAAAAGAGCGAAACAAACTTAACTCCTAAGTTAGGTACGAGTTTAAGGCTTACGCGTTGCTTTGCTTAATAGTGAACACATGGTGAAGGGGGTCTATCAGGGAAACGATCAGTGTGAATATGAGATTAGCGTCATGAGCGTCGTGAGTTATGAAACAGTCAAATTGCACTGACACTAACGCAGCAGGCCCACAAGGCATCAGCTGTTGGCGTCCTCGGCGGGCGGCGACGAGGGCGGCATGTTGGCGTTGACGATGTTGGCGATGTCGCTCGGCGTCATCGAGCTCATCGCGGTGAGCAGGTTGTTGGCCAGCTCGGCGCCGTCGGGCGGCGCGACGCGCAGCGCCTTCATGCCGTCCACCAGCGCGGGCTCCCAGAGGGGGCCTCCCCCTCCCTGTGGGGGGGCGCTCTCCTCGAACTGCGCCCAGCCCTCGCCCGTCGCGGCCCCGTTCTCCTCGCTCGACATCCAAGCTGCAAAGTCACAAGTTCACAACGTTAACCTAAGTGTTACTCACGTACTGATAAATTACTTCAAAAATGTCTTCTGAGCTTAACATAAAAAAAATAATGTACTGACACGACTCCTTTTGTAGAACTGTATTATGGCGAAATAATATTTGAAATAATAAGTCTAGGTGGGATCCTGCCTTTTCGCCGAAAATTGTTTGGCCGATTATCACTTGCCAACCAACGTTTCGCCTAAACTAACGATTATCAAATTTTTGTATAACAACGTTTAATTTGGTAGAATTATTGTTAAGCTGGTTATTATAATGACACAAAACGTTTGGAGCATTTATCATTTGTAAAATCTTTCACTTGGCCAAACAACTATTAGACGAATAACGTTTCGTCAGTGTAACATTTCCCTTTTGCAGAAGGAATACTGGTTGTAGCAAAACGACTGTGCGCTTATTACAAAATGTGTTACAAGACTTATTTGTACTGGAAACATTTGGTAAACAATAAACAACTAAATGAATATTACGCTAAACATTCGCTACTTGAAAGTTGGCAATTTGAAAAGTGTTATAAAAAGCATTATAAAAAGCAGACCAAACATACAGTTGGCAACTGTGAGGTTGGGAAATAAAACAAAATTTTAAAAAAACTTGAAAAGGCAGAGAACCGTCTAGGTTGATAAGGTTCGCTAGATGGTGCTAGTCGTTTGTTATGTCCATCTAAAGCGGAAAGTGCAACTAGATGTCGCTTTCCATCGTGTGAACACAGTAATATTATGTACATTGTATTTCACAAATAGGTAAATAAATAAATAACTAAATAAATTAAGGTCATCACCAGATGTAAAATTACCGAGTTTTATCTGCCACACAGTTCGACCGGTGGTTTTATATCATTACTGCGAGTACACGCGCAATTGTACACCTTTACAATTTTATTATATGTATACCTGTATCTCCTTGGTTCTCGATAACTTGTGAATAATTGCACCACTTAATTTTGTTGTTTGCATTTTTGTTACTCGGCCAATTTGACTTGAATAACCTTCTGTATTGTATATTCGCTATACGATAGAATAGAAAATAGTCAGTTGAAGAGTACTCACGAGAGGGGTCGAACAGGTCGAGCACGTTGGTCGCGTCGGGCGCGTCGGCGGAGTCGGACGCGTTCGCTCTCGCCTCGCCCTCCGCCTCGACGTCGACGTCGGCGTCGGCGTCGCCCCACGACTCGAACTCGTCGAACTGCTGACTGGCCAACTGCAGGAAGTCGTTCTTGGCACTCTCCATCTTATCCTCGTCGTCCTCGTCGAAGTGCGCGTGCGCGTGCACCACGCCCTCGGGCGCGTCGTCCGGCTCGTAGTTGGCGTCCACCATGTTGTCTACCTCGTAGCAGTTTTCGGCCGGGTAGTAGCCGCCCAGCGGCGTCTCGTAGTATAGCTCGAGCGGCGCCAGCGACTCGCGCTGGAACGCGTCCCAGCGCTCGCGCAGCGCGTCCGGCAGTTCGCAATCGCAGTCGGGCAGCGCGCGCGCCACGCGCCGCAACGCGCGCGCCGTGTGACCCGCGGCGCCGCTGCGCGCCTGCGAGGCCGCGCGCCGCCGCTCGTCCTCCTCAAAGGCGTCCATGAGGCGCGAAAGCGCGTCGCACTCGGCCACCAGGTGGCGCGCGTAGCGCGAGCGGTGCGCGGGGTTGTGCAGCGCGGCGTGCAGTGCGCCGCACACGTGTGCGTGCAGGAAGTTGTTGTGCGGGTAGCGGAAGTACATGTCGAGCAGCACGCCGAGCGTGTCGAGCGCCAGCAGCGCGGCGGCCACGTCGGCCTGCTCGGAGGCGACGAGCTGCGAGAGCAAGGCGGCGGCCTGCAGGCGCGCGGCGCCCACGGTTTCGGCGGGGCCCGCGAGCAGCGCCTGGTGCAGCAGCGGTAGATGCGGTGCCACCGCCCGCTCCACGCCGCTGCCGCCGATCGGCTCGCACGCCAGCAGCGCCAGCAGCACCTGACCATTGAGTGTTATTCCCGTACATGTGAACGGCCATTAAAGCCAGTATTGGTAATGCATCGTACGAAGCAGATTTGTTGAAGATACCTGACAGCCGTTGACGAGGGCGTCGCGGCGTGCGTGCGCGGGCGACGTGAAGATGGTCTGCAGCAAGGAACGCACGGCGGCCTCTCCCTGCAGACGCGCCACCAGCTCGCAGCGGCCGCTGCCCGACCCCCCGCACTCCTCCATCGCCACCCCGTTCATCACCAGCTCGCACAGCAGCTGCGCCGCGTTGCACGACGCCACCCCCGCCAGGCCCCGCCTCTTGTGCCTTCGCTCCTCCTCCCCCGTCTCGTCCACACCCTCACCTCCCTCCCCACTCTCTCCACTCTCACTGCCCGCCGAGTACGTGCCGCATATTATTTGGAACAGGCTGTCCAACACCTGATGCTCCTCGAACCACTAAATAACCAACAAAAACGAATTATGAAAACTTGTCCCTACCAGAAAACAATTTCCCCAAAAACGATGAACAGACGACAGCAAAACTCACAGACCGCCAGGTCGAGGAGCTCTTGCGCTGATTATGAACTCGTCAAAGTTGGCCGTGTCTGAGCTTAATAGAAAGTCTATCTACATCATTTATCAGCACTAGACTAGACTAGCAGCTTGCCTTAAGGAGTCTAGGTAAGTAACTATCATCACTGAAATCTACCTACATAATACAAGCCACTCCCCTGTGCAAACAGAAACCTAGACTGCATGTACAAGTCAGGGAAATGAAGATGTCTAAAATTCCGTGCCTCACATCTTAAATTTGAGCAGCACATATGGTCACTGATTTCTAGAAATCAGTGACCATATGAGTTTCGCTTTAGTCTCTCTGAGGAGCACCGCTTTGAAGGAGTTACCTCATAAACGATTTTGTTGAAGTGGTCCTCGAGTCGGAGGAAATACTTGAAGGTGTCCGCGATGGCGGAGGTGCACATGTGGCGCAACAGGTTCGGCAGGAAGTCGCGTCTCGACTTGAAGAAGTCCAGCACGCGCAGACACACTATGTGGTACAGATAGTAGTCCTGCCAAATTACATGTTTCAACTAAGTGCATTAGAACTAGAAAAGCTCCTAAAGATATGCAACCATATCTATACCTGTTTTGAACTTCTTTGGAGTAACATCGCAACAGTTTTACTAAAATAGGATGCGAGCAGCGGATTCAATGGTGGCTCTTTATTGATGAAGTCGCACAGTCTGTGCATCTGCGCCGTGTCCAGAGACAAGCGGTCGTTCAGCATAGACAACTGACTGGTGAGCACCTCCGCCGCTATGCTCGCGTAGCGGTACTGCGCCGTCAGCTCCACATTCTTACTCGGCTCCTCTGTTATCAGCGTTACCAACTCGCATAGGATGTCAGGTCTCGTTAGGCTGAAACGTAAGTAAAGTAAAGTATAGTCCTCTTGTGTGCTCACTAGTACATAGGTGATTTCTGAAAATACTGAACTGATTTCAAACTTTAAATTGAATATCAACGGAGGACCTGCAATCTGCAATACATAGATATGGTCAGCCTTAGTAAAAATTGTAGAATATAAAATAACCTTTCTAATGAGATATCGGTTAACGTTATTGGTCCATTAGGCTAAATTTCCAGACATCTTTTTATTCTTAGTTGTCATAAACATTTGTTGCATTAAATTGAAATTAATTTTATGAAATTATTCTGTATAGTGAATGGTTCAATAGTTTAACTATATTATACGGAACTAACTTTAACCCAAGACTCCCTCCGAAACAGTACTTTTTTCTAAATGAAATAATAATGCCTTAATAACTGCTTAAGGCAACCTTTGCATTTATAAAACAGTTATGAAGCTAAGAATGAATGTTATCTTCAAAACAATTCAGCCAATTCTTTTACAAGTAAATAGATATTCAGAATGTATTTAGCTTCTTTATTATATTTTGATAAAAGTACACTTCCAGTATGAAAGTCTATAAAAACTAAATGTGAAAAGAGGGCACCATTTTGAAGTTTCATTTGAGGCCACTATCAACTTTTTTTGCGGGAATTCAGTATCACCTAAGAAAAACCTATTAATGTAAATGTACCTTTCATAATGAAACAACAAATAACTGTTAGAATCATCTATCTCTACTAACTAAATAACATCAATACAAGCTATCTTCAGCTTGGGGGTATCTCTTTTATGTTCACTTATTATTACTGTCCAAGCCCTGTTAAGTGTTTTGAGCAAAACTCAATTAATTCTGTTAATATGTGTATGTGGTGAGGAACGAGTGATCTAAGATAGGCGAAATCGCTGACGGCAGCTGTATAATATAATATGTAAGCCTTATGAATTAAATCTCGTATGTAGCAAGGCACAATGAATTTCAGTCGTTAACTGGCATCCCACCATGCAACAGTACCCATCCCCTTTACGAAGAAACATGAAATGAGAACATGTCAAGACTCCATTCTCCTATCCGCACCGCGTTCCTTATCATTTATTCTAATCAGTCAGTCAGTCAGTTGCACCTCTGCCTATGTCTATCCTTAGAGTTGTATTTCAGTACTCCCCTCTAATGGGTCTCTGCTCTTCCGTCATACCTATGGAAGAATTAATGAGCTCAGTGTTACTAAACTGCACTTATATACATTTGACACAACAGTTAACACATATTACAAGTATTCAAGTAGTGGGTTTTCCATCAATATTTAATATTTGGGTGAGGCCGCCAAAAATGCTAATTTATGAATGACATTGCGTCCGTAACATAAACTTTTGGCATATAAGTATTTTAAACTATCAACTTTTACAGTTTTCCTTGTAAAAAGTATCATTTTTATTTTAAATACGCGAACGTTACTAAAATGTTTCTTATTGCAATACCACACACTTGCGAGACAATTTCTAGTACAAATAAAAGTGTCCCAAATGATCCCCCAAACATAATTGGTATTAATTTTAAAATTCGGTTCATTCAAATAGCAGTTAAAATATTTTCTTTGAAGAACCACCTATTTTAGACAATGTTTATTTACTTGATTAGTTTATTAATCAATATAATAATTATTTACAATAATAATAATAATATGCCAGCAACTTATGGTTTTATGTTACCGTCTTTAAGTTACCATTATTTTTTTATTACGAAGCAATTGCACAGTAGAATCCTTTTTTAATTGGCTACACCAGTATCTAACTTGTTGTATGTAAAATTTCTTGTTGGCTATTATTGAGGTGCTGGATCAGTTAGTTTGGCCTGAATCATGCTTTCGTTGGCCGGAAAAAAAGTATTATGTGATTTTAAGGTAAGTTTGCATCCTTTTGGTTCAATTGACAGATTATTTAGTAAACGTAATGTTTAAATTAGAGCTCTAAGTTATAAAACTTGATAATTACTCATACACTACAAATTTTGTCTATTAACAATGATGATAACAATAGTATTGTGGTATCTATTGTAATGGATAGGTATATATAGGATAATATTAATAACCGCTTGTAAATATTTGTAATAGTCTATGGTAATATAGGTCTTATTATTTCTATTTTTTGTAAAATAAGTTGTGTGTGTTTTTGCCTTAATAAATAAATAAAATAAAATAATAATAATAATATTGCCTACTGAATGTAATACTCACAACTGTAGTAACGCTTTGTTGTCTGCTTTACATTCTTGGAGTATGTCATCAGCTTCCAGGACTTGAGACAATGTAACATTCTGAAAAATATTTGTAAAACCCCACTAACTAATCATTATACATTTGATATAATTTACGTACAGCACATTTTTAAAAGTAATTCAATAATGAGAACTAAAAAACGCTAGTAAAAGTGGCTTAAAATATGATAGCAAGCAAGTGAGGTTGAGGTGGGCCAGTCATAACCATGTTAACCATACATTTTGAAACAAAACATACCTCCTCCTTAAGAAGAAAATTTAACTCCCTAACTGCAACGTAGTTTCCACTCCAAAACATAATTAAAATTTATAAGAGCGACTTAATATTTAATCTAAATCCATAGGAGGTTGTTATTTTACAATTTTTTCACCATAAATCGCAAGTTCGAACGAACGACGAATTGACGAATTATGATGGATGAAATGAATGCTTAATTTTCATTTTAATCATTCGTTCGGTTCGTCGATTCCGTTCAATCATAATATTTGACACTTGACAGTCGTTTAATGTCATCATGTTACACAGAACCAGAACTTTAGTTTTGGCCTAACCCCGGTCACTGACATGCGTGCAAACATTCTTACATTGTACGAATCTTTGCACGCATGTGAAGGAACGTGACATTCATTCGCAAACTCAGCGAGTACGCAAATGGGTTCGCATACTCATATGCGAACGCGTTGAAGGTGAATGTAATCTAGCAAGCTGCCCTGTCACATAGCTCTTACGTTAATATATATTTATAAATTATGTGCAAGAGCTTTTGTGCTTATTATTTATTTACATTTAAATAATAATATTTTACAAGATAGGAGTATGACAATCGGAGTTACTAGCTTGTTAGGAAAATTCACCATAGTAACGGACTTTTCTAAAACCATAGATTTATGCTCCGTGATGTAGACTCCAACAGAACTCCTCCTCATCACTAGCATAATAGCTATATTAGGCCAAGCGAGGATCTCAATTCCTTGAGCCTTGGACCGGGCAAACTCTTCGTCAGCATATCTGCCTCCAAGTGGGCACTTGGGTAATATTCCACTGTAACTTCTTTCAACTGTCGTATGAAATGTAGTTTCGTGTCGATATGCTTCGTTTTTGATCCCACCATAGGGTTCTTTGTCAATTGTATAGCAGCCTGATTGTCGTTTAAAATTTTTACGAAGGGCTGCTTCCACTCTGATATACTATTTATCAAACGCCTTAGGTGGATTGCTTCTTTAGCGGCTTCAGCCACACATGTATACTCTGCTTCTGCTGTTGATAAAGCCACGGTCTTTTGTTTCTTGCTTTCCCAGCTAATGGGAGCACCGGCGAGTTTAAAACAGTAGCCACTGTACGATCTTCGATCTACCGTACAAGATGCAAAATCTGCATCAGCTTGGCCATACAAGTCCATTTCTGTCTTCTTATAACATGGACCCATGCCTTTAGTCCCTTTTAAATATCGGAGTACTCGTTTTGCACTTTTGAAATGTTGTTCTCCAAAACAGCTGTTGAACTGTGATAAGTAGCTCACACTAAACATTATATCAGGCCTGGTGGCCACAGCTAAATACATCAGTGAACCGATTAATTGCTGATATGGTAGTTTCTCGTCGCATTTTTCATTTTTCTCGAGTTTCATATTCAGTTCCATGGGTGTAACTGTTGGCTTACACTCTTCCATGTTAAATTTCTTTAAAACTTTTTCGATATACCTTTCCTGACTCAGTTTTATTTCGCCTCCATGCCTTTTAATTTTCATTCCCAAGAGCAATTCGGGTTCTCCTAGATCCTTCATTTCAAATTTTTCATTCAACATCCTCTTGATGTCCTTTAGTTTTCTATCACAGGAGTAAGCTATCAGTAAATCATCTACATATATTGCTATTATCATTTTAGCTCCTCCTTTCTCTGATATATATATGCAAGGATCAGCGTCTGATTGAACAAATCCCATTTTTTCCAGTTCGGTACTCAGTTTCAGATACCATTGTCTACCTGACTGCTTCAAACCGTAGAGAGCTTTTTGAAGAAAACATATTTTCTCTCCTTTTAAACTTTTCAGATCCTCTAACATTTTCTTTGCTTTGTTAAAAATTGTCAAATCATCATTACTGCTCTCTTCTACCATTATTTCTGTCACATATTCTTCTAAATAATCTGGCTTCTCCATTACTATTTTCTTATCTAGTACACCATTTAGATAAGCTGTCGTGACATCCATTTGATTTAGCTTTAGATTTTCTTCCACAGATACAGCGATAACGCTTCTAATTGAGCTTAGCTTTACGACAGGGGAATATGTCTCATCGTAATCGATTCCAGGCCTCTGCCTGAATCCCCTTGCAACAAGTCTCGCTTTCATTATCTCTGTGTTATTCGGACCGGCTTTCCTTTTTAGAATCATTTTGAAGTCTACAGGCTTCATGTCCTTTTCTCTTTTTGCGATTTTCCACGTATCATTTTTTACGTGTGCTCTGATTTCTGATTTTATGGCATCATGCCAGTACTGATTATCTTCCTCTTCTTCTTCTTCGCATGAATTAACCATTTCACAAATGCACACTTCCTCATCGTTTCTGCTCTCCATCTCATAGTCCTGAGCCCATACTGGCAATCGCTTCTTTCTTTGAGATGGTTTTCTGTGGTTAGCATCATCATAAACTTGTTCATCTTCATGATGTTCGAATGTTGATGGGATAACAGTTTCATTAAATTCATCAATTGCATCATTGAAATTTTCTCCAAATACATCGTTTGGTTCGTTGTACGTCGAGGAACTAGGTATTATGACTGAATGTGGTGATTCATTTTTTCTTCTCATATCGACTACTATATTCTCGACTTCTGATTTTTTCTCTGTTTGATCAGTACAATTTTCTTTTTGGCTATCCTCCCTTGGTTTTTCTAAATCGTCAGAATTCTTTCTATAAAACATGGTATTTACAACTTTTACGTCTCTGCTTATTATAACCTTTTTAAGATCAGGGATAAAGATTCGGTACCCTCTGGCACATTTTGCGTATCCTACAAATACACCTTCGGTAGCTCGAGGAGCAAATTTTCCTCCTCTTTTTGGTCCTTTCTTCAGGACGAACGTTTTGTGACCGAATACATGTAGGTGTCTTGCAGATGGTTTACGACCAATCCATTTTTGGAAAGGCGTCTGTCCATTCAGAGCTTTAGCTGGACATCTATTTGCTAAATAGTTCGCCGTGTGAATAGAATCTGCCCATAGCTTCTCTGGAACGCTCGATTCAATCATTAGGCATCTCGCCTTCTCGGTTAGTGTTCGATTTTTACGCTCTGCAAGCCCATTACTTTGTGGTGTGTATGGCGACGTTAACCTGCGTTGTATTCCATGTTGCTTCAGATAATCATTAAAATCTTTATTTAAGTACTCGGTACCATTATCCGATTGTAGATATTTAATTTTATGCTTTAATAAATTTTCCGCCATATTTTTATACTCTTTAAATATCTGGAATACCTCGCTTTTATTTTTCATAAAATATACGCAGCAATATCTGGTGAAATCATCAATGAAAGTCACGAAATATCTCGACCCTGCAAAGGTTTCAACCTGCATAGGTCCACACACGTCGGTATGTACAATCTCCAGTGGCTCTTTCGTCTTTATACCGTCTGAGGTATTAAATGGTAATCTCGTCATTTTACCTTTCAAACATGTTTCACAGTCACCCAATTTTTCCTTTTCTCTGATCTCTAATCCTTTTATAAGTTCTTTCTTGGATGCTGCCTTCAGGTCTGTTTCATTCAAATGTCCGAGTTTCTTATGCCACTTCATGATATTTGTATCTTTTTCTTCTACCGTGTTGACCATTTCTACTTCATCAAATTTCACGTAGTACAAATCGTTCTCTCTATTTGCTTTGAGAATCGTTTTGCCACTGTTGTTCTTTACTAATGCCTGATTCTTCTGGAATACAACCGTATAACCATGGTCGGTGATTTTTCCGACTGACATCAGGTTCATTGATAGTTCGGGTACATATAATACATTATTTATATTGCAGTGTTCACCCTTCACTCTTACAGTGATTTTTCCTTTCCCTTGCACCTGAGTGACATGCTGATCGGAAGCTAGTTTTAATGTTCCAGACTTGCTGTCTATACTGTCAAATTTCTTTTGGTTACTGCACATATGGGATGTGCATCCGCTATCGAGGCACCAACTATTATTGTTTAGCTCCTTTGCAGATGTTAGACATACTGGTTGTACATTAAAATTTTTATGGCTCGGATCATCCACTTTTTCTGCACTATATTTAGCTTTCGCTTGGCATTGAGAAGCCTTATGTCCCTTTCGTTTGCACTTGTTGCATCTGAACCTGAAAGTTCCTCCGTTATTCTCTTGTCTTTTATTTCTGCTGTAAAACGCACCTTCAGAATTTTCCCAAACGTTACCACTGTTCTTTCTGGCTTCGTTCTCTTCAATAATTTTAATTTTTAGGTTTTCTGGGGATGGCAAAATGTCTCTTGTTTCGATGGCAATTCTAAAGTTTTCAAAACTTTGTGGCAAACTATACAACATCATAATACTTAATAATTCTGGATGGATGTTCACACTCATAGTTGCAAGTTTATCTACAATATCCATGAAATTACTTAAGTGATCATGTACATCACCTTTATCATCCATTTTCTTCAGAACTAGCTGTTTAAGCAAAGTTGCTTTGCGCGCAGGTCCCGAACTTTGATGGATAGACTTTAGCTTGTCCCAAATTTCTTTAGACGTTTTACAGCCAGTTACCTGCTTGAGCTGCGGTGGAGACATCAATAGCAAGATCTCAGCACGAGCCATTGTATCCTTCTTTAAGAATTTTTCTGTCTCCTCAGTAGTTGCGTCTGCGGATAATTTTGCAGTTCCGCTCGCGTGTTCCCAGAGCTCATTTTTTATTAGTATGGCTTCAGCTTGCACACACCAGGTGTCGTAATTATTTTTCGTAAGTGGTTCGATGCGATACGAGGACGTCATTTTTCTTCCTAGTATCAAACCACGCTCTGCTACCAATTTGTAATCTAGCAAGCTGCCCTGTCACATAGCTCTTACGTTAATATATATTTATAAATTATGTGCAAGAGCTTTTGTGCTTATTATTTATTTACATTTAAATAATAATATTTTACAAGATAGGAGTATGACAATCGGAGTTACTAGCTTGTTAGGAAAATTCACCATAGTAACGGACTTTTCTAAAACCATAGATTTATGCTCCGTGATGTAGACTCCAACAGTGAAGATGATTTTAGTGCAGTTTAGTGTTTGTCCAATCCATGATCAAATTCAATTTACGCCACTCAGTACACGATACGAACTCTGAAAATGGTAAACGAGATGTCCGTTACCTACGCAATCAATACGCAATCGTACGCTAAATTGGTCGCACGAATGCTTGCACGAATGTGTGGGAGACTACGCGAAGGTTTGAGGTTCGCGCACTTTGATGTGCGTTAAAAACCGACACTGCACGGAAAAGCGCGAATGTAGCAAAAACTTTGCATAGTCATTTGCAAATGTCGTCCTACACTTGCGGGTTCGCGTATTCGCGCGAATGTGAGTGACCGGCATAAGGCACAGAGCAAGCCCAGAGTGTTGTAATAAATATGTATATAGGCTAGTATCTAGTATCATCAACTTCAACCACACTTCAACTATCATAACATGATCATAACCATAAACACCAATATCCACCGTATCTAAAATTTCAAAAATAAAAAACCGAATACTGCAGCAAATACTAGCGGTAACGCTCCACCGAACTAGTTCCTCGGCTTACATTTAAAATTAATAAAGGTAAATAATAAGAAAGAAGGAAAATAGGCACAAATTACGAGCATTAAGTAGCATTGAACATAACAAATTATATTTTGAAGAAACATGCGTTACAGGCATTGAGCTTTATTACTAGTTACAGGCGTTATGATTGAGGAACTTGATATCCAGTTAGATATCACATTGGGTTGCCAGATGCAATCGGCATTGTAAATGCAGATCTCACACTTATCCACCGGTGGAGTATGGCGTATGGGCTGACCGTGAATCCCAATAAATCCCAGGTCATTGTTGTTGGTAGTTCCAGATTGATATCTAAAGTTGATTGGTCACAATTGCCTTCAGTTTTCTTTAACGGTGTGGCTATTCCATTCAGTGACAAGGTAAAAAGTCTAGGCATATATCTTGATCGCGAATTCTCCTGGGGTTCACAGATGCGGGAACTGAGCAGGAGAGTTTTTGCGTCTGGGAACTCGTTGAGAAGACTGCGAAATTTTCTTCCCACTGCCACTAAAATTGCACTTGTGCAATCACTTCTCCTCTCAATACTTGATTATGCAGATGTCTGCTATCTTGATTTAACTAATGCACAGCTAGATAAACTTGAGCGGCTCCAGAATTTTTGTATTAGGTTCATATTTGGTCTTCGCAAATATGACCATGTCTCTGAATTTCGTAATAAACTCAAGTGGCTTCCTATTAGACTTCGCCGGAACTTACATATACTTTCCCTACTTTACAATATTTTGTTTAATCCTAAGTCCCCGCCTTATCTTAAAGAGCGTTTTGATTTCCTTCGTGACACACATACCAGATGCCTAAGATCATCGGACAACCTGAGACTTGCGATGCCATCTCACTCGTCGTCATTTTTTAGTAAATCCTTTACTGTTGAAGCAGCGCGTTTGTGGAATGCATTGCCTCTGTCAATAAAACAAGCTCAATCACTGCCTGCCTTTAAGAAGCTTGTTAAAAATCATTACCTGACTCAATAATTTCATTTAAACTTTTGCTTTTCCGTATTCTCCTGTCACCATATATTTAACTATTATATTTATATGTGATATTATTATATATATATGTATCGATGTATGTAAGTATATACAACGTATGTATATAATGTATTTATGTATATATCTCCTGAAGTACACCGCTAATTTCCCCTTGTTCTATTTGTTACTAATCCTGTCCATCCAAAGGTTGTCTGGAAGATATCGCTTTTAGCGATAAGACCGCCCATTGTACATTGTCATATTTTGTACTTTTTTATTTTTATTGTGTTACTCTGTGTACAATAAAGTATATCTATCTATCTTTTTTTAGGGATCCTGTTGTCTCAGTATATTATACTTATCTTGCAAGTTTCTTATTACGAACTTGGCTTTAAATAATACCTACCACCTCAATTTATCTTATAATTTTATTTATTTAACTAAAACAAAAAACAGTTGGTGCCCAATTCATTTTGGCTCATTTTGGCTGTCCGAAATTTTAAGGTTCACACAACTATCCTATATAATATAGTTTATATAGGATAGTTATAAATTATATAATACTAGTGGCCCGCTCCCGGCTTCGCCCGGGGTGCTTTTTTTGCAATCCAGCCGATAAATTACTTTAAACCGCCATCTGTGAGAACCTTATGGAACTCACAGATAAATAATTGCTGTATAGAATAAGTATCAACAGATGGCGCTATGTTAATAATATTGTATAATTTGCAAAAAATAATAAACAAAATGAGATATAAACTATCCTATCTTTTAAGTTGGACCAAATAACAGATACTTATGAAGTTTGATCAAAGTCGGTTCAGTAGTTTCAGAGTTTATCGCGAACATACATCGTGACACGAGATTTTTATATATATAGATAGACTAGTGGCCCGCTCCCGGCTTCGCCCGGGTGCAATCTGTTAGATTGTCTTACACCGCCATCTGTTAGATTGTCGTGGAACTCACAGATAATTTTAACAAATAATTGCTGGATTGAATAGGTATCAACAGATGGCGCTATGTTAATAAAATTATATAATTTGCAAAAAAATAAACAAAATGAGATATAAACTATCCTATCTTTTAAGTTGGACCAAATTCCATATAGTTACAAAATTTTATCAAAATCGGTTCAGTAGTTTATCCCGAACATACATCTTGACACGAGATTTTTATATATAAGAAGATAGTTTATAAATTCTATAGTAACAAATACTTTTTCCTGTCATAATCGGCTCTATTTTACTCAATTTTCTTATTTATTCTTTTAGTTATCTATCTGTTTATAGTTATCTAATTGGAATTTTTATTTTATTACATTACACTCAGACCCGGGACACGTGAAAGAGAGATTTTGTACGAAAGAGAGAATCAGACAGTACAAGAGTTAAGAAATAAACTGGATAGCGAAAGAAAATGTTAAACCCATAGAAACGCATTTTGTATGTTGTAAAATAATTTTATTAGACGATGTCGTAGATGGAGAAAGACATTTCCTACAATTTTTGTGATTTATTATGTTATAGCGACTTAAATAAATTCGATATTTTTTTCAGCATCCTCTGATTTACTTCAGTTTAGACCTTGCTATGAAAAAACGATAATCAATAAATAATTTAGTTACAAACAGCTATGTGTTATACCTCATTTTAATCTTAATTATGGTGCATCATGCTTTGTAAGAAATTCAGAGTTATATGAATACCTCTTGATCCCAACAGTTGTGAAGAGGATGATTTGTTTAGCCATGATTTAGCATACTATTACAAAGTGCGAACAAATAATGAAGAGGTTCCAGTATGTGTCAAAGCTTTCATGAGTTTGCATGGAATAAACAGAGGAAGGCTGCGTACAATTCTAGCTAAATTATCCTCAGGTCAGTTACCCAAAGATACCACCAGGTAGAGGTAAACATACCACAAGACCTCATGCTGTACCACTTCCAATATTGGAGTTAGTAAAATCACACATCAAAAGCTTCAAGGGAAGGCAATCTCACTACTCCTTACGTGACAACCCAAATGTGGTATTTCTGCCAGAAGACTTGAGCGTGAATGCATGAATTGTTTTTGAATGAAACACAAATCAGTGTTTCTTATATAGTATATTACTCCGTATTTACAAAACATTTCAACATAAAATTTGGCCTTCCAGACACATGCAGCATATGTGATGAAATGAAATTAGAAATATTGAGTGAGACTGATGCCACCAAAAAAAATGAACTCAATATTTAAAAAACGTTACATTTACAGAAAGCAAAAAAATTTCGAGAATTGAAAAACTCTTACAAAGAGAAGGCAAAAAGAGGAGAATGTATGTTAGTATCTTTTGATTATATGCAGAATCTTCCTTTACCACACATTAAAACTAGTGATGTTTTTTACTCACGCCAGATGTGGTATTATGTATTCGGAGTCCACAACTTGTCAAACGATGATGCAACATTGTACTGTTACACGGAAGTTACAGGAAAAAAAGGTGCATCTGATGTTACTTCTCTCTTACTACATTATTTGAATACTAATGACTTAACATCGGAGAACCTTGTATTGTTGAGTGATGGATGCAGTGGCCAGAACAAGAACCATATAATGGTATATTTCCAACACTTTCTTGTACATGTCCTGAAGTTGTTTAAAACTGTAAAGCATATATTCCCTGTGAGAGGACATACATATCTTCCAAACGATGCAGATTTCGCATTAATTGGAAAGAAAAAGGGAGTGTGTTCCCCTGAAATACCAGCTGACTGGGATAAAATCATTGAAGCAGCAAGAAAATACCCAACCCCATTCAAAGTGGTTACTGCTACTCAAGATTTCTTTTTTAATATGAAAGATGCACTGACTCCTTACTTCCTTAAAGTTCCAAGACCTGCACTTAGATTGCGTCAAGTACGTATTATCATAACTAATGAAAAATACCAGCACATAAAAGTGAAAGAAACATTTTCAGGACCTTCTACTCGCTGTGAAATTCGCAAAAAAGTAACATTGCCTCCAGAGCTTGTAATTAACCCTCTTTACACGGAACCTATAAAAATGACTGCCAGTAAAATAGCTAATTTACTAAACCTCAGTAAATATTTAAGTAAGCCAGAAAGTCGCGATTACTACCGCCAAATTTGTAGTGATGGTGACAATGATTTTGTTGATGTCGACATTGAAGTTGATGAGGATGATAACAGTGATGGTTGTGAGTAAAATCAAATAAATTTGAAGTATGTATAATAAGTTTGTTTTATTTTTTCATACTTATGTTAACGTAACGGCACCGGTCTTGGACAAGGATCCAATTATGGACAAAATATACATTAAGTTTAAAAAATAAGAGTGCAAATTTGGTTATGCTTAATGGCAACACTTAAATTAAAAGTTTCATTCGATTCGGCCATTTTGTTTCAAAATGGCTGACGATAAGAAACCTCGCTCCGACTAATTGTATAGAAATCTGTTTTTATTAAGGAAATCCGTAAGGAAGTAAGTACACAAATTTGTTTTTAGTTTATAGTGAATTAGTCCAAGTGTAATTTGGTATTATGTTATGTTTTAATGTATAAATGCGCGAAATATTTCACGATATTGCGGCATGATAGGTTATGGTATTTTAATAATATTTCATAGTGTCCATGACCGGATATTTTTTTGGGCTGAGCCATTCATGGATAGTTGTCGAAATTTAATTTTCTTTTAAGTTTTTTATGAGATACACTTTTTTGGTAATGCTTTTTCACCTGTTCAATTGTAAACTAATCAAGTTCGTTTTGAACATACGGTTCCAGTGATGGACGAAGAATGTCCATGACTGGGTTTGCCTTAGTTTCCTATAATGGACATTGAAATATATTTTTTACTAGTCTTTGCCCGCGACTTCGTGCGCGTGAACTACAATAAAGCGATCATTTCAAATAAATTCCTTAGTGTACGGTGGACAGTACTACGGAGAGGTCTCGCTGTATCTCTAGAATCTAGATCTACTAACCAAAATTAGATAAAACGTGGACGTGGATTTTATGTTGGACTTCTGAACAGTTTTTTTACTAATATATTTTTATTTTTAGGATGGCGCCTAAGAAAAACTATACCTCCATACAAATGGGAAATACAATTGACGCAGTTAACAATGGGAAAACAATAGCAAAAGCCGCAGAAAGATATGAGTTCCCCGAATAACTTTGCATAACAAAGTGACAGGAAAAAGTCCTAAAGTCTGCTCCATGGGTCCATCAACAATTTTGTCCAAAGATGAAGAACATTTGCTAGAGCAATGGGTAATTATGATGAGCGAAAAACATGTTCCCATTACCAAAGAAGAATTGTTGGACAGTGTTCAAAAAATTATAACCGATAAACGCCAGAAAACACCTTTCGTTAACAATCGACCGGGTAAAAAATGGTATCTTTTTTTAAAACGACACCCGATTCTTGCTGAAAGAACAGCCCAAAATCTGACGACCGCCCGTGATAACGTCACAGAAGCCGATATTGAAAAGTGGTTTAATGAAGTGGATGCTTATTTGCAGGAGAAGGATTTGAAATCAGCGCTGGAAGAGCCTGAAAGGGTGTTTAACACCGATGAGAGTGCGTTTTTTTTATCTCCCAAGCCAGGTAAAGTACTCACAAAAAGAGGCGAGAAGCATGTTTACAGCTCTTCGGGAGATGAAAAAGACAACCTTACCGTCCTCGTAACTGGGAACGCGGCAGGTCAGTTGGCTCCACCCATGATTGTATACAACTACGAACGAATTCCGGCGACAGTTGCGAATAAAGTTCCAGAAAATTTTGGTGTAGGAAGGTCCCAAAGCGGATGGATGTGTGGCAGTACTTTTTTTGAGTACATGTCTAATGTTTTTCATCCCTGGCTCATCAAGCAAAATATTAAGAAACCCATATTATTTTTCCTCGACGGACACAAGTCGCACTTAACGATGCACTTGTCAAATTTTTGCCTTGAAAATGGGATCGAAATTATAGCATTGAACCCCAACAGCACCCACATCCTTCAGCCAATGGATCTGGCCGTTTTTAGACCCTTAAAAATATCATGGAAAAGAGCTGTAACGAATTGGAAATTGCAAAATATGACACAAAATTTAAAAAAAGAAGATTTTGCTCCACTACTTAAAACAGCATTAGAAGCAATATCCGAGGACACTATCAAAAACGGCTTCCGTGCTGGCGGATTATGTCCATTCGGTCCTAGTTACGTAGATATGACTAAAATCAAATCCCGAAAAACGGTACACACAAGATCTAACGTTACAGAACCAGTTCCTCGAACATCTAGAAAAAGAAATCAAATCTAAATTCAGTTCCGATAAATTACAACTTTTTAAGGAACTGTATTACAAATCCAGACACGAATTGGATGAACGATTACCCTGTGAAGACACTTCACTTAATATGGGCAAGCGCAAAACACTCTCTTGACGGTACAGTCCAAGGTGGTGCCGGGACATCCGTGAATACACATGAAATTCAAGACAATAACATAGTTGAAGTTGCTCTTCAACAATCCGAAACGATGTCTACCGGCGAACAACAATCTGATCATGAATCTTCGAACTCTCCAAAAAAAGACCTCGCTGTAATTGAAAAACCGAGTTACGACGACCAAACAGACAACGGCAAGACCAAACCTGTAACAACACCTAACATACTGCAGAACGAGCTTGGAACAAGCAATTGTGACCATACAACTTCAAATGAATCCCGTCTTTGCACATCCGACCAATCTGAAGATATTAGAAATATTTCGAAAACCGGGAATGACATTGTTGACTACGTGAATATGACGCAGAAAACTCCTGAAAAAATTACTGATCAAAATGAAAATCCTAATATTTCAAAACAACCCCAGAATGACAATGTTTCGGAATCAGCCAAGAATAAACTGACTATGAAAATTGGAAACTATATAGTACCATCACCTTTTAAAAGAAATTTGCACTGGCCAGAAGAAGATATATCCAAGGGTAAAAAACGAAGACTTAAAGAAAAAATTTTTTTTGCAGTAACTGGTCAACAATGGAGAGAATATCACATAAAAAAGGAAGCTGAAAAGATGCGTATACAGGAAGAAAAAGATAAAAGAGCTAGAGAAAGGAAAGAAAAAAAAATAATGAAAGAGAAGCTTAGCGAAGAGAAGAAAAAGAAACGGTTGAGAAGCAAGAGGTTGAATAATAAGAAATCAGAGGACATAATATCTTCGGACGAAACAAACACAGACGTGGAATATTGCGAAAGTGACTATAGCAATTACGATATAGAAGAAGATTTATCTAAAAATGATATTAATGATGAAGAGCAATCCAATAATTCGAGCAGTTCGGAATCTGAGGATGTTCCACTAAACAGATTAATGTCATGCAAAAAACACATAGCTAAGGGAAATTATGTTATAGTCAGATATGAAGGTGAATATTTCCCTGGTGTTGTCGAAAAAGTCGAAAAACTGTCCTATGAAATAAGCACTATGACATTTTCGACTGGGAACACATATAAATGGCCCGTAAAACCCGATAAGATCTGGTATCGTAAAGATTCTATTATTGAAGTTATAGATGCCCCAGTACTAACTAACAAGAGAGGCTTTTACGCTGTAAAAGAGATGAGCAAGTATCACATGTTTACTACTTAAAATTTAGTTGTAGTTTACTCTACTTAATTATTATTATTATTTTGTAAAACACTAATGATTCAATTGTAAAACAGCATTAATGTGCATGACAATTTAAAAAATAAATACTTTTATCATTAATACAGTTTTATTATTTGTATTTTAAGTATTCGAACGATTACAAAAAAATGTGCATAACTGGAGGTCCAACATTGGGCACTCTCCATAAATAGGTGTTTATAACTGGGTGTTGTTCATTATTGGGTGTCTATCACTAGATTTTTGGTGTCCATAAATGGTCCAAAAA
The DNA here is from genome assembly GCA_936446665.2 of Synanthedon andrenaeformis. Classification (NCBI taxonomy): domain Eukaryota; kingdom Metazoa; phylum Arthropoda; class Insecta; order Lepidoptera; family Sesiidae; genus Synanthedon; species Synanthedon andrenaeformis. The sequence goes on along the minus strand of OW387786.2, from coordinate 171,769 downwards.
AAGAGGGTTTCTATTTCATAAATTATTTTAAAGTTTAAGTATTAAGAGCTATTTCCGAATACCAATTACAATAAACAGACATTAAACTATAGGTATGACTGAACAATATCTGAAAATCTACACAAACCAATGAGGAATTTATTAAAACGATCAAAATTTTTCTTAAGCTGTCCATTATTGGGGTCGCTACCTTATTTGGAAAAAGTACCTTTGTCAAAGTTATTTTCCATATTTTTCTTGGGTTTCTCACAAATTTCTTTCATGACTATAGTAATAAAATTTATGTTGCTCAATGACATCGCATATGTACTATACATAATTCATAAAACAGATATTCTGCCCAAAAACGTTTTTTGCTTCTACTATAAAATTTACCAGAACTGACAGTGGCTGTTTTTCCAAATAACCCTTCAACTGTCAAAAAGGAAATTGATAATGTTTGCATAGCTTTTAAAGCAAGACTGAAGAAGAATCATAGGAACGAATGGGCCGTTGCATTGACAAATACCGAAAACAGTTAATAGCAAACAAAGTTAAACAGTTTAATAATTAAGTTACAATAATCAGTTAATATAAGACAACTGGCCTCAATTTAATGACGATTGGATGGATCACATGAGGTACTTCATAACAGGGTGTGTGATCTCTAAAGATAATGAGCATGATAATGGACATTTCAACTTTACAGAGGAATACTTAATTACATTTATTTTGCTCGTAGCAATTGCATAGCAAGAGCTTCCGTTTCTTCTACCGAAAGCGAGTTAGAGACATCTTGAATTTTCTTCATCTTCTTAGATCCACTCTCTAGAGGAGTTTTTTGATTTTCTACTAATTTTCGTTTTGCTGGCCTGAAACATTTAAAATAAAATATTTACTTTACATAATGTCTATAGTAAAGTTTGGGAGTCTCACGATCAAAGTTCCGGGTCTTTAATGAATAAAATTATAATCAAGTTTATTTTTTCGCAGGATAATAAAAAAAGGGATTCATAGCAAGTATATTCAATATTTGATTGTCACTGTGGCCATAAGGGCTGGGCAGTTTATGACTATAATGAAGTCTGGAACTTTGCCTATAATTATGCATTCAAGTGTATAAGGAACAGTTTCATTTAAGAATGAGGATATTACCTATCAAATTGGGGATCATCAGATTCTTCTCCACTTGACTGATCTGATATCTGGCCATTGCTAAATTGCATACTGTCACTATTGTCACCATCACTGCTTTCATTATCATTACTTTTGCCATAAACCTTATCAGGATCTGGTAACCATGATAGATCTGGACCATCTGATTCAGATTGTGATCCAAATTCGTCTCTTTCCTCTGATTTTTCTTTATTTTTACCTTTTAGTTTACGCTTCTGTTCCTTATGTTTAGCTTTTACGTTTTCTCTGAACCTTTGTATGTCATAATCTTTATCATTCGCTTTAAAGCGGTCCATCGCTGCCCTGGGATCTAGAGCACTAGTTTTATGACAAGAGTGTTTTAGTAAATCATCTTCCTTGTCACTCTCAAATTTTATTTGAGTGTTCATTTTAATTCTGTTTTTTAAAATTTGTTTACCGACTCCTGTTTTTGTTGCAGTTTTAATTTCATTTCGAAGTAGCACCTGCATCATGTCCGTTTCTGATGCCATCTCTACCTCTTCATTTTTATTATTTCTTTCAAAGAAATAATTGTCAGTTTTTGGAGCACATACTTCAGGAATATCTTCCACTTCACTCTCACCAGACTCATCACTTTTTTCAACATTTTCAATGTGATCAACATTTTTTTCTACTTGATCAGAATCATCTGTTTTCGAGGGTGCATTACTTATTTTATTCCTGTACAAGAATTTAATTCTTGGAGGTACCTTGAGGCCCAAGGATGTGGCGTATGCATCAGTATCTATTAACTGTACATTAAATATATCTTTATTTTTCATTAAATATATAGATTTTAAATAATTTACAAAAGCCCTTTGGGCAGTTTGCTTAAGTTCCTCACAGTCTGCTAAGAAATCAGCTATTTTATTTTGTGTTGATATAATTTTATTAGGATCAACTGATATTTTATTTATCGGAATTCTGTTTTTCTGCAAATCTTCAACAATTTTTTCTTCATGTTGTAATAACATGAGCAAGCCTTCACCTTTACCGAAAGCTCCTCGAGCTGTCCTACCAACCCTGTGTATATATGTATCAACGTCCTCGGGACAGTCCATTTGTATCACCCAATTGACTCGTGGGAAATCTAACCCTCTAGATGCCAAGTCTGTTGCAAACAAAACAACATTGGGCATCCTACAAAATTCATTGTATATTTTTTCCCTTTTCTCTTGATGTAGAGTACCATACAAAGCGAGCAAACTGACGCCAGGCCTCATCCTACAGAATAAATCATAGACAAACTTCACTTGCTTACATGTCGACATAAACACTAAAATCTTTTGTTTTAAATGATTTTTTATAAATGACCAGAGAATGTTAATCTTCTCATCAATTTGACAAATGACGTAACTTTGTTGGAGTGAGTCCGGTGTCACAGTGGCAGCTTGCTCATGTGGGGCCACATACGTAGGGAAAGACAAACTGAGTCGTGCGAGATCTTTAACTGATTTTGTTTGTGTGGCTGAAAATAAAAGAGTTTGTCTTTCACGAGGCAAATTTTCCAGTATTGAGTTCATTGTAGTCTGGAAACCCATATCCAGGCACCTATCGGCTTCATCCAAGACCAGTATTTGCAGATTGTCACAATTGAATAAAGGGTTCTCGTCCATGTGTTGCAGTAAACGACCAGGAGTGCATATAAGAATGTTCACTTGATCCATTCTCTTCCTTTCAAATGCAAGGTTCTGTCCACCTATAATACAACCAGCTGAGAAATCATGCATATGACCGATCTTCCTAAGAGTTTCATAAATTTGATAGGCAAGTTCCCTAGTGGGTGATATAACAAGAGCTCCCACTCCATCTAACCTGGTCCATTTTTTACAAAACAATTTTTCCAATATTGGTATAAGAAAAGCCAATGTTTTCCCAGAACCAGTTTTAGCAGCGCCCAATATGTCCTTGCCCTGTAATGCGTAACCGATCGATTGCCTTTGAATTTCAGTAGGTCTTATATAATTGTTATCTTTCAAACCCTTTAACGTCTTCTGAGACAGTGGAAAATCCTTGAATGTTTTGATTTCGTCTGGAACAATCTGAAATATGTAGAAACACATGAAATTATATTTTACATTATTCCAAACAAGTAAGTACCTACATAAAAATGTAACATAATAAAAAATATTTTGTGAACCTTATCATATTGGGTTGTTAAGTATTGTATTGCCGCATCTTCTTCGACACTCTTCTTTTTTCGAGGTTTATATAATTGCACTTTCTTCCTCCTTCCCTTTTTAGTTGAATTTTGGTTATCCTGCTTTATATTCATATTTATTGAACTTAAATCACGACCAATAGTAAATTTGGTGTGTTGTGGACATCACTCATCACTGACTTGACTTAAATAAGGCGTAAATTGCACGGTGCACGCACGTTGTGGACATTGGTTGATTGACTTGCTTGAAATGAATTCGTATTCACTTGAATTGAATATAAACATAACCTAAAATACAATACAAAAACCACACACCTCAACTGTAACATCATGTATAGTCTGTGTGTAACATAATAATATCACAGAAAAAAAAATACCATCGCTGCATATTAGTCTGTGTCCACTACTAGTTAATTGATTTGTCAGAAATGAACATCGTTTTTATTTGAATCCGTTGAGATACATTTATTCCCATGTTTCGCAAATATAACTAAATTATATTATTTATACTAGCGGTCCTAGCAGATATTGTTCCGCTCGAAGTTGCAAGTTGGGTTTGCAACTTGCAAACGAGTTGCAAACCCACTAATTGAATCCAATTCTGAATCTAAATAAACCATTCACTCGCACTGGAAATGTTGTCAATACACTGGGACAGTGGCTCTAGTGCAAGTTTATAATGTACTCGCTAGCGAGAGCGTAAAATATTTATTTGGAAAATTTTCAGCGGTTGTGGGCTTATATTTTATAGTTATAAAAGATTCGCGAAAATATAACGACTGGCAACACTGCAATTAATTAACGAGTTTTGTCATGTCAACAATATACCATACCATCAATAAACGTAGTGATTATATACTCTTTGCCATCAATATTCTTTGTTTGATTCAAGCAAATTCGAGTTACTGTTTATCAACTGTTTATAAATATTCGTTTTGTTTGATTCGTGCTTCATTCTCGTTTTGTAGTTCGCGTCGCGAGGGATAGCAGCTAGGCAGCTAGTTAGTTGTTAAGAGTACTAGTATTTTAATTTCTTGGTTCATTTATAAAGGGTGTCAAAAACTTCCGTATTACTTTTGGGTAAGTTTTTCCTTGTATTAAATATCTCCATTATTATTTATATGTAACATCATGACGCAGCTTCTTAGTCATTGAAATTAACTGGTCTTTTTTGTGATGGATTTTACCTCATCCATCTATTAAGATGGGATCATACGACGCAATAAAAACCTAGGTAATTAATTGTAGGAAAATAACATTTGTGGTAGGCATTTGTTTTTTTAATCACTTAATATAATAAATGTAACATCTAATTATTAATGAAGTAGGTATGAAACAATTCTAACGACGAGTATGGTGTTTGGTTCAAGGTTAAAAAACAAAGAAACCACCATCTAAATATCTACTAAAAGTATTTCCTTGCAAGTATGCCAGCGATAACAAATGTTTTTTTTTTGCGTTTTTATTATTAAATTTATTATCAATAGTGTTCAAAGGAATCAAATTAGTTTTTTATCTGTATACCTACTCTTCTTCACATACATAATATAATTTGGTCACTATTCATGTTTGTCTGTATGGCCACTAACTCCAAAACCACGCAACGGATTTTGATGCGGTTTTTACCATTAGATAAATATTTTTTAGGGAAGTTTATATAGGTACATATAATATATTATAATAAAATCTAATTAGGTTTTTATGTACTTACACCAAAGTTGCTGAAAAATAAATTTACATGGCTAAACTTTAAGAAAAACGTTAAAATGATCTACTAGAGAATTGTACTTCTTCTGAAATCCTACTGAAAACCCTTCTTCTGAAAACCCAATGACACATCTCTCTCTATCTGTTATAGTTACAGTTGACTCACATTTCTTTCATTAAAACTAACTACATATTATAAATTTGTCATGTCTGTTTCTCCGTTAACTACTTCTAAACCACCCAAAGGGTTTTAATATGGTTTTCATTTATGGAAAAAGGGATAAAGGAGGAAGCTTTGTGTATATAAAAAAATTGCATCCTGGGTGAAACCGGGATAGTAATAGGATAACATTGATTTAGATGGAACAACATTAACTGAGCAAAGAAACATTTTTTGATGAAAAAAAATGGACCAGGTAGGTTTCGCCTACTAGTCGAAAGTGTGACCACCTAACTGTTTTTTATAAATAGACCACTGCATTGCATCTGTAGAAATTCTTAATGTAGGTACCAAATTCTTTGTATCAGATTTTGTTTGACAAAGAAAAGAAAATTACTTCACAAATGAGAAATACATACTAAACTGTTTTGTCTGTTTTTACCTACACATTTTATTTTTTGTTTAGAATATTAGGTTTTATTTATAATATTTTATTAGTATATTTAGAACAACTTGTATAATAATAATGTTTCAATAAGTATTCTTAAATTAATAATTTCCATTTTATAAACAGGTAATCTACGATGAAGACTTTAGTGGCGTTAGTGTGTTTGGTGGCAGCCGTGAGCGCTGTCTCCTTCTTTGATCTGGTCAGAGAAGAATGGGTTTCATTCAGGGTGAGTATGACTTGAGTTTTTTATGGAAAAGGATGATGGGTAGGCTTAGGGTTGTAGTATGCCAGTGTACTGTCATTTATAACTTGAGCTTGAGTAAATACGATATTTAACTACCATTACAATTAAATTTGTCAACTTGTGATTAATCGTTTTCCTCTCTGCAGATGGAATTCAACAAGAAGTATGAGAGTGAGATAGAGGATAAGTTCCGCATGAAAATCTTTGCGGAGAACAAGCACAAGATAGCGAAGCACAATCAACGGTTCGAACAGGGCCTGGTCTCGTACCGACTGAAGCAGAACAAGTACGGTGATATGCTGCACCACGAGTTCATCCACACCATGAACGGATTCAACAGGACCAACAAGTGAGTGACTACTGTCGGAAATTGTCGCTGTGTGATATGATCTTTAGTGACACGGTGGTGTAATACGCAGACACAACAAGGGGCTGCAGTCAGTGAAGGGAGCGGAGATGCGTGGCGCCACGTTCCTGTCTCCGGCCCACGTGTCCCTGCCCTCGCAGGTGGACTGGCGTACGAAGGGTGCAGTCAGCGAAGTGAAGGACCAGGGCAAGTGTGGCTCCTGCTGGGCATTCAGCACCGTGAGTCATGTCTCCGTGTTTCTTAAATGAAGTGGATTTCATTTATAATGACTCCATTGTCCCTTAAAGTATACTTTTAGTGGAAAATAATTTGCCTATAGCGACTTGTTTGTAACAATTTCCTAGAAATCTCAACACCGAGTAAACAAACAAAGACACAAAGGTTTGTTCATAGAATCGTAAATTAAGTTTATCAGTTTATATATTGTATAGTAAAAATTTCCGGATATAGTATCGTCGTTATAATGATCCCCTCATCGTCGTTATAACCGAAATCCACTGTAGTGTGTCTCTCTAATTAATTATTATTGACAAAACAGAAATTATCTAACTGTAGGGGGGGGGGGGGGGGGGGATATAAAGCCACCAACAGGAGAAATAGCAAAAAACAAATTTTCCTCATTTGTTGTAATTTCTCAATAATATTTGATATTATTCTTAACTGAATTATTGCTTTGCATTGTCAATTATCGTTTGTAATTTTAAAATTATTTTATCATCATTAAATAATTAAATGTTTACAGACTATTGTGTTTATGTACATATGTAGTTTGTCATTCATTAATTCATTTATTTAATATTGGAATGCTATTAAATGTTGTTGTGTAGTGTGTCCCAAACGGTGCTGGCTGAAAATGAGCGCTGCAGGTGCTTGTCTAGCACTGCCGCGAGGACATACACACACACACATCTTTTACCTGTATAATAATTCTGTCTTTGCGTGAACAAAATTCTTTCTTTCTTTCTTTAATTATTGCACTTGTAAACAATATTGAGCACACCATTTGAAATGCCTTTTTCTACGGTTGGACCCCATCGTTTCTACGTAAACGATGGGGTCCAACCGAGTAAACTTTGGATGATGAAATACCTACAATATTTTTTTAATAAACAATTGATTAGTAATGGCATATGTTTTGTTGGGCTGTGACACGGATTACTTACACCGGATATGAGTAATGGAAAGAATGAATAGTTTGCGTTTGCGCAGATGTTTTGAGTGATGTGTGTGTGTGTGTGTGTGTGTGTGTGCACAACAGACGGGCGCATTGGAGGGCCAGCACTTCCGCCAGAGCGGCTTCCTGGTGTCTCTGTCCGAGCAGAACCTGATCGACTGCTCGGCTGCCTATGGCAACAACGGCTGCAACGGAGGCCTAATGGACAACGCCTTCAAGTACATCAAGGACAACAAGGGGATCGACACGGAGAAGAGCTACCCCTACGAGGCGGTGGACGACAAGTGCCGCTACAACCCTCGCAACAGCGGCGCCGACGACGTGGGCTTCGTGGACGTGCCCACCGGAGACGAGCAGAAGCTGATGGAGGCCGTGGCCACTGTGGGGCCGGTGTCGGTGGCCATCGACGCGTCCCAGGAGAGCTTCCAGTTCTACTCGAGCGGCGTGTACTACGACGAGAACTGCTCGTCGGAGCAGCTGGACCACGGGGTGCTGGTGGTGGGTTACGGGACGGACGAGAGCGGCACGGACTACTGGCTGGTGAAGAACTCTTGGGGTCGCTCGTGGGGCGAGCTGGGCTACATCAAGATGGCTCGCAACCGTCAGAACCACTGCGGCATCGCCTCGGCCGCCTCCTACCCTCTAGTCTAGCCTAGTCTAAGTCCTTATCATTAAGCCTAATTAAACTTTTCTAACAATATCTATTCTTTCATTGCACGTAAACCTTTTTTCTAACTTACCACCTGAACCAGGACTTGAACCTGTGACTCTTGCTATGGTAGACATTCGCCAGAGGGTCAAAGTACCTAGGCTGAATTTAAGTTAATTAAATAAGAAACAAGTTAAATATTTTTACGATTTAGCTCGCGCCTATATAGCTCGTTTTCTTCTGACTTCATCTGTTCCATGCTAATATTATAAAGAGAACATTTTTGTGTTTGTAATGAATAAACTCAAAAACTACTGGGCCGATTTTCAAAATTCTTTCACTTATAGAAAGCTATATTATCAGCGAGGAGCATAGGCTATATTGTTAATCGAGTTAAATTAGGGATCCTTACGAAAACTCCAATAATGTAACCCAAGGTGTAAAACATTTATACTATGTAAGTAATATAAAGAGTTTTTTTCTTTGCAATGAATAACTGGACCGATTTAAAAAATTCTTTCATTTATAGAAAGCCTCATTATCAGCGAGTAACATAGGATATATTTAATAAAGTCGCGTGCAACAGCTAGTGTAATTTTTGCGTTTTTCCACAAGTTTAGAGTCGCTCAGCGGGCTATGGAGTGAGCTATGCTCCGAGTTCCTTTGGAGAGTTCCGATTCCGAGGATCAGAAGTTCTGAAATTCACCGGAGGACTAAGGTTGTCGACATAGCTAAGAGAATCGGGAAGTTGAAGTGGCAATGGGCCGGTCACATCTGTCGCAGGGCGGATAACCGATGGGGTAGAAAAGTTCACGAGTTGACGCCTGCGGCCAGATGGACAGACTAGACGTGGCGAAGTACCGAATACCATGCGTAGTGGCGAGCCTTGGGAGAGGCCTACATCCAGCAGTGCTGAGGCTGTACCGTAAGACACAAGCAAAAACGATGGATTAACCCTGATGCCTTATGCGTCAAACCCTTAGGTATACTCCAAGTCATCTGTGCCACTGCAGGGGTAATCAATTGAAAGTTATATTGATAAAAACAAAAATTAGGTAAGAATTATTAAAATGGAAATGATTAATAAAATATTCTATCCACTATCGCCTGGAAACGAATATTTTCTGCATGTTAAGTACATGACGTCAAACAAATTCCATAATTATGACTATTTCTCAATTCATATGGTCGCAGCTTTTTTTAAGTGAGGTAGTCAAATTCGTTGGCAGAAATACATTTTTTGTATCAGAGCCCACACCTATTCTCTATTGTTTACTTGCATTTATTACAACTGGACATCTTGATTTCTCAATTTTAAAGTTTGTATCATTTAAAGCAACGAAAAGCTAGGAACCTCCGAATTGTGGCTCGTGGGCCACTCGTTTACTATTATCAGAATGTTAGGAGACTAACCCGTTTGGCACAAAGCTAGGAATTTTTTTATTGATGTTTTATTATCGGTCAATTAAGAAAATACCGATCTAGCAGGCATCTCGCGGTTGCGTCATTATCAATTAAATTTTTGAAAATTAAAAAAAAAATACAACCTATTTTGATGGTTGCAAGTGAGTATGTGCCAGACGATAGCAAAGTTGTTATCCGGATATTAATTAGCCTGCTCCTACAAGGCTGAAATTTTAAGAGGCATGTAAGTTTATGTAAAGAGCCAGCCTATTCTGGTGGTTGCAAGTGCTGATCAGCAAAATTAAAATTTTCGAAATGTTACCTAATCTTGGCAACCCGACGTTTTTGTCGATGATATTTCAACGGTTATAATATAGTTTCGTCAGCTTATTTTTCTCTAACTTTATTTACAAATATTGAGATATCGTAGGTTAAAAACCAGTAAGTATGTACCTATCTATTTAATTTTATCAGCACAATAAACAGAATATGTAACTTATAAGTAATGATAGCCGGATATCCGAGGGAGAAGAAAGATCCGTATTCGTTACTTTTTGGCGGATCTTTTACTGAAATTATATATATAACTGATTATTAGCAATGAAAAACTATTAAGTTCCATTCTGATTATTTTTTTATTGCTTAAAATCAAATATTCTGCTTTCCTCTCCTGCGGTATTTTGGGATGTGCGTGGTGTAATATTCATCGACTATCTTGAGAAGGGAAATACCATAAACAGTGAATATTAGGTAGGTATATAGCGTTATTGGAGCGTTTGATGGCCGAAATTGCAAAAAAACGACCGCATATGGCAAAGAAAAAAAAATTGTTTCATCAAGACAACGCACCGTGTCACAAGTTAATCAAAACAATGGAAAAACTACGATACATGAATTGAACTTCGAATTGCTCCCACATCCACCGTATTCGCCAGATTTGGCTCCCAGCGACTACTGCCTGTTCGCAGACCTCAAAGAAATGCTTGCCAGTAAGAAATTTCGCACGAATGAAGAGGTTATCGCTGAAAATGAGACCTATTTTGAGACAAAAGTGGTATTGAAATGTTAGAGCGACGCTGGAATAATTGCGTTGCTCTTGATGGAGATTACGTTGTTTTCTTTGTTAGGCCCGGGACTTTTCAGCCCATGTGTTAGTTATTTTAATGCGCAAACGCAGTTTTTCCAATCAGCGATGAGACGACGCGACATAATTATGTCAATAAATATGTCGCGTTATCAGCACGTGATGTCGCCTGACGCCTCCCACTTTACGGGTCACGGGTCACGGGTCACGGGTCATCGTGTGAGACAATCACGTAAGTATCTACTTACATTTCAACAACTAGCTGCACCCCGCGGTTTCATCCGACTTTTACTTGATCTCCGTCGTCCACCTACAAGCCCGCTCTATTGCTTAGCGTTTTTATTGTCCTTTTTCGGCTTTTAAGGTTCGTTCGTTAATTTCAAAAATTGAGATAATCAACCTATGCGGACATTTTTCTCCGCTCTTTCGACTGGTAAAGCCGATAACCGAAATTACCAATAACAAAGGAGTTACACTATTTGATAAACACATAACTTACATAATCTGGATAAAATTTAAAAATAGACTCAATTATATTAACTTATTAATAGGTGTTTAGTGTCCACTTGAAAACATGCTCAGTGACAACCATACAACTAGAGTTTATAATGTTACATGTAGTTAAATACAATTTATTGTTATTTGATTTTTACTATACATTAGCTTTATGGTTTGTTTGCCTATGTTTACAGGGAGAACCGCTTAAACTCTTGAAGGATAAGTAGTCACGTTTTGTTCGTATGGTAATAGTGAGAAGTTATGCCAAACTACAAGCTAAAACATATAATCTATGTTTGCAATACAAAACTATTTCCAAAGAACGTCTTGCTAAGCCAACACAAAAGGAAGTGTTAGTGAATCTAGAAACCTTGATTATACTGGTCGTTTTTTTTTATTTCGTCTAATAGTAGAGGATCCGTTTAGGAAACGACCTTCACCCATCTGAATGAAAAGTATTTTATATGAAATTTAATATATGTGATTAATTAAAAATCTAAATATGATTTCTTAAACTTCGCACTTGTTTGTTTAATTGACAAATTACATACAAGTCGAAGGGTAAACAGCCTATAGAATATGCAAATGTTAGGTTGACTATTTTTTTCCGTCATAACTATTGGATAGGCAGGTATAAACACAATATTTTACATTTCGTCTGTTTAATAAAAAAAACATGTCAAAATAAAGATGATTTCATTGCGAACACGGGTTAGGACGATGATAAAATCTGTCTTGAATTCCGATTGCCGAGTTTTAAACACTTTTTAACGTTTTAATCATAAAGAACGCATACAAAGAAGTATTATTTAACAATCAAGGATAAAAAGTGCAGATTTGTTTTACAAAAACACTTGATATTGCGCCGTCAGTGATTATCAATTAAACTATTAAAAGGCACATGTTTTTGTAAACATTGAGAGAAAAGACGTTATACCTAAAGAGAAAGAAAACGTAACAGAGATCCTAATTTTTATTCGGTTACATTCAATTAGCAAGCAGTAGGTAGGTACTACAGATTACGGTAGTAAGTAGTAACTACTTATTAATCTGTGCTACAGATACCTCATTCCAAAGTAAGCCATTCATATTATTCTCGAAAACCAAATGTTTATAATGTGTTTATCAAATACCTACATATTGTTACACTACTTGTCTAAATCTATATGTTATAATAGAACAGTCGTTAGCTTATTTTCAGATAACGTTCTATATAAATAAAATCAGAGTGTCTGTCTGTGATTTGCGAAAAACTGCCTCAAACTAAGCTTAGAGAGTCATTCGCATGCTGTTAAAACGTAAATCACTTTTTTTAGAATTTTTGTCTGTCTGTCTGTCTGTCTGTCTGTCTGTCTGTCCGGGGTAATCTCAGAAACGGCTGAAGCGATTTCGATGAAACTTTGCAGACATGAAGAGGGGGTCGTCAGGAGTAACATAGGCTACTTTTTGTTTATGTAAATTGCGGTACATACACCAAAATAACATTTTTTAGAATTTTTGTCTGTCTGTCTGTTTGTTCCGGCTAATCTCTGAAATAGCTAGACCGATTTTGACGGGACTTTTATTGGCAGGTAGCTGATGTAATAAGGAGTAACTTAGGCTACGTTTATTTTAGAAAAAATACACCCCGGACGAAGCCGGGAGCGGGCCGCTATAAACAATAAAAAACGGGATCTATGCAATATATTCGAGTTTTTCAAACGCGATATTTTTTCTTTTACTGAAAAAAAGTTACTAACCCTGTGACAATAAAAAAAAAATTTTTTTCGTTCATAACAATTGCATTTGTTGTTAACAACTGAAACGAAGGTTCATGCAATACGATGAGTTCTCCTTGCGGCATATCTTTTCTTTGGCTGAGTCGCTCATTATGTATTATTAATAGGAACGGATTTTTTTTTCGCTAACATTCTAGAAAATTCTAGATGTTTATAGAAAATTCTAGAAGTTTTTAGAAAATTCTAGAAGTTTCTCGAAAATTTCAGAAGTTTCTAGAAAATTCCAGAAGTTTCTAGAAAATTCTATGAAAACTTTCACTTTTTCAGATAATTTAATAAGTTTTTTTGAAATTTCAGAACATCGTCAAAATTTTTAGAAATTTAAAAATTTATTAAACCTGATGGGTGATTTGTTATATTTATTTCGAAGGAAGTAGAGTGAGGCTATCTTAATGCATAAGCATTATTCTCATTAAACTCGAAAAGTCTATGTACACGAATAAGTTGAAACATTTATCTTTTCTGCCTAACGATCATCACTCAGCTTGATAGACAGCTTTAGTATTCATCATCGAAGTTTTGAGATAGAATATATACCCATATTTCGCCGAACTGCGTTCTCTTATCTCAGTTGAACTAATATACACAGGAAAAAGACAAAGTTACGCACAATTAAACAAAAATCAATTCGCTCACGCAGACAACATTATTAAATTTACGTTTTTTAATATTATAAAACAAAATCCCCCCGCCGCGTCTGTCTGTATGTATGTTTGCGATTCTCAAAAACTACCGAACGGATTTTTATACTGTTTTCATTAATGGAAGAGCGTTAAACGAGGAAGGTTTCTACGTTTAATTTGCAGAAAAAAATTGCACCCGTGCGAAGCCGGGAACGGATCGCTAGTTGTTCTAATAAAACTCGAATGTTTATGAATGCTTATACATAGTTATATTCTGCAATATGTACTATAAATTAATATTTATTTATTTTTATTTGAATGCGCTAATCTCTGGAACGAGAGCTGGATTAAAAAAAAAGACTTTTTGCGTTTGAATAAATTGAGGGTTCTCTGGGAGATCCATATAAGTGCATGTTTGTTAGTTTTGAGAAAAAGCAATTTGAAAGTTTGACGAGTCACAATTTTACAAATAAGAAGTTTAATCACAAAGTACAAATTTTATTAGTAACATATTTTATCATACTAAGCCATTTTACACCAAATTGTGTTTGTGAAATTTTTAAAATAAAAAACACTCGGTGAAGGTAGTGCAGTTATTAGGTTTTGCCAGAAATTTGAATTTTCGCTATATTTCGAAAAAAACAGTGACAAAGTAATTGTGAACTTCAATCCTCGCCTATTATTTTAACTGTATGTTTATTAAAAAAAAAGGTCTAAACAAACCAGAAACTTAAAAACAAATTATATTATTAGTTTTTACCTGTACTTTAATTTTGATTTGGTCTACTCTAAAAAAAATAACTAAAACTAATACATAAAAATGAGCTTCTTATTTTAAAACTAGCGATCCGTTCCCGGCTTCGCACGGGTGCAATTTTTTTCTGCAAATTAAACGTAGAAACCTTCCTCGTTTAACGCTCTTCCATTAATGAAAACAGTATAAAAATCCGTTCGGTAGTTTTTGAGAATCGCAAACATACATACAGACATACGCGGCGGGGGGATTTTGTTTTATAATATTAAAAAACGTAAATTTAATAATGTTGTCTGCGTGAGCGAATTGATTTTTGTTTAATTGTGCGTAACTTTGTCTTTTTCCTGTGTATATTAGTTCAACTGAGATAAGAGAACGCAGTTCGGCGAAATATGGGTATATATTCTATCTCAAAACTTCGATGATGAATACTAAAGCTGTCTATCAAGCTGAGTGATGATCGTTAGGCAGAAAAGATAAATGTTTCAACTTATTCGTGTACATAGACTTTTCGAGTTTAATGAGAATAATGCTTATGCATTAAGATAGCCTCACTCTACTTCCTTCGAAATAAATATAACAAATCACCCATCAGGTTTAATAAATTTTTAAATTTCTAAAAATTTTGACGATGTTCTGAAATTTCAAAAAAACTTATTAAATTATCTGAAAAAGTGAAAGTTTTCATAGAATTTTCTAGAAACTTCTGGAATTTTCTAGAAACTTCTGAAATTTTCGAGAAACTTCTAGAATTTTCTAAAAACTTCTAGAATTTTCTATAAACATCTAGAATTTTCTAGAATGTTAGCGAAAAAAAAATCCGTTCCTATTAATAATACATAATGAGCGACTCAGCCAAAGAAAAGATATGCCGCAAGGAGAACTCATCGTATTGCATGAACCTTCGTTTCAGTTGTTAACAACAAATGCAATTGTTATGAACGAAAAAAATTTTTTTTTTATTGTCACAGGGTTAGTAACTTTTTTTCAGTAAAAGAAAAAATATCGCGTTTGAAAAACTCGAATATATTGCATAGATCCCGTTTTTTATTGTTTATAGCGGCCCGCTCCCGGCTTCGTCCGGGGTGTATTTTTTCTAAAATAAACGTAGCCTAAGTTACTCCTTATTACATCAGCTACCTGCCAATAAAAGTCCCGTCAAAATCGGTCTAGCTATTTCAGAGATTAGCCGGAACAAACAGACAGACAGACAAAAATTCTAAAAAATGTTATTTTGGTGTATGTACCGCAATTTACATAAACAAAAAGTAGCCTATGTTACTCCTGACGACCCCCTCTTCATGTCTGCAAAGTTTCATCGAAATCGCTTCAGCCGTTTCTGAGATTACCCCGGACAGACAGACAGACAGACAGACAGACAGACAGACAGACAGACAGACAGACAGACAGACAGACAAAAATTCTAAAAAAAGTTATTTACGTTTTAACAGCATGCGAATGACTCTCTAAGCTTAGTTTGAGGCAGTTTTTCGCAAATCACAGACAGACACTCCGATTTTATTTATATAGATTACATCAATTCATTATCGACTATCGAAACAGTTCACAAAGGTCAGACTTCGAGTAAAATTATCAATTTGCCGAATATTGGAACAATTTATCTATAGCATGGGCGGCCAACACGCGGCCCGCGCGGATTCGATGTGAACTTGTGGCCCGCGGAGCTAGGTCACATGAACAGCACACCGTGACCTTCTTCTAGATTCTAGCAATTACCTGTATAAAATGCGGGGTGTTCATTTTCCTCAAAATATCTTGATTGCTTTGGTTAATTTGGGTAGTGCGGCCCGCTAGGAAATCTCTTTTGAAAAATTTGGCCCAGCTGCCAAAAAGGTTGCCCACCCATGATCTACAGCTTATTTTGACGGGGCTGCTGGGTTCAATTCCCGGAAAAGTCAACTTTGGAAATGAACCTTTCAAAGTAGGTACAAAGTATTCTTTCACACAACAATTTCTAAACAGATTTAGACAAAACTAAAGTAATTTATTTATTTAATTTTAGACATTTAGTTCGCAAAAATTACACGAACAATTAACTAATAATAAAATTTGGAACAGTTTAAATTATTATGCAGCCTGTGAGCGTTGCTATTACGCTTGACTCATAATCAGACAGTTTAGTTTAAAGATAGGTACATGTACATGTAGGCACTGTGTTTGTGGGTGCATTAATAACATAGTCCTGCGACATAATAATATTATCGATCTTTGAAAATAGAAATTTGAGTCATGCCTAACAATGAAGGGAAAATAAAACCAGGGTGACCACATAATGACATTATATTGTAAAACAAACATTTCACACTTATCGATACTTTTTCAAATTATACATCACCGGTAACAGATAACTATCGTTACTCTTAGTCGTATTAATATGCTGATCTGCATTCGATATGATCCTTCATACCATGGAGAGTAGAGGTAAGGAGGACCTCCAATGAACACAATCACAACTACTTTAAAGGTTGTAGTTTTCGGTTTAACACCTAATAACTTAGTCCCCCTGTTGGCTCTATTCTCCGTGCTTCTTACTTCATAACGTATGAAAGCAATTCTTTCATTAAAACTTAGCAATTACTATCACAAAAAATATGGAGATTTCTTATAAGACTGCTTTATTTTAGGAATTTAGTTTAGATCAAACGTAACTAAAGCTTTTCAGCTTGGTTACAGAGGCACGGATGGAAATTGGCATCTTTATGATGACTCTCATCAAGAATGACCTCCTGCTATATCCCAGATTAGCAATGGAAAATGATTTCAATTCTTTGGGTTCACATGCAAATATTCTATTCGGTTACCACATCAACTGACACTGCTTCAACTGAGCAAGGAAACTTATTATTTGGGGTGGCTGCAAAATGTAATTGCAGGAGATGAAAACTGAGTAAATGTACGTCAATTTTAGTTATAAAAAAAATCATGAATGGCAGAGGTAAATCTGAAAAAACCAGTCACAAACTTATTTAATCAAAATCTGAATAACTTCTTGGGGGAAGATATTTTGAAAATGTAAACACTTTACAAAATATAAAAACAATTGCTGTACTGTACTGTGCAATTATGGAAGATTTGCTTTCATGCGCAATTTAGCACACATTTTAGCAGACAATAAATACTAGGATGGCTCATCCCGATGGTCCACTATGATGGGCGTAGTGGTGTCGGATGGATTATGGCGCGTGCGATGGTCGTGGGATGGCAAATGCTTCCACGTCCATCTCGAAAAACGTTAAGATCACAACTGAATGTCGCCATCGTGTAGTTGCGTTACGACGTGGTTGCAACCATCGCATGGCCATCTCGCTGAGCCAGCGCTGGCCCATCATGAAGGGAGCTACGAGTATCAACCATCGCATGGCCATCTCGCTGGGCCAGCGCTGGCCCATCATGAAGGGAGCTACGAGTATCAACCATCGCATGGCCATCTCGCTGGGCCAGCGCTGGCCCATCCTGTAGGGAGCTATTAAATCTAAGATATCTTACACACGATGTTCCTAAAATAAATCCTCCTTATTTGTACACTGTGATTATTTATCATTATTATTATTCGCGTATTTATTTTCATACTTAGTTTTAACTTTTTTACAATATAAATATAAAAAATCATTGTTATTATTATTATGACATAAAAGACTTCTTTTTTACAGGTAAAGGTTAAATAAATGTAACCAGACTCGCACAACTCGCACAACAGTCACTTTGGAAGGCTTTGTATTGTACAGTACATATTTACAGAAGGGGTGGTGGTGAAGAGGGTGGTTATTTCTTCTTGGGCTTCTTGGGGTTGCGGGAGCGGCTCTTGGCCTTGCAGAGGGGGCAGATGGGCGCGT
Source organism: Synanthedon andrenaeformis (assembly GCA_936446665.2). NCBI lineage: Eukaryota > Metazoa > Arthropoda > Insecta > Lepidoptera > Sesiidae > Synanthedon > Synanthedon andrenaeformis. The sequence continues at coordinate 153,706 of OW387786.2, read as the reverse complement.
TGCGGTGGATCTGCTGGTGGCACGACAGGCACGACTTCATCGGAGGCGGCTGCTGTCTGTCAATCGATTCATTCACCCCTCTTTATACTCTCTCTCTCTATACTCTTTTACTCTTTTACCGCGACAAACACTTTCGAAAATAATACAAGCAAGCAACGAAAATAAAATGGATATTTTATTTAAAAAAAAAAAGATAAATTGTCTGATTATGTGGAATAAGCGCCATCTACCCGAATTGGTACGTATTTCTTAGTTCATAATAAGCTTCTTCATTAATAGTTCGTTAAGATGTTAACAGATGGCATAGTTTTTTTTCATTTTTTTTTTTCAAATAAAATGCAAGTTCGTTCAGAAATAAATTTAAAAAATAATAATAAAGTATATCATATCAAAACAAAATTGTGTACTAAGGACTAATATAATGCAGTACAAACTATCTTCGTGCAAAAATTAATAAGATTCATTTAAAAAAAAACAATGATTTACATTTCTTGCCAGTATCTTCCAGCTTTTTAAACTGGCTACATATTAATTTAATGTTATTGTGTTTGTCAATGCATTAATTCTTGTAAAGTTTACATGTATCTTTATTTATTGTTGTATGTATGTCCCCATGGACTCAAAAACTGCTGAATCGATTTCGATGAAACTTTCAGGCAATGTTCAAATTAGTCCTGTGGGTGATCCCAGTCAAGTTTATAATTATGTAGTAGGATTAACATACATATTTTGATAAAAAGTGTAAGTATAAGAAATAAATATAAAGGGGAGTGGGGGAGTAGGGGAGGCGAGGACGAACAGAAGAAAAGTGAACACAAACCGAACCTCAGCGAGACTGTTAGGAAATCTTGTTCTAGGGCAGACCTGAAGGCGGGCGGCGGCGGAGGGGGCTTCCGCGCCGGCGCCAGGAAGGCGGGCACGGAGCGCACCGCGGCCGCCGTCGCGCCGGCCTGGCCCGCGGCCTGCGCCAGCGCCGGGAACCGGTCCGGCGTGATGGGGCTGCCCTCCTCCTCGTGCAGGTCCGGCAGCCGCTCCAGGCCCAGGCACTGCCGCCGCAGCAGGTCCACCTCCGCCTTCAGCGGCCGGTAGTCCTCGTGCAGCCGCGACGCGTTCGACAGCTTGCGCGTCATGCTCTCCTCCGTCTGCTTTATCACCGTCTCCATCTGTCCCATTAACACTCCGTTACCGCTTGCGTCCACCTGGCGCCCGATGCCAACAATAGACTTGTTTATTTACTTACGCTACGCGCTACTCGGGATTACGGCTTCGGCACAGATGCGATGTTTCTTTGTAATGGATAAACTCAAAAATTACTTAACCGATTTTAAAAATAAATATTTAAATATTATAGAGTTAAAAGATCACTTTTATAATGAGAAAACCAAACCTTAAATCTTTGTAATATTTTAAATTCTAATTAAATGATTAGAATGAAAGAACTGAGCAATGCAAGTCGAAATATGTCCTGCCTGTCTCTGTCACGCAAAGCGTCAACGATCACCGACACCGATTGAGAAAGTTAAACGAAATAACAGTATCCGGATCCGTATCTGCGGATATACATTTTTAACCATCCGGCACATCACTAAAAGCTACATAGGCTGTATTTTGTTCTCAGAGAAAATGGCATTATTGTTTAATTATATATTTATTGTTTACTTGATAATATTAGTTCTTTGGGAAATTATATATTATTCATATCTTAAAATGCATTTCATGCAAAACGCTGTCGGGAGCATCTACTAGTCTATAATATAAAAATGAATCCCTAAATGTGTTGCTAAGCGCAAAACTCGAGAACGGCTGGACCGATTTTAATTCTGTCTTCACTCATGGATAGAGGGATAATCAGGGAAGGTTTTTACATTAAAAAAAAATGCACCCGGGCCAAAGCTGGGAACGAGTCGCTAGTAAATAAATAAAATAAACAATGCCTGAAGGATTTCAGCAGTTAGAATACAAAGTAACATCCTACCCGGCAGTTGGCAACTTCTTTATATTATTGGATCATTTATGTTATGCTTCAATTAGTATAACAAACATATTCATTATATCATTCAAGTCTTCATTTTGGTCTTCCCAATAGATTATTATGCCTAGACTAATCAGAATTGTTAAATACACAGTTGTAATTGATCTGTCATTATAACCGAAGTATTTATATGACTAAAATAGGAAGGTCCCTGCTAAATCCCTATAAAAAATTAATATTGCTTATAACGACTATCCTGTTATTACAACCGATTATTGTGGTCCCTTGAAGGGTGCTATAATTGATTTTCACTGTAATTTTTTTTTAATTGTCTACAGCAATGGATAAACATTACTATCCTCAAAATATTCCCAATCTCCACATAATATTTGATTTTAAACAATATAATCAAATGTCTGTATACTAGAATTAATTTTAAGCAATTTAGCAATCGCCAATGTCATATCACATCAGTCACATTTTGCCATTTATTTTTTATTTACTTATTTGTTATTAAGTGTACTAAAAACTGGTAGAGAACCGTCATAGGTATATGTGCCAAATCCTTTAATGTGGTACAACTGTTTTCATTTATATTCAAGTCTCTTCTAAAAATATATATATTTTTATGTTGTCGTGAGAGAGTGCAATCGGAGGGAAGGCTCTCAATGAAGCTACCTTCTCGGAAAAGTCGGAAATGACTTACGGCATTAATGTCGGCATGTATCTGCCTCAACTCCTCGACGTGACTCATCTTCTCCTGCTGCAGGAGCTCCATCTCGCGTTTGTATTGCGCCAGGCAGCGTCCCTCCTGGTCGCCGGAGCGGACTTCGTTCACAATGCTGCGCTTCAGCCGCTCCAGAGTTATAGTCTTATTTCTACACGATTCAAATAACATTTATATATGATACCGTCTAAAATTGGCATAAGAGAATTTTCAATGTTTATTGATCGGGTCCACAGGTGTGAAGTATCACACAAACTTACCGAATTTCTTTCATGGCTTCCAATTTATGATAAATTTCGCGTTCGTTCTCTGCTGTCATTTTTTGAATTCCTTTGTGTGATTTTTATTGCTTCCAGCAAAGCACCACTGATTAAAAAAACTAAATTTACAATATATTAAACTCCGATGCACATACCAAAACCCCCTCCGTCCCCATGGGGCACATGACACAGACTACTTAAACCTAACTTAAAACCAAGGAATATAGTACTCTGTCAAAACTGTACTGTATAAGTAAATGTAATATAAATATAAACCAATGACCTAAGAACAATAGTTATGGATCGGGCATATCTGTACAGAACCGGCGTGCATACCTACTAAAAATTTGGCACATAAGATAGCTACCTTTCATAGAGATGTGCTGATGTCGAATAATCATTTAAAGGGCCAAAATGTTACGATACATGATTAAATACATAAAAGCATTTTTAAAAAATTGTTACTAATCTGTGTAAGCTAATTTTTACGTTGATTTTCGTTTTTTCTATTACTGCTTGATGCAGCACGAAGGCATAATGATTCAATTTAGGAGAAAGCCTTGCACACCACAAAAAGTAGTTTTCTTAGTCGTTCTCTCACAAAACAGCAAAATATTTCCTATACTACCACCAAACTCGGCACATAACATGGCGGCACCAGTCACGCTTTGGTAAAGTCATGAAGTCAGCAAAGAGTGTTGCAAAAATTTGCGCTTAACAAGATACCATTTTTTTTTATTCAACTGTCACCTAGTTAAAATGAGACAAAATGCTTTTTTGACATTAACGTATCGATATAACAGATATTTATGTAGGCTACAGTTCATATAGTAGAATAGGGCGCCTTCATATGTTATTTATTACTTATTGATATAAACCCACTATAAACTCCAATATAAACAGACTGATAAAGTACCCATAGTGAAGTTATTTATACTCTCTCTTTCAGAACAATAACTAATAAAAGCAATGCCCTAGCTGCTGACTGCATTAATTATAAGCTTCAAATTATTAAAAATTTAATTAATATAGAGAGTATTAATTTTAATGGATCTGAAGAAAAATACGTTGAGAAATGCGGTTATGGTATTACTTAAGATAAAAGACAAGTAATCTTTTTGCATCAAAGGTAAATATAGTTTAGGTACTGAATTGTCGAATTTGTCGACTTAAATTCCATTAGTTTTATCTAACGCTTATGACCGTTTGACTATGACTTTATTCTTTGACAGAGAAAGGGGAACGTGTGAATACTCTTACTTACTCTAGCCCGTTTTGCTAAATATAGCATAACATGCATAACATAGCAGTTAGTTAGTTAACGTAAAAAAAGAAATAGGAAACTAACAGAAATTGAAAGGACAAAGTAAATATATATTGCATTACCATGTTCAATTGCTGAATAATAATTGTTTTACTAAAATAGGAGTTTGAATTTAATAAAAAATCAATAAAATTAATTTTAAAATAATAAAGGTTTAAATAACTACCTACCTACTACCATGCAAAGCATGAACCTCTACTTAAGCTGGACCGCGCAGTTCAATATATCATGATTACAAATTTGTACTCTACTCTTATACACAAAGTTATTTTTTCCCTGTCAAAGATAAAAGTAGAAAATCGAGCTAGGCGAGAAAAATGAAGCAGTAGTGTGTCCTTGTCTAACAAGTTTGCCAGTGCTAAATAAAATGTGCTTTGGTAGTGAATGGTTGATTTCGCAAAATTGGAAATATTACATTTTAATTATTATTGACTGATAGGATTCTGAATTTGACAAGTTGTTTGTTTACCTATAATATTATAAAATAAAATAAAAATAAATAATTATTATTGAATTAGACCTTTGAGTAGGTATTTAAATTACCAGATGTACCTTTTACTTTTTGTGTATTTTATTGCTGTACAGGATGCCTAAGAAGGAATTTGTTGCTGAACTTCGCTACAAATACATATTAAAGCAGTAGGTCCTGTGTTTAATTTTGTTTCATATTAATTGAATTACATAATTTCCAATAATTTTCTGTCATTAATTTGTTGTTTTATTTCCTTTACCAATCATATCGATAGCTCCGATTAGGTGCCATATGAGTTTATATACTAATAAATAAACAAATATAGTCGCCGTAGGTACAGGCACTTCAACCTAACCACCCGCACTAATTGCTCTATTTCACAGTATAGAGCACACCTAATTAGAATAAAATGGGTAACATGGGCTTAGCAGGCGACTATGCATAAAATCCGTTTGATAGTTTTGAATCCAGTAAGGTATTGCACGAGAAACAAGAAAATAATTATAATTATAGAAATAATTAAAGAAAATAATATTTTATCGACACCCTATTAGAAAAGGACACACTACTACCTTCGTGCCTTTCATTTTGGCTCGTTTTTGAGATACTGCGCAAGGTTTAACGAAGTTAATTATACGTCCGTGATGTAAAGACTATGAATATACATATATATATATCAATTGACCACAGACTATACATTGAAGCTAGCGGAATTATATTGTCCGATGATTATATACTCTTTGGTCCGATTTAGTCATTGAGCGGAATGAGCGGAATAGCCGTAAATGAATGTCAGGTAATGAGCAAGTGTGAGTGAATGAATTTGGATTGAATAAATAATTATGAAATGAAAATGGCCGACTGAATATTGAATGCGGCTTGCTGTCAAATTACTATAAAGTTTTGGCATCGCGTATGCAGTTTTTTTGTACAATTACATCATTAAAATGAGCATTTTAAAATAATAAAACGAATGAATTTCAAAAAATCAAGCTTGGATGATATAATATTTTATAAGCAAAGGTCATTTACACCTTTCTCGGTGTCTACGCTGGAAGTTTGCTGGAAGCAGCGCTTAGTGTTTATGTGCCAGGATGAGTGAGGACGGCAGCGAGGAGGCGCCGTCACTACCTAAACGCAAACCGAAACAGCTGCTCTTATCGGACTCTTCGAGTTCAGACAGCGATGATAGTGTCACTGCGCCACGGACACGTAGAAATAGATTGAGAGTGATTATCCTTTATAGTGAAAAGTGAAGGTGTTATATGTGATGTTCCTCTCTTATAATGACGACAATTGATTGTGTTTCAGCTTGTAAGTGACGGTAGCGACAGTGGCAGTGGCAGTTCAATCGTGCGCACAGCATCGCGACGTAGACGCCTGTGGCCCCTGCCCGACCCCTCCAGTTCGGAGAGCGACTCTTGGGGATGGCTACCGGATAAGAGCGATCCTCAGCAGCCCGTGGCCTCCACCTCCAAGGCGGCCTCGGGCTCCGCATCTGACTCTTCAGAGGGAAATTCAGAAAAGTGTTCAATCTGCTTAATGCGCTTCACCACCCAAAAAGTGGGCACACCGCAGCCTTGTGATCACATATTTTGCTTAGATTGCATTACGGAATGGTCGAAAAACGTGAACACTTGTCCCGTGGATAGAATAAAATTTGATGCAATAGTGGTGAGGTTGCACGCTGGAGGCAGGGTGCTGCGTACTGATCGCGTGAAAGTGGTGGAGCGCCGGCCCTCTGTGGATATCTTTGAGTTTGAGAACACAACTGCCTGCGAGGTGAGTTATATGTAACGTGATCCATCCTTAGCAGGATGTGGAGATGTAGGTGTGCAGGTTGCCCAGCATCAATTTTATTACAGCTCTCTAAAGAGGCACTTCTTGTTTATGTACTTTAAACTTTAATATTATAAAACTTTTAATAAAAAACAATAGCTTTCTTTCATGCTATAACTAGCTCACTTGAAGGATAAGCTTTATTCAAATAAGCTAGATTTATTTATTTAATAAATAAATTACATTTAATATGGCTATAATATGAGTATGATTTTTTCATAGAATAATTCTATGAAAAAATCATAAATTTACTTCATAAAAGAGAGACATTGGCTAAAGCAGTTTCCAACGATACACATGTGAAGAATTTATATCTTACTTTATAAATATCAATTAAAATTCCAGATTTGTCACAGTACAGAAGATGAAGAAACAATGTTGCTCTGCGATGGATGCGATCTGGGTTATCACATGCAATGCTTGACACCGCCATTGACTCAGGTATTTCTTTGCACTATTAGCTAATGGAAATTCCGTAATGGATCAAAGCAACAATATCTTTGTGTTTCCAGGTTCCCGTCGACCACTGGTTTTGTCCAAACTGTGATGAGAGGGATATGGTAGCCAACGCCCACCTAATGCCACAAGCGGAGGATCTACTTAACGATATATTAGATATAGACTTCCCAACGGACAATGACGCTCATCCGTTCAGGTACTCGAGACAGCTTCGCGCCTGGTTCCTGCAGGAGGCCAACGCCGGCGCGACAGGCGACAATGGACAGCCGCAACAGGGTCCGTCCACTTCCAGCACTTCCAATGCGTTGAGTCGCAGCGGCCAGGCGAGGACCACTACACGAAGGGCTACCACTTCCCGGAGGAGGAAGTACAAGCGGAGGAGAACCAAAACGGTCATAGTGGAGTATGAACTGAAAAATGGTCGCAAGTTTCCTGTAACTAGAAAACGAAGACTTAAGAAACGAAAGGTAAATTTCGTAGGAATTTCAAAAGATTAAAATATTTATTTCAGCTGCAGGACGTTCGCCGCTGAACATAGGCCTCCCTCAATGAGAAGTACTCTGCTCTCTTTCTGATCTGCCTCGTTCGCCTCTTATAGCCCTCTCCATAGCTCATCGAGCGATGGTGAGCTTTCTTACGAGGCCCATACCACCCCATACTTAGAAATCACGTTTCAGCGCCATATCAAACACACGTTTTAAGTTGAGACACTCAAGATGTTCCAAATACTCCCAATACAAGCTAGCTGTGACGATTGGCCTCCTTCTCGAAGTTGGCTCTACTTCACCCGAATTAGTGGTGGCACAGCATTTTCGGCCAAACTATAATCTGCTATATCGTAATATAAAACAAATTTTTATTTTATATTAACATGTACTCACATTCCTTTAAAGTAAAATTGCTTGCAATAGCGTTGCAGTGCGTCAGCGCAACGATGAGAAGATATTTCGCTCTTTTAATCGCCCCATTATTATTGTTTTGAAGAATCTTCCACATTAGTCAAAGAGGTGAAGACTATACTCATCTTTACGATTGTCGGCCTTAGACTCGCAAACGGCAACCGCGCACCGCGGCTCATCTGTCGCTGGTGCGAGCCAACGTGCGCGCGAGACTCGCGGCGCAGGCGCAGAGGCCGGCCGTGGCCGTGGGACGAGGCGCGCACCCCGCGCTCCGCCCCGCTCCGCTCGCTGCCCCGCCTTTGCGTCTGTTCGGCGACCCTAACCACCTCGACTACTTCTCGGACGACGAAGGCGACGCGTCCGAAGCCGCCTCCGCCGCGGTGGCCTGCAGACCCACCGCCAACATCCTCAGCGCTTTCAGACAGGTAGGTGACTGTCGAATGCACACCACATGCACCGCATTCGCACACCACATGCACCACATGAGCATTGCTCATTCCTTACGGTTGCAGGCCAGAAGAAAGAACATGATCGCGATCCCCTCGCCGCCGCACGCCTCCTCGGCGCCCGACCTCCTCGCGGACATCTTGGAGAGTCAGACTCTCCTGCACTCCAAGAACTCCGTCATCTCCGTCACCGTCGACGGCCACGTCGATGTCAAGTTGCAAAGTCGTCGAGAGAGCAAACCCAAAACGGAGGGCTCCAATGCGGAAAAAGTAGACTTGAGTAAAGGATGCGACGCCGCGAAAAAGGTGCCGTCTTATCCCGGACAGTCACGAGGCGGCGGCGGTGGCTGGGGAGGCGGCTACCGCGGGAATTACCATCGGGAGCAGGGCGCCAACGCCGACAACTTCGCCAGAGGCGGCAACTACGAGGGCGGCTACGGTAACCATCGGGGGCGACCGGGCAACGCGTTCAATCAGAACAACGCGCGTCGCGACGAGACGGACTCGTACGGCGACTTTCCGAGGAGGCCGCATCACTACTCGCACGGGGACGACAACTTCGACAGACACAGGAGACCTAATCACGGTCGGAACAGCTTAGCGCCCTCCTGGCCACCCTACGGCGGCTCCGGACAGTCCGCGTCCAACAGGCGGGAGGCGCGACCGAGGCACTCGTTCGGCGGATTCGAAAATCCTCTGGACATGAGAGTGGGGCAGGCGACCGCGCAACCCGTCAACCCGTACGCGGGGCGGGACGAGACGCCGTCGCAAGCCTTCCGGCCCCTACCGGAACCGCCACTGTTCAAGTTTGACGGCAGCCGAGAGGTCGAACGGTCGGAGGAGGAGAGGAGCGACGACGGTCTCATCATCGACACCGAGAAGTACGATCCGACCGAGCCGACCAACGACGACGAGAGCGGCGACGAAGAGCGGACGCCGACGCTCCCCGCCCCGCCCCCCTTCCCGCCCCCTCTGCCCGCGCTGCCGCCACCGCCCGCGCCGCCCGCCATCGTGCAGGACATCATAGCCGGCATAGACGCCGCGAACATCAACGTGCCGCCCAACGTGCTCGACACGGCCGTCAGACAGGTGCTCCGCGAGCATCGGAACTTGATCGTGCCACCCGCCGACTACGACAACGACAAAAGCGATCACGAGTCGGACGGCGACTGTCCCAATTTCTCCATATACTCTGCGACCAGCGTACACATCGCCAACAGCTCGGAGAGTGCGCTGACGAGCCTGGTTCGAAAAGAAACCTCCGACGACAATCTGGAAGACCTCGTCCAGGAGGACGACGACGTGACCGCTCCCGAGGCGCCGACGCCGCCCACCGAAAGCCTGGCGAGATCCGCCCTCGACAGCAACCACAAGAGGAAGATGGAGAGGGAGGAGGAGTACAAGGAGAAAGTGTCCAAGAGATGTCCGATCACGCCCAACACTCGCAACCCCATCAAAATAAAACTCAACACTCCGTCGTTGATCAAGAGACACGTCAGTCTGTACGACGAGGAAGACGACGTCGAGGACGAAACGGTCGCGTCGGACAAAACTGAACCTACGGAAAACACCAAAGAATCGCAAGACGCACTCGATCAAAGCTCCGAGCGTAAAACTCCACCGAAAGACTTCGAAATGCCGGAACAATTTGTGAAATCTCATTTTCAGGAAGTCGAATCTCTAAACGAGGAAAAGGAACTTTCAGAAGAGGATAGAGAGAGTATTTGTAATGAGAAAGAAGATAATAGTGTCCCTCGAAGCGGTCCAGGCGACGATGAAATTTTCAAGACGGAGGACGCGGACGCGATTAGAAACGGGGATGAACTATTAAAAAATGAAGACGAAACGATGGCCGAGAAAAGTGAGATCGGAGAGGATCGCGAGCTCGAGTCGGAACATCGCGAACCGCACTCGGAAGATAACGTCGATATTTCGGACAACGAGGTCGATTTGAACTCGCAGTGCTCTAAAAAGGAATCGACGGGACGGAACGAGGACGTCCTGGAGAAGATGACGGAGTCCATCAGCGAGACGGAGGACGAGAGGAGCTACACGCCGTGTCTGGACGAAAACAAGGAGAAAGGCATAGAGGGTCTCGACACCGAAATGATATCGGAGGAGGAGGGCAACGAAATCTTCTCCGACAACGACAAGGCCACGTCCGACCGTTCGCGGACCTCGCCCGTGCCCGTCGCGCCCGACGGCGAGGAGGGGGAGATCCTCGACGGGAGCAAGCGGACCGAGGACCGCGACGACGCCAAGAAAAAGAAGAAGAAGGAGTCCAAGAAGGAGTCGAAGGACAAGAAGAAGAACAAGGGACAGAAGGGCGAAGTCGCATTCAAGAAGCTCAGTCGAAGCGGCAAGGAGAGAAACTATAGGGAGAGAGAGAAGGAGGAGAAGAGCAAGAGCAAGAAGGAGCGTCGAGACTCGAGCGACGCGAACGAAAGGGAGAGGCGCAAGGAACAAAAGCGTAAGGAGAAGAGAAAAGACCTCGCACGCTACGACGTGCGCACCATCGTATCCGAGAAGCGGAAGAAGCAGAAGGATCCTTTCGGCCGCGACGTCTCGCCGCCCTCCCCCTCTCGCTCGCCCCGAGACCCCTCCGGGGAGCGGACCTCTCCCTCTCTCTCGCGAATCAGGAAGTCGCCGACGCCTCTCCGCGCGTCCCCCGCCCCGCGCCGGTCCCCCGCCCCGCGCCGGTCTCCCGCGCCGCGGCGGCGCCCGCGCTCCGGCACGCCGCCTTCCTCGCGAGGCGCCTCGCCTCCGCCGCGACGCCTGCGGCCGTCCCCGACGCCGCCCTCCTCCCCGGAGGCGGCGGTGAGATCGAGGAAAAGGAGAATATCGTCGTCGCCGCGTCGGAGGTCGCGGCTCAGACGCTCGCCGTCGCCTCGGCGCCGCGTCTCCCCGCGACGCCGGCGATCCGCGTCTCGCGGCAAGAAGCGCCCCCGTCGATCCGTCTCGAAGAGTCCCAAGCCGAAGGCGGCCAAGAAGAAGAAGCGGTCGCGATCCGAAAGACCGGCGTCTCGAACCCGAAGACGCGGCTCGCCGCGACGCAAGTCACCCAAGCGCAAGAAGACGAAGCGGCGAAGCGTCAGCCCAGTCGCCCCGGAGCCGGCGGTCGGCGCCTGGTCGCCGCTGTCGGTGGACTCGCGGTTGGCGTCGCCGCGCACGCCGCCGGCAGACCTGTCGCCGCCGCCGCTGCGCGCGCTGCTCGCCGGTGACTCGCGTCGCCGCAGGGAGAAGCGACGGAGGCCCGAAAGGCCGCGCCACCGGCGCGCCAAGGAGTTGGGGGGCTCCAAAGAGGTGTTCACTTCCGGCGACAACATCCTCGTTAGCGTGAGCTTCAAGGATCAGGAGCGCGACGGCGACGCGGACGGCGATGCGCTGCGACGGCGGCGCGAGAGGCGCGAGCGGCGTCGGCGCAGGCGGAAGGCCGCCGTTGCGCCGGAGCTGGAGAGCGCCAAGCCGGTGGCGATCATTGACCTGGAGCGCTCGCCCTTCCGTGAGCTGACGCCTTCGCCCAAGAACGTGATCGTGCTCAGCGACGACGAGCGCGGCGCGCCGGAGCCCGAGCGCCCGCCGCCGGCGCCCGCGCAGCCCGAGCCGGCGCACGAGCCCCCGCCGCAGTTCCCGACAGTGGCCGTCGGCCCCAAAACGCCGCCGGAACCTAACGCGCAGCCGCAGGTGAAGTTCACGATCGCACCGAAGCCGACGTGCCCGCCGCGCGCCGCCAACCCGCTGCTGGAGGGCGAGGAGCGCGCCGCCAGCGCCGACGGCGCCGCCACTCCCGCCGACCCGCCCAGCTCGCCAGACGCCTACGACCCCTTCGAGCCGACGCGCTCCGCCTCCGCGTCGCCCGCTCGCCCGCCCTCGCCCGACCGGCCCTCCATGACGCTCGAGGCGGCGCAGAAGACCAACCTGTCGGCCGACGAGGTGCTCGACCGGCGGCCGCTGTCGCCCATGGAGAAGGTGATGGCGCTGTTGCAGTCGCAGCGCGACGTGTCGCCGGAGCCGCTGCCGACGCAGGCGCCGCCGCCGGACACGGGCGCCGAGACGCCAGCGGCGGGGGCGCCGACGAGCGCTCCGGCGCCGGCGACGAACGCCCCGTGCGCGGCCGCGCAGCGCATCGTGCTGCCGTCGCCGACGCGGCCGCAGCCGAAGCTGTTCCTGGCGAAGCCGTCGCCCATCAAGTCGAACCCGGTGAAGCCGATGCAGGCCACCAAGATCTCGAAGCTGCCGCTGCCGGCGCACGGCGAGTCGCCCTATTCGCCCGGCTCGAGCGACTTCGGCGACCTGTTCGAACCGCCGCCGCCTCGGCAGCGTCGCGACGGGTTCGACGCGCTGTTCGACGCCAAGCCTCGCGCGCGCAAAGACCGCTCCAACGCCGCCTCCGTCGCCAAGGTGCCCGTCAAGCTCAACCGGAAAAAGGGTAAGCCTCTTCGCCCGGCGAATGAAAGCCTTCTCCAGGATTATAACAAATTTACAAAGTGAATAATAATGTCGCAGGCAAGACGCAGGTCGGGATCAAGATAGACGACGACAGCCTCAAGATCCTCGACGAGCTGCCGAGCTCCGCCGTGGAGATGCAGGTGAAGAGCAAGGTGAGTGCCAACCCCCTACCACTTGCCACCACTTGCCACCACTCGCCACTCACCGTCACCGTCCGCTTGCAGTTCCTCAAGAAGCTGAACCGGCAGGAGCGCGTCGTGGAGGAGGTGAAGTTGGTGCTGAAGCCGCACTACAACAAGAAGCACGTCACCAAGGACGAGTACAAGGACATCCTGCGCCGCGCCGTGCCCAAGGTCTGTCTTAGTCTCCTGCTAGGGTCTAGCCTAGTGTCTGGACTAGTCTAGACCCCGAGTGACGTTCCTCTGCTTGCAGATCTGCCACAACAAGACGGGGGAGATCAACCCGCCCAAGATCCAGAGCCTGGTGGAGGCGTACGTGAAGAAGTTCCGCAAGAAGCACAAGCTGGGCCTCCTCTAACCACTTATTGTAATTATTATTTATCTAATCAAATTCATTATGTGTTTTAATCAAACCTTTATTTAAATAAATAGAAATATATGTGTACATATGGATGTATATCTTGTTTGTTTTTTAGCCCCTCTCGTTGTTTTTACCTTTTATTCTGTCAAGAGAAATCACAAGGTGTCACAAAAGGTTTAAAGGTTATTAAATAGTAAAACGAAATATCAATGTTTAATATAAAAACTTTATTGAAAATATAAACAAAGCGCATCTAAATAAGGAGAACGTTTTTGGTAGTTGGATTAAATTAACTAGCTGTTAGGTAGGCTATGGGTTAAATGAAACTAACTAGATCACTATCACTATCACTAGACGGCCGGAGCGAATCCGAGTCGCTTGTTCTGCATGTCGAACTCGGTGTAGTACTTGCCGATGAACACGTCGCCGAGAATCCACAGGGGCCCGTTGGGCGGAGGCACGTCCAGCCCCATGAAGCCCGACAGGCACACGGTCTTCCCGAACTGCGACACGCGCAGGATGTAGTCGGAGCCCTCGAGGACGAACGAGGCGCCTCCCAAGCGGAACTCGACCCGCGGCAGCTTAGGGACGAGCGAGCAGTCCACGGCGTACTGCCCGAAGGCAAGCGGCGTCGCGCCCAGCGCGCGGTTGAGCGCCTCCACCTCCGCGCTGGGGCCGGCGATGAGCGAGGTGCCCGTGTCGGCGATGGCCTCGCAGCCGTCCGCGCAGAAGGCGCCGCCCTCCGCGCCGCTCACCGCCCCGCTCACCGCCACGCCCTCCATGCGGAACTGCCAGTAGGCCGCGCGCGACAGCGGCACGTACGTCATGGGGCCCTTGAAGTGCGCCGGGTCCGACCCGCCCAGCACGATCTCCCCGCCCACGGCCGCCGACGGGTCGCGGTTCAGATAGAAGGAGAAGAGCGGCTGCACCAGCCCCTGCGCCACCATGCTGTCGAACACGGGTCGGACCCTGTCCACCGAGATGGTGTCGAAGGCCATGCCGAGGATGCCGTCGAACTTGGCGGCCACGAAGGCCAGGCCCGGCTCGGAGAGCGCCTCGGCGAACGTCTGGTCCTGGACGGTGAGGCCGCCCAAGGTGACGCGGTCGGAGGAGAGGAAGCCGGAGAGGCTGCCGGAGCCGTAGTGGATGGCGAAGTCGGTGCCGTTGGCGCGGTAGGTGGAGGACTTGGCGCTGTCGTACTTGTTGTGCAGCAGACAGGCGATGTTGGTGTAGTGGCACTTCTTGGAGGGCACCCACAGGTTGGAGGAGCCCGTGTCGAACACCACCTTGAATGTCTGCGGAGGGTTTCCGATCGTGATCGGCCCGTAGTATTGCGCCTGTCACATTAAAACGAAACTTATTCAATGGACTGCACAAACATTCGCACAGTTATTATCAATAGTCCTACATTACGACAAAATTATTAAAAATTAACTTCTAAATTAAAAGTTTTATTCAATTATTTAGAGAGGAATTTACATGTAACATTATGAAAGTATTTTATTGGTTAAGCATTAATATCATGAAATCAAATAAATGACTATCATCATGTTTCATCCTCATAGACATAAATAGCCTCAAGTATCCACAATTTTTTTTTAAAAAAGCCTACAGCCATTATAATTTTCTATATGTAAAAGAATTATTAAAATCATCTAAGTAGTTTTATCTGTTACAAATAAACAATTCAAAAACAAATCTTTTCTCTTTATAACATTAGTTGTGTCAATTGTATGCTTACAAAATGTTATTATTTATTGATAATAACAATGTTTATAGGTATTGTTATTTTCTGGTAATAAGACTGATAACATTTATATGGCATATAAAGGTCATCAAAGTCATCCAAGTGTATACCAACAAAAGAGTGATTTCATTATAATAACACAAACGACTATTTAAAATAGAGCTGATCTAGAGAAGACTATTGATTTAATAAAAGGGAGGGATTAGAAAGAGAGTGAGTGAGAGAGAGAGCAAGCGAGAGAGATGCATACATCGAGATAGTTGGAGAGTGGTTCCGGAGCGGGTCCTGTGGCCGCGTACTTGAGCCGCAAATGGGTCAGATCCGTTCCCACCTCTTGGAATAATTTGCGGACAGACTCCATGCGGTACAGCGGCACTCTGCAAACACAACAGCACTTTATTCATTATATTCCATTCAATCACATGAATCCCCTTTTCCATTAGTGAAAACCGTATCAAAATCAGTTGGGTAGTTTAGAAGTAGACACTGACAGTTTCGGTGACTTGGTTGGTTTTTATTGGTTTTTTTTACTACCATAAAAACTTAATTTTAGTGCAAGTCCAAGCACCCTAATGTCACAGAAAATGATATAAAATTATTTTACAAGAAATTTTAAAGAAATAAATACCTATTGAATTCCGCGGCATGGCTAGCCGTTAGAGCCAGAAGAAATAAAAATAAATTACGCATCGTTTACTGCAAGTCACCTCGTAATGTAGGAAAGATCAAAGAACTCTGAAAAGGAAAGATTATTATTTTATTCATGTGTTTTTTAATAATACGTATTTAAAAATCGAGGGGCCTCTTACTGCGACAATATTCAATTTCGTATTCACAATGTAGAACCTCAAAGTGAAATCTTACCACAATTCTTTAATTATATAAATTGAATTACAAATAGTGCACATCACCCAACAATCCCAACATCAATAAATATATATTCAAAGAGTATGTATATGTAATGTGTAATCACTGCGTTAAATATATTCTCTATGAAATACCGGCTGAAGAAATATTATTGGACACAGAGCAATAATATTGTCTGCTTTCACTTGACACAGATCCTGTCATCCTGAGTATAGATCTACAAAATGTTACTATACACGAACACAATACAAAAAGCTAGCGCGGGACTTTACAAAGGTAAAGTCTAGCAAAAAAATGTAGGCACTGGAGAATATTAATGTTTATAATGTGAAAACATTATTAGGCTGGAGACACACGTTGGTTTCAAAGCACGTATTAAGGTTTGGTCAGTTAATTTGTGCGGCGGCCTTACTAATGTAAAAATTCACTCCAACTGACGTGTTAGTTTGCATTTTATTTGTAAATAGCTTTTGCCCGCGAATTGAATCTTTATTGCTTAAGTGTGTATTTTGTCAGGCGTTGAAATCCCTCGGGAACACTACTTCTTCTGGGTGAAAAGTATCCTGTCCCTTTCTTTATCCCCGACAATGTGTATGCAAGATTTCCCGATGATCGGTTAAGTAATTAAGGCGTGAAAGCGTAACAAACAAACTCATTTTTGCATTTAAAATATTTAAGATTGCGTGACATTTTAGACATTCATTGGAAGAGAACTAGTTATGTATTACTGGCTGGTTCGAACTTTTTCTTTTTTTTAAACTAATACTGCTGTTATAGCGTTTATAATTACGCAAAAATTAACGTAAACATTGGATGAAAAGCATAGCCGAGCGCAGACGAGTTTATACCTCTGAATCCAGTTATAATGAACAGATTTGATGATTTTTTTCGGGTTTCTAAAGAAAGGCCCAAACTAAAAAGTTGCCACTATTTTACCCATAAAAATTGCCCTTTTTAATTTTTTTTAAGCGAATATTCTGTTTTGCTTCCCTTTTACTAGCTTCAATATATTTTATATAAATATATTACATTATATGTATGTTCCAGCTTCACAGTTAGTTATTCAAATACTAGCTGTGCCCGCGACTTCGTACGCGCAGTAGTCGTTTTTTGAAAATTCGTAATATTGATTCCGCCAATAAACTAACTGTGTGTCAAATCTCCTACAAATCCGGTTTTGCGTAATTACATCCATACAAAGATGAAAGATCTAAAAACTCAGGCCAGAAACTCACAAAAATGGTGTTATGATGACCATGTCTGTAAATGGCTGTAAATGGATGTAAATGGCTTTCAAGTGGAAGCCGTCGACTGTATTATATCTGGACGCAAGACCTTGAGAAAAGTTTGTCTCTCAAATTATAGAACTATAATAATTCCGGTTAAAGAGCTCCCCCTAAATAGAATTAAGTATTTGTTTTCACTGAAATTCACTGAAATCGACATCAAATAGACATTTGTTTGTATCTCAGAGAAACGTTAACACTGTGATTTTTTATGTTTACTTTACTATAGTTTTTATATCTCCTTAAATAAATAAAGTACCTACAACTTAATCACAATGCTAAGTAAGTTAAGTATGTACCTACAATGCCACATGAAGACTACTCAAGTGATTAAATTTTAAGATATTTGTTGATTATTTCACTTCATCTTCATAAGCATGTTTCTTGTAAGTAATTATAACAAACTTTAACTTCAATAACGACTTAGTTTTATTTAAAACTCCTTTTATAAAATAATTATTGTCAACAATGACCTAATTAATTATAAATAATTTAACTAATATGTCTTGTCATAACCCTTGTTCAAAAATCTCAAAAATCAAAAATGATGAAAATGATGAATGTTGAAATATGCTTAAATATTTCTTTAACTTTCAAATGCCAATTCCCAATTTTTAAATTGTCACGCTTCTCGCGAAAAAGCGATATTACCTATTTATTATTTAAAAATGGGGCCTATTGTACACTCCGTTACATAAAGATAAGTAATACTGCTTTTTTTGGTATTGTTACTAATTGTAAGTAGCGATGTGCCGAATATCCGTGGTTGATCCGCGATAATTTTCAATTTATTACGTATATGAATTTATAAGTAAAGGTAGTAAAAAGTACTATGAAAAATCATATATTATACGACACCTAACTCTTATAATAAGTTTCTAATTAAACTATCATCTAACTATCGTTATAGCGATATCCACATTCCACACCACACCCTAACCAAATCATTGTGATATGCTTGAAAAAATTATAACACATTTAAACAATGTAAAACTCTTAGATATTTATTAAATTTTCTTTACAATAACTAAGTATACAAAAACACATGCAGTGCAAGAACACGTCGCGTCGTCACACGAAAAAGTTAAGATCCGTATCCGCGGATTGGATCCTAACGATCCGTGTCCGCGATCCGGCACACCGCTAATTTAATTATTACTCCTACTAACACAACTCATATTATGTATTCTCGAATTGCACATGTTCATTTATTAAAAGCAACGCGACATACGTACGTACATTTAGTTATAGCACCAGGAAAACGTGGAATGTGACAAATTACCCTTTCCTGTCCATCACTCCACTCAACTCGACTCCACTATATGTATTTAGTTGTTTGGCCATAAATATTGTCACACCATTTAGCCTTTGTCTACTAATTGTAAGCTATATTAAGCACTAACTACGCATACAAGTACAGGCAGGTAACACAGTTGAACTGTTGCTTAGATCACCTCTGTTGTGACAATATTTATGGCTAGAAATTTAGTTTCTAAATGCATTCCATTTATAACGGATAACGGGTACGAGGGAAACGCTCACGAAAACGAAACACTGATCACAACTTTGATCAACTAAAGTCATTTTAATAGGTAACATTTGACAATTCATCAAAATTCAACAACGTAACCTTGTAACGGCGGGCATAAAATAATATATTTTTTCGTTTTGTTAGAACTGCACAATTGCTTAACTTTTTTCAATTACGATTACATATTTATTGTAATAATGACCGGTACGAGTAATTTTACGATTTGCTTTCACTAATAAACCATTCTAAACAATTTCTGATCTAAAGAACTGAACGTCGTTACAATGTTGCGTCAGTTAACCCTTTTTCTTTTTAAACACTAGGGATGTTACTCTAAAAATCGAAAGCTGATAAGTAGAATGATTACTTGTGAAGAAATATCACCATAAATTAATAACCACGTTGTGATTATAATAAAACATAATTATATTTATTATTCTTTTAACTAACTATAAAAATACAAAAAATAACAATAGAAAAATCATTGATGTTAGGTACAATTTAGGTGAGATGTTGCTGGCAACACCAGTGCCTTATTTTGCTCCTTAGATTTACGAAAGAAAAAATAATAATGGGACAGGGATTCGCCTGATGATTTTTAAAATTCACATATGTTTGAAGTCCGTATCGATTCATTCACTTTAAGCAGTTTTTAAGTTTTTAAGCAGGTCACCTCACTATGAAGATAAAACTGACAGACGTCAAATGTTACCTATTAAAATGACTCCACTTTACTTTAGTCTTCTTGTTATACCCAACGACAAACTCGTTACTACAAAAATGATATATAAACGTTCAAATATTAGAAATTGTCGATATTGTAAACAATCCGCCTTAAGGCTGGAATTAAAAAAACTAGTGAAAACTTAAATTAAAAAAATAATATATATATAATTTATAAACGATAAATTTTCTTTATTTTCAATTATGTAATGCAATTTATTAAATACATTTAAAATAGTTTTCTTAATCAATATATATCAATTTTAACCTTTATACTCTTTAAAATCACAATTTTCTCTTTTAAATTACATTAAACAAAAAAGTTTTTTCCAAGTTTTCAATAATATATAATAAATATTTTATTTGGAAAATATTAATGTCATTTATTGAAATTAAGCCTCTGACTTTCAGAGACAAAAAATATCACGTGATTATTATTTGTTTTTAATAAATATATTTTCTTTAAATGGAGTTAAGGATATTAATACTTCATGAAGTAAATCGAATTTTACTTCGATCGTCTAGTCTAGCTAGTGCATGGAGAAATAAAGACTAAATAGTGTTTGTTTACATTGTCGACAAGTTCTAAAAAAACGGGAGCATTTTCCTAATACCGAGTCATCATTATTCACACGTTAGAAAGACAGAGACCTTTGGAAATATTAATTATCACTTCCGTCTTTCACATCGAACTTATAGTCTAATTGTAAGACCTAAGAGGTGAAAGGAGGATTTATTTTTATGCATTTTCAGCACTACATTAATACTTCAATTACTTTTTAGTATTAGTCAATTTTAATTTTCTCAACAATGAATCTGTTTAAAGCCGGAAGACCAACACATCAGATCACTCAAAATAAATCTACAACAAATAATCTTCCCATCACCTCCTACATTATTACTCGTAGAACACAATTCAATGACCAAATTACATAATTAATTTAACAATACATTCTTGTACGAGTGATCTTATTTTCTTTACATATATATTTTTTTTAAATATATTAATTATTTTATTGCACCTACAAAACTAAGTTCATAGTAAACGTTCAATGTTTTTGTACACTTAAACTTTCAACTAAAATAACCTCCGTGTCGAGGGAATATAAAACATTTATTGACTTTGGTGAGTCCTAGTTATCACAATAGATGTCTGTCTGCAGCTCCGCAGGTCAGCTGCTGTAGAGGCCGGAGTCGTAGAGCTCCTCTGGGGCTGCGGAGGTGGCGGAGGTGGCGGGGGCGGCGCCGGGGGCGCTGGCCCGCTCGTCGGCCTCCACGGCGGCGCTCAGCAGCCGCTCGTCCGCCGACACGAGGCGCAGCGAGAAAGAGTTGACGGTGAGCGGCGGCCCCTTGACGATGTGCACGTTGCCCGCGTTGGCGAGGAAGAGCGTGGCCAGCAGCGTGATGGACACGTCGGGCTGCGCGGGCGCCGTTCGGCGCAGCAGCGCGTCCACCGAGGTGGTGGCCAGCGGCGAGGCGGGCAGCGCGGCCAGCACGCGGCGCGCCAGCGCGCGCACCTCCACGCGATCGCCGCGCGCCGCGCTCTCGCTCGCCAACCGCTCGGCGCGCTGCGCCCACTCGGTCCAGAGCGCGGGTGCGGGCGCTGGCGAGGGGCTGCGTGCGTCGTCGCCGGACTCGCCGGACTCGCAGAAACCGTCGTCGTCCGAGTGGCGGCGCTGGCGCAGCGCGGCGGCCTCCGCGGCGGCCGCCTCCGCCGCGCTCCAGCCCAGGAACTCGGCTTCCGTCGAACTCTCGCGCAGCCGCCGACGCGCGGCCAGGATCTCGCGCATGCGCCGCCTCACCACCGACTGTTTGGCGAAGGTCAAGTGTTAGGGTGACCCTTTCAAACCGATGCGCGCATATAGAATACATACTTATGCCAGTTATAAGTACTCTTAAATAAGTTAAATTTATGTTAATTACTTATTTAGTTAAAAACAGTCACATACAATTTATCACACAAAAATAAAAATACCTATATATTATTACCATGAATTAATACAATTATTTACAAGCAGTATTACAAATCGATATTTCAAAAAGAATACAATAATAGCATCAGCAGTGTTAAATGCTGGATCTCTCTAATGTTAAGGGAACTGATTAAAAACGTAATAGCAAATTTTGCAAGTTCTTCTTGAACATTATAAAGAAGAATGCACAAATTCCCCAGACCCAGCCACGGCGTGTATCAAATCTAAAATTTCTAATCTAGTCATAAAAAGAAAAAATTGCTTTAAGTATGCAAAAATAGAGAAAGTAATGTTGACTTAAGTATGATAAAGGATAAGTAAACGGAACTTTTTTTGTAAACACACAAACACAATACATATAAAATAAATAGGACACAGCGCAAACGAACACGAACAAATTGACGTCGCGACGTGTTAAACAGTGATCATAATTTCTCTTTGTTTATAAAAATAATGAAGCATCAATTTAATCGTTACTCTTTTTTATTTTCTATGATTGCAGCTGTCCTTCCTTTGAGTGTTCATATTAGTTAAGATTGGTACCGTGATCAAGCGGTCGCTGAGCGCGAAGTCGCAGGTGGCGCTGAGTCGCTGACGCAGCTCGTCGGTCAGGTGCAGCTTGTGGCCGAGGCCCACCATCTCCTCGGCGGACGCCGCCGTGTAGCGCCGCTTGAGCGCCTTCGCCGTCGCGACTAGCGTCGGTGGCGGCATCGCGTCGGCATCCGCATCGGCGACCGTGTCTGCGGTTAGGTCCGCGTCGGCGGCGAAGTCGGCGCCGAGATCGGCGGAGAGGTCGGCCGTGAGGTCGGCGTCGGGCGGCGGCGGCGGGTCGGGGGGCGCGGCCGCCTCGATGGCCGCCTGCAGCTCGAGCAGCGGCGGAGGACGCGGGCGCGCGGCCGCGGCGCAGGGCGCGTGGCCCTCTAGCTCGTCGACGAGCACGCCGAGGTGGAGGCGCAGCGCGACGCCGAAGTCGGATAGCAGGCCGAGCGGCGCGCCGTCATAGTCGAGCAGCGGCGCGTCGCAGACGGCCAGCGGGCGCGGCTCTAGCTCAGCGTAGATGCGCGGCAGCGTGGGCGGCGGCTTGGCGCGCTCCGCCTCGCGCCGACAGCCCGCACTCGCGGCTACCTCGATGTGCTCGAAGGGCGCCGCCTCCTCGCGCCTGCGCCGCTCCCTGCGCGGGGTCACGCTCTGCGACTTTTCCGCCTCCCTGCAGCACACGGTGTCAGTGGCGCTGGAGTAATTGAGTCATTAGGTTCCAGCAAAGTGTAGGAGTACTCACTGCAAGTGCGACTGCAAGGAATCACTGAAGGCCAGCACGTGCTGGTACAGGTAGTCCACCTTGCGGCCGTAGTTGTTGGCGGACTGCTGCAGCAGCAGCGCTGCCTCTGCAAAGTTCAACATCAACGGATCCACATTCTCCGAGGAGTCATCCGCGTCCAGCGCCCGGAGGCCGGCCTCTGTCAAATACTCCTCCAGAAGCTGCAAAACGAACACTACTTAATGTCCACTTCTGTCTGTTTCTCTACAGATTGTGATACAGTTTCAACTAATGAAGTTGAAGGTAGATTGACGCCTATAAAAGGAAATAAGCTACTTTACAAATAGACTATGCATTCGCAAATCATGCACAAAAGTGTCTTTTATCTAGCACCAGTCATGTTATATATGTATATAATATAACAAGATTCGAACAACACGAAGCAGTTTATTTGAAAAGAAAATTAAAGAATTACTAGTTGATAAATGTTACTCTATAATTTAAAAGATAAATGTCTGATGATTTAAACTTATGGATAATAGTCATTAATTAGTATTGTTATATAATATTGTCAAAATATTTGCACACCCCAAAGGGTAATTCATATTATGTATTATGGCGAAACAATATATAGATGATATGAAGGTTCGCTAGATGGCGCTAATAGTTTGTTGGGTCCATCTAAAGCGGAAAATGCAACTAGATGTCGCTTTGCATCATGTGAACTCAGTATGATTGTGTATATTGTATTTGACAAATATGTCAAATACAATATAAGTGGATAAGTGGTGACGGGACTACCTGCTACCTGCTACCTTGGGACCCTTGGCAGTGGAGTGTACACGGCTCTGACAGGCTCAGGCTGACAACGTGACGAACGTGACAACGGCATCGGCAACTACAGCGACGTGCACAAGACGGGCGATACCAAGGAATCAAGATCAGCGAGGGACGAAGCGACGACAGAATAAAATTTTCGTGCATTTTTGAACTTTAAATATAGTGGAGAAATAACTTTAAAATTTAAACTTAAAATAACTTTGAAATTTGAATTGTGAAACTTAGAACTTTTTCATTAAATTTGGACTTGTAAAATTTTTCGTGTATATTAGGTTGAGACGGGGAAACCATGCCGGATTTCAGATCGGCGTTCAAGAAATTTTAGCCATTTAACAAATTACAATTTATTTTAAATTATTTGGAAAAATTAACCATATATACCAGGCAACAAGATGGAACAATTGGTTAAGAATACCTAAAGCAAAAACAAATTTTAAGAAATTGCCAGTCACGAGGCCGTATTTAGAAATAAGGTTGTTCAGTTTAGAGTAACTTTGGCCACAGTTCGAAAAGAACCATGATAGTTTAATTTTAGAAACAGAGTTAGAGGAACTAAGGGCTAGTACATACGATAGCAAAAATGTGTTCGATACGTGTGTATATCATTATTTGGAGTACAAACTGTCATTAGTAACAAGTCCTGAAAATTATAAGTGGCGATAATTCAGTTAATCCTGAGCAGAGTATGGCCTCAGATTAAATAAGAGTTACTGTCGTATGGCTTCTACTTCGCAAGTTAAGTTACCTAACATAGTCATACCCCTTTTCTCGGGAGCTACACCGAATGGATTACTTTTAGATATTTGTTGACGTCGTTGGCGCACAACTTCACGAATTTGGACAATGTGAAAAAGATGCACTACTTAAAAGGATATTTGGCTGGAGTAGCGGAACAGTTGGTCAGGCAGATTTCTATATCGGACCAAAACTACGAAAAGGCATGGACTATGTTAACGGATCGTTATAATAATAAAAGGTATTTAACTAAATAGATAGTGCAGAGGTCTGCGACACAAGAGTCGGCACAACATTTAAAGTATTTAGTGGATACTACATGTGATTGTCAAAATTAGGTGTTAACGTTTCTGATTGGGATACTATTGTTATTTATATTTTGTCAATGAAACTTGACACAGAAATTACTATTACACTTAGTTCTTGGTGGGCAGAATGTTGAACTGTATTATGGTGAAACAATATATCGATGTTATGAAGGTTCGCTAGATGGCGCTAATCGTTTGTTAGGTCCATCTAGTGATAGTGGAAAGTGCAACTAGATGTCGCTTCGCATCGTGTGAACTCAGTATGATTGTGTATATCATATTTCACAAATATGTATAGGAAGTAAGGATATAAATTGAGGTCCATCACCAGATGTAAAATTACCGAGTTTTATTTGTGACACTCACACCGGTGGTTTTATATCATTTACTACAATACCATTGTAATTTTACCTATATGCAGCAAATAAATTATTATTATTTTTAAACTTCAAATCCAACAGGGGCACATATCGTATATACAAGATACAATACTTAATATTGATTGTTTAGTTGCTATGCGTTTGTTATCGTTCGTCTTAATTTCTAGTTTGTAGTCTATCTGCGTATGCCTTAAAATTGCCTTGTGTTGCCTATACATATTGTGAGTTTATTGTTTGTGCTGTTGGTGTACCTTTTAAAAAAAAATAAATAAATAAATACCTATATATAATAGATGATGAAGAATAGAAAGATAGAAAAATGTAAATATATAATTTAGGCTTTTGAATAGAGAACGAAAATTCGAGATCCAATTTTAAAAAAAACTATCTATATTTCTGTATACCGGAGGAATACTATCCTGTGAATTAAAAAAAAAACTTTGCATTTAATGTAGTGATTGTAAAATCAGAAATGATTTCACGAAACCTTGTTCCATGCATTATAGTTATAGATATTGTTCCAATAGTCTGATGTGGACAGCACAATTGTTGCACAATTATTTATTTCAATGTTTGTTAGGTTAGTCTATTAACACAGTGTTTTCACTGTATTTGTAATTTTTCAATTTACAAATATGTAATCAAGCCCAAAAATGGCGGTACAATAGGTAAACTGATGTTTTTCATAGTTTCATTTGATTTTAAAAGCTTTAATGAATTATTATAATTCTAAATGCACATTTAACATAAGATTTTCAGTAGGTTATGCTCATGGCGTTTAGCTCTACAAGTGATTATTTTCACCTACAATGTTTTAAATTAACTAACTGTGGGTATCAAATGCTACTATTGTAAAATAGGTTATATTCTTGTAGTAAACTTTTTACACTTGAGTGTTTGTAGTGTAATATAAATTATCGATTAAATTTGTAAGTAAACAAGAGATATAAACAAAGTAATTTGGAATTAGCGTATAGGCCAAGTTTGATGCAAGATATTTGTTATTGTTTGCCTCGATATAAGTATTTAGGTGTAAAAGGTTTGTTAGGCGCAAAACCACGCAAAACTGAGGAGAGATTGGCGGGAAGAAAAGTGGACGCCATAAAATGTCACCATACTCACCGATGCTAAGTCGGTGTCGAAGCTTCGACTTATGTCCGCTATAGGCTTCATGAGCTCCGCCACGATTCCCTCCAGCCTTTGGGAGTTCATACTCCACCTTTTTTCCCGAGATATTATGTATAAATCTCTGAAAATAAGTGTGTTTCGGTAACATTACTGAGCGTGTGCGGGTGCGGGTCGAATGCGGGGGGTGCAAATGCAAACGAGACGAGGGAAGCATCAGACGAGAGAAAGAGAAAGAGTGGTAGAGTGGCGGGAAATTTTGTGTCAACAACCCCTTTACTTTCGCAATTCGAAACTTGCAATTTTTTTTATATATAAAATATAGACTTCACCTCCAGGTTTCTTCGCCGTCGTCGTCCATTTTGTAAATATTAAATTGGCAACTAGAAGGAACGCAGTAAAAACGGTGGCCATTTATTTGTGTTTCCGTGGGGAAACGTTTTGGTTTTGGTATTCGCGTTCGCGAATTCGTTCGGAGCTCGGTGTTTGCTCTACCTCTACAATGTGCTACAATGTAGGGGCGTCTGTGTAGCGTCTACAAACAGACACAGACGCTCTTCGAGTTCGTCGATGTAAAACTTTTCTACTTTATGGTTTCCATTTTTTGTCATTCATCGGTGCACGGAAGGTGCATTGTTGTAAATAAAAAATATATATTTCTTTTCTACTACGCACAGCAATGCACAGTCCAATAAATTGATATATGCTACTCAAGTTATAATAACTAAAGTTATTGTTCTGAACAATCCTACACATTTTGACAGCAAGTACGCGTTGAGAGCACTATTGTTATTTCAAAATATCAAAATTGGTTTAGTTATTGCATCACTAATAAAAAAAAGAGAGAGATTTTTTTTCTTAACCTTGGTATATTGGGTATATTTGGGGGAAAAGCAGGTTGGGCATATTTGTGGAATCATATTCATACGGTTTTGCAGCCATTACGAATAAAAGGTGTTGGTTATAATGAATCACTCAGTGGATCTAGTATGAGTTTATAATGCGACCCGCACTCCCTAGCGAGAGCCTAAAATATTTTTCGCTTACGAGTGCGGGCTTTGTAAATTCAAACTAGAGTCACCGAATACCTATTTAACCAGAGTACTTTATATAAATATTGTTTTTTTTTCTTGTTATATTCTCAGATATTACTTATTTAAAATATTTGGTTACCTAAAATTTATGGAAACTATCGGTAAGAAGGTCCAACTTACATGGGTGTTAAACTGAAAAAGGGTCAAGGTAAAAGCATTAAATAGTGGTTCATAAATTGACCAGAATGTCGCTAGTGTAGCATTGGTGTTTGATATGATATTTATATGATTGGTTGGTTTCGTAGTTCATTAAACCACCGTCACGGAAGTATAATTAACTTTAAGCAGAGGTTCATGACCACCGTAAATAAAATTCTACTAGAGCGCCACGACCCAATTCTACTACAGCGCCGCCCAATTGAGCGTATTCGACGGACACTTTCTCATGTATAGTTGGGCCTCCTTACTTCTAGTCACCATGCTAAAAACCTAGAATGTTGACGCTGGCTAACAATACTAATAATTCTTTGACCTAAATGAGTTTGTGTTTCCTGTAAATTTACATCCAATAAATTAAAGTATATACTACTCTACTGTCTACTGGATCTACCCATATTTTATTATACTCTTTGATCTACCCATAGATTTGTGTTGATCATAGCCACAAACTAAAATAGTAGATAACTCGTATATCATAGCCACAAACTAAATAGTAGGTACTAACGTATATCATAGCCTCTGTTATATATATTACTATACTCTTTGGTTATAACTGATTACATATTCTTTGGCCTCTGTGGTCGATCAGTCTATGGTCTTGATCTATCCATAGAGTAACTTTTTTTTAAAAAATAAATCTGATTTCTGATCGATTAAGCTACTAAGCTTCACTTGAGCTTTGAGTGAAGTATCATTACCTTCATATTTTGATATTTTAAAATATTTTTATAAGTAAAATCCATCAGTATATTTGTTAACGCATGTTTGTTTTGTTGTATTAAGTTTGTGATCAATCAGTTCTATCGCATTAGATTATACTAGTACTGTCACAAATATATTGGCACGAATGTAAACGAAAGTATTGATCGATTTTGCAATATAAACATGTCTCGCATGTCTCGCTGCTATTCATTGATGGAAGGTTTATTGATTCTGTTTAACATTGTATTCGTGGTAAGATATATAATAGTATCCATGTTTTGCTTTCGTGAGCCTACACTATATATACGCTATGAGACCGCTCCGGACGGTAGGGTGATCCGAACCGCCCGCAGAGGTCATTGACTTCCCATAAAGTCCTAATGGGAGTGTATTTTTAGTGCGTGGGGTGCAGCTCGTGTGCGTTCGCGGTGTGGGCGCTGTGGGACGGTCGCGCAGGCGAGAGCTCGGAGGGCCGCGCGGGGCTATGCGCCGTGGCCGTGTGGGGGGCCACAGTGACCCTGGGGGCTATGGTGGCCCTGTCCGGGGCCATGCAAAGCTCGGCGTCGACGATGGCGGCGGCGTTCGCTCTCCTGGCTCTGACGGCCGTGGCGGAAGGCGCGGCCGCTTGGTGGGGCGCTGCGCACCTCCCTCAGTTGCGCCAGGCTCTGCATGACAGTCTCGCGCATACCATTAAACAGGATTACGGCGTTTCTCACTCGCGCACCCAAGTCATAGACACCATTCAAAAAGAGGTGAGTTGCTGTCCCAATCGATGTCAGGGCAGGTTGGGAATTTTTTTCTCAGCATCCCTACTTATATTTTTATTCGTTTGGAGTTTGAAAGAGACACAATTCAGTAGCAGAAAATACTATTAGGCGAGGAGCTAACCTAACCTAAGCTCCATTTCACATATAAGATAAAAAATTTCAGCTGGAGTGTTGCGGCGCAGAAGGGCCACGCGACTGGCAGCAGGCGGTGTGGTCGCTGGCGCAGCAGCCGGAGTCCTCCAACACATTGGACCTGTCGGTGAAAGCGCCCGCCGCACACTACTGGGTGCCGGCTTCCTGCTGCGAGGTGTCGGAGGAGGCGGAGTGCGCGCAGGCGCGGCGCGTGCCGGCCGCGTCGGGCGGCGCGCCGGGGCTGCACGCGGCGGGCTGCGGGCCGCGCGTGACGGCCGTGCTGGGCGGCGTGGCGCGCGTGCCGCTGGCGGTGGGCGGCGCGCTGGCCGCTGCGCAGGCGCTGTCGCTGCTGATGGCGCTGGCGCTGAGCCTGCGCCCGCCGCCCCCCCACCTCCACAAGGCCTAGGCCGCTCTCTTCACACTCTACTCCCACGCCAAAGACTCATTGCCATACTATGTTATATTGTATTAAGACTGATTTTATTTCCATTAAGTTTATAATTTAGCACTCTTGTCTCTCTGACAATGAGACCGACTATGTTCTCATTACTATTAAGCCTTCCACCGACTATACTTTTTTATATTTATACTTACTGTGTTTTTTCTTTTATAAATTAGTGTTAAGACAGGACAGGACAGGACAGGAGAGGAGAGGAGCTTAAAGGTTACGCAACAAGTTGGTTCTAAGTAAAGATAAGGATTACTCTAATAAATGTTTTTTCTTTTCTTTTTGAAGCAAAACAAAACAGGGCTCACTTAGCTATTACAGCTTTAATGGTTATTTGACACAATAGAAAAAGCAAGGCCACCTCCTACCAAACATGCTCGTTTGCTTGTTTGCTTGTCTGTGAACAATACACTCGTAGCGCTCACTCTGTTTTGCTAAGAACAACGTTGAATTGTAAATAATGAGCCATATTTTGTTAGATGCAGGAAACTGTAATAGGTACTAAAATAGTATTACAGTTACTTAAATACTTAAATTGATTAGTAACATTGAACGTATATTATGAAGACGAGATTATTATTACAAGATATAAAACTTAACACTGTTAACACTTCACACTGAAAGCTGGTTAGAGGAAAAGATAAAGGACAGCGAGGTGTTCAGTGACGCGTGCGCCATCTATAGGCGCGTGGTGGTGGTGGTGGTGGTGGTGGTGACGGTGACATCCCACCATCTGTGACGTCACATGTTCCGCTGCATTGGACAATGTAACTTCAGTCATGAACTCGTATGACTGTGATACTGGGATTCAAATGGTAGCTGCTCTCAATTATCTCCTTGTAATTATAACAATAGTTTGACTTCTTGTCACACAATAGTCTCAATCAGTTTAATAACATTAGAAACTGCAACTATAACATTTTAGATTTAGTAATAAGCAATTTGCCTAATTTAACTTTGAGTAATACATATTGATTGTGATGCAATAAGTAGACTGAATAAGCATCACCCTGCTTTTAAAATAAAAATACAACTTGACCCAGTTATTTCTCTCGAAAGGAATTATTATGTCAACTACTATACGATTTCCGTAAGGCTGACTACAATCTTATAAATAAAGAACTTCTTGCAATCGACTGGAGGGGGGATTTGTCCGGGTTTGGTAATATCAACGACATGGTTTCCGAATTTTACAAAATTATTAATAAATTAATTAAAAATTACATGCCTTTCCACCGAAGAATTAACAAAAAAACGCGAGGTTCCTGTCTGGTTTTTTTCCACTTTACTAAAGTTAATGTCTGAAAAGGAAAAGTTAAGAAAGAAAGTGAAACTGAATGGTAATCCTAGAGATATCCATGAGTTAAAACTAGCAAAGAAACGTGTAAACGCTCTTATAAGATCATGTCCCACGAAAATTGTGGTCATACATCAATCAACAGCGTAAAAACTCCAGTCCAGGACTTGGCTAGTGTTAGACGACAAAACAGCCTCCTCTGGCGATGATATTTGCAATTTGTTTGCCGAAAGAATTTCCTCTGTTTATAGATGTGTTGCTTCTGATGAGACAATACCTAGTGTAGATATTTTTCCGCAGCTTTTACTCGGTTCAATTGAGGCGGCCGGTGTTTGGTTCTTGGATTCAGTTCTCCTATGGTGTGCAAACTGTGCAAGGAATGGCATGGAACTCAATGCTGATAAATGTAGTCATATCAAGTTTACCTACTAGGAAAATAAACGGTGCGTGACCTGGGGGTGGTTTTGGATGCCAAACTTACATTCGTCTCACATATAGACACTGTAGCTAAAAATTGACGAATGTGAATACGGTGATATATCTATATAAACCCTTCTTATCGATCTCATATAGCCATATAGCGAGGCCGGAGCGTATTCAACGCAGTTGGCTCATAAGGATAAACAATGTTCCTCTTCTCTGGATTACATTTTAAACTTCAGTCAGATTAATACAGAAACGACGCGTGATTGCGGATGCGGTTGCCTTGCATAAAATAGCCAATGGAATTATCTCGGCACCTATTACCCAGACTGTTATCCTATTATATTACGAGGGTATATTCCTGTGACATAATACGCACAAACTTGGGCAAGTTCTCCCCGGTCATTCGTATGATTTCCAATTTCCATTCCATTCTCTCCAGACTTCAGACTCACTTGGAGGTGGATATTTTTCATGACACCTTGAATTGCTCTCAACGTTTAAAAATATTGATTAATTGACATTTTGACGATGTTTTGTGTATGGTCTGAGGAATTGATATTGCTGATTGGATTGAATTTGTATTGTTACTTAAATATTAGTTTGACTTGTATAATTAATTGAATTTTAAATGAACCTTTATATTATTGTATTCGATTTATTAATTTATTATACTCGATTTATTTTTTCTATGGTAAATGCTAAGTTTCAAGTAGTTTGTTAAAGTAGTCGTAACATGTAGCTGTAGATACCAGTCATTGGTAAGTACATAAATGTTAACGTGAATTTAAATCTTTGTCGTGAATTTAACATAGTTTTAAATCTTATATAACTATGTGACTTAGCTATTTTTGATGTGCTGTTGGTATTTCAATTAAATAAAATAAAATAAAAATATTAATAATAGTAATACTTAAGTAAGTAAATAGTATTTGTTCCAATTTATGTAGTTACACTAACGATTAACAAATATAATATATTCCATTTTTGTGTGTTTTATTAATTTTCACTCGAAAAAGCCACCTCAATATTTTCAAACAAAAAAACCTTGAAACAAACCTTTTACCTAAATGCGATAAAAATTACATATCGTATTTCTTTCTCATCAAGGCAAAAGGTTGATGGTTCATTAGTTCAATTCGCCATTTTAATTATTAAATTAAATTAAATTAAATTAAATTGTTGAACAACAATATGCTTAATAAATTAATTACTTCCTACTTAAGTTACTGCAAGCTAAAATAACTAAAATTCCAATGAAACAATGTTATGTTGGGGTATAAAAATAGTTTACACAAAATTTCATCAAAATCGGAGGAGTTTTGTTACAAACACTGTGACACGACAATTTTATGTATATATTGCGTCTAATTGTACATATTGTATTGCTACCCCGTTTCCCCGTTTTTAATATTATATAAATTGATTATAATATTATATAAAAACATTTTTTTCATATTTTCTCTTTTAAATGTCAGTGTTAATGAAACTTTACTCATAAGAACGGGAATAATGAAGTAATTTAGTTAATTGATAGTTTATTGGTCTTCACAGTAAAAGGCCTATAAATAGATGAAGTTATGAAATGAAGTTAAAATACTCATAGTAAACCTGAATAGTTTCGCAGGAAGCGGCAGGATGCGAAGTATCTTGTACTTCGGCCTAATAAAAGTTAATAAATAGATACTATGTGTACTATCCTTAACTTAAGCTATACTAGGTATTACTACGCTAGATACGAACTAGAACATGTTTCCAAGGCGATCGGCCGATCGGCTGATCGGCTGACAACTAGGCAATGAGCTTCAATTGAATTAATTCATTTTAAAATTGGCTGCTATTCTTTCACATTGTTCGGTTGGATAAGTACTTACCTTTACAACCTACGCAAGTAGTATTTTCTAAGAACCCTAAATACCTATTCATAATATTTACTTACTTACTCGACCTCACTCACTCTGCTGCTTCCACCTTTAATAAAAATGTAGATAATATTTTAGCACGTCAATTTTATTCTAAAATATCTATAGTCGTTCGCTATAGAAATGATTGGTAATGCTGTAATACCAATATAGGAAATATGTAAATGATTAGGGTCACCGGGAAATGCATCAGATTCGCATTTGATGACCGCTCGCGCTAACGTGGCAATCGGTGGCAATCGGTGGCAATCGGTGGCAATTGGTGGCAATCGCTCGGCTTCGTCTATTGCTTTCTCAAGTCCCACCGATCTACCAATGTGTGACATCGTGTTGCCCTCTTTGACCGATTTACAAATGCCTGCTCTATTCAATGATCATTCATTGATCGCAATTAACGAAATGGGCTGAATTGGAGTTCATCACTTGCCACCACTCTACTGCAGATACCGCTCGCTGCTGATTATCGAGAAGGTTATTCTGAATTAAGTTTAATTAGTTTTCTTTTTATGTCACACAAGTACTTCTTTTGCTGTAGGAAAAGGGAGAGTAGAGAGTGAGCAGGAAAGGACGAGATAGTACTAATATTTGGTTTTTAATAATATAATAAGATACCTAACATATTTGATCTACTTAGGTATCCTGTCCTTCTATTTTGTCTATTTGTGTGTTCTACATAAACAACACAAATAAAACTAAATGATTTAATTCTATGTAGGTTTCTCTGTCCGTAAGTTGTTGTGTGTGAATCACATGCAATGGGAAGTTCGAGGGGTTTACATTATTTAGAAATAGATCGTTATAATATATATATTCGTGCAAGTGCAGACAGAATATAGGATGAGAAACAAAGACTTTATGACTGCAGCTCCCGGTGAGCATTTATTTGACAATTAGATAGCAATTTTATTTTATGGTCGGCACTTGCAGCACCTCTGGCATTGCTTGTGTTATAGGCGACGGTAGCCACCTACCATCAAGTGGACAAACATACCTAATATATTTAGAATGGATCCCACACTTGGCTTCGTGAGAGCTACTCGTTAATTACTATTAGGTAGGTATATAATTTTACATTTAAAGACAATATGAATGTAGCCATGTAATATATGGCCACCTATATGAGTGTGTCAGCAGACTTGGATACTTTAAGAAGATACAGTTGTGGTCTTTTGGCAGGCTAGTAAATCAACGAGATTTACACTATTTTGTAGTAGGTATGCATTAACTTTCTAACTTGTCGCATAACTTGTATGTCTTAAACGAAATTCAGTTTCTCGTCCATCGATGCCAAGATGTTTTACCTAAGTAATTATGTCAATACGAGATATCTCGAAACGGGAACAAGTGCTTTCCATATTCTGACTTAATATGGAATGGTGTTCATTTCAGCTTTGCATCTGTTTGATTCTTAGATAAGAAGGATGCCACTAAGCAATTTCGCAGTGTGACTGCTCCAATTTTAAGGTAATTGCATTATTGTATGCATAACAAGGTACCTAGATAAGCAGATTCTCTTTCTTTGATAAGAGAAATATTAATAGTGATGATAATAATTTGTAGGCCATAAATAGTGTTGACCACAAAATGCTGCCTTGGGTTGCTGCGTGCATTTCTGGCATTCCCTCATAAAAAACACATCATATTCAACAATAAGCTTAGCAATGCCTATTTTAATAAATGTATAAATACACCCTATAATGGACATGGTGTATTACAAATAAAAAAGGTTTGCGCTGTAATAAAATAGCTTGGCCGTTCGCTGCGCCGAGACTCGAACCTGTGAACTCGCAGGTACCTAAATCTACTTTTTCCCGTAGACTTGTTTAGTTAAAGTTTGTGAACGGGCGACGCGGGGCGGTGGTCTGTCGTCGGACTCGATTTTTTGTGATGCGGAATCCGGTTCGAGCGAGCATGGCAGGAACGACGCGCCGCAAACGCATTCTCTAGACTATTGTAGATGTTCGTCTGATCGACTGATGGTCCGTCCGACCGACTTGTGTGAACTTTGTAAATTGTGATGTTTTTTTGGGTGTGCTTATTGTGCTATGTAGTAGGGGCGGAATGAGCTTTTGAGCTTGCGCGACGGGTCCCCCCGCCCCCCTCCAGTCCGCCCCCCGCTGTCGTCCTCGCACTCGGTGCTCGACTTGCCTCAGTAGTCAGTACAGTACTCACTACTCAGTGCCTTACCAGGCTTGTTCGCCGCCAGTCAGACGCGCTTCGCTCTCTCTCGCGACCGCTCGTTAGTTGCGTGCAATGTTTACATTACTCGGGTAGTAATAAAATTAGTTTCGCATGTTGCCCTGCACCTGATTCTACCTGATCACCTGTTCTCTGTTCTACGCTAACCGAACACGAGCGGCAGCTGTGTACTGGCGAGTGGCAGTAGGTGGCAGGTGGCAGGTGGCTGGCAGCCGGCGGCAGGATGGGGTGCGCCAAAGGGCTCTGCACAGCTGAGAAAGTTTTCATCTTCATCAACATTGCCTTCGCGGTGAGTACCTTCACTAATCTTTTCTACCTCCTGCTATACTAGTGTGCAGTTTGGATGTAATATGTAGGTAATATGGACATGCTAATATCTTAATCAAAGGCTAATATTACCATACAAAAATGCATTAATAAAATTAAATGTTTTATTTATGTAAAATTAAACGTTAATTTTCATTAATTTTTGCGATATTATGTTTACTGTAAAATTGTTTATAGATTTATTTGCTTAGGAATTATAGAAACAATAGTTGATACATAAGAAATAAACATTTTTTATTATAGTCATTGTCGGTAAATGGTTAAATGACTCAGTCCTCGGTTACAAAGAATTATTTAACTACAATAACATAACAGGTAAAATGATGGAAAAAGGTCATTCCAATAAATTAATAAACGAAAGTGCTAATTATGTAGACTGAAGTGGCCAATTAAATAATTACTGGAACACACCATGACCGTAGGTACCTATATATTATCAATTAGATATTATTACAACGTCGATCATAAACAATCTGACGTCTACTAGTATGAATGCAAAAACAAGGGATTTTTCCTTAAGTAAACATTTAATTTGCTTCGTAAAAACATAAATATTTTAATTTTTTATATTCTGTCAATGGACTAACGTTTGCAGGGGCTGAACCGATTTTAATACGACAATTTTTAATTAACAGAAAGCTATTAATAGAAAAAAATTTATGTAAATATTTAGAAGGTATTTAGAAGTAAAGCATATAATTATTCCTACTTCATACGTTTACTACTTTTCTAGTATTGTTATGTACCTAATCTGTCATTTTACTGAATCTTGTTTGTTCGTGATATACAATAACATATTTACAATTAGTTACCCGCTCCTGGGTAACTATCCTATCTTTTAAGTTGGACCAAATTACACATAGTTACGAAATTTTATCAAAATCGGTTCAGTAGTTTAGGTATCTTCGTTTAGAAGTTACGGCGGGTATAAAAATGCTAATGAGTGAATAGCCCTACACGCTTAATTATTACTTAACTACACATTTTATTTTTTGTTTACTTTTTATAATAAAATTCCCCTTATCCCTACCAGGGGGATACTTAGGGATACTTACGTAGAGATAGGTGGAACGGGCGATATTAGTTTATTTTAAAATTAAAAAAGCAATATTAGATAAATTGATGTAATTTTAATAATTCTGTAATTATTTCGGATAATTACGAGCGAGGCTAGCTTTGCAACACAGAGGCCGCTGACTCCATATGTAATTTTATTATTAATTAATTGTATGTATAGTTCACTTTTTGACTGATATTTGTATTATATTATGTTGTGTTTATTATGGACTCGTGATGTGTGTATAAATATCTTTGTATTGTAAGGTGACCAACTATTTTTTGTTCAAAAAGAGTACACTTTGCAAGCAAGTATTTCATAGGTGAAAAGAAAAGAAGAAAAAACGATAAAATTTTTATTTTCTTTTAAAAACATATTTTTCTTCGGAGTGGATTTTTTTTTTTTGCTAAATGAGGATGTTCGTCTAATAATGTAGCCACATCCGAACAACTTTCATTTTGCATATTAAATTTGACTGTTAAGACGGCAGATAATGTTTTTACAGAAAATTGCGACTTCTCACTGCTCCAATAATCATTCCCTAGTGAAAATACCCTTTCAACAGCAGCATTAGTGCCTGGACAACATAAGGAAATTTCTATTAAAACTTTTAAATTTTCATGTGGGATATGTTCTACTCTAAAATTCCGAAAAATGCGAAATTCAAATCACTATCAAACTCATGTCTGGTGTTTGCTTATAAAATTGAAATAAAATAATCTAAAAAAATGTTTTAGAAATACAAATGAGTATAAAAGTATACAAATGAGTACTTCCAGAGTACAGGATTTGAAAAGAGTACGGTTTGCGAAAAAAGAGTACAAAACTCAGTAAATGAGTACAGTTGGTCACCTTAGTATTGACTACTCTCGATGACCGATAGAACAAATGTAGATGATTAAAATGGTAAAAGGTCTTAGTCTTTAGTGATTGATTATGGAGAATTAGTTGCATGCGATCTGAAGTGTCGTTTAATCTCCGAGGTTTATTTAAACTGTAAAAGTACAGTTAACAATTCGATCACTCCGACTTCGATCACAGGAGCGTGACGTACGTGACTTTTACAAAACGTGTCTTGGTCTTGTCTTGTGTTCACAACACGATTCGCATATTGGCAATTGTTGTCGACTATACTATACCATTAGATAACCCATAACGCCCGTACCATTGTGCCTCAAGGTGCAATTCAATGCACATCCTTAGCACTGTCTGAAGACCAGGTGTCACATGACCCTCAGCTCCAGACTACTATTTATTCTACAGTGCTCTTCGACTAGCGACTAGCGGAGACACATTGTAAGGTATTCAATTCTTAGACTCATCTCAAAATTTCAAGTTGTATAAATTAAGTTAGATTGAAGTATTGCCTACGACCACGTAACACAGGGCATAAAATGCCGGAGCCCTTTTCCCTATTATACCTACTTTATTCAGCGTTCATGGTGTTAATTGGTCGCTTTCTTTTCATAAAGCAAATGTAGGGAAGCCACAATATATTACCTATATCCTATATTTTTTACGTAGTTACGTTTTCTATAAGAATCATATAGTATAGATAGTTACATCCTATAAGAATTACCTACTGTAGAAAATTCCTTAATGAATATAAGGTGTAATTTCTTGCAAAGTAATGAAATAAATATTAGATGAATGCCCCAACGGCATTTCTAGGAATGACTAATCGAAATTTGAACTGTAATTACTCTTAATCATGTATCGTCTTCATTTACTCACATCTTTAAATGTCAACTCATCGCTTATTTGAAATCAATTTACAAACAAAACTGTGTGTATGTAAAAAATATAATCTACAGAGTGTTGAGTCAGTTAATGTAGGTATACTTACTTACGTTTATATAGCTGTTTGTGTAAAAAATATAATCTACTGAGTGTTGAGTCAATTAATGTATACTTACTTACGTTTATATAGCTGTTTATGTAATAAATAATGTTGTTCGATCAGATTCCTTCATTATATTTGCACAAATGCACAGCTGGCATTACAGCTGCTGACATTGCTTTGTTAGGTTCGATCAAATACGGATAGTTCCGCAATGTTTACAAATAGTTGTTCAGTGAGCACATTACGCTTTACTCGTGGCTATGCCACCAATTTTCAAAATATTTTATTTTTATTAATTTGTATCTTGTTTCGTTAGAAAATTAGTTTGCGATTTTTAAAAAGTTTCATATTTATCATGTTATTTTATGACCAATACTGATAACTGATATTTCTTGCTCTAAGACATTGACCACAACCAGGCATGAGGCATCAACATGAAACCGATGAATCATAAGTAACCTGAACCAAATTATGACTCGTGCATGCCTCGGACGAATTGTGAAACACACTCTCTTTCTATCCTTTATCTCGCTTACAGCAGCATTGGACTAATGGCATGTTTAAATTCTCACTACATATGTAATTGAGTGTAATTTCAAAATAAATAATGCCTAATGCAGATAGACTCTGTAGGCACAGATTGTCGATAGACAGAAACAGTGAGATCATATTTAGGAAGGTCAGCGCAGAGATGTAATTGAGAATTGACGACGTTCCTACTAGACATTCACATTATTCAGACCGTTCAATGCTCACTCAACACTTATTAGAAACTAGAACGACGCCTTCAGCTGCTCTCGCGTGCAATAATACCACCTGTCCACCTGGAATACCTGGTGTAGTTCGTTTTTTGAAAATCTCACAGGAACCTAACATTTTTTCAGGATAAAAAGTATAATATAGAGCAGTTTAATCCAGGTAACACATCAGTGAAAACCGCATTCAAATCGGTTAAGCTGTTCCTGAGATTAGCGTGCACAAACGCACAAACAGACAAAAATTCAAAAAAACTATAATTGTTTTTTTGAAAAAATATTTAATGTACAGACACAGCTAGCATACCGTTATGTTTTAATTATAATAAAATAAAATTTATTGATAAATAAAGTTTTTATAGCCATTTTTTCTAGTAGCAGAGAAGTAGGTATGAAGATGCCAAAGATTCATCTTCCGTCCGTCATTTTATTCTTATATACCCACGTAACAGACTCCGCCGGGATGTAAGGGATCCACTGCTCATCTCGTTTCAACTTGATATGATCTATTATTGGTATAATGCAACTGCGGGGATAAGACTGACTTTTATCCCACTTGCGGTGGGAATCAGCTGCTGAGGCGTCCTAGGTGTTTAAACAAAATAGTAGATATAGCGTCAGGCGACGTGCAGTATTTGCATAGCTGTGGTTGGCGGTCGACATGTGTCGAAGCCTTTATCGAACCGAGTGTACTTGACCTATTTCTCTTTTTAAAAAGGAGATCTGTGGCTAAGCAAAGGCTGTCTCTGCAATAGAATCACATAGTATTAATAAACATCCCCGACCTGACCTCGCCCAAATTATCTAAATATTTTCGAACGTTCTAAATACTATACCTATTTTAACAACGAGGGACAAGACTACTAAACTTTGTTCACATATACATCAAATTGTTTTTCTAGCCACTCAACGGGTTTGGATGAGGTTTTCACTAATGAATATACATACATATATATACATATGAAGCTGCGGCCGGGTCGCTAGTCTTGCTTGACTATGTCGCAAAACACGATTGAGATGAATTGTACTCATTGTATTGATGGTAATGAGACATTCTTTTGTCGTAAAGTGCAGCTTCCTTCTGATTGGGACGGAGGCGGAGGTAGGGGTGAACGACCGCCGCTCCTCAGGACGACCGATTTATTGGTTTCACATTGCGACAGATGTTACACTTGCGAGGACCTTCGACTGGTTTGCGGAAGCACTTACCACTTAGCTCTGCTATCGGTTGAGGTCACCATTGCACAAACATTGTCTGGCGACCTTGACAGACTTACAATTCATTATTGTTTACTTTATTTCAACAATACAAGTTATCGTTGCCATGCGTCATAACAGAAATTGTCGTTCGGCCAAAGTCGAACAAGTGATGCAGCTACAAATGTAGTTAGTTAGCTCTTTAGTTCCTAAGTAAGTTTCCACTAATCTAAAATGCGTGTACTCGTTTTGTCGTAAAATATTGTTCTCGCACATGCTTGGAAATGGCTAAATTATTTAAGAGAAGAACACGTCAATCGACTATATATTAGGGGTTAAAGTATGAAATTGCCGATTTGTACTGAAAAATAAAAATTCGTTTTTTTTTAAATTTAACATATTTATTTAATCAAAATAATTACCATTATTATCTATACATTGCTGCCATCTAATAGGAAGCTCATTTATGCCTTTGCGATAGAACTCTGGTGATCTAGATTCGACAAACTGTGTGAAAGCATTTTGCACTGCCTCCTGAGAAGAAAACTTTTTATCACGCAGAAAATTGTCCAAATCACGAAAAAAATGGTAGTCCGTTGGAGCAAGGTCTGGCGAATACGGAGGGTGACGAATGGTTTCTAATTGCAGTTCCTGTAGAGTTAAAACGGTTTCTCGTGCTGTATGAGGTCTCGCGTTATCATGGAGCAATAATGGTGAAGATCGATTCATAAGTCGGGGCTGTTTCACTGCTAGTTTCGCTATCATTGTTCGGAGTTCGGCGCAGTAGACATCTGCCGTTATTGCTTGACCAGATCGGAGAAAGCTATAGTGAATAACACCACGCTGAGACCACCAAACAGTTACCATTACCTTTTTATTGGTAAGCTTTGCTTTAGGACACTGTTGCGGCGTTTGACCTGGGGTCAGCCATTGCATTTTCCGCTTACGATTATCGTAAAGAATCCATTTTTCATCACATGTCACAATTCGATCCAATATTCCTTCATTTCTGTATCGATTCAACAAGGCAACGCAAGTTTCAACACGCGTTTCTTTCTGCAGATCAGTCAAATCATGAGGCACCCATTTTTCATATTTTTTTATTTTATTGATTTGACGCAAATGAGTCAATATTGTTGGTAAGGTAACGTTAAACCATGCCGCTAATTCCTGGGTAGTTTGGCTCGGATCGGCTTCCACCATCTCTTTCAAATCATTGTTACTCACCTGTGTGGGCGGTCTTCCACGTGGTTCGTTCTTCAAATCGAAGTTTCCATCACGAAAGCGTTTAAACCAAAATCGCACAGTGCGTTCATTAGCAGTCCCCTCTCCAAACGCAACATTAATATTGCGAGCTGTTTCTGCCGCGTTAGTTCCGCGTCGGAACTCGTATTCAAAAATCACACGAATTTTCGAAGTATCCATCTTTATTGTCTAAGCTGAATAAAAAAAACAACTGAAAGTTGATAATCGAATGTTGCACATTTTTTAAAAGAAGAACTACATAGGTACCGTATGAAAAAAGTTTCACTCAAAAATCTCAAACCATGAAGGTTCTATGTCAATTCGAAGTACCTATTACAATAAAACGGCAATTTCATACTTTAACCCCTATTATTATAGCACGGTATATTAATGGGCTTTACTCGTTAGTACCTAAGTTTTGAAATGAATTTAATTTTGTTTCTTGTATGATATGTAACTATTGCAACTGAGGGCCTCGTTAAAGAAAAGTTTGTATTAGAGGTTCTCGGTTTACGCCTCAGCCTCTTAACTTCACTTCACGTGGTAATTTTTCGGCTTTGCCTCGGCCTTTTCATATTACTTATTTAGCCTACACTTGCTTTATTTTCGGCCTGTGCAGTAATGTACTAAGTATCACATAAGCAGATAAAACCGCTGTTTACGTCACCATAAATGATATCGAAGTCATGCTTGACAGAAAATTAACTAAATTTATTTTTATTGAAAAGACAATGGATCCCTGTCTGTCCCAGTTGAAAGAACATTGAATGTACTTTTAATACTTAATTAGCATTAAGAATGTATTTACATAAAAAATAACGTTACTGTTCGGTATAATCGGCTTGTTCATATCTGGAATGTTGGATAGGAATTCTGTTATATCTGAATGAGGTCACGCGTCATTGACATCTGTGCACCTTTGACTTGCGACTCGTATGTCGAACAAACTGATCTTTGTCATCTTTCATTATTAGGCACATGTTACACTGAGTGTGATCCGTGTGCTGCAGATGTACAGCGGAGCTCTGCTGGCGACGGCGGCGCGTCTGGCCTGGGACCCCAGCACGTACACGTGGTTCCGCTTCTTGTGCGAGGCGCAGTACCGGGTGTCGGCGGCGTACGTGCTGGCCGCCGGCCTCTGGCTGGCCGCCCTCGCTTACCTGGCGTTGGCCGCCGCCCACCACGAGGACGCTCATCGCTGCCTTCGGATGGTTCGTTTCAATTCACTAATCAGCCTTAATTCACTTTTAACAGTTTCGGGACGTTCAATGGCCCTCATTACTAAACTTGCCGAATCACGCCATTTCTCATTTATAACTTAATTATATCATTACGTGAAGGTGGATTAAAATAAGCTCAAGGACGTGACATACT
Source organism: Synanthedon andrenaeformis (assembly GCA_936446665.2). Classification (NCBI taxonomy): domain Eukaryota; kingdom Metazoa; phylum Arthropoda; class Insecta; order Lepidoptera; family Sesiidae; genus Synanthedon; species Synanthedon andrenaeformis. The sequence goes on along the minus strand of OW387786.2, from coordinate 110,605 downwards.
TATCATTTACTTCTTCTTTCATAAATTTATCAATTATGACGTGAATACGTCTTTGAATTTGAATTCTTCCATATTGGGATTCAATTAAGAAAAGTTTTAAGAAAAATGATAAAATTAAATCGGGGGATAAAGTTTGATGCTGTAGCTACTACTCGATAGGTAGCTAACGGATCAAAGATTTTTTATAATATAGATTTTATATGGTATATTCGAATTCGTTGGATATAATGCACTCAGAGAAAATATTACTCGAATAATGTAATAGTACTATGATTACTCACAAGCAGTAATTTTATGATTTAGCTTAAGTGAGCCCTTACAATTTTGGAATCAGACTTGAGCCCGTTATTGGCACAAACTGATTGATTTCGATTATTTATTGGGATGTTTTGCAACTCACTGTTAATTCCAATTTATAAAAAGTCGATACCACTTGGTTATGTGATTTGACCACTATTTTGAATGTCCGTTTTGCGGCAGAAGAGCACCTTGAAAAGACATAAGGGATCGGTCGGTTTGCAGTACGCGGTGGGCGTGGCGTGCCTGGCGCTGAGCGAGGTGGGGTACGGGGCGTGGATGGCGGCGTCGCTGGCGGCCTGGTGGCGCAGCGCGCCGCAGGCGGAGCTGGCGCGCCGCGGCATCGACCTGGTGCACGACCTGAAGCCTATGCTGTTGGCCGCCGACCGCTACCGCGACGTGACGCGCCCGCTCTACCACATGATCGAGGAGATGGAGCGCCAGGCGCCCAACAACGCCTACGTCATCTTCCTGTTCGGCGCGCTGGGCGGCGTGCTGCAGGTGGCGGCCTTCGTCATGGCGTGCCGGCTGGCGCGGGAAGCGCGCGGCGCGAGGCGGGGCGCCGCCGGCGAGAAGGAGCCCTGCGACGAGGACAGCGACAGCGGCGAGGGCTCCGGCTCGCAGGACCACCCTCCGGGCTGGCGCAAGAACACCAACTTGCGGATGTACACCATTTTGGACAAGATTTTCTAGCAGGTAAAGACACGCTTCTTCCGCGGATCGGCTGCGAGAGGGGATCCTCTTCCCGCTGCCTTTCCGCCGCTTCCTTACGCGACATGGCTTTGCCTGCCACGATGCTCACGTGCTCACAGAACGTGAGCATCGTGGCAGGCAAAGCCTAGACATTTGTTATAGTAATTATTAAAAAAGTTTTCGATTTTCATTTGTATTTTAAAAATTGTAGTCTTTTGTTTTCTACGTTTCGGAATCGGATGGTGTTATCGAAAATGGAGAAAATTGAAATTCGCGCGGTAATTAAATATCTCTGCTTAGGTAACATTTTTTACTACGGAGCAGGTAAATCAAGACTTGCTAGGAGCATTAGGGGTTCATGCTCCTCCATACTCTACAGTTGCTCGTTGGTGTGCTGAGTTTAAGCGAGGAAGATTTTCCACTAACGCTGACCCACGCTCGGGGCGCCCTACGTCGGCAGTAACCGAACAAATTATAAAAAGAATTGAAAAATCGGATCTGGCGGATCATCGTGTTACAGTTCGTTTTATAGTTTAAGAAATGACGATTTCGATTAGATTTTCTCTAATATTAAGCACAACCACCTGGGCATGAAAAATGTGTCCTCGCGCTGGGTGGCCAGAATGCTTACGGACGCGCAGAAACAATAGTCTAGTCTATAAGATTAAAATGGTGTTAATTCTACATACTGTTACTAAAATTATGTCATTTAGCTCATTCGATCCGGAATAATGTCTAGATCATTGTGCCAAATAATTAAATTAGCACATAAAAAATTCCAAAAGTTATAAACAATTAAACACCTTCAAAAAATAGTGTTTGGTTTGTAGCTTATTGTTCGTAAATTATAAATATTTTCGAAATTTGAAAGAAAGATCCTTAAAGAGGAGGAAATTTAGTAAAAAAAAGTTTCAACTCCCGGAACTGGACCTCCATTATTTATAATTTTAATTTAACGCTGAAAATAGCCCTCTGCGCGCCATTGTTAGGTTGCGCGCAAAGCCTCGAAAGCGAGTACGTCACTTAAAAAAATTTTTTTTAAGTACTTAAAGTTAATTGAAAAATCTAAAAAAAAAAAAGTATAATCTAAATACTTTAAAGAATTTATTCCCGTTGGAATTTCTAATAAATAAAAAATTTTCAATATGCTAGACGATTGTTAATTAACAAAATTTTTTCAAACTTCCTTCATCGTTCTAAACTAAAAAAAATGTTTAAATAATTGCCGTAAAATTATTTCGCTTCGTGGAGTTCTTCTTATATACATACAAAACAAGATTGCGTCATCAAAGTTTTAAAAGTGTTAATACTTTGTTTATAATAATTTTTTTAAGTTAACAAAAAAAGGAAAAACACAAGAATTTTGTGACGTACTCGCTTTCGAGGCCGTGCGCGCAACCTAACAATGGCGCGCAGAGGGCTATTTTCAGCGTTAAATTAAAATTATAAATAATGGAGGTACAGTTGCGGGAGTTGGAACTTTTTTTTACTAAATTTTCTCCTCTTTAAGGATCTTTTTTTCAAGTTTCGAAAATATTTATAATTTACGAACAATAAGCTACAAACCAAACACTATTTTTTGAAGGTGTTTAATTGTTTATAACTTTTGGAATTTTTTATGTGCTAATTTAATTATTTGGCACAATGATCTAAACATTATTCCGGATCGAATGAGCTAAACCACATAACTTTAATAACAGTATGTAGAATTAACACCATTTTAATCTTATAGACTAGACTACAAACCAGACAAAGGATTTCGCTGTTTGGATTTGTTGCAGCAAAATCCTGATCGATTTTTGTTTAGATTCATAACCATGGATGAAACATGGCTTCATTATTATGACCCGGAAACGAAACAACAGTCCATGACTTGGAAGAGGCCGTCATCTCCAACTCCAAAGAAATTTAAGGCAACTCCGCCGGTAAGATTTCTTTTCTGGGAGAGCCAAGGGGTGGTAATGATCGAATACCTCAATCATGGAGCCACTATTACGGGGAATTTATATGCAGGATAAATAAAAAAATTGCGCAACGAAATACGCGAGAAACGGCGTGGCAAAGTTGTTTAGTTTCACTAAGATAACGCCCCCGTGCACAACGCCAACGTTGCGATAGCTGCCATTGAAGATGCTGACTTTGAACTGCTTGAACTAGTGGTTTCTATCTTTTTCCGCGGTTGAAAGAGTACCTCAGAGACCAAAAATTTGAAGACGATGAGGCAGTAGTCGCTGCAGTACACGGTTTTTAGAGGCTCAGGATAAAGAGTTTTACTAAGGGAATTTTAAGTCTAGAAAAAAGATATGTGTATTAACTTAAAAGGTGAATATGTTGAAAAATAAAATAAATTGTATTAAAAGATAACTGCGTCTTTCTCATTCTTACTTTTTATTGAAAATCATCGTGGTCGGTTTTCGAGAACACGTTCCGAAACGAAGAAAACGAATGACTACAATTTTTAAAATACAAATGAAAAATCCAAAACTTTCAAAATTATTATTACAAAAATGTCTAGGCTTTGCCTGCCAGTATCAAGGAGTATCTATTTCATTCTCACTTTATTGAACACCTTTATTACAATTCTTTGTTGTTCTGCGTAAATAGAATAGAATAATAAATAAAAAACTACAATAATCGTGCTGAAGATTGCGTTTTTTTTGTTCATATATTAAATGTTTTTAAGGTTTAAGGTCTTATTTCTACCGAGATGAACATTGAAATTATTTATTATTAGAAACTTATACTTGTTATTTAACACTTAATAAACTTATTAGAAACTTATTTAAATACATTTATTTGAAAGTCTTTAATGAATAATAAACTATTGAATGGTGACCCTTTTACCACTGTATTACGATGTCAAGTCCTAAATTTCTAATTGAATAAAATCTCTGGACAATTATATTATTCTTCAAGATTATATAATTATAATTAAGAGTATAGGTATATAATTTTAGGAGCAATTAATACAGCGTATTCATTGAGGAACTTTTTCGTTTATTCCAGGAAGAGGCGGGTTCGCCCGTTGCATCGTCGGCCGAGTTGGAGGCGCCGAGTGGCGTGAGCGCGGGCGCAGGAGTCCCGCGAGCGCGGACGCGTGGCGGTCGCACGCGCAGGGGGCGCGTGAGGGGCGCGGGTGGTGTTGGGGGTGCGGGGGGCGGAGGCGGCGGGAGACGGCGCTCCTTCCCTCCCCGCGCCCCCACCCCCACGGCGCCCGCGCACGCGCTCCTCATTCTGCACACGGACTTCGCCGAGTTGTGAACCAGTTCCTACTAGCGCATTCCTCGACCAATGCCACATCTTTATAATCTATACCTAACCTATTTATAGTTGTTATCACGAATTTATACTTTACCGATAGTACTTGTAACACGACAGACTGCCATATTAATATATTGTTAGATAGTTGCCTTAAATTTAGTATCGAATAAGTAGGGATCGCCAGTGGAAGCCCTGCCTTCGCCGAGAGATAGGGAGAGAGATCTCCCGAACGACTGTGTCAACGATGTTCAGTGACCTGGTGCCAAATATTGTAGTCGTACGTTGTTACTCACTAGACAATAAGGTTCTCCACTTTTAAACTTACGACTCCTAGACTAGGAGGAAATATTGAAAGCAATAAAGTGATATTTTTATACGAATAAAGCTTTTCATTTCTCTCCATTGAAACGACGAATCCGACGGTCTCTCCCGGTGAAACCACACCGGTCGAGTTGCATTAGTTTGCCACAAACACCAACGGTCTTACTACAAGAAAATAAATAAACACTGTTTAATCACGTGTTTACTTAGACAATGTCAAACTATTTAAACATCGTTTAGCGAGCGTTTAAAATGTACCTACCACAAAATCCTATTTAGCGCTTGTCTTTGTAAGCCAGTGTTAAAGGACGTGAACTGGCAAACATTCATTCATTCATTCGTGTCGTTTTCATTTTACGCAGATCTGATAGGCGTATAAGAATGAATTTTGCTTTTCACAAGCTATTATTACGAGCTATATTAATGATATAAGCAAATTATAAGATTGGAATAAGGCATAAATTACAACAAATACGTTAGATTATTTATAAAATTTTATTATCCGAAAAAACATTGCGCATAATAGAACGTAACTGACACTGGCGTAATTGTCAAATGTCAAGTTTAATTTGTTAATTTAATATTCATATTTTCATAGTTCATAGCGTTTCGTTTTTAAGCATTTCGTTGATATTATCGAATTAAATTTAAAATATCCATAGTCATTTCATAAATCAAAAGAATTTTTAATATTACGCAAAACGATTACAAATTTGACAGAACACGTTCAAGGAATAGAAGCCGCTAACTAGATAGACACTCGTTAAACTAGCATCTGGCGGTGTTTAAATTTAAACAATGCTTAAGCATTGTCTAACCCTAAATAATGCCTAGATACTGTTTTGTAGTAAAGTTTTATTTAAACACGCGTTAAACGCCTGTTTAAAGTGTGTTTAATGTTTTTGTGGTAAGACCGCAATAGTCTGAGTCACGGCCCGCATCCAGGTGGCGCTGATTAGCCGCCCGATAGTGGTGATAAGATAAGATCATGTACCTGCCTATTCATACGCACACCGATAAGTGAGGTGTTTGCGATCGGGAGCCGCGGGCGCACCTCGCGTGTTCGCCGTATAGTGAGTGATATGTCGTGGATATCGGTGTCACGACCAGTGATCAGTGACAGGCCTCCGTCGCCATGAGTTGGTGCGCACGCGCTGCTCCTGCCGTCCTTCCTCACGTCAATTTCTTACTTGCGGTTTGTAGTTTGTATACTGAAACGCGAAACATCGTCTCGCTTCTTATCTCGCCATCAAGAAGTCAACAACTTTAAAGACGTTTAAAGATAAAATGAATGTGTTTGTCTTAGACTCCCAATATGTTTTTTTTTCTTATTTTTTATAAGCATTTATGTAGGCAATCTATTCGGATTTAGACACATTTGCATATTTATTATATACTCGCACTTAGGCTATTGTTGTGAAATAGTGAAGTGAAATAAATAAATAAAATAAGTACTTGTTGAATTGGTAATTGACAGAATATGAGACGGATATCTTAATTCTCAATAGATACTCAAGTAAAAAAGAATAAAAACTTTTTTTTCTATTGAAATGCACAAAAATTTCAACAAAGAAAGTCTATCTACTATAGGCGTTGTAAAATTGGGCAGGAAAACTGACGGGCCGCTCGATGGTATTGTAGGTTACTAGTCTCCTAATAACGCTCGTGACTCGTGACACCCAGGACCTGTAATTGCAGAATAAAGGAATCTAATAGGCCATTGAAATGGCTTGATAATCTTGATCTGCCCGCTTTATGACAGCTCAGTATATGGGTTCCTATATTTCCTATACGTCTGTGACTTTGACACCAGTGCACGCTGCAAGCGTTATTCTTTGCACAATAAAGGCTCTGTTTTCATCTTTATTTTAACAATTATTAGCGATTTTGATAATACTACATTATATCGCCAATATTTCAGGTTAAGGTACATCTTTATATTCTTAGATCATTTTTAATGTTCCTATGATCCATGTCTTGGAAGGTAAGTAAGCCTACTACAAGTCTATGAATCCAATACTTATGGTATCTACAATAAGTTAAAAAAAGCCTAGAGCCCAATGTACCCACCGATTACCGATTACCGATTACCGATTACCGATTACGACGAATTGACAATGTATCAGCTTGACTCACATTCTTATTAATCTGTATTTCGGTTTGACTCATATAGTCATTGGGAACTGATCGCGAATCACAATCAATTAATAAGTAGAATAAATATTTCATTTTATAAATAATATTTATGTACCAAATAAATTAAATATTACGTATAACTATCTAAAATTTATTACTTAATAACATTTAGTAAATTATGAGTAACAATTTCAAATAGACGATTTACTTACCTACTTATTTTCTGCTAAGTACAAGAAAATCTTTAATTAGGTACACTTATTCTCTGAGAATAAGTGTTAAATTAGTTAGTATACAATTTGTGCAGTTGTATGCCGGTGCGGGTCTGGCGACCGGCGCGCGCCTCAAATGGGACCCCAGCGCGTACATAGCGCTGAGGGAACTGTTCCCGGCGGAGTACAGGGTGATTGCCGCCATCGTCACCGCTCTCTCGGCGCTGCATCTCTTGCTGGGCCACCTGGCACTGGTCGCCTTGGGCTCGTCGCGCCCTTCTCGTCGTCGAGCGCTGCTCTACACGGTGAGTGTCACATCGCAATGTATCGCGTCTATCCTTCCTTCCTTCCTTCCTTCCAACCGTCTAACCTTCCATGGGCTTTAGTATGCCGCGACGATGGCTGCCATCATAGTGTGCGAAGTCGCGTTCGTGAGCTGGCTGGTGGTGCAGGTCATCACGTGGCTCGACTCGGAACAGGCGCAGATGCTGCACGAGTCGATGGAGTTACGCCACCACATTGAACCCATTCTGCAGTTCTTCGGGAAGTGGCATCCGCTTCCTGCCAAAGTGAAAAATCTTGTAAAGGTGCGTTCCAAACAGAAGCCGCCATAACTTCAAAATTTTACTTCAAAATATTGATCGTGGAAAAATCTTTCTTCGTATTTCATATAGACACTCGATACATCTTTAATTACGCTTATAAAATACTATCGCACGGGTGCAATTTTTATAGTTTAACGCTATTTCCATTAGTGAAAACAGCATGAAAATCCGTTCAGTAGTTTTTGAAATTATTGCGAACGTACAAATACGGAAGGGTCTTCAGCAATGCTGTAACTACTAATGAGCTGACTTCTCTTTTTTTTTAAAATAGTATCGACTTTATCAGCATTTTCACACTGAAATTACTGACACCGTACCAAACCATAAACTTCACATTTTTTTTTGTTGACTTGTTTTGAATATTTTTTCGTAATAATATTTGAAAACGAAGCGAAAATTCATCTTGAATTTGAGTTACTATTTTTGGACAAATGACCTTTAGATTTTTACATAATGACATAATCAGGAAGCGGAGGAGGATCTTCCGCGCAACGGGTACGCAGGGGCTGTGGCTTTCGCGACTCTGATGGTTCTTCAGCCGCTCAGCCTGGCCCTGGCGCTGATCGCCGCCGCGACGCATCCCGTTTCGCCTTTCTCGCAGCATTCCCTCACCAGGTGGTATCACTATTAGGCCCTTCGTAAACCAATCCCGACGCTTCTATTTAATTTAACCAAGTTGTACTCAATTTTGCAGACGGATGCATTTCGTACATCCGAGGACGGGTGTGATTACAATTGTGAAAAAAATAGTTTATCTCTCGAATAACGATATGACACGATCGGCTGGTACGCGGTGATAACGAGATGCAATTATTGCAGAGGATCGAGCATCAGCTCGAGCAGTGCGGAGGAGAGGCCGCTGAAGGCGACTTACAGGAACGGCCGACTCAGACTCGTGTGACGACTGCTAATAGTGACATTCGGATTTCGGAAGTGGTTTTAGAATAATCTAGCGATAAGCTGTTAATATTTTTTTATGGACAAATAAACTAAAATAAGGACCACTTCTGCTTTTTATTATTTATTATGGGGTGGGAATGAAAGTTGGAAAGATTATTTAAACATTTATTCGTTACACATTTGAAATAGAAAGTACCTATGTCCTGCCTGCATGGCCTGGGGGGCGCATGGCCTGCTACCGCGTGTTCGTGAGTCGACAGTGCAAAAATATAACTCGTGCCGCAACCTTATCCGTAAGATTCATAAATTATATCTTATTTTTACAACAAATGTATCTTCTGTATACATATAGCTATCATTAAATAGTATAGAATATTTGCTACAATATCAACAAAATATAGAGGCGTCGCCGGGGACGCGGCGACTCTCGTACATACAGTTACAGTTAGGTATATCCTACGCATCACACCATGATATGATATCGCGTTCCATTCATTGTAATATACACAAACACATAAGTAGTACATAAACATCCATAAGCTTATTTATTTATTTAGTACAATCTCACTCACAGATAGAATTCATACTATAGCAACGACTCAACTTAGGCTCAACTTAAACCGCTATAACAAACGTTGGTATTATAAACGTTTCAATCGATAATATGAATTTTATTCAACGACGACTAAGTGTAAACTGTTGAAATTCACTTATGTATTAACTTCTGCTGCTCTAATAACTATTTTGTGATCGCCACGACGGTATTAAACTAAATTTTTATCACGTGTGGTGGTTACCGCCTCCAAAAACACGAGCAACGCCAGTCTGACTGACGGCTTTAATCCGATTACTTGTTGGCCAATAGGTTACTATTCGCCTATCGTGACGATCTCCGTGAAATATTAAGTAGAGGCATTTTGAGAAATATTTAACTGTTACAAGGATTATTTAATACGAGGAGCACATCGAATCGAATCGAATCATCTCTAAACAAGAAACAGTCAAGGAACAGATTAAGTGCACACCTACTTGGATTAGGACGACACTTGGACGAGATGTCTCGATGCCCGAGAAGCTCTCAAAGCATTTGCCAATTTTAAAGCATTTATGATATTTCTTTATTTATAATATCTAAATTTAATTTATATTTAATAGAGGCGTTCAACATGCCGCATAATTTGTTTCAACGTCTCGCGGCATCCGAAATCTAGGTCGCATCGTCCTAGTCCTTCCACAACAACATGATTTTTTTTTGAACAACAGTGCGTTTGATGGTAAACAAAGAGAGTTTTTACAATAAGTACAAGTGGTGAGTTTATCTGTAGGAGGGCTGATTCTGCTGCTGCTGGTCGGCGAGGAAGGGGTTGGAGATGCGCGGCTGGGGCTGCTGGGGCTGGCCGGGCACGCCGAGGCTGTCGCTGTAGGGCTGCGTGGCGCCGTAGGAGCTGTCGTGGTGCGCGAGGTCGTTGAGGCGCGTGGAGGAGAGCGCGCGCGGCAGCGGGTTGGAGGGCACGCCGTGCGGCGCCAGCACGCCCGCCTCCGCCACCGCGCGCGCCTCCTCGTCCGCGCCCGCGCCGCCCGCCAGCGGCTCCTGCTCCCCGCGGAAGTTCACGAACGCGAAGGCGGCCAGCGCCACTCCGCACAGGAGGCCGTAGCCGGCGAAGGTGCGCGTGGTGCCCCACTTGGCCACGGCGATGCCGCCGAGGACGGCGCCGCAGCCGCGGCCCAGTCCGTGGTGCAGCCCCTGCAGCACGCCCTGCGCGCTGGAGCGCAGTTGCGGCGGCGACCCGTGCGCGATGTACGAGCAGCACGCCGCCCACACGGCCGCGTGCGTCACGCCCTGCACGAACTCGAACGGCAGCACCCACCACGGGTTCGACAGCCACGAGATGTACAGGAACCGCAGCACGTTGCCCGCCAGCCCCAGGCACAGCACCTTCACGTGCCCCATCTGCGTTATCAGCTTGAAGCTGAAGAAGTACGCGAAGATCTCCGATATGTGGTTGATGACGGACGCCACGCCGAACAGCGTCGGCGACCCTCCGATGTCCTGCAGGTGCCAGAAGAGGAACGTGAATATCAGGCCGATTCCGAATCCCATGAACCAGGCGACGAGCAGGAACGAGGCCGCCTTCACGTTTTGGAACTGACGCAGCACGGTCACCCATTCCGGCATCTCTCTCGTCGTCTGCGCGAACACCTGCAGATACGAGCAACCAATTAAAGGACGTTTGCAAACTAAGTAAGTAAATGCAAGTTGACTATTAAATAAAGAATAAGGTTCAAGGTAAAAATATTTCTTCCTCATTGAATAAAACTGAAAGAGATAAAACCGCTAGGGATTGATAACTGTTATTTGTATAGCAAATAATTGCTTGGTTGAAAAGAATCAAACAATAGAGGATTAGAGAAATATGACAGAATTAGACCTTGGCTTGTTCGAGCGCCGGCTGTCTCTGCGGCAGCGGAGCGCTGGTGTCGAGGCCGGGCAGCTGCAGCTGTTCGGCCAACTGCTGCTGAAGTTTCTCCTCGTGCGTGGGCTCAGAGGGAACCACCGTCACCGCCGCCGGCTCCATGCTTCCGAACTCGTATTTGAATTTTATCTGTTCAATACAATAAACAACACATTAGATATTGTGTAAAGTTGCAGCCGTGAATTGCACTTGCACGCCCTTTGTTCACTTACTTGAGTGGCCGTGATGAGCGCAGCGCCCATCAGGACGGAGAAGGTGGCGAAGCAAATGGTATAGTTTTTCTCATACCGCTGCGGACCTCCGCAGGGATGCGAGCTGAAAGCGGTGCTGTGGTCTAGCGCGATTCCCACGAAGAACATCGCGAGACCCCATCCCAGGGAACCGAACATTCGTTGGTGACCGTATCTGAATTCCATCAAAAATAAAACAAAAACATTAACTAAATTTTGAACAATTGAGTAAATAAGCAATTTAAAACATATTTAAAAACAAATTAAATTACAATATTATTTTTACAGCTAAGAATAAGGTACTATCGAAATGTACCTTATCAAAAAATTAAAAAAAAGAAAATTATTGTAAAAAGAAAAGAATTATTCCTGTTACCTACATTATTTTCTCTCCCGTTATAATTATTTTCAATGTATTTTCGAATGTTTTCCAATAATGTAATATATTTATCCTTGTCTAAATATACCAGACGAGTTTTAGAGTGTTTTTGAAATTTATTGTTGTTGTATTTAGGTTATAATTTTTTTTTTGTTCAGCAAACAGTTCAAGTGCCATTATCTGTGAATCTATCCGTGCGAAAGACCACTTTGCTTATACTATCTTTTTTGTTTTATCTTACCGACAAACCCCAGCAAAGACAAACACACTGTCTAAATGTCCATTATACTTACAGTGATACCTAATACTTAAAATGATTTATTTCTCCTGAATTAGTTAAGGAAACTTCTTTCCAAACCGGTAGTAGCTTTTATTGACCACCGATCTATAGATACTCTTAAAAGTTTGTATAAATAGATAACGAATAAACACCATATAAGAATTAATTATCTTGGTTTTGGTGTAGGTATTTAATACGATAGTAATAAAATGTATTTTAATGACACGAATTTGACTGAAGCTATTCCAGCCTCAGCCCATCGACCAGAAGATGTTCGCGGTCGAACATTATCGCAATAAATTGCGTAATCACAACCAGTATAGTAGGTATACATATCAAAGGTTAACCTTTCGGCCATCAGAATTGTTACTATGTACATTGTTCAGGTGACCCGGAAATTGCTCGTGTTCTCGGGAGACGAAACTATGACTACGAGTATATTGGAGTGATTTAACCCTAGTCATATACGGGTAGAAAATTAACCATTTTCGAGAAAATCGAATTTAAAAATACATATTTCACAGATTATCCGGATTTTTGCTATTTCGTTTCCGTCTTTTTCGATGCAAATGGTCACATAACTTACTAAATATTTTTTCTTATCTTCACACAAATATGATTATCATAAAATAAATGCATGAAACTTAAAGACATTCTCTTCAACCTATTCTTTATCGTGTAACATTTACAATGTGTGCCGTACCTGTCGGCATCCTCTCCGAGCAACGTGATGACAGCGGAGTCGGCCAGAGTGATGGCGGGAGCGCTGAAGAACTCGCCGATGACGACGAGCAGCAGTAAGAGGAAGAAGGTTTTCTGAATGTCTGGCGTGCGGTACACGATGGAGGAGTGCAGGGGCGTGACCCAGTTGGCGTTGGCTTCGGGGTCGTAGTTCTCCGCGTCGGTCACCAAGAGCGGCGATCCCTCGCGGCCGGCGCCCGACGGGCCCTTGAACGAGCGCGTCGACGCCATCGGCGGCTCCTCGTCGTAGTTGGGTTTCGCCAGGCGGTACGCGGTGTTGTTCAGGGGCTGCACGCACCCCACCGCCCCCGGCTGCACCCAACTCAGGGGCAGCGTGAACACTATCCACGCCCCCAACGACGCCAGAAGCAACGTCCGTCCCTTCTGCCACCGGTCCGCCAGGCCTCCCCAGAAAGGCGCCGACAGGAACTCGACGAAAGGCCTCGTGCCGATGAGCAGGCCGCACTGGCCGGCATTCATGCCCATCTGCTTGAAGTAAACGCCCATCAAGGGGAAGAGCGAGCCGAAGGCGGAGTAGAAGAAGAAGTAGAAGGTCTTGACGGTGAGCAGCTCGGGGTCTACGGCTCCCTCGCCGCACATCAGCTCCAGCAGGTCGCTGCGGCCGCGCACCTTGTGCGTCGCTTCCTTCGGCGCCGGGTACCTGGGGAACCAACACCACTCTTGTAGACGGAGCCACTATCGCTGCGCGCAGTCGCGCCAAAACACACTCAATTTTCACTCCACTTCTTAAAAAAACAGATCTTGATGTTGCAAAGAAGCATATAAAACCATTCTGTTTGTTTTTCTCTACATATTTTACTTATAAAATGTAACAAATATGATTGAATATAACAATTATGTGAATATTGATTTCAGTTAAGTCGTGTTATGAAATTGAAAGTGTAATACGCAATGGCGAGTATGTAATAATAAGTGATATGCAATAAGTGACGAGGAGACGAAGTAGGAGGAGTAGAGAGGGCGGGCGAGTGGTCAGATAGTGAAAGTGGCGCATGAGAGGTCTGGTGGATCGTATCTGGAGGTGTCCACCTGGAGGTGTCCACCTCGCCGCTCTCGTCGGGGTTGACGAGAGGACGGGCCGCGCCGGCGAGCGGTGGCGGAGCTCCCTGCGGCGGGTCCATGGCGGAAGAGGGCGGCGATGCTTCGCTACTGCGCACAGCTCGCTCGCCGCGCGACGACCGACTGCCGCTGCTCCAGGATGATGGTCGCCAGCCGTCGCTCGATAAGGTCGCGCTTGCGCCTCAATCGCTCCGACCCGATCCATTCGTCTTTCTTTCCGTTCCGTATTTAATAAAACCAGAGTATACTCAAAACATTTTTATTTCATAGCTTAAAACATTATTAATACCGAAGTGTAAGTACCTCATAATATATTATTGACTTAAATCTATTTGTTAGTATTTTTTCTTAAACTTTAATGAAAAAAAATGATTCATTTGTAGATAAGCCCAGAATGAAATATCTTAGAATTCTATTTATAATAATTATAATAGCGGCGTTTGCACGAAATACATTCAAGTCTAGGCAAACTAAAATAGAAATGCATTTTTAATACTATGTATATTATTTTCAAAGTTTCTGGAGGCAAAATATGTACATAAAGACTATGTACAAAAATACATCTTTCTAATTTCAAGATTGTGGAAACTACTTATACCTAAATGTGGCGCCGATATATCTTTTTTTAAATACAAAGCGATCCCTGGGCACATTCAGATACATTCTGATTATTTCACATATCAAATAAGTAATCTCATTTTTAATGTGAAAAAATAAAGTAACAAAAATTACTTAAGCATTTATGAGAAGCATTTTAGCTTATATAAATAAAAAAGTAGGTAAGTGTTGTTGAAATAAGTAGTGATGTCACATTTACTATGTCAAATTTTCTGACTTACATTTTTACTCTAAGCTATACTTTCCTGAATGATGAAGGCAGAAATTACTAGCATCATTTGTCCGACAGAATGTTTAGAAGCAATAAATAAGAGTAAGTGTATGACTAATGCATCGAAGCGTCCGCCGGAGACTTGGCTCGTGCCAGCGGTATGTTGGCTGCGTGCATTGAGCGTCGCCGCGCCCACGCACCGGCCGCCGCCGCAGCCGCCGAGTGCAACGACGCCGAGCGCAGTCGCGCTGCGCCCTCGCCCTCGCCCCCGTCCTCCACCTCACCCTCACCCTCGCCCTCACCCTCCAAGCCCTCCCCGCACTCCTCGCCCTCCGGCTCGCTCGCCTTCGGCGACGGACTCAGCGAGCCGTGCAATGGCTTCACGGACTGCTCGAACCGGAACACGAACTTCAACTCCGCCCAGAAGCGGCGGCCGTAGCTCTCCCCGAGGGCGCGCGCGCGCCGCGACGAGTGCCATGCGAGGTCGCAGCACGACATCACCAGGCCCAGCGCGCACCCCACCACCAGCACCAGGAACAGTCCGTAGAAATTGCTCAGCGACAACTCCTCGCTCTCGCGACCCTCCACCACCTGATTTCAAACGGCACTCGTCACGAGCCGCACAGAAACACGCAATGGATGCTCGTGTCTTACATTGCAAGAACCGCCTCCGTGCTTCTCCTTCCACCAAGTGTGCTCCATCTCTCTCAGCACGCCGGCCTCTTGCAGGTTGAGCAGCGCTAGGTTCAGCGACTGGCGGTACGTCGAGTCTGGAAACGAGTAGCTTATTGGGATCTATGCGATACGGCCAGTGATACGAAACAGTGATATACTTACTCTTTTTCATGGCTATGGCGTAGCCTTTGCTGTCCAGCAATCCGCCGACCTGCAACACTTCGCAATGGGTTATTCCTGTTCGCAATTCATTAAAATTTAAAGAGCGTGTCAAAATAATTCTTTACCCTAGTCACTTCGCAGTTTCGTTCCGTAACATAGTCGATGGTGGTGGACTCCATTAGGTAGGCGTAGTTTTCTTTTACAACCCTGCAATTTTGATGAGTAGGTAATATATTATACTAAAAGTAGAGGAGATATGTAAGTGTAGTTATGTGGAAATTGAACTCACTTCATGACTCCCTCTGTGTTGTTTATTGGCATCTTTTGCTGCTTCATTTTCTCAAACATTTTCTGGTAAAGCGGATTCTGAGAGTGCTACAAATAATGAAAAATCGTATAAGCCGCGTACAGTTATCATTATATTAAATAGGGTTTCAATGCGATACGTTTTGAACATGCATTGCTTGCATTGCATTGTACTACAAAACCTTTATTTATGTTATTTATAATAATGAAATACAGATTTTTATGAGGAAGAAAACATACAACGAAGAAATGTTCAGCCATCATCCTCAAGCAGCGCAATAATACGCTGTTAAGTATTATATTACGTGACTAATAAACAGCCTTGTCTAGACAGTATTTTTGTCATTTTGATTTTGATTTTAAGAAAAAAGATGTTATTGTTATTGTTATTGATAGTTATTTTCAATTGGAGAATGGATTAATTACTAAATACAAGGCACAATATTAGTATCATTCTGAATCATAATTCATTTCCTTGCCACATATTGGGTTGGGATACAGTAGATAATATCACCTCAAAAAAAGTATAGGTAGAACCGTCCTCCTTCGCACCATAGGTAATACCCAAGTCATTTTCTGCCAGCTCTTGCACAGAGTGGATGAGTTCCGTGGAAGTTTTCTTAGCGAGCAGCGTTGCCAGATTGGCCGTGTAAGAGCTGGTGATGACCAACGCGAACAACCACCACACACTCGCCACCGCGCGAGTGCCGTACGCCCTGGCGAGGAGGAGTCACAATGTAGCAAAGTCTTCTCAATTCTGGACTAGGACTTACACTTACTCACACGGCGGTACTTACACGGGCGCGATCTCAGAACCCTGCAGCAGGACGGCTCCCAGGTTGAACCAGAGAGCGTTCGCTAATGTGAATTGGTTTTCCAGCGCCTGTGGATCTTCGACACACGGGTATGGGTTCTGCCATTCCTCGGGGCACAGACGCCCCACTACGTACAGGAACAGGGAGGTGCCCACATAGGCTAATCCCAAACACAGCCACACCTGCGACACATAAAAAAAACATACCTAACTTTTCAATTCAAGTTCAATATTAATACATGTAACCTTAAGATTTCATATTTTTACCCCATTGGAGAAGGGAAGTAAAAAGGCAAAAAGTGCCGGGGCTGGCGGTTTCGGGGTGCGAAACAGAATGCTGACCCCCAAGTTCATGAATGGTGTCGTGAAGTCCACTGCCGTCTCCCGCTCCGCCGTCACCGTTAGATCGGTAATCGCAAAGTCTACGTTCTGTGAAAACATATACATATATCATAAGTTGGAGTCGGTAACGGTAACGTCAACGAGACTGCGTCGGTATCGGGGTAAGCGTGTTTACCGGATCGTCCATGAGGCGCCGCATCATGCCGTTCCATTGTTGCGTCACATTGTTCAGTTTTCCGTAATTCCGGTCCTCCTGCTCGATGAACGTGTAGTTAAAGTTCAGGAGTTTTGAAAGTCTGTCTATTAGTTCAATACAGAAACCTAAAAATAAAGGTACGTATTATTTGTGCGAATGTGACATTGTGCGCCGCGCGCCGGGAGGTTATCGAGAGAACAAGTCGCTCGAACCTGACAAACATTCTTAAGATTTTTTAGAGATTAGAATGAGATTAGTAATCTTTGTATTTTCTTGTAAAATTGAACAAAGCTACTATAACACCAATTTATAAAAATAAAGGGGACAAAGAGCATTTGGTAAATTATAGATCTATAGCACGGATCGCTGTTATCTCAAAAAAGCACATAAATGATCTATTAGTTAGAGCAATGTTTAAATTAAAAGTGACAGATAGTTGTATGCATTATATTAAAAAACATAAAATACTAACACTGCCTTCACTTTTTATAGATGAGGTTCTAGTATATCGCACCCTTAGAACGAAAACGACCTAATCCAAAAAAGATAGTTTTGAGATAATGGCAAAATAAGAATCTAGAATAAGACCCTTTCGTATTCTTTTGAAAATTGTTCAATAATTATTTATGTGAGTGCTATAGTTAAAGTTGCAAATAGAAGTAAACATATTGAGCTATTTATTTGATGAAAAAAGTTAAAATTAATATTTTTGAAAATAAATATGTTTATATTTATTGTCATTATGTGATCGAAAAATAAAATAAGATTTCGGCTGTTTAAGACATGCCTTTTTTAACTAATACTTAAATTTGTATTTTATTTATTAATGAAATGACATAAACATAAATAATTTCTAAATTATCAGAAATTTAAATAGTAAAATGATACAATTTTGAATACGTCATTAAAGTTGTTGGGACTATTGAAATAAAAGAATAACAAAACTAAATTGGTCGTATTAGTACCTACTGAAGTAACTAAATGGAACTTACCGTTGATATAAGAATGAAAACAACCGAACCGGAACAACCGAATCGGAAATCGGTTATAACTTTTTTGTCTGCGCGAAGTAATTTCGTTTACGTACGCGTAACACCGCCGCGCCGTAACCGTTTCGTCGCGTTCCCGCCCGATTTTATTTTAAGTCGTTTCTTGATTTTATTGAGTTGAGTCATTTTTGTTCTGAGGCTGCGATATGTAAAAACGAACCCTATCTATTTAGTCGAGTTTCAGAGAACAGTAAAAGAGCTCAAAGAGATCCAAATAAGCTGTGTATTCGCAAAACACACACAGTTCTTATGCTTTTTTATAAGTGTTTTTTGCTTATGTGTTTTATAAGCCATCACTAAGGCATTATAATTTTTTTATTAAATGTGATTTCATAAAAAACATTCTATTTTTTTATTCTTTTTATAATGGTTTTGTATTTAAAGAAATAGATATAAAATAGGGTAGATACTAAGGAAAATGTAAACGGCCGCCTTGGACTCGACTAAGTGTATCTACATCTCTCTCAAATCGGCCAAATTGCCAATCGATAATTTTCAACGTTACCTTCATAACGATCATTTCCTGAGAGGCGGTCGACCGACTCTTGTTTCATAACGTACGGGCTACTCTGCAATAAATAAAGAGGCGGAATAAAATGTCGAAGTTCTCAAAAAGAATGGAGCACTCGTTCGCGTAGTGGAGAGGTACCTCCGCTATCAAGACTGTGAAGGTGCGGTTAGTCATGGAGTCGCTAGGCGGAGGAGGCGAGGGCGGGTCGTGGCGGTGCCAGGAGAGGCCGGCGCTAGGCGTCCACTGCGCCTGCGCCTTCAGCGACCCTCCGCGCTGCATCTCCACCACCTGCAGCTGCACGTTGCGCCGAGCGCCGTCCGCCTCCCACGATAGGCTGCCGCTCACGCCGCCCCACTCTTCCTGCAACCAACGGAAGCAACACCTGTTCACAGGTACACTTGAAACGGCAGCTGTTTACAGGCAGTCAACTTACGGAGCGTAGGTAATTGAGCAAGGTGTCAGCGTGCAAATCGCCGACGCCTCGGGAGCAATCGCCTCTCGTGTTGGGTGTGGCGAATTGGATACGGAGCAGCGCTTCGTTCACGAGACCGGCCGCGTCGTAAGCCAGCACGAGAGCGGTCGGCGGCGTCGCGGCCGTCTGCGCGACGTCGTCCTGGTTCGCGGATGCGTCGGTCAGTTGCGTGTACGCCTCTAGCCAGGCCGCCGTCGCTCGCTTCACCGCCTCCGACTCGGGGTCGAATAAGCGAAAACCTGCCACGACACTGTCAAGTAGGTATCGCTATTACAAGCCGCGTTACTCGTATGCGAACGATTCGACTCACCGGTGATGTTCGCGCCGCCATGGCTGTAGTCGGCCAGCCGCTGGGTGTGCAGGTCGAGCGTGAGCAGCACGTACGAATGTCTGTCGGAGAGAAGACCGACGCGTTGCGCCGCGTCCAGCACGCGCACCGTGCACTCGGCGTCGCACCACACTATGAAATTTATCGCACCGAATTTCTTCAGCACCAGCAGCAAGTTTCTACAATCATAGTTCACTGCTATTTAGATATCCGTCCGCTACTCGTCATCGCACATTGCACACGATCGTCAATAGAGATAAACTAACCTCAGCAGCGCTGCATCTTCGAAGGACGGCAATCGCCGGGCGAGCAGCGAGAGTGTGTCGTCGTCCGGAGCGATCAGCGCTGCCCCTCGTGGACCTCCGTCGTGGAGCAACACCGCCTGCCTCCAACCTTTCGCCTTGCACAGTTCCGCGCAAGCCTAGACAGTATTTATTTATTTATTTATTTATTTATTTATTTATTTATTTATTTATTTATTTATTTATTTATTTATTTATTTATTTATTTATTTATTTATTTATTTATTTCATGTCAATTTGATCGATCGAATCGACGACGCCCTCACGGAGCCTCGATCACCGTACCTGAGCGAGAACGTCCGAATGCGGGTAGAGCGCGAGGGCCTCCCATTGCGCGTCAGCGTCCGAGGAGTCGACCAGAAGCAGAGGCAGACCGGCGCGAGCGGCAGCCGCGGCAGCCAGAGCGGCACCGCGCGGTTCCTCGCCGCTCAGCACGGCCACGCTGCCGTCGACGGCCGCGGCGCACACGTGCGCGGCCAGCGCCAGCGGCTCGTCAGGCTCGACGGGCGCTACGCGCGCCGCTCCTTCGCCCGCCACCGCCTGCACCGCCGCCGCCAGCACCACTGCGCGTCCCGGCGACTGCTCCACGATGCCTTCGCAACACACGCACGTTCACTCACATACGCCCATACACCCATACGCCCATACGCCCATACGCCCATAGCGATACCTTCCCTGAATGTACGGTACTAACCTATTTGTATATCCTGGGCGATTGCAACTGAAGCGTAGAATGAGAAAACGAGAAAAATGCGCAACGAGACATGACGTCTGCGCATCCTTGTCGGCACCTACGCGGTGCGCTGTTCGTTTACTACTGAAAACACACTGAAAATGTCTCCGGAGTCTCGCGCCGTTGTGGCCTATTTTTACTTCTATTTTTGCGCTTCCTCCCCCGCCTCGTCTCCACCCGCCACATCCAACCATTTTGATTTAATAACAACTCATTTCTTTATCAGATTCATATGGTAACAACCCTGTTAAAATAGTTAACAATTTAACAGTATATAATACAATTATTGCCGACGTCACTTCAAAGTAACGACATCACTTTGTCATCATTGTTAATTGAAATGAATGTTAAAAGTGGTATTTTCTAACCGGATTTATAAAATTATGCAAGCTATAATAAGATATCGACATGGAGTTTTTTTCAACTTTTCTTTTTGTGACCACTGACTTGAAACAACTTGAAAATCGTGTGGAGATAGAATAACTATATCTATACATAGAATATAATCGTAAACGAGGCGTGGCGTGTCTGTACAATAAAAATGTTAGTAGATTATATTATAATGTTCAATATCAATTGGCACTAACTACTAACAACGCCATCTTGTGTCCAGTAGCAAAACTATAATTTTTGAATAAATGGTTTTTAATTGAATAGTTGCTCCAGTTACAAATTATAAAAAATCTTTTATTATTCACGTACCTACCTCCTGGTCTGGTCCCTTATTATTTTTTGTTTTTGATTCGATTTGATGTTGATTGTGTTGTTGTGTTTCGGTGAGTGATTGAGGGACGCCCACCACCTTACGTGGTTTCCGGTTGGTACCACCCAGTACCACCCAGTACCACCCAGTACCACCCAGTACCACCCAGTACCACCCAGTACCACCCAGTACCACCGACATCGAAACTTTACCTTAGTATATACAAGTACAGATTTAAAAGTTTTTGCAGATTTGCTATTAAATTGATATTGATATATTTAATTGTAAATCGGCGGAAGTTAAGAGTAAATTGACGGCTATACTGTTTAGCTGAGCGGTTTTCTTTTCTTTTGTTATGATTTTATTTTAATATAATTTAAGTTATGTTTCGGTTTTAATATTGATTGTTTAGTTGGTATGCGTTTGTTATCGTTCGTCTTAATTTCTAGTTTGTAGTCTATCTGTGTAGGTATACCTTAAAATTGCCTTGTGTTGCCTATATAATTATATTGTAAGTTTATTGTTTGTGCTGTTGGTGTACCTTTGAAAATAAATAAATAAATGCAATTTGAAAATCACACACGTAAAGAAATGAATTTCTTTTCCTCCCTTTTCTTTCTTTGAGATTTTTTTAAAAG
Organism: Synanthedon andrenaeformis; assembly: GCA_936446665.2. Classification (NCBI taxonomy): domain Eukaryota; kingdom Metazoa; phylum Arthropoda; class Insecta; order Lepidoptera; family Sesiidae; genus Synanthedon; species Synanthedon andrenaeformis. The sequence goes on along the minus strand of OW387786.2, from coordinate 88,936 downwards.
CCGACCGATCTTCACTGTTATTTTAAAATAAAAGAAGTAACAAAATATCACACACGTTTTATTTATTCTTTTAGAACATTTGAAAGAATTTTTGAATTCTTTCAATTGGAATTTACCTCTTTCTAAAAATTTTCACAATACTCATTTGTTTTTAATTAAAAAATCCTACATTATTGTTAATGTAAATATTTGCAAATACATTTAGGAATTACTATATTATACATTTGAAAAGAAAATTATCATTGAGAATAATAAAATTTGCTGCCTTTACGAAATCAATAAAATCACTACAGGTGTCACCCACCTAATTATTAATAATTATTAATCATAACCTTAGTAAATACGTGTTCATTTAATCATGATAAATGTCGAGAACACAGACTTTGTGTCTTCGGCACTGAAAGAATTATTGAGGAAGTAATTTTAAATAATAGGTATTAAAACAAGTAGTTGTACAAAACGTAGTCATTCGGTAACCAAGCGGTAGTCATTCGATACCATTTACTCATTTTGATCAAATTTTGGTCAAAATGAGTGAATTTCAATAATCGTTTAATAACGACCCATATATAGAATGATTTTTCCTAAAAACAAACTGACTTGATGTAGAAAAACCATATTTTTAAATAAATCTAACTGCTAATTACTTATTTATGGATATTCATAATTATAGGATGAATTTGGCTTTCTAGTGATACATTCTTCGCAAATCTAGCTCATTTAGATAGATAGATAGATAGAACATTTATTTGCATACACATGACACACACGAATAGGTACATCTAAAAATAACAAAAAAACTTTTTTTTTTATATTAAAATGACAATACATACTTAAATAAAATCCCAATGAGTGTGCGCCATGGCAGCAATGGGCAGCAATGGGCAGCAAAAAGGTGTCTGGCTCAGCATAAGCTGATGCAAAGCACTGAGCAGTGAGCACAGCGCTCATTTTACGCCAGCAGCCCTACTTGAAGTTTCACGCCGCCGCACAGTGGGACGGAAAGGTCATTCGCGTCTCATAAATGTTTTTATCAAATCGATGGTATTGACCATTTAGCGATTGGAATAGGTTTAGGAAGACTTGAATTACATAATGACTATCTTTTTTTTTTTTTTTTTTCTTCATTATTTTTATTTTTATATGACTAAAGTAGTTACTACAGATTACCTCAAACTAGCAGCATTATATATTTCTTTTTTTGATGATTTTATGTATTTTACTGTTAAGAGTGATTACAGAGTGTTATATATTTTTGAAAAGGTTGTCTTTTCGGGAATGCAAATTGATTATCAGAATACGAATAAATGTATATGCACAGACCGTCACGTTTTGACTTAAGTCAAAACGTCAAACAAACTGAAAACACTATTTAGCGCACTTTTTCTCAAGTTCTATTAAAAACAAATAATTTTTGCATTACTCGATATTTACCAGACGTGTATAGTGATTTTTCTTTTGAGTCAAAAGAAAAATCTCTATAATGGGCAAAAAAAAAATTTTGTCACAGTATGGTCGAAGATAAGGCAAAGATAAAAAATAAATTATCAAACTTTTCTCACCGTAATTTTTTTATTTTTTCAAGTTGCATTGGTTTTGTGGTTGATAACTAATCATAAAAAGTGGTTTTTGCACACCAAACTTTTAATGGTTTTAATTTCTCACATTTATATTGCACTCAGACCTTATGTTAAAATAGGCACTATAAAATGCGTGGTATTTTCATTAATGTCATCAGAAGCTCACCAAGCTTTTAATAATATATCATTACTTTCGTTAAGGGGTTTGCTGGTAATTTTGTTCATCATCCTAACGGTGACACAGAAATTCAATAAAATGAGCGAGTTTACAATTTCTAAACGTGATTTGTGCAACTATTTAATTAATAATGGAAAAAAAATGGAAGATCTTCGAAAGTTTCTACACGACAACTTTAACTTGACTGATACAAGACTCGAAATCGTGGTATTATCTATCGATAAAAAATTTATTTCAAAATTTAATGATCGCTGGGCTAAAGCAGGACGATCTAAAGATCGATTCGAAAAAAACAATAAACAGTGGCTGGACAGTGAATTTTTTGTAAGGTTTTATGAAAATGAACCAACTCCATCTTCATCTGGAGAGCGTGGAAGACCTATTTTACCTTATGATGAGTCATCTGAAAAAACAAAGAAACGAAAGAATATGGAATTGATCCAAGAATTTGGATTCGATTACGTACAAAATGCATACGTGCAAGAACTACTGCACAACTTTATGTGGAGAAATATAATTGGTATTATATGCCTTCTTCAGTACATAAGATATTAATACATGGTGAAGCTATAATAAAACATTTCGCAGTATTGCCCATAGGACAGTTATCGGAAGATGCACAGGAGTCACGCAATAAAGATTACAAAAAAATTCGTTTGACACATTCAAGAAAATGTTCTAGGGAAGCAACAAATGAAGATGTTTTCCACAGATTGTTATTAACATCAGATCCATTTATTTCAAGCTTTAGAAAAACTAAAGCATCAGTAAGCAAAGATCTTTGGGAAGAAGTTTTAGCACTTTTGGAAAATTAAGTTTTTTGGTAATTTAAGTGCTTAGTAAATAATAATAACTTGGTTTTGTGCATAATTTTTTTTTGTATTCTTTACTTTAAAATTTTTTTAAATTTTTTTTAGTATACTTGTACGTAGTTTAATTTAAAAATATGTATATTAATATTTAATTTTTGGTTAATATTAAAATAATCTATGATTTATTTTATAATTTCTAATATTTTTAAATTTAAGATGTTTTTACATATTAAAAATAAATATATGCAACGAAAAACTTTTGTTTAAATGATAGTAAATATATTCAAGAATATGTGTAAAAAAAATCATAACATTATCTAACTAAACTCAAAAGTTATAGAATTATGAGACGCGAATGACCTTTCCGTCCCACTGTGCGCCGCGCCGGCGGAATACGCGTCGTTACAGCAGTATGGTTATTTATTTTTATTTATTTATTTATTCAGGTAAGAACAGTCACACACAATTATTTACACAAAAAATACAAAAAACAAAAACCTACATTACCATTAATTGACACAATTACAGTGACAAGGTGCAAAATACAAATTAGAAAACAATTTTACAAGTCAAGAAACAAATTACAAATGCAATAACAAACTTTCTAAGTCTCGTCTGAACTTCGTCATAGCGGTGGAAAATACATCCAAATTCTTTAACGTTTTGTTATAGTAAGAGTATGTACGCCTGAAAAAAGTATTCCTTGCTTAGTTGGTGCGAAATGGAGGGATATAAAAAGTGTCCTTCAAACGTGATGAGAAAGAGTATGGAATTTTAAAAAGTAGTTTTTCCAAAAGAGGCGCAGAGTTAATATGGCTATGAAGAATCTTATACAAGAACATACAGTCCAGAAATTGACGTCTAGCCTGTAAAGAGTACATCCTGAATCCAGTTAGTCTTTCCATATAATTTGAATAAGTGCTGCCCGCTTTAAAGTCTTGCAAGTTATCTTTATCCTTAAAGTTATCTTGCAGGAATTTACTACATTCTATAAGTAACAGTACACTACCCCTGATTAAGTCTTCCCCAGTTATCGCTCATACCTCAAAATTAAAAACTTGGCTCAAGACCTCATTCACTTTTTTGTCTCTCAATTAGTAAAGCAGTGTATTTATTTTTAAAAGCAAATTTAGACTTGAGATCACGAAGGGGGGGAGGAATATTATTCCAACACTTAGAAGCCAAGTATCGGAAGCTACCACTGAAAGCTGCTGTCCTGTCGAGCAAAAGGGAACATTCAATGTATTCACCGGACGCCTGCAAACAGAGGAAGGATTACGCCAATTCAATTTCTTAAACCGATACTCGGGTCGGGTCTCTTAGTACCAACCACTTCAAAGATAAGCGTTGCATAGTAAAGTTGTTGCCTGGCTTTCATACGCAAAATATTATATTTATTCAAGAAAGGTGTTATGTGCGATCTAGGAGGCACCTTCACGCAGAAACGTAAACAGGCATTTTGCACTCGTTGAATTAATTTGTGTGTCTTCTTAAATAAACAGGGACCATATACAACCAAACAATAATTCAACTTGGATAGGATAATCGCTTCACAAAGTTTAAAACGCAAATTTACACTTAGAACATCTAATTTTGTACAAAACTTTCAAGCGGTAAAAGCAGTTTTGGACTAGTTCAAGCACATGTTTCTCAAAACGCAAATTTCCGTCCATCATGACTCCAAGGTTGCGCGCTTCACTCACTCCAACAACAGATTCACCATTAATTATTATATTAGGGTTAGACGCGGCTAAACTTTTTATACTTTGTTTTGAACCCAGTAACATAAATTTAGATTTATGTACTTGGATTAAGAACTAAACAATTTGTTTTTGACCAAGCAGTTATAGTTTCTAGTTCTCCATTTATTTTTTGGATTACATCTTGTATATGTTCACTTTTAGAACTCATATATAATTGCAAATCATCAGCATATCATCATTTAATGTGGAAGTAATGTCCGAATACCTAAATTTTGTGTCAACTCTCCTAGGTCTCCACAAAAAGTCCTACAAAAAAGTTATTAATTATTAAAAAGTTGGTTCGATCTTGGAATCCCTTATCTTTAATCTATAGTCAGCAGGGAATGCAGCAAATATTAATGCATATTAAGGATTAATGTATATTAATCGAAGTTGATTATGCAGGTACATTTTAATTTCTTTTTAAATTATTCTCATTTCAGATAGCGGATATCGTAAATATTTTCATATTGTCATTTTTACGCACTGCTCGTGAAACTAGTTATATTTTGAGTACTAGTCCAGTCATTATATACATTTGAAAACAAAAATGAACATAAAAAGTTGATTTTTGGATATTGTATTGGGAGGGCTCAGAAAAGCTTAACTTCAAATTGTCGACCAAGATTTCCTATGAGCTTTCGTCGCCATCTTGAATAAGGGGTAAATTTTAATTTTTTTGCGATAACTCGGCTCTCCGTCATGATACGAAATTTTTGATAATATATTTTTGTTGCTTTTTTTATTCTCTACAATTTAGGACATTAGCATTTTTCCTTTATTGTTGATCGTTGTTGAGATATCGGACGAGAAACGACAGGCAACGACGGCGTCAACCGGGTCGCTGATGTGGCTACTGCGTGGTTTCGGCAGGGCGGAGCGAACCTGCAACCTAATAAGATACCCTAGACATTTTGTGGGAATGAAACGTTAAATTCTCAGTATGCCGCAACCGTATACATGTTTTCGAGGGGTTCTGTTTCTGTGTTCTACGCACAAATGTGATGTGAAAAGTGTCCGTTGCGAACGTTCGTATCGAGAGCGCGATTGTGTGCCAATCAGCACACATTGCCTCTTAGTAAAATGCGCGTAAGAGAATGCACACAGACGTATCTGTATGTCTTCCTCTGCGTCGTATCTGGAGCCGCCGTATAAATACATACGATGGTGTCGCGAACCGCTTGTTCGTAGAACATTTTAATCAAGCAGTGGCGAATTGCTAATATAGGTATGTACCACCGGTACATATCGTGCACATTTATTTACTGGTAGTATCGCGTTACTCTAACAAACCATCAACTGATATCTGATTTCTGTTGATCCATTGATCAACAGGTGTATGAATATGCGAGTCCGCAGACAAGCTCAACTGATATCCGAATTAGCGGGTCCACTGACCCTGTAATTAAAGGGCCTCCAAACTCCCCTTACAGCCCTCCCTGTCCTCTCAACTGGTCTGGTTCTGGTCTGATCTGATTTCTGGTACTGATACTGATACTGATAGGCAACGATAACAAATGTTCGCTATTCTATCGGTTCTACTCTAAAGTTCTGATTAATTACCGCTGCAGCGATCATTACACATGGCTTTATAGTATTAAAACACTGGTAACAAAGTACACAAATAAATAGGCACAAGAAATATAGTTAAAAATGGAAATCACTGACCAAATTTAGTCATACTGTAAATATACGTCTGTCTGGTTCGGCCGCGCTAGCGAAGTGACGAGAAAAATTGCCGCGGCTCTTCTCGTAATTAATAATAAATTATAAATCTACCTGCACTTCAAACGGCACTTACGAATTTGACTCTTATCGCGTAGGTAATACGCGATACGTTTGAATGAGTTGCGGAGGCTTCTAATAATTTTCAATACATTGCAAACTTACCCGTTTTCAACCCACACTCACGAGTTTGAATCTTATCGCGTAGGTAATACGCGACACTGTCTGTCAACCTTAACATAAAAAAAATATCACTTATTTATTTATTTATTTTTGTTTTGGCAAAATAATTATTTTATAATAAAAATGGGTTGTACTTTATGAAAAAAAAAACAATTATCAAAAATTCGCTAAAAATGTCACTATGTTGCGTATTCTCCGAAAACTATATATGAACATGAAAACTATATATCTACATGAAAAAATATACTACATGTTTATAGTATTTATCATTTACCTAGAAGTAAGTTATTATTTATTAAAGAGTTGGTTCGATTCCCGCCAGGGTCAAATTTGAAATTCTTTATCTGTAATCTTAAGTCGGCAGAGAACATGCAGTACCTATTAATGTATATTAAGGATTAATGTATATTAATTCTTATCCAACTAAATAGTTTTATAATCGAGGTTGATTATGTAGGTAGGTTAATTTCTTTATAAATTATTTGAATATCAAATCCGGATATCCGTTAAATATCTAAGGCCCTCCGCTAAGTGACGCGTGTGGCATCGGTCGCCAGCGCACGTTTCACCGGCTCGCCAGCGTCCGTTTGTAGCTAGTGAACGCAGTGTCACGCGTGTACCGATATGGTACATACGTCATTAAAAATGAGTCATTTATATTACTGTATGTCTATTATTTATATTTACATTTTTTTTTTTTTTAAATTTATTCCTGAATAAATTAAAAAAAAATATATATATACTCATTTTATATTACTTGTATAATCGTCGCCGTCTGCAATCATACGAAAAATAGTTATATTATCTAATTACCTCTGGAATTTATGTGCTTAACTGTACACGTTCTAACCTGTTACACGCGCGAGTCAGCGTTGCACTATTGAAATTAAACAAAGCACCGGTGGCGGGCGCAAGCTTCATATAGTGCTCTCGGCTACAGTGTAGTGCTCTATAGCTCTATAGTACTCTATAGTGCTCTATATGTGTTTCAATTCACCCGCGCACCGGTGATCGACCCGGGTGAAGGAAGACTGGAAGTACGTGGCGTTGGTGTTCGACCGGCTGTTCTTGTGGATCTTCACGCTGGCCGTGGTGGTGGGGTCGGCGGGCATCATCCTGCAGGCGCCGACGCTGTACGACGAGCCAAGCCTCGGCCCTCGCCCCCGCCTCCTCTCTGATCCCCGCTGATTCCCGCCTGTACATACTCATAGCTCCTAAACTAGTTTATACGACGAATTCAAGTGATCGAAATTGAGTCGAATTTCTTTTGATAGACACGGAATTAATAAAACGAATCTTTTTCCATTCACTCACGTTTCATTTCATCATCTCCTGACGAACTTGAATTTATTTGATCCATTTATACAATACAAGCGCAAAATGCAAACAATAGGGTTCTAATTATGTAAAGCGACATTAACTCGCAATTTGATTTCTAAATGGTCACTTTACATCTTCACATGCCGAGCCACTGGCGCCATCTAGTGAACTCTAATAACATTAATAACTAGTCACGGCTAATAATTACATTCTATTATCCTGAAATTGAAATCGTTATAATATATTTTTCAATAAATATTGTAAATATATTTTACTAAACCTTTTTTCTACTTATCTAGCTGCTAGCACTTAGCTGAACCCGAAAAAAAAAAAGTTAGGCTCAGTCTAGTATTAATTTTATTATGTGTAAATAAAAGTATTCTAGCCAACATAGGTTTACCAAAAGACACATTGTTCTATTTAATATTTTACTAACGTTTCTGTCGCTATTCTGTTGAATATAATTAAAAAAAAAAAAGGTTTTTTTTTTTTTTTTTTTTCATTGTAAATTATTTTTACTGTAAAACGAGTGAAAGGACATCTTCGTTGCCCTCGCCTCTTCACTGGTAAGAGTGGTAAGCGAATGGATGGACATAACATGTAAGAACCACCTCAGCCTGGATTGTTATCTTCTCAGTAATAAGCGTTACTTTGAAACTACCACTTACGTGTTTGTTACGCACAGTGTTGTCTAACGTAAAATGAGCATTTCAGTGGTATGAAGTTTTTGCTCATGGTTTATCTTAAAGTGGACTGTACAGATGTTTTGTAGACCTTGACTTTGCCCCCTACAGAAGACCACCGTGAAACACAACAGCTGTTGTATTTCGGTGAGTGACCCGTCCTTGTCCCATTTCCTTAATCCCCGTTGTTTATGTTATAGGCACCGGCGTTGTTACCTATACCGTCAAGTGGACCGACAGCCTGTCTGTTGACCTTAACACCAAAAAAAAAACCGATTGGAATAGATAGCAATTTTTTTTTTTTTTTTTAAATTATAAACGTAGGCTGTATTTTATTAAAACAAAAGCCAAATGTATCAAAAATTCGCTAATAAAATACTATTTGGCGTGTTCTTCATACTAAAAAAAAAAAAAGTACTACATCTTTACAGTACATTAAGTTATACCTACAAAAAAAAAAAAAAAAGTTATTATTTATTCATTAAAAATTTAAAAAGTTATATAATCATAGTTTTATAATCGAGGTTGATTATGTAGGTAGGTACATGTAAATTTCTTTATAAAATATTCGCATGTCCAATTCGGATATCCGTTTCATATCTAAGGCCCTCCGCTAAGTGACGCGTGTGACATCGGTTGCCGGCGCATATTTCCACGGCTCGCCAGCGTCGGTTTGGAGCTAGTGAACGTAATGTCACGCGTGTACCGTTATGGTACGATGGGAGTAGAAATACCTTCGTCAGTTTTCAAATTCATTCCCTTTCACTAAGCAGACAGACAACTGCATATAATATATATATATATATATATATTTTTTTTTTTTTTTTTGTGTCAAGGTCACGCTTTATTTTGAAACTAGAGCAAAAATTCCAACGGGGTTGTAAAGAGGGCTCCCCGAGGCACCAATGAGCCCAGTAAGTTAAAGTGAAAAAGCCAAGAAATAGATTGGCGACGGTCGCCACACAAGTCGCCACAAAGTTAAGTTGGTTTAGGTTAGGTCAGTGCATAGTAAGGTCAATACAGATTAGGTCGGGTAAGTTTTAGGTTAGGTTAGGTTAGGTTAGGTTAGGTTAGGTTAGGTTAGGTTAGGTTAGGTTGGTGTGGGTCTCGTGTCCGGTCGAAGCGGCAAAGAAAGTCGCCGACGGCAGGCGACTTTTAGTGGGCTGGGTGTCGGCACAAGTGAGGGTGCTGCCCCAGCGGAAAATCCGCTGCTTCCGGTGCCTGCAGACCGGGCACGTGGCCCCCAAGTGCCAATCTGAGGTGGACCGCACTGGTGTGTGCTTCCGCTGCGGAAAGGAAGGCCACAAGGCCTTTCAGTGTTCCAATCCCCCCCACTGCGGTCCCTGCGCCGCAGCAAAAAAGCGGGCGGACCACCCTGTTGGCAGTCGGGGCTGCAAGGCCCCCAAGGCCAACAAGGTGAAGAACAAGACCAAGGAGGACGGTACACCCGCCGCCACGGATAACGCGCAATCCACGCGCGAGGAGGAGATGGAAACGGCTCCGTAATGGACAACGTCCCTTACGTCCGTCTCCTCCAAGCGAACATCAACCACTGCGCCGGGGCTCAGGATCTCCTCCTCCAGTCCATGGCGCAGTGGTCGATTGACGTCGCGGTGGCGGCGGAGCCGTACTATGTACCGCCCCGCCCCAACTGGGCATCGGACTCGGCATCCACGGTTGCCATCGTGGGTGCCGCTGACTCTGCCCCTCTTCGAGTGGCCGAGAGAGGCCAAGGATTTGTAGCCGTTGAGTGGGGCGCGGTTTTGCTCGTCGGAGTTTATTTCTCCCCTAACCGCGCTCTCGCCGAGTTCGAGGTCTTTCTCGGCAACTTGGAGAGGGTAGTACTGCGTTCGCGACTCCCTGTTCTGGTCCTGGGGGATCTCAACGCGAAGTCCACGGCGTGGGGCTGTCCCGTTTCGGGCGCACGAGGCGACGCCGTCGTGGATTTCCTAGCCTCCGCGGGGCTAGTGCTCCTCAATCGCGGCACGGTTAACACCTGCGTTCGGCATAACGGTGGCTCGATAGTGGACATATCGTTCGCTAGTCGGGCCATCGCCGATCGTGTCCGCGATTGGGGCGTGCTGGAGGGCGTTGAGACCCTCTCGGACCACAGATACGTCCGATTTAATTTAGCCGGCTCTTCGCGTGCAGACAACCTGTCTCCGCGGCGTCGAGGTGGACGGTCCCAGCGATTCCCCCGCTGGGCTCTGACGAGACTCGACAAGGACCTCCTTGTCGAGGCGGCTATCGTCCAGGACTGGGTTTCGCGAGAGCCCAGCGAGGACTTGTCGGTCGAAGACCAGGCGCTCGGCATGCGTGTCGCCATGACCGCAGTGTGCGACGCCGCCATGCCGCGTGCCGGGACACGTCCGCGCCGGAAGCAGGTGCACTGGTGGTGCGAAGAAGTGGCGGATCTTCGTGCCGCCTGCGTAGCCGCCCGCCGCAAATACGCCAGGTGCCGCAGGCGTAGGGACATGGACCACGAGCTAGAGGCGCGCCTCTACGATGCCTATAGAGGGGCCCGGAAAGCCCTTCAAATCGCTATCCGGGAGGCGAAGGCAAGGTCTCGCGAGCGGATGCTCGAGTCCCTCGACCGAGACCCGTGGGGGCGCCCTTACCGCGCAGCCAGGGCCAAGCTCGGCTCGCACGGTCCACCCGTTGCCGAGACGCTGGACCCAGAGTTCCTCCGGGTTGTGCTCTCCACACTGTTCCCCGAACAGGGAGAGCACACTCCACCGCCCATGGGCGGTCGAGCGATCGCCGTAACCGGGGCCGAAGACGGAGCTCCGCCAATCTCCAGCGGAGAATTTGAGGAGGCCATAGCCCGTCTTCGCGGCAAGAGCACCGCCCCCGGGCCGGACGGAATACCCGGTCGCGCCTGGGTCTTGGCGTCGGGCGAGTTGGGGGACCGCTGGCGGGCCGTGTTTGACGCTGCCCTGCGAGCGGGGTCCTTTCCTCGCATCTGGAAGGAGGGCAAATTGGTCCTGTTAAGGAAGGAGGGACGTCCCGCGGACTCTCCTTCTGGATACAGGCCAATTGTGCTGCTCGACGAGGCGGGCAAATTGTTCGAAAGGATAATTGCCCGCCGTATAACCGGATTACTGAACTCGGAGGGGCCAGATCTCTCTGACAATCAGTATGGTTTTCGCGCGGGTCGATCAACGATCGACGCCATCCTGCGCGTTAAGACCATCGCGCAGGATACCGTAGAAAGGGGAGGAGTGGCATTGGCAGTCTCTTTAGACATCTCCAATGCTTTTAACACCCTCCCCTTCAGCTGCATTACGGAGGCGCTCCGGTTTCACCGGTTGCCCGCGTATCTCCAGCTGATTGTCGGAGATTATCTGAGGGACCGTAGGATATTGTGTCCTACCCGAAACGGGACGGTCCTCGAGAGGATTATGTCCTGCGGCGTTCCACAGGGGTCGGTCCTAGGACCGCTCCTGTGGAACATTGGATTTGACTGGGCGCTGAGAGGCGCCCTCCCACCGGACGTACACGTCGTCTGCTACGCCGACGACACGCTGGTCGTCGCGTGTGCAGACGACTACAAGGCAGTGACGAGCTTGGCTACGGTGAGCGTCGCTCTCGTGGCCAAGCGTATCGAGTTGTTGGGCCTGCGGGTGGCACCCGACAAATCCGAGGCCATGCTTTTCCATGGTCCGCGGAAGGGTCCACCGCAGCAGGCCCACATTAAAGTCGGTAATGTGGACGTTGCCGTCGGAGTGCACATGCGCTACCTGGGGCTCACCTTGGACTCCAGGTGGCGATTCCATGAGCACTTCCGGCGGCTCAGCCCCAACTTGATTAAGGCCACCTCGGCGTTAGGTAGCCTTCTGCCAAATCTGGGCGGACCGAGTGTCGGCTGTCGCCGTCTCTTCACGGGGGTGGTGCGCTCCATGGCGCTCTACGGAGCGCCTGTGTGGGCGGACGCCCTGGATCGCCACAACGTCACGCTCCTGAGAAGATCTCAGCGAGTGATGGCGACCAGGGTGATACGCGGATACCGCACCATATCGTGCGACGCCGCGTGCGTTATGGCGGGTAACCCCCTGTGGGACCTGGAGGCCGAGGTTCTGTCCTCGGTCTACGATAGTCGAGCGGCAGCTCACACTCGGGGCGTTGCTGGTCCCCTGCCGGAGGAAGTGCGCCGCACGGCGCAGAGAGCCGCACTGGCGCGGTGGGCCGAGAGGCTCGCCGAGCCAACTGCCGGCGCTCACACCATCCGGGCCATCGCTCCAGTCCTGGAGCAATGGTGCAGACGCAGGAAGGGTGTGATCACTTTTAGGCTGGCACAGATTCTGTCGGGGCATGGTTGCTTCGGCAGATATCTGTGCAACGTCGCGAGACGAGAGAGGACACCCTCCTGCCACCATTGTGGTGGCCCGGAGGATACAGCGTACCACACGCTGGCAGAATGCCCAGCATGGGATCAGCAACGGGGCGACCTGACGTCCGTTGTAGGTGGAGACCTATCGCTGCCGGCCGTGGTTCTGTCCATGGTCGGCAGCAAAGAGGCCTGGCAGGCCATGATCTCCTTCAGCGAGGACGTCCTCTCGCTGAAGGAGGCGGCGGAGCGGGCGAGGGAGGATGCCGCCCTCGCTGACGACATCCGTCGAAAACGATCCGGGAGGCGGAGGAGGCTGTACGGCCGACTCCAAGCGCCCCCGTGATCGGCCGGAGGGTGAGCGGATATGGGGATCCGTTCACCTACCAACCCGGCTCCGGTGAAAGACGTGTTCGTGTTCCGGCACGTCTTCCCACACCCAGCCATCCGGGGAGGAGGGAGTCTACCGCCCTCCTCCTACCGATGAAATTTTGTTGGCGCCCGATCGGGCGAACGCTGACGGGAGAGCAGGACGAAATGCTCGCGCTGACACCTCTCTCCCGTCCCACGCGCGCGTGGCAAAGGAACACCGCGGGGTTTTAGTGGGTAGAAATCCCACATATCCTGCCAGCGCCCCATTGCTGGCAGTCGAATCAGGGTCGCTGATTTCCCCGCGTCAAAAAAAAAAAAAAGGTTAGGTTAGGTTAGGTTAGGTTAGGTTAGGTTAGGTTAGGGTTAGGTTAGGTTCCCCCCCTAGGTGGGCCACGACCTTGACGTGGTGGGGGGGCTTAACCCTCGCCAGTTCTTGGCGAGGGGACCAAGAAGGCCCACACCGTGCGCTCCGAGCGGGTTTGAGACACCAAGCCCGTAGCGGAGCGCACATCGGAGGTTCCCCTGGCAGCTTGCTGCCAGGGTTTTTGTTGAGGGTGGGCGGAACTTGTTCCGTCCTCTTCGGCGTTCTCCTGGCGACAGGGGCGGGATTGGTATCTCTCCCTCTGCCTTCTCGCCTCTGTCGCCAGGGGGTTTTTTTTGTTGTTTTTATTTTTAGTTGGAGTTCAGGGGAACAGGGAGGCCATGGAGGGTGGCCCCTGGTCCCCTGCTCTAGTTGGCGGTCGGGCGGGACTTGTCCCGCCCTCTTTTTTGACGGTGGGGGAGCCAATGGACATTGCGGTGTCCATTGAGTCCCCCATTAACATCTCGTAGACGGCCGGGCAGGAGAGGGCGGGCACCAGCCCGTCTTCAAATGTCCTAGGGGACCTGCGCACACAGTTGCTAGCTGTGTGTGCCTGCACGGGTCCCCTACGTCTGGGGATTGCTCGGGTGTCTCCGGGCAATCCCCCCAGTTGGCGTTACCCTAGCCAGCAATGGCTAGGTTGCCCGAGGGGGGTGGGTCGGAGCAGTTGGTTCGCCAGAGCCCGTCCACCCCTCACTCACGGGCGAGGAGACACCGGGGAGTTTTAGTGGGTAGGGGCAGTTCCGTCTGCTACGTGAGCAACGCGGAGTATACTGTCGATCCCCACATACCCCTGTCGCCTAGCAAGCGGCAGGGGATCAATAAAAGGATTTCTCCTCGACAAAAAAAAAAAAAAAAGGTTAGGTTAGGTTAGGTTAGGTTAGGTTAGGTTAGGTTAGGTTAGGTTAGGTTAGGTTAGGTTAGGTTAGGTTAGGTTAGGTTCATGGTTTCCTCGCATCTGGAAGGAGGGCAAATTGGTCCTGTTAAGGAAGGAGGGACGTCCCGCGGACTCTCCTTCTGGATACAGGCCAATTGTGCTGCTCGACGAGGCGGGCAAATTGTTCGAAAGGATAATTGCCCGCCGTATAACCGGATTACTGAACTCGGAGGGGCCAGATCTCTCCGACAATCAGTATGGTTTTCGCGCGGGTCGATCAACGATCGACGCCATCCTGCGCGTTAAGACCATCGCGCAGGATACCGTAGAAAGGGGAGGAGTGGCATTGGCAGTCTCTTTAGACATCTCCAATGCTTTTAACACCCTCCCCTTCAGCTGCATTACGGAGGCGCTCCGGTTTCACCGGTTGCCCGCGTATCTCCAGCTGATTGTCGGAGATTATCTGAGGGACCGTAGGATATTGTGTCCTACCCGAAACGGGACGGTCCTCGAGAGGATTATGTCCTGCGGCGTTCCACAGGGGTCGGTCCTAGGACCGCTCCTGTGGAACATTGGATTTGACTGGGCGCTGAGAGGCGCCCTCCCACCGGACGTACACGTCGTCTGCTACGCCGACGACACGCTGGTCGTCGCGTGTGCAGACGACTACAAGGCAGTGACGAGCTTGGCTACGGTGAGCGTCGCTCTCGTGGCCAAGCGTATCGAGTTGTTGGGCCTGCGGGTGGCACCCGACAAATCCGAGGCCATGCTTTTCCATGGTCCGCGGAAGGGTCCACCGCAGCAGGCCCACATTAAAGTCGGTAATGTGGACGTTGCCGTCGGAGTGCACATGCGCTACCTGGGGCTCACCTTGGACTCCAGGTGGCGATTCCATGAGCACTTCCGGCGGCTCAGCCCCAACTTGATTAAGGCCACCTCGGCGTTAGGTAGCCTTCTGCCAAATCTGGGCGGACCGAGTGTCGGCTGTCGCCGTCTCTTCACGGGGGTGGTGCGCTCCATGGCGCTCTACGGAGCGCCTGTGTGGGCGGACGCCCTGGATCGCCACAACGTCACGCTCCTGAGAAGATCTCAGCGAGTGATGGCGACCAGGGTGATACGCGGATACCGCACCATATCGTGCGACGCCGCGTGCGTTATGGCGGGTACCCCCCCGTGGGACCTGGAGGCCGAGGTTCTGTCCTCGGTCTACGATAGTCGAGCGGCAGCTCACACTCGGGGCGTTGCTGGTCCCCTGCCGGAGGAAGTGCGCCGCACGGCGCAGAGAGCCGCACTGGCGCGGTGGGCCGAGAGGCTCGCCGAGCCAACTGCCGGCGCTCACACCATCCGGGCCATCGCTCCAGTCCTGGAGCAATGGTGCAGACGCAGGAAGGGTGTGATCACTTTTAGGCTGGCACAGATTCTGTCGGGGCATGGTTGCTTCGGCAGATATCTGTGCAACGTCGCGAGACGAGAGAGGACACCCTCCTGCCACCATTGTGGTGGCCCGGAGGATACAGCGTACCACACGCTGGCAGAATGCCCAGCATGGGATCAGCAACGGGGCGACCTGACGTCCGTTGTAGGTGGAGACCTATCGCTGCCGGCCGTGGTTCTGTCCATGGTCGGCAGCAAAGAGGCCTGGCAGGCCATGATCTCCTTCAGCGAGGACGTCCTCTCGCTGAAGGAGGCGGCGGAGCGGGCGAGGGAGGATGCCGCCCTCGCTGACGACATCCGTCGAAAACGATCCGGGAGGCGGAGGAGGCTGTACGGCCGACTCCAAGCGCCCCCGTGATCGGCCGGAGGGTGAGCGGATATGGGGATCCGTTCACCTACCAACCCGGCTCCGGTGAAAGACGTGTTCGTGTTCCGGCACGTCTTCCCACACCCAGCCATCCGGGGAGGAGGGAGTCTACCGCCCTCCTCCTACCGATGAAATTTTGTTGGCGCCCGATCGGGCGAACGCTGACGGGAGAGCAGGACGAAATGCTCGCGCTGACACCTCTCTCCCGTCCCACGCGCGCGTGGCAAAGGAACACCGCGGGGTTTTAGTGGGTAGAAATCCCACATATCCCACAAAATCGGAAATTTCCGAATTTCCGGAAATTTTGGATCGTCCGGCACTGCCCCAGTTTTTGTTGTTTAGCGGTGTGCGGCGGCTCGTTTGAAGCCTTTTTCAAGGCTTCATCGGACTGCCCACATCAGCTTTTGTTGTTGTAGTTGTCTAAGTTGTTATTGTTGTTTGTTGTTCTGAAATTTTGTTTTTGGTTAGGTTTAATTGTTAATATCTTTTGTTCCTGTGTGCCGACTCGTTTGGGAGGCGGTTCGAAAGAAGCGCCTTCCAAGCCTCCTCCGGACGGTACGCTGGGTCCGGAATTTTTCGGTTTTCCCGAGAACTTCCGTTGCCCGGCGTTTCCGGAATTCCGGACGGTTTCGGATTTTGGGTTGCCTGAGGGACGTCTCTTTGTAGGCGCTTTCGGCCAACCCAAACTCGGATTTGGTGTCTTGTGTGCTTCACTAGTTATTGTCGTTTTAGTTCTTTTACGTTTAGGATTATTCTAAATTTTTGTCGTTTTTGTTCAATTTTTGTTGGTTTTTCGCTGGCCTGCTCCCACCTCTTATAGGGGTGGACTCGCCAACCCTCTTGGAGGTCGGCAGGGCCATTATTGGTCATGTCGAGCTCCAAGTCAAGCCGGCCTTCGAGCAACACGCGCTCGAAGACATCTAGGGCCGCTCCTGAAACGGATGCCGCATTCGAGGCGAGGCTTGCCCGCTTCGAAGCCATTGCTGCCAGAGGGCAGATATTCTCCGCTGAGACCACTGCCGGGTCCGAGGAGGAGTGTCGCCCGATTAAGAAGTCTTCTCCCCCGAAAACATCAAGGGCGGAAATACTCGCATGCGAGTTCGGGAAGCTGCGGGACGAAAACAGGCGTCTCCGCGAGAAGGTGGAGATCCTTCAAACGCAGATTGTGGAACTCAGGCGTTCCTCTTCTGAGGAACCTCACCCTGAGCCTCTGGTGCCCGTGACAGCGGCTGAGCGTCAGCTGCTGTCTCGGGCTGAATTCTTGGAGACAATTGGGTCTCTCCAAAATGAGCTGCTCGACCATGTGAGCTTCTTGGTCAAGGAGAGCCTGGAGGATCTGGTGGCAGAGGGCAGACTGATGCCGGATCGGCCAGTGAGTTCTCCATTGGAAGATCGTCGGAGGGAGAAGCGAGTCGAGGCAGCGCCGTCCTCGGTGGCGACGCTCTCCGCTCCCTCCAACTTGCCCAAGAAGGCAAGGGCCGCGAAAGCGGCCAAACCTCCGGTCTCGGAGGGTAAGTCGAAGGATGGGCCGCAGCCCGAGCTGCCCACCCAGCCAGGAGGAACTGCCCCCATGTGGTCAGAAGTCGTTAGACGCAAGAAGCGCGGCCCTGCCCCAGTCCCTCCAACTAAGGCGGCGGCTAAGTTGAAAGCCCCCAGGCTCCCCAAACAGCCTAACAAGATGGTGGTAGTGGTGGCCCTCAAACCGGAGGCGGTTGAGGGGGGCGCCACCTATAACATGGCGATTGAGAAGACGAAGTCGATGGTCTCATTGGACGCCCTCGGGATTGGCCCCGTCCAGTTCCGCACGGGCTTCACTGGCGCCCGAATGTTGCGGTTGCCGAAAGAGACGACACCCGCCCAGGCGGACTTACTGGCGGCACAGATCAAATTGGCGCTAGGAGACGCGGCGAAAGTGTCGCGCCCCGTCAAATCGGTCGACATCCGGATCTCCGGTTTGGAGGATTCGGTGTCGGCCGAAGAACTGAGGGAAGCCCTGGTGTCGGCCACCGGCTGCCCACCTGAACAACTCAGGATGGGCAGGGTGCACCCCGGCCCCGGGGGCATGGGGTCGGCTTTCGCCTCACTTCCGATTGAGGCCGCCAGGAAACTGGTTACCGGTGGTAGGCTGACGGTTGGCTGGAGTGCAGCCTCCGTCCAATTGTTGGAGCAGCGCCCTATGCGTTGCTTCCGGTGTATGGGGCTTGGCCACCCGAGGGTCAGGTGCCCGTCAAGTAAGGACCGCAGCGGACTCTGCTTCCGCTGCGGAAAGGAAGGGCACTCCGCCTTCGAATGTGAGGCGGAGTACAGATGCGGTGTCTGTGTCGACGCTGGCCTTCCGGCCAACCATCGCATGGGGGGCAATAAATGCTCCCCCCCCGTTGTTAAGGGCCGCCTCGCAGCGGCGCCTCCGGCAGCCCGATTTGGGGCTACACGCGCTCCAAGGGGGGATCCAATGGACACCGTTGGTGCCCATTGAGTCCTCCTGAAACTAAAGCTGACGGTTGGGCAGGAGAAGGCGGGCGTTCTGCCCGTCTTCAAATGTCCTCGGGGGCCTGCGCACACAGCCGCTAACTGTGTGTGCCTGCACGGGTCCCCTCCGTCTAGGGGCTTGCTCGGGTATCTTCGGGCAAGCCCCCCTGTTGGCGTCAACCCAGCCAGAAATGGCTGGGCAGCCCGTGAGGGGTGGGTCGGAGCAGTTGGTTCGCCAGAGCCCGTCCACCCCCCGCATAATGGGCAAGGAGATACCGGGGAGTTTTAGTGGGTAGGGGCAGTTCCGTCTGCTACGTGAGCAACGCGGAGTATACTGTCGACCCCCACATACCCCTGTCGCCTAGCAAGCGGTAGGGGATCAATAAAAGGATTTCTCCTCGACAAAAAAAAAAAAAAAAAAGGTTAGGTTAGGTTAGGTTCCCCCCCTAGGTGGGCCACGACCTTGACGTGGTGGGGGGGCTCAACCCTCGCCAGTTCTTGGCGAGGGGCCAAGAAGGCCCACACCGTGCGCTCCGAGCGGGTTTGAGATACCAAGCCCGTAGCGGAGCGCACATCGGAGGTTCCCCTGGCAGCTTGCTGCCAGGGTTTTTTGTTGAGGGTGGGCGGAACTTGTTCCGCCCCCATCGGCGTTCTCCTGGCGACAGGGACGGGATTGGTATCTCTCCCTCTGCCTTCTCGTCTCTGTCGGCAGGGGCTTTTTTTTTTTTTTGTTGTTTTCATTTTCAGTTGGAGTTCAGGGGAACAGGGAGGCCATGGAGGGTGGCCCCTGGTCCCCTGCTCTAGTTGGCGGTCGGGCGGGACTTGTCCCGCCCTCTTTTTTTTGACGGTGGGGGAGCCAATGGACATTGCGGTGTCCATTGAGTCCCCCATTAACATCTCGTAGACGGCCGGGCAGGAGAGGGCGGGCACCAGCCCGTCTTCAAATGTCCTAGGGGACCTGCGCACACAGTTGCTAGCTGTGTGTGCCTGCACGGGTCCCCTACGTCTGGGGATTGCTCGGGTGTCTCCGGGCAATCCCCCCAGTTGGCGTTACCCTAGCCAGCAATGGCTAGGTTGCCCGAGGGGGGTGGGTCGGAGCAGTTGGTTCGCCAGAGCCCGTCCACCCCTCACTCACGGGCGAGGAGACACCGGGGAGTTTTAGTGGGTAGGGGCAGTTCCGTCTGCTACGTGAGCAACGCGGAGTATACTGTCGACCCCCACATACCCCTGTCGCCTAGCAAGCGGCAGGGGATCAATAAAAGGATTTCTCCTCGACAAAAAAAAAAAAAAAAAAAAAAAAAAAAAAAAAAAAAAAAAAAAAAAAAAAAAAAAAAAAAAAAAAAAAAAAAAAAAGGTTAGGTTAGGTTAGGTTAGGTTAGGTTAGGTTAGGTTAGGTTAGGTTCCCCCTCCCCCCCCCTAGGTGGGCCACGACCTTGACGTGGTGGGGGGGCTTACCCTCGCCAGCTCTCCACCTGGCGAGGGGACCAAGAAGGCCCACACTGGTAGGTGTGCTCCGAGCGGGCTCCGATCGCAGCGGAGCTCGTGGCGGAGCAACGTTAAGGAGGTGTTGCCGCCCCTGGGTCAGGGAGGGGTCTTTGGGCTACGGTTCCCGGTGACCGCATGGTAAACAGGGAACGTGCGGTCCCCGGGTGAATCCGGACCCCAAAGACTGCCTCACACGGGGTCGAGGAGCCGGTGTACGTCGCTGCGGCGGCGGCGGCGTCGTCCGGCTGTTCCGGGCGCCGGAGCAGGGCATCTGGCGTCCGGGACTTGAGGAGGTGCAGCCTGGCTGCTGAGAGGTGTGGTGGCCCATTGATGTTCCTATGGGTCGCCACAGGGAGGTGAGTCCGCAAGGACACGGCGGCGATTATGGGGCCCGGAGATAAGGCCTCGCTGTTTTTCCGGGTCTCACATGAGCCGCCGATGGTGGAACATGGGGGGGTTTTAGTGCGGTAGTGCCCGGCGATTGAGCATGTCGCCGGGCGAGTCCCACATACCCCTTCGTCGACTGCCCTAGTCGGCGAAGGGCAATCCGTAAAGAGTGATTTCCCCCCCTCAACAAAAAAAAAAAAAAAAAAAAAAAAAAAAAAAAAAAAAAAAAAAAAAAAAAAAGGTTAGGTTCCCCCCCTAGGTGGGCCACGACCTTGACGTGGTGGGGGGGCTTACCCTCGCTTGTTCTTCGCCTGGCGAGGGGACCAAGAAGGCCCACACGGAGGAGAGTGCAAACCTCGGCGGCTGGGGCGGGACAAGTATCCCTCCCCTCTGCTTTCTCGTCAGCTGTCGTCGGGGGGGTGAGTCAGGGATCCTGAGAAACCCGGGGGGTGGACCCAGGTTCCTGCTCACCTGCCGGAGGTGTTACCGATGTCTGGGTCAGAGAAGGGGTCTGTGGGCTACGGTTCCGGTGACCGCACGGTGTCCTACGTGCGGCTCCCGGGTAAATCCGGCCCCCAAAGACTGCCTCACACAGCATCGAAGAGCCGGTATACGTCGCTGCGGCGGCGTCGTCCGGCTGTTCCGGGCGCCAGAGCGGGGCATCTGACGTCCGGGACTTGAGGAGGTGCAGCCTAGCTGCTGAGAGGTGTGGTGGCCCATTGATGTTCCTGTGGGTCGCCACAAGGAGGTGAGTCCGCAAGGACACGGCGGCGATTATGGGGCCCGGAGATAAGGCCACGCTGTTTTTCCGGGTCTCATATAAGCCGCCGATGGTGGAACATGGGGGGGTTTTAGTGCGGTAGTGCCCGGTGATGGAGCATGTCGCCGGGCGAGTCCCACATACCCCTTCGTCGACTGCCCTAGTCGGCGAAGGGCAATCCGTAAACAGTGATTTCCCCCCCTCAACAAAAAAAAAAAAAAGGTTAGGTTAGGTTAGGTTAGGTTAGGTTAGGTTAGGTTAGGTTAGGTTAGGTTAGGTTTCCGTGTGCGGTTCCAGATCCGCCATCGGACGCGTCCCCAGGTTGCGGATAGGGGAACGCCCCCCAGATATGGGGGGTACCGGTTTCGGCCGGCGCGGACAAAAACTGGCATGTGGCTGCCTGCTCTTTCTTAAGGGCGGGCATTGCACGGTCACATGAACCCGTAGCCTCACTTAGTGGGGTCGGGGGTCCGGCGCACTGAGCGTCGGACCGCGAGGAAGAAAACCTCTCTAAAAAATCACCCTGAGGGTGAAGCCATGGCTTCTTGTTCAAGAAGTCATCGGCTGTCACCAGTGGACCACTCGTGGGTCGTGGGTTGGCCAGCTGGAGCTGGCGGTCCGGTTCATCCGGACACCGAGGTGGTGCGCTCACCAGCGCTGCTGGAGGGGCCCAGAGATGGGCCAGCGGAGCCTCGGCTCGTAGTGGCGGGCCTGATAAGGTCCGCGGGCGCGGCGCGTGGTCTAGGCCACCGTCGGGCAAACCGTAACCCCGCACTCGCGGGGCCGGGGGTCTGGCGCACTGAGCGTCGGGCCGCGTGGAAGAAAACCACTATAAAAAATAACCCGAAGCCCAAGCTTAGCGTGCCGAGGGGCTGCATGGCCGGGGGGAACCCGGTCTCAAGCGCTCCTGCGGTCTGTTGGGAAAGGGCCGCAGGTACGTTTCCCAAACAACTATGAGCATGTCGGATAAAGAGAAGAGTATGTCGAGTGATCCCGCTGACGCCGGGCGCTTGGGGGTAGCTCGGCCCCCAGGTGAGAAATCTGATACGAGCGGCAAATGCGCTCCGCCTTGCCAGCGGCGTCGACCGGTATCCGGGCCGGTCGATGTGAAATTGGTTACCGGCCAATGCGATTGTGGCGCCTCTAGTCACCCCTGCGTCTGGTGCGAGGCCAGGCAGCAGGAGCTTGAGGCCCCAAGAGTGCGCACACGCGCTCAAACGAAGGCCAGCGGGAGCAACAGGGCTGACAGCCCTGTGGTCGTTCTCCGCCGAATGGCGACGCCCACGGTGTCGCCAAGAGACGGAAGCCCAGCAAGCGACGGGGCTGATGTCAGCCCCAGCTCGCAAGGGCTGGCGAGGGTCCGAGGGGAACCTAACCTCTCGGAGTCCTCGTCATCGGACATGGACACGGTTGTGTCCATGAACAACAGTGAGGCTGATAACGAGGGTGACGAGTTGGTCCCAATGTCAGGGGACCGACTCAAACGAAAGAGGGGCAAAGGCCCTTTGGTCCTTTCCCCGGAGTCCTCGGCTGAAGAGCGCCCCAACTCCCAGAAGCGTGGCCGCGGACGCCCTCCCACCACTGGAGAGTACGTCGGCCTCGCTGAGGCGAAGGCCGAAATGGCCCGGGCCCAGCAAGCGGAGCTGAAGCTGCTGGCGGAGCGGGAATTGCTCGCCTCGATGGCCGAGGCTAGAGCCACCCGCTCCCGTCTCTCGGAGATGGAGTCTGAGGATGACGCCGTTGAGTCGTCCTCGCTCATCTTCGAGAGGCTCATGACCAGAGTGGAGGCTATCCGCAAGGTGGCCGACGTCTCCACAAATCTTAAGGGGACATTTGTGAAGGCGCTCCGCGACAACGCTGAGGCGGTTGTCGCGGATGCTAAGAGTCTGGTGGCACTCTCGGCTACCGAGGAGACCGCTGCGCTGCGTCGTGAGCTGAAGGAAGCTCGGGCGCAGAACAAGCGGCTCCAGACTGGGCTCGAAGAGTTGCGCAAAGAGTTTGCGGCTTTTAGATCCGCCGCTCCCTCCGCTCCCTCCTCCGCCTCCGGGACTCCGGCTACGCTGGAGCACCTGAGGGCCATGGAGACAGCAATTATGGACAGGGTCCACGCGCGGCTGAGTGCGCGGCTCACAAACTTGGAGCCGCGCCTGAACCCAGCGCCGATGGTGTGTCCTCCATTGGCCACGCCAAGGGAGTACCCCCCACTGCCGGCCCCACGGAAGGACCCTCCTCGTCCTTCTGTTGCACCGCTCAGTGCCACCACCAGCGGGCAAAAGGAGAAGGCGCCTACCGGAGGGACATCGGCGCCTCCGAAGAGGAAGGCCCAGAGAAGGAGGGCAACGCGAGGGCGAAACGCGCCCGAAAAATCGCAACCGCGTCCTCTCCCGCCTGCCCCCACCTCTATGGACAAACCATGGAGTCTGGTGGCTAGAGGTGGGAAGCACAAGGAGCGTCCTCCTGCTCCTCAAAAGAAGGGCCGGGCACAACAGCCTGCCCCCCGGAAGCCCAAAACCTTCAAAACCGCGGCCGTTGTCGTCACCCTGCAGCCAGGGGCTGCCGATAAGGGGGTGACGTACAAACTGGTTATAGAGGAGGCCAAGAAGAGGGTGGACATTGCGGCGATGGGGATAGACTCCGTACGCTTCCGTCGCGCGGTGACGGGAGCCGTGATCATGGAGGTCTCCGGCGCCGACAACGGCGACAAGGCGGACGCGCTTGCCGCCAAACTTAGAGAAGTTCTGAGTGCGGAGTCGGTGCGTATCTCGCGGCCTTTCAAGGCTACCGAGATGCTTGTTTCCGGCCTCGACGACTCCGTCACCTCAGACGAGGTCGCGGCAGCCATCGCTAGGCTTGGCGACTGTCACAGGGATGCAGTGAAAGTGGGGACAATCCGTAACTCATACTACGGCATGGGTTCGGTTTGGGCGAGCTGCCCTGTGACAGCCGCCAAGAAAGTTGCGGAAGGTAAACTGCTGGTCGGGTGGACGGCAGCACGGGTTAAGGTGCTGCAGCCCCGCGAGCTGCGCTGTTTCCGGTGCCTGAACACAGGGCACGTCAGGGGGCAGTGCACCGCGGCCGTCGACAGGAGCCAGCAGTGTTACAAATGCGGAGACACTGGTCATCGCGCATCTGAGTGCCGGGCGGACGCCCGTTGCCCTCTTTGCGCCGATGCCAACAAAAAGGCAAACCATCGCTTGGGGAGCAAACAATGTTCGGCCCCCAAGCCCAAAATGAACAGACGAAGGCCTGTGGGTCCTGCGGTCTCGACCCAAGACTCCACGACCTGCCCACCGGACGGGACTACTGAGACACTCATGGACATACAATCAATATGTCCATGAGATGTCTACAAACAAATGTTAACCACTGCGCCAGTGCCCAGGACCTGCTAGTCCAGACACTGGCGCAGTGGAGGATACAGGTGGCGATCGTCGCGGAGCCGTACCTGGTTGTCCCCCGGGATAACTGGGTCGGCGACCTCGACGATCTCGTCGCCATTATTTTGGCCACAGGAGAGGCGGCCCCCGCTGTCGATCGCTCGTTCAGAGGTCATGGGTTCGTCGCCGTCTTATGCGGCGACATCGTGTATGTGGGTGTCTATTTCTCGCCAAATCGTCCGCTCTCGGAGTTTGAGCGCTATTTGGCGGAAATGGACATCCTACTGGGGCGGTGCCGCCCGCATCAGGTGCTCCTTGCCGGAGACCTGAACGCGAAGTCGACAGTGTGGGGCTCAGCTCTTACTGATGCGAGGGGCGCAGCTGTGGAGGAGTGGCTCTCCAGCAACAACCTGTGGGTGCTGAACCGGGGCACGGCTAACACGTGCGTGCGGCAACAGGGCGGATCAGTCGTGGACGTATCGTTTGCGTCTCCCGCCCTGGCGCGCCGTGTTCGGGGCTGGGTAGTCGAGGAGGGGGTCGAGACACTCTCGGATCACCGATATATTCGGTTTTCCTTCTCCCCCCACTCGACGGACCCGAACAGCCCAAGTCGTGCTCCCTCTGAGATCGGGCCCAGATGGGCACTTAAAATGCTGGAGAGGGACTCCCTCATAGAGGCGTCCCTTGTAGAATCATGGAATGCGAAACCTGAGGTGACCGATGCGGATACAGAAGCGCGGTGGTTCCGTGGGGCTATGACGCACGTCTGCGACGTCGCCATGCCCCGCGTGGGCAAACCGCAGCCCCGTCGGCAGGTGTACTGGTGGTCGCCGGAGCTACAACAGCTCCGGACGACATGTGTCAAGGCACGACGCCGGTACACCCACGCTCGTCGACGCCACAGACCCGCATCGGTCTTGGCCGAACTGTTTGCCGCCTTCCAAGGGGCCAAGAAGGCGCTGAGGGCTGAGATCGGTGCAGCGAAGGAGCGCGCCTGGCAGGAGCTTGTGGACTCTCTCGAGCTGGACCCATGGGGCAGGCCTTACAAGCTTGTAATGAGCAAGCTTCGCCCCTGGGCCCCTCCGTTGTCATCCACGATGAACACGGAGACGCTCGAGAGAGTAGTGGAGAACCTTTTCCCTGCCAGGGCGGAGGGCGATGCTCCCTTGCCGACGCTGCCGATCCTGGAGGAGGATCCCCCCGAGGTGTCAGAGGGTGAATTGGACAGGGCGGTTCTTCGTCTCAGCGCGAAGAACACTGCGCCCGGTCCCGATGGCATCCCGGGGAAGGCTCTGGTCTTGGCCCTGAAGGAAGGCGGCCTCGGAGATCGATTCCGTGCGCTGCTCACAACCTGTGCGAAGGATGGCCACTTTCCCAAAGAATGGAAGCTGGGTAAGCTTGTACTCATCCGCAAGCCCGGGCGTCCGGTGGACTCACCGTCGGCGTATCGCCCCATAGTCCTGCTGAGTGAGGCGGGTAAGCTGTTTGAGCGAGTTATCGCTGCTCGCCTCACTCAGCATTTGGCGGAGACCGGACCGAACCTGGCCGACGTCCAGTTCGGCTTCCGGAGGGGCAGGTCCACCGTTGACGCGATTGCGCGGGTGAGGGCTTTTGCGGATGAGGAGATTGGGAAAGGCGGGGTCGTCCTGGCGGTGTCCCTCGACATCTCCAACGCGTTTAACACTCTGCCTCACAGAGTGATCATGGAGGCAATGGGGTACCACGGCTTCCCGGAGTACCTCCGACGACTTGTCGGGGATTATCTCTCGGGTCGCTCGGTCGTGTACCCCACGCGCGTTGGAGATCGTCAGCGGGAAGTGTCGTGCGGTGTCCCGCAGGGGTCGGTTCTCGGGCCGCTCCTGTGGAACATCGGCTACGACTGGGTGCTGCGGGGCGCTACCCTGCGCGGGGTCGACGTCACGTGCTACGCGGACGACACCTTGGTGACCGCCCGCGGTGGCACGTATCGTGACGCGGCCCTGTTGGCAACCGCTGGAGTCGCACAGGTTGTGATGCGCATACGGCGCTTGGGACTGACGGTGGCCCTTGAGAAGTCCGAAGCGATCTGCTTCCGTGGGCCTCGCAAGGCGCCACCGCCAGATGCCCACATAATTGTTGGTGGGGTTTCCATCGGCGTCGGGTCGACGCTGAAATATCTCGGCGTCGTACTCGATAGCCGATGGAACTTTCAGGAGCATTTCCGGAGCCTAGCTCCTAAACTCACCGGAGTGGCTTTCGCCTTAAGCAGGCTGATGCCCAACCTGGGCGGACCCAACGTCGGGTGCCGCCGTCTCTTCGCGGGCGTGGTGCGCTCGATGGCCCTGTACGGGGCGCCCATTTGGGCCGACTCCCTGTCGACCCAAAACCTGACCGTGCTGCGCCGTCTGCAGCGGGTCATGGCGTCCCGGGTCATCAGAGCGTATCGCACCACCTCGTGGAGAGCGGCGTGCGCGATCGCCGGCACGCTCCCCTGGGAGCTGGATGCTGCGGTTCTCGCAGCGGTCTATCGTAAGACCGCGGATGCGAGGGCCCGCGGCGCGAGTCCACTCCCGGAGGAGGTGCAGCGTTGGAGGAGGGAGCTCCAGGAGGAGGCACTCGAGCGCTGGCGCGATGATTTGATGCAGGAGGGGAGCGGTTTCCGCACCACATCTGCGATCGCGCCGGTGCTAAAGGAGTGGGTGAGCAGGCGGGCCGGGTCGCTCTCCTTCCGGCTTGTGCAGGTGCTTACGGGGCATGGCTGCTTCGGACGGTACCTGTGCAAAGTCGCGAGGAGGGAGCGAACCACCGTCTGCCACGAGTGCGGAGCCACCGACGACACGGCACAACACGTGCTGGAGGAATGCCCAGGTTGGGACATGGAGAGGACGGCTCTGACGGCAGTCGTGGGACGGGACCTGTCCTTACCCGCTGTCGTCAGAGCAATGATCGAGACTTCTGACGGCTGGGAAGCCGTCAGAACATTTTGCGAGGCGGCCCTGAGTGGTAAAGAGGCCGGGGAGCGGTCCCGCGAAGAGGACCCCCAGGCGGACCCACTCAGGCGCCGCAAAACCGGAAGACGGCGTCGCGCCTACGCTGCGCGCGCCAATTAGTGACTACCGGGCGTCGGGTAGGACGACTGGCGCCCGGCTTACACTGATTTGACGGCGTGGCGACCTAGGCATGCTCCCTAGGTCGCCACCGTGAAGGAGAATCCTTCAATGGATGCAGCGGTGTGCGGGTCACCGCGGACATGGCCTGGCTGTTATACGGGACCCGCACATCATCGCTGATGGTGGAGCATGGGGGGGTTTTAGTGGGTATTACCGGCACCTCTTGCCGGTCGAGTCCCACACTCTCCCCCGCCGGCGCGTCCTACGCCGACGGGGGAGGTTAGTCCGTAAACGTGATTTCCCCTCCTCAAAAAAAAAAAAAAAAGGTTAGGTTAGGTTAGGTTAGGTTAGGTTAGGTTAGGTTAGGTTAGGTTAGGTTAGGTTAGGTTAGGTTAGGTTAGGTTAGGTTAGGTTAGGTTAGGTTAGGTTAGGTTAGGTTAGGTTAGGTTAGGTTAGGTTAGGTTAGGTTAGGTTCCCCCCCTAGGTGGGCCACGACCTTGACGTGGTGGGGGGGCTCAACCCTCGCCAGTTCTTGGCGAGGGGCCAAGAAGGCCCACACCGTGCGCTCCGAGCGGGTTTGAGATACCAAGCCCGTAGCGGAGCGCACATCGGAGGTTCCCCTGGCAGCTTGCTGCCGGGGTTTTTTACGGGGTTCAGGGGAACAGGGAGGCCCTTAGGGTGGCCCCTGGTCCCCTGCTCTTGTTGAGGGTGGGCGGAACTTGTTCCGCCCCCATCGGCGTTCTCCTGGCGACAGGGGCGGGATTGGTATCTCTCCCTCTGCCTTCTCGCCTCTGTCGCCAGGGGTTTTTTTTGTTGTTTTTTCTTTTTAGTTGGAGTTCAGGGGAACAGGGAGGCCATGGAGGGTGGCCCCTGGTCCCCTGCTCTAGTTGGCGGTCGGGCGGGACTTGTCCCGCCCTCTTTTTGACGGTGGGGGAGCCAATGGACATTGCGGTGTCCATTGAGTCCCCCATTAACATCTCGTAGACGGCCGGGCAGGAGAAGGCGGGTTAGCCCGTCTTCAAATGCCCTAGGGGACCTGCGCACACAGTAGCTAGCTGTGTGTGCCTGCACGGGTCCCCTACGTCTGGGGATTGCTCGGGTGTCTCCGGGCAATCCCCCTGTTGGCGGTCGCCTAGCCAGCAATGGCTAGGCTGCCCGAGGGGGGTGGGTCGGAGCAGTTGGTTCGCCAGAGCCCGTCCACTCCCCACTCACGGGCAAGGAGACACCGGGGAGTTTTAGTGGGTAGGGGCAGTTCCGTCTGCTACGTGAGCAACGCGGAGTATACTGTCGACCCCCACATACCCCTGTCGCCTAGCAAGCGGCAGGGGATCAATAAAAGGATTTCTCCTCGACAAAAAAAAAAAAAAAAAAAGGTTAGGTTAGGTTAGGTTAGGTTAGGTTAGGTTAGGTTAGGTTAGGTTAGGTTAGGTTAGGTTAGGTTAGGTTAGGTTAGGTTAGGTTAGGTTAGGTTAGGTTAGGTTAGGTTAGGTTAGGTTAGGTTAGGTTAGGTTAGGTTAGGTTAGGTTAGGTTAGGTTAGGTTAGGTTAGGTTAGGTTAGGTTAGGTTAGGTTAGGTTAGGTTAGGTTAGGTTAGGTTAGGTTAGGTTAGGTTAGGTTAGGTTAGGTTAGGTTAGGTTAGGTTAGGTTAGGTTAGGTTAGGTTTCCCCCCCTAGGTGGGCCACGACCTTGACGTGGTGGGGGGGCTTAACCCTCGCCAGTTCTTGGCGAGGGGACCAAGAAGGCCCACACCGTGCGCTCCGAGCGGGTTTGAGACACCAAGCCCGTAGCGGAGCGCACATCGGAGGTTCCCCTGGCAGCTTGCTGCCAGGGTTTTTGTTGAGGGTGGGCGGAACTTGTTCCGTCCTCTTCGGCGCTCTCCTGGCGACAGGGGCGGGATTGGTATCTCTCCCTCTGCCTTCTCGCCTCTGTCGCCAGGGGTCTTTTTTGTTGTTTTTATTTTTAGTTGGAGTTCAGGGGAACAGGGAGGCCATGGAGGGTGGCCCCTGGTCCCCTGCTCTAGTTGGCGGTCGGGCGGGACTTGTCCCGCCCTCTTTTTTTGACGGTGGGGGAGCCAATGGACATTGCGGTGTCCATTGAGTCCCCCATTAACATCTCGTAGACGGCCGGGCAGGAGAGGGCGGGCACCAGCCCGTCTTCAAATGTCCTAGGGGACCTGCGCACACAGTTGCTAGCTGTGTGTGCCTGCACGGGTCCCCTACGTCTGGGGATTGCTCGGGTGTCTCCGGGCAATCCCCCCAGTTGGCGTTACCCTAGCCAGAAATGGCTAGGTTGCCCGAGGGGGGTGGGTCGGAGCAGTTGGTTCGCCAGAGCCCGTCCACCCCTCACTCACGGGCGAGGAGACACCGGGGAGTTTTAGTGGGTAGGGGCAGTTCCGCCTGCTACGTGAGCAACGCGGAGTATACTGTCGACCCCCACATACCCCTGTCGCCTAGCAAGCGGCAGGGGATCAATAAAAGGATTTCTCCTCGACAAAAAAAAAAAAAAAAAAAAAAAAAAAAAAACAAAAAAAAAAAAAACAAAAAAAAAAAAAACAAAAAAAAAAAAAAAAAAAAAAAAAAAAAAAAAAAAAAAAAAAAGGTTAGGTTAGGTTAGGTTAGGTTAGGTTAGGTTAGGTTAGGTTAGGTTAGGTTAGGTTAGGTTAGGTTCCCCCCCTAGGTGGGCCACGACCTTGACGTGGTGGGGGGGCTTACCCTCGCTTGTTCTTCGCCTGGCGAGGGGACCAAGAAGGCCCACACGGAGGAGAGTGCAAACCTCGGCGGCTGGGGCGGGACAAGTATCCCTCCCCTCTGCTTTCTCGCCAGCTGTCGTCGGGGGGGTGAGTCAGGAATCCTGAGAAACCCGGGGGGTGGACCCAGGTTCCTGCTCACCTGCCGGAGGTGTTACCGATGTCTGGGTCAGAGAAGGGGTCTGTGGGCTACGGTTCCGGTGACCGCACGGTGTCGTACCGTGCGGCTCCCGGGTAAATCCGGCCCCCAAAGACTGCCTCACACAGCATCGAAGAGCCGGTATACGTCGCTGCGGCGGCGTCGTCCGGCTGTTCCGGGCGCCAGAGCGGGGCATCTGACGTCCGGGACTTGAGGAGGTGCAGCCTAGCTGCTGAGAGGTGTGGTGGCCCATTGATGTTCCTGTGGGTCGCCACAGGGAGGTGAGTCCGCAAGGACACGGCGGCGATTATGGGGCCCGGAGATAAGGCCACGCTGTTTTTCCGGGTCTCATATAAGCCGCCGATGGTGGAACATGGGGGGGTTTTAGTGCGGTAGTGCCCGGCGATTGAGCATGTCGCCGGGCGAGTCCCACATACCCCTTCGTCGACTGCCCTAGTCGGCGAAGGGCAATCCGTAAAGAGTGATTTCCCCCCCTCAACAAAAAAAAAAAAAAAAAAAAAAAAGGTTAGGTTAGGTTAGGTTAGGTTAGGTTCCCCCCCTAGGTGGGCCACGACCTTGACGTGGTGGGGGGGCTTACCCTCGCTTGTTCTTCGCCTGGCGAGGGGACCAAGAAGGCCCACACGGAGGAGAGTGCAAACCTCGGCGGCTGGGGCGGGACAAGTATCCCTCCCCTCTGCTTTCTCGCCAGCTGTCGTCGGGGGGGTGAGTCAGGGATCCTGAGAAACCCGGGGGGTGGACCCAGGTTCCTGCTCACCTGCCGGAGGTGATACCCGATACCTGGGTCAGAGAAGGGGTCTTTGGGCTACGGTTCCCGGTGACCGCATGGTACTGTACGTGCGGTCCCCGGGTGAATCCGGACCCCAAAGACTGCCTCACACAGGGTCGAAGAGCCGGTATACGTCGCTGCGGCGGCGTCGTCCGGCTGTTCCGGGCGCCGGAGCAGGGCATCTGGCGTCCGGGACTTGAGGAGGTGCAGCCTGGTTGCTGAGAGGTGTGGTGGCCCATTGATGTTCCTGTGGGTCGCCACAGGGAGGTGAGTCCGCAAGGACACGGCGGCGATTATGGGGCCCGGAGATAAGGCCTCGCTGTTTTTCCGGGTCTCATATAAGCCGCCGATGGTGGAACATGGGGGGGTTTTAGTGCGGTAGTGCCCGGTGATGGAGCATGTCGCCGGGCGAGTCCCACATACCCCTTCGTCGACTGCCCTAGTCGGCGAAGGGCAATCCGTAAACAGTGATTTCCCCCCCTCAACAAAAAAAAAAAAAAAAAAAAAAAAAAAAAAAGGTTAGGTTAGGTTAGGTTAGGTTAGGTTCCCCCCCTGGGTACGCCACGACCTTGACGTGGTGGGGGGGCTTACCCTTGGCTTCGGCCTTGGGGACCAAGAAGGCGTACAACCCAGCGCTCCATGCGGTCTCCCTCGCGGGAGCCCGTAGCGGGGCGCTCGAGAGGGGGGTGATTCTGATCATTCAGTCTTCACCCCCTGATCGATATCGTAACTCCCTCCGGGTGTCGTTGATCATGTCTAGCGGCCTGGGGGGAACCGAGGGTCTTGCCTTAATTGGCCGGACCGCGAGGAAGAAAACCTCTATAAAAAATCACCCCAATCTTAAGCGGCGGCGCACCGCGAGAAGATGGATGGCTGCTGGGTTAAGCAGTCGCTAGTGCTACCCCCGTTATGGTGCATGCCGACATCATAACGGGTCACACCTAGGCTTATCCGGGCGCAGAGGGCGCCGCTCGGATGGACACACCCTTCCCTCATACTCGTGGGACGCGCATGGATTTGAAAAAACCTGACGTCAAAAAGGGGGGACAGCCGGTCGTTCAGCTCGACCGGTTGTCTGTGCGACGGACGTCTCTGACGTCCGCCGCGGACGAGCTGAGTAGAGGAGTCTCCGACGAGGAGGGCATGGAGTCCGACCGTTCTGGGTCGAGCTTCAAGTCCACCTATTCTCGTGCGGAGAGGAAGCGACGGGGCGCGTCGCTGTCGTTGTCCGATTCGGACTCCCAGTCCACTGCCGGGCAGACAAAAAGGCGCAGCGAGAAGGCGGGGCGAGGACGCCCGCCAACCACAGGCGAATACATCGGCCTCGCCAAGGCAAAGGCCGACTGCCTTAAATTGAGGAAGGAGGAGCTCCGACTACAGGCGGAAGAGGAGCTAGCCGACGCGCTGTCGAGACGGCGCTCGAAGCGGTTCGCCTCGCCGGCGGAGGAACCGGCACCTGACACGTTGCCATCTGGTGTCTTGAGAGATCGCGCGAAGGAAGACCTTCAGAATATCGCCCGGGTTGCTAAAACCTCGGGCAACTTGAAGGGCACTTTCATCGCGGCCTTGAACGGGTCTGTGGACTCGCTCTCGGCAATCATGGATGAGCTCGCTAGCCGCACCGTGAGCGAGGAGACGGCGGCCCTACGGGCCGAAAATGCCCGCCTCAAGGGCAGAGTCGAGGCGGTCGAGAGGGAGATGCGCGAGCTGCGCGCCACCTTTTCAAAGGGTGCTCCGGCCCCAGCTCCGTCAGCCAGTGTCTCGATGCCTGTCGAAGAGACGCTGCGCGTGGCGCTGGATGCCTTCTCGCGCCGGATCGACGCCCGATTCGCAGGGCTCGAGGACCGCCTTCTCCCTAAGGAGCGGGCCAGACCACCGCCTGCGGCGGATAAAAGAAGAACGGAGCCGCCTGCAAAGGCACCGCCCGCCAAGGCGTTGCCCACCAAAGCACCGCCGAGAGCCAAAAAGGCCCCAGCCGCCCCTAAGGTGCCGCCCGCCCCAGCTGCCACGGAGGCGCCGTGGTCCCTGGTGGTGGGGCGCAAGGCAAAGAAGGGTAAGAAGGCCACCGCTTCTGGCAAGCCCCCTGCCAAGGCCACCAAGGCGAAGGCCAGCGAAGAGGCCAGGCGAAAGCTACGCCCTCCGCGCTCAGCGGCCGTGGTCCTCACCTTGGGGCCCGAGGCCGGCAAGAAGGGAGCCAATTACGAGACAATAATAAAGGAGGCGAGGAGGAGGCTGGACCTCCCCTCCATCGGTATCGGCTCACTCCAGGTGAGGGCCTCCAAGGCGGGCGCCCGGGTCTTTGAGATCCCGGGCAAAGACAACAGTGGGGCGGCAGAAGCGCTGGCTGGTAAACTCCGCCAGTTCTTCGAGCCGGATGTTGTAAAGATAACAACGCCCCAGAAATGCGCTGAGTTGCGCATTTCTGGGCTCGACGACTCCGTCTCGGCGGAGGAAGTCGCGGAGGCGGTGTCTCGCGTGGGCGGTTGCCCGGCAGACACCATTAAGACCGGTCAGGTCCGCGCTGGCTCACTGGGGATGGGCTCGGTGTGGGTCTCGTGTCCGGTCGAAGCTGCGAAGAAAGTCGCCGACGGCAGGCGACTTTTAGTGGGCTGGGTGTCGGCCCAAGTAAAGGTGCTGCCCCAGCGGAAGCTTCGCTGCTTCCGATGTCTGCAGACCGGACACGTGGCCCCCAAGTGCCAAGCCGAGGAGGACCGCAGCGGCGCATGCTTCCGCTGCGGAAAGGAAGGCCACAAGGCCTTCCAATGTTCAGAACCCCCCCACTGCGCCCCCTGCGCCGCAGCTAAGAAAAGGGCGGACCACCCTGTTGGCAGTCGAGGCTGCAAAGCTCCTGCCAACAAGGGTAAGAAAAAGGCCAAGGCGGGCGGTACATCCGCCGCCGCGGATAACGCTGTACGCGAGGAGGGGATGGAAACGGCATCGTAATGGACAACGTCCCTTACATCCGTCTCCTCCAAGCGAACATCAATCACTGCGCCGGGGCTCAGGATCTCCTCCTACAGTCCATGGCGCAGTGGTCGATTGACATCGCGGTGGCGGCGGAGCTGTACTTTGTACCGCCCCGCCCCAACTGGGCATCGGACTCGGCATCCACGGTCGCGATCGTGGGTGCCGCTGGTTCTGCACCTCTCCGAGTGGCCGAGAGAGGCCAAGGATTTGTCGCCGTTGAGCAGGGCGCGGTTTTGCTCGTCGGAGTTTATTTCTCCCCTAACCGCGCCCTCGCCGAGTTCGAGGTCTTTCTCGGCAACTTGGAGAGGGTAATCCTGCGTTCGCGACTCCCTGTTCTGGTCCTGGGGGATCTCAACGCGAAGTCCACGGCGTGGGGCTGTCCCGTTTCGGGCGCAAGAGGCGACGCCGTCGTGGATTTCCTAGCCTCCGCGGGGCTAGTGCTCCTCAATCGCGGCACGATTAACACCTGCGTTCGGCAACACGGTGGCTCGATAGTGGACATCTCGTTCGCGAGTCGGGCCATCGCCGACCGTGTCCGCGATTGGGGCGTGCTGGAGGGCGTTGAGACTCTCTCGGATCACAGGTACATCCGGATGGATATAGCCGGCACCCTGCGCACGGACGACCGGTCCATGCGTCATCGGGGCGGACGGTCCCAGCGATTTCCCCGCTGGGCTCTGACGAGACTCGACAAGGACCTCCTTGTCGAGGCGGCCATCGTCCAAGACTGGGTCTCGGGGGAGCCCGGCGAGGACTCGCCTGTCGAAGACCAGGCGCTCGGCATGCGCGTCGCCATGACCACTGTGTGCGATGCCGCCATGCCGCGTGCCGGGCCACGTCCGCACCGAAGACAGGTGCACTGGTGGTGCGAAGAGGTGGCAGATCTTCGCGCCACGTGCGTAGCCGCCCGTCGCAAATACGCAAGGTGCCGCAGGCGTAGGGTCAAGGACCCCGAGATGGAGGCGCGCCTCTACGATGCGTACAGAGGGGCCCGGAAAGCCCTTCATATCGCAATCCGGGAGGCGAAGGCGCGGTCTCGCGAGCGGATGCTCGAGTCCCTCGACCGAGACCCGTGGGGGCGCCCCTATCGCGCAGCCAGGGCCAAGCTCGGCTCGCGCGGTCCACCGGTCGCCGAGACGCTGGACCCGGAGTTCCTCCGGGTTGTGCTCTCCACGCTGTTCCCTGAACAGGGAGAGCACACTCCACCGCCCATGGGCGGTCGTGTGACCGCCGGAACCGGGGAGGACGACGGAGCTCCTCCAGTCTCCAGCGGAGAATTGGAGGAGGCCGTAGCCCGTCTTCGCGGCAAGAGCACCGCCCCCGGTCCGGACGGGATACCCGGTCGTGCCTGGGTTTTGGCGTCGGGCGAGTTGGGGGACCGCTGGCGGGCCGTGTTTGACGCTGCCCTGCGAGCGGGGTCCTTTCCTCGCATTTGGAAAGAGGGCAAATTGGTCCTGTTAAGGAAGGAGGGACGTCCCGCGGACTCT
Organism: Synanthedon andrenaeformis; assembly: GCA_936446665.2. Taxonomy (NCBI): domain Eukaryota; kingdom Metazoa; phylum Arthropoda; class Insecta; order Lepidoptera; family Sesiidae; genus Synanthedon; species Synanthedon andrenaeformis. The sequence goes on along the minus strand of OW387786.2, from coordinate 53,283 downwards.
CCTTCTGGATACAGGCCAATTGTGCTGCTCGACGAGGCGGGCAAATTGTTCGAAAGAATAATTGCCCGCCGTATCATCGGATTGCTGAACTCGGCGGGGCCAGATCTCTCGGACAATCAGTTCGGTTTTCGCGCGGGTCGATCGACGATCGACGCCATCCTGCGCCTCAAGAACATAGCGCAGGAAACCGTAGATAGGGGAGGAGTGGCACTGGCGGTGTCCTTGGACATCTCCAACGCCTTCAACACCCTCCCCTTCAGCTGCATCACGGAGGCGCTTCGGTTCCACCGATTGCCCGCGTATCTCCGGCTGATTGTCGGAGATTATCTGAGGGATCGGAAGATTCTCTGTCCCCGCCGAGACGGGACCGTCCTGGAGAGGACAATGTCCTGCGGCGTTCCACAGGGGTCGGTCCTAGGGCCGCTCCTGTGGAACATTGGATTTGACTGGGCGCTGAGAGGCGCCCTACCCCCGGAGGTACACGTCGTCTGTTACGCCGACGACACGTTAGTCGTCGCGTGTGCAGACGACTATAAGGATGTGTCGAGCTTGGCCACGGTGAGCGTCGCTCTCGTGGCCAAGCGCATTGAGTTGTTGGGCCTGCGGGTGGCACCCGAAAAATCCGAGGCCATGCTTTTCCATGGCCCCCGGAAGGGTCCACCGCAGCAGGCCCACATTAAAGTCGGTAACGTGGATGTCGCCGTCGGAGTGCACATGCGCTACCTGGGGCTCACCTTGGACTCCAGGTGGCGATTCCATGAGCACTTCCGGCGGCTCAGCCCTAAGCTGATCGGGGCCACCTCGGCGTTGGGTGGCCTCCTGCCAAACCTGGGAGGACCGAGTGTCGGCTGCCGTCGTCTTTTCACGGGGGTGGTGCGCTCCATGGCGCTTTACGGCGCGCCTGTGTGGGCGGACGCCCTGGATCGCCACAACGTTACGCTCCTGAGGAGATCTCAGCGAGTGATGGCGACCAGGGTGATACGTGGTTACCGCACAATCTCGTGCGACGCCGCCTGTGTTATGGCGGGTACCCCCCCGTGGGACCTGGAGGCCGAGGTTCTGTCCTCGGTCTATGAAAGTCGAGCGGCAGCCCGCACTCGGGGCGTTGCTGGTCCGCTGCCGGAGGAAGTGCGCCGTACGGCGCAGAGAGTCGCACTGGCACGGTGGGCCGAGAGGCTCGCCGAGCCAACTGCCGGCGCTCACACCATCCGGGCCATCGCTCCAGTTTTGGAGCAGTGGTGCAGGCGCAGGAAGGGTGTGATCACCTTTAGACTTGCACAGATTCTGTCGGGGCATGGCTGTTTCGGCAGATATCTGTGCAACGTCGCAAGACGCGAGGAGACACCCTCCTGCCACCACTGCGGTGGCCCGGAGGATACGGCGCACCACACGTTAGCAGAATGCCCGGCATGGGACCAGCAACGGAGCGAACTGACTTCAGTTGTAGGTGGAGACCTCTCGCTGCCGGCCGTGGTTCTGTCCATGGTCGGCAGCAGAGAGGCCTGGCAGGCTTTAATCTCCTTCAGCGAGGAAGTCCTCTCGCTGAAGGAGGCGGCGGAGCGGGCGAGGGAGGATGCCGCCCTCGCTGACGACATCCGTCGAAAACGATCCGGGAGGCGGAGGAGGCTGTACGGCCGACTCCAAGCGCCCCCGTGATCGGCCGGAGGGTGAGCGGATATGGGGATCCGCTCACCTACTAACCCGGCCCCCGGTGAAAGACGTGTCCGTGTTCCGGCACGTCTTCACACACTTACATCCGGAGAGGGGGGGACTCTACCATCCCCCCCTCTTTCCGATGAACTTCGGAGGCGCCCGATCGGGCAATCGCTGACGGGAGAGCAGGACGAAATGCTCGCGCTGACACCTCTCTCCCGTCCCACGCGCGCGTGGAAAAGGAACACCGCGGGGTTTTAGTGGGTAGAAATCCCACATATCCTGCCAGCGCCCCATTGCTGGCAGTGAATCAGGGTCGCTGATTTCCCCGCGTAAAAAAAAAAAAAAAAAAAAAAAAAAAAAAAAAAGGTTAGGTTAGGTTAGGTTAGGTTCCCCCCCTAGGTGGGCCACGACCTTGACGTGGTGGGGGGGCTTACCCTCGCCAGCTCTCCACCTGGCGAGGGGACCAAGAAGGCCCACACTGGTAGGTGTGCTCCGAGCGGGCTCCGATCGCAGCGGAGCTCGTGGCGGAGCAACGGAGGTGTTGCCGCCCCTGGGTTAGAGAAGGGGTCTGCGGGGTACGGTTCCGGTCGATCACCCACCCGCCCAGTGGGTCGATCCTGGGTAAAATCCGGCGACCGAAGACTTCCTCGCCAGTTGTCTGAGGTCCCCGGTTCCGGTCGAGTCCGCACGTGGGCGACGCGCGTGCGGCTCCCGGGTAAAATCCGGACCCCGAAGACTGCCTCACACGGGGTCGAGGAGCTGGTGGGCGTCGCTGCGGCGGCGTCGACCGGCTGTTCCGGGCGCCGGAGTGGGGCATCTGGCGTCCGGGACTTGAGGAGGTCGCAGCTTAGCTGCTGAGAGGTGTGGTGGCCCATTGATGTTCCTGTGGGTCGCCACAGGGAGGTGAGTCCGCAAGGACACGGCGGCGATTATGGGGCCCGGAGATAAGGCCTCGCTGTTTTTCCGGGTCTCATATCTGCCGCCGATGGTGGAACATGGGGGGGTTTTAGTGCGGTAGTGCCCGGCGATGGGGCGTATCGCCGGGCGAGTCCCACATACCCCTTCGTCGACTGCCCTAGTCGGCGAAGGGCAATCCGTAAACAGTGATTTCCCCCCCTCAACAAAAAAAAAAAAAGGTTAGGTTAGGTTAGGTTAGGTTAGGTTGAGGTTGAGGATTTCCTAAACGCTACTGAGCTATTCGTACTTTTAGGCACTCTCGAAGCCCCTCTTTCTGTTCCTTGCAGTTGATTGACGGATTGAAGTGATTGAAGGCCTTTTTTGGTCTTCTTTTATTTCAATCCCGAAATTTCTTTTCGTTGTCTCGTTGTTATTCGTTGACGGATTTTGCCGCGGTTTGCGTTGATTTGTAGCCCTTTCCAGGGCTCGTCGGGTGGCCCGCGGCAACATTTGTTAATTGTTGTTATTCTTGTTGTTTTGTTGATTTGTCTGTTTTCTCTGTTTTTGTTTAGTAAAATTTGCTGAAATTGTTAAAATTTGATTTTGTTGATACTTGGCCTAGGGAGGTTATTTTCGGAGCTCTTTCGGACGGTGCCGGAAAATCGGAAATTTCCGGATTCCCGGAAATTTTTGATCGGCCGGCACTGCGCCGCTAGGTGCTCCACGGCGGTGTGGCGCGGCTCATTCGAAGCCTCTTTTGAGGCTCCGTCGGACTGTCCACATCAGCTGTCAAATTTGTTGTGGTTAAATTTTTTATTTTCGTTTTTGTATTTTCGGTTTTGTTGTTTTTGAGGTTATTTTACTAATAACTTCTGATCCTGTGGTCGGAATTGTTTGGGAGGCGGTTCGAAAGAAGCGCCTTCCAGGCTTCCCTCTGAGGGTAGGCCGGGCCGGAAAATTTTCGGTTTTTCCGAATTTTTCTTCTGCCCGTAAGTTCCGGAATTCCGGAAGTTTTCGGTTTTTGGGCGGCTCGAAGGAAGCCTTTTTGAAGGCGCTTTCAGTCGGCCCCAACCCCCTGTTGATAGCGTGTGTAGTTATTAAGTTGTTGTTGTTTGATTGGTTTAGGTTAAGTTTGTTTGTCAATTTTTGGTTGTTTAGTTAAGTTTCTTGTTGTTTTGGCCCCCCTTTCATAGGGTTGGCCTCACCAACAGAGTCGGAGGTCGACAGGGCCATTAATTGGCCAATGTCGGCTTCCAAGAGGGACAGTCCGCCTAAGGGCAAAACGCGTTCGCAGACGCGAAAGCGAAATTTGATGGCTGAAGAGACGTCCAGGGCGTCTTCTCCAGTTTCGGTGCGGTCAATGGAGGAGTCTGGGCCCGAGGAGGAACCATTTCCTCCGAAGGTGTCCAAGACCACCAAGAAAAAATATGGCCACGACGTCGGCCTATCGCAGGCCCGCCGTGAGCTGAGGGACTGGGTGTCCTCCGACTCTAACTCGGAGGACGAGGGCGACTACCGGTCGGTGAAATCTGCCTCCCCTACGGGTTCGACAGAGGCGATGGTGAAGAGCGTGGAGGCGAGAGCCTCTACAATACTAGAGGTCATTAAAAAATCCACGAATATGAAAGGCACGTGCCAAAAACAGGTTAAGGATGCGACCAGGGCTATCGTGGAACTGGTCAAGGCTGAGGCAAAGAAACCCGTATCCCCCAAACGGAAGACAGAATCCGCGGAGATTCGTCGGCTTCAAGCCGACAATGAGGCTTTGAGGAACAAGCTGGAGGCAGCATCTCCATCGAGGGCGAGAGCGCAGCTCGTTTCAGACGAGCTGCGTCGGCTGAGGGCCGAAAACAGGGGACTGATAGAAAGGTGTCAGACCCAGTTGCAAATGGTGGTGTCCCTCAAGGAGGCTCTGGACTCCCGTCCTGAGCCCTCGGCTGCTGCGCAGCCTTCCACTGAGGCGCCCACGACAGCGGCGGCCAGCCAACCCCTGTCACGGGCAGAATTTCTTGAGGCACTCGGGGCCCTCCAGGACGAGCTCGTATGCCACGTGAGTGGCATTGTGAGTGACCGCCTGGAGGACCTGGAGGCGAGCGGGAGACTCCTCCCGACCCAACCGCGCCAACCGCCCACAGTGGCGGAAATGAGGACTGCAATGGCTGCAGCTTCCCAGCCCACCCCAACGACGCTTGCGCCCCCCGCCAACTTGCCGCAGAAGGCAAGGCCTAAAACGAAGAAAGGTGCGAAACCCACTGCTGCCGACAAGGCCCTTGAGTCACAGGCTCAGAGCCAACCAGGAGGCACCGCCGAGAGCTGGACGGAAGTGGTGGGGCGAAAGAAGCGCGCCCCTCCCTCCGCCCCTTCAGCTCCAAAGGCGGCGAAGACGCCCGCCCCTAGGCTTCCTAGGGTGCCTACCAGATCAGTTGTAGTATTGTCCCTCAAGCCAGAGGCTCTGGCGAAGGGGGACACATATCTTGCCGCAATCAAACGGACGAAGGCGAAGGTCTCCCTAGAGGCCCTCGGAATTGGCCCGCTCCAGTTCCGGGAGGGCATCACGGGCTCACGGGTGTTCGTGCTCCCTAGGGAGGCGACACCCGCCCAAGCGGATAAACTGGCGGAGCAGATGAGCTCGGCGCTAGGAGACGCGGCGAGGGTGACTCGTCCCGTCAAATCGGCCGACATCCGGGTCGTCGGTCTTGACGACTCGGTGTCGGCCGAGGAGTTGAAAGCTGCGCTGGCGTTGAGCACCGGCTGCCCCTCTGAGCAGTTCAGGGTGGGGAAGGTGCACCCAGGCGCCAGAGGTGTGGGCTCCGCCTTCGCGTCTGTCCCGGTTGCGGCCGCCCGGAAGTTGGCCATTGATGGCCGGCTAGCGGTTGGATGGAGCTCGGCCTCCGTCCAGCTGCTGGAGCAGCGCCCCATGCGCTGTTTCAAATGTATGGGACTCGGCCATCCGAGGGTCAACTGTCCGTCGCGGAAGGATCGCGCCGGGCAATGTTTCCGTTGCGGAGAAGACGGGCACTCCGCCTTTGAATGCGAGGCGGCCTACCATTGCGGGGCCTGCGCGGACGCAGGCCTCCCGGCCGACCACCGTATGGGGGGTGTCAAATGCTCCCCCCCAGTTGTTAAGGGCCGCCTCGCGGCATCACCGAAAGCTCCAGCAGGGGCTACTGCTGCTGGAAGGGAGGAGCCAATGGACACCATAGGTGTTCATTGAGTCCTCTCAAACACACGCAGATGGCAGGGCAGGAGAGGGCGGGCTTAAGCCTGTCTTCAAATGCCCTAGGGGACCTGCGCACGCAGCTGGCGAGCTGCGTGTGCCTGCACGGGTCCCCCCCATCTGGGGATTGTTCGGATGTCTCCGGGCAATCCCCCGTTGGCGTCAAACCTGGCCAGCGATGGCCAGGCCGCCCGTGAGGGGTGGGTCGGAGCAGTTGGTTCGCCAGAGCCCGTCCACCCCTTGCAACAATGGGCACCGCTAAGGAGGCATCGGGGAGTTTTAGTGGGTAGGGGCAGTTCCGCCTGCACGTGCGCACCGCGGAGTACGCTGTCGACCCCCACATACCCCTATCGCCGGCGGGCGGTAGGGGATCAATAAAAGGATTTCTCCTCGTCAAAAAAAAAAAAAAAAAAGGTTAGGTTAGGTTAGGTTAGGTTAGGTTAGGTTAGGTTAGGTTAGGTTAGGTTAGGTTAGGTTAGGTTAGGTTAGGTTAGGTTCCCCCCCTAGGTGGGCCACGACCTTGACGTGGTGGGGGGGCTTAACCCTCGCCAGTTCTTGGCGAGGGGACCAAGAAGGCCCACACCGTGCGCTCCGAGCGGGTTTGAGACACCAAGCCCGTAGCGGAGCGCACATCGGAGGTTCCCCTGGCAGCTTGCTGCCAGGGTTTTTGTTGAGGGTGGGCGGAACTTGTTCCGTCCTCTTCGGCGTTCTCCTGGCGACAGGGGCGGGATTGGTATCTCTCCCTCTGCCTTCTCGCCTCTGTCGCCAGGGGTTTTTTTTGTTGTTTTTATTTTTAGTTGGAGTTCAGGGGAACAGGGAGGCCATGGAGGGTGGCCCCTGGTCCCCTGCTCTAGTTGGCGGTCGGGCGGGACTTGTCCCGCCCTCTTTTTTGACGGTGGGGGAGCCAATGGACATTGCGGTGTCCATTGAGTCCCCCATTAACATCTCGTAGACGGCCGGGCAGGAGAGGGCGGGCACCAGCCCGTCTTCAAATGTCCTAGGGGACCTGCGCACACAGTTGCTAGCTGTGTGTGCCTGCACGGGTCCCCTACGTCTGGGGATTGCTCGGGTGTCTCCGGGCAATCCCCCCAGTTGGCGTTACCCCTAGCCAGCAATGGCTAGGTTGCCCGAGGGGGGTGGGTCGGAGCAGTTGGTTCGCCAGAGCCCGTCCACCCCTCACTCACGGGCGAGGAGACACCGGGGAGTTTTAGTGGGTAGGGGCAGTTCCGTCTGCTACGTGAGCAACGCGGAGTATACTGTCGATCCCCACATACCCCTGTCGCCTAGCAAGCGGCAGGGGATCAATAAAAGGATTTCTCCTCGACAAAAAAAAAAAAAAAAAAGGTTAGGTTAGGTTAGGTTAGGTTAGGTTAGGTTAGGTTAGGTTAGGTTAGGTTAGGTTAGGTTAGGTTAGGTTAGGTTAGGTTAGGTTAGGTTAGGTTAGGTTAGGTTCCCCCCCTAGGTGGGCCACGACCTTGACGTGGTGGGGGGGCTTAACCCTCGCCAGTTCTTGGCGAGGGGACCAAGAAGGCCCACACCGTGCGCTCCGAGCGGGTTTGAGACACCAAGCCCGTAGCGGAGCGCACATCGGAGGTTCCCCTGGCAGCTTGCTGCCAGGGTTTTTGTTGAGGGTGGGCGGAACTTGTTCCGTCCTCTTCGGCGTTCTCCTGGCGACAGGGGCGGGTTTGGTATCTCTCCCTCTGCCTTCTCGCCTCTGTCGCCAGGGGTTTTTTGTTGTTTTTATTTTTAGTTGGAGTTCAGGGGAACAGGGAGGCCATGGAGGGTGGCCCCTGGTCCCCTGCTCTAGTTGGCGGTCGGGCGGGACTTGTCCCGCCCTCTTTTTTGACGGTGGGGGAGCCAATGGACATTGCGGTGTCCATTGAGTCCCCCATTAACATCTCGTAGACGGCCGGGCAGGAGAGGGCGGGCACCAGCCCGTCTTCAAATGTCCTAGGGGACCTGCGCACACAGTTGCTAGCTGTGTGTGCCTGCACGGGTCCCCTACGTCTGGGGATTGCTCGGGTGTCTCCGGGCAATCCCCCCAGTTGGCGTTACCCTAGCCAGCAATGGCTAGGTTGCCCGAGGGGGGTGGGTCGGAGCAGTTGGTTCGCCAGAGCCCGTCCACCCCTCACTCACGGGCGAGGAGACACCGGGGAGTTTTAGTGGGTAGGGGCAGTTCCGCCTGCTATGTGAGCAACGCGGAGTATACTGTCGACCCCCACATACCCCTGTCGCCTAGCAAGCGGCAGGGGATCAATAAAAGGATTTCTCCTCGACAAAAAAAAAAAAAAAAAAAAAAAAGGTTAGGTTAGGTTAGGTTAGGTTAGGTTAGGTTAGGTTAGGTTAGGTTAGGTTAGGTTAGGTTAGGTTAGGTTAGGTTAGGTTAGGTTCCCCCCCTAGGTGGGCCACGACCTTGACGTGGTGGGGGGGCTCAACCCTCGCCAGTTCTTGGCGAGGGGCCAAGAAGGCCCACACCGTGCGCTCCGAGCGGGTTTGAGATACCAAGCCCGTAGCGGAGCGCACATCGGAGGTTCCCCTGGCAGCTTGCTGCCAGGGTTTTTTGTTGAGGGTGGGCGGAACTTGTTCCGCCCCCATCGGCGTTCTCCTGGCGACAGGGGCGGGATTGGTATCTCTCCCTCTGCCTTCTCGTCTCTGTCGCCAGGGGCTTTTTTTGTTGTTTTTTTTTCAGTTGGAGTTCAGGGGAACAGGGAGGCCATGGAGGGTGGCCCCTGGTCCCCTGCTCTAGTTGGCGGTCGGGCGGGACTTGTCCCGCCCTCTTTTTTGACGGTGGGGGAGCCAATGGACATTGCGGTGTCCATTGAGTCCCCCATTAACATCTCGTAGACGGCCGGGCAGGAGAGGGCGGGCACCAGCCCGTCTTCAAATGTCCTAGGGGACCTGCGCACACAGTTGCTAGCTGTGTGTGCCTGCACGGGTCCCCTACGTCTGGGGATTGCTCGGGTGTCTCCGGGCAATCCCCCCAGTTGGCGTTACCCTAGCCAGCAATGGCTAGGTTGCCCGAGGGGGGTGGGTCGGAGCAGTTGGTTCGCCAGAGCCCGTCCACCCCTCACTCACGGGCGAGGAGACACCGGGGAGTTTTAGTGGGTAGGGGCAGTTCCGTCTGCTACGTGAGCAACGCGGAGTATACTGTCGACCCCCACATACCCCTGTCGCCTAGCAAGCGGCAGGGGATCAATAAAAGGATTTCTCCTCGACAAAAAAAAAAAAAAAAAAAAAAAGGTTAGGTTAGGTTAGGTTAGGTTAGGTTAGGTTCCCCCCCTAGGTGGGCCACGACCTTGACGTGGTGGGGGGGCTTAACCCTCGCCAGTTCTTGGCGAGGGGACCAAGAAGGCCCACACCGTGCGCTCCGAGCGGGTTTGAGATACCAAGCCCGTAGCGGAGCGCACATCGGAGGTTTCCCTGGCAGCTTGCTGCCAGGGTTTTTGTTGAGGGTGGGCGGAACTTGTTCCGTCCTCTTCGGCGTTCTCCTGGCGACAGGGGCGGGATTGGTATCTCTCCCTCTGCCTTCTCGCCTCTGTCGCCAGGGGTTTTTTGTTGTTTTTATTTTTAGTTGGAGTTCAGGGGAACAGGGAGGCCATGGAGGGTGGCCCCTGGTCCCCTGCTCTAGTTGGCGGTCGGGCGGGACTTGTCCCGCCCTCTTTTTTGACGGTGGGGGAGCCAATGGACATTGCGGTGTCCATTGAGTCCCCCATTAACATCTCGTAGACGGCCGGGCAGGAGAGGGCGGGCACCAGCCCGTCTTCAAATGTCCTAGGGGACCTGCGCACACAGTTGCTAGCTGTGTGTGCCTGCACGGGTCCCCTACGTCTGGGGATTGCTCGGGTGTCTCCGGGCAATCCCCCCAGTTGGCGTTACCCTAGCCAGCAATGGCTAGGTTGCCCGAGGGGGGTGGGTCGGAGCAGTTGGTTCGCCAGAGCCCGTCCACCCCTCACTCACGGGCGAGGAGACACCGGGGAGTTTTAGTGGGTAGGGGCAGTTCCGCCTGCTACGTGAGCAACGCGGAGTATACTGTCGACCCCCACATACCCCTGTCGCCTAGCAAGCGGCAGGGGATCAATAAAAGGATTTCTCCTCGACAAAAAAAAAAAAAAAACAAAAAAAAAAAAACAAAAAAAAAAAAAAAAAGGTTAGGTTAGGTTAGGTTAGGTTAGGTTAGGTTAGGTTAGGTTAGGTTAGGTTAGGTTAGGTTAGGTTAGGTTAGGTTAGGTTAGGTTAGGTTGACTGGGCTGCCCATCCAGTCAGGAGGAACCGACGCCACCTGGTCGGAGGTGGTGAGACGCAAAAAGCGCGCCCCCGCCGCTGCCACTCCAGCTCCAGCGGCGGCCAAAGTGAAGGCACCTAGGCTTCCCAAAAAGCCTGCGAAGATGGCCGTGGTGGTATCCCTCAAACCCGAGGCGGTTGAGGGGGGCGCCACCTACAGTGACGCGATAAAAAGAACGAAGGAGGCGGTCTCGCTGGAGGCTCTGGGTATAGGCCCAATCCAGTTCCGCACGAGTTTTACCGGCGCGCGGATTTTGAGGCTCCCTAAGGAGACAACGCCCGCCCAGGCGGACTTGCTGGCGGCCCAAATTGGCACAGTGCTGGGGGAGGAGGCGAAAGTAACTCGCCCCTCCAAAACAGCCGACATCCGGGTCTCCGGTTTGGACGACACGGTGTCGGCTGTAGAGTTGAAGGAAGCCCTTGCGTCGGCCACCGGCTGCTCCCCTGAACAATTCAGGGTGGGCAAGGTGCACCCCGGCGCCAGGGGTGTCGGTTCGGCATTTGCCTCGGTCCCAATAGAGGCCGCCAGAAAACTGGCCACTGATGGTCGCGTGACGGTTGGATGGAGCTCGGCCTCCGTCCAACTGTTGGAGCAGCGCCCCATGCGTTGTTATCAATGCATGGGGCTTGGGCACCCGAGGGCCAGGTGTCCATCGAGTAAGGACCGCAGCGGGCATTGTTTCCGCTGCGGAAAAGAGGGTCACTCCGCCTTCGAATGCGAGGCGGAGTACAATTGCGGCGTGTGTGCCGATGCCGGGCTTCCGGCCGGCCATCGTATGGGGGGCGCTAAATGCTCCCCACCTGTGGTTAAGGGCCGCACCACAGCGGCGCCATCGACTGCCCGTTCTAGGGCTACCCGTGCCGAAAGGGAGGAATTAATGGACATCCTCGGTGTCCATTAAGTCCTCCCTAGACTATCACTAGCTGACGGTTGGGCAGGAGAAGGCGGGCGCTCTGCCCGTCTTCAAATGTCCTCGGGGGCCTGCGCACACAGCTGCTAACTGTGTGTGCCTGCACAGGTCCCCTCCGTCTAGGGGTTTGCTCGGGTATCTTCGGGCAAGCCCCCCTGTTGGCGTCAGTCCAGCCAGAAATGGCTGGGCAGCCCGTGAGGGGTGGGTCGGAGCAGTTGGTTCGCCAGAGCCCGTCCACCCCCCGCACAATGGGCAAGGAGATACCGGGGAGTTTTAGTGGGTAGGGGCAGTTCCGCCTGCTACGTGAGCAACGCGGAGTATACTGTCGACCCCCACATACCCCTGTCGCCTAGCAAGCGGCAGGGGATCAATAAAAGGATTTCTCCTCGACAAAAAAAAAAAAAAAAAAAAAAAAAAAAAAAAAAAAAAAAAAAAAAAAAAAAAAAAAAAGGTTAGGTTAGGTTAGGTTAGGTTAGGTTAGGTTAGGTTAGGTTAGGTTAGGTTAGGTTAGGTTAGGTTAGGTTAGGTTAGGTTAGGTTAGGTTAGGTTAGGTTAGGTTAGGTTAGGTTAGGTTAGGTTAGGTTAGGTTAGGTTAGGTTAGGTTAGGTTAGGTTAGGTTAGGTTAGGTTAGGTTAGGTTAGGTTAGGTTAGGTTAGGTTAGGTTAGGTTAGGTTAGGTTAGGTTAGGTTAGGTTAGGTTAGGTTAGGTTAGGTTAGGTTAGGTTAGGTTAGGTTAGGTTAGGTTAGGTTAGGTTAGGTTAGGTTCCCCCCCTAGGTGGGCCACGACCTTGACGTGGTGGGGGGGCTCAACCCTCGCCAGTTCTTGGCGAGGGGCCAAGAAGGCCCACACCGTGCGCTCCGAGCGGGTTTGAGATACCAAGCCCGTAGCGGAGCGCACATCGGAGGTTCCCCTGGCAGCTTGCTGCCGGGGTTTTTTTTGTTGAGGGTGTTCCGCCCCCATCGGCGTTCTCCTGGCGACAGGGGCGGGATTGGTATCTCTCCCTCTGCCTTCTCGTCTCTGTTTTTTTTGTTGTTTTTAATTTCAGTTGGAGTTCAGGGGAACAGGGAGGCCATGGAGGGTGGCCCCTGGTCCCCTGCTCTAGTTGGCGGTCGGGCGGGACTTGTCCCGCCCTCTTTTTTGACGGTGGGGGAGCCAATGGACATTGCGGTGTCCATTGAGTCCCCCATTAACATCTCGTAGACGGCCGGGCAGGAGAGGGCGGGCACCAGCCCGTCTTCAAATGTCCTAGGGGACCTGCGCACACAGTTGCTAGCTGTGTGTGCCTGCACGGGTCCCCTACGTCTGGGGATTGCTCGGGTGTCTCCGGGCAATCCCCCCAGTTGGCGTTACCCTAGCCAGCAATGGCTAGGTTGCCCGAGGGGGGTGGGTCGGAGCAGTTGGTTCGCCAGAGCCCGTCCACCCCTCACTCACGGGCGAGGAGACACCGGGGAGTTTTAGTGGGTAGGGGCAGTTCCGTCTGCTACGTGAGCAACGCGGAGTATACTGTCGACCCCCACATACCCCTGTCGCCTAGCAAGCGGCAGGGGATCAATAAAAGGATTTCTCCTCGACAAAAAAAAAAAAAAAAAAAAAAAGGTTAGGTTAGGTTAGGTTAGGTTAGGTTAGGTTAGGTTAGGTTTTTTTTTTTTTTTTTTATGTTTTCCCGCGGAGGGTACGCCGCCCCCGCGGGGAGTATATTAGAAAATTCTTTACACGGCAAGGAAAATATTGTCTAAGGTAATGTTAAATTTGGTACAATGAGGGGGGCGAGGGGAGGGATATGCGATTTGATACAAAGTCCCCCCCCCCTGCCACCCACAGTTGACTTAAAACTAAGCTTATACTAAACTATTCTAGATTTGTTAACAAAATGAGTATGAGGATTGTACAGCTGACTAGGGCAGTAAAAATAGGATTGTTTGCAGAAGAGAACGATTACATGAGAAAGACTTAAATTAACTTACAGACTATAAATATTGAGCCGCGCAGAGGTGATTGAGGCGGTAAGCCGCGTTGAGTGGGAAAGTGATTATGGGGGGGGGGAACCGTAGTCGACCCGGCTGGTGATTAACGCCTTCATAGCGATGAGTCGGGGGCATTGGGGGGAGGTGGCGAAATGTCGGGAATCGGAATTGGAATGGTATTTTGTGTTATGAGTTACGCAGTTGTGGCATTTGTATTTGGTGGGGTCACTCTTGTGGGGGCAGTTGTCGGTGTCGTGAGAGGGGTTGGAGCAGTAGGCGCAGTTAGTGGTGGGAGAGGAACAGTGAGAGCGGAGGTGGCCGAATTGGAGGCAGCGACGGCATTGAATAAGGGGGGAGAAGTCGTCCACGTGGACCCGCTGGTGATCCACGCAGACGCGAATGAGGGATAAGGTTACTTTGTGAACGGCGGGAGAGGCAGAGAAAACGGCATTATATAGGTTTGGATTGCGATTATTACGTTTAAAGCGCAGTTGTAGGTCTGAGTCGCGGGAGATTTGTTCGTTTATTAGGGGGTTTTGAGATTTTATTATGCTGATGAGTTCAGCGGAAGGGGTGGTGTTAGAGATGCCCTTGAGAATAAGGAGGGGGGGGATTTTTCTGGCAGGTTCAGCTGTAACTGTGCGGGAGTTTTTAAGCCTGTTTAGGGTGTCGGTTTGCTGTTCTGCTGTTTCAAATTCGATGCGGAGTTTATTGTGGGAAATGGGTTGTACCTTAGTGGGAGCGTAAGTGAGGGAGCGATAAGAAATACTATTTCTAAAAGTTTCCACTGCCTCTTGTCTGTTGGCGGGGGTGGAAGCGGGGGTGACGACGATGGCAGGCTTGTTGACGGGGATGTTTTTGGGGGCAGGGGGGCGGAAAAGATTGTTGGTCGGGGGGTTGCGGGAGGGTTGTTCACGGGAGGCGGCCTGTGAGTATGAGCGAGGGGGGTTGCTTGGGGGGAGGGAGAGCTCCTTTTTGAACTGAGCGAGCTCCTCTCGTACGCATGTAACGATCTGGTTTTTGAGTGTATCAGTGGGGGGTGAGGGAGGTAGCAGTCGGAGTGTGGACAGCTCCGTGCGGATGCAGTCGATGATCTCCTTCCGGAGGGTGTCTGAGGGTAAAGAGGGGGGGGGAGGTGGCGGAGGGTGCTGCTCTTCGGCGGCCTCGACAAGCTCGCACAGCCTGCCGAGGGCAATGGTGATTTGGTACTTAATTTCCGTTTTTAGGTTCTTGGATTGGGACAGAAACGCCCTAGCCCGATCCGTGCAGGCGCGGGCCTCCTCGGTTCGGGTGGCGTAGATGATATCGGGGTCGGGGGAGGCGCAGGTGGACATAGGTTGGTAACGGAGGTCAAGTTGAGAGGCTGTGAGCGAGGGGGGGAGATGTGAGGGGCTAGGTGAACGAGAAGGGGAGGCGGCGGGCGAACGCCGACGCTGAGTCTCGCGTGGGGAGGGCCTGGCTGATCGCTCTGAGCGTGAACGATTAAAGTCAGCCTCCAGAAGGGAGATTGACTGTAGGAACTGTTCAGTGACTGTAGCCAGTTGAGGAAGTTCTGTGGGGCTAGTAGGGAGGGGAGCTCTGGAGGGGGTGGGGGGTGAGAGTGGGGCGAGTCGCGCGCGGTCTGGAACGGCCCCCCCCAGGGGGGGACCTGGCGAGAGGCATGGGAACCTGAATTTAAAAGAATAATAAAATTTTTTGGGGGGATGTAGAGAAGAAAATAAATTAGGGGGGGGGGGGTGAGAGAAAAATAAGTTGGGGGGGTGTAAGAAAATGAAAATAAAAGTTTGGGGGGGGGGGGGGGTGTAAGAAAATGAAAAATAAAAATTTGGGGGGGTGTAAGAAAATGAAAATTTAAAAATGGGGGGGGGGGGGGGGTGTCAAAAATTAGAAAATTAAAATTGGGGGGGGGGGGGGGTGTCAAAAATTAGAAAATTAAAATGGGGGGGGGGGGGGTTGTCAAAAAATTAGAAAATTAAAATGGGGGGGGGGGGTTAAAAATTTGGGGGGGGGGTGATAGGTCTTGAAGAGACCTATCCAAAGAGGTATCGCCCGTGAAGGTGCGATGGGAGGGTGCAGAGATATGGAAATTAGTGTTGCAAGGGAAGCGGGTCAAGTTAAACTGGGACTGGTTTTCGATAATGGAGGGAAAGCAACTCAAAGCACGGTCACAACGAGATGGGTGACCGGGGTCCGGTTACACTGGCGCTGGTCGCTTGCGTATACGTCAGCGACAGCGCGTGCAACCGGTACCACGAGACCTTGAGCGGGGGGTCTGGCTGGGCTGGTTCTGGTTATCGGATAGTTGGAGTGCGGTGGTACGGGGCGGACCGCGCGGGCACGTTGTATTCAAGGCCGTGTGCGGTCGGAAGGCCTACGGAGGCTAACGCCACCTGTTAAGATTTGGTTATATTAAAGACGACAGACTGTTGCTGCCCTCTATGCCGACAGGAACTATTTCAGGTATCACTACAGAGGGGTTACAATGACCGTATGCGAGATGGCGCTATTAAGTGCGGTGGTACGGGGCGGACCGCGCGGGCACGTTGTGTCCAAGGTCGTGCGCGGTCGGGAGCCCTGCGGATACTGTGTCTGGCCGTGTGGCACGGTGAGACACAGTGTTTCTTTGTTTGGATTTGTATGGGGCCGGTGAGGTATGAAATAATGAGTGTTGAGTAAGTAAAGTAAATTTAATTAGACTCCTATTAGTCTAATTAAATTTTGTATGTGTGTAGTTAGTTATAATAATAAAAGTAAAGAATATATGAGAGAAAAAAAAAATAAATAAATTAATAATGTATTGTATCTAATATATATATGTATATGTATGCAAAAAGGGGCAGAACAGAGCTGTCTTTTATTTTCTATATGGGAAGTAGGGAGGTGAAACCGAGTGGGAAAGATAGTGTTGTTGTATGTTGAAATGAAAGCTGAATATTTACCGAGCCAGATGACATACAGCACTTAATTATAAATGAATAAACCACTGAATTACACGATAAACAAATCTTAAAATATAGAATCACAAGGCACTGTCGAGGGATGTAACTAGTTAAGTAAAGATGGCCAGGGCCGTGTGCCCTGTCCGGAGTCTCCGAGACAGTTTGTTCTATAAATAGCACTTAACCATACAATTTTTATATGTGTAAAAGAAATTTTTATCACTGCACAAATAAGTCCATATCTTCGGAACCACTGGCCGGATTCGGATGATTGAGGTGTCTATGAATAGCTGAGAAGATGCTCGTATTTGTCGTGCAGGTCCCGTGGAGGTGGTGTCAGGGGTTGAGGAGCTGCAGCTCCTCAAACTATCAGTAAATTTAATTTCGCGATTACACGGGAACCACTGCACCGATTTTGAAAATTCGAACGTCAGATGGTGTGAAGTAGTGGGCCGCTGCTAGACGACCCAACGGAGAGGGTCCCACTAGCCCACTAGTGGGACCTAGGTGTGGAGTGTTCCAGGGTTTTGCTTATTGTGGGGTGGTCTGGGGGTGCCGAGCCGAGGTTAAGGTGCGTCGGTGTAGCCGGATAACCGGGCTACCCGGCAATGCCAAATTTGACGTAGGTTGCTCGATCCGTTTCTTTTTTGTAGACGATGACAAAACAAATCACTATTTATTTCACGGTTTTTCCCAGTTTGTAGGTGCGTTTGTGGGCCGATTTCGATGATTTTTCCACGGTCCGATTCCTGGTTTAATTGCGCTTCTTTTGATATGTAATATGTGTTGTTTCGTGGAACTTTGTTGAATTTTCGGAATTTAAATTGTGTTTTCGGGCGCGGAGCGGCCGCGGAGAGACTTAGCGGGCTCGGGGAAGCGTCCGGGCGGTCCGGGAGCTGGCGCGCGACTTGGTTAGGTTAGGTTAGGTTAGGTTAGGTTAGGTTAGGTTAGGTTAGGTTAGGTTAGGTTAGGTTAGGTTAGGTTAGGTTAGGTTAGGTTAGGTTAGGTTAGGTTAGGTTAGGTTAGGTTAGGTTAGGTTAGGTTAGGTTAGGTTAGGTTAGGTTAGGTTAGGTTAGGTTAGGTTAGGTTAGGTTAGGTTAGGTTAGGTTAGGTTAGGTTAGGTTAGGTTAGGTTAGGTTAGGTTAGGTTAGGTTAGGTTAGGTTAGGTTAGGTTAGGTTAGGTTAGGTTAGGTTAGGTTAGGTTAGGTTAGGTTAGGTTAGGTTAGGTTAGGTTAGGTTAGGTTAGGTTAGGTTAGGTTAGGTTAGGTTAGGTTAGGTTAGGTTAGGTTAGGTTAGGTTAGGTTAGGTTAGGTTAGGTTAGGTTAGGTTAGGTTAGGTTAGGTTAGGTTAGGTTAGGTTAGGTTAGGTTAGGTTAGGTTAGGTTAGGTTAGGTTAGGTTAGGTTAGGTTAGGTTAGGTTAGGTTAGGTTAGGTTAGGTTAGGTTAGGTTAGGTTAGGTTAGGTTAGGTTAGGTTAGGTTAGGTTAGGTTAGGTTAGGTTAGGTTAGGTTAGGTTAGGTTAGGTTAGGTTAGGTTAGGTTAGGTTAGGTTAGGTTAGGTTAGGTTAGGTTAGGTTAGGTTAGGTTAGGTTAGGTTAGGTTAGGTTAGGTTAGGTTAGGTTAGGTTAGGTTAGGTTAGGTTAGGTTAGGTTAGGTTAGGTTAGGTTAGGTTAGGTTAGGTTAGGTTAGGTTAGGTTAGGTTAGGTTAGGTTAGGTTAGGTTAGGTTAGGTTAGGTTAGGTTAGGTTAGGTTAGGTTAGGTTAGGTTAGGTTAGGTTAGGTTAGGTTAGGTTAGGTTAGGTTAGGTTAGGTTAGGTTAGGTTAGGTTAGGTTAGGTTAGGTTAGGTTAGGTTAGGTTAGGTTAGGTTAGGTTAGGTTAGGTTAGGTTAGGTTAGGTTAGGTTAGGTTAGGTTAGGTTAGGTTAGGTTAGGTTAGGTTAGGTTAGGTTAGGTTAGGTTAGGTTAGGTTAGGTTAGGTTAGGTTAGGTTAGGTTAGGTTAGGTTAGGTTAGGTTAGGTTAGGTTAGGTTAGGTTAGGTTAGGTTAGGTTAGGTTAGGTTAGGTTAGGTTAGGTTAGGTTAGGTTAGGTTAGGTTAGGTTAGGTTAGGTTAGGTTAGGTTAGGTTAGGTTAGGTTAGGTTAGGTTAGGTTAGGTTAGGTTAGGTTAGGTTAGGTTAGGTTAGGTTAGGTTAGGTTAGGTTAGGTTAGGTTAGGTTAGGTTAGGTTAGGTTAGGTTAGGTTAGGTTAGGTTAGGTTAGGTTAGGTTAGGTTGAGGTTGGAAATTTACTTGACGATACTCTACTAGCACTGCGTTTCGATAGATTGAGGGTCCCTGGTTCTGCTCCACCGGTTGGATTGACGGACTGATGAGATTGAGGCCCTTTTCTGGACCTTTTTCGGATCAGTCCTCAATTTTCATCCGGCTGTAACTTCGCTGTTTGTCGACGGATCTTGTCGCGGTTTGCTTCTTTGGCAGCCTTTTTCAAGGCTCCTTGGGGTGGCCCGCGGCAATTTTCATTTTCATTTGTTGTTTTGTTGTTTTTCTGTGTTGTTTAATTTTGTCTTTTTTGTTTGTCTTTTTATGCCAAATTTCGCAAAATTAGATTTTGCCGAAATTTGGTATTCCCTCATATTTTTTTGTGCTTGTTCGGACGGTGCCGGAAAATCGGAAATTTCCGGATTTCCGGAGATTTTTGATTGGCCGGCGCTGCGCCAATTTTTGTTGTTTGGCGGTGTGTGGCGGCTTGTTTGAAGCCTTTTTTAAGGCTTCTCCGGACTGCCCACATCAGCCGTCGCTACGGTGTGTTTTTTTAAGTTTTTATCGAGGATAACTGTTTTTTGGTTTCACTTTTTCTAAGTTTCTTTTGTTGATTCCTTCTGCCCCTGTGGGCCGTTTTGCCTGGGAGGTGGTTCGGAAGAAGCGCCTTCCAGGCTTCTTTCGGACGGCACGCCGGGTCCGGAATTTTCCGGTTTTCACGGAAATTTCCTTGGCCCGGCGTTTCCGGATTTCCGGTCCTTTTCGGTTTTTGGGCGGCTCGGAAGAGGCCTTCTTGGAGGCGCTTTCAGCCTGCCCAAACCCGCTTTTGTTAGCTTTTGTAGTTTCTAAGTTATTGCTGTTTATTTGTTTTTAGGTTAAGGTCGTTTGTAAATTTTTTGTTGATTGTTAGGTCTTTTAGTTGTTTCGGCCCCCCCTCAGGCAGGGGTGGCCTCACCAACCCACTCAGAGGTCGGCAGGGCCATTGATTGGCCCATGTCCGACTCCATGTCGAGCCAGCCGTCGCGTAACACTCGCCAGCAGGTGCGCAAACGTCGCGCGATGGGGGAAGAGACCCCTCTAGGGTCCTCTCGAGCCTCATCGATGACGGAACTGGATACGGAAGATGAGTTCTCCGGAGCCGAGGAGTTGGGGTACCTCCCCAAGTACCTGAAGAAGTCGAAGGGCCGTGGCAAGCCACAGCCCCCTGACTATAGTCATAATGTTGGCTTGGCTCAGGCCCGCCGGGAGTTAAGGGAGCTCGAAACGGACTCCGAAATCGATGCTCGCTCAGAAGACGGCGACTTTAAATCGGTAGGATCAGCCTCCCCTACTGGCTCTATAGAGGGGATGACCAAGAGCGCTGAGGCGAGTGCTTCGACGATCTTTGAGGTTATTCGTAAATCGACTAACCTCAAAGGTACATGTCGGAAGCAGATTAAGGAGGCTACCTACTCGATTATGGAGGTGGTTAAGTATGTGGCGGCACGACAATCGCGATTTAAGGCCGAGAACAAGCGCCTCCGGGCAAAGATGGAGACTATCCAAACTGAAGTGGCCGCGCTAAGGCGGTCGATTGCAGACACGTCCCGCCCCGAGCCGGTGGCGGAGCCCCAACGGGAGAGGTCGCCCAAAACAGTGGCTGAGGGCCAGACACTGTCGCGGGCGGAATTTCTAGAAGCTATCGGTTCGCTACAGAACGAGTTACTGGACCATGTTGGGGGCATGGTCAGTGACCACTTTGAAGCCCTCCAGGCTGACGGGAGGTTGCTCTCGCCCCCCCAGAAGCCTCAGCCGCCACCAGTGGCGGACCGTCGACCGTCGTCCGGACCGTTGTCAGCTCAACCAGAGGTGGTGACATCGCTCACACCCCCGGCTAACCTGCCGAAGAAGGCGAGGGCCGTCAAGGCGGTGCCTCCTCCTGCCCGCAGGGCTCCCGTGCCGAAGGTTGTACCACCCACTCAGTCGGGTGAAATTGCCGCCTCCTGGACGGAGGTGGTAAAAAAGAAGAAGCGCGCCCCCGTCGCTACCACGCCGGCTCCGACAACGGCAAAAGCGGCCCCCAAGCTCCCCAGGGAGCGCAAGAAGTTGGCTGTGGTGGTGGCCCTCCAACCGGACGCGGTTAAGGGCGGCGCCACCTACAACCAAGCCATCCGAAAGACCAAGGAGTCGGTCTCACTAGAGGCACTAGGCATAGGCCCAGTGCAATTTCGCACGAGCTTCACGGGAGCTCGTATATTGGAGCTCCCGAGGGAGACGACGGCCGCTCAGGCGGATCAATTGGCGGCGCAAATAAGCGCGGTTCTCGGAGACGAGGCGAGGGTGACACGCCCCGTCAAATCGGTCGATATCAGGGTCGTCGGTCTAGACGACTCGGTGTCGGCCGAGGAATTGAGGACAGCTCTGGCTTTAGCCACCGCCTGCCCCCCTGAACATTTCAGGGTTGGCAAGGTTCATCCCGGAGCGAGAGGGGTCGGGTCGGCTTTCGTCTCGTGCCCCCTGGAAGCCGCCAAAAAACTGGTTACTGAGGGCAGTATCACGGTGGGCTGGAGCTCAGCCTCCGTTAAGCTTTTGGAGCAGCGCCCTATGCGCTGCTTTAGATGTATGGGGTTGGGCCATCCTTCGGTGAGGTGCCCATCCAAGAAGGACCGCAGCGGAATTTGTTTCCGCTGCGGATTGGAGGGCCACAAGGCAAGTGACTGCGAGTCTGCATTCAAATGCGCAATTTGTGCCGACGCTGGCCTCCCGGCCGGCCACCGTATGGGGGGCATGAGTTGCTCCCCCCCTGTAGTCAAGGGCCGCTCAGAAGCGGCAACACAGCCACGAAGACCTGGGGCTACCCGCGCAACGGGGGAGCCAATGGACACCATTGGTGTCCATTGAGTCCCTCATTGACATCATAGCAGACGGCTGGGCAGGAGAAGGCGGGCACTAGCCCGTCTTCAAATGTCCTCGGGGACCTGCGCACACAGCTGCTAACTGTGTGTGCCTGCACGGGTCCCCTCCGTCTGGGGATTGCTCCGGTGTCCCCGAGCAATCCCCCGTTGGCGCCAGCCTAGCCAGCAATGGCTAGGCCGCCCGAGGGGGGTGGGTCGGAGCAGTTGGTTCGCCAGAGCCCGTCCACCCTCCACTGATGGGCAAGGAGACACCGGGGAGTTTTAGTGGGTAGGGGCAGTTCCGCCTGCTACGTGAGCAACGCGGAGCATACTGCCGACCCCCACATACCCCTGTCGCCTTGCAAGCGGCAGGGGATCAATAAAAGGATTTCTCCTCGACAAAAAAAAAAAAAAAAAAAAAAAAAAAAAAAAAAAAAAAAAAAAAAAAAAAGGTTAGGTTAGGTTAGGTTAGGTTAGGTTAGGTTAGGTTAGGTTAGGTTAGGTTAGGTTAGGTTAGGTTAGGTTAGGTTAGGTTAGGTTAGGTTAGGTTAGGTTAGGTTAGGTTAGGTTAGGTTAGGTTAGGTTAGGTTAGGTTAGGTTAGGTTAGGTTAGGTTAGGTTAGGTTAGGTTAGGTTAGGTTAGGTTAGGTTAGGTTAGGTTAGGTTAGGTTAGGTTAGGTTAGGTTAGGTTAGGTTAGGTTAGGTTAGGTTAGGTTAGGTTAGGTTAGGTTAGGTTAGGTTAGGTTAGGTTAGGTTAGGTTAGGTTAGGTTAGGTTAGGTTAGGTTAGGTTAGGTTAGGTTAGGTTAGGTTAGGTTAGGTTAGGTTAGGTTAGGTTAGGTTAGGTTAGGTTAGGTTAGGTTAGGTTAGGTTAGGTTAGGTTAGGTTAGGTTAGGTTAGGTTAGGTTAGGTTAGGTTAGGTTAGGTTAGGTTAGGTTAGGTTAGGTTAGGTTAGGTTAGGTTAGGTTAGGTTAGGTTAGGTTAGGTTAGGTTAGGTTAGGTTAGGTTAGGTTAGGTTAGGTTAGGTTAGGTTAGGTTAGGTTAGGTTAGGTTAGGTTAGGTTAGGTTAGGTTAGGTTAGGTTAGGTTAGGTTAGGTTAGGTTAGGTTAGGTTAGGTTAGGTTAGGTTAGGTTAGGTTAGGTTAGGTTAGGTTAGGTTAGGTTAGGTTAGGTTAGGTTAGGTTAGGTTAGGTTAGGTTAGGTTAGGTTAGGTTAGGTTAGGTTAGGTTAGGTTAGGTTAGGTTAGGTTAGGTTAGGTTAGGTTAGGTTAGGTTAGGTTAGGTTAGGTTAGGTTAGGTTAGGTTAGGTTAGGTTAGGTTAGGTTAGGTTAGGTTAGGTTAGGTTAGGTTAGGTTAGGTTAGGTTAGGTTAGGTTAGGTTAGGTTAGGTTAGGTTAGGTTAGGTTAGGTTAGGTTAGGTTAGGTTAGGTTAGGTTAGGTTAGGTTAGGTTAGGTTAGGTTAGGTTAGGTTAGGTTAGGTTAGGTTAGGTTAGGTTAGGTTAGGTTAGGTTAGGTTAGGTTAGGTTAGGTTAGGTTAGGTTAGGTTAGGTTAGGTTAGGTTAGGTTAGGTTAGGTTAGGTTAGGTTAGGTTAGGTTAGGTTAGGTTAGGTTAGGTTAGGTTAGGTTAGGTTAGGTTAGGTTAGGTTAGGTTAGGTTAGGTTAGGTTAGGTTAGGTTAGGTTAGGTTAGGTTAGGTTAGGTTAGGTTAGGTTAGGTTAGGTTAGGTTAGGTTAGGTTAGGTTAGGTTAGGTTAGGTTAGGTTAGGTTAGGTTAGGTTAGGTTAGGTTAGGTTAGGTTAGGTTAGGTTAGGTTAGGTTAGGTTAGGTTAGGTTAGGTTAGGTTAGGTTAGGTTAGGTTAGGTTAGGTTAGGTTAGGTTAGGTTAGGTTAGGTTAGGTTAGGTTAGGTTAGGTTAGGTTAGGTTAGGTTAGGTTAGGTTAGGTTAGGTTAGGTTAGGTTAGGTTAGGTTAGGTTAGGTTAGGTTAGGTTAGGTTAGGTTAGGTTAGGTTAGGTTAGGTTAGGTTAGGTTAGGTTAGGTTAGGTTAGGTTAGGTTAGGTTAGGTTAGGTTAGGTTAGGTTAGGTTAGGTTAGGTTAGGTTAGGTTAGGTTAGGTTAGGTTAGGTTAGGTTAGGTTAGGTTAGGTTAGGTTAGGTTAGGTTAGGTTAGGTTAGGTTAGGTTAGGTTAGGTTAGGTTAGGTTAGGTTAGGTTAGGTTAGGTTAGGTTAGGTTAGGTTAGGTTAGGTTAGGTTAGGTTAGGTTAGGTTAGGTTAGGTTAGGTTAGGTTAGGTTAGGTTAGGTTAGGTTAGGTTAGGTTAGGTTAGGTTAGGTTAGGTTAGGTTAGGTTAGGTTAGGTTAGGTTAGGTTAGGTTAGGTTAGGTTAGGTTAGGTTAGGTTAGGTTAGGTTAGGTTAGGTTAGGTTAGGTTAGGTTAGGTTAGGTTAGGTTAGGTTAGGTTAGGTTAGGTTAGGTTAGGTTAGGTTAGGTTAGGTTAGGTTAGGTTAGGTTAGGTTAGGTTAGGTTAGGTTAGGTTAGGTTAGGTTAGGTTAGGTTAGGTTAGGTTAGGTTAGGTTAGGTTAGGTTAGGTTAGGTTAGGTTAGGTTAGGTTAGGTTAGGTTAGGTTAGGTTAGGTTAGGTTAGGTTAGGTTAGGTTAGGTTAGGTTAGGTTTCCCCCCCTAGGTGGGCCACGACCTTGACGTGGTGGGGGGGCTTAACCCTCGCCAGTTCTTGGCGAGGGGACCAAGAAGGCCCACACCGTGCGCTCCGAGCGGGTTTGAGACACCAAGCCCGTAGCGGAGCGCACATCGGAGGTTCCCCTGGCAGCTTGCTGCCAGGGTTTTTGTTGAGGGTGGGCGGAACTTGTTCCGTCCTCTTCGGCGTTCTCCTGGCGACAGGGGCGGGTTTGGTATCTCTCCCTCTGCCTTCTCGCCTCTGTCGCCAGGGGTTTTTTGTTGTTTTTATTTTTAGTTGGAGTTCAGGGGAACAGGGAGGCCATGGAGGGTGGCCCCTGGTCCCCTGCTCTAGTTGGCGGTCGGGCGGGACTTGTCCCGCCCTCTTTTTTGACGGTGGGGGAGCCAATGGACATTGCGGTGTCCATTGAGTCCCCCATTAACATCTCGTAGACGGCCGGGCAGGAGAGGGCGGGCACCAGCCCGTCTTCAAATGTCCTAGGGGACCTGCGCACACAGTTGCTAGCTGTGTGTGCCTGCACGGGTCCCCTACGTCTGGGGATTGCTCGGGTGTCTCCGGGCAATCCCCCCAGTTGGCGTTACCCTAGCCAGCAATGGCTAGGTTGCCCGAGGGGGGTGGGTCGGAGCAGTTGGTTCGCCAGAGCCCGTCCACCCCTCACTCACGGGCGAGGAGACACCGGGGAGTTTTAGTGGGTAGGGGCAGTTCCGCCTGCTATGTGAGCAACGCGGAGTATACTGTCGACCCCCACATACCCCTGTCGCCTAGCAAGCGGCAGGGGATCAATAAAAGGATTTCTCCTCGACAAAAAAAAAAAAAAAAAAAAAAAAAAAAAGGTTAGGTTAGGTTAGGTTAGGTTAGGTTAGGTTAGGTTAGGTTAGGTTAGGTTAGGTTAGGTTAGGTTAGGTTAGGTTAGGTTAGGTTAGGTTAGGTTAGGTTAGGTTAGGTTAGGTTAGGTTAGGTTAGGTTAGGTTAGGTTAGGTTAGGTTAGGTTAGGTTAGGTTAGGTTAGGTTAGGTTAGGTTAGGTTAGGTTAGGTTAGGTTAGGTTAGGTTAGGTTAGGTTAGGTTAGGTTAGGTTAGGTTAGGTTAGGTTAGGTTAGGTTAGGTTAGGTTAGGTTAGGTTAGGTTAGGTTAGGTTAGGTTAGGTTAGGTTAGGTTAGGTTAGGTTAGGTTAGGTTAGGTTAGGTTAGGTTAGGTTAGGTTAGGTTAGGTTAGGTTAGGTTAGGTTAGGTTAGGTTAGGTTAGGTTAGGTTAGGTTAGGTTAGGTTAGGTTAGGTTAGGTTAGGTTAGGTTAGGTTAGGTTAGGTTAGGTTAGGTTAGGTTAGGTTAGGTTAGGTTAGGTTAGGTTAGGTTAGGTTAGGTTAGGTTAGGTTAGGTTAGGTTAGGTTAGGTTAGGTTAGGTTAGGTTAGGTTAGGTTAGGTTAGGTTAGGTTAGGTTAGGTTAGGTTAGGTTAGGTTAGGTTAGGTTAGGTTAGGTTAGGTTAGGTTAGGTTAGGTTAGGTTAGGTTAGGTTAGGTTAGGTTAGGTTAGGTTAGGTTAGGTTAGGTTAGGTTAGGTTAGGTTAGGTTAGGTTAGGTTAGGTTAGGTTAGGTTAGGTTAGGTTAGGTTAGGTTAGGTTAGGTTAGGTTAGGTTAGGTTAGGTTAGGTTAGGTTAGGTTAGGTTAGGTTAGGTTAGGTTAGGTTAGGTTAGGTTAGGTTAGGTTAGGTTAGGTTAGGTTAGGTTAGGTTAGGTTAGGTTAGGTTAGGTTAGGTTAGGTTAGGTTAGGTTAGGTTAGGTTAGGTTAGGTTAGGTTAGGTTAGGTTAGGTTAGGTTAGGTTAGGTTAGGTTAGGTTAGGTTAGGTTAGGTTAGGTTAGGTTAGGTTAGGTTAGGTTAGGTTAGGTTAGGTTAGGTTAGGTTAGGTTAGGTTAGGTTAGGTTAGGTTAGGTTAGGTTAGGTTAGGTTAGGTTAGGTTAGGTTAGGTTAGGTTAGGTTAGGTTAGGTTAGGTTAGGTTAGGTTAGGTTAGGTTAGGTTAGGTTAGGTTAGGTTAGGTTAGGTTAGGTTAGGTTAGGTTAGGTTAGGTTAGGTTAGGTTAGGTTAGGTTAGGTTAGGTTAGGTTAGGTTAGGTTAGGTTAGGTTAGGTTAGGTTAGGTTAGGTTAGGTTAGGTTAGGTTAGGTTAGGTTAGGTTAGGTTAGGTTAGGTTAGGTTAGGTTAGGTTAGGTTAGGTTAGGTTAGGTTAGGTTAGGTTAGGTTAGGTTAGGTTAGGTTAGGTTAGGTTAGGTTAGGTTAGGTTAGGTTAGGTTAGGTTAGGTTAGGTTAGGTTAGGTTAGGTTAGGTTAGGTTAGGTTAGGTTAGGTTAGGTTAGGTTAGGTTAGGTTAGGTTAGGTTAGGTTAGGTTAGGTTAGGTTAGGTTAGGTTAGGTTAGGTTAGGTTAGGTTAGGTTAGGTTAGGTTAGGTTAGGTTAGGTTAGGTTAGGTTAGGTTAGGTTAGGTTAGGTTAGGTTAGGTTAGGTTAGGTTAGGTTAGGTTAGGTTAGGTTAGGTTAGGTTAGGTTAGGTTAGGTTAGGTTAGGTTAGGTTAGGTTAGGTTAGGTTAGGTTAGGTTAGGTTAGGTTAGGTTAGGTTAGGTTAGGTTAGGTTAGGTTAGGTTAGGTTAGGTTAGGTTAGGTTAGGTTAGGTTAGGTTAGGTTAGGTTAGGTTAGGTTAGGTTAGGTTAGGTTAGGTTAGGTTAGGTTAGGTTAGGTTAGGTTAGGTTAGGTTAGGTTAGGTTAGGTTAGGTTAGGTTAGGTTAGGTTAGGTTAGGTTAGGTTAGGTTAGGTTAGGTTAGGTTAGGTTAGGTTAGGTTAGGTTAGGTTAGGTTAGGTTAGGTTAGGTTAGGTTAGGTTAGGTTAGGTTAGGTTAGGTTAGGTTAGGTTAGGTTAGGTTAGGTTAGGTTAGGTTAGGTTAGGTTAGGTTAGGTTAGGTTAGGTTAGGTTAGGTTAGGTTAGGTTAGGTTAGGTTAGGTTAGGTTAGGTTAGGTTAGGTTAGGTTAGGTTAGGTTAGGTTAGGTTAGGTTAGGTTAGGTTAGGTTAGGTTAGGTTAGGTTAGGTTAGGTTAGGTTAGGTTAGGTTAGGTTAGGTTAGGTTAGGTTAGGTTAGGTTAGGTTAGGTTAGGTTAGGTTAGGTTAGGTTAGGTTAGGTTAGGTTAGGTTAGGTTAGGTTAGGTTAGGTTAGGTTAGGTTAGGTTAGGTTAGGTTAGGTTAGGTTAGGTTAGGTTAGGTTAGGTTAGGTTAGGTTAGGTTAGGTTAGGTTAGGTTAGGTTAGGTTAGGTTAGGTTAGGTTAGGTTAGGTTAGGTTAGGTTAGGTTAGGTTAGGTTAGGTTAGGTTAGGTTAGGTTAGGTTAGGTTAGGTTAGGTTAGGTTAGGTTAGGTTAGGTTAGGTTAGGTTAGGTTAGGTTAGGTTAGGTTAGGTTAGGTTAGGTTAGGTTAGGTTAGGTTAGGTTAGGTTAGGTTAGGTTAGGTTAGGTTAGGTTAGGTTAGGTTAGGTTAGGTTAGGTTAGGTTAGGTTAGGTTAGGTTAGGTTAGGTTAGGTTAGGTTAGGTTAGGTTAGGTTAGGTTAGGTTAGGTTAGGTTAGGTTAGGTTAGGTTAGGTTAGGTTAGGTTAGGTTAGGTTAGGTTAGGTTAGGTTAGGTTAGGTTAGGTTAGGTTAGGTTAGGTTAGGTTAGGTTAGGTTAGGTTAGGTTAGGTTAGGTTAGGTTAGGTTAGGTTAGGTTAGGTTAGGTTAGGTTAGGTTAGGTTAGGTTAGGTTAGGTTAGGTTAGGTTAGGTTAGGTTAGGTTAGGTTAGGTTAGGTTAGGTTAGGTTAGGTTAGGTTAGGTTAGGTTAGGTTAGGTTAGGTTAGGTTAGGTTAGGTTAGGTTAGGTTAGGTTAGGTTAGGTTAGGTTAGGTTAGGTTAGGTTAGGTTAGGTTAGGTTAGGTTAGGTTAGGTTAGGTTAGGTTAGGTTAGGTTAGGTTAGGTTAGGTTAGGTTAGGTTAGGTTAGGTTAGGTTAGGTTGAGGTTGAAGTTTCTCTGGAAGTACATGCGCTTGCATTGCCATTAGATACTCTCGACGTCGCTGAATCTGAATTTGTGGTTAGATTGACGGATTGAGGTGATTGAAGGCCTTTCCTGGCCTTCTTTCGGTTCAATCCGGAAATTTCATTCGTCTATATCTTTGACATCTGTCGTCAGATTTTGCCGCGGTTTGCTTTGATTTGTAGCCTTTCTCAAGGCTCGTCGGGTGGCCCGCGGCAATTTTTGTTAATAGTTGTAGTTTTGTAGTTTTGTTGATTTTTCTGTTTTCGTTGTTTTTGTTTGTGTTTTTTCGTTAAAATTTCGAAATTTTGATTTGTGGCGGCTCGTCTGAAGCCTTTTTGAAGGCTTCATCGGACTGCGCACACCAGCCGTTGCTGTCGTTTTTAGTTTAGTTTTTATTGTTGTTAATTGTTTTTTGGTTTCGCTTTTTTTAAGTTTCTTTTTTTGTTTTCTTTTGGATCTGTGGGCCGATTTGCTTGGGAGGTGATTCGAAAGAAGCGCCTCCCAAGACTCCTCCGGACGGCACGCCGGGTCCGGAATTTTCCGGTTTTATCGGAAACTTCTCCGGCCCGGCGTTCCCGGATTTCCGGACCTTTTCGGTTCCCGGGGGGCTCTAGGGACGCCTTCTTAAAGGCGCCCTCAGACAGTCCAAACCCGGTCCCTGTGTGTTTTTTCTTTTGGTTTTTATTGTCGTTTTAGTTTTTTTGTTTGTTGGGGAGTTGTAAATTTGTGCTGATTTTTGTTGACCTGCGCCCCCCTTCTTATAGGGGCGGACTCGTCAGCTCATCTGGAGGTCGACAGGGCCATAACTGGTCATGTCGAGCTCCAAATCAAGTCAGTCTTCGGGCAAGAAGGGTCCGAGGAAGACCAAAGCTGATGAAACAGTGGAAAAAGCTGTCTACGAGGGATTTATCCGGGCGATAACTGCTGATGCCGCCAAATCCCGAAACGAAGTGGAGGATGCCGAGCACGTAGCTGGTACTACCAGTAGGTCCTCGGGCAAGATGGGCTCGAGCAAGAGCTCAGATGTAGATAGAGACGTCAGTGTAAGCTACGACGACTTCATGCGGGCGCAACAGGAAAGGCTTAGGAGTGAGCGCAACACCCTAAGGCAGGAGAATGAGAGCCTCCGCCTCATGGTGGAGGCCCTACAAACGAAGGTAGGGGAACTCGAGCGACGCGTCTCGGAGACGCCTCGCCCCGAACTCCCGAATATTGCGCAGCCTCTAGAGGAGGCGCCCACGACAGCGGCCGCTGGCCAGGTACTGTCGAGGGCAGAATTCCTCGAGACAATGGGGTCGCTCCAGGAGGAGCTGATCGACATCATACACTCCAGGTTGGACGCGGGTTTGGAGCTCCTGGCAGCAGAGGCCAGACGGCTACCGGATCAGCCAGTGGTCTCCCAATTGGAAGATCGTCGGAAGGTGAAGCGAGCCGACGCAGCGCCGTCTTCGGTGACGACGCTCTCTGCTCCTTCAAACCTGCCTAAGAAGGCAAGGGCCGCTAAGGCGGCCAAACCTCCGGTTTCGGAGGACAAGTCGAAGGTTGGACCTCAGGCCGAGCTGCCCACCCAGCCGGAAGGAACCTCTTGGTCGGAAGTCGTTAGGCGGAAGAAACGCGCACCAGCTTCCGCCCCAACTCAGGCGGCGGCCAAGTCGAAAGCCCCGAGGCTCCCAAAAGAGCCTAAAAAGATGGTCGTGGTGGTGGCCCTCACACCGGAGGCGGTTGAGAAGGGCGCCACCTATAATAAGGCGATTAAGAAAACAAAGACGATGGTCTCGTTGGATGCCCTCGGGATTGGCCCCGTCGAATTCCGAACGGGCTTCACTGGCGCGAGAATGTTAAGGCTCCCGAAGGAGACTACGCCTGCCCAGGCGGATTTATTGGCGGCCCAAATTAGCATGGCGCTAGGAGACGAGGCGAAAGTGACGCGCCCCGTCAAATCGGCCGACATCCGGGTCTCCGGTTTGGATGACTCGGTGTCGGCTGACGAATTGAGGGAAGCACTGGTGTCGGCCACCGGCTGTCCCCCTGATCTTCTCAGGTTGGGCAGGGTGCACCCCGGCGCCAGGGGCATGGGGTCGGCTTTCGCCTCGCTTCCGGTGGAGGCCGCCAGGACACTGGTAACATGCGGTAAACTGACGGTTGGATGGAGCGAGGCCTCCGTCCAACTATTGGAGCAGCGCCCTATGCGTTGCTTCCGATGCATGGGGCTCGGCCACCCGGCGATCAGGTGTCCGTCACGTAAGGACCGCAGCGGGCACTGCTTCCGCTGCGGAAAGGAAGGGCACTCCGCCTTCGGATGTGAGGCGGAGTACAGATGCGGTGTCTGTGCCGACGCTGGCCTTCAGGCCAACCATCGCATGGGGGGCAATAAATGCTCCCCCCCTGTCGTTAAGGGCCGCCTCGCAGCGGCGCCTCCGGCAGCTCCACTTGGAGCTACACACGCTGCAAGGGAGGAGCCAATGGACACCCTTGGTGTCCATTGAGTCCTCCTGGCACCAAAGCTGACGGTGGGGCAGGAGAAGGCGGGCAACAGCCCGTCTTCAAATGTCCTCGGGGGCCTGCGCACACAGCCGCTAACTGTGTGCGCCTGCACGGGTCTCCTCCGTCTGGGGATTGCTCCGGTATCTCCGGGCAATCCCCTGTTGGCGACAACCTAGCCAGGAATGGCTGGGCAGCCCGTGAGGGGTGGGTCGGAGCAGTTGGTTCGCCAGAGCCCGTCCACCCCCCGCACGATGGGCAAGGAGATACCGGGGAGTTTTAGTGGGTAGGGGCAGTTCCGTCTGCTACGTGAGCAACGCGGAGTATACTGTCGACCCCCACATACCCCTGTCGCCTAGCAAGCGGCAGGGGATCAATAAAAGGATTTCTCCTCGACAAAAAAAAAAAAAAAAAAAAAAAAAAGGTTAGGTTAGGTTAGGTTAGGTTAGGTTAGGTTAGGTTAGGTTAGGTTAGGTTAGGTTAGGTTAGGTTAGGTTAGGTTAGGTTAGGTTAGGTTAGGTTAGGTTAGGTTAGGTTAGGTTAGGTTAGGTTAGGTTAGGTTAGGTTAGGTTAGGTTAGGTTAGGTTAGGTTAGGTTAGGTTAGGT